>JBANSL010000005.1:27291818-30124318 GCA_037127255.1 Persicaria tinctoria | reverse complement strand
AATTTCGAATTTCGAAATGGTTTGGTTTGAAGGAGACGAATGGGGTTTGTTGTCTGTCATGTCTGAATAAACAGGTGACATTTTGATTGGTGTAGGTGTCATTTAGTAAGTGATGTTGCCAAATAGAGGGTTGAGTTTGTCCGTGGGATTTTCTAGTGCGGGAGGGGGTAATGTCAAGGGTAGGAGTCAGTAAAGAGGAAGATGATGATGAAGAGTTGGGATTGGTTGGAGAAAGGTTAATGTCAGGAGTAGGAGATTCTGAAACAATACCTCATATGGAGTACTCCATGAATGCAGCGTTCACATGAATTAGGATTTGTTACTTGTGGAATTGTGTATCATCGTCTTCTTCCATGTCCCCAGACAATACTCCCTCCATGAGTTGAGCGCTTGGTTGTTCTAGAAGGAGGGCCTGTTGCTGAATATATCAGCAAGGCTATCGATCTCACACCGTTGTAAATTTGGCTTTCCTGTGTGCTATTTGTTCTCTCATGAGAAGTGGGAGATCTAAATGAATGAAGAAACCTTTAATATAGGTATGCACTAGTGTGTTTTGTGTGCAGAGCAAATGATAATGGCCAAGGTAAATGGATAGACCCTCACATATCAAGTTTCTTTGATATAAATATTCTTCCCATGTAGCCTATTAGCTCAATGGGAGAGCATTGTGGTCATACACAAAGATGTGGGTTCAATTCCCACATAGGCTTATTATTCATTAATCAACACCGACTATCAAATTATATTTAGAACAAGTCAAGCTTGCTACATCACCAAATTCATGTGTCAAGTAAAAACAATTCATATGTCAAGTAAAACACATTATATGTCATGTAAATCCGGTATGAGTGACATGTAAATTCAGTATGGGTTATGAGTTATTTTTGGTGCTGCTATCACATAATTTAGTGGCATAAGTGGTTGGATTAGCATGTTTCTTTGCTTGAGGGACTCGCAACGCAGAAGTGAGTTCATTATTAATAAAACATCAAACGAAGGCCACTTTAGTTTCTTTGCTTGGATTAGCATGTTTCTTTGCTTGGACTAGCATGTCTTCTTATTGTTGAAATTAATAAAGTTGTTGGAAGGCCACTTTAGTTTCACAGTCATTCCAGTAGAGTGAGTTCCACCAGTCGTTCGGCTTATCCCACACTTGAAATGTAGGAAGAGAAAGATTGTTGTTGCCCAACAAAAGCCTTTTTATTTATGTTAAAGGATATAAACTGTCATGTTAATATCATTACATGTCATGTTATTTTCATTCATTAAGGAGAAGAGGCTCGATTCGCATTACATGTCATGTTATTCGCATTACCTGTCATGTTAAATAGTATAACATGTCATGTTAATAGCATCACCTGTCATGTTATTTTCTTTCATTAAGGCAAGCTTTTTCACAATCAATATTTTTTTAAATGAAGATTATGTATATAAGGCAAATAGATAAAGCACTGATCAATCATTGCAGCGCTAGCATAAACAGCAGCTTCATCCCCACCCCTTATCCAGTGTAACAGCAACAACATTGACAACATCAACCGTGCACAACATTGACAACATCAACAAACTAGCAATGTTACAATGCTCAAGAATACACTGATTGATCCACCAAAAGAAATTACCATGCCAGTTCAGGTGCCGAAAACACCCATTAAAAGAGAATGTGTGGTGATAGTTGCACAGTTATCTTCAATATGGAACTTGTACAGAAGTTTCGCTCTTGCTATAAATATTTATGAATAAAAGATGTTATCTATATCAAGGTTCAAGGGCACTAATTGACAACCATTACAATAAAACGCAGCATAGTTTGTACACATTAAAACATAGCTTTGGTACACCAGATCGATCAAAGGAAATCCTTCATACATGACATGAACTTATATTAACATGTCATTCAAATCCTGGATACATGACATGAACTTATATTAACATAGCTTTGGTAGCAATTGAAACGAAATTGGACAAATCTGATGAGCGATTAAGTAGTACTTGTAGCTTTAAGAAGGAGAACTGATGCTGGGGGAGTTTTGAGTATGAAAGTAAAGCACTAAAGCTCTTATCCTGTCATCCCAAAGCAAGAAATCAAAATTGTGACTGAAAATTGAAATCCAGGACCATCAAGAAGCAGGAATCAAAACCCTAATTTACACTATAGAAATCAAAACCCCAAATCAACAATTTCTATCTATGTATCCCTAAATTAGGTTTAATAGATGGAAAATCAGGGAGATGCCAAAACCTTAACCCTAGAATTTTCACTTACAATCGATCAACAACTGCCTTCGACTCATAGCTGCCTCTATCGACCTTAGCAATTGCCTTCAATTTCGTAGGAGTCGTGCACCACTAGCCTCAAAATCTGCCAGATCTGGAGAAATTTCCTAGCGACAGGATCGACCACAATAATGGCATCCGGGTTTGGGGCCGCCATGGGAGACGAATGGGAGGAAGAAAGACCAAGATGACTGCGCTCAAGCCCTCCCGTCGAGCCCGGAGGCCTATCGCCTAGAGTCGCGAACCCCGCCTCCAACGACGGCGTCTTCCCTCATCCTTCCCTTCCTCTCTCACTGTTGCGCGCTTTTCTCTCTCCCACCGGTTGCAGGCTGTGAGAAACCGGTTACTTTGCAATTTTTTTTTTTGGGTTAACACCCGAAGTCCAACCGGATATTTAGGTTAGTTTTGCAAATAACCCTTAAATTAATTACATTTCCTCGATTTTTTTTATTGTATTAAATTACATAATTATAATTTTTTTATTGTATGTAAAATAGCTTATTTATTGGACTATATTAAGGACTTACAATACAATAGATTAGTTATTGTACCCAATTACGGAATTACAATAGAATATTTATTGTGCAGTACTATAGTCCATAATTATAGTAATACGGAGTAATTAATTAAAATAGCTTAATTATATTCCCCGACGGGCCCGACCCAATTTTATATTTTACTACATGAAATTCTATTACGGAATTACAATATTTTATTTATTGTACATTGTATTCCCCAACCCGATTATAATATATTTTACTAAAAGAGGTTCTAATTGTGTAATTATATCCAACCTTTATAATTACGTAGTATATTACAGGATTAACTTATCATAACACTATTCATATATATTTTAATAAATATTACAATAAATTTAAGTATCTTAATGTTTAATGTAATTTTATTGCATGTATGTATTGTAATGTAATGATTGTTGTATTCCACTATTTATGTATTGTAATGATTATATTATTTTATTGTAATGGAAGAGTTTGTACGTGTATATTATAGATCTTTTAAAATATATATAAAAAAGGAAAGAATGAAGGTAAAAATGGAAAGGATAATTTAAGAATATTTGGCAATTTATTATTATTAATTTTTTGTAAATACAAAATAGGAAAGAAAATAAATTAAAGGATAAAGCTTAAAAGGGCAATTTAGCCATTAAAATATTATAAGGTCTATTTAATAAAAAAAATTATTGATGGGGTCTATTTACTTAATCATACATTGAAAGAAGTCTATATACCCATTTGATTCATAAATATAACACAAAGCAACTATAAGGAAGGTAAAAGATAGTTGGATTATAAGCCTTTGATGTGAGGTTTCTATTTTTCTTTTTGCCATTGGATTTTAATTTAGTAAGTAGTGAGATTGGTATTACTTTCTATTTTGGATTGGAGCTAATTTTTTTCTCCTTATTTTTGGGCTTCATTAAATAGTAAATTCTCCATTGAGTACCTGCGTCATTGAGAGAGAGCGAGATCGAGCCAAGCTGAATCTCCACCACGAACTCTGCCCCAATCAATCATCTGTCGCCACCCTTACGGATGTCGTGATTCTGAGGCAATCTCTATCTCCACCACACTTCTTCCTTGTGATTGTAGTCTTATTTGAATGGATCTCATAACCACATCTTGTGGATGCTGAATTGAATCGTTTCCTTCGACGATTATTAAGCGTGGGTATGGTGAAAATGGAAGAAATTGAGAGAATTTGATAAATTGCTTTTACAAATAAATTGTGAACATGGTTTCCTAATAATTCATTGAGAACGTGGGATGATAAATTGATGTAAAAATAAATGCTTGATTTTATTTTTTTTGGAAAGAATTTGCTTCTAATTTTATAAGGATGCAAAAAAAAATTCCTTATATGTGCGAGTCTTTTGTCAAATCTTTCATACAAAACACCAACTATAAGAATGTTATTTTGATTAGTTATCATTTACGATCTATCAATTTCTTGCATCTAAAACCTAACCGAGTACTCATAATGTTTTTTCTAAATACACAAGTCATTCCCAACTGATTTTCACATTCCATCAATTTGAGAGGTATAACATTTTTTTAATGTTTTGGCCTCTTTTTTTTTTTTTTTTTACAGTAGGCAAGAAGTAGATCGACTCGGCGATCTAGAAGATCGACCCAGCGATCTTGAAGCCATCAAAAGATGGCTTGAATGACCCTACACAGAGGGTCGCCAGTAAAAAAAGAAAAAATTTCTAAAATTACAATTACATAAATTTAAAATTTAAAATATCTATAAATTAAAACTATGTTTCTTCCGATCAATAATTGGAGCCTTGATTCTTGATATCTATAAATTTCCTTAATGTTTTGGCCTCTTAATGTTTATACACTTACATATAGAGTTCCTTTTTTTCTAATTAAGGGTCTAAGTATTATAAAAACACACACTAAATATCATTTTTAAAATTCTTTAGCTATATAGGGTTTATACATTTAAACTTAGGGTATCTTTATCAAATTGGTTTATAATTTAGATCAATTTAAAAAGTGTAGAATGATGTGTAATAGATAAAATATCATAAAGGATCCGAATTCGGCTTTCTTAAGCTAAAAACTATAAGGGTTCTTTTCTTTGTCTTCAATTAGGATGGATACTGTAAAGACCGAGAAATTTTAGAATATTAAATTATTAAAATAGTGATTTATAATCATTCCGATTTTTAAGATTCAGGAGATTTGAAATTTCTGTCCATGAGCTATTGGATTTATTCAAAATCTTTCGAAACAAGTTCCGACATTAATTAATTGAAAAATAAAAAAAAATGTTATACTCTGCTTTTATATACCGAAAATTGAAAAATAATGTTCGGATTCCATTTATTAAATTCAAATTTGGAAAATTGAGAAGTATTTTAAACGCGCCGGAATAAGATCGTTTGAAATTTGGGGTTTTTGGACCAATCTAATTTGTATTCTTTTTGCTTTTCTTTATCCTCTCTCTCGAATCTCGATATGTTTGCATAGCCTGAATCAGTGATATGTTTGCATAGGCCCTCAGACTTTCTTTATTTCCACTTTAAGCTTAACTCATCTCCCCCCTTCTTCCTTTGTCTGAATTCCCTGTAGCCCTCCCCTTTGTTTTCAAATAGCACCACCCTCTCCTTTTATTTGATTGTTTCAGAAACAGCAGAATATCCCCTTTCAATTGTATTTCAAACCCACACCACACCCTCCTGACCACTGCACATCTCCCTCGTGATGTCATTTGATTTCAAATAACCCACACCCATTCTCTGCCTCGCTCTCTTGCAGCAAAACCCATCCACAAGATAGCCTTTTCCTTTTGGAATCCGAGCACCGCCGACGCCAAGCCAAGCCACGCCGGCACCGAGCTCGCCTGTTCGCAGATGGAAGAGGAGCCGAGCTCTCCTCCACCTTTCGCTCGAGCAACATCATTACCCATCTCCCTTCCTTTTCAGAAGATCGAAGAACAAGAGAAAGGTGAACCCAGGCGGCCCAGAAGCTACCCCGGAGCCCTCGGAACTACGAGCCACATCATCCCCGTTTCCGATTCGAAAGGTCGATTTTCTGTTCTCGTTTCGATTCCGACTAATTACCTCGTAAAACCGTACCTTTGCTTACTCCTCTCTCTTCCGAGGTCCACTGAAGAGCTCCCCTCGTCGACGACGCCAGATAACACTAATCGGACTTCTCCAGCGAGAACAAATTCCTGACGGTGAGACTTCTCTTCCTCCTTATTCCTTGCTTTTGTTTCGATCCTATGGGTTGTTTGAGTCGGCAAGGGGTCTTTAAATGTGCTTGGGTGAGAACGGCCGCCGGCAGGCCTAACTCTTTCTTCTTCCTTCCCTTCGCTTTTCCGCCGGCAGGAGGCCTGGATCTTTTCTTTCCCTTCCATTTTCCGTCGGAGTTGCAGAGTGCTTCAGGAGAGGGACGGGTTACTTTCTTCCGACCTATTGGGCCTAATTTCCGGGTCGTGTGGGCGTGATCCGAATTCCCCATCCGGGTCTCCCTCTTCTTTTCTTTTTGGGCTAGTTCTGGGCTTTGGTTATTGTTGTTGTTATATTATTTCTTCTATTGTCATGTTATGATTATTGTTATATGATTATTCCGAATATGTGATTATTTCGTGATAAATACGTATATATTTTCTAGAATCTATTATATATTATGAAATTATTGTAAAAGTAATAATATTTTAAATATGTATTTTGATGATGATTTAAATATGCAAATTTGAGAATTGTAAAATGATTCGTGGATTTCGATTTATAAATGAAGTTTGTGAAGATGGATTTATTTTTTAAATGTTTATCATTGTCTTAAATTACTCGAAACAGTAAAGTCAAGGTTTTGGAAATAAAATGCCGAAATTATCTATATAATGACGATTTTGAGGTATTGGTTTTAAGGTTTAAATGTTTAATGTCGGGATTCCTTGTCTTGGTTTAATTTGATGTTGGTTTTAAGAAGGAAGTTTGAAAGATATTGTTAGTATGATTTTATTGGAAGAACGATTTTGGTTGAGGTTGATCGTATCAGACATGTTTTGGAAAACGGTCTTTACCATCGATTGGTTTTGAGAATGTTGAGAACTTGGGTTCTGTGTGTATGAACGTTAGTCCGGTAGCTTATGAAAATGACTTGATGATAGGTGTGTATTGCTTTCGGATTGCTCTGGACTTGCATTTGGGCCCTTGCTTGTATTATCCTGCTGTTCTGCATCTTCAGGTAAGTTCCCTAGGGGGCTTACTCAGGTTGGACATTCATGCATGTTGTTGCATTTTATGTTAGGTGTTGCATATGCATAAAAGCATGCCATATAGTATCCTGTTTAGGTTGCACTAATTGAATAAGCATCTGCTTACTTTATGCGTTTGAAACAGAACGGCCGTTATCTGTGATAGTCCTAGAGTCTTTGCTAGGGTCATAGGGTAGCCCAGCCTCATCGGGTACCCTGAGTCAATCGAGTCATGAACTTCCTTATATTATGAGATGTCTGCGGGCTTTATTGTGGAGCGGGTTAGGCATGTGTGCCGCCCGATTATGATGGAATGCATTCACGAGCTGGCCAGTCTCCGCTCTATCAGAAGGGGGTGGAGGTAGGAGAGGGATATGCCACTTGGCATTGTCTTGGGCCCCTTTACAGTATTTTTACACATTATTATAATTAGGAGCATGCTAGTGTGTTTGACTTTCGTACTGCATTAGAGCATCTTTATTAGGTGTAGCACATACTATGTGGCCTCAGCGAGGACTGCCGGTCCCGCATGAGTGGCTCGATCTGACTCCTTTCCCCGTTCTTTTTTTTAAGGTATTTTCTTCAGATTTTGAATGCTCGATGTCTATATGACGGGGTTCCCTTTTGGCGAATCGAAGAATCTGGCTAACACCTTAGCTTAGTAAAATGGTAATTACTCACTCATGATTTGGTTTTGACCCGGCTCTGCCGTGGCACTTGTGTCTTTACTTTGCTTCCGTTTTACTCTCGTTGAAATGGATTTCGCGACATAGTCTTATGACAGGTTAAGGGTACCCAACGGCCCTTCGAGGTGTTTAGGGTTTGAAATCCCTCTTTTTATTAATCATAAAATGAGTTTGAAACCTCGACCCGTACCTGGATTGCAAGATCCGAACAAGGGGTTTTATCCCTTGAAACGTAACCCGGAAATCATAATTCTGGACCGTTACAAAGATGGTATCAGAGCTGAGGTTGTGCAATTCGGGTACACAAGGGTCGAGTGTATGTTTTGAAAATCGCCCACAAATTTTAAGGACTTTTGAAAAGGATTTAAAGGGGCAAAATGAACTTAAGATGCCTAACCCAAATCAGACTAAGTAACGAACTTGGCTTGTTATAAAAGAGGAAAACCGACCAAACGGGGACGCGAGTGGGTAGTAAAGGCGCTAGTCGACCCCTATTTTGTGTAATAGCCCGTTCTACTATTCTAAACCCTTGAGGATCTTATCGAGTCTTTCTCCCAGATGTAAGTATCTTTCACGGGAATCGGGTTGGTTATAAATACATTGTGCCGGAATCGTGTGTGTATATGAAGGTTGTCTGAGTGAGTATTGTAAGGTAGTTCTTGATGACAATTTTGAGTCAAAATCAAGGTGTTTCTGGGCTGTCTTTCTTGATTCTTGTGACGATCAACCCGTGTCTTATTGCCACAAAGAGTCATACCAGAGTCTCACGGGAAAGAGGGGTGAGAAGTCAGATGGGAAAAGTCAATGGTTGCCCTTAGGGATCTCTGTCCGGTTGTAATGGTGACTCTCTCTGAATTGCATGACATGATTTTATAATTCCCTGCATGTACCTTGCCAATGATCATTAGTAAGAAGCTTCTCATGTTATGCCTTGCCTTATGTCATGGTTTTATTGTTTCAGTTCATGTTGTGGTTAGTTACCTTTCTCAAGTCTCGTGTTATGTCTTGCATTCTATCATGATTGTATATTGTTATAGGATGTTTACTTGGCTTATTGATCGTATGAATGATTGGAAACATGGACCATATGATATGAACCTAGATGATCGTTATTTCCTCCTGGATTAGGTTCATGATAGCGTGATCAACTCCTCCTTGCAGGAATGCTTGTAGGTTATCGCTTTAGCATGATTGGATGACGACATGTCGATGCTTATTATCCTTTTTGTGACAAGAATCCATATCATGCCCATCTGTTTTGTATTTGCCAGATTAGCTATTGGTGATTATTTTGCACATAATATTGTTGTGTGTTACTTGTGTTGAATGGAGAATATGTAGTATAATTGAGTCTCGGAAAATGCATGTTTCATCCCAGTATGTATTGATCTGCACTCATGCCCTGTATTCTAATCATATTGCCCATTACTTAGACTCGTATTATGCATCATTTAACTTTTCTCATGCTTCTATATCGTGGAATACGATTGAGTGATTTCTTACACGTCGTCATGATTAGTTGCATGCATGTATCATACGTTATATTGAGCTTTTAACATCATGTAGGATCCTCGGTTGTGACTTGTGCGAACTTGTATCTTGCCTATGTTGTTGCTGATTTTCTCTTGAGCTAGGTCCCTGATAGTGTGATTCTCCTCTTTCATACCATCTTTGGTGTTTTACTCATGATTAGACTGATATTGAATTCGATGAGCGACTTGCTTTTCGTAATGGTTATCTTAGCATGCCTACATGTTACCTCTCGGTAGTGTTTCCCTATTACTCTATTTTATCATCTCGCACTTGCATGAATGTAAGACTTGGCACATCGCATGATCACACACCACGCTATACCATGATTTTACATACGCATAACACAAAAATGTTAGGATGAATCTGGTCGAATTACCCTGATTGTGCTCGTGTTCGATATATGCCAGTAGTGTCTTGTAGGGCTTATGATTTCCAATATGACCCGCTAAATAATCACGTGATGTACTTGTTCTATGATTTGATAACTATTGTATCATTACATGTGTCCTATGATGGTTCATTCCTAGCATGATTATGATTTGTCGCTCGTGATGTCATTCTTGTTACTCTGTGATTTTCCTCTTGCTATCCTAAATATTATGTTGAACTCTTTAAATGACTCATTATTATGCTTGTATCACATCATGTATCACTAGCATCATGTAGGACCTATATTTTCTAAATGTATCTCGTCATATGATTACATGTCATTCTTAACCTGGTATATGATTATTATTGTCCGATGTGATAGTTACCATACTGCTCCTATGTGCTCTCGCATGACGCTTAATCCAATTGTTATGATATACCTCGCCATGCTGCATTTGACCTCATTAGTAGATGTGTGTACCATACTCGTACATTGTTCATACATGTGATAATTCCTATGTTTATTTTGCATATCTCGTTTAAGATTGCTAAGCATGTCTGCTTTCATGAAAGAATTTGCGATTAGCTCATCTCACCTGCATTAGTGCCAGACTCGATTGTGTTTTCTGAAATGAATGCGTATGTAATTCATCATGAGTTAGGTACATGTTAGTATGAACTAGAGTGATTGATATGCTCCATGATGAATTCATGTTTGCTTGTCGCGATTGCAACCTAATGAACCTCCATAAGGGCGTTGTTGCTATTCTCGGGCCAGAGTCCTGCCTCTAGTATTGTCGTCTTTATTTGTGGTACGTGTTTGTCCCCGAAAGGAATTTGGGTTGTCTTATCTTGTCACTCCCCTATCTCCGCTAACTTGAAATCCTACACGATACATTGAACGAGCGACCGCACAGGAAAGAGAAAGGAAGTTGGATAGCGATAGAGCAATGTGGCAGAAACGTGGGCCCATAACCCACAAGCCTCAGGATCAATGATTTCGGAAAGACAAGCACATTTCGAGAATGGCGGTTACTGATTACGATATGACTTGCAAGCGAGAGTGTTCTCTGTTCGAATTGCTAACCCTTTTGAATTTGTTGACGATGATATTGCGCTGCTCTAGCGATGAGATTTACGTGTTGATGTGCTAACTTGATGATGATTGTTGCCTGATTGCTTGTTGCCTATGATGATATGATTTGATGCCTTACAATTCTAATGTGACATGATGTCTTGATGCAATGATACTTTGAGTGCTAAGCATGACCTAATTTCCTTTGCCCGTAAATTGTGAACTACAAATGCTGAGAAATATGAATTGTTTATTAGATAAGGTTATGATGTAACTTGCTAGCTTGACTTGATTATGTGCGTATATGATGTTTTGCAATAATTATTGAGCATGATTGCTTCTTCTTTTATCTTGTGGGTGAGGGATTCTCTTGTGGAGTGGTTGGAGAGTAGTGAAATAATTTTGGGTGGTTAGGATGATCGATGGTATTAAGAGGTGAGTCGTGAGATATGGATGTTGGCTTAGGTAAGACTGAGTGAGCTTTGGGATTTATGGTAGGCAATGTTGGTGGTTCTGATGAGCTTCTAGGTGATGCTGGTAATGCTTCGGGTAGTACGAGGAGTGTAAGGAAGGGCTCATAAATATTGAGGACATGGTACTAGAGGGTACTCGGGTGTGAAGTTAGAGATAGGAGTTGAGTTCTTAGAGGTGGATGGTGTGTGAGAGTGCTTGATGGAATGAGGGGTGAGATTGGAGTATCGAAATAAATTGGGATTTCTTCAGGGGATTTTGTCGGAGTTAGTGTTATTGAGTCTAGAAGAGGATTAATCTTGGCTTCAGAGTGGAGATGGGTGAGTGGGGATTGTGTTTTATTTTGACTGGTATATATGACGTGAGGATTTTCTTGATTATGTGATTTATTTATATTCGCTGGCATGATGCTAGATAGCAACCATGATGAACCTGATATACAATGATATTACATACTGATCTGCAATATTGAAGTCTAATTGACAGTGACTAGTATTATCGTGATATATTGATGCATACTACCCCGTTATGCGTTTTAGAAGCATGTTACGATGTGTTATATGAATCATGAGATAATGACGTGTTGCTATGTGAAAACATGATATTATATTATGGGGTGATAAAGCATGATATTATGTTGTATGACCCTTAAGCATGATTGTGGGTATGTTAAATGATGAATATGACTTTGAGGATGAATATGATTTGTATATATGAGATAATAATACCAGATTTCTAAATGATCGTTATATGGCATTGTGTTGAGTTAAGATGATGTTTGGTGAATATGCCGACATTCGATGACTGATATACTGTTTGACCTTCCCTTTCACGGAATCTTAATAACATGACTTGTTGTGTTGACAATGAGTTTGATTCATTGACCTTATGATGAGGATGTACCTATTATGACATTGGTGTGATAACGAGATGTGTGTTATGATTTTGGCACATATGCATATTATGACCTTTAGTATGGTGTGGAGACGTTGATGTGATCTTGTGGTAGTGTGCTGGCATATGTTTGAGACTTGTCATATGATATACTCGTTGAGGATCGATTGGTTATGTGGTTATGCATTGCTTATGGTTTGTGAATCTTGCTTGAATTGAGACTGGTAGATTGATTTGATTCTGGAAACTAGGAAGAGAATATGGGATTAGCCCTTAGAGGTGGATGATTCCACCTCCGAGCTTCTAAATTTGATTGATTGTTGTGCGGTAAACTGATTTGGTTTTAGAAGATTTTGACGAAATTCTGATCGAATGGATTTTACGTGTTTTGGTGTAAAGTTGCTTGGTTAAATGTGTTATTTGAAGATTTTGAGCGGTTTGAAAAGGAATTACTTGGGATTTTATAGGATTAAAGTTTCCGAGGATTTCAACGATTTTGAGGTTAATCTTTTTCAATTGCGGAATTCCTTTTAATACTTTTCAAACCCGGGAAACTCTATGATGCTTCACAAAGTGGAACAAGCATTTTATAAGGACGCTTGTAGGGTGCTTGCTAAGACCTAGTGATGATATTGTAGAACTTTAGAGTTGTTGTACTTCCGAAAGGTCGAAACGAGGATGTGATAGGGGCGCTTATTGCATACTTGTCAAGGCCAATTGGAGATGTCACGACCGTGACTAGGATGTTGTGAGAATCCAGGAAGACGCAACCGAGATGATTACAAGATCCTTGGACATGGTCCTTGGACTCATCAATTTTAAACTTCATCCCTTTTTTTTTTGAGTGATTTTAGTCTCGGGGACGAGACTTGTTTTTAGAGGTGGGTGATGAAAAGACCGAGAAATTTTAGAATATTAAATTATTAAAATAGTGATTTATAATCATTCCGATTTTTAAGATTCAGGAGATTTGAAATTTCTGTCCGTGAGCTATTGGATTTATTCTAAATCTTTCGAAACAAGTTCCGACATTAATTAATTGAAAAATAAAAAAAAAAGTTATACTCATCTTTTATATACCGAAAATTGAAAAATAATGTTCGGATTCCATTTATTAAATTCAAATTTGGGAAATTGAGAAGTATTTTAAATGCGTCGGAATAAGATCGTTTCAAATTTGGGGTTTTTGGACCATTCTAATTTGTATTCTTTTTGCTTTTCTTTATCCTCTATCTCGAATCTCGATATGTTTGCATAGCCTGAATCAGTGATATGTTTGCTTAGGCCCTCAGACTTTCTTTATTTCCACTTTAAGCTTAACTCATCCCCCCCTTCTTCCTTTGTCTGAATTCCCTGTAGCCCTCCCCTTTGTTTTCAAATAGCACCACCCTCTCCTTTTATCTGATTGTTTCAGAAACAGCACAATATCCCCTTTCAATTGTATTTCAAACCCACACCACACCCTCATGACCACTGCACATCTCCCTCGTGATGTCATTTGATTTCAAATAACCCACACCCATTCTCTGCCTCGCTCTCTTGCAGAAAAACCCATCCACAAGATAGCCTTTTCCTTTTGGAATCCGAGCACCGCCGACACCAAGCCAAGCCACGCCGGCACCGAGCTCGCCTGTTCGCAGATGGAAGAGGAGCCGAGCTCTCCTCCACCTTTCACTCGAGCAACATCATTACCCATCTCCCTTCCTTTTCAGAAGATCGAAGAACAAGAGAAACGTGAACCCAGGCGGCCCAGAAGCTACCCCGGAGCCCTCGGAACCGAGAGCCACATCATCCCCATTTCCGATTCGCAAGGTCGATTTTCTGTTCTCGTTTCGATTCCGACTAATTACCTCGTAAAACCGTACCTTTGCTTACTCCTCTCTCTTCCGAGGTCCACCGAAGAGCGCCCCTCGTCGACGACGCCGGATAACACGAATCGGACTTCTCCGGCGAGAACAAATTCCTCACGGTGAGACTTCTCTTCCTCCTTATTCCTTGCTTTTGTTTCGATCCTATGGGTTGTTTGAGGTCGGCAAGGGGTCTTTGAATGTGGTTGGGTGAGAACAGTCGCCGGCAGGCCTAACTCTTTCTTCTTCCTTCCCTACGCTTTTCCGCCGGCAGGAGGCCTGGATCTTTTCTTTCCCTTCCATTTTCTGTCGGAGATGCAGAGTGCTTCAGGAGAGGGACGGGTTACTTTCTTACGACCAATTGGGCCTAATTTCCGGGTCGTGTGGGCGTGATCCGAATTCCCCATCCGGGTTCCTTTTCCCCTTCAGATTTCATTAATCCTCTCTTCCGGGTTGGGCTCTTTCAGTGGGCGGGTCTCCCTCTTCTTTTCATTTTGGGCTAGTTCTGGGCTTTGGTTATTGTTGTTGTTATATTATTTCTTCTATTGTCATGTTATGATTATTGTTATATGATTATTCCGAATATGTGATTATTTCGTGATAAATACGTATATATTTTCTAGAATCTATTATATATTATGAAATTATTGTAAAAGTAATAATATTTTAAATATGTATTTTGATGATGATTTAAATATGCAAATTTGAGAATTGTGAAATGATTCGTGGATTTCGATTTATAAATGAAGTTTGTGAAGATGGATTTATTTTTGAAATGTTTATCATTGTCTTAAATTACTCGAAACAGTAAAGTCAAGGTTTTGGAAATAAAATGCCGAAATTATATATATAATGACGATTTTGAGGTATTGGTTTTAAGAAGGAAGTTTGAAAGATATTGTTAGTATGATTTTATTGGAAGAACGATTTTGGTTGAGGTTGATCGTATCGGACATTTTTTGGAAAACAGTCTTTACCATCGATTGGTTTTGAGGATGTTGAGAACTTGGGTTCTGTGTGTATGAACGTTAGTCCGGTAGCTTATGAAAATGACTTGATGATAGGTGTGTATTGCTTTTGGATTGCTCTGGACTTGCATTTGGGCCTTTGCTTGTATTATCCTGCTGTTCTGCATCTTCAGGTAAGTTCCCTAGGGGGCTTACTCAGGTTGGACATTCATGCATGTTGTTACATTTTATGTTAGGTGTCGCATATGAATAAAAGTTTGCCATGTAGTATCCTGTTTAGGTTGCACTAATTGAATGAGCATCTGCTTACTTTATGCGTTTGAAACAGAACGGCCGTTATCTGTGATAGTCCTAGAGTCTTTGCTAGGGTCATAGGGTAGCCCAGCCTCATCGGGTACCCTGAGTCAATCGAGTCATGAACTTCCTTATATTATGAGATGTCTGCGGGCTTTATTGTGGAGCGGGTTAGGCATGCGTGCCGCCCGATTATGATGGAATGCATTCACGAGCTGGCCAGTCTCCGCCCTATCGGAAGGGGGTGGAGGTAGGAGAGGGATATGCCACTTGGCATTGTCTTGGGCCCCTTTACAGTATTTTTACACATTATTATAATTAGGAGCATGCTAGTGTGTTTGACTTTCGTACTGCATTAGAGCATCTTTATTAGGTATAGCACATACTATGTGGCCTCAGCGAGGACTGCCGGTCCCACATGAGTGGCTCGATCTGACTCCTTTCCCCGTTCTTTTTTTTAAGGTATTTTCTGCAGATTTTGAATGCTCGATGTCTATATGACGGGGTTCCCTTTTGGCGAATCGAATAATCTGGCTAACACCTTAGCTTAGTAAAATGGTAATTACTCACTCATGATTTGGTTTTGACCCGGCTTAGTAAAATGGTAATTACTCACTCATGATTTGGTCTTATGACAGGTTAAGGGTACCCAACGGCCCTTCGAGGTGTTTAGAGTTTGAAATCCCTCTTTTTATTAATCTTAAAATGAGTTTGAAACCTCGACCCGTACCTGGATCGCAAGATCCGAACAAGGGGTTTTATCCCCTGAAACGTAACCCGGAAATCATAATTCTGGGCCGTTACAGATACTAGGAGAAGCGTAGAAGCGGGTGATTTACTATTTTTTTTGTCAAATTTGAAGTATCTACTGTCTCAATAAAAAAGTATTTCATCATGATAATCAAAGATTTCGAAGAACAACATGACAAGAAGCAAGAGCAATATGTTAGTAGAAAATTAATTTGTCGAATATTTTGTTTAAGATATCAAACTTGACCGTAATTATGAGACTTTTGTTTGTGATTGTAAGTGTTATTGTATTATAACGAGGGTTATAATTGATAACATGAAAATAATTCAAATGAAATGAAATATATTCATTGTACGAGGGAAAAATAAAACGGTAAATTTTAATAAAAATACTCACTCATACAAGGTACGGGGAAATTACTAGTAGATTTTCATTTTAAAAAAAAAAAACAATCTGCTGGTCCCCACAAAAACAAATCTCACGCGCATCCAAATCCTAATGTGTACATGTACGGAACTTTTTTTGGGTTTTTTTTCTTCTTACTTTTTCGTTTTTTTATTTATTATGGAATCGTTTTTGTTATATATATATTACCAACAGGGCCGTCCCGGGGATTTTATGGGCCCTGTACTACAATTAATTTCCGGGCCCTTATATTAAAATAGATTTTAAGTCGGGAAGTAAATTAGAGTATCGTAAGTAATTATAATTTGAATTAAAATTGGTATTAATAATGTTATGGTACATTTTGAACCGATTATGCCTAACAAAAAGATAAAATGCTCTCAAATGTTAATTTTTAGGTAGTTGTTGTTGTTTGATTAAACATGTTTTTTTTTGCTAACTATGGACATTAATTTATCTAATTAAATAAATGTTCGTAGATATACATATTTGAAAATAAAATAAAATAGAAATATTTAGGATCCCAATGAAAGAAGGAAATATAGCATTTGATTGAATTAATTAAAAAAAAAATTGCAGCAAAAAAAAAACTACAGTATAAAATCTATTAATATTACTAATTCTGCTAGCATTTTGCTGACGTGTCACGCTCACAATTAAAGTTGAATTTTTTATTCAAATGAGCTTTTCTTATTGGTTAATATTATTATGGAAACTTTAAAATATTTGTTTCCTATTTTAAATATGATTTGAATCCGTTCCTTTTTTTTTCGGTTATATTGTCATAAATATTGACACATGTTTCCATTTTTTTTCCGATTGCAATATATCTATCTATCTATTAATATTACTAATTCTGCTAGCATTTTGCTGACGTGTCACTCTGTAAATTAAAGTTGAATTTTTTAATCAAAAGTTTCATTTCTTATTAATCGATGTTATTAAGGGAAGTTTAAATATTTATTTCCTATATTATATTCATCACAATCGTATTAAAAATATCTAGACAATTAATTCAAATGTCAAAATAAAAATCTATTAATTAATAATAATAATAATAATAATTCTGCTAGCATTTTGTTGACATGTCACGCCCACAATTAAACTTAATTTTTTTATTCAAATAGTATTTTCTTATTGGTCAACATTATTGCTGAAATTTTAAAATACGCGTTTTATATTTTGAACATATTTGTTTCCTATTTTTATACTAATCAAAAGTTTCTTTTCTTATTAATCGATATTAATAAGGGATGTTTTTTTCTTACAATTTACTTATTTTACTTATTTTTGAATTTTTTTTCTTACAATTTACTTATTTTAGACATCTTAAATGACTATCGAAAAATAAATAATATTTTAAGACTTACAAGCATTACTAATGATTATTTTACATCTTAGATGAGGCTTCTTAGATCACTTTTCTACCTTTTAGGATCTTTTTATTTTTACCATCTTACCTTTATTTTCACTATCAATTTCCCTCTCTTTCTAGCCATCTTTCTAATGAAAATAATGAATAAGTTATGTATATCTACATAACTTCAAAAGTATTCGCACAATCATGTGCTTATGACAATAATTATATACAGAGTATTTATTTCAATTATATTAGGTGGTGTGTTTGAGTATTATTACTACTTTACCTTATTAAATCATTTTAAAATTTTGTATTGTATCTCTTTCCAACTAATTTATAAATTACAAAAAAAAACTTTATGCGTACTTATTTTTGTTATAAACAATATATTAATATAGTACTATTATAGATATAGATATATAAAATGATGTTCAAATTAAAATGGATCAAACTCTCTTGCCTTTAAGGCACGGGTATTACACTAGTTATTAACTAAAACCGGACCAAATTGAGAAGGGGTTGGGTGGGAGCGGAGCTGTGAGCACTAGTTAACTACAGTATTTATTGTTCGTGGGGCCTGCGACAATTAATTTGTAAAAAGCGCTTGTACTGAGAATCGAACTTGTACCAAAAAACAAATGCGCCTCATTACAAAACCACTGACGCAATTCAAGGAGGAATCCATGCTACCCTCCTTCTGTTTTGAAATATGATGCCCAACAATTTTGCGGGCCCTGCGCGGTCAGACTGCTTGAACCGTCCAAAAACGGGACCTGATTACCAATATAATTATGTTAAAATTAGATTATTCCGTTACATTAGAAAGATTATTCGGCTACATTATGAATATTATTCGTATGTAAGATGGCAATTGTACCGATAATATTATTCGGTTAAAATTATATTATTCCGTTACATTAGAAAGATTATTCGGTTAAATTTGAAAGATTATTCAGTTAAATTATAAATATTATTCGTATATAAGATGACGATTTAGTCGGGGAAAGGGTGCGTACAACTCGACCCCCCAGACCCTGCTTCAAGCGGGATATACTGGGCACGTTGTTGTTGTTGTTGTTGTATATAAGATGACGATTGTACTATTAATATTATTCGGTTAAAATTATATTATTCGATTAAATTTGAAAGATTATTTGGTTAAATTTAATATATTATTCGGAATTTTTTAAGAGATTATTCGGTGAAATTATAAATATTATTCGTATGTAAGATGACAATTGTACTAGTAATATTATTTGATTAAAATTATATTATTCATTTCAATTAGAAAGAGTATTAGGTTAAATAAATGTGATATATTATTCGGTTAAATTTGAGAGATTATTCGGTTACATTATAAATATAATTCGTATGTAAGATGACAATTGTTTACACATTTATCGTTTTTGGGGAGGTTAAAATAATAATCAATAAAATTGTACACTAATCGGTGATATTTATAATTTAACTGAATAATCTCTCAAATTTAATCGAATAATATATCGCATTTAACTTAATATTCTTTCTAATTTAAATGAATAATATAATTTTAATCAAATAATATTACTAGTACATTTGATGAGTGTAAATGACTAGTCAATACATTTATACTTTATTCGGTGGTATGTCAAACAATATTCATATGTAATAGATATATTTGTGGGGTTAACACAGCCGGTTTTTTTTTTTGCCAAAAATAATTTATTATAATCTCTTATCACCTATTAATGGATACCATTGCAATATTTTTAAAAAATTTCAAAATTGAATTTATGTCTTGGGCGCACTGACAACACGTACAACACATTTATTCAATTTGAGAAGGGGTGGAACACGCGCACACACATCAGAGTGTGAGGAAATTTCAGTGGGGCCCGTGATTTTTTTAATTACGGAAAAAATGAAATTTCAATTTAATCTCATCCATTTATTTTACTTCATTCAACGATTGAGATGTGTTCCTAGTTCCCATTGTACGACTTGTTCCCATCTGATCTATATATATATATATATATATATAGATATATATGGTTCGTATATATCACGTGCTAGGCCTGGAAAAAAAAAAACTATTGCGCGTCCGGAGGAATTAAGGCACGTGCTAGGTCTGGAAAAATAAAAAAACAAATGCGCGTCTGGGGGAATTAAAACACGGTACCAGTTGACCTCGAACACGGAACCTGTTGCTCTTTAGAAATTACAGTACAAGACACGCTACCGCCAACCGGGATAAGAAACACATTTGATTTTAGATGCATATATTAAAATTTATTAATCTCAACCAGTTATGTAAAAAAAATTAATATATCTATTTGTATCCATTTTTATTTATGTTAATTGTCTATTGGTACGCTTTAATATTTCTTAAATTTAATCTACATTTTTATATAATTTTTTTATTGGCATATATTAGATATGGATAGATTTTTTATATATAAATATGGGCCAAGATTTTTTTTTAAAAAAAATAATTGTGGTTCAAGATTTTTATAAAAATCCGGATTGAATTAGCATTATCAAAAAATCTTGAACCTACTTAATAAAATTTTGAACATATTATTTTATAATTATGGGTTCAATATTTTAAAACTCCTTATAATATGAAAATATTTTCAAAATGTTTATTATAATTGTGGGTTCAAGATTTTTTTATAAGTATTATAAAAATTTGAACCTATAATTTGTTACAAAATTATGAATTTATAATTATAAAATGAATAATAAATTTTGAACCTATTATTATAAAATAATTATGGGTTCATGTTTTTTATGGTATATTGTCTCCATTTAAAGTAGGTTCAATACTTTTAAATCTCGAACCCATAGTTATATATAGCCCTAAAGTGACATCTTGACATCTTACATTTCATGTTGGTTTATTAATTAGGTTCAAGTTTTTTTATTATGTATTGCCTCCATTTAAAGTAGGTTCAAGATTTAAAAATCTTGAACCCGTATTTATATATAGCCCTAAAGTGACATCTTGATGCCTTAAATTTTATGTTAGTTTATTAAGTAGGTTCAAGTTTTTATTATGATGTATTGCATCCATTTAAAGTAGGTTCAAGATTTGTAAATCTTGAACCCGTAGTTATGTATAACCCTAACGTGACATCTTGATACCTTACATTTTATCTTGGTTTATTGAGTAGGTCCAAGTTTTTTTCATGATGTATTGACTCCATTTAAAGTAGGTTCAAGATTTTTAAATCTTGAATCCAGAGTTATATATAGCCCTAAAGTGACATCTAACTGTCTTACCTTTCATTTTGGTTTATTGAGTAAGTTCAAGTTTTTTTATGGTGTATTGCCTCAATTTAACGTAGGTTCAATATTTTTAAATCTTGAACCATAGTTATATATAGCCCTAAAATGACATCTGACTGTCATACCTTTCATTTTGGTTTATTGAGTAGGTTCAAGTTTTTTAATGGTGTATTGCCTTAATTTAAAATAGGTTCAAGATTTTTAAATCTTGAACCATAGTTATATCAAGCAAAAATCCACCCGAAAAGCAATTCTAATTTTATTACATACCAAAAAATGAAGAAATATATAGGTTCATGCACTTGACAAAATATGCTCCAATTACTTGGGATTTAGAAGAGAGATTAGTATTGGGGATTTAGGGAGCTATAACTAACCAGGGTCTAAGTATAACTACTTCTTATTGAAAATGTATTGCCTACATTTAAAGTCGGTGTAAAATTTTTAAATCTTGAACCCATATTTATATCTAGCCTTAAGGTGACATCTTGTTGCCTGACATTTCAGGTTGGTTTATTAAGTAGGTTCAAGTTTTTTATTGTGGTGTATTGCCTTCATCTAAAGTAGCTAGGTTAAAGATTTTAAAATCTTGAACCCATAGTTATATATAACCCTAAAGTGACGTATTGTTTCGTTATATTTCATGTTGGTTTATTAGGTAGGTTCAAGTTTTTATTGTGATGTATTGCCTCCATTTAAAGCTAGTTAAGATTTAAAAATCTTGAACCCAAAATTTTTCATTAACAAAGTTGAGGTTCTGATCTGCACTCTTATCTAGTTATCTTAGATACATGTCTTCATCACCAAATGCATTTTCACAATTTCCAAGCCACAACATTATGTAAATGATCATACCATTAGCATCCACAAGTCATCCACAATCTGAAAGGAGTTTTCGGTTGGATCAAAATGACATCACTAACTTTATTTCCTTGGAAATAAAATGTGTTAATTTAGATAGTCTACGTGGGATTCGAACCCACATCTTTGTGCCTAGCACATTGCTCTTCCAATTGAGCTAATAGACTAAAAGTTGTTGATCCATGCTATATTCAGCTCAGCCTCTTCACTTTGACAGTAATATATCAAGGTTATGCGTAAATTTGATACTAACTTGACCTCAAATTACAGTGCCATGAAAATATGGTTGACATATTCCACACCAGTAGTTTCTGTTTAAACACCACACCATTTAATGGGTTGTAAGGAATAGGGTTACTAACTATTTGCACTAAAACAATTTACGCTAATTATTCTTATGATGATAGCCCATATGCATTTCTAACTTCTTCGTCTTAGGCAAAAACAGAAATTCTATCAATGGCATAGAAAGCAATACAATACAAGTCTCAACAACTTCTAATTTTATTGTTGCAGACTTGCAGTGGTCTTTGGAACTAAAAAATGAGACTGCATCACAAGTCTCTCTTGGACATTTTTACAAACACCTTTCAAGCACGAATTTAACCAACCACCAAAAATCAATATCCAATTCCGAATTTATCCAAATCCCCCATCAAATTCCTAATCAATAAATAATCTCCCTAATCCAATTAATCAAATATCAATTTTGAATTATTATTCAATTTATCAAAGACCTAATTCAAATAACATCTAACAAAATCAGGAAATTTGGCTTTGATACTGCCTAACATGAGGGATTAGCAAACGTTGACCACAATTCCGAAACTAAATCTTAAATCAAGATTAAAAGGCAAACTAAAGCTACAAGATATCACAAAGTTGAGAGCAAGGGAGGAACTTACAAGCAGATGTAAGATTTTCCAGCAAGGAATTCGTCGAGAGACTTGAGGCCAGGTTCGGTGTGAAGATTGGAGAAGGTCACCGCCATTGGAGAGAGAGTTGAATCGAACGGAGAGTCACACAGGAGATCGAGAGAGAAAGGGTGATGTGGACTGGACGACTGCGACCAGCGAGCGTAGAGGCCGAGAAGTGCACACCCTAATTTGTGCACAATTCCTTCCCGTAGATATGAATGGATCGGATGACTGTGATTAAAAGGTTTGTTTTCTTTTTTTTTTAATATAAAAATGGTGGAGCCCGCGCATGATCTCTCAATTCCGGCGTGAAGCGCTTTGTACGTGGGGTGTGGGCGCGTGGTGTGTACATTGAAATATGACTAAGAAAGGCGGTTCTTCCTTCGAGCGAGTAGGTGTTCCCGGGACTGGCAGTCGTGTCGAGACGGGATCCGATTCGAAGAAAGCTGGAGATGGTGGACAACATCAGCAACCTAGGTCAGTTCCGACAGCTGGGAGTTCGGATCTGGGAAATCAAGGCCGGCAGGTGAACGAGGGGTCTAAGTCTAGAGAATTTGTGACGGAGACAGAGGGTGAAAATCTCTCTTTCGCTCAGGCGCTGCGTAAGAGCTTAGATGCGAAAAAAAGAGTGGTCATTGACGAAGTTAGAAATCGAGTGCTTCCGAATAGGGATATCACATCAGCAGTGAAGTTGACGCATTTTGACGATGTGAGCAAGGGGAAGGTTGTGATTCGGCCGGAGGATGTAGCAGAATCGCAGAAACAGTGGGCAGCAACCCTAATTGGTGTGGTTGCTCGGAGTACTGTCTCGTTTGCTGCTGTGAACGACATGGTTGATTCTTCTTGGTGCATTCTCAAACCCAGACTCTTTCGTAAAAACAATGGTGTGTTTGTTTTCCAATTCCAGTCAGAAGAAGACCTGGAGTGGGTGCTTTGCAATGGGCCGTGGAATATTATGGGGTCTAAGCCTTTGATTCTGAAAAGATGGCGTCCGGGGGTGCCCATCGCGTGGTCAGCTTTTGATCGAGTACCTAGCTGGGTGTGCATTTCAGACCTGGAGCCGCACCTCTTCACGAACACGAATTTAAGCAGGATTGGTAGCTCGATTGGGGTTCCTATATGTTTGGATGAGAAAACGGCTACTGGGGAGAGAATTTCTTTTGCCAGAATGCTTGTTGAGGTAACTGCTAAAGAGGCAGGGGCTAGGTCCATTGAGGTTGTGAATGCTGATGGGAGCTCTTATGAGCAGAGCATAGTGTTTGAGTGGTTGCCGGCAAGATGTAATTTTTGTGTTAAGTTTGGGCATTATGAGGATCGATGCAGGCAGAAGCCGGCTAGGCCGAGGGAGGATCGGCGTTTACAAGCTCATGGCGACAGGAATCCGAACACGATGCGTGGTACTAGGTTGAATTCGAGGTGGAAAGGTAAAGAGAAGCTGATTGAAGTGCCTAAGGGACCTGTCAAGGATTCAGATAAGCCATCATCTTCTCATTCAGGGGCTGCGTTCAGTGAGCCTGCAGCTACCATTGATGCTGAAGCCTGTGTGACAGCTCAAGGTAAGGACATACAGGACCAATCAACTGTGGTGGTAACAGTCAGTAATGAAAGGAAATCAGTTGATGGCCGTTCTGATGGTGGTTGGAACAATGTCAATCGCAAGAAAGCTGCTAAATCACCTAGAAAGAAGGCCAACAGTGACCAATTAGGGTTGCAGACAGATTCGAGCTTCAAATCCCTTGAGAATCTTGGAAATGATTCAGAGCAGTGCGTAGTTGCTAATGAGCAGGGTAATATTAAAGCTGATCATAGTGAGGGTAGCACAGTTGCTAAGGAGCAGGGCAATATAAAAGCTGATAAATGTGAGGGTAGCACTCACTCGAATGGTGCTCATGAATAAGCTCAAAATAGCTTCGTGGAATATAGCGGGTATTAAAGATCCCGTTAAAAATAGTATAATTAATAGCTATTGCTTTGAGCAAGACATCAGTCTCATAGGATTGTTGGAAACAAGATTGTTGCATAAGAATGTAGAAGACGTGAGAAGCAGGCTGATGAACGGCTGGCATTTTGTTACTAATAGCAGTGAAGCTGTTAAGGGGAGAATATGGGTAACTTGGAATCCGAGTGTGTTTGATGTGGTAATACAGATGGTGAGTGAGCAAGTGATACACTGTCTTGTAGAGTCTAAAGACAAAAAATTTTGCTTTGCTGCATCTTTCATATATGCCAAGCTAACCAGGGCTGACAGGCGTCCTTTATGGAATATATTGCGTGGTTTTGCTGCTCAGATTTCTGGCCCCTGGATTGTCTTAGGTGATTTTAATTGTATTCTCTCATCAGAGGAAAAATGGCCTAGGAAAAAATCGGGTATTGAGGAATTTGAGGAGCTTAAGTCAGTCATGGAGGATTGCTTGCTATACGATGTCCCTTATACGGGGGCTGAATTTACGTGGTGTAACTAGAGAATGGGTGAGCAAAGGGTGGAAAGAAAACTGGACCGGATTTTGGGTAATGACGTATGGATGGATACATTTGTGGACACTAAGGTGTTCTTCGATACACCTAAGACTTCAGATCACTACCCAGCGGTGGCTGTATTGAGGAATGATGAATCAAAAAGAAGATATCCCTTCAAGTACAAGAATTTCTGGGGGAAGGAGCCAGAGTTCAAGGCCTTAGTGCAAGCGGCGTGGACTATGGAGGTTGTTGGGTCTAAGCAATTCAAGCTGGTTCAGAAAATCAAAAGTGTAAAGGAGGCGTTGAAGCCTTGGGTCAGAGCAAGGTTTCCGGAGCTTCAGGCTCAAATTAAGCTTGACAAGAGTATTCTGTATGAGCTGCATATTAGAGCCAGGACTGAGAAGAACAATCTGATGCTGGAGGAGCACATTCGTACAGCTGAAAATGTGCTTCGTTCCAATGTTGGCAGACTTATCAGTATAACCTCACAACAGGCAAAACTACATTGGTTAACTATGGGAGAAGAGACCTCCTCGCTTTTTTATCGAAGCGTTAAGAAAAGAAGAGCGAGGAATGCCATTGTTGTGATGAGAGACAGCAATGGGATTCTGTTTGATGATGAGGAAGCTATAAGGCAGCACATAGTACTCTACTTCAGGGATCTGTTGACTAGTTACTGTGCCAGCAGTAGACAGTTTCCGGATCTGTCAGGAGCTTCATTTGACCTTAGAAGGACAGAAGAACTGGTGAGATTACCTAGCTATGATGAAATTAGGAGAACAATATGGGCTATCGGAGCCAATAAGTCGCCGGGGCCCGACGGCTTCGGGAGCCAATTCTTTAAAGACGCCTGGAGCTTAGTAGGCAAAGACACTTGTGAAGCTGTGAGAGAGGTTTTCAGACATGGGAAGCTGTTGAAGCAAATGAATGCTACGTTCATTTCTCTTATTCCCAAGGTCGAGAACCCAACGTTTGTGAAGGATTTACGACCCATCTCATGCTGCAATACAGTGATGAAGGCGATTACCAAAATTGTTGCAGGACGCTTGAAAGGTATGCTCGGAGACTTGATTTCGGATAGCCAGGGTGCGTTCATTCCGGGTAGGTCTTTGGCTCATAACAATGCAGTTGCTATGGAGATCCTCAATGGGTATGGCACCAAACGCATATCTCCTCGATGCACCATTAAGGTTGATTTGCACAAGGCTTATGACACGCTGAGCTGGGAGTTCATACGGCAATCTTTGTTGCAGTTAAGGTTCCCTGATAAGCTGATTCAGTTGGTGATGGAATGTGTGTCTACTACAAGCTTCTCGGTGAACATCAATGGTGCACCGGAAGGTTTCTTCCGAGGTAGAAGAGGTATTAGGCAAGGGGATCCACTTTCCCCTTACCTATTCGTCCTCTGTATGGAAATGTTGAGCTGTATGCTACAGAGGGCTACCGAATCGGTTGGGTTTAGACACCATCCTCGCTGCAGGGAACTCAATTTGGTCCACTTGGCTTTTGCCGACGACCTTCTCATATTTTGCAACGGGGATATTCAGTCTGTCCAGATTATAAAGGCCTGTCTTGATGAGTTTTTCGATCTTTCCGGGCTACGAGCAAACGTTGATAAGAGCACTGTATTCTTCGGAGGCTGTCCGGATGATATCCAGACCGCTATACTTGATCAGTTGGGGTTCGTTAGAGGCTCGCTGCCTGTCCGTTACTTGGGCATACCTCTTCACTCAAGAAAGGTAAAAACTAGTGAATATGGTGAGCTCATCAATAAGTTTGGGAATGTTATGCAATCTTGGGCAACTCGTAAACTCTCGTATGCTGGAAGATTGCAGCTTCTTAAAGCGGTGTGTGGTGGTATCCACTCTTTTTGGAGTCAGTCTTTGCTGATCCCGAAGGGTGTTCTGAACATCCTTGAGAGCAATATGAAGAGATTCCTTTGGAATGGTAACACTGATGGAAGAAAGCACTTGGTGGCGTGGGAAGTTGTGACCAAACCACAATGGGAAGGGGGCCTAGGACTAAAAGAACTCCATGCCTGGAACAAGAGTATATTTGCCAAGCTCCTCGGAGACCTGGTGCTGCAAAGGCCCTCGGTATGGCTTCGGTGGTGCTCGCATAATCACACCCGATCTGTAAGTGTGTGGAACATTGAGCACAAGTATAATGATACATGGATTTGGCGCGGAATCCTCAAGGTTAAGGATGACCTGAGAGGGCTGCTGGCTGCTGACAGTACAGATGCTCCGAATCTTGATCATCTTCAAAATAGTAGAGGCGGGCTGTCGAGTGCTAAACTGTATGAGATGCTCAGGCCTAGAGGTCCTGAGGTAGACTGGGGAGGCGTCATCTGGGGGCGGCTTCAGTGTCGTCGCTGGACCTTCTTCACTTGGCTAGCAGTTCACAAACGGCTACAAACAGGAAACAAAGTGAGACATTGGCGTGGGGAGGAAGCAGCCACATGTGCCCTATGTCATTCAGAGGTAGAAACGGAGGACCATTTATGGTTCAATTGTCCGGCAGTCCATGAAGTACAGCATGAGGTGCTTCACTAGATCGGAATCTCCTACAGGTTTCCAACAATTGAACAATGGCTACATTGGTTTGCGAATGAGCCGAGGAAGAGACAACAATCCGAGCTCTTTCAAGCTAAGCTATTAGTGTTTCAAGCATTGATTTATTTTACATGGCTAGCTAGGAACAAGAGCATATTTTGTGGGGAAACTTTTGACCCATCTGTGTATATGTCGATGATTATCAGGAGTTGCCGATCCCGGTTTGTCGCGAAGTGGAAGTGCAAGGCACTCGCGGGAATACGGGATCGGGAAAGTACATAGGTTGCTGATCATTGGTTGACTTAGGATTTTTTGGGGACATATGAGGGTTAGATCGAGTGCTTGAGCTAGGTCGAGTGCTTGGGTATATGTGATGGTTAGGATTCCATCCAATTTTGGTTTTACGTGAGACTCGTAGTTTGGACCTCACATTTTTGTATTTTGGGTACGCCCTCCATCTATATATTTACCGTTTCAAGAAATATGGTCTTGAGATACTGTATTTCATCATGGTGGGGCCCTCCATGAGTTTGGCCGGATTTGTTTTGTGGAATTGGGATTTTTGGCAATTAAATATTATTGATTATATTAGTGGAAAATAACCTATTACTTATCCCATATATCATCCAATGTATATCTTTTTTTTTTAAGAAAAGATTTTGGGTTTGTTTAAAATAGACTCCTAACGAATAACTCCCACCCGATCAGGTCAAATCCCAGCCTCCTCCATCTTTTATTTATTTATTTAATTCCCTTCCGCTTTTTTTTTATACGAAGTTTTCAGGTTTTTGTTTTCTAATTTAGATCATCGGAAAAATTGCATTGAGATCAATTCAAATCATGCTTTTCGTTTTTATTTTCCTTTTTAATGTACAAAGCAGTATATTCATATTTTTTTATTTGTAAAGATTGTGGTTTAGATATAAAAAACAAACAATTACACCGAATAATGTTTTGAATTCAACCGAATAATATTATGTTATCTTTTTTCATATTAAAATTTACCAATTCTACCGAATAATTTTTTGAATTCCACCGAATAATATTATGTATCTTTTTTTCATCAAGATCAAATCAAAATTTACCAATTCTAATGAATAATTTGTCACATATTACCGAATAATGTTTTATTTTTTTATATCAACTTGAAATAAAACAACCTCAAATCCCTAAACAATACTTACTATTTATACGAATAATGCTTCGTATTTCAACGAATAATCCTTCATATTTCATCGAATAATGTTTAGTTTTTCCTTAGACCAAAGATCGACTTCATATCCTAACGAATAATGAATCAAATTTCACCGAATAATTGACCAAATCATTACCACCAATAACAAAAAATCGACACATACATAGGAATAATTGATAAATAATGAATCAAATTATACATTTAGAAAACCCTACGCTAAATGCGACCTATGTCTGAATAATTTTTTGTGTTTTCCCCGAATAATCGATACCCGCCTACCCACCCACCCACCCACCCTCCCAATTCCGGAGTCAATGTCAAACCTCTGGTTTTGAAGAAGAATCAGGGCAACGAGGATGAACGAAGCCGACGGAGGTTAGCGCAGCGCCGCTGGGCGAGATCCTGACGCCTTAGAAGGAGGGCATCACGGAGGCGACGCCGAGCATAGAGTTCGAGGAGGAGGAGATGGCCGTCTCAGATCCGGGAGCGATGCGGTGAGGCAAGGCGGAGGCGAGTTGGATCGGACACGAGGCGAGTCGAGGAGGCGAAGATCGACGGCGGCGATGGTCGAGGAGGAGCCGGCGATGGCGATTCTCAGATCCGGGAGCGACGGCGGCGAGGACCGGCGATTCGTTGGCAATCGACGGCGGCGAAGGCTGGTGAAGACGACACCAGCGGATCTTAGACTTACCGGCGGCGGCGCCATCGGAAATGAGGGGAGAGGCTAGAGGCGAAACTCGGATTCCCCGAATTTGCTGAAAATGGTGGAGCGCCGCCGCACACGGGGAGACAGCGAGCCGAGTCGCGCACCCGAGTCGCGCACCCGAGTCGCCGGTTGCCGCCGCTCTGGTCGCCGGGGAAACCGCAAACGCCGCGAAATCGGAGCCCGGCGGTTGCTGTTGGGGTTGGTGGCGATGTTGACGGGGGAGAGGGTTCCGAATCTTCCAATGTACGGTTTTGGGTTTTGTGGTTGAAATTGACCCACTTTGTCTTTTAGGTTTTAATGGAGAGGAATGCACGCGCCCACCATTTGCTCGGGAAGGCCGGCCTCTTTCTTTTTTTTTTTTTTTTTTTTTTTTTTTTAACAATTCCATGTGGCGTGGTATAGGCCATCCGATCCATCCATATCTACGGCCAGGAATCGTGCACTAGATACACTCTAAGGAGTGTGCACAAGGGAACCACTCCATATATATATATATATATATATATATATATATATATATATATATATATATATATATATATATATATATATATATATATATATATATACAAGTCTTATTGTGTATCATGTGAACAATTTAGAGCCGTTGATTTAGAGAAAATAAAGGGCCAAGATTGTGCCACGTATTAAGTAAACAATTGGAAAAAAAAAAGCCCAATCAATATGTGAAGCGCGTGGCATGTGTGAAGGAATAAAACCCTAGATTGCTCCTCTTTTAATCGCCGTCTTCCCAGGTATCGAACGTGAGGTTTGTGCAGAGGCGGGCAGACGAAATCAGTGGAAGGCGGAGTAGGCCGGCGATTCAGTCAGTGGGAAGTGGTGTAGGCCGGAGTAGGCGGAACATCAACACTGTGGGAGGCGGTGAGAGTTGAAGGCCGGCGAAGAGGAGGCGCCACTTGAAGAGGAGACGACGTGCGGTGCGGCGGAGCAGCGATGGCTCCCATGGCTCCTCCTTGTTGATCCCACCTCTAATTCGGGCTTCAATTGGATCGCCTTGCACGCGGAGTCGTCCATCGAAGACAAATCGTGCCTTCGTCTTTCCGGTTGCCCGAACGCGGGAATCCGGCGATGGCATCGAATTCGTCTTTCCGGAAGGCGGATCCGGCGGTGGCGGCACTTTTCTTCCCCTATTCTCAAATATGGGCGACGGTGAAGGCGGGACGGAACGATTGCATCGACTTCGTCTTTCCGGCAGGCGGATCCGGCGATGGCGGAGCCTTTCTTCCCCTATTCTCAGATCTGGGCGACGGTGAAGGCGGGATGGTGGCGACGGTGAAGACGGGATCTGGGCGACGGTGAAGTTGTGCTGGTAAGGTTTCATTCCTAATGCTTTCAATTCGGGTTGTCAGGCATAGTTTTCACTGGATCTGGGTTCAAAATGTACGTCGGACGGCTTCAATTGCAGCCATATGTGTGAGATTTTGTAATTGGATATGATTTCGTTCCTGATGCTTTCAATTGAGTTACATTTTCGTTCCTGATGCTTTCAATTGGTTTTTTTAATTGGTTTTGTGAGTGGTTGCACAATCGAATAATATCGTTATACCATCGAATAATCCAGCTTTACCATCGAATAATCAAGCAATACCACCGAATAATTTTTAGTTAAACGAGATGTCATCGAATAATTAATCAATACAATCGAATAATCAAACTATATCATCGAATAATCAAGCGATACCGTCGAATAAAAGTTCAGGGCGTTTTCAGGGTGCTAACCGTTTGGACAAGTTCATCGATATCATCGCATAATCAATTGATACGATCGAATAATTTGGCGATACAACTGAATAATTTAAAGTTACGATCGAATAATCTGGCGATACCATTGCATAATCAGACGATACGATTGAATAATTTGAAGCGAGTGCACCACACACGCCCCCATTCAGCAAGTGGGCAAAAAAACGATGTGGGTCCCACTGTTTTTTAATTTAAAAAAAGCCAAAATTGTCCATTAATCTCAGCCTTCCATTTCATTCAATCAACGGTCCAGATGTGTTCTCATGTTACACAATAAGGGATGAGTACCCATGAACCACCCTCTCTCTCTCTCTCTCTCTCTCTCTCTCTCTATATATATATATATATATATATATAATCAAAATGAATAAAGAGAATTCAGATAGAATAATAGAAACACGTTTAGGTCAAATCCTCTCCCTTCTCTTCTCCACCAGATCCGGGCGACTCTCCCTTCCTCAAAAGCGCTGGCCTCGCCTCCTCTTCCTTCCGGTCGCTGCAGCCGACGCCTCGCCTCCTCTTCCTTCCGGTCACTACTGCAGGCGCCGCATCCTCTTCCTTCCTCACAGAGCGCCGACGCCGCCTCCTTAGCCTCTTCCTTCCGGCAACTGCAGTCGCTTCCCCTTGCCGGTCGTCGTGACCTCCCCCTCGTCGGTCGTTGCCGCCTCCCCCTCGCCGGTCGTTGCCGCCTCCCCCTCACCGGTCGTTGTCGCCTCCCCCTCGCCGGTCGTTGCCTCCGAGGAATTGAGAGGTGAACCTTTCTCTTCTCTGTCAAACGGGATTTGTTATTTGCGTTGGTTTTGGAATTTGTTATAGTTTTAGGGTTTAAAATTATTAGAACTTAGAAATGATTGGAGATTTAGAGTTTTGATCTGAGTTGCCTGATTTTGAGTTTTGATCTGAGTTGCTGCGGTTTTGGATGATCCAATTGTGTTGACGGTTTTGGATGGAAATTAAGGTGATGAAATTCCTTTTATAGGATGATGACAATTTTGCAATGTTAGTGATAGGGTCTATTTTAGTTATATATTTGCATATTATATTAGGTTATTTTCATACATATTTTACATATTTTATAGTTAATTTGTATTATTTGGTTTTCGGAGTCTACACTAGTTCTTTCATATATTTCAGGTATTTTTGAGGCTGGATCGTATGAATTCGGAGATTGATGATAATTTATGGGATGATTTTATAAATTGAGGGACAATACGGAACGATTCGGATTGATGGACCGATCGAAGGACGAGCTGATTGCTAAGTCAAACTTTCAAGCGGGTGAAATTGGATTTCGGATGTACGTGATGGACTGACCGCGTGATTATGCTGCTGCTATATGCTAGTATTGATATTATTATTATATTTATAATTAGTTTAGATGGATAGAATTAGATTAAATTAGATTTATTAATTACATACATCACTACAGGAAAACTGGACCATTTTCGACGCTTTTAAAAGCCATTCTCGAGCTATAAAGCGTCGAGAAAGTCAATTTCGACGCTTTAAAAAAGCGTCGGTATCTTTTGCGTCACGAATGGCAATCTGTCATTTTCGACGTTAAATTGTGTCGGAACCCATTTCGACGCCTAAAAGCGTCGAGATTGGCATGCCATTCCCGACACCCTAGGGTGTCGAAAATGGCTTATGTCCCTGCTTAACCTACCAACCATTTTCGACGCCCTAGGGCGTCGAAAATGGCTTATATTTATTTTTTCTTACGCTTTTCTATTATATATATATATATATATATTAAATAGGTTATATTTATATTTTTGTTTTTATTATATATATAATAACATTTAATATACACATTATATATATATATATATATTATATATATATATTAAAAACATTATATATATATATTATAACATTTAATATACACAATAAAACCATCAGTACACAATACACCTAAGCACCAACTAACACCTCTAATAATCTTTCAAAACATACAGGGTAACATGATGCAGAAGCTCTAAGAGCTTCAAGTGCCAATAAATAAACAAGGTAACGAAGAACAAGTTTTCCTTCATATATTGAAGAACATGAATGATTGCCCATGCATCTCCCAATTTGCTGAATTTCTCAATCAGGATATTGCATGCTGCTTTATCAGGCTGAGCACCAGCTTCTTGCATTTTGCAGAAAGTTTCAAGAGCTGATTTGCACTTCCCTGTCAACGCATCAAAACCTACCTTTTAGAACATCAGTGGAAGGAATTTTCTCTTAACATAAACACCTTTCATAATGGATTTTTTTTTAAAATCCTGCACCACATTTAAAATCAAAAGGCGCCAACAGAAAAAATAAACAAGTATACGAAATTTTATTTATGTGTGAAGAAGGTACCTGAAACTGAATTCATAAGGCATAACCTGAATGCGTTGTGACAGAGATTCATCTTTGGCTCCGTCAAGGCACTTGATAGCTTCCTTTCTAAACTCATCAGGCAGCTGAAGACAGACCCAGTCTAGTAAAGATTCCAAGTCCTTCGCAAAGTCGAGAAGATACCAATCCATTACTTTCGGGATCATAAGTTTTCTCGTCTTCGAAATGCCTATAGCTGCCTGTAGATACTCCCTCTTTGCCACTTCTAGTTCGTTTTCAACTTGAGATGCGGTATAGACCCTGACCTGCAAGTGGGTTAAGAGAATACTATTTAGCAACAAGATGAACACAACAGATTGCAAATGCGCCAAGATCCCATTGAAAACTTTAAGATGTACAAGAAATTTAATTTCTTGCTTCACATGGACTTACTGCAGGAGAGGACCAGCTCCCGCAGGACAGTGCGAATGTGACCAACGGTTCTGACAACTCCAACCCAAACATGCTTCGAGCAGTCCTCTCGTCATTTTTTGCTCCCTTGGAGAATGTCTATTGAGAAGTGAACAAACTTGGTCACATAATGTAAAAAACCACAACTGATGGTAAGAAGAAACCAATCATCACCCATTGAAAGTTATTTCCACTTACGTATTTTGAATGATAAGGTAGACGAAGGATGAAGTGTTCGATTGTAATTGCATTTAGCAGCTGCCCACCGACTTTTACCGTGGCCTACGAAAAGAATTTTCATAATTTTGCAATCAAACTAACGAGTAATGGCAAGCAAAGCATGTATAACTCTCCTATTCCTACTTAAAGGTTAACTTGAGCAAAGCAAGGCTTTGTAGGTATAAGGAGCATTACCTTCTGCATTAGTGAAACGACAGTCTCAGGGCTCTCTGGAATGCCATGATCAATGAAAACCTGAAAGAAATTTTACCATCCTGTCAAAATATTATTTTGTTCTACTACTGAACTTGTACCAACTCCAAAGAAATACACAACTAACAGCTACTCTATACAATGGCAAGACTTAAAAACAAACCACTTCCAATTACTATATAACACCAGATTTGGTAAATTAATGCAGGTCATACATTCATCATGCATGAATTATAAACATTGATCCAAAAAGCCAACTTCTCTTGATGAGTAAGTCCTTCCAGCTTGACAGAAGCAAGTTTTTCAAGGAGAATCCTGAGGAGGAGAACAAGATAATCACTAATTGCAACTTTTTTGCAATATTTTAGTTCCGAATTACTAACTTACAATATATGAAAAAGAGAAAACTTACTTCAGCCTGCGTACAAGGAACAAAGAGCTTGCCGTTTGGCTAGTATTGATTGAGCTGACATCAATCGAGCAGAGAGTTTTGTATGGACCAATATCTCTCCCCAATTCTGACCAAATACCATAAGGATCTCGAACCTCTTTATTTTCAGAATCATGAGACGAGTACAAGGAGGGCAGTTGTTCTGCTATACTTTTACTTCTTGTTCTTCCCATTCTCAACAAAATGGTCATCAAGCATTTGATGATATTCTCAGAAATGGCGTTTGGAGAGTTGTCTCCCAAATTTCTGTCAACCTGAGGTGGAGTAATAGCCTCTGTACATTCTTGACGGTTGTTTCTGCATTCTACCTAAACATTCCAGAGTCATACACTGTGGAAAACAATATCAAGTACTATCTGAAAGCCCCTTAAATTTTGACAGACCTGTGACTTTTGAACAATCCAGCAGCTTCTCTTATCCGTGAGAACTCAATGCAAAAAGCTTGGACTTTAATGAAGATGTCTTTACCTGTCAACAACCACAAAAGAAATTAGACCAGATCAGGTGAAGAAGAAGAAGAAACTAAGGCATTGAGACCAGATCAGCTGAAGAAGAAAAATCTAAGGCATTGATGAGAAAAAAGGCTGAGATTGAGAAGAAACTAAGGCATGCAATGCAAGTAATTAGAGATTGAGAAGAACTCTTCATCCAACAAGTCACTTTCGATCAGGATTATATTCAGCCCTGCAATGGCGCAACATGACAAAGATCACATCCATTCAATTCATGATCCAAGGAAAAAGAAACTTAATGTATATAACAATTAAGAATTACTACTAAAGGATTTATAGTTCTTTCATGATTATAGAATTTCGTACACTTGCAAGCACACAGACCAAGTGGATATCAAAATCCAATTAGTGTGACTTTTTGGACTTGTCTCACACCAAATATTTTCCTTTTGATACACAACAAGAGGCAGTAAATACCTGTAAATTAAATTCATGAAGAAAATGTTTATATCCACTAAATTTTGCTCAAGCTAACCAGATAAACTGAACAATTATACTGACAAATGTCCTTTCATATAACATCTTTTTTAATCAGCAGAAGAAGAAAAAAGGTATGAATTATAAGCATATGACTTTGCAAAGAAGAAATAGAATACTTCAACTTCCATAGAAACTGACAGCACTGATAATCCAATCAGTAAAAAATACCTAAGTTTTTCATGTTTTACAAATAGTTGTATTTAATTTTAAGGATTCACTCCACTTATTTGTTTTTGTATTACTTTCCATCATTTTCACCCTATTTCCATTTTAAACAATGTGTTAGCACTGCTCACATAACATCAAATGTAATAATCCAAGATATTTTCATCCACGGCTTAACAAGTAACAATGTAATAATCCATATCAGAAGGTATTTCCTATGCAGTGATAATCCAATCAGTAAAAAATACCTAAAAAGGTTGTAACATTATATAAATATGGTAATCACTGTTTTGACTAACCTTAATCGTTACAACCCCACATCTAAGAACTCATCTTCTGTCCAGAAATGGAGATAGAAGCTGCTGCATGGAAATCGTTACTGTATACAACATTAGAAAAGAATTAAAAAGTGACAAGTAAATGATAAATAAATACGAAACCAGCCCTATATTGTCATAGTTAAATTCAAATGACACAGTTAAAGAATGAAAATGGACGAGAAACATAAGCAGAGTAAAAGGCAAGCTAACGAGGCTTTTAAGTTAAATTCACATGACATAGTTAAAGAATGAAAATGGATGAGTTAACTTACAGTATCCTCCTTTGGAAACTTTAGTGCAATTGCATGTCAAAGATCAGAAAATTCATCCAAATTATCTGTCATACACAATTAGAAAAGAAAGTTGAAGTATAAGTTTACAGAAGATCTATTGGAAAATTGTTGAACCCACTCCAAAATAAAGAAATCAAATGAAAGTGAAGGGGCTACAAATACAATTTCATGCCACCATCCATTATCCAAAAAAAAAGTAGCTTAAAAAAAGGTAGCTTCAGTCTAATGAATTTCATGCCACCATCCCTTACCACCCACCAAATTTGGAGATCATTTCACATTTACTAAAAGTTAATGTCCCCAATATCAACTACCCCTTGATTCATGTTATTATCGTACAATCTACCGATTAAAAAGAAAACATGAGTTGGATTACTGTTTAGTAAAAGCAATGTTGATACAAAAATATGCAGCATTTACATTAGAGGCATACATAACTAAGGAGAGAAGGGAAAAGGCAACCTAAAGGAAACATGTTAGGAGAACATCCAGTTTTCCAACACAGATTAAGTAGATGAGTACTACATTAAAATAGTGTCATCGAAATCTTCTATTGGTATCTTTGGAAGAGTTCTATATACAACAACAAAATGAAAAGAATATCTCAGTTATTAGATGCTTCAAAAAGATCATAATACTTATAGAGGAAGATAAATTACTCTTCCATGAAAGTTTCAACTTCTGAGGCAACAACAGTTCTTGTACATTCTACTTCCTGAATTCACACCATTCAGCAACATATGCGGTCGTGCAACACCGAATAATGAAATCAACAAGCAGTTCCTCTACACTCTAAGTTCCTGAAAAAATCTTGAATGACTTTGAGCAATAAGTAGCGATGATTGTGGTTATTAAGCTTATTAAATCAACAAGCAAAAGCAGGCATTCATTCAAAAGAGAGGATGGATGCGTAACTCATCCAGAATCTTCTTCATTCATGGCAACATTTTGTTCAGACTTCGGATAGATGCATTCAATGAGATTTTTAGGCCGGAAATAGCTATAATTAGATACACTTACACATAATCAACATAATCAACTTACAGGATGACAAATGACAGCTATCGTAGCGGAGGCGGTAAGTGAGATCAACGAGATCCACCTGGTTCTTATTGTTAACCTAGTTGCAGTGGCCGAGCAGCTCCTCGAACAAGACGGTGTCGAAAGAAATCACCTCGAGGAGGTTGAGCTCACCGAAGAGAGACGAAAGGCGACAGTTAAGGGATTGCATGAAGGTCGCAAAGGCGGAATCTGAGACGGAAACACAAAATTCATCAGCGAAATTCGGGAGACACTTGAGAGGATTTATGAGAGATGCAGAAGTGAACCGATAGGAATTGAACAACAATTCAGGGATTGGTCGGGGGCGTGGCAGCTAGATTCAATGCCATTGAAGAAGAAAGCAAGGGTTTGCCCCAATGTGATTATCGAATCCTCCATTGAGAGGAAAATGAAGAGAGAGAATCAGAGAGAGGAAAGGAAAAGATTTCAAAGGGGAAATCCAGAAACTACAATCCTATGATTTCAAAGCAAATCTCAGATCTTAGATTTTCTAGGTGGAAGGAGAGGCCCTAGCGACATCTACATTTGGAGATGTCGAGATTACGGATGGCTACCTAGGGTTTGGGTGCTCAAAGGTTTCACGCCTTCAGAGAGAGAGAGAGAGAGAGAGAGATGTGGAAAGGGGAAAATTAGGCAGGTTTAAATTTATGTTTTTTTAGTTGAAGAAATCGACGCATTCAAACGTCAGAAAGGGTGCCAATTTCGACACCCAAATACGTCGAAAATTTCTGACGTTGTACAGTGTCGAAAATTTTCGACAGAGATTAAAAGCGTCGAGACAATAACGTCGGTATTTCACGTTTTTCCCGTAGTGCATGTATTCTATATTTATATTAGGATAAAACTTTAGCTATTTATACATTCATTCATATGGCTGTAAACATTGAGCCGACTTAGACACGGAAGGCTGACTTTGGAACCAATACCGTAGCCGACTTTAGTTTTCAACCCTAAACCCTAATTATGTTTTGTTTTGTCTAAAGTCTTCCGTTTCGGCTATGGATTGAAGCTTTGGTTTGATAAAGTTGTGAGATTTCTATTCTTGTTCTATTCTTATTGATTCGTATTGATTCTTTTGCGATTATTATTGATTTCTTCTAGTCCGTACAACTAGTTGAGATTATTGCTAGGATTTTGTAGATTCCTCGTAGCGAACCTTAATCCGTAGTAGCAATCATGCATTTTTAGGACTCGTAGGACTAAACTGGTGTGTATAGAATCAATTACATGTTAAATACTGACTCGTAGCTAGGTGTTGCATGTATCCTGGTTAATCCTTAATCTTAATGCTACTATTAGGTTAAATCTTGACCGTGTTAGGGTTATCTAATTAGTAGGGGTTACTAGGACTCGTAGGGCTAGTAATTTACACAAGATCAGGACAGGAACAATAATAGGATGAAAAGAGAACTTGAAGAAGAATCAAGGATCAACTAGTCAAACTAAAGTGGATATTTGTAGATGAAACTCTATTCTTAATTGCTATCTCCATTAACTTGTTTATAGTTTAGTTTATTTTCTTTCTAATTTCACCACTCAAAAACCCTCGTTTTGTCTTAATTGGTAAATAACCTTAACTTAGGAATAACTTGATTCTCTGTGGGATCGACTCGTACTTAGTACACTACATTAGTTAGGTAGGTTCGAATTTATTTTGATACGGTTAACCCGACTAAAAACCGTTCATCAAATTGGCGCCGTTGCCGGGGAATCAAAGTTTATTTCTTTGTTTTGTGTGTTTACCGATTATTGTGTATAACTTAACTTTGTTGTGAACCTATCTTACGGTTCACGACACCCTTATTACTAACATTTTAAGATGAGATTAATGCAGAGTCAAGGAGAAAATTTTCACCATTATTTCACAAGAGTGAATAATTTATTTGACGCCCGTTATGCAAGGGGTTACCAAGATAGTTTGCAAGATATGGTTGGCTGTGTACTTGAGGGCATGACTCATGAGACCAAAGAACTTGCTGAGTCTATGAGTAACGGAGGCTTTGCGAGTTTTAATTTAGCAGAGATGTGGGATTTTTTTCTGCTACATGGGTCACCAGGTGGAGCAGGAAGAAGCTTTCACACGCCAGGTTATGTTGGAGCGGTGAGTGAGTTGGTAGTAGAGCAATGCTTTATTCCTCAAGTTGATGAATGCCAAGACACAAACAATGATGGTTTGATCGATGAGAGCCCGATGCTCCCTGACATGGAGTCTCTTGAGTGCATGCATGAGGATCCATGTGTTTTGGCTCCTATTTCATCGGAAGAAATCATCCCTGACTTGCCTATCAAAGAATCATTTACCGAGCCGATTTCTGTGGCTCTCGAAGAAGGTATTGATATTTCTTGCACTTTTGTGAACTTTGGTGAATATACAGACCCTTGGGAGCATTACTTTGAGAAGCCACCAACGGAACTGTGTTGATGGTATCATATCCCTTCGGTAGAGAGTCATACTAGACTCTTTGATAAATTGAAAGGGTCTTTAACTTCTATATTTTATACTTTCAATTTATTATGCTATGATTTTCTATGTAAGATATGTGCACAAGAATATGATAGGTTATTGAGGGCTTTAACAATGTCCGATCTTAGAGAGATTGTGAGGCAACCAAGGTATGTTTTTTTTTAATTTCTTTTTATTTTTAGTTAAGATTAATTTTATTTATTTATTTATTTGAGAAAATGGTACTAAATACCACAATTCCAAAAAACTTTGCAAAAATGCCAGCAATTTGGAAAGTTTTGCAAGAATGCCATTTTTGGCACAAAATTGCAAAAATACCATGGTCAACCCACAACATAAACCGGTTATCATATGTAAAGTTGGCAAAAAAATAAAAATAAATTAGAGGCATCATTGCCTAGTGAAGAGAGAGAGGGCGGGAAGGAGAAATAGGGGGAGGGTTAGTAAATGCCCATCCAATCACAAATCTCTCTCCCGTTTGAAAACATACCGATAGCAAAGAGAGAGAGAGAGGCTTCTTCATCTTCATCGGCAGTTGCAACGAGGCATAGAAAGGGAGAGAGAGAGAGAGAGGGAGGTTTCTTCTTCGGCAGTTGCAGAGACGCCGGTTCGAGAGAGGAACAACACAGGAGAGAGAGCGGACAGGTACCACCGTCGCCGGAAAGTACACCAGACATGACATAAATCAGGTACGCCCTTTTACTCTTCTCCCTTTGGTGGTATTGTGCGCGAGTGTGGGTCGGGGAAGCAGTGGGTGAAGGGGTTAGGGCAATGGCGGCCTGAATGGTGGGTCGGGGGGGTGGTTTTCTTGTTTGGATAATGGTGGGTGGTGGTGGCATGGGTGGTTTTCGGTTATGGAAAGGGGAAATCGGTGGCTAGGGTTTCCAATTGGGTGACAGTGGTTTTCGGAATGGGTTAGGGCAGCGGTCGGGGAACTATGGATAGGGGAAATTGGTGGTTTGAGGTTCGAATTGGGTGACAGGGGTTTGACATTGGGTGACAGGGGTTTCCAATTTGGAGAGAAGGGTTTCTAAATTTGTTGTGGTAGGCGGAATAGGGGAATTGACGAGGTGTGGAAATTGGGATATGTGGATGTCGTAGGTGTCCTATTGAAGGAGGTTTGAGGTATTGGTTATAGGCTTCCGATTCATAATGGGTGACATGGTTTTCACACTGAGTGACAAGGGTAGAGTGACATAGGTTAGTCTGTTAGGTGACAGAGGGATACGAATATAATTGGTAGAAGCTGACTTTTTCGTGTGATGGAAATTGCAGGAGAGAAATGGTGAGGACGAAGAATGTGAGCTCGAAGAACAAAGAGCTTGAATACGTAGTCCCTGAAGCTAGGCACTTCCGGGCCCGCGTCAACCAGGGCTCAAGACTGTCAATGCTGAACAACATCGATGATTATGTTGACGCTAGCGACTGGCAGAAGCTGCTTGACTCCCAGCTTGGTGGGGTTGTGCAGCTGGCGCACAGTGTGAAATTTTCTTCACAAATGGTGCATTATGCACTCCAACGACAGCTTGTGAGCGATAAGGAGTGGGAGATGTGGTACCGGATTAAGGGGAAGCTCCGGAGGTTCTCCCTCAAGGAGTTTGCCTTAGTAACCGGGCTGCGATGCAGTCAACCAACAAATAGTGACATGGAGGACGACGAGAAAGCTATCAAGGAGTTTTTTGGAAACAAGAAGATGACGGTCGGTGACCTGGAGACCGAGCTGAAGAACTCAATAATGGTGGTGTGGAGCCCGCAAAGACGATTCAATCTAGTGCTTCTATACATTGTGGAGGGTGTTTTGTTAGGGGAGGAGCAGAGGAAGGGGCTGCGGAGCTGGATCGTCCGGTTGGCGGAGAATGTCGATCGGTTTTTGGCATTCCCATGGGGGAGGGTCATCTATGCCGCAACACACGTGTCGCTGAACGGCGCCGTAAAGCGCCGAGAGGCTGAGATAAAGGCAGAAGATCGAAAGAAGCGCAATGGTTATGGCCTGATGGGTTATCCGCTATCCTTTCAGGTAACCCTCTCGACCACACCCATGATCATTTTGTAATTCATATGCTGACAATGTATTAATTTGAGTGGGGATGCGGTGCAGATTTGGTTGTTGGAATATATGCTGAAATGGGGGGTCCGGTTTGCGACGAAGGTGTCGACGATGGCATTCCCTCGTTGCAAGATATGGGCCCTCAAGGACGAGAACCTCGCTTATAAGGATATAGCCAGCTGCACTGAAGCTGAGGGAGAGGAGGCCATAGAGATTGATGATAACCCAATACTCATACCAGAGGAGGCTGAGCTGGAGCTGATGGATGATTGTGTCTACGATGATGAGAAGTCCGACCCCTTCTTCGACGACCTAGTTGCACCCTTCGTGACATATTTCGAAGCCCCTGGTGGGAGGTCCCCAAGGACGGGAAGAGGAGGCAATGAGAAGGATGGCTGGGTGGGGGACGTGGCCAAGACTTTGGAACAAGTTATGGACAAGCTTCAGACAATGTCAACAGGGATGGAGAAGGTGGATGAAAAGGTACGCAATAACTTCCCAATTATTCGTTTTGTGGAGACTCTGGATAATTGTGAACTAGGGTAAATGGACTCCTGACACGTGAAATTTGGACAAGTGACGCGTAGGGTAGATAATGAACGAATGTGGTATGAAATTGAGGGGCCCCTAGTCTGATAAGTGTTTGTTTAGAACTGAATTAGGTGACCTTAGTCTGATATGAAGTGTGAATCAGGAATTGTTTGGTGTTCATTACTCATGGTGATATGAAGGGTGAATTGTGTTGAATTTAATCACCTGCAGCTGAAATTATTAGAGGTGCCCGTGACTAAGCTGCGGGATGGTCAATGTAAGGGGACGGCCTAGCAAGAAGCAACCGATAAAGAACAAGCTGGAGATGAGAAAAAACGGGATGAGTTTGTATGTTTTTTTTTTGCGTGACATGCGTTTCGATGTTTAGTCCTGCTTGAAATCGGGGATTCAATATCAAATGTTAATATGTATTTTACAAGTCGAACTTGATGAGTTGATAGAGTCAATTGCGGCTGAAGTCGGTGAGGGTGGACAAGGTGGTAAGGTAAGTTTTTGGTAAATATCACAAGATTTGTTATGTTCAGCGACACTGGAAGAATGTGACAGGAAGATTGTAACTGTGTGACATGATTTGTTCTGTTAAGTGACACTGGAAAGTTTGAGGCATAATTGAATGTTGATTTCATTTGCAGTTAGGAGGTGCTGTTGAGAAGGGAAGTGAAGTGGATGATGGCGGGGATAAGCACACAGAAGTTGAAACTGTGAAGGCAAGGGATGAGATATCAGGAGAGAGCAAGCTAGCTGGTGATGCTGTCGGGGAAAAGCATGATGAAGCTGAATCTGTCAAGGCTGGGAATGGGGGGGAAGGAAAGACCAACGAGGTCGGGTTTATTTATGAAAAAAGGTGATTATATGTGACATGAAAGTTTATGGCAAGTGACATGAAATTTTTTCACACCAAGGCGGGGGACAAGCAATCGGATGTTGGGGACAAGGTAGCTGAAGGTGAATCCGTCAAGGCAGGGGATGTGACGGCAAGAGAGAGCAAGGATGTAAGTTTTTTCTATCAGTTATTGGTGACAGGGACATTGTAGTTGCACGACATGAGTATATCTGTTATGTGACAAGGGATAGTGTCAATCTTAGCTGAAGTTTGATATGTTTGCAGTTGGGAGAGGTTGGTTTAAAGGGGTTTGGTCCTGAGGAAGGGGGAAAGAAAATTGAAGGTGATGAGAGGCCGAAGCCCCGGGTAGCTCAGGTTTATGCATCTAAGGGGGCGAAGAAGACGAGGAAGGCTGTTGGAGAGGAGCTGGCTCCCCCGGCCAAGAAACCACAAGCCCAGAAGGCAGCCACTGTTCTCGCCGATGCTGTTAAGCTAGGAATGGAGTCAGCGACGGACAACGACGCCATGACAAGTTGGGTGGCAAGGTACGTAGCTTGTGTCTCTTACTCTTGAATAGACGACGAAGGTAGATAGTTGAACGTCCACAATACCTGACAGACACTTACCGTGCAGTGGGGACGCGGAGGTGCGCACGTCACCCTGCGGTGTGGATATGACGAAGGAGTTACTCAACCGCCTGAAGAAACCCCAAGATTGGTTTGGAACTGTGGTATGAACACTTGTCACCTCTAAAATTTCCCGTGTCAGGATTTTGGATTGTAATTGCGGTTCACTTCATGCAGGAGATGGAGGAGTGCTGCTACCTTCTGCACAAAGCGGTCGCAGACAGAGCGGGTGACATGGCCAGTGGAGCCATCGTAGTCGATACGTGCTTTGCGGGAATTTATCTACCTCGGGAATGGAGGGAGTACAGCGCCACCCCCGAAGCGTACGAGCCTAGTGATGCATTGATGGCGTACTTAAATGGGGGGTCGCCGAAGCCGTTGGGAGGAGCATGTTTAGGTGTGGACCTCATCCTCCTCCCCTTCAACGTCAGGAACAAACACTGGGTTGCCCTTGCCATCGATCTTAAGGAGTGGGAGGTAAGGGTGTATGACTGCGACGTCCACATGGTGACGGAACGCCAGCTCCAACCCCTGTTAATGCCTGTGACGAGCCTGATCCCTGTCGTCATGCGTGCACACCCTGATCTAAAGGTCAAGTATGCCGATAAGGTCCCCACGCCATTTTCCATTCGCCGGGACAAGAGCCTTCCACAGAACAAGCAAAGGTAAGTTGGATGACATGGTTCAATTTCGTTTGATTGGATGTGGAATCGGTGTCCGCGTTCTGACCGATTGTTCCCCATTGCAGCGGTGATTGTGGCCCGTACACCATTAGATTCATGCACCTCCTGCTGGAGACCGCCCCGAACTTCGATGGATTGGAAGACACGTACATTGAGGCATACCGCCAGATGCTAGCTGTTGGGGTATTCCATGGTCGACTCGGATGCTAGACTTTGGAGTTGAACACTTGCTTCCAATCATAACACCCTCCTGTAATAGTTGAAGTAAAACATTTGGATATTTTGCGAAACTTGGTAGTTGTCGAATGTGAACATTTGTATATGTTAGTAGGTATGCGGACATGTTTAACTTGCCAGTCTAGCTACATGTACCTATCCAATTTGGTGACAAGGTATATCTCGTCAGATGACACGAGGATTAAAAGGGGTGACATGGGTCATTTAGACTATACGTAGGAATATGAGACAGTCAATAGTGACACGAAAAAACCTGTCAGGTGACACGTGCATGGAAAGACGGGACCCGATGCTGGGACAAAAGAACAAAACGACAATAGAAAAGGAATCTATCAGGGTGGCAGTTGGTTGCACAGTTTCTTTGACTTACTTACAAAAATATAAAAAAAGAAAAAGAAAATATGGTGTTCCTCAAAAATAAAAGGTAAAGAAAACAAATGCAAAAGTAACTTGCATTCATTGCAGTTGGGGAATAAACCACCACCTATCCCTGGGAAGGAGAGAGAGAGAGAGAGAGAGAGAGAGAGAGAGAGAGAGAGAGAGAGAGAGAGAGAGAGAGAGAGAGAGAGAGAGAGAGAGACCGAATATTAATAGGAGTGAAGGGAGGCGGTTGTGAAGTGAAGGGAAAGAGGAGAGCCCGTACCGGAGAGGGAGAAAGACGTCGGAGAAGGGAGAAAGACGCCGGAGAGGCCCGTACTGGAGAGGAAGGCGCAGGAAAACAGGTACAACTCAATTGGTTTTTGAAATCCGTCCTCACCCATCTCTACTACTCTGAATCTTCACTTAATTTGCAATCTTCCCCACTTAATTTGCATTCTCCCATTGTTTCGTACCGGAGAGGGAGGAAGTCGCCGGATAAGGGAGGAAGACGTCGGATAAGGCAGTACCGGAGATGAAGGCGCAGGAATACAGGTACAACTCAATTGATTATTGAAATCTGTCCTCACCCATCTCTACTAGTCTGAATCTTCACTTAATTTGCAATCTTCCCCACTTCATTTGCATTCTTCCATTGTTTCGTTCAAAGGCATGCAATTCGGGATTGGACAAAAATCTGAAATTGGGGAATTGGAATAACGGTCATGTGGGGAATTGGGGATACGGGGAAATACAGATATGGGGTAAAAGGGGAATGGGGAACTCAGGAATTGACAGACAAGAGCGAGGGAGGTTGAAGATAAGCGTGGGAGGCTTGCGGGTCCTTTAACCCTGATTGTGAGAGTGGAGAATAACCCCTGTCATAAACGGGTACTGCATGACAATTGGGAGAAGACAATTGACATTCATGACATGAGCTATTCTGTTGGGTGACAAGGGTTACATCAGTAGGTGACAGGGGCCTTTTCTGGTGAAACAGTCGTAGACAGATTTATTAAGTAGGGGGGTGACTTTGTGTGGATATTGATTATGTTCATGTCCACGTAATTGCAGGAAGAACATGGTTCAGACCCAAAATTTGAGGAGGAAAGGTGTCCGGCCACCGAAGAAGGTGGAGCCCCGACTCGCAATGTCGGAGGCGAAGCATTTCCGAGGGCGGGTCAACCAGTCTTCCAAAGTGTCTCTGCTCGTCAACATGGACGACTGGGTCAACACCGTCGATTGGGAGAAGCTGTTGCAAAGCCAATTTGGGGGTATTGTGCAAATGGCAAATCGGGTTCAATTCTCGTCGCAACTACTGCATTACGTGTTACAAAGGCAGCTTGTGACAGAAAAGAAGTGGGAGACTTGGTACATGCTTCAAGGCAAGTTGCGGCGATTCTCTATCAAGGAGTTTGCGCTCGTGACTGGGCTACGGTGTGGTCGAGTTCTAGGGAAAGACACAGAGACGGAGGATGGCAAGAAGACAAAGAAGGCTCTCAAGGACTTATTCAGAACGGACAACATGAAGGTGGATGAGCTGGAGAACGCCTTCAAGAACTCCATCTTGAAGGAGCCGAGTGCGAGAAGGCATTTGAAGATCGCTCTCCTCCTCATCGTCGAAGGAGTTCTGCTAGGGGGAGAACCCAGGAACGCCATACGAGGGTGGATTGTGAAGCTTGTGGAGAACGTTGATCGATTTCTGGATTACCCCTGGGGCAGGATTGTGTACGAAGCCACCCACGAGTCCCTGTCGGGCGTCATAGAACGACGTGTCGCTGACATGAAGCCGAGGGCGAACGACAAGTGTAACGGCCCGGGATTATAATTCCCGAGTTACGTTTCGAGGGATAAAACCCCTCGTTAGGATCTTGCGCTCCGAGTACAGGTTGAAGGTTTGAACCCGAAGATTTGTAGTTTAAAGCGGGATTTCGTACCCAAATCCGTAAGGTCCGTTGGAGACCCCGGGGTAAACCCCTGTGCCCGTCCTAAGTCTACAACGCGAAAAAATCCATTTAGACATGCAACCAGCATAAGTGAAGTTAAAGAAAAATACAATCTCAAAGGTGCCACGGCAGAGCCGGGACAAAACAACGTAAAAGAGAGGAAGTCTAGTGGTCTCTCGAGCTCTCAATCTAACGCCAAAAGTCTGAACCCGCCAAGCATCCATATAAGCAAAGATACCGGCTAGCGGTTACCTGAATCTAAAAAAAATGAGGGGGATCTGGGTCAATCATCAGGTCACTCATGCGCGTGTGTAAACACACTCTGAGAGGCATATAATAAGCATCCTATTCCTAAAATGAAATGTGTAATGCAAATCGGAATTTAAACAGACAAGCATACGAATAATTAAGTGCGGACATAAATAAATAGGCGCGCAATTACAAGAAATGCCAAATAGCATGTCCCTCTAGGCTCATAAGGAATCCTCTAGCAACTCCCTTCAAAGGGAACTACCTCACCCACGGTGCAGGCCGTCCCTACGTAAGGAGCCTACTAACTATGAAGGGAAGGCAAACAACGACACCCATATAAGGCCTAATGCTCTAAGAGTCGTATGGCGACTTATTACCAAAAAGCCTACCTCACCCATCAAGTGCAAGCAACTTTCTATAATAAGCCCCACTAAGATGACAAGAATAGAGAAAAAGGTCGCATCCAATAAACACCTATAACGGCTGTTTTCTAGCAAAGACATATAGCAAGTCATATGGTTTTCATTTTAGATCCTAAGCGTGATTCTAGGTCGTATGGTGCATGAACACTAGCCTACTATATAACACCCAGTGCATAGAGCGCCCACCATGAGTAAGTTCAAAGAACTTACCTGGAGAAGCGCAGAATCCAAGCAATATAGCAATCAAGCCAATCCAGGCAGATTAGAGCTCACCTAGAAGATAAGTAACATAATAAGTCTAAGTCTAACTTACACAAAGCATATCAAATAACACACACAAGATTCACATAAAGCATATATAAGTTAACCATCCCATCATCAACAACATTAATGTCTCAAATCAATTTCTCATCCCGTTTCACCATCTCATATCGTTTTCATCATAACTTGCCAACTCATCAGCTTAGACAATCTCCATATCATACTTAGCCTAATTCGCATATTACCATTTCATACTCTCACTTAGCATATTAATATATATCATCCTCATCTTCGGTAACCAATATTTAATCTCTTATAATAAATCACCATACTTCATGCTATTAGTCATACATATCATACTGTTAGTCAAACGATCATATTATCATGCTAGTTAGTCATCGAGCAAGTCAGATTCCCAATTTAGTCCCAGCATCGTTTCAAATCCCAATTTAAATAGTTAAGTATTCCGACCCTTGAAAATACTCGTCAAATTCCCTTTTAAATTTATTTATTAGATTACTTTCCAACCTTGAAATTCTTTTCCAAATTCTTTATAAATGTTGAAGTCCCAATAATATATTTTAAATCTCAAATAGTATTACATGATATTTTAAATACCATTTAATTGACCCTTTTATAAATTATTTCCAAATTCTCTAAAATCCCGACCATTTTTATTTAATAAATCAATCCTTATAATTCTTCCAAAATATAATAATTTATCTTTTAAATCCTCAATTACTATTATAATATATTTTAATTACCATTAATTAGTTAAATAATAAACGGAGAACCCGAACCGAACCGAACCGAAACCGCTTAAATCCCAACCGGTTCAACAAATAACAAAATAAGGAGGTGGGGCCCATGGTGCTGATTGGACAGGCCCACGCCTTCTTCTTCCCCGCGTTCAAATGGAGAAGCTCCCGCCGGCTCGCCATGGTGATCGTCGTCGAGTGCCCGAGCTCCTGAGCTCCTCCCGGCTAGCTTGGCTTCACTCGGACTCACCTCCCTGACCGCACCTCGCACCCCCCGTTCCCACGCACCCGCCTGCCCCGCTCGAACTCACGCTCGCCTCGTACTCCCGGACCCGCTCTCGAGCTCGCTGCGCACTCTCGGACTCGCTCTCGAGCTCGCCGGAGCTCTCGAGCACACCCGATCGTCCCGCACTCACCTCACGCTCACTCGCGACTAATCTAAACATCGAAAAAGACTAAAACTACGAATCGAAACGAGTATAATTTCGGAGCTCATCGAGATGGATTTTTCGCGACTTCGGAGCTCTCGATCGGAGTTCTGGGCTTCGTCGGTGGCTCGCGATGGCTCGTCGGACCTGTACCGGACATGGGTGAGTGTGTTGGTGAAGACCGAAGGCGATTTCGATCGGAAACGAAGGAGAACGGCTTACCGGAATGAGGCTTCGCGAAACAGAGCAAGGAGGATGTTCGGTGGCTCGTCGACGACTTCGGTGGCTTCTGGGCGGCGTCAGGGTGGCTGTGGACGTCGGAGGAGGTGGTGTTGGTGACGACGACGAAGGAGTGAATGTGATGGATCACCGATGGAGATGAGCAGGAGGTGATGGCGATGATGCGTTGGAGTGGTGGTGGAGTCGGTCGCTTCAACAAGAAGGAGGAAGGTGGGGGCTCTGGTTGCTGCTCGTACAGGGGCTACTGGTGGAGCTGCTGGCGACGGTGAGGTGGTGATGGAAGGCATGGCGGAGGAGCTGAAGAACGACGGTGATGAGGGATGAGGAAGATGGCGCTGATGGTGAAGATGAATGAGGATGGAGGTGGCGATGATGGTGATGGAGAGCAGGTGAGGAAGATGCCAGTAAAGGGTGAGGGATGGTTCCAATCGAAGGGTAAGGTGATTTGAAGGAGTATGGTGAATGATGGGAGTGGGTGAGATATTGAGTGTTGAATTGGGTAATCAATACCCATAAATAAATTTCGAATACGTGAATTTCGAATCCCGCAATTACTTTTCAAATGTTAGTTTCCCCGACTCTCGCTCTCTCGATCAATTAGATTTTTATGACCGGAAAAAAATATATATCGTCACCCGAATTTATTTTAAATACTTGAGGTGAAATGAAGAAATCGATCTTCAAAATTTTAAATTTAGGTCGGGATCCGCTCTACGAGTTTTAAATCCGAATTAAATTCACATTTAATTTCTTTTTTCCAAAAATTTAGGATTTGAAAATCCGAGCCTTTACAACAAGGACGATCGATATGGATATGGGCTGGGCTTATGGGTTTTCCGTATGCGTTCCAGGTAAGCTACTTGACCGAAGTTATGCTTGAACTATTACGCGCAATTGATGCACTCACTCGAGTGACATGTGTGGTTGTTTTAGATTTGGTTGTACGAAGCTGTCCCGGGGATTGGGGAGGCGTTTGCGAACCGGGTGTCTAACACGGCGTTGCCTCGCATGCTGAGGTGGACAGCCGATGACGACAATCTAATGTATGAGACGATCCAGTCCCGCATGGACCCTGAAAAATCGGATAGAATCAACGTCGAAGACAACCCGATACTAGTACCGAAGGCCGGCGAGTATGAATTGATCCTCGGGTGCTTCTACCAACATGAGGAGCCTGATCTCTACTTTGATGACATTGAGGCTGCGTTGGCACCGAGTTATTACGGTGAAGGCTCTAGCAAGTCCGACCCTAGTTCGGAGCAACGAGATGGGACAAGGGAATCCTGGGAGGATAAGTTGGGGAACTCAGTAGAACTGATCTTGGAGAGGCTGGGAACCATGTCAACATGGATGCGGAGCATGGATGACAAGGTACGTGTAACGTTTCTGGAATTTGTGACACAGGTATATTTTATATGTGACACGGGTAATTTTCAAATGTGACACGGGTTACTTATCTCCCAATGTCGAATAACATTCGCTAACCACCCCTCATTTATGTACTTTGTGTATCATATGAAGGTGTTGGAAGGTGTTGTGAATGGGATGCGAGATGGCCAGTCGAATGCAAGAGGTGAGCAGAAACCAATGGGCAATGTCTGTGGAGAGGACAACGACCAAAAGAACGGGGGGACAGAGGGACAAACTAAGGCGGAAGACCAGCCACTAGAAGGACAAGAGCAGTGTAAAAAAATGCGTGAAGCGGGAAAAAGCGAAAGGGTGCCTATCGCTTAAGCGTGAAGCGAGCGACACGAAGCGCCCGCTTCATGGACGAAGCGCTCGATTCTATCAAAATGTGTTTTTAGAATATACACTCATACTATAACATTAATTAGTAATAATTTAACACAAAATTAATACATATTAGCATATATATATATACATGCATACTATACACACACACACAAAGTCACAAACACACACATACATATCATTATATATTTTCAAAATATACACTATATGCTACTCCTTTTTGTTAAATAGATGTTGATGATATAATAAATTTAACCTACATCTCATAAATATCCTTAAGATTCTTTCAAATCTAAATAGATTTAAGAGAATATTAAAGGATAATTGTAAAATTTTCACCAAAAAAAAAAGGATAATTGTAAACAAAGTGAACATATCATGCTGCATACAGTTTTTTAGCAAAAGACATATACTTCCATTATCATAGCAAAATGATAACTAGTTAAACCAAAATATTAGATGGAAAACTTATTCAGCATTTGAGTCAGATGATGAGCTCATGTCCTCCCCTCGTCATGTAAAGCGCCATCATCAATAGCAATTTATTTAGTGAAAGTACAAATCACACATCTTTAGTTGAAAATGTACTAAATAGTGTAAAAAAATGCTAAAAAAATGCTTTTGTCCACGAAGCGTTACAAAGCGCCCGCTTCAACGCTTTTGTCGCTTCGGCGCTTAAGCGGGAACGCTTCATGGACAACGCTCGCTTCAGGCATGCTGAAGCGTTTTGAGGAGCGCTTCATCGCTTAAGTGCAAAGCGCTCACTTAAGCGACGCTTTTTTATTCACTGGACAAGAGGAGGTAAATTGGTTGTTACTTGACATGGTATTTTCTGAATCCACGGTGAAGGGGTAATAGAATCAACAATTTATAATATGTCAATATTTTGTACACAACTCACACGGTTGTTAAAGTGAAGCGACGCGTATTAATATGTAAAGTGACAAGGGAACAAATATATTATCTGAAACATAGTTGAAATAACCGTAACCAATTGCCAGATCTCAGAGGCAGTCAAAGACGAGACCATTGGAGGAACTAGGGGAGATGTCAGTGGAGAGAAAGTCGGGAAATATAGGGATGCTGAGGACAAAAGCGGTAAAACCGGTTCAACGGAGGTACCACCTACAGAGAACGACCAAGCAACGGCGGAAGGACAGGATGAGAAGAAGGTAAAATGCCTGTTACTTCACATTGTCATTTTAATCTATGGTAGTACGTAAGTGACAAGTGTATCAGTGTTAGCCAACACGAGTACAGATTGGGGTGACACGGGGGTCAAAACATTTTTGCCTTCACCCTTGAAACTTGCTAACCAATTGGCAGATCCCAGAGGCGGCAAGAGCGGAGCCCGTTCGAGACAGGAAGAGTAAAAAAGGTCCAGGAGGTGAAGGAGAAGTGAAGTCCCCACCTCAGAAGAAAACACGGGGCCGAAAAGGGAAGAACGTTGTCGAAGAGTAAGAGAGGTCCAGGACGTGGGTCTTGTTTCCGTGTCAGACAACGATGGGTTCCTCCGCTGGATGGGTAGGTGACACTCATCAGCAAACGTACCCAAGTTATTGCATAGATGACTCCAATCCCCTGTTGTAAGCGGATTCTGCCATGTTTTACAGTAACTTTTATATCAATTTCTGTATACATTGCATTCATTTGGGCTTAGATAGTACAGAACCTATGGAGTTTATGTTTATTTGCCAAATTATGGAATCTACACCAGTTTCTGTTTAATTCGCAGAAATCGAGGCGTTTTACAGCAATTCTACAGAAGGTCGGAAAAGCTCGGAAAACCATTTCAGAAGTCCAAGGTCAAAGCAGCGGAACCAGTCTGAGAGTCAAGGCTACTCGATCTCGAGTAGGCCTTACTCGACATAGACGAAGCCTGACCGAGCAGCCTTGGTCGACAAGACCTGATCGAGAACCAGACCAACCCGAGCTCCGGACCCAACTCGATCTCGACAAGCCCTAGTCGAGATCGATGAACCCCAGACACCAAACCCGGAGTCGACGAGGAGAAGCTGCCCGAGAAGCCGAGCAACCCTGGTCGAGATCGACAAACCCTTGTCGAGATCGACGAGACCTTGAGCCATGTCCGAGCTTGCCGAGGAGAGCCACTCGAGGAGGCCCAGTCGACGATCATCTCTACTCGAGGTCGACGAAGGCTACTCGAGGTCGACGACGCCTAGAGTCCAGATCCAGTTGTCGAGCACGCCAACCCGAGGAAGCTTCGTCGATGACCTAATCCTACTCGACATCGACTTGCTCTTGTCGAGGTCGACGAGCACCAGTGACCAAGTCCGAGCACATCGAGCAGATCTAGCCGAGGGAGTCCAGTCGACGAACCATGCTACTCGAGGTCGACAAGCCCAACTCGAGGTCGACTAGAGCCGTGTCCAGCAGCTTCTCGACGAGACTTGTCCGACTAGACTTGGGATTCCTTGGGCGCGAAGGCGGAAGATTCTATCCGATTCCATCAAGTTCTATCATCAAGGAGACAAGATCTATCACATCATGAAGACTTACCTAATTAGTTTTATCTTTTCCTTATAGATTTATTTCTTTTAAACATTTATTTATCTTTTAAAGTTTTAGATATAATTTTAGATAGAGATAGATATCTTCTTTCCTAGAATAGCTAGGGAATGAAGGCTATAAATAAAGCCCATGGGGCTTAGTTTTAATCATTCAATTTCAGAGGAAGACAAGTAGTTCCACAGAGAAGTTTAGGGAGTTCGAAGGTTTTAGGGTTTTGGCATTCGACGAGAGTTGGATTGCCGGGATTGTAAAGGCTTTGAATTTAGTTTAATGCAAGTTATTTCTTTCCAATCAAAGATGTCTGAGTTTGCGATGAAGAGCGAGTAGTCCACCCACTTCTAGGGTTGGGGCGAGCCCGACGATAGCCATGCATAATTGAGGTAAAGATCCGACCTTTATCATGTTTTGAGCATTTTTCTACTTGTTGATGTGTTTATTGCCCGCCTAATGGAGATCCATGCTAACAACTTGGATTATAAACATAAAATCAGTAGAGACAATTAGGGATTCTTGAGAGAGTTGTCTAATTGTTGGAAAAGGCGAAAGCTTATCCTTTAAATGCGAGTCACGTGATTATCTGTTTGATCCTGCCTTATGCATGCTTGGTTATTGTTGTTGCAAACCCCAATCTTGGAAGTCTTTTTACATTAAGTTTAGTCAAAACCCTAAAAGCATTTGTTCTTTATTTTCTTTATTGTCATTCGTTTTTCGTCCCCTGTCTACTCGATCTCGACCACCATCTGGTCGACCTCGGGTTGCTGATTCTCGACCTAGAGTCGCTGTTGCTTACCTGTGCAGGAATCGACGAAGAACAACTCGACTTCGACAAGCCGTACTCGACCTCGAGTAACCCTTTGTCGAGATCGACCACCTTTGCCGAGGAGCTGCTGCTGTGTTCGACTGTCCGAGCTTCTGTCGACTAACCCCTTTGTCGAGCTCGAGGACTTCTGTGGTCGACTTTCGTGAGATTCTCCGCTGCCTAGGATCCGCTAACACACTTCCTCGTGGATCGATCCTGACTTCCCGCTGCTACATCAGGAGGAGGTCTTGTATTTATTTGGCGTGGGCATAATCTGGTTTGAATTATATTTCTATATTTTGAACTCGATTTCCTCCTATAACAAATTGGTGTCGTTGCCGGGGAAGCAATCATTCGCGCCTTAGGTAGTCAGTTCTCCCTTTTCTCTTGAGTGAATTCGCAGGTGTATGCGTCGTTCTGGTCAAACGTCTGAGTTTAACAGCTTAGACGAACCGGAGCGCTACCTGCACATCCACTCCAAACTCAAAAGGATCATGGCGGCTGCTGAAACACAGGAATAGCTGGTCGCTAGGCTTACCAGGGAATTGGCCGCAAAGGATGCTGTTATCGCCGCTGAGAGAGCAGCAAGGGAACAAGCACAGGCTGAGCTTGCCCAGTATCCAACCACGGCAGAGGATTATATGCATCCCACTCTCGTCGTGCCTGAATCGGCGATTCTAATCCCTGAAAACTCTTTTGAAATTCGCACTCAGTTTCTTATAGAGCTTAAAAATAATGCCTTTTACGGCAGATTTAATGAGTGTCCTCTAGAACATATTGCTAATTTTCATGATATGTGTCGTACTCTTGCAGAAGGTACAACTCTAGAATATGTAAAGATGAAAGCTTTCCGTTGGTCGCTCGCTGGACCTCCACTGAAGTGGCTAGAAGGGCTGAAACCAAAATCACTGACCACATGGGCCCAAGTAGAGCAAGAGTTTCTCAACAAATTCTTCCCACCTGCCAAGACAGCACTTCTCCGCTAGAAAATCACCGCCTTTAAACAGCAGAAAGGGGAACCGCTGGCAAAGGCATGGGAGCGCTACAAGGAACTTCTACGATCTTGCCCTACTCATGGACAGCCACCCTACATAATTCAGGAGATCTTCTTCAACTCTCTTGATCAAGTCACTAAGGACAGAATCAACAATTATACTCGCTACGAGTAACTGAAGATGCCGCCAAGTGACGCATGGGGTGTGCTAGAAAAGCTCACTACTTACGACAACAAGTATGGGTCTACTGTAAACTATGAGGAGAACTCCTACGCCAGGCCAGCACCATCTATGCCACTCTATGAGCCAGCAAAGGAGATAGACCCGGATGTCAGGGAGCAATTCTACAGAGACCAGAATCGCAAGATCCTCAAGCAAGTCAAATATTTGTCTGTCAATCAGCCTTGCATCGAATGCGGATCACAAAGGCACACCACTACTGAGTGCCCACACACAGAGCAAGTCAGGATGGCAGAAACACATGAGGAGGCAGCATATGCTGGGGGTCCTAATCGCTATATGGGGGATCAAAGGCCCTATCAACCGCAATGGAACCAAGGCCCCCTAGGAATCCCCCACCCTACAGAGCCCCAGGACATCCAGAAAGGGATCAAAAAAAGGATGATCTGCAACTGATCCTTGATGAGATGCGCCGAAATCACGCCCAGAACCTGCAGGCTACAAACACCATCAACAATCAGCTCTAGCATGTCAACACAAAATTTGTAGAACTGGACATCTGGAAAAAGGGCATTGAAAATCAGATGGGACAGATCGCTGCTCAGATCCCACGACCGTCCGGACAGCTCCCTGGGCAGACAGAACCAAATCCTAAGGGGAAAACCGGACATGTCGCAGCTATCAAACTAAGGAGTGGGCATCAATTACACGAGCCAGAGGTCGGAAGACAACAGAGCCAAGCAGAACAACAACTCGATCTCGAGAAGCCTGTACTCGATGTCGACAAGACCGTGGTCGACCTCGACAAGCCCGTACTCGACCAAGACCAGAATCTGAGCTCGGACTCCGCTGTGCAGACCAGCAACCCGAGGTCGACAAGTCAACTCGAGGTCGACAAGCCTCTGGTCGATCTCGAGGAGCAGCAAGCTGAGGTCGACGACTCTGCAGCATCTCCGACAACTGATCTGGCTCCGAAGCAGAAAAAGCCACTGCCTTTCCCTTCAAAAACACAGAAAGATCCCACTGCAGGTAGGTTTACCAGATTTGTTAATATGCTGCAAGAGCTGAATGTTTCTATTCCTTTTACAGAAGCCCTGCAAGAGATGCCTGGATATGTCAAATTCCTGAAGGAAATCCTGAGCAAGAAGCGATCCATCTCAGAGATCGTAGGCGAATGCAAAGTACTCCACTTCCCTGAAAAGAGGCCTGACCCTGGTAAGTTTTCTGTTACTGTGGGTTTTGGACAATATAAATATAATTCTCTATGCGATTTAGGAGCAAGTGTGAGCATCATGCCTTTATCAATCTGGCGGAAAGTAAAAATAGGATGCATAGAACCTGTGGATGCTAAATTATACATGGCAAACAATACTGTGGTCATCCCTACAGGTATAGTTGAGAATGTTCCAGTCCAGGTTGGTAAATTCTTTGTTCCGACTGATTTCCTTATTATTGATTGTGCTGAAGATCCTACTAGCCCTATTATTCTTGGTAGACCATTCTTAGCTACTGCAGATGCCAGAATTAGTGTTAAGAATCGATCGCTCACTTTCACCATAGGCGATGAGGTTTTGGATTTCTCTTTTGGCCCTGCAAAGGAGGAAATTTCTTGGCTAGAGGTGAAAAGCATCAACATCGACGGGACTAAGCAAACAGCGGAGGAGGGAGCGAAAACCGTACTCGAGATCGACAAGCCCTCGTCGATCTCGACAAGCACTGTACTCGACCTCGACGAGTCTTTATCGACCTCGACGACCACTGCTGAGCCAGAGACTTGCCCAGAGTCTAAGTATGGGGTCCCTGTACTCGAGGTCGACCAGCTGTACTCGACATCGAGTAGACCCAAGCCCAAAGATTTCTGTTTTGGGTCCGAACAGGTAAGTTCAGGTATGAATTCTACTCCCCCTCAGTCCATAAATAAATTTTTTAATGATTTAAAGGGAGCTAAAACACCGTGGCGAGAAAATTTGCAGAAACTGAGGGCTACAAAGAAAAAGAAGAAAGAGAAGGGAGATGATGCAAGCAACCACCTATCAGCTGAGCTTGCATACTACCATTAGGACCTAGATGATCCAGGAGAAGGGCCAAGCATGGGCGGGCCCCACAATAATGGTCCTTGAGCGCAAATGAAGAAGTCGACCTAGCGACTCTAAAATCTAGAGCATGTATATAGACTTTATGAACTTTTGGGACTTTTTATTTGGTTTTGCTTTTAGGTTTTGGTTTTTGTTTTGTTTTTGGTTTTATGTCTTTTCTAAGAACTTTATATGGATAGTCTTGTTTTTATAGAATCTAACAATTGTAGGTCAGCAAGCATATAAGGATCGCGAAAAGTGGAGGAAGAAGTCCCTGAAAAACTAGTCAGAATCGACGAAGGCCAAATCGACGACGACGACGAGGAGAAGCCAGGAGCTACTCGACCTCGAGTAGACATACTCGACCTCGACAAGCACCAGACACTCCTCGACTTCCGAAACCACCAGACGCAGACGAGCTTACTCGAGATCGAGTACACCGTACTCGAGATCGACGAGCAACCTCTACTCGACCTACACTGATCAGCCTTCCTCGATGCATTATCCTGTGAGTTCCTTCCTTTACTCTTGTTTTTTATTTTATATAGTGAGGACACTGTAAATTTTAAGTATGGGGTGGGGGAAGGGCTTACTTTGTGCATATTTGCTATATTTGATCATATTTGATATATATGTGCATTATTTCTTTGAATTGCTACATGGCTATTTTGGAATGCATTATTGCTTTATGTGCTTAATATGCAGGATTTCCAAAAATTTAAGAAAAATAACCCCTATTGAAAATTTTGAATAATGTCATGGAAGCTTATATTGAACTCGACGATGCAAAATTGGATTCATTAGAGATATAGCATGAAATTGCCTAGTTAAGGGAAGTCACAATGAAGTGCATATTTTGATGAAATCCATGAAAGGGGTAAAATTTGAAGTTGCTTTTGACATATTGCATGATAAGATGATGGAGGACTTTATATTTCCATATAATGCTCATATATTGTTATAATCCTAGCCTTACCCATGCCTATGCATCACAAAAGCCATAATATGCCTTATTTCAAATATTGCTCCACATGATCTAAATATTTTCCATTCTTTACCTTATTCGGGGGTTATGTTGAGAATGATGTTACATTATGGAGATTGTTATATGGTTGTTTGTGTTGTTATCATATTTGGAGTTTGGAAGGAAATTATTTGAAATATATGGAAAATTTAATGAGTGAAAGAAAATCCAATCACCTCAGGAGATAAAGGTAGATTGACCCTGCTCTCTGAGATAATAGTTTGGAGAGATGGGACATATTGTGAGGAGTCCAAAGCACTAAGTATCCGGGGCCATTCATGACACCCATGTTTGCGACTCGCGAGAAGGCAGTGCTGAGGTTAGAGAGGTAAAAACATTATTATGAATAGAAGCAATATGAAAGGTGATGAATCTTATGGAGAAAGAATGTGGAAATTCAATTTGGAAATACTCCATTTCCCCGGTTCAAAAGCACCACATTGCCAAAAATTGCCCACCTTTTAGCCTTTTACCAAATCTACTCCTTCATAAGCTTAAATTAAAGTCTTCTTGATTATCAATGCTTTGTCACTTATGAATGTTTTTGCATAACCCTCCTTTTGTGAGTAGATGTTGCTTTTACATATTTGCACATGCATGAATCTGTGACACTAGTACCTTTTCGAGGATGGTAATTGATTGCAGGGACATATAAGAATGAATCTAAGATGTTGAGAGTTTTGATTTCTTCCCCTGAATGACAAATAAAAGTATTGCTTGAGGACAAGCAAGCTTAAGTATGGGGTGTTTGTTGTAAGCGGATTCTGCCATGTTTTACAGTAACTTTTATATCTATTTCTGTATACATTGCATTCATTTGGGCTTAGATAGTACAGAACCTATGGAGTTTATGTTTATTTGCCAAATTATGGAATCTACACCAATTTCTGTTTAATTCGCAGAAATCGAGGCGTTTTACAGCAATTCTACAGAAGGTCGGAAAAGCTCGGAAAACCATTTCAGAAGTCCAAGGTCAAAGCAGCGGAACCAGTCTGAGAGTCAAGGCTACTCGATCTCGAGTAGGCCTTACTCGACATAGACGAAGCCTGACCGAGCAGCCTTGGTCGACAAGACCTGATCGAGAACCAGACCAACCCGGGCTCCGGACCCAACTCGATCTCGACAAGCCCTAGTCGAGATCGACGAACCCCAGACACCACACCCGGAGTCGACGAGTAGAAGCTGCCCGAGAAGCCGAGCAACCCTGGTGGAGATCGACAAACCCTTGTCGAGATCGACGAGACCTTGAGCCATGTCCGAGCTTGCCGAGGAGAGCCACTCGAGGAGGCCCAGTCGGCGATCATCTCTACTCGAGGTCGACGAAGGCTACTCGAGGTCGACGACGCCCAGAGTCCAGATCCAGTTGTCGAGCACGCCAACCCGAGGAAGCTTCGTCGATGACCTAATCCTACTCGACATCGACTAGCTCTTGTCGAGGTCGACGAGCACCAGTGACCAAGTCCGAGCACATCGAGCAGATCTAGCCGAGGGAGTCCAGTCGACGAACCATGCTACTCGAGGTCGACTAGAGTCGTGTCCAGCAGCTTCTCGACGAGACTTGTCCGACTAGACTTGGGATTCCTTGGGCGCGAAGGCGGAAGATTCTATCCGATTCCATCAAGTTCTATCATCAAGGAGACAAGATCTATCACATCATGAAGACTTACCTAATTAGTTTTATCTTTTCCTTATAGATTTATTTCTTTTAAACATTTATTTATCTTTTAAAGTTTTAGATATAATTTTAGATAGAGATAGATATCTTCTTTCCTAGAATAGCTAGGGAATGAAGGCTATAAATAAAGCCCATGGGGCTCAATTTTAATCATTCAATTTCAGAGGAAGACAAGTAGTTCCACATAGAAGTTTAGGGAGTTCGAAGGTTTTAGGGTTTTGGCATTCGACGAGAGTTGGATTGCCGGGATTGTAAAGGCTTTGAATTTAGTTTAATGCAAGTTATTTCTTTCCAATCAAAGATGTCTGAGTTTGCAATGAAGAGCGAGTAGTCCACCCACTTCTAGGGTTGGGGCGAGCCCGACGATAGCCATGCATAATTGAGGTAAAGATCCGACCTTTATCATGTTTTGAGCATTTTCCTACTTGTTGATGTGTTTATTGCCCGCCTAATGGAGATCCATGCTAACAACTTGGATTATAAACATAAAATCAGTAGAGACAATTAGGGTTTCTTGAGAGAGTTGTCTAATTGTTGGAAAAGGCGAAAGCTTATCCTTTAAATGCGAGTCACATGATTATCTGTTTGATCCTGCCTTATGCATGCTTGGTTATTGTTGTTGCAAACCCCAATCTTGGAAGTATTTTTACATTAAGTTTAGTCGAAACCCTAAAAGCATTTGTTCTTTATTTTCTTTATTGTCATTCGTTTTTCGTCCCCTGTCTACTCGATCTCGACCACCATCTGGTCGACCTCGGGTTGCTGATTCTCGACCTAGAGTCGATGTTGCTTACTTGTGCAGGAATCGACGAAGAACAACTCGACTTCGACAAGCCGTACTCGACCTCGAGTAACCCCTTGTCGAGATCGACCACCTTTGCCGAGGAGCTGCTGCTGTGTTCGACTGTCCGAGCTTCTGTCGACTAACCCCTTTGTCGAGCTCGAGGACTTCTGTGGTCGACTTTCGTGAGATTCTCCGCTCCCTAGGATCCGCTGACACGCTTCCTCGTGGATCGATCCTGACTTCCCGCTGCTACATCAGGAGGAGGTCTTGTATTTATTTGGCATGGGCATAATCTGGATTGAATTATATTTCTATATTTTGAACTCGATTTCCTCCTACAACATCCACTAACATTGTGGTCGTGGTTGTGCAGCGGGTATGAGGACAGCTGGAAGACTGCATACGGCACAACGCTGAGTAAGGAGTTCTTCACCGCACTAAAAACGCCCACAGTTTGGCTAATCTCTGAGGTACGAAACCCGCCTAAGTGACTATCTTTGTCTAGTGAATAACACGGTTTGTACTGTAAAAGGTAGTGGAATAGTTTTGGATTTTGACTAGGGTTGTAATCGATGCAGCACATGGAACAAGCATGCTATCTTCTTCGAAAAGGGGTAACGGAGAGGGCCGACGACATTGGCGGTTGAGTTGTCATTGTGGACACATATTTCGGTCGCTATCTGCAGACCGAGTGGGGAAAATACAAGAGCGATGCGGATAGCTACCAAGCCGACGAGAAGCTGCTTGCCTACTTCGACGGGCGGTCCCCAGCAACGATAAGCCGGGCGTGGGAAGGGGCGGAACTCATCCTCCTACCGTTGAACGTGGACAGTGTTCACTGGATCGCCGTAGCGATAGATCTGGTCGGGTGGCAGGTAAGGGTTTATCATTCGGACGTCGACATCGTGAGGGACCGCCATCTGCCGGCACACTTAAGCTGCATCACCCACCTTATCCCGGTACTAATGAATGCCCACCCCGCGTTGATGGCCACCTACGTCGACAAGTTGCCAAAGCCGTTCGCCCTTAGTCGCGAGAAAAGGATTCCGCAAAACAAGCAGAGGTAATTTTTGTCCAACACTTAAATATCTCTTCGTCTCATAGTTGCATCCGGCTGTATTGAATATGACTCCGACGATTCTCTATTGCAGTGGAGACTGCGGTCTTTACACGATCAGGTTCATGCAACTCCTCATGAAGGACGCCCCCACCTACGACGGTCTTGACGACGTATTCATCGGGGCGTACATGCACATGCTCGCTGTTCGCATCTTCAATGGTACACGGTTATGATCTCAGTTGTGATCACCATTGCCCAGAGTTATGAAATTTTATGTTATGGTATAAGCTTCTTATGAACATCATTTTTATTGTGTTGGATATTTATTGTGTTGGATATTTATGAACGTTGGTATGCACTATTTCACATTCTTTATCTTCGGTGAGTGGTTATGTGTTGTGGACTGTTACATTATTTGTATGATCATTTTTAAGTAGTGAGTGACCATGTTGTCATGGTGCAAACATTGGTTATAATTAGTTCAGAATTCACCCGTGTCACCAAACTTGGAATCCCGTGTCAACTGACGTGATTATCCGTGTCACTGATGGTGAGTAGGGTGATTTTGTAACCTTGTTTATGTATTGATAGGTTGATATACGAATTGTTACACGTCCCTATCATAGGAACCACATAAGTTTAAATTTTGTCATGGATAATTGAATGTCATGTGGCAAGAAACTTACTCGGTTGAAAGGCATATTATAAGTTGTAAGGAAATCTCTCGTGTCACCAAATTTGGAATCCCGTGTCACCTGACGTGATTATCCGTGTCACTGATGGTGAGTAGGGTGATTTTCTAACCTTGTTTATTTGCCGATAGGTTCATATACGAATTGTTACAAGGCCCTATCATAGGAACCACATAATTTTACATTTTGTCATGGCTGATTGAATGTCATGTGGGAAGAAACTTACTCTGTTGAAAGGCATATTATAAGTTGTAAGGAAATCTCCCGTGTCACAAAACTTAGAATCCCGTGTCACTTGACGTGATTATTCGTGTCACTGATGGTGAGTAGGGTGATTTTCTAACCTTGTTTATGTGTTGATAGGTTCATATACGAATTGTTACACGTCCCTATCATAGGAACCACATAAGTTTACATTTTGTCATGGATGATTGAATGTCATGTGGCAAGCAACTTACTCGGTTGAAAGACATATTATATGTTGTAAGGAAATCTCCCGTGTCCCCAAACTTGGAATCACGTGTCACCTGATGTGATTATCTGTGTCACTGATGGTGAGTAGGGTGATTTTCTAACCTTGTTTATGTGTTGATAGGTTCATATACGAATTGTTACAAGGCCCTATCATAGGAACCACATAATTTTACATTTTGTCTTGGATGATTGAATGTAATACACATGCATAACACCAACAAGTGGAAATGTAATAGACATGCATAATATAGGAGGGACATTGCCTTATACATACCATATTCGATCATACAGGCACCCTTCATAACGGTGCAATCACACTCGGCTTTCCAAAAAATGAAAACTAACTGAGCGTGGGTGAGACATTGTTTCTAACTACCCTTACATAGGCCCCTAACTGCAAGAAATGGGGGCCATCCGCCACATACGGAGTTGTTCCAAGTCCAAAAAACCACATCTGTTTGGGATCACATCATTATTTGGCAACTACTACAACAACATCACAAGGTTTGGCAAAAAACAAAGAGAACTAGCTTCGAAGGTCCTAAGCCCTGGTGACCAGACGCACCATAACTCCCATCATCAGCACGAGAATCCACCCCATGAGCCTGTTCCAGCGGGTGAGTTGTCGGGTGCGGAGGTGCTCGCTAGCGTGCCCGACCCACTGCCCACAGAGGAAGGAACCCACCTCGGCCACCCGCTGCGCCAGGTGCTTGTTGCTAGCCTCGCTCCTCACCAACTTGTTGGCGAGGACCATGTTCTCTTCCATTGTGGCCTGAAGCGAGCTCTGGGTAACCTCTAACTCAGTAGTTGTGGCCTCCAGGGTGGACTGGGTGGCCTGCAGCTGAAGAGTGGTTGTCTGGACCTGCGTGTGGGCGGCCTCAAGTTGAGTGCGTTGTGCGGCCATAACTCTCTCCCGGGCAGCATCCCGGTTGAGCAGCGACTGAACACACTGACAAAGGTCGGTGAGCTCTTCGGCGGCCAAGTCCCATAACGCGTTGTCCTCAGCCACCTGCTCGGGGTCTCTTCTGTCTGACTGATCATCATCCTGATCCTCATCACGACGGTCCCGACGGCTCCTCCCGTAGTCGTAGTTTGTACGCAACCAGAAGTACCTCCGGTCGTCACCGCTTTGGTAGCTCCGATCGCTGTCGGAGTCTGTGTCAATGTCACTGTCTGAGTATAGCCACATGATTCCTACCAGTACAAGGGAAAATAAACGTCAGATGGCAGAAGAAAACCAAACACAAGAACATACGTACATATGAAAAATATGTAAGCATGTTTTATAATGGAGACAAGTACATATATGTGAAAAAGATGAATGGGAGAGTGAGATGATATGTCAGCAAACAACTAAAGGAGAATGTAAAATATAAGGTAAAATAATGTCCGGACCTTAGAATGTTGAGAAGGAGAGATTTATGTGCAAGCAAAGTTGGAAATGGTAAATACAAGTGTGAATATGAAACTCATATCAAAGAAATTAGTGGAAGATGCCATTTGTAAGATGCATGTGGCCAAGGAGTCCACAATTCTGATAACAAACTCATATCAATGAATTAAAGTTTTCACAAAGTTATATAACAAATGGGAAGAAATCACCCGTGTCACCAATTTTGGAATCCCGTGTCACCAAATTGGGAATCCCGTGTCACCAATTATATATACTTGACAGACATCCTACTAAGAACCTTCACAGACAAAGAGAAAGGTTGCAACTTTCAAAGGCTTAATCATATTTATGCTTTAGATTCACACAGAAAGGATCCAAAATGTTTTATTTCTTTTTCAAGCCTAACAAGTACATATATATGAAGAAGATGAATGGGAGAGGGAGATGATATGTCACCAAACAACTAAAGGACAATGTAATATATAAGCTAAATTACTGTAAGCACCTTATAATTTTGATAAGGAGAGAAGTATGTGCAAGCAAAGACCAATTACAAAAAGGTGGTTAGAAATCACCCGTGTCACCAAAGTTGTAATCCCGTGTCAACAAGTATATATACTTGACTGGCTGGATTCTCACCCCCAATTCAGCAAATTCCACAAACTAATTGCATATATGAAGCGTAAACCAATAAACACATATACGAACTCCAAGCAACTACTCAACATAAGTATGTAATAAGCACATGCAAGATAAGAGACAAATGAACATATTCACTACACAAGGCACAAACCATAAAACAGTGAGCCATGGACATATTCACCCAAAATTTGCAGCATACACAGGCATAAACCGTAGCCCCTAATCGAAAAGCTTTCGATGTCGTCAATTAGTACTCTATATCGAAAACCCTAGTAAGAACACAAATTTCATTCAAAACAAACTTCTAATCGACAAAAACCCTAAAATACAAACAATTTTTTTCAACACATATGCCAATCGGGGTTGTACTTACTTGAAATTGAAAGCTTTTCGATGAGGATGAGCACCACTGGTGAACCAAACACGATGGCGTCGCTTCTTCTTCCCGAATTTTTTTGTGGCTTGCAAGAGAAGAGTGGAAGTGAAAGGACCGATGGAGTGGTATTTATGAAGAGAGAGGGGCTCCATCGGGGGGGGGGGGGGGGTTGGTGGGGGTCACCAAATTTCGAATCCCGTGTGAACTAACATAATAACCCCTTCAACATTAAATATAGGTCAATTTTCACAAATATACATTTGAATAAGGTCACAAGGTTGATATTTTTGTACATTGCTATGAAGTACTACCTCCGTTCCGAAAAACTTGTCAGTTGACTATTCACGCACGCTTATTTTAAGAGAAAAAACTATATAAAATATCAACTTTCGTATTTATTTTTAAAAACAATTTCGTAGCTATTATTAGCAAGTACAAACTTGTTACAAAAATTTTATGAAAAAGTATATTTTATATAGTTATTTTAATTATAAATAAGGGTGCGTGAATAGTCAACGACAATTTTTGCCGAACGACAACTAAGTGTTTTGATTTCTTTATCTTCATTCGGTGGTTATGTGTTGTAGACTTTGTAGCACGGAAACGGAAACGGAAACAGGACACGGACACGGACACGGGAAGACTCGCGGAAACGACATTTTCAACAAAACATATGACACGGACACGCCAAAGAGATATGATATATATATATATATATATATATATATATATATATATCATTTTAAAGCTCTTGCAAAGATGTATACATTTATACTAATAAGAGCCACGTAGATATTAAGACCAATCACATAAAAATAAAAAATTATTATTCGTCATAAATTTATACGTCATTTTACATATAGGGATTTTAACATTTTGTAAATCCGTCATTAATTTATACGTGCATAAATTTAACCCTTTTTTATACTCTCTATATGCGGTAATTTTTTACTCTCTATACTGCACTCACATAAATTGATTTTAGGGTTGTAAAATTTATTTTTAAAAGTTATAAAATTTAATACACCATATTTTAACATTTTACTCACCCTAACTACTTTCCCATACAATATGCATGGAAATTACATATATGTATTTAACTTATGTACTTAATTTCATGCGGTTAAGTTTTACTCTCTATATGTGTTATAAAATTTATTTTAAAGCGTTAAAATTTTTTATCGAATAATAAATTGATACAAAACTCTGAATACTTAATCCGTTATTTTTTTTAAAAAAAGGGTTAAATTTTATACTTTCATCCGTTATTTTTTTAAAACAAGGGTTAGTAAGTGTTGTATAGGGTTAATCCGTTATACATATAATATTTTTGTTAAGAATATCACATAGCAAGATTCTAACCGATAATAAATTGAAGAAATAGATAATTTAAGAAATAGATTAATTAATAGATTGAGATTAAAACCACGACAGTTATTTACGATTGAAAATCTCTTCCTCTTCCTCTTCCACTTCCTCATCCACATCCATTGCGTTTCAAGTACATTGCACTTGCACACATCTCTTCCTCTGAATTACATTGCACACGTCTCGTCTCTTCCTCTTCCGGTGGCAGTTACGTTCTCCATTGCATTGTTATAGCCAACCCATTCTCCCTTGAATTGCATCATCCCATTCCCTTGAATTGCATCATCATCCCTTACCAACTAGAACCGAAATTAAGATAGTTGCAATGGATCAAGGAAGGAATGTTAGGGCAAGGAAATCAGAGGCATTGACGCTTCTAACACTACCATTCGATCTCCTATTGGAGATTGTCGGTCAATTAGCAATTGAATCTATAGAAGATGTCTTCAGATTACGGTTAAGGTATTTGATATAGTATATTATAGTCATGTTTTTAGTGTGGAATTGCATATTAGTTTAGATCATTTTTACATATTTTATAGCTTAATTTGTATTATTTAGTTTTCAGAGTCTACACTCGTATTTTATTATAACTCAGGTATTTTGGAAGAAATTGTTTAATGTCATTACCGTGAGCACAAGGAAGAGCGGAACAAGTTCTAAACATATTCCATGAAGATTATTGAGCAATTGCCCCGATACTATTACAATTGGACCGAGCTTTTTGGGTGCAAAGGCCGAACATTGGACTGGAAACGTGGGAGGAGCCCACATAACTTTCAAGGCGCTGCCGCATCAATCAAGCTCTTCCCATTACGTTATATATGCTATTATATAGTTAGATTAGTTAGAATAAAGAATTAAATTAGATAGAACATTAGATATTAATATTATATATATATATATATTAGTTGGATTAGGATATCACGTTGCTATATATACATTGATTCATTCATACGGCAAACAGAGGAGGCCGAACGTGACCAACAGTATACGGCCGAACTGGTTTTGTTTATTAACCCCCAATAGACCGTAGCAAGAATGTGATATGGGCCCCTACCACATCCTTACTCCGACTCCTCGGTCATATCATAACTCAAAACATCACAACGTCCTCTTTAAAACACCGTTCAAAACTTCAAGTTCGGCATTAGCCAAAAGCATTCCTAACATCTCCATTCATCATACCATCCACTTCTAAAGGCTAATCTCATATTCTCTTCCTATGTTCTAAGACAGAATCAAGGTTCAACAGTTCAATTTCCATCATTTTCATCATCAAGTATCATGTATATATATCGAATAACAATAGCACCTCACGTCTAATAGCATAACATAATCACCTCAAGAATAGCCACATAGCATAACATATCTAGCATCGTATCATATATGATAGAATTTATCACATCATCTCACTGAAGTTACACACCATATCAATCAGATAAGCACGTTACATCAATTAGATAAGTACATCATACTCAATCTAACTACCAAGCGTCATCGCATTAGAGGCAAACAATTGCTTCCGTATAGTAGCATTCCATCGAGTTCAGGGATAACTATGTTAGTACTACAGTTCCCTATTGTCAACGGCAACACATCAGAGAATCAACATCGTCTATAGCATAGAATTCGCACAACATTCGCCCCCAAGTAAAGTATACACTAGATCATTATCCCAGGAGAATCTTCCTTGCACTACCAATCATGACAAGGCACGACCACTACCCATCAACTCTTGCATTATGATCAAATTCACCGAGGTCTACCAACTCAATTTACTACCAGTTCTAGGCACCATTGCATCCTGCTCACATATAACCTTTCTAGCCTCATAACTATTCGTAACCCAAGGCCGAATACCCAAACCAACTACTAGGTATCCCAACTCCTATTCCATCAAGCCATCTAAGGCCAATCCATTTCGACATCCCGATCTCAAGTCTTACCTTCCACTCGACCATTTAAACTATTTCTCGAAGTTCCCAATCACACGGTTTTCGATCCTAATCCGACAAGCTTAACAACTCGACCAACTACGTACCAAGACTCCATATCAAGCGCACCCTCCTCCTTATCAAGCACACCCTCCTCCTTAGGATATCGCGTTGCTATATATACATTGATTCATTCATACGGCAAACAGAGGAGGCCGAACGTGACCAACAGTATACGGCCGAACTGTTTTGTTTCTTAACCCTAATAACGTTTTGTTTTATTTTTATGGAGACCTAAACTCTCCCGTTTTGTCTACAATTTGAAGCTTTGTTTGGATTAATTGTGAGTTTCTGAATCTTGTTCCTTATTTCCTATATTGAATGTTTCAACTTCTTTGCACTTGAATGTTTGATTGTTTTATTTTATCTTGTCTGATCACCTTGGTAGAATCAATTCAATTGCTAGGGTTTTGTAGATTCCTGATTGTGAACCTTAACCCAAGTGGCAAACTTATCCCTTTAGGGCTGATTGAACTAATTGGATGGGTAGGAAGTTGGATGTGTTGTTAAATCCCTCTTTAGGGACTGCAAATACCTTGGTTAATCTCTGGTCTTAAAGCTATCAATTGGGTTAAATCCTTCTTTAGGGACTGTTCGATTGATAAGGGTTTCTAGGACCGATTGGACTAGTAACTATATTAGGTCGGGACAAGGGCATTCATAGGAATACTAAAAGGACAAGAGGAAGTTACAATATCAATTCAACCAAATAAAGTGGATAGTTGTAGGCAGAACGATTTTCTCTAAATTGTTTTGCATTAATTTGTTTATAGTTTATTTTATTTTATTTCTTATTTTCACCACCCAAAAACCCCCCGTTTCATATTAATTGGTAAATAAACTTAACTTAAGAATAACTTGATTCTCTGTGGGATCGACTCGTGCTTACCACACTACATTAGTTAGGTAGGTTCGAATTTATTTTGATACGGTTTAGGCGACTAAAAACCGTCCATCAGTATTGCCTCCACTTATTATTTCTTAAATTTATGTATTCTCAAAAAAATTGATTTACTTAATTGTGATGCAGTTGCAAAACTTTTGATTTGGTTGGAAAACACAATTATGTGCTTGCGAAGATGGCAATTGAGTACCAGGATGACTGGGGAATTTCGGTTGTAGTCGCATCGAGAAACGATTGTCATGCCAGAAGCTTTTTAAATCAATGCGTCAACGCGGGAAACCCGGAGGCAATCTTTCAGCAAGGAATGGTAAGATGTTGATTGTGGATCATTGGTTCGGTGTATGCTTTATCATAGTTCCTCATAGCTTCATTTCAAAATGCAGGTTAAATTCTTCACAAATTGCGATCACGATGCAGACATTCAAGATCTTCTAAAGGCGTCGGAGATGGGACACGATGTGGCAAGCTATGTTTGTGGCATAGCTATGTATTGTTGCGGATCTGAAGAGCTCAAACCCAAAGGCTTTGCATTACTTAATAGTGTGAAACATAAGTTGGGCTATAAAATAATTTCGTGTCGCCGGAGAGTTGCTGATCTATTTTATGATATTCTCGTAATTGCTCGAAGACCTTCCTTCAACTGGAAGCGGAATACATGTACAAATATCACCAATGGAACAGCAATTCGGAGTTGTCGAAGATCAAACCCAAGTAAAATTTTCAGCTCCTTGCTGAATATAAAGATGATGCTCTTTCTTGTGAGGAATGCACGTGCACAATTGAGTGTGGGTTAGTCGAGGGTATGCTTCAGTGGATTACACGAAATATGGTGGAATAAAAATTTGCCTCAGTTTGGTCTATTAAGTTTGGTTAATTTTGATACTATATCTAATGTGTTATCATAACATATAAAGATATTATTGTTACTGTATCCAAATATGATCAATTGGGAGCTAAAAAAATTTGATCATTTGAGAATAGTCAACCACAAGTGTTGCCGAACGACAACTAAGTGTTTTGATTTCCGTATCTTCATTCGGTGGTTATGTGTCGTAGACTTTGGTTATAAGTTGTTTCGTAATCACCCGTGTTATTAAAGTTGGAATCCCGTGTCAACTTACATAATTCTCGTGTCACTGAGGAGAATAAGGTGACAAAATATACACGAGTAGGAAAAACACTCAGGAATTTAAACATGACCTGAAACTAGTGTCAGTGCATGGGTGATTTCATTATGAAAGTGTCACCTCCGGATTGATAAACATGAAATTAAAACCAGTGACATGATAACCCCTTCAACCTGACACGGTAATACAAAGAGGGTGACAGGGTTTATTTACAGAATCCATCCCCAAAAGTACTACGATGTTCTTTACCACTTACCACTAGAGTGTAACCCGTTTCCAAAAGTAAATGTATCCAAACAACCAAAGGACAAGACTAAAACCAACGTTGTTCACAACAAAAGGCAACAAATCACTTCCATAACTACAGCCAAACGACGATCAGATTATGCGTCCACCGAGCCGACCATTGAAGATGGCAGCCGCTAGCATCTGTCTGTACGGCCCAATAAACGTGTCGTCCAGCCCATCGAAGGGGGATCGGTCTCCATGAGAAGCTCCATGAATTTGATCGTGTAAGGGCCACAGTCACCACTGCAATGACAGAGATTTTGTCAAAATAGAGGCGGAGATATCATCAAGTTAAATGAAATACAGGGGTCGCACCAATCATACCTGAGCTTGTTTTACGGAACGCGCTTATCGCGGATTATGCGAAACGGGCCTGGCAGCTTCGATGCATACTTCACCTTCAACTCAGTGTGTGCATCCATGATGATGGGGAGGAGGTGGGTAACGTGCATCAGGAGGGGTGGGAGTTCGGCGTCTATCACGCAGTGCACATCGCAGTCATACAGCTTCAACTGCCACTCATTCAGATCAAGGGCAACGGCAACCCAATGTCTTCCCCTCAGGTTGAGGGGTAGGAGGACGAGGTCTCCGTCTGCCCACGGACGGGCCATGGGCGTCGGGGCCCGCCCGTCAAAGTATGAGAGGAGTATGCCACTCGCATCATACGCCCCGACGTCTGAGTTGTACTCCTTCCACTCCCTCTCCAGAAAGCTGGAGAAGTAGGAGTCCAACACAATGACTCGACGCTCATTGTTGTAACCCCTCTCCGCGCTTTATTTCCGTAGGAGGAAGCATGACTGCTCGAAGTGCTGCGACAAGTTAACCTCCATGACAACCCACAACATAGTCCAACACCAACCCAACTGCGTTTACAAGGCCAATCATAATAAAATGTGAGAAATACAATATACCTCTGAGTTGATCCAATAGCGGGGCGTCTAGAGGGTGGTAAAAAACTCCTTCGACAGGTCCTTGCCGCAATCCGTTGACCGGTTCTCACCGTCGGCACTGGACCGTACAATGGATTGGAATCAATGAAAGGGTGACTGTGTCGTATAATGAAGACTGAAATGAGACGATGGGTTACCTTGCGAGCCACCCCTGTAGGGCCTCTTAGTCGGACGCATAAACTAGTCCCATGGCAACGGCTTCACCGTGAACTACGGCGTCCTTCCCTTTAGAGGCCCGCAGTTTCGTAATCTTCCACACCTTGCTCTCACATTCCTGGTCGACGAACAACCTCTGAATTCAAACAAACATTTCCCATGTCACATAACAAAACGACCCCTGTCACCTTGCTAACATCCCCATGCCACTATTGAAAACATAACGGATGAATGGCACGGGCCACAAGGAGCGTACCTTAGCAACTTGTCGGGGCTGCTCCACAGCTTCAGTACGAGTCCCCTTTGGTACATCAACATCAACAACCTGCAAAACTGATCTACAACTTAGATGGATTCCAACATGAACAAACTCTTTTTCACTATCCCTTACTCTTTGTTCCTTGCCTCTTCCAATAAATTTTCCATCCTGCATTTCATGGACCTTCTCCTCCAACACTTTTATCTGCACACAAGAAGTTGTTACAATAAATCCACCATCTCCTCCAACAGTTATATATCCCGTGTCACATACTGTATGTCCCATGTCATTAATCTATTTACCGTAGTCACTGAACTTAAGAACAATATGAGAGTGAATAATACCAAAGACTGAAGTACCCTATCATCCATCTTCTCCAAGGTATCCATAATCTTCTCGAGTGTCTTCACCACGATATCCCTAGCGGCGTCCGTCTCCTCGACGTAGTTGGCGATGTTGGCAAGCATCGCCACCCTCGACCCTTCGTTTACCCGTGTGCGAAAGCGCTGATTCTGTGGCTGTGAAAATTTTGTCCGAGCCATTTGTTTCCTGCAGTTTAAGAGCAACAATAAGTTATCGAGAAATTTTATAGTCAATGTCACTAGCTTTCTAAACCCATGTCACTCAATTTGGAAACCCATGTCACAAATGTTAGAACGTTCCTAAACCAATGACGACATACATTCCACATCAACTCCCCAAATCTGAATTTCAAATTAATGGAACCCCGAATCTTCCCCATTCCCAATCAAACCCCTTATCTACCCCATTCCCTATTTCGACCCCCACCATAGCCATCCTCTTCGGGCTTACTAAACCCTAACCGCAGGTTTTCCAATCCCCAAAACCCGGCTCCTTGTCCTTCATCCGCAACCACCTCCACAATCCCCAAAACCGCGCTCCTTAACGTTCAATCCCTTACCACCATAGTAGGTTGTTCCATCCACCTACCCCGAACCCCAGATTCGAAGATAACGGACAACAGAGAGAGCGGGCGTACCTTCTGAGTTTCCTCCCGGCGTTGTTCTCTTATCCGACAATTCCCGACAGCCTATTCTTCGACCCGTTGTTCCTCGTCGTCGGCGTCTCTTCTTCCTCCCCTTTTCGAACGGTTTTGAGTTATGGAAATTTAGAGATGGAGTCCCGATGAATACAGAAAGAGAGTGTAGCGTGATGTCCGGGACGCGTGTCAACTTATTCTTTGTTGTTTTCTTTTTGTTTTCTTTTTGTTTTGAGTTACGAGCAACTTTTTCGACATAAATGGGAAAGGGTCAATTTTTCCAAATTATCCCCCATTGTGCTATTTATGCAAGTTTGGCGAAAAGTTAGTCTATCTTTGACCATTGGTTGACTAAGTTATTATTGTCGAAACTTTGGTTATAAGTTGTCAAGAAATCACCCGTGTCACCCAACTTACAATCCCGTGTCACCTTACATAATAACCCCTTCAACATTGTCATGAAGGTGATTTCAATATGTTCACAAGGGTGAATTCCTAACACCACTACCACAACCACTCAGGAATGTAAACATGTTGTCAAATAAGTGCCAATGCATTGGTGAATTCATTATCATAGCTTCAACCACCGAAATGTCTACCATGAAATTGAAAGCTGTGACATGATACCCCCTTCTACCTGACACGGGAATACAAATAGGGTGACAGGGTTTTTTTCTGAAACCATCCCCAAAAGTACTATGAAGTTCTTCACCACTTAACTGTAGTGTGGAAACCCTTCCCAAAAGTACAGCAACCTACTTACAGTTTGTCATATGCACAAACAGCCTAATTACACTACCAAATACGTAGCTCGTTCAAAAAATAACATAGACGGAGAATGGTCCAACCATTGACCCGATACGACAAATGCAAAAGACTACTGAGCTGCTGAAGTAAGGCGTTGGACCACCAATGGAGGAACACATCTAAGAACGACGGCGCTTGGAACGGCTAAATTCTCCCCGAGATGGGTATCGACAAGTCTTAGGGCGACCAGGGCGTCGCTTCACGTCCGGGGGGAGAGACACCGTGCTGGACATGGCTGGGGGGATTTGTCATTCTTCTCTTGGAGGAACCGGATATAGCACATTCTCGTAACACGCCTTCCATGCTACGACTTTGTAGAAGTCATTCACGACAGAGAAGAAATTGCTACCTCGATACCTTCCAGCCGCTATGGCGTGCTGGCACGAAAACTGGTCAATGTCGAACCGCTTGCATTTGCAGGTCCGGGCACATAGGTTCACAACCCAGGTGGCGGACCCTCTGCGGACAGTGTACTCGTGTGCGCTGAGGGCTCTGACATCCATGAATGTTGCCAACAAATAGATCGTTTGTAGCTCACCTTGAACGTAATCGCTGACCGTCGACGCCGATTTGGTGCTTTTTTCCCATCGATCGTAAAACCACTTGGATATTGTTTCGATGACAGCATCAATCAGGGCTGTGATGGGTAGGTCGCGGGGCTCCTTGAACACCGAATTCAGACACTCGGAGTTGTTCGTCGTCAATATGTTGTAGCGCATCACCAAGAAGTATGCCCGGTCCCAGTTCTGGAATCCAACCTCTTTTAGGTATTGGCCCGCAGCGGGTAGCTGAGCGCAAAAATCAGCAAAGTGCTTCTCGAACTCTGCCCTCGTGTACGCCTTCGCCACCTTTAAGTACAATGTGTGTGCAGGCCCGTCACCCCCCTATACTTAACCCTGGCATTCTGAAGTAGATGCCATTGGCAGGCCTCTTGCTTGGCAAACACATAGTTGTCCCTCAAACCTTTGACGATACTAAGATGCCGATCAGAGACAAACATTAAGTCCGGTGTAACCTCGACGACATGTAGCATGTTCTTGAAGAAGAAGCCCCATGACCCGTGAAAAAAATCATCAATAAACCAAGCTTGATAGAAACGTTCGAGGAGGATAAAATTCACTCGACAATCATAAGAATTGAAAAAAAATACGGTTAGTAACCGATCCTGTTTGTGGAGAATAAAATTCACGCAAGGAGGAAGAAAACGTGTTTAGAAAAAAAAAATAGCTTTATTGAAAATTCTAAGTAGAAAATGCCTAGTAATCTATGGGTGTTTATGGCGATTTTTATGTGCTTAATGAATTTGATTGCTCAATACATTCTGAATGCAAGCATCCCGTGAACCTAATTGGTTTAAAGCAATGAGTATGAAGGGTTTGATGTGGGTCTCATAGTGTCATAAATATTTTGAGCCTAACGTAATGAATACTTCTAAAGCCATTACAATCATACTGATGAGTGATCATTCATAGAAATTTCTTTATGTCTTTGTTTTTTTTTAGTTTGTCTTTGTTTGTGATTAGTTTGCTTGGGGACAAGCAAAAGTCTAAGCATGGGGTAGTTTGATAAGGTCTATTTTAGTTATATATTTGCATATTATATTAGCTTATTTTCATACATATTTTACATATTTTATAGTTAATTTATATTATTTGGATTTCGGATTCTAAACTAGTTCTTTTATATATTTCAGGTATTTTTGAGGCTGGATCGTATGAATTCGGAGATTGATGATAATTTACGTGTTGATTTTATAAATTGAGGGACAATACAAAACGATTCGGATTGATGGGCGGATCGAAGGACGAGCTGATTGCTAAGTCAAACTTTTAAGCGGGTGAAATTGGAGTTCGGATATACGTGATGGACTGACCGCGTGATTATGCGGCTGCTATATGCTAGTATTGTTATTATTATTATATTTAGAATTAGTTTAGATCGATAGAATTAGATTAAATTAGATTTATTAATTACATACATGTATTCTATATTTATATTAGGATAAAACTTTAGCTATTTATACATTCATTCATGAAAAAATTTGCGAAATAGGCACATTATTTGGACGTTTTTACAAAATAGTCGCGTATGTGGACAATTTAGCAAAATGGCCCCTATATAACCCTAATACATCTGAACGCTCCTCTCTCTCTCTCCTTTTTACAGATTTACGGAAAATCCGGCCCTCCCCTCACCTCCGACCTCGTCAACAATGGAGGAGGCGCTGGAGCTCTAACCCTCCCCTCGGCCTTCGACTCCACCGACGACGTCGAGTACCTCAGACTCCCTTCGATTTGAGACGTCCGCTCCGATGGTGCTCGATTCCGTGCTCTTCCTCCTGGATTTTGTGCTCCGATGGTGCTCGATCTGGAGAAGTCGAGCGATTCCTCTTCCTATTATACGCTCAATTCATCGATAGCGTGGAGATATGAATAGGGAGAAGGATCAACGCCGGCGCCGTCGTACAACTGCAAGGAGTTGCTCTGGCTGTTGATTCGGAGCAGATCGACATCCATGGAAACGGAGCTCCATGTCCGCACTGTTCCTCCGTCTCAACGCCACCTCTGTGGCTTTGTATCAACTCTCATCTCGATTACCTCTTTCAATTTCTCTCTTTCAGTGATGTTGGATTTGGTGTTTATGGATCTCTCAATGTATATGCTATTTTGCTTGCACGAGATCCATTGAACAATTTGATCTCCTGTCCTCCTAGATTTTTGCTAATCAGTAGTTCAGTTTGGAGTTGATGATGTGTGCTAAGCTGAATTTGATATTACGCATTCTAGGTTCCTTTTTACTCCTTCAGTGGTTATGATATGTTTTGACTCTATTTTGGTTTGTTTGAATTAATATAGCTGACTATAAGTTTAGATGGGATTTCTTTTGAATATATGTTTCATAACATGGATGAATGGGGTTGTGAACATGATAAATATATTTCTAATGTACTTCTAGGTGCAAGTTATCACTAAATATCTGTTCTTTCTATTTGACTTATCATTTGAATATGAAGATTAGCATTTTGTCATCATGCAGAATAGGATTTATTTTTAGGTGCAACTAAGTGATTGTGATTGAATTAGACTAACCTGATAACCGAGAAGACATCCTATCCTCTTGAATATGATTAACCATATGCCTTCAAGTTTTTTAGCTCAAAGGTTGTTTCTCGGATCAAGATGATGGAAGAGGATCCGTTGCTGCTCAAAGATCATTGACCTCCGTCAGACTTTGGTTTTGCCGGCTCACAATCGGTGTTCACACATCATCTGCAACGCGACAGGTAGAACTGTCGGAAAGGTTGGAGGAGCACATTCCAAAAGCCTGAGAGGTAGATACCATCAGCGAGAAGGTACACCATCTTGAGCAGGAGTTATTTTGAGCAATTGCAGAATTATTTTGAGCAATTTATTGAGCAGGTTGGGTTAATTGATTTTGCTCATGCTGGTGATGTTGTTGTAGAAATTACTAGAAACACTGCATTCCGGGTGAGATAATTTCATACTTCTCGATTGTTTGTCGGGATAGGGAAAGGGGAGATGCTGCCTTGCAAGGTTAGTAATCCTAATCATGTACATTATGTCCATGTTTTGGCCAAATGATGTTGTGGATCTTTTGCTTAATTTTTCTTCGTTTGGGTTTGATGTCTAGATGTCTAGGTTGAACCGTAAGAGATGTGCCAATATTTATTTGAGAAATTCAGTTAGATTAGAAATGGTTTCATAGTGATGAATACATAAAGCTTAAATTGGGGTTTGCCAATGTATCTCTGCACTGCTGATACTGTGTGACATCAGTCCAAAGGGCCTAGACTCATCTTTGCAAATTCCATTGTATATGTCTCTATTTTGTTTATATTCTTCTGCATATATGCTGAGCCTTTTCTTTCTTGATGAAGCTAAAAATGGAATCTACATGAGTCTAGCAAATGATGTCAAACACGCCTTTGAGGGGAGCATTTTAGTTAAGAAACTCAATTTTTATTTATGTTTTTGTAACAAATGTATCATCTTATGTGCTGACATGGTCTTTTTCCTTGTTGATGGTAATTTTGTTCCTTGCTGAAGGGACTTATTTAAGAAGCTTAAGCTTGCTTAGATCCCATTTAATGGGACTTATTTAAGAAGTTTAAGCTTGCTTATTTAAGAAGCTCAAGCAACAAAATACTTCCACAGCGTCTTTAGGGACCTGTCACAAGTGAAGTTTCTCCTTGATCAGTTTGGAAACTGAGAATATGTTGCTTAGCTCCTTGAGGAAGCTAGGGTGCATTTTTGTTGCTGAGAATATGTTGCTGAGAATATGTTGTTTAGAATATGTTGCTGAGAATATGTTGCTTTGCTGAGAATATATTTTTATTTTTTAATGTTTTTACTGGAAGAAATTCTTTTATGACGCTAGGGTGCATTTTTGCTCTTCTTTTTATGATATGGACATTGTGAATTCATTAACCAAATCCTGGACATGCTTGAGGATGCATACTCTATTGCCAGTTCTTGGAAATTCAGACAACTTTTGCCTCTTAGTGGAGGGTCTTAGGTGATTGCAACTCCCAACTTTTGCCTCTTTAGTGTTCCCTTGTGCATTTTTTACCTACTGCAGATGCCTTTATGTTATTAATTTTTTTTATAATGCATGTACTTCAGGTTGAATAAATGACATCTTCATTCACGGAGTTATCAATGGCTCCTATGGAGTTCCATTCTTCACCTCACGGTTGAGGGAGGCCTTGTTCAAATTCTTATCAATGTTCAACATCTATGAATCGACAATGCCCCGTGAAGACAACGAGAGGAAGCTGATTGAGCAAAACTTGCACGGGACTGAGATCTTGAACGTTGTAGCTACTGAAGGAAACGAGAGAGTGGCTAGAGCGGAGACGTACAAGCAGTGGCAGGTTCGCACGTTTAGGGCCAGCTTTAAGGAGCAGCCTATAGGCAGGGATCTGGTTCATAGAGCAAAGGACATCACTAAGGGAAACTACCACAAGGATTTCGATCGTTGTGGACGAAGACGATCACTGGATCCTTCAGGGCTGGAAAGGCAGGATTCTATCTGCCCTCTGTTGTTGGAAAACAGCAGAAAAGAACTAAACACTAGTAGGATTCATTCATCGATCATCCTCTCATGAGGAACACAACTGATGAACTGACTGACATGTATGATGTTGAATCTATTAGATGTGAAACACTCACTAATGTATCAATTTTCTTCATAGTTACCTTAGTTTTTGGCTTTTATCTTTGCTGACTTTGTTGCTTAATCCCAAATACAAATGTGGAGTTTGAGAGTTATTTATACAGTATGACAGATGGCCAAGAAACTGCAATCAAGAACATCAATACATAATGTAACACACACCACAGATCATGCTGGCACTGGCATCTCAATAAACCAAATCAAATAGAAGAATTGAAGATCAAACACAAATCCGTGGGGATTCCAAGCAGTAATTTCTTACAAGCAAGATCATATTCACTTCACGAATGGATTGATTCTTCTATGCAGTAATTTCTTACAAGCAAGATCAAATCTGATAACTGATTAAAGAGATAGAGCGAAGGCGTTGAACATCTATCATAGAGGAGGAAGGGTGGGAGGCATCATGGATTCTGATCGAGACCTCGATTTGATACACAAGACTCTCCTATTATTCTTCCGATGCTCATCGATTAGGGCTTGGGATTGCCTAATGTTGTCTTGTTGGCGCTTGTTGTCGCGAGAGAGGGAGAAGAGGGAGGCGGTAGTGTCGGAGCTGTCGTCGGAGTTCAACAATCAAGAAGCGCCTATCTGAAACCCTAGATCTGAGGAGGGGAGGACGAAGATCTGAGAAACGTCAAAAATCGAAGAAAATTTACGCCGAAGGCGCAAATTTTCCATGATTCTATTGAAGAAACATTGAAATCCATGGTTTTGATGCGATTGGAGAGATGATCGGGATAGAATCACTATAAATTTAAAATCTAGTTTCAGAACCAAATTAGATTAAAAAGTGCAAGAATAATATTATAATATGCCCAAATTATATTTTTAGTTTATGAAGAATCAAATTAGATTTTAGTTTGTATGAATAAAACTATAAATTTCATGAATAACACTATTAAATTTTAGAGTTGCACGACGCTGTTGTAAGAGTTGCACGATGCTCTTATTTTTGCTCAACAACTCTTTATTTTTGCACAACAATCGAGACTTGTGAAATGTAACGGCCCAAAATTATGATTTCCGGGTTACGTTTCAAGGGATAAAACCCCTTGTTCGGATCTTGCAATCCAGGTAAGGGTCGAGGTTTCAAACTCATTTAAGATTAGTGGAAAAAGGGATTTCAACCCTAAAAACCTCGAAGGGCCGTTGGGTACCCTTAACCTGTCCTAAGACTATGTCGCGAAATCCATTCCAAACGGAAGTAAGGCGAAAGCAAAGTAAGGATACAAGTGTCACGACAGAATCAGTCAAAAACCAAATCATGAATGTGTAATTACCATTTTACTAAATTAGGATATTAGCCAGATTCTTCGATTCGCCAAAAGGGAACCCCGTCATATAGACATCGAGCACTCAAATCTGCAGAGAATACCTTTAAAAAAGAACGGGGAAAGGAATCAGATGGAGCCACTCATGCGGGACCGGCAGTCCTCGCTGAGGCCTAGACACGGCCACGGGTCCGACCCGCCGGGTCGACGGGTCGGACCCGCCGGGTCGACAACCCGGGGAGGGTGACCCTAACCCTGACCCGGGGTTGGGACGGGTCGGCGGGTTGGGTGACCCGGCGGGTCGACGGGTCGGACTGACGGGTCGGCCACGTGGCACCAAATCGGGTACCCAACGAGTTTTGCGGGTCGACCCAAAAAAAAAAAATTATTTTAAGCCCAAAATAAAACTCAACTCAAGTCTTTCACCACACTTTCGAAATGGAAAGATTTGAGGTTGACAAAACATGGTATGTGGGAAGATATATATAGATATCTTCATTCCACTCCCATCATTTCATCACACTTTAGATGTGGGAAAGAAAAGGTTGGATTGTGGGAATGACAAGTAGGGTATGAGGATCTAAATATAGAGAAAATAGAGGTATGTAGCCCACTTCCGATGTGGGACAGAAATATGAGATATGAAAGAAAATGTGAGAAATTGATATTTAAGCATATGATGTAAAATGTAATGTAATTAAAGTCTTTGGATTATATGGTGGAATATAATGTAATTTAAGTATTTGGATTATATGATGTAACATATAATAATATAATTAAAGTGTTTACCTCTTAGGATTTAATGAAATGAATAACACATGGTGATGAAACATCATGATACAATATATCAAGTTATGTTGGATTAATCTTTCTATTTAGTTTAATTGATAGTTGTGTTGGTCCATTAATCAATCATAAGTATTTTATTTTACTTGCATTATTATGTTAATTTCTTGATCAATGATTTCAAATCTAGGTTCTTCTTCATATAGATATGTTAAACTTTCTCGTTTAAAGTTGAATTAGCCACATGTTGTATATACACTTAATGATGATGTTATTAGAATTACATACTTGGGTTGCTTGTTATGTCGTACATGAAAAGACACATTGAAAAGTATTGCCAATATTATATTTCATTATTGTGTTTGAAAATCCGAAGTTCTATATCATTTTGAAAATAAACGAAAACTCGACATTAAGGATACTATACAAGTGTCACGGCTTTATCAATAACAATATTTGTATCATTTGAAATTATATCATAAAGACTCCTAACTTAGTATCATATAGAATGATATAGAATGATTTTATAGTGGATCCACCAAATAACACAAATGTTTAAGGTATATTGTTGAACTTCACACTTTCTTGTTACCCGTTCGTTATTTCTTTCATAATTGATAAGTAATTTTTTTTTAAATAATATTTATATAAAGTATAGTACTAGTGTTTGTATATGATAAAAATTTATAAGTATGGATTGACATTAAAAACCGAATGGTAGAGATTGAAGACATGGTGTAGTTTCTAGTTTCTACCCTTGTTCTTGTCCCACATTGAAAACTAGAGGAAATGGGGGGTGCTAAGTCTATAAAAGGAGAAGCATGGGGGTGCTAAGTCTCACATTGCCATTGCATGTTACATTATGTAATATTATGAATTATTCTAAGAATAATTTATATAATTTACATAATAATTATAAATTTATTTTATTAAAAATAATTTTTTTCAAAAAAAAAATATTTTAAAATGGTGGGTTGACCCGGCGGGCTGATCCGGGTCGGACCCGCCGGGTCACGGGTTCAGATTTAGTCGACCCTAACCCTAACCCTTAACCCTTCCCGACCCTCGGACCCGTGGACCCTGACCCGGCGGGTCATCAACCCGGCGGGTCATCAACCCGGCGGGTCACGGGTCGACCCGCCCGACCCGTGACCCGTGGCCGTGTCTGTTGAGGCCACATAGTATGTGCTACCTAATAAAGATGCTCTAATGCAGTACGAAATTCAAACACACTAGCATGCTCCTAGTTCATAATAAGGTGCAGAAATATTGCAAAGGGCCCAAGACAATGCCAAGTGGCATATCCCTCTCCTACCTCCACCCCTTCCGATAGGTGGAGACTGGCCAGCTCGTGAATGCATTCCATCATAATCGGGGGGCACGCATGCCTAACCCGCTCCACAATAAAGCCCGCATGCATATCATAATATAAGGAAGTTCATGACTCGATTGACTCAGGGTACCCGATGAGGCTGGGCTACCCTATGACCCTAGCAAAGACTCTAGGACTATCACAGATAACAGCCGTTCTGTTTCAAACGCATAAAGTAAACATATGCTCAATCAATTAGTGCAACCTAAACATGATACTACATGGCATGCTTTTATCCATATGCAACACCTAACATAAAATGCAACAACAGGCATGAATGTCCAACCTGAGTAAGCCCCCTAGGGAACTTACCCGAAGATGCAGAACAGCAGGATATTACAAGTAAGGGCCCAAATGCAAGTCCAAAGCAATCCAAAAGCAATACACACCTATCATCAAGCCATTTCCATAAGTCACCGGACCAATATTCTCACACAAATGAACCCAAGTTCTCAACATCCTTAAAACCAATCGATGGTAAAACCATTTTCCAAAACCTTTCTGATATGATCAACATCAACCAAAATCATTCTTCCAATTTCCTTCTCAAAACCAACATCATCAAGCCAAGACAAAATCCCGACATTTGAAATGACACTTTTAACGTAATTTCAAGCTCAAGATCAAATAGTTCAAGTCCCGTCAAATCCCTTCTTTAATATTGAATATTAAAATAATATTCTAAACTCATTTTCCAAAGTTTTCCAAGCTCTTTAATCTCAAGTTAAGTCAACACATTTTTAAAACAATTCCTCGAATCATATTATAGAAATAATTCCGGCATTTTATTTCAAAACCTAAAACCCTATAGATAGTTTTACCAAATTGTATTAAACTAAAATAAACACCAAAACATATTTATAAATTAATAACAATAGATCCTCTTGTAACTTCCAAGATCACATATTTACTCATCACAAAATACATAGTTCAATAATATTATTTTAAGCACTTTAAAATGGATAGTCAGAATTTCAGAAAATATATATCTTAAAGGCAGAAAAATATAATCATAATTATTATAAGGAAACTAACAACAATTTATACACAATATATGGTATAATGATGTAACATAATAACATAAAACAACAACCTCTTTTAAATAAAACAACCCAGCGCAATGAAGGAAAACAGGCCCCAACCCGGAAAGAAAAGCCCTACTCGAATGAAAGAAGGAACCCGGAAGACCAAACCCGAAAACCCGGATCCGACCCGCAAGCCAAATCCGACATCTGAGCATGAGAGAGAAGGGGATCCGGTTTAAAAGCCCAACCCGGAATTTAGGCCCAATGCTCAAACCCATACCCAGAACTTGTCTTCTTCAAAACAAGGAAATAGAAGGGCAGAGGTTGAAGAGCGATGACGGAAAGCGGACGAAGAAGGAGAGATCCAGGGTATCTCCGGCGGCTTTTCCGACTCAAACCCGACCCAAACAGATCGGAACCCAATTCCGACCACACTCAACCAAAGAGAGCAAGGCGCGGACGAAGAAGAGGGAGAAGAGAGAGATTACCGAGAATCCGAAGTGCTCGCCGGAAGCGTTCGCCGGAGGTTCCTCGAGCTTCGAAGGAGGAGGATTGGCACCGAGATATTCTAGGATAACAGAAGAGATTAGAAAGGGGAAATTTTAAGGGAAATCGATTGAAAACGAAGGAAACCCCAATTCCGACCTTTATTACACGGAAACAGGGGAGGAGGAGCGGTGAAGGGTGGTCGGCGGCTCTGGGACGCTACTGGGCTTCTGGTGGTTCAGTCGACGGGGAAGCTGAGCCTTGGCTGCTGGTTGCTGCTGCTCGCCAAGGGAGAAGGAGAAATGGAGGTTTGGAGCTCGGCCTCGGCTTGCTCGCGGAAAGAGGGGATGTGGTGGTGTCGTTGGCGGCCAGAAATCCGGGCAGAGCTGCTAGGCGTGGGGGTGGCTCGACAGTGGTGGTGATGGTGGACAGAACAGGGAGGAGAGTGGTGAGGGTGGCCGGCAACACATCAATAGGAGGAGGTGCTGTTTTCTTGTGGGTTTTTGAAACGTGAAAAAGAGAGGAGTGATGGTTTGTGGGTTTCCTGTATGCCCTGGGTTTTCGGCAGAGGGACAATGGAATTGAGAGAGGGTTTTCCTTGGTGGGATGCTTGGACAAGAGTGTGAGGCCACTGAAGAGAGGCTTATAAGGGAAATTGTACAAGAGGACAAAAAGGGACAGCTATACAATGTCAGACAAAGAAGTGGTGGGGATCTGCTCAAGGCCATTGAGCCATCTGAACGAGAGAGAGAGGGGTAAAGAAAAGGAAAAGAAATAGAATGGAAATGATCTCAAAATTCAAATATCAAAACCGTTAATCTCAATTTTAATGAAATGAATTAAAATTACAATCACAATTTACAACTTAATTACTAATGATCAAAAACAATTTAATTTTCTCAATTTCGAAGCTTAAAGGCGGAAATAAACCCGTCAAAATCTAATATTTCAATCGATGCCGGAATGACTTTAAAATCAACTTATGCTCGAGGACGAGGTTCCTCCTATTTTTACAGACTGAATAAAATAATAATTTATCTACTCAAAATAATAATTAAAATATATTCGGCCTTTACATCATCCACCTCTAAAAACAAGTCTCGTCCCCGAGACTAAAATCACTCTAAACAAGGGGATAAAGTTTGAAATTTGTGAGTATGAGGATCATGCCGCTGATTCCATAAGCACCTCATAAGGGCCCGTATGAGGTCCTCACGGTATCCTCGACGTGATCATAATATTCTCAATTGGTCGTAGCAAGTATGCGATATGGGCCCGTATCACACCCTTACCCCGACCTTTCGGTCATATTATAACTCGAAAAGCAATCATAGCGTCTCTACTGGGTCTTAGCAAGCATTCTATATGCGCCCCTATAAAATGCTTGTATCCACTTCATGAGGCGTTATAATATAAGCCCGGGTGTAAAAATTCTCAAAAAGGGATTCCACAAGTGGAAAAGGTTGGCCTCAAAATCGTTGAAATTCTCGGTAACGTTACTTCTTTAAAATTTCAGGTAATTCGTTTTCAAACCGCTCAAAATCTTCAAATAAGGCGTTTAACCAAGCAACTTTACACCAAAACAAGTAAAATTCTTTCGATCAAAATTTCGTCAAAATCCTCCAAAGCCAAATCAGTTTCCCGCATAACAATCAATCAAATTCAGAAGCTCGGAGGTGGAATCATCCACCTCTAAGAGCTAATCCCATATTCTCTTCCTAGTTTCCAGAATCAAATCAATCTATCAGTCTCAATTCAAGCAAGATTTACAAGCCGTAAGCAATGTATAACCACATAGCCAATCGATCCTCAACGAGTATATCATATGACAAGTCTCAAACATATGCCAGCACACTGCCACAAGATCACATCAATGTCTCCACATCATACTAAAGGTCATAATACGCATCTATGCCAAAATCATAACACACGTCTCGATATCACACCAAGGTCATAACAGGTACATCCTCATCATAAAGTCAACGAGTCAAACTCATTCTCAACACATCAACACAACAAGTCATGTTATTAAGATTCCGCGAAAGGGGAGGTCAAATAGTATATCAGTCATCGAATGTCAGCATATTCACCAAACATCATCTTAACTCATCACAATGCCATATAACGATCATTTAGAAATCTGATATCATTATCTCATATATACAAATCATATTCATCCTCAAGGTCATATTCGTCATTTAACATATCCATAATCATGCTTGCCACATAATAACACATTTTTTATCTCATAATTCATATAACACATCGTAACATGCTTCTAAAACGCATAGCAGAATAGCAATGCTTCGATATATCATGATAACACCAGTCACTACCAATTAGATTTTAATACTGCATATCAACATGTAATTCCATATCAGGTTCATCATGGTCGTTATCTAACATTATGCCAGCAGATATAAATAAATCAAAAAATCAAGAAAATTCCTAGCATCACACCAGTCGAAATAAAACACAATCCCCACTCGCCTATCTCCACTCTCAAGCCAAGACTAATCCTCTTCTAGACTCGCCAACGCCAACTCAGACAAAATTCCCAAAGAAATCCCAATTCATCTCGATGCTCTAATCTCGCCACTCCTTCTACTAAGCACTCTCACTAGCAATCCACCTCTAAGAGCCCGACTCCTATCTCTAACTTCGCACCCGAGTACCCTCTCATTCTATGTTCTCAATGCTCTCAAAAGTCATTTCTTACACTTCTCTTACTACCCAAGACATCACAAGCATCACCCAAAAGCTCATCGGAAACCACCAAGTATTGTCTCATGTACATCCCAAAATTCACTTAATCTTACCTCAGTCAACATCCCTCTCTCGCGACTTACCTCATAATATCATCGTTCATCCTAACCGCTTAAATTCTTTCACCACTCTACCAAATGACCTCACCCACAGGTTTAAAGAAAAAGAAATCATGGGAATCATCGAACATAAGGTCTACATCATATCAATTTGCATTTATAAACATACATCATGGGTTCAACAAGCCTTAATTTTACCATCATGCTCAAAATTACAACAAAACACCATATATGAACATAGTCAATTCAAGCTAGCAATTTTCATCATAACCTTATCAGATAACAATTCAGGTTTATCAGCAATTACAGTTCACATTTTACAGGCGAGTAATTTAAATCATGCTTATCAACTCAGAGTATCAACGCATCAAGGCACCATGACACATTAGAACTGTAAGGCATCGATTCATATCACCATAGAAAATTAGGAACAGTCATCATTAAGTCAACACATCAACACATAAATCACATCGCTAGGTCAGTGCAATATCATCGTCAACAATTTCAAAAGGGTTAGCAATTCGAACGGAGAACAATCCCGCTTGCAAGTCATATCGTACACAGTAACCAAAATTCTCGATGCGTGCCCGTTCTACCGACATCATAGATCCTGAGGCCCCTGGGTTATGGGCCCACGCTTCTGCTGCACTGCTCTATCGCTACGCAACTTTCCGTTCCCTCTTCCAAGTGGTCGCTCACCCAACGTATCGCGCAAGAGTCCAAGTTAGCGGAGATAGGGGAGTGACAAGAGAAGACAACCCAAATTCCTTTCGGGGACAAACAGGGACTACAACTAAAGACGAAAACTAGAGACGAAACTCCGACTTGAGAATAGCAACGATGCCCTTATGAAAGTCTATTGGATTATAATTGCGACAAGTAACACAAATTCATCATAGAGCATATCAATTACAATAACCCACACTAACATGTACCTATCTCAAGGAGAACAACACGCGTATTCATTCCAAAAGACACAATCAAGCTCTACATTGATGCATGTGAGACGAGCTAACAGTTTATTATTCCATGAAAGAAGAGATGCCTACTAATTTCAAGCAAATCATACGGAGTCAGTCATGGTCATGCGGGGTTTAACGAGGATGGCAAGTATCATGTATATGAAAAATGAACGAGCATGGTATACACATCACAAATGAGATCAATTATAGCATGGCGAGGTATATCATAATAATCAAACTAAACACCATATGAGAATACATAAGGGCGGCATAGCAATCATCACATCTAACAACAAGGATCATATAATAGGTTAAGAATGACACGTAATCATACGACGGGATACATTTAGAAAACATAGGTCATATAGGATGCTAGCAACACATGATGTGATGCAAGCACAATCAAGAGTCATTAGAAAGGGGTTAACAGGATGTTCACAAAACATAAGGAATCGTCAAAAGTAACAAGAAGGACATCATGGGCAACAGATCATAATCATGCTAAGAACGAACCATCATATGACACATATAAATGTACAATAGTTTATCACATTATAGAACAAGTACAACATGTAATCATTTAGCGAGTCATATTGGAAATCATAAGCCATACAGGACACCACTGGCATATATCGAACACGAGCACAATCAAGGTAATTCGACCAAATTCATCCTAACATTCATGTGTTATGCGTATGCGAAATAATACAACGTGGTGTGTGATCATGCGAGGTGCCAAATCATACATCTATGCCAGCACAAGAGGAATTCATAACGTAATAGGGAAACACTACCGAGTGATAACATGTAAGCATGCTATGATTAACCATTACGAAAAGCAAATCAATCATCGAATTCAACATCAATTATCTTGCATGAGTAAGACATGTTATGGTGATAGAAAGAGGAAAGAACCACACTATCAGGAACCTAGCTCGAAAGAGAATCGACAATAATGCAAGCAAGATATAATTCACACGAGTCATAACCGAGGATCCTACATGATACTAAGGCTCAACATAATATACGATGCATGCATGCACTGATCGTGACGACACGCAAGAAATCAATTCAATCACATTCCAGCATTACAGAAGCATGAGGGAGGTTTTTACGATGTATAACACGAGTCTAAGTATTGAGCAATATGACTAGAATACGGGAGCATGAGTTCAAATCAGCACATACTAGGATGAAACATTCATTCACCAAGACTCAATTAAACCTCATATTCTCCATTCCACGCAAGTTACACACAACAATATCAACTTGCAAAATCATCAGCACTATTCAATTTGACGAATACAAAATGGATGGGCATGCGATAGATTCTTGTCACAAAAGGAATAAGGAGCATCGACACATCATCATCTAGCATGCTAAGGAGATCATTTCCTGGAAATTGTACAGAGAAGAGTTTATCACACTATTATGGACCTAACCCAGGCGAAAACAAAAGGCATATAGGTTCATATCATGTGGTTTATGCTTCCAATCAATCATACGATCAATGGGCCAAGTAAACATGCTATAAAAACATGCAATCATGATAGAAGGCCAAACACAACACGAGACTGAAGCAATCTAAGCAATCACATATGTAATAGCATGAGCAGTCTGTACTAATAGTCATCCGCAAGGTATATGCAGGAGGCTATAAGATCATGTCATATAGTTCAGAGAGAGTCACCATTACAACCGAACAGAGATCCCTAAGGGCAACCATTGACTTTTTCCCGACTGACCTATCACCCCTCTTTCCCGTGAGACAACCCTAGAAACACCTTACTTCTGACTCAGAGTGACACCCAGAACTTCCAATACTCACTCAGACAATCTTAATATCTATACATGATTTTCGACACAATGTATTTACCAACCCAATTCCCCGTGGAAGACACTGACATCCAGGAGAAAGACTCGATAGAACCATCAAAGGGTTAACAGACATAGTGTAAGGGGCTGTGTCACACAAGCTGGACTTGACCATATAGAAATAAAGGTACTCCCACTATCCCATTCACATAGATCAATCAATACACATTTCATTGTTAGGCATACAAATCAGACTTTAGCATAGAATCAGTCAATGACAATCATAATGATCTCCTTGAAGTCTCCCAACCCATCTGCAAAGAGCAAGCTAGTATTTTGCCTACCCATTCCCAACTACACCCAATAAGGGTGGTCTAGCGCCTTCACTACCCACTCATGTCCCCGTTTGGTCGATTTTCCTCTTTTATTACAAGTCGAGTTCATTACTTAGTCCAATTTAGATTAGACATCTTAAGTTAATTTTGCCCTTTTTAAACACTTTCAAATCCTTTGAAATTCATGGGCGGTTTTCCAAAACATACACTCGACCCTTGTGTACCCGAATTGCACAACCTCAGCTCTGATACCATCTTTGTAACGGCCCAGAATTATGATTTCCGGGTTACGTTTCAAGGGATAAAACCCCTTGTTCGGATCTTGCAATCCAGGTACGGGTCGAGGTTTCAAACTCATTTAAGATTAGTGGAAAAAGGGATTTCAACCCTAAAAACCTCAAAGCGCCGTTGGGTACCCGGAAAGAAAAGCCCAACCCGAATGAAAGAAGGAACCCGGAAGACCAAACCCGAAAACCCGGATCCGACCCGCAAGCCAAATCCGACATCTGAGCATGAGAGAGAAGGGGATCCGACTTAAAAGCCCAACCCGGAATTAGGCCCAATGCTCAAACCCATACCCGGAACCTGTCTTCTTCAAAACAAGGAAATAGAAGGGCAGAGGTTGAAGAGAGATGACGGAAAGCGGACGAAGAAGGAGAGATCCAGGGTATCTCCGGCGGCTTTTCCGACTCAAACCCGACCCAAACAGATCGGAACCCAATTCCGACCACACTCAACCAAAGAGAGCAAGGCGCGGACGAAGGAGAGGGAGAAGAGAGAGATTACCGAGAATCCAAAGTGCTCGCCGGAAGCGTTCGCCGGAGGTTCCTCGAGCTTCGAAGGAGGAGGATTGGCACCGAGATATTCTAGGATAACAGAAGAGATTAGAAAGGGGAAATTTTAAGGGAAATCGATTGAAAACGAAGGAAACCCCAATTCTGACCTTTATTACACGGAAACAGGGGAGGAGGAGCGGTGAAGGGTGGTCGGCGGCTCTGGGACGCTACTGGGCTTCTTGTGGTTCAGTCGACGGGGAAGCTGAGCCTTGGCTGCTGGTTGCTGCTGCTCGCCAAGGGAGAAGGAGAAATGGAGGTTTGGAGCTCGGCCTCGGCTTGCTCGCGGAAAGAGGGGATGTGGTGGTGTCGTTGGCGGCCAGAAATCCGGGCAGAGCTGCTAGGCGTGGGGGTGGCTCGACAGTGGTGGTGATGGTGGACAGAACAGGGAGGAGAGTGGTGAGGGTGGCCGGCAACACATCAATAGGAGGAGGTCCTGTTTTCTTGTGGGTTTTTGAAACGTGAAAAAGAGAGGAGTGATGGTTTGTGGGTTTCCTGTATGCCCTGGGTTTTCGGCAGAGGGACAATGGAATTGAGAGAGGGTTTTCCTTGGTGGGATGCTTGGACAAGAGTGTGAGGCCACTGAAGAGAGGCTTATAAGGGAAATTGTACAAGAGGACAAAAAGGGACAGCTATACAATGGCAGACAAAGAAGTGGTGGGGATCTGCTCAAGGCCATTGAGCCATCTGAACGAGAGAGAGAGGGGTAAAGAAAAGGAAAAGAAATAGAATGGAAATGATCTCAAAATTCAAATATCAAAACCGTTAATCTCAATTTTAATGAAATGAATTAAAATTACAATCACAATTTACAACTTAATTACTAATGATCAAAATCAATTTAATTTTCTCAATTTCGAAGCTTAAAGGCGGAAATAAACCCGTCAAAATCTAATATTTCAAACGATCCCGGAATGACTTTAAAATCAACTTATGCTCGAGGACGAGTTTCCTCCCATTTTTACAGATTGAATAAAATAATAATTTATCTACTCAAAATAATAATTAAAATTTATTCGGCCTTTACATGAAATTGTGTCTCCACATAATCTTATTTTTTGTAAATATAATTTTATACTTTTTAATAGATTATTTCACAAAATGGTTTTATTTTTGCTCATCAATAGAGTAAAATTGCACAACATGGGGGATTGGTGAAATTTTGCTCTACACGAAACTAAAAGCTACTATATAATATACACTTTTTTATAGGATTTCATACTTATTGCTGATAAGCATGAAATTATATATAAAAAAAATTAATTAAAAAATTGATATTGTTTTATAGTTTTATCATCATAAAATAATCCAACCTAATAATAAATGAAATATTTTTGCACAACATGCTCTTATTTTTGCTCAACAATTCTTTATTTTTGCACAACAATCGAGACTTGTGAAATTGTGTCTCCACATAATCTTATTTTTTGTAAATATAATTTTATACTTTTTAATAGATTATTGCACAACACGGTTTTATTTTTGCTCATCAATAGAGTAAAATTGCACAGCATGGGGGATTGGTGAAATTTTGCTCAACATCATGTTATTTTTGCTCAACAATAGGTTATTTTTTGCACAACAATAGAGACTTGAGAAATTGTTCTCACCATGATTTTATTTTCTCTCAATATAATTTCATACTTTCTCAATAAATTATTGCACAACATCATCTTATTTTTGTTCAACAATAGGTTATTTTTGCACAACAATCGAGACTTGTGAATTTGTTCTCACCATGATTTTATTTTCTCTCAATATAATTTCATACTTTCTCAATAAATTATTGCACAACATGATTTTATTTTTGCTCATCAATAGACAATAATTGCACAACATGGGGGATTGGTGAAATTTTGCTCAACGTCATCTTATTTTTGCTCAACTATAGGTTATTTTTGCATAACAATCGAGACTCGTGAATTTGTTCTCAACATGATCTTATTTTCTCTCAATATAATTTCATACTTTCTCAATAAATTATTGCACAACATGCTCTTATTTTTTCTCATCAATACTTTATTTTTGCACAACAAGTGGTGAAAATTAGTGCTGACACTGATATTAGTTACAATTAGTGCTGACACTGATATTAGTTACAATTAGTGCTGACACTGATACTAGGTACCATTAGTGTTGACACTGATATTAGTTACAATTAGTGTTGACACTGATATTAGTTACAATTAGTGTTGACACTGATATTAGTTACAATCGAGTCATCTTCCTAAGTAATAAATTTGTAGTTCGGTATGTATTTTTTCAGTGTCAGCACATTTTTTTTCTTCATGTCAGCACATTTTTTAGGGTTGCACAACTGTATTTTAGAGTTGCACAACTTTAGTTTAGAGTTGCACAACTTTAGTTTAGATTTTCACAACTGTATTTTATTTCTGTCAGCACCTCCAAGAAACACTTTTCATTATATTTATCATTATTTTAAGAGTTGCACGACTCTGTTGTAAGAGTTGCACGACTCTGTTGTAAGAGTTGCACGACTCTGTTTTAAGAGTTGCACGACTCTGTTTTAAGAGTTTCAAGACTCAGTTTTAAGAGTTGCACGACTCTGATGTAAGAGTTTCACGACTCTGTTTTAATTTAAGAGTTGCACGACTCTGTTTTAAGAGTTGCACGACAATCGAGACTTGTGAAATTATTCTCAACATGATCTTATTTTATCTCAATATAATTTCAGGTTTTCTCAATAAACTGTAAGCGATCCATAATCTATATTTTTTTTTGTTTTTTTAACATTTTGTCGTGCAAATATAAGAGTATGTTATGCTCGTTTCTTTAAGCTAAATAATCCCACTGTCTATGTCTTTAATGATTGTGTTATTTTGGATAATTTGCTTAAGTGTTTTTGGACTTGTAACTGGCAAAACTATAATGATCTTTGGAGGATAGTGAGGCCATGTTTTTCTTTTGGCTCTTACTATCTTCTGGATCCCATGGCGGCTATAAATGTTATCTTTAAGTATTACTATGTCTTGTTCATTGATGAAAGCTATGAAGGCCTTCCTGTCTTGTTATTGAGCACTAACTTGTTTCAGTTTAGCTACTGCTCATGGATACCTGGGATGCTCCAAAGGTATGTGCCAGGCATGATCCTTTACCCTGCTTCAAAACTCCAGCTTTTCCCCACAAAACTTTGGTGTTTTTTTGTGGTGGTTAGCTACTCCAAATCTCAGATCAAAGCTTCAGACACCAAACATTGTGAACAAGCTTTTAGTACAAAATTTTTTCCTGAAAAGTGTCCGAGATTTATAGCACTTGTGGATTTGGCCAAGCAAGATAAGGAAGAAAAGAAGATGAAGACAGGACAAGAAGCCCGTAAGAGTTGGAGAGTGAGTGAGAATAACAGTTCTAATGTTATTCTGAGCATAAAGGTTGGACATTTCTCTTTAAATTGTGTACTATTGACTGCCCATAGCAGAACACCTTGTAATATAAAATCAGATTATCAATCAATATACAAGCATCACTTGATGCTCTTTCTCAAGTTCATCAATGACTAATATTGCTTACTGGAATGTTAGAGGGGTTAGAAAGCCCCTTCTTTGGCAAGAGCTGAACCAGCTCAGACACTCTAACAACTTGGATATAATAGCTCTCTCTGAAACAAAGACAGAAGATCCTCCTACAGAAGCTCAGCTAAGGATGGCCGGTTTCCACAAGGTAATCAACATCAGTGCAACTGGTAGAAAAGGTGGTCTCTGGTTGTTGATGAAAAACAGCTTCTTTGAGGTTAGTTCTGTTTAAATGTTCGTTAGGAAACAATGATATGGTAATTGCCTTTGTTTATGCTCCCTCTGTGGAAAATGAAAAGGACTACTTTTGGAATTACTTACAAAGTTCCTTAGCTAAATTCAATCTTCCTTTGATGATCATTGGTGACCTAAATGATATTGAAGATCCTACTGATAAGGTTGGGGGGATCACTCCAGCAAATCATAGATTCAGAAGGCTTAGAACTCTTAAGGAGGGTCTAGAACTTCATACTCTTCCCTTCACTGGTTCTCCATTCACTTGGAGGAAAAGCTCCAAGAATCAAGATAACACTTATGAACGTCTTGATAGAATCCTAGTTCAACAACAGATCCTATCCTGGTTTCCGGACCTTTGTATCAAGCATCACTCCTTTGCTAAATCTGACCACTGCCCTATTTCCCTTGAGATAGGTAACAAAACAAATAGAACTGGCTCTCCCTTTAGATTCGAAATGGCTTGGACTTCTAATAGGATCTTGGATTCGATGATTAAAAAGGACTGGTCTTTCAAGTTAAAAGGTTCCTTTGCTTATAGGTTTATGCAAAAGCAGAGGTTGCTTAAAAGAAGAATAAAATCTTGGTGTAAATCTCACCCCAGTAACATTACCAAACAACTCTCTGAGGTTGAAACTTGTATTAAATCTCTACAAGATAAACTGCCTTGGGGTTCTGCCTCTACGGCTGATGAACTCAAACTCAGTAGGCTAGAGCATGAAAGATATAGGCTTCTTGAGTACAACTACAATTTCTGGAAACAAAGAGCCAAAAGTAAACACCTTCAACTAGGTGACAGAAATACAAAATTTTTCCAAATTACATCCAGAATCAGAAACTTCAAAAGCACCACCAGATCGTTCACCACCAAAAATAATACCATCCTCACTGATCAAGATCTTATCCTCGACCATATCTCTGCTGAACTGTCGGATCGCTTCATAGGACAAAACCAAAACCACATCAACCCTGATCAGGTCTGGAATATTCAAACGCAGATCTCTCATGCTGAAAACTCTAATCTTATTGCTATCCCCACGGATGCTGAAATCAAACTTGTCTTACAAAGCATGGCTCAAGACAAAACTCCGGGGCCTGATGGCTTCCCCCCAGAATTCTATACCAAATACTGGCAAACAATGGGCTATTCCTTCTGTAAAATAATCAAAGCCTTTTTTCACTCTGGCCAAATGCTCGCTGACATAAATCAAACCTTCATCGCTTTGATCCCAAAGACGGATAGCCCTTCCACTATTAACCATTACAGACCAATTAGTCTTTGTAACACTATTTATAAAGTTATTTCTATGATTCCGGCAAACCGACTCAAAAAAATCCTTCCTAAACTTATAAACCCGTTTCAAGGCGCTTTTGTGGAAGGTAGATCGATAACTGATAACACTTTGATAGCCCATGAAATTTTCCACTCCTTTCACAACTATAAGGGTAAGCAAGGTTGGATGGCCTTAAAGCTGGACATGGAAAAGGTGTACGACAAAATAAATTGGTCCTATATCCGAGCGGTTCTGATTCGTTTTGGATTTCATCAAACCTGGATTGAGTGGGTGATGAAATACATAACAATAACCACATTCTCTGTCCTTGTAAATAATACCCCAGGTCCGACATTCAAACCAAACAGAGGCATTAGACAAGGGGATCCTCTTGCTCCTTACCTCTTTGTTTTGGTTATGGAGGGCTTATCTCGTGAACTTCACAAAGAGGCATTGCTTGATGATTCTTTAATAGGCTTCAGATTCAAAAAGAACGGTACCCCCATCCCTTTCCTTACCTTTGCTGATGATACCATCATTTTCTCTAAAGCAGCACATACAAGCCTGAACACGATCCAAAATATTATAAATGGATTCTCCAACCTCTCCGGCCTAACAATCAACTATAACAAAAGTACCTTACAATGCTCAAAAAATGTAAATCCTAATCTAGCTAGGGACCTCTCCGTTCATATGGGCATTCCAATTGCAAAAAGCATGGAAAAATATCTAGGTATTCCTATAGTTAATGGTCGTATTAAAAATTGTGTTTTTGATGAAGCAGTTAATAGCCTGAGGAAACAACTCACAAAATGGAAGGCGTCCAGTCAACAGCTGTCTCCAAATGAAACTTTTATGGAAATTATATAACAAGATCACCAACCCATGGGTGACCGTCATTACGGAAAAATATTTACAACAATCTAACATCAGAGACTTCAACAAACACAACACTTCGTGGCAATTTTTAAGACTCCTATCTCTTAGGGAATCGTTCGAAAAAGTTATTCTTTGGTCGATAGGTGATGGCTCCAATATAAATCTTTGGAACGATCCTTGGGTGCCCGGAACTAATCTTTCCCATTTAATGGGTAATAACAATTTTGGACTCACGGTTAAAGACATTATTACTGATACAAAAACATGGAACCAGAATTACATTAGCCAGATCCTCCCGGCTAATATAACTCAGAATATCTTGCAGTTGAGAATTCCAACACACCAGGCTCAGGACAAGCTAATCTGGACCCCGGAAATCAGTGGTGAGTTCACTACTAAATCAGCCAGAAAATTATTCACTAACAGTTCCGTGGGGGGGACAGGTATAGCTGGATTTGGAAGTTACAACTCCCACCAAGGACTAAAAATTTTCTATGGAAAATTGCGATTGATGGTCTGTCGACTGCAGCTCGGCTAAACAGGTATTTCAACAGAGTACCGAGTCAATGCTCTCTTTGCAATCAGGATGAAGAAGACGCCACACATCTATTCACAAAGTGCAACTTCACTAGAGAAATCATTGCTCTCTTCGAACAACATACTGGTAAATTCTTCCTTGATTTAAACAAAACTACATTTCTACATGCTGAGCTGGAATCTCTTAAATTGGCTAATGAAAATTTCGAGGAGCTAATATGCATTTGGCTCTCCGTTTGGGAAGCTAGAAATGAGTGGATATTCAAGAATAAACACCATGCTGATAAGAGACTTATAGTTAGAAAGATTCTTCAATCTCTTCGAGATTGGAGGGAAGGATTAGGCCATCCAAACAAGGCCAAATCTACACTTAGGAGAAGGGCCACTGCGAAATGGAGGAGGCCCCCTAGTACTATCCATAAGATTAATGTGGATGGCTCTGTTAATGTCTCAGGTAAGAGCCAGATTGGGGGAATTATTAGGGATTCCCAAGGAAGGATCATAGATGTCTTTTTTAAGGAACTGGGTGATTGCTCGATCATCCAAACGGAAGCAGAAGCGATGCTGCTAGGCTTGCAGAGAGCAAAGAAATTGGGATTACTGAAGATCGTCCAGGAAAGTGACAACCAAGTGCTGCTAAAGTCAATTTGAAAGAAAGCATGTCTGAACTGGGAAATTATGAGACAGGTTGAAGAAATCTCCTACACTCTTTCGGAATTTGATTTGGCGGAAGTTCATCATATCTACAGAGAAGCCAACGAGTCGGCAGATTATATTGCTAGAAATGGTATTATCTGTAACTTAGATTCGATCCCCTATCATAGGAAGTTTTGTAACATCGTCCGTAGGGATGATCCAGGAGTTGGGCTACTCTTATAGTGGCGGCTCCGATTGTTTGTCTACTGTAAAAAAAAAAAAAAAAAGAGTATGTTATGCAAATATATCCGTAAGTTGTGCAAATATGACCCGAGTTTAGTTTTATTTTTTTTATTATTTTATTTTACATTTTGTCGTGCAAATATAACCGTATGTTGTGCTTGTGCAAATATAATCATATGTTGTGCAAGTATAACATTTTTTGTGCAAAAATAAAAATAAAAATATAGACTATGGATCACATAATAAAATATATATAGTTTTTTTTAATTTCCATAATTATGGGGTAAGTTTTGTAATTTATTCAAAAGTCCTTCTTCTTCCTCCAGATTTCTGCAAAGAGAAGGCAGCGCCTGCGCCTCGCCGCCTCCGGCTCGCTCGACCTCGCTCGGATCCACGGTGCTCGTTCGACATCACTCCGGCCGCTCGATTTCGCTCCAGGCCGCCTCCACGCCGTCGTCGGCCTGCGCCTCGCCGCCTCCGCGCCGATCTCCAGCCGCTCGACCTCGCTCCAGGCCGGATCTGACCAATCGCTCACTCGCGCTGCCTCGCTCGATCTCGCTCGCTTGAACTCGAGGTCGGATTTGAACTTCGTCGCTCGCTCCTCGCTCGCACTCCCTTCCTCGGCTCCCTCGCTTGCTCACGCGTCGCTGGAGGCCGTCGAATCCTCGCTCCCTCGCTCCGCCGCAACCGGATCTGAAACCTCCAGGCCGCAGATCTCAAACCTCCAGGCCTCGCTCGACCTCGCTCCGACATCGAAGCCATAGATCTCGGCCTCCTCTTCAGATCTCGCTCCGCGCCATAGATCCGAAGCCATAGATCCGTCCAATTGCTTCTTGCTCCGCTCTATCGATCGGTCGCTCTCGGATCTCCGAGGAAGGCGCGGATATGAGGAACGGGAAGTGGAAGATGGACATCGAAGAAGGAGAAGCACGGAGGAGAGCGCGTGCGGAGAGGAGAGGGCTGAGGAGAGAGAAAGGCGCGTGAAACAAAGGGAAAGGGGTTTATATTGCGTCTATTTCACTAAATTGTCCCAAATCGTAACTATTTCACAAATTATGCCCAATTTCGTGGCCATTTTGCAAAACGCCCCTTCATTCATACGGTTGTAAACATTGAGCCGACTTAGACACGGAAGGCCGACTTTGGAACCAATACCGTAGCCGACTTTAGTTTTCAACCCTAAACCCTAATTATGTTTTGTTTTGTCTAAACTCTTCCGTTTCGTCTATGGATTGAAGCTTTGGTTTGATAAAGTTGTGAGATTTCTATTCTTGTTCTATTCTTATTGATTCGTATTGATTCTTTTGCGATTATTATTGATTTCTTCTAGTCCGTACAACTAGTTAAGATTATTGCTAGGATTTTGTAGATTCCTCTTAGCGAACCTTAATCCGTAGTAGCAATCATGCCTTTTTAGGACTCCTAGGACTAAACTGGTGTGTATAGAATCAATTACATGTTAAATACTGACTCGTAGCTTGGTGTTGCATGTATCCTAGTTAATCCTTAATCTTAATGCTACTATTATGTTAAATCTTGACCGTGTTATGGTTATCTAATTAGTAAGGGTTACTAGGACTCGTAGGGCTAGTAATTTACACAAGATCAGGACAGGAACAATAATAGGATGAAAAGAGAACTTGAAGAAGAATCAAGGATCAACTAGTCAAACTAAAGTGGATATTTGTAGATGAAACTCTATTCTTAATTGCTATCTCCATTAACTTGTTTATAGTTTAGTTTATTTTCTTTCTAATTTCACCACTTAAAAAACCCCCGTTTTGTCTTAATTGGTAAATAATCTTAACTTAAGAATAACTTGATTCTCTGTGGGATCGACTCGTACTTACTGCACTACATTAGTTAGGTAGGTTCAAATTTATTTTGATACGGTTAACGTGACTAAAAACCGTTCATCAGTTAGCATTTGCAAGGTGATTAAAATCCTTTTAAGGTGAAGACAATTTTGTTAGCAGAGGATGAAGACAATTTTACAAATTTTCCCACTTGTTAGGTTTGGATTTTGAGTTCAATTTGCAATGTTAGTAGACTATGATGTTGTCTATTTGCTTGCGAAATTGACTTATTATTAGCAACTACTCAGATCTGTCTATTTGTTTTGCACCAATTTATTGGCTACCTTTTTAGATTGTTGTTGTCCCTCTGTTTGTCAGATATTAGTTTTGATTGTTGCTGTCCTTTTAGATTGGCCATCTTTTGAGATTGTTGTTGTCCTGTTTAGGTTGTTGTTTGTTTGTTTCTCATATATTAGTCTATTAGCTCAAATGGTAGAGCAATGTGTTATTATACACATGATGTGGGATTGTGGGTTTGAATCCCATACAGACTCTCTATACTCAGCATGTCTGAGAAACAAATAGACAATAAACATCTGAAATATGACAATAGAAACAAACAGTCAGAGCAATGTGAAATCTGAGATCATATGAACAGCAGCACATAGGAAACAAAAACCGGATGAGTTTTTTATCACTTCTTGGAACAAGTACGACTATTATGGTTTCCTTCTCCACATGTTCTCCCAACAACAAGCATCTGAAATGTGAAATAATATCTAAGAAACAGTAAGACAATAGCTAAACAATAGAAGTAATAAGTTGGAATCTTAGATAATATGAAAGAGAAACAATCTGAAACAAAAACAATAATCACTAATCAGTTCCCGACATCAGTGTTTAAAATAGCTAGAGGCGATGAAAAGCGATGGGACCAGCCTAGCGCTATAGCACGCCTTATAGGAAAAGGCGATCGCTTTTCCATAATTAATGTAAAAATACTTTGAACTTATGTAACTTTCAAATTTAATAGTATAAATATATTAATGATGAAATAAAACATAATTGAAAACCTAATAATATAATAAAATCAAGTCCAAAAGATCATATATAGTAAATGCAAGTCTAAAATATAAGAGATTAAAGAAATGAAAGAATTCAAGTGGAATGGGTTGGAAAGGTAGATGGTTAGCAAGTGGGTCAAACGAAGTCATCAAGACCATCTTCATCATCTTCTTCCTCAATGTTGGGACAAGGAACGAAATCCCCATCATCTTCACCAATGGACTTGTATCCTTCAACTTCCTTCTCCTTCCTCCTCCTCTTCTTCTTGTGATCTTAACTCCTGGGTCTGTGAGCTACTACTCAGCAGCAGTGAAGACACAGCAACAGCGAAGAGCAAGCAACTCCATAAGGGGAGAAGGATAGAGAATGGAGGGAAGTAGATTGGAAGGTGTGGGTAAAGAAGGAAGGAATCAAGCTTGTAGAGGAATTGAGGAAGGTCGATCATATTTATTGAATAAGAGAAATGATAAATAATGATAGAGAATAAAATCTTCTAATTTTGTTGAAATATATTTTCCAAAGCTACAAAGATATGAAAAGATTTTATAATTAAAAAAAAACTGGAAAGGATAAACTTAAGTGAAATAGTAATCTGCAGAAAATATGGAAAAGCAATAAAAGGCGTGCTATAGCACGCCTTGTGCCATAGGTGCGCCTCGAGCGCTTTTGGGTTGCTATTCCACTCAATGGGCGCCTTTGTCAAGGCAGGCGGTGGGAGGTTCAGAAGTTGCTATAGCGAGCTATAGCGCGCTATAGCACTGCTTTTTTAAACACTGCTACAACTCCAATTCAGACCAGACATTAGACTTCTTAATACTAATATAAACCTGCGCTCCAATTCAGACCAAATCTAGAGCTCCAATTCACATTTTACTAATCTGGAACTCCAATTTTTACAATGCACTTCTTAGTCATACCAAATCTGGAACTTCAAGAATCGAATCAGACAAGAATTGAAAGGAAGCAGACCAAAAATTGGAATCGAGCATCGTGTAGATGAGGAGACAGCGAAAGGAAGCAGACCAAAAATTCGAAATCGAATCAGACCAAAAGCACATACCTTGACAGAAGGGGAAATCGGAGAGGAAGAATCGAAGGCGGCAATAGTGGCATTAACGGACGAGGGACCAGCGAACTCACCGGGAAACTGCCGTCCTCGTCGTCCATCTACTCAATAGATCGATGGTCCCTTGACAGATTTATTTCTTCTTCCTCACTGCCATCCTCGTCATCAAGGGGAAATCAGCGAACTCAAGGGGAAATCAGAGGGGAGGACTCGGAGTCAGCGACGGGAGCAATCACAAAGGAGGAACCAAGTGGAAATCGAAGGGGAAGAGTCGGAGGCGCACCTTGACTGAGAGTCTGAGACAAGGGAGGGGGTTTACCGTCTGAGACAAGGGAGAGGAAGAGAGGTCGCGGCGGAAGGGAGCGGAAGACAGGCGGAGGAAGGAGAGGAAGACAGGCGGCGGCGCTGGCGACTAGCAAGTTAGGAGGCGGCGTCGATCTGCAAGGGAGCGACGGAGTGTGTGAAACTGTGAATCACCTCTGATGAATTGGGAGAAGGGAAGGGTTGATAATTCTTCTAATGGTTAACAAAAAAAAAGCTAGAACCTAGGAACAGATCTTAACGATCGAATTAAAAGAAATCAAGGGCAAGGGAGAGGATTTGACCTAAACGTGTTTCTATTATTCTATCTGAATTCTCTCTATTCATTTTGATTAAAAGGCTCAAAGTTCATAAATATTTCAAAATTGCCACCGCCCCACTATTAGCCATTGATCAAGAAAGGAAGGGTTGAGATTAGAAGTTTCCACCATAAACATGTTTCTATGGTAAGCCTTGTTTTCACTTGAACCTTATATATATATATATATATATATATATATATATATATATATATATATATATATATATATATATATATATATATATATATATATATATATATATATATATAGAGTGTGGATCATATGTACTCAAGGCTTAATGAGTATCATGTACACAAATCCTAACCATTGATTTAGAGGAATTGGAAGGCTGAGATTAATCCTTCAATTAAAAATTAAAATAAAAAAATCACCCCCCACTTCTATAGAAGCACGTGTGTAAACCCACAATCCCACCCCTGCCAACCATCTTTTTCAACCCTAGCGAATTAGAGAAAGAGAAGGGAGACGATCGGGCGAGGGCTAGACGGCGGCTGGACGAGCGATTGGGACTCCAACGACGGCGGCGATGAGTCTCTTTCTGGCATTCGAAGGCGGATCTGTAAGGTGCGGCGAAGGTGGACCACAAAGGCGGAGCCGTGAGGTGCAGATCGGGGGCCCTCAATCCCTCAAATCAGCCGTCGGCCCTCCACTCCTCGTCGGCGGCGGTCTTCACTGTGGCGGTCCTCGTCGGGCAATTTGCTCCTGGCGGCCCTCAGTTTCTCCACCTCTTCGCTCCACTTCGTTGAAGCGCCGGCGACCCTACCATGCCTCTTCGTTGAAGCACCGGCGGCCCTCCCAGGCCTCTTTGTTAAAGCGCCGGCCCTAATTCGCCGTCGTTGCTCCTGCTCAGCCTCGCCGCCTCTCCTCTGCTCAACCCTAACTCTGTCACCGTTGCTCCTGCTCAGCCTCTCCTCTCGTAAGGTTCTCTCAAGTAAGTGAACCTCTCTCTTGTGTTGTCTAAACCCATGTTGAATTAAGCTAGTTTGTGGCCATAAATTGCAAATTATTATTTAGGGGTTGTTAGTAGAATGTGTAGATCGGAGGGGCTGTGATGGGCTCCTGCACTCTGGCGTTGAGGTTTTGGTGGGGTGGATTGTTGTTGCTGCTTTCACAAAGGAATGGAGACTGGTGTGGCAGCTGGGGCGCATATCTGGCTGCGGTGTGGTGCTAGAGGCTGATTTCTTTTGCTTCTCAAGCTGGGTGGAGTTTAATTTGTTTTACTGTCATACTTTTGTGAGATATAATGAGGATTTGTTTTGCTGTCATACTAGAGGTTGATATCTCTTCTCAAGCTTGGCTTGCAATTTCAATTTCAATAGGTTAAATCAATATCAATTTCATTTTTGCTTTGAATTTTTCTAAGTTGTCGTTTATTTTTCAATTATTCAGTTGTATGGATCAAATTATTCAGGTGTATGAACCGAATTATTCATTTGTATGAACCGATTTTGTGTTGAGATAAGTTTTTTCTATGTTGGCGGTTTTGTATTTAAGGATATGAGTTTTTTTTAGGTTGGCATTCATAAGAATGAAAAATGCATATACTATCGAATAATCATGTGATACCATTGAATAATCTAGCAATACCATCGAATAATATTTAGTTATTTGTTAAAATGACAACCGAATAATATTGTAACATCATCGAATAATCAAGCGATATCATCGAATAATCAAGCGATAAAAGTTTAGGGCGTTTTCAAGGTGGTACCCAATTAGAATAATTCATCGTTACCATCGCATAATCCGTCGATACGATTGAATAATCTAGATATGCCATCGTATAATCCGTCGATACGATCGAATAATCCAGATATACCATCGCATAATCCGTCGATACGATCGAATAATCCAGATATACCATCGCATAATCCGTCGATACGATCGAATAATCCAGATATATCATCGAATAATGTTAAGAGAGTGTATCACACACGCCCCCAATTCAGCAAGTTGACAAGAAAAAACGTGGGTCCCACCATTTTTTCAATTAAAAAAAGTGTAAAATTACCTTTTAATCTCAACCACCCATTTCCTTTAATCAATGGCCTAGATTTGTGTACTTGATACACAATAAGAGGTGAGTACTCCGGAACCATCCCCTATATATATATATATATATATATATATATATATATATATATATATATATATATATATATATATATATATATATATATATATATATATATATATATATATATATATATATATATATATATATATATATATATATATATATATATGGAGTGGTTCCCTTGTGCACACCCATTAGGGTGTATCTAGTGCACAAATCCTGGCCATTGATGGAGAGTAAATGGAAGGCCATGATTAAAAGAGTGTTTCTTTTTTTTTAAATAGAAAAACTGGTGGGACCCACCTAAAAAGGTCTGACGCACTTTTTTTTTCCCGGATCTGATTTCGCTGTTGTGAAAAAACTACCCATTCCACCGAATAATGTTTCAGACTCAACCGAATAATGTTATATTTCATTTTTCCATCCATTTGAGATCAAATTTTACTTTTTCAACTGAATAATTTGTCACATACTACCGAATAATATTTAATTTTTTGTCAATCAATTTTAGTTTTCACTCCGATTTAATTTTTATGCATTCAGTTTTGAAATATTATTCGGTAGAATAGTTATATTTTTTGGGAAATAGAAACAACATTATTGAATAGAATGTATGAGTATTCGATGGTATAGGAATTATTATTCGATCGTATACGAGAGGTTTTATGTTATTTGTAAATCAGAAACCTCCATATATCGATGAATAATGATCTAAATTTCAACGAATAATTAACAAAACATTAACATTAACAACCAAAATTCGACATATTCATCTGAATAATTAACAATATTGGATAGAATGGATTCGAACCGACCACCCCCTCCATCCTCCACCCTCCACCCACCACCCACCACCCACCACCCACCACCCTCACCCTAACCCTCACCCTCCACCCTCCACCCTCCACCCTCCACCCTCACCACCAACCCAACCACCGCCGCCACCCACCCAACCACCGCCGCCACAAAAAAGAAAACAAAAAACAAGCAGATCACCGGCAATAGCCCGGAACCGAATCGGTACGAAGCACCGGAGAACGGAGGCGGTTGAAGGATGCCGACCACCGGCAACAGCCCGAAACCGCCCGGATCTGAGCGAAAGGGGAGGAGGAGGCCCGGATCTGAGCGAGAGGGCTTGGATCCGGCAAAGGGCGATAGGGCGAGGAGGTTTGAGATGGTCGCCGACCCTCTGAATCCGACGGTGATGTGCATCGACGCCGCGCCGGGAGGAGTTTCACCCCTCAACTGCCATCGTCCCTCCCAATCTCGCCTGCATCATCCCTCCCTCCATCGTGCAAAAGGATCCCGTCAAGGAGGACGGTCGGGGAAGCGACCGGAGGAAGGATCTCGCCACAACTGCCCAGATCTGCCGATGTCGACCATCTCTGTCGTCCTTGGCCTCAATCTCCCGGCGACGGTTGCCTTTATCCGCCCTCAATGGCTTCGCTGGGCTGACCACATGCTCGACTCGCCTGGAAAGCCGGACCAAGCATCGCCTTCGTGCACCGTCGCCTAGCCTCCGCTCGTCTCCTCCTCGACTTGCCGCCTTCAACTCGCCTTTGGGGCTCCAGCGCTCCACGAAGAAGAAAGCATTATCTAGGGTTTTATGCAATTCCTTTACACGCGCTAGACCCCCGTTAAATTGAGTTTGGGCTTCTTTTTCACTTTTTTTTAAAAAAAAAAACCACCCAATTGACGTGGCATCATCTTAGCCTTTTATTTTTTTTAGATCAACGGTTCTCAATTGTGCACAAAGTACACCCTAAGGGGTGTGCACTTTATACCCATTCTCTCTCTCTCTCTCTCTCTCTCTCTCTCTCTCTCTCTCTCTCTCTCTCTCTCTCTCTCTCTCTCTCTCTCTATCTATATATATATATATATATATATATATATATATATATATATATATATATATATATATATATATATATATATATATATAGTGCCTCACGTGAGAACACCCCTTAAGATGGGACCCTAGGAACATATCTTAACCATGGAATTAAAAGAAATCAAAGGCCTAGATTAATTACAATTTTTAATTTAAAAAAAAAAACAAATGGGTTGGCCCCATCTCATTGAAGACTCTGTCCTTTGATCACTCGACGCGTGAGCATGTACGTTGAGATCTCAAACCTCACATTCTGCATACAAATGCTCCGTATTTAATTACACCGATCATTGTTTTTATTTTCTAATTGTTTTTTATTGACTTATTTTATAAATGAATATTATGCATACAAATAAACATATTTACAAACGAATAATGTAATTACAAATTATTCAGTTAAATTAAAAAGATTATTCGATTAAATTTGAGAGATTATTCAGTCAAATTAGAAATATTATTCGTATACAAAATGACGATTGTACTAGTAATATTATTCGGTTAAATTAGAAACATTATTCGGTTAAAAGTGATATATTATTCAGTTAAATTTGAGATATTATTTAGTTAAATTATAAATATTATTCATATGTAAGATGACGATTATTTACACATTTATTAGTTTTGGGTAGAAACCTTAAGATTACGGAGTACAAAAAAAAAGAGTAATTTTTTAAATAAAAAAACACTTAATATTTTATGTTTATTTCTAAGATAGTTGTATTGAAATTAAATTATTTTATTAAATTATAAAAATTATTCGTATTTAACATAATAATTATTCGGTTAAATTTGATATATTATTCGATTAAATTATAGAGATTATTCGTATGTAAGATGACGATTCTTTACATATTTATTGATTTTGAAATGTTAAAATAATAATCAATAAACTTGCACTTTATTCGTTAAAATCACAAAGAGTATTCATAGATACGAGAGAGTTTGAAACAATTATATTTAAAAAATTATACATTATTCGATAAATAAAAAATCATTGCGACAATGTTGGGATATATATATACCGTACATAATAAAGAGTAAATTGTTTCATTTTCAATTTAAATAGGACCACTAATTTCGAATTTAAAAAATTGATTTTTAATCGTAATTAAGAAAAAATAATTTAATTTCCACCCTACAGTGAAGTGGGGGGTGAATCACGCGTGATGTTTCATAGGCGAGTGGGATAATTGTAGAAACGGGCGCCCAATTTTTTTAATAAATAAATTCAAAAATTGGGGTTTGATCTCAACCCTTAATTCCAACATAATCAACGGTCTAGAATTGTTCCTACGTTCCCACTCTAAGGGGTGTTCTCATCCGATCCACACTCTAATATATATATATATATATATAGGGTAGGGTTCAAGTGAGAAGGGGCGCTTCCGGTAAGAAGGAAAGAAGCCATCTCATTGGAGAATTAAAAAGTAAGACACGCGCTTTTATTTTGTGGGTTGAAGAGCACGCGCCTCCTTTCTTCTTAATTCCTACAAACTGCTTCACCGTCTCCGAGCACTCGTCCTCATCCAGTCCAGCGGCCCGACCACATCCAGTCCTCCGGCGGCCCAGCCACGCCCAGTCCTCCGGCGTCCTGACCACGTCGAGTCCTCCGACGACCCGTTCTCCCTCTCTCCTCCAAATCCCGCTCTCGCTCCAGATCCGGCGGCCCGGCCACATCTAGTCCCCGCTCCCATCCGCCATTGGAGGTGAGGATGGCCATGGAAGCCCAGATCCCGCTCTCTCTCTTCGACCCCGCTCAGATCCATCTTCAAATCGGATCTCCTGCACCCAGATTCGATTAGTTTCTCAGTTGCTTGTTGGATTGGATTCGATTGGAGGTTAAAGAAGCAGCAATGATGAATCCAAATACATCTCTAATTTCTTTTATGAGAAATACACAATGATTCCAATTAAGCACTTTTGAGTTGCAACTTAATCCTCCATTTCACAAATTTTATCTTACTGTTCTTTATACGGAGTATTAATCATCTTTTTTTTTGAGAAATTATATTAATCATCCCACCCTCACTGTTACTTGATATATATAGAAATTGTTAATCTTTTTTTATACAAAGGGGTTCAGGGTTTTTATACCGAGTGGTTCAGGGGTTTAATACCGATTGGTTCAGAGTTTTAATAGAGGGTGGTTCAGTGACTAAATAGAGGTTGGTTCAGTGACTAAATTGAGGTTGGTTCAGTGACTAAATATGTTGGTTCACTGGCTAAATAGAGATTGGTTCAGTGATTAAATAGGTTGGTTCAGTGTCTAAATAGAGATTGGTTCAGTGAATAAATCGAGGTTGGTTTAGTGACTAAATAGAGGTTGGTTCAATAACTAAATAGGTTGGTTCAGTGACTAATAAAGGTTGGTTCAGTGACTAAATAGAGGTTGATTCAGTGACTAAATAGAGAGTAGTTTAGTGACTAAATATATGTTGGTTCAGTGGCTAAATAGAGGTTGGTTCAGTGATTAAATAGGTTGGTTCAATGTCTAAATAGAGATTGGTTCAGTGAATAAATAGAGGTTGGTTCAGTGACTAAATAGAGGTTGGTTCAGTAACTAAATAGGTTGGTTCAATGACTAATAAAGGTTGGTTCAGTGACTAAATAGAGGTTGATTCAGTGACTAAATAGAGAGTAGTTTAGTGACTAAATATATAGTGGTTCAGTGGTTAAATAGAAAATGGTTCAGCATATATATAGAGAGTGATTCAGTGATAAAAAAAAAGCGAATTAGAAGTGGTTCAGTGACTAACTAAAGAATGGTTCAGCACATATATAGAGAGTGGTTCAGTGACTAAATATATAATGGTTCAGTGACTATATTTTAATTATAATAAGAATATATTATATATTTTGAAGTGGTAATAAATTTGCAATATATAAAAATATACGTTTTTTTGTAAACGATAATTAATTTACAATTATAAAAATATATAATTTTTTTAATAGTGAAATATATATATTTTTCTAATACATAATTAATAAAATTATATGATGATGTTTTAATTAATTTTCAAAAAGAAATTTAAACAAACAGTTAAACACGGAATTAAAACTTTAAAAGTTATTATTAAAGCAACGTAAAAGTAATTAAACATGGAATTGAATTTTTTAGAAGAAAAAATTTTAAAAGCTTACATTGAATCATATCAAAAGGTCATTTAAACATGGAAGTCAACTTGGCAGGATGGCAATTACTCTTAAAACCTCTTCCGCTACCCATCAGCTGGGTGTTCGAGTCCTTCTACTGGAGAACATGGAATTTTTTTTTTTAGAGGAGCGCGTGACTGAGACGCGCGCGCGAGAGCAAAGCGCGTGGATAAGTGGAACGCGCGCGAGAATGGACGCAAACCGACCAATGGGGTTGCTTCTTTCCTTCTCACTTTTGGCGACCTTTGCACCCGAACCCAACCATATATATATATATAGAGGGTGGTTCATGGGTGAACATCCCTTATTGTGTAAAATGAGAACACATCTGGAACATTGATTGAATGAAATGGAAGGCTGAGATTAATAGGCAATTTTGGCTTTTTTTAAATTAAAAAACACTGGGACCCACGTCGTTTTTTTGCCCACTTGCTGAATGAGGGCGTGTGGGGTGCACTCTCTTCAAATTATTTGACAGTATATCTAGATTATTCAATCGTATCGTCTGATTATGCAATGGTATCGACAGATTATGCGATGGTATCGACAGATTATGCGATGGTATATCAGGATTATTCGATAGTATCAATTGATTATTCGATGGTATAGTTTGATTATTCGATGGTATTGCTTGATTATTCGATGGTGTTACAATATTATTCATTTAATTAAAATTATTCGATGATATCGTTTGATTATTCGATGATATCGCTTGCTTTTTCGATTGTATCGCGCGACTATTCAATGGTTCCGTTACTCATTTTAACAAATAACTAAAAATTATGCGATGATATCACCGGATTATTCAATTATATCACATGATTATTCGATGGTATCGAAGCATTTTTCATTCATAAGACCGACAACATAAAAAAAACTCATCTCCTTGTGCACAAAATCGATCCATACACATGAATAATTCGACTTTTCTCCCGAATACGGGTGATTTAGGTCTCAATTCCCCCAATTAGAATAATTAATTATGAGGCAAAACACAAGAATTGGTTGCTTATGATCACAACAATCCAAATCCTAAAATTACGAACCCTAAAAAAGGTTGTTCAATGGTGTTAATTTCTGAAATTGACCACAAACTTGTCAATACCCACAAAATTCACAATCTAAGATACAAAAATCAGAATTTGATCTCCCAATTTTGAATCCATGATACCTTTGTGCAAGCCACAGGAATCACCCACCTTCAACTCTCCATTGCTTGTCGCGCCGCCGCATCGACCACGCATCCAGGCCATCGCATCCAGGCCGGAGGAATCGATCACGTATCAAGGTCATCGCATCCAGACCATCGTATTGACCACGGATCGCAATGCCATGGCTAGAGGCCATCGCAATCCAGTTTGTTGCGACCACCCGCTGCTACCGCCATGGCTAGAGGTTCAGCATGATGTCGCCGTCGCCTGCTACAATTGATCTCTCCGATCTCTCCTTTAGATCGTCTCCGCCGCTCGCAACATCGCCCACCTTCAACTCTTCCGATCTCTCCTTTAGATCGTCTCCGCCGCCCGCAACATCGCCCACTTCTCCGAGTTGCTGGAAATCGCCACCTTCAATCTCTCTTTTAGGGTGTAGCGTTTTGCGGGGAGGTTATTGATTAGAAGAGGTTGATTGCACGCGCATTAATAAGGGAAGGAAGATCCATTTTCTGATTTTTTAATTAAAATAATTAATTATTTAGGAATAATCACAACCCTCCATTTTATCTTAATCAACGCCCCAGATCTGTTCTCATTTTACTCAATAAGGCTTGTTCTCATATGATCCATACTCTATATATATATATATATATATATATATATATATATATATATATATATGGTGAGGTTAAAGTGAAAAAGGGGCTTAAGATGAAAATAATGCTTAAAGTGAAAAAAGGGTGATTAAGGAATAAACTAGCGCTGGTCTGACTTTAAAAAAAAAACTGAAGCGCTGAACCGCGTAAACCGGTGGAAAATGCTAAAACGCTCCCAACCCCTCTTTCATGGCTGCTCAATTTTCAGGGAAGACGAGAGGAGTCCAGGAAGAGAACTCAGTCTTCAGTGGAGGGAGATCTACGAGCGAGGTTGAACCGAGGGCGAGGGAGAGGAGAGATTGAGCTCTTCAAGGAACTGTCGAAGCCGTTCGAACATGCCGTGGAGAAGAGACAATCGAAGTTTGCATCCGCTTTGCAGAGTCTCAAATTAATCGAGCATCCCTGCAAATCCGGTGCAATTTCTCCCATCCGCCGAGATTCTTAGCCGGCGCCATGGAAGCCCCCAGCTCCTGGGACGCTTTTCCCTCTACCTATCCACCCTCTCCATCCTTCCCGGCCATGAACACTCCTCCATCACCAGGTCTGAATATTTAGGGATTTTATAGTCTCAATCTCTTCATTTTCCTTCAAAATTTTAAGACATGTTTGAATTTGTTGCTCCAGTGCTTAATTTCTTTTGATTGGATCGAATTTGTGAAGATATATGAAACTGACGGATAGAAAGAGGAAAATTGTGAGTAGGTTGCTTCATTATGCACTCGGGAATGAAGTTTTGGCAACTCCATTTGATGAGATCATCATCAGACAAACTGCTCAGGGCAAGCTCTATTTGGTACCCTCCAGTTTTTCAGTTTGATTCTTATTTTGGCCACTGTCAATTTTATCTGTTGTTTTCCTGAAACAATTTGATTCTTTTTCTGCTATTTTGGTCACTGTCAATTTGGTGCTATTGGACAGAAAACGAGCAGCCCAGAGCACAGGCCCAAGATTGAAGACGAGGAACAACCCAAGTCACAAGCGTACTACTCATCGTAGGAAGGTTCCTGATAATTGTAACTCTGGTATAAATACCTCTTTATGTAATTGGTGATGAATGAGACAAATTGAAGCAATTGCCTCTGCAATTTCATTCTCCACGATACCACGATCTTCTGAATTCAGAATGGCTTCAGAGCCATAACGACCAACGTCGCTATCCCCTTTCCTTTCGTTCAAATTCAAACCCTAAAAATCTCCCCTTTTTTTCCCTCTTTTCAATGACAGATTCTAATTTGGCTGCCGCCATAGCCCAGATCCAAGCCTCCATGGCTCAAGTTTCACTTCCTTCTTCACAACCTCCCCTGCCCAACTTCAATTCCCTCAACACTATCAAACTGTCGCCCACCAATTTTCTGGCTTGGATTCGGCAAATCACGCCTTACCTGCGGTCTCAGCGACTCATGGGGTTCGTAGACGGCACCACCCTCAAACTCGAGCCCACTAGTGACAACGCGGCGGCCATTGACGTCTGGTTTGCTCGTGATCAGCTTGTAGTCGCTATTCTGACCGCGTCGCTCACTGAGCAAGTCATGGTACAGGTCTTGGACTGTGACTCGGTAAAACTGATTTGGGAGCGCCTCCGCAGCCTTTACTCTACACGTACCAGTGCCCAAGTCGTCCAGACTCGTCTTCAGCTCTCCACCATCAAGAAAGGAGATGAATCAGGAACAGATTACTTCAACAAGGTCCATGGCCTTGTTCACCAAATCCAAGCCGCCGGTCAAGTTGTTTCTAATGATGAGTTTATCGCTTATCTACTTGCGGGTCTTGGCCCGGAGTTTGACGCCATGGTGACTGCCGTCACCTCCAACTCGGTTCTTCCCCCTCCTCATGAGGTTCTGACTCACATTATCCGATAGGAATCACGTCTTGTTCGGCAACATGAACTTCTCTGAGCCACCACTCAGGTTTCACTTAACAATACTACTTCTGACTCGTCTCCGGAAGTTAATTTCACCTCAAACAGAGGCCGAGGCCGTGGCCGAGGTGAATCCACTGGCAGCCGGGGAGGAAGAGACAATCGGGGAGGCCGTGGATCTTCGCGCGGTGGTCGGTAATACCAGACCTTTACCGGGGCCCCAGATAATCGCCCTACGTGCCAACTGTGTGACAAGAAAGGTCATGTAGCTGCTCGTTGTTGGAGTCGCTTTGACCACACCTTCCTTCCTCCTCCACCGCGCTCCTTCCAAGCCAACAACACCACCACCTCGCATTGGTTTCCAGACACGGCAGCAACCCATCACTACACCCCTGACATCTCCAATTTGCGCTTCGATCGTCTCCCTTACGAAGGAACCGAGACGGTGTCCTTAGGCGATGGCTCTTCCCTTCCGATCCAGAACTACGGTTCTTTGACCCTTACTCATCCTTCTCGTTCTTTCCGTCTTTCTCAGATTATTCATGCCCCTGCCCTTCAAAGAAATTTAATTTCCGTAAATCGTTTTTGCAAAGACAATAACGTCTATTTCACTTTTGACACCGATTGTTTTTGGGTGAAGGATTCCATGACGGGGGCGCTTCTTCTCAAGGGAGTCGTTGACGGCGGTCTCTATGTCTGGCCGACCAGTTCACCGTCGTCGTCGCTGCAATCAACCACCACCTCTGCTTTACCTCCCTTCCTATGGCACAGCCGGCTTGGCCATCCTTCCAAAGAAACAACATCTTTTGTCTGTTCTCAATTTCACCTAAACGGGCCTAGTGGATTAGCCCAGAGTTTCCCTTGTGTCTCTTGCTCTCAAGCAAAGGCCCATGTTTTGCCTCACAAACCCAGCCCATCTAGATCTTCCAAGGTCTTAGATCTTTTGTTTATGGACGTATGGGGTCCCTCTCATGTTGCTTCTCGAAATGGAAATAAATATTTTTTATCTATTGTCGATGAATTCTCGAAATTTATTTGGATCTTTCCGTTTCAAACCAAAGATGTAGTCCATTCTCTTGTTCGTATTTTTATACCCCTTGTTACAAACTTTTTTGGACGATCCGTCGCATCAATCCAAACGGACAACGGAACCGAGTTTTCCAAGCTAAAACCATTGTTTGCTCAATTGGGCATTCATCATCGACTAACTTGTCCCTACTCTCACCCACAAAATGGAACCGTTGAGTCTAGGCATCGTCGGATTGTGGATGTCGGTCTTACCATCCTTTGTCGTGCCTCACTTCCCCTCTCCTTTTGGGATTATGCCTTTCAAACATCTTGCTACCTTTTAAACAGACTCCCCTCCCATATTCTCCACAAAAATTCCCCTTATTTCACCCTCTTTCATTCCATTCCGGACTAAAAATTTCTACGGGTCTTTGGTTGCTTGTGTTTCCCTAATTTAAGACCTTACCAACATCACAAATTTTCTATGAGGTCTAAACCTATGATTTTCATGGGTTATTCTCCACATCACAAGGGTTATATATGTCTTGATTGGGAAACAAATAAAACATATATCTCTAGGGATGTTTTGTTCCATGAGACTGTTTTTCCATTCTCAAAAAGGGATCCCACGTCTCCCATATTACCCACTGATCCACCTTTAGCACAATTGCCCTTATTTAATTCACCCTCCATGCCGGCCCAATCCACACAACAAAATGGCCCATCCTCCAATTCTAATCTTGATGAATCTAATTCTGTCATCTCTCCCATGCCTTCTTCCCCAAATTTATCATCCCTTCCATCACCTCAAACAGGCTCGGCTCATCCCATGATTACCAGAGCTCGAGATAACATTTTCAGGCCCCTAACCAGAACAGATGGTACCATTCGATGGCCTCATTGCTCGACCACTACCACCATTCCCGAAGAACCCTCTTGCTTCACCGAAGCATCCAAGTATCCCGAGTGGCGTCAAGCAATGGCTAACGAGTTCAAGGCCCTTCTAGACACCAATACATGGACCCTGGTCCCTCCTGATCCTTCTCACAATGTCCTCGGTGTGAAGTGGGTTTTCAAGACCAAGCGTCGTTCCGACGGGTCCATCGAACGCCGTAAAGCTCGGCTTGTAGCCAAAGGCTACCACCAACTTCCGGGCCTCGATTACTCGGAAACCTTCAGCCCTGTAGCCAAGCCCTCAACCATTCGTCTCCTATTGTCCCTTGCAGCGATGAACGGCTGGTCTACTCGACAGCTCGACATTCAGAACGCCTTCTTACATGACACCCTTGAGGAGGACGTTTATCTCACCCAACCACCAGGTTTCACTATCTCCTCTCATCCTACTCATGTTTGCAAATTAAATCGATCTTTATATGGTCTTAAACAAGCACCTCGTGCTTGGTTTTCTAGGCTCTGTGATTACCTTTTGTCCATCGGTTTCGATTCTTGTCCATCCGATACCTCTCTCTTTGCCTATCGCCAAGGTTGCCAACTCGCCTTTGTTTTGGTGTATGTCGATGACCTATTGGTGATCACCTCTAACCCATCCTTATCTACAAGGTTTGTTAATGCAATCTCCAGGGCCTTTTCGGTTCGCGATCTCGGACAAGCGAATTACTTTCTTGGCATTGACATCAGTCGAGATGCAACAGGGTTTTACTTGTCTCAATCGAAACATATCATCGAAGTCCTGATGAAGGCCGGCATGACAAACTATAAACCAATTGGCACTCCCATCTCCACCACGCTCGATGTTGCTGTTACTTCTCCTCTGTTTCACAATCCTACTCTATTTCGCAGCATTGTTGGAAGTTTGCAGTATCTAAATTTCACATGCCCGGATATTGCTTTTGCTTTGGCTAAAGTCTCACAGTTTATGCATCAGCCCAGGGACATTCATTGGCAGGCCGTTAAACACATTTTGCGTGACCTCAATCGCACGAAAGATTACCGATTCCACATCTCCTCCTCCTTTCGTCATGAACTTTCGACCTTCTCTGACGCCGATTGGGGAGCTGATCGCTTGGACAGACGTTCAGTTGGAGCTTACTGCATATATCATGGCCCTACCTTGGTCTCCTGGTCATCAAAAAAGCAGCCTACAGTGTCAAGATCTTCAATGGAGGCCGAGTACAGAGCTCTCGCAGCTGCAACGTGTGAGCTGATTTGGATTCAAAACCTCCTAGGCTCCATTGGTATTGGTCTTCGACAGGCTATGACTTTGTGGTGTGACAACCTAGGAGCAAACTATCTTGCCGTCAACCCTGTTTTGCATCACCGTATCAAACACTTGTCTCTTGACTACCACTTCGTTCGCGAACGTGTAGCAAACAAGTCCCTCAAAGTTTCCTTTGTTTCCTGTAAAGATCAAGTTGTAGACCTGCTCACTAAGGCTCAATCATCTGCTCTTTTTCAACGAAATCGATCCCACCTCTGTCTTCAACCGTTGGGATCGTCGGGGAGTACTGGACAGAACACGAGCAGCCCAGAGCACAGGCCCAAGATTGAAGACGAGGAACAACCCAAGTCACAAGCGTACAACTCATCGTAGGAAGGTTCTTGATAATTGTAACTCTGGTATAAATACCTCTATATGTAATTGGTGATGAATGAGACAAATTAAAGCAATTGCCTATGCAATTTCATTCTCCACGATACCACGATCTTCTGAATTCAGAAGGTGCTCATGAATTAAGTGGCTTGGCTTTGATTCTCTACACTGTCTTATTTTGTGGGATTAGAATTCTCTGTTTTTTAATTTTTAACTTAGGATCCTGTGATACAGTATCATTGCTTTTTAGTTATTTACAGCATGGGCTCTGTTGTAATTTAGTGGAGGAAAGGGTTGAAGCTCAGTAGTGAATCTGTAGTCGAGAAATGTACACTCAAGAATGAATCTTCTGACAATATCAGCATCTTATCACTTGGATTTAATATGAAATTTGAAGAAGAAAAGGGAGTGCCATCTACTGAATATTTCTGAAAATTACTTATTTATGTTAGAATGAATGGTCAAATGTCAATTAATCCTCCTTGAATGGAACTGAAACCCAGTTTCACGGGCAGTTAGTCTATACTATAGTCTGCAACCTTTTCTTGACTGCTAACCATCAGATTAATAGATTTTTGCTAGAGACTACTAATTGATCAAATCACAGCCAGCTGCAATTTGTCATCCTTCTCCGTTATACCAAATACTTTCTCAAGGTTTACATGCAGATATGTTTTTTGGATGTTGATCAACAGAGATATCGATAGAATTATTTGTAGGAATGAATGCGTAAATTAAAACTTTCTAGCAGACTAATCCTACTCTTTGTCTCTATAGTAGCTACCACGAAAAGGCATTAAAGGTGCATCTTAGCTCGATCAATGTATCTCTAATTTCTAAAGCCATGTTTGGATGCTGATATGCTAGCTAGCATAAACTGATGTTATTATTGCACATTTAGACGTTATTATTGCACTATGTGTTGTTAAATTTGCACATTGTATCACTATTAATGCACTTTGTAATTTTATTATAAAGTGCACTTTATTAAACTGATTGCACTTGTGCTGAATTTTAGTGTTTTTTCACCATCTAATTCATATAAGTTATGTTTGAGTGCCAATGTAATCAAGCAAGTTATCTTGTCAGCATCGGGGAGTTTTGAAGCTGCATCTCCATAAACTATTTTATAGATGCGCGTTGCATTTAAACTATTTTTTGCTCTCGTGTAGCTTCATCACTCTAAAGTTCTAAAATTTATAGCATGAAAATCAATAAAGGACCTTACTTTAGTATAGCTGCAGAAACATTCGCCAAATTTCTAAGTTCAAATTATTGTCTCTATTCTGTAACAACAGGAAACCCAGTATCAATTGCTTCACACAACTCATATAAAATTATATGCATTCTTTTCTCGACAGAAAGATAGATAATTTTAAACTGATTGCACTTGTGCTGAATTTTAGTTTTTTTTCACCATGTTTTTGCTGCGTTTTATGTTTGTTTGGAGTCGTTTCTACTGGCTGCATTTTGTACATAACTTCGGTGTATTTTGGGTCTTTAGCATTTTTTTTCCTCATAAATTAAGTTGGTGCATTAGCTGAGGGAAAATGCGATCAGCGCAAAGATGATAGCACAAGTAAGCTTCCAGTGGCTAATAGCAGCAGTGAGAACAGTAGCGTTGTCACTTTAAAATAAGTTGATCCTGATGAAGTCATGTATGGTTGTAGTGCTTGATGGGAAGTCATTTTTTAGTGAAAAACATTTAATTTATCTTCGTTGAAATGTGAAAACATGCATTTAAGTTGTGTGAATTCTGCATATTTGTGCAAAGTAATCAGATTGTTATGCTGTTTTTTTTTCGGTTGTATTTCATAACCTCCAATATCTTAGTGCTATACTTGGGTTTAGGTTATATATCTAATTTTTGGAGCAAGTGAGATCTGGAATCCTTGGTGATGAGCCGATTCAGTCAGATTCCCCATTGGGATTAGCTATTTACTTGAGTTAAAGATCCGTAAGCTCAATTAGGGAAGAGCGTCTGAACAATTGTTGTTCAGGAGGATGGTGGTTCGATTCCACCTGGATCTATAATCTTAATTTTACAGTTCCTAAGCTTATTCTTACACTTTATCATTTTATTTATGCACTTTATAATCTTAATTCTGCACGTCAAAATCTAATTCATGCCCTTCATCGTCTTGTTCTTGCACTTTATCATTTTATTTTTGTACTTTATAATCTTAATTGCGCACTTGATAATCCTATTCATGCACTTCATAAATTACACATTTAAGTTCTAAAATTGCACATTCCAACTAAAATCTAATCTGTGCACTTTATAATATTAGTCTTGCACTTTTTAATCTAATTTTTGCCCTTTATAATATCAGTCTTGCACTTTTTTTTTTAATTTCTAAACTTTTGATTAGGAATGTTGTGCTTGCCTGAAATCTTGCTTAAATTTGAAAGAACGAGGAATTAAACTCATTTTCATATGAATTATTCATACACTTCATCATTTTATTCTTGCACTTTATAATCTTATTCATGCATTTCATCATTTTATTCTTGCACTTCATCGTTTTATTCTTGCACTTCATAACCTTTTTCATGCCCTTCCTATCATTATTCTTACACTTCATCATTTTATTTATGCACTTTATAACCTTAATTGTGCACATCATAATCTTATTCATGCACTTCATAAATTACACATTTAAGTTCTAAAATTGCACATTCAAACTGAAATCTAATTTGTGCACTTTATAATATTAGCCTTGCACTTTTTAATCTAAATTTTTCACTTTATAATATTAGTCTTGCACTTTATAATATCAGTCTTGCACTTTTTTTTTTTTCCTAAAATTTTTATTAGGAATGTTCTGCTTGCCCAAAATCTTGCTTTAAATTTTGAAAGAATGAGGAATTAAACTCATTTTCATATGAATTATTCATACACTTCATCATTTTATTCTTGCACTTTATAATCTTATTCATGCATTTCATCATTTTATTCTTGCACTTCATCGTCTTATTCTTGCACTTCATAACCTTTTTCATGCCCTTCCTATCATTATTCTTACACTTCATCATTTTATTTATGCACTTTATAATCTTAATTGTGCACGTCATAATCTTATTCATGCACTTCATATTAGTGTTCATACACTTCATCATTTTATTCTTGCACTTTATAATCTTATTTATGCATTTTATCATCTTATTCTTTTATAATCTTATTTATGCATTTTATCATCTTATTCTTACGCTTTACAATCTTATTCATGACCCAGAACAAAAAGAAGACAATCATAAATAGCCTATGCGGGATTTGAACCCGCATCTTTGTGCATGACACATCGCTCTACCATTTTGAGCTAATAGGCTTTAAATAACATTTCACTTTTTTTGGCAAATAAAACTTTTTTGACATGGAGAATAAAAATGATGGGAGAATAATAATCAATATCCAAAATGATATATTTTCCTCTCAAGCTCAATCATCTTGTCCAAGTGATCGAATTAATTGCTTACCGTGTGTTCACCATATGCAATTAACAATCATTCATTTACAAATTCATATTGATCAAAGAAACAGCAAAAAGGTAAAAACCTTCCATCACCAAAACTAAATAAATCATAAATTAGGAGTATGAAACTCAAAATAACTCCAATGATTGAAGAGGATTTATATATGAAAAGTGCCCAATCAGCCAAAATGTGCGAGAATAGTCATCCATAGCCATCACAGTGAGGTCTAGTGCAAAGCCCACCAGCAACTCCCAGCTAGCATACAAATCTCATTAAATTAGAACAATTGCATCAAATTATAATGCACCACTAAAAACTATAGCAAGATGAAAGGAAAACGAACTCTACATACCCTGCTCAACTATGTGTGTGTATATATATATATATATATATATATATATATATATATATATATATATATATATATATATATATATATATATATATATATATATATATATATATCCACACAACAGTAAAGAATCAAGTGCACAATGCAATCAAGGATGACACAAAACATTACCCTTTGCAATACACTTGTTGCACACAAAAAATGGAAAACGCATCTAGGATGGAAACTTAGAATTGGAATGATTATTCCTTTTCTACTACAACATGCCTAGTTTTATAGAATTAAGAGAACAAGAACAAGGTAGCTCAGTAGCATTAATTTCAATCTCAGTAGTAGAAAACCAAACACTAATCAAGAGCAATAATTTCAATCTCAGTAGCGAAAATGCTTAAATAACCAGAAAGCAATGTGAAGGTTCAAATTGGGAAAACCTTCTTTTGCCACTACTAGGAATGAAGGTTCAAATTGAACATACTGCCCTCTCAGTTGCTCAAAACATCAGCAAATCCTACTAGTCTGTGCTAATTAACAGCATCTACGGTCATTTCCTTTTGCTATATTTCATTTCAGTTTTCATTATTTTCTCTTCCTTACCACAGTCCAAACTTTGATCTTGTCAAATTAAATTTTAATTATGAGGCTACTAATCTGCATATTACAAAACAATTCAAAATGCTCTGATGTATATATGTGAGGCGATCCCAAGTTCATTGAGGTCTAATTGTGATCCCCATTTTTAGGTCCTAAATTTGACTATCCACTGCTTGATAAGCTACCGCTTACAAGTTGATTATTTGAAGGATGATCGAGTGCTGTTTCTAAGAACCAACAACATACAAAACAGAAGCAATTAAAGAAGTGGAGAAAGATGAACAACCAAGCACAACATTGGAGGTAAGCTCATCTAAAGCTGGAAGAAAGCTACAAATGGCCTTCAACGCGACTTCAAGAGCTCGAAATTCAAATGGAGATTCAAATGCACAACTCACACAACCCCTAGAAATTGCAATTGGCACAACAACATCAACACATCTAAACCTCTTTTTTAAAGCTCGGATAGAAAATTGCAATGACAGCCTAAAGAACAAGAAAATAGAGATGCTCTATACTTCGAAAAATGATACAAGCAATGGTAAAACATCAAGCACAAATTGAAATCAATAACAAGATAATAACCGAGTAAGAGGTGAACCTTACCAAAAATTAGGGTTCTTCATCCCATGGTCACCAATTGCAGCACGGGTAAGGGGGAGGAGCAAAGAGCATGCGGTAGGGCAACATCGCTTGCTGAATCGGAGTGCTGGAGTCGAAAATCGTGGGGACAACCAATGAGAGAGCAGAGATTCGAAGGCGGGGAGAACTAAAACATCATCGTCGCCGCCCGAGACCGCTTCTTCTTCTTGGCTTCGAATCAACAAGGCGGAGGTATGGCGCGGAAGGGGGTCGCGTCTTCGGCTCGACTCCTGGCGACTGCCTTCTAGTTTGGCCGGACTTCGACACCGGAGAGGAAATCTCAGAGAGAGAGAGGAGAGAGAGAGAGCGTAGAGACGAGAGAATGAGAGAGGATGAAAACGCTGGCATTTTGTTTCTTTTTTTAATCAGCCCGCGCCCTGACGTTATTCTATTTTCACTTTAAGAGGTTTTTTCATTTTAAGTCCTATTTTCATTTGAACCTTTACCTTTACCTATATATATAGGGTTTGCTTCAAATGTAAAAAGTCCTTAAAGTGTAAAATTTGCTTAATGTGTAAAATTTGCTAATGGACAAGTGTAAAATTTGCTTAATGTGTAAAAAAAAAAATTTCCTTTTGTCCCAGATTTTTGCTGTGCAAGTATAACTTGCTTTTGTGCACATATAACATCTTATTGTGCAAATATAACTTTATTTTGTGCAGACATTATAATTCATTATGGGGTAAATAGGTAAATGTGCCTATTTCTATTATAAAAATTTATAATTGAAATATGTTTAATTTATGGGTAAATTGGTAAATATGTCTAATTTTATGGGTAAATGCACTTTTTCCCATTTTCGACACCTTTTGTTGTGCAAATATAAAGTGTATAAATAAAATGATAAAGTGCAAGAATAAAATCACGATGTGTATGAGTAATAATATGAAGTGCATAATTAAGGTTATTGTTAATGTGTTTTGACTCATTTTTCATCGGCGTCGCATCGGGGGGTCGGGGGGGGGGGGGACTTATCCCCTATATGTTTGAGGGGATTACGAGGGCTGAGATGCCCAACTCCTGTTCGCGGGAGGGTGTTACTTGTTATTTTATCTTCGTTTTTTGCTACTTACATCCATTTCCCTCGCTTCCAATGTGTCATATGTGTCATTAAAAGCCTATTAGCTCAAAATGGGAGAGCAATGTGCCTACGCACAAAGAGTCGGGTTCAAACCCCGTATAGGCTATCTATGTGGTATCTCTTATGATGTTTCTCTTCGTGAATAGTATAAGGTGCAAAAATAAATTATAGTGTGCATTTGTGCAACTGTGAAGTGCATTTGTGCAACTGTGAAGTGCATTTGTGCAACTTTAAAGTGCATTTGTGCAACTTTAAAGTGCAAATACAAGAACATAAAGTGTGAAAATAAAATTGTAATGTGCACATTTAGAATACAAGTGTGCAAAAGTAGGAAACAATTGTGCAAATTTAAACTACAATTGTGCAAAAGTAAGATACAATTGTGCAAAAGTAAGATAGAATTGTGCAAAAGTAGGATACAATTGTGCATAACTAAGATTATAATGTGCATGATTAACAATTTGCGATTGTTGCGCTCTTGTCTATTATGTGACCTATGTGGGATTTGAACCCACATCTTTGTGCAAATGCACATTACTCTACCAATTGAGCTAATAGACTAAATTATGATTTTCATGCTAAAATAGAAGAACCTAATCAACCTAAAGCATATCGCAATAAAATTCTAAAATCCAATTAGCTCATGATTCACAAACAATTTGACAATGCAATGAACATGAAATTAGCTCCAAATCAACCCAACAACACAACCATATCATCAATTTCAATCAATCTGGATGTTGGCAAAAAAAACCCAAATTCTAAAATATATCGCAAAACAATTCTAAAATCCAATTAGATCATGATCCATAAACAATTTGACAATCCTATAAACATGAAATTAGCTCCAAATCAACCCACCAACACAACCATATCATCAATTTCAGTCAATTTGATTTGTTTTTCCAAAAAACCCCAAATTCTAAAGCATATCGCACTATAAAATTCTAAAATCCAATTAGCTAATGATCTATAAACAATTTCACAATGATATGAACATGAAATTAGCTCAAAACCAACCCAACAACACAACTATATCATCAATTTCAATCAATTTGGCTTTTGGCAAAAAAACCCCCAAATTCCGCTCCTAAATCAAACCCTAGGTTTTCAATCTCAACCTAAATCATTCAAACAATCTAAATAATTGTTATATAATTTTAAGTTGTGCAAATATAATATTATGTTGTGCGTTTATAAACTATGGAATAATTTTATAATTTATTAAATTGAGATAAGGGCGTATTTTTTAAGAAAGGGAAAGTATGGGACAAATATTGTAATTTCATCATCCCTTCCTCACATCCACTGTAAAACTCCGATTACAAATGGCGGTTGTACTGGTGGACTTCGGCAAGCTCCCGGTGGCAGCCTAGGGCACAACGGAGCAAGGGGGAGGCATATACGAGACCGTGGTTACGGGGCGAGTTCGTTGGTGGCAATCACTGGTGGCTTCGGTGGCGGGAAGGCGGCGAATCGTTGCACCAATGTTGTTGGGCAAGGCGGGAATTGTTCCCGATTCCGACGATTCCGGCGATTGCGAGGAGGAGAAGCCAGATCCACGCCATCCGATGACCGCTCTGGCTCGAGAACGCCGAATTCGACTGACTCCTGTCTCCGGTGAGGCTCGACGACGAGAATGTAAGGCTGGCGTAGGTCGATTTCGGCTTAGCTGGTGGAATTCGTTGGAGAGGAAGACGACGTTAGGCTTGCTGCAGGCGCCATCAACGCTCCGATCGCCGCCACCGCCTCGCCTCCGTCCGTTTCCGTTTCTGAATCAGAGCGCAGAGGGAGATCGAGAAGAAGCTGTTCAATTTTTTATAAACCGGTTCGGTTTTTTTAAAAAAAAGGAGGCGTGGTCTGGTTTTTATTAAAAGAAAAAAATTTACACCTTAAACAAATTTTACACGTTAAAGATGTTTTACATTTTAAAGCTTCCATATATATATATATATATATATATATATATATATATATATATATATATATATATATATATATATATATATATATATATATATTCGTTTTTTAATTCTTCCTCACAACCCCATGACGCGCGTTCGGTTATTTTTTTTATGCCATCGCATCACTTATGTGGACCAATTAAATTGGTCCTTACGGTTTGCACCATATATATATAGGGATTGACTTCGATGAAAACCAAAATTACGGTAAAAACCGTGAGAACCAATTTAATTGGTCCACATAAGTGATGCGATGGCATTAAAAAAAATAACCGAACGCGCGTCTTGGGACTGTGGGGAAGAATTAAAAAACGAACCAATACTGCACTCGAACACGGAACATGTTGGCGCTTTGAGATTGTCGGACACGCTCCCACAAACTGGGCTAAGAAACAAATTTGAATTATTATGCATCTGTTAAATATTTACTCACATCAACCAACTAGGTAAAAAAATTAATATATCTATTTGTATCCATTTTTATTTATCTTAATTTTCTATTGGTACGCTTTAATATTTCTCAAATTCAATCTACTTTTTTACATAAATTTTTTAATTAAGCATATTAGATCTGGATTGATTTTTATTTATAATGGCGGTTCAAGATTTTTTTATAAAAATACGGAACTAGCATTATAAAAAAAAATATCTTAAACCTATTTAAAAAAATTTTGAACATATTATTTTATAATTATGGGTTCAAGATTTTAAAATCTTGAACCTCCTTATAATATCAAAATATTTCCAAAACGTTTATTATAATTATGGGTTCAAGATTTTTTTTTTTTTTTAACTATATATGGTTCAAGATTTTCTTATATTATTTTACCTATCAAATTGTTAGTTGGGAAATATGAATATAGGTCTATTATAATATCAAAATATTTACAAATTATTTATTATAATATCAAAATATTTATTATAATGGTAGGTTTAATATTGTATAACTATACGTTTAGGATTTGTTAATGGTAGGTTCAAGATTTTTGTAATGGTAAGTTATGATTTTATAACCATGTGTTCAAGATTTTATAAATATTAGTTCAAGATTTTAAAATCCTGAAGCTACTCAATACAATTTTGAACCTATTCTTTTTTTATATAATTACGGGTTCAAGATTTTAAAATCTTTAACCTACTTAATAAAATATATAATTATAAGATCTTAAATCGATAGTTGTAAAAATATTAAATATATTGGAAAAAAATCTTGAACTAGCATTATCAAAAAAAATTTGAACCTACTTAGTTAACTTTTGAACATATTGTTTTATAATTATGAGCTCAAGTTTTTGAAATCTTGAACCTGCTTATAATATCAAAATATTTATTATAATTGTGGGTTAAAGATTTTTTTTTTTTATAGAACTACGATTCATGATTTTTTATATTATCTTATCTATCAAACTGTTACTTGTGAAATATGTCAATATAAGTTCATTATAATATCAAAATATTTACAAAATGTTTATTATAATATGCTGTATTATAAAATGTCTAGTATTTATAAAATGTTTTTATTATGAAATTGCCTCCATTTAGAGTAGGTTCAAGATTTGATAATCTTGAATCCATAGTTATATATAGTCCTAAAGTGACATCTTGCTGCTTTACATTTCATGTTGATTTATTAAGTAGATTCAAGTTTTTTCATGGTGTATTGCATCCATATCGAGTAGGTTCAAGATTTTTAAATATTGAACCCATAGTTATTGTAGCCCTAAAGTGACGTCTTTATGTCTTACATTTTATGTTCATTTATTAAGTACGTTCAAGTTTTCATCATGGTGTATTGCCTCCATATAAACTAGGTTCAAGATTTTTAAATCTTGAACTCATAGTTATATATAGCCCTAAAGTGACATCTTGTTGCTTTGCATTTCATGTTGGTTTATCAAGTAAGTTCAAGTTTTTTTCATGGTGTATTGACTTCATTTAAAGTAGGTTCAAGATTTTAAAATCTTGAACCCATAGTTATATATAGCGTTAAAGTGACATCTTGCTATCTTACAGTTCATGTCGGTTTATTAAGTAGATTCAAGTTTTTATTATGATGTATTGCATCCATTTAAATCATGTTCAAGATTTTTAGGTAGGTTCAAGTTTTTTTCATGGTGTAATCCCTTCATTTAAAGTAGGTTCAAGATTTTAAAATCTTGAACTCATAGTTATATATAGCTCTAAAGTGACAAATTGTTGGCTTACATTTCATGTCAGTTTATTAGGTAGGTTCAAGGTTTTTTTATGATACATTGCCTCTATTTAAAGTGTTTGATAAACCTTGCTGCCTTCAATTCCATGTTGCATAGATTTAAGCAGGTTCAAGATAACCCATAGTTATATCTACCCCTAAATTCCTATCTTGTTGGCTTACATTTCATGTTTGTTTATGAAGTAGATTCAAGTTTTTTTTTTTCATGATATAGCCTCCATTTAAAGTAGATTCAAGATAATAAAAATCTTTAACCCATAGTTATATTTAGTCTTAAATTGACATCTTGAATGTTGATATTATCTTTTTTTTTTTTTTGATTTAATGCCTCCATATAAAGTGGTTGATAATCCTTGTTGCCTTACATTTCATATTAGTTTATTAAAGTAAATCTTGAACCCATGTTTATATGTTTGCTCTAAATATTAGCAATACATCATAAAAAAGAAGAAGATAGTATTTAGATATAGAAAAAGTGAATTAAAGAGAAAAAATCTTGTAACATAAACTACATCCCAGATAAGGCCAAATCCCAGCAATCAAAATATTACACGCATTTTAAAGGTTCTTCAATCATGTAACATAAACTATATTGACATCGGTATCTAGTATCTCCTCAAATGGCACCATCTAAATGCTCATAGTATGACATATAAGATCAGCATACAAGCTCACTGAAGCCCTTGAGAAATTGGCTACAAACTAAAACGATGAGAATCCAGTCCTAACCTAAGCCCTATCTCGAGTAGCATCTTGTGCTCTATCATTGCAGGTCTAGTGCTATACCTTTTCAGATTGTCTCATTTAGGGCTGTTATATGAACTGAACCGCTCGAGCTCGGCTCGGGATCGACTCGAAAAAGCTCGACTCGAGCTCGCTCACTTATTTAAACAAGCCGAGCTTCAACAAAAAGTTAAGCTTGATTGAAAGATCGGCTCGTTCGAATAAAGGTCGAATAGCTCGAATTCTGTGAAATTTCTAAAATTTCCTTTAAATTAACATGTTATAACCAAGTCTTAAAGCTCGAAAAAAGCTCGGCTCGAGCTCGTTCATTTCCTAAACAAGCCGAGCTTGAACAAAATAATTAAAAAGCTCGTTTAAAAATTAGGCTCGGCTCGGCTCGAGCTCGTTTAACAAACGAACCAAGCTTGAACATGCCAAGCTCGGCTCGTTCGACTCGAATAACACCCCTAGTCTCATTCTCAGTAAGTCCACCATGTTCTTCCTGCCAACAAAATCCTCAGCTGAATTCCATGCTTTCCATCAAAGGTTGGCTTCAATAGGATAAGCCCTCTACTATCATCTTCCCGGCCTTTCGAGTGCGAGAGTCTTCCAACCAATCTCTTTCACTAGACTTCCAAAATTAAGTATAGCATGAAAAGCTTTCTTGAAAATAGATTAGTGCAAAAGCCACACCACACAAGTTCCTCTCTTAAGCCTACAAATAAGAAAGAACGAAAATGCACTATATATTCTGAATCCAACACATCCATACATCAGCTGATCAGCATAAGAATTGCATTTAGGTTATAAATGTTTTATAAGAAACTTTACCTTTGGCTTTTTAGATCAAGGTAGATCCCTTTCCAGCAACAAGTATCCCTGCAAATATTAAAATTTGGATTGTAGGTTAGTTTGAGAGATCACAACTGTATCTTTTAACCCCATTACATCAAATATTCTAAATAAGAGTAGACAATATAACTCAAAGTCTGGAACTTACCAGGTGCCCAAGTGATCGATCAAAAGAACAGTCTATAAGGCAAGATCAACTGCAGTCTACATACATATTTAATGAAATTTTTCTCTGATGAGTTTCTCTGATGGCCTTGTGAGAGAACTTGATAGAGGTATAAAAAATAGAAATTTCAAAAAAAGGTTGAGCCCAAAGGTGTTGGTGAATCCAGGAAAGGTTTTGGGATTCATGAAAATAAAAACTAACAACAGAAGATTATGTTGATAAAATGATAGATGTCCATTTTCAAAAGGCATGGTAACCTGTAATAAAGTGACATCTTGCTACCTTACATTTCATGTTAGTTTATTAGGTAGGTTCAAGTTTTTTTCATGGTGTATTGTCTTCATTTAAAGTAGGTTCAAGATTTTTAAATCTTGAACCCATTGTTATATATAGTTCTAAAGTTACATCTTATTGTCTGATAGATTACATAGGTTTCATATTGTATAGTGGGCTAAAAGCCCGTTAAGGCCCAATACCTGTGTAACCTATATATATGTTATATCAATGAATGGAAACCCTCGAGGAGGACTTTACATCAATTCCGCTATTCTACATGGTATCACAGCCTTTTCTTCCTAACGGAACCCTAAATTGATCCTCCCTCTTCCTCCGACCTTCCTCCTCACCGCCGCCTCTCCGGCCCCTGCTCTCGACAACCCCTCGCACAGCGACACCGCCGCCTTCTCCCTCTCCAAGGCCACCGTCGCCGGATCCACTGCACCGCCACCCTTCCCCCTCCCTCTCTCGGCCAGCGTCGTCCCCAGGCGCGCCCGCGCCAGGTTCAACGCGCCCGCGCCAGGTTCAACGCGCCCACGCCAGCCCCGACGCGCCCGCGCCGTCCCCCACGCGCCCAAGCCGTCCTCAACGCGCCCGCGCCATCCCCAACGCGCCCGCGCCAGGCCACCCTCCCGCGTCGTCCCCATGCACCCATACTCTACCTCTCGACATGCCGGCCCTCACGCCTGTCTGACATCGCCTGATCCAGGCTATGTTCCGCCAGCTCTGCATCACGCCTTCTCCTCTACGCAGCATACATCTTCAGATTCTTCTTGGTACATGGACACTGGTGCCACCTCTCACATGACGAACTCCTCAGGTAACCTCTCCTCTATTTCTTTTAAGGGCCCTGCCCCCTCTATTATCGTCGGAAATGGTGGTCGTCTTGCTACTTCGGGTATTGGCCACGCCAATTTACAGACCCCAACCCACCCACTACACCTCAACAATGTCCTTATTGCCCCAAAGATTGTCAAAAACCTTATCTCTGTCCGTCGGTTCACTACTGACAACAACGTTTCCCTTACGTTTGATCCCTATGGTTTCTCTGTGAACGATCTTACTACGGGGGTTACTCGCATGCGATGTAACAGCACCGGGGAGCTCTACCCTGTCACACCACCTCCTGCGTCCCGTCAATCGTGTCCGGTCGCCCTCTCGACATCGTCGTCCAGCCTCTGGCATGCACGCCTGGGCCATCCCAGCGCTGCCGTTTTAGATGTCCTCCGTTCCCAGAACCTTGTCACATGTACTAAAGACCCACGCTCTGGTTTATGCTCTTCCTGCCAACTAGGCAAACATGCCAGACTGCCGTTTCAACGGTCTTTGACCTCTACCCTTGCTCCATTTGATATCATTCACATCGACATTTGGACCTCTCCCGTGCCTAGCAAGGAGGGTCACAAGTACTACCTCTTGTTTCTGGATGATTACACTCATTACTTATGGGTCTTCCCGTTGCATTTCAAGTCCCAAGTGTTTCCTATTTTTGCCAGATTCCATACCTACATCAAAACACAATTCCACATGTCCATCAAATGTTTCCAGTGTGACAATGGTCGTGAGTTTGACAACAGAGACTTTCACTCCTTCTTTGCCGCAAATGGGATCTCATATCGCTTGTCTTGCCCCTATACTTCTCAGCAGAATGGCAAGGCAGAAAGAATCATCAGAACCATCACCAACATGATGCGCTCTCTCCTCTTCCACGCATCTATTCCCCTTCCCTATTGGCCTCATGCCTTATCCACCACATGTTATCTCCTAAACATTCTCCCTTCCACTACCCTACAAAATCGCTCGCCGGCTCAGACTCTTTATTACGCCGAGCCTAGGTATGATCACCTTCGTACCTTTGGTTGCTTATGCTTCCCTAATCAGTCATCCACTGCCCCCCACAAGCTTCACCCTCGTTCCACCCCTTGTGTCTTTCTTGGCTACCCGTCTGATCATCGCGGTTACATTTGCCTCGATATCAAGACTCACAAGATCATTCTCTCTCGTCATGTCACCTTTGATGAGTCGCGATTTCCCTTCGCGTCTCCCACACCCCCTGTGTCGTCCACGGAGTCTGAGTCGCCTTTCCCTCACTTCATTCTTCCCCAGAGCTCTCCCGGTGCTCCTGCGTCTCCCCCTCCCCCACCTCCCCCGCCACCATCCATCACTAGACCTCACACCCGCAGCGTCTCCGGTGTCTTTAGGCCCCGACATATCGTCTCCATGACCGCCGACCATCACCCCGCTATACACCCCACCTCCCCTCCACCTACATCAGCGCCTCCCCTACGCGCGGCGCCCGCCGCAACCCACTTTGCAGCACCCGCGCCGCCAGCGCTCAGTACACGACTCCAGGTTGGCGTGCCCGCGCCCCATGCTGGCGCGCCCGCGCCCCCTGCTGCCACGCCCGCGTCCTTCGCCTCTCCTGCCCCCATCTTTCCCGACTCCCTTTCACCCTCTGCCTCTGCCCAGACCTCCCTCTCCCCCGTTCCCACCTCCCACAAAACAACCCTCCTAGACCCGAATTGGCAGGCGGCTATGCTCGACGAATACAGGGCCCTTACGAAGAATGGTACTTGGGTTCTTGTGCCTCGCCCTCCTGAGGCGAACGTCATTCGCTGTATGTGGCTCTTCCGTCACAAGTCCCGCTCTGATGGGACATTGGAGCGCTACAAGGCCCGTCTGGTGGTTAACGGTAGATCTCAACAGGCAGGTATTGATTGTGATGAGACCTTCAGCCCTGTGGTCAAGCCTGCCACTATCCGAGTGGTCCTGAGTCTGGCGTTGTCGCGCAACTGGGGCATCCATCAGCTGGATGTCAAGAACGCCTTCCTGCATGGTCATCTGAATGAGACGGTTTACATGTTTCAGCCTCCGGGGTTTGCTGATGCTGAGCGTCCAAAGCATGTCTGTCTCCTCAAGCGCTCTCTGTATGGTCTGAAACAGGCCCCACGGGCATGGTTTCAGCGGTTTGCCTCTCATCTGCTTCGCTTGGGTTTCACTGGCAGCCGATCGGATACGTCTCTGTTTATCTATCGCAGAGGCTCGGACTTGGCTTTCCTGCTGCTCTATGTCGACGACATCATTCTCACCGCCTCTTCTGATGCTCTACGAACGTCCATCATCTCAAGGTTGAGTGCGGAATTCGCCATGTCTGATCTGGGTCCGCTGTCTTACTTCTTGGGAGTTGCTGTTCAGCGGCATGCGTCTGGTCTCTTTCTCTCACAGAGTAAGTATGCTGCTGAGATTGTTGCTCGGGCTAAGATGGTCAACTGTAATCCCGTCGCCACCCCAGTCGATACATCCAACAAGCTCAGTGCTAATTCTGGTCCTCTGGTTGACGATCCAACATTATATAGGAGCCTCGCTGGTGCTCTTCAGTATCTCACTTTCACCAGGCCTGATATCAGTTATGCCGTTCAGCAGATCTGCTTGTTCATGCATGCCCCTAGGGAACCTCACTTTCAGGCTTTGAAGCGGATCATTCGGTACATCAGCGGCACACTTGAGCTCGGCACCACCATCACTCCTTCCTCTAAGCTTGACCTTATGGCTTACACGGATGCGGATTGGGGTGGTTGTCCGGACACCCGTCGCTCCACGTCTGGTTACCGTGTCTCGCTCCAGCGCTGAAGCCGAGTACAGGGGCGTTGCCAACGTCGTCTCCGAGTGCTCTTGGCTCCGCAATCTCCTGCTTGAGCTCCGATGCCCCTTGCAAAAGGCCACTCTGGTCTACACTGATAACGTCTCTGCCGTCTACCTAGCTAGCAACCCAGTCCAGCATCAACGCACGAAGCACATTGAGCTTGATCTCCACTTCGTCAGGGACAAGGTTGCCATTGGACATGTCCGCGTTCTACATGTCCCGTCCTCCTATCAGCACGCTGATATATTCACCAAGGGTTTACCTAGACAATTGTTCATTGATTTTCGTTCCAGTCTCACTGTACGCACACCTCCCGTTTCGACTGCGGGGGTTTGATAGATTACATAGGTTTCATATTGTATAGTGGGCTAAAAGCCCGTTAAGGCCCAATACCTGTGTAACCTATATATATGTTATATCAATGAATGGAAACCCTCGAGGAGGACTTTACATCAATTCCGCTATTCTACAAAAAAAAAAATTAATGTTGGTTTATTAAGTAGGTTCAAGTTTTTATTATGATATATTGTCTCCATTTAAAGTAGGTTAAATCTTGAACCCATAGTTATATTTAGACATAAAGTGACATCTTGCTACCTTACATTTCATGTTAGTTTATTAAGTAGGTTCAAGTTTTTTTCATTGTGTATTGTCTTCATTTAAAGTAGGTTCAAGATTTTTAAATCTTGAACCCATATCTATCTATAACCTCCGTATATTTTATTTGGATAGCCCATGTGGGATTTGAACCCACATATTATGCTTAAGCATAATGCCCTACCGGTTGAGCTAATAGGCTAATAATTTTAAGCAAATTTAGCAAAATAAGGTAATAGGCTCCCATCGGATTATCAATTCAACCAAGAACGCAAGCTAGCTAGAAAAAGCAATAAAAAAAAAAGGAAAGGCAACACAAGCTGAATTTTCTATACAATAAAAGAAACTTCATACCCTTAAAAAAAGTAGCCCCTAGAGAGCTTTATAACAGCCAACAAACCGGTTCTTGAAAAGCATCCATTAAAGACCACACACAACATTTGGGCATGGATGAACCATACCAACCAACAAGCAATTTCAAATTTCCAATTGCCTTCTCAAAGCTAGCTAGAGAGGCAATTACATTAATTTAGTTACTAAATACTAACCAATGTGATTTTCACATTCATATATTAAAGCAATGTCCTTGAAAACTAGATAAGTACATTAAAGGATAGGATGTATACCTGCAAAATTGATATGCTAGAAAAAACAGAATTGCATGTGAGTATGTGACTGATATGCTCATTGCTCACAACAATTGCTTGAACCGGTTCTGATCACAACTGCTTTTCTTAACAAATCACATAAAGCGGGTCAATTCCATCAAGAAGTAGAAAACCAACAAGACAAGAACTTCTTTTATCACACCAGAAGCATATGTAGTCTCTTCCCCATGACAACAAATCATAAATTTTAGAACAAGGGGAAAATGAAGAATTCAATTGTGTTCTTAACATATCACATAAAGCGAGTCAGTTCCATCAAGAAGAAGATCAACAAGACAATAACTTCTTTTATCACACCCGAAGCATATGAAGGGGACAAGAAGTCAAGCAGCAACTTGAATCAGCAACTTCCTTCAATAAACTGCTTGAATCAGCAACTTGAATCAATAAATTGCTCGATGAGCAGATGAATCAGTCCAACTTGCTAAATTTCAGTAACTTGAATCACTTCAACTTAATCAAATAATTTCAGTAACCGGCTGAATTAGACAGTAACTTGAATACAATAACATGAAACTAGCAGTCTAATTAAAATCAGTCCAACTATCTATGAATACATTGCTAATCTGAAATCAACAACTAGTAAGGAGGATCGTCGGGAGAAGAATCCCTGAAAGTGGGCTAGAGGCAGCGTGCGAGAGCGACGAGGACTAGAGGCTACGAGCGAGCGAAGGAAACTGCGATAAGAGGATGACGAGGACCAGAGGCAGTGAGCAAGGGCGAGTTCAGAGATAGCCAGCGATGGCGAGATCTACCAGATCTGAGACTAGATTGGGGGGCGAGCGAGGGCAACGAGGAAGGGCGATGAGGGCTGGAGGTCTGCAGCGAGCGAGTGAGGGTGACTGCGATGGCAGGATCGGATGACGAGAGGCGGAAGAGGAAGCCAGAAGGAGTTAAGGCCGGGAGGGAGAGGCGGATGGAGGGGAAGAAGAGGAGACCAGACACGCGCGAGAGGGTATGTATAATATATTAATATATCATCCAATCAAAACAAAAATGTCCTTAAAATGAAAAATCTCTTCTAATGAAAATGGGCCTAATTTAGGCTGTGTTTGGCCGTGTGTTTGGGAGCTTTTCAAGCTTTCAAAAAAAATCTAAATCTCTCTCTGTGGTGTTTGGCAGAAGATCTCAGCGAAGATTATCAAGCTTTGGGGGAGATTTTGGTAGCTTTGAATTCGGCCAAAATGAAACCTTGGGGTACCAAGATTTCGGAGATTTGGGAATTTTGAGTCCATTTCTGCCCTCGCGTATCGCCTCGTTCTTGCCCTCCTCATTTTCAATCAAGAGTGCCATGTGAGACTCGCTCACCATCGTCTTCAACCTCGAGCTCCTTCTCCGCCATTGAACTCCTTTGTCGCCGCCGTCGTCGAGCTCCGCCGTCGCAATTGTATGTGTTCTGGAATCGCAAAGCAAATGGTAAGGTAAACAAAGCCCCGAGCAAAAATCAGAACCGAAGAGCAATGGACAAGGGCAAAATAACCCCCGCATAGGTTGCACCGCACAGGCGGAGGTGCCCGAATGCCATGGAAGGAAGAGACACCCTGTTTGCCATGGAAGGCGGAGGCGGAGGTGCCCTCCTGATTGCCATGAAATTGGAGCTCTTCGGGTTCGCAGTGGAACAATACGGTAGCCATTAATGAGACTGGAGGAGAAGATTTGAGAAATTGATCAAAATTTGATCAATGAGGGAGGAAGAAGACCATGGGGGCTGATGTGAACAACATGATCTCAACGTTGGAGATGAGGGAGGTAGGAGAAGAGGGGTAAAAGTGAAGGGCATTTTGGACATTTTGCTAAGAAAAACCCTTTACAAATCTTACCCACACCAAACACCTTTCTAGCTTTTAACGAGATTTTCGTTCCCCAAAAAACATAATCTTTGAAATCTCCATAATCTACAAAAAATACCCATAACCTACAAAATCTACATAATCTAGACAAAATCTACTTTTTACAATCTACTGCCAAACACAGCCTTAGAGTGGGGCGCGGATCCGGTTTAATGAGCTGACCCAAGTTGTGTGTTCTACCGTTAGTTCACGCCCAAAACATTGGAGACCTGCAACCAGCGTTTTTACAGATCCTTTCCTTCTATGGCGTCTCAGATCTCTCCATGTCCTCTTCCTCCTCCGCCTTCTCTACATCTATCTCCGCCTCCTCTTCCTCCGCCTTTGGTGTGTCTAGCAGTTCCCCTTTCTTCTCCTATGCTTTCCCCTCCACCACTTTCTCCTCAAACCCCTACCTTCGGCATTGGAACAGCCTCTTCATCCTCCGCCACTCCTTCCTTCGAATTCGGCGCGCTGCTTCCTCCTCCTCTGCTCCTTCCTTTCGGTGAGCATATCGATTCGGTATCCTGTCTTCCAGATTTAGCCAGTGACTGTCCTCAATTTTGAAGTTATGTGTTTAATTTAAGCTTGGGTAGATTACATTTGATTGGGAGAATGTTTTTTGTGGGCAATTTAAGCTTGTGTAGATCACATCTGATTTACCAAATAAGCTTGTCTTCCATATTTGGCTTTATTGTGAATTGTGCTTGATTAGGGTTTTGGTGGTGCTTGAATCATGTGATGGATTTCATATTTGATTGAACTTACTGTTTGGATCTGATAGAATAGTTGTGGTGGCGTAGCTAAATTAGGGTTTGTGTTAATAAAATTGCCCACATATCATTGTTTTGTGCACCACTCATTTTGAGTCACTACTACAATAAAGAACAAAGGGTGCGGTTTATGGTGGCGGTTTTGTAAAAGCAGCGGTTCATGGAAGCGGTTTAGTAAAGTGTCATGTGATAAGCAGCGGTTTAAGGTATGGAGGCGGTTGTGGCAGCGGTTTTCTAATCCTATATATATGGAGGCGGTCTAATTAATCTTTAGCAGCGGTTCTTCAAATAAATACTCCCTCCGTTCCATAATACATGGTCTTTTGATTTTCAACACGTTTTTTAAGGAGCGGAAAACTCTATAAAATATTATTTTTTTAATTAATTTTTTTATATAATTTGATACTTATTAGTAACAAGTATCAAATTATATTAAAAAATTAATTAAAAAAATAATATTTTATAGAGCTTTTCGCTCCTTAAAAAACGTGCTGAAAAGTAAAAGGACATGTATTATGGAACGGAGGTAGTAAAAAACTATGGAAGCGGTTCTGAAAAACCCATGAAAATAACACACCTAAGGAGGCGGTTTAAGGGATATGGCGGGCTCACTAGATATTTTAATGCCCGACCCGCCCTTAATTTCCCAAAAATTTTAAAGACCCGCTAAAATACAACAAATCCCTCGCCCACCATCAGAAGCCCTAAAACTCTAGGTTTAGACGACAAGCGATTTGGGGAGCGACGATCGATTCTTCGAGAGATTGGAGGTGTGAAGACAAGCGATTCAGGGAGTGTGCAACAACCTCAAGTGATTTAGGGGAGAAGTTCGAAGCTTCAATGATTTGGGGAGAAATCCGAAGCGCCAAGCGATTTGGGAAAGAAGCGATTTGTTGGATCGATTTGCAAGAAATTCAAAGCTTAAGTGATTCAAGTGTAGTAGCAATTCGATTTTTCAATGATTCAAGAGATTGGAGATTTGACTAATGAAAATCCTCTAAAAACAGGCGGCGAAGAAACACCTTGTGGCGCCGACGATGGTTTCTAATTTCAACTCCAGATCTTACTCCTAATCTCTCTAAGTTCCAGGTACAACCCCTCCTTTTGTGATTCAGTTCGGAGCATCTAAATTTTCGTTAGGAAATCTAGGGTTTACTGTTTTTTAGGAGGCTAGGGAAAAATCAGCAAATGGATTATGCTTTCGATAGGTTTTATAGGATCTAGTTATGGTCCTTGCACTTGGTGAATAGAACATTGGAAAATGCTCTTCAGATGTACCTCATGCTTTCACCTTATTCGTGGCTTGGTAGGTTTTGACATTCCTTGTTCCCTTGGATGACAAACTTGTGGGCATTGACTTTCAAGCTTTTCTAAACAGAAGGAAAACGCGCTTTTTTGGTCTCAAGATGGCTGGAAACATGGAAAAGGTGAGGTATTCCAAGGTTTTATTTGTTGCAATATTACAGGTTTTATGTGTGTGTACATGTATGTTTGTAATTTGTATGTGTTTTACTGTTTTCTAGTATGTGCATCTTATGTGTGATTGTTCTCACACCCAATAGGTTTAGTTGAGGTTTTGGTTGGGTGTTTGAAAATCCTCTTTTTGGGTTGGGTGTTCTCTTGCCTCATCTAATATGCACATTATATAATTTTTTTAAAAAATTGGTTTGTATTAACAAAATTAACTAAGGAAATAGTAGACAGATTAAATGTTTGGTTAAATATGCCTTATTTAACTTGCCATTTGATATTTTGGTTCATAAATTAAGCAATTTGCGAACCAATTTGATGCTAGAAGTTGAACAGTTGTTTCGATACCTAGGCATGGTGTAGATTTGGTTGCTTGGACAACTCTAGTTTGTAGATATGCCGAGTGTGGGTTCTTAAAGGAAGGAGGAATTTGTTTAAGAGGCTTGGCTCATTGAAGAACATATATGCACTTGGACAGCTATGGTAGTATGGTGTTGGGCACATAGGTAAAAAATTGCATTACGTAAGGAACCACTTAGATGAGGAGAGTTTATTAGGTAGATTAATTTCTTATCCTTGATTGGAAATTATTTGCTCATTTCTTATGCATTAGATGTTATTTTGAAGATATAAAGCTAATGAAATTATTTCCTAACAATTGTATGGTGTGAATCAGAGGAGCTTGGATGCATTGAAAGTTACCTACATGTTTTAGATTACTGTCATCCTTTTTAGTTCAAGTGAAGGTTAAAATGCAAGCTACAAAATAAAGGTATGTATGGTAATCTTACGTACCTTGTTCATAGTTCATCGTAATCGCAATTGATATTTTTTGTTCATACTCACCTGAAAGTAGATACAGATTATAGACTACTTGATAGTAATAGGTGATCAGTGAGTGCTAGCTAGTTAACTCAAGAACTCTTTACTGTAATTTATTCAAGAATGTGTGGCTAAAAGTCTCATATATATATATATGTGTGTGTATCTCCATCTTGGTTGTTTCTCTGTCATATTTTCATTAGTTTTTTTTTCTTTTTTTTCATCAAGTTATTGGGTTACAACTCTCAGTTACTAGTGTAGTGTCATTTAACATGCTTAAATATTAGTTTGTCAGTACTCAGTAGCATTTTAATGTTTTGTTTATAGTTTGTTGTTTGTGGCAGACTATCATATATACTTCTATTAGTTTTAAGAAGTGATAATGTAATTCTTGTCTTCACCCCGGCCTTATCTAAACTATGAAATCCATAATGCAGATAAGTAAATCACTTTCTGTTTTATTTATTTTCACTTACCATGGTATTTGTAGTTGAAGTGGCAAAAGATGACAGCTTACAAGTTTACACTTTAAATTGGGAAGACACCTCGATCTATTTCCAAGAGAGTGAAGACACTTGATACAAGATTGACACTTGATGGTTTCTTCATTACTTTCATCTCAGTTTATTAGTTGGCTTTTGATTTTAACTTTTTCTACATTATTCGATCTTTTACTTGCCAGTACTTAGGGTTGGTTTGGCACAAGTTCTCATCCTTTCCAATCTGGCCTCTATTTCAAGCTGTTTTTTCAATAGGGTCATTTAGTGATGGGTCAATTATGGAACTTAATTCTTAACACTCATCTTGCATTATTCTGAGGAATGTGATGATGTTTAATGTAGGATGAACAGGAAACTGAACAGTTTGGGAGTGCGAATGCCGGTCCATTGATGCTTAATGCTTTGACCTAATTATTCTCTCAGAAGGATTAAACCTTTCATCGTTGTTTGATCGAGGGAAGATACAGTTGTCTCTGTAAACGTTTAGCTTGTTTATTCTGCTAAATACAACTTTCGAGACAGTGAATAAATTTTTCTTATTCCCTTTATGATTTATTTTAGGTCGAGTATGTTGTTCGGTTTTTTGACATTTCATCTTCCCTGTTTTCAGGTTTTACTAGTATTAATTGGAGTTCTCCCTTTGAAGGAAGATCAAGCAGAGACCATGGCTGTTTACAGCTGCATTTGTAATCTTATATTAGCATCCAACCAACAGGTACCTTTGGCACACAACTTCTCTCAAGTGAACTTCATTTTCTCCACATTGATCTTTATTTTTGTTTGTTGAAATTTCATTTAAAAAAACATTTCACATTATGCACTGAGTTCAGATCATAGATATGTGAGGTGTTGCCTTTAGGTTTTTTTTCTTCTAGAATCTTCCTCTATCACTATGTTTCAGGGATTTACATTTCAGTTGCATTTGTGTTTCTCTTTGGTGAGTTGGTGTGGGTTGGTTGTGGTTGTGCAACGTAATTTGAATTATGTAACTGCTGCTGCCAAGTATCACCCTGAAATAGGGATCCATTTTAATTAGTAATAAATAGGGATTGATTGTTCAGCTTATTATAGGGATCGATTATTCAACTTACTATACATGGATAGTTGGTAAGAAATAGAGATCGATTATTCAACTTATTATATATGAAAATGTCAGAAAGCTCTTCCTACACTCATTTGTAGTGAGATTTTAATAGGGTGCAGAAAATTTGCAAAATCCATGGGAAGACCCTAAAATGTTTGTGCTTGATATGGATTAATGTTTGTCTCCATAAAATTTGGGTGCAGGACAGAATTATTGTTTATCTCAGCTATCAATGTCGCTATAGGACAGGAATTTGTATACGCTGAAACAGAGCATATGATGCAAAGGTGAAATTTTCTATTCGTCTTAAGATTTAATCATAAATCATAAATGAAAGCGGTTAATATAGATTTGATTCGTGCAACCTAGAGGTTTATATAAACAACTTGGTAAGAATGTGTGGTTATTGGGGGATGCCTATGGTGATGTTGAGGCTGCAAGACAAGCTAGCACTGACAATATAGTTTTGTCACATCTAAACTTCCAATTCAATGAAAGTAAAGGTGGAGAATTTAACCAATCACCCCCTATAGTAGTTGGTGAGGATTTCTTTGTACTCGGAGATATCACCGAATTTCCAGTAGCTAGGCTTCTTGACCACCAAAATTATAAATAAATGATCGATATTACAAACCATTCCTTTCTCAATAGTAAATCTCTTCTATTTATTGTAGGGGTTTAAGGGAAGATGCTAATGGATTTCCGAACGAGGGATGGTTTATCATGGAAAGCGATGGCGTTTAGAATGTTCACATTTGTCTTATCTCATCTGATCATCTCCAGTGAGAGTTTTGAGCGCAAATTAACTGCTATGATAATGACTTTTGTTGATACCAGCTTCAAATACAATTTATAGATTGATATTTATATAAATGTGATGAATGTTATTTTATTCTTCAATGAAAGTATGTCATTTTAAATCAATATTTTGACAAAATGATGAATATTTAATATTTATTATGATTTTAAATAAATAAAATTAAAATGTTTATAATGCAACTAAAAGGTATAAAGCTGATAAACCGCAGCCAATATTTGACATATTAAACCGCTGCCATAACATGTTAAAACCGCTCATATAGTGGGGTGTGGGGAGGTTATTAAACCGCTGCCTTAGGTTATAAAAACCGCTGCCTTAGAGCTATGGCGACGGCAGCAGAAGCTGCGGTTCAAAACCGCTGCCTTAGAGCTTTGGTGGCGGTTATCCCATATAAGGTGGCGGTTTTTGACCGTCGCCAAAACCTCTAATTGTAGTAGTGAGTGCTTTGCAATTGTGGTGAGCAGATACTGGGTATCATCCAGTCCCTTTGTATGGACTATGATGATTCCAAAGATTCAACTACTACTGGTCAATTTGTAGGCCCTACTACATGGATTCAGATGGACACTTGATGAGTTCACTAAAGTCTTTCTGCATAAGCTGAAGCTATATCCTTTCATGTTTCTATGTGGTTCACTTCTGCTAAAAGACAACCTTGAGAATATCTGTGTGTTTTAGGAAATAAGGAGGGAATATAATTTCATAGTACTTTTCCTTGTCATCTCTTACAGCTACTCGTGCAATTGTTGGTCTAAAGAGTATTGCTGCTTATCAAAGTGGACTTGAAATTAATACGAAAGTTGGTCAGAAGGAAGCAAAGGATGGTCTTGATGAAGTCTTAAATGGTAAGTAGCATATATGGGGGAATTTAATTTTTTCCACTGGTATTTTAGGTACTAAATTTCCTTCTCTCAATTTCCAGCTGGGACTCCTGTCCACATCATGAACAAAAGCCTTGTTGATTACATATTTACTCGTAGTTTTGGAGGTTGTTGTGCAATATGATTTACCAATACAGCTTCTATCTATTGTTGATTACATTACTGTGATCTTCTGTTGGGTTAAGTTGGTCCAATTGACTTGCATCTATAGAATAGGTAGAATGTTGTTATCTAGGCTGCTAGGAAGGTGAAATAAAAACAGAGTATATTTGAGGTGGATATGATTTGTTGCTTGTTTAGTTTATTGTTCTTCCTTTATTTCCCCTTTCCTTGTTCTATCTTTTTAATCAAGATGGAGAAAGAATAGAAAATATCAGTCCTATTTGTTACTGACTTTACTTTGTCATTCCCCTATAGCGGCAATGCAATGTTTGAGGAGGAAAAGGCTTTATGAGCAGTAAATTGAGCAGCTTGGAAATTTCTAGTTGCACATTCATGACCAAGTAAGCAGAAACTCTTCTCATTGTCAATCCAATCCTGATCTAGAAGCATAGTCCCTGATAATATTTTTAGGTATTTTTCTTTCCCCTTTTGACACTGTGGATGATACTGTTATAAGGCACCAAATCTACCACTGAAATTGTTGATGCTTTGAGAACTGGAGCATCTGTAATGAAGGCCATGCGGAAAGCAACGTAAGTAAAATGCAATACTGTTGTGCTTCTTATTTCATTATGAGCTTGTCCAATGAATCTTGCTGAATGATATGAAGAGTCATCACGTGATTCCATTATTTTTCTGGTCTTTGGGCACTTATTTATTTTCTGGTAGGAAAAAAAAAATCCACAACTGATTTTAGTCAATGGGATTCATCTTTGACATTCAGGGCAATGTTCTTGCACTTGCTTAAGATGGATTCATGTTTGATGTTCAGTGTTTGTTACTATACCTTTTAATTTATAGCTGGCTTGCTTTCTTCTACTTCTTTTCCACATAAATTGTCTTATTTTTCTTGGCAAAAAAAGTGAGATGTGATTTAAAGCCTATTATTAGCTCAAAATGGTAGAGCAATGTACCATGTACAAATATGCGGGTTCAAATCATATATAGGCTATTTATGGTTGTCTTATTTTTGTTCCATTAATAAATAAGATTATAAAGTGCAAGAATAAAATGGTAAAGTGCATCAATAAGATGATAAAGTGCAAGAATAAAATGATGAAGTGTATGAATAATAATATGAAGTGCATGAATAAGATTATGAAGTGCACAATTAAGATTATAAAGTGCATAAATACAATGATAAAGTGCAAGAATAAAATGGAGTGTATGAATAATAATATGAAGTTCATGAATAAGATTATGAAGTGCACAGTTAAGATTATAAAGTGTATAAATAAATAGATAAAGTGCAAGAATAAAAAGATAAAGTGTATGACTAATAGTTTCTAAAAAACAGAATGAACATATCTGATTTCTGAACATAACATGAACAAATCATGAAAAATATCTTATTTTTGGAAGGAAAAAACAACTTTTAGATTAAAAAATTCAGATTTCAAATGCATATTATATAGCTCACACAAAATACAAGATTTTAACTCAAGAATAGATGAAACACAACAACTTAGACAAAATATCATATTTAAGGAAAAAATTCAGATTTTAGATTTCCAAAAAAATCAAATTTATGGAACAAATAGATTTTAAAGTGCCAATATAAAATAATAAGGTGCATGTATAAGATAATAAAGTGCATGAATAAAATTATAAATTACATAAATAAATTTTTATTTATTTGTGAGATAAAAATATAAAGTGCATACACATGAACTGATATTAATGGACTCAGATTGGATATCAAGTCTATTTGCATCAACTCTAGCATTAGCTATAATGATGGTGTATAAATAATAAAATGGTGGTGCAAGAATAATAATGTTAAAATTGTGCAATTGTAAAATACAATCGTGCAAATGCAAAATACAATCGTGCAATTGTAAAATACAATAGTGCAAATATGAAAAAATTCACCTTTTAGTTTTGGAGCCTATGAGGGATTCGAACCCACATCATGTGTAATCACACATTGCTCTCCCTTTGAGTTAATAGACTTAATTGAAAACACACATAACAATCAAGGATGATCTCCTGGTTATCAATCAAATGTTTTTAGTTTGTGAAACTAAATTCATCAATGAAATCTGCTTTGTGCGTGATTAAGTTGTAAACATCAGTGAAGTGGGTATCCTCATAGGAAATGCGAAATTTTTCATAACACTAATAAATAAAACAAAGAGAGGTGTTAAGTTAAAGGGCCAGAGGAAAAATGCCATGTGAGCTCACTCTAAGAGTGAGTCCACCTACTTTTAACTCTTCAAATACTTATCTCTAAAAGTGAAGACTTGTCTCTAAAAGTGGGAGGAGTTTTTATGCACACAGCAAGCCTATATGGGGTTTTTGTGGGTTCAATCTCCCTTTCTATATCCTGCATTGCAAGCTATTCTTGGATTCAATCTCCAAGAGGGAAGAGAGTAGTTGTGCAACTTTTATCAAACACATGTGCATTAATTGGAATACTTCATGATCTATAATGCAACTGTACAAAATATTTCATTTGCAGGCATTCAAGATATATGTATTAACAACTGTACTAAGCACTAGAACATTGACAAAAAGAACCTAACAGAAAGAAAAAGTAAATAGACATTTTAAACACTAATCAATTGCAGCTTCTCTTTTCATATTTCCAGTCATTTCACTCTCTCTAAAGTAGTAAAGATTCAAGCATCGAGTCAAACTCTAAAATAAAGAACAACTGAGATTCAAACTACACTTCTTGAGGCTAGAATTTGAAACTGAATCAAGGTAAAAAAAAAACCCTAATTTGTAAACATTGTTTGCAAATTGGGAAAAAGCTAAAGATTGGGGCAGATTTCAAGGAAATAGGGTACCTTCGACTAATCATAGTTCAAAACCACCTAATTCGTCACGCCCTTTCCATCAACGTCCGCGCTTGGTTCGAATACGAATCGGAGATCTGGGAGACTATTTGCGTCGGTGACCAGTACAACTCTAATTGAACTGTTAGTTCTCCTTGCTTGAAAGATCTCGGAACCCTAGATTCATTGCCTTGACTTCAACTCTACTCAGACAAATTCGGCGTCACCAATCGCTCCGAAGAACCTCTTCATCGTCCCAAGGCAGATGCAATCGAAAATTCAGAACTGATGGCTGGGAATGGGAAAGGGAGAGAGAGGAAGCAATTTGGGCGAGCATGAGGAGGGTAGAGTCGGACAATTTCTAGTTTGGGGCAGTCGAGGAGAAGAGGTGAGAGAGAAAGAGGTCGGAGATGCGAGCCCTCCATTAGTGAATACCTTGACCTCCATGAACGAGAAAGAGAAAGGAGACGTGCGTTTCTTTTTTTTTTTTTGTATGGATTGGGCCGCTTAGCCATTTCGACCTTTTTTTTGGCCCAACTTTTTTTTTATTAAATCAAACCCGCACCAGGTTATCTCTAATGAGCTCATTTTCACTTTAAATATAATTTTCATTTTAAGCACCATTTTCATTTTAACCACACCCTATATATATATATTATATATGGAAGTAGAGCTGGCAAAATCTGATCCGACCCGAGAAACCCGACCGACTCACCCGGACCGAAACCCGACCGAACCCGAAAATTTGGGGTTATCCATAACCCGAACCCGACACCGAGCCCGATCGATGTTAACCCAAAACCTAAGTGACCCGAATACAGACAAACCCGACTCAACCCTGATCCGACTCAAATCAGACCCGACCCGAATTTCAACCCGACCCGACGCCCAACCCGACCCGACTCCCAACTGACCTGACTCCCAACCCGACCCGACTCCCAACCGATCCGACTCCCAACCCGACCTGAATATCCTTGAATATATATCTATTATACATTTATAATATTAAACAAAAAAATATTATAATCCATTATCGAGCTATTGATAGTTAATGCTATTTCTAACCAAAATAAAATTTTCATTGATCAAAGTAAAAACTTAAAACCATTAGTGCATAAGGCCATGTTTATCAAGGGATACTAGGGATACTCGGAATACTAATATTTTATTCTTCTCTTTCCACCACATCATCCTAGGATCCCATTCTTATTTTTCCCACTTTATCAATAATATCCATAGTATCCCAAAACCCACCTTTTCCTATCAATTCAATTTACAATTATACCCCTCTCCCATAATTATTTCCATCCTTTACTAGCAAACCAATTTACTATTATACCCCTCTCGACTCATTTTCTCCAATCTAGCTTAATTTATAATGTAATAACACATCATTTCTACCATATATTGTACATGAATCATGACATTTATTATGTAATAACACATGTTTATTGTAAACGGATCTATCATTTATCTGTTTTGGGCTAACAGATTATTCAAATGATAATAAATTATTACTAACGAAATATAACGAAAAATATTTTGTAAGGTATTATTACATTTAATTCTATTCAAACGAATTTTTTTTTCAAAATATAATCAAATATATTCAAACTTGGTGTCTATGTGTAGAGAAAAATGAATCTAGTATTTTGGTATATTTTTTTAATTTTTTTTAAACATTTTCATTGTTTAAAATTAGATTTCGTAATTGTATAAACCTTCCAGCAGATTAAATCTCGACCGTCCCTTCTGCCTGATCACAGCCGTCCGCTCAGCAGCCACTCCGGAAGCTACACGTGGCACCTGTTCACCTACAGTTGCGCCCAGACGATGCCCCTTGCAACACATCGTCTCCTTTTGGCTCCCAACTGAAACGACGTCTTTCTGGGCTTTAATTCTGAAGAAAACAAATTGCTCCTTCCACATCCTTTGCTTTTCAGTGGGAGCATTAATTGTAGTAGATACTTGTAGAGATATCAGGACAAGTATCGAAAACAAGGATACTATCACTCCACCCCTTATTTTAATATTAAAAAAGCCCAAGTACTGTAACGGCCCAGAATTATGATTTCCGGGTTACGTTTCAAGGGATGAAAACCCTTGTTCGGATCTTGCAATCCAGGTACGGGTCGAGGTTTCAAACTCATTTTAAGATTTGTAGAAAGAGGGATTTCAAACCCTGAAACCTCGAAGGGCCGTTGGGTACCCTTAACCTGTCCTAAGACTATGTCGCGGAAACCATTTCAAACGGAAGTAAAGCGGAAGTAAAGTACAGATACAAGTGCCACGGCGGAGCCGGGTCAAAACGGAGTCAAAAGTATAAATCCAAAAACAATATAATCAAAGTCTGGTGAAGTCTATAACTCCAGCGCTCACTCTCCGCCGACAAAATGACTCGCGCAATAAGCAAACAGCACCGATAGGATGAACATAAATAATTCCTAAAAAAATTGATTTGGGGCGGGATCAGATCGATGCCCACTTAACTCTGCATCCCAACCATAAGCACACATATACGCTATACCTAATAAAGATGCTCTAATGCAGTACGAAATTCAAACACACTAGCATGGTCCTAGTTCATAATATTGTGCAGAAATACTGTAAAGGGCCCAAGACAATGCCAAGTGGCATATCCCTCTCCTACCTCCACCCCTTCCGACAGGCGGAGACTGGCCAGCTCGTGAATGCATTCATTCATAATAGGGCGGCACGCATGCCTAACCCGCTCCACAATAAAGCCCGCGGGCATATCATAATATAAGGAAGTACTCGATTGACCCAGGGTACCCGATGAGGCTGGGCTACCCTATGACCCTAGCAAAGACTCTAGGACTATCACAGATAACAGCCGTTCTGTTTACATACGCACAAAGAAATAGAATGCTCAACGATCGATGCAACCTAGCATGGTACTACATGGCATGCTGATCATGAATGCAAGCACCTAGTATATCATGCACCTAAAGCAGGGAATAGCTTTATTCAATCTGAGTAAGCTCCGAAGAGACTTACCTGGAAGTGCAGAATAGCAAAAGACAACAACTAGGTATACAGAAAGCCAACATGTCACAGATGATCACCTAACACATGCATAAGTAATATAAATAAGTCTACTTCTAATGTTACTTAAGCATATATTATCACACACAAGTCATCAATTTTATTCCTCATTTTCCCAAGATTTTCCGAAACTCTTTTAAAACCTCAAGTTAGATCAAATCACTATTCAAAACGTTTTCTCAATCATCCAGAAATCCATTTATAAAACATTACCCTTTCGTCAACTTATTTTATTATTATTTCAAGACAAATCCGACAAGGTTAGATCATTTCCAAAAATCATCTTCTTAATTTCTATTAAACTCTTTTCCATTCATCAAATCAATTTCCAACCTTGAAAACCTTTTCCCAATTCTCTTTCAAATCCAAGTCCAAATAATATATTTTAAATCCCTTTATATTTTAAGATCCATAATCTAATAACATATTTAATCCAATTAGTTAATAATTAACATAGTCAACCCAAAAATTCCCCAAAATGAGTCTTATAACCACTATTCAATTCATATAAGTATATTCACCAAATTAGGCCCATGCCAAAAGCCCAACCCATTTTAAATCCGGATCCCATTCAAAACCACAGCCCAACTCCCCTAAAATGGTGGACCGGTTTTATACATATTAAAAAAAAAAGGTGAATCGGACCCTCTTTATGATAGGAAACCGAACACAACAAAAAAAACACTGTTCACCCGTCCCTAACATCAGCTGTTCGAAATCCGGAAAGGGAAGAGGAGAAGAAGGCTTCTCCGGCGACAATACCGAGCTTCGGCCACTCAATTGGGCACCCAGAACTACAAATTGAGCAAGAAAGGGAAGAATAGGAAGAAGAAGCTCACCGAAATGGAATCCCGCCGGGAAAGCTCAAAGATGCCTCGTCGGAAGGTTTCGAGGTCGTCGGAGTCGAATCGATGCTCGCCGGAGACGTAACCATGCCGGAAGTGGCCTAGGAAGGGGTAAGAGGGTTAAAGGTGAACCTTTGCGAGGTTAGGAGGTGGAAGGAAAGTAACCCAAATACTTACCGTATCAAAATCGCAACGGAGGGGGGAGGAGGACGATGGGCTGCCCTCGGCGCGTCCGACCCTTTTCTGGGCTCCTTTGGCTGCTGCGGGCGTCGAGGAAGTCGTGAGGAGTGCTACTGTCGATCGTCGAAGGAGGAAGGCTGCTCAGCTTGCTCTCCTCGGTGACTGCGGTGGTGTTGGCGGCTGGACACGAGAAAGGAGGGAGATGGTGGCGTGAAGGGGCGGTCACGGTGGCTCGAATTCAGTAACGGAAGGGGGAACGGGGAGGAGAAACGGTGAGGTGCTGGTGGTCCTCTGGTGGTTTCCTGGTGTTGTGCAGAGGATGAATCGAGAGAGTAGTGAATTGCTTAAGAAAAGGAAGAACAAAAGGGAAAAGGGGAAAGCTTGGGGATGGTTCTTCTGGGTTTGAAAGGAGCATTGAGGAATGAAGTGTGTATGTGAGGTGGGTTGCTGGGATTCAATAAAAGGGGGATGGCGTGCTGACTGCTGCTACCTCTGCTACAATCGGACAAGGAGCTGAGCTGAAGAAAGTGATTTTGCATCTTTGCCTCAAATGGAGAACAAGGTAAGTGAGGGGTGGTATTGTTGCAATGCTACTGTCGACACAGAAGGGGAAGGAGCTCCTTGAATTTGTAATGGGGCAAGGGAAGAAGACAAAAATAGCTTATAGCTAGACTTTGCTAGTGCTGGGCAATTAGGATGGGAGGAAAGAAGGGGTCCCAAAATACATTTTTAATTACCTAAATGGATAAATAAATAAATAAATAAATAAATTGTTCCAAAACCTGCTTACTCGAGTTGATTACGTCGCGATTAAAATTTACGCTTAACTTTTTGAATTCCGAATTTTTATTATTTTTTTTTGACATGAATCCCTTTTTATTTAATTATTTATTAAAATTTATTATTTAAAAAATCCGAGCCTTTACAAGTACCCCTCAAGTCCCCCCCGTTAAACATGTTGGGTCCCTTAGGCATACCAGGGTGATATTCTACCACCCCGCCTTTAATTGGTAAATAAAGAGTGGCCATATCCATTCTACCACCCCGCCACATCACCAAAAAAAATATAACCCTTTTATCATTATAAGAGAAAATAATTAAATGCTAACCATCATCATCAATTATTTTAATGGAGTATTAAAAGCAAATTCTAAGTTCATTTTGATTTCCCTCCCAGACGCGTTCAATCCCACCAAATGCTACATGCTAGTATTTCATTTTTTTTCCCTCTCACATCTTGAAAATATTTTCAAAATCCCGCCTAAACATTTCACGTTCTAAATTTCAACCTCCCAATGCTAGGGACCATGTGGTATAGGTATTCCCTAACCATTCCGGAATGGCTCACCGGAAAGGACTTGTGGATAATAGTCATAGGTCCCCGGTTCGAACCCCGGAATGGCCGCTCTTTATTTACCAATTCAAGGTATAGGTATTCCCTAATTCCCTCCTATTTTATTCTCCTTTCCCTCCTCAAATTTCATTCCCTCCCAATAAATTTTCATTTCCTCCTAGTTTATGAAATTTCTTTTATAATGAATAATCTAATTAACAAAAATTCTAAATCATTTAATGATGAATGATTTCTGGGTTACGTTTTAAGGGATAAAACCCCTTGTTCGGATCTTGCAATCCAGGTACGGGTCGAGGTTTCAAACTCATTTTAAGATTTGTAGAAAGAGGGATTTCAAACGCTGAAACCTCGAAGGGCCGTTGGGTACCCTTAACCTGTCCTAAGACTATGTCGCGGAAAACATTTCAAACGGAAGTAAAGCGGAAGTAAAGTACAGATACAAGTGCCACGACGGAGCCGGGTCAAAACGGAGTCAAAAGTATAAATCCAAAACAATATAATCAGAGTCTGGTGAAGTCTATAACTCCAGCGCTCACTCCTCGCCGACAAAATGACCCGCGCAATATGCAAACAGCACCGATAGGATGAACATAAATAATTCCTAAAAAAATTGATTTGGGGCGGGATCAGATCGATGCCCACTTAACTCTGCATCCCAACCATAAGCACACATATACGCTATACCTAATAAAGATGCTCTAATGCAGTACGAAATTCAAACACACTAGCATGGTCCTAGTTCATAATATTGTGCAGAAATACTGTAAAGGGCCCCAGACAATGCCAAATGGCATATCCCTCTCCTAGCTCCACCCCTTCCGACAGGCGGAGACTGGCCAGCTCGTGAATGCATTCATTCATAATCGGGGGGCACGCATGCCTAACCCACTCCAAAATAAAGCCCGCAGGCATATCATAATATAAGGAAGTACTCGATTGACTCAGGGTACCCGATGAGGCTGGGCTACCCTATGACCCTGGCAAAGACTCTAGGACTATCACAGATAACGGCCGTTCTGTTTACATACGCACAAAGAAATAGAATACTCAATGATCGATGCAACCTAGCATGGTACTACATGGCATGCTGATCATGAATGCAAGCACCTAGTATATCATGCACCTAAAGCAGGGAATAGCTCTATTCAATCTGAGTAAGCTCCGAAGAGACTTACTTGGAGATGCAGAACAGCAAGATAACACAAGCAAGGGCCCAAATGCAAGTCAAAAGCTATCCAAGAGCAATACACACCTATCATCAAGCCATTTCCATAAGCTATCGTGCCGACATTCATACATACGAAACCCAAGTTCTCAACATACTCAAAACCAACCGATAGTAAAACTGTTTTCCAAAACCTTTCCGATACGATCAACATCAACCAAATAATTTACTTCCAATTAAACCCATTGATAAAATCGTACCAACATATTTTCCAAACTCTTAAATCCCAAATTAATTCAGCTTATTTTCAAGATAATCTCTCAAATCATACTTGGCAAAATTCCGACGTTAACATTTAAACCTTAAAACCAATACCTCAAAATCATATTATAGAATTAATTTCGGCATTTCTATTTCCAAAATCATTATATAAATAAATTCCGGCATTAAATCATCAAACAATTCTATTTTCACAAACCATATATATATATCAATGACAATAAAAATCTCATAATTACCAAAATCACATATCATAAAATACATATTCTAATAATATTATTTTAAAGTACTTTAAAATGGATAATCATAATTTCCGAAAATATATCTTTCAAATAAAATCAAGAATAATATATACCCATAAGACATATCGATATAACATATCAATATAAAGCAATTAACATGTAATAGCTTAACAAAACATTAAAACCCCCAGCCCACAAATATAATCCAGAAAGAAACCCAAACCCGCCCAAGGAAAGGCCCAATCCGGATTCCTCACAGGATATAACCCGGTAACAAAACCGGATCCACTAGCCCAATGGAGAAGAAAAAGGGAAGGGCTCGGATCCCCCATACCCTAAGAACCCGACCCGAGTAGAAGCCCAAGGAGATAGGCCCAAAACCAACACAAACCTGTCTCCTTCCTTGAACGGACAGAAGCTGAGAACGCCGCTCTGAACGACGGAAATGAGAGGAAGAAGAACAGATCCCGTCGGCGGCTCTCTCAACCCAAGACTCTCCCAACCCGATCGACGACAAATTCCGACCAGAACCCACACCGAAAGGAAGAAACGCGCACAGGAAGAAGGGAGAAAGAGGAGGATTACCAAGCTCGGAGCTCTCGCCGGAAAACCTTCGTCGGAGGCACGATTGAACTTCGTCGGAGTCGGAATCGAGAAAGCTTGACCTGGGAAGGAAAGAAATAGAATAAAGGTGAAGCTTTAAGGGGTAAACGATCGGAAGACGAAGGACAACCATGACCGACCTTCGAGCGGAATGCAGGGGACGAACGCGGCTCGAACGGCTCCGTTGGAGCTCCCGGGCGTCGGCGGGGATCCTGATTGCATCTCCGATTGCTGGAGGTGGATGGAGGTGTTGATGGCCGTCTCCAGCTTCTCGAGAACGAGGGGTGGGGCTCGGAAGTGCTCGGAACAAGGCTGTCAGGTGCTCGGGAAAGCGCTCGGAGCGCTCAGCTACTGGGCACACATGAAGGAAGGTGAACGCAGTGGAGTCTGGGCTGCAAGGAGGGTGAGTGTCGAGTGAAGATTTCCAAGGGGAAAGAGAACCTAGATTGTGCTTGACAATGGGGAGAAGAGGAAGAAGATGGGTTTTGTGGGTTTTGCTGGGTGTTTGAATCTCAGAGAAAGAAGTAGGGGATGGGCTACCTTCAGAAATTGGCGTGGCTAGCTGCAGTCAAATATCAGACAAAACTTGTTGCTAATATTGCTGAGCTGTCGAGATAAGGAGAAGGGAAGAGGACAAGGGTGAGCTGCAATCTCTCTTGATTTCGGATGGAAGAAGAAAAGAATCAGTTGGTGTGGTCCCCAAATGTGTTCCAAATACCCACGAAAATATCTCGAAATCCGATTTCTCGACCTTATCCCGTCTTGATTAAAATAACGCTTCAAAATTACAAGGATATCGACATTCCAAAGTTTATTTCAAATTCCGAGGCGAAACGATAGAATTGTCCTTCAAAGATCAAAATTGGGCCGGAATTGGCTTTAAGAGTTTCAGTTTCGATTTAGTAATATTATTATTTTTTTATTTTTTTTTAACTTAAATCTATTTATATTATTTATTGAAATTTATTATTTAAAATTCGGGCCTTTACAGAGAGTAGTTGTGCAACTTTTATCAAACACATGTGCATTAATTGGAATACTTCATGATCTATAATGCAACTGTACAAAATATTTCATTTGCAGGCATTCAAGATATATGTATTAACAACTGTACTAAGCACTAGAACATTGACAAAAAGAACCTAACAGAAAGAAAAATTAAATAGACATTTTAAACACTAATCAATTGCAGCTTCTCTTTTCATATTTCCAGTCATTTCACTCTCTCTAAAGTAGTAAAGATTCAAGCATCGAGTCAAACTCTAAAATAAAGAACAACTGAGATTCAAACTACACTTCTTGAGGCTAGAATTCGAAAGTGAATCAAGGTAAAAAAAAACCCTAATTTGTAAACATTGTTGGCAAATTGGGAAAAAGCTAAAGATTGGGGCAGATTTCAAGGAAATAGGGTACCTTCGACTAATCATAGTTCAAAACCACCTAATTCGTCACGCCCTTTCCATCAACGTCCGCGCTTGGTTCGAATACGAATCGGAGATCTGGGAGACTATTTGTGTCGGTGACCAGTACAACTCTAATTGAACTGTTAGTTCTCCTTGCTTGAAAGATCTCGGAACCCTAGATTCATTGCCTCGACTTCAACTCTACTCAGACAAATTCGGCGTCACCAATCGCTCCGAAGAACCTCTTCATCGTCCCAAGGCAGATGCAATCGAAAATTCAGAACTGATGGCTGGGAATGGGAAAGGGAGAGAGAGGAAGCAATTTGGGCGAGCATGAGGAGGGTAGAGTCGGACAATTTCTAGTTTGGGGCAGTCGAGGAGAAGAGGTGAGAGAGAAAGAGGTCGGAGATTCGAGCCCTCCATTAGTGAATACCTTGACATCCATGAACGAGAAAGAGAAAGGAGACGCGCGTTTCTTTTTTTTTTGTGTATGGATTGGGCCGCTTAGCCATTTCTACCTTTTTTTTGGCCCAATTTTTTTTATATTAAATCAAACCCACACCAGGTTATCTCTAATGAGCTCATTTTCACTTTAAATATAATTTTCATTTTAAGCACCATTTTCATTTTAACCACCCCCTATATATATATATATATATATATATATATATATATATATATATATATATATATATATATATATATATATATATATATATATATATATATATATATATATATATATATATATATATATATTATATATGGAAGTAGAGCTGGCAAAATCTGATCCGACCCGAGAAACCCGACCGACTCACCCGGACCGAAACCCGACCGAACCCGAAAATTTGGGGTTATCCATAACCCGAACCCGACACCGAGCCCGATCGATGTTGACCCGAAACCCGAAGTGACCCGAATACAGACAAACCCGACTCAACCCTGATCCTACTCAAATCAGACCCGACCCGAATTTCAACCCGACCCGACGCCCAACCCGACCCGACTCCCAACTGACCTGACTCCCAACCCGACCCGACTCCCAACCGATCCGACTCCCAACCCGACCTGAATATCCTTGAATATATATCTATTATACATTTATAATATTAAACAAAAAAATATTATAATCCATTATCGAGCTATTGATAGTTAATGCTATTTCTAAACAAAATAAAATTTTCATTGATCAAAGTAAAAACTTAAAACCATTAGTGCATAAGGCCATGTTTATCAAGGGATACTAGGGATACTCGGAATACTAATATTTTATTCTTCTCTTTCCACCACATCATCCTAGGATCCCATTCTTATTTTTCCCACTTTATCAATAATATCCATAGTATCCCAAAACCCACCTTTTTCTATCAATTCAATTTACAATTATACCTCTCTCCCATAATTATTTCCATCCTTTACTAGCAAACCAATTTACTATTATACCCCTATCGACTCATTTTCTCCAATCTAGCTTAATTTATAATGTAATAACACATCATTTCTACCATATATTGTACATGAATCATGACATTTATTATGTAATAACACATGTTTATTGTAAACGGATCTATCATTTATCTGTTTTGGGCTAACAAATTATTCAAATGATAATAAATTATTACTAACGAAATATAACGAAAAATATTTTGTAAGGTATTATTACATTTAATTCTATTCAAACGAATTTTTTTTTCAAAATATAATCAAATATATTCAAACTTGGTGTCTATGTGTAGAGAAAAATGAATCTAGTATTTTGGTATATTTTTTTTAAATTTTTTTTAACATTTTCATTGTTTAAAATTAGATTTCGTAATTGTATAAACCTTCCAGCAGATTAAATCTCGACCGTCCCTTCCGCCTGATCACAGCCGTCCGCTCAGCAGCCACTCCGGAAGCTACACGTGGCACCTGTTCACCTACAGCTGCGCCCAGACGATGCCCCTTGCAACACATCGTCTCCTTTTGGCTCCCAACTGTAACGACGTCGTTCTGGGCTTTAATTCTGAAGAAAACAAATTGCTCCTTCCACATCCTTTGCTTTTTAGTGGGAGCATTAATTGTAGTAGATACTTGTAGAGATATCAGGACAAGTATCGAAAACAAGGATACTATCACTCCACCCCTTATTTTAATATTAAAAAAGCCCAAGTACCCCTCAAGTCCCCCCGTTAAACATGCTGGGTCCCTTAGGCATACCAGGGTGATATTCTACCACCCCGCCTTGATTTGGTAAATAAAGAGTGGCCATATCCATTCTACCACCCCGCCACATCACCAAAAAAAATATAACCCTTTTATCATTATAAGAGAAAATAATTAAATGTTAACCATCATCATCAATTATTTTAATGGAGTATTAAAAGCAAACTCTAAGTTCATTTTGATTTCCCTCCCAGACGCGTTCAATCCCACCAAATGCTACAGACTAGTATTTCATTTTGATTCCCTCTCACATCTTGAAAATATTTTCAAAATCCCGCCTAAACATTTCACGTTCTAAATTTCAACCTCCCAATGCTAGGGACCATGTGGTATAGGTATTCCCTAACAATTCCGGAATGGCTCACCGGAAAGGACTTGTGGATAATAGTCATAGGTCCCCGGTTCGAACCCCGGAATGGCCGCTCTTTATTTACCAATTCAAGGTATAGGTATTCCCTAATTCCCTCCTATTTTATTCTCCTTTCCCTCCTCAAATTTCATTCCCTCCCAATAAATTTTCATTTCATCCTAGTTTATGAAATTTCTTTTATAATGAATAATCTAATTAACAAAAATAAAATTCGACCAGACAAAAATAAAATTTTACTGTTGTAATAATCTATTTAACAAAAATAAAGTGATCGATCAAATTATTTGTAATGAATAAAATATAAAATCATAACTTTATTTAGACGTAAAAGATAATGTTTTATTTATAACGAATTTTATATCATCTACTTAAATACTTAATAATCTAACATAAATAATTGAATATAGTTTTAAAAAAACAAGATTACGGAATATGAATATATGATAGTTTTATAAGTTGTATACTTAATTTTAATACTTATATTTAGAATTTTATATTATCTCACATGAGTAACATTAAAAAAAATGATCGATCAAATCACTTGAAGTGAATAAAATATAAAATCATAACTTTATTTAGAAATGAAAGATAATAATATTTCTATAATGAATTTTATATCATCTACTTAAATACTTAATAATCAAACACAAATAATTGAATATGTTTAAAAAAAACAAGATTACGAGAATATGAAATTATGAATTATGAATATAGGATAGTTTTATAAGTTGTATTCGTGATTTTATATTACCTTATTTTCCAAAATTTGATGAGGGATGAATCATGAATGGAATACTTTAAATGCATCGAATATTCGAATCCATCGAATATTCTAATTCATCGAATAATCGAAGATGAATTTATGTATGATGATTAAGGTAATCTTGTTTAGTTATTTTATATTACCTTGTTTACTTTATCAGTATTTAAGATTAACTCACAAAGGAGTCGGTTTACTAGATTACTAAAACTCCAAAATTCATCAACTCATAGTATATTCATATAGATTGATATAAATCATTACTCGTTTACTCTTTTAATGATGAATGATTGATTTGAATTCAAAATTCTCATTTCTTACTAATAAAAGATGAGTACAATGGGTATATTATAACTTGAATCATATACATAGTGAAATTTCTTTTGAAAACTACTTTTTGACACAAATAACAATCACGCAAATAACGTGAATTATCTTTTAGATAGGGAATCAATGATGAATAGAATGAGCTTACCAGTGTTATTAAAATTGGGATTCTAAATCAGATCGGTGAAAAGGTGTGAGGATCTAACCGTAGAATCGACTCGTAGGATCGTAAGATCCCACCACATGGATGATTTTTTTTTAAATGAAGTTAATATGTTTAATATTTGATAAATATTATGTTAAATCATAAAAAATACCCATAAAGATTGTAAAATTTTAAAAATAAACTAATATAATATAGAATTATAGATTAACTAAATATATTATAATTTTTTATAGAATTATTAGAAATTTCTTATAATAGACATTTTATAGGATTGTTATAATCGCAAAAAAGGATCGGGATCGTTTTTCCATTTTTAGATCATAGGATTGTTGGAATCGTAGGATCGAATCGAATTTTAACAACATTGGAGCTTACGAGCCAATGAGTAGATTATATATTGAATCGTATTTAATTTTACTAAAATGCTTTTTGAAATACATAAATATGTAAATAACATGAATTACATATTCAATTTAATAAAATTGATTCCTGGAAGTCCCGAATGAACATGATTCAACAAATTCAACCCAAACAATTAAAAGTTTGAAACAAACTTAGACCCGCTTCTACTTGAAACCTTAATGAGATCGACCCGAGTACCGACTCGAAACCCGAACGAGACCGACCCGATTCTGACCGAAAACCCGAATGCGCCCAACCCGATTCTGACCGAAACCCGACCAAACGGAATTTCATTTTGACCGAATCCGACCCGACTCGACCCGACCAAGCCCAATACAGAAATTTTGACCAAATTGACTCGACTCATCAGTGACCGGACTCGAATGTGATCGACCCGAACCCGACCGGATGACCCGAATTGCCAGCTCTATATGGAAGAGTTAAAATGTAAAATTGATTAGGGTGTAAAATTCTTAAGGTGTAAAATTTTGGGTTGGGGCGCGCGCGGGTCTGATTTATAAAAACCGAACAGGATCTGTTTCATTAAATAAAAAGGCTGAACCGAAAAAATAAAACACTGTCCTCTCTTAAATTGCTCGTTGATTGAAAATATGGGAGTGTACACCAGCATAACCTTCACTCTCGGCCACCTGCACTCGCAGCGGCGCACCCACCTCGAGCCACCTCCGGCCACCAGCGCCAAGCCGCACCCGAGTCCACCCCTGTGCGCACCCCCCGAGCCCATACTTGGCTTGGTTCGGGCCACCTACTGCCCAATCGAGCCCACAATATGCTTCTTCTCTCCTCGCTCTCCACGCCACCCACGAGCCACCTACGGCCACTAGCCCCCACCCGCTCGAACCACCTCGCTCAGGCGCACCCCCCGAGACCGGAACCCCCTTGGTTCGTGCCCAGCCAAGCTCGCACCGAGCCCATCTCCCACAACAGTGTTGTTGGCCTTTTCGGCTCGAAACCATGCGAAAATCCCGATTTTTACCATTGTTTCAACTCGAATTTGGTATGATTTCTAACCCTAAACTTTTTTATTACAATTATTTAGATTGTTTGAATGATTTAGATTGAGATTGAAAATCTAGGGTTTGATTTATGCTGGAATATGGGGGGGGGGGGGGGGGGGGGGGGGTTTGCCAAAAGTCAAATTGATTGAAATTGATGATATGATTGTGTTGTTGGGTTGATTTTGAGCTAATTTCATGTTCATAGCATTGTCAAATTATTTATGGATCATAAGCTAATTGGATTTTAGAATTTCATTGCGATATGCTTTAGAATTTGGGTTTTTTTTTGCCAAAAGCCAAGTTGACTGAAATTGATAATATGGTTGTGTTGTTGGGTTGATTTGAAGCTAATTTCATGTTCATAGCGCGCATTGTCAAATTGTTTATGGATCATGAGCTTATTGGATTTTAGAATTTTATTGCGATATACTTTAAGTCGATTAGATTCTTCTATTTTAGCATGAAAATCATAATTTAACCTGTTAGCTCAATTGGTAGAGAAATGAGCGTTTGCACAAAGATGTGGGTTCAAATCCCACATAGGTTACATAATAGACAAGAACGCAACAATCCCAAATTGCTAATCATGCACATCATATCTTAGTTATGCACTTCTTAACCATAATTATGCACATTTTAATCTTATTTATGCACTTTAATTTAAAAGCCTATTAATTAATATGCACAACATAATATTATATTTGCACATTTTAATCTTATTTATGAACTTTAATTTAAAAGCATATTATATATGCACAACATAATATTATATTTGCACAACATAATATTATATTTTCACATTTTACACTACTAGAAATTTGTTATTTAACATCGGGTAATAGCCAATGTCTTTAAAAAAAAATCGATGTCTATGTGGGGGATGTAAAAAGTCAAAAGTTTTTCACATCGGCCAGTGACGTAGCGTGAAGGGAGATCGATGCCTATGCTCACTCCAATCAAATAAATTTATGCTCGAATCCCTCTATAGTATAGTGGAAATCAAGGTCGATCCAAGGGAGTATGTCAGCGGTGCTATCCTAGTTGTTTTATGGACGAAAATAGGGGAATAAATGGTGCAAGTAGGGGCTGTAAATGGTGGTGAACACACTGAATTTGGCTCAAGTAACAAGTGATTGCAATATATGAGAAAGAACTTCCAAGATTAAGGCTAACCACAACAACAAACACATGTATAAATCAATGAATCGTGTAAGAAATCATGCTTTTATCTTAAAGAGATAGCTTTCGCATACTCAACAAATAGATAATAGAGGTGATCACATAAAACCTATTTGTTTCTACCTTTCTTAATTAGATCCCTTTCACTTTCGTCAAAGATCCCTAATTACTATCAATGTTAACAATCTCCTCTTTCAATTCAACTGCAACAATGAATTCCCTTAAATTTTCATCAAAGGGTTAACCACATAGGTAGAATAAGATAAAAACATCAAATAAACATAGATTCATTCATCCACACACATGCCTATTATTGGGTTCACCCCAACCCTAGAAGATGGGGAAACTACTCACTCATTGCAAAGGAAAACACAAAAACAATGGAAGAATTCATAATCTTAAACTGCATAAATCAAACCTTAAATTAACGTTCAAGCCTTCAACCAAAACTCCAGAAAACGTACGTCAGTTGCTGCTGTAAAATCAGCCGTCAGTGCTGTGTGGAGAGAGATACCTAATTAGCCTCTAATTGGCTTTATTTTAAAGATAAAAATTCTAGACTTAATCTCCAAGGAAAATAATAAAAATCTAACTAAGGAAGGATAAAATATCCCAAGTCTATCTAACTAAAAGATCCTAAAAGAAATTTAGAAGAAAACCCTAATTAAAAAGCCCAGGTAATAAATTCAGCCCACGGAATCTTTTGCTGGTGCGCAGGGTATCGGCGCCGAGGTCTCAGGTGTCGGCGCCGAGGTATCTGTTCGAATGCAGTAACTTCTTATTTTCTCCAGCTTTTCGACTCTGTCTTCAATCGTACTTTCCCGAGTCCTTGTTAATCCGATTGACGCATATGAATATGCGTTGGAAAGCTCTTTTCAAGGACTACAAATCTCATGAAGGCTCCAGATCTTGAATCAAAGTGATGGATGGCGAAAATAAGGCTTTTCTCCAGCCACACCACTTTTTGCTTTTGCTTGGCTCCTCTATTGCCTTCGTGATTTTTCCATAACCTCTAAAATGCGTCGAAACTCTTCCAAATCAGCTCCAATACCTATAAAATCACACCAAAGCTTGTGTAGATTCCATATCTTGCAATATTAAGCATAACTACACATTTTCCTTACTTTCCCAACACAAAAGCTAATAACATGACTTAAATGGAATGAAAACATGATGCAAAATAAGACTAAATATGTGGACATTAGTCAGAACCCGATGTTTTTGTATGTTATAACATCGTTTATATTTTAAATCCGATTTCTTTGTTATCCTATAACATCGATTATAAAATATAACCGATGTTATAACATACAAAGACATCGGGTTCTGGCCGATGTGAAAAACTTTTGACTTTTTACATCCCCCACATAGACATCGATTTTTTTTTTAAAGACATCGGCTATTACCCGATGTGAAATGACATATTTGTGGGTTTATTTATTTATTATTGTAGCCTATACGAGATTTGAACCCGCATCTTTGTGTTTGAACACAATGCTCTTCCATTTGAGCTAATAGGCTTTAAATTAGATAGAATGTTTTTACATGTATGTAAGAAGTGCAAGCGCAAATTTGTGACAAGATTTCAGCACTCACTCAAGTCTAAGAATCATACAAGCACACCAGAAGAGCGCAATTTGTGCATATCGACATTACTATCAGAAACTACATGATTTAAGAAAATAGTTGTGTTTTCTATCCATCATTAGATGAGGCGTGCAAATATAACCTTATCTATATAAATCATGTAACAAAATGAAAAGAACGTCAAAGATACATGCCTGAAATATGTTTAGCCATGCCCCCATTGTCGGAGCAGCACGAGGAGCTAGCCATCACAGTATGACAACCAACTTTAACGCATCAGTTTTGATTTCCATAATATTGTTCTACACGGTAACAAGCGTGTTGACAATGTTTTAGAACAAAGACAATCTACATAATAGTTACAGAGCTAAACTCTTTGCTAAGGACACTTACCACAACAGCAAACGCAAAAGCAAGAGGAAATGCACATGCAAACATCATGATCATTCCGAATTGCAAAGCCAATTCCAGAAAATCTGCAAAGTAGGTTCATAATTCTAAAATCCTTCTAATTTCCTCAAAATGAGCTATTGCCAAAAAACAGAAAGAAAACACACAACGATTATCATCAAACATTCCATCTTCGATCCCTCCACCTATACTAGCAGCATAAGCAGGTTTTAGAAGGGCACATGATTCGAATCTTTTTCTTGCCTAAAGGGCATGCCCCATTTTACAATGTGGCTGCAAAGAGGTAGAGATGAGTTAAAGAAAAGTACCTAACTGTATATTTCTTAAATTTGTACTGGAGGCAGGGTGCAAAGTTCTCCATCAGATTCTCGAAAACCTGAAAAACACAGAAGATTACTTCATAAATCTGAAATTACTTTACTGCTTGTAAGGGAAAGATAAACATCTCATTCTGTCAATGTATATTAACCTGCGACATAATCAGGCACCAAATCAGAATAAAAAAGATCAATGAAGAAGAACATGCAAAAATCAACCATGTACAAATTAAATATAATTAACAAACTAGGAAATTAAGAGTAACCACAAAACATGTCAAATATAGATGAAGAAGAAAATGCAAAAAAAGTCACAAAAATAATGTTCGACCTTGCATGTGCATTTTCACTTTGTTGCAAAATTCTTAAAGCTTTAGCTCAAGAGATTATAAAATCAACCATGTCAACCGAAGAGCAAACATGACAGCAGACATTTTGGCAAAGATGGGTGTGAGATTAGATGAGCGTTTCACTCAATTCCTTACTATTCCAAATAGCATTTTTTATTTTGTACTCACTTATCCATAGTGGGGCTATCAGCTAAGTTTAATCAATAAATTACTTCATAAAACTGGATTTGGTTACTTTATACTATTCTAGGAGCCAGAGGAGTAAAAGGGTCGCCAATAGCATGTTATAAGTTGCAAGGCTGAACCAATATATGGGCAAAGTTGGCCAATTAGTTAATAGAAACTGGCGATAAGATTTAATATGCAAATACAAACACAAACACAGTTATTAATGCCCCATGCATAAAATACAACCAGAATGCCTTGGAACTATTTTTGGTATAAACTACAAATCTTGCACATAGTCCTAAGGGAAGGATTTCTTAAGAGTTTTACACATTCATAACCACTTATAAGTTATATCCGTAAAAATCCATCACATCGAAGTGTCTGTCCAAGATTTCAAATAAATGCCACTCCTAACTTAGAAGGGCAGGAGAAAATCAGTGCTAGAAATTCATTACTCATTGGTAGGGTTAAAATGTCAGCCAGTGTGAAACAAATGATCCCTACTGTTTTTGCTGAGATCAAAGTCCATCACACCAATCCTTTTATTCGGATAGAAGAATGTTACATTTGTACACGATTCAACAACATAACTTTTTTATGAAAACCTGTTATTTGTAACCACAAAAGGGAAAGGGTCATTACATAAAAATGGAAAAAGAAGCCCAGGAACTGAGAGCTTCGAAGTCTGTTTACCTCATGTATTTCTCAAAAGCACTCGTTCGTAAATAATTCATTTTGTGATAGATAGCTGAAATTCTTTTTTCACCTGATCGAATCTATGCATTTTACTGAATAATGAACATGGTTGATTGTCCTCTCATAAGTAGTAACCTATAACCTTCTGCATTCAAACATTTTTCCCTAATGTCTCATCCCTTCTCATGACATTTCCTCCTCTCCCACTATGCACTCAATCTTGCAGAACTGTAGATGTAATTTAACTAGCAGCAAAACTACCAGAGTTGAGTAGGTGGAGTTTTCTTTCTTTTAAACACTTACATTTTAATTTCATCCATTCAGGCATAATTATACCCAGAAAATTGACAAAAAGAAGTGGTTAAGAAAAGGGGGGAAAGAGAGAATGATGTGGGTGAGTTAGAAGAATAGAAATGAGTTTTTTTTTCTAATGTATTCTACATTTAAACTATTTTTAAACAATTAGCCTCTGCTGCTTTATCGTCAAAGTACCTAATTATAACTTCATATATCTCCCGAAACTTACATGGCATTTTTAGTCTGTTTACATTTATGAATTTTGGTAAATTACACCCAACTACACGTAATCTGATCGCATTATCACTTAACCATCCATTATACTAAATTGAAAATATTGGCCCATTATGTTAAACTCAATCAATATAGATTCACCAGGTGAACCCAAGGAAACAAAAGTGATCCTATAAAGACAAGGTCACTAACCATTTAGACTTAACAGACAAGTAATTTATGTTATAGGTACTGTAATTTTTTAAATCAGTCAGCTAAACGTACAGGTAACAGATCTCGACTTACATTTCACCAAAGAAGTGCTAGTTGCACCAACCAAAATCTAGATAAGCTTTATATCGCCCTAAGAGATGTACGGGAAAGGGAACTGAGATAAAAACAAAGAAAAAAAGAGACTTCGATGACTCCAAGGGCTTTTGCCCTCCTTCATGACAAAAAAAAAAAGAAACTTAACATTCCACCACTGCTAGAGTATAAAGTAACCGAATCCAGTTTGAGCAAAAAAAATCCAGGTGAAAGTACCTTCACAATCTTCAGTGAATTGGTAGCAATGGACCGCGGAACCAGCACTGGGGCAGAGTACTGTTCCACTGTCTTCCTCTCTCTCGTTTGGTGTCCTTGTCAGACTCGTATTCTCCTCTGACTCCTGATCCTCTTCACCCTCATCATCGTCCATCATCATCATCTAATTTCAAGAGGAACAAGTGAAAACCCTAACAAAAAAAGCGAGAGAGACTGACCAGAACAGTTCCACTATCTAATTTCAAGAAGCCTGATTCCTAATGTCTGGTAGAGATGGAGAAGTAACAAGTGAAAACCCTAACCAAAAAAACCTAAAATTGAACAATTAAAGGTCGGGCTGAAGTCGGCAGCAACAATCACTGATTTGGATGAACAAGGAGGTGCGACACCAATCTACTGACTAGATCTGAAAGGGGAAAGAGCGATAGAGACTGACCAGAACTAGGGAAGGAAGAGAGAGTTGTGATTTCGGGTTCATGGCAGTAGATCTAGACAGGAATCATGTAGCCCCATATGTGTGGTAGTTTGCCATCGATAGGGAGAAGCACAAAAATGTCAGTGATCTCATCGCAGATCCGAGATTGGGAGAAGAGGAACAAGAGGAAGAAGCTTACCAGAGGAGATGTGTTGCACTCCGATTTTGAGGGCAATTGATAGAAGCAGGAACTAAAGGAGAGCATACAAAGGTTGTGTTTTTAGATCTGGTGTTTGAAAAAGAAAGGCTGGAGAGAGGGAGGAGAGAGATAGGTTTCACGTATGGGAACCCTTTTGTCTGAAGAAGGGATTGGGCTTTCAAAGGAGCGCCTTCTACAATGTTTCAGCCGGTGTTCAAATGAATTTTAGAAACGCCTCCTATAATGGTTCCGCACCTTCTATTTTTTTTAAAACACATATTTAACATCTTTCAAATAAATAGGATGATGTCTGTACTTTTATTTACATCACAAAAAAAGAAACCGATGTTAAAAAACTGTTTAACATGGCAGGTTTTTCTGACTGATGTTAATGAGCCGATGTTAAATAACAAAATTCTAGTAGTGTTAATCTTATTTATGCACTTTAATTTAAAAGCCTATTATATATGCACAACAATATAATATTATATTTGCACAGCATAAGATTATATTTGCACCGGGGAGCTCTGCCCCCCCCCCCCCGGACCCCCCGATGTGACATCGATCAAATATGATTCAAGACACATTAACAATAATCTTAATTGTGCACTTCATATTATTATTCATACACATCCTCATTTTATGTTGGCACTTTATCATTTTATTAATGCACTTTATATTTGTACAACAAAAAGTGTTGAAAACGAAAAAAAATGCATTTACCTATAAAATTATGCCCATTTACCTATTTACACATAAAATTGGGCTCATTTACCCATAAAATAAGAATATTTCAACTATAAATTTTTATAATTGAAATAGGTCTATTTATCTATTTACCTATAAGGAATTATTATGTCTGCACAACATAATGTTATATGTTCACAATATCAAGTTATATTTGCACAACAGAAAGTGGTTACATGAAAACAAAATCCTGGGACATAAAAAAAAAAGGGCCGAAAAGGTGGGGCGGCGCAGGTCAGAGGGCACATGCAGGGGGCAAGGGGGGCACATGTTAAATTAGGCTCATTTACATATAAATTAGGCCCATTAACAATTTACTTATATATATATATATATATATATATATATATATATATATATATATATATATATATATATATATATATATATATATATATATATATATATATATAGCGATTGTCTCCGGCAAAAACCTCAAATTCTGGTAAAAAACCGTGAGGACTACTTTATAGCTTGATTTATTTGAAACCTGTGCTATAAACCTCAATCACACAGTGATTTTACAACTCGGTTCAACCTAAAAACCGTGCTAAAAACTCCAGTTTTAAAATAACACAAGACTTTATAGTTCGGTCAAGCCTAAAAATCGTGCTATAAAACTCATATTTTAAAATTACATAGTGATTTTATAGCTCGGTTTTATTCAGAATCGGGCTAAAATTTGTGATTTTATAGATCGGTTCTATTCATAACCAGGCTATAAAGCAAGTGAATCGGGTTAAAAAGTCGGTCCTCACAGGTTTTTACCGCAATTTCGATTTTCACCGGAGCGCACCTCTCTCTCTCTCTCTCTCTCTCTCTCTCTCTCTCTCTCTCTCTCTCTCTCTCTCTCTCTCTCTCTCTCTCTCTCTCTCTCTCTCTCTCTCTCTCTCTCTCTCTCTCTCTCTCTCTCTCTCTCTCTCTCTCTCTCTCTCTCTCTCTCTCTCTCTATATATATATATATATATATATATATATATAACCTTATTCGGGAGCATGTGACAAATGTGCTCAAGCATATCCAATGAAGGATTCGGGGCGGGGGTACCCTCCCCACCCCCGTCTCCATTTATGAACACTATCCCCGCCCCAGCCCCCGTCTCTGTCCCCAGTCAAGGACAATAATTCGCCCCCGTCTCTAGTGGGTCCCCGTTCCCTTCTGGGAATCCCCGTCCCAACATAATTTTCCCAGTTTGCATTCCCAGCGGGTTTTCCTGTCGAGTTCCCCGTTCAGAAATAGATGTTGTTTGACTTTTTAACACGTTTTTTAATGAGCTAAAAACTATATAAAAAATTAACTTTTTAAACAATTTTTTTTAAATAATATGTTATTTATTATTAATAAGTATTTATATTATATTAAAAATTTACTAAAAATAATATTTTATATAGTTTTTAGCTCCTTAAAAAAAACATGACAAAAAGTCCAACGACATCTATTTTTGAATGGATGTAGTATAAACTATTATTAAATTTATGTTAAATATGTAATATAAATATTACATTGTGCGATGGGACATAAAATGTCGAGTGTAACATGCACATAGACCATTCACCGATGAATCAGGTGCACATGCGTGAGTAGTCTAACACATAAGCCGAGTGGAGTTCCATACTAAGGCTTGTTGTGTTCATCTTAGGTAAGATTTAAAAAAAATTGAGATTTCGTACTCCCCACATTGAACCCCCGTGGTGATCCCTAACGGGATCGTAGTGGGGATTATTATCCCCGTCCCTATCTCTGTTCCCGCGCGGGGATTTAGTTTAGCCCCTATCTCCGTCTCCGTTCCCGTGCCAATTTAATTTTCCCATCCCCATTTCGACAACGGGGATTCCCCGCGGGGATCAGAGAGTCTCACCCCGTTACCATCCCCAATTTTATTGTAGCTTCACTTTTTTTCTTTCTAATGAAGTCTTATTTCAAAGTGTTGTATACCTACAATGAAATTTAGTTTTAATTATTATTGATAAACGTTACTAGCTAGACCATCTAGAAAGAGAAATTTGTACTCAATATACCAAAAAAACTAACCCTTTGCAAAAATGTCTCTTCCCAGTAAAAAAACTTAGTTAAATGTCAAAAAGCAACATTTATTTGCAAAAAGAACAAGTCATTCTTTCCCATTATAATGGGTTAAAAATTTTGCCAGGAGTTTGAAATTTTGGAGATTTGTTTGGGCAGGATTTAAGGCAAAGCAAAGGAGGGAGAAGGAGGGAGAGAGAGTGAGTGAGAGAGAGAGAGACAGAGAGAGAGAGAGAGTTCACAACATTAGAACAAGAGAAGGAAGAAGGGGAACTGGAGGCCTGAGGCTGACGGCGGCGGTCGTGGTGGCTCTTCCTCTTCTCTTTCTCTCTTTTTTTTTTTTGGATTTTGTGAAAGGGGAAATGGAAATGTGCGGAGGTCGGTCGGATTTGTGGAGATGGAGGGAGATTTGTGGAGGAAGGGTGGTAGAGATGGATTGAGGGAGTTCACTCCGGCCACGGCGGCTCTTTGCCTCGCCGGACACCAAGGTGAAGGGGATGGTTGAAGAATGGAGGGTTGAACAGGGGTTAGTCTTATATTGGCTGAGAAACCGTAGTTAGTGGTTAGGCAAAAGTAGTTACTGGCTAGTAAGCGTAAATTGTAACTTTTTTTTTTCGAAGGGAGTTTGAAATTTTGGAGGTGTGTTTGGGCGGGATTTAAGGCAAAGCAAAGAAGGGAGAGAGAGGGAGAGAGAGAGGGAGTTCACAACATCCGAACAGGAGAAGGAAGAAGGGAAAGTGGAGGCCTAAGGCTGACGGCGGCGGTCGTGGTGGCTCTTCCTCCTCTTTTTTTTTTTTTTTTGGATTTTGTGAAAAGGGAAATGGAAATGGGCGGAGGTTGGTCAAATTTGTGGAGATTGAGGGAGATTTGTGGAGGAAGAGTGGTAGAGATGGATGCAGGGGGTTCACTCCGACCACGACGGCTCTTTGCCTCGCCCGACACCAAGGTGAAGTGGAGGGTTGAACAGTGGAAAGTTGAACAGGGGTTAGTCTTATATTGGCTAAGAGATCGTACTCAGTGACTAGGTAACAGTAGTTACTGGCTAGTAAGCGTAAATCCTAACTTTTTCTTTTTTTCAGGCCAAGTATTACTTCGAAATATTTTTTTTTCATAAACATATATAAAGTGGGTGTCTATAGATAGAGAAAATTAAATTACGGAAATTTCGCCAGGTACCCCTGAAGTATTGCGATTTTCGCGAAGTATACAACTCTTTTGCATATTTCGCGTGGTGTCCCTGTGGTTTTTTTTTGCGTCGTGCCCTTTTAGGTTAAATTTAACAGTTTTTTTTTTCTTCTGTTAGTCTGCAATTAAAAAAAGCCTGAGAAAGAGAACAACGACGCACGACTGAGACGAGAGAGCGAGGCGAGAGAGACAAATCGAAGAAGACCAGCGCTGCCGCCGGGAGGAGAAGTTGTTGCTCGCCTGTTCGGATCCGGTGCTCGAAGGCCAGGTCGCTGCTGCTGCAACCGAAGAAGGGTGGCCGCTGCTGCTGTGAAGGGTTGTCATGGGAGGAGAGGTGGGAGGCATTGTGCCTGAGAGCGAAGGCGGTGGCGGCCCATTGCCTCGGCCGGCGACCGGAGGTGGACGAGGAGAAGCTCCTGCTGCAGAGAGATGCTGGTGGTGGAGCCGTGGAGGTGCCAATTATGTTTCTTATTTCAAACCTCTTTTCACAAATTAGGGTTTCTCTGTCTGAAATTCGAATTGGGGGTTGGTAAATTATTGAGTTCACTTTCGAATTTGGGGTTTCAATATGTGAAATGCTCAGATTGTGAGTGGAGGTTTTGAGTTTTGACTTTATCTGACAGATTCTGATATTTCAATTCTTATTACAATGAACTAATCCGAGTGCTATGGTTTAAAATTTAAGTGTGAGGTTTAGGGTTTAGTTCACTCATTATTCATCCTTTAACATTGTTGCTGAACTTTGCACATAATTCACATGGAAAAAGAATTAAGGCAAGAATGTGATCTTTTAGACAAGTAAGGTTTCTCAATTCAGATTTAGGGATTTCAGGTATGGCTCAGATTTGAGATTTCTTCAACTTGACATGAGTCTCAAATTGTTGTGTTTTTTTGTTCTCTATTTGTTTTTGTTTTTTGCTGCTAATTGATCCTTAATTTTAGTTATTGCAAGCCCAATATACTGATTTTTATTTCCTACACGTTTTGGGTAAATTCTAATTTCTAGGGGAAAAAAATCAAAAATGAATTTTAAAGCGGGATTTAGCGGAAAAACTCTCCAACTCGGATTTCAAGACTGTTAAAGCGGATTCCGGCCAAATTTTAAAACTTATGTAAAATAGATTTTTCTCTGCTTTCATATGGCGAGAATTGGAAAACACTGTTCGGATTTCAGTATTAAATTCGGACTTGGAAAATTGAGAATTTAGTTTAATCGAATCCAGATAAGATCGAGTGAGCGGGTCTCGGGATTTATCATTCGGGTATTAACTTAGATGGGACCCACTTGCCTTTGTCCCCTTTCACTTGTCTTCTCCCCCTTTTATTTTGTTCGACGGACCAACAGTTACACCTCCTCCCTCAATTTGGTCCCCTTTATGCAGATTGCTGGCATGCCCACACCCATCTCATTCTCCCCTTGTGGAAGTTCTTATCTTCTCCCTTCCTTCTTGATTCCCCATATTTGGAAAACAAACAATCACTACTGCAGCTTTGACCAAGACCAACCAATTACGAACCCTTCCCTATGGTTGCTTCCGTTGAATCCCACCCCCAAATCTCAGCTTGATCAATGGACCCCCCCCCCCCCCACCCCCCTTCCTCATTTAAATCCAGTTGCAACCTAGCGTTATCCTAAGAAATCAGAACGGCACCCATTCTCCATATTTCTCATTTTTCATTTCAGTACCAAACACATCTCTTCCTCCATTTTCTCCCCTCCTTGCCGTGAGCAATAGCTCTCTTTCTCCTCCCTTTCTTAGCTACCATCACAATCACACCCTCACCACCACAACTCGTCCCCACAGCCAACACCACGCCTCGCCAACTCCGCATCCACGACGTCGTCGTCTTCGTTCGCCCCCGGTAAAGTCAAGCTGCAACCTCCCTCTCGCTTCCCCTGTTCTGCCGAGCACCCAATAGCAGCTCCGCTTCTCCCTCCTTCGTCCTTCTTTCCCTAGACACCAGTAGGAGGCCCACCGCACCTAATCGACTCTGCATTTGATGCCTTCGAGCAGCAGCAGAAACCCCAGAGCCACCGCTGAGCCTCCTCGCTCTGCTTTCCCGATAAGACCACCGGTGAGGATCTTCCTTCTCTTTCGCTAATTAAAACTCGAAAAGTCTCACCTTTAACGCCCATACATACTTCCTAGACTGTACAAGCTCAGCCCGAGCCTCCGACGAGCCCCAGCAAGTCTTCGGCGAGCTTGAATCGAACATCGGTGAACCCCGACGCGCCCGACTTCAAATCCTCGGTGAGAACCTCTTTTCCTCCCCTTTCTTTGTCCGATTCCATGTTTATTGGTGTCGGGTAGGTGGTCGGAGCAGGTTGCCTTCACCGGCGACGACCCCTTTCTCTTCCTCCTTTTCCTTTCGTTCGACTCCAGTGAAAGGGATGATGATGATGATGAACAGTGATTTATTGGGTTCGGTTTTGTTTGTTTTATTTGGGGTCCTGTTCAGGTGGTTTTAAAATATAAAAGGAATACGGTCCGATTCATTTAACAAAAAAGTGGGCTTATGATTGGGCCAGTTTTGGGTTTTAAAAAGAAAGAAATGGAATGGGCTGGGCCTATTATTTCATTCCATTCGAAATTAGGGTTCTCAAACAAATAATGGTTCGGTTTTGGGGTTTTAGAAATAAGGTGGTTGGTTTTGGTATTTTATAAGATAAAGGGGTTGGTTTGGTAAATTAGAAAAAGCTGATTTTATTTAAAATAAAATGGTTGGGATTAATTTTCTTTAGAGGATTTGGAAATATTTTATGGAAGCGTTTAAAAGAAAATGGTATTTAAAATATTATATAATATTATTAGAGATTTAAAATATATAATACTACGGTCATTAAAAGAAAATATAATATTATGAGACTTGGATTTTAGAAAAATGAATTTGGCGAGCAATTTCAAAAGGTCGGGATTTCTAACCATTGAATCTAATTTTAACGGGTTGAATTAACTTGGGAATCTGAATTGTTCGGTAACTGATAAAGCATGATGTTATGATATGATGGATTGACTAATAACATGATTGTGTGAACTAATTGCATGTATGAATGACTAACGGCATGATGAGATGCTAAGTAATATATCGCTTGTCTTATAACTTATGAACTATGATGATATGATGAACTCGAGTTATATGATATGTTGATATATGATTATGAATATGATGAATGTGATGATCTCTTGATATATGTGACATGAAGATTATTATTGCGGTTATATTGTGGCGAATACATCAATGTGGCTAAATGGAATGATAAGAATGATATGGTCTGGTGGAATGTGGCAATATGATGAATGGTTGAACTTGACGGAATGATAATTGCGATATGGTTGCTATTCCCGTTGAATGATGTGCTTTGAGTGCTTGAATGATTAGACGTAGACTTATATATGTGTTCTGATATGTATCTAGGTAATCTTTTGTAACGGCCCGGGATTATGATTTCCGAGTTACGTTTCGAGGGATGAAACCCGTCGTTGGGATCTTGCGCCCCGAGTACAGGTTGAAGGTTTGAAATCGAAGATGTGTAGTTTAAAGTGGGATTTCGCACCCAAATCTGGAAGGTTCATTGGAGACCCCGAGGTAAACCCCTGTACCTGTCCTAAGTCTACAATGCGGAAAATCATGTATCATGCAAAGGGCATAAGTTCTAAAACGATACAACGGGCGCCACGGCAGAGCCAGGTCAAAACATAATATAAGCAGGGAGAAATCCCAAAAGCATGAATCTGGTGAAGTCAGGTCCCAAACACTCACTCTCCGCCATGTGAACAGACCCCGTCATAACAGCAAAAAATCAAGCAGTGTATCGGGTACCTGAAACTATACCACCAAGTCAGGCCAAGAGTCCGCCCGCGGGTCCTCTGACCGCGCTGAGGACATATAATACGCATATACCTAGAATAAAGGATGCCTTCATGCAGTATTGGAATATTAACCATACTATCATGTTCCTAATTCATATGTGCAGAATATTAAGTAAGGCCTTAACAAAGAATACCAAGTGGTATATCCCTCTTCTACCACCACCCCCCTTCCAGGTAGGGTGGAGACTGGCCAGTTCGATTCGATAGCATCTCAAATCTCATCATCATATTGTATCTCATCATCACATCGTGGATCTTGCAAAAAGAAAGTAATAATGCTGATAATAGTAAAGGTGTTCCAACGACTCGAATGACTCAGGACGAACCCGATGGGACTAGGTTGTTCTATGACTATAGCAAGGACTCTAGGACTCACAGATAACGGCCGTTCTGTATTCAAACGCATACAGAATAAGAATGCTCATTCGTAAGTGCAATTCCTAAGCATGATACTACATGACATGCTTTTATGCATATGCAGCACCTACATACTATATGACACATCAGGCAGGAGGTACTGGTTACTGAGTAAGCCCCGGAGGACGTACCTGGCTAGCAGATCATCAAAAGAAGAATCCAGCACACAATATTCACGATCAGAGAATATCACCCAAGTACATAACGAGAATACACTGAGTATATTTCTCTAGTCACTCTGAACACATATATCACACATTCAGACTTGCAGATAATTAACAAACTTGCATCAACCATATTTTCAGTTCACCACGATCAACCATCTCTTATCTCATACCATTCACCATAACTTGTCAACTCATTAGCTTATAACCACCTCCATATCATACTTAGCCAAATTCTTATATTACTATTTCATAAGGATATATTATCATCATCATCATAAATACCGAACATTTAATCACTTCTCATAAATCACCACAAGTCATGTCATTAGTCACAAATATCATGCCGTTAATCAAACGATCATACTATCATGCTAGTTAGTCATCGAATAAGTGTTATTCCCAAGTTAGTCCGTTTCAAATCCGAATTAAATAGTTAAAAATTCCGACCCTTGAAAATACTCGCTAAATTTCTTTTCCAATTTATTATTTTAAATAACTTTCTAATCTTTAAAATTCTTTTTTCAAATTACTTTCAAAATCTATAAGTCCAAATAATATATTTTAACCCTCCAATAATATTATAACTTATTTTAAATACCATAAAAGAATTTAATAAACGGATAACTCCGAACCGAACCGAACCGATTAATCCCACCCGGTTAACAAATACGGAGTAACACCTAACATATACATATATAAGTTAGTAAAAGTGGCACCCCCCCTCAAGTGCCAAGTTGGCCATCTCCTTCACGAAATCAAAAAAATGGAGATCTCGCGCCCGCACCTGTAGCAGCTCTCGAGTTCTCCCTCGCAACGGCGCTCGACTCGCACTCACGCTCGCCTCGCTCGACGCTCGCTTGCTCACCGCCACTCTCGAGCTCACCCGATGCCCCTCACTCAGCTCTCGATCATCCCCGATTAGTCTAAGCATCGAAAAAGACTAAAAAAAACGAATCAAAACGAGGATAAATTCGGAGCTCACCGAGATGGATTTTTCGCGACTTCGGATTTCTCGATCGGAGTTCTGGGCTTCGTCGGTGGCTCGTGATGGCTCGTCAGACCTGCGCCGGACATGGGTGAGTATGTTGGTGAAGACCGAGGGCGATTTCAATCAGAAACGAAGGAGAACGGTTTACCGGAACGAGGCTTCGTGAAACATAGTAAGAAGGCTGTTCGGTGGCTCGTCGACAGTGCTGGTTGTTCCAGGGCTGCTGGACGTTGATGGAGGTGGCAGGGCGGTGGTTCGAGGGTGCGGCAATGGTGATGGAACGATGGTGAGCTGCGGTGATGTTGGTTGCGACGTGGGGAGGTGTTGAGGCGGCAGCTCAGTGGTGGTGACGACGTGGTGTGCGGTGATGGCGATGAAGATGGAAGGGAGCAGGAGAGCATGAAGGAGGAAATAAAAGAGGGAGATATGGAGTGGAGATGGGGGTGATATGATATGGTGAAAGAGGGAGCAGGTGATGATGGTGGTGATGGCGTGAAGGAGTGAAGAAGAGGGAGTCGGGGATGGTGAAATGACGGGAGTAGGTGAGGGGTAGAGTGTGGAATTGGTCAAAATCAATACCCGAAAATAAATATCAAATACGCTAATTTCGAACCCCGAATTTAGTTTCCGAATGTTAGTTTTCTCGAATTCCACTTTATCGATAAATTAGATTTTTAAAATCGACAAGGATATCGACATCCGATAATTAAAATGAATTTTCAAGGTAAAAGGATGGAAATTATTCATCAAATTTTATATTCCGGTCGGAATCCGCTAAACGAGTTTTAAAGCCGATTTAATTTCATTTTTAATTCTATTTTTTCCGAAAAATTAGGATTTGAAAATCCGAGCCTTTACATCTTTAATTTATCGTAATGTTTGCCTTGCTGTTCTGCACCGCTAGGTAAGTCTCTTCGGAGCTTACTCAGATTGAAATAGAGATATTCCCTGCTTTAGGTGCATGATATACTAGGTGCTTGCATTCATGATCAGCATGCCATGTAGTACTATGCTAGGTTGCATTGACCGTTGAGCATTCTATTTCTTTATGCGTATGTAAACAGAATGACCGTTATCTATGAAGTAACTAGAGTCTTTCTAAGTTTATAAGATGGCCCAGTCCCATCGGGTCCCGTCCTGAGTCAATCGAGTCATGGAACTTCCTGCCTGCGAGCTTTATTTTAGTGTGGATGCGGGTTGGGCATGCGTGCCGCCCGATTATTATGGAATGCATTTACGAGCTGGCCAGTCTCCACCCTATCGGAAGGGGGTGGAGGTAGGAGAGAGAGATATCACTTGGTATTATGTGATAAGGCCTTATTATTATTATTATTATGCACTTGATCTTAGGAGCATGTTAGTGTGTTAATATTCCGCCTTGCATCTAGAAGCATCTTTATTAGGTATAGCGTATATGTATGCTTAGGGCCGGGATGCAGAGCCAAAGTGGGCATCGATCTGATCCCGCCCACTATCAATTTTTTTAGGTATCCATTATGCTTACTACTATTGATGCTGATTTGGCTCCATGATCGCGGGGTCTAAAATGGCGGAAAGAGAGAGTTGAGATTCCGACTTCACCACTTTAATTACGGTTTGGATTTGAATGGTTGATCATGTTTTGACCCGGCTCTGCCGTGGCACCCCCATTTGTATTATGCTTTACTTCCGCTATTTGTGTGAACTTTGGGTTTTCACGCTTAAACTTACAATAGGTACATGTAACTTCCCCGGGGATTTCAACGATCCATTCGAACATGGGTATGAAATCCCCCTTGAAAATGTCAGTTTAGAATTCCAAACCCTTCAACCTGTACTCGGGGCGCAAGGTCCTAACGAGGGTTTTCATCCCTCAAAACGTAACCCGGAAATCATAATCCCGGGCCGTTACAAAGTTGGTATCAGAGCCAGGTTTTGCAAACCAAATATGATAGGTTGAAGTGGTTTTGAAAATGGTCCAAGGTTTTCAAATGGCTTTCAAAATGTTTTAGAAATGGGCAAATGAATTTAATATGGCTAACTAAAATGGACTAAATATGAACTTGACTCAATAAATTTGGCAATCAAACAAAGGGAAACGATGGGGTAGAAAAGGCGCTCTACCATCCCTATTGGATGTAGTTGGGAACGGGTAGACAAAATACTAGGTTTCTTTTACAGAAGGGGTTTGAAGACTCCAAGGAGCCCGAGGGTTGGAGTAGCTTGGGCTAGGGGGCCGTGAGGTATTTGCGCCTCCGGTCAGCCGTCCCTCGAAGGATGACATAGATCGTTTATGTGATTATATGCATTATATCCAACTAGGTCCGAGGGAGATCCTCCTCGAAGAGGATCATATTAATCTCGTTGATTGCTTTCATGTTGAGTGCTATTATGCTTAGGATAGAGAACTAATGAGTATGCCTTGACTTGAATCATGTATTGAATAAATGTGTAAACGGGATAGCGGGAGAATACCTCGTTCTTATGTCTTTGGAATTCCTGTCTTGTCGGAATAGCTCTTCCATACTTTAAACCCCCGATGATTTTGACTCCGTAAATCGTCCCACCAAAACATTTAGGCATGTTAGTAAGGGTCAAAGAGCATCCGCTCTCCCCATTTCAAGTCCTGTTTCGTACCCCACCATATATGCTTCTACCGAGTCTTGTACCGGAGGTTGGTGTCTTACACGGGAAATTTGGGTTGCTCAACCAATTACCTTCGAAAATCGTGTCGAGTGTGAGGGTTACCTGAGTATGTTAGTCGGTGGGGATGACTGAAATAGTTTTGAGTTAGGAGTGAGTTTTCCCATGGAGTCATCCCTTTCGATCCTCGTAATGGTCTGCCATGTCTTCTTTCTGCAAGAGTCTGAGCACGAGTTCTACCCTCACCTCTCGGAAGCAGTGTGAATGTCCTTGTGTCCTACTGAGTGAGTCATACTAGCATCCCACGGGAAACGGGGTAACGAGTCGGTGATTGCCCTTAGAGAATTTTATCCGGTTATAATAGTGGCCCCCTTGTGACTGTATGACATGGTGTGTTGGCATATTTCAGCATGACTTGCCTGATATCTTGCATGGGTGCACTCATGAATGAATAAATATGTGTTGAATGTATGAATTCCCATGATTGTTACTCTCCCTCGAAGTAGGTCCATGATGGTGTGGTCAACCATCTTGTATGAGTATCATGTGAAATAAATTCCTAGCATGTTAAGTTGATCAAATTGAACCTCGTTGACTATGTACTTGCTTAATGAGTGTTGGTAGTATCATGTAGGACATACATCTAATTATGGACCATCATGCAATTATATGCCATACTTGTCATAATACAAGTTCATAATTGTATTTGATGTGATAGTTGCTATGCCCAATTGACTTAACCATATCCTCAGACATGATTATTAGAGTGCATCTTAACATGCTTACCTTGAACCTACATTGTTTTGACCTGCTTTTGTGTACACTTAAAATGAGTAATGAATCATACATGTGATGTCCTATAATGCTCGCTATGTCATATATAACTTATGTTGCATATGTCTATTGTCGGCTCGTGCATACATGATCTTAATATGTCAAGCATGATTAGTGCATGAGATGATAAGTTTTTAGCCTATCCGCGTACATGTAAAGATGATTATGTGAACATGTTATGAATGCATAGGACGCTATTCCGGTTACTAGGTACATGCTAGTGTGGAATAATATGATTGAGATATTTCGTGATTGCTATGCGTTTGTTTGCCGCACTTGTAACCTCATAGAATACCCTAAGGGAATTGTTGTAAGTCTCGGGTTCGCGTCTTGTCTTGAGTCTCGTCATCTCTAGTCCTGGTCTATGTCTGAATCCTTAAGGAAGTCGTATTGTTCTCCCTTGCCCTCCCTATCTCTGTGACTTCTAACCCCTCGCGACCCCGTTGATGGACATCGACATAGAAGAGAAAACGAACGATCGAATGAAATCAGAGTGGCGCAACAGAAGCGTGGTGGGTCCATGACCCATAGACCACGGGACAGACGTCGTCGATGGTATACAAAGGACGGGCACATTTCAAAGATGGTAGATGCGGATGTGGTTCTGTTAGATGACTTAAGGAAGGACGTTATTCAAACCGTGGATCTTCTATATTAGTCGGAATTGATGTTGTGTGATAGACCTAGAGCTGACATAATTGGAAGTGTGATGACTGATATGTTGAATCGGAAGTGAATGATTGCCTGACTAACTTGTACTTGCGATGATGTGCCTTGATGCGTAAGTGTACTGACTTGCTAGTGAATATGTATGAGCTATATATGTGGTGATGCTTTCTTCTTGGGCATGAGTCGAGTGATTCCTCGGTGGGATGGATCAGAGAGATTCTTGAGGGGATGTGTTAATAGGCGAGTTAATGTACCAAGAGAGAGTGTCTAGATAGTCTAGGAGCGGACCATGGACGGCGTTGAGGACGATCGTCTAAGGAATGTCTAAGGACTCGTAGAATTGGGACTAGGTTGTGTATTCGGTGGTTGGGAGCGGTCTTCGTACCGAATGAGGTTGAGGAGTTGCTAAGGAAGAGTAGTATAAGCTAGCTTGGGAAATCGTCAGTCTTAGATATTAGGTTATTCATATCAGGTTGTACGTGTGATGAGTATTTGGGGTTGCTTAAATAGGATTGGTAATACTTGGAGGACTCGTGAGGGAAGGACTTCTAGATGCGTTGTTGGAGGATTTTAGCGTAGAGAAGGAATTCGGACTGGTGTGTGGAAATCGTGTTGGTTACTGAGGCATGTGAGAGGATAAGGTGAATCACTGAGGAAGGCTTGTAGCTAGGCGAAAATGTTGTTGAGGCTGCTTGTATGACTATTTGCTTGAGGTTCGAGATAGGGAGATTCTAAGTATGGGTTTGGGAACCAGGCAAAGCGGAAGGGTATTAGGAGCGCTAGAGGAAGAAGGATTCTAGAAAGGTTGGCGAAGTTACGGTACTTGGAAAACTCGGATGAGGACGATTTAGGGATGTCACGGAAATGATGATCGGTAAAAGAGGGCTTTGGACGGTAAGGTGTCATGGTTAAGAAGTAGGAGCTCGAGGCAATTTAGGAATATAAAGAGACGAGGAACTAGAGTAGGACCACTTGAGGATTTCGAATGGTTAAGGTTTAGTAAGATTTGGAATGAGAAAATTTGGGAATATGATGAGACGATGATCTAGAATAGGTCGGGTGAGGAGTCGTGGATGTTTAGTTTTCATGATATTTGAAATGGGACAAGTAGGTAGAATCTGTGATCGGTCATTTAGGATAGACGCGGGTGATGAGGAACTCGGTTATTTGTGGTGAGGAGTTAGTACTAGACGATTTTCTGCGTTAGAGTTGTCCGGAGTAGACGGTTGAGTGGATTCAAGCAAGGTATGATGCTTGTCTTGGTGATGGTGAGGATAATGATGGGAGTGTCAGGTATGAGATAGTATGAGTTGGGTTCTTAGAGGTGGATGATTAGTGCGAATGGTTAGTGGTGCGGGAAGTATGGTTAGGTTAGCAAGGTGATTCGAGGTGTCTCTTTGGGATAATAGTCAGATGGAGTCTTGAGAGCCTAAGCAGAGTAAGCGAGATTGTTAAGGAGCTCCTAGATCGATCAAGAGAGCAGTCCAGTCAAGGACTTGGGATTTCTCTTAGAAGGTGAGAATGGGACTCGTAGAGGACCCCTAGGACGAGGGTGTGCTTTATGGGAGTTTTGGTAATCGGTCGAGTTGCTAAGCTAGTCGGAATGGGGGAATTTTGCGATTGGGAACTCCTAGAGATGGTATAGATGGCCGAGTGAAAGGTAGTACATGAGACTGGAGTGTTGAGATAGATTGATCCTTAGATGGCTTGATGGTGTGAGAGTTGTGATACCTTGTAATTGGTTAGAGATGTAGGCCTTGAATCTGTAACACCCCCTTCTGTAAACGAGGGAATGTTGCAGCGCCAGTGATTACTCGGACTTTAAGGTCTTCTTAACCACCTTAGGCTTATAGGGAAATGCTACCATGCTCCCATAAACAAGATGATAACAAAATAAAATACAAATAGCGGAAGACTTATAATAAATCTTTGTTTTATAAACTCATAATTCAAATTACAATATCTGATATATCAAAACATTACAGCGGAAGATTTGGTAAAAATAAACACTTAAATCTTTATACAATATTTTCTAATAACTTTAAATAATTAAATCTTAAAAATAAAATGTCTTCTTACTCTTCTTAAACTTCTCTTCGGAGACTCGACCTTAACCTGCGAACTGGCGACTGGGGTATTGTATGAAGACAATGAACCCCTAGCCGTCCAAATTAACAAAGGACGGTTAGTTCGCGAGAACTAGCAAGTGACGGCTGGAAAACTGGGACTACTTCAGATTTATACTCATTGACCTTTAATGGTATGAATTAAACCCGAATGCGATTATTAGAGTATTCTCGATGGGCTAATAATTTAACGGCACAACTGTTATGACACGGATAATCCCGAAGGATTGAATAACATAAGAAGTGAGCGACGAGCACCCTTAGGAACCATATCCCGAGTACGGATGAGATATGATATAGCTTGAATTAATTGTGATCACTATGAAACCAAATGTCTATCACACACTTCACTCACTTTCCTCACATTGAATAGCTTGAACACAACTTCACTTTCCTCACGTTGAATAGCTTGAACGTACACAACTTCACTTTCCTCACGTTGAATAGCTTGAGCACAACTTTATATAATGTTACACATTTTAACACTTTGATAGGTTACACATTTCATTCGACGCACACCTCTTAATTAATTAACAATCATAGGATACCGGTCCCGCTCTCGATCAATAGCGGATAACGACCTAAAATCTTTTTATTTGGTAGTGTAACATTCCGATAGATAATATATGCGCGTTCGGAATGTGTTAGTTTCATGAAACTTTAAGACCGGAGAATAACGGCTCCGACCCGACTCTACCATATCACTTTCACTTTACTTCACACATTACTTTCACTTTGCATTGATTGATACATTTTTCCTTGCACTGATCTTGATTCAATTGAGTTTCGATCGTAACACGCAATCCTCACATTTTCACTATTGATTAATGACAGATCTTAAGTGATCACACAATACAAAAGTAATCCATATTATTTAAAGGTCACATATATGGATGTCAAATAGAATAAAATAAAATAACGGATGGAAACATCAATGAAATAACATGTTCCATACCTAACCATTTTAGCATGAAAGGACAATAATAAATCATGCTTTAAATAAACGGTGGGTAAACTATGTTATTATTTTATATTAAGGTCAATTAATAACTTTACCCAATTATACTTGCCAAATCCAAACTGGCTGTTAAATAAATTACACCAAACAGGTGAATTGTAATTTATTTATTTTATTTAACTTGGCAAGCAACCAAATGAAAGAAAACAACTAGACACGAAAGCACCAAAGTGAGCAGGAAGGCTCGGAAAGTCACTTGCCTTTTTCGCCTTGTTGGATTTCGGTACCAACTATGGACTTCAAGGAACTCCGTGACGGAATTGAATAAATCGATAGTCGCATCTAGACATAAAATGCGAGACACAAAGAATGATTGAATAATTGGTATTTTATATGTGAAATTGACTTATTTAATTCAAAACTAAAATTCGAATTATTTATAAAGTCGGAGATTATACCAATTTTACCTCATTTGAAATTGTCTCGGGATGGGTGTCGGATTTTGAGATAAGCGCTGCGAATTTTAAGATTGAACGCGAGTTAGAATACATCCTAAAACCGCGGGCTAATCTTTATAATTTTCGAATTGAAATAGGGGCGGATTTTACCAAAACTGAAAGTTTGGGAGGTTTATGTAATCAGGCCTTCTTCTTCCCCCAACCCGTGGCTACTGTACACAGGTGTTACACGGCTCCCTCGCCTGCAACTGGTGGCGCGGCTGCAGCGGCTCGACTAGGCTCGGTGGCGCCTGCTCTGGGTGGTGGTGATGCCGGCGAAGGGCGGCGAGGCTCCCAGTGGTCCTAGGCGGCGACGGCAGATCTTCGGGTGGCTACGACATCGGCGACCTCAAATTTGAAATTTGGGGGTTTTTCAATTGGAGTTGATTTGGGATAAAATGTTTGATGGAAAATGTTCCTAGGTGAATTTAGAACTCGATGAAACTAATTCCGAGCTCTACCTCATTCGGAAATGGTAGTTATGGGGGTCGCCCATGGGAGAACCCCTTTTGTCCAATATGAAAATTTTGTAACCGAAACTTGCATTTGAATGCCTCTTTATCACCCTCTTGATTGCAGGAATCAATTCGTGCATTCAGTCTGAGATAATGGTGACGTTTCACTCATGAAACCATCCAATAATAAATTTGGGGGTTTTAGTATTTGGATGGATTTCGGATTAGATTCATCAACAAAACCACGAATTGATTAGTTAGTAACGTTCCACATTGAGTTTTAGATAAGATTTGTGTTTAAAACGTCTTAAATTGAAGTTGAAATTGAAGAATCACCATTAAAGGTCATTAGAGTGTGGGAGGAAGAAGGAGAAGAAGATAGCCGGTTATGATCCGGTTCTATGTACCCAAAACCGGTTTAGTTTTAAGATGTTGATCCGCTTATTTATCCTATCCCGGTTTTGACCCGTTTTATTTTTATTTTGTAAAGGAGAGTTTTTAATCAATAAATAACACAATGATATTAATTTAATTATTTAATTTTAAATAGGTAAAATATTTATCTAATTCAAAATACATTTAATAACCACTAACATAGTAATATCTTTTATAAATTTATACCACATCCATATTATATTTTATCCTCTTGGAATATTATAAATAACCATCGTCTAGTTTATTCAAAATAACATTTCAGACATAAAAACAAATTATTATTATTAGGATGAAGTTGTCCTTAAACTTATAATTATAAGTAACATTAATATGATAAGTCGGGTTATAATTCACAATATTTTTGCATACAAGGTATCACAAAGAGTATTGAAATAATTTAATTAGTAATACCCCTTTAAAAAAATAATGAATTCACACCAACCATTACATTTGTAAAATAAATTATTTTATAAAAATAATATTAATAATAATGATGATAATGCTAATGCTTTACTTTAGTTAAAATCAGTTTCACGATTAATGTCAAACAAGATTTTATGTTCTAAATAGTAAGAACCGAATGCGATATATATTTTATTCAAATTTTATGACTTCTTTTATATCAAATTTTAACCTTATTTTTATTCAAAAAAAAAATAGAAATACCCAAAAATACTTTGGGGTATTTCATATCTCCCCCCTTAAAAGTAAGTTTCGACCCGAAACTTGGACAAGGAAAAGAGTAGGGAGAAAGGATATGAAAAAGTAGATTGTGTAATCGGAAGCTTTGTTATCATGTACGAGGTTATGGATGAATCCTTAATACTCGATATAATAAACACCGTTTGATGGAGAGAATTGGTGTCACTACTCACTAACTGACTTAGGTCCCTTGTTGCCAATTGTGGAGAACAACCATGCACGGGGATGAAACTTACAGATGATATACTTGAACACTTTGATGTTAAGATTTAATATTTTATGGTTAAGTGAGTACGCTATGCTATGGTATTGCTCAAAGAGTAAAACAACCTAATTACTTCCATTGTAATTAGTTGTTCACTGAACTCATCCTGGCTAAAGTTTGAGAATTATTTATCCCACAATTGCCTCTTAACTTAGGCCTAATAATGTACGATTGAGGTATTTTTCAATGTTTTTTTTTTCCACGCTTTTGACGATATAATAAATTTTGCGCTAGTTAGTCAACTCTTATCACACGATGAACATGGTCTCCAAGTCTAGCCTTGGCTTTCTTCTCAACCCCATATGGCTTCCTTTCCCAGGTTACCAAATGGTCACGTGATGGTTTCGAAGGCAGCCATTTTAGGTAGAACTGGCACCCTCTTCAAGTGTGACGAGTGCTCCTTATGGAACGGGTTCTTCTTTGGGTCTTCTTCGAATTCGATGACTAACACGTTGTCTAGTGTCTTATCTTCTTCTCGAACGCGGCGTATATTTTATTTAAAAAAAATCATTAGGGATATTCTATCAAACATTAGCCAACGACAGTTCGAAACACAGTTGAAATAATGTCATCACGACATTACACCTAGATTAGATAGAGAATGTATGGAGGCACTACTAACGTCTGAATAGAAGAACACAACTGAAGCATAAAGTTTTACCCTAACAGTCGGGTAACACAAGGAATGAACGATCTTTCACCACACACCCGATACACCAGGAAAATTTCACTTCGTCACCATAGGAGAGTATCCTATAATTCACGAACACTTAATACTCGTACAAACATATGTAATATATAATTTCGAAGTAGCAAAATGATGAGGTTTGAAGCTGCTAGGAATATATCACTTGATGTGCTTTAAGTAGTTTAGAGTCGATCTCGAGAAGTTTGAGTTGAGACATTGGACTTCGACTTGATTTCTCAACCTTAAAATCTTTCATAATGTATTTATATTATCTAATTCACTTCCAAAACACGTTGAAATTTAATACAATGTTTTATCACTTTAAGATTTATATAGAACCCAAACTTTTTACTCAGAAATTTCACTAAAGAAAAGCTTTTACGTATATTTGAGTACATACACCAACGATCAAAAGAATATCTTAAGAATAATCTTTAAACACTTGAACACCTAAAACCAATTTTAAATATCTAAAAATTTGTGGAAGCTTAACACATGCTTTCAGGAATGAAAACTATAAGAGATTACACTGGAAAAAAAAGTTGAAGGGAATTTTTACGACTCCCATAGTTCCAGGTTTAATATTTTACAATACGAAAATCACATGGATTAATATTTACAAAACACTTTCCGTGTAAATTCCTCAAGTACTATAATTAATTTTAAAACATATGCCAAGTATATAATTTATAATATGTTTACTTTACAATAATGAAGAAGAATCTAGTTAAAATACTGACAACATAACATAATGTCATTTCTTTTAATTTACTTTGAGCGGATTAGGATAAGTAATTTTTTTTATCACATATATTGATTTTCATGATTCACAATATCACACACCATTTGAAAGTGGGATTTCAAAACTTTTTAACTCGATTTAAAGAAGTAAGAAAAGATGACTAAAATATCTTCTCAATACACTTAAGACCATTTAATAATGTTAAGAAATGGTAACTTTAACCATTATCTTTTATCATACATTATTATACGATTTATAAATTATAAAGGTTATGGATATTTATTCGAACACAATTTTAAACACCAAACACATATTCACTTAAGAAATTTTATGAATAAAATGTTGATGAGCCATTAATTAAAATTATTTAAGGTGCTTGAAAATCTTGCTGGGATACTTGAGAATTTGGTTCATATAAGATTTAACGATTTAAACGATAAATTCCTTGACAATACATCTGAATGAAAATATTCATATATACTTGAATCATCTATTCAAACACTTTCTTGAAAATACACCAATACTTATTTGACACATATTTGGATATACTTTATTTTAATATGATTTATAATTTTCAGTTACAACCCTCGAAAACTGTTACGGAGGAATATCAAAAATCTTATGAAATATTATCTTAATAAGCCACTTTATAAAATTGTTACCGAGGAAATTTTCACTCTTGTTTTATCTATGATTTTTAAAAACCTTAAACAACAAGTTCTATGTTGTAAAAAAAAAAAATTAACAGTTCACAATATTTTTAAGTTTAATATTTCTCATGGAGAAAATCACATTATATTTCAAAAATACTTAGATTGAAACAATATCTTGTACTTACCATTTGCAGGGTCCTTCGAAAATGTTGTACAAAATTCTTTCTATTACCATAGCTTTTAGATTATTTATTTGAAAGGACAAAAACATTTTGTTTGTATTTTAAAAAAATGAATACCAAGATTAAAAGAATATTTCACCTTGAGGTTTGATACTATTTAGTTAGACAATTTAACTTTATTATATTTAAAATTTTATAAAATATATTTTAAGAAAATACAATTTAAAATTCGTGTACGAAAACCGTTAGCTCTGATACCACCTTCTGTAATACCCCCTTTTGTAAACGAGGGAATGTTGCAGCGCCAGTGATTACTCGGACTTTAAGGTCTTCGTAACCACCTTAGGCTTATAGGGACATGCTACCATGCTCCCATAAACAAGATGATAACAAAATAAAATACAAATAGCGGAAGACTTATAATAAATCTTTGTTTTATAAACTCATAATTCAAATTACAATATCTGATATATCAAAACATTACAGCAGAAGACTTGGTAAAAATAAACACTTAAATCTTTATACAATATTTTCTAACAACTTTAAATAATTAAATCTTGAAAATAAAATGTCTTCTTACTCTTCTTAAACTTCTCTTCGGAGACTCGACCTTAACCTGCGAACTGGCGACTGGGGTATTGTATGAAGACAATGAACCCCTAGCCGTCCAAATTAACAAAGGACGGTTAGTTCGTGAGAACTAGCAAGTGACGGCTCGAAAACTGGGATGTAAAGACCGGAATTTAATTAATATTTATAAAATATCCGTAGGATAATCCGAATATTATCCTCCCTTATAATTATGAAAACCCGGCAAATTTAAAAATTTTATGCCTAGCTGTACATGGATTCAATGATGGGAAAAATATACCCAAGCTATTTTTCTCATATCTTATAAATGTAACGGATTTTAACGCTTCGTAAGCTCGGATTTTACATTATGTTAAAGAGATCATCCACCCAAATTGCCTAACATTGATCCACCAAACCCTTGACTTGTGGCTTGCTTGTGAATGTAGACATTCAACCACTCCCATCACTTCCGTCCCATCACACCCATGCTTTGACTCATGAAGCCAACCACTCCCATCACTTCCTTCCCATCACACCCATGCTTTGACTCATGAAGCCAACCACCCCTCTCCTCTATAAGCCTGACCCCAAGAGTCATGAGGAGCTCATCCAAAGAAGCCCCACCGTCACTTGAGAGGAGAGAGAGAGAAGGAGAGCCTTGCTCCATTTTAGGTCCATTTTGGACAGCCTTCACAAGAAATAGCATAAATCCCTCCATACTCATCCAAATTGAGCAAACTTGGTGGCCATGGATCCGTCTTGAAACCGGCTTTCCATACATATCTCAAACGAAAAAATCCAAGGTCGTTTTCCTAGACAATATCGTCCATATTTGGAGCTGTAGAAAACTGTTTTTGAAGGGTCTTGAGAGTTTGACGTGATTTCTTGGTAAGAACCCTTCCTTTCTTCCAAAACTGAGTTCCAACATGTGTTATAACTCCTTTTCTTCAACTTTGAGTAGGAATCTAAATCATGTTTTGGGATTTTTGGTGACAAAATGGCAAGGTGTTTGAAAGGTGTTCCGAAGGACTCCCGAGGGTGTTCTTGAGTCGTTTGTGCGGGATTCTTCAAAGGTAATCCCTCATCCGCCTCCCCCTCTCTAGGAATAGATCTTGTGTGCTTGGAAAGGGCTTAGGAAGTGGAGCCTCTCTGTGTTTTTGGTTGCGTTTTATAGCAAACGTCAAGAAACAAAATGGATATATGTGCCTCTGTAATTTAGACTTTATTTCCAATCCAACGGTCTGATTCAGCTTCAATTTTTAATATGATGTTCATGGAAATGTTATCTAACTTCCCTTCAAATATTACTGCAATCCAACGGTTGGATCAAGATTTATTATAATTTTAGTAACCAGTGTTTATAATGACTCGGTTAGAAAACTTGGTTAAGGGAATGCTAAGAATATGGTTAAATATATGATGGCATAACCGAAACTTAGAGGATATAAAATACAGAAATGAAGTATACTCATAACTTGGCTTATGATCCGATAAGAAGAAAATCGATTATGTGATAATACGATATAGATTATAACTGGTTAAGTCCGGATCACTTAACCAAAGTGTGTAATCTATAGAACCGTGAACCTCATGTGGATATATGTTGATTATTAGGTTGGATACCATGCATTAGAATACCACCTAATAAAAGCTTAATGAAATTAATAGGCTCTTGTTGATTGGATCCTTGGTTGTGCACTTTATTGCTTGCTTATTCTTCCGGACTCCAGGTAAGTCCCCTGGACTTACTCATGATAGATTTATGTGATACTCTTTGTCTTATCGAGAGTCTCCATGCATCACGCGACCTAGTAACATGTTTAGGAATATAAACCGGTAATATGACATACGATGAACTTAGTAAATCCAACACTTCATATGTATGCTATGTGTCTATGGTAGGACGGCCGTTAAAATCTGAATAAATGACTTATACTAGATGGAACACGAATGAAATGATGAAAGACTTATGATGAGAAAGAATGAGTATGTTTGAGAAGTATGAGTATGTTTGAGATGGATGAGTATGTTTGAGAAGGATGAGTACGTTTGAGAAGACATTATGATATCATGGTGATGATGATGATGATTATGATGATGATACGGGCCCTTGTGTGTTTATTCCGCATTTATATATGTCTACACACTTGCTTATGTGTTACATTCTAACATTCATGTAGTTTAAGTATGCCTCTTTATATGGCATTGAGTGTGCATATTTCCGATGATTGACCCTGATATATTTCTTGTTTTTTAGATTCAGGTACCCCTTACCCGATATGACTTGCTTATGTGGATGGTTTTCGGGACAGACCTTTTGGACGATTAGAGTGAGGGAGGCGCTTGACATTCGTACTCTTTTCCTCATACGTTTTATCGTTTTGACCCGGCGCAGCCGTGGCGTTTTGTTGTATTTATGATTTCCGCTTTTATTTTTGTTCGAAACGTTTTCACGATAGTCTAGGACAGGTAAAGCCTCCAACGGGCTTACGACCTTTTCGGGGTTCGCAATCCCCATCTTTTGACAACTAAATCTTCCGTTTAAATGAACATAATAATAACTCGTACTCGGTCGTAAGATCCAAAGCTCACGGGAGAAGATCAAACTTCTCCTATAACGTTCCCCGATAATCTTCCGTTTATACTCATTGACCTTTAATGGTATGAATTAAACTCGAATGCGATTATTAGAGTATTCTCGATGGGCTAATAATTTAACGGCACAACTGTTATGACACGGATAATCCCGAAGGATTGAATAACATAAGAAGTGAGCGACGAGCACCCTTAGGAACCATATCCCGAGTACGGATGAGATATGATATAGCTTGAATTAATTGTGATCACTATGAAACCAAATGTCTATCACACACTTCACTCACTTTTCTCACGTTGAATAGCTTGAACACAACTTCACTTTCCTCACGTTGAATAGCTTGAACGTACACAACTTCACTTTCCTCACGTTGAATAGCTTGAGCACAACTTTATATAATGTTACACATTTTAACACTTTGATAGGTTACACATTTCATTCGACGCACACCTCTTAATTAATTAACAATCATAGGATACCGGTCCCGCTCTCAATAGCGGATAACGACCTAAAACCTTTTTATTTGGTAGTGTAACATTCTGATAGATAATATATGCGCGTTCGGAATGTGTTAGTTTCATGAAACTTTAAGACCGGAGAATAATGGCTCCGACCCGACTCTACCATATCACTTCCACTTTACTTCACACATTACTTTCACTTTGCGTTGATTGATACAATTTACTTGCACTGATCTTGATTCAATTGAGTTTCGATCGTAACACGCAATCCTCACATTTTCACTATTGATTAATGACAGATCTTAAGTGATCACACAATACAAAAGTAATCCATATTATTTAAAGGTAACATATATGGATGTCAAATAGAATAAAATAAAATAACGGATGGAAACATCAATGAAATAACATGTTCCATACCTAACCATTTTAGCATGAAAGGACAATAATAAATCATGCTTTAAATAAACGGTGGGTAAACTATGTTATTATTTTATATTAAGGTCAATTAATAACTTTACCCAATTATACTTGACAAATCCAAACTGACTGTTAAATAAATTACACCAAACAGGTGAATTGTAATTTATTTATTTTATTTAAGTTGGCAAGCAACCAAATGAAAGAAAACAACTAGACACGAAAGCACCAAAGTGAGCAGGAAGGCTCGGAAAGTCACTTGCCTTTTTCGCCTTGTTGGATTTCGGAACCAACTATGGACTTCAAGGAACTCCGTGACGGAATTGAATAAATCGATAGTCGCATCTAGACATAAAATGCGAGACACAAAGAATGATTGAATAATTGGTATTTTATATGTGAAATTGACTTATTTAATTCGAAACTAAAATTCGAATTATTTATAAAGTCAGAGATTATACCAATTTTACCTCATTTGAAATTGTCTCAGGATGGGTGTCGGATTTTGAGATAAGCGCTGCGAATTTTAAGATTGAACGCGAGTTAGAATACATCCTAAAACCGCGGGCTAATCTTTATAATTTTCGAATTGAAATAGGGGCGTATTTTACCAAAACTGAAAGTTTAGGAGGTTTATGTAATCAGGCCTTCTTCTTCCCTCAACCCGTGGCTACTGTACACAGGTGTTACACAACTCCCTCGCCTGCAACTGGTGGCGCAGCTGCAGCGGCTCGACTAGGCTCGGTGGCGCCTGCTCTGGGTGGTAGTGGTCCTGGGCGGCGACGACAGATCTTCGGGCGGCTACGACATCGGCGACCTCAAATTTGAAATTTTGGGGTTTTCGATTGGAGTTGATTTGGGATAAAATGTTTGATGGAAAATGTTCCTAGGTGAATTTAGAACTCGATGAAACTAATTCCGAGCTCTACCTCATTCGAAAATGGTAGTTATGGGGGTCGCCATGGGAGAACCCCTTTTGTCCAATATGAAAATTTTGTAACCGAAACTTGCATTTGAATGCCTCTTTATCACCCTCTTGATTGCAGGAATCAATTCGTGCATTCAGTCTGAGATAATGGTGACGTTTCCCTCATGAAACCATCCAATAATAAATTTGGGGGTTTTAGAATTTGGATGGATTTCGGATTAGATTCATCAACAAAACCACGAATTGATTAGTTAGTAAAGTTCCACATTGAGTTTTCGATAAGATTTGTGTTTAAAACGTCTCAAATTGAAGTTGAAATTGAAGAATCACCATTAAAGGTCATTAGAGTGTGGGAGGAAGAAGGAGAAGAAGCAAACCGGTTATGATCCGGTTTTATGTACCCAAAACCGGTTTAGTTTTAAGATGTTGATCCGCTTATTTATCCTATCCCGGTTTTGACCCGTTTTATTTTTATTTTGTAAAGGAGAGTTTTTAAGCAATAAATAACACAATGATATTAATTTAATTATTTCATTTTAAATATGTAAAATATTTATCTAATTCAAAATACATTTAATAACCACTAACATAGTAATATCTTATATAAATTTTTATCACATCCATATTATATTTTATCCTCTTGGAATATTATATATAATCATTGTCTAGTTTATTCAAAATAACATTTGAGACATAAAAACAAATTATTATTATTAGGATGAAGTCTTCCTTAAACTTATAATTATAAGTAACATTAATATGATAAGTCGGGTTATAATTCATAATATTTTTACATACAAGGTATCACAAAGAGTATTGAAATAATTTAATTAGTAATACCCCTTTAAAAAAATAATGAATTCACACCAACCATTACATTTGTAAAATAAATTATTTTATAAAAATAATATTAATAATAATGATGATAAAACTAATGCTTTACTTTAGTTAAAATCAGTTTCACGATTAATGTCAAACAAGATTTTATGTTCCAAATAGAAAGAACTGAATACGATATATACTTTATACAAATTCTATGACTTCTTTTATATCAAAATTTTAACCTTATTTTTATTTAAATAAAAATAGAAATACCCAAAAATACTTTGGGGTATTTCAGAATCGCGGATAGTTATGCGGTTAGAGAGATTGTATGCCAAGCTGAGTGCAATGGTATTAGAACTAGTATCGGATTTGAGTTGTTAGACCTAGGTGAGGTTAATCTTGATGTGATTGATGATGAGTAGTGGTCGTGTCTTGTCATGATTGGTAGTTATGGGCAGATTCTCTTGAGGATGTGATCTAGTGTATGCTTTACTTGGGGCTGGGTGTTGTGTGAATTCTATGCTATAGACGAGGTTGATTCTCTGATGTATTGTCATGGACCATAGTGATCTATTAGTACTAACAAAGTTATACTTGAACTCGATGAAAAGCTAGTGTATGGAAGCACTTGTTGCCTCTAATGCGATGACGCTTGGTAGTTAGCGTGAGTATAACGTGCTTATCTGATTGATATGATTTGCAACTTTTGGGATATTAGGAATCCTACTATATACGATATTCTGCTAGACCCGTTATGATATGTGGCTATCCTTGATATGAATATTATATGTTATAAATGTGTAATACAATTGCTATGTGAGCGATTACTATGTTATATGATGCCTTAAATTGGAACTAATAGGATGCTAGAACCAAATTGATGAAAATTTGATTCTGACTTGGAACCTAGGAAGGAAATATGGGAATAGCCCTTGGAGATGGATAATTCCACCTCCTGAGATTGAAACTTGTTTGGCTAATATCGGGTTAAGGGATATTGAATGATGATTAAAAATGACAAAACTTAAATTTTGCGAAACCAAACGCGATCGAGAATTTCAACGATTTTGAGACCAATCTTTTTCAAATTGTGGAACCCTTTCGAAACTTTTCCGACCCGAGCTTGCATTACGATGCCCCACGAAGTGGATACAGACATTTTATAGGGGGCCCTTATAGACTGCTTGCTAAGATCTAGTGGAGACGATGTAATGCTTTCGAGTTATGATATAACCGAGAAGTCGGGGTAAGGATGTGGTAAGGGCCCATATCACACTCTCGCTATGACATATCGGGGACATTATGATCATGATGATGATGCTGTTAGGATCTCATAGGGGCACTTATGAGGCACGTACGGGATCAATGGAATGGTCCTTGGACTCACCTACTTCCAACTTCATCCCCTACCTTGTTTTGATTTTAGTCTCGGGGACGAGACTTGTTTTTAGAGGTGGATGATGTAAAGGCTCGGATTTTTAAATTCTAATTTCTAGGGAAAAAAAATCAAAAATGAATTTTAAAGCGGGATTTAGCGAAAAAACTCTCCAACTCGGATTTTAAGACTCTTAAAGTGGATTCCGGCCAAATTTTGAAACTTATGTAAAATAGATTTTTCTCCGCTTTCATATGGCGAGAATTGGAAAATACTGTTCGGATTTCAGTATTAAATTCGGACTTGGAAATTTGAGAATTTAGTTTAATCGAGTCCAGATAAGATCGAGTGAGCGGGTCTCGGGATTTATCGTCCGGGTATTAACTTAGATGGGACCCACTTGCCTTTGTCCTCTTTCACTTGTCTTCTCCCCCTTTTATTTTGTTCAACGGACCAACAGTTACACCTCCTCCCTCAATTTGGTCCCCTTTATGCAGATTGCAAGCATGCCCACACCCATCTAATTCTCCCCTTGTGGAAGTTCTTATCTTCTCCCTTCCTTCTTGATTCCCCATATTTGGAAAACAAACAATCACTACTGCAGCTTTGACCAAGACCAACCAATTACGAACCCTTCCCTATGGTTGCTTCTGTTGAATCCCACCCCCAAATCTCAGCTTGATCAAAGGACCCCCCCCCCCCCCCCCCTTCCTCATTTAAATCCAGCTGTAACCTAGCGTTATCCTAAGAAATCAGAAGGGCACCCATTCTCCATATTTCTCATTTTCCATTTCAGTACCAAACACACCTCTTCCTCCATTTTCTCCCCTCCTTGCCGTGAGCAGTAGCTCTCTTTCTCCTCCCTTTCTTAGCCACCATCACCATCACACACTCACCACCACAACTCGTCCCCCACAGCCGACACCACGCCTCGACACCTCCACATCCACGCCGTCGCCGTGTTCGTTCGTCCCCGGTAAAGTCAAGCTGCAACCTCCCTCTCGCTTCCCCTGTTCTGCCGAGCACCCAACAGCAGCTCCGCTTCTCCCTCCTTTGTCCTTCTTCCCCGAGACACCAGTAGGAGGCCCACCGCACCTACTCGATGCCGCATTTGACGCCTTCGAGCAGCAGTAGAAACCCCAGAGCCACCGCCCAGCCTCCTCGCTCTGCTTTTCCGATAAGACCACCGGTGAGGATCTTCCTTCTCTTTCGCTAATTAAAACTCGAAAAGTCTCACCTTTAGCACTCATACATACTTTCTAGACTGTACAAGCTCAGCCCGAGCCTCCGACGAGCCCCATCAAGTCTTTGGCGAGCTTGAATCGAACATCGGCGACGCCCGACGCGCTTGACTTCGAATCCTTCGTGAGAACCTCTTTTCCTCCCCTTTCTTTGTCCGATTCCATGTTTATTGGTGTCGGGTAGGTGTTCGGTGCAGGCTGCCTTCACCGGCGATGACCCCTTTCTCTTCCTCCTTTTTCTTTCGTTCGACTCCAGTGAAAGGGATGATGATGATGAACAGTGATTTATTGGGTTCAGTTTTGTTTGTTTTATTTGGGGTCCGGTTCAGGTGATTTTAAAATATAAAAGGAATCCGGTCCAGTTCATTTAACAAAAAGTGGGCTTAAGATTGGGCCAGTTTTGGGTTTTAAAAAGTAGGAAATGGAATGGGCTGGGCCTATTACTTCCTTCCATTCGAAATTAGGGTTCTCAAACAAATAATGGTTCGGTTTTGGGGTTTTAGAAATAAGGGGGTCGGTTTTGGTATTTTATAAGATAAAGGGGTTGGTTTGGTAAATTGGAAAAGGCTGATTTTATTTAAAATAAAATGGTTAAGATTTATTTTCTTTAGAGGATTTGGAAATATTTTATGGGAGCGTTTAAAAGAAAATGGTATTTAAAATATTATTAGAGATTTAAAATATATAATACTACGATCATTAAAAGAAAATATAATATTATGAGACATGGATTTTGGAAAAAGTAATTTGGCGAGCATTTTCAAAAGGTCGGGATTTCTAACCATTGAATCTAATTTTAACGGGTTGAATTAACTTGGGAATCTGAATCGTTTGATAACTGATAAAGCATGATGTTATGATATGATTGATTGACTAATAACATGATTGTGTGAACTAATTGCATGTATGAATGACTAACGGCATGATGAGATGCTAAGTAATATATCGCTTGTCTTATAACTTATGAACTATGATGATATGATGAACTTGAGTTATATGATATGTTGATATATGATTATGAATATGATGAATGTGATGATCTCTTGATATTTGTGACATGCGGATTATTATCACGATTATACTGTGGCGAATACATGAATGTGGATGAATGGAATGATAAGAATGATATGGTCTCGTGGAATGTGGCAATATGATGAATGGTTGAACTTGACGGAATGATGATTGCGATATGGTTGCTATTCTCGTTGAATGATGTGCTTTGAGTGCTTGAATGATTAAACGTAGACTTATATATGTGTTCTAATATGTATCTAGGTAATCTTTAATCTATCGTAATGCTTGTCTTGCTGTTCTGCACCGCCAGGTAAGTCTCTTCGGAGCTTACTCAGATTGAAATAGAGATATTCCCTGCTTTAGGTGCATGATATACTAGGTGCTTGCATTCATGATCAGCATGCCATGTAGTACCATGCTAGGTTGCATTGACCGTTGAGCATTCTATTTCTTTATGCATATGTAAACAGAACGGCCGTTATATGTGAAGTAACTAGAGTCTTTGCTAAGGTTATAGGATGGCCCAGTCCCATCTGGTCCCGTCCTGAGTCAATCGAGTAATGGAACTTCCTGCCTATGGGCTTTATTTTATTGTGGATACGGGTTGGGCATGCGTGCCGCCCGATTATTATGGAATGCATTCACGAACTGGCCAGTCTCCGCCCTATCGAAAGGGGGTGGAGGTAGGAGAGGGATATACCACTTGGTATTCTGTGATAATGTCTTATTATTATTATTATTATGCACTTGATCTTAGGAGCATGTTAGTGTGTTAATGTTCCGCCTTGCATCTAGAAGCATCTTTATTAGGTATAGCGTATATGTGTGCTTAGGGCCGGGATGCAGACCCAAAGTGGGCATCGATCTGATCCCGCCCACTGTCAATTTTTTTAGGTATCCGTTATGCTTACTACTATTGATGCTGATTTGGCTCCATGATCGCGGGGTCTAAAATGGCGGAAAGAGAGAGTTGAGATTCCGACTTCACCACTTTAATTACGGTTTGGATTTGAATGGTTGATCATGTTATGACCCGGCTCTGCCGTGGCACCCCCATTCATATTATGCTTTACTTCCGCTATTTGTGTGAACTTTGGTTTTTCACGCTTAGACTTACGATTGGTACAGGTAACTTCCCCGGGGATTCCACCGATCCCTTCGAACTTGGGTATGAAATCCCCCTTAAAAATGTCAGTTTAGAATTCCAAACCTTCAACTTGTACTCGGGGCACAAGGTCCTAACGAGGGGTTTCATCCCTCGAAACGTAACCCTGGAATCATAATCTCGGGCCGTTACAAATATAAGCTCTTCTATGTAGAAAATTATATAACAATATACATTATCCAGCTAGACGGTGAACCATAACAGATCCGAGGTACATGCAACTGTAAACAAATGCCAAAGATCGACTTCTTTAATGCGAGAGCTCAACCAACCGACTAACCAACCTCGCCAATCCCCATGAAAGCACGAACAACAAGCAAGACAACCCCAATCTAGGGGCAACGGGTGTGAGAAACGTGGCAATTGACCAACATATCACCACGAACCCTAGCACACGAACAAGTTAAAGGGGTAAACCAAATGGGTCCCTAAACCCCATATCACTGCGAGCTATGGCAATATAAGCCAAAGTTAATCAAGCAAATAGGCATATTATTTGTCATTCTGTTGGAAGGCATTTAAACAAACATTTGGAACAAATCACTTTGAAAACCATTCATTTTCTAGAGATTTGCCAAAAAAATATAATTTCTTCTAGATTATTTTCTTGGTTATGACAGTTGAACACAAACTGTCTACATAGAGTGGTAAATAATTCCACGCAAGAACTAAGAAACAAGACATGGTAACCACATGATTTGTCTAAAACTCTAATTAAGATTTAGAATACAACATCAATAGTCTTGCTGCTGCCATAAAATCCACAATTGTATGCATTGGGGGAAAGAACAAATTAAACATATTCCAAAACACTGCAGTCATTGCACACTTGAATGATATGATAATATAGATAAATAAAGCAAGAGTGGGGAAGGTGAACAAAGTACCTTCATGGGTTTGCTGAACAGACGCTGATGTGAAGAGCTTCATATCACACAAAGAGAAAGCAAACTTAAACAATATCCCCACTCATAGCCTAATCCCTAATGTTCCCCCAATCCAGATTTATTAGCCTTTATGTTAATACTAAAAGTTGTCACTGAAATCCTCTTCTGCCCAGCCACATTACTCCTCTTCATTTGACAATACAACACAGATTAACAGCCCAACCCAGAAATTCCAACAAAATCAAGCAAAATGGAAAGCAAAAGAAAAAAACAGAAGTGGTTGTAAGTGGTCACTCAGGATCACCACCGCCCACACCCACACCCATTTACATGAGATCGAATCCCCAACCCCAAGAACAATTGGAAAACAGAATTCCCAAAAACTAATTCCCAACTGGAAAACTAAAACCAATCGAATTTAGACACAATTGGAAAGCATACTATAGGTTCCATTACTTGACATAATTCAAAAGTTCTAGGATTCAAAAAGCAATTGAATTTAGACAGAAAGAAGAACAATTGGAAAGCAGACTATAGGTTCCATTACTTGACACAATTGGAAAACACAATTGGAAAGCAGACTATACCTTATGCAACTCTAGGATTTAGACACAATTCAAACTAAAAGCAATCGAATTTAGACAGAAACAAGAACAATTGGAAAACAGAATCAACAATTGGAAAACAAAGTCATAGAATTCAAAAGTTCCATTACTTGACTGAATCAACAACTGGAAAACAAATTCGTAGAAATCCATTTTGATTAAGACATCTATAGATCCAAATTTAAAACCCTAGGGGGAGACTAGATCTAATAACAAGAACAACACAAATCTATCCACCCAAACCCTAGTTATAGGTTCGTATACTCACCATCGAGCAGCGGTTGCAGCAGGTCCGAGCCCAGTTCCGAGCAGCGGTTCCGAAACGAGTAGGGTATGATGCCTTCTCCCTCGCTCGAGCCTTCTCTCTTCACTCTCTCCTCGCTCTCTGGTATCGCGTCCGGTCTTTCTTTCATCCGGCCTGCCTTTTTTTTTATTCGCAAACTAACGGGATAAAGCAAAAACTGTTAAAGTTAACCAGGAAGGGCACGAGGCGAAATGGGTTAAAACCTCAGGGGCACCACGCGAAATATGTAAAAAAGTTGTATACCTCGCAAAAATTGCAATACCCCAGGGGTACTTGGCGAAATTTCCGATTAAATTAAGTTCAAAAATAATTTTATTTTTTTATTTTAACAAATAAAAATGACTGAAAATTAGTTTAAAACAATTTAAACTTAAATTTAGCCACTTGTCACCATCCCATTTGCCCTCTCTCCCCACAATTTTTTTTTTGTTTTTTTGGCCAAGTGACCTGCTACCGGGTGAGGAGAATTTGCAAATCTGACATTTTGACACCCCCTTGCAAATTATACCCCCCATTGATATTTTTGCAAAGTTATTTTTTTTGTATATCTATGCAAATTGGCCATCTAGAAAACTCTATCCTCTCTCTAGAATTTAGAGTGAGGGAGTTCTAACCCCCACTTTATTTGGGTCTCCACCAGTGACGAAGTCAGCCCATAATATAGGGATGGGCGAGATTTAGGCTAAAAATTAAGTAATAATGAAACGAGCTTTGCGAAACTTTAAATAAATTTAATTGTGAAGGGTTATGTAAAAAAATTTCAAAGATTTATCCATATTATTAGAAGTGAATAAAATTTATAATTAGTTAAAAAAAATTCAAGGAAACCCCTAATGAATGACTAAAATAGAATTCAAACAATACTAACTGAAATTAATTATTCTCAATTTAAAAAGATATTTGAACTTCTCTATATATAGGGAGAGTTGTACCACAAAGTTGACTTACGGTTTTGCCCTTAATCCATCACTTGGTGCTTTTTTATTTACAAAATTGTCATCCCTCTCAATTACTCCCTCCGTTAAGAAAAACATGTCGTTTTAGGAGTAAAATCTTGTTAAGAAAAACATGTCGTTTTAGGAGTTAAATCTTGTTAAGAAAAACATGTCGTTTTAGATATTTTGGTGTTCACTTTCCAAAATTATCCTTGTAATGATCGATTAGGAGTTTGTTAATTTTCAATAAAGTGGAAAAATAAAGTAATAATTAGAGGTATAAGTGTATTTTTGTTTGCTTTTATTTGCTTTCTTAAAAAATATGCAAACGTCTAAAACGACGGGTTTTAATTAACAAAAGGGAGTAGCTTCTTTCTCTCGCCTTTCTCGCTTTCTTTCTTACCCATCTCAACTATGGCTATCTGCAGGTCTCCACCGTCGTTCGTCTCTCTCTCCTTCTCTCCTACTGACATAGTCTCCCTCTCCCTGTTCGCCCCTCCGACTCTCCGCTTCCGCCAGGCGCCAGCCCACAAAGCCTCTCCGTGAATGATGCCATATTAATTAGGTTTCGGAAGAAGAATTTGAAAATCGACGACAATATTTTGCTCAACATCAACGGGAATTCGGAGTTTATGAAGGCGACTGGGGCTGAGATTGACCACAGAAATGTGAGGGCTTTCGAAGAGAGTGGAGATTCGAATCAATATGCTGCCAGTCGAAGACATCAAGAGCTTCTGCAAGTTTGTTTTCCTCTTTTTCTATGCAATTTGCCCTTAATTTCATATGATTTCTAGCGATTTGGCATGGGTTCCATGAAAAATCAATGAGGGCTGATTTTGATAATTTGTAATTTGGGAATTTTTGGGTTTGGACAGCTGAAAGAGATGGCAATGGGAACTTGAAACTTCTTTTAGAGTTGTTCGAAGACGTTGATACTGCACTAAAGTTAGAAATTGGATATTGCACTAAATTAGTCTAATTCCCCTTTATTTAATCCACTCTGAGATTGAAATAGCAAACAAATAAGGTTAACATCGTCTGTTTAATTTATAAATTTATGTAGCTACATCTTACAGAATCTTCAATGACAGCTTGATTCTAGAACATATTTTGGTGGATTGATCATTGAGAATGGAGAGAGATTATTTTTCCTTTTGTATTCGGGAGATTTAAGATTTTATACAAATAAGGTTAACATATACATATTTCTGCTCAATTCGTAGCTTATGAGAATGTGCTGATATGTGCAATTTTCTTGGTGATAAAGATGATGGGCCTTGACCAATATTGAAAGAAATCAATTTACAAAGTTTAAAAGTATTCTTATATATCTATGTCTGTAGTATCACTAAGTCACCACAAATACCTAAAAAAAAATCAGTACCTCTTATGAATTTTTGATCGAAACCAAGCACTTTTTTTTCTCTCTTTTGTAGTGAGAAGTTTACACACTAAATGCTTCTTATATATCATCTTTATTGTTATCGCATTCTATCTGAACAGTTATTTGATAAAGGGCTCTTGGGCATACTGTTTTTTCCGAAGAATTGATTCCTCTGTTGGTGGAAGGATCTTGGAGTGAGAGGATAACACATACTCTTACTCTGGAATACATACTACAACCTTCACTAAATCAGGTGGGATGGTTGCTTGCAAGTTTCAAAGATGCATATTTCTGCTGCTCACCCAAGTATTTCTTTGTTGGCATCTTTTGCATTGTATCTTGTGTACCCTAGACCAGTATAATCCTAAACCTACACAAATACCATAACTTCATTGTCTCTAACAAATAAAAATCATATTATCAATTATATATCCAAGCAAAAAAAAAAGAGCAAATTTTTTGCAGAAATCATAGTAAGAAAGTGACAGTAAGTGATAATGCAATTAATGAGCAAAAAATAATGAACAAAACCAACTTGAAATGTCTCAAAATTTATTAGGGAAACAAGAATAGCTAATCGACTAGCTGAACTAACATTTTGACCCTTTTTTAAGAGTAAAGCAAAGTTAACCAAATAAACGATGATGGTGAATTGCTAATTTATAGAAATGAAGGGTTTTTTTTTTATGTCAATGTTTCGCTCACAATTGCTGAATTTTTTTTCTCAGTTTGTATAATCTTGACCAATCTGCATGTAGTCATTTATGATTTATTTCCCAAGTTATAATTGTTACTCTAAGTATATCATTCAAAAAATTATCTTTTTCAATGAATTACTTTAAAAGTTATTGAGCGTGAGATTTGAGAAAGAGATTAGAAAACTATGATCTATTCTTCACATTATAATCCCTATAATAACTGATTGCATGTTGGATGACTATAAGCTTCATTATTTGTTCTTTCAAGAAGATATATATGTTGGACTATATAGTAGGAATGAATAAGCTATAGTTCAATTGGTAAAATAGATTGGCTGATTCTTTTGATCACTTATTTTGTTTGATTTGGGATAAATCCTCCTATATCTTAAAGATGTGTACTTTGGAGAGTAGTGGGGCTATCCACGTAGAGCATTCTCCAATTTTTTTCCTTCTTTCCGTTTTTGCCCTTCTCTTCCTCTTTCTTTCTCCCGTTCCCTCTCCCACCATGTAAACTTCTTTCTCTCCTTTCTCTCCACCGTCTCTCCTGGGCATCAGGCCGCCTCCGGCTTCACAGCACCGCTCCTCTTGCCGTCGTCATCCATCGTGGCCACCAGATACCAAGTGAGAGAGAGATAGCTCTTGATGCACCATGGCTTCCTTCCCCCCTCCTTTGTGATTGTTTGGTGAGAACCCTAACCCTACAAATCGATTTGGGGGTTTTGTTTGAAATTGGGATTTTCGTGAATTCTGGTTAGGAATGTGTGATTTCAAGTGATTTTCCTTTGGAAGAACTTGAGATGGAGCGGAATTTCTGTTTGATTTCATGTTCAATTTGTTGTTTATTAGTTTTTGAATTGATTATCTATTTCGATTTCCTTCTTAATTGCTATTCGATTTCCGAATTTCTGTTTATCTCTTCTCTAAATTCGACAATGAGGCAAGCCTCTTTCTTTTGAAAGGAGATATTAATGGGAAAACGCTGATTTCTGCTGAGGGAGAGATAGCTCTTGATGCACCATGGCTCCCTTTCCCCCTCCTCTGTGATTGTTTGGTGACAACCCTAACCCTAGAAATCGATTTGGGGGTTTTATTTAAAATTGGGATTTTCGTGAATTCTTGTTAGGAATGTGTACTGATTTCAAGTGATTTTCCTTTGGAAGAACTTGAGATGGAGCGGAATTTCTGTTTGATTTCATGTTCAATTTGTTGTTTATTAGTTTTGGAATTGCTTATCTATTTCAATTCAAATGCTGGATCAGTTCTAACTAGTAAGTGGTAGCAGATCAGTTCTAACTTGGTGTTTTGTATTCTTGGTTTGTTATTCCTTTCTTGATCCGAGATATTTGCTTTCTTTGGTGTGTAAAACCAACTGTGTTGAATTTCTATACCGCATAAAATGGAATTGATCCAAGATATTTGCTTAGGTTTCTGTTCTTGCTTTTTATTCTTTTTGGTCTTGGAGATAGTTAATGGAGAGTGATTTAATTTCAATTGTAGTCCATGTTATATGCATGTTTGTAATATATATATTGAGAATATTTGTGAATCTTTTCTTAATCTATTGAGAATATTTGTAATGGAGAGGGTGAATATTTGTTGCCGGTGATCAGTAATATATATTACTTGATTTTGTGTTACCATTTAGTTTTGTAATGGTTGTGTTACTTGATTCCAATATTTCTCCATCTTTTGTTTGATGCAAATTAGGTACCCTTTGTATTTGTGAACTTGGAACCATATTCATGGTTGTGTTTTTAACAGCACACATCACGGGTGGTGGAAAATTCTACAGGTGCAGAAGTAGGGCAATTCTACAGGTGAACTTGGAACCATATTCATGGTACCCTTTGTATTTGTGAACTTGGAACCATATTCATGATTGTTATGACTGAATTCTAAATGAATATGTGCAGAAGTAGGGCAATTTGAATCCACCGAGTTGGGTAGTGTGCAGTTGCAAAAAGAGCTTCAAAAGTTGCAGGATGAGATCGTACTCGTCCTCTATCAGCTCAACTCATCTCCCCTCTTTGGTTATCTCTAATTTCTACTGTATTTCTTTTTAAAGAAGATGAGATAATTTGTTTGCTCAATTCAGACTCAATTAGGGGTTAGGGGTTTCAATTTCGGGAAGTTGTTGGTTAGATTGAATTTGTGATTGAATTTGTGAAGTTCGTGAGTTCACATATGTAGTTTTAGAAACTGAATGGGTTTAAAAAAGTTCAACTACAAGGCAATTCTCATGCAGCACATGATGTACTATAGTATTCATCAATGGGGATTAAGGATTTCGAACCTATTTGTGAACTCACAACTTCATAATATGTAGTGCAGAAAGGCAATTCTTGAATTTCACTCTTTTGGTGCTCTAATAGGTATTAATATTCATCTATTTTGTTGTGATTCCAGCTAAGTTCATAGTGCTTGGATCTTATTTACTATCATATAGGAAAAATCTGACAAGGAGTTAAAAGATGCAAGGGCAACAGAACTAATGTACGCTGAAGATGGACCCGCAAGTAGGAGGAGATTATCTGTGCAAAGTGGAGAGTTTACGGAGCAAGGTTAGTACTTGATTTTGATTTTCAAATTTTATAGAGCTAATAATAAAGGATTTCAGCTACCTGCTTATGTCATTAAATCAGAGATGATGGGCTTTGCTTAAGGAGTCTTCAGGTATTCATCATATTAGACCTTGGTGTTTACTTCCCTGATGGCTCGTGTGCTGAGTTTTCTTGTATATATATTTCAAGTTTTATAAGATGGGAAATTATTGGCAATTCAATCCTATTAGATTCAATCCTGTTAGAAGCTCAAAATCGTCCCTTTACTTCTCCTTTATTCGCAAAATCAGTGTGCCCCATCATCTCATTGCGAAAGTGGAGCGTATCCAACCTATAATTTTTGGGGTTTTTTTTCTTTTGTTATTGCCAGTGGAGATCCAACAATTCCAGCTTCTGATTTTCCCTTTCAATTCTAGCTTTTGATTTTTTGTGGCTTGGGATGAATTATCATGATTTTCAGCTTTTGTGCATCTAAGCTTCTTCTTCTAAGTTTCAGTGTTAGCTTTTTTCAATCCAAGATTGAGTTCAACTTCTGATTTTCAGTTTCAATTACAACTTCTGATTTTTTGTTGCTCAGGACTGATTATCATGATTTTGGCTCCAGATTCAGTTGAGTCATGTATGCATTTGTTACAGCTTCTATGAATCCCGTCCCTAGCTTCTTTTTGATCTTGAGATTCCTCAGCTAACTGATTTTCCTTCTTCTGCTGTGTGTGTTTTTTGTTTTCCAATTTGGTATCTTGGGAGGCTTTGATTTGCTTGTAGTGTTTCTTGGCACGGATTGAATTTGTAGTAAACTGTTTTTTTTTCTTCTCAGTTTTGATCTTCTTGAGGGTCTAATTGTGAAGGTTATTCTTTATCTATGCGTTTTGTATTTCTGCAGACACAACAAAAGAATGATTTTTGAAGGGGGGATCGTCGCCTACTGAATTCAGTGTTGCCTGCAGATCCAAGGGTCAAGCATTCTTTGATCTATTGTGGTATGAACACATCATCATCATTGATTTGTTTAAATTGTTTAACTAATTGTAGTAGATGGAGTTATAATCATTGTAACATGAGTAGGTATCCTTGTAAATGTATTTTGTTTTGTGGTTTTTTGTGAGTTCTCTCATCGGTTGATTTGAGAAGCATGGCTATAGAACCAAACTCTTCATTTTATAGGATTAGTTTCTTTCAATTTTATAAATAAGCCTTCCTCAATATCAATGTGGTTTTCAAGAATACCTGCTCACTTCAATGTGTAAAATGAAAATCGATTTCTGATTTATGTTTTTTTAATGAATCGATTCACTTCAATTAGTTCAATGTTTTGTAGAAGCTTTAATTTTATCCAAAAGTCAAATAAATTTATGGCCACCGGGGCCTTGGCGTGGAATTCACAGACCTAGTGCCTTCGGTGGTAGTGTTTAGCATCGGTGAGATCTGAGTGCAGCTCTCTGCGTGTCAGAATACAATAGTTGATGAGCTTTCATCATATGCCATTTATAAGGTGAACTATTTTACTCCTTTTGTCTATTGCTCACTGATCCAATTCAATTGCTTTGTTCATTTTTCGTTAGATTGACACCATTACCGAAATTTGGTCTTCGATTTTTATTGCACGTTCTTTTTCACTTTATACTTGCTGCAAGGTTATATTTTTTTCTTACATTTTCTGCAGAACCCGCCCAAGAACAAGCCTGGGCTGGATGAGCGATGCAAGCAAATTGATGTTTTGTGCTGATTCACAAGAGCCAAAGAAAATATGTCCAAACGCATGGTCATTGATCACCTAGATATTCCCTACCTCTACATCTAGATATTGCTCAAACTTTTAGTATGCAAATGCGGATTCTGTCATATATGCAGGCTGATTTTAAATGTACCTGAATCATTGGCTTATTAGGCATGTGCAAGGAAAAGTTGAAGGCTTTTGGAGAGGATAAAGTATGATATGCAATAATTTATTACCCAAATTTTTAGTGTTGATTTCCAGAATGAGTTTTACAAGTAACTGAGTTTTTAGTGGTGTTATAATGTCATGATGATTGTCAACACTCTAGGGGATTGCTTAGTTTTTATTGATTGCTTAGTGTTTATTGACTGCTTAGTTTTTTTTTGCCCTTAGTTCTACATTTGTTGCAATCGTTTCAAGTGACGGTTCTTCTAAAGGTTTGCCGAGATATTCAATTGCTTTGTGGATCTGTTGGTAATCAACTGGCTTAGATTGATGTAGCTTCCCCAGTAATGGATATAATTACATATGGTGATGCTAAAACAGTGATTTCGGAGCACTCTGTATGTCCCTTGCCTTATTTTATGTGGTGAAGTATCATTGGATCTCTAGTAAGAGGTAACTCTTACCTTACAAATGATTTTCAACAGATAACCTTTCATGATATAAATGGATTGGTAGAGCAGAATGTTAAGCTACGCAACTTGGGATGAAACCTTTCGGATCAGATTGAGAACAAAGATATTGAATTGGAGGTCATTGTCGACTCTTTTGTGCTCTCTTTTCATCCTAATTCGTAAGTATATGAAGAAATCTGTCTGATCTAGTGTAACGGAAACTCATTGAGTTCTTTTAGCCTGAGTTTCAGGAAAGGTTTGAAGATTTTAATATGTGATCAAGATTTTAACCTTTTAACCTCTACTACTAATGTAGTATATAAAGAGGGTTTTCACAACGTATAGTTTGTAGAAACTTGTGTTGAGAACATATGCATGTAGATGTTATGGCTCATTTGATTATTATTTGTGTGCATTGTGGTTGACTTATTTTACTTTATGAAACCATATTAAAGTAATTTATGTGTCGCTCCTTCTTGTATCATATTAGTCGAAGGTAAGGTTTAGTCGAGTAATATGTTTTATACATCATTACTATGTTAAAAATCCCGTGCGTAGTGCACGGGCTCTAGGCTAGTTTTGATTCAAATCTTGATACAACTCTCTCCCATAATAAAAAAATTCAAATGATTCAAGATCACCATTATAATCTAAGGATGCATTCAAACTGTTCGATCAAATGCCTAAAATAAAAATTTTGATTGTATTGTGAATTTTTTTTATGTGATCCATTTTGGGGATTCATGAAGCAGTTTAGCCCTAGGTATAACCCGTAATATTTTTTATTGTATTGTTTCATTGATGAGCGAATTACTTAAACTTTTTCAATTCTTTGCATGCAAACCCGATCTTGGTTTGTCCAAATTATTCACTACTAGCATATCTTAGAGAACTTCAACTTTGCCAACACAACATAATCATCAAATAGAGAAAGGGGCCAAAGGAAAATCATTATTTAAGGTGAAACATCTATATCAAGATCCATAGGTTCAAATATAAAAGACTCATTCATTGTATAAATGTGTGGTTTGCTATGCATCTGTTTTAACTCTTAGCTCGCCCTCCATTTATAAGAATTTTTTTTTAATCATTTTAGTTTATCCAGTAGATTTCAGCAGCATTAATTTTTCACCTTGGAAATATTATATTGTAATATAACCATCAAATAAATGTTAATAAGAAAACACAATCAAGAAGCATGTTGCTAAATTGATGTGAATTAAGAAATGTTAATGTACTGTCATACTAATATGTAATAGATGGAGAAAGCTCTCGGGAAATTATAAATAATGCCATTGTGCTTAATGTTTATTGAAATTTCATTGCCCCTTTAATTATAAAAATGTTAAATTAATTTATTATTCCTTTAAGGTCTAACATTATTTCATACAGAACCACTTTTAAGCTGATAAATTCTCCATGATATCTTTTAAACTAAAAAATATCACTGTTTGTGGATTTTATGAAATGTAGGAAAACTCTAGAGAGTAACTTCACTAAACACACCTAGTTGAATGCAGAAACGAACTCTTAATAGAGGCAACAGCTGGATATGCTAATGGTTTTTTTAGGTATGAAATTTCAAAAATTAGATGGAAGAAAAATGGAGAAGAAAATATTATTTGTAGCTACTTGTAGGCAGACCTCTCTCATGGTTTGTAGTTTAGGTTTACTTGAATAGGAGGTTTATCAAATGTTGAAATATAGATTAAGTCATTAAGATGAGTTAGGTCAAAGTATATAGCCAAAAAAAATCAGGATTCCTAGGAATTTGAGGACTTAATTTTCCATTTTTGCTCTAAATCCTCTTTCGAGTTAATTATGCTTTTCCCTTCTAAAAATTTCCTACTTTAATTTTTTTTGGTCTAGAGAATTGTACCTTTTTAGATCAATTGATGATACAGATAAGAAATACGTTGTTCCAATTCCACCGGTTAAGCAAGTCAACGTGATTAAATTGTTCTAGACAACTCTCAAATGTAAGAGGAAGACTTTTAATTTTTTTTGGTCTAGAGAATTGTACCTTTATATCTTATGCAGGCTTCCTCCCTCAAATCTTGATGCGAAAGTGGTGGTTAAGGTGAAAATTTAGCTTGTTTAAGAGCTCCCGTACTTCGGGTTTTCCATGTCCATTATATATACTGATTTGAGATCACGAGGACGGAAGGGTATACACATCAATTTTATTTCATTTGTTGGATTTTCTTATAAATTTGCGTCAATTTTAATGTGTAATTTCAACTTTATATTTGTAATGGATATATTATTTAAATAAAGTTATGTACAATCCAAGAATAAAAGGTTACTGTGTGCGAAGCACGCAGATGTGCAACTAGTGGGAATTGAACCTTGGACTCTAAAATAAAGAGGAAAAAGTTCTCCATCTATACATTACCAACTAGGCAATTTAAACTTTATGATCCATTTGCACTTCTAATTAATTTAGACTTTTTTTTTGTAGTTAACATTTTGTTTTTTTTTTCCGGGATCGGGGTGATCTGCCAGTGGTCTCCACCACCGTTCGGCTCCACCTCCTCCTTGTTGTGTTTCCCTCCTATATGGGGAAGAGTCCAATGGACTATTTACCATGTGGTTTTTACCATGTGAAGTTTTACCCTCCTCCTTTATAAAAGGGGATGTCTTTCCATTTGGGAAAGTAAGAGAGAGAAAAACAAAGAGTGAGAAAGGGAGAAAAGAGAGAGCTTTGGAGGGATTTTCATATGCAACCATTCAGCCAACTTTGAAGTGCCCCGATCGACGACCAAACGACCTCCGATTGGGACGATTTTCTGGTATGTTGTTCACCTCATCATAGGCTTCATTTTGTACGGTTGGATCGTCGTTTTGAGCCTCCAATCTCATATCCCCTTTGTTGGTGTCATCTCTTGGGTTTTGTTGATTTCCACCAAATTGGGTGATGAAATGTGGAGATTTGGCCAAGCTTGTTGATGCTTGATGATATTGTATGCCTCTAGCTTTGTCTAGGGAAGATTGTACCAACTTGTTATTGTTGATAGTGGAAGTTTCTGTCTCCCGTGGTTTTTTCCCCGTTTTGGGGTTTCCACGTAAATCTGGTGTTCTTTGTGCTTGGTTATTTATCTTCTGTTTGTGTCTGATTGTTGGTTTGGGTTGCTTGAGTTTGGCGCTCTGGTTTACAGTTCTTGTCCATCCCGATTCGTGTGTGTTAAAAGGGTTTGTCTGACGTCCCTTGCTTCCCGGCACAACAGACTGGTATCAGAGCATTTGGTTTAGGATGGAGGAAAAGAACAGTTTTCAGGGAATGATTGTGTTTAATTCAGGCAACTACTCAGATTGGAAGATAAAGAGGGAAGATCTTTTGTATGTGAAAGATTTGTATGAGCCGATTGTGCACAAAGAGATTCCAACGGGTGTCGTTGATGTTGAATGGAAGATTCTGAATCGAAAAGCGGTAGCTACGATCAGACAATTTGTTGATGTGAGTGTGCTCCAGCATATTGCCAATGATACGAATGCTTATGAGTTATGGTATAAGCTTGAGGGGATGTATGAGAGGAAGAACGCTCTCAACAAGGCGTCATTGATGAGAAAGCTTGTGAAGTTGGAGTACAAAGATGGTGAGAGCATTGTTGTGCATTTGAGCACATTTCAGGGATTTGTGAATCAGTTAGCTTCTGCCAAAATGTCGTTAGATGATGAGTTGCACGCTCTACTACTTCTCTCCTCATTGCCGGATAGTTGGGGCACACTTGTCGTGTCACTTAGTAATTCCGCTCCGGAAGGCAAGCTGACTATGGAATGTGTGAAAGCTAGTCTTTTGAACGAAGAGACTAGAAGGAAGGAGATGGGTGTCTCCTCACAGTCAGAGGCTAATGTGACGCAAGGTTCTGGTAACAACAGAGGAAGGAGTAAGCAACGACAGCAGCAGAACAGAGACAAGTCCAAAGGGAGATCGAAGTCTAGAAGCAAGTACATTTGCTATTATTGTGAGAAGCCGGGTCACATTCAAAAGTATTGCCGAAAGTTCAAGAGGGACAAAGGCAAAGAACCTGAGAAGTCAGAGACGTCGAGAAATCAAGAAGATAAAGACACTGCTGCTTTTACAATCAGTGATGAAATTGTGGAGTTGTTTGTGGCGGTTGATGAAGGTTCCTTGAATCTTGCAAGTGATGAGTGCACTTGGATTGTTGATTCAGCTGCTTCATATCACATTACTCCACACAAGGAGTACTTCTCGTCTTACACTTGTGGAGATTTTGGCCGTGTGAGGATGGGAAATGATGGCGTGTCCAATGTTGTTGGTATGGGCACAGTTTGTTTATAGACATCCACTGGTTGCAGTTTGATTTTGAGAAATGTTCGCCATGTTCCTGATATCAGATTGAATTTGATATCTTCTGGGATACTTGATGATGATGGGTATGCTCAAAATGCACAAAGCGGTGTTTGGAAGTGCTCCAAGGGAAACTTGATTGTAGCCCGGGCAAAGAAGCAGAATACCATGTATGTGATGCAAGCCAAGATTTGCAGAGAAGAAGCAAATGTGATTGATGATGGTGCCGGAGAGCTATGGCACAAGCGGCTTGGACACATGAGCGAGCGGGGTTTGCAAATGCTTGCCAAGAAGGACATTCTCCCGGATATGCAAGGTATTTCTCTCAAACCTTGTGTTGATTGCCTAGCTGGAAAGCAACATCGAGTAGCATTTCATACTCGACCTCCATCTAGAAGAAAGCATGCATTAGATCTTGTTCATACTGATGTGTGCTCCATGGATTGCAAGTCACATGGTGGTGCACAATATTTTGTCACTTTTATTGATGACTATTCTAGAAAATTGTGGGCTTTTGTGTTGAAAAGCAAAGATCAGGTTCTGACAGTTTTCAAGGAGTTCCAAGCCAGAGTTGAACGAGAGACTGGTTTGAAGTTGAAGTGTGTCAGATCAGATAATGGTGGAGAGTACAGGGGTCCATTTGAGCAGTATTGCAAGAGTCAGGGCATCAGGCTTGAGAAAACAGTTCCGAAGACGCCACAACTGAATGGGCTTGCAGAGAGGATGAACAGAACCATAGCAGAAAGAGTCAGAAGTATGTTGTCGACTGCAAAGCTGCCAAAGTCCTATTGGGCGGAGGCAATGTTGACTGCTGTGTATCTCATCAATCGCTCGCCTTCAGTTCCTCTTGATGGTGATGTTCCACAGAGGGTTTGGACTGGAAGAGATGTTTCGTTCCAGCATTTGAGAGTCTTTGGATGCCTAGCATATGTTCATGTTGCTAGAGATCAGAGATCCAAGCTTGATAGCAAGACAAAGCCATGCATCTTCCTAGGGTACTCAGAGGATGAATTTGGGTACAGATTGTGGGATCTTACAGACAAGAAAGTGGTCAGAAGCAGAGATGTTGTGTTCATGGAAGACAAGACTATTGATGACTGGAAGCTCCAGCGACCGTCGTCTTCCTCTCCTGCTCCAGTCACATTTGATCCCGTTTTTCCTCAAGTTGTGCAGAGAAGTTCAGTTCAGAATCAGCAGGAAGATGAGAATGATGATGGTGATGTTGATCCACCAGAAGTTCCACAACCTCAACAAGAGGAGCCCCCTATCCAACCTGAAGTTGAGTTGAGAAGATCCACCAGAGAGAGACAGACTTCCTCCCGATACTCAACCAACGATTATGTGTTGTTGACTGATTCAGGAGAGCCTGAATGCTATGAGGAAGCTATGTCAGATGTGCATCAGAAAGAGTGGTACAATGCCATGCAGGATGAGATGAGTTCCTTGCATGAGAACCACACCTATGACTTGGTGAAATTGCCTAAGGGCAAGAAAGCTCTCAAGAACAAATGGGTTTTTCGTTTGAAGTCTGGAGAAGATGGTACACCTCCCAGGTTCAAAGCCAGAGTTGTGGTGAAGGGTTTTGAGCAGAAAAAGGGTGTAGATTTCGATGAGATTTTCTCTCCAGTTGTGAAGATGTAATCCATCCGGGTTGTTCTAGGCATGGCTGCTAGCATGGACCTAGAGGTCGAGCAGCTTGATGTGAAAACCGCCTTTCTTCATGGTGATTTGGAAGAAGAAATCTACATGGAACAACCTGAAGGTTTTGAAGTCAAGGGAAAAGAGAAGATGGTTTGTCGTCTCAAAAAGAGCTTGTATGGTTTGAAACAAGCACCTCGGCAATGGTACAAGAAGTTCGAGTCTTTTATGATCGACCACAAATTCCACAAGACACATGCCGACCACTGCGTGTTTGTAAAGAATTACGCCGAAGGTGACTTTCTGATTCTCTTGCTTTATGTGGATGATATGCTTATTGTTGGTCGGGATACCAATAAGATTGCTAGTTTGAAAACTGCGTTGAAGAAGTCCTTTGCTATGAAGGACCTTGGCCCTGCAAGAAATATTTTGGGTATGCAGATTACCCGTGACAGAAAGAATCAGAAGTTGTGGATATCACAAGAAAGATACATTGAGAAGGTGCTGCAAAGATTCAACATGGACAAGGCTAAACCCGTGAGTTCTCCACTTGCAGTGAACATGAAGCTGAGTTCTGATCAGTGTCCTACAAGTGAGAAAGAGAAACAGGAGATGAAGAAGGTGCCTTATGCTTCAGCCGTTGGTAGTCTGATGTATGCCATGGTTTGCACTAGGCCAGACATCGCCTATGGAGTTGAGGTTATCAGCAGGTTCATGAGTAATCCTGGAAAGGAGCATTGGGCTGCAGTGAAATGGATTCTCAAGTATCTCAGAGGCACTTCGAGAGTGTGTTTGTGCTTTGGTTTTGGAAAACCTATGCTTGATGGTTTTACAGATGCAGACATGTCAGGTGATATTGACACGAGTCGATCCACATCTGGATATCTGATTACATTCGCAGGGGGAGCAGTCTCATGGCAATCGAGACTGCAGAAGTGTGTTGCTTTGTCAACGACAGAAGGAGAGTATATGGCTGCAGTTGAAGCTGGTAAGGAGCTGATATGGATGAGAGACTTCCTAGAGGAGTTGGGAGTGGAGCAAGCAAGCTACCCACTCTATTGTGACAATCAGAGTGCCATCCACCTTGCCAAGAATGCCGCCTACCATTCTCGAACCAAGCACATCCGAAGAAGGTATCATTGGCTTCGAGAAAGAGTAGAAGATGAAGATTTTGAGCTCATGAAGATCCATACAAATGACAACGGATCAGATATGCTGACGAAGACCTTGTCAAAGGAGAAGCTCATCAAGTGCCGCTCAAAGGCGGGCTTGCTCGAGCCCCCCATATAGGATTGAGGGGGAGCTATGTTGTGTTTCCCTCCTATATGGGGAAGAGTCCAATGGACTATTTACCATGTGGTTTTTACCATGTGAAGTTTTACCCTCCTCCTTTATAAAAGGGGATGTCTTTCCATTTGGGAAAGTAAGAGAGAGAAAAACAAAGAGTGAGAAAGGGAGAAAAGAGAGAGCTTTGGAAGGATTTTCGTATGCAACCATTCAGCCAACTTTGAAGTGCCCCGATCGACGACCAAACGACCTCCGATTGGGACGATTTTCTGGTATGTTGTTCACCTCATCATAGGCTTCATTTTGTATGGTTGGATCGTCGTTTTGAGCCTTCGATCTCATATCGCCTTTGTTAGTGTCATCTCTTGGGTTTTGTTGATTTCCACCAAATTGGGTGATGAAATGTGGAGATTTGGCCAAGCTTGTTGATGCTTGATGATATTGTATGCCTCTAGCTTTGTCTAGGGAAGATTGTACCCACTTGTTATTGTTGATAGTGGAAGTTTCTGTCTCCCGTGGTTTTTTCCCCGTTTTGGGGTTTCCACGTAAATCTGGTGTTCTTTGTGCTTGTTTATTTATCTTCTGTTTGTGTCTGATTGTTGGTTTGGGTTGCTTGAGTTTGGCTCTCTGGTTTACAGTTCTTGTCCATCCCGATTCGTGTGTGTTAAAAGGGTTTGTCTGACGTCCCTTGCTTCCCGGCACAACACTCCTAGCCACCCTTGGCTCCGTCCGTCTAGCACAGGCCTCCGGCCTCTCCATCTCTACTTTGCTCGTGCCTCAATCCGCCTTAGCCACCACTCTTCCTCCTCAATTGCGATCATCTCTCGTCGGGTTTGATTCAACCTTAATAAAAAACTCCTCTTTCGATCGGTTTCAGATTGAGTCAAATTGGATTGGGGCTTGTGTTATTTACCTGTTCCTTTCCCAATCATTTCAATCTCGTTGGCAAATTCTTATAATAAAACCTTCGATTGCAAATCCTTGGTTCGATTGCTCGTGTAGTTTTTGAGCTTTCCGACCAACTTCGTCGTCACCTCGGTTGCGGTCGGACGACGGATCAGAGTCCTGTAGCCTGGGGCCTTTCTGTACCCAGATCCCTAGCGTTGTATACCTCCTTTTCGTTCCCGAAAAGCCTACAAAACGTACCCCAAATTTGTCCTCTCCTAGTCTATCAATGCATGCCCTACCGATATCTGTTCTATTGCCGGTTGCTAGGGCGGTGGCCATCTCCTTGTTGCAGGTCCGGTGGCCCTGTCATCACCTTTTACCTGTAGCGTGCTTCATTGTTTCATTGTCTCTCCTTGGTCCCGAAGGTGACCCGTGGGAGTTAGAAATGGGCCCGATTTCTTGCTTTGGGTCCAAGGACTTGTCTTGGGCCCATAGCAGCCCGAATAATTAAAAATTAATATTAAAAAAAAGGCAAAATTACAGAAAACAACCCTTTAAATATGGGTGTTTTCACTTAACCACTCTTTAAATTAAAAATTACATAAAACCACCCTTTAAATGGTATTTGTTTACAACTCACCACCCATTCAACTATTTTCGTTACTTTATCATTAAATATATTATATTTTAATATTTTTAAACTCAAATTTGATTGTAAATATAATCAAATTTTGAATTTAAGGGGTTGATCATATTTTAGGGATTATTTTATTTATTTTTAAAAAATAAAATAAATATAGCCTAGAATTATTATCTTAATTTATGGTTGAAAATGTTTATAGAATTTTAAAATATTATGGAAATTACTCTTATTTATTTATATTTTAAATAAGAGTAATTTACATAATGTTTTAAACATTTATAAACATTTTCAAACATAAATTAAGATAATAATTCTAGGCTTTATTGATTATTATTTTTAAAAATAAATGCAATGATCCCTAAAATATAATTGGGCCCTTAAATTCAAAATTTGAATATATTTACAATCAAATTTGAGTTTAAAAATATTAAAATATAATATATTTAATGATAAAGTAACGAAAATAGTTGAATGGGTGGTGAGTTGTAAACAAATACTATTTAAAGGGTGGTTTTATGTAATATTAAATTTAAGGGGTGGTTAAGTGAAAACACCCATATTTAAAGGGTGGTTTTCTGTAATTTTGCCTAAAAAAAAACATATGTCATATTAAAATAAAAATCTCGTAATTAAGGGCCCCTAATCTCGCTCGAAAGGGCGTGTACTATCTCCCGGTAGGGTTTGGGAAAAATTATATAAATTAGAAATAATTGGGCTCCCCGAACATCCTGCGTAGTTCCGGGAATTTCGTTCACATTTCAGACGATTTATCGGTCTTCCCTTTCTTAGCCCGTATTTGCCCCATCTTATGGCGTCGGGTCGGTGCTCTGGTGTGGCTGCGTTTGCTTTGTGTTGGGTTGCAGTATCGGGCGCCCTGTTTGATCGAAAACGGATCGTGGTTGTGTTCGTGGTCTTCGAATATCTTTTATTTAGGTGGGGGCAACGTCGGCGATCCACACATCCTCAGGAGTTGCCCTTTCCGGTCGGGGTACTGTCGTGAGTCTTTGCACTCTCGCACATTCTTGGCACTCGTGGCACGTCTTTGTTCTTCATCAACTTCTCTGCTGGCTGACATCTTGTATGGATTGTTTGGGTTTTTCTTTTTTCTCTTACGGTTAGTGTTGTTGTACTCTACTTGTACTGACGGTTTTCCGTCTGCCGATTTAGTCAGCCATTAAGTTTTAGGTTCGTTGAACTCAAATTTTTACCTAATAAAAAAAAATGAAATCTAATTTTGCCCCTCCTGAGTTGGATCATGAGCGATTTCCCCAGTTGCCCATTTTTCTGGGCCGAATCTAACTATATATATCCCCAAAATCCTATTTTGCTTGAGATTCCACGTACTAATCTAAAGATCAATCCATTTTAATTGACAAATTTATTCAAGAATTAATGTCATATATAAATCGTCATTTTGTTTGAAGCTATGATTCCACCAGTTACTTTCAACTTTCACTGTTTTGGACCATCAAGATTGAAGGCTCATAGTACAGTATAGCACTTTGTATGACTCAACTTTTGCGAGGAAAAGGTAGATGCTTTACAATCACATGCAAACATGCTCGAACTTTCAAGAAACTTATTGTTACTTGCGTTGCATAATTGACTGCAAAACTAAACAACATCAATTTCCTTCTTTCATTTATTGGTTTGATATTCATACAGTTAATTGTTCGCCAAATGCATATTTCTGATAACAACTTTTGAAGTCGGCGTACGTTTTGCATTAAAAAAGCATGTTAATTGACACTAGTTTCCTGAGTTGGTAAAATGTCTACCGACTTGAAAACGCATTGTTGGTGGGTTGCTTTTAAACAAAAATGCTTACAAATTCTGAAAGCCAATGTTAGAACCGTGCATTTGGAGAAAAATTCATTAGGTGTATAATAGCTCCTTGATTTAAGAAGAGTTCACTCGATCTATTAATAAGGATATTATAATTTACTTATGATATATGTAGTGTGGTTAAGATGTATTCACCCCTCAGAATGTATTGAGATTATTAGCCTATCATTATTTGCTTATATTTTCGATTATGATCTTGGGTCACATCAGTGGGAGAGGCAGGATGAAATTCAGGGGGTGCTAAAAAAATTTCGTAATTTTTTTCCCCTCCCATTTACCATTTGAGCTAGATATCACTTCTGTTCCAAATCTATATCTATCTATATAAACTCTTAATTTAAAAGAGTTAAGGATGATGTGTCAATCTTAGAGGTATTTTAGGAGCCTTGATCAATTTTTTTTTTGCCATTTTTCTTTAGTTTGCTTTAATTCTCTTTTTTTCTTCTTTTTCCTTTAAGTCTCTTTTTTCTTTAATTTTACTAACTATCTATACCTATATAATCTATCTATTCTATATAAACTCTTAATTTAGAAGAGTTAAGGATGATGTGTCAATATATCTTAGAGACATTTTAAGAGTCTTCCTGACTTTTTTTTTTTTGCCATTTTTCTTTGATTTTCTTTAATTCTTTTTTTTTCCTTTTTTTTTTCTTCTTATTTTTCATTTAATTCTCTTTTTTCTTTAATTTTACTAACTATCTATATCTATATCGATTTTATATAAACTCTTAATTTAGAAGAGTTAAGGATGATGTGTCAATCATAGAGGCATTTTAGGAGCATTGACCAATCTTTTTTTTTTTTTTTGCCATTTTTCTTTGGTTTTCTTTAATTCTCTTTTTTTTTCTTCTTTTTCCTTTAATTCTCTTTTTTCTTTGATTTTAGTAACTTCTATATAAACTCTTAATTTAGAAGAGTTAAGGATGATGTGTCAATCTTAGAGGCATTTTAGGAGCCTTGACCAATTTTTTTTTTCCATTTTTCTTTGGTTTTCTTTAATTCTCTTTTTTTCTTCTTTTTCCTTTAATTCACTTTTTCCTTTAATTCACTTTTTTATTTAATTTTACTAACTATCTATATCTATATAATCTATCTATTTTATATAAACTCTTAATTTAGAAGAGTTAAGGATGATGTGTCAATATATCTTAGAGGCATTTTAGGAGTCTTGACTGTGATAAACCGTAAGAATAGAGAAGAGATACGCAGAGAAGAGAGGGGAACTTGATGTCCTATTAGGGTTCCAAATGACCCATTATATAGGTGTATACAAAGGAACTAGGGTTTCCTAGAGTTTATCCATCACAATATAATAATATTATAATACTCCCCCTTGGATACACATCTCTAAATATTACAAGTCTGTCATATTAAAAACCGCGTCTAGAAAACCCAATGGGACCAAAACTAGGACCAAGGAAAAAATACAAATGACACGTGATACACTTTGGTAATACTGCATCGTTAAAAACCTTGTCAGGAAAACCTAGTGGGATAAAACCTGATCGAAGGGAAAAAGAGTGCAGTGCGTATATACTCCCCCTGAATTCAACACCCTTCTTGTAGTGTTCTCATTCGGGTAAGCTCTTTGAACTTCTTGATGGTGATGACTGTATGAGCTGCATAGTCGAGTCTCAACATTTCCTTTGACGTGTATAAGTTGAGATGTCTTCATACATTACAATTGACTTCGAATGCTTGACTTTCATTTGCTGGCGTTGAGCTGCTTTCAATACAAAAACACAAGGTGCTTCAGGACCCAGTGTGCCATTTGATCATGGGGGATCTAGTGTATTAAATGGTGCCTAAGTTGCCTCGTTAAAAACCTTAACTTGAAAAAACCCAATGGGATAAAAACCAAGATCAAGGAAAATAGTACAACATTGTATGGTACTTCGGGACCCAATGCAATGTCACCATTTTCATAATTATAGGTACTTTTGGTACTCTTATAAGGATCTTTAACAAGTGTATGTCACGTGACTTTGATATTAATGCTTCAGGCATTTTCAATCGATCCTTTCATTTATATGCGTATGCACCTACCACGTCCATTATTTCCATTTGGAGCCAAAATTATATTCACTTCTGGTGAATAGATTCTACATATAACCTTTTATAGGCCGGCTTTTGTGCAATCAAGTTGGCTTTATATTTTATTTTGTATGAACACCCACTTAAAACCAATTGATGTTGCACTTTTCGGTGTTGGAACTACGAGTCCAATGCCATCATGCTTAACGAATCCATCTTTGGATGAATTGCTTATTTCTAGCTCTTTATGATTTCGATGTCGACGTCCATTATTTATTTGACGATCATCATATTCTCATAGGCCCTTTCCACTTCTGGGGAATCGTATACCAAGAGCCTAGTGATATCCGACAATTTTGGTGTACTTGAAAACCACTTGATATTCATTGAGTTGGAGTTACTTCTGGAACTTGCAAATGAGCCAATGTATGTGACTTTGTCACTTTCTTGGCCTTTAGTAAATGCTTGCAATATCATATTTGCTAAACCTTATAATCATTTCATTTATTAAACTTCTGGTTCACTTGTATTTATCCGCGGATATGAAATGATAGAGAAGTTTCTTCCGTGCAATCTCTTTCTTATTTGTCTCATTTCCTCTCCCCCTAAATACCGAGCATTTTATCACCATTATAAAGCTCTAGGTATTTGATATCAATAGGGACTCAAACCCCATGTATCATCCAACTTCTTTGTGGTCTCATTGTAGTTCACTTGGACGAGGTACATTTCGGAACATATGCTGCTTATTCAAAGTCATTCAATGACATGCTCTCTTTTGGAGATAATTAGGGAGATGTTATTGTGTCAAATTCGAAATGCAAACATGCATGGGCCCATTTGACCAACGACTCTTCTGGGTCGTCGTGAGCTACCTTATGCTCAACAATGTTTTTGATAACAATCTCTACCTTATGTTTCATATGACCAAAGTGTTGAGGCATCTGTAATCTTGGAATTACATTGGTCTATATAATAGTGTTTTGTAGCTGTCTCATTGAATCCATTCAACAGACATTAGAGACTTTGCATTTACTGTCAATATAGATGGTCTTATTGTTGATTTTGCCAAGATGATAGACCATATATGTTCGGTCACCCTTATAGAGGATCTTCTGGTCCCTTTTAGTGGGTGTGTATGTGAATGTCAATGATCCCGCCCATCATCGTTTCACATGAATGACCGAATGCCACAAAGAAAAACATTTTATCATTAACTAACTTCTGGTTAGTGATAAGTTTCAATGGGATAAACAAGTGTCAAATAAACCGTATATATACATTCTCAATTCTGTAAGACTTGCTTCTGGCTAGTTATATGAGATATTGGTGTTCAATACCATGTCAATTCATACATATGAGATATCGGGTTTTCAAAGTTGTTTGACACTTATAAAACCATAATATTCAACCAACGAACCTTGTATATGGCGATCTATTTAATTTAGATGTCATTGAATGGGTATTGTCAGAACTTTCGTTGGTGTTATACTTCAGGTATGAGTCATTTATAATGTTCTTCAAGACATTTAGAATTAACCGTATAGTAGACCTAGCTATAAGCCACAACAATAACTTTGGTCAAGCGCTTAACCATAACCTCTTTCACACCCTCTACTGGAGGGGCATGCTTCAGGCAATGCTTAGAGGATAGTCAGGAAGTGGCCTTCTTAACCGGATCGTGTTATGTGGTTACTTCTATTGGTTGTATCAACCAGACAAAAATAGTTATGAATATGATAAAACCCATATTCCATGTACTTCTTCAAGAGTACAAATGATAAGATTAGAATCATATAGTCTTCTGGAGTTTATAAGAATCATATACTCTTCTAGACTTTATAAGAATCATTCACTCTTCTGGAGTTTAATAAAAATCCACCAGCAGAGTCTTCAAGCTCTAAGGTTGATGTTGAAAAACTTCACAATCTACGGGATTGTGGTAAACCTTTCTCCCAAATGTTCATTTGCCAATCAGAACTTCGTATTAGACACTCATGATAAGTTGTTTCTTCGAGAAACACTTTGAGCTTTGAATTACAATAAGTAAAATCATAATAATTTTATTCAATATAAAACAATGAATAAAGAAAACAAATAAATAATTTTATTCATAAAATGATTCATTTGTCAACTTCTAGTGACAATTAGTCTCTATTATGTACATTTCGATCATATACTCGATCTAAAAGATGATAAGTTGCAATTAAAAAATATAGTAAGTTGTCACATAAACATTGACCATATTCTTCAAGATATGGTATGATCGATTATTACTCACTTCAGAAGTTGTCATATAAACATTGACCATATTCTTCAAGAAATGGTATGATCGATTATTACTCACTTCAGGGAGAAGACAACTTGTATCCAACCACTTCAAGGGTTATATCTATCTTTACTTACACATCACTTCATGGATGATTTGTGCAACTTTAAAATAAAACCCATACACTTCAGGGTATGATTTTAATTCATCTTTAGAAGATTATACAAACTTATCATCAATTCAGTTCAAAAAATGAATATTGTCACTTCAGGGACAAATATGTATTGATGAGATAGTGAGACATTTTATGAATTTCCTTTTCATATACAACTCTTCAGGAGATGATTGTCGTTATTACAGGAACGATTTAGAAGGATTATGTGGTTCATCCTCTTCGGGGGATGAGTTTAGTTATTTCGAGAGATGATCATAAATAAATAAATAAATATTTGATATAGATAATAAAACTATAAGACATAAATAAATGAAATAAAATTAGCATATTGTCAACTTATGGTGACAAACAATTAAACATCCCTTCAAATACATGTTCATCTACTTCCGGAGACCGTTGGATATCGAAACCATCTACTACAGGAGATAAATTTCATCATGATATATAACTTAAAATATTTTGTCTTCCTCAGGAGATAAATAAGAATTTAAATCATCTTCTTTAAGAGATGTAATATATAAATTGTGTTTACTTTATCTACTTCAGGAGATAAACTACCATGAGATGATATGCAAATTTAACAATTTATATCTACTTCGTGAGATAATGTTTGTCTACTTCTGGAGACAAAAAAAAATACAAATTGAAATGAATAATAAAACTAAAAAAAAAAAATTATCACTACGGGGATGATTTTCAATCGTTCACATCTACTTCAGGAGATGTTCCGTTCATCTACTTCGGGAGATGAGGATTAAACAAATATAATTTAAATAAATTAAATTATATAACATACATAAAAAAATAAATAAACATAAATAATAACTACAATTTCATCACTACAAGGATGAAATTCGATCGTTTATCACTTTAGAGATATAATTAAATAACATCCACGGGGATACAACCGATTGATCCAATTGCTTCAGGGATTGAGATTACGCTTCAAGGGATACTACAACTTCGATTGATTCAATCACTTCAGGGATTTGGATTACTTTATCCGCTTCAGAGGATATTACAACTTCGATTCATTCAATCACTTCAGGGATTGAGATTACTATATCCGCTTCGGGATACTACAAATTCGATTGTTAAACCAATCCGGGGGTTACACATCATCTTCGGGGATGTGTGAATACTTCATAAAGGCAAAATATGCAGCCCTGAAAGTTTTAGGCCGCTTTATGTAATTATATAAAATATAGGGCCAATTTGTGATTTCAAAAAGGACACCTCTCGTTATTCAAATCAAATTGCCCGAGATTGGGATGGTAATGGCGGTTGGGCTTCGGCCTTCGAAATTAGAGATTTCAAGTCGTCCTGCACCATGAACGAAGAAGAAGATGCGGCGGCGGCGGTGGTGCTGGCGGCATTGCCTTCTGGGAAGCCGGTGGGGCTGAAATCGGTAGCAATCATGCAGGTTCGGCGGTGGAACCAGCGGCGGACGCCGTCAACGATTGCTCCTCCTCCGACCAATCTATATGCAGATGCTAATCAATTAATTAATGAAAAACTAGAAACAAAACTTTTCTTCCCCGTTTTGGATTTGGAGAGGCGTCGTAGGTTCTGGGCTCGGCGGCGACGCAGGTTCTGGGCTCCCTTAGGTCAGGGTTCCATACTCCGACTAGGTTGAGGTTCGACCTCGGGGCTCGCGTGCAGGTCGGCGGGATCGAGGTTCGACCTTCGAGCCTCTTCTCACCATCGGTAGATCCCGTCTTCGAAGACCTGCGGAGGATGTAAAGGCTCGGATTTTTAAAATATTAATTTTTTGGAAAAAGAAAATCAAAATGAATTTAAAATAAATTCCGACCCAAATTCTCCGACTTAAAAATCAATTCCGTCTTTCATTTCGGGTTTTGAACGATCAATCAGCGGAAATTTAAATCCCCGACCCGAGCTCTCAATTCCGTCATATTCCGAATCCTTATCCTAATCCAACTCATCATCTCCTAATTGAGGTAAAATCTTATCCTCACCTCCCCTCCCTCTCTTTTTGCTTTCTCTTATCCTAATCCAACTCATCACCTCCTAATTATAGTAAAATCTTATCCTCTCCTTTCCTTCCCCCACTCTTTGACCCCCTTATTTTGGCAAACAAACAATACCTCACTCTTCACAAAAAAATGGACCTTTTATGTGCAATTTGACCTTTGGAAAAATCAGATTTGTGTTGATTCTTCCTCTTCTCTCTCATTCTCTCTCTCGACATTTCACAAGCCAAAACTGGTTCTTGAGCTTCCTCACGCCATTTCCACCACCGCCGCACCTCACCACCGCCACACCTCACCACCGCCACCTCCACCACTGCCGCACCACCTCCTCCCCGGAGCGCCGCCGTCGCCACCAGCAGCAGCCGGAGCCACCACCGCCGCCGAGCAGCACCTCTTCCCTTCTCCTTCCTCCCTGTTTTCTCCGAGAACCCCGGTAAGGCTCGTTTCCCTTTCCATTCGACTTCGAGTTGTGAAAGGCACCACCTTTAACCCCCGTTCTTCCGTCCTAGGCCGAGCTAGCGCGGATCGAGACTCCGGCGAGCCCATCGAGATCCCGACGAACTCCGACGAAGCTTCGAAGCCCTCTCGGTGAGCTCTCTTCCTTCCTCCTCGTTCCTTCCTTCCTCCCTGTGTGCGTGGGCCCCCCTTCCTCTTTTAAACCTCCAGCTCGTTGAATTGAAAGAAACAAATGGGAAGCTTCTTTGGGACTAACTTTTGAAGGGCCCGGTTTGGTTTAATTAAAACAAGGGGGCCGGGTTGGACTTTTATAAAATAAGTGGGTGGTTTTTGGTAATTTTAATAAAGTGAGGTTGGTTTGGTAAATTAAAAATGAATGTTTTGATTTAATGAATATTGTTGGGATTTTATAAATATTTTATAAAGATGTTAAAATAAAAGATGTTAGAAGTAGTATGTGAAATTATTGGGATTTAAAATATAAAATGTTGTTTCGAGATTTAATATATGTGATATTGTGGTGATTTATTAATGTGGTTAAAAGTTATATGACTTTGTTGAAGATGTGCAATTATATGCTAAGTAAGATTTTGAAATGATGGCATGCAAATTGGTTAAGTATGAAATGGGGATTATCCTAAGTTGGTGAATTGGAGAATTATATTGAGTATGGTTGTGAGATATTGAGATGATAGATTATGAGATAAGGTTGATAATATGGAAATGATGATGAGATGGTTATTATGTTAAGTTTGTGAAGTTGTGTGTGTGACTATTCTATGCTTTTTGTACCTTAGAAATAGACTCATTCATGTACTTATACTTGTTAGGTGATCATCTGTGACGTGTTGGATTTCATATTGCCTGGTTGATTGCCTTTTTGCTGTTCTGCGATACCAGGTAAGTCTCTTCGGAGCTTACTCAGATTGAATAGAGTGATTCCCTGCTATAGGTGCATGATATACTAGGTGTTGCATTCATGATCAGCATGCCATGTAGTACCATGCTAGGTTGCATTGATCGTTGAGCATCCTATTTCTTTATGCGTATGTAAACAGAACGGCCGTTATCTGTGATAGTCCTAGAAGTCTTTGCTAGGGTCATAGGGTAGCCCAGCCTCATCGGGTACCCTGAGTCAATCGAGTCATGCACTTCCTTTTATTATGATATGCCTGCGGGCTTTATTGTGGAGCGGGTTAGGCATGCGTGCCGCCCAATTATGAATGAATGCATTCACGAGCTGGCCAGTCTCCACCTATCGGAAGGGGTGGAGGTAGGAGAGGGATATACCACTTGGTATTCTGTGCTAAGGCCTTATTATTATTATGCATTTGATCTTAGGAGCATGTTAGTGTGTTAATATTCCGCCATGCATCTAGAAGCATCTTTATTAGGATTAGCGTATATGTGTGCTTATGGTTGGGATGCAGAGAAGTGGGCATCGATCTGATCCCGCCCCATATCAATTTTTTTAGGTATTATCTATGTTCATCCTATCGGTGCTGTTTGCCTATTTGCGCGGGTCATTTTGTCGGCGGAGAGTGAGCGCTGGAGTGTAGACTTCACTGGACTCTGATTATATTTTGGCTTTATACTTTTGACTCCGTTTTGACCCGGCTCTGCCGTGGCACAATTTTGTATTATACTTGTTTCCGCTAGTCGCATGATTTCTGATTTCCACGCTTAGATTACGACAGGTACAGGGGACTTCCCCGGGGATTCCAACGATCCCTTCGATTTTGGGTATGAAATCCCCCTTGAAAACATTAAAGTAAGTTTTGAAACCTTCAACCTGTACTCGGGGCGCAAGGTCCTAACGGGGGGTTTTATCCCTCGAAACGTAACCTGGGAATCATAATCCCGGGCCGTTACAAAGGTGGTATCAGAGCTGAGGTTTTGCAATCCGAGTATGATAGGTTGAAGTGGTTTTGAAAATGGCCCAAGGTTTTCAAATTATTTTCAAATGATTTTCAAATTGTTTTCAAGGGGCAAAATGAATTTAATTGGACATAACTATAAATTAATCAATTATGAATGGCAATCTCGTGGGGTAGAGACTATGCGATAGGCATCCCTTATGGATGTAGAATTCGGGGAAGGTAGGCAAAATACTAGCTTCTTTTACAGATGGGTTGTGAAGACTCCAAGGAACTCGAGGGTTGGAGTAAAATGGGTTAGGAGACCGTGAGGTATTTGCCCCTCCGGTTAGTCGTCCCCCGAAGGGCGACATAGATCGTCTCTGTGGTTGTTTGTCTTAAATTCAATTGGGCCTGAGGGTGATCCTCCTTGAAGAGGGTCCCATTGAATCGTTGAGTGCTTCTGTGCTGAGTGATATAATTATTGTTATGTAGCAAGTATGGTTGATCCGAGACGTGGCTTAGATGGGCGTGGGGGTAGGGCGCGTCGCGGCAGGGGACGCCCTCGTCGAGTTGCCGCTGAGGGTACCGAGGGGCGAGTTTCGCCACCGCGAGTTAATGACCGGGTGCCAGCTTCCCTAGAGACTAGGATTGGGCAGCTAGAGTCAGCGCTTCATGATATTCTGAGCGAGCTACGTGGAGGGGCTCGATCTACGGCGCCGACGCCAGAGGTCCCAGTTCAGCAGCCAGCCGAGCCTGTGGTCGATGCGTGCCCTGAGAAGCGCATCGATTGGGTCAAGAGGTTTGCTCAGTGTAGCCCGCCGACCTTCGCGGGAGGCGTCGGAGATGACGTTGAGAGATGGCTGCGTGATATGGAGGGGTTATTTGACCATGTTGCTGTACCTGACTCTGAGAGACAGAGACTTGCTGCCGGACTTCTACGGGAGGACGCGAATGCCAGATGGTTTGGCTGCAAGAAGGAGCGGACCGAGTGGACCTATGACGATTTCAGATCCATGATGCTGAGGGAGTACCGTCCACCAGGGATACAGATGGCTAGGGAGGTATCTTTTATGCGCGGCACCTGTGACCGGTCGGCTTCTGTAGCTGCTATCGTTCGCCAGTTCAAGAGCGAGCTGATATACTGCGATCACCTGTGTCCATCAGACGAGAGTCGGATCCGTTTGCTGTCTATGAGATTGCCGCCTCCTGTACTTCTGCATGCGTCCAGCTTGGGAGCTGTCAGCTTTGACCGATTTCTGGAGGTCATCCTTATGTACGATCAGCAGAGGATTCTGTGTGAGACTTCCTACTCTACTGTTCGCCCTGAGGCGAAGAGGGCGCGTCCAGCCGACACCCGTGGAGATGACAGATCTAGGAGAGGAGCGTTTAGAGGAGGATATTACGGAGCTGCACAGAGAGCACCCCCAGTTCAGACTGCTTATGGAGGAGATGCCAGAGTGAGGACCTGCCATGGATGTTTCGGGAGGGGCCACTTCATTGCTTCTTGCCCAGACCGTTCGACTGTCTGCTATACCTGTGGTACTATGGGGCACCGAGCTGCTACATGCCCTCAGAGTCGTGGAGCTCCAGCTACTGCACAGCCACCGAGACTTCCTGCGGCTCCTCAGCCACCACTGCTGACATATCCCCCGGGCCAGGGTCAGGGCCAGGGACGAGGTGACCCTTCCGGCAGAGGCCGAGGCGGAGGTAGAGGAGGTAGAGGTTCCGGACGTGGAGGTAGAGGACCATCTGGGTCAGGTCAGGGTCGTGGATCATCTTCTGCAGGACCGTCAGGGTCAGGGTATGATCGTGGTCAGAGTTCGGGAGGTCGAGGACCAGGATTACCCCCACCGCCCCGCGTATTTCAGATGCATGCTGATGACCGCTCAGCCCCGACTTCCGCAGGTACGATATTCTTCCATGATGAGTGCCTATCTATCTTGTTTGACACTGGTGCAACTCACTGCTTCATAGCAGAGGCGTGCGTGGCCAGGCTGAGCCTGAGCTGCACGAGTGGTTCACCCCTTACTATTGGTCTGGCGGATGGGGCCAAGGTTAGGACGAGTCGTGAGATTTTAGGGTGCCCCATTCGGATAGGTGAGCGAGAGTGGCCTACCGACCTTATAGTTATGCCATTGAGGATGGACGATCTCATCTTGGGTATGGACTTCATGGACCACTACGGGGCTATCATCAACTTGCGAACGAGGACAGTGTCGATTTTGGCATCTGACGGGACTGAGCACCAGGTTTGGGGGAGCGACCCCAAGAGGAATGGATCACTCATCAGCGTAGTCAGAGCCGCCAGACTTTTAGACCAAGGTTGCGTCGGGTATTGGTGTTATGCTTTAGAGGTGGATCGCACGCACCCCAGTGTATCAGATGTTCCCGTTGTCAGAGACTTCGCAGATGTGTTTCCAGAGGAGCTACCAGGACTTCCCCCGCCGAGAGAGGTCGACTTCGCGATTGAGTTAGAGCCAGGCACCAGACCTATCTCGCGAGTTCCTTATCGCATGGCACCGACGGAGATGGCCGAGCTGAAGGCTCAGCTAGAGGAGCTAGCTGAGAAGGGCTACATTCGGCCTAGTGCATCGCCTTGGGGAGCGCCAGTGCTATTCGTCAAGAAGAAGGATGGGTCGTTGAGACTGTGCATCGACTATCGGGAGCTGAACCGGGCGACGGTGAAGAACCGTTATCCTCTTCCCCGGATTGATGATCTGATGGATCAGCTGCAGGGCGCCGTGGTCTTCTCGAAGATCGACTTGAGGTCGGGCTATCATCAGCTCAGGGTGAAGCTAGAGGATGTTCCGAAGACCGCTTTTCGGACCCGCTATGGTCACTACGAGTTCGTGGTCATGCCGTTTGGGCTGACCAATGCACCAGCCGCGTTCATGGAGCTCATGAACCGAGTGTTCATCGACTTCTTGGACAATTTCGTCGTCGTCTTCATCGATGACATCTTAGTCTACTCGAGGAGTAGAGAGGAGCACGAGGAGCATTTGAGGATTGTGCTAGAGACGCTGAGGAAGCATCAGCTGTATGGGAAGTACAGCAAGTGTGAGTTCTGGCTCACAGAGGTGGCTTTCTTAGGCCACGTTATTTCAGCTGAGGGAGTTGCCGTGGATCCGGCAAAGATTGATGCCATCGTTGCTTGGGAGGTGCCCAAGAACGTCAGAGATATCCGCTCATTCCTGGGATTGGCTAGTTACTACAGGAGGTTCGTCCAGGGTTTCTCGAGTATTGCTAGACCGATGACGCGGCTACTGAAGAAGGACGTCCCCTTCGAGTGGAGTTCAGATTGTCAGGCCAGCTTTGAGCTTCTGAAGCGGAAGTTGACGACTGCTCCGGTGTTAGCTCTGCCAGATGGGACAGAGGACTTCGTTATCTACACAGACGCTTCGCATTCCGGCTTGGGTTGTGTTCTGCATCAGAGAGATCGGGTCATCGCTTATGCTTCACGTCAGTTGAAGCCTCCAGAGGTGTCTTACCCCATCCATGATTTGGAGTTGGCAACCGTGATTCATGCTCTAAAGATCTGGAGACATTATCTATATGGTACTTCTTGCAAGGTGATGACGGATCACAAGAGCTTGAAGTACATTTTCACACAAAAGGAGCTCAACATGCGTCAGAGACGATGGTTGGAGCTTCTGAAGGACTATGACTTGGACATAGTCTACCATCCAGGGAAGGCCAATGTAGTGGCAGATGCGTTGAGTAGGAAGACTCATCATGGGGTGACCGTTGAGAGGCTTACAGCTCAGCGAGATTTGCAGAGAGATCTAATGAGATGCTGCTTTGAGGTTTGGATCCAGCGAAATCACGGGCAGTTGTCGTTCTTAGAGGTGCAGGCAGAGTTGACAGCAGAGATTCGACAGGGTCAGGCAGATTGTCCAGAGGTTGCAGTTCTGAGAGGGCGGATGGCTCAGGGCAGATTTAGAGAGCTTGCAGAGAGAGCAGACGGGATGCTGACCTTTCAGGGCAGAGTTGTAGTTCCCTCGACGTCAGATTTGAGACAGAGGATCATGCAGGAGGCTCACTCCACCCCTTATTCTGTCCATCCAGGGACGAATAAGATGTATCAGGATCTGAGGAGGAGTTATTGGTGGCAGAGGATGAGAGCAGACATCACAGAGTTCGTGGCCAGATGTCAGGTTTGCCAGCAGGTTCGGATTGATCACCAGAGGCCGGGAGGACCCGTCCAGTCACTTCCAGTTCCCGAGTGGAAGTGGACAGACATCTCCATGGATTTCGTCACTGGGTTGAGACGAGACGTCAGAGGATTTGACACTATTTGGGTCGTGGTCGACAGGTTGACCAAGTCGGCCCATTTCATAGCTATTCAGGAGACATGGCCAGCTTCGAAGTTAGCAGACGAGTTCATTCGCCAGATTGTGAGGCTTCATGGAGTACCAGAGAGGATCGTATCTGATCGAGATGGACGCTTCACCTCGAGGTTTTGGCAGCAGGTTCAGGAGAGTTTGGGCTCCAGATTGCATTTCAGTACGGCTTATCACCCGCAGACAGATGGCCAGAGCGAGAGGACGATTCAGACGTTGGAGGACATGTTGCGATCGTGCGTCTTGGATTGGGGTGACCATTGGGTCAAGCATCTACCGCTAGTGGAGTTTTCTTACAACAACAGCTACCACGCGTCGATCGAGATGGCCCCATATGAGGCTTTGTATGGGAGGCGATGCAAGTCGCCGGTTTGCTGGGACGAGCCTGCAGATACAGTTCTGTCGTTGCCCGAGATGGTCAGAGAGACAGTCGATAAGGTTGGTCGCATCCGAGAGCATATGAGGGTAGCCCAGGATCGACAGAAGAAGTATGCGGACAGACGGAGGACCGAGCTTGAGTTCGAGGTAGGCTCGCACGTATGGCTTCGAGTTTCACCCACCAGGGGAGTTCGACGGTTCGGCATCAAAGGGAAGTTGAGTCCGAGGTTCATTGGCCCATTTGAGATCCTAGAGAGAGTCGGTGTGGTAGCCTACCGTTTAGCCTTACCTCCATCCTTGGCCGGCGTCCATGACGTCTTTCATGTCTCCCAGCTCCGTCAGTATATTCCCGACCCTAGTCATGTCCTTGACCACTCAGACCTTCACATTGAGCCTGACCATACCTTTGTAGAGCGTCCGGTGAGGGTCCTTGATCGTCGTGTCAAGAAGCTTAGGAACAGGGAGGTTCCTTTACTTCTGGTTCAGTGGTCTAGGAGGAGCCCTGAGGAGGCCACATGGGAGACCGAGGAGAGCATTCGGGCTAGTTATGGAGATGTCTTAGATGAGCTACTTGCGTCCTATGTTGAGCCGAGCGTAGACATTACCTTGACCTCTCGAGTGCGGTGAGTATGCCTAGTTAGTTGGTTGGGATTGGTTAGTGGTGTCTCTTTGGTTGCATGCTTATGCTTGGTAGTTGTGTGCAGATCCTTGGTGATATGATGTGATGAGCCTCGATGATATGATGATGTGCTAGATATTATGGTATGTGACTGCCTTTGATGTGCTATAATCTTCTGTTTATCTTGAGATTATGATCATTCTTCTATACCCATGACACCAAATGTTAGAAGTGCTAGAGGTTGAATTGTGGAATTATGATTTGACTCGGAACCTAGGAAGAGAATGTGGGATTAGCCTTTAGAGGTGGATGTAGAATGATTGGGAAATTGGGAAGTTTGGGAATGCCTTGTTTTATGTCAAATTTTTTTTATAAAAAAAAAAAAAAAAAAAAAAAAGAATATCAAATGGTGATTTAAAAAGGGACATAGATTTTGAGAAAACTATTCCAACCCGAGCTTTCATTATGACGCCCCACGAAGTGGATACAAGCATGTATGGGGGCATCTGTAGATCGCTTGCTAAGACCTAGCGGAGATGTCATGATGGTTTTGAGTTATGGTATGCTTGAGGAGTCGGAGTGGGGTGTGGTAGGGGCCCCTACCACATCCTTACTACGACCGATTGGGAGTATTATGATCATGACGACGGTACTGTGAGATCTCATGGGGGCACTTATGAGGTACTTACGGGATCGATGACGTGATCCTTGGACTCACCAATTCCAACTTCATCCCCACTTTGGAATGATTTTAGTCTCGGGGACGAGACTTGTTTTTAGAGGTGGATGATGTAAAGGCTCGGATTTTTAAAATATTAATTTTTTGGAAAAAGAAAATCAAAATGAATTTAAAATAAATTCCGACCCAAATTCTCCGACTTAAAAATCAATTCCGTCTTTCATTTCGGGTTTTGAACGATCAATCAGCGGAAATTTAAATCCCCGACCCGAGCTCTCAATTCCGTCATATTCCGAATCCTTATCCTAATCCAACTCATCATCTCCTAATTGAGGTAAAATCTTATCCTCACCTCCCCTCCCTCTCTTTTTGCTTTCTCTTATCCTAATCCAACTCATCACCTCCTAATTATAGTAAAATCTTATCCTCTCCTTTCCTTCCCCCACTCTTTGACCCCCTTATTTTGGCAAACAAACAATACCTCACTCTTCACAAAAAAATGGACCTTTTATGTGCAATTTGACCTTTGGAAAAATCAGATTTGTGTTGATTCTTCCTCTTCTCTCTCCTTCTCTCTCTCGACATTTCACAAGCCAAAACTGGTTCTTGAGCTTCCTCACGCCATTTCCACCACCGCCGCACCTCACCACCGCCACACCTCACCACCGCCACCTCCACCACTGCCGCACCACCTCCTCCCCGGAGCGCCGCCGTCGCCACCAGCAGCAGCCGGAGCCACCACCGCCGCCGAGCAGCACCTCTTCCCTTCTCCTTCCTCCCTGTTTTCTCCGAGAACCCCGGTAAGGCTCGTTTCCCTTTCCATTCGACTTCGAGCTGTGAAAGGCACCGCCTTTAACCCCCGTTCTTCCGTCCTAGGCCGAGCTAGCGCGGATCGAGACTCCGGCGAGCCCATCGAGATCCCGACGAACTCCGACGAAGCTTCGAAGCCCTCTCGGTGAGCTCTCTTCCTTCCTCCTCGTTCCTTCCTTCCTCCCTGTGTGCGTGGGCCCCCCTTCCTCTTTTAAACCTCCAGCTCGTTGAATTGAAAGAAACAAATGGGAAGCTTCTTTGGGACTAACTTTTGAAGGGCCCGGTTTGGTTTAATTAAAACAAGGGGGCCGGGTTGGACTTTTATAAAATAAGTGGGTGGTTTTTGGTAATTTTAATAAAGTGAGGTTGGTTTGGTAAATTAAAAATGAATGTTTTGATTTAATGAATATTGTTGGGATTTTATAAATATTTTATAAAGATGTTAAAATAAAAGATGTTAGAAGTAGTATGTGAAATTATTGGGATTTAAAATATAAAATGTTGTTTCGAGATTTAATATATGTGATATTGTGGTGATTTATTAATGTGGTTAAAAGTTATATGACTTTGTTGAAGATGTGCAATTATATGCTAAGTAAGATTTTGAAATGATGGCATGCAAATTGGTTAAGTATGAAATGGGGATTATCCTAAGTTGGTGAATTGGAGAATTATATTGAGTATGGTTGTGAGATATTGAGATGATAGATTATGAGATAAGGTTGATAATATGGAAATGATGATGAGATGGTTATTATGTTAAGTTTGTGAAGTTGTGTGTGTGACTATTCTATGCTTTTTGTACCTTAGAAATAGACTCATTCATGTACTTATACTTGTTAGGTGATCATCTGTGACGTGTTGGATTTCATATTGCCTGGTTGATTGCCTTTTTGCTGTTCTGCGATACCAGGTAAGTCTCTTCGGAGCTTACTCAGATTGAATAGAGTGATTCCCTGCTATAGGTGCATGATATACTAGGTGTTGCATTCATGATCAGCATGCCATGTAGTACCATGCTAGGTTGCATTGATCGTTGAGCATCCTATTTCTTTATGCGTATGTAAACAGAACGGCCGTTATCTGTGATAGTCCTAGAAGTCTTTGCTAGGGTCATAGGGTAGCCCAGCCTCATCGGGTACCCTGAGTCAATCGAGTCATGCACTTCCTTTTATTATGATATGCCTGCGGGCTTTATTGTGGAGCGGGTTAGGCATGCGTGCCGCCCAATTATGAATGAATGCATTCACGAGCTGGCCAGTCTCCACCTATCGGAAGGGGTGGAGGTAGGAGAGGGATATACCACTTGGTATTCTGTGCTAAGGCCTTATTATTATTATGCATTTGATCTTAGGAGCATGTTAGTGTGTTAATATTCCGCCATGCATCTAGAAGCATCTTTATTAGGATTAGCGTATATGTGTGCTTATGGTTGGGATGCAGAGAAGTGGGCATCGATCTGATCCCGCCCCATATCAATTTTTTTAGGTATTATCTATGTTCATCCTATCGGTGCTGTTTGCCTATTTGCGCGGGTCATTTTGTCGGCGGAGAGTGAGCGCTGGAGTGTAGACTTCACTGGACTCTGATTATATTTTGGCTTTATACTTTTGACTCCGTTTTGACCCGGCTCTGCCGTGGCACAATTTTGTATTATACTTGTTTCCGCTAGTCGCATGATTTCTGATTTCCACGCTTAGATTACGACAGGTACAGGGGACTTCCCCGGGGATTCCAACGATCCCTTCGATTTTGGGTATGAAATCCCCCTTGAAAACATTAAAGTAAGTTTTGAAACCTTCAACCTGTACTCGGGGCGCAAGGTCCTAACGGGGGGTTTTATCCCTCGAAACGTAACCTGGGAATCATAATCCCGGGCCGTTACAGAGGAGGAACCCGACGCGGGCCTTGGTTTACATTCTAATCAAACTAGTTTCAGCCCTGTTTACCGATGTTCATGAAAACAATATGTTAGTGAAACATATGAGATTCAATTGATGATGATATAAGTGAGAATCACATATTAGATGGTTGTTTGCAGAGGTAGCGATTGCAAAAATGAGTGGATTGATGAGAACAAGGTAAGATGAAGACGAATTGGGGGCCAGGGTTTATGGTCGAAACTTATCTTTTAAATTGATAAAAGGGTGAATACGATCTTGAAACCTAAAAGCAAACTCGTGCCGATAACGTGTGATAAACCGTAAGAATAGAAAAGAGATACGCAGAGAAGAGAGGGGAAACTAATGTCATATTAGGGTTCAAAATGACCCATTATAAAGGTGTATACAAAGAAACTAGGTTTTACTAGAGTTTATCCATCACAATATAATAATATTATAACATTGACGAATTTTTTGTTTTTGTTTTTTGCCATTTTTCTTTGATTTTCTTTAATTCTCTTTTTTTCTTCTTTTTCCTTTAATTCTCTTTTTTCTTTAATTTTACTAACTATTTATATCTATATCTATTCTATATAAACTCTTAATTTAGAAGAGTTAAGGATGATGTGTCAATGTTACAGGCATTTTAGGAGCCTTGACCAATCTTTTTTTTTTCCATTTTTCTTTGGTTTTCTTTAATTCTCTTTTTTTCTTTGGTTTTCTTTAATTCTTTTTTTTTCTTTTTTTTTTCCTTTAATTCTCTTTTATCTTTAATTTTAGTAACTATTGGGCTTTATTCAAAACATTGAATTCAATCTAATATAACTATTGGACTTAACTCAAATTTATTTACCAATTATCTATATATCTATATCTATATAAACTCTTAATTTAGAAGAGTTAAGGATGATGTGTCAATCTTAAAGATATTTTACGAGCCTTGACCAATCTTTTTTTTTTTTTGCCATTTTCTTTGGTTTTCTTCAATTTTCTTTTTATCTTCTTTTTCCTTTAATTCTCTTTTTTCTTTAATTTTATTAACTATCTATATTTATATAATCTATCTATATAAACTCTTAATTTAGAAGAGTTAAGGATGATATGTCAATCTTAGAGGCATTTTAGGGGTCTTGACCAATCTTTTTTTTTTTTGCCATTTTTCTTTGGTTTTCTTTAATTCTCTTTTTTTTCTTTTTTTTTCCTTTAATTCCCTTTTTTCTTTAATTTTACTAACTATATATATCTATATCTATATAAACTCTTAATTTAGAAGAGTTAAAGATGACGTGTCAATCTTAGAGGCATTTTAGGAGCTTTGACCAATCTGGTTTTTTTTTTTGCCATTTTTCTTTGGTTTTCTTTAAGTCTCTTTTTTTCTTCTTTTTCCTTTAATTCTCTTTTTTCTTTAATTCTAGTAACTATCTATATCTATATAAACTCTTAATTTAGGAGAGTTAAGGATGATGTGTCAATCTTAGATGCATTTTAGGAGTCTTGACCAATCTTTTTTTTTTTGCCATTTTTCTTTGGTTTTCTTTAATTTGTGATAAACCGAAGATAATAGAGAAGAGAGGCGCAGAGAAGAGAGGAGAACTGATGTCTTATTAGGGTTCCGAAGGACCCAATATATAGGTGTATACAACGGAACTAGGGTTTCCTAGAGTTTATCCATCACAATATAATAATATTATAACACTCCCCCTTGGATAAACATCTCTAAATATTACAAGACTGTCATATTAAAAACCTCGCCTAGAAAACCCAATGGGACCAAAACTATGACCAAGGAAAAATACAAATGACATGTGATACGCTTAGGTGATCTGCCTCGTTAAAAACCTTGTCAGGAAAACCTAGTGGGACAAAACCTGATCGAAGGAAAAAAGAGTGAAATGCGTATACTCCCCCTGAAGTCAACATCCTTCTCGAAGTCTTCTCATTCTTCTTGAGGGCGCTGTCTTCGTGAGCTTATTGTCGAATATCAACATTGTCTTTGACCTGGAATTTCTTCATGATTGACTTGATGTGCTTGACTTCCATGTATTGGTGTTGAGCTGCTTTGAATGCACAAACATAAGGTACTTCCGAACCTAGTGTGCTTTTCATTGTTGACCAGGGGGATCTATTGTATTAAATGGTGCATAAGTTGCCTCATTAAAAACCTTAACCTGGAAAAACCCAATGGGATAAAAACCAAGATCAAGGAAAAGAGTACAACATTGTATGGTACTTCGGGACCTAATGCAATGTCACCATTTTTACAATTATAGGTACTTCAGGTACTCTTATAAGGATCTTTAACTAATTGCATGTGACGGGACTTTGATATTAATGCTTCAGGCATTTTCAATCGATCTTTTTCATTTATATGCGTATGCAAGTAACGTGTCCGTCATTATTTAGATCCAAAATTATATTCACTTCTGGTGAATATATTCTCCATATAACCTTTGATAGGTCGGCTTTTGTGCAATCAAGTTGGCTTTATATTTTATTTTGTATGAACATCCACTTAAAACCAATTGATGTTGCACTTTGCAGTGTTGGAACTACTGGTCCAATCTCATCATGTTTAATGAATCCATCTTTGCATGAATTGCTTCTTTCTAGCTCTTTTACTATGATTTCGATGTCGACATCCATTATTTATTTGATGATCATCATATTCTCATAGGCTCTTTCCACTTCTGGGGAATCATATACCAAGAGCCTAGTGATCTCCAACACTTCTGGTGTACTTGAGAACCATTTGATATTCATTGAGTTGGAGTTACTTCTGGAACTTCCAAATGAGCTAGTATCTGTGACGTTGTCACTTTCTTGGCCTTTAGTAAATGCTTTCAATGACATATTTGCTAAACCTTATAATCATTTCATTTATTGAACTTCTGGTTCACTTGTATTTATCCGCGGATATGAAATGATAGAGAAGTTGCTTCCATGCAATCTCTTTCTTAATTGTCTCATTTCCTCTCCCCCTAAATACCGAGCACTTAATCACCATTATAAAGCTCTAGGTATTTGATAGCAATAGGGGCTTAAACCCCATGTATCATCCAACTTATTTGTGGTCTCATTGTAGTTCATTTGGAGGAGGTACATCTCAGAACACATGCTGTTTATTCAAAACCTTTGAATGATATACTCTCTTTTGGAGATAATTAGGGAGATGTTATTGTGTCAAATTCGAAATGCAAACATGCATAGGCCCATTTGACCAACGACTCTTCTGGGTCGTCGTGAGCTACCTTATGCTCAACAATGTTTTTGATAACATTCTTTACCTTATGTTTCATATGACCAAAGTGTTGAGGCATCTGTAATCTTGGAATTACACTGGTCTATATGATAGTGTTCCATAGTTGTCTCATTGAATCCATTCAAAAGACATTAGAGACTTTGCATTTACTTTGAATTTAATTAGATGGTCTTGTTGTTGATTTGCCAAGATGACAGACCATATATGTTCGGTCACCCTTATAAAGGATCTTCGAGTCCTAGGATCTTCTGGTCCCTTTTAGTGGGTGTGTATGTGAATGTCAATGATCCCGCCCATCATCGTTTCACATGAATGACCGAATGCCACAAAGAAAAACATTTTATCATTAACTAACTTCTGGTTAGTGATAAGTTTCAATGGGATAAATGAGCGCCAAATAAACCATATATATACATTCTCAATTCTGTAAGACTTGCTTTTGGCTACTCATATGAGATATTGGTGTTCAATACCATGTCAATTCATACATATGTGTCATTGTTACTTCAGGTAACAAGATCAATGCTCTTCTGGAGCTATATTGTATTTATCCTGATTTTCCATTCAAGATTGTTTGAGAAAACTTCGGGTTTTCAAATTTGTTTGACACTTATGAACCATAATATTCAACCATTGAACTTTGTATATGGTGATCCACTTATTTAATTTAGATGCCACTGAATGGGTATTGTCAGAACTTTCATTGATGTCATACTTCAGGTATGAGTCATTTATAATGTTCTTCAAGACATTTAGAATTAACCGTATAACAGATCTAGCTATAAGCCACAACAATAACTTTGGTCAAGCGCTTAACCATAACCTCTTTCACACAATCTACCGGAGGGGCATGCTTCAGGCAATGCTTAGAGGATAGTCAGAAAGTGATCTTCTTAACCGGATCGTGTTATGTAGTTACTTCTATAATCGTTCTGAACTTGATAAAAACCCACATTCCATGTACTTCTTCATGAGTACAAATGATAAAATTAGGATCATATACTCTTCTGGAGTTTGTAAAATCCTTTACTCTTCTAGAGTTCATAAAATATTCTTTACTCTTCAGGAGTTAATAAAAATCCATCAGTAGAGTCTTCAGGCTCTTAGGTTGGTGTTGAAAAACTTCACAATCTACGGGATTGTGGTAAACCTTTCTCCCAAATGTTCATTTGCCGAACAAAACTCCGCATTAGACACTCATGATAAGTAGTTTCTTCGGGAAACACTTTGAGCTTTGAATTACAATAAGTAAAATCATAATAATTTTATTCAATATAAAGCAATGAATAAAACAAACAAATAAATAAATAAAATAAAATTGTATTTGTCCACTTCAGGTGGAGCCATGAGAAAAATTTGTCAATTTATCATTTTCATCAAGAAATGATTTTATTCATAAAATGATTTATTTGTCAACTTCGAGTGACAATTAGTCTCTATTATGTATATTTCGATCATATACTCCAAAAGATGATAAGTTGCAATTCAAAAAATATAGTAAGTTGTCATATAAGCATTGTTCATATTCTTCAAGAAATGGTATGATCAATTATTACTCACTTCAGGGAGATCGAAGACAACTCGTATACATTCACTTTAATTTATACACTTCTGGGTATTTGTGCAACTTTAAAATAAAACTCATACACTTCTGGGTATGATTTTAAATAATCTTCATGAGGATATACAATATATCTCTTATCATTCATTTACTTCGGGAAATGAATATTGTCTCTTCATGGACAAATTTGTATTGATGAGAGAGAGACATTTTATGAATTTCCTTTTCATATCTCTTCAGGAGATTATTGTCGTTACCGCAAGAACGATTTAGGATCATAATGTGTCCATCCTCTTCAGGAGATGAGTTTATTTATTTTAAGAGATAATGATAAATAAATAAATAGTTGATATAAATAATAAAACTATAAAATCATAAATAAATAAGATCAACTTGGCATATTGTCAACTTCTGGTGACAATAAAAATGAATATCCGCAAATACATGTTCGTCTACTTCTGGAGACGGGTGGAGAAACCATAATTTGCTTTGTTTAGCTATAAAAAACATCGGCACAGGGACGATTATGAATTTTAAAATTTTATCTACTACGGGAGATAAATTTTTTTTATCATGATATATAAGCTAAAATATTTTATCTTCTTCAAGAGATGTGATACATAAATTGTGTTTACTTTATCTACTTCAGGAGATAAACTATCACTTTTGGGATGATATGCAAATTTATCAATTTATATCTACTTCGGGAGATAATGTTTGTCTACTTCTGGAGACAAAAAAAAAATTAAAATGAATTAATAAAACTGAAAATTAAAAAAAAAATAAAAATTCATCACTACGGGGATGATTTTCAATCGTTCACATCTACTTCAGGAGATGGTCCGTTCATCTACTTCGAGAGATGAAATATTAAACAAATATAATTTAAATAAATTAAATTAGATAACATACATATAAAATAAATAAACATAAATAATAAATATAATTTCATCATCTCTGCGGGGATGAGATTTATCGTTTCATTGCTTCGGGGACGAGATCAATTTATCATTCATCTACTTCGGGAGATGTGCTCGTTCATCTACTTCGGGAGATGATTTCGCTCATCCACTTCGGGAGATGATATATAAATTTAACAATTTTATCTACTTCAGGAGATAATATATAAATTTAACAATTTTATCTACTTCAGGAGATAATTCATCTATAATTAAAAAAAAACATAAAAAAAAAATAAATAAAATAAATAAACAAATAATTCATCACTTCAGGGATTTCGATCGTTTATGATATAATAAAATAACATCCACTTCAGGGGACATGACCGATTGATCCAATCGCTTCAGAGATTGAGATTCCGCACTTCAGGTATTGAGATTACTTTATCCGCTTCAGGGATACTACAAATTCGATTGATTAAACCACTTCTAGGGTTACACATCATCTTCAGGATGTGTGAATACTTCACAGGGGCAAAATATGCATCCCTGGAAGTTTTAGGCCTCTTTTTGTAATTATATAACAAATACGGGCCAAATCTGTAATTTTAAGAAATATCGTGCCAGTTTCGTAATTAATAAAAACCTACAATCAAACCTTTCTTCCTCTTCGTTAATGGCCGCGGCGGCGCAGAGGCAAGAGGGGCTCCCCACGCGCACTTCTCGATCGGAGTAGGAGGGGCGCCACGCCGATGATGTCCACAACGGGTGCAGTCGTTGTCCCAGCCCATCGCGATCGATTAGATTCGATCTTCTAGAGCCACGTTCGGGAGCAGATCGGGAGGCAGAAGGCGAAGTCGATTGACTCGTCCTTTCCGCGATCGACTCTCCTTTGCGAGGCTATAGCCAGGAAGGTGTTCCCGATCGCCTCCGCAGGGAAGTCCTCATCCCTCTGCGCAAGGCTCTAGAACTACCATAGGTGTACACGAGCGCCAACCACTGGAACGAGTTGCCGTACGACCGTGTCGCCTCTGTCGCCAAGGAAACTAATTAGTAATCAAAATAGGACAACATATATATATGAATCAAACCGATCGATCAATTACATCAAATTCAAGGAACACACAGATAATTAAACATGGATGATTAAAAAAAAAACAAAAATCGAAAGCTTCCCTTGGCGTCATGAATGCGACGATGGCGGCGATGCATCCCTACGGCACCACGTCGAAGCCACCGCGTCCATTGCTTTCAGCGTGAGCCCTCTTCCGAAGGGATACAACAGATCTGATCGAGTTCGAGCCCTATTCCGACCACTTCGCGAAGCAGCAATGGAACCATCAGGGCAGATGGTCTCTTGTCTTTGGTGAGATTTGAGTCGTAGAGCACGAGCAAACTTCTTCGCTATCTCTGATCAATATAGGAGCAATTCGTGCTGATAACGTGTGATAAACCGAAGATAATAGAGAAGAGAGGCGCAGAGAAGAGAGGAGAACCGATGTCTTATTAGGGTTCCAAAGGACCCAATATATAGGTGTATACAACGGAACTAGGGTTTCCTAGAGTTTATCCATCACAATATAATAATATTATAACATAATTCTCTTTTTTTCTTCTTTTTCCCCCTTTAATTCTCTTTTTTCTTTAATTTTACTAACTATCTATATCTATATCTATATAAACTCTTAATTTAGAAGAGTTAATGATGATGTATCAATCTTAGAGGCATTTTAAGAGCCTTGACCAATCTTTTTTTTTTTCATTTTTCTTTGGTTTTCTTTAATTCTCTTTTTTTCATCTTTTTCCTTTAATTCTCTTTTTTTTTCTTTAATTTTAGTATCTATTTGGCTTAATTCATAACATTGAATTCAATCTAATATAACTATTGGACTTAACTCAAATTTATTTACTAACTGTTGGGCTTAATTCAAAACATTGAATATCACTATATATTGATTATGACACATCACATTTAAACAATGTTATAATGATATTGGTGTTATTATTACTGGATAATTTAAAATATCTATATTTATGTATTATACTTTACATAAGATTTAAAAAAAATAAAATTTATGAGATAATTATAAGATACATTTGTTGTAAAGTTTAATTTTTTATTGAATTTTATCTTAACTTTTGTTAATATTTTCATATATACTCCGTGATATTTCAGGTTTAAAAAAATGCGCCTTGATGCGGAAATCATACTAGTATCACTTCAAAATGCTATATTACCTTAAATATACTAAATATATGTAAAAAAAATTGTATTTTTTTTTCCGGCCAGGGTGGTGCTCTAGCACCTCCGAGCACCCCCAGCTCCGCTCCTGGGTCACATCAAGTTATTATTGCCTCTATTTCAACACTATTTTGTCTTTTAGCTTTGTCCAATAAGGCCTTGCTAGTTGGCCATTGTGTAAGGGTATATAAGCCCTTGTTTTCCCTAGAATATGCAAGAGAGTAAGGCATAATGAATGAGCAGATCGGTTGCCATAAACCCTAAAGTCCTTTTCCTTCTTCTCGTTCTTAGCTGCAGAGCATTGGTGATTTCACTGTTTCATTGCTTGATCTAGCTTAATCTAGCATTGTAGTTGCTAGATCCTTCATCAAAGTCATCTTTTTATATGGTATCAAAGTTGCAGGCTCATTTTCCTTGGTGTCCTTGTCGTCACGAGAAATGAATGCTAGATATTCAGGTTCAGGTGGTGTAGATCACCAAGGTAACTTTAGTCATCCCTTATTCTTAGCTAATTCTGATCATCCTGGATCACAGCTAGTTACTACTGTTTGTTATGGCATTAACTTCCTTCCATGGATGAGGGGAGTGATGATGGCTTTGGGTGCTAAGAACAAGTTGGGTTTGATAGATGGGTCGTGTATAAGACCAGTTCATGTGACCTTTGTTGAGTCACAAAAGTGGACGAGAGCTGACTTTATGGTCAGATGCTTGCTGCTAAATTCCATGACAAATCCTATAAAGGAAAGTTTTATATATGTGGACTCGACCAAGCAACTTTGGGATGAAATTGTTGAGAGATATGGGCCATCTAAGTTTGATTGTTCATGAGGGTCTAATGGTAGCTGATTATTTCAACAAGTTCAAGGTCATATGGGATCAGCTGCAAGTTCTGGAAGGGATTTTTGTGTTCATTTGTGGTGGCATTGTGAATTGCAGGTGTGAGCTCCAAAGGAAAATGACTGATGCTGAGATGAGAAATCAAATGATGCAGTTTTTTATGGGATTGAAAGATTGTTATATACCAGTTTTGTATACTGATCCTATGCCAAATTTGAACAGGGCTTATTATCTTGTAACTCAGGTTGAAAGCCAGAGAGGGGGAAACTTTAGCAGCAGTTATCAAGAGTCTAGTGCTCTGGCTGCTTATAAGCAATGAGGTAGGAACTTTTCCAAGGCTGCGTATCAAGGAAATGGTAGCTCAGAAACGAGGGAGTTCAAAAGGGATATCTTTGAGAGGAGTGATAGATTTGAAAAATATGACAAAAGAAATAGAAAATGCAATTTTGTCACCAGAAGGGACATTTCGTGGCTCGGTGCTTCAAACTTCATGGGTATCCTGAGTGGTACCAAGGCCCTAGAGACACAGGGAAGACATCTGCTAATTCAGTGGGGTTCATGATCAAGACAACCTTTTGGATGAAGATAAAGGTCAGAAAGGGAGCTCGGAAGCAGGCTTTGACAAGGCACTTGTGAGTGCAGTTTGTCAAGAAGTGTGCAAAAGGATGAAGGGAAAGGGACTAGCAGAATGCAACTCATCAATCAATTTTGCAGGTACATGTTGTTTTGCTACAGTTAATTCTAAGTAAGAAAATGAAATGGAGTAGATTATAGATATTTAGGCAAGTGGTCATATGGTGAATAATGATTTACTTCTGCATGAAAAGAAGAAAATTATGCACCCTTTTTATGTTGGCTTGCCGAATGGACATGTCATACATGTGATTGAATCAGGGAAAGTGTTTTTGTCAAAGCACATAACCCTGTAGAATGTTCTATATATGTCAGGTTTTAAGCACAATTTATTGTCTGTTGGAAAGTTGGTTGACAAATCAGACTTTAAGGCAGTTTTTTACAGGCATGGTTTTACCTTATAGGACCCTGGATGTGAAGACATTTTGCTCCAGGGATATATAGAAAAGGAGGACTCTACATGATTTTGCAAGGAAGAATAGAGGACGATTATAATAATGTTGTTAGCAGTGAGATGGGTCATGTACCTTATGTTCTTGTTTTTGCTAGAGTATGGATTGATGTTTATCATGGTAGACTAGGGCATTCCTCTATTTCTAAATTGAAGCATCTAGACTTTATGAATAGTTTTGATATGGATAGTATGTTTTGTGACACTTGTAATTTGGAAAAGCATCATAGGATGCCTTTTCAGTTAAGTATCTTTGATATGATACATGTTGATTTATGGGGTTCATATGGGACTGATGGTGAGCACAGGTACCAAGTACTTCCTAACTATTGTGGATGACCACAGTAGAGCAACTTGGACATTTCTACTTAAGGATAAGTTGGAAGTTTTCAAGAACATTACAAACTTTGTTGGCTATGCTGATACTCAATTTAGAAAGAAAGTTAAATGTGTGAGAAGTGATAATGAGACAGAGATGGTCCATATAGAATGCATAGAATATTTTGCCTAAAAAGGGATAGTGCACCAGAGAAGTGCTCCCTACACGCCCCAACAGAATGGGATGGTGGAAAGGAAGCACATACACTTAATTTATACATAAAGGGCCATTAGGATTCATGCAAACGTGCCCACTTGATTTTGGAGTGAGTGTGCGCTGGCTGCTACACACGTGATCAACAAACTCCCCACAGATGTTCTGAAATGAAAAACACCATATGAGGTATTGCGGGTTGTTTATGCTATGCTCATGTTAGTTAATCTATGAGGGATAAGTTTGTTGCTAAGGGAAGAAGATGTGTCTTCCTTGGTTACCCTCATGCACTGAAAGCATATAAGTTATATGACTTGGAGTCCAGGCAGATTTTTTTTATAAGCAGGTATGTTGTCTTCAATGAAGATATTTTTCCTTTCAAGGAAAACACACAGACATGTGAGAAGGTGCAGAACAGGGAAAGATTACCTCTTTTGAATCTTACTCTTGATTTTGAAAGTTTGCCTAGAGAACAATATTCAATTCAGCAGGAAGCTTCACCCTCAGTGCATTCTCCAGTAAATGATGAACACTCTAAGATGCATGTGCCATCTAAAGAGAATGTGTCCCCATGGAGAGTTGTACAACAACCGGATGTACAAGGTGAAAATGCTCCAAATCTTGTTCATTTTCCACCTCTAAGGAGATCAACTAGGTCTTCAACCAGGCTAACCAAACTGAATGATTATGTGTGCAATGTGCCCTCTATATCAAAATCAGAATCATTTCTAGCCAAGGTTTTTGGCAATGTTAAAGATTACTCTCAAGAATTTGTTAGTTCCTTTTGCAACATGGTAAGTGTTGTTGAACCTATCTCATTTAGAGAAGTTGTTAAGAGAACTCTATGGCAAGAAGTAATGAACAAGGAACTGGTGGCCTTAGAACAGAATCAGACTTGGGTTATGTCATCATTTCCACCAAGGCATAAACCTATAGGATGTAGGTGGATTTACAAAGTAAAGTATAGAGATGATGGGTATGTGGAAAGATACAAAGCTCGTCTTATGGCTAATGGTTTTACACAAATTGAAGGCAAAGATTATAAACACACTTTCGCACCTGTTGCCAAGCTAGCCACAATAAGATTGATTTTCTCACTAGCTGCCAAGAAAGATTGGCATGTCTACCAACTAGACATAAACAATGCTTTCCTCCATGGAACATTGGAAAAAGAAGTGTACATGTATCCTCCTAAAGGTTATGTTGTTAAGCTAGGGCAGTATTGCAAATAGACCCGGGCAAACGCGGGCCGAGCTTGGGTCGGGCTTTACCTGAGATTTTATCCCGTTGTTGTGGGCACGGGTCGGGCTAAGCCCGCTTAACTGGTTGGAATAAAAAACAGTAATATATATATATATATATATATATATATATATATATATATATATATATATATATATATATATATATATATATATAATAAAAAACAGTATAGTAGTAATGAAAATAGTAATATATACATATATAGTAACTATGTTTATATAGTTACTAATAAATCTAATAAAATATATATATATATATATATATATATATATATATATATATATATATATATATATATATATATATATATATATATATATATATATTAGTAACTAATTAATATTAAAAACAATAACTATAGTTACCAATTAGATTTACTATTTAGTATATATATGTAATAAAAGCATACATTAACTATAGTTACTAATAAAAACAGTAACTATAACTATACTAATTAATATTATTAGTTATCATCTTGTGCTTAATTTATATTTGGGTTCCTTTCTATGCCTGATCAACATCTTAGGAATTGCATCTCTAGCTATGAATTCGTTGTTGTTTTCTCGATAGCAAACAAAGGTATTGATGATAGTGATATCTCTTTGTCTTTGTAGTGGATGATTTCAGTTGATCTATGTTGAGGATTTTTGATTTAGATTGAGTTCAGTATGCACCTATTTGTCTTGATTGAATAGAGTCAATGTGCCAATTGTTTTTGATTACGTGAGGTTTTTACGCTATTCTTTAGTGATATTGAATAAGATGAGTGAATCTCTGCGGATCTCTCAACTTTAGTCAAGTAGATCTAGGAATATGAATAATTGATAAATCAATCCGAGGACCATGAATTCCAGCCATTGTCAGAGAATTACAGGTGAAATGTTCTTTCTACTTTGATATCAATTTGCTTTATAATTTGCAATCTGGTTACTTTTATATTTGCTATTTGTTCAAAATATCATTGCGTTACTTTAAAGAGTCTTGTCTAGAGTCATTGAATAGGAAATCGCTTATCCCTGTGGGTTCGACACCGGACTTCATCGCTATACTAGTAGTTGTTTGGTTTATCAAATGATTGGTTGCCTAATCTATTGGTTGTGTGTTTAAGTTTGGATTTTTATTACTATTTGGCAAAGGGCGAAAGTGCCAACGACGTTCGCCCCGCACCAAATCCTTGGCGCCGTTGCCGGGGAGAAGAAAGGAGTTTGCTTTTCTTTAACTATATTAATTACTCTTTATTTTAAGTTTTTTTTTGTCTTTGCATGGTTCAAAGTAGATCTTCTAATTCATCGTCTTTATCTTTTGATACCAACGTTGAAAGATCTTTCCAATTGAAGAGGAGGCTTGCGTTTGAGACAGACGAAGAGATGACAAACGTTGTTGTTAATCCGCCAAGAAGGACCCTGAGAAACCAAAAGGAGCCTGATTTGAGTGTTCAACCACTTGCAATAAGTCTTCCGGATCTCTCTGAGGGTTCAAGATTTGAGTTCAAGTCGAATTGGTCATCTATTTTGCCTTACTTTCAAGGATTGCCTAGGGAGGAGCCAAACAAGCACCTTGCTACCTTTGTGAGTGTGTGTGATAGACTGAGACCCCAAGGCTTGTCTGACGACCAATTGATGCTGAGAGTGTTCCCCTTTACTCTAAAAGATGCTGCAAGCGATTGGCTTTACTACCTACCCCCAGAAAGCATTACTACTTGGGTGCAATTGAAGAAAACTTTCCTGCAAAAGTACTTTCCTGCGACCCACCTCAACAAACTTAAGAAGGAGCTGTCCCGTATTGAGCAATCACCTACGGAGAGTCTTTATGAGTATGTTGAGCGGTTCAAGAAGCTTAAGGGTAGTTGCCCACAGCAGGTATACCCGAGGATGATCTAGTTCTATATCTTTACGAAGGCTTTCTTGACACCGATAGGAGTTTCATCAATGCTACCAGCGGAGGAGATATTTTGGATAAAACACCTCAGGAAGCAATGCAGATTTTTGAAGGGTTGGCTAATGCATCGCAACAATACAGGAGACACCAAGGAGTTAGAGGAGTTCATAAGTTGGATAGTTCGAGAGATGGACACAATGACGATATCGATAGGCTTATGGAGATCATGAACAAGATGGTAATGAATCAACCCAATCAGGCTAGACCTTGTGGAGTTTGTGGAGATCCAACTCATCCGAATGATAAGTGTCCCTTGATTCAGGAGGGCACCGTTGAAGTGAATGCTATGGATTATGGACCTCGCCGAAACTTTGGTAACAATTACAATCAAGGCTACAATTCAAACTACCAAAGTGGATTCAACGGGAGAGGTCAGCAGCAACAAGTTCCTTTTCAAAGAGGACAATATGAGAATCGTCCTAGAAACACCCAACAAGATGACAGAGATGAGACATTGAGGTTGTTATTGGACAAGATAAGTGTTCAAGAAAAGTTAATGAGTCAAATGGCTAAGGAGATTGGTGAATTGAAAGCGAAGGATTCGGGAAAGTTGCCATCGCAAGTGGGTGTGAATCCGAAGGAAAATGTCAACGCTATGACCCTTAGAGGAGGTAAACAAGTGAATACACACACTAGGAATGTTGAAGAGAGGCATAGAGAGGAAGTTGATTTGGGAAATAAGTACGAAGAGACGGAATTGGAAACGCACTGTAGAGACGGCGCCCGTCGCCCCTCACCACGGGGCCCGTCGCCACCTCCTTTGACGGATCCGACTTCCGACGTTGTTCAATCCCCGAAGAAAGCTTCTAAAGAGTGGTCTTTTGAGGTTTCAAGACCTGCACCACCCTTTCCTCATGCCTTAACTCACGCCTTAAGATCTGATCGTAAGTTGGAAGATGAACAAATTCTTTACGACACCTTTGCTCATTGTGAGGTAAATATTCCACTTTTTAATTTGATTAAAAATGTGCCTCGCTATGCGAAATTCTTGAAAGAGATATGCACGATGAAGCGGAAGCAAAGGATGAGAAAGAAGGAAAAGGTAAGTTTAAGTGAGAATGTTTCTGCTTTGCTTCAGAAACGATTGCCTGAAAAGTGCGGAGATACAGGTATGTTTACTATACCATGTGCGATAGGTAATGCTAGCTTCACCAAAGCTATGTTAGACCTAGGTGTTTCAATTAATGTTATGTTTTATAACTTATACACATTTTTGGGTCTCAATTCATTGTCTGAAACTGTTGTTGCTATACAATTCGCTGATCGTTCTAGTATTAAGCCTAGAGGAGTTGTTGAAGATGTGTTGGTTATGGTAAATGATTTGATTTTTCCAGCGGATTTCTTCATTCTAGACATGGAACAAGGTACGCTTGAAACACTGATTATCTTGGGAAGGCCATTCTTGTGAATGGCTAAGACTAAGATTGATTATTTTGAAGGTTCACTAACTATGGAGTTTGATGGTAGAAAGATTGAGTTTTCTATATTTGAGCCTATTGTTTCTTCTGCCAATGATTCCGTAGATGTTCTTGAATCTAATGAAAGTAATCACAGGAACGAACCAAATGCTTTGTTAGATGCTTATGCTGAAAATGAATCTAAGAATCTTGAGTTTTCTAACAAAGATGAAATTGGATTAGGGAAAGCTGACATTGAGAAGAAAATTGAGAATTTGTTTAAGTCGCATGAAAATGTGTCTCATTCAAATGATTCTATTGTTATTCCCTATGAAAATTCGATTCCTAATAATTTTGAGGTTTTTGCAATTGCAAGACAACCTCCCAGAGTTTCTCATTTCAAGAAGGAATCGATGGATGCTATTGATGGCTATGTCGGAAAAGTTCCTAAAGTTCCGCCTCTTGTTCTGAAAAGAACAAGTGTGGGGGATCTTGGTGGAATAACTTGATCATGATTGCATCACGTCGAGCCAAAGACGTGAAACAAATGCGCTTCTTTGGAGGCAACTCAAGGTAGTTAGGTAGTATTTCTACTATTTTTGCATTAGTTTTTTTCAAATCAATAAAGTAGGAACAATCGTGTGAAAGAATTTTGGAAGTTACGGTAAGTGAAACCAATTTTGGGTTTGATTTTTGATTGATTTAAAAAACGGAGTTGCATTCTGTGGACACGGCGCCCGCCGCCCCAGCCTCGGCGTCCGCCGTCTATGTGTCCGCCTGATGAATCCGAATTTTGTTAAACTTGGAAGGGAAGTTTCTATCTTTTTGTTTTGGTTATTTCCCGAGTTTGGTTATTTATTTTTATGTTTTATAGGATTAGATTGTTTTATTTTATTTTGGTTCTAGGATTAGATTATTTCTTATCTATTTTAGGTTAGATTATCTTTTATTTATCTTAGGTTAGTATTTTATCTCTTATTTATTTTCTATTTTATTTTAGGATTAGATTTTTCTTTTTAGGAATAGTTTACTTATTTCCTAGGACTAGATTTATATCTTTTCTATTTCTATTCTATCTAGATCTAATTTTTCCCTTTTTCTTTTTGATAGATTTCCTTCCAACTCACCATATAATATTTCTCCTTATTTGTGGATCAATCAAACTTGCTCAAGAGGAATCTCAAGAATACCAAAAGCCTACTGGAATCCAATCCTACTACCTAAAGCATTGCATTTCAATCGATTAAATCCACCAAAACACTTTCCGCCACTACCCTATATCCACAAAAATCAATCTTTACCCATTCCATTCCCTTACCTATCACAAAAGAACATTTTGAAACCAAGTTGTTCGAGAAAGTTGAAGTTTGGAGGAGTGGACGTCGGTTCTCCAACGTTTTCACTTGGATTCGTGGTTCTACGTACATGGCGCCCGCTGCACCTGCCACGACGCCCGCCGCCTCTACAACGAGCCCGATTTTTGGTCATTTTTGTGGATTTTCTTCGGGGTTTTCCTCAATTTTGTGAATCATGTCTCGCGCTCCCACTATGGATGCCCCAATCTATTTGTCCAAAATGGAGAAGGAGCGGTGGTTTCAACTGAGGAATGTGAGTTATCAGTCAACGCGATTCTTTCATCTGGAAACATTGCATAAGCTTGGTCTTCATGTTTCGTTATCACTGATGTTGGAAATGGGAGGTCTTGCTAATTTCATATTGATGAGCGCGCCAACTTATCTTGTTTTGGTTCATGAGTTCCTGTCAACTCTGGAGGTGCGTTCTGATAAAGACATCCGCTTCATATTACGGGGTACCGAATGCTAAATTCAGAAACAATTATTATCTCATGCTTTGGGAATGAACGTACCTTGGTCGAGTCCTTTGCGTCGGAGCTTATCAACTACTACACCCGCTGAGACTTGGGTTATTGTGTCAGGCCATGCTGATTTGGCGGATAACTTTCACGATTATTCGATTACGCACCCTGGCCTCAAACTTTGCCATAGGGTGTAGACTCATGCCTTCCATGGTTCTGCTGATCCGACAATTATCCCCAAGAGGATGTGGTTGTGGTTACAATGTTTAATGCCAGGGGCCGAGTATGTTCCACATTGGATACATTTGTTTATATATGCTTGTGGTGATGTATTTCGAGGGAGAGATGATATGAGTGCTCCTATTGTTACTTTTGGTGGAATGATTACCCTAATAGCACGCTATTTGGGTGTGGATTTGAGCTCCCTGCAACCCTTATCAAAGCCTTATTATTTTGATATGTCAACCCTGCTGAACGCTCGTGTGATTGAAAGAGTTAACCGCTTCAACGTTGGCGAGTGTTTCCCTTGGCTATCCGGCGAGAAGGGTGAGCACCACATGTATCTTCCTGCGCATATACCTGTTGTCCCTACATTGGTTGCTTTCGTGATTCGTCATGTTCTAACACTTGTTCGGATGGTTTTGGACCCGTTCTCTTCGAGCAGTTTTCTTCTGGGAGATGAGACCGATGATGATCTTGTTCAAATAGATAAATGCCCCTCAGTGCATTTATCTATTTGAGCTTATGGCGATTATTGACAGTTGCTTGACTAGAATGGAAGATCAGCACCTAAGAAGTTTTCGTCGATTACATGAGCATTAGTTGAGTCTAGAAAAGAAGATTGACAAGATTGAAGCGTGTCTTCGAAAGCCCTGGGCATACGTGTCCCTGGACATCAATTAGCGGTCTAGAACCCAGACCCCGCCTTCACATTAATTGGTCAGTCATTTGCTTCTCTCAAACCCTTTATTTTTGTTTCTATGCTTTGAGGACAATGCAACATGTAAGTGGGGGAGGGGGGAGATTGAAGTGAATTAGTTAGGTTAGTGCATGTTTGAATTTCTGTTTGTCGTTGAAATTTTACTTTCGAGTCTTTGTTATTTCCATTATGTTATTTCTTTTATGTTAAAGAAAATGTCAAAAATGAAAAAAAAATTGAAAATTTTCGAAAAAAATATGAAAAAAGTGAGTTTTGTTTTGTTGTTTTGCATATTGTCTTGTCAAGGAAACCCATCTTAATTTGAGTTTGTCCTGGCATGATCTTATAAATCCCATGGAAATCTGGAATGATTTGATCTTATCTTGAAAAATTGGTTTTTATGTGAAATATGATTGAGCATCTTTTATCTTGAGCATGTATGATCTAAGTTTGGGAGTATGCTTGAAATTCAACAAAAATTTGTCCCAATGAGATATTTTTGGCCTTATAAGGGATACCTCTTTATTCCTTTTGCTTTTCTTGTGTGATATACTCTTCCTATGTATTTATTAGGGGTGGGCGCGGGACGGGACGGGACGGGATTGAGCCGGGACGGGACTCGTCCCGCGAAATTTTTACGGGACGGGATTGACACTTTTTTTTCGGGACGGTATCGGGACGGGATGTTGTCTGGACAGGACGGGATCGGGACGGGACGGGCCTTGTCCCGCATATAAAAATAATAAAATATTATATAAATTTGCAAAGTGAAAAATGCTTTCATAATTCATTATTTTGTATAATATGTTGAATACGGTATTCTTCTCAACTATATTATTCAATAATAATAATCATATTATTATTATTATTAATATTAATATTATAATACTATTATTAATTCAAACAATGATTGTATAATTAATTATAATGTTCAACATATTTGGCTACATTATCTTACTAGATCACGACGGAAAGGAATTGAGACGATATTCACAAGATATTGTCTCATTATCGATTGATACTTGGGAAGAATACTGTATTTAGCTATTTGTCTCTTGTAGCTCTAAATGGGTATAATAATAATAATAATCCCACGTTATAATTAAAATAATAATAATAATAATATTACATATTTTTATTGTTATTATTATAAAATAATTATACTTTACAAGAAAAAATATAATATGATATAATAATATAATAATAATAATAATTTTATTATAAATTAATATTATTATTAAATTATATAATAATATTATATAATAATAATAATATTATTATTATTATAAATTGAAAAGTATTATTATAGTTATAAATAATATTTTCTCAAATAATAATAATATTATTATTATAAAAAAATATTATTATTATTATAAATGGAAGATTATGATTATAATTATAATTATAATATTTGCTCAAAATAATAATACTAATAATATATTATTATTATTCTAAAATATTATAATAATATTATTATTATAAAAATAATAATTATTATTATTATATGCGGGACGGGACGGGATTTGCGGGATCCCACCTGGATCGTCCCGCGTTTCGTCTCGCATAATTTTTGCGGGACGGGATCGGGACGGGATTCGCTATTTTGTCCTAAATCCCACCGGGATCGGGACGGGATCGGGACGGGACCGGGACGGGATTGGGATTTGCGGGATTTGTGCCCACCCCTACTATTTATCATTGAGTATTGCCATGGTTATCTATTTTGAAGGCCGATTATGTACATGTTCAATGCTTGATAAGTTCAAATGACAGAGGCAACCTTTTAGCCACATATTTATCCATATCTACCCTATGTTATATCTTGATTTGAAGCCAATTTGAGCCTTTAGCCTTTTTGTTGTTAGCCCCACAAAATTATTATTCCTAGCCTATAATAAGCCTTACCCTTATTCTGGGGGAATTAAGATTTTGAGTGGGCTATGGAATCTATTTTGGAGATTGAGGAGAATGAAGCTAAAGTGTGATTCTATGGTGTATGGTCTTTGAGAAGATGTAATGTTATGTGCGTATTTAGTCCCACATGTATATGCATTTGGTTTTCATGTATTTTGGCTCAAGAAAAAAAAAAGAAAAAAAAAGCTTGGACCTATGGAGGATAAAATTCACCCATGGGTAAAAGTAAGTTGAAAAAAAAAATCCGAAAAAAAAAGAAAAAAAAGAAAGAGAGAAAATAAAGAGCCATTTATCTTATGTTTGCATATTGAGGAAGAATTGGGATTTATGTTGGTTATGAGATACATTGATTGGGTGTTGAGATTGCACTATATGTAAGATGATGACATTTGAGGTTTTTGGAGTTATTTTGATGATATTGAGAGATGTTGTGCATTTGTGAGCTTGATTTATTGAGTTGATTTGCATTATGTTGGGAGTTTTGGAATCTTGTTTTCCCGGAATTTATAGCACCACATTACCAAATACAATTCCTTGCCCTTATGTCTCTACCAAGCCCCATTACAACCCCGCCGAATGGGATCTTCTATGAAGGTTTCCATTGAGCGAAAGTCCTCTTGATGTTTTTATTTTTGCATTGACGTATCCGGTGGAGATTTTGTGATATAAATGTCAATATTCTAGTTGATGCTTGTATATGGAATTGAGGTGAGTGTGTGCTAAAAGCCTAAACACATGAGAGTGAGAGATACACATTTTATCCTTGGTAAGGTTGATTTTGAGCATGCAAGCTACTTGATCCTATATATACATGTTATGACGTTTATATGTTTGGTTATATTTTCACTATTGACGATGTTGCTTTTGATGAGTAAAGTTGTGAAAGATTTCCTGTGGGATGCGTGGATGATGTTTTTTCTTATGGTTGCTTGAGGACAAGCAAGAGTTAAGTGTGGGGGGATTTGATAATGCATATTTCATATAGGCACTATAGGTGTTTCTTATTGCTATTAGGTATTGGTTTTGTTATGTGTTGAGTCTAGTTCCACTTATTACTTGTGAAGTATTCGAGTTCGGAATCTATGCGTTTTTAGTGTTTATTCTGTAGAATTACATTCCGACCTTGGATGGACTATGGAAAGAGCTTAAGAAGCATAATTTGGAGCATATGGAGCCTGAGGAAGAGCAAAGGAGGAGCAATGAGGCACGACATTGGAATTCGTTGAAGGAAAATGAGGAACGTCGAGCACTGCATGAACGGCGCCCGCCGCCCCTTGCACGGCTCCCGCCGTTGCCCAGATCCCGGATATGCATTTTGGATCCGAAAACTATTATTTTATATTATTTTTTATTAATTCCTCTAGGGTTTTTGCCGACCTTAGGAGACTTTATTTAGTTATTTTTCAGTTCTTTAGAGGGAGACAACGATATTAGAGAAAAATTATGAACTCAATTAGAGAGAGAGAATTGGCCTATGAGTTGCTAAACTCATAGTTTCGCATGTGATTCGAAGACATGGTTGTTTGGATTGTGAGGATTTGAGTTTATTTGATTATTCATGGTCTAAGTTATCATCTTGTGCTTAGTTTATATTTGTGTTCCTTTCTATGCCTGGTCAACATGTTAGGAATTGCATCTCTAGCTATGAATTCATTGTTGTTTTCTCGATAGCAAACAAAGGTATTGATGATAGTGATGTCTCTTTGTCTTTATAGTGGATGATTTCAGTTGATCTATGTTGAGGATATTTGATTTAGATTGAGTTCGGTATGCGCCTATCTGTCTTGATTGAATAGAATCAATGTGCCAATTGGTCTTGATTACTTGAGGTTTTAATGCTATTCTTTAATGATATTGAATAAGATGAGTGAATGTCTACGGATATCTCAACTTTAGTCAAGTAGACCTAGGAATATGAATAATTGATAAATCAATTCGAGGACCATGAATTCCAACCATTGTCAGAGAATTACAGGTGAAATGTTCTTTCTACTTTGATATCAATTTGCTTTGTGATTAGCAATCTGGTTACTTTTATATTTGCTATTTGTTCAAAAGATCATTGCTTTGCTTTAAAGATTCTTGTCTAGAGTCATTGAATAAGAAATCGCTTCTCCCTGTGGGTTCGACACCGGATTTCATCGCTACACTAGTAGTTGTTTGGTTTATCAAGTGACTGGTTGCCTAATCTATTGGTTGTGTGTTTAAGTTTGGATTTTTATTACTATTTGGCAAAGGACGAAAGTGCCAACGACGTTCTCCCCGCACCACGGACCCACCCGCGTTTGCCCAGGTCTAATTGCAAATTAAAAAGATCATTGTATGGTCTTAAACAAGCATCCATGCAGTGGAATGCAGAATTGACTCAGTTCTTAGTCTCTTTTTGTTTCAAACAATCTAAAAATGAGTACTCTTTATTTCTGATGAATGTCCCTAAAGGCCAAGGTATGGCATTAGTATATGTTGATGACCTTCTATTGATTGGAGATGATGAGCAGATGATTAATTCAATGAAGGAAGCTCTACATCAAGCATATACCATAAAGGATCTTGGCTTGGCTAGGTTCTTTCTTGGACTTGAGATAACTAGATCTTTAGTAGGTATTTCTTTGCACCAAAGAAAATACATTCTTGATATTGTTGATTGATAACTCCATTCCCTTTGATGAAAATCGGAATTAGTTTCAAAGGCTTTGACAGACAGTTTGTGTCAAAGGTCTTGAAGCTAACAACTGTGTTGATGAAACACAAAACCTGTACTTTATTATATTATGTCCGAATATTATATTATGTTATTATATGCTTCCGTATTATTATTATATATTCACTAACCTTTCAGGAAGCTATTTGAATTATATCTCCTTCCTTAAGCGTTCAAAGCTGAGAAAGATCAAATCGAGATTATGGCTTCCGAAGTTTCCAAAGATAGAAGATTGCACTCAAGCCATGATCCTCTCTTAGCCGTTGGAGAAGATTCCTTCCTCAAGTGGCGCCGATGATCTTCACTATATAAAGGAGATGAAGAAGAGAGAGAGGGGTGACGCACATTCAAGAATATCATTGCACAATCAACCCTCAAGTTTACGATCTCTCTTCAGCATGTTCTCTCTGCTTGTTCTTAAGAGTCTTATATTTTGTTTCAAAGCATTTGAGAGATACACAATGAGCTTATAGGATATATTTCGAGAGAGTGTTATACTCAAGAGTTTATAACTCAGGAAGTGGGCACTAGGCGATTGATTCTCGAGAGTAAGAGAATTGTACTAGATAGCTGAGAGAGGTGGGGCTCTTCTAGATCGGTCTAGGACTCCAAGGGAACGTGAGTTGACTAGATTGCAATTGTATAGGAGAGAGGTTTCTCGGTGAGCTATTAGGATCCTAAGCTTTGTGAATCAATAAAGCCTGTTGAATCCTAGGGTTGTGGAAGAACCCTAGGCAGGGACGTAGGCCAAGTTCGTGCCGAATCTCGTTAACAATTCGTTGCGTCCTTTACTTACTGCTTTACCTTATTTCCGCACTTGGTTCGAATTGTTTAACTTTGTGATTTAGGTTTTCAGAGAAAAGACTAAGTCTAATCTCAAAGGGTTTTGCACGAGCTTCAAAAGTCTTGAGACTATATGCGAAAAACCGGCATACTCTATTCAACACCCCTCTAGAGTATTTCTATATTACTTTATTTTGTATTATCGAACATTCAATTGGTATCAGACCTTTACTCACTTCTTTTGATCTAACAATCTTGTGAGTTTTCGATCATGTCTGGTGAAGCAAGCGGAGGATTTACACAGGGAAGGTCTACCATTAGACCACCACTCTTTGTAGGAAACAAGTTTTTCCACTGGACATCATTGATGAAGATGTTCATTATAGATCAAGATCTGGAACTTTGGAACATTATAGAGAATGGTCCGAAGGTTCCAAAGAAAGACGGACAAAATGGAAACAAAATTGCGAAGAAAGAGTCTGAATACATCCAAGCGGATCTTGAACTCGTCTCCAAAAACTACATGGCTATTAACTTACTCTATTGTGGTCTTAGCACTGATGAGTTTAACCGTATTTCATTGTGTAGGTCAGCTAAAGAGATTTGGGACAAGGTGGTCGTCACCTATGAAGGAACCAACCAAGTGAAGGACACCAAGATCAGTATCTTCCTTCGAAAGTATGAGCTGTTCAAAATGAAGCCTGATGAGTCTATCAAGGCCATGCTCACACGATTCACGGAAATCACCAACAACCTTGACTCTCTCGTCAAGAGCTTTACGAACGTTGAGAAAGTAAGGAAGATATTGAGGTGCCTCCCAAAAGACAAATGGGGTCCGAAAGTGACAGCCATAGAAGAAGCCCAGAATCTCACCACGCTACCCCTTGATGACTTGCTTGGGAAGATGATCACACATGAGATGATTCTCAATGAAGACGATGGAGAACTTCCAACAAGCACTAAGAACATAGCACTCAAGTCTAAGAAGGATGAGCCGAAAGATATGTCTGATTCTGAATATAAGGATGATGATGAGGATGATCCCTTTGATCTCATTACAAGGGGTCTTTCTCGAATCCTCAAGATGAAGAAGCAATTCAACAACAAGGATGAATCAGAGTCTTCTAAAATTCGAGGTAAGTCTCAATTCAACAAATATGAGAAGAAGACTAAACCTTTGTCTTGTTTTGAATGTGGTGAAACAGATCATCTTGTAAAAGACTGCCCTCAAAAGACGAAGAGCCAGTTCAAGAAAGGCGATAGATGGAAAAAGAAAGCCATGGTGGCAACTTGGAGCGACTCTAACTCAAATTCCGATGATGAAAAGGCCAAACTTTGTCTCATGGCCACAGGAGATGAATCTCATGATGAGCAACTCGAGGTAACCGTAAGAGAGCTCATGGCAAGTCCAAAAGAGGTACTATCGGAATTCCTTTCTAATATGGTTGTCAATGAAGAGAAACTTATTGCCCATACTAACACTCTTATCAAGAAAACCGTGGACTAGGAAAGAACTATTGAGGAACTGTCTAGGCGGGTCAAAAGTCTTGAAACTTCTTATTCAGGTCTTGACATTAAAGTCAAGACTCTTGACTCAGAGAAATCTGAACTCAAGCAAGATCTCTCGTCTCTGAGAAGTGAGCATCATGACTTAGAGAACGAGAAGATCTCCCTGAATAATAAGATTCAAGACCAACAGACAACTCTCATAAGTTTTACCAAGTCCAAAGGCACTCTTGATAGGATGTTGGGTGAGCAACAAAGTTCTCTAAACAGAAGTGGTATTGGTTACAACCCGAGGTTTTTAAAGAAGCAACACATTACCACTTTTGTGAAGGCAAAAGGAAGCAGAACCTCTCCTATATGTCACCACTGTGCGAGAAAGGGACATGTAAGAGAGACCTGCCCCTATAGAAGAAAGGATCCTCATATTATTCGCAATACATTTCCTATTCATTTGAGAAAAGAACGGATAAAGCGAATTTGGGTCCCCAAAGGCACTATTTTACCAAATATGGTTTATCCCAATAAAGGATCTAAATTTGCTCACTGGTGTAGCCACAAAGGTTGATGTTTGTTTTGCAGGAGATCACCAAGGTGAAGGAGCAAAAAAAATGGATTATTGATAGTGGATGCTCGAGGCATATGAGTGGGAAGAGTTCTCTCTTTCATGATCTAAAGGAGCAATCCACAGGAACAATCACTCTTGGTGACAAAGAAAAGTGTGACATCGGTGGTATTGGTAGTGTTGGGAGTGATCCTAACCATAATATTAAAAATGTTTATCTTGTTAATTGTTTGAAGTATAATTTTCTTAGTGTTTCTCAACTATGTGATTATGGTAATGATGTTGGATTTAACAAGAAAAGATGTTTAGTGCGCAGAGAAGATACAGGTGAAATAGTTCTAATTGCCTATCGTTATAACAACATCTATGCCGTGAATGCTAAGCAAGTGACACAAGGAAGCTTAACCTGTCTAAAGGCTTTGACGGACAAATCCAAAGCTTTGGCATAGGAGACTCGGTCATGTGAGCCCACATACACCACAGAAGCTTGTGTCCAAAGGGCTTGTAAGAGGACTACCTGATATGGACTTCAAAGGTATTGATATGTGCAAAACATTCACACGAGGTAAACAAATACGTAGCTCTTTCAAATCCAAAAAGGTTGTAAGTACTTCTAGACCCCTTGAATTTTTACATATGGATTTATGTGGTCTTATGCGAGTCAAATCTCCCAATGATATAAAGTACATGCATGTTTTCATATTTGATGAATGCAATGACAGTTCTTTGAGTGAAAGTGTTGCAGATTTAGATCTTAACATCCATACAGAGAACGAGAATGGTGATGATGCTGCTATCAAGAACATAGAGAAGAGGAACATGCAGGATCAGATTCTCAACACTGAAGAATTGGCCCAAGGTGTTGAAGATTCGTCCAAAGCCCTTGGTGTCCAATCCAACAGTGTTGAAACGTCAGAAACTGCTGTAACTGAACCTAATAGACCACGGAGTCAGATGTACCACAAATCAATCCTACTGGTGTGACGAATCAAGGAGCTGAGACTAGCAAAAGGAAATTCAAATACTCATCATCACACTCATTAAAGGATATCATTTCTGACCCTACTTCTAGTGTTCAAACTCGTTCTAAACTTAAAGATCTTTGTGTTTCTCACGCATTTGTTTCTCTTATTGCACCAAAGAAGGTAGATGAGGCACTTCAAGAGCCAGACTGGATCATTGCCATGCAAAGTGAGCTTAACAAATTTGAAAGGAACAAAGTCTGGACCTTGATACCCAGGCCAAAGCATCAATCAGTCATTGACACACGATGGGTATTTTGAAACAAGCTAGATGAGAATAATTTTGCAGGCTATAAGGTGGATAGGAAGAGCACATCAGGATGTTGCCAATTCCTAGAAGCATCCTTGATCAGTTGGCACTCAAAGTAACAAAACTCAGTCGCTCTATCCACTGCAGAAGCCGAATACATTGCAGCTGGAGCCTGTTGCTCCCAAATCCTTTGGATAGCTCAATAAATGCGAGATCTTGGCATCAACCTCAAAGGCATTCCCATTAAGTGTGACAATACAAGTGCCATCTCCATTACAAAGAATCATGTTCAGCATTCAAGGACCAAACATATTGATGTAAGGCATCATTTCATTAGAGACCATGTCGAAAAAGGTGATGTGTCCATATCCTTTATTTCAACTGATTATCAATGGGCTGACATTTTTACTAAGCCTTTGGCAGAGGACAGGTTCACCTTCATTAGACGTGAGATCAGAATGCTTAACAGGGATGCACTTTCGTAGGGGGAGCTTTCCCTTTACAAAAGATAACTTCTACTCAGTGTCAAGATCCTTGAACCTCATTTCAAAGGTTGTGAACTGCACAATAGAGCACATATAACGGATCATATATTTGGTTAATATCTTTTTAGATATTTGATCAAATATAGTTTTAATGGTTTTTTTTAACCTTCTTTATATGTTACCTATTTTATTTTCCGAAAAATCTTTTTATCCGAGTACATTTTATTTGTGGAAATTATTTTAATATCGGATAAATCTTCTCTTGCCTTTATGATTTGAAAGGAACTTTTGAATTTTGAATTATTTTGGTAAGTCTGATTTTGGTAACTGTTTTTAAACTCCTCCCTTTGTTGAAAGAAAAAAAGGGGGAGATGGTTTATGGTTTGATGGTTTGGACTTTGAAACTGTTGTGAACCAAGGGTCTTGGAAGACCTTGTTTTATTTTACTTTGTTGGATGTTTCTATTTGGCTTTAAAAACTTATGATCCAACATTTGTCTAACCCATGTAGGTACTTAGTCCGATTGTGCTTATGATATATCTGTTTGACTAAGTTGCAGGGATGCACAGGTTTTGTCTTTCATCAAGGGGGAGATTGATAACTCTACTCCCTTTGATGAAAATTGGAATTAGTTTCAAAGGCTTTGAGAGACAGTTTGTGTCAAAGGTCTTGAAGCTAACAGCTGTGTTGATGAAACACAAAACTTGTACTTTATTATATTATGTCCGAATATTATATTATGTTATTATATGCTTCCATATTATTATTATATATTCACTAACCTTTCAGGAAGCTATTTGAATTATATTTCCTTCCTTAAGCGTTCAAAGCTGAGAAAGATCAAATCGAGATCATGGCTTCCGAAGTTTCCAAAGATAGAAGATTGCGCTCAAGCCATGATCCTCTCTTAGCCGTTGGAGAAGATTCCTTCCTTAAGTGGCGCCGATGATCTTCACTATATAAAGAAGATGAAGAAGAGAGAGAGGGGTGACGCACATTCAAGAATATCATTGCACAATCAGCCCTCAAGTTTACGATCTCTCTTCAGCGTGTTCTCTCTGCTTGTTCTTAAGAGTCTTATATTTTGTTTCAAAGCATTTGAGAGATACACAGTGAGCTTATAGGATATATTTCGAGAGAGTGTTATACTCAAGAGTTTATAACTCAGGAAGTGGGCACTAGGCTATTGATTCTCGAGAGTAAGAGGATTGTACTAGATAGCTGAGAGAGGTGGGGCTCTTCTAGATTGGTCTAGGACTCCAAGGGAACATGAGTTGACTAGATTGCAATTGTATAGGAGAGAGGCTTCTCGGTGAGCTATTAGGATCCTAAGATTTGTGAATCAATAAAGCCTATTGAATCCTAGGGTTGTGGAAGAACCCTAGGCGGGGACGTAGGCCAAGTTCGTGCCGAACCTCGTTAATAATTCGTTGCGTCCTTTACTTACTGCTTTACCTTATTTCCGCACTTGGTTCGAATTGTTTAACTTTGTGATTCGGGTTTTCAGAGAAAAGACTAAGTCTAATCTCAAAGGGTTTTGCACGAGCTTCAAAAGTCTTGAGACTATCTGCGAAAAACCGGCATACTCTATTCAACCCCCCTTCTAGAGTATTTCTATATTACTTTGTTTTATATTATCGAACCTTCATTGATGATTGTGGCATGACAGACTACAAACCCAGTGGTTTCCCTATGCCAAGGAAACTCAAACTATTTGTTGATCTTGGAGATCATGTACATGAGCCAGAAAAATACAGGATACTGATTGGAAGATTACTATTTTTTTAGTTTGACAAGACCAGACTTGTCTTATTCTATTTAGTATCTAAGCCAGCTTATGAGTTGTCCAAGAAAGCCACACATGGATGCTGCTATGCATGTGGTAAGGTACTTGACTGGGTCTGTCAATGTTGGTTTGATGCTCAAGAAGGACTTGGATTTCAGCTTATCTGGTTATTATGATGCTGACTGGGCAGCTTGCTCTTACAATGCTAGATCTGTCACTGGATATTGTGTTTATTTTGGGGAATCCCTTGTCTCTTGGAAGACAAAGAAGCAGCAAACAGTTTCTAAGTCCTTAGCCGAGTCAAAGTATAGAAGCATGTCTAAGACTGCAAGTGAATTGGTGTGCTTATTTGGCCTCTTGGAAGATATGCAGATTCAATCATCTTTGCCAATACCATTGTACTGTGATAACAAGGCAGCAATCTACATTGTTGCCAATCTAGTTTTCCATGAACAAACTAAGCACATTAAGGTGGATTTTCACTGCATCGGAGAGAAAGTCATGGAAGGATTCATACATACTTCTCATGTGGGAACGGGTATTCAAGTAGCTGATATTATGATTAAGCCTCTTGGTGGAGTAGTGCAAACTATTTTATTCCAAGTTGGGACTTGTCATCAACTCTTCAAGTCCAACTTGAGGAGGGGGTATTGAGATTATTAGCCTTATCATTATTTTCTTATATTTTCAGTTATGACCCTGGGTCATATCATGTTGTTATTGCCTCTATTTCAGGACTATTTTGTCATTTAGCTTTGTCCAATAAGGTCTTGCTAGCTTGCCATTGTGTAAGGGTATATAATCCCTCTTTTTCCATAGAATCTATAAGAGCAAGTTTATCGGGCATTTACTGTAGAGGGATACTAAGGAAAAAATATTATAAAATTGAAAGAGGGGTGTACGCGATACTACAATTATACTAGTCTAACTCCCTCCACGTGGCAAGCATGCAGCATGGTGCCCTACAGTTATACTACAATTATACTAGTCTAGTATCGATGCCTGGACAAAAGTAATTAATTGTGTGTCAGGTGGAGTTCAGACCATTTGAAATTTTTGGATGAAGGCAGGTGAAACGACTTCGCATTTTTCAATTGAAGCACAAAACGAAGCCGTTGTACAAAGCTGGAAAACTCAAATGGCAGGACACATGTCTAGTAGCGATTGGCCTGTAGGGCACCATGCTGCATGCTTGCCACGTGGAGGGAGTTGGACGGCTGAGATTGCCTCTTGTTTGAATATGTTTAACATGTTTAAAATAATATTTTGGTATAAAAAATGTAAATAAAAAAATTACCACAATACTAGATTCATTTTTATCTGTATATAGACATCAATTTTGAATATGTTTGACTATATTTATAATAAAATATTCATCTTTGATCATTAATATGCAAAACATTTAGCAAAAATTTGAATTATAATTATAAAAGACTTTGTAAGAATAAATTATGTTATTGAAACAATTCCGAAGTTTATACATTGTCTTTTTTGTAACGTCATTTTGTTTCTTTATTTAACGACGCTTTTTGGGTTATATATAGTTCGTAGTATTTAGTTTATAAATAATATTAATTGAATATTAATATTTTAATAATAATAAATGAATATAATAATATAATCGAGAATGGAAATAATTATTAGAGAGGGGTATATATGTAAATTGAGTTGGTAGGAAAAGATGGGTTTTGGGATACTAGGGATGCTATTGATAAAGTGGGGAAAATAAGAACATGATGCTAGGATGATGTGGCGGAAAGAGAAGAATAAAATATTATTATTCCTAGTATCCCTTGATAAACATAGCCTAAGAGAGTAAGACATGATAAATGAGTAGCTCGGTAGCCTTAAACCCTAAATGGCCGCTCTTTATTTACCAATTCAAGTAGCCTTAAACCCTAAAGTCATTTTCCTTCTTCTCGTTCTTAGCTGCAGAGCATCAGTGATTTCACTATTTGATGGCTTGATCTAGCTTAATCTGGCATTGTAGTCAAAGTCATCTTTTTACAAAATGTATCATGCACGTAAATCTTGACCGTTGATATGAATGAAATTGACGGTCATGATTAAAAGTGAATTTTTGGTTATTGTTTCTTTAAAAATGGTGCACCCGCAATTAAAAAAACATCAATGCGCATGTGGTGCATACTTTGGAGTGGAACTACACCTGGGAAAATGCGGGTAGGCCCGCTTGGCCCGCCCCGCCCGCCAGCATTAGCAAGCATGCTTGGACATTGGGAAAAGCCCACGTGACCTGCTAGGCCCGGCCCGCCCTCGCAACGGGTGCGGGATTGGACATATCAATCAACCCGTTACGGGTCGCTAGGCTCGTAATGGGTACCTGCCTTTTTTTATTAAAATTAAGTCAAAAATGCATAAAACCACCCTTTATTCATTGTTGTTTGCAAATAACCACCCCTTATTAAAAAATTGTCAAATAACCACCCGTTAAATATAGGTTGGTTGCAACTAACCACCCATACCTTTTTCTTGTTATGGTTGCAACTAACCACCCATACCTTTTTCTTGTTAAACCTCACTTAATATAATATGAAAAGACAATTATACCCATATTCTTTAATGTTTCATTTTTAGTAAAAAGACAGTTATACTTCTCTATGTTGCTTCATTTTTCAGGTATTACAATTAGACCTGTCAAACCGGTCATTCGGGTCGAGTTAGGGTTGGGTCACTTCGGTTCTCGGGTAAAACGGGTTCCGGGTATATCCGGGTTGACTCGAACCCGGGTTTGACCGGGTTTCGGGTCATTCCTGGTCGATTTCGGGTTTGTCAATTTTTTCTTTTTAAATTAAAAAAATCATGATTTGATAATTTTGGATAATTTTCAAATTCTAAAATTAAAGACGTTGTTCATAAATTTTTGTGCTTGTAATTATATACTATATTTGATCTAAAATATTTCATTTTTATTATTTCTCATAATTTTTAATAAAACATAATAATATATAAATTCCAAAATTTTAAATAATTATTTTTAAATTTGATATTTTATATAGTATTACATCTTATTCAAAACATTTGATTTTTATTATTTCATGTAATTTTTAATAAAATGTAATAATATATAAAATATCAAATTTAAATTTTTTTTTAAATAATTTCATGTAATTAGTAATAAACATAAAATTATTTCAATATTTTTTATAGTTTTTATCTTCTTAAAAAATGTCTTGAAAAATAAAAAATCAAATACTATCGATCGGATAGAGTATTACACAATAAAAATAAATATAAAAGTTGATTTGAAAATGAAAGATCAAGTGATTGTAATTTTAAAATGTAATAAATTGGAATCTCGATAAAAATATTTAATCATATATAATTATAAATCAACCGGGTCAATCGGGTCACTCCGTCAATCGAATAAATCGTGTCAAAATTACCGGGTCAATCGGGTCACCGGGTCAAATCCCATATTACCCGGAAATAATTAAAATATTAACTAATACACACACACCTTCAATATTTTTTTTAGAATAAAAACAGTAACAGTAAGTAATTATGTATGTATTCAATTTAAAAAAAAATAAAAACAGTAAGTATATATATTATGTATGTATTCAATTTTTTTAAAAAAAACAGTAAGTATATATATTAAAATTGAATAACATTAATTACATATATTAAAATTGATTACAATAGGCTAAGTATTGCTTTAATAAGAAAAATTGATTAGGTTTGCGGGTACCGCGGACTACCTGCATTCACGGACGAGCTTAGACACGACTTCCAACCCGTTAAGCGGGCTTAGCCTGGCCCATGCCTGTAATAACGAGACAAAATCTTGGGTAAAGCCCGGCCCAAGCCCGACCCACGCATGCGTTTGCCCGGGTCTAAGTGGAAACCATTGGAAAAAAAATCCCAATGTTTCACCTCCTCAAAACCTCCCACCCCTGCCTATACAAAGGCTTGTAATCTCATTTGAGAGAATACACTGATTGAGTTGGTTTCTATTTTTCATTGTTCTATAACACGTTATCGATCACCACGAGTTTACTCTTACTAGGGTTTCAAGATCGTAGCCTATTCTCAAGCTTTGAGTCAATTTGAAAGATAAGTTTCGATCATATTGCATTGTTTCATTGTTTGTGCTTTGGATCTCCTTCCCATTGAAGCTGGTTTTTTTGATTTTTTCAACCCGTCTGTCTAATTCAGTGTGAAAAGAATTTTGTTCCCCGATGATGACGGTAGAAGTTTTCTCTTCACCACCAACGCAGCCACCATCTTGAGCGGCTCACGACGATTGAAGCGTTTTGATGGGCAATTGTAAGATGGCGCATGTTCCTAGATCCACGGGTGTTGTTCGGTGGTTCAACGATCAGAAGGGTTACGGATTCATCCAGCCTGACGATGGAACCGAGGATCTGTTCGTGCATCAATCCCAAATCAAATCGGAGGGGTTTAGATCCCTAAAAGAATGCGACACGGTCAAATTCTGCGTCACCGTCGGTGGTGGGTGACGGCAAGAAGAAGGCGCTCCCCTGGCTGCTGATAAAAGGAGAGACAGTAACTTCTCCGACGACGCCTTAAGATACAACGATCGATTATTATTCAAGGGTTAAATAACCCTATTGAGTTAGTAATTGTGATTTGTGAGTAAATTGGTGTTCGATTATTTTTTGCAGGATTCATATCCCTGATCTCTTGGAGGAAAGCGGCGAGTCTTGTTGGGACGATGCTCTGGCGCCGCGCTCCTTGCAAATCAATCGAAGAAGACTCTGCAAATTCAATGAATTGAAGAAGACGATATGAATTTAGGGGCTGTTTGTTTGGAGGAAGGGAAAGGAAAGGTAAGGTAACATTTCAAGAGAAAGGAAAGGAAAGGAAAAGGGTTAAACTCCAATTTTATTTGGTTGATTTAAGAGGGGAATCATTGCTTTCTTCATTACCTTTTTATGTGTTTGGTTGATTTAGGGAAAGGAAAGAAAACAAACAATAAGACCTTTGCATATTTTTTTATTATTTCCTAAAATTATTGCAAAATCATATATGAAGGATGAACCGATATAATAAACTCTTATGAAATCACTTGAAATCCACACAGTCATAATTCCATACAGTAAAAAATTCACATAGTCAGAAACACCACTTCGCACTAAAAAAAAAAGTAGCTATAACCACGTTCAAAAAGACATAAAGGTAGACTACAAAACCAAACACACCAAAGTATTCTGCATGTTCAAAAGCTACAACCACATATATAAAATCCACACAATCAGCTCCTCTTCTTGAGCAAGTCGGTCACATATTGTTTCCTCAAACTGATGTTGGCCTGAAAGAATATATGAAGCTTATGTTCCTCTCCCATCCATATCGTTGCTACCTATATATTTCAAAGGTATATTGGTTAAGGACAATCAATAAATTATTTAAATGAAACAATTCATAAAGAATAATTACAATGATAGTTACCTCTAATGCATCAGACGGGGAAAGAACATCAAATTTCAACACTTCTTCTAAAATTTTGTCGCTCCCACCTTCAAGTCTCTTCTTCCTCTCATCTTCATTTGTCCACACTTGGGCCATTGCAACTAAACTGGTATTCATCTCTTCAAACACTTTCCCAAATGATGTGCTAACCGAGTCTAGAGATGAAGCCAAACTTGGGCCATTTGCAAACCTTGCTTGAGATGAAGGAGCATTCCTCTTCCTTGAACCACTTGCAGCACTTGCCCCAGATTCAGTATCATCTTCTAAATCATCGTCACTATCAAGTGTAATGGATTCCGTCATTTCAACATCCATGTTCTGAACAACACGTGCAAACGACTCACTTCCTTCTCCCGTTGCTTTATCTTTTTCGTAAACATCAGCTAGCAAGTCATAAAATGGGAATGGAACTCCATAAAGCCCTTTTGCTTTCTTATGAGTCTGCAAATAAAGGATTGACTAAAATAAATATCGGCTTTGAATAAAAAACAGAAGCTGTAAAAAGTTTTAGAACATAAAACTGTAAGAAATTTTTTAGATTAGGTAAAGCTAAATTAAGCACAAACATATCGACTTTGAATAAAAAGCATAAGCTATAAGAAATTTCAGAACATAAAGCTGTAAGAAATTTCAGAATATAAAGCTGTAAGAAATAACAAAAGCACAAATATACCTTGATCCATTCTTCATAGACACTTCTTTCTACTTGTAATAAGTTCTTCTCAGCATTCCAACCGAACCCAGAAGTACTTAACATCTCAGCCATTGCAGAATACTTCTCTTACCAATGTTTTAACCTTGAGTCAATGTGCGGCTCAGCCTTTAAACCAAACTCGAGCTTCCCTAAAATCATTTCTTCCAAACGATTCATGTACCCAGGCTTGAAACCGTTCTCACTCTTCCACTTGTTATTACGAGATAACTCCAATAAGGATCGGAGTAGTATATCATCCTCTTGTGCTGACCAAAACCTTTTATTTTTACCTCTTCCCCGAATAGCACCTTCCATCATTCACCTAAAAGTGAAACAAATGGGATAAATGAAACAACCACCCTAGAGTATAAATGCCAAATTTAAATAAACTACACAACCATTTATGTAGAATAAATGAAACAAACAAGATAGATTACTATATGCAGTTCACTTTCAAGAAGCTGAACATTGTAACTCATACTATATGCAGTTCACTTTCAAGAAGTTGAACATAGACAGATAGATAGGCACACCAAGATACAATCAAAGATCATGCTCATAAAATTCACTAGAATAATCAAAGATCAGGCTGCATTTTAGGATCCAGAATACTCCATTTTAAGTGTTGTTTTAGAGTTGCACAAGCCAACATTTCATTCAGGTGTGGGTTCAAAAAGAGAGTGCAAGTGGAATGATGGATAAAACATATGCAAATGTTGTTGTCATGACAGAAGGAAACATATTTGTACTGTTGGAAAGTAATGAGGAAAACTCTCATTAATATAATATATTAATACCTATACTTCAATCACATTTCCACTATAGGAGTTGTAAGAACACAGGAAGTAAGAACACAGGAAGCAAGAACACAAGAATTAATCCAAAACGAGCAAGCAATAACAGTTGTAAGAACGCAGGAAGCAAGAAGCAACTGTTTCAATTCCAATAACAGCTGTAAGAACACAGGAAGCAAGCAAGAAGCAACTGGCAAGAACCACTGGGGACATCCAAAACGAAGCTAGATTTAAATTAATGTTCAGATAGAAGCACAAGTTCACATTGCAACAAAGGAACGAAGTACAAGTTGACATAAAGAAATAAAAGGAACGAAGTACAAGTTGACATTGCAACAAAGCCATACTAAAGAGTCATACATCAATACATAACACCATTTTTCACTTCAAAATGACAAAAAAGAAATAAAAGACGACACATTGACTATAGCTAAACATGTTCTACGACTCTAGATCTCCAACTATTGAACATCTCTTGTGCTAATGTATTTCTGAAGGTAGTCCATTGATACGAAGTTTCAATATTTGTAATGAATTCCATTTCTCTTCTTCTTCTTCTTCCCCCTCCTCCATCACCACCACCTTCATCGTCCTCTAATGATGATGAATCTTCGTCATCTTCATCAAATCCATCATCCTCATCATCTATTTCATCCTCATCATTGCTAGGCTTCAATTTTCTAATTAAGTTGTTGTAACCTTGTTGTCCTAGACAACGATCCATTATGACGAGCCATTTCTGGTAAATTATCATTGACATTGTGTTAGAATATAGTAAGAAATCCTAATTGCAATTGAGTAAAGTGATCAGCAACATTGAATTTAACAATTAGCTAATTGCAAGTGATCAGCAATTAACACAACAATTAGCACCAGACATATGCAAATATGCAAACAAAGCACAAACATAAAACATGCAATTAGCACAACAATTAGCTGATTGCAAGTGATCATCAATTAGCTCATCAATCTTACAAGTGATCAGCAATGTGGAATTTAACAACAACATGTGCAGGCCTTATAAAACCACTAGAAATATACAAATAAGCAAACAAAGCACCAACACTGTGCAACAAATTACTAGCAAGCCGAGAGAGGACATCAGGGAGGACAAAAAAAAACCACCAGTTCAATACTTGCAATTCCAGCTCACTACTTGCAAAACAAAATCCAGTTCACACATGTGTAGGAGTGAATCGATGAGACATATACCTGAACTCTCAAATGGAGGAGAAGCAAAAATCTTGAAGAAGCACCGAATGCGTGAAGAGGAAATTAAATAATCCCCAATTCCTCCCTGTAGAAAGTAGAAAATATTCTGCATTTAATAAAAATTGCTCGTATAACCTGAAATGAAATATAAAGTAAAACAAGAATTGTACTCAAGTAGAAAAATGTTACATAAGTCTTTGATATCAGTATGAATATATAAGAAGTAGGCATAAACTAATTAAATAATGTTATATATTATATATATAGGACGTATACTGATTTAGTAACAAGTGTCATGTATAGTCCCGTTGTGAAACCTTTTAAGATATGGACTTATCAACTTTCAATAAAGCTAGGATTTGGATAACACGTAAAAAGCAACTATCTAGAGATAAGAAAATTCAACCACTAATGACATAACTAAAAATGTGAAATTGTTCAAAGCATAAAAATTCATTCAACTAAGCTAAGTAAGTTGAAGAAAAATAGTAAGACGTGATCAGGTTTGTTTGATGTGTTGTGTTAATAATAATAATAATAAAATGTGATGTATAATGCAACGTGTGATGAAAAATTAAAGGATAAGATGGGAGGAGAAAAAAAAACCTTGCAAATGCGGGGAAAGAACAGTCAGCAGTACATGTAGCACACAATATATGAAGAGGAGTGAAGACTGGAATCAGGAAAGGTGATTAGAAGAAGAGGAGGTGTTGAGAAAAGGAGAGTAAGGACTGACTGGGGTTGGAGGCAACACCATCCCTTGAACTTATGTATTAACTATTAATAGTAACAAAACAACAGAGCTATGCATGCTCCTTTCACTTACGTTTGATTTTGGGAAGAGAGTTTGCTTTTAGCCGGCAGGATGTGCATCACCCTCCCTTGAAAATCCGAGTGATTGAGTTCCTCTAATGCCCTGATTATTATTACACAGTGAGCATTACAAGATTACAAAGAATGATATCAGGAAAAATGTATCCTAACTAGTACACTAGATTAGACTTGAAGAAATGACATTGTATGTCCATTCATATCAAAGAGATAAACTCAATGCTAAACATGAGATACAAATAATCCAAGTAGGGCTAACATGCCACCTAGAAAGAATGATATTTTTAGGCCCTAGTATTATGGATTTATGTTTCCCATCTCTCAGTAATACCGACTTTTGTGCCTCGTATTTGTACCAATTAAGGCGGGGTTGGATTAATCTATTGTCTAAATGAATTTCAAGGATATAGATCAATGTCCATATTTACAAACAACTAGATGAACTGGTGAATATATAATGACGGATGATTATACCTTATAAATGGAGATATCGAAAAGAGAAGTTCTCTCCCACATAAGTGATGTATCAATGATTATCCTTTTATTTCGTTTTATTTATTTCTATTTATATAGATTAGAGTTTTATTCTTCATCTCATGATCGAAGTAGATGAATAGATATATCTCTTGAACTAGATAAAAAAACACATCTTTTGAAATAAATGAGTGGACATCTCCCGAAGTAGATGAATGATAAACCACAACGTAGTAGGGATGAACCGGTAAACCTCGTCCTTGTAGTGATGATTCGTATAGCCAGAGAAACAAATCAGCCCTGATCCTTAATGTTTCTCCATAAGTTTCCCGCAGTAAACGATAAAATTGCATATAAGAATACCACCTCCCGACGTAGGTGATAAAAAGGTCTTAAATATCCATTTTAAATTTTCTTGTCACTCGAAGTTGACATTAATTTTATTTACTTATTTAAGATTATTGTTGTTGATAAATGTTTCTTAATATACTTTACTATTTAGTACTCCCTCCGTTCAACAAAACTTGACGTTTTACTATTCATACACGTTTTTTTAGGAGCTAAAAACTATATAAAATATCGACTTTTTATATAATTTTTTTTAACAATTTCGTAGTTATTAATAATAAGTACAAACTTGTTAAAAAAAATTTAAAAAAAAATGAATATTTTATATAGTTTTTATCATTCTAAAAAAGCGTGCGTGAATAGTAAACGACAAGTTTTGTTGAACGGAGGGAGTATTATCTTTTACATAGTTTTATTATTATTATTATTATTATTATTATTATTATTATTATTATTATTATTATTATTATTACCTTAATCCAATATATTGTGAGCTTTTTAATTAACACCTATTTTGTGGGCTTGAAGTTTCTAAACTCAATGATTAAACAATCCCGTAGATTGTGACACTTATCTCGCTAAGAGCTCAAAGTCTCGATACCATCTGTAAACAATCCAACAGATTGTGAGTTTTTATCAAAGTCTGCATAAGAGCTTGAAGACTCTAATTTCATATTCTTGTAAACTCTAGAAAAGTGTAAGATCTTATTTTAAACATTTGTACTCTTGAAGAAGTACATGGAGTATGGGTTATGACATATTCAGAACTATTTTTTATTTGGTTAGTACAACCAATATAAATAACCACGAAATATGATCTGGTTTACAAGGCTACTTTCTGACAATCCTCTAAGCATGACCCGCAACATGCCCCTCCTGTAGAAGATGTAAAAGAGGTAATGGTTAAGCGCGCAATCAAAGTTATTGTTTTGGCTTATAACTAGGTCGTCTTTGTACGATTAATTCTAATATCCAGAAGAATATTATGAATAAGGATAAAATGTATCTAATAAATACACATAGTTGGTCATAGTCTCTCATACATGTAGTATGAAACCAACGAAAGTTCTGAAAATACCCAGTTAACGACATTTGATTAAATAAATGGATCACCATGTACAAAAGTTCAATGGTTAGAATGTTTTACCATTGAAACTTATGATGTCACTAACCAGAAGTTAGTTGATTTCTTTGTGGCATTTGGTCACTCAAGTAAAACGATGATTGCATGATTATTGAAATTTACATGAATTCCCACCGAAATTGCTAGAAGATCCTAGGACAAGAAGATCCTCAATAAGGGTGACCATACATGTACGACTTATTCTCTTGGCAAAATAATAACAAGACCGTCTATAATAAAGAGTAAATGCAAAGTCTCTTATGTCTCTTGACCGAGTTCAATGAGACAACTACGAACATAAAACATCGTCATATGGACCAGTATTATTCCAGTATAGTTGTCTTAACACTTGGTCATATGAAAAGGTAGATAATGTTATCAATCACATTGTGGAGAATATAGTAGCACACAATGACCTAGAAGAGTCGTTAGTCAAATGGGCCCATGCAATTTTGCATTTCGAATTTGACACAATAACTTCTCCCAAATTATCTCCAGAAGAGAGAGTATGTTCTGAGGCCTCCTCCAAAATTAACTAAAAAGACCAAAAAAATTTGAATGATACATGGGGTTTGAGTCCCTAATGATATCAATTACCTCGAGCTTTACAAATGTGATCAAATGCTCGGTATTTAGGGGGAGATGAAATGAGACTATATTAAGAAAGAGATTGCATGAAATCAACTTCTCTATTTATCATTTAGGATCCGCGAATAAATGAAAGTGAACCAGAAGTTCAACGAGGGTTGGGCTTCCAGTCTGGATTTCGCACCCAAAACCGTGGGTCCATTGGGCACCAAGTATCTATCTTAGTCTAATCGTGAAATTGAACGGGAGCGAGAGTAAATTTAGAGCAAAACACAATCCCAAATGTGCCACGGCAGAGCCGGGACAAAACAACGTAAAATAGTATAAGAGAGAAGAAGTCTAGTGGTCTCTCGAGCTCTCGATCTAACGCCAAAAGTCCGAACTCGCCAAGCATCCATATAAGCAAAGATAGCGGCTAGTGGTTACCTGAATCTAAAAAAAAAGAGGGGTGTATGGGTCAATCATCAGGCCACTCATGCGCGTGTGTAAACACACTCCGAGTGGCATATAATAAGCATTCTATTCCTAAGATGAAATGCGTAATGCAAAGCGGAACTTAAACAGACAAGCATACAGATAATTAAGTGCGGACATAAATAAAGAGGCGCGTAGTTACAAGAAATGCCAAATAGCATGTCCTCTAGGCTCCTAAGGCATCCTCTAGCAACTCCCTTCGAAGGGAACTACCTCACCCACGGTGTAGGCCATCCCTTCGTAAGGAGCCTACTAATTGTGAAGGGAAGGCAAACAATGACATCCATACAAGGCCTAAAGCTCTAAGAGTCATATGGCGACTTATTACCAAAAAGTCTACCTCACCCATCAAGTGCAAGCAACTTTCTATAATAAGCCCCACAAAGATGACAAGAATAGAGAAAAAGGTACTATCCGATAAACACCTGTAACGGCCGTTTTCTAGCAAAGACATATAGCAAGTCATATGGTTTCCATTTTAGATCCTAAGCGTGATTCTAAGTCGTATGGTGCATGAACACTAGCCTACTATATAACACCCAATGCATAGAGCGCCCATCATGAGTAAGTTCAACTTACATGAAGAAGTGCAGAATCCAAGCAATATAGCAATCAAGCAAATCCAGGCAGATTAGAGCTCACCTAGAAAATAAGCAACATAATAAGTTTAAGTCTAACTTACAGAAGCATATCAAGTTACACACATAAGATTCACATAAAAATATATATAACTTAACCATCCCATCATCAATGACGTTAATGTCTCAATTCAATTTCTCATCTCGTTTTCATCATAACTTGCCAACTCATTAGCTTAGACAATCTCCATATCATACTTAGTCGAATTCACATATTACCGTTTCATACTCACACTTGGCATACATATATATATATCATCAATATAATAATATCTAACATTTACTCTCTTATAATAAATCACCGCAAGTCATGCTATTAGTCACACATCTCATACCGTTAGTCAAACGATCATATTATCATGCTAGTTAGTCATCGAATAAGTCTTATTCCCAAGTTAGTTTCAAAGCCGTTTCAAATCCGAACTAAACAGTTAAGAATTCTGACCCTTGAAAATACTCGCTAAAATCTTTTTTCAATTTATTATTTTAAATCATTTTCCAACTTTGAAATTCTTTTCCATATTTTTTTTAAATCTCCAAGTCCAAATAATATTGAATTATATTTTAAATACCCTTGATTAACCACTTTTCATAAAATATATTCCAAATCCTTTAAAATTCCAACCATTTTTAGTTAATAAAACCAGCCCTTTATAAAATCTCCAAAATAATATTTTCGCTTTTAAATCCTCAAATAATATTAATTAATTACATAAATAATTAAATAAGTAAACGGTTAAACTCGAACCGAACCAAACCCATTTAAATCCAATCAAACCGAAACAAACCCGCTAAATTTAACCCCAACCGATTCAAGCAAAACAATTGAAATAAAATCATGAAATATGGCAAGGGTGGTCGACCCCACTACCAAGTTTCTTCTTCCAAAAGTTCAAAAACTCCCTGGCGCCGGTTCGAGACTCGATCCCCGCCGCCGTCGAGCTCTCCCGGACTCACCGGCTCCGCCTCGACCAACCCCACCTCGGTCTTGGCTCGCGCTCATTCTCGCACACGTTCATCCTCGCCTGCTCAACCTGGCCTCGGCCTCCTACTCACAGCTCGAACCCGCTCGCTCGCGCTCTCGCCTCTCTCAAGCTAACCCCCTCGTCCCGCATTCAGCCCTTGCACACTCCCGACTAATCTAAACATTGAATAAAGCACGAATTCGAATCGAGGAAGGAAGGAAACTGCGAGAGCTCGCCGAGGTGATTTCGCGACTTCGGAGCTCTTAATCGGAGTTTTGGGCGTCATCGGAGGCTCATGATGGCTCGTCAGACCTGCGTCGGACATGGGTGAGTGTGATGGTGAAGCTCGAGGATGGTTCCGATCGAAAACGGATGAGAACGGCTTACCGGAAGCGAATCGTGCTCGAACGGAGGCGACGGAACTTTGGTGACTCGGTGGACGTGCTAGGGGGCTCCAAGGCGGTGTTAGGGTGGTGGTGAACGTCGGTAGAGGTGGCTTGGCCGGCTGTTGCTGCTGCTAGTCGAGGAACGCGGAGGTGAAGGTTGATGGTGCAGATTCTGGGCTTGGGAAAAATAGGGGACGTGGAACTTGGAGGCTGCCACAGTGCTACTAGTGGTGCTCAGGCATGGTGGTGGTCGAGGCTATTGCTGCCAGAGACGGAGGACAAGGGAGGTGGTGGTGGCGATGGAGCTCGGTGGTGGTACAGAGAGTCGCTCAGGTGGCTAGAAGAAGAGGAGATGGCGGTGGCGATGGAAAGAAGCACAACGGGAGTGATGGTGATGTAGGAGACGATGCGGGGATGGTTTTGACAGACTTGACAGTGATGATGACGGTAAAAATGACAGGGTAACAACATCAACATCCATCAATTTTCCTCCCCCCCTTAACCCCTCTCTCTTCATATAGGGTAGATGATGAGTGTGGGGTTTACCCCACTTAATGGAAGGGGAAGTGGTAATGCCAGCAGGAAGTGGTAATCCCTCTCCTTCCCCATCTCCTTTTCCCTTGTGAACTGGCCGTTAATTTCTATGTGTTTCGTTCTTTCGTGGAAGACAAGATTTTTGGCAATTTAAATTGCGGATTTGTTGTCATAATGTAAGGTCACCGGCTTCAAATTTTTCTCTCCAAGCTCTTGTAAAACGTTGACAAGCCAAGTAACTTCAGCTGCAGCTTGGCTCATTGATCTGTATTAGGCTTCAGAGGAACTCCGAGATACTGCCGGTTGTTTCTTATATTTCCAAGTGATAGGGTTGTCACCATATAGAACCACATACCCGATGACTGACTTTCTAGAGTTTGGACAAGAGGCCCAGTCAGAATCTGAGAATGCTTGTACTTTGATAGAACCCCCTTTCTGCATTTGAATGCCATAGTGCATTGTCCCTTTGACATATCTCAGCAAATGATGCAGAGCCTCTTGGTGTTTGATATTTGGATCCTTGAGGAATTAACTCAAAACCTGGACAGAAAACGATATATCTAGTCGAGTATTTGTTAAGTAGCTCAATTTACCAACAAGGCTTCTGTATGCAGTAGGGTCAGATAACAAATTATGCATATCAGATGAATGAAGCTTAAAATTTAAAGGTAAAGGTGTGACACAAGGTCTTTGATCTTCAATGCTTGCTTCTTTGATAATCTCTTGACAAAACTTTCTTTGACTTAGAATCAGAGAGTCTTTGGAATGAATTACTTCTATACCTAAGAAGTAGTTCAATTTCCCTAAATCCTTGATGTTGAAAAGCTCATGAAGATGTTGCTTCAGACCTGTGACTTGTGTTAAGTCTGATCCTGTAACAATAATGTCATCTACATACACTCCAACCACTGTTAGATGATTCTCTTTGTGAGATATGAATAGAGATGGATCAAATTTTGACTGAACAAAACCAAATTCAATCAATGTTGTATACAATTTGTTGAACCACTGTCTTGATGCTGATTTTAAACCATATAAGGATTTTTTTCAACAAGAAAACCTTATTGTCAGGGTTAGGAACACCCTGAGGCATAGTCATATATACTTCTTCATGTAAATCACCATGCAAGAAAGCATTATTGACATCTAATTGGTAAATATCCCATCCTTTATTCAAAGAAAGGGAAAGTATAACTCTTACGGTGGACATTTTTACCAAAGGTGAAAAGGTTTCTTCATAGTCGATCCCATACTGTTGAGTATATCCCTTGGCAACTAGTCTTCCTTTGAATCTTTCCATTGATCCATCTGCATTCAATTAGATTTTGTATACCCATTTGCATCCTATTGCCTTTTTACCTGCAGGAAGATCAGCTAAAACCCATGTATGGTTAGACTGTAAAGCATCTACCTCTTTGTTCATTGCTTCAATCCAATTTGGATTTTTTGGAAGCTTTGGCAAATGATTTGGGTTCAACCAAATCAACTGAATTTTGAACAGAAATTGAATTGCACAGAAACTGAGATTGGTTAGTGGTTAAAAAGGCATATGTGAAACCATTTAGTAAAGGAAATAACTCATAATTAGAACCAAAATTACAGATTTAATCCTGTAGATGGTGAGGTTGTCTAGGAATTCTGGATGATCTTCTGAGGACATGCATGACAACCTCTTCACCATCAGAATCTGAGATGTTGTTGGATGATTGGTGATGTCCATGTTTTGTGTCATGTTTTATATTGACTTTTATATCGATTTCTGTATGCATTTCATGCATCTGGGTTAGAATAGTACATAATCTATGTAGTTTAGGCTTATTTTCCAAATTATGGAGTCTACACTAGTTTCTGTTTAATTTCGCAGAAATCGGACGCACTTTGGAGCTTAAAGGAAACTCATGGAGAAGCTAAGTATTGTGCAGCTGGCGAAAAGACCATATTTCGACATCCATCATTCTGAATCAAGCTTTGATGTCTTCATGAGAGTTGTAGTCCTCGAAAATAGCTTTCCAACGCATGCTCATATGCGTCAATCCGACGAACGAGGACTCGGAAAAGTGCGTTTCAAGAACAAAGCAGAATGCTGAGAGCTCGACATGTACTCGAAGTCGAGTACACCCTACTCGATATCGACCAAGCTTTGTCGAAGTCGACTACAGCTGAAGCAGACTTGATCGAGGACTGAAGAAGAAGACAATCCGACCACACCGTACTCGACGTCGACCACACCTTACTCGAGGTCGACTAGAACTGGGCGGTTATCCGAGCTCGACGAAGAGAAGCACTCGACAAGCTAAATATTACCAGAAATCGAGTACACCCTACTCGACGTCGACAAGACTTGGTCGAAGTCGACTACCACAGTGCCCGAAACTGAGCTAGTCCGGGTCTTGTTAAGGTTCTATCCCGAATCCGATTGAGATATTTTCGAGACGAGATTCCCAACACATGAAGATTTAGATATTTTATCTATTTATTTATCCTAAGGGTTGAACAATTAATTACCCTAGGATTTATCTAGGTTTACTTATTTAGATATATTTATTTTCTAAGTAGAATTATATCTTCTATGATAGATAAAGATATAAATAGAATTCCTTCCTTGATTAGCAAGGATTAAAAGCCTATAAATAAAGCCTATAGGGCTTATTTTTTTTCTTTCCATCACACAATTCAATTTTAGAGAGAGAGTGGAGGCCTAGAGGAGTGAAGGAGCGAGAGCAAGTTGGCTTCAATCGGTTATAAAGCTCTGTTTGGTTTAATTTAATGCAAGTAGTTTATTTTCCATCAACAATGTTTGCGATTGTGATGAAGAGCGAGTAGTCCACCCACTTCTAGGGTTGGGGCGAGCCCAACGATAGCCATGCGTGTTTAAGGTAAAGATCCGACCTTTATCATGTTTTGAGCATCTACTACCTGTTATGTGTTTATTCTATATTTAATAGAAATCCATGCTAACAACTTGGATTAATAAACATAAAATCGGTAGATACAATTAGGGTTTCTTGAAAGAGTTTCTTAATTGTTTGGAAAGGCGAAAGCTTGATCCTTCGATGCAATTTGCATGATTATCGTTATTTATCTTGCCTTTTGTATGTTTGGTTATCGTTGTTGCAAACCCCGATCTTGGAAGTTTTCTTTCACATAGTTTATTCCGAATTCCGAAAAGATTTGTCTTTTATTTTAGTTACTGTTCCCACTCGACCACCCCTTGGTCGACGTCGACCACTGATTTTCGATCAAGCAAAGATCGTTGCTGTTTGTGTCTCTGTAGGAACTCGACTACGGCCAGACCGTACTCGACGTCGAGTAAGCCTAGTCGACGTCGACCACCACCCTGAGTCTTCTGTTGCTCGAAATCGACTGTACTGACCCATGTCGACTACCACCTAGTCGAGGTCGAGTACCCCTGTATTCGACGACCACTTGTGAGATTTTCCGCTGCCTAGGATCCGTTGACACGCTTCCTCGAGGATCGATCCTGACTTCCCATTGCTAAATCGGGAGGAAGTATTGTAATTATTTGCGTGGGCACGAATTTGGTTTGATCTATTTTATTATATTTTAAACTCAATTTCCTCCTACTAACAAATTGGCGCCGTTGCCGGGGAAGCAATCATTCGCGCCTTAGGTAGTTAGATCTCACGTTTGCCATGAGTTACTTTGTAGATGTATGCGTCGTTCTGGTCAAACATCTGAGTTTGACGCCTTAGACAATCCGGAACGCCTTATACACGTCCACGCCAAATTGAAAAGAGCCATGGCGGCCGCAGAAACACACGAACAACTGATACAGAGGCTTCGAGCTGAGTTAGAAGCCAAGGATACTGCTCTCACCACTGAGAGAGTACGCACTACACAGGACGTTGCGCGAAGGAGGCAGGTGGAAGCTGAGCTTGCCCAATACCCTACCACTGCAGAAGATTACATGTTCCCGACTCTCATTGTGCCTGAATCAGCCATTCTAATCCCTGAAAACAATTTCGAAATTCGCACTCCTTTCCTGATTGGAATTAAAAATAATGCTTTCTTTGGTAGATTTAATGAATGTCATCTTCAACATATTACCAACTTTACTGATATGTGTCGTACTCTTACTGAAGGTACCACTTTGGAATATGTCTTGATGAAGGCTTTTCGTTGGTCTTTGGCTGGTCCAGCATTGAAGTGGCTTGAAGGTCTCCGTCCACGATCCCTCACAACATGGGCTGAAGTAAAGTAGGAATTTCTCAACAAATTCTTTCCACCTGCCAAGACAGCGCTACTTCGCCAAGAGATTACAGCTTTCAAACAGAAGCCCGGGGAGCTGCTAGCAAAGGCATGGGAACGATATAAGGATCTACTACGATCCTGCCCTACACATGGACAGCAACCCTGCATCGTTCAGGAGATCTTCTTCAATTCTCTTGACCTGGCTGCTAAGGATAGGATCAACACGTATACTCATTATGAGTATCTGACAATGCCGCCAGCTGACGCATGGGCTGCTCTCGACAAGCTGACCAACTATGATAACAAGTATGGGGCTCCAACAAACTATGATGAAGATGCATATGCTAGGCCAGCCCCATCCATGCCCCTCTATGAGTCTTCTAAGGAGATTGACCCAGATGTAAGGGAGCAGTACTACAGAGATCAGAATCGCAAGCTCCTCAAGCAAGTCAAGTATCTTTCTGTCAACCAGCCCTGCATCGAATGCGGATCACAGCGGCACACCACTACTGAGTGCCCACACACAGAGCAAGTCAGGATGGCAGAAAACCACGAAGAGGTAGCTTACGCAAGGGGTCCTAGTCGCTATATGGGGGAACAAAGGTTTCGGCAACCACAATGAAACCAAGGTGCCCCTAGGAACCCCCCACCATACAGAGTTCTAGGACATCCAGAAAGAGATCAGCGGAAGGATGATCTACAGATGATCCTTGATGAGATGCGCCGGAATCAGGCACAACAGCAGCAATCTACGAGTGACATCAATAATCAGCTCCAGAACATCAATACAAGATTTGGAGAGCTGGATATCTGGAAGAGGAACATAGAGACCCAGATGGGTCAATTACAGATTTAATCCTGTAGATGGTGAGGTTGTCTAGGAATTCTGGATGATCTGCTGAGGACATGCATGACAACCTCTTCACCATCAGAATCTGAGATGTTGTTGGATGATTGGTGATGTCCATGTTTTGTGTCATATTTTATATTGACTTTTATATCGATTTCGGTATACATTTCATGCATCTGGGTTAGAATAGTACATAATCTATGTAGTTTAGGCTTATTTTCCAAATTATGGAGTCTACACTAGTTTCTGTTTAATTTCGCAGAAATCGGACGCACTTTGGAGCTTAAAGGAAACTCATGGAGAAGCTAAGTATTGTGCAGCTGGAGAAAAGACCATATTTTGACATCCATCATTCTGAATCAAGCTTTGATGTCTTCATGAGAGTTGTAGTCCTCGAAAATAGCTTTCCAACGCATGCTCATATGCGTCAATCCGACGAACGAGGACTCGGAAAAGTGCGTTTCAAGAACAGAGCAGAATGCTGAGAGCTCGACATGTACTCGAAGTCGAGTACACCCTACTCGATATCGACCAAGCTTTGTTGAAGTCGACTACAGCTGAAGCAGACTTGATCGAGGACTGAAGAAGAAGACAATCCGACCACACCGTACTCGACGTCGACCACACCTTACTCGAGGTCGACTAGAACTGGGCGGTTATCCGAGCTCGACGAAGAGAAGCACTCGACAAGCTAAATATTACCAGAAATCGAGTACACCCTACTCGACGTCGACAAGACTTGGTCGAAGTCGACTACCACAGTGCCCGAAACTGAGCTAGTCCGGGTCTTGTTAAGGTTCTATCCCGAATCCGATTGAGATATTTTCGAGACGAGATTCCCAACACATGAAGATTTAGATATTTTATCTATTTATTTATCCTAAGGGTTGAACAATTAATTACCCTAGGATTTATCTAGTTTTACTTATTTAGATATATTTATTTTCTAAGTAGAATTATATCTTCTATGATAGATAAAGATATAGATAGAATTCCATCCTTCATTAGCAAGGATTAAAAGCCTATAAATAAAGCCTATAGGGCTGATTTTTTTTCTTTCCATCACACAATTCAATTTTAGAGAGAGAGAGAGAGAGAGAGTGGAGGCCGAGAGGAGTGAAGGAGCGAGAGCAAGTTGGCTTCAATCGGTTATAAAGCTCTGTTTGGTTTAATTTAATGCAAGTAGTTTGTTTTCCATCAACAATGTCTGCGATTGTGATGAAGAGCGAGTAGTCCACCCACTTCTAGGGTTGGGGCGAGCCCAACGATAGCCATGCGTGTTTGAGGTAAAGATCCGACCTTTATCATGTTTTGAGCATCTACTACCTGTTATGTGTTTATTCTCAATTTAATAGAAATCCATGCTAACAACTTGGATTAATAAACATAAAATCGGAAGATACAATTAGGGTTTCTTGAAAGAGTTTCTTAATTGTTTGGAAAGGCGAAAGCTTGATCCTTCGATGCAATTTGCATGATTATCGTTATTTATCTTGCCTTTTGTATGTTTGGTTATCGTTGTTGCAAACCCCGATCTTGGAAGTTTTCTTTCACATAGTTTATTTCGAATTCCGAAAAGATTTGTCTTTTATTTTAGTTACTGTTCCTACTCTACTTCGACCAGCCCTTGGTCGACGTCGACCACTGATTTTCGATCAAGCAAAGATCATTGCTGTTTGTGTCTCTGTAGGAACTCGACTACGGCCAGACCGTACTCGACGTCGAGTAAGCCTAGTCGACGTCGACCACCACCCTGAGTCTTCTGTTGCTCGAAATCGACTGTACTGACCCATGTCGACTACCACCTAGTCGAGGTCGAGTACCCCTGTAGTCGACGACCACTTGTGAGATTTTCCGTTGCCTAGGATCCGCTGACACGCTTCCTCGAGGATCGATCCTGACTTCCCATTGCTACATCGGGAGGAAGTATTGTAATTATTTGCGTGGGCACGAATTTGGTTTGATCTATTTTATTATACTTTAAACTCAATTTCCTCCTACTAACAAATTGGCGCCGTTGCCGGGGAAGCAATCATTCGCGCCTTAGGTAGTTAGATCTCACGTTTGCCATGAGTTACTTTGTAGGTGTATGCGTCGTTCTGGTCAAACATCTTAGTTTGACGCCTTAGACAATCCGGAACGCCTTATACACGTCCACGCCAAATTGAAAAGAGCCATGGCGGCCGCAGAAACACACGAACAACTGATACAGAGGCTTCGAGCTGAGTTAGAAGCCAAGGATACTGCTCTCACCACTGAGAAAGTACGCACTACACAGGAAGTTGCGCGAAGGAGGCAGGTGGAAGCTGAGCTTGCCCAATACCCTACCACTGCAGAAGATTACATGTTCCCGACTCTCATCGTGCCTGAATCAGCCATTCTAATCCCTGAAAACAATTTCGAAATTCGCACTCCTTTCCTGATTGAAATTAAAAATAATGCTTTCTTTGGTAGATTTAATGAATGTCCTCTTCAACATATTACCAACTTTACTAATATGTGTCGTACTCTTGCTGAAGGTACCACTTTGGAATATGTCTTGATGAAGGCTTTTCGTTGGTCTCTGGCTGGTCCAGCATTGAAGTGGCTTGAAGGTCTCCGTCCACGATCCCTCACAACATGGGCTGAAGTAAAGTAGGAATTTCTCAACAAATTCTTTCCACCTGCCAAGACAGCGCTCCTTCGCCAAAAGATTACAGCTTTCAAACAGAAGCCTGGGGAGCTGCTAGCAAAGGCATGGGAACGATATAAGGGTCTACTACGATCCTGCCCTACACATGGACAGCAACCCTGCATCGTTCAGGAGATCTTCTTCAATTCTCTTGACCTGGCTGCTAAGGATAGGATCAACACGTATACTCATTATGAGTATCTGACAATGCCGCCAGCTGACGCATGGGCTGCTCTCGACAAGCTGACCAACTATGATAACAAGTATGGGGCTCCAACAAACTATGATGAAGATGCATATGCTAGGCCAGCCCCATCCATGCCCCTCTATGAGTCTTCTAAGGAGATTGACACAGATGTAAGGGAGCAGTACTACAGGGATCAGAATCGCAAGCTCCTCAAGCAAGTCAAGTATCTTTCTGTCAACCAGCCCTGCATCGAATGCGGATCACAGCGGCACACCACTACTGAGTGCCCACACACAGAGCAAGTCAGGATGGCAGAAAACCACGAGGAGGTAGCTTACGCAAGGGGTCCTAGTCGCTATATGGGGGAACAAAGGTTTCGGCAACCACAATGAAACCAAGGTGCCCCTAGGAACCCCCCACCATACAGAGCTCCAGGACATCCAGAAAGAGATCAACGGAAGGATGATCTACAGATGATCCTTGATGAGATGCGCCGGAATCAGGCACAACAGCAGCAATCTACGAGCGACATCAATAATCAGCTCCAGAACATCAATACAAGATTTGGAGAGCTGGATATCTGGATGAGGAACATAGAGACCCAGATGTGTCAATTCGCGGCACAAATTCCACGACCGACCGGGCAACACCCTGGGCAAACAGAACCAAATCCCAAGGGGAACAGCGGGCACGTCGCAGCTATAAAGCTCAGGAGCGGGCACCAACTACGCGAGCCAGAGGTCGGAAAGCAGCAGGACGAAGCTGAAAAGTTACTCGACATCAAGCAAAGCGTGGTCGACATCGACCAGTCTACTCGACGTCGAGTATGAGTACCCGAGGTCGACCAGCCACAGGAACTCGAAGAAACTTCTGCACGACAATATAACTCGAAATCGACTACACCTGTGGTCGAAGTCGAGGAGGATCTAGTCGACGTCGAGGAGAAGCAACTCAAAGTCGAGGACTCTGCAACACCCCCGACATCTGTTCTGGCTCCGAAACAGAAAAAGACGCTACTTTTTCCGTCCAAAGCGCTGAAAGATCCCACTGCAGGTTGGTTTAAAAGGTTTGTTAAGATGCCTGAAGAACTGAATGTCTCAATTCCTTTTACAGAAGATCTTCAAGAGATGCCTGCTTATGTCAAATTCCTCAAGGAAATCCTTAGCAAAAAGCGACCACTCTCAGAAATTACCGGCGAATGCAAACGAATGGACTTCCCTGAGAAGAGATCTGACCCTGGTAAGTTTTCTATTACTGTGGGATTTGAACAATATAAATATGAGTCCTTGTGTGATTTAGGAGAAAGTGTGAGTATCATGCCCTTATCAATCTGGCGAAAGGTAAAGATAGGGTTCATAGAGCCTGTGATGCCAAGCTATACATGGCAAACAATACGGTGGTCATCCCTACAGGTATGGTTGAGAATGTCCCTGTCCAGGTTGGTAAGTTCTATGTCCCTACTGATTTCCTTATTATAGATTGTGCTGAAGATCCTACTAGCCCTATTATTCTTGGTAGACCATTCCTAGCTACTGCATATGCTAAAATCAGCGTAAAGCAACGATTGCTCACCTTCACGATAGGCGATGAGATCATAGATTTCTCTTTTGGCCCTACAAAAGATGAAATTTCATGGCTGGAGGTGAAGAGCATCAGCAACCACGAGATCGAGCAAACAACGGAGGAAAACATCAAAAATCTACTCGACGTCGACCAGGGCTACTCGACGTCGACCACCGTCCTCGACATCGACCAAAACTTTTCGAAGTCGACTTCCTCTGTTGATCACCTGACTTGCCAAGAGCCTAAGTACGGGGTCCCTATACTCGACGTCGACCAGACCTACTCGACGTCGACCACCCCTGAGCCCGAAGATGTCTATTTCAGGCACGAAAAGGTAAGTCCAGGTATGATTTCAACCCCTCATCAGTCCATTAAAAAATTTAATAAAAATTTAAGGGGAGGTATGGCCCCGTGGCGAGCTAATCTGCGAAGAATGAGAGCTAGAAAGAAGAAGAAGAAGAAGAAAGGAAAGGGATACTATGCAAGCGACCACCTATCAGCTGGGCTTGCATACTACAATCAGGACTTAGATGATCCAGGAGAAGGGCCAAGCACAAGAGGGCCCCACATTGACGGTCCTTGAAGCACAAGTGGAGAAGTCGGCCTAGCGACTTTAAAATCTAGAGCATGTACATAAAACTTTTGAATTTTGGGACTTTGAAACTTTTGGTTTTGGTTTTGTTTGTTTTTATTTTTTGTTTTAAATACTTCATGTGGAAGGTCTTGTCTTTGTGAAAATCTAACATTTTTAGGTCGAGAAGCATAAAAGGATCACAAAGAGAGAAAGAAGAAGTCCCTGCCAGTAGTTGAAATCGACTAGGCCAAGTCGAAATCGACTACGAAGAGGATCGAGTACAACACTGTACTCGACGTCGAGTAGGCCACTCGACGTCGACCACCCAGGAGCATCCTCAACTTCATCTTTCACTCGACACAGCAGATCCGTACTCGACGTCGACCACGCGTACTCGACGTCGACCACGCGTACTCGACGTCGACTACCATAGTTTACTCGACGGCCCTATTTTGCCTATACGACGCGTTATTCGGTGAGTTCCTTCCTTTACCTTTGCTTTATATTATTTTATACAGTGGGGACACTGTATATTTTAAGTATGGGGTGTGGGAAGAGCTCATTATCATTATTATATATTTTATTCTTGCTTTTGGTTTAACATGGTGAATTTTGAGTAAATTTTCAATTTTTGTGCATAATTGATAAACTCAAAGTTCTATGAGACATCTCCCAATGCTTGTAAAGTTTTCAAAGAATTAGTGTCATGGAAGCTTATATTAAACTTGACGATGCAAAATTACAGATATACCATGAAATTGCCTAGTAAAGGAAAGTCACAATGAAGTGCATATTTTCTTAAAAACCATAAAAGGAGGTAAAATTTGATATTGCTTTTGACATGTTGCATGATAAGAGGATGGAGGACTTTATATTTCCATATAATGCTCATATGTTTATATTCCTAGCCATACCTATGCTTATGCATCACAAAAGCCATATTATGCCTTATTTCATATTTGCTCCACATGATCCAAATATTGCCATTCTTTACCTTTTCTATCCAGGGATTATGCTGAGAATGATGTTACATTATGGAGATATTATATGGTGTTTGTGTTGTTGTTATCATTATTGGAGTTTGGTAGGAAATTGTTTGAAATATATGGAAAATTTAATGAGTGAGAAAAAATCCGGTCACCTCAGGAGATAAAGGTAGATCGACCCTGCTTACTGAGATAATAGTTCAGTGAGATGGGACATTAAGGTGAGGAGTCCGAAGCACTAAGTATCCGGGGCCATTCATGTCACCCATGTTTGCGACTCGCGAGAAGGCAGTGCTGAGGTTAGAGAGGTAAAAGCATTATTGTTGATAAAAGCATTATGGAAGGTGAGAGATCTTATAAAGAAGGGATGTGGTTAAGAATGTTTGGAAATAATGCATTTCCCCGGATCATTAGCACCACATTGCCAAATATTGCCCACCTTTAGCCTTCTACCAATCTACTTCTTATTAAGCTTAATTAAAGTCCTCTTGATTATTGTTGCTTTGTCACTTATGAAATGTTTTTGTATAACCCTCCTTTTATGAGTAGATGTTGTTTTTATTGCACATGCATGGATTTGTGGCACAAGTACTTTTTCGATGATGGTAATTGACTGCAGGGATATATGAGAATGAATCTATGATGTTGAGGGTTTTAAATTCTTCCCCTGAATGACCATCCTAGTTATTGCTTTAGGACAAGCAAGCTTAAGTATGGGTTGATTTGATGTCCATGTTTTGTGCCATGTTTTATATTGAATTTTATATCGATTTCTGCATGCATTTCTTGCATCTGGGTAAGAATAGTACAGAATCTATGTAGTTTATGCTTATTTTCCAAATTATGGAGTCTACACTAGTTTCTGTTTAATTTCGCAGAAATCGGACGCACTTTGGAGCTTAAAGGAAACTCGTGGAGAAGCTAAATATTGTGCATCTGGAGAAAAGACCATATTTCGATATCCATCATTCTGAATCAAGCTTTGATGTCTTCATGAGAGTTTTATTCCTCAAAAAGAGCTTTCCAACACATGCTCATACGCGTCAATCCGACGAACAAGGACTCGGAAAAGTGCTTTTCAAGAACAGAGCAGAATGCTGAGAGCTCGACATGTACTCGAAGTCGAGTACACCCTACTCGACGTCGACCAAGCTTTGTCGAAGTCCACTACAGCTGAAGCAGACTTGATCGAGGACTGGAGAAGAAGACAATCCCCTGAATAGGTAAATATATAGCTGTGGTGGTGAAACCAAAGGAATACAAAAGAGTAAGACCAAAAAAGGGTCTTACGTAAGAAGTCTTGTAATTATTTGCATGGGCACGAATCTGGTTTGATCTATTTTATTATATTTTAAACTCGATTTCCTCCTTACAACAACTGACTCGGTGTAACATTGTCTTGATCCTCATTGACAAAACCTCATCATGATTAAACACATTCTCATTAATTATCTCACTGTCAGGAAAAAATATAGACTTAGGACAGGTAGGCATAATATTAGGTAATGGAATGCCTTTGTCAAAATCAATTTTGTGCAAGGGACACTGCAACTCATGAAATTGCACATCTCTGGACACAAAAATCTTGTGAGAACTAAGATCCAACACTTTATATCTTTTAGTCCCATGAGGATAACCCACAAATATACAAGGAGCACTCCTTGAATCAAACTTGGACCTGTTATGCTTGTTAGTGCTAACAAAACATAAACAACCAAATGATCTTAGCATATCATAATCAGGAGGGTTGTGAAAAAGTATTTCATAAGGAGTTCTAATTAAATTGAATAGAAGACAAGGGAAACCTGTTTATCAAGAAGGTTGCAGTTAAAATACATTCCCCCCAATACTGAATAGGGATATGAGATTGAAACAAAAGGGCACGAGTTGTCTCTAACAAGTGCTTATGCTTTCTCTCCACAACTCCATTTTGTTGTGGAGTATAAGCACAAGTAGTTTGATGAATCAGACCATTGTCAAGATAGAATTTCTGAGCCTCATTGCTGCAAAACTCCATTCCATTATCTGATCTGGCAATCTTAACCTTTGCACTGAACTGGTTAGTCACAAAAGCAATAAAAGATCTCAAAAAAGCAAATGCATTACTTTTAGCAGCAATAAGATGAGTCCAAGTAGCTCCAGAAAAGTCATCCACAATAGTCAAAAAATACTTGAATCCATTATGAGTAGAAACTTTATAAGGTCCTCAAATATCCACATGGATCAACTCAAAACAAGCCAAAGACGTTATAGAACTATCGGGAAATGAACATCTATGTTGTCTGGCCTTAGGACAGACAACATAGATGTTCTAGAGATACTACACGAGCACTGTTACACTTTACAGATTTATCAACATTAATAACTGAAGACAAAACCACAAATGCATCTTTGTCAATATCAGTATTGCTCCTTTACCCTCCTTATAGATGTGAGATACATGCGCTTTGACACTTCACCAAGCACATGTGTCTTGTTCATTGAAGGGTCCTGTATCAAACATTCTGATGGAGTAAATAACATATAAGCATTCAAATCATTCACAAACTTTCTAACAGATAATAGATTGTAAGCAAAATCAGGAATATGTAACACATCATGCAGTATAATCTGGTTTTCTAAGACAATAGAACCAACATTTCATATCTTAGATTGTTGACCATTAGGCACTGTAATATAGCTAGGCAGTGTAAAAGGTTTATAGGAGTGAAACATAGATAAGGTAGGGCAAATATGATGAGTTGCTCCACTATCTATGACCCAACTATAATCACCACCAAGGAAACTAAAACAAAATGTGGTACCTGCCACCATGTTGTTGTCATCACCAGTACTTTGCTTACTGAGAAATGCAAGAATCTGATCATATTGACCCTTAGTGAACAAATGAGTAGGCTCTTGTGTATCCCCTTCCACAGTCCCATTTGAAGCAAACCTTTTGGACTTATCTTCTTTTGAAATTGGGAGGGTACCCATGAAGCTTAAAACAACTACTGATCGAGTGGCCAACAACCTTGCAATGCTCACAAAAATAAGTTCCTTTTCCCTTAGGACCATTATGAGATTGTTGAATACCACCTTGATTGCTTGAATTACCTCTTTGGCTATTGTTCTTGCCATACTGAGAATTACCAGCTTGATTCCCATTCTGATTTCCATTTCTTTGAAATGCATTGAAAGCAGCAGTACTATCACCAATCACACTTAATTATTTAGCCCTCTTTGAGCTTCTTCATCAATCAACATCCGATACACATCAGCAATATTAGGAGTAAGCTTCATCAGCAATATGTTGGTCCGAACACTGTTATAAGTGTCAGGCAACCCCACAAGAAATTTAATAACTTGTTGATTGGAAAAAGAACGAGAAACAGGATTCAAAGAGCCACAAGCAACACATACTGGTGAATCAACCAAATCCATATATGCATCCCACAGTTTCTTAAATCTTGAGAAATAAGAAGTAATGGATGAACCATTTAAAGAAATGTTGAACATCTCCTTATGTACTTGATACAATCGAGTACTATTTGGAGAACCAAAACGCGTCTTTAGCTCATCCTAGATCTCTTTCGCAGTTCGAAAATAGAGTAGAGTTTCAACGATCTCTTTTTCCACCGAATGTAATAACCAGGCAACAACCATCCTGTTGCACCTCCTCCATTACGCATACCACGGCGTCGTTTCGATCGGGATCTGAAACGTACCATCAACCAGACTAATCTTGTTCTTAGCAACCAGGAAAATCTCAACAGCACGCCTCCAATGGTTGTAATTAGTTTCGTTTAGCAGATGAGTTGACAAATTGTAACTCGGATGATCCGAGTGACGCAAATATAGAACATCACCGACATCGATCTGATTCGCATCTTGATTATCCATGATTAACCAAGAAATTCAAAAGAAATGCAGTAAAATCACAACAAAAAATTCGAGAAAAGAGAACGAAACCTGAGCGCGGAATCAAACGAGCTCTAGTAGCTCTAATACCATTTCAGAATTCATTAATTGAATTCTTTGATTTTGAACGAGATCAAGCAAGACGAGAAGCCATGAACAAACAATTGAAGCTTTCGATTTCTGGAGAATTCGTTACAACGGAATCGAACAAGTTGTCCGAGTGTGAGAAGGAAGAAGGCTTATATAGCCGACGGTAGACACGTGCTGATCACGTGAGATTATTAACCAACAATAGGAAACCGGGTTTTGTGTATATAAATAAAAGAAAACCCGGTTCACATAATAAGTTTTGATTGGTTAAAAATATGTAGTGGGGTATAAATAAGGTTTAAAAAATAGTAATGGGGTAAACTTATATGGATGTGGGTTAAAAGGTAGAAATTCTTAAAGGATGGGGCAGAGTTAATGGAAAATGAGGTGTCGAAATATTACGAAGAGAGAGAGATAGGGTTACCCCATGAGTGTTGATGCTAATGGGTGGGGTAAAAGGGGTATGGTGAGTGATGGGAGTGGGTGAGGATTGAGTGCTTAATTGGTTAACCAATACCCGGAAATAAATCCCGAATATGCGAATTTCGAATCCCAAAAATAGTTTCTCGAATGTTAGTTTTCCCGAATTCCACACTCTCGATCAACTAGATTTTTAAAACCGAAAGAATATCGCCATCCGAAATTATTTTAAATTCTCGAGGTGAAAGGACGGAATCGTTCGTCGAATTTTTAAATTCATGTCGGAATTCGCTCTACGAGTGTTAAATTCGTTTTAAATTCATTTTTCATTTACTTTTTCCGAGAAAATTATGATTTGAAAATCCTGACCATTACAAATATATGGTCCCGGGTTTCCAGGTCTACAGACTATTTGGACCATTTAGACCGGAATTTCCGGTAGGCAATTTATATATTTTAGAAAAAAAAAAGTAAAACAGCCCCTATATATTTGAAATTTAGTTCAAACTAACAAGTTGAAATTTCTTGATAAGTTGAAGTAAATCAGCCCCTGTTTAACTTTTAAGTAACAAATTTGCTTGAAAATATTAAAGTACAAGTTAAAATTTGAAATTAGGACAATATTCTTGAATGTTTAAGTCTTTATATATATATATATATATAAAGTTACAAATCGTTTGACAATACCGACAACAAAAATGCTGGTTATATATATATATATAGAGGTTGGGTCAGGTGTTTACACCCCTTATTGTGTTTTGTGTTAACAAATATAGGTAATTGATTGATTAGAAATGAATGGGTGAGATTAATTGACACTTTCCCTTTTTATTTAAAGAAAAAAGAGTAGGTCCCACCATTTTTATAGCCAACTTGCTGAAACAAAGCGCGTGTGTTTTTTTGGAGGTAACGTTTTTTTTTCCTGAGGAGGAAGAAAATTTTCTTGCATCGTGTGTTCGATGAATAATGACGAACAAATTACCGAATAATTTCATATTATCAACGAATAATAACTCTAAACTTCCAGATTTTGATTGCATTTTGTGACGTAACGTTTTTTGTATGAGATAACATTGTTTTTTGTGTGGTGCACTGTTTGAACTATTCGATAAGATGATAGTAATTATTCGCTCACTTATAGTTATTATTCGCTAGTTTGAAAGTAATTATTCGTTAGGTTGATACTAATTATTCGGTATTTTTGCCAGTTATTGTTCGCTAGTTTGATAGTAATTATTCGTTAAGTTGATAGTAATTATTCGGTAGTTAATAGTAATTATTCGTTAGGTTAATAGTAATTATTCGTTGGTCAATTACGCAACTATTCGCTAGATTAATAGTAACTATTCGTTAGATTAATAGTAACTATTTGTTAGATTGATAGTAATTGTTCGTTAGGTTGAAAGAGGATGTAAATGTAATGATTGGTTTCCACATCTAATTAACTATATATACAGATGAATAATTCCTTATTATCAACGAATATAAACTCTGACTTGCCGAATAATGGCTCTGAACGTGAAATTAATGAAAAACAAAACTAGAAAAATTCTGATCGGACCACAATTTGCATTTGCAACAAAGATTTCACATTGACAAACACCAAGAACCGAATGATTATTTCATCCCGAATGTTAAATAGTAATTCAATCAAAACCAACTTAATAAACAACAATTCAAGAAATTCCCAAATTGAGTACCGGATTTAAGAAATCCCCAATTGAAGAAATCCCCAATTCAGGAGAGCACTGTCGACTCTTGCGGAACCGAAAGGGGAGGCTCGCGACGCTTGTGGGAACGAGATGGGAGGCGTCGAGATGCGAGAGAGAAGTCTGAGAGAGAGGCAGCCATTGGAGGCGCTCGGGCGAGCTTAATCTTGGGGCGATAGGCGCAGGTGCGAAGAGGAGCTTGATCTCTCATCGGCACTGATTAAGGAGACTCGGAGGCCACCGCCGACGAATAGAGTCATGGACAAGTCAACGACTCTGCCTCCTCGAACCTCGAGTACGGTGCCTCCATCTAAACACCGGCAAACAGAGCGAGCGCCGACATGGTCTGGTAAGGCAAAGACGAAGCCCTAAGAACCGGAAATCATCGCCGCTTCGCCAACGCCATCGCAATGAGAATGGGGAAGAAGAGATTGAAAGGTAGAAGGGAATTGGGATTGGAAATTGCAGAAAGAAAAGAGAGCTTAATTGTGGAGAAACAATGGCAGTAGGTGGGGCAGCATTAGATCGCAGCGGAGGGAGCGACGTTTAGGGTTTTGATGATCGAACTGATTAGAGAGAGATATTAATACACGCGCTAGGTGGGTGTTGTAAAGGCTCGGAACTTAAAATCCTAAATTTTTGGAAAAAAGAAATTAAAAATGAACATAAACTGAATTTAGAACTCATTTAGCGGATTCTGGCCATAATAAAAAAAAAATTGGCAAATAATTTCCGTCGTTTTACCTCGAAAATTCAAAATAATTATTGAATGGTGTTATCCCCTTCTGTTTTAAAAATCTAATTGATCGAGAAAGCGAGATTCGGGTAACTAACACTCGAACACTAATTACGGGATTCAAAATTCGCGACTTCGGAGCTTCGTCGGAGCTTATCGGTGGCTCGATTCATTGCGTCGGAGAGGGAGGAACCTCGGGGTCGGCCTAGGACAAATAAAGGATTGTCAAAGGGGTGTGATTCCATGGGATTTTGAATCGAACGAGAGATCGAACTCACCGAACTCGGAGGGAAAAACAAGGGAACGGAGAGGACGTCGGGGCTGCGCTCTCGGCCTTCAGGCTCTTCGAGGCGACGCTGCTGCTGCTCGGGGTGTCGAGGAGGTATAGGACCTTCTGTTGGCGGCTCGAGGTGGAAGGAGGGAAGAGCAGGGGTTGCGTAGGTGCTCCCTTCCTCTCGGCAACACAGGGGAGAGATTGGGGTTGTTGCTGCCGCCGCTGCGCTCTCAAGGACGGGGGACGGCTAGCTATTGCTGGTGGCTCGAGGGAGGCGATCGGAGCTGTTATGGTTGCTGCTCAGCAGGCGAGGAAGGATGGAAGAAGTGTTGGTGAGCTGTATGTGGAACCAAAGAGTGGGAGTGGAGGTGACGGTGATGGCGATGGCGGAATGGCGTGGGAGTTGTGACGTCGAACATCAGAAATAGGAATGGAGGGAGAGGGATGGATTTGAAAGGGTATGTTGAGGTGAGGGAGTGGTTGAAGATTGTGTGTTGAATTGGTTAACTGTTACCCGAAAATAATTCCCGAATGCGCGAATTTTGAATCCCGTAAGTAGTGTTCGAATGTTAGTTACCCGACTCTCGCTTTCTCGATCAATTAGATTTTTAAAACAGAAGGGGATAACACCATTCAATAATTATTTTGAATTTTCGAGGTAAAACGACGGAAATTATTTGCCAAATTTTTTTTTATTTTGGCCAGAATCCGCTAAATGAGTTCTAAATTCAGTTTATGTTCATTTTTAATTTCCTTTTTCCAAAAATTTAGGATTTTAAGTTCCGAGCCTTTACATCATCCACCTCTAAAAACAAGTCTCGTCCCCGAGACTAAAATAATCTTAAAACAGGGGATGAAGTTTGAAATTGGTGAGTCTAAGGATCATGTCATTGATCCCGTGAACACCTCATAAGTGCCCCTATGAGATTCTCACAGTACCGTTGCCGTGATCATAATATCCCCAATAGACCGTAGTAAGAATGTAATATGGGCCCCTATCACATCCTTACTCCGACTCTTTGGCCATATCATAACTCAAATATTATTATCCACTTCGTGAGGCGTCATAATGTAAATCCAGTCCCGAATGATTCAAAAGAGTTTTGCAAATGGAAATATTGACCTCGAAATCGTTAAAATTCTTGATAGGATTTATTCTTTTAAAATCCAAGTTAGTATTTTTCAAATCCGTTCAAAATCTTCAAATTCGACGTTAGTCAAGCAATTTCACATCACGAGAGGTGGAATCATCCACCTCTAAAGACTAATCTCATATTCTCTTCCTAGTTTCCGAATCAAATCAATCATCATTCTAAACTCAGCATGAACAAAAGTAAACCAACTCATCAACTCATAACATCATCAGCCACCTCTCATGTGGCAAATCTCAACATCAATCATGATAATCTCAACCACATAACATTTTTACCCATAACATAAATCATACCATCCATTCAGAACATGTCAAAAGTAATATCAACATCATACCACGAGCCATAAGGCATATCTACATCATACTGAAGGAATCAGAAGTCCATGATCGAATTCTCATATGTTATCATGCAAGCACACATGTCAAGAGAACAATGGGCTATGTGTCACAGGGTTAGTATGTCAGTACACATCAATTCTCAAAATCGCATAACATCGCACTACAAGTAGAACCAGTCATAGCAAATTTATCATGTCAACATATCAACACATCAAGGCCATGCCTATTAAGATTCAGAAAAGGAAGTTCAAGTAGTATATAATTCACCAACATGTCAGCATGCCCTAAAAGACATCACCTCAACTCATCACAATATCGAATGACGATCATTTAGTAACCAGGCACCATTGAGTCATGTTCATCATTTGACGTATCAATAATCATGTTTAACTATATAATACATCATCATGCTTTCATATAATAACACATCATTATCTCATATATCATGTCGCAACACATCCTAACATGCTTCTACAACAACATAACAGGTTAGCAAATCATCAATATATCATGATAGCATTTGTCACTTTCACTAGATTTCAATATTGCATATCAACATGTAGTATTGTTCCATACCAAGTTCCTCATGGTCGCTATCTAACATCATGCCAGTACATATTTACAAGTCATGTAAGCAAGAAAAATCCCAAATTATCATCAGTACGTCAACAAGTCTCAATTTGCTATTATGCTCAAAATTATTGCAAAACATCATATATGAACATAGTCAATTCAAGCTAGCAACTTTCATCATAACCTTATCAGATACCAATTCAAGTTCCTTAGCATTCGCAGTTCATACTTTTATAGACAAAGGAATTTAGATCATGCTTAACAACTCACATTAGCAACACATCAAGACATCATGGTATATAAGAACTGCAAGGCATTGAATCATATAATCATAATCAATGGACCCCTCAGGAAACATTCATTACCAAGTCAGCACATCAACACGTAAATTTCATCGTCAGGTCAGTGTAATATCGCCATCAACTAATTTAGAAGGATTAAGAGTTAGAACGGAGGACACTCTCGCTCGCAAGTCATAGCGTACTCAGTAATCGTCATCATCAAAACGTGCTTGTCCTGCCGAAATCGTTGATCTTGAGGCCCGTGGGTAATTGGCCCACGCCTTCGCGGCGTTGCTCTATCGCTATCAGACTTCCCATTTCCTCTTTCATCTCGTCAATCGTCCAACGTGTCGTGTAGGAGTTCAAGTTAGCGAAGATAGGGGAGGGACAAGAGCGGACAACCCAATGTTCCTTTCGGAACGAACACACACCAACCCTAAGGATGACAACTAGAGACGAAACTCTGACCTGAGAATAGCAACGATGCCCTTATGGAAGTCCTTTAAGTTATAATCGCGACAAGCAAACACGAATTCATTATGGAGCATATCAATCACGCTAATCCACACTAACAGGTACCTATATCAAGGGAGCAACATTCGTATTCATTTCCAACGACACGATCGATTCTTATACTGATGCTTGCGAGACAAGATAGTAGTCTATTATTCCATGAAAGCAGATATGCCTAGCAACTTAAGCAAGTTATGCGGAATCAAGAATGATCATGCAGGATTCGAGGTTATGTGGGATTTAACGACGATGACGAGTATGGTGTATATGAAAGAATGCACAAGCATGGTGTACGCATCAATAGGTGAGGTCAAATATGGCATGGTGAGGTGTAACATAACAACTAGATTAAGTGTCATATAGTAGGTCAAGCATGGAACGTAATCATATGATGAGGTACATTTAGAAAGTGCATGTCCTACATGATACTAGCGACACATAATGTGATACAAGCATAGTCAAGAGTCATTAAAATGGGTTCAATAGGATGTTCACGAAACACGAGGCATCATCAAAAGTAACAAGAAGGATATCATGGCAATAGATTATAATCATGCTAGGAACAAATCATCATGGGACACATATAAAGGTACAGTAGTTATCACATCATAGAATAGGTCCAACATGTAATCATTTAGCGAGTCATATTGGAAATCATAAGCCCTACAGGATACTACTAGCACATATCGAATCATGACCACAATCAAGGTAACTCAACTAAATTCATTTTAACATTCATGCGTCATGCATATGCAAAATGATATAACGTGGTGTGTAATCATGTGAGGTGTCAAGTCATACATCTATGCCAACACTACAGGAATTCATAAGGTAATAGGGGAAACACTACCGAGTGATAACATGTAAGCATGCCAGGATAAACCATCACATAAAGCAATTGATCATCGAGTTCAACATCAATCTAATTTGCATGAGTAAGATATTTCAAGGTGATAGAAAGAGGGAAGGATCACACTATGAGGGGCCTAGCTCGAGAGAGAAACAGTAATAATGCAAGCAAGGTATAAATTCGCACAAGTCACAACCAAGGACCCTAAATAATGCTAAAGGCTCAACATGACATTCGATACATACATGCGCTTGAATGACCAACACATCCATGTGCAAGAAATCATATTAACATAGCCCGTCGATATAGAAGCATGGGAGGAATATAGCAATGCATAATGCAAACCTACGCAACTGGCAATATGACAAGCATACAAGGTATGTATTCCAACTCAACAACCATTTTAATAAGGCATGCATTTACCAAGACATCACGTTAAATAGCATGATCACAATTGAACTACTAATTTAGTCAACAAACCACGGGTAACATCGACTAATCATGCAGGGAAAATCATCTTACGACATTCATACAAGGGAAATGTAGCACACTATCATGGGCCTAATCTAGGGGAAGACAATAACTATATACATACACTTATCATGCAATTCATGCTTCAAATCAGCCGTTAGTACGATCAATACAACAAGTCAATTTAGACATGCGAAGGCGACATATAATGAGGACAGGAAGCAAGGTGCAACATGGGACCTAATCAATGGGGCAAGCATGGGCACAAGATGTCATACAACCACGAATTTACATTTAGGATCATCATCTTAACATGTACTGGAAATTACGTATCATATACGGCATGTTGACATCAAGTTATAACACATAATCATCAAGTATGGAAGTCACTCTATCATGATACAAGAACTAAACGATCACACTATCATGAACCTATTTACAGGGAGAACATTAATCATGCGGCTTCCTAACAGATGACATTTACATTCATGCAGTAGTATGACGGTGCAACATACCGAGTAGGGCATGCTGGGATGATAGACACGTAACATGTGTAACTTGGACTCGCACAATGGCCATCATGAAGTCATAAACATTAAAGCATGCATTCATCAAGACTCAATTATACCACGTATTCCCCATCCAACGCAACTAATCACACAACAATATCAAGTGCAAACAACCAACAGTCGTTAATCTGACGAATACAAAATAGATGGGCGTGTTGTAGATTCTTGTCATAAAACGAGTAATAAGCATCAAGGCGTCATCCGCTAGTATGTTAAAGAGATCATTTACATGCATTCATACGAAGAAGAGTTTATCACACTATCATGGACCTAACCCAGGAGAAAACAATTATCATGTAGGTTCATATCATGTGGTTCATACGCTTCCAATCAATCATTAATACAATTAAGACAATAAGTCAAGTAGGCATGCTATGACAACGTAATCACGATAGAGAGTGAGGCATAACACAAGACTTGATCAATGCAACTAATCACAGATGTAATAACATGAGCAACATTTTACAATTGAGCATTTGCAAGGTACATGCAGGAGGTTACAAAATCATATCATGCAGTTCAGAGAGAGTCACCATTACAACTGGACAGAGATCCCTAAGGGCAACCATTGACCTTTCCCAACTTACTCATCACCCCTATATCTCGTGGGACCTTGGTACGTACGACTCTTTGTGGCAAGAAAACCTCGATTGATCATCATAAGAATCAAGGAAGACAACCCCGGAAACACCTTACTTTTGATTCAAAATGACATCAAGAACTACCTTTCAATACTCACTCAGACAACCTCCATATACATACATGAGTTTCTGAGGCAATGTGTTTACCAACCCGATTCCGATGAAAGATACTGACATCCGGGAGAAAGACTCGATAGAACCGTCAAAGTGTTAACAAACATAGTGGAAGGGGATATTTCACACAAGCTGGGTTGACCACATAGAATTAAGGGTACTCCCACTATCCCGTTTGTACAGATCAGTCAAAACACATTTAATTGTTAGGCATACCAATCAGACTTTAGCATATCAAGCACTCAGCATAGAATTAGTCAATGACAATTATAATGACCTCCTTCGAGGGAGATCATACTCAGTCTCAATATATAAAGCACATCAAACTATCTAATGTCACTCTTCGAGGAGCGACTGACCGGAGGGGCAAAAACCTCGCGATCCTACCTAACTCGCCACTCCAACGACCTTGGTGCAATCTCCTTGGAGTCTTCTGAACCCTATGTAAAGAGAAAGCTAGTATTTTGCCTACCGTTCCCAACTACACCCAATAGGGGTGGTCTAGCGCCTTTACTACCCACGCGTGTCCCCGTTTGATCGATTTTCCTCATTTATTACAAGTCGGGTTTATTACTTAGTTCAATTTTAGTTAAGCATCTTAAATTTGTTTTGCCCCTTTAAATCCATTTCAAAAAGTCCTTGAAACTCGTGGGCGGTTTTCAAAACTTACACTCGACCCTTGTGTACCCGAATTGCACAACCTGGGCTCTGATACCATCTTTGTAACGGCCCAGAATTATGATTTCCGGGTTACGTTTCAAGGGATAAAACCCCTTGTTCGGATCTTGCAATCCAGGTACGGGTTGAGTTTTAAAACAAAATATCTGTACTAAAAGAAGTGATTTCGAACCCTTAAAGATCGCGGATCCATTGGGGACCAAATACCTGCCTTAGTCTAATCGCGAAATCGAGCGAAAGCAAAAATAAAGTTGAGTTTAAATACAATCCGAAAGGGAGTATAAAAGAGAGGAAGTGTGGTGGTCTCTCAACCTCTCGATCTAACGCCAAAAGTCTGAACCCGCCAAGCATCCACATAAGCAACGATAGCGGCTAACGGTTACCTGAATCTAAAAAAAATGAGGGGGATCTGGGTCAATCATCAGGTCACTCATGCGCGTATGTACACACACTCTGAGAGGCATATAATAAGCACCCTATTCTTAAGATGAAATGCGTAATGACATACGTAAATTAAATCAATATATATATATATATATATATATATATATATATATATATATATATATATATATATATATATATATATATATATATATATATATACTGACAGATTAATATAATGCAGAAAGCGATAAATGGATCCACACAGAATGCCAAATGGCATGTCCCTCTCGTACCTCCACCCCCTTTCAATAGGGCGGAGACTGGCCAGTTCGGTGCTATAGCATATCAATTTCCTCGTGGTGGTGCACAAACCACGGCATCATCATATCATATCATCTCATCGCTTGCCCGATGGTGCTGGGCTATCATATCATGTTCATATAGACTCGATTGACTCAGGGTACCCGATGAGGTTGGGCTACCCTATGACCCTAGCAAAGACTCTAGGACTATCACAGATAACGGCCGTTCTCTTGCAAGGACATATATCAATCATATGATTTTCATTTTAGCTCCTAAGCATGATTCTAAGTCGTATGGTGCATGGACACTAGCCTACTATATAACACCCAGTGCATAGAGCGCCCATCATGAGTAAGTTCAAAGAACTTACCTGGAGTAGCAGATCAGCAAGATGAAAAGCAGCAAGATATAAGCAAGCAGGTTACAGATCACCTAGCAATTATTAATAAATATGCATAAGTAAACTTCACACAACGGGATCCATTTACCACTACATAACATGCTCATCAATCCATTAATCATAGCATCATCAGCATCCTTTATCTCAACATCTTATATCATCTTATTCCATTGTCATTTTCATAACGGGCTCAATCATACTTCAATCCATAAAATCTCACTCGCTAGTCAAGTTGTTAGTCAAAACAATTACTTCAAAATTATACTTAGCCAATTCAAATTCATAAAATATTTAATCTTTAAAAATACTTTCAAAAATCCAATTAAATAATCCCGACATACTTTACGTTAATTAAAATCATCATTTTAGGGACTTAGCTAACTTTCAACCGTTACTAAAATTCAATTTATATACTTTAAAACCGGCCCTCTTTAAATACCGACACACAAATCGATTTCTAAATATCAATTATCGGAAAACGGTTAAATAATTAATTAATAAGTCAAATAAATAATTAAATAATTAAATAACGAATAAACCTGAACCGAACCAACGCTTTTAACCCGAACCGAACCAAACCCGCTAAACCTCAAACCAACCCGGTTAAACAATTAAAATAAAGCAAGGGAGGTGGGCCATGCTGACTGGACATGGGTCCCGCGCTGACTGGGCAAGAGGAGGGGGCCACGCCTGCTGGACGTCTTCTTCCTCCTCCAATTCGAAAGGAGAGCTTCGGCGGAAGCTCTCCTTTCGAAGCTCTCCTTCCAATTAAAAGCGTTGGTTCGGTTCAGGTTTATTCGTTATTTAATTATTTAATTATTTATTTGTCTTATTAATTAATTATTTAACCGTTTTCCGATAATTGATATTGAGAAATCGATTTGTGTGTCGGTATTTAAAGAGGGCCGGTTTTAAAGTATATAAATTGAATTTTAGTAACGGTTGAAAGTTAGCTAAGTCCCTAAAATGATGATTTTAATTAACGTAAAGTATGTCGGGATTATTTAATTGGATTTTTGAAAGTATTTTTAAAGATTAAATATTTTATGAATTTGAATTGGCTAAGTATAATTTTGAAGTAATTGTTTTGACTAACAACTTGACTAGCGAGTGAGATTTTATGGATTGAAGTATGATTGAGCCCGTTATGAAAATGACAATGGAATAAGATGATATAAGATGTTGAGATAAAGGATGCTGATGATGCTATGATTAATGGATTGATGAGCATGTTATGTAGTGGTAAATGGATCCCGTTGTGTGAAGTTTACTTATGCATATTTATTAATAATTGCTAGGTGATCTGTAACCTGCTTGCTTATATCTTGCTGCTTTTCATCTTGCTGATCTGCTACTCCAGGTAAGTTCTTTGAACTTACTCATGATGGGCGCTCTATGCACTGGGTGTTATATAGTAGGCTAGTGTCCATGCACCATACGACTTAGAATCATGCTTAGGAGCTAAAATGAAAATCATATGATTGATATATGTCCTTGCAAGAGAACGGCCGTTATCTGTGATAGTCCTAGAGTCTTTGCTAGGGTCATAGGGTAGCCCAACCTCATCGGGTACCCTGAGTCAATCGAGTCTATATGAACATGATATGATAGCCCAGCACCATCGGGCAAGCGATGAGATGATATGATATGATGATGCCGTGGTTTGTGCACCACCACGAGGAAATTGATATGCTATAGCACCGAACTGGCCAGTCTCCGCCCTATTGAAAGGGGGTGGAGGTACGAGAGGGACATGCCATTTGGCATTCTGTGTGGATCCATTTATCGCTTTCTGCATTATATTAATCTGTCAGTATATATATATATATATATATATATATATATATATATATATATATATATATATATATATATATATATATATATATATATATATGATTTAATTTACGTATGTCATTACGCATTTCATCTTAAGAATAGGGTGCTTATTATATGCTTCTCAGAGTGTGTGTACATACGCGCATGAGTGACCTGATGATTGACCCAGATCCCCCTCATTTTTTTTAGATTCAGGTAACCGTTAGCCGCTATCGTTGCTTATGTGGATGCTTGGCGGGTTCAGACTTTTGGCGTTAGATCGAGAGGTTGAGAGACCACCACACTTCCTCTCTTTTATACTCCCTTTCGGATTGTATTTAAACTCAACTTTATTTTTGCTTTCGCTCGATTTCGCGATTAGACTAAGGCAGGTATTTGGTCCCCAATGGATCCGCGATCTTTAAGGGTTCGAAATCCCTTCTTTTAGTACAGATATTTTGTTTTAAAACTCAACCCGTACCTGGATTGCAAGATCCGAACAAGGGGTTTTATCCCTTGAAACGTAACCCGGAAATCATAATTCTGGGCCGTTACAGGTGTGGGATTTTTTTATTTTCTGTTTAATTTACAATTAATTGAATAATTGGAATAATCCGGACCATCTATTTTACATCAATGAAGGGTCCAGATTTGTTAACACAAAACACCATAAGAAGTGTTAACATTTGATCCTGCTCTATATATATATATATATATATATATATATATATATATATATATATATATATATATATATATATATATATATATATATATATATATATATATGTATATATATATATATATATATATATTATATATATATATATATGTATGTATATATATATGTATATATATATATGTATATGTATATATATATATGTATGTATATGTATATATATATATGTATGTATATGTGTATATATATATATATATATATATATATATATATATATATATATATATATTATATAACAAAACTAAAGTGATTCTAACTAGCTCATTTGGAGGTTCCAGAAGTAACTCCGAAACCAACAAAAATGAAGTGATTATCAAATACACCAGAAGTGTTGTAGATCACTAGGCTCTCACTTTAAGGATTCCCTACAAGTGGAAAAAGCACATGGAATTTATAATGAATTCTTTAAGCGTGATGTTATTGGACCCGTAGTTTCAACATCGGATAGTATAACATCATTGATTTTAAGTGGGAGTTTATACAAAACCGCAATAAGCGAAATGAAACTGTAAGATATAAAGCAAGATGGATTGCAGAAAAGTCTACAGTGGATGACATGGAAATATATTCACTAGTAGTGAATATAATCTTTGGTTGTCGATGAACCGACTCTAACCGTAATTGACGGGCATAGTAGTTGTATACTCAAATTGATCATTGATAAAAATGATCGATTAATTTGAAATGCCCAAAGCATCAATATGAAAGCCTCGTCATATGTACACGATTAAGCCAAATAGTGCTTATAGTACTTGAAGTATTGTGTAAGTGGTGACATAGTGTATTGAGTCTTGAAGTACTATACACAGCGTTGTACTCTTTTTCTTAATCTTGGTTTTGATCCCATTGGTTTTTTCCAAGGTAAGGTTTTTAATGAGGCAACTTATACACCATCTAAACATCAGATCCCCCGTATCAAACGATGAAAATAACACTTGGTCCTGAGGTACCTTATATTTGTGCATTAAAATCAGCTCATCACCAAATACAAGGAAGTCTATTGCATCAAAGTTGAGTGTGATACATAAAGGCATTTTAACTTGAACACATCGAAGATAATATTCAGACTCGACCGTGCAATTCATGAAGTCAGTATTATCAAGAAGTTTGAGGAGCTTATCAGAATGAGAAAGTTGCATGAAGAATGTTGTGGGGGGGGGGGGAGAATATACGCACTGCACTCTTTTTCCCTTTGATCGGGTTTTGTCCCACTGGATTTTCCTAACAAGTTTTTTAATGAGGTAGTATCATCAACGTGTATCAAATGACATATATACTCTTTTTCCCTTAGTCCTAGTTTTTGTCCCATTGAGTTTTTCTATACGAGTTTTTAACGAGATAGTTTGTAATATCAGAGGTGTACATCCAAGGAGAAGTGTTATAAAGTAATTAAGGATGGATGTTTCACCTCCTCAAAACCTCTCACCTCTGCCTATATAAAGACTTGTAATCTCATTTGAGAGAATACACTGATTGAGTTTATTTCTATTTTTCATTGTTATATAACACCCAACACGTTTTTTACTTTTTTTAGTGAAAAAAACAATGTTAGTTTGGACTTGGGACTACCAAAGTAGTGTGCAGATCGAATTTTAGTGTGGCCCATTGAAAAAACTCCCAAGGAGTTTTCTGAAGTTGAAGTGGAAAAGTCCTCGTGAGATTGAAATGTTAATCACGGATTTTCTCTTAGGAATAATTAGGTTAATATACCTTTTTAAATTTTTTTATGGATAATTATACCAATGGAAGTGTTTTTTTTGTAATTGTACATTTTTTGTTATTAAAGACTGATTTACCCATAGAGAGAGAGAAAAAATAATGGTGATTCTTTTCTTAAGTCACGTATATAAGTATATTGTAACTGACTCTTTCTTACCCAATTGATTAAAACTAGGGTTAATGGCTCAATACACCAGATTCTCCTCATCCATCAATTTATTTTAATGCTTTTGTGAGCAGTGTCAATTGAAATCAAGTTACAAGATTGAAAGGTATATTCCATATTTATTTGTTCTCTTCGTGATAATTAGAGCTGGCAAAATCTGACCCGACCCGACTCACCCGAACCTGACCAAAACCCGAAAATCTGGAATCATTCATAACCCGAACCCGAGACCGAACCTGACCCGACTCGAAACAGATCCGAACACAGATAAACCCGACCCGACCCAAACTCGACCCGGCTCTGAAACCGACCCGACTTTGAACCCGACCTGACTCTCAACCCGACCCGACCCGACCCGAATTGAAATGGTTATTTAACATCAACATTTTAATGCTTGAATGTTAAATGTTTTTTTTAACACAAGTTTATGATTATACTTTAACATATAAAACACCAATTATTTTTGTTAATTGTTATCATGTGAAATGTTGCCCAATTATTCTATTTCCCTCTCATTTGTTAAAAAAAAATTCATTTCCCTCCCTCATATGTTAAATAAAATTTCATTTCCCTCCCTTATATGTTAATAAAATTTTATTTCCCTCCCATATAATTTCCCTCCGTTATATGTTAAATAAAATTTCAATTCCCTCCCATATAATTATAATCATAATGTCATATGTTAATCATTAATGTATATTTGTACAATATAAGTATAATATTTCCCCCCCTCCCTTAAACGTGTTTCTTTTTATAGGTATAACTTATAAGTATAATACTTCTATTGGTTTTCATAACTAAGTGTTAATAATTCTAATAATTTTCATAAAGCTGCCTCTTAAGGGATTTTTTGTAAAGGCTCGGATTTTCAAATCCTAATTTTTCGGGAAAAGAGAATTAAAAATGAATTTAAATTGGATTTAAAACTCGTTTAGCGAATTCCGACCAGGATATAAAACTTGACGAAAAATTTCCGTCCTTTTACCTCGAAAATTAAAAATAATTATCGGATTGCGATATCCTTTTCGATTTTAAAAATATAATTGATCGAAGAAGCGGGATTCGGAGAAACTAACATCCGTGACTAATTTCGGGATTCAAAATTTACGTATTTGAGATTTATTTACGAATATTGATTACCCAATTCAACACTCAATCCCCATCAACTCCCTCATCTTACCTGCAACTCAAACCCATCCCCTGTCCATTCCAACCCCTCACCTTCACCTGCTCACCATCACCCATCGACAACACCTTCCTTCATCATCACACGTCTCGCGCTCCTCGCCACTTTTCACGCCATCACCACCATCACCTTCTCAACTAAGTACTCACCACCACCACTCTTTCTTCTTCTTCGCCACCATCAGCCTCCCCGCCACCATCGTCGACCACCACCGCAGCCGCTCCTTCCTTCCCCTGTTTTGCCGCAAGAAGCCAACCAAGCCCACCTCTTTCTCCTTCATTCTCCTTCCACCCAAGGACCATCGACAGCCTTCGACACCTCCTTGGAACTACCAGCAGCATCCGGAGCCTCCCAGTGCCACCCAGAAGCCGCCCAGGGACCACCGGAGCCTCCCAGTGCCACCCAGCTCCTTCCCCTGTTCGAGCGTGCTTCGCCGCTTCGGTAAGCCGTTCTCCTTTGTTTCCGATCCAAACCACTCTCGAGCCCCACCATCATGCTCACCCATGTCCGACACAGGTCCGACGAGCCATCGCAAGCCTCCGACGACGCCCAGAACTCCAATCGAGAACTCTGAAGCCGTGAACCCCCTCGGTGAGTTTCCGTCATTTCCTTCCTTCCTCGGTTCGATTGCGTGCTTCATTCAATGTTTAGATTAGTCGGGAGTGAGTGAGGGATGAGTGCGGGATGATCGGGTAAGCTCGAGAGCTCCAGCGATGCACAGGGGCGGTCCCAGGGTGGGGCGGGCGTACACGGCCGTCCCACCTTTCGACCCACGTGCCTCGGGGTTTGGAAATTATTTTATAGCTATAACTAATTAAACCCCATAAAATTGGTGAAATTAGCCTCTTTTTTAAAAAAAAAAAAAAAATTCGTCTCCCTCAAAAAAGTTTTTTTTTTATTCTTTGTTCAACTTGCACCTAATCTCTATGTTTCTACCCCCTTATTTAATTATGTTCTCACTTCTGGAGGTCCCTACTATATACAAATTATCTAGCTATAAACTAATTAAACCCCATAAAATTGGTGAAATTATGATTTGATTATGAGAATAAATTTTGTGAAATTTTCATTAGAGTTTTGATTTTGAGAATAAATTTTGTGTTTTAATTATTGTGTATGGGATTTTGAGAATGAAATTTATGAATTGAATTTGGGGTTTGTGAATTGAATTTGTGAAGCTTTATGCAATATTTGTATTTTCCTAACCTACATATTCAAATCACAATTTCTATCATGTCTTTGGGAACCAAAAGATTTATAAAGTTGGTGAGTTTACAATCCCAACTAATATGCAAAAGCCTTGAATTTAACATGATTGAATTTCGATAAGTTTACACTCCTAAATATGACAAATGCCTGAATTTCCAATGAATGACGAGAAACAACTATCATAGCAACAAACGGGAGCGCGAGAGATGGCCGGCGTCGAGCGTGAGTGCGAGGAGCGGGCGATGCGTGAGCTGCGAGTGCGAGCTGGACCGGACGTGGGAGGTGCAAGAGTCCGGTCTGGGCGAGTTCGGGCGCATAGGTGAACAGACGGGAGCGCGAGAGATGGCCGGCGTCGAGCGACGCAGGCGCAGGCGGGAGTAGTTCGTCCATTTCGAAATTGAAAAAGGAAGAAGATGAAGGCGGGCCCTCACCCTGCCCAGTCAGTGTGAGCCCTTGCCCAGTCAGCACCTATGGCCCGCCTCTTTGTTTTGTTGTATAATTAAACCGGTTGGGTTTTTATTTGCGGGTTCGGTTCGGTTCGTTTCGTTTCGGTTGGATTTAAATAGGTTTGGTTCGGTTCGGGTTTAACCGTTTACTTCTTTAATTATTTATTTAACTAATTAATATTATTTGAGGATTTAAAAGAGAAAATACTATTTTAGAGATTTTCTAGACCGTTGATTTTATTAAATAAAAATGGTTGGAATTTGAAAGGATTTGGAATATATTTTATGAAAAGTGGTTAATAAAGGGTATTTAAAATATCATATAATATTATTTGGACTTGGAGATTAAAATGAATTTGGAAATTAATTTCAAGGATGGAGAGTGATTTAATAAATAAATTGAAAAAGAAATTAAGCGAGTATTTTCCAGGGTCGAAATTCTTAATTGTTTAATTTGGATTTTGAAATGGATTTGGGGCTAACCTGGGAACCCGACTTATTCGATAACTAACTAGCATGATAAAATGATCGTTTGACTAACGGCATGATATGTGTGACTAATAGTATGACTTGTGGTGAATTATATAAGAGATTAAAGATTAGTTAATTATGATGATGATGATATATATATTAGTATGCAAAGCATGAGTATAAAATGATAATATGCGAAATTGGTTAAGTATGATATGGAGGTTATCTTAAGCTGATGGGATGGCGGATTATATATGTTGAATATGGTATGAGATTATGAAATGAGATGAGAAATTGAATTGAGACATTAATGTTGTTGATGATGGGATATGATGGTTAACTTATATATGTTTTATGTGTGAATCTTATGTGTGTTATTTGCACTAGTACAAAAAGTCACTTTTACCACGGTTCCGTATGCATTAATTACCACGGTTCAAAACCGTGGTAAAAGTGGCTATGGTAAATATGTTTGAACCGTGGTAATTGTGAATACCCGTGGTAAATCCACATGCCATAGTAAGTTGTTTGAACCGTAGTAAAATGGATGACCCGTGGCAAATTGACAATGTGGTAAGTTGTCTGAACCGTAGTAAAATGGATGACCCGTGGTAAATTGACAATGTGGTAAGTTGTTTGAACCGTAGTAAAAAGGATGACCCGTGGTAAATTGACAATGTGGTAATTTTGTCCCACCGTTGTAAGTTTTCATTTTTTGAATTTTAATAAAATTTATTTCTAAAATTATTTAGCTTTTTCTATTAAAAGAACCCAAACATCCGTTCTCTATGATAAAATCATTTAAATAGATTTTAATGAAAAAAATCTTATCCATTAGAATTCATAACACAATATCATACATCATTCATAGTCATCTGTTCGACAAAAGTTAATTAACAACTAAACTACAATGTTGCTCTCTATGCTAATTTCCAACTTGTACAGTTCCAATAACAAAAGTAAACCTTGCAAGCATGTCACTGATTGATCTCGAATCTCTTCTATCTTGTATTGTGCATGTTGCATATATCGTGGCTCATGATTCTTAACAATACTGTCAAATGGAAAAAAGATTGATTAAAGATCGATCATTTAACACAATATTGGAAACTTCATTTAAAATAAAAGTATTAAAGATTTAGTCTCATTAGCCTAGAGAGCTGCACCGTACCTCCCAAAATGGATGAACTTTAGCAAGATGAGCTTTTACACAAAAGTAACTCACTGATCTCGAATATCAACTACTTGTTCGTCTTATAAAACCATATATACTCAATTGATGGAGAGACTTGTCAAAAGTAAAATGAAAAACTAAATTAGAAATCAATTTATAATTAGTAAAATCAATCATAAGAAAGTGTTGGATTATAAAGAAGAAAGAATAGGTATGCTAAAAAATTAGAAATGAACTTTCCAAAAAATAGACAAGTGCTAGTTACAATTATAACTACGGATTAATGCAGCCAAACTAGAGGATTAATGCAGCCAAACAGACAAGTGATTCATGTCTAATTGCAGCCAAATTAGAGAATTAATGCAGCCAAACAGACAAGTGTTTCATGTCCAATTGCTGCCAATTTAAAACTATAACTTTAGTGTACCAAACTGTAGACAAGTGCTTCATGTCCAATAGCTGCCAATTTAAAACTAAAACATACATAAAAGCAACTATGTATAACATATAAAAATAGTAAAAATCATTGATACTAAATTGAACACTCAACAAGTTTAATTAAAGAGGACATTTGATCTTTATCCCTCGAAATCAAACCCTGAACACATGGGAATTCATGGGGGGAAATAGGCGAGCATAACCTAGAAAGAAACAAGATGAAGTAAAGAATGAGGCTCTCATTCTTATATTAAAAAAAAGTTAGCGACAAATTCAACAATCAAACGACTAGAACAAACTAATTCAATCAAACAAAAACTGTAATAACGAAGGGTAGAGGCAATATAGATGAAAGAATTTCTATTGCCCAACATTAGATATGTAATACAGAGTTCCCAAATCCGGCCAGCAAATTCTTGTTCTATCAAATCCAACAAAAATAATCAATTCTAAACCTCCAAATTAAGCCTCAGATTTCTAGAAAATGAAAGTAAATAATAGGATAACAATATAATAGAAGTCGTACCAGATTCAATTTCATATCTATGAGAAGCCCTTTATAGAGATGGAAATAGCAGCAGATCGACAGAAGTAGCAATGGTAGACAGAAGAGGGGGCGACCTTGAAATTCGACTATTATGCATTCGAGAATAGGTCCATCGGAACCCTAAAGGCGTCATACTAGAGATTATAGAAAAAACGAGCATGGTAGTAAAGATAAATACAGATCTGACGCCAACACCTAGGGTTCGCAATGAGATAAAGATTCGACTGGTAGTTCAAGATAGATCTACGAGGCTTGAAGGAAAAGAAACAGATGCGATGGGGAGAGAGATCTGACTTTGAGTGGTAGGGTCGGAGGTGGCTAAGGCTTCAGATTTGGGAGAGGCTATGGAAGAAGGGGTGATGTCATCCTCAAGCGAAAGAAGAAGGCTCCACCATGGAATAAGGCCCAAAGGAGCAAGTTGAGCTAATGGTCAAGTTGGGTTCGTTCTTAATGGGTTGACAACATTTCGACGTCTCAGTAAAATGGGTCGTTCGGAGTCCATATTTATCGGATTAGGTCGTGCCATACCTTGTTGGAACGAAGACGAAAAGATCTACAACTTTGCTGGTGAAGGCTTCTCCAAAATCGACGTCGAGAATGGCCGAAATTCATCATCGTTGCAGCTGTCACTGTTGGGACGAATTCCCACATATTTATTTAGTTAATTTCGAATTTAATCAATTAGATATATTTATTTTATGCAATTAGGAAATAATAAGGTGGAAGGAAAATATCTCATCTAGGTAATTCCTTTTCCACCAAGTTATTATTTATCTATCTTTGTTATGTTTGATTTATCTTAGGAAAGAATTAGCTATCTTTAGATATTTTATTTATCTTTATCTAACCAAAGCTCTATCTTTTGCAAAGATAGAATTGGTATGTTTTTCTATTTAAACAATATTGTAAGCTTTGAATTATTCAGATTGAATATAGAATTGAGGAACCCCTTTATGGATTAAAGGGTTCTTCGATTATCAATCCAAACCCACATTCGGTTCGTATACTTTCATATTCTCGTTAGCCTTCAATTAAGTGTCGTCCTTTGTTCAAATTGTGATTTTGGATATTCGGTGGCGTAATCGAATTCGATATCACTGTGCGAGATTGGCCGAGGAATCAATTTCAATTAGCTATATTGCTAATTAACTTCACCCACACGGTAGGCATCAATCCACGGAGATCCAAAAACATACGCAAAGATCGAGTATTTCTTTTAGCAATTGGCCGGTCTAGCCGATTGCTATACATCAAGGGGGTAGGGATTTGGATTTGGATTTGCGAATGATATGTGAGATCGAGCAAGTTTCAGATCAGTTCGGGGAGGAAGACGAGGCAAGGAGAAGGAGAGATGCAAATTAGACAGAAAAATGCCATCTGAGATCAAGCGGCAGAGGGGAGAGAGGTGAACTAGGAAGAAGAAGGAGATGGTTAACCACGTACATCTAGGTTAAATTATAAGGAACTGTAAATTTTCCACGGTTAATTAAGGAACTGTGGTAAATTATACTACTAAATTACTACGGTTATTGATGGAACCGTGGTAAATTTGCCAATCTTGCAAATTTACCACGCTAAGGCACGGAACCATGGTAAATTTCACGCTAAATTACTATGGTTATTCAAGGAACTGTGGTAAATTTGTCACTCTTGATAATTTACCACGCCAAGGCACGGAACCGTGGTAAATTCAGTGTCGCCAAAGCCCACTTTTCTACTAGTGTTGATATGCTTTGTGTAAGTTAGACTTATACTTATTATGTTGCTTATCTTCTAGGTGAGCTCTAATCTGCCTAGATTTGTTTGATTATTGTATTGCTTGGATTCTGCACTTCTTCAAGTAAGTTCTTTGAACATACTCATGATGGGCGCTCTATGCACTGGGTGTTATATAGTAGGCTAGTGTTCATGCACCATACGACTTAGAATCACGCTTAGGATCTAAAAAAGAAACCATATGACTTGCTATATGTCTTTTCTAGAAAACGGTCGTTACGGGTGTTTATCGGATGATACCTTTTTCTTTATTCTTGTCATCTTAGTGGGGTTTATTATAGAAAGTTGCTTGCACCTGATAGGTGAGGTAGACTTTTTGGTAATAAGTCTCCATAGGACTCTTAGAGCCTTAGGCCTTGTATGTGCGTCGTTGTTTGCCTTCTCTTCATAATTAGTAGGCTCCTTACGTAGGGATGACCTGCACCATGGGTGAGGTAGTTCCATTCGAAGGGAGTTGCTAGAGGATTCCTTAGGAGCCTAGAGGGACACGTTATTTGGCATTTCTTGAAATTGTGCGCCTCTTTATTTATGTCCGCACTTAATTATACGTATGCTTGTCTGTTTAAGTTCCGCTTTGCATTACGCATTTCATCTTAGGAATATGATGCTTATTATATGCCTCTCAGAGTGTACGTGTTTACAAACGCGCATGGGTGGCCTGATGATTGACCCAGATCCCCCTCCTTTTTTTAGATTCAGGTAACCTCTAGCCACTATCTTTTCTTATATGGATGCTTAGCGGGTTCAGACTTTTGGCGTTAGATTGAGAGCTCGAGAGACCACTAGACTTCCTCTCTTTTATACTCTTTACATTGTTTTGTCCCGGCTCTGTCGTGGCACCTTTGGGATTGTATTTTGCTTTAACTTCACTTATGCTGGTTGCATGCCTAAATGGATTTTCCGCGTTTTAGACTTAGGACATGCACATGGGTTTACCCCAGGGTCTCCAACAGACCTTATGGATTTGGGTGCGAAATCCCGCTTTAAACTACAAATCTTCGGTTTTAAATCTTGAACCTGTACTCAGAGCGCAAGATCCTAACGAGGGGTTTTATCCCTTGAAACGTAACTCGGGAATCATAATCCCGGGTCGTTACATTTTTTCACCTAAAAATTTATATTAGACTATTAGTGTTAATAATTCTATTAATTCTAGTAGTTTTTCAGTTTTTATAAATGGACTTCTTTTTATAAATATAAGTATAATAATTCTATTAAATTTCATAATTATGGTTATGAATATTTATTTTTATAAATATAAGCATAATAATTCTATTTTTTTGCGGAAATAATTATTTATATCCAAATAAATAATTTTGTAGTTGTTATTTTATTTTTATCTATATTATTATATTTTGATAGAATTAATTATTTATATCTAGATTTGTTAAAAACTAATAATAATAATTAAAAAAAACTAATGGGCCAAAAGCTAAAAATGAAATGGGCATTGAAAATGATATGGGCAAATGATATAGTCAAACCACAAAGGGGTCTTTACATAAATATCCATAAAAATTGGCCAAATTAAAGGAGTATCCATGTATTTGAAAATTTTACAAAAGTGTCCATCCCCTTGCCCCCCCTTGACTGGTCAACGGTTAACGTTGACCGTTGACTGCTGACGTTTGACCGTTGACTGCTGACGTTTGACCGGTCAACGTTGACCGGTCAACGTTGTTAAAAAAAAATTTCATGTAAGCACTTTCAGATATGCAACTATCACCCGATGTTATGCAAATAGAATATTATGATATGCAAATATAATACTATGTTATGCAAGCTTAAAAAACCTTATGAGAAAAATATGCAAATCCATATGTATTTTAAAATTACATTAATATATCTTATTTTCACATAAGCACATCGCTCTACCATTTATTGACATAAGAGACTTTAAAATTGCATTAATGTCAAACCCGATGTTGCTGACACCAACATTCCTGACACCGTTGACACTGGTCAACGTTGACCAACTCCTTCAGATTTTTTTTTTTTTTTTTTTATTAAAAAAAAAAAGTTACATGTCAGCACTTTCAGATATGCAACTATAACCAGATGTTATGCAAATAAAATACTATGATATGCAAATATAATATTATGTTATGCAAGCTTAAAAAACCTTATGAGAAGAATATGCAAATCCATATGTATTTTAAAATTGCATTAATATATTTTATTTGCACATAAGCACATCGCTCTACCATTTATTAACATAAGAGGCTTTAAAATTGCATTAATGTCAAACCCGATGTTGCTGACACCAACATTCCTGACACCGTTGACACTGGTCAACGTTGAACAACTCCTTCAGATTTTTTTTTTTAACATGTCAGCACTTCCAGATATGCAACTATAACCCGATGTTATGCAAATAGAATATTATGATATGCAAATATAATATTATGTTATGCAAGCTTTAAAAACCTTATGAGAAGAATATGCAAATCCATATGTATTTTAAAAATTTGCATTAATATATCTTGTTTGCACATAAGCACATCGCTCTATCATTTATTGAAATAAGAGGCTTTAAAATTGCATTAATGTCAAACCCGATGTTGCTGACACCAACATTCCTGACATCGTTGACACTGGTCAACGTTGACCGTTGACACTGGTCAACGTTGACCGTTGACACTGGTCAACGTTGACCGTTGACCGGTCAATGTTGACCAACTCCTTCAGGGGTTTTTTTTTTCTGTTTTTTCTGTTTTTTTTTTTTAAAAAAAAAATTACTTGTCAGCACTTTAAGATATGCAACTATAAACAGATGTTATGCAAATAAATTACTATGATATGCAAATATTATATTATGGTATGCAAGCTTAAAAAACCTTATGAGAAGAATATGCAAATCCATATGTATTTTAAAATTGCATTAATATATCTTATTTGCACATAAGCACATCGCTCTACCATTTATTGACATAAGAGGCTTTAAAATTGCATTAATGTCAAATTTGTGCCTTCGGCACAAATTTATATTGAAATTTATGAAGTTACTACTCTTTGTATTGAAACTAAAAAGAAATTAATAGTGATCAGTATAAAAGAAATACCAGTTGTGCTACTATTATGTAGTACCTATGCAAACCTTGGATGTTGCTGACAAGTATTAGTTGAGCTCAATATAAGGTGTTGGTTGAATGACTTATGATGTAAAATGCAATGAGATGTTCTGTTAGTAGCTTGTAATGATTATGCACAACCAAAATCTGATTTTGATTTCAGAATGAATTGAATTACTATAAAAATCTGTTACACTGCTGACGTTTGATATAATGAAGTAAAATTTGTGCCTTCGGCACAAATTTAGATTGAAATTTATGAAGTTACTTCTCTTTGTATTGAAACTAAAAATAAATTAGTAGTGATAAGTCTAAAAGAAATAATAGTTGTGTTACTACTAATTAATACTTATGCAAAAATCTGGTGTTGTTGACAAGTGATAGTTGAGCTCGATCTAATGTGTTGGTTGAATAGCTTCTAATGCTAAAATGCAGTGAGATATTGTGTTACTAGCTTGTAATGATTATGCACAACCAAAATCTGATTTTTGATTTTAGAATGAATTGAATTAAGTAAAATTTAGATTGAAATTTATGACGTTACTACTCTTTGTATTGAAACTAAAAATAAATTGATAGTGACCAGTATAAAAGAAAGAACAGTTGTGCTATTATTATGTAGTACTTAAGCTAAATGTCAACATATAATAAAAGATAATGTTTACAAATAAGATCATTCCCAAAATTGATATCATATTACATGAGATGAGAATATCAAACTTATATAATCATCTAATAAAGGAAATGATAAAAGATAAAACTTTTGCACATCAACGGCTAAATGTCAACATTTAAGCTAAATGTCAACATATAATAAAAGATAAAGTTTACAAATAAGATTATTCCCAACATTGATATCATATTACATGAGATGAGAATATCAAACATCTATAATCATCTAACAAAAGAAATGGTAAAAGATAAAGCTTTTGCATATCAACGGGTAAATGTCAACATTTAATCTAAATGTCAACATTTAATAAAAGTTAAAGTTTACAAATAAGATCATTCTTAAGATTGATATCATGTTACATGATATGAGAATATCAAACTTCTACAATCCTTTAGGGCTCTAATAAAAGAAATGGTAAAGGATAAAACTTTTGCACATTTAAGCCAAATGTCAACATTTAAGCCAAATGTCAACATTTAAGCCAAATGTCAACATTTAAGCCAAATGTCAACAGTTAAGTTAAATGTCAACATATAATAAAAGATAAAGTTTACAAATAACATCATTCTCAAAATTTATATCATATTACATGAGATGATAAGCTCAAATTTCTACAATCCTCTAATAAAAGAAATGGTAAAAGATAAAGCTTTTGCACATCAATGGCTAAAATGTCAACATTTAACCTAAATGTCAATATTTAAGTTAAATGTCAACATATAAGTTACTGTTATGAAAATATAACTTTATGATATGCACAAAAATCAATCTGTTGTGCAAATTGTTACATCTGACACCAGATGTCATCAACATTGTTTGTACCTCTTAATTTGAAGCAAATAATGTGACAAATCATATAAAAGAATGAACTAATCATATAAAAGCAAATGTAAAAGTATGCAAATTTAAAAGTATGATATGCAATTATAAATTGATAATATGCAAATATAAGATTAAAATATGCAAATATAAATCTGTAAAAAAATTAGGAGTTTCTGGCAAGCATTTTACAAGAATTGATCACATGAATCTGTAAGTTGTATCATCAAAAAAGAATTAAAAAAATCTGTAAAAAAATTACAGAATTCTAGGAGTAGGCATGCCATTAATGCCAGCACATCATCCTATCTAATGAACAATTATTCCATTTCAACACACATTATTCCTCATGAGCTCATTTTGGGAGTTCCATATCATGTATAATTAATTAAGATTTTTCAACTAAGCTAACAAGTAACAATGCAATGTCTAGATAGCCTATGTGGGATTTGAACCCACATCTTCGTGCCTAAGCACGTTGCTCTACCTATTGAGCTAATAGGCCAAAATATTCAATAAACAAACTAAAATTTTAACCAAACATTTTTTCTATGATTTTATCGATAATCCACTAAATTTAGACTACCCTTACCATCCATAGTCTTGCATATTCCAATGGCCTCCAGCTGAGACTCATCCAAAGTTTCATTTGGTTCATTAACATAGAAGGGTTTTTCTTCAAGTTCCGGTAGAACATGAATAGCAGCTGATAGAGTTTAATAGACATAAGAGAAAAAAAAATGCAATTGACAAATCAGGAAATGGGCTTTCTGATGCACGTATGACAGCAACAAATCAAGGAGTACATATGAGTGCAACTGGTGCATATAAGCCAGTGAATGCTACTGAAAAATCAGCAACTTCATCTGCTTTAGCGGAGACAGAAAAATCAGCAACTTCATCTGATTTTTTTTGTCTTAAACTAACCTCATAACCTTCATAAGCAGAAATTGTACCTGAATCTTCATGGTGTTGTTCCAAATACAAGGAATTCTGATGATGATACTCACCTCAATTTTTTTGTTCCCTAGTATGGCATCGGATTTTATGAAGCTGTGTGTGATCTCCTTCAATGACTGATACAGCATAGCTAGTATGATCTAACACTGCAGATGATGAATCCTATTGATAAAGACCAGCAATGACATATAAGAGAAGACGAAGAGCAAATAGTTATTATATTTTTGTAGCAAAAGATTCATCCTTTGCATCGCTGTTGTTCTAATTGCTCTAAAGTCCAAATTGGTGTTTTCTTCCACTATTCCTAACATCATTATTCATTAGCAAAGCATCAGCCATCACAATATTAATACAAATACACAAAAAACATTTTCATACCCTCTTCACAGTGCACGATATTACCTCCAGAAGTTGCACATAAGCATTATGCTCAGACACTGTCATGGGATCTACAACATCGTTACCTGAAACATATGTTGCATCACTCCTACAAAAAAGCAAGTTTATGAAACATAACGTATAATTGTTACTTTTAAATAAAATGACTGGTGCAAACAGAAACCGTGTAATGTCAGCAGAAGCAGCAGGTCTTCAGTGAGAATCATTTATTTGATGTGTTTGTTTCCAAATATCTACATAAGCAGAGAATGTGTGTATTAAGGAAAGCTCACCAGTTTCAGTTAAACACTAAATTTCTTATTCAAAGATATAAAGAGGGTATAAAACTGTAAAACCCAGGCTTGCATAACAAATGACAAATTGCAAACATCACATGGAGGATGGGGGAAACTAGGTGCTTACCACTAAAGTGATATTATGGTCTCTGGAAAAGATGGTTGCGGGCCAGGGTGTCATATAACCCCGCAGCAGGAATACTATCACTTCCAAGAAGTTAATGAAGCTTTGCATCACATATGATCACCGAGGTTGAAGGATCCTAAAGTATAGTAAGAAAACAAAAGGATCCTTCTCCATGTTTGACTTCCCTGCAATACTGCACATAAACAAGGAGTTGTATAGTTCTCAACAACCCATTTAATTATTCAACACAATCGAACATGTCAGCACAATTGAACATGTCAGCACAATCGAACATGTCAACACATGTCAGCACAATCGATAGGTGAATAATAGACATTTACACATGCTGCCTACAAATCTTAATGGAATCTTAATTCATTGAAGTTTTGCAATGTATGATGAATGAATCACCTCTTGAGCATCTCGAGATTCCTTTAGAAAGGGGCTTGCTCTTGCTTAGTGCCAGTTGCTTGAATATATTCATGATGAGAACACCCCTGTCCTGATTAATGCAGTTTCAAGAACCTCCCCAACTTGCATTACCACATTACATAAGGAACTGGAATGAACAATTTCATAAGGAACTGAGGACAAAGCTAAATTAGCTACTCACAAAATTGGCTACTACTTGAAGGTGCGGCTAGATTCTCCTTGCAGGTCCAATTTGTGCAAAATCATATGATGGATGAAGGTACAAATCTGCATAAAGCAGCTGCATTTTCTGCGGAGAAACAAAACCCCTTCCATCAATAAGAAACTCAATCCAGATCTTATTCCATCAGCAGAGATTATCTCAACCCCAACACTAGGCACCATAGCAATTCACCAATAAACTCACAGTTCACAATTCAGAAAAATCAGTAACAGATGCTCGAGCTCCACTATCCAAAAACACCAATTCGAATAGAAGGAGAAAGAGAGGAGATAAGTGATAACCTTCCGAGTTTCCGGTGGCCATCGGCTCAGCACGAAGGATTCGCTCAGCAGAGAGAATCTGCGTTCCAACTTCGACGGAGACCCTACTGACCGATCGATGATGAGAGATTCGAGTGCTGATCTATTCGACCATAGGGCGGTGATGGATTCCGACCACAGCTCCACCTCCAGCGAGGGCAATTTCGGATTCGCCTTCAACGATAGCAATTTCTCCGACCGAGTCCTCAAGATCAAGATCATGGCTGGATCTTCCTATTCCAAGTCCGATTCCGATGGCTGCGGCAGCCTCGCTGATTGGGCACACAATCGTAAGCGCAGGAGGCAAGGTCGGCAACACCGGCTCCAAGCTCTACCTGGTCGTCGTTGGAGGCGAGGGAGGAGGCGAGGTCGGCAACACCGGCTCCAAGCTCTACCAGGTCGCCGACATCCGCATCTTCTCCGTCGTCCTGATGCAGATTAGGGATTCACGCGATTTCTCTCTCTCTCTTTCACGCGATTTCTCTCTCTTTCACAAATTGGGGAATCAGATTAGGGATTTTCACAAAGAAGGGTAATATCGTCAATTAACCATCCGAAATTATAAAAGTGTACACTTTTGTAAATTTTACAAAAGGTTGGACGAAACTGAAATTAGCTTCAAAATTTGTGCCTGCTGCAGAAATTTTCCCAACCACAAATAAGCCAATGTGCAACTTGCTAGTTAAAATAAGGTTAAAACCTAAATGTACAATTAATTTGATTTAATTATATCACCGATCAATTGGTTTAAATGTTTAAAAAAGGACGATGTTACCGAATATCGAATTTCCGATTATTACTTTTTTGAAAATCGGCCGACAACCGATTAGTCAATAACAATTAGTGTATTCAACCGAGTCAAAATTACATACTCAAGTATCAACCAAGTCAAAATCATTTATTTTAAGTAAATTACATATTTAAGTATTCAATCGAGTCAAAATCATTTATTTTAAGTAAATTACATATTTAAATATTCAACCGAGTCAAAATCAACATTAGTTTACACGTTCCATTAGGTTTCATATATACAATTGTTGATGGAATCGATTACACGTTCGATTAGGTTTCATATATACAATATATATGAATCGATTACACGTTCCATTAGGTTTCATATCTACAATATGAATTAATTGTTGATGGAAATGATTACACGTACAGGCCATTAGGTTTCATCACGTATAGTAATCGACTAATTCATAATCTCTCTAGTCTATTAACAATAACACATTGTAAACATATCCAATTGTTTATTTATTGTACCCTACTAAAATCTTAAAAATGAAGTTAGTTACGATACAAAATAGATACAATTAATTAATTACAAGAAACGAAATATATACAACGAATTAGTTACATTACAATATTGTGACAATATTGATTACAAGTACAATTACAACAAATTAGTTACAATATTTGTATTTATTGTAACCTATTAAAACCTTAATAATTAACGAGGTTAATTACGTTGTAAATTCGGTACAAGTAATTAATTACAAGAATCAAAACACATAACACAAATTAGTTACAATATTGTGACAATATTGATTACAAGTACGGTTACAGTAAATTAGTTACAATAAGTAATCATGGTTACGGTAAGATTTCAAGAATAATGGTTACAATAATTAAGTTTCTTGTAGTACTCTAGAGTTACAATATGTTACAATAAAATTAAATTGCCTGTAACCCTAGACAATCCACCAGATGATTAATTGAACCTCTAATATATGGAAGACGTAGCGTTTGTACATGTAAATCAATAATCCGAATAATTTTCCTTCTCAAAACCTAAAACAATTTTATCTACAATCTAAAACATCTTATCTATATTTATTTACTTTTATTTTAATTTTAAAAAGATAAAAATTCTACCTTAAAGGTATTTAGGTAAAATCAATGGCAGATCCAAACGGGGGCATGTGGGGTCACGTGCCCCCACCCTCATCCGACGAACCCCCAATATGTATTCTCCTCGTCGATAGCTTCGTTTTGATATATAATACGCATTAATCTGATATCTGAGTAAAAAGTTATGCATGTTTTAAAATTGTAGGTATATTAATCACTTTAAATCTTACAGTATTTAAATAACCCACGCTGCTTTTATATTTTACTAGGGTGGCAGACCCGTGCTACGCACGGGGCATTGTTCATATCAAATCGGATTGAATTGAGTCTGTAAATAGGCGACGAAATAAAATATGAGTTTTAAAGTATTTATAATCACATATGATGAAAAAACTCACCTAACGATAAAGTAGTCATGCTAACGAAATATGAAAGAACATATTATATTATATATAGTATACAGTATTATCACCATCAATACAGAACAAATGATTTAATCTATTGGATATCCTTGTAGCAACTCATTTAGCTTGAAGTTCATCCAATTCCATGCTGATTTTCCATAATGAAATATGTGTCAACAGTAAACACTTGACGTCCTTCAAATCTTGTATATGGAGGGTAAAAAAAGCGTATGCAATAAACTTCTTCCATATGTCAAGAAAATTGTCTTTGTTATATGTTCAGATACATCTTTCAGTTTCCCCAAACCTAATTGTTAAAACTGTCGACTTGTTTACAAAAAATTGCATAAATATTCTAGGGTGGCAGACCCGTGCTACGTACGCATGGGACATTTTTTGTATCAGATATATCACAAACATACTCCCATTTTATGTGTCAAGAGGTTTTAAGGATCGTTAAACCATCTTCTTTCCCCTTATTTGGTTCAATCCCCCTTGAAAAATGAACATATACAATCAATGAAAATGTGACACCAAATTAGGAAACATGCATGCAATCTTATTCTACACTATATGCTACTTGTATTTTTTTTGGTCGGGACACTATATACTTTTATTATATAAACATATAATAATTTCATGTGCATACTTAAAATAAATGTGAGGTTATATCTAATTTGTGACAGCCTGGAATGTTAATTGATCTGTTAAACCCTCGATTAATTTAGAATGACTTTAGTGTTGTTATTATGTATACCCAAATCATTTAAATTAAAATTAATCAAATTCTTTATTCTTCTTTTCAATTTAATTTGATGCTCCTATGTATGGTTACTATATCTAGGGGGGGGGGATGTGTCACGTACTCTCTTTAATGCTTTTACAGTTTATTATATATAGTAATTTATTTTGAAATATTTCAGCATCCTAACATCTAAATTCCTCTAATACATTTATTTATAGGTTATTGTTTTAAATAATTTGTTTTGCAACACTGAGAATTATTTTCCACTTCATAGTTTTGTTAATTAGATAATTCAACTGGCAATAAAGTAAAGAGGATTTTTAAAATTAGAAGTAAAAATATTTTTATTTAGTTCTTAATTTTTTATAAAAAAAAATTGATGAAGATCTAATATATTGAAGGATTGAAATAAAATAATTTTTGACCCTAGCTAAATATTTTGATATGAGCGCAGCCGACCTCTCGTTCCTCCTTCCTACTTCCCTCGTCCGCCATCGACAACACCTATTCGAGCTCCCATTCTCTCATTTCATGGCGTTCTTCAACGGTTGTCACCCCTCACGATCTTCTAGTTGTCCTCTCTTTCTCCTCAATTTCAACCGACCATCTCCGTTCTCGAGCTATTTCACTTTTTTGATCTTCAAGGTCACTGTCGAAGATAGATCTTGCCTCATTGCTTTCCCATCTTGCGAAGATGAAGATCAATACCAGGTTCCGCTGAAGCCAAGTTCAGGTTCCCCCCTCTCATTCTCTCGTTAATTGCCATCCAGGAGTTTGTTGGGCCTCGTTCTCCCCCTTGATGACTACCTAATGCAAGATGGAGTCGAGTGTACGTCCCAACTCATACTTGTCTACACAAAGGTTGTTGAACCGCCGAAATCATCAGGGCACTGTGCACCAGCCATGGCAACCTGCAACTACTGTGGAACCGGCCGGGGTCAAGCGCGACACCAAAAAAACTTCCTCAAATCCAGTCAGACCCACCGAACCGATCAGCCAAACCTTTCACTGAATCATGTATATTAATTGGAAGGCAATTAACACATTTAGAGTTTTAGAGGTAAGCATAAATAAGTTAAATCAAAATTTTGTAGATCTTACCTGTACGTGTTGGAGTGCCTACTATGTTAAAAAAAATTTTTTGTCTTTTTGGCGGTGGTCATTGTTTCACAAAGCTTGGCCCGACTCTTGCTTTGTTTTGCTTGTGATTCCTGTTTGTAGGTATTAAAAGGGAATTGGGTTTTGATTGGTGAGTTTATTGGAAAATGCTAATCTTCTTTCATGGCTAATAATTTATTCTTCTTTTTGGCTAATAAATTGAAACCGTGTGTGATTGTGAATGAGAGATTAGCCCCCTTTATATATATGAAGGAGGAAGAAACAAACGGCCAAAAATGGATCAACATTGTGCATTGAGGAGAAATGGTTGTAATAAATTTTGTGAATTAATTTGAATGTAAATGCCTAATTTAAAGGGTGACACTAACGGACTACTCCTTGAATATTATTAATGTATTATATACAGTAACGGTTCATGAGCATATAGATATGAAAGGACAGAATGAGAGCTAATCAATTTAAGGAAGTTAAACAGCTAATCAATTGCCCGATTCAAAGGATGACGCCTAATTCAAAGAATTAATGAAAATGGCTAATGGCTAATTTAGGAAGCAAATTAAACGGCTAATCAATTGTCCAAACGACTTATTTTATAGATATAGATATTATAGATATAGATATGTTAAAATGATTTTAAAGCTTAGTAAAAACTCAATATATAAAAATGTTGATAAAAAGGAAACTTAATAAAAATTGGAAAGACAAAGAAGTAGAACAATTAAATAGATATGAACTTTTAATTAGCATTTAATGACAAAAAAGTCAATCTTAGTATATAAATAAATAGATATATTATATATACTCTATGAAATGAACCAAAAAATAAAATAAAAGATGTAGTTGTTGTGGTTTAAACCTTGGATGATGGGGTTGCCAACAACAACTACAACCATTAGGCTAAAGATGACATGTTGATACAAAATGAATAGATAAGAAAAAATAGTGTAAATTTTCATAGATTTAATAAGAGCAATAAATTGCCCATGTACACAACTTTTAAGGTTTATATAGATAGATTTAGATTGACATTCCTATATTGTAATTTATCTTGATATCTTTGAAATGAGAGGTTATATTACCCATTTCGACAATTAGATAAGAAATTACGGAAGTTTAAATGAGGGAAAATGTCATATTTTTTTCTTCTTTGCAAGATATTAGTGATGTTTCTAATTAAAAAGACGATCGAGGTAAGAATTCACAAAGCTTTCGATTTGGTATATCGTCTCATCGTGTTACCAAACCATATTTGCGCAACAAGATAAGAGAAGATTTTCGATCTCTCCGAGAGTTTTGTCTGCTAGGTTGAAAATGATATTTTTAAGCGCAATGATAATGAGGTTATCGTTCAACATTTATAGGGTATAAAAATCCATAAATGGATTTGCCATGTCAAGTTGAACTATTTCATTATAAAACTCTAATTAGCAATGAAGAATTTTTTTGTACTAGTGAACTCTTTATTTTTTTTATCGCTATTTTGTAGTGTTGAAGACATTGTGTATTGGACGAGTTCGTGTTATTCATTGTCGTATATAATTGTTGTGCCCCCACCCTCTTCGGGTTCTGGCTCCGCACGCCACCGGGTAAAATCCACCCTAAAAATATATAATTACTAAAGAGAAAAATTAAAGAGTATAATTACCCAAAAAAAATAAAAATAAAACTTGAAAAAGTTACACCCTCAAATTTCCACTTTCTTCTCTCTTACTTCCTTGCTCTTTGTGTCCTAATAAATTCTCAGAGAAGCGGGTAAGGCGGCAGATTGCATGACACCTTTGGGTCTGGGCTCAGACTTTTCTACTTGAAGTTCCGATTTATAGTTTCAAGCTCCCGTCTGAAAGAGAAAAAAAAAAAAAAAAAAACTCTTGGGTGGTGGAAGTCTTCAGCCGCTCAAATCCTGGCCTTCTAATTAAAAAAAAAAATTGTATATATATACACACTGTCACAACTCCCCTCCAGCTCTTTGTATATACAACACCAATGGCAAACACTGCTAATAACCCCACTGATGTTATCCTCTTGATGGAGAACGACCAGCTCAAGCCCTCCCCGATACCACCATTAAAGCCGGCCGAGCTCACCCTCAAAGACGCCTTCGTCACAGAACCAACCAGCCAGCCCTCTCCGAGCCCAACAGGCGTCATCAGAAGAAGAACACTCCGTCGATTGAGCCTCTCGAAACCCCGTGCCCGAACCGTCGAATTCATCCAACCCCAAGCGTCTAGGACCACCTCAGACACCATCGAAGACTACCCGTCTAATGACTCCGAGAAGGAATCGAGTTCAGAGACTGATTCCGATTTCGAATTATCGGAGTCCGAAGAAGAAGAAGAAGAGCACGATCACCACGGCCACAGTGGACGCAAATGGCTCAAGAAGAAGAGGAAGAAGCTGAACTGGAAGGTCATCACTGAGTGGATTATGTTCATCGCCATCCTAACTTGCCTCATCTGCTCGCTGACGATCAAATCGTTCAAGTACAGGCAGACCTGGGGGCTCGAGACGTGGCGGTGGTGCCTCATGGTATGTACCTACTTTTACTATATATAATTCATCGACGATAGATGTAACCCGACACTGACTCGATCGATCCCTTATATCACGGGCAATTCAGGTGATGGTGGTGTTCAGTGGAAGGCTGGTCTCGGGCTGGGTGATGGGGCTGCTGGTGTTCTTCGTGGAGAGAAACTTCCTGCTAAGGGAGAAGGTTCTATACTTCGTGTACGGGCTGAGAAGAAGCTTCCAGAACTGCGTGTGGCTGGGGCTGGTGCTGATGGCCTGGACCTTCATGTTCAACACCAGGCTGCACAACAAGAACAGGATGCTGAGGAAGCTGTTCCAGGCGCTGGTGGCGATCCTCATCGGCGCCACCATTTGGCTTCTCAAGATCGTCATGGTCAAGACTTTGGCCTCCTCGTTTCATGTCCGGACTTACTTTGATCGGATGAAGGAGAGCGTTTTTCATCATTTCATCCTCGAGACGCTTTCAGGTAATCATATATACATTTATATACATACTAGTGTAATACCCGTGCCTTCAAGGCACGGGAGCTTGATTTATTTTAATTTGAACATCATTTTATATATTTATATAATACTATATTAATATATACACATGTTTAAAAAGAAGGGAATGAATTCAAATCATATTTAAAATAGGAAACAAATATTTTAAAGTTTCCATAATAATATTGACCAATAAGAAAATCTCATTTGAATAAAAAAACTCAACTTTAATTATGGGCGTGATACGTCAGCAAAATGCTAACAGAATTAGTAATATTAATTAAAATAATTAATAGATAATAGATATATTGCAATCGGAAAAAAAAAATAGAAACATGTCTCAATATTTACGACAATATAACCGAAAATAAATAAAAAGGGAATGGATTCAAATCATATTTAAAATAGGAAACAAATATTTTAAAGTTTCCATAATAATATTGACCAATAAGAAAATCTCATTTGAATAAAAAATTCAACTTTAATTGTGGACGTGACACGTCAGCAAAATGCTAGCAGAATTAGTAATATTAATAGATATATTGATCGATCAATCGGTATTTGTTTGTTTTGTATTTGGTTGAATTCCGATGTTTAATTGGCCATTTCAACTCATATGGTATATATCTAAAAACCAAAGCTAGCAATCCAAGCGCATTCGATCACTTTGGGATGTCAACAGAGCAGGTTCGGGGTACATAATGTATCCTAGCACCCCTCTCCCCATTAATTCCATATATATAGTAAATGGTTTTCCAAGTTTGAATTGAAATATACATTTAATAGGGGTGGGCATTTGCAATTAACTGCTAATTCAATTAATTGATAAGCAATTAATTGTTATTTCAATTAGTAGAATGCAATACCTGTATTTGAATTGAAATGTCCAGTTAACTGATTCTCAATTAATTGCAATTTCAATTCAAATACCCCAATTAATTGTAATTGATTCCCCTTCTCCTGTTCACATAACGCACCCCCTTCTACATCTTCCATCCTCCCGCAGCCCTGTTGGTTCCTCTCGGCGCTTCTCCCGGTAAACGAAAATCCGGAGGCGACCATTTACAGAGACCCCAGTCCAGTTACATAACCTTGAGTTCTCTCTATTTACAAATCTACCCAACCGCTTCATCGATCTCCATCATTCCTCCGCCCCAAACTCAACTCCCCCGGCGAGGCCAACCGCCGCCGCTCCCAATTGACAACTCCTGCTTCATCTCTTTCACCACCTATCCACAAAACTTCCTTCCATGTTCACAAATCGCCCAGATCTGACCCTCCCCCTATCGCTGCTTCGAAATCGCACTATACGAGTGGGCTTTGTTTGCAGATCCTCGGCTGCCGGAGCTACCCTACTGACGCCACCCCCACCATTGGTCTACTGATCACCTGTGCTTCCAGATCCACATGCCTTTTGGACAGATCGGCTCCATTCTCTCCCACAACAATTGGATCTGGTGACCTCTTCGTCCCCGTCGCCAGAAGCGAAACATAAATCGTTTCCCTTTCCTTTCTCAGCCTGATTTCCTCCACAAAACCATAGATTTCGGCGAGGCAAAGGGCCGTCAATGGAGTTCCGGAATCAAATTTGACTCTTGAGGCACCCGCAGCAAGTGAGAGAACAGGGAGAGAGAGAGGCGATGAGAGCTTCCGTCTTTTGAGGTCGGGCGAGGCGATGAAAGAGGAGACGAGAGCTCCAGTGGTGACAAAAGTGAAGGCCGAAGAGGCTTCCGGAGGAGCTTCGATCTCGACAGCTATGGAGGAGCGGCTTCAAATCGTTCTGATCGACAGAGAGGCAAAGAGGCGGTGGAGAGCGTGAGACTAATTTAGGGATTAGGGTTGAGTGGTTACAAGATTTTATCAATTAATCAATTAATTGGAACAATTAATTGGTATTGTATTGAATTGTAAAATAAAAACAATCCAGTTAACTGTTTTAAAACATATTTTCATTTCAATACAGTTAATTGTAAATTTGAGCAGTTTTCCAATTTTTCAATTCAGTTTTTCAATTTCAAATATTTTTGCCCACACCTAACATTTAAGGTATGACCTTAAATCAAGTTCATTGTGAACTCACCTCGCCTTTTACAGCTAGTAGAGGGTTTAACTTTCTTGATCGAGTTCATAGCTAGCTAGCTTTGATGAATACAAATCAATTATATTATATTTATATACAATAAAGAATAAGTCAACTGAGACACATAACGACTTCTCTTTAAAATAGTCATATGAACCAATCACATTTTTTGAAAGAAATAATTAATATATGTACAAGATAAAATTAGATATATCTATTCAATCAATGAATATATCTATATATCTATATATGCATAAGATAAAATTTTATTCTAACTCTATTTAATCAATATATCTATGTATACATAAAATAAATTTTGACTCAATTTGATTAGATATGGATATATTTTTAGAAGATATTAACCAAATTTAAAGAATTTTTTTTCAAAATATTCACTAAAAAATAAATAATTACAAAAATATTCGCACTTTAAAACTATTTATGAAAATATTCATTTTTGTCAAATCGGGCAGAAAAACGCGGTCTGATACTGCTTTTTATTCAGAAGGTGAAAAATTTAAAATTGAAAGAAAATGTGACAAAAACTTAACAAAAGAAACGCGGTTTGAAACCGCATTTCTATTGCTAATTTTATTTCTGGATGAAATGGGAAATTTTTTAATTTTTTCACAGCAGACACGCGGTTTCAAACCACGTGTCATATTTTTTTTTTTTTCGAAAATTGAAAACTGGAACGGAGAGGGAGGATGCAGGCCGCCGGAGGAGGAAGGATGGACGCCGGAGGGGGAAGGAGAACGGGGAGGGAGGGTGCTAGGAGAATTTCATAGGGAGGATGCAGGCCGCCGAAGGAGGAAGGAGGAGAGGCCAGACAGAGGAGGCGATGCTAGATCCGGTGGAAGGGGAGAAGCCGGAGGTCGAATAGTTTCAGATCTTCGAGGGCTAAATATCGGAAGAACACGGAGGCGTCGATGCGGGAGAATTTCATATCTGGAGAGGATTCAATCTTGAGGATAATTTGGGGCTTCAGAATTTGAGATTCAATTCGAGCAATTGCGCAGAGGTAGGAGGCGGTGGTTGGTGGGAAGACGCTCGGCGATGGTCCGAGAGTCGCAGGCGGTGGTTGGTGGGAAGAGGCTCGGCGATGGGGCGCGAAGAGTAGCAGGCAGGAAGAGGCTAGGATAAGCCGATAAGGTGGTGGTGGCTCGGGACTTGCAAGCTTGCAGCGCCTGCCGGCTTCGGCCTCACCTCCTTCCTCCTCCAGCGGCCCAGCACCCTCCCTCCCCGTTCTCCTTCCTCCTCCGGCGGCCTGCATCCTCCCTCTCCGTTACAGTTTCCAATTTTCCAAAAAAAAAAAACAAACAAGTCACGCGGTCTAGTGTGAAAAAATTAAAAAAATTGCCCATTTCATCCGAAAATAAAATTAGCAATAGAAACGCGGTTTGAAACCGCGTTTCTTTTGTTATGTTTTTGTCACATTTTCTTTCAATTTTAAAAATTTCACCTTCCGAATAAAATGCGGTCTCAGACCGCGTTTTTCTGCTCGATCTGACAAAAATGAATATTTTCGTAAATAACTGTGAATATTTTTTGTAATCATTTATTTTTTAGTGAATATTTTGAAAAAAAAATTATTTAAATACTACTCCCTCCATTAATTAAAACATGTCGTTTTAGACATTTGCACAATTTTTAAGAAAACAAATAAAAGCAAACAAAAAATACACTTATACCCCTAATTATTGCTTTACTTTTCCATTTTGTTGAAAACTACAACTAACAAATCCCTAATCAATACAAGGATAATTTTGGAAAGTGACTACTAAAATGCCTAAAACGACATGTTTTTCTTAACAAGATTTTACTCCTAAAATGACATGTTTTTCTTAACGGATGGAGTATTATTTAAGATAAGATTTAATGATTAATATATGCATAAGATAAAATTTTATTCTAAATCTATTTAATCAATATATCTATATATTTATAAGATAAAATTTGACTCAATTTGATTAATATGGATATATGTTTAGAAGACATTAACGAATTTTAAATACTATATAAGATAAGATTTTACCTATGTAACATATGTAACCAATTTTAGAAGATATATAATAGATAAAATAAATGATTAGTCGTGTGTAACATATGACATCTTCTCCTTATCTTAATAGTAATAACCAATCGAAATTTTTTTATCTCCACCTTAATCAATTTTAAGATACTAGTTTTCATAAGTTTTTAGACATAGATATATTTTGGAAAGATTTTACCCAATTTTGTAAGATTTTGATAATAATTATATAAAAGTTTGATAATACTTTCAATATATTAATGAGAATCAATGATAATTTTATTTAAATTGTGTAACAATTCAAAAGTGTTGAAATAAATTAATTAGTTGTCTGAACGGGTATTTATATTAAATTTATTTAAATTATAAAAATTGGGTGAAATTTTATCTTATGAATATATAGATATATTGATTAAATAGAGTTAGAATAAAATTTTATCTTATGAATATATTGATTATTAAATCTTATCTTAAATAATAGTATTTAAATTCGGTTTATATCTTCTAAAAGTATATCCATATCTAATCAAATTGGGTCAAAATTTATCTTATGCATATATAGATATATTGATTAAATAGAATTAGAATAAATTTTTATGTTATGCATTTATTCATTAATTAGATATGATCTAATTTTATGAGGGAATTGCACAAGGTAACCCAAAAACCGAAAAGTGTTGCAAGGTTAACCCAACCCGGTTTTTAATTGGGTGAAACCGGATAATTGGGCAACCCTTGGAGCCGGTAGCAGGTAAAGGAGGGGGGTGCAACCTTCCAATGTGTGACACCTCAGAGGAGAGAGGTAGAGAGGACGAGAAAAATAAGGGGAGGGAGAGAGAGAGGGGGGGGGGAAGCAAGTCCCATCTGCAGAGGAGAGAGGCAGAGAGAGATAGAAAAAGCAATAGAGAGAGAGAGGGGAGTGAAAAAAGAAGAAGCAATTGGGCGTTTCACTTCGAAGAAGTGAGGATAGGACAGAGAGAGATGATAGAGTCATCTCTCCTCTGCAACTTTATTGTTGTCGTTTCACTTCGAAGAAGATGCAATTGGGCGGAGATTTTTTTGCAGGTTGACGTGTAAGCAATTAGTTTTATCTGGACACCCAAAGCAAAACGACATGACACATATTGGAATCGACTGGACAAGATTTATCGGAGAAACAGATTCTCCATCGACTTCGGATAGAAAATGGGCAAGTTTGCTTTCGATAAAGGTTATGCGAGATGTGTCTCCCTCAAATCTGAAGCAAATTTACCCATTTTCTATCTGAAGTCGATGTTGAATCTGTTTCTCAAATAACTCATGTCCAGTCGATTCCAATACGTGTCATGTCGTTTTGTTTAGGGTGTCCAGTTAAAACTAACTGCTTACATGTCAACTTGCAAATAAACCCTCACCCAATTGCTTCTTCTTCGAAGTGAAACAACAACATTAAAGTTGCAGAGGAGAGAGGACTCTTCCATCTCTCTCTTTCCCATCCTCACTGATTTCTCTCTCTCTCTCTCTCTCTCTCTCTCTCTCTCTCTCTCTCCTCTGCAACTTTTCTTTTCTTTTTCACACACACTCTCTCTCCTCTGCAGGTTTTCTCTCTCCACTGTAGACTTTCTTTTACTTTTATCTCTCTCTCTCTGTTCTATCCTCATTAATCTCTCTCTCCTCTACAACTTTACTTTTCTTTTTTCACTTCTCTCTCTCTCCCTCTCCCTCCCTTGTCCTCTCTCTCCTCTGCAGACTTTCTCTTGCTCTCTCTCTCTCTCTGATTTTTTTTTATCGAAAGCAAACTTACCCATTTTCTATCCGAAGTCGATGGTGAATCTGTTTCTCCAATAACTCTTGTCCAGTCAGTTCCAATAGGTGGCATGTCGTTTTGCTTTTGGTGTCCAGTTGAAACTAACTGCTTAATTACACGTCAAACTGCAAATAAACCCCAACTCACTTGCTTCTCAAACGAAGGTGAAGGACTAAGGCATCCAAGCGGACGATTGCTTCATGTGGACGATTGCTTGTAACTCAAAGTCCAATCATCAATTATGGTTACAAGAATTTACTCGTTATAATAATTTTAGGTATAAGTAATTAGTTACAAGAATCAAATATATTACCTACAACAAATTAGTAACAATTATGAGATTGTCTTGATTACAATTATAATTACATATCAAACGTTTCCGCAATCAGAGCAAACTTTGTAAGCTTTTATAAGGTTTAACTGAATATACGTCGAGGTAGTTTCGAATTTCACATGACAGGTTGAGTTATAAACATGACATATGACTACTACAAACATATGACAGGAATCAAAGTGTCGACAAATCCATTAAATGTTCAAAGGTATCGCAAGATTAAACATATCCAAATCGCTCTACTCCTGGTATTTCGTATTCCACATAGCCGTTCCCCAATTTCCCCAATTCCCCCGAAATCCCCAATTCCTCCAATTTCTCCAATCCCCCATTCCTCCAATTTCCCCATCTAACTACAACCAATATATCCATTTTCGGGGTGTGTGGCATGTTTGATGTCCGCTTCTTCTTCTCCTATGCAGACTTGCTCTTGTTCTTCTTCGAACTCCTTCCTCTTCTTCCTTCCGTTTTAGATTTTCAGAGAGAGAGAGAGATAGAAACTCTCGCCCCCCCCCCCTTCCCCTTTGTAAACCCTCTCTCTAATCTTCAGTTGAGTTGATAGAAAAACCTGTCAATTCTCTCCCCCCACACGTCTCACTCTCTCTCCTCCATAACTGCAGCCGATCTCTCCCTCAATTGTAACCGGCTATGATGCAATTTTTAAAGGATTAGGGTTAACCTTTTGCAATTAATATGGATAGGGGATAGAGAGTGCAACCCAACCGGGTTTTTAGGTTAGTTTTGCAAATACCCCTAATTTTATCTTATTTATATATAGATACATTGATTAAATACAGTTAGAATAAAATTGTATCTAATAATATATCCATATCTAATCAAATTGAGTCTAATTTTATCTTATACATATATTAATTATTTATTTGAAAAATTCAAAAAATGTGATACGACTACTTTTAAGGATAAGCCGCCATGTGTCTCAGCCGACTTCTCCTTTATTATATATATAACTAGTATTCGGTACCCGCCCGTTGTGCGGTTTCTTCATAAATTTTATTATATAAAATATCTTTGAATTAATATAAATTATTATTCCATATAAAGTAAATATATAGTTTTCAGTTGTGTTATGTTTTTGAGAATGTAAACATTTTTGAATCTACACTAATCATATGTGTTCTCTTATTAAAATATTTTTGTGATATTATATAATTTAATTTATTAATTGATATAGATAAGAAAAAGATAATAGCATATTAATATAATATGACACGTATGCGATATTAACGCCATTTTAATCCAGAATATGAAACGTATGTGAATCGCATCAGAGTTCATTTCATGCCTCTGCTTTAGTGTATTAAATATAGATATAGATATTGATAAAGATATAAATTTAATTGCATACAAATGTAAAAAAACTGATTTAATTTTGTGTCCTGGTGAAACTTTGAGAGAACCAACCAAATCATACCAACGATATAAATCCATCGTTTTGGATATTTTTATATAAAATAATACAGTAAATAACAAAATTGATAATAAATTATATATTATATATAAATATATTATACAGTAAATATCAATTTAAATAATAAAAGATGTGTATTGTATTGTACATTTTGACGATGGATGAAGTTTGATGATCAATGCTTTATCTTTTTGCAGAGCGAGCACAATTCGTTATCATCTAATAATTTGGATTCAACATCTTAGCATTACAAATTCTGTAATATCTTAGCATTACAAATTTTTATCTTTGTCAAATTATGTAAAATTTTTGCTATTTGGATATAGATCGAATGAATAGTGGTGTTAGTTTTTTTTTATATTGGATATATTGTTTTATATAAAATGATAAGTTTTTTACCTAATTAAGATATAAGGTTGAATATTAAAAAAAAAAAACGGGCCCATTATTTGAGATAACACAATTATATTGGTTCAACAATAAGTGGAGTACATATATATGATATATTTATGTAATTAAAATATAGGGTTATATTGAATATATAGATTATGTAAAAAAATAAGATTTTAGCTAAATATATTCGTTTATTAATTGATGTGGGCTAGAAATATAATACCACTTTAATCCAGAAAATGCCACATCAGCAAAAATAATCCCGTTTAATTTAGAAAATTTTGTGGCCGCGAGGTCGCGTCATTGGCCTCTGTTTGAGAATGTAAACATTTTTGAATCTACATTAATCATATTTGTTTGGCTTGAAATGGGTTGTGGTACGATTAGTATACGTGACATTTTCTGGATTAAAATGGTGTTAGTTTTTATACGTGTCATATTCTGAATTAAAATAGTGTTATCTTTTTTAGTCACACCAATTAATAAGCCAATATAGTTAGGTAAAAACTTATCTTATTAGATCAAACAATCTATCCAACGTAACCTTGTATCTTAATTAGTTTTTTTTTAAATAAATATTCAACCTTATATCTTAATTAGGTAAAAAAAACTTATCATTTTAGATAAATTTTAATTAGATATCAAAGTAGAGTTTTTAGCATGCCTAATCCATAGTAAATTTTCAAACAATTCATCTGCTTATTCAATCAACTTTCCCTTGATCGATTTAGATATGATATTTTTCTTATCAATTAACTCCTTCCACCTTAATTCGTTGATGAATTTAATTTCAACTTTGATATAATATTTTTCTAATAAATTTATATTGTAAGGTATCAATCGGTAGCATCATCTTAATCATATAATTAAATCGTAAACCCAAGTTATTTTTTAATAATTTTGATATTATTTCTCAATTTGATGTATTTACTTTATATGGAGTAGTAATTTATATTAATTCAAAATTATTTTATACAATAAAATTTATTAAAAAATCGCACAGCGGGCTAGTAATAAATTTATTTTATTTTTATATTTACTTTATATGGAGTAGTAATTTATATAAATTCAAAGTTGTTTCATATAATAAAATTTATTAAAAAAATTGCACAACACTAAAACAAAGGCCTGGTCTTAAAACGGTCTCTGATGCGATCCGCATACGTAACATTTGCTGGATTAAATGGTGTTTTTTTTTCATACATGTTCATTTAGATTGAGCAACATTATATGATTAAGAAGTAAGATTTTTTTTTTAATTAGAGTCATCAAATTAAACTTAAGATTTTTAAAAAAAAAAAATTGGTGCGCAGATTTTTTAAAATATAATTTAAAAAAATCGAGCAAAGGTATAATGTAGTTTCATTATATAAAAAACGTACTAAAATAAGTGGTAGTATAATTTGTGGCAAATATCCTTATATATAATATGACCCATCAAAATAAAAAGAGAAATATGCAATTAATATATATATATATATATATATATATATATATATATATATATATATATATATATATATATATATATATATATATATATATATATATATATATATATATATATATATATATAATGAATAAATTGTCAAAACTATTATAACTTCTACCCATCCACTTTTCGGACTATCAATATAACTAAATAGGTATGGTACATATATATTTTATACTATAGGATTATACATAGATTTCTTTTCTAAAATTTTATTTGAAAAAAAATCTAAAACTAATTAAGATATAAGGTTATATTGGGTATATATTATTTGATCTAGAAAGATCAGTTTTTCACCCAACTATATTGGTTTATTAATTGATGTGGCCCACAAATATAATATCACTTTAATCTAGAGAATGCCACGAATGCAAAAATAATCCCGTTTAATTCAGAAAATTCCGTGGCAGCGAGGTCGCTCTAGCGGTCTCTGTTTTAGTATTTTACTAGTATTCGGTACCCGCCCGTTGTGCGGTTTCTTAATAAAAAAATAATATTTAATAACATCACCAAATTTAATGACGTATTTATATTTAAGTGTTGATTGATTATTTAAATTATTTCATATTTATGTGAAAGAAAGAATACACGATGCATTTTTTCACATAAAATCATAGGGAGTGCATGGTATTATAAATATTAGTTTTTTATTTTTTAAAAAATCAAACATTAATCAAATCAACCTCTGTTTTAATCCCAGATTTTAGTTGACCAAATATTGGATAGATAATTTAATCTAAAAAGATAAGTTTTCTAACTAATTAAGACATGACTATATTGTCCTATTAATTACAATGACTCAAAAAGATAATATCATATTAATATAGAATATGACACGTATGAAAAAATAACACCATTTTAATTCAGAATATATGCCACGTATACGAATCGCATCAAAACCCGTTTCAGGCCTCTATTTTAGTATATTACTATATATAGATCTTCATAAATATTTATAATATTGCAGTGGTATATTATATTTGTGAATCTTCAAATTGAATAATTATTTATGTCATTGAAGAGTTATAATTATTGATTTTGTACAATTTTGGTGGGTTTTTGAGTTTTAATCGTAAAGATGATTAGAAATTTGTTCATGGATTGGACTTGTGATATATGTATTTTTATACTATATAAAAATGGAGGTGATTTAAATTTGAGCTAGGTTTTATTTGGTAAAATCTTATCATCAACCTATATTGTTATATTATATTAATTAATTGAAAAAAAATTAATTGGTATAAAATTTAAGTGATAAGTGATCTAAAAAGATAAGTGTTTTTACCTAACTATATTGATTTATTAATTGATGTGGGCCAGAAATATAATACCACTTTAATCCAGAAAATGCCACGTAAGTAAAAATAATCCCGTTTAATCCAGAAAATTCCGCGGCAGCGAGGTCGCTTCAGCGGTCTCTGTTTTAGTATTTTATATATAGATATAGATAGATATAGATATAGATAATAATTGATATAATTGATGGTCATACTAATTGAATAACTTTTTCAATATGCACATGTTTTTAGAAGATAAAAAGCTTTGACGAAATTGTTTAGAGGTGTAAACATTTTTTATAGAAGTATATTATTCACACGACACAATTTTTTTCCAAAGAAGTTATTTGGTTTAAATATATTAATAAATTTCAGAATGTGTACGTATTAATATTTAATATAAAATTTATTTAAATTAAAAGAAAGAATATATATATATATATATATATATATATATATGTATGTATGTATGTATGTATGTATGTATGTATGTATGTATGTGTATCTATATATAATATATTACAAGAATCTCATTTAATTCATAGTAAATACGAATGAAGAAGTATAGAAAGAAATTAACTAATTGAATAAACGGGTTTTAGTATCAAATTTATTTTAATTAAAAAAATCGCACGCAATGCGGGTATTGAACTAATAACACGTATGAGGGAATTGATCGATTAACATATATGGTGTATGTTGTTAGGTCCGCCAATGGACGAAGTACAAAGAGAAGAAGAACATCCTCATCTAAAAGGGTCGAAAACGTTACCCACAAAGTGGAAGGAAGCAAGGAATGTTTACAAGTCCAAAAAGTTTGGGTCAAGGAAGATAGACATTGAGAAACTGAGGGAATTGAGCATGCAAAAAAGACCATCGGCTTGGAGTGTCAAAAGGCTCATCACCTACATTACGTCGTCCGGCTTGTCGACTATCTCCCAAACCGTCGACCAGTTCGGCAAGGCTGAGGCCGAGATCACTAGCGAGTGGGAGGCTCGAAACTCGGCTAAACGAATCTTCAAGAACGTAGCAAAACCCGGTGCCAAGTAAGTTATTTTTACACACCCACATCTTCATTTCAAAATGCTTGGTACACTCTTTTTTTTTTTTTTTTTTTTTTGGCCGGGTAACCTTGTGAATATGTCAGAAGTGATTATTGATGACGTCATATATCGATCCTTTACGTTAAAAAAAACTTAGGTTTAAATTGTGAATACGACAAGAGTGATGAATGATGACGTCATCATCTTTGACAAATTCTTTAGCCTAGATGAAGTTGACCTAATTACAAGATCAATAAGAGATGAGTCGAAAAACTCATCGATCTATATCTAATATCACACGACTAGTACCGTTCAAATTACGAATGAACTATAAAAGAGCATTTTTTTTTAATGTTTAACTACCCAATTAAATATAGGAGATATCACTAGTTTTAGGAAGCAAATAAATACAGTAAATAAAACCTTGGATTCTCAGTTTCTCACAAACCAACATTTCCCACGAGGGAAATTAATGAACATGCTTGCCATAGAAATATATGCATGGTTGGTCACTCAATACATGATGGAAGCGTGCACTTAATTTCACTTTTCACTTTTATACATTAGTTAATTTGCATTGATATATATGATATGATCGATCTTAACCTCTAGCTAGGTTATGGATATTAATTGCTATTCGACAAAATTAGAAAGATATACTACCTCCGTTTAAAAATAAACGTCGTTTGACTTTTAACACGTTTTTTAATGAGCTAAAAACTAGAAGTAAAATATTAACTTTTCAAACAATTTTTTATCATATATTATAAAAAAAAATTACTAAAAAATTGATATTTTATATGATTTTTAGCTCGTTCCCTAATCCCATAACCACAACGCAAGTCCACAACAACAATCACAAATGCAAGCTGTAGAAAAAAAAGAGGAAAAAAAAATCCATGTAAACCAATTAATGACAGCCACAGAGGACACCCACAACAGCACTGACCTATCTATCTGCCTCCACTTTCATTTTGTACCAATCATTATCATTTTCATCCATATTGCTTTCACTTTTTAGGAGTCTCCTTAGTTGGATGAATCTCTATTTCATCATATGTGGCACATATTTAATGGATGTCGTTTCTTCAAATCATTTTAGAATGTCTCAATTATTTTATATATTTGTTCATTTTTAAATCTTTCGGCAAACATTATCAAATTAAATGAAATATGGGTTAAATAAGTTAGATATATAGTACTATTATAGTAGGATGAAACACGATCGCGACTAAGAGGATTGGAAACTTTATTTTTTAATTAAATGAAATATGGATTAAATAAGTTTGTTGAGAATATGAGTACATTAATTAAAAAGTGATCCAATAATTCAAGTCTGGTACATAAGTGGGTGTACTACTCAATTCTAACACCAATTGATTTTAGGATGGAAATTCACTCGATTTGTGTACGTGTTCGACTTGGTTAGCGCGTGTGCGGTTGAGCTTGTGACCCTCACGTCGTATGACTCATATTATTTAATATAAGATATATCGTATCAGTATTTTCCTTACTTTGAAGACTAACTAATCATTTGATTTGATGTAAACTTTATTTTTTTTAATTTTTAATTTCATTTTATCTTCATAATGTGTTACATTGATCACTATTTTATCAACAACAAAAAAACTTTTAAAAAAAATGTTGTATCATAATGCATGAACTATATATATAAATTAGTTCATCCTTAAATTAAAGTGAATGACTCTTAAATTAGGTTCTCACCCACATTAGAACGATTGAACGAACATATGTATGCAGTTTATAAGCATATTTTACATTATAAAATTAAGCTTTTTTTATCAGTTTTTTATTATAAATAATCATATATTGTCAAACGTAACTAACCCTTGCATAAAGTAAACAGAAACAGGAATTATACTGTACTAATGTGATGGATCGGAGAACTTTTTTTGACACATGATTATATGTTAGATTATATATGAAGTTAAGAAAAAGAATTGATAAATGCAATAATTAATTTGCAAAAGATTTGGACCACATTATATATCTTTTTCATTAATGGTATGGACGTCATATGAAGACTATCTATAAATCTAGCTAGCATGGACTAAATAATCAAAATACGGAGTATTATCCTAGTTCGTTCAATAATAGATAATTCTTTATTACTCCCTCCGTCTAAAAATACATGAGTTTTTACTATTCATACACGCTTTTTTAAGAGTAAAAAACTATATAAAATATTAACTTTTTTATGAATTTTTTTTAATAATTACAAACTTATTATCAATAAGTTTATAATCTTAAAAAAACGTACGTGAATAGTAAAACCCATGTTTTTTTGGACGGAGGTAGTACTGTATTTGTTACATTTAAAAAAAATTATATAAAAAAAATTATAAGAAAATTTTTATTTTTTTTAGACAATTTTATACTTGTTACTTATAATATGAATTTGTTAAAAAATAAAAAATAATAAAAAATTTATATAATTTTAGTTTTAAGAAAATGTATCAAATAGTAAAAAAAAAAAAAAAAACGTCGACCGTAATGGAAACATCAGTATATTTTTCTCTTCATAAAGCCAATCATGGTGTCTTCTAGAAAATGGAAACAACAGTAGTGTAAGACAGATGTAAAGCGAGTGTAAGTGTGTAGACAGTGTAGGTGTTTGACACTTTAAAAGAAGACATGTTGAAAGAACGATAATAATAGCAACTTTAAAATGTCTAGATTTTTAGGTGATCGAAGATCTCAAGCAAGGATATCTTAGGGTTTTTATTCAAGTTGGGCAAAATGAGACAGAGAATTAATTCTACATATTTAAAAATAAATCAACTTAGAATTGAGTAAAAATATGTTATTAATGAACGCAACTTGAGCTTTTTTTTTTCAAGTTAGTTGGAGTCAATTTGACTCATAAATCAACCCTACTTATTTATGTCATAGTAACATAGGAGAACTTTTATAAATTTCACAAATTAAAAATTCAAGTTAGATTCAAGTAACATCTTAGTTTGAATTGAGTTTCAAAATATATAATTTGAATAAGAGCGAGTCAAAGTCACACTACTCGACTCAAATAATTAATAACCATAGAATGTAATATTATGTCTGCCTGATGTTGTCGGAGGAAATCGGGAATGCAAATTAAATATGAATAAAGTGAAGCAAACCAGATTCCGTCCCTTACAAATGATTACAAGACTTCCTCCTGATGCAGCAGTGGGAAGTCAGGATCGATCCACGAGGAAGCGTGTCAGCGGATCTCAAGTAGCTGTAAATCTCACAGACAGAAAGACAGAAATAACAAATAAAAGCAGAAAAGAAAGCAAAGCAACAGAACTACTCGATAACGAGCAACAGTCCTCGATATCGACTAAAGCAATAACAGAAATCGACGAAACAGAAAGCAAACTTAGACACAGAAACTCGATCTCGACAAAAGTCTCATCGATATCGAGTAAACAGTACTCGATATCCACAAAACTCTTCGGAATCGACAAGCAACAGAAACTTTAAAAGTGCAATCTTTCGAACACTGAACGCAGAATTTTGATGAATTAAATCAATAAACTAAAAGACTTCCAAGGCAGGGTATCAACACCACAACGATAACCATGCAAAGTAACACATAAAGGCATAAAAGATCATGCTTTTCATCAAATAACTTTCGTTATTAACAAATAGGAATATAGAGGCTTTCGCATAAACCCTAATTGTTACTAACCCTTTTCACATAATTAACCCAAGTTGTATTAAGATCACTTTCGCTTCAATAACACAAACAAGGATCACCTTCAACTTTCGCAAAAAAATCATGTTCATAGGGATAGAAGACGAATTGCATAAAAAGATCAAACCTTTACCACATCATCTTACATGGCTACCGTCGGGCTCACCCCGACCCTAGAAGTGGGTGGACTACTCGCTCTTCATCATCAAGAAAGACATCAATAATTTCAGGAAATAACTTGCATTAAATAAACTAAAGAAAGCTTACAACCAATCGAAGCCAAATCCGCTTTCGCCTTTCCAACTTCTCTTGCCACAAGCTCTCTCTTCTGCTCTCTCTATATGTGACTAATTGTCTCTGAAATTGAATGAATAAAATCCAGCCCCTAGGGCTTTATTTATAGACTTCCAACCCTCTCTAATTAGGAAGGAAATATCTATCTATATCTATATCTCTTTATCTACTTACTTAAAGATAAATAAATGGAATAAAAGAATTAAATCCAAAAAGGAAATATATCTAAAGTAGGTAAATCTTCCATGGAGTTGATAGATCTTGATAAGACTTGATAGATGTGGATAGAATCGGACAGCTTCGGATCCAAGCAAGCCCAACTCGACTCAGACAGCTCACCGCGTAACGCAGCCCAGGAGAGCTCTCCTCGATATCGAGTAGCTGTGTCGGCGACTTCAGCTTCACTGGTCTTCTCGAGTAACTGGTCCCCGATCTGGCTCGGTCATGTGGTTCTGTTTTCCTCGACATCGACTAATTTAGTCGATATCGAGTAAGTGTTGTCCAGGTTGCCTTCTTCTCGGCTTCTCGATCCAGTGTTGCTTCCTCGACTCCGGGTATGGCTTCAAGGCTTGGTCGATATCGAGTAAACTACTCGATATCGAGTAGGGTCCTGGAGTCGGGTTGGCTTCGTCTTCAGCTCCTCGATCAGCATCTACTCGACCAGTGCTCTGCTCGGACTTCGTTGGTTGATATCGAGTAAAAGTACTCGATATCGAGTAACACTTGTCTTCAGCCCGATTTGTCCTGGTTTCGTCGCTCTTTGACCTTGGACTTCTGTAGTTGACTTCCGAACATTTCGTCCTTTCTCAGAACTGCGGTAAATTGCCTCGAATTCTGAGAATTTAAACAGAAACTGGTGTAGATTCTATAATTTGGCAAATAAGCATAAATTACATAGATTTTGTACTATTCTAGCCCAAATGCATGAAATGTATGCAGAAAACGATATAAAAGATAGTGTAAAACATGGCAGATTCGGCTCACAACACATGACACGGGTTTTTAATTGAGCAACAAAATTAATGGGCTCATGCCAAGGTATTTTGAAAATTTTAGAACACGAACACGTACAATTGGGTTCAGTTTGGATGAAGAAGGGTTGGGCAAATGGATAAGGCCTTGGTGTTTGGTAGGGATTGATATTGTATTGTAGAAGGACAATTTTTAGTATTTGGATTCGGTTATGCAAAGAAATGATGATGTAGACACTGGATTCAGGTGCGGAGCATGGTAGAAATGGAGGGCGCGCCACGTCGGGTGTCTTGTGTAACAGAAAAGTTCCTCCAAATTAAGCTTAAGGGAACTTTTTATAGGAATAGATGAAACTGGTCAGATTCATGTGTAGGTTAACTAGACTCAACAAAATTAGGAAAAAGGCTATCCGCGAAAATGTATAGGTATGACTAGTATAGGAATAAGTTGGGGGAGTCGATGTTTAGAAGGTTTGGTCATGCGTAGATGAGAGGTCGAATTGCACCATTGCGTAGGTGCGATAATCTATAGCTATATATCTAGAGAGTCTAGAGTGGTAAAGGCGATCTAAGAAGAGTCTGAAGAAGGTGATTAGTTAAGATCTTATGGTTGTGGACCTCATTTTTCCTTACTCCTCTTCATCGGGGCTTTGGTTGAGGTTATTCAAGTCCTTTGGTTTGCCATCTACTCTTATTTGTTTAGGTTTATGTTTATGTTTATTTATTTTCATGATTATTAATGGAAACAACTTCTCAATGAAATCGGTGAAATGATGTGTATAATTTGACCTCTCAAACCCTGTTATAAGCGAGATATATTGAAATTGTTGTTGTTAAGCACAAGAGGGTTCAGCCATGATAATGAAAAATTGAAAAGCTTGCAATGCAAGGCTAAAAAAGAGGACCAAACATAAGGTTATGAAAGAAAATAAAAGTTACAACTAAAAGGAAAAATGAGGATTTGAAAAAAAAAATTAATAACTGGTTGATCCTACTTGGCCTTCAAGATAGTTTTTTAGCTCTGCTGGCTTCATAATGCTTGGTCTTCGAGTGGAGTCAGCTCAGCTGGCTTCATAATCAGAAACCATTTCGGACTCGTCACAATTAGGATCGGCAAAACTTGGTTAACTCTCCCCACACAAGCAGAATACGGCACTTTGAATCTTGCCATCCAAAAAGCATTAGAACTCAATATCACACATCTTCATGTTGAAGGTGATTCCCTAATAGTAATAAATCGCTTGAAAAACAATAGCCAATGCCCATGGGAAGTTGAACTTCTTCTTTCAGATATCAAAACAGGTTTAAGGAAATTTAATTCCACCATATTCTCTCATGTTAATAGATCGGCGAATGGAGTTGCGGACAAGATTGCATATCTTGGCCACTACATCGACGTTGATAGTAAGTGTTCCGACCTAGGTCTCCGGGACCTCATCCGTAAGGATGCTCTCGTATAGGGTTACCCTATCCAAACTCGTTCCTTGTAAAAAAAAATAGTTTTTGAGCTCTCATTATAAGTTTGACTTGTTTGTTTGTATTTAGTTTTGGATGAGATGCATGGTTATTAGGATCCCAATCCGAATCTTAGGATCTTACGATCCTACGATCATAGGCTAGCTTTTGATCCGGATCTTATATAAATACTCTTTGTTGCTAGGATCAGTCTAGGATCGATTGGGATCGGTTAGGATCGGCTAGGATCGTAAGATCCTAGTAAGATCCTAGCAATACTTTATAATGTGATGTTATGTTCTATTTTTGTTTGGAATTTGGGATTGTAATCCTATAATAAAGAACACGCCCCCCTTAATTTTTGTTATTTTAAGCCAATCTCCTGGGTGAACGGACTAATTTTTTGTTCCCATACTTTTTAGGGTTCTTTATGTATAAAATTTTAAAAAGTCAACGAAAACGAGGTGAATGTAGTTTATTTATAATTCAAAATATATTGGTAGAAATTTTAATCATTATCCGACCCTTAGTAGAAATTAAAACTCTAAGTCTCATTCTAATTCATTCATTTTCGATCCTCCCGAGCTCCACTACTTGAAAATAAATAAGAGATTAGGGCGACAGTGGCAAACAGCTATTATTGTACCTTTTAAGACGTTTTTCTTCATCAATTATGAATATTAAGTGATTATTATTGGACTATCCTAGTTACTTGGTTTGTTTAATAAATAAAATGATTAGTTTTATTTTAAAATCAAGGTATTTGTTTGGTATGGTTTGTTTTTATTTTAGTATTTATTTTATTTTCACTTATTTCTTGGATCTTAGGATCCTACGATTCGATCCTAGAGCCTTGCCTCGATCCTAAAAACCTTGGATGTAGCCATGTGTCTCTGTTGATTGTGTTGATGTTTGTGCTCTCCGAATATCCCTCATCTAGTTAAGAAAAATGTCGTCTCATCCACATTTGCCCAAGAATTATCTCTTTTCATACATAATATGATCGAGTTTCTGCTTATCGTCTCCCTAGTGGTGAGACGTCGTGTGACCCATTTAAAGGGTTAGAATGGCCAAATTGCATAAACCAGCCTTTAAATGCGGCGTTTTGCACTAAACCATCCCTTAAATATGAAATTGCAAGAAACCACTCATTAAAGTCCAGTTGTTTGTAATGAACCATCCAAATCTAGATTCTCATGTATATAGATATTTGGCTAAAAAAACTAAAATACCTCTATTTAATTATCAAATTTGAGAATTTTGCCATTTTATTTCATCAACTCCAAAAATAAAAACTCATCTTAATACCTTTGACCCCCCCCCCCCTAGACCTGGGGAAACGCAGGTAGGCCCGTTCGGCCGGCCCTGTCCGCCCGCATTAGCGAACGGACTTGGACATGGAGAAAAGCCCACGCGGACTGCTAGGCCCGGCCCGTGCCCACAGTGAGTGCGGGATTGGACAGATTAATCAACCTATTACGGATCGCTAGGCCCGTAACGGGTACTAGCGGCCTTTATTTATTTATTAAAATTAATATATATATATATATAATAAATAATATAATTAGTATAGTTACTAATATAGTTACTGTTTTTATTAAATATATATACTAATCAGTAAATCTAATTAGACTATAGTTACTGTTTTTAATATTCATTAGTATAATTACTAATATATATGTACATTTTATTATATTTATTAGTAACTATATAACAATAACTATATATAGTTATTATATTATTGTTTTTATTATATATATACTAATTAGTAAATCTAATAAATATATATATATATATATATATATATATATATATATATATATATATATAAACCTAATTAGTATAGCATTAATAAGAAAAATTGATTAGATTTGCGGGTACTCACGGGCTACCCGCACCCGCATTCACAGACGTGCTTGGACACGTCTTTCAACCTGTTAAGCGGGCTTAGGTAAAGCCCGTTTCAAGCCCGGCCCGCGCCCGCTTGATGTCATATATACTTCAGTTCAACCAAGTCTCGTTAACATTAGTAGAAACCCGATGAGAGAAAACCCCTCAAAACACTTTCCCCCTGCGGTGGTGAACCCTAAATACAATCTTGCCCCCAAATCAACAAAATCACTTCTTGAATCTCTGAGTAATGATGGAGCTTTTGCTCCATTACTCATTCACATGGCTATATCCTCCATAAATTGGGGATATAAAGTAGAGGCATGGCCTAATCGAGTAAATGTTGAGTGTTCGTTCTTCCTTCTATTTAAGGCTGGCCTTGAGTCGACGAGGTGTTGGCGAACAATCTTTGAGAAATCTGGGATCGTGCAACTACAATGGAGTAAATGGTGGTGGTGGATGAATATTTGGATTCTTCCGACGTAAGGAAATATCACATCTCAAAGATTCGAAGCAATATCTACAGTGCTCTCTTCGCGAGGGAGGGTGTAGGGTCTCGCAAATTGGTGATGCATTAAAGAATTTTTTGCAGAGGTATGGTGATTGGAATTGTTCTTCTTTCTCTTTCATTCATCTCGTATATAAATGGAGTGTGGGCGGTGTTCTTGCCACTGCTTGTCGCTCTCTTTTCAACCTCATTTTCTAATCTTCTCTAATCGTGTGTGTGGTATTTGTGTTGGTGGTGGAGCTATGGCTCGATTTGCAAAGGAAAAAGGGAAGCAAATCCCGGTGGAGGAGCTGCCCTGTCTCAACCCGGGGATGGTCGGTGTTGATGGGATGCCGGTTTCTGGGGCTCCAAATAATCTGTCCAAGGGGGGACCAAGCCATGTGGACACGCATGTGAACTCGACATCTTCCTCTAAAAAAAGAAAGGGAAAATTTCCTTTCAACATTGAACAATACAAAGCTTGTCTAGCCGGTGTTCGCAAGAACATCATTAATCTCAAGAATACTACTCTATTTGCCACCAATATTGGTGATCCTCTGGAGCTGAAAGAAATCAGGAAGAAGATTCGGTTCGACTGACGTTTTTTCGAGGGTAGCTTCCAGGTTATCGCAATGGCAAGTAATTGGTTTGAGCTTGAGTCCAGCTCTCCTGCTGACAAGGAGCGGGTGTAGAATGGGCATTCGTTCCACATTCAAAGCCAACTTTTGCTGCTGAAACCTTGGCGTCAGGGCTTCGATCCTGCTTCGGAGCCTTTGACCACCTTGGACATGTGGATTCGCATTCCAGGCTTACCTACTGAGTACATTAGTGAGTCAGTGCTCATTTCGATCATTGAGGAAAATGGGTTTGGGATGGTTCTCAAACTTGATGCTTTCACTTCAAAGGGTAAAAGGGTTCGCTACCCCGGATTTGTATCAATGTTGATATCACAAGCATCCCCGACAAGTGTGTCTTTGTCCTTGATGAGTTTGATCCGCTGGTGGAATACCTGATCTTTTTTTAAGGAATTTCACGAGGGATGCGGGAACTGTGGCAAACAAGACCATTTCTTCCTTGAGTGTCCGCTGCGTCGGAGAGCTCCCACCTCTGCTGGCGGTGCACAAGCTTCTGGTGTTGTGCCCAGGGGAGCCGTAGGTGGTGGCAATGATGCTGCAAAAGAGTGGGTCTCGGTGACTGCGAGGAACACGCACGTTGCACCCTTTGTGAAGATTGGTAACACGAGAGCCGAGCTTTTTAAGCTTGTTGGTGTCAACGCCCCTACTAAGCCAGATCCCCCTTATCTCCTTTCTTTCGGAATCCTCTGGTGGACATGGTTCTTCCAGGGTCGGGGAGCCTTCTTCCTCGGCTCCTGTGAAGTCCCCTGCTCCTGTTGCTGAATCAGTGGAGATACATGCTCCTATACAAGAGCCGAGACAGGTTACTGAGGCACCACCCTTGGTCGAGTTCTCTCCTTTGATGTCGGAAATCCCAAATGACGAGGCCTTTCTTGAGTTGTTTGCACCCTATGATTCTGTCTTTGAGTTTGAAGACGATGAGGAAATGTACATTGAAATGGAAGAGACGGAGCCTGAGCTGTATGTGGATGGCTTAGATCCGATGGTGCAATTCTCTCAAGAGGACTTTGAGGTATTTCTCCAAAACATCCCGCTAGGTGAGGAATTTGATTTTCCCAATCTAAGCAACCCAGAGGGTTTGGCTGCGTCTATCCGAGCTACTCATAGTCTGTTCACTACGTCTGCTGCTATGACAAAGCAAATGGAGAAGATTGAGGTCAAAACCAACTCTACATCCGAGTCAAGCAAACGAAAGATGGGTCATGGGGAGGCCGACACTGCTACATCTTCTCTGATGGGATGTGGCGCAAAGAAACCTCGCAGTGAGTAGTCTCTCAAAGAAAGCACGTGGGAGCACCAAGATGGTGATGGCATGTTGTTGGGTAAGAGTTCCTATCTGTCGGGTTAGAACCAATTATATCTATCAACTATATGTTATCTGGCTGCCTAGTTCACTCTCGGTTAGGATGAGTGTCTCTCCTTTCGAGTATGGATGCTATCAGAATAACTCTTCTTCTTCAATTCTCTATATATCGTTTGGAGAAGTCGGGATTGTAGTAAGAACTTCAGTGTGGTTACTGTGTGACTGTAAGGCAAAACCTAGTGGTTGGGCTGATGTGTTGCTCCTTTCAGCCCTTCCTTTGTATGATGCATATATTTATAAATGTGGGTTGGTCAACTACATATTCTTTGCTAGCTTAAGATGCTTGAATCTACATTGCATTATGGGTGTGGGGAAAGTGATGTTGACATCCTCTCATCTCATCTTATTATTGTTCCAAACTAACGGGTGCACCAAGTGCACTTGGCATATCAAGTCCAAACACTTAGCTCGCCAAGTAGTGATCATACTATGTGTTGTTTAGTTTGCTTGGTCGAGCTGGATTCATTGGTTGGGTAACTACATTGATCAACTTGAGGATGGCCTATCTTGTGAGGGTGGGTCTATTTGCTACTGCTGGGTGCTCGGTGCTACCGCCTTGCACCAGGCCTCTGTTCAATTCCCTCTGCCCACGGTTCTTACGCCATCAACAATGGTAAGTCTGGTGCGGTGCAAAGCCGCTTAACAATTAAACAAAAACTACATCTATTATTTTCTAAACACTAGCAATAAGAATATAGGGGCTTGGGTTGGGATAGGCTACAATCGGTGGCTTATTCCTTGTCCCTTCTTCAACCCAAATTACAATTGTTACATTAAATCAATACATATGAACCATACAAGGTGTGAGATGCGAGTATCTGGCCTGCTATCTCAAAAATATGTTAAACATGAAGATTAGTTTTTGGAATTGTAGGGGGGATTAGTTGGACGACATTCTGGGTTAGTATTAATACCTGGTGCAAATCGGAACATATACAGCTACTTGCTCTTGTAGAAACAAAAATGGAAAACATTCTCGAACCTTCCAAACTGAAGGGGGTGGGGTTTGATAAAGTTATTTGGTCCCCTGCCATTGGCAAATCAGGTGGGCTAGGACTACTATGGAAGGAAAGTTGCCTTTTAAATGAAACAATTGAAGTAATGATACAAATGCCTAGGGTCATTGTCTCCAAATACACCAACCTAATTAACAATTTCTCGTGTTTAATTTGGTTCATTTACGCCCCACCGCATGAACAAGACAAAGGTGATTTCAGAAAAACTGTGATAGATGCTATACAATAAGCTACTATCATATGCATTGTTATGGGTGACTTCAATGAGATTGGGAGTTGTATAGATAAAGAGGGGGGGGGGGGGGGGGGCAGTAATGCACCCTCGGAGACTTGCCAGATTAGCATAAATGAAGAACCAATTCTCCCTTGAGGAGATTCCCACTTGGGGTAATCCATTCACCTGGAGAAAGAAAGAAACCGAGGAAGGAAACATAAAGGAGAAACCGGACCGGGTTTTAGTTCAGCATGATATTATCCATCAATATCCGTCTATTTGTACAAAAAATGGCTCATTCTCATCATCTGACCATTGTCCAATAACCATTGAGCTCACTACCAGTCAATCATTCAAACCCCCTCTCTTCAAGTTTGAGAATTGTTGGCTCCAGCGTATTTGAACCTGATTAAAAAGAAGGAAAAATTGCTACTCTTCTAATTAGCAAATTATCATATTATTAGATTCAAATATTGGGTACTTTCATAGAATTGCATCTAGCAAAAGAAATGGAAAGCTAATCAGAAGCATTACAACAATCGAAGGCACACAAATAACGGGAGAAAGTAACATTAATAATGAGATTAGAAATGACTTCCAAAAAAGATTTAAAAAACAAGCAATCAAACATAACAAAATTGAATGAGTTTCTCAATCTTATATCTCCTGACATTACAAATGAGGAAAATGAGATGCTTACAGCCATACCTTCGGATAGGGAAATAAAAAATGTGGTGTTCTGTATGGGTAGGAACAAGGCCCTGGGTCTGGAGGGAATGACCGCTGAATTCTACAAGGCGTCATGGGACGTTGTAGGTCCCTCTTTTATCAGAGCGGTAAAAAGCTTTTTTCCTGTTGGGTAGAATGCTTAGAGCTGGCAAAACCCGAACTGAACCCGAAAACCCGACCCGGTCGACTCGAAACCGATTATTCTAAACACCGACACCACCCGTCTATTTTGGACCCGAAATCCGAATGAACCGAACCCGAAACCCATTAAGACCCGAACCCGTTATAACCGAAACCCGAAATAACCCAAACTTTACGCTACAATCTAGTAAATTTTTTAAAATGAATATTGAAATAATGAAAACCCGAGACAACCGAAAACCGATACAACCGAAACCCGAACCCGACCCAACCGATTGACAAAATTATTAGACATTACCCGAAACCCGAACGACCCGAAACCCGACTAACCGAACCCAAACCCGACCCGACCCGCCCGATTGCCACCTCTAAGAATGCTCAAACAGATAAATCATACATTTATTACTTTATTGTCGAAGAATGGAAACACGACATCAACAGGTCATTACAGACCAATCAGTCTTTGTTCAACAATTTACAAAGTAATATCAAAGATTCTAAAAGAAAAACTAAAGCAAGTGTTGGGTAAACTCATCAACCCTCTTCAGGGTGCTTTTGTCTCTGATAGAGCTATCCAGGATAATGTACTTATAGCCCATGAAATCTTTCACTCGTTCAAAACCAGGAAGGGCAAGGAAGGGTGGATTGCCCTGAAACTGGATATGGAAAAGGCTTATGACCGTGTTGATTGAAAATTCACTGAATCAGTCATGGTGAAATTTGATTTTCACCATAAAATTTGTAAACTGGGTTAAGGAATGTATTACATCAGTTTCGTTCTCCGTCCTTGTCAACAATGGGCCCATAGAACTGTTCACTCCCTCAAGAGGTATCCGTCAAGGCGATCCATTATCACCATTCCTATTTATACTTGGTGCTGAAGTTCTGGCCCATAGGCTGGTTATGGTGGCTTACTCTCCTGACAAGTGGGTCGGCTTCAGATTCAGAACTAGTGGTCCATGTATCTCCTTCCTTACATCTGCTGATGATATATTAATATTCTTTAAAGGAAGCACCAATGCGTGCCACAAAACAATGGAGATTCTTTATTATTACTGTCAGATCTCTGGGCAAAAGGTTAATTATCACAAATCCACCTTCCAAGCCACAACTGGCCTTGCCCGGGCACACATCCTGAAGTTGGATGGTGCTCTTAGCATTGCACACTCTAATTCGGTTGAAGAATACCTAGGTTGTCCCATTATTAATGGGAGAGTTAATAAAGACACATTTAAGGAGGTTATCACAAAAACTAAGGAACCGCTTAGTAAATGGCGTGCGGATTCCTTATCTCAACAAGGTCGGGCAACACTTATTTGATCAAACCTAACAGCAAAATCGCTATACATTATGCAGAACTTTATTCTTCCGACAACAATGCATAAGGAGCTCGATACAATGAATATGAGTTTCTTTTAGAATAAAGATGCACAACATAAACCATTAATTAGATGGAATACGATATGTAAACCAAAGAAATCAGGCAGCCTGGGGATTAGAAAAGCGAAGGAAATGAATGAAGCTCTCTAATTAAAACTACTTTGGAAAATTCTGGTTGAACCAAACAACACATGGGTACAGGTAATCTCACACAAGTATCTGAAAAGTACACACCTCCTAAAAGACAAAAAATTAGGAAATATGTCATGGAAAAGGCCAAAACTGTCAAGTTTGCTTCAACGATTCAAATTTGGCCTTATTTGGTCTATTGGTAACGGTACATTTGTTAAATTTTGGACTGATAATTGGGTATCTGAGGTTGCCATTTGCAACAGGTCGGATTGCCCGGAGCAATATGATAAAGATGAATTGGTTAGTGAATACATTTTTCACGGTCAGTGGTGGGCGGAGAAGCTTCACAATATGCTCCATACACCATTAGTTGAGGAAATTCTTGCTATTCCATTACCTGTGTCGGCCCTCGAAGACAGGCTATACTGGTGGCTAGATAAAAATGGTTGGTTCACTACCTCTTCCGCCTACAAATTCATCATGAATGGTGCGGTGGGTGGAAGTAGAGACTTTACATGGATATGAAAGCTCAACATTCCCCCTAAAATTAAGAATTTCCTTTGGAAAATTGGTCATCGGGTCTACCGACAAAGGTTAGACTGGCATCTCATGGTGTTCCGATGCCAACAACATGTGATAAGTGTCTTGACTGTCCGGAGGATGATATCCATATACTTATCGAGTGCTTCCCGGGCCTTATGAGTAAACACTTAAGCCCAATGGAGTTGCAAACTCTTCAACAAATCATTGACAATAACAGGGACATGGGGCTGGTACTAGATTGGTTAAATACACTTTCAAAGTTCAAAGCTCAAGTAATCGCAACAATCTGGTGGGGAATTTGGTACTTCCGTAATGTGGTGGTCTTTAGGAATCAGTCCTCCCCGACGGCTTCCACCATTGATGCGTTCTGTGTCAGGCAGTCCGAAAATTGGACCCGTGCTTGTCAGTTCGAAGACCATCTTGAGATTGATAAATCCTCTTCCTTGTCTACTTGGGAGAGACATAAACAAAGTAAATAAAAAACTAAGCAAAAGAAATGGACGAAACCATGAAGTGTATAAACTAAATGTTGATGGCTCTTCGCTACTTAGTGGGCTGAGTTCTGTTGGAGCCATTATCCGAGACTGGAATGGAAAACCTGTTCAAATTTCATACTAACGGCTTGGAAGACTGTCACCTCTAATGGCAAAAGCTGCTGCATTAAAACTGGGCATATTGTAAGCCAAAAAACTGAATATGCACAATATGATCATCGAATGTGACTCTAAAATCATTATTGACTACCTGAAAGATAATATAAGATGTCCCTGGGAGGCTGAAATGACTTTGTGATACGGGGTTAGCTGTGTGATAGTCCGATCTTCGACAACAAGCAAGAAACTCAAAGAAACAAACAAGACTCGATCAAGAATGCAAGAAACGCAGCAAGACTCAAGAACCAAATCTGACGCAGCAAGGAAAGCTTCAAGAAACGCAAGAAAGATGCAAGATTTATGCAAGAATTGACAAGAAACACCAAGAACAGATTGTAGTTGATGTCGACAATACCAAGACTCAACAAGATGATTCAAGAACTGAACAAGATAGCCAAGAACGATCAAGAACTCAACAAGACTCGAAAAACAGTAGCAAAAGACTCGAAATTGATATGAAAGAATGAAAAGACACGACCTGATAAGGACTGAAACGATCTGTATAGAACAAGATAAAGACCCCAAGCTTCCGTAGAAGGTAGGAACCAATCAAGCGGACAACTTGAAGGCATAAGGAGGGGGCTTGTGGATACTAGATTCACCAAGTCTTGCGAAGTTGATGAACGGCAAAGCAAACCAAGCTGAGATTATCAATTCGACAATTGAAGAGCGCTGCTCTATTCAATCGATAACTCTCTAAGTGTTTCACACGTTTAAGAGAAAGCAATTTCATTCAATAATGTTCCTCCTGATTCTAATGAAGGTTATACGACATATATAGCCTTACAAGGCTGCTGGGTCGGTTTTCTTAAGTAAAAGAATTAAAATAAGGCTTTAAAGAAATAATAAAAATAACCCTTAAAGTTTCCTAAAATAACTTAAGTATAAAAGTTACTAAAAATGGAAATAAGATGGAGCCCCAAGCTCTTAAACAACTCGGGAGCTCTGAGGTTCAAGGTGGCTCCTCATCTTGAATCCCTATGCACATATAGGTCTTCAATGTAGGCTCAGGGAGTTGAACCTTGCTCGAGAACAAAGCATGACTCATAAAGTTGACTGAGTCTCTCTGAAGCTTCTTAGCATGAGCTCGAGTCATCGGTCCTTCTCCAAGAATGATGGGTGTGTCTGGAGATGTAGAAGATGGTCCCGCATCACTTTGTCCGATATACAGGTCATCATACAGGATATGAGAAAAGTATCCTTTTCTCATATAACCCGTTGGCAACAGAGTGGCCGACAAGATTGCACACCTTGGTCACTCGGTCCATGGGGTTCATATAACATCTAACAAAGATCTTCAGGATCTCATCCGAAAGGATGCGCTTGGATAGTCCTCTATCCAAAATTTTACCTAATCAATATATATATATATATAGTGTATGGATCATTTCTGCACAAGCCTTAGGGTGTGCACTGTGCACAAATATTATTCCGTGAAATGTGTAACATTATTCGGTGAATTTTAAAGCATTATTCGGTGAAATGTGAGTATTGTTTAGGGGAATGTGAAACATTATTTGGTGAAATTTGAAACATTTCGTATAAATTGTAAGTATTTTTTAGGGAATCGATGTTTCTTTTATTTGAAATGGATGAATAAAAAAAACTAAACATTATTCGGTAGAATGTAACAAATTATTCAGTGGAATTGGAACGTTTTCATCTGAGCTGAACGAAAAAAAAAACATAACAGTTTTCGGTAGAATGTTTCACATTTCACCGAATAATGCTTTAAATTTTACCGAATAATGTTTTATATTTCACCGAATAATATTTGTGCACAGTGCGTGCGCATACACACACTTCAGTTCATATCTTCTATCGAGTATCGAGTATCAATTTAAATCTAATTGGATCCCCAAACCGATAAATTTCCTGAAAATTCTTCTCACACACACACTTTAGTTCATATCTTCTATCGAGTATCGAGTATCAATTTAAATCTAATTGGATCCCCAAACTGATAAATTTCCCGAAAATTCTTATTAAACCCTAACAACCTTATAATCGAAATAGAATATTGTAGTTGTAGGATAAAGGGAGCATGTGAAGCTAAAAAATTATCCACCCCGCCAATAGTTCGTCTCCACCGCAGTCCATCTTGTCGATTGCATCACGGCCCATTGGTGGTGAACAAACCATACCATCTCATTTGTTAAAGATTATAAAATATTTGGATAGTACCCAAAGGTTCTCAGTTCGAAACTTGGATATAACCGCTCTTTATTTACAAATTTAAGGAGTATTTGTGTTTTGGCAGGTGGTTTCATGCCATTATTTCTAACTAATTTAAAGGATGGTTTAGTGTAAATCGATCGTCTCAATTTTAAGGGTGATGAAATGAAGATCAAAACTTCTTAGCTAGCTTGGTCGGTACTGGGCTTAGCCCCAATCATGTGTGTGTTGTTTCTTTAATTGGATTTAATTGGATTGATTGATGTATCCGGAATAACAACTCTTTATTTACAAATTCAATGATTGATTGATTAATGTACGTAACCTTACCATTATACTTGTATAATAGTGAAAAATGGGTGTGATATGAAATAGGTACATCGAAGAGGAAGATTTAGCAAGATTCTTAAAGAGAGTGGAAATTCACACCATCTTCCCTCTCTTTGAAGGTGCCCTTGAGACTGGTAGGATCTCCAAGTCATCCTTCAGAAACTGGGTGGTAAGAACTAACTAATTAATTAAGGAATCCTGCAATTGCAATTAATCTTTCCTTAAACATTCATTAGTTCATTCAAATCCATCTCTCAGGTGAGAGCGTACTTGGAGAGGAAGTCACTTGCGCACTCGTTGAACGACACCAAGACGGCGGTGCAGCAGCTTCACAAGCTGGCGAGCGCCATTGTGACGGTGATCATAGCCGTTGTGACGCTGCTGGTGATGGGGTTTGCCACCGTCAACGTCATCACCCTCGTCCTTACGCAGATCTTCCTTCTCGGCTTCATCTTCCAGAACATGTGCAAGACCGTCTTCGAGTCCATTGTATTCGTCTTCGTGATGCACCCTTTTGACATTGGCGATCGTTGCGTCATTGATGGTGTCCAGGTATGAATGTATAATTGAACATGCCCTAGCTAGATAAGTACGTAGCATGATCATCAACGGGGTTTAATGAATTGCAGATGATAGTGGAAGAGATGAACATATTGACAACGGTGTTCCTTAGATATGACATGGAGAAGATTTACTACCCGAATGCCGTCCTCCTCACCAAGCCCATCAGCAACTTCTACCGCAGCCCTGAGATGAGCGACGCCATCTTTTTCTCCATCAATGCCTCCACCCCAATTGACACCATTTCCGCCTTCAAGAAAGCCATCCAAAGGTACAAGACTTTCGGATTCAAGTCATGTGTGCTCTTCCTAATTCTCGTCAAATTAGATGCTCAAGTTTAATTAGTGCATTGTGATCTAAACAATGCAGCTACATAGAGAGCAAGCCTAAGTTCTGGAACCCGAAGCACTCAGTAATCGTAAAGGAGATCGAGGACCTACACACAATGAAGATGGTGCTCTGTGTTCAGCACACCATCAACCACCAGAACTATGGGGAGCGGAACATCCGGATATCTGAGCTCATACTGGAGATGAAACGGATCTTTGAAAGCCTTGGCATCAAGTACCACCTCCTCCCCCAGGAGATCCAACTCACCCAGTTCAAAACCAACGGCTCTGCTACCTCCACTGTACCTGCTTAGTTTACTGTACTAGACTACCTACTCGGACGTGATATTGGTATGATATATATACATGGTTTTCTACTCTCTGCCTTTCTAGTTTGGAAGTGGAACATAATTTCCTTCAGTGTGTATGTCCTCACTTGAATGGTTGTCATCTTTTAAAACAAAGATATAGATATTTGTGTACTTGTTCAACCTTAGAAGAACGAGGTTATGGGTTAGACAATTTTTAACAGATCCGGATATCCAATGGAGTTGTAAAATAACTCTACCCGGAGAGTTCCTTATTCAGGAAATCCATCCATGACCTTCTTTTTACTATTTAAGAATTGGATTTTCTAACTTTTGTTCCAAACTCTCAAAGACATAGGATAAGAGTCTTGTTTTGGACGTGACCTTGTGCTCATGCTTTACTAGGGTTCTTGTTTCTTTTCGTTCTGGGTCTTTCGGAAACTCTCTCTTGGGCTTCCCGGGGTAAGAGTGCGTACATCCCGACCCCCCCAGACCCTGCTTAATTGTGGGATACACTGGGATGTTGTTGTTGTTGTTGTTATCATATGCCCTATAATAGAAAGACCGTTTAAAAAATCTATCTCATTTTTTAATTCAAGGAAGTTGGATTTTTCGGGTCAAATCATGGAGGGTGGGAAATCACAATAGGTGAAGGAAACAGAAAGAACTAAGAGCCTTACAGTTGCAGAATCTTGGAGAGCATAAGTTATAAGTTAAAGAAATATATAATAGCAGAACGAAAGGGCCATGAAACTGTGTACATAAAGGGACATACTACTATATATAGCCTTCTACCAATTCTATCCATTCTATGGTTTGATTGTTTTCTAAAGAGTAGGAAAGAAAAACAAGAGCAAATAAAAGACTACCACCTGATATGAGTTAGAGATATTGAGCTTGTATCCTCTCCCTGTTCCGTTCCCACCAGAGCTTCGCATGCACTTCCCCAAATCTTTCACGGCTGCACAAGGAACGCCAAATTAATTGTAAATTGGAATATGCTCCATATCCAAGAAGAACGATGCCTTTTAAATGATAGAACAAACAGCTTAATAAAGCGCCTTGTCAATTAACATGACATCGAGTACACAACTTTATGTGGACGGATATGGAGGACAAGAAATGAAGAGTGAAGGGCAGTCATTTCTTGGAATAAACATGAAGGAAAGATGACCAGGATAAACTCCATCATAAATAAGAGCACTTTGAGCTAATTGAGCTTCTTTCCACATCCAGACCAGATTTTCCAAAGAACACCCATAAAATCAGCCACTAGAAATAACTACAATATATTGATAAAAGGGTCATTTTATTACCTAAATCTCACACGTCGTAGCTCCCTGGTGCCATATACCAACTGCCTTATAGTGATATAGACCCCTGGCTCATCTTCCTCAGCCCACTCTCCCTCAATATCACTAGCATTGCTGGCTGATAGTGAGGCCTCATCATCCCTGGATGAGGTTGTGGTCCTTGATGCATCTACAGAGGAAGTCTCAGCTTTGGTGCTGCCACCTATTCCATAACCACGAATTCCGGCATTGTTGAACTGTGTACTGCCAGGATCTGAAGGCTCACCAACACTGGGGTAATACCCTTTACTGCCGCAGGGTTTATAGTGACTTCTTGGTGTCCAGTCTTTGCTCAGAGATGGAGTCATCATCGGACTCTCCCTTGATGACCCAATTATTGTGTAAGAGGAGTCTCTTTGCTACATGAGTTTAAAAGGGCAGCATCAGCAATGAGGATCATAAGGGAATTGTATTTGTAGCCACTTTAAATAAATCTTGCATAAGCACATTGATATGTTGTTCTAGTTCAGACATTCCATGAAATCGACTTAATACAGATCTAATTAACTTTTGTATTGGCTGGAAATTTTACTTATTCTAGCATGTAAGCAAATACGAGTATATGCTTGGTTTCTTAAATTGGAAGTCTGTGAATTTTCTATAGCATCAGAGAGATACAGCTACAGGTTGAAGATCAGCATCGATTGTGTATGCATTATCAGTTTCATTCATCATAGGATTTTTTCCTGTAGCAGAACTCCATCCTGTTTTATTTTTTTCACAGTTAATCATCCAACAGCATATGTGACAGTCACTCTGCTAAATCCAGCAAGTAAAAGAGTTGAAAAGCAAAATTACTTATACCTCATCTTCAGATCTCAAAGGAGTATTTAGAGCTTGTCGATTAAACTTCTGGACATTGTAGAGCTCCATGATCCGGTCAAAATTCTCACCCCACCATCTCTGAGCTTGCCACTTGTCAAAAAATTCCCGGCTGCATATACAAGCATGGCAGTGTTCAGATATTGCACTAGCTTAATATGTGAAATAGACAATCACCAGAAAAATGTTGCATCCTGGGAATGGACTTGACGTCCATTTCGGGCCTAAAGCACTATTCAAGACATTCCATGCCATGCATTTTAGAGACCTGGCAAGATTTCTCCCTCATCGATTATGCTATAAATTTGGCAGTCTCTGAAGATTCATCGAAGCTAACAATCACGTATACCACTGAAAGACACATTTATATTATCTTCGCCGACAGTTTATCTGTAAATTACAAAGCAAGAGATTGAAGTATATGATGATCTTGAGGTTCGATCTTCAAAAAAAGCTTAGTTTTTCACTGAGAAAATACCTAATCAATTATCCTTTCATTAACAAGGGCCAAGGACTGCAATTTTTACTCCTTAAGCTGTTATTTTTTAGTTGGTGATAAACTTGGTACAAAACATTGACATAGCAGAATCTGATTTGATAGGAACTACTGTGGAAGTCTATAGTAAGCTGTACAACAGTACAAGCATGTAAATTAGACAATTAGTGAATGCTAATAAAAATGAAGCTACAAATTAACCTGGAAGTGGTATTATGGAATTTGTACTTCTACCTGAATCTAATCCGTTTTAGATCATTTCCTCCATTTGTAAGGGTCACAAAAGTGATATGAACTCCTGGTTCAACTTGAGCCAGCCATTCTTTGGGTTCATCCTCATCCTCCAACACCACATCAGATTGACTACAGATGGATTCTTGTCCACCAGGAATTCTCTCACCTGTAGGAAACCTCGGATACGTTCTGCCACCTCGGTTATGGCTAGAGGTGGCAGAGGCCCAGGAAGGTGTTGAGCTGGAGCTTCCTGGCTGCATATAGGGGAAGGGAACCCCATCAGAGACAGTATCAAAGTCCGGGCGAGATCTGTATTCTTTTTTAAAGCCACCTGGGCTAGTGCAGGGCTTGCATGGTTTATAGGCTCCGGAAAATTTCAATGCCATATCCTTAATCTGCATGAAATTGCCAAATTAGAGTGAAGGCTTCAAAAGATGATTCATCCTATTCAGCATCCCTATAGAATCCAATCATAATTTTTAAAAATTATTATTATTATTATTATGCAAAATGTATGGATATGTTCTCCATGCGTGTGCTAATTCCCAATGAAATAAGTACATACGGAGTACAAGATTACAAGGTTTATTCATTCACTGTCCCGTGTCCTGTGTAATATCTCATCGTCAAATTAGCCCTATTCCTCAAACTCTCAAGCCATGTAGAATCGTCGATCACAAAAATTTGATACTACGTTCATTGGTCCAACTTCAAGAAAAGATACTATAATGCTCAAGCACTTTTCACCTAATCAATATCAATAATACATTTAAAAAAAATCGACCATAGGAAAAACCTCCTTCCTTGATTAGAAGTAAAAGAAAATCAGTCAATCTAAAAAAATTCTTTGCATATATGCCCGAAAACCAGGCACGAAATTCAGTGATCCATATTAGTTTAAACTGACAACTGAAAAATCTACATATTTGTGCTTGGACCACTTGGTTTCATAATGTTAGAAGGTACTCCGTGTTAGAGGAGTTAAAGGTACATATTCTCATCATCAAAATCAAACACTAAGCCATACCTACAGGGAATGAGTTGTCATTGTGTGCACATAGATCATTGTTTTCCCAGAGAGAGCAAACCAAAAGAAAGAAGAGTTTTATACATAGAACATAAACACGTAATAACATTTATTAGGCTCAACACCTCTGGCTTTTTGTACATCTTGTACTATGTACAGTAGTAAATTAGGCGTGTTTACCCACGCTGCACATGCATTTAAATCATTTTCAGGCTTTAATAAGAAGCAAAAGCAAAGGTAGGGTGGTAAAGGTAGGGATTGAACTACACTTTGTGTAGTGGTCCCTCTCCAGAAAACAGATCAAGTAATAAAATAAAACTACCATACGATACTAGTTCCATTACATTGCTAGATAGTTCATTATGAAGAGATTGTTCTTAACTGAAAGGGTGAAAAAGTAACTAGCAAAAGCAACCATGGCATGTGTACAGAGAGAAATAAGGAAGCGAGGGAGAACTGGAGGGTTGAAGGTGGAATGAATGTGGTTAAAGAGAGGATTTAAGAACCTGGGAAGTAAGGCTTTTGATGGATTCTTTTGTACTTGGAGTGTCACGCCCTCCTCCGCCTCCTCCTCTTTCGTCGCTCTGCTTGGCACAGGTTATGCATGTTAACATTTTCCTTTCTTAGTCTCTTTTTACCCTTTCCCTCCTTGATCTCTCTCTTTGCTGCTTTGCCCTTCTGTCCTTTTCTTTTCTTCCCTTTTGAATGCAAGTTTTACCGAACCTGAATTGGCAAAATTTTCATAAAAACAATCACCTTACAGCCATTGCCTGTTATATGGTGATCCATATGAGCAAAAAAAGTCCAATTGATAGCATTGCTCACGCACAAGACTAAATCCAAGATTGCTTTAGCTCATTTATATAGTTTGTAAGCACAAGTCATATATATACTATAAGAAGGAAAGATAACTGAGCACAAAAGAAATCAACCTTAGATGCAGAAATCAAATCCTTAAATTCCCTGATCATGACAATTGTGGAAAGTGTAATTATTCCCAAAAATGATATTCAAAACTTAGATCAAACTGGGAAAAATGTTAAAAGGGGGAAAAAGGGGTGGCCCATGGGCCATGGGTCATGGTTGATATTTTTCCACTTTCTCTGAATTAAATATTAAAGAGGCAGACAGAAGCATTTTTAAGCATTTAGTGTCTTGATTACAAGTAGCAGCAATACAAAACAAACCCAAATTTGGACCCCTCAATGACGCCCCATACATTACATTTGATTATGGCCCACATGGCAAGCAAGGATGCCTTTGAACCTGGCTGGTAGGCCACTTAATCTAACACTCAAGGCAAAAGATTTCAGATGTCTGGGGCTTGCCTATACATGTTGCAAGTTGCAACACTAATTTAGCCACTTCAATCACCAACCCAAAACTTGAAAAATCAAGCAGCACAAGAGACAAAATCATGAATACTAGGATCAGTATACTTTCCCTAAAAGAGAAAAATGTTTATATGCCCAGATAAGCCTTTTTGTTATCCCAATTCCTATTAACCAATACTACGTATAAATTACATCAAGGGAAAAAAAACTCATTTATATCTACCATGAGACGCTTAAAAATTTTCTGTCCAATCTCCCGTGCAAAATGACAAAAGAGGGTGACATTGAAATGGTAGCAGAAATTCTCATCAATGACCTAGCATCCAAGAAATCTCAATAGTAAACTATAATATGCAGACAACAAGAAAATAAATGGAAGCAAAGCTTGCTTGATATCAGAGAGAGAGAGTGAAAGGTTCTGGGAACAAGGAGAAATATAAATATGAAATTGGATACCGTAATTGAAATAGAGAAGAAGAAAGAAGCTCACCGTTTGAGAAGAGCTTGAAAGTAGCCAAGTATTTCCTCTTTGAAGTCCTGTGTGTGCTTTTATACACAGGCTACACAGCAGGTACAAAGGAACACAATTAAACAAACAAGTGAAAGAGAGTGTTTGCCCAAGTTAGTATATATACCTAGGCTCGGAAGGAAGAAACAAATTTTGAAAAAATAATTAATTAATCAGTTTGATATACGGAGCATCCCGAATATTTTTTAAATATATGTATATCTTTGGACCAGGAAAAAGGAAAAAAAAAAAAACAACCTAAAACTGCCTCATGTCCCTTCTGAAAAGTGAAAATCAATCCTCATCGTTCAAGAAATCCCCTTCCCCTGGTCCCAAAACAAAAGCAGATGTATGTCTAGAAGGGAAGAAGTGATTTTAGAATCTCTTTTGGCTTGTATGATGGACCAATCACTTTTTCATGTATTAGTCACAAGAAGGCAGAAGTTTCTTTTATTTTTATTCTCTCTTCCTTTTACAATTAAACTTTGATGCACTGAAATGGTTTCATGTGGAATTGCAATCATCAATCATTGCCTATAATATACTCCGTAGAAGCTTAGAATCCAACCCTATTTTATCAAAACGGGAAAATAACTGGGAATGAACAATGATGTATTAGAAATCCAGATTAAAGAACAAATTTCAGATTTGCAAAACTCCGAAATTGCAAGTACACGAGTACTAAACAGAAGAAAGGAAGCATGTATAGTGTGGGCGTGGTGGAAACAAGCAAGAGCATTATTAGCTGTGTCACGAAAATGACTCACCCACACCAATTAAGGACAATTCACTGATCCTCTCTCTCACGGTCTCACCTCTTTTCGGCTTGGATTGGAATGTAGCTACCTCCAAACAAGCACTGATAAAAATAAAATAAAATAAAAAAATGGAATGGAAAACGACATAGAACTGCAAATGGAGGCTTCCAGGGCACAACACGAGCAGCAGCAGCAAATTAAACACACGCTCTGAAACAAGCCACACGCTATATCCTTGCTCAACGCTCCTCCAACCTCTACCTATGACCTACTGAGGGTTACCACTCAACCCTTCCGGACAATCGGTATCCCCGTATATCGCATCCAATGCAATCGCCTTAAAAATCTAAACGTATTAACAAGAGCAGAGATAGCAAAAATCGATTTCTCTTGTATAACCGACTTTCAACACACAAAAACAGAGTGTCAGGTCGAAATTAATGCACTTATGAGCCGTTTGATGAAATCTGTCTCCGGCAAAACGACGTTACCTTCGTTCTTCGTATGGCACTAAAAAAACTCCTACGAAGAACACGGAGACCGATGATAGCAAAAAAATGATTTCTCGTGTATAACCGATTTTAAACACTTGAAAAACAGAGTAAGGTAGGGAAATTGATCCACTTACAAAGCGATTTCCGGGAGAACGACGCTACGCTCGTTCTTCGTTTCGGCACTATAAAACCCAACTCTTCTCCCGGAAGAACCTCCTCAGGATGAGAAGCGAATCGCGAAAATCGCAGAATATACGCGTCCAAAATGGAAAGAAAGAGGATCTTCTGATTGTGTGAATTAATAGGGAGATTCAGCAGCTGCAGCTATACATAATGGAATCCCAGGGCTCGAGAAAAGAGAGGGGAAGTGGAAAAATCCAAGGCGGCGGAAGGGGTTTCCGACGTTTTACGAAATGTGACGAAACTGGAAAGTTTGGGAGAGTGCGCGCCGAGCTTTTTCTCTGGCTCCGCCTCCCTCCCTCTCTCTTACTCCGATTCGGAAACTTCGTTTCTTTTTTATGTTGACAAAAATAAACGCTGGCGAGGAAAAGAGTTACTGCGAGCGATGCGAGGGCCTGGGCCTGGGCCTGGGCCTGGGTGATGTTTGAGCTGGAGAGGGGGACTTGACACCGTTACTTAACGGTGAGCCTGGGCGTGTCCACTGTCCAGGCGTATTACTGTGTTAACCGGCGCGGGTTTGTGGATTCGTACAGTCACCGTGGGGTAGGGACTGGCATGGGGAGAGACACTAGTAAGGACTAGAGATTTAAGTCTTTTTTTTTTTCTTTTTTTTTTTTGATTAGGTAATAGTTCGAGGATCAGACAAGCCTGACACCTCGAGAGGCCAATAAAGTCAGCATACGGCGCACCGTCAAGCATACAATGTAACATAAAATAAAAACGGTGCAATACAAAAAGCGACATCTAAACTGCCCAGCCGAACAAACGATCCTAACCCAAAACAGTAAGGGACAACGTAGACTAAATTCGGAGCCAAGCGCCACCAAGCGATGACACCGCTGGCCAGCGGTACATCAGGAGTCCCTGTGGGCGATGAAGACGAACCTCCAAGGAAATATCTGAAACACGGAGTCGCCTCAATGCACATCGCCACGACCCCAGCCAGACCCGACACCGGATGCCAGAGCCCCCACTCAGACTAGAACCGCCAAGAAACAACCGGAGACGCAGCCGAAAAACACCCTCGTACAAACGCACCAGAAAACCCTTTCGGGATTTTGTCAAGACCCCAACGGGATTTTTTCCGACCCACACGGGTTTATATGCAGTATATGTTTATAAATATATATAAACATATAAAATTAAAAATGTATAAATTTTAATTAATTTTTTTTTAATTGAGTGGAGAACCTTGGCGTGCAAGGACGAAACTGATCCTTGCACGCCAAGCACCTTGCCCAGGCCAGAAGACGACAGGGCGGAGCAAGGCAAGCGACAACGACGGAAATTAACCAGGAGAGCGGAGGCAGCCGAGGTAGACTCGACACCACAGGTCGCTGGGAAAGACACCGGAGATTGAAAGGGAAGACAAAGGGAGTGGATTACGAGCAAGGCCAACCCGCATGAAGGAGCACAACTGGGAAGCCGTAGGGAACGCAGGACACCGGCCGATGAAGGCAACGACCCACATGGTCGGCAACAACCAAACGGCCCAAGATCCCGAGGAAGAAAGGCTACAAGCAGAGGATTAAGCAAAGGCAGGAGAGGAAGGAGGCACAAAGAGAGGCACCACCCTAGGAGTCGACGCGAAGAACGGCGCGAAGGACGGCGATGAAGCCAATCGGAGGAGTAGACGGAAAGAGAAGACCACCCATCCAAAAAGCCCCAAATCAATTTAACAAGATGATGGAAACCAGATCCGCCTACCCCAGAACGAAAGGAAGGCAGTGGATTGACAGACCAAATTGACGAGAAAGAGAGAGGCGATTCACCCTCACCGGAAACAAAGGAGCCCCGGAGGAGAGAGGATGACAAGGTCAGATTAAAGGCGGCCGAAGCCGGAATTGAGACGGTCGGAGCCGATGTGAGTGGTCGGAGCCGAGGTTGAAACTCCTTTGCTCAAACTAGATTCACTAGAGAGAGGAGAAAATTTGGGTGATTTACAATACTCCGTAATATCCGTGAAGGATCGGAATTGATTAGAGATTTTTTCAACCCAAATCAACAAGGATTTGGAATTTTTCCTCAAAAGAGGGGGTTTCTCACTATTGTCTTTTTTCATATGTATACAATGATCTTTTCGAGGAGAGTTGATGTAGAAGGGCGCGTAACCCTTGATTTCTCCCGATATCGGGAAAACTCTTTAATTGCTGATGAACAAGCTAGAAAGCTTGTTGGTTTTCAAGGCCCCTAGAGGGGTGGTTAAAATCTCCCGGAGGAGAGGTTTCTTTTGACTAGAGATTTAAGTCGATTTGCAATAGTTGTAGGACACCCCCCACACGTGCAGAGTTGGACCATATTTTCCCCCTTTTTCCGTTTTCCTTGTTTAGAAAATGATAGATTTTTCATTTTTTTTCCGGAAATTTCGCCAGGTACCCCTGAGGTATTGCAATTTTCGCGAGGTATACAACTCTTTTGCATATTTCGCATGGTGCCTCTATGGTTTTCATTTTTTTCGCCTCGTGCCCTTTTGGGTTAAATCTAACAGTTTTTTTTATTCTCCGTTAGTTTGCCAAAAAAAAAAAGAAAGAAAGAAAGAACGGAGAGGTGAGAACAGGAGAGCGAAGAGAGCAGAGAGCGCTCGAGAGTGAAGAGAGAGCATGAAGAACAGCGAAGAAGGTGCCTCTCGAACAGGAGAAGAAGGTGTTGCGCGCCTGCTCGGATCCACTACTCGAAGGGCGACCCAGACCGACGATGTTGCTGCTGCTCGAAGGGCGCCCTCTCGGATCTGCCGTTCGAAGGTGAGTATACGAACAATAATCAAGGGTTTCGGTATTTGGGGTTAGAGGTGACGCTACTGCTGCTCGAATTGGGGAAGAATTGAAAGTGACGGTCTGATTTTCGATTTGACTCTTTTCTTCAAATCGAATTGGGAAATTTGGGATTTGGGGAAGAATTGAAACTGATGGTCTGCTGCTCGAATTGGGGGATTGGGGTTTGTGATTTTCGATTTGAATCTTTGCTTCTTGTTTCTTTGTGCAATTGGAATTGGATGTGAAACTGAGGGCATGTTTGCTCGTTGTTTATAAAACTTTTGTTTGACACAAATTATACCCCTAAATATACAATTGGGGAGAAAGATGAAGTATTTATTTATTGGTCAATTGTTTATATTCATAAGCATTTGTTGTGTCAATTGCTTAACAAAGATCAATGACGGTGACTTGAATCAATAACAAGATCAATGAGAATGTTTACATATACGAGGAATATGTTTCTTAGATTATTACGAAGTATGTAGTATATGCTATTTATCTAATTAATTTCTAGTTAATTCATGTCAACTTTGGGAAAACACTATCAATAGCCAATCAAACTCTAAGATGTCTACTCGCTTTCTTCGTTCTTATCTCAACTTGAACGAATATGTCTAAACACCCAGGGACTGTCTTGGTACTTGGTAGTCTATACCTTTTTTGCCTTAGTTTTATTCTCATCGAAATGTGTTAGATTTGGAATTTGTTCATTAATTTATTGACTATAATGATGTTCAATTTTATTCTTGAGATTGAAAGAAGGTTCTTCCTCCCCTGGATAATTGCCTAGACATTTATTTATAGAGCATGATTTACAAAAACTGTTTTAAGAAAACTATTTTTTCACCGATGACACCAAAAATCAGTAGCAATGTGAAAAGTAAACAAGATAGTAGTATTGGTCTAACCTTGTTAGCCTATTAGCTCAATCGGTAGAGCATTGTGCTCAGGCACAAGATGTGGGTTCGAATCCCACATAGGTTGTCTATTAGACCTCTTAAATTTAATTACAAAAATCATATCCTCGCGCAATTGATTTTATGACAGCAAAGACACATTAATTCACAAAAGAATGTTAATTGATTGGCCGAGAAGGAAGGGGAGTGTTGTGGTTACTGGTTAGTGTCACGTTCATGTGAGATTAGAGTTTTGCCTTAACATAATGCTAAAAGTAATTAAAAGATCCTATGGGAAATAGTTAGCTACATAATCAAAGCCATTGAGAATTAGAAAACACAAGTCAAGGAAGCACCTTCCTCTTCGTGAAGTAGGTGGGCTGCACGGCTACAACAAATGCAGGTGAACACTCCCCGATCCAATGTGATGGCCTTGCATGATGTCCCTTTCACATGCACCAATAGGCTTCAACTTGGCTTACAGTTTTGGGTTTAAACACAAATCCGAAACCTTTAGGGATCTATGTGGATGTATTGAGGATTTACTTGTTGACTGGAGTAATACTTTCTAATGTTGAACTTTTACATGATAAATACAGAAACTAGTGTTCCAGTGTTAGTTTTACACTTCTAAGCTCATCTTCCTCTTGAAACTTATAACAGAATCACGTGCTTTGCTTGTTCTTGGATGAGCAGCTAGTGAGCTACATCCTATAAGTTGTGTGAGGTTGCATTGAATGAGAACCATTTTCATTTAATCACTCTTCTTGGATTAACAAAAAACTGAAGGATATACGATCTTACAAATGAATCGAGTTTGCATTGAATGAAGCATGTGGCTGTTATGCAACAACAGCCTTCCAATATTCGTATGGAATAGTTCAAAACATGACCTTGTTAAGTGAAATTCTAGGAATCTATATCTATATGTATACAAACTTCTTTTATTCAAATCTAAAGATCAGTATGGATGTTTTCATAGTTTTGATTTCTTTTTAAGTTTCTTAAAATTTTGGCCTTTTGTGAATTAATGTGTCTTAATTTGCTGTCATAAAATCAGTTGCATGAGCATATGATTTTTGTAATTAAATTTAAGAGGTCTAATAGACAACCTATGTGGGATTCGAACCCACATCTTGTGCCTAAGCACAATGCTCTACCGATTGAGCTAATAGGCTAACAAAGGTCAGACCAATACTACTCTCTTGTTTACTTTTCACAATATTGCTACTGATTTTTTCTGTCATCAGTGAAAAATTAGCTTTTTTGTAAATCATGCTCTATAAATATCTGTCTAGGAAATTATTTCAGGGGAGGAGCAACCTTCTTTCAATCTCAAGAATAAAATTGAACATCATTGCAGTCAATAAATTATGGAACAAATTCCAAATCTAACACATTTCGATGAGAGTAAAACTAAGGCAAAAAAAAGGCATAGACTACCAAGTACCAAGACAGTCCATGGATGTTTAGACATATTCGTTCAAGTTGAGGAAAGAACGAAGAAAGCGAGTAGACATCTAAGAGTTTGATGGGCTATTGATAGTGTTTTCCCAAAGTTTACATGAATTAACTAGAGATTAATTAGATAAATAGCATATACTCTGGATTAGATGAAATTTAAGGCATCCATACTACATACTTCGTAATAATCTAAGAAACATATATTCCTCATACATGTAAACATTGTCATTGATCTTGTTATTGATTCAAGTCACCGCCATTGATCTTTGTTAAGCAATTGAAACAATAAATGCTTATGAATGTCAAAAATTGACCAATAAATAAATACTTCATCTTTCTCCCCAATTGTATACTTAGGGGCATAATTTGTGTCAAACAAGTCGAGTTTTATAAACAACAAGCAAACAGAGTTTCAGAAACAAAAATACCCTCAGTTTCACATCCAATTCCAATTGCACACAGAAACAAGAAGCAAAGATTTAAATCAAAAATCAAAATCCCCAAATTCCCCAATTCGAGAAGCAGACCCTGAGTTTCAATTCTTCCCCAAATTCCCAAATTCCCCAATTCGATTTGAAGCAAAGAGCCAAATAAAAAATCAGACCCTCAGTTTCAATTCTTCCCCAATTCGAGCAGCAGTAGCGTCACCCCTAACCCCAAATATCGAAACCCTAGATTATGGTTCGTATACTCACCTTCGAGCAGCGGATCCGAGCAGGCGCCATTCGAGCAGCAGCAACATCGTCGGTCTGGGTCGCCCTTCGAGCAGCGGATCGGAGCAGGTGCGCAACACCTTTTTCTCCTGTTCGAGAGGCACCTTCTTCGCTGTTCTTCATGCTCTCTCTTCGCTCTCCAGCGCTCTCTGCTCTCTTCGCACTCATGTTCTCACTTCTCCGATCTTTCTTTTTTCTTTTTTTTGACAAACTAACGGAGAATTAAAAAACTGTTAGATTTAACCCAGAAGGGTACGAGGCGAAAAAAATAAAAACCACAGGGGCACCATGCGAAATATGCAAAAGAGTTGTATACCTCGCGAAAATTGCAATACCTGAGGGGTACTTGGCGAAATTTCCGTTTTTTTTTTATCAAGGTAATAATTCAACCAACATTGTGGAGAGTGAGAAACACGACATACTAACTAATCATCATGATACTGCCTAGACTCAAGTAAATCAAGACTCAAATACAAGCGATCCTATAAGATCAAGCCCAGAAGAATGGAAGTCGAGGTAAAAAAGGGAAGGACCGTGAATGTCAAGTACATGGGAAAGTCAAACGATTAACGCGACGTCGGAGAGATAAAATCAGAAACTCATCAATATAAATAGATGTCTCCTAGGGAATTGTGGATTAATGATTGCCCCCCTCACATAGAAAAGATATCTTCTTCTTCATTTGGGTTCTAGCGGTCGAAGTCGGGACTGACTGGGGTCGATGTGATGTGTACAGGGCGACTCCGTGATTGGAAATGAGCTTCCAGAAAGCTTGTCTTCACTGCCCATAGAGATTCTTGATGCATCGATGGCTAGCGATGCTGCCGTATGGCGATGATTGGGTTCGTCCGTAGTCTACATCTCCAACTAGCTAGATTTAGGTTTGCCTAGATTTGTCTTTGTAGGGTGCATTTTCGCTCGTTGTATTGCAACTTTTTGGTTTTCGATTGCCTCCATTGCCACCTGAAGTAGCCATTGCACCGTCTCCACGAACACTAACTTCTTCTTTTACGCCTCTGGTTGTATCGTTGTCCTGTAGTGTTTCGCCTCTAGTTTCATCTTTGTTCAAATGCGACTGATCTAACATTAACAATGTCCCTTATTGCTTAAAAAACCCCAATAATTTGTTAAAATTACATAAACTAGCCCAGTAAAGCTTGAAACTCTCATTTTCCAACCAAGACCATAGTTTTGGGGTGCGAGATAAAATATTTCGAAACTTCAAAGTTACTAGAAGAAAAAGTTAAAATCCTTATTTACCACCCGAACTACACTATACCACATGATGACCTCGCAAAAAGTCCGATAAAATAATAAGTTTATATCTTATTAGGGTGGTATTGTAACTAATATTCTATTTAAATGTCCTTTTTTAAATAAGAAATAATTTGACCCAATACCCATTTACATAAATCTACATAAATCTATTTATGTATTTGTCCACCCTAAATCCATTTTAATTGACCCAATATCCATTTACATAAATCTATTCAAGTATTTGTTCACCCTAAATCCATTTTTAAGTAATTGTCAAAATAAAATTCATAATACCAAGTTTATCCCTTCCCTTTTGTTTTGTAAACTTCCGCTTCCATGGCGATTTCCAACTGTCCCTCTCGCCCTCGTTCACCTTCCATGGCATCCCAACGATAACGAGGCCATCACGACATGCCTCCACCCTCGACGCCGATGGGCCAAGCCCTTTGTACTGCGCCTTATCTTCAATAGGGGAAGTCCGAGATCGAAGAGGCCACTCCCACTCCGCTCAGACCTACCGCCACCAAAGCTTGTCGATGTCAGGTCCTGTTTACCAATTTTGAACCTAAATATTGTGAAGTCGAGCCTCCACTTCTATTAGTCAGACCTTCCTTCTTCGTCCACCAGTAATACCAGATTTGTGAGGCCAAACCAAGAGGTCGAATCGTTGAGAGTGCTCGATGAGTTAGGGCCTAAGCCGATACCGATTAACTCACTGACATCGACGCCGGACTCCGATGTAATTGATGTAAAGCTGAGCCTAGTTGCGGTGAACCTTTGAACACGAGCCCTTCAAACCCTCAACTTTGTTCAACCTACGGTGAAAGCCTTGATTTTTGTTGTGTACTTGAAACAGAGGTATAAAGCTTTGATTTAAAATAAAATGATCTAAGGGGTGACTGTAGTAAGATTTGCATGATTGGTAGTTTAAACAGAGGTATTAAGCTGATATATGCTTTCTAATATGCTCTGTGCTTCAACCTCTCATGTTATTCACAACTCTTATAAGCGTAGGTATCGTCAACTTAGTAGTCACCATGAAGAGCCACATCTAGATATATTTAACTACTTATTTTTTGTGGGAATGTGTTGTGAGCTAAATCTGCCATGCTTTACAGTAACTTTTATATCGATTTCTATATACATTTCATTCATTTGGGTCAAGATAGTACATAATCTATGTAGCTTATGTTTATTTTCCAAATTATGGAATCTACACCAGCTTCTGTTTAAATTCGCAGAATTCGAGACGTTTTACAGCAATTCTAAGGAAGATCAGAAAAGCTCGGAAAACAACTACAGAAGTCCAGAATCAGAGAGTACAGAACCAGGACAAACCGAGCTGAAGGCAGAGCTACTCTATGCCGAGTACACCTTACTCGATCTCGAATAGAGAGTCCGAGCAGACTTGGTCGACAAAGCCTGATCGAGGAAACCAAGTCCGAGGCAACCTGACTCCGGAAGCCAACTCGATCTCGACAAGACCTAGTCGAGATCGACTACACCTCAGCGCCACACCCGGAGTCGACGAGAAGAGGAGCTGATCGAGAAGCCGAGGACGAAGACGCCGAGCAGCTCTACTCGATCTCGAAGAGATCCTTATCGAGCTCGAGTAAACCCTAACGACAGTGCGAGTCCGTGCCAAGGAGAGGCTGCTCGACCACACAAGACCGCACACCCTACTCGATCTCGAGTTGTCCTAGTCGAGATCGACTATTTCTGCATTTCATTCTTTATTTGGCCCGCGGAGACAAGGAGCCCAGATCCGAGCCTTGTCGAGCACCAGTCATCCGAGGAATCCAAGCCACACCAGTCGACGACGAGTCCTAGTCGAGATCGACGAGCCCTTGTCGATGTCGAGTAGACCAGGTTCTGGAAACGCGTCGCCGTGAGCAGTCCGAGTCGAGCTGGGATTCCTTGGGCACGAAGGAAGTCGAGAAGGCCGAAATCTATCATCATCTATCCATGGAAGGGAGATCTATCAACATGAAGACATCTTACCTAGTTTAGATTTATCTTTTCCTTTTAGATTTAAATTCCTTTATCGCTTTTATTTATCATTAAGGCTTTTAGATATAATTTTAGATATAGATAGGATATTTCTATCCTTGATTAACAAGGAATAGAAGGCTATAAATAAAGCCCTAGGGGCTGGTTTTTCATTCATTCAATTTCAGTGGGAGAGAAGTTGTTCCACAGATACAGTTTAGGAGTTCTAAGGTTTTTAAGGTTTTGGCGTTCAGCAAAAGTTGATTGTCGGGATTGTAAAGGATTTGAATATAGTTTAATGCAAGTTTCTTTTTATACATCAATGTCTGCTATTGCGATGAGGCGTGAGTAGTCCACCCACTTCTGGGGCTGGGGTGAGCCCGACGGTGGCCATGTGAGGTGATACGGAAAAAGGTAAGATCTTTTCATGCAATTCGTCTTCTATCCCTATGAGCATGATTCTTTTTGCGAGAGTTGAAGGTGATCCTTGTTTGTGTTATTGAAGCAAAAGTGATCTTAATGCAACTTGGGTTAATTATGTGAAAAGGGTTAGTAACAATTAGGGTTTATGCGAAAGCCTCTATATGCCTATTTGTTAGTAACGAAAGTTATTTTGATGGAAAGCATGATCTTTTATGCCTGTATGTGTTACTTTGCATGGTTATCGTTGTGGTGTTGATACCCTGGCGTTGGAAGTCTTTTATATATTGAATTTATTTCGTTGGAAATCTGAGTTTTGGGTTCGAAATTTGCAATTTAAGTTTTCTGTCTTTCTAGTCGATACAGAGTAAGGTCTCGTCGAGATCTATTAGGCCTTAGTCGATCTCGAGTACGGTCTTGTCTAGGTCGAGTTACTGTTCTGCTTCTGTTGTCGATTTTTCAGTTTCTGTCGACTGCTGTCGTCGATCTCGAGTAGGCTTTAGTCGAGATCGAGTACGTCTGTTGCTTTGTTTTATTTTCTGCTTTGCTTTGTCTTTTCTACTTTTATTTCTGTCTTTCTGTTCCTGTCTTTTCTGTTGCTTTTGTGAGATCTGTTGCTAACTAAGAACTGCTGACGTGCTTCCTCGTGGATTCGATCCTGACAACCTTCTACTACAACGAGAGGAAGTCTTGTATTTATTTGCTGAGACAGGGAAGTCAGTCTGATCTTTATTCTATATTTATTTCATACTTGACCATCCTCCTGCAATAACAAATTGGCGCCGTTGAGGGGAAGCTATCATTCGCGCCTTAGGTAGTCAGTTCTCACTTTTCTTTTGAGTTACTTCGCAGGTGTTTGCGCCGTTCTGGTCAACCACCTGAGTTCGACGCCTTAGACGAACCAGAACACCTTCTACACATCAGAGCTAGACTACAAAGAGCCATGGCGGCCGCTAAAACACAGGAACAGCTGACCGCAAGGCTCACAAGGGAACTAGCCGCTAAAGATGCTGCTATCGCCACTGAGAAAGCAGTAAGGGAGCAAGCAGAAGCTGAGCTTGCTCAGTTCCCAACCACTGTAGAGGATTATATGCATCCCACTCTCGTCGTGCCTGAATCGGCGATTCTAATCCCTGATAACTCTTTTGAAATTCGCACTCAATTTCTTATAGATAGGGGTGGAAATGGGTCGGGTGATGGATGGGTGCAGCCATTTTTCCACCCGATCCGTCACAAAAAAAAATTTTCACCCGACCCATCACCCGTCCGTCTACAGTTTCACCCATCACCCGATCCGTCGGGTGAATCGGGTGGGTCGGGTGGGTAATCGGGTGAAGTAAATTAAAAGAAAATGAGTCACGAGACATACGTAGAAATCGATCATATTCGATAATTTCACAAACCATATCAACGTGAAACCTTATTATATGTATAAAAGGTTTATTCATACAGTATATCACTATCCTCATCTTACAAAGTTAACATTAAAAGTTTAATATCAAATCAAATGAGATGAATTTTAATCCGTAGCTAGACTCATAGTTAAAAGAAGAAAAAACAATTTGGCTAAATCATGCCTTAACACACTAAATGCTGACAAAGTCGCTGAAACGAGCGAAATTGCTAACACTCTAATAGTGTATGCAAAACAGATAAAATAATTTTTCTTAAAAGATGTGATGTGAGGTTGAATAAAAATAAATTTATATTCTTTTAGATTTTGTTTTTGCACACAAACAATTAGCAAATAGAGAAGTTAGAATTAGAAAACGGAGAAATATGTAGTTATGTTAGGATATATTTTTTAATAAACTATGATTTTTTTAAATAATCGGGTGGGTTAACGGGTGGTTAAGCGGATCGGGTAATGGGTCGGGTGATGGGTCGGGTAATGGGTGAAAAACATATCACCCATCACCCGACCCATCACCCATTTCACCCATCCGCCACCCATCCATCACCCGGTTTTTTTCGGATTTTCACCCGTATAATCGGGTCGGGTGGGTCGGGTGAATCGGTCACCCACGGGTGATTTCCAGCCCTACTTATAGAGCTTAAAAATAATGCTTTCTATGGCAGATTTAATGAGTGTCCTCTTGAACATATTACCAATTTTTCTGACAAGTGTCGTACTCTTGGTGAAGGTATAACCCTGGAATATGTCAAGATGAAAGCTTTTCGTTGGTCTCTCGCTGGGCCTGCACTGAAATGGCTTGAAGGGTTGAAAGCAAGATCACTCACAACCTGGGCCCAAGTAGAGCAAGAATTTCTGAATAAATTCTTCCCACCCGCCAAAACAGCACATCTCCGCTAGAAAATCACCGCCTTCAAACAGAAGCAAGGGGAACCGCTGGCAAAGGCATGGGAGCGATACAAAGAGCTGCTGCGATCTTGCCCTACACTTGGACAACCACCCTACGTCATTCAAGAGATCTTCTTCAATTCTCTTGATCAAATTACTAAGGACAGAATCAACCATTATACTCGCTATGAGTATCTAACAATGCCGCCAAGTGACGCATGGGGTGTGCTAGACAAGCTCACCAACTACGACAACAAGTATGGGTCTACTGCAACTTATGAAGAGAACTCATACGCCAGGCCAGCACCATCCATGCCCCTATATGAGGCCCCCAAGGAGATCGGTCCAGATGTTAGGGAGCAGTACTACAGAGATCAGAATAAGATGCTCCTCAAGCAAGTAAAGTATCTTTCTATCAACTAGCCTTGCATCGAATGCGGATCGCATCGACACACCACTCATGAGTGCCCACACACAGAGAAAGTCAGGATGGCAGAACACCACGAGGAAGTTGCTTACGCAGGGGGGTCCAATCGCTATATGGGGGACCAAAGGTTTCAGCAACCACAATGGAACCAAGGTGTCCCTAGAAACCCCCTCGCCCTACAAAGCTCCAGGACATCCAAAAAGGGACCAGAAAAGGGATGATATACAGACAGTCCTGGAGGAGATACGGAGGAATCACTTAGAAACTAAGCAGTCCTTCAACTCCGTCTACACTCAGATGCAAGGTGTCAACTCTAGGCTTGGAGAAATTGATATATGGCGAAAATCAGTCGATACACAGATTGGTCAGCTAGCAGCAGGAATCCCCAGACAGTCAGGTGCGCTCCCTGGATCTTCAGAACCAAATCCTAAGGGAAAGACTTGACACATCGCTGCTGTAAAACTCAGAAGCGGGCATCAACTGCAAGAGCCTGAGGTCGGAAAGCAGCAAAACAACGAAGAACAGGAAGTCGACATCGATCAGACCCTGGTCGATCTCAAGGAGGGACTCGTCGATCTCGAGGAGAAACTTCAGAAACTTTCGTCTACACTGCACAACAACTCGACATCACCCAACCTGGTCGAGATCGACAAGGGCGTGGTCGATATCGAGGAGCCCCAAGTCGACAAAGCTGCAGCACCTCCAACGTCTGTTCTGGCTCCAAATCAGAAAAAGAAGCTTCCTTTCCCCACAAAATCTCTAAAGGACCCGGCAGAGAAAAAGTTTCAACGCTTCATCAAGATGCTTCAGAAGCTCAACGTCACCATCCCTTTCACAGAAGCTCTCAATGAAATGCCATCTTATGTCAAGTTCCTGAAGGAGATTTTGAGCAAAAAGCGATCGATGGCTGAAATTACAGAGGAATGCAGCAATTTGGACATACTGGAGAAGAGGCCAGATCCAGGTAAGTTTGCTATAACCATTGGATTTGGTCCATATAAAATTAATGCTTTATGTGATCTTGGAGCTAGTGTGAGTATAATGCCTTTAACAATTTGGTCCAAGATTAAGATAGGTGCCCTAGAGCCTGTGGATGCTAGACTTTACATGGCCAACAACACGGTGGTCATTCCAACAGACATGGTGGACAATGTGCCAGTAGGTAAATTCTTTGTCCCTGCTGATTTCCTAGTTGTTGATATGCAAGAAGATCCTGCTTGTCCAATTATTTTAGGAAGACCATTTTTGGTGACGGTGGATGCCAACATAAGCGTAAGGAAAGGAGTGCTCACCTTCAACATCAGCGGTGAGGTAATTGAGTATTCCTTTAATAAAACTGAAAGGCATACAGGTCCAATGGAAGAGGTAAAATCTATCTCAGCTGGCTACATCACCTGCGGGGAACCCAAGGTCAGAAATATGACCCCCGAGGAACTGGAAAAGAGGGATATGGAGGCCCAGGTGGAGGAGATCATGGCAATCCTAAAGGAGGACACAGAAAGTCCAATCGACACAAACCAAGGTACGTCATTATGGACTAATTATTTTTCGGATGCCATTACAGGAACCAAGTATGGGGTCAAGATCGACCAAGGCTCCTCGACATCAAGGACCCTAGTCGACCTCGACCAAAAACAGAAACCTCCACCAGCACCAGCATCGTCGATCAGCCAGACAGAAGCTGGGTCCTACTCGATATCGAGTACGCTCCTCGACATCGACCACCAAAGCCCTGCCTCGACTTCGCCTTCCTCGACGCTGATGACACCAGAGCCAGGATCCTCCTCGACATCGACCACCCTAGTCGATATCGACCACCCCTTTGTTGCCTCGACTTCACCTTCCTCGACACTGGAGCCACCAGGAGAAGAATCCTACTCGAGATCGAGTAGGCCACTCGATGTCGACAACCCTTCCCCTTCGTCGACTCCTGCATCTTCGAGCAGACCACCACCAGAACCTGCAGACTCGTCGAGATCGACTAGCCCTAGTCAAGATCGACCAAACACCGTGATTCCCGATTCCGTCACCGCGAAGGTAAGCCAAGGTATGGATATTTCTTCTCCTATTTCCATTAAAGATCTATCTATACATGAGAGAGGTTTGCCTTGGTATGTACGCTTATGTAGGATATCCAATGATGAGCCCAAGGAGTATGAAGTTGGAGACAAGCTCTATGTCTCTAAATCAAAGGATCATTGGTTCCCTAACAAATTCAACAAGAAGAGGATGGGGCCTTTCGTGGTGAACAAGATCCATTCTGGAGGATTGCAGCTGATGGACAAGAATGGAGTCCTATTTGAAGCCCAGGCTACATGGGCCCTGCAAATGCCACCTTGAGGTAAATGGAAAGTCGGCCTAGCGACTATAAAATCTAGAGCTTGTACATAAACTTTTTTGGGACTTTTTGAACTTTTTTTTTTGGTTTTTGGTTTTGGTTGTATGTCTTTAAGAATACTTCATATGGACAGTATTGTTTTAGTATAACACTTTCAGGTCAGCGAGGCATATAAAGGTCGCTAAAAGTGGAAAGAAGGAGTCCTTGAAAAACAGTCAGAATCGACGAAGGCCAAGTCGACGGCGACAAGAAGGAGTAGCCCAGACACTACTCGATATCGAGTAGGCCAACTCGATATCGACAAGCCACCAGAGCTCCTCGACTTCAGAAACCACTGGACGCAGACAAAGCTACTCGATATCGAGTACTTTTTACTCGAGATCGACAAGCACCTCTACTCGACATCCACTGATCCGCCTTCCTCGATGTTTTATCCTGTGAGTTCCTTCCTTTACTCTTGTTTCTATTTGTTTTTATACAGTGAGGACACTGTAATGTTTAAGTATGGGGTGGGGGAAGGGCTTACTTTATGCATATTTTCCATATTTGACATTATTTGTGCATATTTGGAATTTATTTCTTGAATTGCTACATGGCTATTTTGGAATGCATTATTGATTTATGGATAGGCTTATATGCATGTTTTCCAAAGTTTTGAAAAATGATCCCCATTGAAATTTTTTGAATAATGTCATGGAAGCTTATATTGAACTCGACGATGCAAAATTGGATTCATTAGAGATATAGCATGATATTGCCTAGTAAAGGGAAGTCACAATGAAATGCATATTTTGATGAAAACCATGAAAGGAGGTAAAATTTGAAGTTGCTTTTGACATGTTGCATGATAAGATGATGGAGGACTTTATATTTCCATATAATGCTCATATTGTTAAATTCCTGGCCTTACATATGCTTATGCATCAAAAAAGCCATAAAATGCCTTATTTCAAATATTTGCTCCACATGTTCTAAATATTGCCCATTCTTTACCTTATTTCCCATCCGGGGATTATGTTGAGAATGATGATTACATTATGGAGATACATTATATGGTTGTTGTGTTTATCATTATTGGAGTATGGCAGGGAAATTGTTTGAAAAATAGGGAAAATTTAATGAGTGAAAGAAAATCCAATCACCTCAGGAGATAAAGGTAGATTGACCCTGCTCTCTGAGATAATAGTTTGAGAGATGGGACACATTGTGAGGAGTCCAAAGCACTAAGTATCCGGGGCCATTCATGACACCCATGTTTGCGACTCGCGAGAAGGCAGTGCTGAGGTTAGAGAGGTAAAAGCATTATTATTGAGAAAAAGCATTATGAAAAGTGATGAATCTTATAAGAAAGAATGTGGTATGAAATTCAATTTGGAAATACTCCATTTCCCCGGATCATTAGCACCACATTGCCAAAAATTGCCCACCTTTAGCCTTTTACCAATCTACTCCTTATTTCAGCTTAAATTAGAGTCCTCTTGATTATTGTTGCTTTGTCACATAAATTGTTTTTGGTATAACCCTCCTTTTGTGAGTAGATGTTGCTTTTGTATATTTGCACATGCATGGATCTGTGACACAAGTACCCTTTCGAGGATGGAAATTGACTGCAGGGTTATATGACAATGAATCTGATATGTTGAGAGTTTTGATTTCTTCCCCTGAATGACAATTAAAAGTATTGCTTGAGGACAAGCAAGCTTAAGTATGGGGTGTTTTTTGTGAGCTAAATCTGTCATGCTTTACAGTAACTTTTATATCGATTTCTGCATACATTTGATTCATTTGGGTCAAGATAGTACAGAATCTATGTAGCTTATGTTTATTTGCCAAATTATGGAATCTACACCAGCTTCTGTTTAAATTCGCAGAATTCGAGACGTTTTACAGCAATTCTAAGGAAGATCATAAAAGCTCGGAAAACAACTACATAAGTCCAGAATCAGAGAGTACAGAACCAGGACAAACCGAGCTGAAGGCAGAGCTACTCTATGCCGAGTACACCTTACTCGATCTCGAATAGAGAGTCCGAGCAGAATTGGTCGACAAAGCCTGATCGAGGAAACCAAGTCCGAGGCAACCTGACTCCGGAAGCCAACTCGATCTCGACAAGACCTAGTCGAGATCGACTACACCTCAGCGCCACACCCGGAGTCGACGAGAAGAGGAGCTGATCGAGAAGCCGAGGACGAAGACGCCGAGCAGCTCTACTCGATCTCGAAGAGATCCTTATCGAGCTCGAGTAAACCCTAACGACAGTGCGAGTCCGTGCCAAGGAGAGGCTTCTCGACCACACAAGACCGCACACCCTACTCGATCTCGAGTTGTCCTAGTCGAGATCGACGGAGACAAGGAGCCCAGATCCGAGCCTTGTCGAGCACCAGTCATCCGAGGAAGCCAAGCCACACCAGTCGACGACGAATCCTAGTCGAGATCGACAAGCCCTTGTCGATGTCGAGTAGACCAGGTTCTGGAAACGCGTCGCCGTGAGCAGTCCGAGTCGAGATGGGATTCCTTGGGCACGAAGGAAGTCGAGAAGGCCGAAATCTATCATCATCTATCCATGCAAGGGAGATCTATCAACATGAAGACATCTTACCTAGTTTAGATTTATCTTTTCCTTTTAGATTTAAATTCCTTTATCGCTTTTATTTATCATTAAGGCTTTTAGATATAATTTTAGATATAGATAGGATATTTCTATCCTTGATTAGCAAGGAATAGAAGGCTATAAATAAAGCCCTAAGGGCTGGTTTTTCATTCATTCAATTTCAGTGGGAGAGAAGTAGTTCCACAGATACAGTTTAGGAGTTATAAGGTTTTTAAGGTTTTGGCGTTCAGCGAAAGTTGATTGCCGGGATTGTAAAAGCTTTGAATATAGTTTAATGCAAGTTTCTTTTTATACATCAATGTCTGCTATTGCGATGAGGCGTGAGTAGTCCACCCACTTCTGGGGATGGGGTGAGCCCGACAGTGGCCATGTGAGGTGATACGGAAAAAGGTCAGATCTTTTCATGCAATTCGTCTTCTATCCCTATGAGCATGATTCTTTTTGCGAGAGTTGAAGGTGATCTTTGTTTGTGTTATTGAAGCAAAAGTGATCTTAATGCAACTTGGGTTAATTATGTGAAAAGGGTTAGTAACAATTAGGGTTTATGCGAAAGCCTCTATATGCCTATTTGTTAGTAACGAAAGTTATTTTGATGGAAAGCATGATCTTTTATGCCTGTATGTGTTACTTTGCATGGTTATCGTTGTGGTGTTGATACCCTGGCTTTGGAAGTCTTTTATATATTGAATTTATTTCGTCACAAATCTGAGTTTTGGGTTCGAAATTTGCAATTTAAGTTTTCTGTCTTTCTAGTCGATACAGAGTAAGGTCTCGTCGAGATTGAGTAGGCCTTAGTCGATCTCGAGTACGGTCTTGTCTAGGTCGAGTTACTGTTGTGCTTCTGTTGTCGATTTTTCAGTTTCTGTCGACTGCTATCGTCGATCTCGAGTAGGCTTTAGTCGAGATCGAGTACGTCTGTTGCTTTGTTTTATTTTCTGCTTTGCTTTGTCATTTCTGCTTTTATTTCTGTCTTTCTGTTCCTGTCTTTTCTGTTGCTTTTGTGAGATCTGTTGCTACCTAAGAACTGCTAACGTGCTTCCTCGTGGATTCGATCTTGACAACCTTCTACTACAACGGGAGGAAGTCTTGTATTTATTTGCTGAGACAGGGAAGTCAGTCTGATCTTTATTCTATATTTATTTCATACTTGACCATCCTCCTGCAACAACAGAATGTCTAGTTGGAGATGATGCAAACGCAAATGCAAATGCAAATGGAAGTGCTTATGCTTCGGGTAAACAACTAGTGTAAATATAAAGCTGCTTAATTATCTAATTGTATTTCTCTCTTGTAATCAAAGATATGATTCTTATCTTATATAGAAAGTATATCTCTAATTAAGGAGGAAAGTCTATCACATTGTAATTATATATTCATAATCTGTTAATGAGAAACACACCATTTTTTTCTCTATGGAAAAACAAAACTAACCACACCTGCTGCTGTCGCCACCAATCCTCCTAATCCAGTCTATGCTAGGGAAGCACAAGGATCGTCTGGTGCTTTTGTGTTTTCGTTCCACATTGTCGAAGCAGGCTCTTGCTCATGTCGTTCCCTGCTCCACCGCTCATGAGACCTGGTCCACTCTGGAAACTATCTCTCTCTTGCAGATTCATGCTCATCGTATGACTCTCAAGCACCAACTTCAGACTCTGCAGAAAGGGTCTCTCTCGATGATGGAATACATTGACAAGAAATGTACTATCGTTGACTCTCTGTTTCAGAGTTTGTATGTTGTCGACCCTGAAGATCTGTGTAGCTACATCCTCAGTGGTCTCGATTCTTCTTATGGAGCCTTTGTCACATCATTAATGATGCGCCCGGGGACGTCGGTCTTCTTCTCCATGAGGAAGAACGACTGTTGTGTGATTCAGCCCATCTCATTCCTCAAGCGCCATTGTCCTCCACACTCTCCTCTCCCACCAATCCTTCGTAGCCATCGTCTCAGGCCGACTATTCCTCGTCCAAAGCATCTGGCCAGCCCTTCGGACAACTCGGCATTGGTCGAGGCTCTAACCAGTCAGGAGGTCGTGGCTCCTATGGCTTCGGTGGTCGCGGTCGTGGTTGAGGACGCCCACAATGTCAAATTTGTGGCAAATTAGGCCACGAGGCCCTCAACTTCTACAATAAGAATAACCATGACAAGGTTTTCAACCCCAGTCTGTCAACACTATCACTCCCTTCTCCTTTGTCGACCCGTCTTGGTACTTTGATTCTGGAGCCACAGATTATGTGACTCATGACTTCCACAAGATGAATGTTAGTGATGAATACCGCGGAGATGACAAGGTGCAATTCGAATTGCCTTTTTATTTCACATATTGGACATGCTATTCTTCCTTACAATTCAACACCTTTACAACTCAAGTCCATTCTATTTGTTCCCCAAATTACTAAAAACTTGCTTAATATATCTAAACTCACCAAAGACAATAATGTGTGTGTCCTATTTCGGCCTTATGATTGTTTTGTCAAGACCTTGCAGGCAAGGCCGGACTTGAGGGGAGGCATAAGTGGCCTTCACCTCGGGCCCAAAGTTTAAAGGGGCCCAATTTTTTTTAAGTATATGGATTTTTTTATTAGTAAGTTTAACTAAAGTTATTATAGTGTATTGGTTAAAAATCTCATTCTTTCTCATCAGTCCATGATTCAATTATCTTTGTAACCCATTAATTTGGTTGCATTTTTTCCTCTAAAATTTCATTTAATAATCACTAAAAATCACTAATAAAATAGAAATTATCCATTATATATGGTTATGAAAAATAAACAATATTTTATTTTCTTTTATCCCTTGCAACTTCACATTTTAAACAAAAATATTAGATTTTCACAAACCCTTTCTAAAAGAATAATTGCCCAAAATCACAAATAAAAAAATTAAAACCACCTATATTGAGCTTTTTTATATAAAAAATAGCTAAATAAAATAAAATAATGAAACAAAATGATAAAGAAAATTCTCCCCAAAAAAAATAGTAGAGGGCCCATTTTATATCCGGCCTCGGGCCTTTCAAATCTCAGGTCCAGCCCTGCTTGCAGGGACAAATACTACTCCACGAGGTCATTGACCATGGCCTATATTGCCTATCCAGCCCTGTCTCCTCCCAGCTCACCCACGTCAGTCGTTCACGTCATCTCTCGCACTTCTCTTGAAGGGTGGCATCGTCGATCGTCTTGCTCATCCGCATCCCTCCATTCTTCATCATTTAGTGTCTGATTTTAATTTACTTGTCAGCTCTAATGAGCTTCTCACTATTTGTGAAACATGTCAGTTAGGAAAGAGTCGTCGCTTTCATTTGTCTCATGTTCATCAACGTAAAAATCCTTTTGATTTAATATATTAAGATGTTTAAGGCCGATCGTCTACTTTATCTTTATCTAGCTCACATTATTTTGTTCTCTTCATTGATGATGTTAGATGCTTTGTGTGGATCTACTTCCTATCACATAAATCACAAGTTTATGACACAATTATCAAATTGCATTCCATGATCACCACTCAATTTAGGACTCCCATCAAAAGTGTTCAATCAGATTGAGGTGGTGAGCACCGCCCCTTATCCACATTCTTCACCCAACATGGCATCCTCCATCGGGTGTCGTGTTCTCATCCCCCACCCACTCTCAAGATGAACCACAGACCTTTCGTCAAGCCGCAAACGAGCCCCTAGTTGGCAATCCACTATGCATGAAGAATATCATGCCCTTATCCGAAATAACACATGGTCACATGTTCCCCGACCCTTGGCTACTAATATTGTTTGCTGCAAATGGGTTTATAGGGTGAAAGAAAATTCTGATGGGACCATACAACGCTACAAGACTCGCTTAGTTGTCAAAGGAATTCATCAAGAAGAAGGAGTGAACTACTTCCAAACATTCAGTCATGTGGTCAAACCCACCACCATCCACCTAGTACTTTCTCTTGCTCTGAGTCGGAACTAGGCTATTCGTCAACTAACAAATGATTTTCAGTCGCCTAAATCCTATCAAATAAATCCGACTAACCTAACTAATGTAGTTCGGCAAGTACGGGTCGATCCCACCGAGAGTCAGCGATTTGTATGCAAGTCAAGTGTGCTAAATAAGAACTAAAGACATACATAAGGGGGATTGTGATGATGTAAACTAACTAAGAATGCAAAAGTAAGCAAAACAATAAAATAAAACTGCAGATTGAATGAATGAATATGAGATAATAGTTCAGGTCAATCAATCTCAGCACTCAGGTTTCTTCATTGATCATTGAAATGGAAAAGATAGTTTCCTTTTGAATACTTTGTTGCGGAAAGACTAGGTCTTTTTAATCCAATTCCTTATCGAATTTAGTTAACAGGACAACCAGACCCTGAAAACCCTAATTATCAAACAATCTTGAAACTATCAAGATTCAATTCAATAATCGATGAAGTTTAAAGGAAATCAACAAAGAGAATCGACGCACACAACCAGTTATTGCATCAATTGCAAATCAATTCTTTGTACAAATCCCTAAATCAACCAGTTTCAGAGATTTATATTTTGCTACTCAAAAATATAGATAACTCAACCAGTAATTACCTATATCTAGCTATAGATTATCATGAAAAAGTATCAGTTGATCAGGCTAATGTAAATTCATGAAAACCTAAACATTCAGCGCAGAGAATCAATAATTTGCAAAGAGGAGTATTAAGAAATAGAAATCTCACAATGAAATCGCAAACCTGAAGCTTCGATTAATCTCACTCAGAAAAGGAGTTTAGATGTTCATAGTTGAAGGAAAAACCTCAAAACTCAATTCAACGTCTCATGAATTCCGTAGAAACAACCCCAAAACCCCTAATCTGATGTATCTCCTCTTAATAATAATAATATGTTAATGAAATAACAAATCTAAAGTAACCACAAAAGGCCCAAAATGCCATAAAGAAAATAGGCCCATGTCCAAACCAACAACAACTTGGTCTCGGCTCACAAAATTCGGGTGAGTTCTTGCTGTCCTGGGACGAGTTCTTTTTCTGCAGCCATGTTGAAGCCCCGTTTTCGCTGTTTTCGATGCCGAATATGGAAAAGTCATAAACATAAAAGTTGTAGGTCTTCGAATCCCCTTCCCAAAAAGTATAAGTACGCCCCGATCCAATAACTACAACCTTCATACGACTCGTTTTAGTGCAACGTTGCCAGCTTGGACAGCTTCAATCCTTACATGTTTAACTCCTCTCCTCGGCTCTCGTGCTCTTCGGTTTCCATCCAATCTTCCAACATTGGCTCGAGCTTAGCTTCACCTCTTTACAATCACCTGAAATCATGCACAAATCTCGTAGATTCCGACTCTACTTGAAACATAATGAAAACATGAAAACTACTCTAACTCATGCATTTTACCCTATCTAAACACATCTACATGCTTATATTAACACTACCTAAATGTGCATGATCAAACTCCCCCACACTTGAACCTTTCTGGTCCTCAAGAAAACAAAACTAATCCAATTAAACATCCCACGGATACACTCTTGATGCATTCACCTTGTCAACATACAATTCAAAATCAAGTAGGAGACACAAGACAATAATCAACATCATCACATGTATTTGGGCAACTCAACTGCTTACGCACATTTCAATCCAACCTCACTGGGTATATCAAGTGTTTCACTCTCACTCTTGTGTTTAGGCTAATTCAATTCCACTCAAACTCAATCCAATGCACCTAAGCTCCATGAAAATTGAAATCCACATCAAAATCTCCACGGTGGGTAACATTACAAGGAATAATCGCCATGAGGTCTTGTAAGGGTTGTAATGGGGCTTGCTAAGAAAATCAAGGTATGGAAAGATTTAGGTTTTGTGGTGCTAAAAATCCGAGAAAAAGAGATCTCAACTGCAACCGGAAAAACACTCAAAACCGAACATTTCTTCAACCAAAAGAATTCAAACTTTAACTCCATTCACAAATAAAAACTTAAGCAGAACTCTTGTTAACCTTCTCACACTTTGTTACTTCTTTTTTTTCTCTTGATTTTTCAATGATTTTTCTTCTTCTCTTTTCTTGATTTTTTTTTCTTTTACATTTTTTTCTCGACTTTTACTCCTAAGTGAATTTTCTCCTTCTTAGGCCCCGAGTATTAAGCACAATAATCATCCATATGAAGCTCAAAAAGAATAAATCACCCATACATAACTTCCAAATGCTCAAAACACTCCACTAATACACATTTTCACCAATCTTCTCCCTAATTCCCGGATAGGGTAAGACTAAAATTGGCTAAATGACATTTTGTGGGGCTAACAAAAATGGGCTAAAAGGTTCAAATTTGGCTTCAAGTAGAGAATACAATATACGGGTAGATACAAAGTCAGATATGGCTAACAAAATATGGCCTCAATCATGCGAAAATCACAAGTAATGATCACAATATACAACATTGACATAGATACCAATCCCAATTCTCAGAGGTAGTCACATTGGAGAGTATCACACACAAGAAGCAAAGAGGACATCCATAAAGCATAGTCCCAATAAGGCTAACAAAAACTCAGAAGGTAATTTTTTGTTGGATTTCAATGCCACCTAAAATGTAAGAGTTATACATGCTCAATCAATCCATTCTCTCATGCTCCATTAGAACAAACAAACTAGATGAGGATCAACAATTCAAGCATATCATAGGACTTATAGTTAGATTATGAAGACAAGTGGTACAGATGGGATTATCTAAAAGATCCTAAATCTAGAATGTCATGCATGCTGATCTTTTTTTCTTTTTGTATGATTTTTTATATATATAATATGCAAGACTAAGAATAATAACCATGAAATGCAAAAACAAGAAAGAAATATATACAATGCAACCTAAATGCAAACATGTAAATGTTCTCTCCCCCACACTTAATTCACACATTGTCCTCAATGTGAAAAATACAAGATAAAGGAGGAAAACACTTACAGAGTCATCTACATGTCGGGCGGAGATGGAAAATTGAAGCGCAAGAGTAAGGCGAGCCAACATTCCTCCTCGTCTTGACCTCAAGGAGACACCACAATACAAACAGGAGACAAGACAACACCAACAGGAAAATATTTGTTGTCCCGGCAAGGACAACTCACAATAATGATTGATGGTGTTAAACCACTCACAACAACACACAACAAAGCCACAAAAATCAACAATTTGCAAATCGATAACAATTAAGCATAAATTGATCAAAACTAAAATCAATAAACTCAACAAGAAACTCTTATCAAGTTTAATATCAAAGAGCAAGATCAATTTAAACGCTCAAGACACAAAAGTTCTCAAATTTGCAATTGCAATGTAACAATTAGGCACACAAATCTCAAATCCAACTCACAAACCTCAATCAATCCAATTCATCCACAAATTCCTCATCAACAAGTTCCTGATTCACCCAATCCATTCACCAATTTCATAAATTTAACAAAACCTAAAATTAGGGTTTATTAGAACTGACTTAAAGGATTCAATGGAGGAGAAGAGGAGGAGAGACTGACCGGTGATGATGCTCGGAGGTCCCACCAGCGTGGCTGGTTGAGGCAGCAACGGGAGGTGGCTGCTGGCGGCCTGGTGGCTGCGGGAGAAGGGAAGAGGAAGTCGGGTGCTGGAACTCGGGAGAGAGACGTGAGGGGCTCCGAGACTCTGAAGGCTGGACGGAGGTGATCGACACGGTGGGAAACAACTGCTGGCGGCCGGAGGGGAGAGCGCTGCAGATTGAATGAATGAATCCGACTAACCTAACTAATGTAGTTCGGCAAGTACAGGTCGATCCCACAGAGAGTCAGCGATTTGTATGCAAGTCACACTAAATAAGAACTAAAGACATAAATAAGGGGGATTGTGATGATGTAAACTAACTAAGAATGCAAAAGTAAGCAAAACAATAAAAGAAAACTGCAGATTGAATGAATGAATATGAGATAATAGCTCAGGTTAATCAATCTCAGTACTCAGGTTTGTTCATTGATCATTGGAATCGAAAAGATAACTTCCTCTTGAATACTTTGGTGCGGAAAGACTAGGTCTTTTTAATCCAATTCCTTATTATCGAATCTAGTTAACAGGACAATCAGACCCTGAAAACCCTAATTATCAAACAATCTTGAAACTATCAAGATTCAATTCAATAATCGATGAAGTTTAAAGGAAATCAACAAAGACAATCGACGCGCACAACCAGTTATTGCATCAATTGCAAATCAATTCTTTATACAAATCCCTAAATCAACCAGTTTAAGAGATTTATACTTTGCTGCTCAAGAATATAGATAACTCAACTAGTAATTACGTATATCTAGCTATAGATTATCATGAAAAAGCATCAATTGATCAGGCTAATGTAAATTCATGAAAACCTAAACATTCAGCGCAGAGAATCAATAATATTCAAAGAGGAGTATATATTATGAAATAGATATCTCACAATGAAATTGCAAACCTGAAGCTTCGATTAATCTCCCTCAGAAAAGGAGTTTAGATGTTCATAGTTGAAGGTAAAACCTCAAAACTCAATTCAACGTCTCATGAATTTCGTAGAAACAACCCCCAAACCCCTAATCTGATGTATCTCCTCCTAATAATAATAATAATAATAATAATAATAGGTTAATGAAATAACAAATCTAAAGTAACCACAAAAGGCCCAAAATGGCATAAAGAAAATAGGCCCACGTCCAAACCAACAATAACTTGGTCTCAGCTCACAAAACTCGGGTGAGTTCTTGCTGTCCTGGGATGAGTTCTTTTTCTGCAGCCATGTTGAAGCCTCATTTTCGCTGTTTTCGAGGCTGAAGTTGGAAAAGTCGTAAACACAAAAGTTGTAGGTCTTCGAATCCTCTTTCCAAGAAGTATAAGTACGCCCCGATCCAATAACTACAGCCTTCATACGACTCGTTTTATTGCAACGTCGCCAGCTTGGACAACTTCAATCCTTACATGTTAGCTCCTCTCCTCGACTCTCGTGCTCTTCGGTTTCCATCCAATCTTCCAACATTGGCTCGAGCTTAGCTTCACCTCTTTACAATCAACTGAAATCATGCACAAATCTCGTAGATTTCGACTCTACTTGAAACATAATGAAAACATGAAAACTACTCTAACTCATGTATTTTACCCTACCTAAACACATCTAAATGCTTATATTAACACTACCTAAATGTGCATGATCATCAACTCAACATCAACAATGCCTTAAATGGTGATCTGAATGAGACAGTCTATATGGACCAACCACTCGGGGGTTCACTGATCCCAATCAGCCTACCTATATATGTTGCCTTCATAAGACGCTCTATGGTCTTAAGCAGACTCCTAGGGCCTAGTTCACCAAGCTCAAGCAATTCTTACTTTCTCAACGGTTTCATGCTTGCCTCTCTAATGTGTCTCTGTTTGTTTATCACAACCCTCATGCTACTTTGTATGTCCTTGCGTATGTTGATGATCTTATAGTTACATGGAGCAACACTTCCCTCATTGAGGAGTTTACACGTACTGTGCATCGTGCGTTCTCCTTAAAAGATCTTGGCCTTCTAAACTTCTTCCTTGTTGTTGACGTGCAACGTCTGGTCTTCACCTCATCCAGAGCAAGTACATTGGAAATATTTTGCACATGCTAAGATGCTCGTGCTATTGGGCCCCCTACTGACCCAAACTCTACGCTTCTCCCCATGGGTGATCCCTTTCTTGATCCTCGCCTCTACCATTAGACTATTAGGGTCGTCTAGTATGTCGCCAATCGAGTATGTCAGCTTATGCATTCCCCCACAGATGTGCACTGGCAAGCCGCCAAACGCATCCTGCACTACCTAAAGGGGACTCCCACTCATGGTCTACTCCTTCAGCCCACCACGAATCCATCTCTTGTGGCCTATGCAGATGCTCGATGGGCATTTGATCCCAGTGACTATCGTTCCCGGTATAGCTTTTCCATCTTCTATGATCTTAATCTCATCAGTTGGACTTCTCGTAAAAAGAAGGTGGTAGCTCGCTCCAGCAACGAAACTGAGTTTCATGCTTTAGCATACACTGCTGTTGAGCTCATTTGGTTATGACATCTCTTACATGAGCTGCACTCTATAGCTCCCACTCCGGACCTCCTCTATGATAACATGGGTGCCACCTTCATGACCCAAAATCCTGTCGTTGGTTCCCGCTCAAAGGACATTGCACTTGATTACTTCTTTGTGTGTGAACAGGTCAAGCGTCGTTAGCTTATTGACCATGTTTCATCAGCTGCGCAGTACGCCGATATATTTACAAAGGCATTGGGTCCTACCCGCTTTGTTCACTTGCGGCACAAGCTTCAAGTTCGCGAGCGCCCTTAAGCTTGTCGGGGAGTATTATCACAATATATATACATATACATATGTATACATACATACATACATACATATATATATATATATATATATATATATATATATATATATATATATAGGGCCAAGTTCAAGTGAGAAGCACCCTTTCCGATGAGAAGGAAAGAAGTCATCTGATTGGCTGTTATAGATTAAAATAATATTTTTTGAGTTGGGGTAAAATGGCACCGGAGCGTTGGTGCGTGTTAACAAATCAGGGGATTTTTTTGTCTTTTCGCATGATGGATATGTCTACTCTCCTTTTTTACTTCACTCTGCTCGATATTTTTGTGATAATTACTGATCTTCTCCATCCCCGTAAGCAGATTCTCTCTTTCTTTTCGATTTCCAAATACAAATCTTCCATTATCTTGGGGAAATTTGAAGTTTGAATCTACGTTATTGAAGTTCGTCTCCATCGTTCAGGCAGGCTCTCTATATCTTTTTTATTTCAATTCAAAAATCTTCCATTATAGTCCGATTCTAAGTTTGAATCGAAGTTTTTTTTTAAGTTCGTGATTTTGTATATGTTTTGCAGGGGTCAACTGTTCATATGTGAGTGCAAGTTGCTTACTTTTGTCATTTTCAATGGGGAAAATCATCATCCACGGTTGTTTATAGTTTTTTTCTTACGTCTTTTCGTGATTTTACGTTTTTTCAACTTATGTATGGGATATTCAGAAGCATTTGATAGTTTATATCTTTATGCATGTACTATATATTGTAAATAAAATGTGTTTGATTATTTTGTTGATAATATTGCAGTTTTATTAGTGATGTGTGTGTCATAATCTATCATATAGCTGGGGTTCAGGGGGTTATCTGTGTGTGGTTCAGGGGTTTAACTGTTTGGTTCATGATTGCATGTCGGTTTAACTTGCCTTTTTGGTTCAAGATTTTTTGCTTGTTTGGTTCATGATAGCTGCCTGTGTTGGTTCATGATTTGTATGGCTGTTTGGTTTATGGTAGCATGTTTGCTTTGTTCATGAACCAATTTGCCTTTATGGTTCATGATATTTGCTTGGTTGGGTCATGATAGTTCCTTGTTTGGTTCATGTTGTTTGGTTCATGGTAGTATGCCTGATTGGTTCATGAACCAATTTGCCTTTATGGTTCATGATATTTTGCTTGGTTGGTTCATGATAGCTTCTTGTTTGGGTCATGATAATATGTCTGTTTTGGGTTATTATAGCATGCATGTTTGTTTTATTGCCCAATTCCTCTGTTTGGTTCAGCAATATAACTTAGTTGGGTTTTTAACTAGTGTGTGGTGGGGATTCGATTGAATGTAGGTCAGGGTCATGGTTCAACTTTATAATTGAGTGTGGAGTTCATGGATATTACTGAGTGTGATTCAGTGATTTAACTAACTATTATTCATGTTTAAATTTATATTTTTTATATGTAGATGAAACAACACTGGCAGAGGTGAAAATGAGAGCGTGTTTGGTTTATAACTAAAAAACCCAGGAAGTAGAAATTCCAAGGAAGTCAGAGAAATACATGTGTTTGGTTAACATTTGTGAAAGATGAAAATCCAGGAATTTCACTTCACATGAAGTTGAATTCCTCCAATTTGGAGGAAGTTCACTTACCTAGTTCCCCCTAGGTAAGTTCAACTTCCACCCTTTTATATTTGTAAATTTTCAATTCCCCTTATTATTCCTTTAAAACAAAAAAATCAACCAAACACATTTTCACAATTCCCATCAATTAGACTTCCCAGAAATTTGATTCCCATGAAGTAACTTCCTGGGAATTTCAACTCCTACATTAAACCAAACGAGTCCTGAGTATTAAAAATGATCAACAAATGAAGAGAGATGAAAAAGAAGAGGAAGAGTTGATGAAGTTGAAGAACAAGGATCTAATTGCTCATTGAGAAGCCAAATTATCAAGCGATCGATGTCAATCTAACTCAACCGGTGTGTATGAGTTGAGCAATTATGTCGCTCAGCCTGAATATGACCTGATGTAAGTTGTTCTTGTATATTTATTGAATAAAAATATATTAAATGAGGCATATCTTAGTAAATTTACGGAGGGTACACTGTTCCACTTGTTGTGTTTCAATCATTACTCTATGGCCAATATGTTGACGCTCAAGTAATTGATGTCTAGGTAAAGGTTCTTAATTATGAAGAGAGATTTTATGGGTACAAGAGATATTTTGCTACATGTGATCTCAGTGTAAGTTGTCACTTACAAGCTTTTGATTCAGTGTCTCAATTTTATTCTTTTTAAATACTTAATTCAATTTGTTGCATGTGGATTTCAGTTGGGTTCTGTTGCGGCTAAGCGCGGTGTTAGTATTGAAAGGCGATTCTTCATATTTCGTAGTAAATTTGATCGGCTTCTAAAAGAATCACGTCTTTCAATTGTTGCTGACTCTGAGCTGGTAAGTTTATTTTAATAACCATTATAAATTTATTTAAGTTGATATATATTTATTATTTTATAATCTTAATATGTTTTTGGTGTGCAGATTATGATGCCAGTTCTTGTATCTGAGCATTTTTATATTACATGCTTCAATTTTAAGTCAAAAGAAGTTGTTATCATTGATAACATGAAGCTGACAGTTGAATGTGATTCAAAATATGCTGATATTGCAACCGTTGTTGTAAGTATATATTCATGTCTTCATGTTGTGTTTTATTTATTATTTTTAGTTTCAAACATGTGACTGATTGTTTTTGTTTTTTTTATTAAAGTTAAGTTAATGAGTCACTATTTAGATCAGATTGGACTATCCACCAAGGCAGACCTTATTTGCAATTGCAAAGCATTCAGCCTTGATCTAAAATGGGCAACAACCGATAATTATGATGATTGTGGTGTCTTTGTCATGCGTCATTTGGAGACAGGGGGAGTGCATGGGAATGTGGATTCTCGGAAGATTGTAGAAAGACTATTACGAATCTCCGGATGCTTTACATGAATTCAATTATATATTCTCCCATCAATGAAGAAAAGGATGTTGTCTTGGCTAAACTCAATAAATTAAATACAGTCCTGGAAAATGAGATCTCTCATGTAATTTATGAATGTTTTAGTTTAAAACTTCACTAGTTTTTGGGGTATGGGCTTTAATTTTTGTCTTTTTGGTATTATATAAGCGTTTGATATTATACACTTTAAAACTGCAGTAGTTTTATATATGAATCTTATCTGTTCATTATATCTAGAATAACTGGTTCACCATATTTTACAAATATCTGTTCAACAAAAAACGCTTATTGTTCATGAGAAACATAGTATTGTTCACTGAGTGTGGTTAATGAAAATATGAATAGTTGGTTCATCATATTCATTGGTGTAAAGGCTCGGATTTTCAAATCCTAATTTTTCAGAAAAAGAGAATTAAAAATGAAATTTAATCGGTTTTAAAACTCGTTTAGCGGATTCCGACCGGAATATAAAATTTGGCGAATAATTTTTATCCTTTTACCTCGAAAATTCAAAATAATTATCGGATGGAGATATCCTTGTAGATTTTAAAAATCTAATTGACCGAGAGAGCGAGAGTCACGAAAACTAACATTTGAAAACTAATTGCGGGATTCAAAATTTACGTATTCGGGATTTATTCCGAGTATTGTTTTAACCAATTTCACACTCTACCCTCACCCACTCCCTCCTACCTTACCCTGCAACCCGAACCCATCCCCTTCCTATTTCACCCCTCACTTTCACCTGCTCACCATCACTGTCATCATCATCATTCTTCACCATCACCTTCACCGACTCCCTCCATCACTCTCTCGCTCCCATCGGTGCACCATTCCCGCTCCATTTTGAATCATCTCCATCACACATCGTCACCATCACCATTTTACCAACATCATCGTCGCCACCATTCCATCACCACCGTCTCCTCCTCCTTCTTCCCTCCTTCCACCTCGAGCCCCCAGGAGGAGGTCCACGCACCCCTGGTAGCCACCACTAGCAGCCGGAGCACCCCAGAAGCTCCCCAGCGCCGCCGCAAGCCACCGGAACTCCGTCGCTCCGTTCGAGCGCGAACAATCTTCCGGTAAACCGTTCTCCTTCGTTCCCGATCCAAATCACCCCCGAGCTTCTCCATCATACTCACCCATATCTAACGCAGGTCCGACGAGCAATCGCGAGCCACCAACGACACCAAGACCTCCGATCGAGAGCTCCGAAATCGCGAACATCCTCGGTGAGCGTTCGAACCTCATTCCTTTTCCTTGATTTGTTTCGATTGTTTTCTTGTCCTCGGGTGGTCTGAGAGTGTGTGAGGTTTGAGTGTGGAGAGGGTGGGCGAGATCGAGAGCTCCGGCGAGCATCGAAGGCGGCGAGGCGAGCTCGTGAGAGGCTTAAGTTAGCCGGGTCGAGGAGCGAGCGGAGGCGAGCGCGAGCACAGAGCGAGCGAAGATGAGCGAGTGAGATCGAGAGTGTGCGACGATGAGTGCAAGCCAAGGCCGGAGAAGCCAGACTAGCCCGAGCGGGGGCGAGCCATGGAGCCGGAAGCGGGTTGAGCTTCGTCGATCGTGTGCAGGGGGGAACCTCCGGTTTGAAACGAAGAAGAAGATGAATTGTGGGGCCACCTCCTTGATTGTTATATTATTTATTCCGGTTGGGTTTTATTTGCGAGTTCGGTTCGGTTGGATTTATGCAGGCGGGAACCTCCGGTTTGAAACGATATGAGATGGTGAAACAAGATGAGAAATTGATTTGAGACATTAATGTTGTTGATGATGGGATGGTTAACTTATATATGCTTTATGTGAATCTTGTGTGTGTTATTTGATATGCTTTGTGTAAGTTAGATTTAGACTTATTATGTTACTTATCTTCTAGGTGAGCTCTAATTTGCCTGGATTTTCTTGATTGCTATAATGCTTGGATTCTGCGCTTCTCCAAGTAAGTTCTTTGAACTTACTCATGTTGGGCGCTCTATGCACTGGGTGTTATATAGTAGCCTAGTGTTCATGCACCATACGACTTAGAATCACGCTTAGGAACTAAAATGGAAACCATATGACTTGCTATATGTCTTTGCTAGAAAACGGCCATTATAGGTGTTTATTGGATGTGACCATTTTCTCTATTCTTGTCATCTTAGTGGGGCTTATTATTGAAAGTTGCTTGCACTTGATGGGTGAGGTAGGCTTTTTGGTAATATGTCGCCATAGGACTCTTAGAGAATTAGGCCTTACATGGGAGTCGTTGTTTGCCTTCCCTTCATAGTTAGTAGGCTCCTTACGTAGGGACGACCTGCACCGTGGGTGAGGTAGTTCCCTTTGAAGGGAGTTGCTAAAGGATTCCTTATGAGCCTAGAGGGACATGCTATTTTGCATTTCTTGTAACTGTGCGCCTCATTATTTATGTCCGCACTTAATTGTTCGTATGCTTGTCTGTTTAAGTTCTACTTTGCATTACGCATTTCATTTTAGGAATAAGATGCTTATTATATGCCTCTTAGAGTGTGTTTACACACGCGCATGAGTGACCTGATGATTGACCCAGATCCCCCTCTTTTTTTTTAGATTCAGGTAACCGCTGGCCGCTATCTTTGCTTATATGGATGCTTGGCGGGTTCAGACTTTTAGCGTTAGATTGAGAGCTCGAGAGACCACTAGACTTCCTCTCTTTTACTTTGTTTTGTCTCGGCTCTGCTGTGGCACCTTTGGGATTGTATTTTGCTTTCACTTCACTTCCGCTGGTTGCATGCCTAAATGGATTTTCCGCGTTGTAGACTTAGAACAGGCACAAGGGTTTACCCCGGGTCTCCGACGGACCTTACGGATTTGGGTGATAAATCCCGCTTTAAACTATAAATCTTCGGTTTCAAACCTTCAACCTGTACTCAGAGCGCAAGATCCTAACGAGGGGTTTTATCCCTCGAAACATAACTCGGGAATCATAATCCCGGGCCGTTACAAAGATGGTATCAGAGCTCAGGTTTTGCAATCCGAGTACGATAGGTTGAAGATGGTTTTGAAAATAGCCCAATGTTTTCAAATGGTTTTCAAAAATGTTTTAAAAGGGCAAAATGAATTTAATTGGAAGTAAACCTAAAATGAGTAAAAGGGAAACAATCTCGGGGGTAGAGACCAAAGCGATAGACATTCCTTATGGATGTAGAACTCGGGGAACGGTAGGCAAAATACTAGCTTTTATTTACAGATGGGCTTAGAAGACTCCAAGAAACACCACGGAGGTTGGAATGTTGAGTTAGGAGGCCGTGAGGTTTTTGCCCCTCCGGTCAGCCGTCCCTCGAAGGACGGCATAGATCGTCTCTATGCTTACGTTTATATATACATATATGCAATTGGGCCCGAGGGCGATCCTCCTCGAAGAGGATCCTATTAATCTTGTTGATTGCTTCCGTGATGAGTGCTATTGTGCTTAGGATAGCGAAGTAATCAATATTCCTTGACTTGACTCATGTGTTGAATAACTGTGCAAACGGGATAGAGGGAGAAAGCCTTGTTCTTATGTAATCAGAATTCTTGTCTTGTCGGGATAACCCTTACCTAGTTCAAGCCCCCTGATGGTTCTGACTCTGTCATCCGCCCCACCAAAACACCTAGCCATGTTAGTAAGGGTCGAGAAGCATCCGCTCTCCCCGTTTTGAGTGTTGTTTCGTATCCCACCATCGATGCTTCTATCAAGTCTCGTACTTGGGGTTGGGGTCTTCCACGTAAAATTTGGGTCGGTCAACTAATTACCTTCGGAAATCGTGTCGGATGTGAGGGTTACCTGAGTATGTAAGTGGGGTGAGGATTTAGATCGTTTCGAGATAGAAGTGAGTTTTCTTATGGAGTCATCCCTTTCAATCCTCGTAATGGCCAACCATGTCTTCATTCCACAAGAGTCTAAACACGAGTTCTACCCACCCCTCTCGGAAACAGCGTGAACGTCCTTGTGTGCTACCCAGCGAGTCATACAAGCGTCCCACGGGGAAATGGGGTGGTGAGTCGGTGATGTCCCTTAGATAATTCTGCCAAGTTATAATGATAGCCTCCTTGTGATTTAATGACATGTTATATTGGTATAATTCAGCATGACTTGCCTAGTACCTCGCATGGTTGCACTTACGAGTGGATGTATGTGTCGTATGTATTGAATTCCCATGATTATTGTCTCCCTATGAACTAGGTCCATGATAGTGTGGTCAACTCTTATTGCATGTTTAAAATGTGAATTGGATGACTTAGCATGCCAGATTAACCTAATTGGACCTCATGGTTGTGTACATGTTTCATGAATATTGCTAGTATCATATAGGACATATACCTCCCAGTTATAGGCCCTTATATGATTGTGTGACTGTCTAGTCTTACTATGCGAATATGGATGTATGTGAGGAGATAGTTTCTATACCAATCCTGCATGAATTGGCCATACAATTAGCATGATTTTTAGGGTAAATCTTAGCATGCTTTCTGCAATATTATAACTTGCTTATGTGTGTATCTAAATGAGTGATAAGTCGTGCATATGATATCCTGTGATGCTTGTTAGATCTTACATAACTTATGCCATATATGTCCCATGTCAGTCTGTGCATACATGTTCTTAGTCTGTCAAGCATAATTGGTGAATGAAATGATAGGTTGCTAGCTTGTTCTGCGGACATATAAAGATGATTATATGAACATGTTATGAATGCATAAATCGATATTTCTTGAGATAAGTGCATACTAGTGTGAAATAATATGATGATATCTCTTGATTTTTATGTGGTTGCGTCGATATTTCTTGCTAGCATGCATAAATCGATATTTCTTGCTAGCATGTTCTGCGGACATATCTCTTGATTTTTATGATATCTCTTGATCTTCTCCTTGGTCTCGTCGTCCCTAGTCCCGGTCCATGTCTGAACTCTTAAGGAAGTTATGTTGTCTGCCCTTGTCTCTCCCCTATCTCCGTAACTTCTAACCCTTATGATCCTTCGATGAGCGCCGATATGCAAGAAAGGACCGACGACCAAGTGGAACCGGAGCGGCGCAACGGAAGTGTGATGGGTTTATGACCCTTAGGCCCAAGGAACAACGTCACCAATGGCAAAAAGGAAGAATATGCTTCAAAGATGACAATCGTTAACAGATTCATTCCAGCAGACACGAGGAAGAGCATTCTTAATTCAAATTGTGGATTCTTCTATACTAATCGGAATTGATGTTTTGTGATAGGCCTAGAACTAACATAATTGAATGTGTGATGACGTATGTGCTAAATTGGTGGCAAGTGATTGTCTAACTAACTTGTTTCTATGATGGTGTGCCTCGATGCTTGATGTACTGATTTCCTAGTAAATAGATTATGGGTTATATATATGGTAGTGCTTTCTTCTTGAGCTGGAGTCGTGAGATTCTTTGGTGAGACGGGTCGAATAGTGGTAGGTGGATTGAGGTCTTCAGATTGGGTCTTTGGTTGTGTGAGATAGGGGCAGGAATGATGTGTTAGTTTGAGTAGAGCCGAGTGAGTTGGGATGTGTTGAAGATAGTGGTTCGTGAGTATAGATGAGCTTTCAAGTAGGTCTTAGGCGGGGAGCGAGGCTAGTATGTCGAGATTTTGAGAGAGATGTCCTAGCTAGAAGTGTCGGTAGGTAGTGAGCGTTTAGGATAGGAGGGTAGCGGTTGAGGTCTAGACTAGTTCCATGAGGGTGACCTTAAGAGTGGGTGTGAGTATAGGTAGTTGGCGTAGTTCTAGAGGTGGATGAGAGAGCTAGGAGTTGATCCGGAGGATTGTTGAGGGGAAGTGTTGTGAGGCGGGTTAGTATGCCCAAGGGATGAGTAGGTAAAATCAGTGGTTGGTCTTTGAGGATAGGCGCTGGTGATGAGGGTCTTGGAAATTCTTGGTTGGGAGTAGCACGAGATGGATTTCTGCGTAAGAGTTGGTCGAGAGTGGCAGGTGTGAGATGACTAGTATGAGTTGGATTCTTAGAGGTGGATGGTTAGTGGTATCTCTTTGATTTCGTGCTTATGCTTGGTAGTTGTGTGCAGATCCTTGGTGATATGATGTGATGAGCCTCGTTGATGTGATGATGTGCAACTTATGTTTTTGGTATGCGACCATCCTTGATGTGTTATGTCCTACTATAAACGTGAGATGTGATTGCTATTCTATATACAATGCATGAAGATGGAAATGTTAGAAGCTGAATTATTGAAATTTGATTCTAACTTGGAGCCTAGGAAGGAAATACGAGATTAGCCTTAGAGGTGGATGATTCCACCTCTTGAGATTTGAAAATTTATTGATTAATGTCTGGTTAGGGAATTTTGAATGGTGTTTAAAAAGGACTGAGTTGGATTTAGAGAAATCGAATGCGATTGATAACTTCAATGATTTTGAGACCAGACCTTTTCAAACTAAGAACCCTCTTGAAATTTTCTAACCGAGCTTGTATTATGACGCCCCACGAAGTGGATACATACATTTTATAGGGGCCCTTATAGATTGCTTGCTAAGACCTAGTGGAGATGATGTAATGCTTTTCGAGTTATGATATAGCCGAGAAGTCGGAGTAAGGATGTGGTAGGGGCCCACATTACATTCTTGCTACGATCTATTGAAGATATTATGATTATCACAACGGTACTGTGACGATCTTATATGGGCACTTATGAGGTGCTTACGAGACCAATGACATGATCCTTGAACTCACAAATTCTAAACTTCATCCCCTGTTTTAAAATTATTTTAGTCTAGGGGACGAGACTTGTTTTTAGAGGTGGATGATGTAAAGGCTCGGATTTTCAAATCCTAATTTTTCGGAAAAAGAGAATTAAAAATGAAATTTAATCGGTTTTAAAACTCGTTTAGAGGATTCCGACCGGAATATAAAATTTGACGCATAATATCCATCCTTTTACCTCAAAAATTCAAAATAATTATCGGATGGCGATATCCTTGTCGATTTTAAAAATCTAATTGATCGAGAGAGCGAGAGTCATGAAAACTAACATTTGAAAACTAATTGCGGGATTCAAAATTCACGTATTCGGGATTTATTCCGGGTATTGTTTTAACCAATTTCACACTCTACCCTCACCCACTCCCTCCTACCTTACCCTGCAACCCGAACCCATCCCCTTCCTATTTCACCCCTCACTTTCACCTGCTCACCATCACTGTCATCATCATCGTTCTTCACCATCACCTTCACCGACTCCCTCCCTCACTCTCCCGCTCCCATCGGTGCACCATTCCCGCTCCATTTTGATTCATCTCCATCACACATCGTCACCATCACCATTTTACCAACATCATCGTCGCCACCATTCCATCACCACCGTCTCCTCCTCCTTCTTCCCTCCTTCCACCTCGAGCCCCCAGGAGAAGGTCCACGCACCCCTGGTAGCCACCACTAGCAGCCGGAGCACCCAAGAAGCTCCCCAGCGCCGCCGCAAGCCACCGGAATTCCGTCGCTCCGTTCGAGCGCGAACAATCTTCCGGTAAGCCGTTCTCCTTCGTTCCTGATCCAAATCACCCCCGAGCTCCTCCATCACACTCACCCATGTCTAACGCAGGTCCGACGAGCAATCGCGAGCCACCGACGACACCCAGATCTCCGATCGAGAGCTCTGAAGTCACGAACATCCTCGGTGAGCGTTCGAACCTCATTCCTTTTCCTTGATTTGTTTCGATTCTTTTCTTGTCCTCGGGTGGTCTGAGAGTGTATGAGGGCTGAGTGTGGAGAGGGTGGGCGAGATCGAGAGCTCCGGCGAGCATCGAAGGCGACGAGGCAAGCTCGTGAGAGGCTTAAGTTAGCTGGGTCGAGGAGCGAGTGGAGCCGAGCGCGAGTGCTGAGCGAGTGACGATGAGCGAGTGAGATCGAGAGTGTGCGACGATGAGTGCAAGCCAAGGGCGGAGAAGCCAGACTAGCCCGAGCGGGGGCGATCCATGGAGCCGGAAGCGGGTTGAGCTTCGTCGATCGTGTGCATGCGGGAACCTCCGGTTTGAAACAAAGAAGAAGATGAATTGTGGGGCCACCTCCTTGCTTGTTATATTATTTATTCCGGTTGGGTTTTATTTGCGAGTTCGGTTCGGTTGGATTTAAATGGGTTTGGTTCGGTTCGGGTTTAACCGTTTACTTATTTAATTATTTATTGAGCTAATTAATATTATTTGAGTATTTAAAAGAGAAAATATTATTTTGGAAATTTTCTAAAGGGTTGATTTTATTAAATAAAAATGGTTTGGACTTAAGGGATTCAGAAATATTTTATAGAAGTATGTTAATAAATGGTGTTTAAAACATCTATAATATTATTGGGACTTGAAGATTTAAAAAGGAATTTGGAAAAGAATTTCAAAGTTGGATAGTGATTTAAGATAATAAACTGAAAAAGGAATTTAACGAGTATTTTCAAGGGTCGGAATTCTTAATTGTTTAATTTGGATTTTGAAATGGATTTGGGACTAACTTGGGAACCCGACTTATTCGATGACTAACTAGCATGATAAAATGATCGTTAGACTGACGGGATGATATGTCTGACTAATAGCATGACTTGTGGTGAATTATATTAGAGATTAAAGGTTAGTTAATTACTTAATTAAGATAATGATGATATATATATATCCGTATGCAGAGTATGAGTAAAAAATGATAGTATGCGAATTTGGCTAAGTATGATATGAAGGTTATCTTAAGCTGATGAGTTGGCAAGTTATGATGAAAACGATATGAGATGGTGAAACGAGATGAGAAATTGATTTGGGACATTAATGTTGTTGATGATGGGATGGTTAACTTATATATGCTTTATGTGAATCTTGTGTGTGTTATTTGATATGCTTTGTGTAAGTTAGACTTAGACTTATTATGTTACTTATCTTCTAGGTGAGCTCTAATCTGCCTGGATTTGCTTGATTGCTATATTGCTTTCATTCTGCGCTTCTCCAAGTAAGTTCTTTGAACTTACTCATGATGGGCGCTCTATGCACTGGGTGTTATATAGTAGGCTAGTGTTCATGCACCATACGACTTAGAATCACGCTTAGGATCTAAAATGGAAACCTTATGACTTGCTATATGTCTTTGCTAGAAAACGGCCGTTATAGGTGTTTATTGGATGTGACCTTTTTCTCTATTCTTGTCATCTTAGTGGGGCTTATTATTGAAAGTTGCTTGCACTTGATGGGTGAGGCAGGCTTTTTGGTAATAAGTCGCCATAGGACTCTTAGAGCATTAGGCCTTATATGGGTGTCGTTGTTTGCCTTCCCTTCATAGTTAGTAGGCTCCTTACGTAGGGACGGCCTGCACCGTGGGTGAGCTAGTTCCCTTTGAAGGAGTTGCTAGATGATTCCTTATGAGCCTAGAGGGACATGTTATTTGGTATTTCTTGTAACTGCGCGCCTCTTTATTTATGTCCGCACTTAATTATTCGTATGCTTGTCTGTTTAATTTCCGCTTTGCATTACGCATTTCATTTTAGGAATAAGATGCTTATTATATGCCTCTTAGAGTGTGTTTACACACGCGCATGAGTGACCTGATAATTGACCCAGATCCCCCTCATTTTTTTAGATTCAGGTAACCGCTAGCCGCTATCTTTGCTTATATGGATGCTTGGCGGGTTCAGACTTTTGGCGTTAGATTGAGAGATCGAGAGACCACTAGACTTCCTCTCTTTTACTTTGTTTTGTCCCGGCTCTGCCGTGGCACCTTTGGGATTGTATTTTGCTTTAACTTCACTTATGCTGGTTGCATGCCTAAATGGATTTTCCGCGTTGTAGACTTAGGACAGGCATATGGGTTTACCCCGGGTCTCCGACGGACCTTTCGGATTTGGGTGAGAAATCCTGCTTTAAACTATAAATCTTTGGTTTCAAACCTTCAACCTGTACTCGGAGCGCAAGATCCTAACGAGGGCTTTTATCCCTCAAAACGTAACTCGGGAATCATAATCCCGGGGCGTTACATTTGGGCATTGGGGTTAATGGTTCTTGGAAACGTGGGTAAATAACTGAGATTTACTAATTAAAATAGGAGTATTTGTTTCATCATATTCTTGGTGTAGTGGTTTATTGGTTCATGGAAATATGAGTAATTGGTTCAATGGATCATAATGTGGGGAAAGATTTTTTTGTTCATGTAAATATGAGTAATTGGTTCACTGATTCATCATATCCCTGCTCATTATATCAATAATAACTGGTTCACCATATTTTACAGATATCGGTTCAACAAAAACGTTTGTGGTTCATGAGAAACATAGTATTGTTCATTGAGTGTGGTTTAGTGTGTGTAAAGTTGTGTTGTTCAGAGATATAAGTGAGATTGGATAATGAAAATTTGAATATTTGGTTTCATCATATTTGTTGGGTATTAGGGTTAGTGGTTCTTGGAAAATATGAGTATTTTTTTCATGATATTCTTGGGGTAGTGGTTTAATGGTTCAGAGAAATATGAGTAATTTGTTCACTGGTTCATAATGTGGGGAAAAAGTATAGCTGGTTCATGGAAATATAAGTAATTGGTTCACTGGCTAATGAAAATACGAGTATTTTATTCATCATATTTGCTTGTTAGTGGTTCATTAAAATAGGTGTAATTGATTCACTTGTTCATAATTGGGAGGGGAGGGGGCGGAATGGGGGTGTGAGAGAAAGAGTGTTATGTGGTTTAATGTTGTTTGGTTGAGCGATATAACTGACTATTTGGTTCATCACATTTGTCAAATATTGGTTCATGAAAAATTAAATATTATGGTTAATTAAAAAATAGACATGTCGTTTCAATTTTTCCTATCAGTTATAGGGGTAGTTATGTCATTTTGCATGTTGTAGTTGTCACTCTGCAGTTTATTTAAGACAACTTTCCACTCTTTTTTGTAGAGCGTGTGATCATTTTCAAAATTGCTTCCCTCCTTTTTGTTCTAAACCCTACCTTCTCGTTGTCGTTTCAGTTTCCAATCTCAAATCCTCCATTGTCGGCAAATGTAAGCTTGAATCAGAGTTTTTATTTACATTTTATTTGTCAGTAAGCTTGAATTGGAGATTTTATTTTCATTTTTATTTAACTTTGTTTTTGTTATTTGATCATGCAGTTGGTCGTTGTCGTTTAAAATGGAAAATCGTGAAATTGACGGTGAGTATACTCCACTTAATCTGATATTTGTTGGTTAAATAGATTGTTTTCACTTGTTTTGATTAATTTTTTGGTCACAGTAGGTCTAAATATTGTTACTTTTCGAATACATGTTTGTGTTATTTACGTATGTGATAAGCTTTTGAAATGAATAGAAGTTGTTCATGGAAATCACACTATCCGGCTCAGCATACAGAGATTGTCTGTTTCAAGGAATGGTTGCGGTTTTTACGAATGTGATTTTGTTATTTAATAATGTGATCAATTTTAGAAAAGGAATAGTAGTGGTTTATCGGAATTGCAATAACTAGTTCATCATACAAAGATTGTCTGGTTCATGAAATGTTCAGTCAAAGGTTCACTATGAAAATGAGTTGTTAACTACAAAAATGATCCATGGGAATACATCTATGTCTTATTTACGTATGTGATAAATTTTAGAAAGGGAATAGAAGTGGTTTATGAAAATTACAATAACTGGTTGACCAAACAAAGATAATGTGCTTCTTGAAATGTTCAGAGAAAGGTTCACTATAAAATGGGAGTGTGGTGTATGAAAGTTAGGACAGTGGTATCTAACATATTATTGATATATATTTTTATTTGAATGTTTGCAGATGAACTACCACTATATGTTGTGCTTGAAAAATTCAAACGAAAACCTCAGAAAACTGAATAAGTGAAGAAGGTAGTTAAGAAGAGGAGGACGATTGTTAAAGAACCAGATTCTGACAGTGAGGATGCAATTCTGGTAAAGGGAGAAAAAGAATCCAAAGTTAAATCTAAAACCATTAATACAGTAACAGGGAGAGTTACATACTTTAGTATACAATGTCGCACACATCCCTTTAGTTTTGCTGAATCATTTGAATCTCTCAATGATTCTAAAAAAAAGCATACAAGAGCTTGGTTTTGGTAATCTTCTGAAGTTACAAATGAAAAATCTCCCATTGTATTTGTCATATTCGCTTGTTGATAACTTTATTGCTGATCGGGTTTCAGGGAGAACACCTGATGGAGATACAATTTTAATTGAAGATGTTGATGTCGCAATTACTATGGGGTTGCCACTATGGTCAATGACAATGCATGTGGATCTTGACTTCAATTCAAGGACGGATGAGGGTCTTCATTTGTGGAAGAATTCTGTAGTTTTGGGGGGCAAGAGGATATTTGCTGCGGATGTGGTGAAGAAGATGCTAGTTGATAAAGATGGAGGAAAATTTTTCAAGATCTGTTTTGTTGTGCTTGTTATATCATCATTGATTGAGTCTAACTCAAATGGCACTGTTAATTTTAATTACTTTTATATATCTGAAAATGTAGATAACATCAAAAACTTTAATTGGTGTGAGTTTTTGCTTGATCGGCTTGTTGAGGCAAAAAAATCATGGGCACGTAATAAAACCTTTATCTTCACAGGTTCAGTCCCATTTCTTGTGGTAAGTGATATAAATATTTAAGATTTTGTTTTTGTTTGTATATTTGTTTATTATTCTAATATTTTCTGTTACATTTTTTTTTATTATTACAACTCTTTTATCTTAATCGTGTTCAATTTCAAAGGCAACAAAGATTGAGATCAGTTCCAACCCTTGCTAACTGATCAAATGTATCAATTAAGGAAAGGGAAGCACATGAGATGAAAGGGAATGGGTTTAGATGGGGTTGTGTATTACCAAGGCTCTGGCTCGATTCAATCCCTCACTAAATACCTATATTTGAAGAACCCAATCTTGATGTACCAGTCATAAGTGGGTACATTGAAGGTCCACTTAAAAATATAAGCTTCTCCGCTTGTTTGTTTTATACGTGGTTCATCAAACTAATAGCATATGCAAATATATGTCGTTCATCATACTAATAATATATATAACATAAAATAACAAGTGTGTGAAGGTGAGCAATCTTTACTGGCTGAAAAGACAATGGATCAAGCGAAGGTTTTTGACGAGCCTGGGAAAGAAGTAAGTTTTTTCTTTGCCTCTGGTTCATCATATTTTTAAGATATGGTTCATCATCGTCCAGAGACATTGGTTCATCAATTTCTCACAGATTTTTGTCTCTGGTTTATCATATTTCTTAGACATTGTTCGTCATCGTTTAGAGACATTGGTTCATCAATTTCTCATATATTTTTGTCTCTGGTTCATCATATTTTTAAGACATGGTTCATCATCATTTAGAGACATTGGTTTATCAAACGCATTAGATCAATGTCTATATATCTAGACTATTTTGGTTCATCAATTTTAGAGATTGGTTCAGTGGTTCATATAACTTGCACTCTCTTTCAGATTTTGAAGAAATAGTTGCAAATTTATTCATTCATGATAGGTTTCTGAAAATGAGCAACCAATCAAGGGGGGAACAACAAATGAGCATGCTTAGTTGTAAAGGTCATGGAAAAGAAGTAAGTTTTTTGGTTTTTTATTTATTTATTTATTTTCAGGTTAATAATATAAAATGTCTTTTGTATTTATAGTATTACTACTTGAATTGTAGGAAATGAAAGCGAGGTACAAGGTTGAGATGTGCCTATTAGTCAAGACCTTATGAAATGTAGTGGAGTGCACATTTGAGGCCGTTGCTAAGAAATACGAAGATGCGAAAATCAATTATTTTAATCATGCAACACAGCGCATTGTTTGCCAACAACCGTCAATCTCGCTTGATATAAGTTCAACTCCATATGAGTTCGCAAATAATCTAGAAATTGATAGGCTAATGCGAATTGTCAACATTGCCACTTCAAAGAAAGAAGAGTTGGATAAGCTGCGAAACTCTAATCCATCATGGAGTCTTGGGCTCACCCTCCTGAAAAACCAATTACATTTGCTAAAGTTTTTGAAACTATTGAGAAAACATTTCCAAAGGCTCCCTGTGGGGACATGGCTTCAATTTTTGATATTGTGGTTGTGTCAACTAGAAGTTAATGTGGAAGCAAGTCTTAAGAACCCTCAGCAGGGTTTAGCGGCTGTTGCATTATTTCAAACATAAAAAAATAATGTAATTCATTTAATAATGTTTATTTAAATTTATTATTTATGGGTTATGAGATTATGAAGTATTGCGTATGTGGTTTACCAGTTTATGAGAAATTGGTTCAACATATATTTCAATTTTTTTGTTTAGAAATAAACATCCAATTGGGTGATCATATTCAGGATTTTTGTTGTAGGATGATAAGAAAGCAAAAAATAATGCTGAAAAAAGAGTACAACCAGCAAGGGATGTCATTCCTTCAAAAGATATGAGGAGCCCATATTATGAAAGATTTGTTAATCCTACTCAGAAGAGGCATGGGTTGGTTGTTAAGCACTATAAATATGTGACAGATGATGGGGGCGATATTATGTAAATGCATCCCTTTATGGTTCATTATATCGTTTCTGGTTGGTTCATGATAGTTTCCTATTTGGTTCATGATATATGCTAGTTTGGTTCAACATAGCATGCATGTTTGGTTCATGAACCGTTTTTCCTTTTTTTTCATGATATTTGCTCGTTTGGTTCATGTTTGTAGCTCTTTTTGGTTCATTATATCATTTATGTTTGGTTCATGACATGCCCGGACCTGAGGCGAGGCCCAACAGACCGTCACCTCAGGCCCACATTCATTAGGGGCCCAATGGTTATATGTATGTATATATAATATATTAAAAGTAATTGAATACACATAAGGAGCACAAGAACAATTTTGTATTTTGGAAATTGACACGGAAAAGCAGGAGTAAGGGTGAGGTGGAGTGCGGACGCAAGTTCAAATCCCATATCCACCCCATTACGCCTCCATTTTTTTTTCTTATTATTAAAAACATCAAAGTTTTTTTTTTGTTGCTATTATTTTTTTTGTTTTTCTTTATTTTTTTTATTAAAAACATCAAAGCTTTTTTTTTTGTTGCTACTATTTTGTTTTGTTTTGTTTTTATACTTTGATGTTTCCGTTTTGCTCCTTTTTTATATTAAAAACATCAAAGTGTTTTTTGTTGCTACTATTTTTTTTTTTTTATACTTTGATGTTTGTTTTGTTATGGTTGAAAATAGTAAAGAGCCCTATTTTGAAATCTTGCCTCAGGCATTCAAAATCTCAGGTCCGGCCCTGGTTCATGATAGGTGCCTGTTTTGTAACACCCCCTTTTATAACCCAAGGGAATGCCACAACGCCAGTGATTACTCGGACTTTAATGTCTTTGTAACCACCTTAGGCTTATAGGGACATAAAATCATCCTCCCATAAACAAGATGATAATAATAAGGGTTAATTGCACAAAATATCATGACCTTTGTAGATAGTTGCGCTTAATATCCCAACCTTGTAAGATTTCGCGAAATATCCTGAACTTTGTTGTTAGTTGCGCTCTCTACCCTGTATGAGTTTCTTAAATTAATAAAATCACTAACATAATATGAAAATTACACAAAGACACCAATATTTTTCAAAAAAAAAAAATATCCCCCATTTTAATCAAAATAAAAAAAGGAAATTTATGTTATACATATCAAAATGCGTGCTCTAAAAAAATTAAATAAGATCAATTACTTAAAAATAAATTTATATCTTATCATATCTTCTTTTCCTTAAAATTATATTTTATAAAGCCATAGCTTTAATTTACGTAAGATTAATATGTAAGTACCATATTATATGCCCAATTAATCCAGTTTCCATGAGTATATACCCGATTTTGCCTATTTTTAATATATGTTTATCATATCTTTATTAATTATAAATAGTTATCATATATTTTAATATTTTTTTAAAAAAAAATATTTTATTTTATTTTAAAAAAATATTATATTTCATCTATGTATAGTTAGCTTTTTTTTTACAGAATCTTTTTTTTAATGCTATGAAATTTATATGAAATTTTTTTTAAGATTCAATCACAAGATACCACATAAGATGTTATGTAGTTTTAGCATATACTCCCTCCGTCCAAAAATACATGTACTTTTACTTTTTTAGCACGTATTTTTAGGAGCTAAAAACTATATAAAATATTAAATTTTTTATTAATTTTTTTAATAATTATAAACCTATTGATAATAAGTTTATAATTATTAAAAAAAATTAATAAAAAAGTTAATATTTTATATAGTTTTTAACTCCTAAAAAAATGTGCATGAATAGTAAAGGGACATGTATTTTTGGACGGAGGTAGTATAAAATAATATGGACCAAAACATATATATATATATATATATATATATATATATATAGAGAGAGAGAGAGAGAGAGAGAGAGAGAGAGAATAAATGTAAAAATCCTCATTTATAGATAGGTATATATATAAATTTATATTTTTTATAACATATTTTATTAAGAAAAATAATTAAAATTAATTATTTTAAATAATTATATTAATTATTTAAAGGAGTAAAGTTGCTATTTTCTATTTTAAATATATTAAGGGTACATTGAAAATATTTTTTGAATATGGGTGATTTTGTGTAATTTTTCCATCATCCGTGTAATTTTTAAATTTAATAAACTTATCTAGGGTAGAGAGCGCAACTAACACCAAAGGTTAGTATATTTCACGAAATTTTACAAGGTCGGGATATTAAGCGCAACTATCCATAAAGGTTAGGATATTTAGCGCAATTAACCCTAATAATAAATACTTAAATGAAATACAATTAAATCGCGGAAGACTTTAAGTGAAACAAATAAATAAATGTACAACAATGTCGTTACAATGTGTCGATAGCAAATAAAAGATAACATTTATACCCTGATGATAAAAGAGACTCTTGAAGCAAAACAATGGTAAAATACTAAAAATATTTGAAGACGATTATGACTCACATTTCCAACCTTCGACCTTGTAGTGCTTTATCCTAAACTTGTGAAAATCAGCCATCCAAACAAAGGGCGGGTAGTTCGCGAGAACTAGCAAGTGACGACACGAAAGCAGAGACAACTTTGGATTCAAGTGAGCATGAAACGATAAGAATTAAATCCAAATGAGATTCGAATATTTGAAGTAAATTGGCTTATTTGTGGCCCGACCCTCCTATGACACGGATAACCCGAAAGGGTTGAGTAAGAAAAGATGTAATAGGAATCATATCCCGATTACGGATGGAATATGACATAGCTTGAAATAAGTTATGATTACTACCAATTACGTTATTAGCACTTTAACACGTTGTCTAAACTAAGTATTGGATTAAAAGGTACTCAATGTGGCCCAAAATCGACCCAAAGGGCAAGACTCTTCCGGTGAGTTTTAAACCGCGGTCTGAGACAGTAAATTAAGAGTTGATCTCGTGTCCCCCAATACATAGTGCAAACTTCGCATTTGTTATTATGTATATTTATATATATTAAACTTCGCTCATATACTCACATTAAATACATTTTACAACTTTTAGATACATTAACACGAATTTACTTTTCAGAACATTCCTTCATTCACTTCCTCCCCTTAGATATATTTTAAGTCTTTTATATAGCTTGACACAAATCACTTCTTTATTGACGAACACCGGTCCCACCTTGACATAGTGGTTATGACCTACAACCATTTTGGTTGTGTAACACACCTCATCTGGAAGTGTGTAGTTTCATGAAACATTTAGACCGAGGAGTAACGGCCCCGACCTGACTCTACAACACTTTACTTTACAATTTCAACTTTATGATTCACATTGCTTTTTTATGATTGATAAGTTTTACTTTGATTGGTTTGGATTTAATTGATTTTCACTCGCAACAAACAATCCTCACATTGTTACTACTTATTGACAACATTGATCACAACGAAATAAACATAATGGATACATAAAAGAAACATATCCCTTTCTTAACCAATTAGCATGAATGAACAAAATAAATCATGCTTTAATAAAAAGGTGGGTATCTATGTCATTATTATATAGAGACGTCGAATAATAACATTATCCAATTATACTTGCCAAATTCAAACTAACGGATAAATAAATCACACAAAGCGGATGAATTGCAATTTATTTTAATTAATTTGGCAATCATTCCAATGGAAAGAAACAACTATAGACACGAAAGACACAAGTGAGCAAACAGGCTCGGAAGGTCACTTGCCTTGATTTGAAGTGGCAAACGTTGACTTAAACGGTTGGTCGGACTCGAATTCCTTCGTATGAGCGCAAGGGTAGCCTAGTCTTTACGAGCTAACAGAATTGGAAGCAATTTATGCCCAAAAAAAACATGGGTTAGAATATGGAATTTTAAAAACTGGAAAGGTCATAACTTGGACGGAATAAAAAGTATGGGAGGTATTATGCAAATAACCTTATTCAATCTTCAATCCGATACGCTCTTGCACAACGCTTTCCCGGCAAGTCTCCGGCTCCAGTTCGGCGAGCTCCTAGCGACGGCACGGCTTACGACGGCGCACGAGGCTGACGTCAACAGAATCTTGGTGGCTGGGCGCTCCTCCAGGTGGGGGATGGTGGTTCTGACAACGGTGGACGAGGGCTACCGAGTTGCTCCGGAGAGGTAATTCGAAATTGGGGGTTTTGGATTCAGGATGATTTTCTGAAAAAATATGTGAGGGGAAACGATGGTAGAGGCGTTTAGAATGCCACGGGACAGGTTGAGAGCTCGGAGGTGGAGAGAAGTGGTGATGGTGTGCTTCAAAAGTGAACCCGAGAGGGGTATATATAGGGGGAGGATTAGGGGACGGATTGAATTAAAATAAATCCGTAATCCAACTGAATAATCTCCTTCAACCATATCCCCATCCTCAGTTTGGTGAGATTCGGCCTGACTTGAGAGGATTTGGGTGAGTTTCGAATTTGGGGATAAGTTCGTCCGGTTGAGTTTTTATACCGAATCACAAAATTGGTTGCATAAATCTCATCTTCAACGAGTAAGGAACGTTCTAGAAACAAAAACGATATGATTCGAGTGAGATTTGAGGAAGTCGAAAATCACCCCATTTCAAAAGTGATTCGAACGGGCTGGAGGTAGGGGAAGGGTTCAGGGGCCGGTTCAACCCTTTTCTTTTAATATTTTCTAATGGTCCGGTTCACCTGAACCGAATGAAATAAAAGAAAATCGGTTCAAGCCTATATATATATATATATATATAGGGTTGGGTTCAGGTGCAAAGGTCACCAAAAGTGAGAAGGAAAGAAGTAATTTAATTGGTCCAAATAGATTAAAATAAATAATATTAATTTATGTCGAAAAAACGCGTCAACCCAACCGTTCCCCACGCACTTCCCTACTCCCCCATTCGCACCACCCGCGCTTGCACCACACGCGCTAGGGATTGAACCGTGGACATTGGTATAGTTACACAGCAACGCAACCATTTTGCCAATTAGTATCTCTTGTCATTAATTGCATCTACTAATATTTACTGTGAAATGCCTCAAAATCTATTTTACAATTTTTAATATGTATATTTTTGTAATTATTATTAAAATGTTTTCAAGTAAATTTATTAACTATACATTAAGATACATATTAATATATATATATATATATATATATATATATATATATATATATATATATATATTTCATAATAAAAAAATTCACTCTTCTTTTAATTTTCTTTTAATGTTTATTTCTTAATTATTTATTTATTTATTTTTAAATAAAAGGGTTTATGAACCAATACTATTTATTTCATTAATCACTAATCTTTATTTCATGAACCACTACTATTTAATAATTGTAAAATTTTCATTCTTCTTTTATTTTCTTTTAATGTTTATTTTAATTATTTATTTATTTATTTATTGTAAAATAAAATATTTCATGAACCAATATTATTTATTTCATGAATCAATGCTATTTATTTGATGAACCACTACTATTTATTTGATGAACCACTACTCTCTATTTATTTAATGAATCACTTGGTATAAAAACTCTGAACCACTTCGTATAAAACCCATTGACCTTGGTATTTAAACCCTGAACCACTTATTATAAAACTATGAACAACTTGATATCAAAAACCCTGAACCACTTGGTATAAAACCCCTGAATCACTTGGTATTAAAATCCTGAACCACTTGTTATTAAAATCCTGAACCACATAGTATTAAACCCTGAACCACTTTGTATTAAAACCCTGAACCACTTGGTATAAAACCCCTGAACCACTTGGTATAAAACCCCTGAATCACTTGGTATTAAAATCCTGAACCACTTGGTATAAAACCACTGAACCACATAGTATTAAACCCTGAACCACTTTGTATTAAAACCCTGAACCACTTGGTATTAAAACCCTAAACTTGGTTTAAATCCTTGAATCACTTGGTATAAAAACTCTAAACAACTTGGTATAAAAACCCTGAACCACTCTCTATTTATTTCATGGAACAATACAATATTAAAACTCTGAACCACTTGGTTTATAACCCTGAACCACTTGTTTAAAAACCCTTAACCACTTGGTTTTAAAACCCACTCAAATATCATCCAAATTAGATTTACAGGAAATTTGAGATTTATACTGATCTCATGGTCCAAATCAACCAAATTCCAAAGGATATGTTATACAAACAGCTAAACAAATGTATAGAAAAGAAAAGGAGATTATGGAGAGGGGAGAAATATACCAATTCAATAAGCAAATTTGATAAAGAGATTCCATCGCTAAGCATGAATAAAACGAAATTGTAAGTTAAAGTTGAAAATTTTGTTCTTTAGATGAAAAAATCAGAAGGACAACCTCACAATTGGACAAAACCCCAATAATCAAAATCATATTGAAATCATCCAAAACACACAAACGCTCCCTCTATTCTCTCGCCTTCCTCCCCCGTGTCGCCCAGCGCCGGCTCCGTCCTTGGCAGCTCGTTCTCTGCCGACTCCATCAACCGCTCCCTTGATTCCGGTCTAGTCGTTGACCAAGCCTCGATCAGTTTCACCATAGGACCTCCGAGCAATTCTCCGCAGTTTCCGACCGGAAAGGAGCTGCAATAGAAGACCTTAAGGGCGTTGTTGTCGTCGGTGGAGTGGTGCTCGACCTTGTAGACCATGCCCACCTTTGTCATGGCCAAGCACGCCAAGCTGATCATATGCCCAGCTCTATGGCAACCGCGACACGTTCGAAGTGGTTCAGTACAAACAAGATTGGTGTGCCCTGGCCTTCCGCAGTTATGACAGACGATGGACTGCCCATCTCTAGTGGTGGTCATGCTTCTCTGCTGGTTACTAGCCCTCATTCCTCCTATAGAGGTAGGTGTCGCTGCCCTCTTTATTAAAAAATAAAAATCACTAGTGGGCCAGCATACAGACATGACATGAATTGGTTCATCTAAGAAAGAGTAATTGGTTCAACTAACATTAATGGTTCAACATATAAATAGGTTTGGGTTCAGCATAAATAATAGTATATGGTTCAACATAAATAAAGCTAACTTGAGTGGGCAAGCATATAGATAGACATTGGTTCCGCTGACACAAGACTATATGGTTCAACAAACAAACGGGTATGGATTCAACATAAACAAGAGGCACTTTAGTGAGCCAGGATATAGAGAAACATTGGTTCAGCATATGCAAGAATATATGGTTCAACAAACAAACAAATATTGGTTAATAAAAAATAAAAATCACTAGTGGGCCAACATATAGACATGACATGAATTGGTTCATCTAACAAAGAGTAATTGGTTCAACTAAGATTAATAAATAGGTTTGGGTTCAGCATAAACAATAGTATATGGTTTAATATAAATAAAGCTCACTTGAGTGGGCAAGCATATAGATAGACATTGATTCAGCTAACACAAGACTATATGGTTCAACAAACTAATAGGTATTGGTTCAACATTAACTAGAGAGCATTTTACTAAGCCAGGATATAGATAAACATTGGTTCAACATATGCAAGAATATATGGTTCAACAAACAAATAGATATTGGCTAATAAAAAATAAAAATCACTAGTGGGTCAGCATATAGAAATGACAAGAATTTGTTCATCTAACAACAAGTAATTAGTTCAACTAAGAGTAATGGTTCATGAAATACATATATCAATATGGTGGTTCAGGAATTAAAAATACATTGGTTCATTAAAATAAGAGTAACTGGTTTATATAACTTACCTATTTGTTCTGTAAATAGAATCAAATAGAACAACATCTCCACATATTGAGAAGTTTTTCCTGGATATTGGGTCTGCCATAATATCATTTTCAATCGGTCATCTTTACCAAGATCATAGTCGAAGTAAAAGGCATTGCATATCTCTTTCTTTGTAATTAATTTGTTTATCAACATCTCGGCATCAGAATCTTTCACGTAAGCCATCAAATCTCTCTTGAAGTTGTTTAATTGCACAACGGATGCAAGAGCCTCTGACGATCCACCCATCATTGTTTCGTATAGCTTATAAGCTTTAACAACACCAAGTTTCGATTGAGCACAATCCAAAACAAACTTTCGATGAATCATTTCCAACTTGAAGTTGGACTATGCAAAGTTTCCTATACACTTATCCCTAAGTGCATGTGTGTGACGTTGAACCATATAGTCTTGAAGTTTGACCACTAATGCCACTTTTTTATGTCATTTTTTGTTAATGATTATGCCATTTTTTTTTACTGTCGACTACTGATGCCACTTTTTTTATGTCATTTTTTTTACCGGGATGCCATTTTTCAAAGTAATGTTTTGATCCCATTGTTCAAAGTAGTGTTTTGATGCCAAAATTTTAATGACATTTTTTCTTTAATGTGATGCCAATTTTTCAAAGTAGTGTTTTTATGTCATTGTTCTAATGTAATTATTTGATGTCACTTTTTTAATAAAATCGTTTGATGCCACTTTTTTTAATTAATTAGTTGTATATCGATATATTTTCATTGATTCAACCTTTTTTTCTACTGATGACACATTTGTGATTACACATTCAACTTCATTTATGCAATCATTTATGATGACATTTTTATTCGTTGATGATATCTGTGATTACACTTTATTGATCTCAATCATTTGTGATGACATTGTTTGTTGATGACATTTTTATACAATTGATAACATATGAGCTTAAAATTTGATTACACTTCATTGGTGACGTTTTTATTGGTGACACATTTGTGATGATATTTAAGAATCTAATGACATGAAATACCATGTAACATGTCTTCCCTCCTCTTTTTTACTGGGCTTGGGACTAGTTATGTACCAAAACATAAGTGGAGTTAAAAACATGTTATCACCTAGCTAGCAAAACATATTGATTACAAATTAACTGAACATTTGATGAAATAACATTAGCTCCATGAATATGAAAATTAACTGAACATTTGATGAAAGAATGAACAAATCAATTTCAATTTCTAAACTAGGAAATAATGAGAAAGAGTTGATTTACAACTCCAACTCTCCCAACCCATAATCCCCAGTTAGTTCCGAAACCGTTTCAAAATCCGAATCAACTAGTTAGACATTCCGACCTTTTGAAAATGCTCGTCAAGTTCCTTTTTTGATTTAAATCCAATAATAACTTTTCAATCTTCAAGTCTCATAATATTATATTTTTAAATCTCAAATAATATTATTATATTTTAAATCTCATCACTAATATTATATAATGTTATATCCCATTTGTTTAATATTAATATTTTAAATACCATGTTATAAACACTTTCATAAAATACTTCCAATTCCCTTAAAAATCTCCACTATTTTTATTTAATAAAATCAGCCAAAACCAAAACCAAACCCTTATTTATTTGTGAACCCCAATTTCGAATGGAAGAAAATAATAGGCCCAAGCCATTCCATTTCTTTCTTTTTAAAAACAAAATTAGGCCCAAAATATAGAAAAGAATGGATTTGGAAATTAAGCCCAAAAATCAGCCCACCTCCTTTCCATTTTGAAAGCCGGAATTAGAAAAGAAGGGGCCCCATGCCATGTGGCTGCCAAGGTGGAGGCGCGGGACTAGGCTCCTTTCTTCAACCCATTTCCCAAAAGCTATTCGAAAGAATACAGAGGGGCAGGCGGCGGTTTGCAACGAAGGAAAGGAGAAGGAGGGAGGGAGGCTCGCCGGCGCCGATTTCGAGATCCGACCATCCAACCCGACACCAAGCAACAGAGAATCGACAAGAAAGGAGAGAGAGAAAAGGAGAGCTCATCGAGGGAGTCGTCTCGCCGGAAATAGAGCTCAGGGAGGCGGTGTCCGGGTATGTCGAGGCGGATTCTTCAATCAGAAGTGCTGGGGAGAGATATGGAAGGTCAAAGGAGGAAGCTTTAGCTTGATAAGAGGTGAATGAGAGAGGTCGAGAGGAGTCGAGACATTACCGCGACGAAACCGAAAAGAGGGCAGGGAGGAGGCTGCGCTTGGAAGATCTCCGGGGGCTTCTGCTGGTGGTCGTCGAGGAAGATGTGGGTGGTTCTGCTACTGTTAACGGGCGGAGGAGGAAGGACGAGATGCGGATGCTCGGTTTGGTGTCACGGGAAAAACAGGGAGCTCAGGGGAGGCCTCAGCCTTGCTTTACGGGAGACGACGACGAAGGTTGTGGTGGTGGAACGGAGGAGTGTGGTGGCGGTGAGTTGGTGGCGATGGGGCTGGAGAAGCCGGCCTACAGAAGGAGAGATTGGGGCTTGGGGTCCTCGACACAAATACAGAGAGAGTGTGTGTTTGTCGTTGGGATGAGAGTGTGGAATGTGAAGGATGGGTTGTCCTCATTTTGTTTTGTCTTGTGGTGGTAAAAGAACCCAAGGTCTGTTTATATGGGGAAAAGGCAGGGGTGGGCATGGCCGGGTATCCGACACGAATCGGATAATTATGTCGGATACCCGAAACCGTTTAGCATAAAAAGGCCGAACCGTGCACGAACCGTTATAAACCGGGTATCCGACACGGTAAAGCTATTCGGATCCATGTCGGATACCCGTGTTATCCGACACGAACCGTTAGCCATTTTATTTTATTTCCTGGGTTGAGTCACTGAAGTTTACAAACAAAAAATGGGTAGAAAATTGATTCAATCAACAAGGCAAAAGGAGAGCTTTTTCTTCCCTTTTTCCTTCCTTTAATTTCTTATTTGCCATTATTTTTCAAACAGTGAACTTAATTTTTCAAATTTGAGGATGATAGATCTAAGAATTTAATTTGTTCGTCAAACAGTGAACAACCACAATCAAACATACAACCTAGATCTGAAATTGAAGCCATTTTTCAAATTTGACAAAGGAGGATGACAGATCTGGGAACATTGACCTAGAATCTGCAAAGACATACTCAATTTGGCTTTGAGATAGAGTTTGAGGTATGGGTTTTTGGATTCTTTTGTTCTTGACAGCATCCTCTTCTCCTCGTCACTGCCTTGTCGCGATGAGCCGCCTCTTCGCCTCGTCGTTGTCAACGTGAGCCGCCTCTTCGCATCCTCGTTCCGCCATCGTGAGTCGCCGCCTAGTTGTGACAGAGTGTAAGGTGTTGTCTCTGTTTCGATTAGGGGCCGGTAGCGACTTGCAGGGAAGTGACCCGCCTCATCGCCGCCTCCGTCATGGACACGGTCTCCGTCGCCGCCTCGTCGAGCCACCAGAGATAGATGTGAGAGAAGCAGTGACTTGAGAAATTTGAGAGGGAGAGAGAGTGAAGAGTGAATATTTAGAGAGGATGTGAGAGAGTTAGAGGACAGAGAATCAGTGCGGCTAGGGTTTTGTATTTAACAAGTTGAAAGGTTTTATATACTAAAAAAAAAAGCAAGGAAAAGTGAAAAAAATAAAAACCCATTCGGATTCGAACCTGGGTTATGACCTTAACACACAAAAACCAAATTGGGCCAAGACCATCTAGGCTACACAACTTTATTGATTCTAAAGAATTGTATTTACATTAGAAATATATCACCTTACCTATAAATTAAAAAAAAAATTTAAACGGTTCGTGTCGGGTATTCGATAAAGGGATATGCCCGATCCGAACACGAACCGTTTAGAGCCGTGTTTTCTCGGTTCGTGTCATTATCGTGTCATGTTTTTTCGGTTTCGGGTTTTTTCGTGTCGTGTTTTCGTGTCGTGTTTTCGGTTTCGGGTTTTTCTGCACACCCCTAGGAAAAGGGGTGTGGAATTGGGGCTGAATTTGGACAGAGACAAAGAGAGCAGGGGTTGTTTGGAAATTAAAGGTGAGATGGGGGAGAATAGGTGTTTGCAAGAATATGATTTTTAGGGTACCTAGGGAATACAAGGGGGTCTTGACCATTTTCCATTTTTGTGGGTGCAATGGTGTGTGAGGAAGAGAAAGGAGTGGGAGCTGCTAGTTCAAACGGGTAATGAACGAGAGGGAGTAGGTACTGCAAGTTGCTGCTACTGATCGACCAGAAGAAGGGAGGGAAAGAGTTGCCTAGCTGGGGCTGAGCAAACAAGAGAGGAAGAAGACAAAAATGGTCCCAATCCAATTTCGAAATACCCGAGAATAAATACCGAACCCCGCTCTCTCGATCTTATTTCGACTCGGTCAAAGCAAATTTTAAGATTTGCTAATTCGAACATCATTTTTCATTCCTCGGCACCTGAAAGCGGAATAAAATCTATTTCGTATAAATTCCAAATTTTGGCCGAAATCCGTTTTAAGAGTTTCAATTTCGATTTAGTAATTAAAGACGAGTTTTCCTTGAAATATCTGAATTAAATCCGATTTAAATTCATTTTTAATTTCTTATTCCGAAAATTAGGATTTAAAAATCCGAGCCTTTACAATATAATCCTTTTAGAAGCCAGTCAAAGAAGGATTTGGGACAAGTAATGAGTAAAAAAGCCATTGATTCCATAGTATTAAAGTTAGTAAGAGAACGAATTAACTAAACTTCAGACAAATGCCAATGTCATTAATGTACAGTATCACATCAGATTTGGATGGACTAAAAAAAATCATGTGCTCACAAACACAAGAAGATATCTAAATAGATAACTTGTCTTACGCAACAGATTCCTAAAACACTTTATCGTTAAAAAAGCAACCTCCTTAAAACCCAACTTAAGAACAAACTTCAATAAGACTAACTCCAATGGTTAAGTGTGCAAATGTACATATTTGCACAAGGTGTTTAAAAATGCACATCACTTTTTGATGTTTTACTCCATTTAGAGCTGGCAAAATCTGACCCGACCCGAAAACCCGACCCGACTCACCCGAACGCGAACCCGACCGAGACCCGAAAATCTGGAGCCATTCATAACTCGAACCCGAGACCGAACCCGACCCGAAACAGACCCGAACACAGATAAACCCGAACCCGACCCGACTCTGAACCCGACCCGACTCTGAACCCGACCCGACCCAACCCGACTCGAATTGAAATGGTTATTTAACATCAACATTTTAATACTTGAAAGTTAAATGTTTTTTTTTATTTTAACACAAGTTTATGATTATACTTTAACATATAAAACACCGATTATTTTTGTTAATTGTTATCATATGAATAAGAACCCAAGTAAAATCAATAGCAGATAAGTCAATGAGTCAAGTAAGTCAACCGCCATACATCAAATCAAAACATCGATACATATAACTTCCCTGTCTCCAATTTCTGAATAAGAAATTGATGGATAAGAAACATATAGGATATTCCTGTCACCAAAATGCAACATATATAATTTCTCAATTTCTGAATATGAACAGCAATTTCTGAATAAGAAACTCCATGTCTCCAATTTCTGAATATGAACAGCAAACTAGGATGAATTGCAAATTTCTCAATTTCTGAATATGAACAACATATATAAATTCCTGAACAACATATATAAATTTCTCAATTTCTAAATATGAACAACATATATAAATTCCTGAACAACGTATATAAATTTCTCAATTTCTGAATATGAACAACATATATAAATTCCTGAACAACATATATAATTTCTCAATTTCTGAATATGAACAACATATATAAATTCCTATGATCTTCAACTTGCTGTTGGATGAATTGCAAATTTGACAAGAAAGAGAGAGGCCGACTTTCACAACAGTCTTACCACTTTCACAACAGATCTGAAATCAAGGAAGAAGACGAGAGGCGCGAGAGGACCTGCGAGGCGCCGACGGGGAGGCACAAGCACACGTAACTGGCGCTTGTCCGAGGCCGACTGCGAGGCGCGAGAGGACTCCTACGAGAACATGTTGTCCTGAATCGAAGGCGGGATGACGGGCGACAGGCCGACGGCGATTGGTGCTGGCCGGAGGTACCCAGTCGGGGCCGACGAGCGACTGCTGCTGCTGAGGCTGCGAGCCTGCGACTTGTGACGAGCTACTGCTGAGGGCCTGAGGCTGTTGCCCTAATTTTTGTTTCTTTGATGAAAGTGAAATGTTGCCCAATTATTCTATTTCCCTCTCATTTGTTAAAAAACAAATTTCATTTCCCTCCCTCATAGGTTAAAACAAATTTCATTTCCCTCCCTCATATGTTAAATAAAATTTCAATTTCCCTCCCTCATAGGTTAAATAAAAAATTTCATTTCCCTCCCTCATAGGTTAAATCAAATTTCATTTCTCTCCCTTATATGTTAAATAAAATTTCATTTCCCTCCCTTATATGTGAAATAAAATTTTATTTCCCTCCCTCATAGGTTAAATTAAAAATTTCATTTCCCTCCCTCATAGGTTAAATAAAATTTCATTTCCATCCCTTATATGTTAAATAAAATTTCATTTCCCTCCCTTATATGTTAAATAAAATTTTATTTCCCTCCCATATAATTTCCCTCCCTTATATGTTAAATAAAATTTCATTTCCCTCCCATATAATTATAATCATAATGCCATATGTTAATCATTATTGTATATTTGTACAATATAAGTTAAATCAATAGAGGTGGTAGTAGTACAATATTATACTCTAAATTAGTCTAAATTATAATAATAGAAAATTAGAAATAGTTCATTTAGACATGGAAAATAAGTAGATAATAATTTAATAAGTTTATAAGAGTAAGACTATAACTCTATAAGTGTATGCATTTGTATAAGTTAATATTTAATAAGACTATAAATAAATGAATATTCAATCGAATAATCTAAATCTCAAACCTTAATGTTAATCTCAAATCATGATCTCAATCTCGATTTCAAATCTCAATATTTGTTTTAATCTTAAATCTAAATCTCAAATCATTATCTCAATAACAATCTCAAGTCCTCAACCTTTAACTCAATCTCAAATCTCAATCTTAATCTTAATCTCAATATTAAATATCGATCTTGAACTCAATCTCAAACCTCAGTCTTAACTTGATCTCAAATCTCAAATCTTTATATATCTTAACCTCAAATCTCAAATATCAAATGTCCATATTTGTCCCAATCTTAAATCTCAATCTTGATCTAAATCTCAATCTCGATCTAAATCTCAATCTCAATCTCAAATTTCAAATCTCAAGACTTTAAATACATCGAATATTCGAATCCATCGAAGATGAAGTATTTATAAGTTTTATTTATAATTTTGGTTTTTTTAAACATGTTTCTTTTTATAGGTATAACTTATAAGTTATAACTTATAAGTATAAATATAATACTTCTATTGGTTTTCATAACTAAGTGTTGATAATTCTATTAATTTTCATAAAGCTAATTCTTAAGGGGGGTTTTCACCTAAAAAATTATATTAGACTATTAGTGTTAATAATTCTATTAATTCTAGTAGTTTTCGGTTTTTATAAATGGACTTCTTTTTATAAATATAAGTATAATAATTCTATTAAATTTCATAATTATGGTTATGAATAATTATTTTTATAAATAAAAGTATAATAATTCTATTTTTTTGCTGAAAGAATTATTTATATCCAAATCAATAATTTTGTAGTTGTTATTTTATTTTTATCTATATTATTATATTTTGATATAATTAATTATTTATATATAGATTTGTTAAAAACTAATAATAATAATGAAAAAAAAACTAATGGGCCAAAAGCTAAAAATGAAATGGGCATTGAAAATGATATGGGTCAATGATATAGTCAAACCACAAATAAGTCCATTTGCAACTTGCTAGTTAAAATAAGGTTAAAACCTAAATGTACAATTAATTTGATTTAATTATAGCACCGGTCAATTGGTTTAAATGTTTAAAAAAGGACGATGTTGCCGAATATCGAACTTCTGATTATGACTTTTTTGAAAATCGGTCGACAACCGAAGAGTCAATAACAATGAGTGTATTGAACCGAGTCAAAATTACATATTCAAGTATTCAACCGAATCAAAATCATTTATTTTAAATAAATTACATATTTAAGACTATTTAAGTATTCAACCGAGTTAAAATAATTTATTTTAAGTAAATTACATATTTGAGTATTCAACCGAGTCAAAATCAACCTAATTATCCAAATTTCAAACGGGTCAAATATGATTCGACCAAAAACTCAAACCAACTATACCGCTATACCCACTTTGATTCGAAACTCAAATGAGACCGACCCGCCTATTGACCCGAAACCCGAACGAGACCGACCCGCTTTGACCCGAACCCGAATGGGCATGACCCGACTTAATCCGAAACCCGAGTAATCTAAAATTCATTATGACCGAACCCGACCTGAACCCGACCCGACCAATACCCGACCATAAATTTTACCCGAAGTGACCCGACCCGAGCAAGCCTGACCCGAACCCGACCCGAACGACCGACTTGCCAGCTCTAACTCCATTGGTTAAATGTGCATTTTATACACACCTATCTCTAAATAAATATGATTAAATTAAAAAGGAAAAGAAAAAACTTAAAAACAACCAATAGAAATGACTTTACTTTATTAAAAAGTGATAAAAAAAAAAAAATTTTACACACGGGGGAGGTGATGTGCTTATATTTGAGCACTTGGTGTGCAAATGTGCACATTTTAAACACTCAAAAGTAACCATTGGAGCACAATTTGCATCAAAATGTGCATATTTAAGCATTTGCACCATACCATTGGAGTTAGTCTAAGTAGGTCATCACCACATCAAAAACTCTTAAATCTTAAGACATCTCTGAGGAAATTTCAAGCAATCAATTTCCTAGATACACTTGAAATGTGCAATTGAATACGGTTGGATGACTGCACTTCAAATGTGCAATTGAATTCCTAGATACAAGATTCTAATCCATATGTAAACGAAATTTCAAGCAATCAATTGCCAGATTCCAAATTGTATATCCGAAAAGCCAAATGCCCAAAATTGTCAAGGTGGACTCAATCAGAAGCATTCAACAATCAATATTGTGTTGCTTAAGAACTAAACTCCATAATTTTCAGGTTTACATGTCGATTCACATTAAAATTCGACAGTGAAATTGAATTCGAAAGAGTTACAACTATCGAACTCTCAAGCAGAAAACATCAATTATCAATCACACAAAATTGTCAAACAAAAACCAAAATTGGAAATCTAGGTCAATTGAAACTCAACAAATTGAAACGAAATCAAAACACCATAGCTGCAAAAGCTTACTGATGAATCATATCCATGGAAAAACCAAAATCAGAGCCTAAGCACAAACAATCTAAATTCGTTTGATACACAAACAGAAACGGCAATCTAAATTCATTCCAAGATTTACAACAAGGCACTACAGAAATTCACAGTTGGACCTGAAGTACACAGTCAATTAATTCCCCGGATTCAATTGCGATCTAAAAAAAATGTAAAAGATTAGACCAAGAAACTCCAAATTAGGTCAATCTAGAGGGAGGCATGATGTTTGGGAGAATCGACAGATGAGGGAAAATTACTCAAATTAGGGTTTAGGGTTACGGGGAGGGGGGAGAGGGAGAAGTAGGCGGTCAAGGGCGTTGAGAAGAACTTACCGACGTCTCCGCCGATGGCGCCACCGAGAGCGAAGCCGGTAGTAAAACTTGCCAAGCAGTTGTCCCTTTCCATCTTCTTTGTCCTTTCTCTGTGTTTTTTTTCAGAACCGAATATTGAACAACCGTTAAGACATCGCAACCGAGTGATCTTTGGTGAGATCTATGGAACCGAGGGCGAGGTGGTCCGAAAGAGGAGAAGGAAGGTAGATGGAGGAGGAAGGAAGCCCCATGGCGCCAGCAAAGGGAGGGGGACTGCGAATCCATAGAAGCGAAGGAGTGCGAGAGCGAGAAATAATGGAGGAATCGCCGACAAAGGGAGGAGGAAGAAATGGGGTACTGTTGTGAGCTGAATCTGCCATGTTTTACAGTAACTTTTATATCGATTACTGTAGGGCTGGGCAAAATGTGGATCGGACCGGGACCAGACCGGAATTTACGGTCTTTGGATCGGACCGGAATATTACGGTCTGGTCCACGGTCCAAGATATTCTAATTTTCGGGTTCCGGTCCAAACCCGGGACCAGACCGGAATTTCCGGTCCGGACCGGAAATAGACCGGAACCCATATCTAAAAAAAAAAAAAAAAAAACTAAAGAAGAGGGCAAGGGACGCGTTACTCTCTCGGTCTCTCTCTCTCTTGCTCCTTCACTTCGCCGCCCACCCTCGCTCAATTGCTCCTTTCTCTCTCTGTTGATTGTTCGTTAATCGGTACACCAATGACCGACCCTCGCTTGACCCTGTCCCTTGCCGGAAGCCAAACGCCACCACCCCTCTCGGATCTGTCAGTAGGCCACCGGCCCTCTCGACTCTCTCAGTCTCGGTCCTCTCAGTAAGTCACTCCCCCTCTCTCAATTTCACTTTTAGATCTAGGTTTTTATGTATATTTCGACAAATTAATGTCGATTTTAGTATAGATTCGGAGAAATTATAAATGTTCTAGACTAAGATTGAAGAATGAATCTTATCCCAATTTAAAATCTAGGGTTAAGAAATTTCAATTTGTAATATTTTTCGGTCCATTCTCATTTGCACACTCGTTAATTAATTATATATGTATAAACAAACAGATTTGGAAGATATGAAGACCATAAAATTAATGTATAATAAGTTGAACAAGAAGAACAAGGCGGGACGTAGAAGACGAGGACAAGGATGAAGACGAGGTCGGGAAAGGTTGGGAGTTGGGACTACCGCAAGTCATGCCCAAAGAATTGGATTACACACAAAAAGCAATGATCTGTGACTGTATTTTTGTTTTGTTGAAATGCCTATTGAATTACAGGAGCTGATGGTGGAATTTGAGTAAGCAAGCTTCTAGTTGTGTTGAAAGATTTCAGTGGGATATTTAGCCCAGGTTCTTTGTTCAAGTTGTGATGGATGTACTATGTAGTTAACAAGCCTCGAAACATTACTTACAAAGGACTCACAAACCTAGTGACTGAGTAATGCATTATCGCTTTTCATCTTCCATTTGTGATGCTGTTCCATTCCATGTATTCTTGTTCTATAAGTAGAAGAATGAAATATTCTTCTAAGGGTTTTTTAGTGCTAGATTTTGCCGATAAACACATTAAGAATCAATGTAGAGAACGGGTGCTTGAATGCAAAGAAAAACGGTTGTTGTACAAGTATTCCGGTCCAAACGGTCTTTCCGGTCCGCGGACCGGAAAACCCGGGACCATATTTCTCGGTCCCGGTCCGATCCGCGGTCCAAGTTTCCGAAAATTCCGGTCCATCGGATCGGACCGGGACCGGAATGTCCGGTCCGGTCCGGTCCAGACCGGATGCCCAACCCTAGATTACTGCATACATTTCATGCATTTGGGCTAGAATAATACAGAATCTATGTAGTTTATGTTTATTCGCCAAATTATGGAATCTACACCAGTTTCTGTTTAAACTCGCATAATTCGAGGCAATTTACAATAGTTCTGAGAAAAGACGAAAAGCTCAGAAATCAACTACAGAAGTCCAAAGTCAAGAAGCAGCGGAACCAGGATGAATCAAGCTGGAGCCCAGAGTTACTCGATATCGAGTTCTTTTAATCGATATCGACAAAGGATATCCGAGCAGTGCTGGTCGAGTAGAGCTGATCGAGGAAGCTCAAGACGAAGCCAACCCGACTCCGGAGCTTTACTCGATATCAAGTAAACTATTCGATATCGACAAACCTGAAAGCCATACCCGGAGTCAAGGAGTTGTGCCAAGTCGAGAAGCCGAAGACCTGGAGATGCCGAGCACCAGTTACTCGATATTGAGTACACTACTCGATATCGACAAGACCAGCAGCGCCTGCCCGAGCCAGATCGGGGAGAAGTTGCTCGACAACATCAGGCCAAGCAAGTCGATGACACAAGTTTACTCGATATCGACTAAAGTTGTCGATATAGAGGACCCCAGCACCACACTTCCGAGCCGGATCGAGGACCAGCTACCCGAGACACCCAGCCAGCTGAAGTCGACGCCAGAGTTACTCGATATCGAGGAGAACCGTCCGGAGCCGCGTTACGCGGTGAGCTGTCTGTGTCGAGCTGGGATTACTTGGAGCCGAAGGAGTCCGATTTCTATCCACACCTATCAAGTTCAATATAATGCTTTAACCTCTCTATCCTCAGCACTGCCTTTTCGCGAGTCGCAAACATGGGTGTCTTGAATGGCCTCGGATACTTAGTGCTTCGGACTCCTCACCTTGGTGTCTCATCCCGCAGAACTATTATCTCGACGCATGCAGGGTCGATCTATCTTTATCTCCTGAGGTGACCGGATTTTCTTTCACTCATTAAATTTTCCATATATATGTTTTTCAATTTCCTGCCAAACTCCAAATATGATAATAACAACACAAACACCGTATAATAATCTCCATAATGTAACATCATTCTCAACATAACCCCCGGATAGGAAATAAGGTAAAGAATGGGCAATATTTAGAACATGTGGAGCAAAATATGAAATAAGGCATAATATGGCTTTTGTGATGCATAAGCATAGGTCAGGCTAGGATATAAACATATGAGCATTAAATGGGAAATATAAAGTCCTTCATCCTCTTATCATGCAACATGTTAAAAGCAACATCAAATTTACCCCCTTTCATGGTTTTCAAACAATAATGCACTTCATTGCGACTTCCGTTTACTAGGCAATTTCATGCTATATCTCTAATAAATCCAATTTTGCATCGTCGAGTTCAATTTAAGCTTCCATGACACTTACCAAAATTTTCAATGGGGGTGATATTTCAAACTTTGGAAAACATGCATATAGGCACATAAATCAAATATGAAATCCAAAGTAACCATGTATAAGAAATTCAAGAAATATACTCTAAATATGCACACATATTGTCAAATAAAATCAAATATGCATAAAGTAATCCCTTCCCCCACCCCACACTTAAACATTACAGTGTCCTCACTGTATAAAAACAAGGGTAAAGAAAGAAACTCACTAGATAGGTGTGCTGATCGTCGGAAATCGAGTGTTGAATGTGCGCATAAGTGGTCGACATGGAGCAGGACTAATCGACTTCGAGTACAGTGAAACCTCAGGGTGGCCATTCTCCTCGACCACGGCTTCTTTGCTCGGGATGGTGGTCGACGTCGAGTACTGTACTCGATGTCGAGTACTTCTGCCACTTCCTTTCACCTGCAAGACTTGTTAGACGGAAAATATCCACAATAGAAAAACTTAAAACAATGTCAAAAAACCAAAAACCAATGTCCAAAAGTCTCAAAAACTAATTGTCTACTTACAAGCTCTAGATTTTATAGTCGCTAGGCCGACTTTCTCCTTGCAAGCTCAAGGTCGCATCTGTAGGGCCCATGTGGCTTGGGATTTGAAAAGGACTCCATTCTTGTCCATCAGCTGTAGTCCTCCTGAATGGATCTTGTTCACCATGAAAGGTCTCATCTTCTTCTTGTTGAATTTGTTGGGAAACCAATGATCCTTTGATTTGGCAACATAGACTTTTTCTCCTACTTCATACTCCTTGGGATCATCATTGGAAACCCTGCATAATCGCACATACCAAGGCAAACCTCTCCCATGTATTGATAAATCCTTAATTGAAATACGAGAAGAGATGTCCGTATATTGGCTTACCTTTGCAAATTCGCAATTCGGGACCTCGGGTTCTGGTCGACTTCGAGTACAGGTACTCGACATCGACTGCTTTGCTGCGTCTGGTGGACTGTTCGGCGAGGAAGAAGGAGTCGAGGAGGAAGTCTGGTCGACGTCGAGTAATGCTCAACTTCGGGTGGATTGCTCGACGAGGGTGCAGTCGGTGGGGAACTCGGGATTAGGTCGACGTCAACTAGAGTACTCGACTTTAAGTACTTCTGGTCGACATCGACCCCATACTTAAGACCTGGCAAAGCATCTGGAAAAAAATTAGTCGATATCGACTTACCTTGGTTGATGTCGAGTAGATTCTCCTCGTTCAGGATGGCCATGATCTCCTCCACATGGGCTTCCATGTCCCACTTTTTCAGCTCATCGGGGGTCATATTTCTTACCTTAGGCTCCCCGCAAGTGATGTAACTGGCTGAAATTGACTTGACCTCAGCCATGAGACATGTGTGCATTTCAGTTTTATTAAAGGAATACTCAGTTACCTCATCGTTGATGTTGAAAGTGAGCACTCCCTTCCTTACACTTATGTTGGCATCCACCGTCGCCAAGAAGGGCCTTCCTAGAATTATTGGACAAGCAGGGTCCTCCACCATATCAATAACTAAGAAATCAGCAGGGACAAAGAACTTACCTACCTGTACTGGTACATCGTCCACCATGCATGTAGGGATGACAACCGTGTTGTTCACCATCTATAACTTTGCATCCACAGGCTCTAGAGCACCTATCTTAACTTTGGACCAGATTGGTAAAGGCAGTATACTCACACAGTCACACTGGCTCCTAAGTCACATAATGCATTAAATTTGTATTGACCAAATCCAACGGTTATAGAAAACTTACCTAGATCTGACCTTTTCTCTGTGACGTCTATTTTGCTGCATTCCTCTGGGATCTCAGCCATTGACTGCTTCTTGCTTAGAATTTCCTTGAGGAACTTGACGTAGGACGGCATCTCATGAAGGGCTTCTATGAAGGGGATGGTGACGTTGAGCCTTCACGAACCGCTGGAACTTCTTCTCTGCTGAATCCCTTGGAGATTTCATCTGGAATGGCAGCGTTTTCTTCGTCGGAGGTGCTGAAGTGTAGTTGACAGGGGCAGAAGGATGGTCGAGGTCGACTAGGGGGTCTTTGACGTCGAGTAGAGTGGTCGACTTCGGGGCAGGCGCGACGTTCTGGTCGATGTCGAGTAGAGGCTCCTCGACGTCGAGTACGGGCTGGTCGATGTCGATTGGGTTGGTCGATGACTCAATGTCAAGTGGTCCCCAACAGCTTTCTCCTCCGTGCTTTTCTCGGGCGTTTGCATCTGTCGCACACTCGTTAGATTCATGGCAGCAACATGTCCTGTAGTCTTACCTTTAGAGTTGGGTTCCGAGGATCCAGGGAGCGTACCTGATTGCTTGGGGATTGATGAAGCCAATTGACCCATTTGGATCTCCATAGATTTTCGTCATATATCAATTTCTCCAAGCCTTGAGTTGACGTCGTGCAGCTGGGTGTGGATGGAATTGATGGACTGTTTGTTGTCAACATGATTCCTTCGCATCTCCTCAAGTATAAGTTGCGGGTAGTTTTTCTTACCTTCTCTGTCAGGGTGACCAGGAGCTCTATAGGGCGGGGAATTCTGATGATGGGGATGGCGATAATAGCTCCAGTTCTGATTCTGATGTTGCCCTAAGTAGTGTCCCGCGTATTGTGCCTCTTCATGGGATTTAGCGAGGTGTACTTGATCGACATGGGGGCATGCAGTAGTGGTGTGCCTCACAGACCCACATCTCAAACAAGGCTGGTTTTTGGACAAGAATTTGACTTGTTTAGTAAGGCGATGTACCTGGTCATTGTGGAATTGGTTCCTGAGGTCGGGATCAATCTCCTTTGGTGACTCATACAGTGCCATTGATGGGGCAGGCTTTTCATACCTTTCGTCTGAAGCCGCAGAAGTCCCTGTGTGTTGTCATAGTTGGTCGGTGTCTCAAAGGTCTTCCAAGCACGGCGTGGAGTGTACTCGAGATACCCATAGGAAGTGTAGTTGTTGATCCGCTCCTTAGTTGGTGCATCCAGGCAGTTGAAGATGATCTCTTGCATGACGTAGGGTGGCTATCCGTGCGTAGGGCAGGAGTTAAAACTTAAGAGCCTTTTGTAGCGCTCCCAGACCTGTGCTAGCGTCTCCCCTGGCTTCTGTCTGAAAGCCGTGATTTTTTGTCTAAGAGCTGCTGTCTTTGCAGGAGGAAAGAACTTGTTGAGGAACAAGTCCTGCAGTTCATTCCAGATGCGAATTGATCGTGCAGGCAATCCTTCCAGCCACTGTTGTGCTATTCCTGCAATGGGCCAACGGAAAGCCTTCCCCTAAGTTTTAGATATTCCAAATTAGCACCATCAGCTATAGCTTTGCATGAATCTATAAAAGTGGTGATATGTACTAAAGGAAATTCATTGGTCCTTCCCCTAAATTGATTTCTCCTAATTTCAGTAATAAAAGAAGGACGAATTTCAAAATTGACAGGGAGAAGAACGATCGGTGATTCTGGAACTTCCAGAGTAGGATGCAGATACTCCTTTGCGTTGGCAGGGATGTGCTGAATCTGCTCCTCAAGTTCTCTTCTGGCATTGACCTTACGATCTACCCTTGCCTCCCACCGTTGTTGGTTCTGCCTATATTCCGCCTCTCGTTGGGCGTGTTGTGCTTCTCTTGTGGTGAGTTCCTCAATTCGTAGGTGGAGTTGCTCAAGCTCATGTGCTGGTGTGAGCTCGACCACATTCTCGTTGTTTGGAAGAGTCCGCATGAGTCTCCTTCTAAGCCTTTGTTGTAAGTGGAAGAAGTATTCTGGCTCGAGAAGAGGGTCGATGGGTATGCGATCAGTTCTTCGCATGCACCTGAAAAACAAAAACAAAAAGAAGCAAGTAAAAACGAACTAAAGGCAAAAACAAATATAAAGAAGAGAAAAAGGAACTAAAAACAGCGCGATTGATTGCCTCCCCGACAACGGAGCCAATTTGTTGTTGCAAGAGGATGTGTCAAGTATGAAATCAATATAAACTATAAAATCAAACTGACTCCCTGTCTCAGCAAATAAATACAAGACTTCCTCCCGTTGTAGTAGAAGGTAGTCAAGATTGATCCACGAGGAAGCGTGTCAACGCCCGCCTTTCAAGTTCCAAATCGCTCTTTAAATTGACTCAGGAAGCACTCGACTTCGAGTAGAACTACTCGATTTCGACTACTCAGTCGAACAGAAACTGCAAAACAGATAACAGAAGCAAAAACGAACGAAAACGAAGCAAAAATATGCAATGTCAAGTAAAAACCTACTCGACGTCGACTAGATCTGGTCGATTTCGAGTAAAAAAAACAGAATCAAACACGCCACTTTAAATTGCAATAAAACGAAAGTAAACACGAAATTGGGAATAAAAATCAATAAACTAAAAGACTTCCCAGATCAGGGTTCCAACACCACAACGATAACCATATAAAATAATGCATAAGGTATAAGAGATCATCCCTTTTTATCAAATAACTTTCATTATTAACAAATAGGAATATAGAGGCTTTCGCATAAACCCTAATTGTTACTAACCCTTTTCACATAATTAAGATCATTTTCGCTTCAATAACACAAACAAGGATCACCTTCAACTTTCGCAAAAGAATCATGCTCATAGGGATAGAAGAAGAAATCGCATCAAAAGAATGTACCTTTATCGCATCACCTTACATGGCTATCGTCGGGCTCACCCCGACCCTAGAAGTTGGGTGACTACTCACTCTTCATCATGAATAAACTCATCAATAATTTCAAGAAGCTAAATAGCATTAAATAAACTCAAAAACTTACAACTGAACAAAGCCAAATCCGCTCTCGCCTCTCTTGCTTCACTCGGCCACAAGCTCTCTCTCTCTCTCTCTCTCTCCAACCTTTATGTAACTAATTGTGTGTATGAAATTAAATGATTGAATGATCCTAAAAACCAACCCCTAAAACCTTATTTATATTGTTCCCTCTAGCTAATCTAGGAAAGAACAACTATCTATATCTAAAAACTTTCTATCTAAAAGTATAAGATAAAACATTATTGATAAAGGAAATAAACCTCTAAAGGGAACTAGGACTAATGTGGATAGATTCCTTCCATCTTTTAATAGATCTTCACTTGAATGGATAAAATTCACATGACTTCTCTTGCAAGCACTCTATCTTCTCTTCTCCACTCGATCTCGGACTGGCGTACGTACTCGACTTCGACTAGAATTAGTCGACTTCGACCAGATACTAGTATCATCCACATTAGAGTCTACAAGTAACAAACATCCGGCTGAAAGTAATAATAGTTATGGCAACTTAAAGCCTAACTCAAATTAGTTATATCTTCAAGAGTGAAACTGCAAAATGTACGACAACCTTCAATTTAAGTTTGCGTCGTCATAGCTTTCATTTAAGGTTGCTTACTTGTATGAATGAATTTGATTGGGTATCTAGAAGAAAATTGGAGAATTGTTTCATAGAATTTAAGATTTTCAGATTCCTCTTTTGTTTATGTTTAGTTGTTGCATTTAGATTGCTCTTTTGCTAAAGTTCAGTTTCTGCATTCAATTTTTCAGTTTCTTGCAAGTTGCATTCAAATTTTCAAATTTTGAGCATAAATTCCAGATCATTTTTAGTTTTTTGTAAATTGCATTCAATTTTTTTTTTTTAACTTTTTGCACTTATGGCATGATGAACCTTATAATCACAAGATATCCTTATATTTGCTCAAGCATGTTCATCAAGGAAAAGAAGAACAAGATGGGATTGGTTCTCTCCCATTTTACAAAGTACAATGTTTACACAAATGAATTCAAAAACAAAAAATTTGATAGTTTTATAAAACCTATATTCAATCAATAGAGATCAAAGAACCAAATAACCAAGATTCTAAACAAATTAGTAAAGATTGTAGATGAATTGAGAGATAAGATTGATTGATCATTTAAAAAAAATTATTAGGCTCCCAAAGCCTACTGATGTATATATAGCAGGTTTTCAATTTATTTTTATGTATTTTTCATAAGAATTTCATAAAGTTTACTGACATAGCAAGGTTTCATAAGAATTTCACACAATTGTAAGAAGGCATTGGAATATATGTGTTCTCATACTACAATTGACCCCCAAAACAAATCCAAAATCTCCCTTAATAACCGCCACACCATCAAGATAGCCTAAATAGACAATTTGTCGCAATGTTTCACCACACCATCAAGATAGCCGAAATAGACCATTTTTTGCATTGTTTCTTGACAAATAAACCCTAATTTTTTCAAAATTAAGAGGCAAAATTTCATAGAAGACATACCTCGTCGTTGGAATTCACTTTTAGTCGCTCACCTCATTGCCGGACTCCACCTATAGTCGGCACCGAGGCAATGGGCGGTCAATGCCTTCGCTCTAAGGCACAACGCCTCCAACTTCTCCTCCCATGACAAACCTTCATCTTCGCAGCTCCGACATGGCATAGTAGCAGCTCCTTGCTCTCTCTTTCGCGACCTTCATGCTCTCTCTCTCTCTCTCTCTCTCTCTCTCTCTCTCTCTCTCTCTCTCTCTCTCTCTCTCTCTCTCTCTCTCTCTCTCTCTCTCGCTTTGTGCTCTTTCTCTCTCTCGTGACTAGCGACCTTCGTCTTCGTGTCTTCTCTCTCCTTCGCTTTCTCTTCGCTCCTGTTCTTTGTTTCTTTCCTTTTTTAATTGAAAGCTAACGGAGCATCACCCACATTTGTTAAGTTTAACGAGGAAGGGCGCAAGGCAAAAAAATTCAAAACCCCAAGGGCACCACGTGAAATATGTAAAAGAGTTGTATACCTCGCGAAAATTGCAATACTCCAAGGGCACACCGCGAAATTTCCACCGTTAATATTAACGGAGCCATTCATCTTCATTATTTCCGAATTTAAAAAAAAAAGGAAAGAAAGTGAATTGCAGAACGAAAGAAAGCTCGAGCGAAGAGTGAAAGGCGAAAAGCAGACGAAGGTCGAAGGAGGAAGGGCGAAGAGCGAGAGAGCGAGGCGATGGGTCCGATACACGACGCCGACCATATTGTCGTCGGTGGAGCTCAATTGGTGCCAGCGATGTCGGTGACACAAGGAAGGAGAAGTGACACCGAGAGGTGCCGACTTTTCTTTTGAGCTAGAGCAACACTGGAGTAGGATGAAGATGGATAAGGTAATTCGATTTTCAAAAATTACCAAAAATTTAGGGTTTCAAATTGGGATGATGCAGCAGTTGGCCCAGTCTCTCTCTACTCTTTACCACTATCATCACTTCCCTCCACCCCAAACTCCACACCTGAAACCTAACTTCTCAAATTCCATCCCTCTTTTGTTTCATCTGCATGAAATTCCACGGTTCTTGGTCCTTGTTCCTCCTCCTCTCGTTGCTATGAGTCTCTTCGGTCTAGGCAGGTAATCAGAAGTGGTTAATGTATTCGCTTACAGTCCGATTTGTTTACTTCCCATACTTCAGAGCACAATTTATGGTGGTTGATCGGATTTGGTCCCCCGGGATCTTATGACTATTTGCTCTTAAAGATCCGTGGCTCCACTCCGCTCCAAATGTTTTCCAGGGAGTTGATCTCAGTTTTGGCTTGTCTTGCCTTAATTTGTAGTGTTAATTATGTGAGCTGCTTTTATTAGGTCTGATTGAGAGATAAGTTGTAAGGTTTGTTTTTCTGGCTTTTTTTATTCTCAAATGTTTGATCGAATAAAAAAAGAGTAGTAAGACTAACGAGGATCATTGATCAACACAATAGCTTTTGATGTTTTTGTATGCAGATTTTTTGTGAAGAAATGAAATTGTTAATATGTTTATTGGGAGTTACCGGTGTTTTGGTTGCCTTGCGTTTTGGCACTAGTTGGTTAAGTGCTTGTCATTTTTAAAACTTAGATGATCCAAACATTTTATGCCTATATTATAATATGCTTATTTCCTCTTATGATTGCTGGAAATATGTTATGAATATTGACACAGGTTTTGTCTTCCATCAAGGGGGAGATTGAAGACTCCACCTTGATTGTAAGATCTTGATAACTAACGTGCAGGTGATCTAAAGGATGATGAAAGACAAAAAGGCTGGGTTTCAAGGACTTGAAACCCAGACTAAAATGTTTTGATCACTTATGCATTTATCTAGTTCAACTTATTCTTTTACAGGAAAGAATTCAAAGCCAATATTTTTGGGCCTAAATTATAATGGGCTCTATATTGCTATGTGATGTGACTTGGGCTTTATCGATTTATATATAAGTTTCTCATCTAACCCATTTTATGTACTAGATACATTATGCATATTCTTTCATGATTTCACTTTTCATACAAGGAAAGAACCGATCTCTAGTTGATCTTACTTGATCATGAAGAAAGGCGAAGGAACATCTTGGAAGGCACACAAGGATCTGTTTTGGAAGGAATTCAAATGTCTTGGAAAGAATTTGAAATTCAAACGGTTCTCCCTCCAAGAAACTCTACAAGTGTTCCTACTATAAAAGACGAAGGCTAGGAAAGATGGAAGCTAACTAAGCAAGCACTGGAGCAATCACAAGCATCTTATAGCATTCGTCAAGTTTCTCCTACATTCTCAAAAAGCTTAGTTGTTGATCATTGGTTAAGAGTTGAGAGAAACACTAGCACTTATTGTACAAGTCATTCATTTACACTTAGAGTTCTCATACTCGATCAAAACACACTTGGTGTGTGGTGTGAGCTTTTATTTCACTTGTAAGTTTGAGAGCTAGAATAGAAGCGGTGAGGCTTTGTATAGAGAAAGGGTAGTTTCTCTAGGAAGTTCTAGGCTCAAAGGAAGTGAAATAAGAAGTGTTTGAATCCTACGGATTGGACAATCCTAGGCGGGGACGTAGGCAAGTTGGTGCCGAACCTCGTTAACAATTCGTGTGTTCATCTTTTATATTCCGCATTTACTTTATCACATTCGATTTTACTTTGTCAAGTTCTGATAGCCTATATCAAGGTCTTGACAAGTTGCACTAAATTACTATTGTTGCGAAAATCATCCATACTCTATTCATCCTCCCCTTCTAGAGTATTATTCATCGCCTTATAGACTCTTCAACCGGGAAGGGTTGTGATCTCGAATGCTAAATCAGGGAAAGCCACAAAATTCGTGAGGGGTATAGGTAAGGGAGCAAGGGACAGTTTTATCGTTGATGAAGTTGAACAGGGGATGGACGAATGTGGAGAGGTAGAGGGCTACTTTGTCCGTGGCATAGATTCATCGGATTGGACTTGAATTTCACTTGGGTGGAAGTTTTCCCCTATCTTGTTTTCAAATATATGAACACCTTGTGGTTTGAAGCTGGATAGGTTATACGAGGCTCGGTTTGGTGTTCTCCCCTACCCTTTGCTGGCTTGTCATACCCAACGTCAATCACATTGGTTTGCCTTTTTCCATAACATAAGCTCCTTCACTTTTCCAATTAAAAGCGAGCTATGTCATTAAGTGGTTTATTTTAGTTGCGGGTTTAAATTTGTGACTTGGTGTATGCTTGATATCTTGCAACTAATGATAAAAAAGCCTCTTACCTTGCAGTAAATAAAACAAATTAGGTGCTCACAAAATAAAGTAAATACAAGAATGATCAAGAATAGAAGGCTGACCGAAATGAGAATGTTGTAATGGATGAGTGCGCACATGAGACTTGGCCGAAAAGTAAATGTCTAGGGTTGTGCATGATTCGGTCCAAACCGAATTTTTGGGCCGAACCAACACAAACCGAACCTAACCAAAGTTTTTCGGTTCAGCTTTCGGTCCGAGAATTTTCATTTTTCAGTTTCAGCTCGGTTTGTGTATACACTATATAGTGTATATATACACTAATACACATATATATTTTTGTGTGTTTAGTGTGTATATATACACATATATACAATGTATATATACACATATATACACTAATACATATATTTTTTTTGTGTTCGGTTTGTGTTAAATTGAATTTTTTTAAAATTTCTTTTTTTTTAAATTTCTTTTTATGGAAATTCGATTCAACTACTACCATGTGGATGTGGATCATGGGTCCTATTGTTCTGGGTTTATCGGAAACACTCTTCTGACTTGTTCGGGGAAAGAGTGTGTATATCCTGACCTGAGACCATGCCTAATCACGTGATATACTGGGTTGATGTTGTTGTTTGGATGTGAGAACTGCAAAGCCGTTGCCAAATAATGCCAAACTATGCTTGAATGCTTGTTGATATATTCTTCCATTTCGTTGATAATAAGTCTTTACCTCCTTTCCTGTATAGATGTAAATTTGTAATCATGTTTGAATGGGTATTTCTCTTTTATAATATAAAGCACAAGTGCACAACAATTAAACTTTTGATTTGGGACTACCAAAAAAATGGAGTTATTGACAAGTGTTTTGGTCGGTAAATTCTGTGTATTGACTGAGCTGTTATTATTTGCAATTGATTGCAGGAACCAGAGAACATTTCGCCCAAAAAAGAGTGCCGCAACTGGAACCAAGGTGTGTTTTCTGGGTGGACTGCCTGTTATTCAGATGTTGTATCGGGTGTGTTTGAACTTAAACTTTGTGTTACTATATTTAACCCATAATTGCATATATACATCAAGTGTTCTCGTCTAGTCTTGTGATGAGATAATTGAATAATTGTTGGACAATCATTCCTTTTAGAGGCCCTGTTTGTTCATGAAAGGTGTTATGGTGCAGAATGCTAGTTTCTCCATAAACTCTATCATATGAAGGGTGTTAAGTATTCATATATTAGCATCTACTGATGTAATTTCAAATTAAGATGTTTTGTATTTATTTATTAGTGTTCGACTGTTCGTCATATTGAAGTTCAGTCATATTGAAATTTAAGGAGTGGTGGTTTGTGACAAACCAAATGTTGGATACCTCAAGTGTTTCTAATTATATCTGTTCCCTATACAAAAGAGAGACAAAGAGTTATTGTTGTGATTGATCATCTACATTCAACTACTGGTGTAGAGTTATATATCTACTCCTTTCTTAATGTAGGGTGCCCAACTTAGAAAATACGTTGATGCCACACTGGGTAATGAAAATCTGAGGTAAGCAGTCAAGCTTCCTCCGGGAGAAGATTTGAATGAATGGCTTGCTGTCAACAGTATGTCTCTTTCGATCTCTTCCACAGCCAATGCTTTCCTCACTCATATCACGCATATAAAGAAATTGAGTATATTATGCAATTTATTTTGCCTCTCATTTAAAATGAAATATTAAATTTTAAATGACCTCTGTGTGTGTGGGCGGGCGGGCGGGCGTGCGCGCGTGTGTGCGGGCGGGCGGGCGGGCGGGGCCGTGGGCGTGGGCGTGGGCGTGGGCGCGCGCCCACACCCACTGGTGATTGGGTAATTGAACCAATGTCCTGGGTGGTATATATATTTCAGGTATGACTGGTGGTTTGTTAAATTTAGTTTTAGGTAATTATCCCATTTCGTTCCTTACCACCTAGCATCCTCACCAAAAGAAAAGAATATTGAAACAAAACAAATAAATACAAGAAAGATTAAGTCGTGTTCTTTGTCTGCTTATATTTGTTTTCCTCTTTGTTTTTCATGCTATGTCTACTTTCCTAATATCCATAGCTGTAATGCTGGATTGAAACAATAATGCATCCCCTTTTTTCCTACATATAAGCAATTGCTCTATGCAACCCAAATCCTTGATTCTTTTTTTTTTTGTTCTTTTTCTTTTTGGATTTTCAACCGTTGATTTCTTCAATCAAGTTAACTTGCTTCACGGTACTTTGACAGAATTCTGTACACCTGAGACTTGTCGTAATATGACAGCAGGGCCCAAGTAATGTGTTCTACCTTTTACTCTTCCTTTACCTCTCCCGCTTTGTTGGCTACTTGAGTGGTGTTGTTGCAAACTTAATCAACCTTAGCAGCTATTGATTCTAGTACATTTAGATAATTGCTTCATTTTCTGACATTTTAGCAGTTTTTGCTTCTACTTGTCTGTTTGTTATTCTTAGATCCCTCTCTTCTTACATTGTTTCAAATTGTGTATAAAACATCATTAAAATCAATCAAACCCTTCAATTAAAACTTAAAACCTTTAAATTAAACAACCTTCTTGCAGAGCTGGTGAATCTCACTTGCAACGAAAATGGATATATCTCTGTCTGATTATTATGAAAAAGATAAAATAATGAACAACTTTAAAAAAAAAATTACATCCATTAGACTTGATCAAAAAGAGAAACGTTTAGCATGAATTTCAAACTATAATAACCGATATTCAGGCCAGCTTTTTCAGTTAGATCATGCTTCCAAATAAAAACGTTTAACATGAATTCTAAAAGAACTCTCTAGTAAAGTTAGTTTGAGAAGCCTGTGATCAATGTTATTGGGTTTTAGAGACTTAGTCGTTTGATCTGAAAGCAAACACTATATTAGGAGATAACAACCAAAGGTAACAAAAAAAGAGGGAAGAGTAACTTCTACGGCTTTTGAATTCTTCATGGCATTGTGCCATTGGGTGAACTTTATAAAGGTGTCCTCTTTATGATAAATTAAGATGTCAGTAACTTTCGTCTATCAATGTTTGATGGGTAGCTGCACTCATACAAATTTATTTAGTTTACGAAGAAAAGGAAAGGAAAAAAGTTAATGTATAAAAGAAATGATAGTTCATCGACCCTTATGATTCAGGATGATATTTTCATTTTTATTGGTGAAAAGGATGATATTTTCATTGAATCCAGTGTCATAATGTCATGATTATCAGTTTGACATCTATTCCAAAATTATCAAGTGGAACAAGAGGAAAATTTATGGTTGTACTTCATGTTTTCTAGTTCAAAATAGTTATACGATACAAGTGGTTGAATTGGGCAAGTGTTTCTTTGAACTTTTCAGAAACTATTGCAAACCTTATAGTTGACATTTGGTAGGAAGCGGTTCTTTATTATTTTGACCCTGAATTGGGCGTGTTTGGTTGTAATTGGATGTTTCGTTGCATAATTTATTGTCTGCCCTTGTACATAGATTAATGATAATCAAGGTAAAATGATCTGTATGAATGTTATCTGCGATTTTGGTCTTTTGAATAGATACGAGCTTCCCTTTGCAGTTTGAATTAATGACCCTGTGCAGGTACAAGTACCTATGGGCTGATAGTGTGCAAATCAAGAAACCTATTGAAGTTTCCGCTCCAAAACATGTCGAGTATTTGATGGATTGGATTGAATCTCAGCTTGACAATGAATCCATTTTTCCTCAGCTCAGAAGCTTGGTAGAACTGATATCTCTTTATACCCAAATTCTTCATTTCATTGAAATCAATTGATGATACAGCCCCCCTAAAAAGCAAGAAAGCTTTTGTTCTTTGCCGGTAAGAGAAATTTCTTTTTTATCTTCTCTTCTTAATTAGTTTACTTGTCTTCATCTAGGCACTCCATTTCCGTCCAACTTCATGGATGTTGTGAAGACCATATTTAAACGCCTATTTCGTGTATATGCTCACATCTACCACTCCCACTTCCAGAAAATTGTCTCTCTCAAGGAGGAGGCCCACTTAAACACTTGTTTCAAGCACTTCATATTGTTTACTTGTGTAAGTATTCAAACACGATTATCTCATATATTTTCAGCATTATTTGATCGATTCTGATGTATATGCATGCTGATGCATTATAATTATCCTGAATTACATGCAAAAATATCTATTATAGCCTCTTATTTGCCAGTGTTTCAATCTGTTGGCATAAGAGCACTTGTGGGCATAGCTTGGGAGGCAGGGCAGCCACCAAGTACCATTTTTTGCAATATTTTAATACTTGATAAGCAATGGATGCTGGATGAACTAATGCTCATTTGCTTCTTGGGTGATGATGCATTTATTTTGGTGGCTTCTGCTATGGATATAATATACTCCCTCCGTTCGGCAAAACTTGTCGTTGTAGAGTTTTGTTTTTGTTCGGAAAAACTTGTCATTTTAGTAATTTTTGCTTCTACTTTACTAAAATCACCTTGATTTGATTTATGTGTTGTAAGTTGTAGTTTTTGATAAAGTAAAAAATAGAGTAGTAAATGAGGGTAAATTAGTAAAAAAAGAGTGTAATTATTAACTTTATTAAAAGTTGTGTGGAGAGTTAAAATGACCAGTTTTGCCGAACGGATGGAGTATTTGTTATGCCTTCAGCCAGATTGGGTTCACCGTTCTGGATTTCGGAAAAAACTCCAGAGATTCATCCCTTGGCTTTGGTATATCTCTACATATCCTTGGCTCTGGCATCTCTTTTCTGCGTTATTTGTGTTTTTCCTGATTCAAGCTCTATCAGCTTCATTCTATCGCATTTTACAACCTTGGAATGACTTTCTATATATGTTCCTGTATTTGAGTGAAAGATGGAAATGCTCACGATATCACTCTTACAAAAAGTTTGTGACGCGTCAATTTATGACAATGAAAACATGTTGGTTGGAAAGACTGAAACGGACAGGATTTGTGTGATTGATGGCTTTCTCTGCGGGAATTTGGCCTTATTGACAAGAAAGAGCTAGCTCCACTTGAGGAACTCATAGAGTCTATCGTCGCACCATATTGAAGCATTAGCTCTTCTGTAATCCCAGTTAAGTCCATGACAGAGGGCCTTAATCTAAAGAGTCAATTGACTTTAGAGCTTGCTTCAAAGACTAAAATGGAAGTTTCATCCTGTTTTCAATAAGCTTGTGTAAAACTTGAGGAAGTTAAGGTTTCACTGATAACTTGAAGGTGGGATATTCAATGCATACATCAGGAGATTTCGCTTGAGAAAGGGATTGTTGTTAGGAATTTTTACTCCTTTGGTATTGTTGTCTTCTTGACTGATATGGTTTGTCAATTTATCTTTATTCAGTGAGTGTTGAGTAATTTGATCCTTCAAGACATTTGGTGTAAGTCTAGAGACCAGTTAAGTTTGTTGTGTAGATGGGCGCTTGTTGTCAATTGTAGTGGAAGATGAATGGGTTTGTTGCATCACGACAAAACAATTCCTTTTGGTCCATTGCAATGAAGGGCTCGTTTGTGTTCTTTTGTAGCTAGGAGTAGCAATTTTTAGTGGCTTTTAGGATGTTGTTTTTCACTATTTCAAAGTGACTCAAATTAGTAGTCGACTAGTCGGGCAATATTAAAAAATAATAATTGAGTTTAATAATACCACCTGTTGAGAAAAAAAAAAAGGGAGGAATGGGGCTTGTAGCTCTGCTTTGGAAAAACACTTGGCAATAGGGTATCGTTAAGCGTAAAAACAATTTTTTATTATTTTTGTATATTTATCCTATGAACTATGTATAAAACACATGATATAATAAACTATGTATTAATTTCAAGTCTATAATATAGCAAATAAAAAATCATCATGGTCATTTTAAAGTTGTTCGAATCAAACATAAAATCACATAGGTATGTTTAAGTATCACAACTCCACAAGTGATAAAATTAAAGCCATAAAAATTAAATAATCTCAATGGAAAACCGCAAAGATTTTTAAGTCTTCGTCCAGCGCCCACTAAAACTCTTCCCAGTCAAGTCCCATTTACACCCACCAAGGCTGCCAAGTCTACGAATTGCAACCGCTAAAGCCACCAAGGTCCCGTTCCATTCCCGCTGAAGCCCTCCATTGCTAAGCTACCCCGCCAATACCAAATTCAGCATGATGTGGGCCCACCAAGCATCTTGGTGGTCGCCAAGGCCGTTTTTTAGAATGCCGGCATGGAGTGACACGTTGTGGGCCATTGTTGATTTTTAACTACTATTAAAAATCGGATTGATGAGGAAAGAAGAGTTTTTTTGGGAGTTTTTTAGAGAGGTATACATCACATGTATTTTCCTACGAGACCCTTTGTCTTGTCTGCGTGCTTTTACTCGATCTCGACGAAGGTGTCCGAGCACAAGCCTTGTCGACTAAGCACTGATCGAGAAACTGAGTCAGAGATCGAGTAAAAGTACTCTAGATCGAGTAAAACTGGGCTCCTAGCTTGATTCGACTAGTTCCGCTGCTTCTCGACCTTGGACTTCTGTAGTTGATTTCCGAGCTTTTCCGACCTTTCTCAGAACTGCTATAATTTGCCTCGAATTCTGTGAGATTAAACAGAAACTGGTGTAGATTCCATAATTTGGCAAATAAGCATAAACTACATAGATTATGTACTATCTTAGCCCAGATGCATGAAATGTATGCAGAAAATGATATAAATGCTACTGTAAAACATGGCAGATTCCGCTCACAACAAACACCCCATGCTTAAGCTTGCTTGTCCTCAAGCAATACTTTTATTTGTCATTCAGGGGAAGAAATCAAAACTCTCAACATCTTAGATTCATTGCCATATAACCATGCAGTCAATTACCATCCTCGAAAAGGTACTAATGTCACAAATTCATGCATGTGCAATTAAAAAGCAACATCTACTCACAAAAGGAGGGTTATGCAAAAAAAAAACATTCATTTGCGACAAAGCATTAATAATCAAGAGGACCTTAATTTAAGCTCAAATAAGGAGTAGATTGGTAAAAGGCTAAATGTGGGATATTTTTGGCAATGTGGTGCTAATGATCTGGGGAAATGGAGTATTTCCAAACTTTTCATACCACACTTCTTTTTCATAAGAATCATCACCTTTCATTATGCTTTTTCTCAATATTATGCTTTTACCTCTCTGACCTCAGCACTGCCTTCTCGCGAGTCGCAAACATGGGTGTCATGAATGTCCTCGGATACTTAGTGCTTTGGACTCTTCACAATGTATCCTATCTCGCCAAACTATTATCTTAGCAAGCAGGGTCAATCTACCTTTATCTCCTGAGGTGATTGGATTTTTTCTCACTCATTAAATTTTCCATATATTTCAAACAATTTCCTGCCAAACTCCAATAATGATAACAACAAAAACACAAACACCATATAATAATCTCCATAATGTAACATCATTCTCAACATAATCCCCGTATAGGAAATAAGGTAAAGAATGGAAAATATTTAGAACATGTGGAGCAATAATTGAAATAAGGCATAATATGGCTTTGTGTAATGCATAAGCATAGGTAAGGTTAGGATATAAACATATGAGCATTATATGGAAATATAAAGTCCTCCATCCTCTTATCATGCAACATGTCAAAAGCAACATCAAATTTTACCTCCTTTCATGGTTTTCATCAAAATATGCACTTCATTGTGACTTCCCTTTACTAGGCAATTTCATGCTATATCTCTAATGAATCTAATTTTGCATCGTCGAGTTCAATATAAGCTTCCATGACATTAATAAAAAAATTCAAATGGGGGTCATTTTTTTTTCAAATTTTGGAAAACATGCATATAAGCACATAAATCAATAATGCATTCCAAAATAGCCATGTATAAGCAATTCAAGAATTAAACTCTAAATGTGCACACATACTGTCAAATATGGCAAATATGCGTAAAGTAAGCCCTTCCCCCACCCCATACTTAAACATTACATTGTCCTCACTGTATAAAAAACAAGGGTAAAGAAAGAAACTCACTAGACAGGTGTGCAGGGCCTCTCAATTTCGTATGCAAGAATTGCCTGGGCCGAGTCTGAATATAGCTTGCTTTTATCCATGGACCTGAAAAGTGTAGAAGACATATACCCACAATAGAAAAACTATAAGTTCCAAAAACAAAAACAAACAAAAGCAACAAAGTCTCAAAAGTCCCAAAAAGTAAATGTCTATGTACAAGTTCTAGATTTTATAGTCGCTAGGCCGACTTTCTCCATTAAGCTCAAGGTGGCATTTGCAGGGCCCATGTAGCATGGGCTTCAAAAAGGACTCCATTCTTGTCCATCAACTGCAATCCTCCAGAATGGATCTTGTTCACCACGAAAGGCCCCATCCTCTTCTTGTTGAATTTGTTAGGGAACCAATGATCCTTTGATTTAGAGACATAGAGCTTGTCTCCAACTTCATACTTCTTGGGCTCATCATTGGAAATCCTATATAAGCGCACATACCAAGGCAAACCTCTCCCATGTATAGATAGATCTTTAATGGAAATGGGAGAAGAAAGATCCATATCTTTGCTTACCTTCGCAGAAACAGAATCGGGGACCACGGTGTTTGGTCGTTCTCGAGTAGTATTACTCGATCTCGATGATTTTTCAGGTTCTGGTGGTGGACTGCTCGAGGATGCAGGAGCTGGGGACAGTGAGGGTTGCTCGATCTCGACTAAATTGGTCGATCCCGAGGAGATTTGCCCTTCTGGTGAAGTCAGCGTCGAGGAAGGCGAAGTCGAGTCAGCAAGGTGGTTGTCGATCTCGAGTACTGTACTCGATCTCGAGGAGTCTGGCGGTTCAGTCTTGCTGCTCGACGATGCTGGTGCTAGTGGAGGCTCCTGGTTTTGGTCGAGATCGACTAGAGTCCTCGATATCGAGGAAGCTTGGTCGACTATGACCCCGTACTTGGCTCCTGTCAAGGCATCCGAAAAATAGTTAGTCCATAACGACGTACCTTGGTCTGTGTCGAGTGGATTCTCTGTTTCCTCTTTTAGGATAGCCATGATCTCCTCCACCTGTGCCTCCATATCCCTTTTTTCCAGCTCCTCAGGGGTCATATTTCTTACATTGGGTTCCCCGCAGGTGATGTAGCCAGCTGAGATAGATTTTACCTCTTCCATTGGACCTGTATGCCTTTCAGTTTTATTAAAGGAATACTCAATTACCTCATCGCTAATGTTAAAAGTGAGCACTCCTTTCCTCACGCTTATGTTGGCATCCACCGTCGCCAAGAAGGGCCTTCCTAGAATAATTGGACAAGCAGGGTCTTCTTGCATATCAACTACTAAGAAATCAGCAGGGACAAAGAATTTACCTACTTGTACTGGCACATTGTCCACCATGCCTGTTGGAATGACCACCGTGTTGTTGGCCATATAAAGTCTAGCATCCACAGGCTCTAGGGCACCTATCTTAATCTTGGACCAAATTGTTAAAGGCATTATACTCACACTAGCTCCAAGATCACATAAAGCATTAATTTTGTATGGACCAAATCCAATGGATATAGCAAACTTACCTGGATCTGGCCTCTTCTCAAGTATGTCCAAATGGTTGCATTCCTCTGTAATCTCAGCCATTGATCTCTTTTTGCTCAGAATATCCTTCAGGAATTTGACATATGATGGCATTTCATTGAGAGCTTCTGTGAAGGGAATGGTGACATTGAGCTTCTGAAGCATCTTGATGAAGCGTTGAAATTTCTTTTCTGCTGGGTCCTTTGGAGATTTTATGGGGAAAGGCAGCTTCTTTTTCTGATTTAGATCCAGAACAGATGTCGGATTTGCTGTAGTTTTCTCGATCTCGTCCTGACCTTCCTCGATCTCGACCACGTCTTTCTCGATCTCGACCATTGTAGTCGACTTTGAGTTGCTGTGTAGTGCAGACGAGGGTTTCTGTACTTGTTCCTCGGGATCGAGCTGGCCTTGCTCGAGATCGACTATGTTATAGTCGATATCGACTTGCTACTGGTCGACTTGCTGTTCTCCTTCGTTCTGCTTCTTTCCGACCTTTGGCTCTTGCAGTTGATGGCCGCTTCTGAGTTTTATAGCAGCGATGTGTCCAGTCTTTCCCTTCGGATTTGGTTCTGAAGATCCAGGGAGCGAACCTGACTGTCTAGGGATTCCTGCTGCTAGCTAGCCAATCTGTGTATCAACTGATTTCCGCTATATATCAATTTTCCCAAGCCTAGAGTTGACACCTTGCATCTGAGTGTAGACGGAGTTGAAGGACTGCTTAGTTTCTGAATGATTCCTCCGTATTTCCTCTAGGACTGTCTGTAGATCATCCCTTTTCTGGTCCCTTTCTGGATGTCCTGGAGCTCTGTAGGGCGGGGGATTCCTAGGGGCACCCTGGTTCCATTGTGGTTGCTGAAACCTTTGGTCCCCCATGTAGCAATTGGGACCCCCTGCGTAAGCTGCCTCTTCGTGGTATTCTGCCAGCCTGACTTGCTCAGTGTGTGGCCACTCAGTAGTGGTATGCCTCTGTGATCCGCATTCAATACAAGGCTGGTTGACAGAAAGATACATTACTTGTTTGAGGAGCTTCTTATTCTGGTCTCTGTAGTACTGCTCCCTAACATCTGGATCAATCTCCTTAGGCTCATAGAGGGGCATGGATGGTGCTGGCCTGGCGTAGGGATTCTCCTCATAGTTGACTGGAGTCCCATACTTGTTGTCATAGTTGGTCAGCTTGTCGAGAGCAACCCATGCATCAACAGGCGACATTGTCAGATACTCATAGTGAGTATATGTGTTGATTCTGTCCTTTGCAGCCAAGTCCAGAGAATTGAAGAAGATCTCTTGAACTACACAGGGTTGTTGTCCATGTGTAGGGCAGGATCGTAGTAGATCCTTATAGCGTTCCCAAGCTTTTGCTAGCGTCTCTCCAGGCTGATGTTTGAAAGATGTGATCTTTTGGCGCAGGAGTGCTGTCTTGGTAAGAGGAAAGAATTTATTCAGAAATTCTTGTTTCACTTGAGCCCATGTCGTGAGAGATCGTGGTTTCAGCCCTTCCAACCATTTTAATGCAGGACAAGCTAGGGACCAACGGAAAGCTTTCATCAGGATGTACTCCAAGGTGGTACCTTCAGAAAGAGTACGACACATGTGAGTAAAGTTGGTAATATGGCGTAGAGGGCATTCATTAAATCTACCATGAAAAGCATGATTTTTAATTTCAATAAGGAATTGAGTGCGAATTTCATAGTTATTTTCAGGGATTAGAATGGCCGATTCAGGCACGACGAGAGTCGGGTGCATATAATCCTCTGCAGTGGTTGGGTATAGGGCAAGCTCAACTTCTGCTTGCCTCGCACGCTCAGCTTCCTGTTGCATGCCTGCTCTCTCAGTGGTGAGAGCAGCATCCCTAGCGGCTAGATCCCTTGTGAGCCTCTCGATCAGCTATTCCTGTGTTTCTGCAGCTGCTATGGCTCTTTGTAGTTTAGCTCTGATGTGTAGAAGGCGCTCTGGTTTATCTAAGCCGTCAAACTTAGGTGGTTGACCAGAACGGCGCATACACCTGCGAAGTAACTTAAAAAGAAAAGTGAGATCTGACTACCTAAGGCGCGAATGATAGCTTCCCCGGCAACGGCGCCAATTTGTTGATAGGAGGAAATCGAGTATGAAATATAATGAAATAGATCAAGCCAGATTTAGGCCCACGCAAATAATTACAAGACTCCCTCCAATGTAGTGAGAGAAAGTCAGGATCGATTCCACGAGGAAGCGTGTCAGCGGATCCTAGGCAGCTGCAAATCTCACAGAAAAGCAAACGGAAGATAGAAACAAAGAAAGAAAGACAGAAATAACAAACGAAAGCAAGAAATAAAAGCAAACACAGAACTACGCGATCTCGACAAAATCCAACTCGAGATCGACAAAACTCAGTAGCAACAGAAACTTCAGAATCGACGACAGAAACTCGATCTAGACTAACCTAACTCGATCTCGACAAAGCCAACTCGAGATCGACTAACTTTTCCTCTAGATCGACTAAAAAAAAACAGAAACTGTAAATTGCAACTTCGAACACAGAATCGCAGATTTCCGGCAGAAATAAATCAATATATGAAGAACTTCCAAAGCCAGGGTATCAACACCACACCGATAATCATGCAAAGTAACACATAAAGGCATAAAAGATCATGCTTTCCATCAAAATAACTTTCGTTATTAACAAATAGGCATATAGAGGCTTTCGCATAAACCCTAATTGTTACTAACCCTTTTCACATAATTACTCCAAGTTGCATTAAGATCACTTTTGCTTCAATAACACAAACAAGGATCACCTTCAACTCTCGTAAAAGAATCATGGTCATAGGGATAGAAGACAAATCGCATAGAAAAGATTGTACCTTTACCGCGTCACCTCACATGGCCACCGTCGGGCTCACCCCAGCCCCAGAAGTGGGTGGACTACTCGCTCTTCATCATCAAGAAAGACAATAAATAACAAAAGAAACTAATTTGCATTGAATTAAATAAAGAAAGCTTACAACCGAACAAGCCAAATCCGCTTTCGCCTTTTCACCTTGCTCGCCACAAACTCTCTCTCTCTCTCTCTCTCTCTCTCTCTCTCTCTCTCTAACTACTTACTTGTTCTCTCTGAAATTGAATTGAATCAGATGCCTAATGCTCAGCCCCTAAGGCTTTATTTATAGCCTTCTAACCCTTGTTATTCAAGGATAGAATATATCTATCTATATCTAAAAAGCTTAAAAGATAAATAAATGTAATTAAAGAATTAAATCTAAAAGGGGAAATAAATCTAAAATAGGTAGAATATCTTCCATGTGTTGTAAATCTTCTCCATAGATAGAACTTGATAGATATAGGATAGATCTCGGCCAAAATTTGGATAGAATCGGATCCTAGGACTCCCAAAGCGCGTAGGACAGCAAACCGCGTAACGCGGCTCAGACATGGCGTTCCTCGATCTCGACTAAACTTACTCGAGATCGAGTAGAAGTGGCATCGAGTATGGCTTGGCTGGGCTTGGTCGAGCAGCTGGTGCTCGTCATGGCTCGAATCTGCGCATCTGGTTCCTCGAGATCGAGTAAATTCCTCGAGATCGAGTACGGTGGTGCTCGGCTTCTCCGTCTTCGGCTTCTCGACTTGGCACAACTAGTCGACTCCAGACATGGCATCACAGTTTTGTCGATCTCGACATATTTCTTCGAGATCGAGTTGTCTTCCAGAGTCGGGTTGTCTCTCACTCAGTTTCTCGATCAGTGCTTAGTCGACAAGGCTTGTGCTCGGACACCTTCGTCGAGATCGAGTAAAAGTACTCTAGATCGAGTAAAACTGGGCTCCTAGCTTGATTTGAATGGTTCCGCTGCTTCTTGACCTTGGACTTCTGTAGTTGATTTCTGAGCTTTTCCGACCTTTCTGAGAACTGCTGTAATTTGCCTCGAATTCTGCGAGATTAAACAGAAACTGGTGTAGATTCCATAATTTGGCAAATAAGCATAAACTACATAGATTATGTACGATCTTAGCCCAAATGCATGAAATGTATGCTGAAAACGATATAAATGCTACTGTAAAACATGGCAGATTCTGCTCACAACATTGAGTTATTTTTCCACCACCTCAAAAAAATGGGGTTGTTTTAATTAGTTTTGTCAGGACCACGAGACTAGGTGCAAAGGAAAAACATGAACCACGGCCTTGGTTTGGGAACCGCGACCGTAGGATTGTGCAGAGACCACGTCTTATTTCTAAAAAAAAAGGATGAAAAGCTGACGTGCTCAAAGATTCGCTCTTACACCCCACCATCCACCCACATCACCTCTTAAACACCATCATCCAACTTCTCCAAAAACTCCGAACACCATTCTTCTCTCATAACTCAGTTGCCCCATTCACCCACAAATGAACCAATTACCTTTATTCCTCTCCCGAAAATTTCATTCTCACCCTCTTCGCAATCTCCATTACCCCATTTACCAAACATCGCACATCAACAACTCCCCTTCTATCCTTCTCTTTCTAAAAATCCCCACATCCAAACTCCTACAACCTACCTCTCAAACCTCCATCATGTCGACCAGATCTACCGCCCACAAGCACTTGCTTGTCATCAGCACCACCAACCAGTAACTACAACTACATTTTTTGTTGTGATCTAGAAACCAAGACCACAGGTGTCAGGTCTACCTTCTTGGGACGTTGGTTTGATAACTCACCAGCACTCGAGAACCTTCGTAGTTTGTTATAGAGAAGGTTGGAGAACAACTGATACTTTCATTCATTCACTCTCAATTACAACTACAGGATACTTCAACTTCTATAGTTGTTATTACATGATAAAAGATTACTATATTGCCCATGACTCTCTTACACATATTACTACTGTTGTGAGCCTAATCTGCCATGTTCTACAATAACTTTTATACCGATTTTTGCATACATTTCATTCATTTGGGCTAAGATAGTACAGAACCTATGTAGTTTATGTTTATTTGCTAAATTATGGAATCTACACCAGTTTCTGTTTTATTTCGCAGAATTCGAGGCAAATTATAGCAATTCTAAGGAAGGTCAAAAAAGCTCGGAAAGCAACTACAGAAGTCCAGAATATGAGAGTACAGAACCAGGAAAAAGCTGAAGCCAGAGCTACTCGATATAGAGTACACCTTACTCGATCTCGAGGAGAGTATCCAAGCAGACTTGGTCGACAAAGCCTGGTCGAGGAAACCAAGTCCGAGGCAACATGACTCCGGAAACTAACTCGATCTCGAGTACAGCTTGTCGAGATCGACAAAGCCTAGACGCCACACCCGGAGTCGATGAAGTGGTGCCATGCCGAGAAGCCGAGGACAAAGACACCGAGCAACTCTACTCGATCTCAAAGAGATCCTTGTCGAGCTCGAGTAAACCCTAACGCCAGTCCGAGTCCAGGCCGAGGAGAGGCTTCACGATCACACAAGGCCGCACACCCTACTCGATCTCGAGTACCTTTGGTCGAGATCGACGATGCCCAGGAGCCCAGATCCGAGCCTGTCGAGCAGAGTCACCCGAGAAGTCCAGTCGACGACGAATCCTAGTCGATGTCGAGTAGCCCTTGTCGATATCGAGTAGGCCAGCTTCTGGAAACGCATCGCCGTGAGCAGTCCGAGTCGAGTTGGGAGTCCTTGGAGCCGGAGGAGGTCGAGAAGGCCGAGATCTATCAAGTTCTATCTATGGAAGGGATATCTATCAACATGAAGACATCTTACCTAGTTTAGATTTATCTTTACCTTTTAGATTTAATTTCTTTATCGCATTTATTTATCATTAAAGCTTTTAGATATAATTTTAGATAAAGATAGATATTTCTATCCTTGATTAGCAAGGAATAGAAGGCTATAAATAAAGTCCTAGGGGCTGTTTTTTCATTCATTCAATTTCTGTCAGAGACAAGTAGTTCCACAGAGAAATTTTAGGAGTTCAAGGGTTTTAGGGTTTTGGCATTCTACGAAAGTTGATTGCCGGGATTGTAAAGACTTTGAATATAGTTTAATGCAAGTTTCTTTTCATCAATCAATGTCTGCGATTGCGATGAGACGTGAGTAGTCCACCCACTTCTGGGGCTGGGGTGAGCCCGACGGTGGCCATGTGAGGTGATGCGGTAAAGGTCAGATCTTTTTATGCAATTCGTCTTCTATCCCTATGAGCATGATTCTTTTGCGAGAGTTAAAGGTGACCCTTGTTCGTGTTGTTGAAGCGAAAGTGATCTTAATGCAACTTGGGTTAATTATGTGAAAAAGGGTTAGTAACAATTAGGGTTTATGCGAAAGCCTCTGTATGCCTATTTGTTAGTAACGAAAGTTATTTTGATGGAAAACATGATCTTTTATGCCTTTATGTGTCACTTTGCATGGTTATCGTTGTGGTGTTGATACCCTGGCTTTGGAAGTCTTTTTTTTTATATTGAATTTATTTCGTCGGAAATTTGAGTTTTGGGTTCGAAATTTGCAATTTAAGTTTCTGAGTTTTCTGGTCGATTCAAAGGAGGAGCTCGTCGAGATCGAATAGGCCTTAGTCGATCTCGAGTACGGTCTTGTCTAGGTCGAGTTAAGTTTCTGCTTCTGTCGTCGATTTTGAAGTTTCTGTCTTTTGCTGTTGGTAGTCGATCTCGAGTAGACTGTGGTCGAGATCGAGTACGTTTGTTGCTTGCTTTATTTTCTGCTTTGCTTTGTCTTTTCTGCTTTTATTTCTGTCTTTCTGTTTCTGTCTTTTCTGTTGCTTTTGTGAGATCTGTTGCTACCTGAGAACTGCTGACGTGCTTCCTCGTGGATTCGATCCTGACAACCTTCTACAACAACGGGAGGAAGTCTTGTATTTATTTGCTAAGACAGGGAAGTCAGTCTGATCTTTATTCTATATTTATTTCATACTTGACCATCCTCTTGCAACAACAAATTGGCGCCGTTGCCGGGGAAGCTATCATTCACGCCTTAGGTAGTCAGTTCTCACTTTTTCTTTGAGTTACTTCGCAGGTATATGCGCCGTTCTGGTCAAACACCTGATTTTAACGCCTTAGACGAACCAGAACGCCTTCTACACATCAGAGCTAGACTGCAAAGAGCCATGGCAGCCGCTGAAACACAGGAACAGCTGATCGCAAGGCTCACAAGGGAACTAGCCACTAAAGATGCTGCTATCGCCACTGAGAAAGCAACAAGGGAGCAAGCAGAAGCTGAGCTTGCCCAGTTCCCAACCACTGCAGAGGATTATATGCATCCCACTCTCGTCGTGCCTGAATCGGCGATTCTAATCCCTGATAACTCTTTTAAAATTCTCACCCGATTTCTTATAGAGCTTAAAAATAATGCTTTCTATGGCATATTTAATGAGTGTCCTCTTGAACATATTACCAATTTTTCTGACATGTGTCGTACTCTTGCTGAAGGTACAACCCTGGAATATGTCAAGATGAAAGCTTTTCGCTGGTCTCTCGTTGGGCCTGCACTGAAATGGCTGGAAGGGCTGAAAGCAAGATCACTCACAACCTGGGCCCAAGTAGAGCAAGAATTTCTGAATAAATTCTTCCCACCTGCCAAAACAGCACATCTCCGCCAGAAAATCACCGCCTTCAAATAGAAGCAAGGGGAACCGCTGGCAAAGGCATGGGAGCGCTACAAAGAACTTCTGCGATCTTGCCCTACTCATGGACAACCACCCTACGTCATTCAAGAGATCTTCTTCAATTCTCTTGATCAAATTACTAAGGAAAGAATCAACCATTATACTCGCTATGAGTATGTGATAATGCCGCCAAGTGACGCATGGGGTGTGCTAGACAAGCTCACCAACTACGACAACAAGTATGGGTCTAATGCAACTTATGAGGAGAACCCCTACGCCAGGCCAGCACCTTCCATGCCCCTATATGAGGCCCCTAAGGAGATCGATCCAGATGTTAGGGAGCAATACTACAGAGATCAGAATAAGAAGCTCCTCAAGCAAGTAAAGTATCTTTCTGTCAACCAGCGTTGGATCGAATGCGGATCACATCGGCACACCACTACTGAGTGCCCACACACAGAGCAAGTCAGGCTAGCAGAGCACCACAAAGAGGTAGCTTACGCAGGGGGTACCAATCGCTACATGGGGGACCAAAGGTTTCAGCAACCACAATGGAACCAAGGTGTCCCTAGGAAACCCCCCGCCCTATAGAGCTCCAGGACATCGAGAAAGGGATCAGAAAAGGGATGATATACAGACAGTCCTAGAAGAAATACGGAGAAATCACTCAGAAACTAAGCAGTCCTTCAACTCCGTCTACACTCAGATGCAAGGTGTCAACTCTAGGCTTGGGGAAATTGATATATGGCGAAAATCAATTGATAAACAGATTGGTCAGCTAGCAGCAGGAATCCCCAGACATTCAGGTGCGCTCCCTGTATCTTCAGAACCAAATCCTAAGGGAAAGACTGGACACATCGCTGCTGTAAAACTCAGAAGCGGGCATCAACTACAAGAGCCAGAGGTCGGAAAGCAGCAAAACAACGAAGAACAGTAAGTCGACATTGACAACACTGTAGTCGATCTCAAGAAGGGGCTCGTCGATCTCGAGGAGAAACTTCAAAAGCCCTCGTCTGCACTGCACAGCAACTCGACATCACCCAATCTGGTCGAGATCGACAAGGGTGTACTCGACATCGAGGACGGTCAGCCTGAGATCGAGAAGACTGCAGCACTGTTGAGAGGGTTTCTCGACCAAATAAATTTGTAGTCAAGACCCCGCTATAAGATAGTGGAGTCAGGTTCGTCCTCAGGAGAGAAGTCAGCGGTTCTAGGTTTAGTGTGTTTGGGGGTTCAGGGATAGCGGGAAAAGGTGATGAGGGTAGCTGTCGACAAAGAATAGAGGGGTCGATGTCGAGGGATGGAAAGAGAATGGTGGTTTGATATCGAGTAGAATATGTGCCGAATAAAAATAATAAAATAAAACAAATAAAGATGCAAACTTCCAAGGTTAGGGATCACCACAACAATAAACATATGTGCAGATCATAAATCACATAAAGATGCATGTTTTATATCAAAGAATCAACTTTCGCAAATTCCAACAATTTAGGTGATAGAGGCTCTCGCATAAAAACCTAATTTGTTTCTACCTTTTCTTAATTAGGATCAACCAACTTTCGCAAGCAAACCCTAATTACTATCCAATTGATAATAAGATCACTTTCGCTTCAATATCATGAATAAGGAATTTCCTCAACTCTCGCAAAGGATTAAGCACATAGCTAGGTAGATGATGATAAAGACATATAAATTCATGGATTTATAAATCAAACACACATATCTATGTTGGGATCACCCCAACCCTAGAAGAAGAAAATTAGAAACAAAACATAATAAAAGAAATTAACTTAAACATAAAATAAACTAAAACTTACAAAACCTTCCAAACGTTCATCGTCTCTCGCCTCCTCTCTCCTCTCTCTCTCTCTCTCTCTCTCTCTCTCTCTCTCTCTCTCGCCTCCTCCCTCTCTCCTTGCGCCCTAAGACGACTTTGCTTGAATTAATGAAAATCAGCCCCCCCTAGGGCTTTATTTATAGCCTTCTAATCCTTGCTAATCAAGGATATAATCTTCTATCTATATCTACTTAAAGCTTAAAGATAAATAAATTGCTTAAAGGAAATAAATCTTTAAAGAAAAACTATATCTAAACTAGGTAATATGTCTTCATGTTGATAGATCTTCCTTCCATAGATAGATGATGATAGATTTCGGCCTACTCGACCTCTTTCGTGCCCAAGGAATCCCAACTCGACTCAGATTGCTCAACCGCGTAACGCGTTTTCGGACTTTGCTCGTCGATCTCGACCAGGCTCTACTCGAGATCGAGTACGGTGGTCGTCGACTTGGCTTGGCTGGGCTCCTCGGGTGGCTCTGCTCGACAAGCTCGGACAAGGCTCCTGGGCGTCGTCGATCTCGACTTGGGTGTACTCGAGATCGAGTAGGATTCGTCGTTTGGCTGGCTTGGTCGGGTGGCCCTGCTCGACATGGCTCGGATCTGGTGGTTCTGGCTCCTCGATCTCGACAAGGCCTCCTCGAGATCGAGTAGGGTTGGCTCGGCGTCTCCGTCTTCGGCTTCTCGACTTGGCACAGCTCGTCGACTCCGGACATGGCTTTTCGATCTCGACAAGGCCTCCTCGACATCGAGTAGGATTCCGGGAGTCGGGTTGTCTCTGACTCAGTGTCCTCGATCAGCTCTGCTCGACCAGGTCTGCTCGACAAAGTTGGTCGATATCGAGTAAGGTGTACTCGATATCGGGTACACTTGGCTTCAGCTTTCTGCTCTGTTCTTGAAACGCACTTTCCCGAGTCCTCGTTTGTCGGATTGACGCATATGACCATGCGTTGGAAAGCTCATTCCGAGGGCTACAACTCTCATGAAGACATCAAAGCTTGATTTAGAACGAAGAATGATGAAAAATGGCTTTTTCTCCAGCTGCACCATTCTTAGCTTCTCCATGAGTTTCCTTTAAGCTCCAAAGTGCGTCCGATTTCTGCGAAATATAACCAAAACTTGTGTAGACCTCCATATATTGCAAATAAGTGTAAACTACACAGATTCTGTATTATTCTAACCCAAATGCATGCAATGTTTGCAGAAATCGATATTAAAATAAGTGTAAAACATGGCAAATTAGGCTTACAACAAACACCCCATACTTAAGCTTACTTGTCCTCAAGCAATACTTTTAATTGTCATTCAGGGGAAGAATTCAAAACTCTCAACATTTTAGATTCATTGTCATATAACCCTGCAATCAATTACCATCCTCGAAAAGGTACTAGTGTCACAGATCCATGCATGTGCAAATATACAAAAGCAACATATACTCACAAAAGGAGGGTTATGCAAAAACAATTCATGTGACAAAGCATTAATAATCAAGAGGACTTTAATTTAAGCTCAATAAGGAATAGATTGGTAAAAGGCTAATGGTGGACAATTTTTGGCAATGTGGTGCTGATGATCCGGGGAAATGGAGTATTTCCAAATTGAATTTCATACCACATTCTTTCTCATAAGATTCATCACTTTTCATATTGCTTTTCTCAATAATAATGCTTTTACCTCTCTAACCTCAGCACTGCCTTCTCGCGAGTCGCAAACATGGGTGTCATGAATGGCCCCGGATACTTAGTGCTTTGGACTCCTCACAATGTGTCCCATCTCTCCAAACTATTATCTCAGAGAGCAGGGTCAATCTACCTTTATCTCTTGAGGTGATTGGATTTTCTTTCACTCATTAAATTTTCCATATAATTCAAACAATTTCCTTCCAAACTCCAATAATGAACACAACAACATAAAAACCATATGACATCTCCATAATGTAACATCATTCTCAACATAATCCCCGGATAAGGTAAAGAATGGCAATTTTTAGATCATGTGGAGCAATATATGAAATAAGGCATAATTTGGCCTTTGTGATGCATAAGCATAGGTAAGGCTAGGATTATAACAATATGAGCATTATATGGAAATATAAAGTCCTCCATCATCTTATCATGCAACATGTCAAAAGCAACTTCAAATTTTACCTCCTTTTATGGTTTTCACATAATATGCACTTCATTGTGACTTCCCTTAACTAGGCAATTTCATGCTATATCTCTAATGAATCCAATTTTGCATCGTCGAGTTCAGTATAAGCTTCCATGACAATAATCAAAATTTCAATGGGGGTCATTTTTTCTCAAATTTTTGGAAATTATGCATATAAGCACATAAATCAATAATGCATTCCAAAATAGCCATGTAGCAATTCAAAGAAATAAATTTTAAATATGCACAAATAATTCAAATATGCATGAAGTAAGCCCTTCCCCCACCCCATACTTAAACATTACAGTGTCCTCACTGTATAAAAATAAAAAAACAAGAGTAAAGGAAGGAACTCACAGGATAATGCATCGAGGAGGACAAAACTGGGTGGGTCGAGTAAAGATCCTTGTCGATATCGAGTACCCTTACTCGATATCGAGTAGCTTCGTCTGCGTCTAGTGGATTCGGAAGTCGAGGAGCATCTGGCTTTAGTCGATGTCGAGTATGTCTACTCGAGATCGAGTACTTCTGGGCTTCTCCTCCTTGTCGTCGTCGACTTGGCCTTCGTCGATTCTGACTGGTTTTCAGGGACTCCTTCTTTCCACTTTTTGCGATCCTTATATGTTTGCCGACCTAAAAGTGTTAGATTACCCATAAAAACAAGACTATCCACATGAAGTATTCTAAAAGACATGAAACCAAAACCAAAAACAAAAACCAAAAACCAAAAAGTTCAAAAAGTCCAAAAAAGTCTATTTACAAGCTCTAGATTTTATAGTCACTAGGCCGACTTCTCCATTAAGCATTAGCCTGGCTCATCTTTGTCCGGAGGTATAGGTGGATCTGGTGGTTCCTCCGGTGGTGGGAAGCGTGGGATGTCATCCGGGGGCATCATGTGAAGAAGCTTAAACCTCCCCGAGTGGACGCTCCATGGCTCCACCCATCCATCTTCCTGGGCTCCAGCTAGCATGCATAAAGGAATATATAAAGGAAATTTGCATACCTCATCATCATACCTCTTCCGCTCCATTGGTTGATTTGTTTGCGCGTCTCCACCACAGCAAAACGGTGGAGTGGGAAGAGATATTTCCACCTCATCGTGCGGAGCTTCATGCCACTTTGCTAGGACCCCATACTTGAATATGAACATCGTTTGCTCAAAATCATCGGGGATAGCCTTCACCTTGTAAGGTAAAAGCGATCCTGGAATGCCCTGGTCAACAATGTCCAACTTCTTCTCTTCTAGTGCTATTTCGCCGTGGGATCCTTCATATGATTCATCAGCAATAGGTAGCAAAGTAGGAATGAAATTTGAGGACTGGTTGTCGACATTGAGTGGGTCAATTGGCTCGTCGAGATGAGGGCTTGGTCCTTTAGACTGAATGGAAGCCTCAAGCCTTCGGATTTCGTCTTCCAACCGAGCTATTTCCCTTAATCGTGACTCCTCCACTGCGATCCTATTTCTCCGTCTCAAATCTTGATACCATTCTTCCCATGCAGGATTCCCTTCGACAAAGTCTTCCATCTTTGTACCTAAGCTTTGAAATCACAATCAAGAACACAAATTAGTGGTAAAAGCTTGGCACCCAGTTGGTACCGGTGAGGTAGGTGGTGGTAGGGTATGTGATAGGGTAAGAAAAAGGGATGGGCTTTTCTGAACCTTAAACACAATTTAAACTAGGCGCGATTGATATCTCCCCGGCAACGGCGCCAATTTGACGAGAAGGTTTCTCGACCAAATAAATTTGTAGTCAAGACCCCGCTATAGGATAGTGGAGTCAGGTTCGTCCTCAGGAGAGAAGTCAGCGGTTCTAGGTTTAGTGTGTTTGGGGGTTCAGGGATAGCGGGAAAAGGTGATGAGGGTAGCTGTCGACAAAGAATAGAGGGGTCGATGTCGAGGGATGGAAAGAGAATGGTGGTTTGATATCGAGTAGAATATGTGCCGAATAAAAATAATAAAATAAAACAAATAAAGATGCAAACTTCCAAGGTTAGGGATCACCACAACAATAAACATATGTGCAGATCATAAATCACATAAAGATGCATGTTTTATATCAAATAATCAACTTTCGCAAATTCCAACAATTTAGGTGATAGAGGCTCTCGCATAAAAACCTAATTTGTTTCTACCTTTTCTTAATTAGGATCAACCAACTTTCGCAAGCAAACCCTAATTACTATCCAATTGATAATAAGATCACTTTCGCTTCAATATCATGAATAAAGAATTTCCTCAACTCTCGCAAAGGATTAAGCACATAGCTAGGTAGATGATGATAAAGACATATAAATTCATGGATTTATAAATCAAACACACATATCTACGTTGGGATCACCCCAACCCTAGAAGAAGAAAATTAGAAACAAAACATAATAAAAGAAATTAACTTAAACATAAAATAAACTAAAACTTACAAAACCTTCCAAACGTTCATCCTCTCTCGCCTCCTCTCTCTCTCTCTCTCTCTCTCTCTCTCTCTCTCTCTCTCTCTCTCTCTCTCTCTCTCTCGCCTCCTCCCTCTCTCCTTGCGCCCTAAGACGACTTTGCTAGAATTAATGAAAATCAGCCCCCCTAGGGCTTTATTTATAGCCTTCTAACCCTTGCTATTCAAGGATAGAATCTTCTATCTATATCTACTTAAAGCTTAAAGATAAATAAATTGCTTAAAGGAAATAAATCTTTAAAGAAAAACTATACCCTAAACTAGGTAATATGTCTTCATGTTGATAGATCTTCCTTCCATAGATAGATGATGATAGATTTCGTCCTACTCGACCTCCTTCGGGCCCAAGGAATCCCAGCTCGACTCGGATTGCTCAACCGCGTAACGCGTTTTTGGACTTTGCTCGTCGATCTCGACCAGGCTCTACTCGAGATCGAGTACGGTGGTCGTCGACTTGGCCTGGCTGGGCTCCTCGGGTGGCTCTGCTCGACAAGCTCGGACAAGGCTCCTGGGTGTCGTCGATCTCGACTTGGGTGTACTCGAGATCGAGTAGGATTCGTCGTCTGGCTGGCTTGGTCGGGTGGCCCTGCTCGACATGGCTCGGATCTGGTGGTTCTGGCTCCTCGATCCCGACAAGGCCTCCTCGAGATCGAGTAGGGTTGGCTCGGCGTCTCCGTCTTCGGCTTCTCGACTTGGCACAGCTCGTCGACTCCGGACATGGCTTTTCGATCTCGACAAGGCCTCCTCGACATCGAGTAGGATTCCGGGAGTCGGGTTGTCTCTGACTCAGTGTCCTCGATCAGCTCTGCTCGACCAGGTCTGCTCGACAAAGTTGGTCGATATCGAGTAAGGTGTACTCGATATCGGGTACACTTGGCTTCAGCTTTCTGCTCTGTTCTTGAAACGCACTTTCCCGAGTCCTCGTTTGTCGGATTGACGCATATGACCAAGCGTTGGAAAGCTCATTCCGAGGGCTACAACTCTCATGAAGACATCAAAGCTTGATTTAGAACGAAGAATGATGAAAAATGGCCTTTTCTCCAGCTGCACCATTCTTAGCTTCTCCATGAGTTTCCTTTAAGCTCCAAAGTGCGTCCCATTTCTGCGAAATATAACCAAAACTTGTGTAGACCTCCATATATTGCAAATAAGTGTAAACTATACAGATTCTGTATTATTCTAACCCAAATGCATGCAATGTTTGCAGAAATCGATATTAAAATAAGTGTAAAACATGGCAAATTAGGCTTACAACAAGCACCTCCAACGTCTGTTCTGGCTCCGAATCAGAAAAAGAAGCTGCCTTTCCCCACAAAATCTCCAAATGACCCAGCAGAAAAGAAATTTCAGCGCTTCATCGAGATGCTTCAGAAGCTCAATGTCACCATCCCCTTCACAGAAGCTCTCAATGAAATGCCATCCTATGTCAAGTTCCTGAAGGAGATTCTGAGCAAAAAGTGATCAATGGCTGAGATTACAGAGGAGTGCAACCATTTGGACATACTGGAGAAGAGGCCAGATCCAGGTAAGTTTGCTATAACCATTGGATTTGGTCCATATAAAATTAATGCCTTATGTGATCTTGGAGCTAGTGTGAGTATAATGTCTTTAACAATTTGGTCCAAGATTAAGATAGGTGCCCTAGAGCCTGTGGATGCTAGACTTTACATGGCCAACAACACGGTGGTCATTCCAACAGGCATTGTAGACAATGTGCCAGTACAAGTAGGTAAATTCTTTGTCCCTGCTGATTTCCTAGTTGTTGATATGCAAGAAGATCCTGTTTGTCCAATTATTTTAGGAAGACCCTTCTTGGCGACAGTGGATGCCAACACAAGCGTAAGGAAAGGAGTGCTCACCTTCAACATCAGCGATGAGGTAATTGAGTATTTCTTTAATAAAACTGAAAGGCATACCGGTCCAATGGAAGAGGTCAAATCTATCTCAGCAGGCTACATCACCTGCGGGGAACTCAAGGTCAGGAATATGACCCCTGAGGAACTGGAAAAAAGGGACATGGAGGCCCAGGTGGAGGAGATCATGGCAATTCTAAAGGAGAACACGGAAAATCCAATCGACACAGACCAAGGTATGTCGTTATGGACTAACTATTTTTCGGATGCCTTGACAGGAACTAAGTATGGGGTCGAGGTCGACCAAGACTCCTCGACATCGAGCTATGAACCCAGTCAGTGGCGGCCGCAGGAGTTCCCGAAAGGTGGGGCGGAATTCCAAGCTACAAAAGTGTTGCATCGTCAATTAATTAACAAAAGAGCATTCAAATGTTACAAGTTTACAAATAAATTCAAATGTTCAATACCAACCCTTTAAGGTGAATACATATTGAAGATTTAAGAATACATAATATAAGTTCACTTTGATGGCAAAGGAAGTAAATCTATCTTTCAACGGATGCAGTCACAACTATATTGTGAGGAGTGGATAATCCAACACTTGGTACTTTGTTGATTCGAGCAAAATATCTATCCATACCAGAATCCCTATTCAAAATTCATAAGCAATAAAAATGAAAAAAAAAAAAACCCAATTTTCACACTTCAAATCAATTAAAATCTCATACCCTAAAACCTAACAAAGAACAACAATTTCAATTCTCCAAATCCCTAATCCTAATTCATTCATAAATAATAAAATAAACAAATTATGATAATCAAAATCCCCAATTTTTCACATTTCAAATCTCAAACCCTAAAACCTAAAACCTAACAAAATTTCAATTTTCCAATTCTCCAAATCAATTCACATTTCAAACCTTTCAATGGTAAACAAATCAATAACACCAATTCAATTCAATATTAAAGGAACTAAAGATAACAAAATTCACATTTCAAAGTTCAAACTTACCGATTTCGGAGCCCTGTGCAGGCGGATGTGAGAGCCGAGAGAGGAGGAGCCCTAGAGCAGGTGGTCGGCCGGTGGAGTGGTGGTCCCTGGTCGGCGGCAGGTCGACTCAAGTTTGGAAGGCCACCCCTTCGTTCTTGGCTTCGCTCGTGCGACTCGCGTCTCGCTCTTCGCTTCTCCCAATCTGTCATTTGTCCTTGCGCTCTCTCAGTTGGGAAATATATATTCCAGTCAAAACGACGTCGTTTTGACCTTTTTTTTTTAACCCAGGGTACCCGCGGCTCGAAAGGTGGGGCGGGCGCGTACACCCGCCCCACCCCAGGGTCGCCCCTGAACCCTATTGAAACGAAAAATGGATCTGAGATTTATGTCTTCGACCTTATGAAAATGACCTTTGTGTGGTGGAATCTTAAGCCTTGGTTTAATACCCGAACCGTTGACACTAATTGGATAGCAATTAGATTCCATCTTCACAGAGTGGAAACTATGAAAACCTGTGAACAAACGACCCAATTCACCTGTGAACAAATGATCCATCTCATGCATATTACTTGCTTAATCCTGTGCTACTCTAAGTTTTACTTCTGGGGTGGCTGCCTTTTGAGCAGACAAAGAGACATGTTGAAGGGCAAGATACTGCCCAGGAGTGGACCCTCTGAAAAAGAAAAGATCCCTCAACTGAAACCAGGTGCAAAACCACCAATTGATTCTACGGAATTGAACAAAGGAAAAGAAAGAAAAAAGCCCACGAAAATGGATAAGACCAACAAAAAAAAACAATATGACACTTCCTAGCTTATTATTTTTTGTCTGTTTGACTGTGAATTATGATATGATAAGAAGCAGGAGGTTAGTTGAAATTTGGATTATGAATTTTGAGCCATATATTTGCTTAATTTGTAGACTGATCCTAAGTGTATTTACCCATGTCGAGTGGCTCTGTTTTATCCTTGAATACATTGTTCTAAGATACATAATGATTCATGGTTCCCATGACTTGAGGATTTCAGACAATTGACATGACACAAGAATCCTAGACAAGTATAAAGACGTCATGTATTGCTCTTTTACCTCCAATTCTTATATCGTTGATAAATGGGTTTATGTTGGTAGCACCGTACTTATGATATGTTAGACTTTTTCTGGTGTTTCTTGGTGGCCTTGTCTTCTGTTTCGCTCTGCCCAACAGCTTTATCTTCTTTTGTGGAACAATATTGGCCCAATTTTGTATACACAGAAGGTCTCAACTCTTGGGTGCCTTGTACTAATTGTGATCCCATATGAACCAATCAACACCACTTTGAACAAATGAAAGTCGAAACCAAGGAAGATATCAACCAAAGGAAGCCTGATGAGGTAACACATAATATGTGTCTTCAGCATGTAGCACAAGTAAGAAGCAAGAAAATGACAGCAGCTAACCAAATGTATAAATCGGAAAAGATTAAGACTACTAGCGATGACAAAGACAAAGTCGAACAACGAAACCAAGATAACAGAAACAATAAAATGACAATTTCACACAACTAGAGACGAGATGAAAATCTGTACATGGAATTGTTGTGGGATAGGGAAAAGAAACCTATGGACTGAGATAGAAACTTTCTGTAAAATAGAAAATATACAAATTATGGCTCTAATGGAAACAAAAATAGAATCACAACCTCGGGAGGCTGTGTGGAAATTAGCGGGGTTTGACTCGATGTTCTGGGTTCCAGCTAGGGGTAGATCGGGAGGGATCTGTGATCTTTGGAAAGACTACCAACTTTTGAGTGGGAAAATCTAAATTCTGACAACGGACGACCGTTTCGTTACGATGAAAATAGAAGACAATAATAACAGATATGTTTTGGCTTGTTGCCTTGTTTACGCGCCTGCACAAGGGGGGCGAGAAACCCATGTTCTGGTCTAGGCTCCAACACCATATTCAAGGGAATGACATTCTGACTATTGTGATGGGGGATTTGAATGAGATTCAATGTGCTTCTGAAAAAATGGGTAGTGCACCTCCTAACATGAACATATTCCAAAGACTCTTATCCTTTAAAGACCATTGTCATCTACTTGATATCCCAACACTCGGAAATGAATTCACTTGGAGAAAAAATAGAACGGATACCAACAATATCTATGAAAAACTAGATAGGGCTCTTGTGCAAGACCAGATCCTACAATGGTACCCACAATTAGCAACCAGAAACTATACATTCTCATCCTCTGACCATTGTCCAATCTCCATTGAAATCAAAACAAATGTAAGCAAAAAAGCTAGACCCTTTAAATTTGAGAAAATGTGGCTCCAAAGAAAAAACTATCGGAACATTGTTATCCAGGCATGGCGCTCGTCCTATGTTGGGTCGCATATGTTCCAAGTGATCAAAAAAACCCAAATACTTAAAAGACTAACTAAAGAATAGAACAAAACAACATTTGGTAACATCTTCTGTCAATTGAAAGACATTGAGGATAGACTGTTGGAACACCAAATAAACCGCAGCCAAAGCTAGCAAGCTAGAAACAACAACAAACAGCTACACCTTACAAACAAAAAGCACAAAATATTACAATACAATAAAATGTACTGGAGCCAAAAGGCGAAGACAAAACATCTGAAACTATCGGATACAAATTCAAGATACCATCACAATGTAGCATCTGGACGCAGAAATAGAAAACTTATCAGAGAAATACGAACCCAGAGAGGAACTACAATCATTGGTGAAGAAAACATCGGAGAAGAAATCTGAGTAGACTTTGAAAAGAGATTTCAAAAACAACAAATAAACAAACGAATACTGGATGATTACCTCTCCTTGATCAATTTTGAGATCACTGTAGAGGACAACGACATGCTTACAAGAGCAATTACGAACCAAGAAATTAAGAAAGCGGTTTTCTCCATCGGAAAAAAACAAATATCTTGGCCCAGATGGAATGACAACCGAGTTTTACCAGCACTACTGGGATCTTGTGGGCCCATCGATCATAAAAGCAATCAAAGGGTTCTTCCATTCTGGTCAGATGCTCAAACAAATAAACCAGAAATTTATCACGCTAATTCCAAAGTGCGATGACCCGAAAACAACAAACAACTATAGACCAATCAGTCTCTGTACAACTATTTATAAGACAATTGCGAAAATTCTGGCGGACAGAATGAAACCTCTATTGAGGAAAATTATTCACTCTCTGCAAGGTGCTTTTATAACTGACATAGTAATTCAAGACAACGTTCTAATCGCTCATGAAATATTTCATACCTTTCGAAGCAAGAAAGGTCGGGATGGATGGATTGCGATTAAATTAGACATGGAGAAAGCCTATGATAGAGTGGACTGGGAATTTCTCCTAGCCCTTATGGAAAGGTTTGGCTTCCGTAGAAAATTATGTGACTGGATGAAAGAATGTATCCAAACCGTTTCATTATCTGTTCTAGTAAATAACGAACCGACCAAAACATTTTTCCCCCGTAGGGGTTTGAGACAAGGTGACCCAATATCCCCGTATCTTTTCATAATTGGTGCAGAAATTCTTGCTAGGAAACTCAAACAACAATGCGATTTGACTAGAAATTTTATTGGATTCAAGACATCTAGAAATGGTATTCACATTCCCTTTCTATCCTTTGCCGACGAGATAATGATATTTGCCAAAGCAACTCTGGAAGCATGTTCCATCGTGAAAAAAATCCTCGACGAGTATTGCGAGATCTCTGGACAAAAAATAAACTTCCAAAAATCAGCTTTCAGGTTACAAGAGGAATCTCAAATGAACAAAAACAACGAATCCAAAACTTCTTACAAATTTCAAACCAGACATCTTTAGAAAAATATATTTAGAGATCTAGCCACTCTTTATCTTGATTTAAATAGATTATTAGCCCGAAAGAGTTCTAATAATCCTTTACTTCTAGGCAATCTTAACACGGATTAAGGTTTAATCATAGGAATAGCTAATTAGGTTTTAAAAAAGGTATATTAGCGCAAAATTCCTCTATAAGTTACTCATCTAGTAATCAAAACATGTCGTTTATTATTTATATACATTTTTTATAATGATGAAAATTATATAAAATATCAACTTTTTTAACAATTTATTTTTAATAACTTCATACTTATTATCTTATGAAATTATTTAAAAATTAATATTTTATATAATTGTTAACACTTAAAAAGCGTACGTAAATAATAACACGTTATGTTTGAATTGGTGCATTAATTTGTGTATATAAAGTTATATTGTACTCCGTTAATTAAAAATTTTCATTTTAAAAATCTACACACTTATTAAGAAAACAAAAAAAAATACACATATACCCATAATTATTACTCCACTTTTTTACTTTATCAAAAACTACAAAAAACAACTATCTAATCATTATAAGGGTAATTTCGTAAAGTATATGACAAAATACATAAAATGACAAGTTTTTCTTAACAAAATTTCCTTCCTAAAACGACAAAATTTAATTAACGGAGGGAGTACAAACTATGAGTCATGAACCAATATTAATAGTATGAACTTTAGAAATTACCAAAAATAATACGAACTATCAGTCATGAACTAATATTAATATGAACTTTAAAAACTACAAAAAATAATATAAACTATTTTACATTAAACCAATTTCGTTACGGAAAAAATTTCGATTGATTTTTCGGCTAAATTTCAATGTGTGAACTAAATATTCGAAAATTTAATGATGTGACATCATATTATTAAATGCATAAGTATAATGTTTGAAATAAAAACTAATTACCAAATACAAACTGGATTATAAGGTTAATTTATTCATCTAATTTGCACTCAAATTTATTTTTTTATACAAAAATACATTGAACGCTTAACGATGTGGTGCAACGTCATTAAATTTTCGAACGTTCGATTACCACGTTAAAGTTTGGCCATAAAATTGATCAGGATTTTTTTCGTATCAAAATTGGTTTAATGTAAAATATTCCGTAGTTCGTATTATTTTTTATAGTTTCTAAAGTTAATATTAATATTGATTCATGACTGATAGCTCGTATTATTTTGGGTAGTTTTTAAACTTTGTATTGATATTTTTTTTTCCATTTTTCATTTATTTATCGTAGTTGTGACTAGAGCCGGCAATTCAGTCGTTCGAGTCGGGTTTGGATCAGGCTTGCTCGGCTCGGGTCACTGACGGGTCGACTTAGTTCGAGTAAAATTTATGATCGCGTACTGGTCGGTCGGGTTCGGGTCGGGTTCGGTCATAATGAATTTTAGATTGGTCGGGTTTCGGGTTAAATCCGGTCATGCCCATTCGGGTTCGGGTCAAAGCGGGTCGGGCTCGTTCGGGTTTCGGGTCAAGAGGCGGGTCGGTCTCATTTGAGTTTCGAATCAAAGTGGGTATAATTTGTTTGAGTTTTCAATCGAATCTCATATTCGACCCGTTTGGATAATTAGGTTGATTTTGACTCAGCTGCATACTTAAATATGTAATTTACTTAAAATAAATGATTTTGACTCGGTTGAATACTTGAATATGTAATTTTGACTCGGTTGAATACACTCATTGTCATGACTCATCGGTTGACTTACTTGACCCATTGACTTATCCGCTTATCTATTGATTTTACTTGGGTTCTTATTCATATGATAACAATTAACAAAAATAATTGTTGGTATTTTATATGTTAAAAGTATAATCATAAACTTGTGTTAAAAAAACATTTAACATTCAAGCATTAAAATGTTAATGTTAAATAACCATTTCAAGTCGGGTCGGGTTGAGAGTCGGGTCGGATTGAGAGTCGGGTTGTGTTCAGAGTCGGGTCGGGTTTATCAGTGTTTGGGTCTGTTTCGAGTCGGGTCGGGTTTGGTCTCGGGTTCGGGTTACTGATGATTTCATATTTTCGGGTTTCGGTCGGGTTCGGGTTTGGGTGAGTCGGGTTATGTTTTCGGGTCGGGTCAGATTTTGCTTCAGATTTCTCTCTCATTCGTTGGTTTATATAATCAAACCCTCATCACCTTCCCTTTTCGCATCGCAATCATTGCTCGCGCCTCCTCAATCAATCCTCCATTGTAAGTAAATCTTTCTCGTAACCTTTTACAGTCATCTTTATCTAATCAATCTCTGGCTTTTCATATTTTAGCCGTTAGATCTCTTCTTGACTCTCTCTCCCTCCCCCTTTTTGTGTACGGTAACAACCTGGACAAATTTCCACTTCGGAATCTTCCGTCCGTCAAATTTAAGCGTCCAATTTTGACTTCTAATAGTACATTTTTCTTCAATCAACTCGAAGCTTCGCCGTTGTGAATTGAATTCAAAAATGGCTACTTCCAAATTAATTTCAACAAAAAATAGTACAGCTGATTAAATGTTGTTGAATTTTAGGAATCAAGAAACTAGATCAGAAGACTGTATGAATAGAATTGGTTGATACTCACGGTTACGATAGATTTGTTGGTTGAAAGATGGGATCTTTCCGGGGGCATGCCGTGCCAGGGACGCTGTTCTTGGTTGTAGGCTTATGGCACGTCTGCTGCAGCGTGTACAGATACGCCACTGATCCCAAGAGTTTTCGGGTCAGGGTTTGGAATCCGGTGCCCAGTTTTGATGGCAGGCTCAAGCACTTGGAGTTGTATGTTGTGGTGATTGGTGCCTTCTTTGATTTGTGTATTGAGCTTCTGTATTCGCCTCATCTTAAGTACTTCGTTGATGGGGAGCTGAATCCTGCCCACATGAACAATTTCGAGCATTCCGGGATGCTTTTTATGTTCTTTGTCTCCGGGCTTGTGGCTCTGCTCTCCGAGAACACAAGGTTAGTTTTTGCTCACATCTTGCCTTTTTTTAGCCATGTGATTAGCTTTTGATTGGTTTTGATGAGATTATTGGATTAATCACTGGATTAGCTTGTGGTTGACTTCATTTGTCATATAGATAGAGCCTAAACAAGTCTTTGGTAATTGAGATTGAAATATATATTTCTTGTTTTGCTGATTTTGTTTGGCAAGCGCAAGCACCTCCATTAGTGATGATCTATGAGCAGTTTGGGGTTTATTGGATGTTTTGGTTTGTTGAAAATGTTCTTGGACCAATGATCTGATGGATGATCTAGTTTGGAATATAGATGGCCATTGTAGAAGTGAAAAAGAAGTCTTCTAATATGATTATTGGGAAGTTAGTGTCTAAAAATTAAGCAGGAAGAATCAAATAAGCTTGTTAGCTACTTATCCCCTGCTTGTTTTTTTAATCAGGGGGAAAAAGCATGGATAGAAAGTGCTGACCATTTATTTTATGAAGCAAATTTGCTTGTTTTATGCACACTCATGTAAACAATATCACTTTTTTGTTTGCAAGTATGCTCAATTTCTAAGAACGCTTGCTTCATGCTGATTTCAGAGGGTGGTTATGGACGTACTTCATTAATCCTGTTCTTGGTGATTTACATTTAACATGTTTGTCTGTTTCCCTACAATGGACTCGTTTAATGTGGTTGAATTAAAACCTCAGGTCCTTTGGTCACCCATTCAGTCAGAGAGTGGTTCGAGCTATCTCTTATTTGGTATTTAATTACATTATAGTGCTTATTGGCTTTGTAGCTAATATTTGTTTGACAAGGGGTTTTGAGGCAAACCGCATTAGAATAGATGCGGGCAGAAAGCTTGTTGTGTACATTGATTCTGTTGGAAATATGTAAAAACTTGAGTATAGAATTCACAAAAGACACCCAAAACCAGATAAATCTTCCACGAATTCCCTATGAATTCTGGAAGAGTTACCTATTATGATGATCTCAGAGAGACAACCGTCAACTAAATCAAAGCACCAGCCTTGACAATTCTTACTTTGTAATTGGATAAAATGATAGTGTGTGATTTCTTGCACCTTAGAAAGTGCAAGAAGCTTTGAACTATAACCACTTTCACAGTATCTATAATAATCAATCCAAATTGGGGAGGGAATTTAGGCAATTATAAAAGAAAAATCTTCATCAGTCTTTGGCATGACTTGACAATAATTATACAATGCAGGCTTTGCACATTGTAGTACCAATGTTCATTCTTTTCAGTGTGGACATTTCTCATCAATGTGACCCCTGGTAGATGTGGATGATTGTTTACTTAGGACATGAACTCTATGCCACAGTATATTTGGCATGCTTCTATTTAGTGATGATGTCTATTATTGACAACAGCATAAAGACGAGAATTATGATATTAACATGACACTGACTGTACGATGTGCTTGGAATATTTTTAGGTGAGTTCACATAGAGCAAATAATTTCCGACCGTTTCCTGAAAACCTAGCATTCCATTCTTTCATTTCTACATTTTCATTGTGGTGAACAACTGCTTCTCGCTGAACTAAAGAAAAATCAGCCGAGTAGATTACTGTTTTCAAAAGCTGCAATTTTTTTTACTTGATTTTATTTACAATAACTCATTTCATTATCCTCCATTGGTTTCAAGCGATACTTTCTAATCTTCATGGCTGATCACGTCATCTTTCTGTCGCCAGATTTCTCCCTTTGACACAGGCAGCACTCAGCTTGGTAGCAGCCACAGCCTTCTGTGCTGAATACCTCTTATTTTACTTCCACTCAACAAACCATAAGGGCCTCGAAGGATACTACCATTTCATCCTCGTCCTCCTGGTAGGCTTGTGTGTCATCACGAATATTGCTGGGGCTCTCATCCCTGATAGCTTTCCAGTTGATCTATGCAACGCTGTAGCCATAACCCTCCAAGGCCTCTGGTTCTACCAGACTGCTTTCACCCTCTACGGCCCTATGATGCCAGATGGTTGCCGGCTCAAGGAAAACGATGTTGTGTGCAGTTCAGCTGACAGTCAAGCCCGGGGCGAGTTGTTGGCCAACTTCCAGCTGTTCTCAATGGTCCTTGGCGTATTCGTTTTTGTTGTGGTATCATACAGTTTAGCTGATTTAAAAAATGGACGTTTTCCTGTTCCTGTGGCTTTGCATGATTCTGAGCTTGATTCGAATAGAGATTAGAGGTTAGTCCTTATCCTACTATTTGCCGTCTCTGGAATTCGTCAAGTGCATATAATGAACTTTATCGTTACATTTTTGGTCTTTATTTTTTTTTTTGGTGTGAAACATTTTTGGTCTTTATAATGTTCTATTTTGAGCTCGTGGATACATTTTCATGTTTCTTACAGTTTGATTTGTTGTTGAAACAAGTCAATTTTCTACTTTATGGAATTGAATCTCTTACGACTTGCGTGCTGGCGCGCAGTTACTTCTTTTAAATGCGAGAAGTTGGAAAATCTACTCAGGCCAGGCTGAACGCCCCCAGTTTTTCGTCGGAGCTTTGGATTTTGATGCAATTGAAATCAAACACCGAGCATGTGCAGGTCAAGATTCATGCTCGGTGTAATGGCGGAAAAGAAATTGAAGAAAGGAGAAAACCAGAACTCAAGTGCAGAGAAAGTTCAGAGAGAGAAATGAGTGAATGAATGTTTATTGATCATCAAGTGAATTGAGTTGGTTACAAGTGAGCTCAATAGCTTATATAGGCAATGACCAAGATGTACAAAACAATCTGAGCCACTTGATCAAAACTAACTTGTAACAGCTTCAACAAGATGTAATCGTATAGTTCCTTATATTTCAACACTCCCCTTCAAGCTTGAAGTTATTTGAATTTGTTAATAACTCCAAGCTTGACAGTCAGTTTTGTCATCTGATCTTGACTTACTACTTTGGTGAATGTATCAGCTGGTTGCTCCTTTGTGTAGATGTACTTTCCTTCCACTTTCTTGTTGAGTATCTTGTCTCTTACAAGGTGACAATCGGCTTCAATGTGTTTCGTTCTTTCATAAAACACAGGGTTTCTAGCTATATGTAATGATGCTTGGTTGTCACAATACAACTCTACTGGCCCATGCTTGGCACCCAGATCCTGTAGAACACGAATCAACCAGGTAATTTCACAACATGTAGCTGCCATTGCTCTATATTCTGCTTCAGCAGTGGACATAGCTACAAATGTCTGCTTCTTCGTTCGCCATGAGATCAGAGAATCACCTAGCATGATGCAAAAGCATGTCAATGATCTTTTGCTCATAGGACACGCCTGCTAGTCTGTGTCACAGTAGGCTCTCATCTTGATTTCTGATTCACTTGACATCATAAGTCCTTGCCCTGGAGAATTCTTCAAGTATCTTAGAAGATGCTTTCCATCTTTCTAGTGATCCTCGGTGGGACTTTGCATGAATTGACTCAGAACTTGTACTGAGTATGTAATGTCAGACCTTGTAACTGTTAGGTAGATCAATTTTCCTACCAGTTGCCTGTATTTCTGAGGTGCACTCATAGGGTTCCCTTCACTTGAGAGCTTCACATGAGCATCCAGAGGTGTGGCTACTGGTTTTGAATCAGCCATCCCCATCTCTTCCAGTAACTCCATTGTATATTTCCTTTGCTTGAGATAGATTCCTGCCTTGTCTCTATCTACTTCAATACCAAGGAAATACCTCAATTCTCCCAGATCTTTAATCTGAAAGTTCTTGTGCAAATGTTGCTTTAAGTTCTTAATTTCTTCTTGATCATTCCCAACAATTATCATATCATCAACATATACTAATAATGCAGTGAATGACTTTCCTTTCTTCTTGGTGAATAAAGAGTAATCAGCCTTGGACTGAGTGTATCCACCTTCTTTGACGGCTTGAGAAAACTTAGAAAACCACTGTCTTGGAGCTTGTTTAAGCTCGTACAGTGATTTTGTCAATTTACAAACCAGTTGCAACTGACCATCATTGGCTTCACACCCTGTCTCCCCTTGAAGACAATGAGAGGAAGATTTAGCCTGAAGATGCTTTAGTGCATTGTATACAGAAGGTAGAGTCATATAGACATCTTGCTCAAGATCTTCATGCATAAATGCATTGGTGACATCCATTTGCGAGAGATGCCACTTATTTGCAGAGATGCCAAGGCAAGGAGAGTCCTAACAGTTATCATACGTGCCACTGGAGCAAATGTCTCTGAATAGTCAACACCATAGAGCTATGTGAAGCCACGAGCAACCAACAGTGCCTAATGTCTTTCAAGAGTTCCATCTGAATTAAACTTGAGTTTAAACAGCCATTTGCAAGTCACTAGAGACTTATCAGCAAGTAGAGGTACCACTTCCCATGTGTGGTTCCTTTCTAATGCATTCAACTCAACCACCACTGCATCACACCATGCAGGATCCTTTAAAGCTTCAGTCACATTTTTAATAATGGAATATGATGCTACATTGTTAACAAATGTTTGATAGGTAGGGGTGCAAGCTGTATAAATGCAAGAGCTGGCAAGAGTGTAAAGAGAATGAACCTTGGGAGAGACAATTGCAGATGAGATGGACTCCTTGGAGGCCTGATACACATAATCCTGAAGCCAGATTGGGGGGGGGGGGGGGGGGGGGCTGTGATCACGAGTAGAATGTCTTGTGGATAGAACAGGTTCAGGTGATGGAGTTGCAACAGTTGGCAGTGTAAAGGCCGGGAAATTTTATAATATTAAATAATTAAAATAATAATTTATAATCATCTCGATTTCTAAGATTTAGGAGGTTTGAAATTTCTGTCCTCTAGCTATTTGTTTACTCTAAATATTTCGAAACGAGTTCCGGCATTATTTAAGTGAAAATTTAAAATATGTCTTACTTCCGCTTTCATACGCCGAGAAGTGGAAAATACTATTGAATTTCCTTATTAAATTCGAAATTTGAAAAGTTAAACGTTAATTTTAATCGCGTCGTAAGCAAATTGAGTAACCGGGTTGTGGATCAATTTATTTATTTATATTTTTTTTGGGTAATTAAAAATATATTTTGGGACCCCTCTTCCCTCCCATTCAAATTACTCCAGCACTAGCAAAGCCTAGGTATAAGTTATTCTTGTCTTCTTCCCATGTGTGCAATTGCCAACCCGTGACCTCTGTTGCCTCCTAATTCACTCTCTCCTTTTGATTCATAAACCCAGAAGAGGAATCTCTCTCTCTCCCGTTTTACCCCTGCTCAAAATCAGAAGAACCCTATCCTCTTCTCCTTGAACCACGGACACAGGAAGCCACAAAACAACCCCATTTTATCCGAGAGTTCCGATCACCACCAGCCCTCCTCTGCTCTCCAGATGTTCGCAGCCCCATCATCAGCACCTCCTCTCCATTCTCGCAGCCGTCGTCGCCACCGGAGAGGCCAGCAGCAGCCAAGTCGGAGTTCCCTGCTTACCACGGAACCACCCTTCCCCTGTCTCGCTTTGTCTCCGGCCGCCAGTAGCCACCAGGGCGCCGCCGAGTCCGAGCTTCCCTGTCCTCGCCGAGAGGAAGCCAAGCTCCACCCCTTCTTCCTCGAGCAGATGCGGACGACCACCGACGCCTCCATTCGCCTCCATCAACCGGAGAGCAACCAGGGGTCCCACTAAAGCCGAGCCACTCCGACGAAGCCGTCCGAGCCGCGATTGCCTCCCCTGTTCGTGCGTAAGGTCGGTCCCGTTTCTTTCTCTCGTTCTGACCCCTTTCACCATTAAAGGTGCTCCTTTATACCCTCCTCCTTCCTTCCAGGACCAGCGGACGCCGATTCCCCACCGTCGGAGCCTAGATCAGCCTCGGAGCATCCCCGGAGTCGGATTTCTCTAAGTTTCCGGTGAGCCGCCTTCCCTCCCTCCTCTCTTCTTGCGTTTGAAATTCCTTGTAAGGGTGTGGTCGGAATCTTTTATCGGTCGGGTGGGCAAAGTCTTGGCCGGAGAAGATCCGCCGGCGAAGCCTGGAGTTCTCCTTCCTTTTCTTCCGTTCCGCCGTCGTCAGAACTTTATTTTGTGATTGAGGGAGACGGTTACAAGGATCTGTTTACTTCTTTCTTCTGGGCTTGGGCCTATTTTCCAAGGATCCGGATTCCACATTCATCCGGGTCTTTCCTCTTCTTCCACTTTTGGTCCGGGTTTCTTCAGGCTTGGGAGAGAGGTTTCGGTTTGGGCTTTAAGTTACGGGTCCGGGCTTCTTCAGTTGGGCCTTGGGGATTTGGGTGTTGTTGTTGTTGTGATACTTTGTTAAGTTGTTATAAGTTATATTTATATGTTGTGAGTTATATTTGATTATTGTTAGTTTATTAAATTATTATTATATTTTAGTTCTGATTTTGGATAAATATATTTTCTGAGTTTTAAAAAGTAATAAATTGTTCAAATAGTATTATTTGGAATATGCATTTTGTGATGATATAAATATATGATTTTGGGATTTTTGGCATGAGCTATTAATAAAAATGGTCGATGTTTATTTTGATGAGAAATGATTTAAAAGAAGTTTTCAAGTTTTGTAAATATCTTTTAAGGATTTGTGGTTGGAAAACCAAAATGCCGGAACTATCTCTATAATATGACTTTGGGAAATTGGTTAAGGATTTAAATGATTAATGTCGGAATTTGGCCAAGTACGATTTGAGCAATTATTTTAAATATGAGTTGACTTAAATTGGGATTTATAAAAGTTTGGAAAACATGGTTGATACGACTTTATCAATGGGATTGATTGGAAGTAAATGATTTTGGATAATGTTGATCGTAGCGGAAAGGTTTTGGAAAATGGTTTTGATACGGGGTTAGCCGTGAGATGGTCCGATCTTCGACAACAAGCAAGAAACTCAAAGAAACAAACAAGACTCGATCAAGAATGCAAGAAACGCAGCAAGAACTATAAAGAAGACGCAAGAAATCGATCAAGATGATCAAGATCTTTCAAGAACGCAACAAAGACTCTAAAGAAAGATGCAAGACTCAAAATTCAAGAACAATAATTGAAAGACACGACCTGATATGGACTGAGTCGATCTATGCAGAACAAGATAAAGACCCCAGGCCTCCTCAGAGGGTAGGAACCAATACCAATGACTACACAACCCGCCTCTACAACCCTACACAATCAAGCGGACAACTTGAAGCACAAGGAGGGGGCTCGTGGATACTAGGATCACCAAGTCTTGCGAAGTTGATGAACACAAAGCAAACCAAGCTGAGATAGATACCAATTCGTGATCAACGAGCACGGCTCTAGTTGGATCAACATCACTCAATGTGTTTCACACAAGTTTGAGAGAACTAATTCTATTCATTGAAAGATGAATGTTTACAATGTATGAAATCGAAATATATAAGCTATCCTAAGGCCTGATGGGCCGAGTTTAATGATAGAAAGATAATATCTAACATCTAATTAAAACACCTAAAATCATAAGTAAATAAGATCTCTAGAAATAACACTTAAAATAGCCCAATTTCGGCCCAATAGGAACACTAGGCGAAATGGGGTCCCAACACTTAGTAAAATCCCGTCAAAACAGTGACAGCTTGCAAAGATGTGCATTTTCTGCCAATTTCGAGGTTGAATCTGGAAAAACCTTCAACAGAAAAGTTGTAGATCGTTTCGTCCTCGTTCCAACAAGATATGGCACGCCTCAATCCGATAAATATTGAATCCGTACGACCCATTTTACAGAGACGTCGAAAAGCTGTCAAATGACTATGAACGAGCTAAACGTCAAGCTCCCACCTTTGGACCTTTTCCCATGGTGGAGCCTTCTTCTTCCTTTTTAGAAAGACATCATCCGAAGGTGTCTTGGATGGTCCCGCATCAATCTCCCTTTCTTGAAAAGGATTCGTCCTCGAATCCAAGGTCATATATGATTCCGCACATGCAACCACACGAGCTCCTGGATCGAACACCATATGCCCATGGAAATCCATCTCAAGAACGATTGGTGTAGAGATTGACCACTCATCGATGGTTATTGTCTCAGCTTCATCTACAAAATCAAGAAAAGAAACTTTATTAGTGCATAATTCATATTTCATGTCATCTTCATGATGTTCTAACTTAATATGCACTTGAGCTTGGTCATTAATCCCTAAGTTTCCATCCAAAACTAGCAAGTTTTCATCCTTTTCCAAGGCTGAATTTTCAATTAACTCAATGCTAGCAATAGTAGAAGAAGCTACATCATCAATGATCATATTAGAAACTATGCCTTCTTCTAAGCATGTAGTTTGACACAAATCTTTGCTTTGATTATCAGCACAGGGTATAGGTTGAACATTTAAATCAATCAAAGAATCAACATGCTCATGTTCAAGGCAATCATCGTTAGAAGAAAGTAAACTAATATCTTGCTCATTATGAACATGCTCATCATGTTTATCACTAGAATTTTCAGATTCATTATCGCCTAGGTGATTAATTATGAGAGTTTTCTTATTAGGGCAATCCTTCATATAATGTCCTCTACCTTGGCATTTAAAACATACAATATCTCTAGAACGAATGGTAGAAGGGTTAGGATTACTCCCTTTAGGGCCAGTAGATACCCTAGACGATTCATGTCCATTCCAAGACGCTTCACCATTGTCGATGGGCTGTTGGGGTGTTCGGCCTTCACTACCCCCATGGGGTTGGTTTGCTTTCTCCCTTGAGCCGCCATCAAACCTCCTTTGGGGCTGCTGCACATGGCCTTGGTGCCACCTTTGGGGTTGCCCACTCGACATTCTACCACCTTGGCTCCTGTATCTAGCATTCCTTTCTACTTTCATAGCTAAATGTAAAATTTCAGTAGGCGTAGAATATGGAAAGTAATCAATTTCACGAGCTAAGGCGGGGTGCAATATTCTAAGAAACCTAGCATTTGTATCTTCATAGGACTCAACTACATTAGCTCTAGCCATGGTTTCTTGCATTGCATAAAAGGTGTCCTCAACAGTTTTGCTACCTTGCTTAAGATTTTCTAATCGTTGTCTAAGCTCGCTAGCATAATGTGGAGGAGCAAACCTACTTCTCATAAGTGCTTTTAATTGAATCCAAGAAGCAATAGGTGCATCAAGGAATCTTCTTCTTTCTTTAACTAGATTATCCCACCAAATTAAAGCGAAACTTTGAAATTCTAGGGAAGCTAGTTGCACCTTTTTATGTTCAGAGAAGTTATGACAAATCCATATTCGATCCATTTTAATTTCCCAATCAATGTAAGCATCTGGATCGTTGGTACCATAAAATTGAGGGATATTTACCTTTACCATACCTATGCCATCTTGCACAGGCTCTCTAGGTGCTCGATAGTGGTATCGACCTCCTCTATCATTTCGTCTAGGACGCTGCTCCCAATGATCATCCTCTTGGAATTTTCGGATTTCTCTTTTTTTTTTGACCTAATGCAAGAAAGACACAGCAATAGAGAGAAGGACTCGAAATTTAGATAATAGAGGTGAAAGAAATAAAATTATAGCCCTAATGAATAGATATAGACAACCTTTGGGTAAATATGGTAACAAGATCTATCTTTTGCCTATAGATATATTGGATAGATATAATTGAATTAAATCCACCAAAATCAGAATTTTAATAGGCTAATAATAAAAGGAATTAGATATAGATAGATCAAAAGTTCCAAAGATAGAAGGGAACAACAAACTAGGGTTCTTGTGTGGTTTGATGGACTCGGCCAAGGCACCAACTATGGGGACAGATTCTGCCGCCGGCTTAGGGTGTTCACAAGGGGATGTGTGCACCTTTGGTCGACTCCACGGTCTCGGCTAGGCTTTGTGTTTAGGCTTATGCAACCACAAACAATCAAAACAACAAGATTAGTGCAATAATCAATAAAGAACAAGAAGTAAACAACCAAAACAAGAAAATGACTCTTTTGTGGGTTTTTGTGTTTATGAAAAAGAAAAGACTCAATCTTGATGTCGGAAACCAAAGCTCTGATGCCAATTTGATACGGGGTTAGCCGTGAGATGGTCCGATCTTCGACAACAAGAAAGAAACTCAAAGAAACAAACAAGACTCGATCAAGAATGCAAGAAACGCAGCAAGAACTATAAAGAAGACGCAAGAAATCGATCAAGATGATCAAGATCTTTCAAGAACGCAACAAAGACTCTAAAGAAAGATGCAAGACTCAAAATTCAAGAACAATAATTGAAAGACACAACCTGATATGGACTGAGTCGATCTATGCAGAACAAGATAAAGACCCCAGGCCTCCTCAGAGGGTAGGAACCAATACCAATGACTACACAACCCGCCTCTACAACCCTACACAATCAAGCGGACAACTTGAAGCACAAGGAGGGGGCTCGTGGATACTAGGATCACCAAGTCTTGCGAAGTTGATGAACACAAAGCAAACCAAGCTGAGATAGATACCAATTCGTGATCAACGAGCACAGCTCTAGTTGGATCAACATCACTCAATGTGTTTCACACAAGTTTGAGAGAACTAATTCTATTCATTGAAAGCTGAATGTTTACAATGTATGAAATCGAAATATATAAGCTATCCTAAGGCCGGATGGGCCGAGTTTAATGATAGAAAGATAATATCTAACATCTAATTAAAACACCTAAAATCATAAGTAAATAAGATCTCTAGAAATAACACTTAAAATAGCCCAATTTCGGCCCAATAGGAACACTAGGCGAAATGGGGTCCCAACACTTAGTAAAATCCCGTCAAAACAGTGACAGCTTGCAAAGATGTGCATTTTCGGCCAATTTCGAGGTTGAATCTGGAAAAACCTTCAACAGAAAAGTTGTAGATCTTTTCGTCCTCGTTCCAACAAGATATGGCACGCCTCAATCCGATAAATATTGAATCCGTACGACCCATTTTACAGAGATGTCGAAAAGCTGTCAAATGACTATGAACGAGCTAAACGTCAAGCTCCCACCTTTGGACCTTTTCCCATGGTGGAGCCTTCTTCTTCCTTTTTAGAAAGACATCATCCGAAGGTGTCTTGGATGGTCCCGCATCAGGTTTTACTATCGATTGGTTTGAGGATGTTGAGCACTTGGGCTATGTGTGTATGAATGATGGACCGATAGCTTATGGAAATGGCTCGATGATAGGTGTATTTGGATTGCTTTGGACTTGCATTTGGGCCCTTGCTTGCGTTATTTTGCTGTTCTGCATCTTCAGGTAAGTTCCCTAGGGGCTTACTCAGGTTGGACATTCATGCATGTTGTTGCATTTTATGTTAGGTGTTGCATATGCATAAAAGCATGCCATGTAGTATCCTGTTTAGGTTGCACTAATTGAATGAGCATCTGCTTACTTTATGCGTTTGAAACAGAACGGTCGTTTATCTGTGATAGTCCTAGAGTCTTTGCTAGGGTCATAGGGTAGCCCAGCCTCATCGGGTACCCTGAGTCAATCGAGTCATGAACTTCCTTATATTATGATATGCCTGCGGGCTTTATTGTGGAGCGGGTTAGGCATGTGTGCCCCCCGATTATGATGGAATGCATTCACGAGCTGGCCAGTCTCCGCCCTATCGGAAGGGGGTGGAGGTAGGAGAGGGATATGCCATTTGGCATTGTCTTGGGCCCTTTACAGTATTCCTGCACATTATTATAATTAGGAGCATGCTAGTGTGTTTGACTTTCGTACTGCATTAGAGCATCTTTATTAGGTATAGCACATACTATGTGGCCTCAGCGAGGACTGCCGGTCCCGCATGAGTGGCTCGATCTGACTCCTTTCCCCGTTCTTTTTTAAAGGTATTTTCTGCAGATTCTGAGTGCTCGATGTCTATATGACGGGGTTTCTTTTTGGCGAATTGAAGAACCTAGCTAATTCTCTAACTTGGTATAAATGGTAAACATTTGATTACGTTTTGGTTTTGACCCGGCTCTGCCGTGGCACTTGTGTCTTTATTTTGCTTCTGCTTTACTTCTGTTGAAATGGATTCCGCGACATAGTCTTAGGACAGGTTAAGGGTACCCAACGGCCCTTCGAGGTGTTTTGGGTTTGAAATCCCTCTTTTTACTAATCTTAAAACGAGTTTGAAACCTCGACCCGTACCTGGATTGCAAGATCCGAACAAGGGGTTTAATCCCTTGAAACGTAACCCGGAAATCATAATTCTGGGCCGTTACAGGCAGATCATCAAAAGATGTAGAGATTGGAGAGCGAGAGTACTCATCCAAGGAAGAGTTGACAGGTGAGACATCAGTATCAAATGATGGCTCATCAACAGAGTTTGTGTTTGGTGTGTAATCAAAAGGAAAGTTTGTGTCAACAAAGTCTGAGAGAGACAATGTTGGAGATGAGATTTGTGTTTGAGAGAAGAGAGTAAGGTAGAATATGCTCAAAGAAGATGATATTTCTGCTTATCAAAATCTTGTGAGTTTTGAGATTCAAAACTTTATATCCTTTCTGAGCATATAGAAAGCCCAGAAATATGCAGGGATTTGAACGAGGGTGAAACCATTTCACATCTTTGTCAGTAGAGGTGGAGACAAAACACAAACTGCCAAAAACCTTGATGTGAGAGTAGACTGGCTTGGTATTGAAAATGACTTCATGTGCGGATTTGTGTTTAAGAATAGGGTTGTGCAGTCTATTGATGATAAAGGTGGCCATAAGAATAGCATCACCCCAATAGCATCGGGGTATTGTAGAATGAAACATGAGAGATCTTGCAATTTCAAGTATGTATCTATGCCTCCTCTCAACCCTGCCGTTTTGTTAAGGAGTTGCTTTGCAAGAACTTTGATGAATAATCCCATGAGCTGTAAGAAACTCATAAACTGTAGAATTGAAGAATTCAATGCCCAAATCACTCCTCAGGATTTTAACAGTGGCTTGAAACTGTGTTTTGACAAGAAGAATAAATGTTTTGAGGTAGTGACTAACTTCGGATTTGTGTTTCATGAGAGAAGCCCAGACTCCCCTGCTCAGCTGCTCCTGTCATTTACTATGGTAAAAAAGAATCTGTGACCATCAGTAGTATGGGTGTCATATGGTCCCCACACATCACAATGAAGTAATTCAAAGATTTGATCAGCAGAAGATAAGCTAGCAGGATAGCTATTTTGTGTTTGTTTGGCTAAAGAACAAATTGTGCACATATGATCATTGTCAAGAATTTCATTCTAAATACAAGTAATGTGTTTGAGTTTAGCAATAGGGGCATGGCCCAAGCTCAAGTGCCACAATGCACTATTATTTGGAATTACAGAATTTTTCTTAGGAAGAAACAAAGGTAAAGTAATAGAATTTGCAGAATGAGCAGTGTGTTTAAACTTTGGAAGCTGATCACAGATGAAGGACTCCCCAAATTCACTTGGATCCATGTAGTAGAGGTCCCCAAGAAATTTACCAACTGCAATAGTCTTCATCCTTAGAGGGTCCTGAACAAGGCAGTGATCACCAATAAGGTAACGGTGAAACTAATGATCTTTGATAAGTTTGGTAAGAGACAACAAGTTATACTTAAAACTGGGAACACATAGGACATTTGTGAGGGTAGTGTTAGGTAGAGAAACATTACCAAAATGGGTGATTTCTTTGGTACTACCATCAGGGAGATGAATAGCGTTGACATTAGGAATAGAGATTGGATTGGTTAAGAATGATATGTCACAAACCATGTGGTCTGTAGCACCACTGTCCATTATCCATAAACGTGATTTAATAGAAACATTGGAGCAAAGGATACATGCAAGATGAGACTCATGAATGGAAGGAGTTGACTTTGCCAAGAAAGAGATGAATTTGTTGATCATCTGTTGCTGATCTGCTGACAGTTGAGGAGAAAGTTCAAAGAGAAAATAAACAAGATGTCTTACCTGACAATAAAGCAGTGGGATCTTTCACTTCATGATTCTGCAGTATGTTCATCAGTTGCTGGTACTGTTCTTGAGTGATTGTTGGTGAAGATGAAACTGTAGTAGCTATCTTCTTGCCTTTTCCTGAAGCAGAAGCATCTGTTGGATAATCGTGAAGCTTCCAACATTTATCTATAACATGTCCAAGGGATTTGCAGTGAGTACAGAACAACCTTGAACTGTTTTTGTTGGTGGAAGAATTGGGAGAGGGTCTTGGATAACCATGGAGTTTCCAGCACTTCTCCATAGTGTGTCCACCAACCTTGCAGTGATCACAAAAGCTCCTTGTATTTCCACTATTGGGATAGCCATGGATCTGCCAACATTTGTTCATGGCATGTCCACTGACCTTGCAATGATCACAGAAGAGAGGCTTCTTGGAGCCATAATTACCTCCTCTGGATTGTGAAGCAAACACATCACCATCATTCTCAGTTGAGGAACCTTTACTCATTCCTCGTTGTTGCTCTTCTTGGATAAGAAAACCTATATGTTTCATCAATGTCTGGTGGAGGATTCATCATTAAAATGTTTCCTCGAACAACACTATAAGCATCTGTTAGTTCTCCTTCCTGTTTTGATCAGACATTGGTTCCAAGCTATTTGGTCCTTTATTTTCTTAATGTGCCTTTGTCTTGTATTCACAACGACCTCTAAGAAGATCCACCAACTCAACAAGCAACATATTTTGTTCCAAGGATGCTCATATTTGTCACATAAAATCAACAATCTAGATTCAAAGGTGATATACAACATAAATAGAGCAAGGATCAATTTGTCATAAATCTCATGCCACATATGGTCCAATAAAGACAAATAGCAGGCAATATCTACTTCATTGTCAAGTTCTTTGCTAGCTTTTCGTTTACTCCTTTTTTTTGAAGTTACCTTTCTTTGTGATATTTCAACAAAGGTCATTGGGTTCTCTTAAGTATCCCTTGGTTCAAGTGTTTAGTTGGATCAATTTTCATTTCTCATATTTCTAAGGATAGATTCCATAGGTTACGCATGATCAATATGTTGCTTTTGTTCAACAGTTGTGGTTCATCCTTCTTTTTATTCAATGGTTCCTCTTTTGGTCATGTAGCACCACCATCAGCCGTGAGTCTGTCAACGTCCTAGGAGGACAATGGTTAGAATTGTTTCTATTATTTCTCATTTTTCCTTTAATCAAACACTCATACAAACAAACAAACCAAAATTTGATCAGGAAGTTGTAAAGGGTGCAAAGCCACTGTCCAGATGGAATAACAAGCAAGTAGACGGAAATCCGTTAAAACATACAAACGAAAACGAAAACAAAAAACGGTGCAATACAACAAGTGGAAACACACCCTACAAGAAACGAGCCAAGGAAACACTAAATCTAACACGAATGTGACGTAAACTACGGACGGAAGCCAAACACCGTCCTAAAACAGCACCACTGGTCGGCGATACATCAGGAATCCCTATGGATAGTGAAGACGAACCTCCAGAAAGCTCCTTCTCGAACATGGAGTCGTCTCGTACACACTGCCTCGATCTCAGACAGACCCGACTCCGACTGCCAGAACCCTAACATAGAAGAACCTCAAACCGCACCAAAGCAAAGACGTACGCCACCCGAATAAAGCAAACCGCGAAAGACCGATCACAACGGACCGGTCAAGCCCAAACGAGATCTTTTTTTTCATTGAAATTGTTTTAAGAATTCTTTTCAATTCTTTTTTTTAAAAAAAAATTCTTTTCAATTAAAAGGAGCTGAATGAAGACAAAAACTCCAAAAGAAAAGTAAAAAAAGATAAAGCAATAGTCAAATAGCACGTGGCAACACACCACGGTTTTGCTTTCCGTTTACGTCCGTCATTCATCCAAAAAAAATAAAAATTAACACCCCCTCCCTCTCCCCTCCTCCCCAAACAACAAGCGCCGTTCGTGGGAACCACCACTTGCCCACTCCTCCCGCCTACCCGCCACCTCCCCCTCCTCCGCGCCGCCCGATCTAAACCCCCGCCGATATCCGTCCACCGCCTCCGTTAAAACTACGCCAAATTTAGTGAGAATGGACAGAAATTTGAGATGAGAATTGCAAGTCGATCCTCTCTTTGACATTTTCTCTCCACGTCGGGAAATTGATTGATCTTCTTTTCATAATTTCATCTCTGTGGAACTTCAGGCGGGGGCGAAATTTTTCTTTATTGATGCTACAGGGAAACGATCGTTGAGAGCGAGAGAATTGTAAGATGAGGATTACAAGGCGGTTCTCTGTTTGACGCTCTGCGAAATTCGGTAGGATATCGATCGTTTTATAATCCTCTGTCTACGATAGATTTTTTGCTTTGCATTTCACTGTGGTTACTTCAGGAATAAGCGAATTTGCGTTTTTTTTCTCTCAATGCAACAGGGAAACGATCGGGTTTAACTGGTGGATGTTTCTGATTGTTTCTCGAGATTCATGATTTGAATTTTGTTTCCCCAGAGTTTTTGCAAGATAGTCATTAGGAATTCGTTTTTCTTCTTTGAATTTCGTCCGTGATAATTCTTTTGGCTGGTTGAAACTTGAGTTTACTATAATCAGTGGATTGTCTGAGAATTGAAGGGCGTCTCAAGAGCGTTGATCATTTGGGAATTTTGAACTGAAAAACCATGTCATCGTCATGCTCATCGAAGGTGGTTTACGAAGGTTGGATGGTTCGCCATGGACGTAGGAGAATCGGCCGGTCTTTTATGCATATGCGATTTTTTGTTCTTGAATCTCGGCTTCTAGCTTACTACAAGCGCAAGCCCCAAGATAATCAGGTGAAGAATAAAATCTCTCAGCTCAGTGGCTTATTTTTGTTGAATTCATTTTCCTCTTGCAAATGGGGCAGTGTCATTGTACTCGGACATATGAATTTGTATTTCTAAATGGACAAAAAAGCACATAGGAAGTAATAGATGCAGCTAGAATTGCTTAGGAAAAGAGAGCGTAAGGTAGGAAAATCATTTTCTTGTTTTCCACGGGAAATTGAGAAAGAAACAAGCCTGGGGAATATAGGGTGTATGGAACTGAAGTTTATTTATTTCTTCCTGTCTATGACAGAGGGTGCCGGTGAAAACAATGCTCCTCGATGGCAACTGTAGGGTGGAGGATCGAGGCTTGAAGACTCACCAAGGACATGTAAGAACTTTATCTCGCAGATGTTGCATTTGCTTATGTTTTAATTAGTTTTGAAATGCTCGGAGGAATACTTGAGTTTGTAGTGAAGAGAATTTTCTTGTTAGTAATTGTAATGTCTCGTTGGGGTTTGTTGGTTGCTAGGTACAATATTGGATTTTTGCATGTCATGTTTACACAAAAATGATCAAATTCTGTCTTTTAGGTTGTACTAACTGATCTTGACAAAAATACCATCTCCAAGATTCATCGTTCTGTCTGTTGGATATAATAGTGACATTAATGCTCAATGCTTATTATTGTCTGTAATTACCTAATCACTAAAAAAATTATTGTATTCTGCTGCTTGATGGGTAGTAACTTGATCTTGCCAAATTATCTTCGGCTGTTTGGGGCTTTGGGCATCTTAAGGCAACAACTGACTATGAGAAAAGAAAAAGCAACTCCAGCATTATAAAAATTTAAAACACTATAAATCGCTCAACCAGACCAACAATTCCTATGGAACATCTTTTAGTCATTTACTATATTTAATTTTTTAACGAGAAAAACATTGCTTCACGGATATGAATAACCTATCAGGCTATGTCTCGAATGGGATAAAAAAAATATACGGCATTGGCTAGTCTGGATATTTTGCAATTCAGTATATTTTTTCTGTTCCTTCAATGTTTACATTAGAATGATGGGACTTTCACACGTCGGTATGGCTGGAATTTGTTACAGAGAGGACAATCTTTTCCTTCTTTTTATGAGCTTCTGCTGGTTTACTGATGAGTGCTGATGTGGCTTTGCAGGAGTTTGCTGCCTATGCATTTATTTTTTCCTTTCAGTAGTAAAAGTTGAGCTTTTGTATTTTTCCTTTTCATTATTCAGATGGTTTATGTTTTATCAGTTTACAACAAGAAGGACAAGTACAATCGAGTAACGGTATGTACTTATATCTGCTTCTACTGTATTAACTCGATGATTTTATCATCTCCCATAAGACGATCATGCTTCTTTTTCCTTTCTTTTGTTCAGTATTGTCTTATTTACTTGTTTTGGGTTAAGTCAGTCTCTGATGTCAATATCTGAATGGTTTTAATAGAGAGAGGATTCATTTCAAATTGTGAGCACTCTTTGTTTTTTTCTTCTTCCAATTATGTTAAAAGATCTGAGATTCTGAATTGAAACACTCTTTTCCCCCCTCCATGCTTAATGAAAATCTTATTTAGTATGGACACACTAGGTCAATTCAAATATATGTTTGCTTTAATAACTTATGATCTCATCCAATAAATTTTTTGAATCTGGCTTTAAATTTATGTATAAATTGTGGTTTATTGATGAATATTTAAATTTTAATAGGTCCTAAGCACCCCCTGTGAAACCAAAACACCAACACCGTAACGTGAAAAGTAACATGTAAGAAGCACTCGTATATATTGAGGTCATTATGATTATGATGCTTATAATCACCTCATTCTTACGAGCCACTTCATTTTCAACCGTGTCAGTTTTTCACAGAGTGGGGTTTTAAATTCTTATTGTCAAGTTTCATTCTTGGTCTGCATCAAGTCTCCATTTTCAAGTGTTGTTGTTTCTCACAAGAAACGACCATACTAGTCAGTAGTATCTCTTTCTTCTCCATACTTCTATCTCCAATTATCAGAGTTTTCCTTCCTACTCCCTCCTTGAATGATTTACTGATAGTTTCTAATCAAATCATGACTTGACTTCTAATTGTGCCCGTTCCCTCTGATTAACGTATGGTTCTTTGTATATGGCAAATCAGTTGGCATCAGAACTGTACATGTTAGTTGATGCACAAAGAAGTATAGCTGTAAATATCCAGCTGAATTCTTGTGGAAGTAACAATTTTGTTTTTTTCTTGTAAGAGAACCTATAGAAAGGCATAGTCATCAATTTATTATTTTATTTTTCTCATTTGAAGAAATATATGATGTATTTCATAAAATTAAATGAAACAACAAACCAGTCTGATGCGTCAAATGGCAAGGTTCTCTTAATCCAATTATTTTCCAATTGATAAGTATTATATACTTGTATGCAAATTGGTATAAGTCATAAATATTATATACTTGAGTAGATGTGATAGGGGGATTATTCTTCTTTGAAGAACATATCACTCCAATGTAGTGATGCGCTGAGGCCTTTCTGATATAAGATGTGGCATATGAGTAATTGGAAAAAATATTTGTTCTTTACAGATCTTATGTTTGTTTCTTTATAAAGTTTTAAATTACGATGGAACAGTTGTACATTCTATTTGCATGGACAAATTATCCTTGCACATTGATCTGCTATTATATGCTGGCTGGTTACTCTTTTTTTTTTAGTCCATCATATTCTCCAAAATTTGGGGGTTGTTCATTTGAGTCCTTTCTCTCGAGTTCTTCGCCACCTTACTCTTGAGTTCGTTTTTTATTAGAAACTTACTCTTGAAATTTCTTTTGATTTAGATGGGATCATTCAACATTCAGGAGGCATTAATATGGAAAGAGAAGCTTGAGGAAGTTATTGACCAGGTTGGCTCATGAAGTTTTCCCTATTATATTACCATCACAATCATTTGCAAATGTGAAATGATTGTTCAGTGATTTCTTTATTGAATGATGAGGTGATTCGATATGTATATGTTTGCACTTTGCAGCATGAGCAGTCACCAGTTGCTAATGGTAACAAATACCTCTCCTTTGAATATAAATCAGGGGCAGACAGCATTAGGAATGCTTCATCATCTGATCATGAAAGCCAGTAAGTAGCTTATTGTATTCTCTTCTTATATGGATTGTTTTTTTTCTTTTTTAATCGAAAGACATTAATGCTTCATCCTTTTTCCTTCTGGTACTGTTATCTATTTTCTCATAGGTCACTGGACTGGACTCTACTTTTCTATGTGTACTGTGATTATCTTTATCTGGCCGTGTCAAGCAATATTCTTGTGTTAAGTGATATGTGCTGCATTTCGATATCAATATGTTCACATGCACTCTTTCTGAGCTGTTGAAGTGATGATTTTTTTAGGAAGTTTGTAGAGACATTTGAAAAATTGACTCTCTTTCAGCTTTTTTGCCATCTGAAATCATTTATTATCTCAGGTTTAGCATACAGGAATATGAAGAAGATACACTGAATATTATCCAGGGAACAACCGTTGGACATGGTGAGGGAGTGTGATCTTGCTATTCTATTCCAGGGAGAACCTCTATTATATTTTTTTTATTGAAGGGAAATGCTCACTAACCCATGCAGCAGATTCAGGACTTCCTGAAACGATTTTTGACTGGACAAGGGAACTCGATTCAGTGTTATCGTACCATCATACCAACAATCTAGCTTTCTCTAGGAAGCACTGGCGTCTTCTTCAGTGCCAAAATGGTATTACAAGCTTTAAATTATATTGATTATGTGACGTAAGATATTTGGACACACTATGAGTGGCATGGTATGTATGCAAATCTAATTGAGCAATTGCAGGCCTCCGAATTTTTGAAGAGCTTTCTGAGATGGATTACCTTGTATGCTAGTCCACTCTAATATTCTTTCTGTACAGAACTAGCTCTCCTTTATTCCATAATTCGTGGCTCAGTTGTGTCATAATTCTTCTCTTGTAGCCCAGAAGCTGCAGTAGATCCATGAAGGCTGTTGGTGTTGTTGAGGCGACATGTGAAGAAGTTTTTGAGCTTGTGATGAGTATGGATGTCACACGTTTTGAGTAAGTTGGATTTATAGTCATTGAAATCTTTTGGATGACATAGTGGTTCAAAATGTTTTGATGAAAATTTGGTCAGTCGAACATTGTTGATTCTCCATCATGATTATTTTGTTTTATGTACTAAAATTTTGATAGCAGACGTCTGTGCAGTTAAATATGTAAAATTTGTACACAGGAAAAATTGTTAATTTGCAAGTCAAATTTATCCTCTGTGGGTTTCTATCATGTGCAGATGGGATTGTACATTCCAACATGGTAGTTTAGTTGAAGAAGTGGATGGTCACACTGCTATACTTTATCACAGACTTCAGCTTGATTGGTTTCCTACGTAAGTTCCTTTATCCCTTGGATCTATTTTGCCCCGCTCTTACGGTCAAACTGCTCATGCAACTATAAACATATATTCTATTAATAGCAGGTTTTTAACATTATGCATTCCTGATTAGAAGTGAAATTCAAATTGGAGACATTCTTTCAGTTATGCTTTAACCATATAAAATAGTGACTGACAAAATCTGAGAAATATATTGCTTCACAAGCTATTTTGAATATTTGCTCCAGGTGATCAAACGAAAGAGTTCATTTAATCTGAAATCTAAACAATGGTCTGTATGAGCTGTATTTTTTATGGCACCTATCTTAGACTTCTAGTCGATCTAGTGGGGTGTATGGATATCAAGGAACCATAGGCATGACTTTGAGAGAGAGATCTAATATTCTCCTGTTTTTTTTATTTTGTCAAATCAAATGGCTCCAAAATATTTTAGGAAGCAGATATGCATACTTAGGGGTGGGCACAAATCCCGCAAATCCCGATCCCGTCCCGGTCCCGTCCCGATCCCGTCCCGATCCCGGTGGGATTTAGGACAAAATAGCGAATCCCGTCCCGATCCCGTCCCGCAAAAATTACGCGGGACGAAACGCGGGACGATCCCGGTGGGATCCCGCAAATCCCGTCCCGTCCCGCATATAATAATAATAATAATAATATTTTTTATAATAATAATATTATAATATTATAGAATAATAATAATATATTATTAGTATTATTATTTTGAGCAAATATTATAATTATAATTATAATCATAATCTTCCATTTATAATAATAATAATAATATTTGTTTATAATAATATTATTATTATTATTTGAGCAAATATTATTAATAACTTTAATAATAATTTTCAATATATAATAATAATAATATTATATAATATTATAATATAATTTAATAATAATATTAATTTATAATAAAATTATTATTATTATGATTATTATTATATTATCATTATTATATCATATTATATTTTTTCTTGTAAAGTATAATTATTTGATAATAATAACAATAAAAATAAGTAATATTATTTTATTTTATTTTTAATTATAACGTGGGATTATTATTATTATTATTATTATTATTATTATACCCATTTAGAGTTACAAGAGGCAAATAGCTAAATACGGTATTCTTCCCAACTATCAATCGATAATGAGACAATATCTCATGAATCTCGTCTCAATTCCTTTCCGTCCTGATCTAGTAAGATAATGTAGCCAAATATGTTGAACATTATAATTAATTATACAATCATTGTATGAATTAATAATAGTATTATAATATTAATATTATTAATAATAATATTATTATTATTGAATAATATAGTTGAGAAGAATACCGTATTCAACATATTATTTTTATATGCGGGACAAGGCCCGTCCCGTCCCGATCCCGTCCCGTCCAGACACCATCCCGTCCCGAAAAAAAAGTGTCAATCCCGTCCCGTAAAAATTTCGCGGGACGAGTCCCGTCCTGGCTCAATCCCGTCCCGTGCCCACCCCTATGCATACTAATCCCATACTAGATTCCAACATGACCAAAATTATTAATAAACGTGGATAACCCCGTCCAGATGAGGAAAATCGAAACAAGGCGATGGCTAACGTAATTGGTCATTTTTTTCTTAAGGTAATGGGAGAGAGAACTTGAAGTAGATAGTTTGCCTAGCTCAATGACAATTGGAAAAAGAAAATCTCTTATGCATTACTTAAAACTTGAACTTATACTATATCTATTTGATCATAAAACCTTAAAGAAAAATCGAGGGGGGGGGGAGAGATCCAAACAGATATATTACCTGCTACCTAGGGTAGCTGAGAGTTAGCGATGGGAGAGAAGAGAGCTAAGCATAAGAGTCATTAAGAAGAGAGGACATAGATTGTCAGTCTATAGAGGAAATGGTAGTTGTCTAGATGAGGCCTGAGGTTAGGGTCATCTTCAACTCTTCTCCTTTCATATATGTACTGAAAACTAAAGAGATCCAAGTAATCTGCTAAAAAAATTTGGAAATGGATCAGATTGGACAAGAAGCAGAATCATCTAAAGACCTTGGACTAGAAACCATTCCAGTTTGCATTCGTATTCTTTCTCAAACAGCCAGTCCATATCTTCACGCTGAAATCTTTTACAGGCGATGAATTTTTTTTTGTTCGACTAAAATTACTCACCCATCTAAAGAGATTGGTGAAATGTTTTGGCACCTGGCTTTATTTGTAATTTTATATTTGATAAATGTTTCTATCATCTGCAAGTAATGTTCTTTCCCTGCTCATGCTTCTCTTGTTCCTTCATTTAGCTGCAAAACAAATTAGTTGTTAGTTTGCTTGTCAAATTCCACTCATTAATTGCAAGGGAAATGTTGAATCATAGGTTTGTGTGGCCCCGTGATCTCTGCTATGTTCGCTATTGGCGTCGCAATGATGATGGAACTTATGGTAAGTATTAATCTCTTGTGCTTTTTTAATATTTTTTTTTCAAGCTCATATTTGATTTTTCACTCTGGCTTTGTAGTAGTACTATTTCGTTCTAGAGAACATGAGAACTGTGGTCCTCAGCCAGGATTTGTCCGAGCACATCTCGAAAGTAACCTTCATATGCCCTTCAATGCTTCTCTTCAAAATCCAATAAATCTTTTCTAATTGTTACTTTCTTAAGAGTGCATTCCAAACTGAATTGAGGTTACCTTGCAATAATTTTAGGTGGAGGATTCAACATATCTCCATTAAAACCTCTAAATGGTAGGCCCAGAACACAGGTTCAACATCTTATTCAGATTGACTTGAAGGGATGGGGTGTAGGTTACATTTCATCATTTCGGCAATATTGTCTTCTTCAGATGTTGAGTTGTATCGCTGGTATGTTCTTAACATTTTAGTCATGTATATTAGTCTGTAACACTCTATTTATTCTGAATGTTTTAGTTTATTTTACATTGTTAGATTTCTAAACTGAATTCAAAGCAGCAGAAACAGCAAATCTTGGGAGGATCTTGAGGAAAAATAAAGAAGTTTAAGATCTTCTCCATACTGTCTTTTCTTTTTATTCCAGGAGAAAACTGTTTAAAGACAATAAGATAGCCTTTGAAGCTTACAAGTGAAGCATAATTTCATGGTGTGAGCTTTCAATAGAATTTACAAAATGCAATAATTTCAATATACATAACCCAACAAATGTTCTATGTTTCATGCATAACTGATTCAGTAGACTGAAGAGAGTTAGAATAATTCCCTTGTGATTGTACTATCAACTATCAACCAAGTCACATTAATATCCCTCTTCTGCAAATTGCAATAATTCCTTTTTGATTTATTGTCACTTCTTTCCATGTATTCACATGCTCAAGTATGCAAATCAAGATGGTGTTTGCTATACTCCTGAGCTTGAAAATTTCCATATATCCCGCATCTTCTGTTCTGGTTGATATTGGATTCACACTCAACTTCTCTGTTCAATCCAGGACTGCGGGAGTACTTTGCTCAGACCGATGAAAGGACTGCAACTCCTAGAATACCAGTGATAGTCAACATGAAATCAGCCTCTCTTTCTTCAAGAAAGAGTCAAAAGCTTCAAGATCCATCTATTTGGCCTAGTTCCTCGGATCAATTAAGTGGTCCTAACAGAAATGGTGTTACGCTGGATGATGACTCGGATGAGGATGAGGATTTTCAGATAGCTGAGGCTGGAGAAGAGGTTTTCTATTTTTTTTTTCATCACTTCCTTTTTTTCTTTTTCTTTTTTTGCAAGACACCATCTGGATTATCTTTGATACTTTGCAGTCATACTCTTCAGCATATGAGAATCAAGATAATAAAACAGGTAGGAATAGCCTTCTGTGTTTTTTTTTAAAAAAAAAAATATGTATAAAAGATTCCTAAAAATCAAAATCTTCAAATTTCTGGTTAGTTGAAAATGTAGAAGTGGAGCCAAAGCAAATTGATCTTTCTTGTTTCTTGGGCAATCTACAACATGATTCCCATGAAAATTCCCGCAACTGCTGGAGAGTGTCCGAGGGAACCAACTTCAAAGTTCGCAGTAAGAAGTACTTTCACAACAAGTCAAAGGTTGAAGCAGGGAGACATTTGATGGATCTTGTTGCAGTGGACTGGTTCAAGGATACACATCGAATGGATCATGTTGCTAGACGTCAAGGATGTGCCGTGCAAGTAGGTTTCCTCGGCTCACACTCTCAATTTCATGGGTTGGATTACAAAGAAATGGATGTTTATATGTAAACATTGCATTGATCTAAAAGTCTAAATTGAAAAGTGCTTGTTCTTACAAATATTATTTGTAGGTTGCCTCGGAAAAGGGACTTTTCTCTTTAGTTATGAATGTTCAAGTAAGTTTCTTTTGTTCTTTTGTTTTTACTATCATTTAAATTTTGAATATTGTCTTCGAGGTAGGGAAGCCTGGAGAAATGACACTGTACTTAATAAATTAGGTTCCTGGGTCAACGCACTACAGCATGGTATTCTACTTTGTGATGAAAGAATTGGTACCTGGGTCGTTGTTGCAACGATTTGTGGATGGGGATGATGAGTTCCGTAATAGTCGGTTAAAGTTAATCCCTGCAGTTCCAAAGGTAAACGACTTTTCTATTTCTGTTGTGCTTGAATAAATATATTGCCATGTACTCACAAGAAAGGAAAATCAGAGAATAGAGAGGGTGATGTGTTTGGCTGCTTCTGATATCATATCATGGATTTGTTCTTTATTATTTAAATTTCATATTTGTCAAGAATATCTAACATAGGCTGGCAGTCGAGTGTGTTCTACAGTTTTTGGGGTGAATTGTTCGTTTGGTCCTCAACCTTAAAGATGGTCCCCATCTTGAAAAACTAGAGGTCTCAAGTTTGAGCCCTTGAAACACTTTTTACCCCCGTCCTGGGCCTAACCCTTGGGAGTGAGAAGTGGACCACCACTGATTTCGATAGGGAAAAATTAAAATATATCCCTAGTATACACAATTTTACAAAACTGGTCCTTCAGTCAGCCAGATTTCTAATTAATGTCCTTTGATAAGGTTAATGTTAGGGGTTCTCAGGAGACACCCTTAAATGGTTGAGGACTAGAGAATACCGAGATGAGATCCTTAAAGGTTGAGGACCATTATGGAACGACCAGTAATGATTGAGGACTAACTTTAACATTGTGGAAACGAAAAGTCGATGAAAGGAGTGAAGGACTAACTTTGCCACATTTTTCATAGGTTAGAGACTATTAAAGACAAAATAAAGATTAGGGGCCACCATAAGACACTCCCTAAAAGTTGAGGACTGAATGACTGGTGAAAGCAAGTTATCCAATATATTTTGGGCATGCAGCTGAGGTAGAAACGCATACTAGTTCATTATTTTGAAACTTCTGTTTAATATACTAGAGAGCAATATATGAATCTTATGTGACGCAGAGTTTTCTTTATTGCGTCACATTCCCATAATGGGAATGTGATGCATTTACGGAATGGCTCACCAGAAAGGAGTTGTGGGTAGTACCCATAGGTACCCGGTTCGAACCCCGGAATGGCCGCTCTTTATTTACCTATTCAAGGAATGTGATGCATTTACACTGAAAAAATTTACCAATCTATATTAGAATTGGCAGTGGTGATTTTGAAATTTTGTGTGGAGATCGGTGCATTCTTAGATGTGAGTCAAGAGCAACTTTTTTTTTTATGAGAAGAACTGTTTGCTATCATACAATATTTCGCACCTCGTTCCCTCTTTGAAATGCTACAGTGTGGTACCCATCTCAAACACCCCTTCCCCGAATAAATAAATAAATAAGTCGAAAGAAGATAGTAATTAGTTCACTACCTTGAGGCTGGCCTCATCACTTTTGCTGTGATTTTATTATGCAGGGATCATGGATTGTGCGCCAGAGTGTAGGAAGTACCCCCTGTTTGTTGGGAAAAGCAGTTGACTGTACTTACATCCGTGGGCGAGATTATTTAGAAGTAATTGAAAATTTCCTCCGAGTTTTATTTCAAGGACAACTTTGGCCTTTTGGTTCTGATATGATCCTTTATGATTGACTCATCTGTAGGTCGATATTGATATTGGCTCTTCAACAGTCGCAAATGGGGTTTTGGGGCTCGTGGTTGGTATGATTACAACATTGGTTGTGGATATGGCTTTTCTTGTACAGGTATGTGAGATCTTATTGGTTGGCATTTATAAATTGATTTCATTGATAACCTTAAAATCCTTACCATAGCATCATAAGATCACAAGCAGCGGATACTAATAGACATTTGTGTTCCGTTGGGTTGCTAGTCTAATACAGAAGACGAGTTGCCAGAGCGGTTGATCGGTGCCGTCCGCGTTTCCCATATCGATCTGTCACCTGCAATTGTGCCAAAATTGAAGTCAGATTAAGCAAAATCACTGAAAGGTGTGAATGAAATCCAACATGTCCTTTTTGGCTGGTATGTTTCTGTTCAAATGATCAGGGCATCAATGTATAATCCCACACCTCTGCCAAATTTTGTGATCCTAGAACCTTGAGAAAACATTCAATCCAAGTCCATAGCAATTCATTTTTCCAAAGGTAGTTTTTATTATAATCATTCATATAGAATTCCTTTTTGATACAACGGAATTTAACTTAAGCCACCGAGCGTGCAAGTCTTGGGGGGTCATTGGTATACTGGAGACTCAGAATGAATTCCAATCTTATTGAAATCGATAATTATGGGTTCTGTTGCAGAGTTTTGAGGTGGACTGTTGCATGATAGAGTAACATAGCAAATAAGGGGGCGTTTGGTTCAAAGAGCAAAAGGTAAAGGGAGTGATTGTGTTTAATTGGAAGGAAAGTAAAGGGAAAGTGTTAGGTTTTGTTTGGTTAATTTTACCAATGAAATGAATCAAATATTGTGTTGGTTCACTTGGTTGTATAGATCCAACTAATTAGCCCTCATCAACCGATAAACTTTTTGAGTCGAGGAAGGAGGAAGTGGAGAGTAGGAAGATGAAGATGCGTGGATTTCATGGATCCTTCGTCCAATTTTGTGTTCTTCTTTCTCTCTCTTTCAATTCCAACTTCCAGACATCGCTCAACTTCGTCAATTTCACAATCCTCACCCAAATTTCGACGAAATTGATGAAGCTATGGCATCTCTGCACTACTGTCGGTGCTCATCAAAGCCACCAGCCACAACCGGATATCTTCATGGCACGAGATTGATGAGCCAGGGAAGAAATTACCTAGTTGATGGTTGACGTCGGATCTAACGAGAGAGAGAGAGAGAGAGAGAGAGAGAGAGAGAGAGAGAGAGAGAGAGAGAGAGAGAGAGAGAGAGAGAGAGAGAGAGAATGGGCCTTCATGGAAAGCGTTCGATTGATCCGAGAGTATCGAGATCTAGCGAGGCGATCGAGTCGACGGAGATCTGATGGAACCTCACCATGAAGATGTCACTGTGTAGAAGATCCGTTGAACGCTTGGACGGGACGTGGGGAGGAGGAGAAGGGATGCATGTATTTTTATTTCCTGAAAACCCTTACTCCGTATTTTAGTGAGGGTAACAAATGGGCCGGATCATTTGACCCTAGAAAGGAAATGATTCATTTAAGGAGTTGAACCAAATAACTTTAATTGGATCGGGCTCTAACAAAGTGTTTGTTGGACTGTTTTTTACTCAACCAAACGAGCCCTAAATCCCAAACCTATCAAACGATTCTTTTTTTTTTTTTATGTCTCTAATGATTTAGCGAGTTCATAAACAATTCTTAAATTAAATACTCCCTCCGTTCGGCAAAACTTGTCATTTTAACCCTCCACACAACTTTTAATAAAGTTAATAATTACACCTTTTTTTTACTAATTTATCCTCACTTATTACTCTACTTTTTACTTTATCAAAAACTACAACTTACAACACATCAATCAAATCAGGGGCATTTTAGTAAAGTAGAAGCAAAAATACCTAAAATGACAAGTTTTTCTGAACAAAAACAAAACTCTAAAACGACAAGTTTTGCCGAACGGATGGAGTATTAAATAGTGTCGTTTGGAGCAATTTGTCACTAGTCAATACTCCACTCCTTTGCATCATATTTGTCATGCCAGACGAAAAAAAAAAAGATTATGTGAGTTCAAAAATGAATTTTATTTTAAAATTACTTTAGAATACGTGTAAAAAAGGATTGAGATGAGTGATTTCAAGCGACATACTGTTTGTACTCCCTCTTCCGTTCCGCAAAACTTATCATTTACTATTTACGCACATTTTTTTAGAATGATAAAAACTACTCCTTCCGTCTCATATTAATTGTCATTTATTTTTTTGTGCACGTTTTTTAAGGAGCGAAAAACTCTATAAAATATTATTATTTTAATTAATTTTTTTATATAATATTATACTTATTACTACTAAGTATCAAATTATATAAAAAAATAATTAAAAAATAATAATATTTTTTAGAGTTTTTCGCTCCTTAAAAAGCATGCCGAAAAGTAAAACGACATTTAATTTGAGACGGAGGGAGTATATAAAATAATCATTTAAAAAAAATTAACAAGTTTGTACTTATTAATAATAACTACGAAATTGTTAAAAAAATTATTTAAAAAACTAGATATTTTATATAGTTTTTAGCTCCTAAAAAAGCGTGCATGATTAATAAAATAATCAAGTTTTGCCGAACGGGGGAGTAATATTTAACGGAAAGACGATATATGAATTGGGATAGAAATGTTAGGGTAGTTAATTGGGCGGCTGAAAATGATTTGATAGGTGAAGCTTATGAATTATCTGTGTTAAATATATGTTAATAAGCTAGTATGGTGTTTGATAAATTTAAGAAGTAATTTGATCCAAAGGCCGAAGGCCTTTGAAACAATTACTAAATGTCCTAAAGGTTTTTTTTTGCTAGTAAATGGTCAAAATATTTTCATAATACCAAATTTGCCCTTTCCTTATACCCCTCTCAATTAATTTGCCAGTTCCGTCTCTTTCCTTATACCCCTCTCAATTAGTTTGCCCTTTCCTTATCACCGAAGGATTTCTCCTCCTCCTGCACCTCCGCCGCCGCCGATCACCTCCTCCTCCCCTCCAGATTGCTCGCCGCCTGCCTCTCTTTCTCCCTCCTTGTCGGCCTCCCCTTCTACTGGTTCGGCTCCGGCCTCACCGTCGAATCCGCTACCCTAACCTTCGATTTCGTTTTCGTGTAACAACAGGAAGGTTTTCCTCCGCCATTGGAGTGCGAGGTCGCCGTCGTTGGGGTCGGAGGATTGCTCGAGTGGTTGCGATTCTTCCTCCTCCATGGTTGATGACAACGATGAGGATCCATCGCCGCTGTTTGCGCTCGATTCGTCCGTCTCCGTTCTCCTCCTCTTTGTTAACAGAGGCATCCAATTGTTCAATTAACCCTTCCATTTCTGTGTAATTCCGTCGCCGTCGTTGCCCTGCTCCTTTTCTCTCTGCTCTGTCCCCGTTGTCGCCGCCGCGAAGCCGAAGTAGGACTCGTCCGCCACGGTTGAGCTCAGATCTAGGTTGTCCAAAGAAAGCCTGTAAGCATCTCAGGGCAATGAATATGATGATTCTCAAGACCAAAGAAAGCATGATGTTGTGGTGACAGTGTCCATATTTGTCTTACTCTCTATTTCTCTCCCATCTTCAACCTTTTCGGTTTTTTGTTGGAGAAATTGTTCTTTGTTAATAACCTGCTGCTACAATTGGACAAATTAGGAACTGGCAATTAGCCATTAGGAACTGGAAATTTTTTGTTTTAATTAGGAACTGGCAATTAGCCATTAGCTATTAGGAATTAGTAATTTATTTTTGTTTAAAAATTGTCAATCTCTGTGCGTAATATGTTCAAGCAAATTGGTAAGCAAATTCACTTTTTTTTCCTGAATGTTGAATATGGAAGCAATTCAGGCTTTTAGTTGCTGTGAATGGGAATTTGTTTTTGATCTCAAAATGGATCACTTTGCCTATCCGTTTCATGCTACGGTTTTAGCATATGTTGAATCATTCACTTAGTAGAAATCATTTGAGTTCTTATGCCATGAAGGGTTCTAGTACTTTGTACTCCCTCCGTTAATTAAAACTTGACGTTTTACTATTCACGCACGCATTTTTAGGTGTTAAAAACTATATAAAATATTAACTTTTTTAACAATTTTTTTAAATAATATCATACTTATTACTATTAAGTATGAATTTATAAAAACAAATGTAAAAAAAGTTAATATTTTATATAGTTTTTATCGTTCTAAAAAAGCGTGCATGAATAGTAAACGACAAGTTTTAATTAACAGAGGGAGTATCTTTTAGGGCAAATGAAGAGAAAATTAAAAAAATGTATAAACCAAGATTTCGAATGAAACATCCATTGCTTATGATTAACAAATGAAGGGAAATCATTTGAGTTCTCGTACTCTTCCATCACTACAAAAAAATCAAGTAACAAGTTGTTCTTTTGTTTACGTTTAGCCCATTTAGAGTTTGTGCGTGTCCTAGGGTTTTCCTTTGATTACAGTGTCTATGACCTTTTTTTTATAGTGGTGACAATGTCTATGAACCAATTTTTATTTTGATTACAGCGTCTATGATCCCCTTTCCCGTTCTTTTATCAGATTAGAACTGTCACCACATGTGTATATTTTGGCTTCTCATTAGCCCCTATAGAGTTTGGGCCTCCCTTGTCGTATGGTTTTCCTTTGATAACATTGTCTTTGACCCTTTTTTCATAGTGGTGACCGTGTCTATAACCCTGTTTTTATTTTGGTTACAACGTCTATAGGGTTTCCTTTGATTACAGTGTCTATGGCCTTTTTTTCATAGTGGTGACAATGTCTATGACTCTATTTTTATTTTGGTTACAACGTATATAGGGTTTTCTTTGATTACAGTGTCTATTACCTTTTTTTCATAGTGGTGACAGTGTCTATGACCCGGTTTTTATAGTGGTGACAGTGTCTACGACTCTCTTACCATTCATATATTGAAGGAGAACTGTCCACCTAATGTCTTTTGGCTTCTCATTAGCCCCTTTAGGGTTTGTGATTACCTTGTCCTAGGGTTTTCCATTTGGCGACAGCAGTCATCTCTTAACGATGTATTGTACTTAACATTTTAGGGTTTAGGGTTTAGGGCATTGGCCCTAAACCCTAAAGACTTAACCCTAAACCCTAAACCATACTGTACATCACATGTTCTTTTGGCTTCTCATTAGCTCTTTTAGGGTTTGTGCTTCCCTTTTCCTAGGGTTTTCATTTGATTAAAGTGTCTATGAACCTTTTTTAATAGTGGTGACAGTGTCTACAAAGCTGTTTTTATTTTGGTTACATCATCTATAGGGTTTTCCTTTTGATTACAATGTCTATGACTTTGTTTTTATAGTGGTGACAGTGGCTATGACACTGTTTTTATTTTGATTACAGTGTCTATGACCCTCTTACCCATTCATGTATTACCCCGTTCATGTATTTTGACTTCTCATAGGCCCTAAAGGGTTTGTGTCTCCCTTTGTCCTAGGGTTTTCTTTTGATTACAGTGTCTATTATCCCGTTTTTATAGTGGTGACAGTGTTTATGACTCTGTTTTAATAATGGTGGCAACGTCTTTATGATTTTTCTTTGGTTACAGTGTCTATGACCCTGTTTTTATAGTGGTGACAGTGTCTTTGATCCTATTTTTATTTTGATTATAGCGTCTGTGACCCTCTTACCCCATTCATATATTAGAGCTGAACTGTCACCACATTTATTTTGTCTTCTTATTAGCCCCTATAGGGGTTGTGCTTCCTTTATATGATTTCTATTTGATTACAGTGTCTATGATAATGTTTTTATAGTGGTGACAATATCTATGACTTTATTTTTATTATGGTGACAACAGTAGTTACATTTTTTTATTTATTTTTAATTATAGTGACACTACTTTAAAAAAATCTAGAAAACTAGAAATTAGAAATTAGAGAAGAACTGTCATCACATGTACTTTGACTTCTCATTAGCCCCTATGGGGTTTGTGCTTCCCATTTTCTCGGGTTTTCCTTTGATTACATTGTCTATGAACCTTTTTTCTTAGTGGTGACAGTGTCTATAAAACTGTTTTTATTTTGGTTACAACGTATATAGGGTTTTTGTAAAGGCTCGGATTTTCAAATCCTATTTTTTTCGGAAAAAGAGAATTTAAAAATGAAATTAAATCGGTTTTAAAACTCGTTTAGCGGAATTCGAGGAAACTAACATTCGAGAGCTAATTTCGGGTTTAGAAATTCGCGTATTCGGGATCTATTTCCGGATAATTTTTTACCCAATTCCACACTCCACCCTCACCCACTCCCGTCACTTCACCTTACCTTGATGTCCATTCCCTCCAGCCTATTTCATCACCATACCCCGTCAACCTCACCATTTCCATTCACCGTCACCTTCCTGATGATGAGCCATCTCACACCATCACCTTTCTCCTTCACCATCGGTTCACCATCACCGCCACCATCATCGTTCCTCCACCTTCACTCCTTCCTCCTCACCACCACTTCCGTCAGCACCATCGACACCCATCGGAGCCACCTCCAGCAGAAGCAGAGCCACCAGGAGCAACCACATGAGCCACCGCAGCACCGACGACCTCCCTTTTTCCATGTTTCCACAACCAAGGTCGTCGCTCGATTCATTCTCGAAACAAACTTCCGGTAAGCCGTTCTCACTCGTTTTTGATCGGAATCGTCCTCGAGCTCCACCATCACCCTCACCCATGTCCGACGCAGGTTCGACGATCCATCGCGAGCCACCCACGACGCCCAGAACTCCGATCGAAGCTCCGACGTCCGCGAAATCACCTCGGTGAGCTCCGAACTTTTCTTCCTTCCTCGATTCGAATTCGTGATTCCTTTGATGTTTAGATTACTCGAGAGTGAGTGAGGGTCGAATTCGGGAGCTTGGTCGAGCTCCGGCAAGGTCTAGCTCCGGCGAACTGGTGGGTGCGAGCGAGCAAGCTGAGCGCGCGAGGAGAGGGTGAGAGCGCGAGGGAGTGAGCTGCGAGGGACGTTGTGAGCGAGGGCCGAGCAGCGAGCAGGAGCGTGGGAGGCGGAAGCCTGAGTCCGGGCGAGTCAGGGCACGAGCAAGGCGGCGCCGGCGGGCGAGGCGCGAGGAAGATGGGCCAGGCGGGAATCCTCCGTTTGATTTGGGAAGGAGATGAAGCCGACGTGGCATGTGTGGGCTCCACCTTCTTTTCTTTTGAATTTGTTTTAATTAAACCGGTTGAGGGTATATTTAAGGGTTCGGTTCGGTTTGGATTATCCGTTTATTATTTTACTAATTAACGGTAATTAAAATATATTATAATAGTATTTGAGGATTTAAAAGACAAATTATTATATTTTGGGAGAATTATAAGGGTTGAATTATTAAATAAAAATGATCGGGATTTTAGGGGATTTGGAAATAATTTATAAAAGTGTTTAATAAATGGTATTTAAAATATCATGTAATACTATTTGAGATTAAAATATATTATTGGGACTTAAAGATTTATAAAGAATTTGGAAAAGAATTTCAGTGTTGGAAAGTAATCTAATAAATAAATTCAAAAGGGAATTTGGCGAGTATTTTCAAGGGTCGGAATACTTAACTATTTAACTGGGACTTGAAACGGTTCTGAAACTAACTTGGGAATAAGACTTATTCGATTACTAACTAGCATGATAATATGATCGTTTGACTAACAGTATGATATGTATGACTAATAGCATGACTTGTGGTGAATTATTATATGAGATTAAATGTTGGATAATTATGGCGATCTAGTAGGATTTTATATCACACAAATTATGTCTTATGATTTTGATGAACCATTGAGGTATATGCGGAAATGACGTATATGAACATGCAGAATTGGTTGAATGATTTATGGAGAACGATGTGGTCTTGAGGAGTGGATGATGCGATGAAATGACTTTCATAATATGTTACTTGTTCTATTGATTGAGCTGTGCTTGAGTGCTTAATAGTTAAATGTAGACTTATGTATATTCCATTATGTACTAGGTGATACTTTGTGATTGTGAATATTGTGTGATGGATTGTTCTGTTGCCGGTCTGCTAGCCAGGTAAGTACCTCCGGGGCTTACTCAGTAACCAGTACCTCCTGCCTGATGTGTCATATAGTATGTAGGTGTTTCATATGCATAAGAGCATGCCATGTAGTATCATGCTTAGGAATTGCACTTACGAATGAGCATTCTTATTCTGTATGCGTTTGAATACAGAACGGCCGTTATCTGTGAGTCCTAGAGTCCTTTCTAGGGTCATAGGGCAGCCCAGTTTCATCGGGTGTTGCCCTCCTTGAGTTATATATATATATATATATATATATATATATATATATATATATATATATATATATATAGGGCGATTTGCTAAACTAGACCAAAAAATGGGCCTAATTGCTAAACTAGACATGTACCTAAAATTTTGGCTAGGGGTAGAAAGTGGTGTATTTTTGCAAATAAAAAATGCAACCGGGAGAGGAAGTTGCAGGTGAAGGGGAGGGATACTGTAGCTACACTGTAGCTGTCAGTAGGTGTCAGTGACATGTGGCACCAAAAGGCATCCTCCGTTCATTTCAGAAAACTGTAGACTGTCCATCTTACCAATAGAATTAATTTGTCCTACTAATAGGCTAAACCTGTCTTTCCATACCTGGAGATATTTTGGAAAGAATCTGGAGGGAATTCACTGTAGCTGATTTGGCGGGCTGTCAGTGTACTTTTGGCGCCAAAACAGAATTCCTCTTTTGAGAAAGGGGGAGCATTTATGAGGGGAAAATGCAATGATTGCAATGATGAGTGTCCCCCAAAAACTTATATAAGCTTGAAAGGGAGATCTGAAACACCATAACATGCTCTGCAAAAAGCGGACAGGACGAGGAAAAAGTTACCCGTTCATTCTAGGAAACGATACAGTCCCCATCCTACCAATAGAATATTTCCGTCCTACCAATAGTGTACAACTGTCCTTTCATACCTGAAAAAGTGCAAGAAGTTTGTCCGATGACAGTGGCAGTGATGTGTAAGTGATCTTGTACCTATCCTTTGTAGTTATTCATTTTTCTTATAACAGAACTACCCCAAGGTGACGGTTTGACAAGACCGGTTGCAGAGAGTTTGTAATCATTGCATTGATGGGTGTTCCCCAAACACATATATAAGCTTGAGAGGAGGATCTCAAACACCCCAACACGCCCTACAAAAAGTGAGGCAGAGCAGGAGAGAGGCGGAAAGGACGGGTGGAAAGGCACACGTGGATCCGAGGAAACGATACAGTTGCCATCCTACCAATAGTACAGTTCTGGCCTACCAACAGTGTTCAACTGTCTTTCCATTCCAGAAAAAGTGCAACAAACTTGTGAGTGGCAGTGGCAGCGATGGGTAAGTCATCTTGTACCTATCATTTGTAGTTGTTCCTTTTTCTTATAATAGAACTACCCCAAGGTGACGGTTTCACGAGACCAATTGCAGAGAGTTCGTAATTTATACTCTCTCTTTTTGATCAATTGCATAACTTGCAAATTAAGATTACAAATTTAAGCGCTATTTTTGCTTCCTGCAAAATTATCACTTCTTGATGCATATACGATCATAAGAACTCATTGAAAATAGTCTATTAGCTCAATTGGTAGAGCGTTGTGTTTGCACACAAAGATGTGAGTTCGACTCTCACATAGGCTAATACGGAGTATGTGTTCATGAATCTCTCTAAACTTATACAATTATGACCCTGTCAGAAAATATATATACTAATGGTAGGACAAATTTACGAACATGTTAGGGCAAATTCATAAATCTCTCTGAACTTATACGATTATGAACATGACAGGAAATATATACATTGGTGGTAGGACAAATATGTGAACATGGTAAGACAAACTCATAAATCTCTCCAGATTAGGTTTTACTCAATTTTCTTTCTCCACATGATGATCATGAACTTGTCAGCAATGACTGGGTACTTCTGAGTGTCAATATTCACTACTTAGATCTTGTCTTTCAGTGCAACACTAACTTTATCCAGGATAGGGACCATAGCTTGAGATTCACCATCACACACGATATATCCATGTATAGTTTTTGCATCTGTGGTTCATATAATTTTAGTCTCTGCCTGTGGAGCATGCCTTCTCCTTTTGCTTTTCTGAGATTCATGTGGAAGTAATTTTTTTTTCGTAAAGTCAATTATGCATTTACATTTTTCCAACAGTATAAATATATCGTACCATCAGTGTTCATCTATCCTACCATTGGTGTCAAGTTATACAGGAATTACTGGGTTTCCATTATGATCCTACCAATATCGTTGTTTTCTCCTACCATTAGTTTTCATCAATCATACCATTCTGATCCTACCGATATCGTTATGTTCTCCTACCATTAGTGTTCATCTATCCTACCATTTTTGTGCATCTATCATACCAATTTAAATAGCTTTCAAGGAAAATCAAGCTAGAAACCGTAGCAAATTATGTTCCACATTTTTCAGAAAAACAACCAAGGGTAGAGGGTTTCCAGTCTACAATAGAAGATGAAGGAAACCTAAGTAACATTATATCCAAGGGTAGAGGCTCTAATTCAGTCGTTCTAGCATTGGATTAAATTGGATTCATGAATTTTGATTGATAGAAATTGGATTGAGATAGGGATTTATGGATTGGTAATTGAGATTGAGATTATCAGTGATTACGAGTCTGGGATTTGTGGATTGGTCAATATCAATTCTACTTCTTTCCAATAGTACAAATATATCTTACCATTCGTTTACATCTATCCTACCATTAGTGTCAAGTTATACACTTAGGAATTTCGGTGATTACATTTTTATCATACCAATATCGTATGTTTATCCTGCCAGGTTCACAAATTTGTCATACCACTAGTCTATATATTTCCTACCAAGTTCATAATTTTATAAGTTCAGAGATATTCACAATTCATAAATTTGTCGTACCAGATTCACAAATTTGTCCTGCCATTAGTGTATATATTTCCTACCATGTTCAATCGTATAAGTCCATAGAGATATGAACGCATACTCTGTATTAGCCTATGTGAGAGTCGAACTCACATCTTTGTGTGCAAACACAACGCTCTACCAATTGAGCTAATAGGCTATTTTTCATCCATCTTCATTATGAATGCATATTAACAGGCATCCAATTGAACCAAACATTGTTGTTACATGTGTTCTTGGCACATATTCAATATCCTTTTCATCCTAGATAAGAAAGAACATGCCGCTAACTCCTCCTTTCTCAAACGATCTCTCAGTTTCATAACACAAACATACAAAAAAACTCAACTGTTTTCTTATATGAAACAAACTCCATAAAATGAAAAATAATTGATCATTTGATTTACTGGTACAAGACAACAAAGGATATATGATTGACATGGCAGTGTTAGTTGTGTATAAGTGTTAAACCTCTAAGAAGGCAATCGCAAACCATCCTGAAAGACAGAAGAGCTGAGATGAAGCCATGGTCGGTTGGTTGACAAGAACAAGGGCAAGTGAGTATATTTAAAAGAATAGCTTGAGATTCATCATCACACATGATAAATCCATGTATAGCTTTTGCATCTGTGGTTCATATAACTTCAGTCTCTGCCTGTGGAGCCTGCCTTCTCATTTTGCTTTTCTGAGATTCATGTGGAAGCAAATTTTTTTTCGTAAATTCAATTATGCATTTACATTTTTCCAATAGTATAAATATATCGTACCATCAGTGTGCATCTATCCTACCATTAGTGTCAAGTTATACATGAATTACTGGGTTTTCATTATGATCCTACCAATATCGTTGTTTTCTCCTACCATTAGTTTCCATCAATCCTACCATTCTGATCCTACCGATATCGTTGTTTTCTCCTACCATTAGTTTTCATCTATCCTACCAATTTTGTGCATCTATCATACCAATGTAAATAGCTTTCAAGGAAAATCAAGCTAGAAACTGTAGCAAATTATGTTCCACATTTTTCAGAAAAACAACCAAGGGTAGAAGGTTTCCAGTCTACAACAGAAGATGAAGGAAACCTAAGTAACATTATATCCAAGGGTAGAGGCTCTAATTCAGTCATTCTAGCATTGAATTAGATTGGATTCATGAATTTTGATTGATGGAAATTGGATTGAGATTGAGATTTATGGATTGGTAATTGAAATTGAGATTAGGGTCAATTCACGCCTCAATGATTATTAGTCTGGGATTTGTGGATTGGTCAATATTAATTCTACTTCTTTGCCAAGAGTAAAATATATATCTTACCATTCGTGTACATCTATTCTACCATTAGTGTTAAGTTATACACTTAGGAATTTCGGTGGTTACATTTTTATCATACCAATATCGTATATTTATCCTACCAGGTTCACAAATTTGTCCTACCACTAGTCTATATATTTCCTACCAAGTTCACAATTTTATAAGTTTAGAGATATTGATAATTCATAAATTTGTCGTACCAGATTCGCAAATTTGTCCTGCCATTAGTGTATATATTTCCTACCATGTTCAATCGTATAAGTCCATAAAGATATGCACGCATACTCCGTATTAGCCTATGTGAGAGTCGAACTCACATCTTTGTGCATACACAGTGCTCTACCAAGTTTCCATTCAAGCATCAAAATTATCCATAAAAGGATTCCATATGTTTATCAAAGACGAGAAAAGAAAAGAAATAGATGAACATAAAGCACTGTAATAGCCATATGTAGGGAAGTGATACCACCATCGGCTCCCTTATTGACAAACTTGGACAAAGCACTGCAATAGCCATACATGCATACATAAATATGAAAAAAATTGCATTAGAAAACTATGAATATTAACATAACAAAATCATTTAGTTTCCACTATATAAACTCACAGTAGGGCTAGCTTTTATATCTACAAAGTAACTGTAAATAGTAGTTGGTCTTTCTTTGCAAAACCTTAAAAAGGATCATAGGGTTATACATCCCCACAAAAATCAGGAAGGTTCTTACAGCCTAATGACTGAAGCTTTGCCTAGAAAATCAACTCATTTGTGAGGTCGAATTTTTTGATGAAATACAATGTTATAGCAAACACGACATATATACTCGATCTTGTTAACTCTAAGTGAATAAGCAGTCAAGAAATAGAAGAAAAAATCATTGACATTGTAATAACTAATGACTATACAATATACAGTGATCTTGTTAACTCTGAATGAATCCATTACTCGGCGTATCTCAGTTTCCTCCTCCTTAAACACTCTTTCAGGAACTTGTAATCTCGGCTCATACAATTGGCTGTTTGAATTTCCTCATCCCTCCCACAAATTCAAGAAAATGAACATCGCTTTAGCATCAATGGAGAATAAATATTTGCTTTAACAGAAAGACTCAATGAATTAAACCAGGATAAATACTTGGACGGAAATTGAAGTGAATCCTATACCTCGCCAACATTCTCAAGGGACTTGGCATATTTCTGATTACGAGGCTCCTACATGGCACAAAAATACCCATTGTTTTAAATAATGACAATATATATAATACACTCAATAAAATCCCCAATACACAATACAGATATTGCAATGCTTACCATCTCACATGCTGCTGCAAAGTGGACAGTAGCCTTCGAGATGTATTCTCCAGCTTCTTCAGCATCAGGAATCAAGAATGCTAAAGCTATAAGGGTGTTTCCCAATAACCACATAGTTGCAAGTTTCTAGGAATTGATCTCCAATGCCTCCTCAAACTTTAATATTGCATCTACATCATGACCAAGCCACCAAAGCGATTCAGTTATACATTCAAATACCAGCAAGGCAGCAACAATAGGAGATCACGTAGCTATTTCATTAACTTCTTTAAAATGAAAATTTCAAGAGATTGAATACAGAACTCAGAAGCTAATAATTGAGTATAAACTTATACATCACCTATTTCCTAATCTTTTATCACAAAAACGATGAACGTCTAGAGCTCAAATACTGAACCAAAAAAGCCTAAATTGCGGCACTGGTTTAACAATAACAGAGGAATGAATAAATCCAAATCAGATAAAGACATCTAGTTAGAACCTTTAAGCATTTTCTTTGCAGTGTTAGGTGGCTCGATATTGGACAGCTCGAGCAACGCGCTACCCCACCGCGTCAAATTCTGCAAGGAAACAACCCCGCAACAGCAAAACCAAAAATAATCATCACAAGAAATTTTGCAAAAGCAAAAAAGAAAAAGAAAAAGGACGAAATCGAGCGTTAATCTAAATTACTCACACTGGACAAGAAAATGTTACAGAAGATAATAATAGTTATCACTTATATTATAAATTTATATAGCATCTCACTTAGGATAGCTTTGGTCAAAATACATGCTCTCGAGTCAGGACCAAGTGCTAGGAACTGAGCATGGATTCTCTTAAATTGAAAAGTGCATCAGAAATCAAAACATGAAAAACTTCTCAAACAAAAAGTTATGCAGGCTCAACCAGAATTCAAAGTGAAGTATAACATACTGTATATAATAAAAAATCATTCTAGGGTGCTGAATTTGATTGTATTTCAACTCTTTGCTCAATAGTTTGAGATCTATTTAACAAGCTAACCAACCTTCTAAATAGGCACATCTTCATTTCACTATACTCCTTTCAAAAGCCTAGATATGATAGCTATCTCTAGAGACAAGAAACAACTCATACTGACCTGTCAAAGTGTCAATCTACTTCAATCTACTTTTCTCTGGTAGGAGGGTGATATGGTCAGAAATTCATCACAAAAACATTCCTAACTCTTATCTGGATAACGTTTGGATCCTCCCTTCTCTTGTTTTAAGAATGAAAGATGCTTACTTACCCTTTTTCTCACATCCATCTAACGATTTCTACATTGTTAACCAATGGCACACCAAATTCGATTCAAATCTCTGGTAGCTTACATTCCACTGGAAATAACTGGTAAATAGGTAGATTTTGGATGATTCACCATTGAGAAAGGGAAGCACAACAGACATTAACATTCAAAGGCACTGCATAGCATGAACAAACAATAAATTTCATAATAGGCAATTGCACATTTGCACCTGCTCGATCAGAAAAACAACAAATTCGAGAGTCTAGATTGCAGAACATTTTCAAGTCAGATTAATCGAAGCCTAATTGCCAATTTGAATGTCAGATGTCCGAATACTGAAAACCCTAGGGTAAATTTCAAATCCTAATCGCCAATTAAAAGAGGGGGGAGTACCAATTGAGTTTTCTGGACGATGACGGCGTTTTCACCGGAGCACGAAGAGAGTAAACCATTACGCGGAAAATCCATCCATCCTCGCCCCAAAGCCCACTCGAGCCATGATCCCTTCAGAGCCAGACACTTGAAGAAAAGAAACAATCAGATCGAACATCCGCCAAAATAAACAATCAGAGAATCCATCCGGTAGCAATTCCATCACAGAAAAGGCAGGGGAAGTTCAGAGAACCATGAAGAACTCACCGGAAAAGGAGATCTAGAAAAACGAAGCGCGAAAAGAGGATCAGAAACAAACGACGGCCGAGGAGATAGACTGCACTGGAGGCTCGTGTCGGGTTCGGCCGGACTTCAGCATCGGAGTCTCCGACGGCCTCCTTGTTCGGAAGAGGCGATGCTCTGGTCTTTCGTCCGTCTCTCTCGCCTCCTCCGACAGGCCTCCTCGCCTCCTACGGCTGGCTCTCTCTCTCTCTCTCTCTCTCTCTCGCTTCTCACCGCGTCTAAGGGTTTACCTGTGACACCCGGTCACAAATAGTGCCAAATAACCGGATACCTTTTTTTGCAAAAGTTAGACAAGGCTATTTAGTACATTATTGGACCTGCTATGCTAGTTTTGCAAATAGGCCCAAAAAATGGTCTAATTAGTACTATTTCCTCTATATATATATCACGAGATACGAGATGAGCATGAGATACGAGATGAGCATGAGATGCGATATGATGATGAGATTTGATATGCTATAGTATCGAACTGGCCAGTCTCCACCCTAGCTGGAAGGGGGGGGGGGGTAGAAGAGGGATATACCACTTGGTATTCTTTGTTAAGGCCTTACTTAATATTCTGCACATATGAATTAGGAACATGATAGTGTGGTTAATATTCCAGTACTGCATGAAGGCATCCTTTATTCTAGGTATAGGCGTATTATATGTCCTCGGCGCGGTCAGAGGACCCGCGGGCGGACTCTTGGCCTGACTTGGTGGTATAGTTTCAGGTACCCGATACACTGCTTGATTTTGTGCTGTTATGACGGGGTCTATTCATATGGCGGAGAGTGAGTGTTTGAAACCTGACTTCACCAGATTCATGCTTTTGGAATTTTCCCCTACTTATACTCTGTTTTGACCCGGCTCTGCCGTGGCACTGGTTGTATTATTTTCATAACTTATGCCCTTTGCATGATAAAAGATTTCCCGCGTTGTAGACTTAGGACAAGTACAGGGGTTTACCCCGGGGTCTCCAACGGACCTTCCGGATTTGGGTGCGAAATCCCACTTTAAACTACACGTCTTCGATTTCAAACCTTCAACCAGTACTCGGGGCGCAAGATCCCAACGAGGGGTTTCATCCCTCGAAACGTAACTCGGGAATCATAATCCCGGGCCGTTACAGTTTTCTTTTTGATTACAGTGTCTATGACTTTGTTTTTATAGTGGTGACAGTGGCTATGACACTGTTTTTATTTTGATTACAGTGTCTATGACCCTTTTACCCATTCATGTATTAGATGAGAACTGTCACCACATTTATTTTGGCTTCTCATTAGCCCCTATAAGATTTTCTTTTGATTATAGTGTCTATGACCACGTTTTTATAGTGGTGACAATATCTATGACTTTATTTTTATCATGGTGACAATAACAGTTACATTTTTAATTTTTTAATGGAGATTATGCGAGTTAGAACAACTTCTATAACTGCAGGATAATTTCTGAAATTTTAGAAATTAATACAGGGGCATATTTTATAAAAAAAAAAACAGAAAGTCTGGGAGGTTTGGCGTAATTCTTCTTCTTCTTCCCCCATCTCGAGCAGCTTCAACAGTGATTTTCGCCGATCTTCCGACGGCTCGTTCTCCTTACACAGAGTTCCGTTTGACGCGTATGACCTATCAAACTGACGAGTGCAATCTCTACTTCAGTCTCGTTATGTTTATTTTGTCGAAGGATGATCTTATACAACACGACGAATGCTTGAACAGGGGCTGCTAAGTGGGTGTTTCACGAAGCTCCAAGGTGTCCAACAATGGCGGTTAGCGATTTTGTATAAATTTGAGAGGGGTTTTTGCACGAAAATCATCCTTGAGAGATGTAGAACGTGATTGAGCAGGTAGAAGGCTTGGATTTAGGATCGAACGGAGATGAGGTCAAGCGACGGCGGCGGATGCCGGAGGAGGAACATCGGCGATTGGTCGGAGCACTGGTTGGGGCCAACGGAGTGGGAGTGGTGGAGCCTCGAGCGACGACCAAGGACCGACCGACAGTCACCGGAGACGAAGATGGTTGCTCGATTGATTTTAGAGAAACTGCCGAGCGTGAAATTTGGGGGAAATAGGGGCAGGGGTATAATTGGAAATTGTGGACATTTACCTAATATTGTAACCCTTGTGTCCTATAACTTAATATTTGTTTCCAAAATGGCCACTTAACAAAAAAGCCCTACATCCTTTTATATTGTAACCCTTGTGTCCTATAACTTTTTGTGAATAGAAAACAAAAAGTTCTGGTTTCAAAGGCTAATTTTAAACTAAAATCTTATATTTATTTCATGATAAAATAATTAAAATAACTTAGACCTTTGAATGAAGCCCTACAAATGAAACTTTTGTGAAAAATATTGGCGGAGCTAGAAAACCCTTGGGTTAAAGTAATCAAGTATAAATACCTTAAAATGTCCCACGTCCTTTTATACAAACGGAAAGGTGGTGGATCATGGCAATGGTCCAAACTCACCCCACTGATTGAGAAAAATTTAAATATGACTTATATGGTCAGTTGGAAACGTAAAATCAATCAAATTTTGGAATGACAACTATGTTTCCTTGGAACCTTTATACACTAGAATTGGTACAAATATAACTCCAATATGGAAGAAACGGTGAGTGAATATATATTGAGCTGGAAATGGTAATACATATTGAGCTAAAAATAGTAGGAGGAAAAACTATTGGAAAACCTACCTCAAACATCGCAAAGGAAATCATGAATATCCCATTGCCATCTAATATCTTTGAAGATAGGATCTACTGATGGCCAGAGCCGATCCTAATAATATAGAGGCCCATAGTAGATAGAAAAAAAACATTTCAACTATCAATTAAACAAGTAAATCATTAAAACATGTACTATTTTCGATCACTTTATTTTCGAACAATAAAATGCAATTCTATTCCATTGCATTTTCATTATAATGCAATTATTTTACCTCGTTTTATGTGTCCGTTTGATTATAAAAATAAAACTCTCGTAAAAACCGAGGTAAAATCATAATTTAACCAAATAATCACATAAATCGAGATCAAATCATTGCATTTTAATTAATATATTGTGGAATCCAAAAACATCATAATTTAAATACCTTAAAAATTTTGTTAACCAAACAACGCCTTATCATTTTGCATTATAAACATAATGCATTTGGAATCCAAACACACTCCAAAGTACCTAGTGCAATAGTAATGTGATATGCAACGTTATAAAGTATACTCCATATGGAGTATAATTAAAAAAGATTATATATATAAGCAAACAAAAATTATAAGAGAAACTCAAAAATATTTATGCACTTGAATCAATTTTGAAATAACATTTAATTAGTTTTGTTAAACATGAAAAATAACGTGCTAAAATGTAGGAATGAACCCATTTTTTTAACATAAATTTTAGGAATGAATTGTGTAAGACTTGCTTTTTTTTCCCCTAATTTTAGTGGACTTTCAAATTTTTAATTGCATTTTTTTCCCAAATTCCTACGAGTTATAGCATTATGCGGAGTACTCTAATATGAATGTTTCAAATGTGGGCCCATTTTTAAAAATTTGGATCACACTTTTCTTTCTCTAGTGGGCCTAATTTTTTTATTTCAAAGTTTAAACGGGCTATAAATAAATCTAGGCTAAAAAATATGGGCCAAATAGACTATATATGCATAGACATTTTTTTTTTTACTATTGGACCCATAATTATTTGGGCCCTGGACAATCGTCCAACCTGCTCTTGCCTTTGGGTCGGACCTACTAGTGGTGGCATGACAGAAATGATTGGTTCGGCACAGCAAGTGCATATAAATTTATAACAAACCATCACAGATACAATAATGACACGAACTCATGAATCTATAATATCTTCGTCCCACAAAAAAAAAAAATTTAAAAAAAACTTCTTTTGGAAATTAAGCCACCATGGCCTACCAATTAAGGTACGCCTCAACTAGAAAGGGGTTCCACTTCCTAAGACATGTGAATTTTGCAACCAATTGGACGAAGATGATACTCACCTATTCTTTGAATGTCACTTCAACTCTATTAATTCTATTTTGAACCCTCGCAACCAAGCAACAAATACACAATCTATTATCTACATCAAGAAATATTCAACCAATTATAGACACCTTAGGGACTACACTATCTAAGGCGGACAAACATTGCCCATGAGAAATTGAAATGATAATGCCTGACATTAAACTCCTCCTACAAATTATGACAGATGTCTCCTTCTCACATGTGCCTTGCATTGGGAATAGAGCGGCAGACAAGGTTGTACATCTTTGACGCTCTACCAGGAGTGTTGATATTACCAATGATCCAGGTCTTCTCGACCTCATATATAAGGATGATATCAGATAGGACCATCATATCCGAAAACTTTCCTAATAAAAAAACTCAGACCTTTGAAAGAGTGTTAAAAAAACATCCTCGTTGTTTAACGTTAAGAAAAATAACTCAATCTTTTGCAGAGGTGGTAATAAACTATTTCGATTCTTTTTCCCGACTATAAATTTGGGCAAAATGATGATATATAATTGGCGAAATTAAATTTTGGTAAATGTTGGATGATGATGACTTGTTTTAATGAGAATAGTATCATTTGGCCAATTTCTTGTCATTGTTTTGGCTCAATTGATGATCGTAAGAATGAGTTAGATACCTTGTTACCTCATATCCCAAAGGTTGGGTTATTTTAATTATTTTTTGTTATTTCATTTAAAACTATATATACATACATACATATACATATACATTTTTATTTTTTTATTAGGAAAGAATTCGAGGACCAGACATGCCTGGACTTTCGAGAGGCCGACAGAGTCGGCAGACGGAGAACCGTCATAAAAAAAGAAAAATACAACGAAGGTGCAAGAGACGGGCACAAACGCTCTACAAAAAGCTAGCTAATTTGCCAAACATAGAATAAGTACCAACCGAATAAATTATCCTCTTAAAAATGTAAAATCATTGAGCTTAGTTAAAGTGTTAAATGCATGCCCGACACCAACCAGTTTTAGCCACGATTTATTACTAACTAGATTTAAGTCACTTTTGAGATATGGGTGTTTGAGACCTAAATTCTCACATTGAAAAAAACAAGGAAAAAAGTAGTGCTTTAAAATTTTATGTTAGAAGGTGGATCCTAATCTCTTGTAAGTTATAGCCATGAAAACTAAAGATGTAATGTGACTCAACAGTTGCTCCCCACGTGACCTGCCGTCTGAATAATTTCATAATCACTACCCTTGGAGATGTCATATTTCCGTGGTACGTCTCTACTCTCGTCTCCCTAGCAGACTCTCCGATATTCTCGACATTCTCATCTTTTTCCTGAATATTCACAAATGTCCACGTGGGCCAACCTATTTTGTGATATGTTAAGTTGTGTTTGGATTTTCCCTTCTTTTGTTTGGATCGCATGTTTGTCATTGTTTCATAACAATTAGATTCATGTAGCTACTTGGTTGCTATCCATGATGAAAGCCAATATAACCGTGAAATACATTCCCATTAAAGGACATGTGGGATTGATGCAACCTCCAAGAGGAATTCTAATTAAGAAGGATAAGAATAACAAGCAAGATATTGAGAACTCGGTTAGATTGGGAAATGTTGAGGGAGCTGGATCTAAGCTCATTGGATGTGACAAGGGGAATGATGAATTGAATGTGATGGAATTACCTGTTGGGGATACAAGGAATATTAAGATCTACAGGGTCGAGAGGCCTAGATCTAATGCACATGATATAATTTAAACTCTAATTCGCCATGCTAGCTTCGTCGTGTTTGCTTGACATTAGTTGGACCAGATCATATGAGCCTTTAATAGGCCAATTGGTTGGGTAGTTATTGAAGATAACTACCCTAACTTCTCACAACCACCCTAACTTCCCATAACTGCTGTAACTACCCTATAACTTCCCGAAATCACCGCCCCTTTTACCTATAAAAGAATGGCACCATGCATGAGAAATGGCATCGTTTTTTGGAAGTTCTCTCTTCCAAGAACAACAAACACTTAAACACGAGCAAGGTATGCATATATGCAATAATGAAATGGGTTGACACCTTTTTATTCTATTGAAAATATTTTATCTCATAATGTATTGTATTGTAACCTTTTGACAAATATAGGGGGCAATAAACATTGAAGGAAAACTCGAATTAATTGAGTTACTCATTTGTCATTATCCAAGATATATACTTATTTTTAAAAGGGTTTAAACTATTTGTTTTGATGCCTAAAAAGATTTGGTGGAGATTGTCTATTTGGCCTATTCTCTCGAATCTACACATCGGAGTCTACCCATGTTATTACCCTTTTGGATCTACTCAAATAGTCTTGAGTATCCGCAAGGATCTACAAGAACCGAATTATCCTTCAACCCATCCAACAACATGATTTACAACTAACAATCTTCAACATTTATTTATTATTTGGTTTTGTTGTTTTGCATACAAGGTTGAAATGCCAAGGACGAAGGCAATACCGATGTCAGAGATAGCGTTCGAATTCGCAAAGCTTGAGAAGTTTGATGAGCAAGACTTTCGTTGATGAAAAAATAAGATGCATTTCATACTTACTTCATTCAAGTTGGCAAATGTGCTCTCAACACCATGTCTTGAAGAGCCGCCGCTAGTTCCAAAAGAAATCAATGAGAGACCAAGGCTCAAATCGTCGAAAAGCAAGCCATAGTGCTTTTACATCAATGGAATGGTTGACTTCCTATTCGATGTGTCAAAATCATAAGACATCACGCATTCTGTGGGAAGCATTTAAAGCCAAGTACTTGGTATTAACTCCTGTAAAGGACGACGATGAAAACAAAGAGGGACAAAGAAAGGATGATGAGAGGGAAAACAACGACAGACAAAGAGGGACGGAGAAAGGACAACGAGAGGGATGATGACGATGGATAGAGGGACAATCCAACAATTGGAGAGATTGAGATCCAAATCTTAGATATATGGGAGAGGCGGCACACTTTTGGTGTTTTGGAAAAACGGAACTGTGAACTAATCGGAAACACTAAAGAAGTTTTTAATAAAACCTAGGGGTAGAATGGTAAACTGGCTAACTAAACGAGCAATATGAGCTACTCATTAAAAACTTGAGCTTGGCTCGAACCCGTGACGAGTTCAAAATGTGAACGAGCTAGAGTCGAGTTATTTCGAGTTGAGTACGAACCGAGTTCGAGATATTTGTTTTCACATAACACCCCTACCTCTAACTCTCAACCTCCAATAACCACCCAAGAATCCCTAGGAATGATATACGAGCAAACGAGCTCGAGCTCAACTTCTATTCAAGCCTAAATTAATTATTCCTCAAACTCTGCTCGCGAGCTGAACATGAAGCTCGAGCTCGATAAACTCGTTTATTTTTTAGCAGAGTTGGGATCGAATTTGGGCTCGGGCTCACAAGCTCATTTTTACACAATTTGTTTAATCAAATTGAATCAGTAAGGGGCAAACTAATTTCATTGGATTGCGGTAACCGACTTTCAAACAACTTCAACCGAATTACAATTACAAACAAATGGTAAACTAATTTCAATTTTATACAAGTTGAAATCAAATAACTTACATTACAAACAAGGAATGTAATTACACATACAAATTGAATGAGAACTCTAGGGTTGGGCGGGTGGAAACTGGGAGCCTGGGAATGAAAGGAGCAAAGCGGCTTACGATAACATCTAGGGTTGGCCGGGTGGGGATACGAGGACTTTAAAGAAAATGATATAAATAAGGGTATACATGTAAATACACCTAGCAAAGCGAGCAAGTTCGAGCTCGGCTTGAGCTCGTGACGAGCTCGCTTCTGAGCTCGAACTCGGCTCGTTTTCAAATTCGAATGAGCTCGAGTCGGCTTGAATAATAGCCCTAACAATCCCCTGTAATATGAGGGCTAACTATGGCTCCATTTGGCAAAATAAAAACCCATTTGGCTAGCTTATTGGATTTTTTTTATTTTCATATTGTATAGTTATAAATGAAATAAATACGGAGTATAAGATTTTAGTTTAATTAGTTTTTGGAATGAGAGTATTTCAACAATTACTCACAAAAGCTTTTCGGAGCTTATGGTTTTCTATTCACAAATTTCTATCCGCTAGACTTACCGGATATCATCTATATCTATATAATATCTTACTTTAGAAGACTTTTGATGATTTGTCAATACCTTCTTAATTTAAGGTTTTTCAACTAAAAACAATTTTCTCTTATTATTTCTTTTTTTTTTCCTCTTCATCTCTTTCATACATTTACATATTTCCCTTTTATTTTTTTTTACCCATTTACTAACAATCTATATATAACCTTAATTGAGTTTAATTCAAAACATTGAATTAAATCTAATCTCTATTATATATTATAATAATAATAATCTATATTAATATATATTATCTTAATTTAAAAACCTTTTTTACGAAGCCTAACTTTATGATAAATATTTTTTACCATTTTCTCAAAGATTTCAAGTCTACTTTCTTTATGTTATCCTAACTTCTATTAACACTTTATAATATTAATATGTTATGTTAATTAAAATTTTATTTATTAAAAATCGCGTCATGGCGCGAGGATTATACTAGTATTAGCTTATAAACGTACGTTTAACACAAATAATTCATCAATTTCAGTTATTCATGTAGTATTTTGACAAACGGAGCCTACAAAATATTTTTAATTTTTAAAAAGGAAAAGTTCCGCCTCAAACTCACCTCTTTGCCGACTCCGACAAAGAGGGTGATAAACGCCTAAACGGAGGCCGCCACTGGACTACCGGAGAGAGAGCCCCTCCTACCGTTCTCCACAACCTCTCTTCCACTTCTCCTTGTCTTCCCTTCCATTCGAATTCCCCTTCCTTCCTTCCCTTCAGCGAATTCGCCGCGGCACAACCACCACACCCGCAACCCTACTCTCCCCCGTAACCCTAAACTACCACCACGTCCTTCGCCTCCTAACTTCATCTTCACCGTTCCCGTCGCATTTTGCAGTCACAAAGCGAAATTGAATTTCCAAGGGGCAAAACAATACCCTCAATTCGATATTTGTGATATAGCGGTTGTCAGAGGCTCATTCCAGTCCAATTTTCCACTTGACTATTTCCATTAGCAAATTAAAGAGTCATCAAAGTCTATAGGGGGCAAATCGATACCCTTTCTTCTTCTTACCATCTTCCTGGCACTCACCAGTACAATCCCAGATGCCTTTCGTCAGCAAAATACAACGCCAGACAGATTACAGTCTCTTCCCTTCCGGCTCCCCCATCGTCATCGACAATGGCGGCTCCTGTTTTCGTATGGGGTAACCCTTTTCTCTGTACATGAACTCTGTTTCCTTTTTCCTGTATTTATTTTACAGCCGTGCAAAAGGAAACGAGGATTTCTCTTGACAATCTGTGCTTCTTTTTCATTGCTGTGGAATTTCAGGTGGGCTGGGGAGTCTGATCCTCGGGTCATATTTCGTAACATCGTCCAGAGGCCTCGCCATAAATCTTCGGGTTCGTTCTTTTTCGGTTATCAGTATTTTTTGTGATATCTGATGATTTTGATGGTAAAAGACATGATGCAATTTATTTTGCACCATAATTTGAGTTCGTTCTGGTATTAGCTTGATTTTGTTATTAGTATAAGATGATGCTGACGAGGAATTATAATCTCAGTAAGTCTACATTTGCTTGACTGGTTTTAACATTTTATTTAGGTTTGTTTGGCTGGAACTCATTCTTCATTATAGTCTCCTTATCAGCACTTAAACAGCACAATTATACATTATTAGCTCCTTATAAGAATAAGCGCATCACTCCTAATGAACCCTTAAATAGGGTGGGGGTATGAGCTGATCCCTCAATTAGAAGTGGTGGTTTGCTTGAAATATGCAGTTGTTTCCCATGGATTGCTTGTTATCTGTATATTTTTCATGAGATGGAAGGTGTTCTTTTCGGCTATATTTTTGTTGTTGGCTTAATGTATAGCTTTCTCCGTGATGTCACTGGGCACTGCCTCTATACCCTTGTAGATTATCCCATGCACGATGCTGTTTAAAGGACAAGCAGTGCATTAGTAATATGAAGGACGTGCTGAATTGTGCAAACAGTTATTCTTAGCTTGAGCTGGGCATTGAGTTAAGATCTTTGATCCTCATATTATGTACCTTTGCTGAGGGGGTTAGTAAACCAAAATTACCAAACTTCATGCTTTAGTCGGAAAGTATTTAGAATCCAGTCATTTATGGTGTATTTAGCTCAAATTTGCTATTTACCTCCAGATTCCCAACTTGGCTTCTCCATTTTTGGATTGGTTTGTTTTCCTTGCCTATCTTCGAGTGAATTTATGTGGTTCCGTCTTTGCTCACGAGTTATGTTTGTTGCTCACATGAATTTCACTCTCATTTGGTGTTTCCTTTTTACCGGGTCTTATTATTTATGGTGTTTTTGTAAATATCTATGTATCCATTGGCTTTTGTGCAGGGGAAACTATCACTGTTGTTGGCGATCATGACTCTGGCTTGCTCAAGTACTTTGATTGTACACGCTCTGGACCACGCTCAGCCTTTGAGAGCAATGTGGTCTACCAGTTTGAAATAATGGAATATGTAATCTCTCCAAACTTTATAAATGGCTTAGTTATAGGAAGCAGTTAATGCATAAATTGATGCCATCACAATATCAATTTAGTCTCTCTGGTCTCTGGTCCACATGCTTGTATCATTCATAAGCCTCCAACTGTCGAAATGCCGTATAAAAATAGCTGTAGAAAGTGTACAATTCTTTTGTCTGTGAAAAAAATCCACGCATCTTTCCCCTCTTACCATATTTTCCCAGTGTATCTGATGTTTCTTCCCAGATATGGTTCACATTTATTACATAAATATGATAGGAGTACCTTGAAGTTCTAAGACACCTTGGTTCACTTAGGGGTGGAGAACTGAACATTGATAATACAAATATAAAGGATTGGCATCTGATTTTCTTTTGCAATTTGCAGATTCTTGACTTTGGGTTTGATCGGCTGGGCGTGGATGGATCTGAGGTATTCTTCTTATTATTTGAATTTCGATATTGTTATTGTATGGAATATGTATGTATGTATATACATATTATCATTTGGTATAATTGATCATGGATTGCATATCCATAAGATTTAGCAATTAGGAAGGCATAATATTTTGCATCTTTCTCTTTATTTTTCACAGGTTAATCATCCTTTTCTTTTCTCAGGTTAATCACCCTGTCCTGATCACTGAATGTCCATGCAATCCTGCTCCTTCACGATGTAGAATGGCGGAACTCCTCTTCGAGTCTTATGGAGTTCCCTCAGTGGGTATGTATGTGCGGTGCGGGTAATTCCACTTAGTATCATTTATACGTATTTGTCTTTTGTAAATGAATCAATGATGTATCACCTGGACAACCAGTTTCTAGGCATGCATGATTATATACACCCGACTCGCACAAGAACCCTCAGTGGGTATGTAAGTGTGGGCAATTCAGGCTGTGACTTGTTTTGTTCAAAATAAACTGTGTAGCATATTATTACTGGCAATAAATTCTGTGATTGTGGTTAGTATTAACTCATGTTACCGTATTACTTAATACCATTGCGTTAATAAGTTTTTCTATTTATTTCATTTATACCAGCATTTGGTGTTGACACTGCATTTAGCTACATGTATAACCAGCAACGTGGAGTATGCAATAGAGATGGACTTGCTGTTTCTTCAGGATTTAGCACCAGTCATGTAGTTCCAGTAAGTACCTATATCGTGTCCTCCAATCTTTCGTATTTACTTTCACAATGCTGTTTATTCCGTTTGTTGGCTTTAGGTGTTTCCAAAATCAAAATTTTTACTGCTGTAATGTTGTGCATTCTTATGTTCTAGTTTCTTGATGGAGAGCCTGCTTATGAAGCATGCTGCAGAACTAATATTGGTGGATACCATGTCACTGATTACTTAAAGCAGCTTCTTTCCCTCAAATATCCTCAGCACGTGTGAGCTTTTATTAAACATTTAAACTTGTATATTCATGGATACTAAGGAAAACCTTGTTTTCATTAATTTATCCTGAGTCCTGACAATAATGTGGTTGATTTAGATCTAGGCTTACATGGGAGAAAGCTGAAGACCTGAAGATGGAGCACTGTTATATTGCTTCAGATTATGCTTCTGAAGTTAAATTATTTCAGGTTACAATTTTGCCTTACATTTTCTTAAGCTCATGCTAGGAGAAAATGGCTTTTACAATATGGTCAATATATTAATAGTGTAGCAACTATTGGAATAGAATGGAACAAAGGAAGCTGAAGAAAGGACTAGGTGCTGGCAACTCCCTTTTACGCCGCCACCTGCTGAGGAGCTACCTTCAGAAGAAGATATTGCACGGAAGGCTGCACTGAGGGAGAGGCAAGGTCAACGATTGCGGGAGATGGCTGAGGCAAAGAGGGTGTCTCGAATAACTGATTTGGAAAATGAGGCACGTGGCTTGGAATTTCTGATCAAGCAGTTGGAGAAAGTGAAAGAGCAAGATGTTCCAGCTTTTCTGTCAGATACAGGTTATGATTCTAGGAAGGAAATTGAAACATCTCTTGCAAAGGTCATGCAGTCCTTAAGGAAAGCGAAGCGTGAACAAGTTGAAAGTGAGGAGAAGAATGACACTGCTACAGCTGAAAAATATCCATTGATAGATATTCCTGACAATATGTTGACCCCAGAACAGGTATACTGTTGTATTTTTTCCTTCTGAAATTTGGCTACTTATTCGTTCGTAATTTGGTTGTCAATTGTGAGCTATATTTTTCTGACTATGAAGAACTTTAGTAAACCTTTCCTTGCACTTCTCTATAATAAATAATAATATGTGACTCATCTGTCAACCTTCATAGTTGGTGGTTTTCTGATAGGTTAAGGAGAAGAAGAAGCAAATCTTTCTTAAGACTACAGCTGATGGTCGACAGCGAGCTAAACAGAAACGCTTTGAAGAAGAATCACAGCGTGAGAGACAAAACCAACTTGATGAAGAAAGGCGCTTGTAAGTTATATTTTATTCTCCCTCTGTTTCACAATGCTTGAATCAGAATTGTTAATTTCCATCTGCTTTTGTTTACTCGTCTATTTCATGTTTTCTTCGAAGCTGTTGAGTTATGTTCAGGTCCTATCTGTTTGCCATGCTTTCTTCTTTTCTGGCTTTTCTTTGTTGTGACCATAAATATAGTCATTAATTATTATTATTTTATTTATCATGAGAATAGAGAAAACCCGAAACTCTACTTGGAGAACCTGCGGGCTAGATATGGTGAGGTTTCTGAAAAGGTTGAGCAGCGGAAACGACTAAAAACAAATGGAGGACAAACAAATGGAAACAATAATACATCTGGCGGTGTTGGTCGTGGTGAGAGATTGAGTGCTGCCCAGAAAGAAAGGATGCGTCTTCTAACAACTGCTGCCTTTGATCGTGGCAAGGGTGAGGATACATTTGGTGCTAAAGATGAAGATTGGCAACTCTACAAACTGATGAGCAGAGATAACGACGATGAGGATGAAGGACCTGATGAAGCTGAGTTAGAACTTGCTCGTCTATCTGCAAAACTTAAGGTAATCATAAGAATCCTTTAGTTGAACTGCCTCTTTTAGAACTAATGCCTGGAAATCCTTGTATCTTTCACTTGCGGTAACTTGCACAAAACCACTGCCAAATGAGGTGTTCTGTAAATTGCACAAACGAGTTGTTTCCACAAAACCACTTGTAAAATGGATTTTATTTACAATCACCACCAAAAGCACAATTTCATTTCAAAATATGTTAGGAGCTGAGGAATTAGAGGGATCAAGGACATAAATGAAATAAATTGAAGATATGTTTAACAAGAAAGGGTACGTCTTTGGAATAATTTTTTTATTATACTTCAAAATTCAAATGGTACTGTGCTTTAGCCTTTAGGCACTGATTTCTAGACAATCTGTAAAAGGAATTGTATTGTGCAATTTTCATTTTTTATGCGTTCACACCCCTAATTTGCAGGGTAGTTTTGTGTACCCTTTTCAGTTAAAGAAATGAACTTGAAAGGTACATGTCCAGTGCAAGCAATAGCATTTGTTAACACCAAAATTTCAATTATCAATGGCAGGATATAGACCCAACCTTTGTCCCCAGATTAGACATGGGTTCTTCACAAACCGTTGATGTCCCAAGACCTCGCCCGCTCACTAAGGAGGATTTCCAGATTTTGCTCGGAGTTGAGAGATTCCGATGCCCAGAAATACTCTTTCGTCCCAACCTAATTGGTATTGATCAGGCGGGCCTGGATGAGATGGTTGGAGTCACCAGGAGGAGACTTTCCCCAGTATATGAAAATGTGGAGCGGAGGCTAGCTGATTCAATACTCTTAACCGGTGGCAGCTGTCTTTTCCCTGGGATGAACGAGCGCTTGGAAGCTGGAGTCCGCATGATCCTACCGTGTGGGACCCCGATAAGGGTGGTGAGAGCATTAGACCCTGTGCTTGATGCATGGCGTGGAGCAGCTGCATATGCCGCTTCGTTGCAGTTCATGGGGCAAACTTTCAGTAAGATGGACTACTATGAAAAGGGTGAAGATTGGCTCCGAGGGTACAAATTCAGGTATTCCCTATAAATGCTAATTACGTTAACGTGGCTGGATAAGTTATTGCCATTTTTAGAGCATGATTCGAATGACCAATTGTCATCTATTACAGCAGATTAACGCAATGTCACCTCTCTTCATTATCTTTACATTCGCATTCAGCTGTGAGTTGCATAGTTTTCGGGTTCATATTCTTGTAGCGTAAATTTCTGAGGCAACTGTCATGTCCGTTGGCATTCTTGCGACCAAGGTCACGGTGATTAGTGTAGCTTCTATTATACATATGTTGTTGCCCTATGCTACAACTAGACGTTATGGGTTCGATTTTCTCTGCTGCGTCTCCCATGAATTACCACATCCCCTCGATCGGGGTAGGGTTTTTGAATTCAAATTAGAGCATATATGATCAGGGATTCAGGGCAGCAAATAATATCACACTCTTAACGACAGTGTCTAAAATTCTAAATATGAAGTTAGTTTCAAAACAAAATGTAAATAGTACAAAGTTGGTTGGTTTAGAAGAGTCAACCCAAAACCTAAACTAACATGAAGTGAAATATGCATCCATCTATCTGAATCTTGGCCTAAAGCAGCTACACTTGTTAAAGAGACAAATTCTAGATTGATGTGTTTATATTTGACTTTTAAAAAACGTGTAATTTGCGACTTTTTTTTTTTGGGTGGAAAATAAGAAAAAACGTGTAATTTGCGACTTTTGAATGCAATCAAAATAAGAAAAAGGTGCTTGTCGATCCTGAAATAATCGACATGTTCTCTGAATTGACAACTAAAAATGGAGCATTTTTTAATTCGGACCACTGTCCTATTTCAATTAACATTTCCAAAAACACTAGTTTTAAACCACCACCTTTTAAATTTGAAAACATTTGGCTGCAAAGGAGAGACTTCCGAAATATTGTTAAGCAAGCATGGAGAGCTTCATGTGCAGGCTCTGCTATGTTCCGAATTACACACAAATAAAAACTCCTCAAACAAAAGGCAAAAAATTGGAATAAAAAAACATTTGGAAACATATTCCGACAAATACAAGACGTTGATGAGGCCTTAATTGAAATACAATCTATTCAACAAACTAACCAAAACCCAGAGTCATACACAAAAGAACAAAATCTATTATCTAAAAGAGAAAATCTACTCTTTTTTCATAAAACTTACTGGAACCAAAGAGCTAAATCAAAACACTTAAAGTTAGCAGATACCAACTCCTCCTATTTCCATAGAGTAGCCACAGGGAGAAGAAACCGGAAGATAATTAGAACAATTACCTCCGCAGAAGGAACTAATATAATTGGCAATGAAAACATTAAAAGGGAAATTCAAAGAGATTTTGAGAAAAGAATTAATCGAGAACAAATGTATAGGACCCCCCAATTAGAAGAATATCTTTCAGAAATCAACCCGGTCATTACAGAAGAGGAAAACAATTCACTTATTCAGCAACCAACAAACAGTGAAATAAAAAAAGCAGTCTTCTCAATTGGGAACAACAAATCCCCCGGCCCTGATGGAATGACAGTTGAGTTCTACAAAAATTATTGGGACATCGTTGGCTCTGATATCATACGGGCTACAAAAGCTTTCTTTCACTCAGGCAAAATGTTAAAACAAATTAACCACACTTTTATCTCCCTCATACCAAAAATTGATAACCCCTCCATGACTACACACTATCGCCCGATTAGCCTATGTTCTACCTTATATAAAATCATCTCAAAGATAATAACAGAACGACTGAAAATGGTAATTGGAAAACTTATACACCCATTACAAGGAGCTTTTGTTTCCGACAGAGCAATCCAAGATAATATCTTGATAGCACATGAGGTATTTCATTCATTTCGTACTAGAAAAGGTACCAAGGGTTGGGCTGCAATAAAACTGGATATGGAGAAAGCATACGACAGAGTAGATTGGCATTTCACGAAAGCAGTTCTCCAAAAATTTGGATTCAACCAAAAATTTGTGGATATTATTATGGAATGTGTGACCACAGTCTCTTTTTCTGTTTTAGTAAACAATGGCCCTACAGATCCTTTCAAACCTTCTAGGGGGTTGAGGCAAGGGGACCCACTCTCCCCGTTTCTCTTCCTGCTCGGGGCAGAAATTCTTGCTCGTAAACTCTCGAGGGAGGCAGAATCTAACCACAACAGCATCGGATTTAAATTTGGCCATTCGGGCCCCTGCGTTCCATTCCTGGCATTTGCGGACGACATAATAATATTCTCGAAAGGAAGTAATGATGCATGCAAAAAAGTTAAAGAGATAATTGAAGACTATTGTAAGTTCTCAGGACAAAAGGTAAATTACCACAAATCGTCCTTTCAAACCACCCCAGGTATTCCCAGATCAAGAGCTCGAGACCTAGAAAGAATTCTAAACATAACCCTTGAACGAAACATGGAAAAATACTTAGGCTGTCCCATCATTAATGGGAGGGTTACCAAGGAAACCTTTGGCGAAATGATATGCAAATCTAAAGACCAATTGAGCAAATGGCGTGCTAATGCCCTTTCTCAACAAGGCAGAGCAACCCTAATAATGTCTAACTTATCATCAAAACCGTTATATTCAATGCAGAGCTTCATGCTTCCGGTATCGGTTCACAAACAACTAGATCAAATCAACAGAACCTTTTTCTGGAACAAAGATGCGCAACATAGCCCATTAATTAGTTGGGACAAAATATGTAAATCAAAAAGGGATGGAGGATTGGGAATTAGAAAAGCCAAAGACATGAATGAAGCTCTTCAACTAAAACTCATTTGGAAAATTCTGGCCGAACCGGAAAATAATTGGGTCAAAATCATACAATACAAGTATCTGAAAGAAAACCACATCCTTACCTACTCTAGAAAAGGCAATGCCTCGTGGCAATGATCGAAACTGAGCTATCTAATCCCCAAATTCAAAACGGGACTCATCTGGCAGGTGGGGGATGGGAAATCAATTAAGTTTTGGGAAGACAATTGGGTGACTACGACACCTCTAAAGGACAAAATAGACTCTCAACATAGCATTAATCCACATGATACCGTAAGCAATTTCATAATAGGAGGACAATGGTGGAAGGAAAAACTTGTATCGGTGCTTCCTAAGCCCATAGTAGAGGACATTATGAAAATCCCCTTGCCAATCACCCCCCTTACAGACAGACTATATTGGTGGCCCGCCAAAAAAGGATGGTTCACAACGACAAGTGCCTATAACTTAATCTCATCCACACCACAAAGGCCGTCGGATGAATTCTCATGGATCTGGAAACTCGACGCCCCACCTAAAGTTAAGAACTTTATTTGGAAAATAAAACAAAGAGGCCTCGCCACGGCTACCCGGCTGGCCCTAAAAGAGGTGGCGGTACCGAGCACATGCACCTTGTGCAACCAGTTCGTGAAAGATGATATTCATCTATTCATAGAATGTCCCATCAACAATTTTCAACAACAATTCCCTGAACAAATATCTCAAAACATTAACAACCTAATTACAGAAAACAGGGATATGAATCAAATTTTACAAATTTTAGGCTCCACTCTTCCGATGGAGAAGAAACAACAGATAGCAATCAGATGGTGGATCATTTGGTTTATAAGAAATCAAACAATCTTTAGAAATGAAACCATCCCTTCTGCAGAGGCTATCAAGAAAATGATCACAAATAATATTGATAACTGGAGGAAAGCTAGTAGATGGAATGAAATGGAGGATGACGACATACAGAAACAAAGTAAAGAAAAAGGGCTTTATGGGAACAATAGGAAAACCTACCGATGGAGGAAACCTTCGGCGGGTAAATATAAGCTAAACTTTGACGGCTCATTTAAATCCGCGACAAATAGTTCCATTGGATACATCATCAGAGACTGGCGTGGAGACCCAATCAACATTGGCGGAAAAGTTAATGGTGGACAATCACCCCTTATAGCGGAAGCCTTAGCACTACGCCTAGGGTTAGAAAAAGCGAGAGAATTAACTAAACATAACCGATCTAATAATAGAAGGAGACTCTAAGATTATCACGGACTACCTAAGATCACATGTTGGTTGTCCTTGGGAAATAGAAATGGTTATGTCAGATATCCAAAGCCTTCTCCAAGGAATAAGGAATGTTATTGTATCACATATTCCCCGTATTGGTAACCGGGTAGCAGATAAGGTTGCACACCTTTGCTACTCTACCAGGGGGCATGAGCTATACCTAGATACAGGTCTTCTTGACCTCATCCGACAGGATGCTTTCGGATAGGGTTTTCCATCCGAATTTTTACCTAATCAAAAAAAAAAAAAAAAAACAGTAAATACATAGCCTAATAAGGCTACAAGTCTACAACAGATCAACTTGCATATACCCTTTTTCTCTCTCTCTCACTCTCATTCTCAGCCTTCCATTTATTTGGTTCGATTCAATGTATAAAACTAATAAAAGTCTTCCACACCCAACCTGATTACTTATCCTTGATTTTTTTTCTTCAGATTTCTATATTTTCCATACCAAGTAGCAACTAAAGATGCCCCCTCTCTCCAGCGTTATTAATTAACGAGGAAATGCTGTGTTAGCATGCTGAATCTCATTTGACGAATTACCTAGATGTATTCTCCTTATCGATAGCTTCGTTTTGATATATAATATGTCATAATCCGACATCTTACTAAATTTTTTTACGAATGTTTAAAAATTAAAGTGATTAATTTTAAAAATTAAAGGCTTATTAATTTGGTTAAATTTGGTGAATATCCATTTTAGATATGAAAATTAGGTAAATGTTCATTTTTTTTACATAATTAAATAAATGTCCATTTTTTCCAAAAATACCCCTATTTCCCATCCCTAACCCTTCATCCTTCTCCCTTTAACCATTTTTAATTTTAACATTGACTAGTCAACATTGACCATTTTGGTCAACGCCTGCCTTTGATGACAATTTTTTGGTGACATTTGTATATATTTTTCCGGTGACAGTTATTTGTGATAATTATTTTGGTGACAATTGACTTTTTTTGTGACATTTTATTTTTTTCTAGAGACATTTAACATAATTTTTTTTTCTAGTACTAGTGAACACTGTCACCAACATATTGTCATCAATTACAGAACATTATCATCAACTATAGAACTTTGTCACCTACTATAAAATATTTTCACCATCAATTTTTACTAACTACATATATCACGAACTACAAAATATTGTCACTAACCTATTGTCAAAAACTACGAAACACTGTCATCAAATTATTTTCACCAACAGGCAACAAGTGAACACTGTCACCAAACATTGGCACCAACCAATTGTCACCAACTAAAAAACATTACCACCAATCTATTATCCCTAAATAGAGAACATTATCATCACCCCTATTGTCACCAACCTACTTTAGTAATCTGTTGTCACCAACAATAAAATAGTGTCATCAACCTATTTTCATCAAAATATTGTTTCAAAAAATATTTGTCACCAAGACCATGTAATCACAAACAAACTATCATCAACATACTAAATATCACCCAAATAGTAATCTATTGTCACCAATGACAAAACATTGTACCCTAGAGTGATTAAAACTATGCAAACAGTATTTGTCACCAAATAAAATTTTAAAAGTTTGACTAGTTTCTCTCACCTGAAATTATCACCAAAATAGTGTCACCAATCTATTTCGGTCTATGCCTATATTTGGTGACAATTTCTCTCCGGTAACAATTGATTATAATTTTTGGTGACAGTTGATTATATATTTTTTTTGTGACAGTTGATTCAGCGACAATTGACTTTTTTGGTGACATTTTTTTTTTCTAGTGACAATTGTTCGGTCTTTTTAAATGCAACATGTTTATCGGTCTTGTTGATAAGTCGATCATTACAAGTGCTTTCTTTTGTTACTTCAACTATTCGAAATCAAATGACAAGGAATTATAGTAACAATTGATCAAGCCTGTGTTGTTTAGTCTTCGCCGACGAGTGCAGTGGTAGCTTCGCAACCAATTTCTTCTTCTTTTTCTTCATCTTCAACCAGAACGACATCGAAAAAACCGACCTCTTGAGAAGGAACCCGCCGTTCTCGACGCTTCTGCTCTACACATCTTCTTATTCATCTTTTTCCTCTGCTTCTCCTTCGGATCCTCTGCAGAATTAGCGAGCTTGATCGAATTCTTGTGGTTTTCCACAACCAGATATTTCCGATCGACGGTGTCTCTTAGGGAGAGATCGTAGGAGGACTCCGACATGTCCTTAATCATCTCCATCAGCTCTCTCCGGCCCATTGCTATCGCCTGCTTCTGCGAATCCGGCGATGAAGGGGGCTTCGGCGCCATTGTGCTCCACAGGCGGGGCGAGGAGGAGTCCGATTTGCCTCCGTCGGCCGTGGACTTGGCTTCAACCGCGAATATCAATGGCTTTGACCGCGAATCTCAATGGCGATCCGCCGTCGTGAAATCGTGTCTGCTGAACTGGGCGCGGGCGTGGCTCAATCTGGCCAATTGCTTGCCGCGCCATACCTTCAATGGCGCCCCTTAATTAGATCTGAACAGAAAACCCTATAAATTAAAAGAAGGGTGTTTTAGGTATTATGAAAATATTATGGACAGTTGCTTAATTACAAAATAAAAATGAACAGGGGTTCGTTCCCCCGCATCTCCATATTTAAGAAATTATTTTTACCCCAGTCGAGGTGGCTCACTAGTGGGGAGCAAGGGGATGTCAGGAGGTCTCGGGTTCGATCCCTACCTCCGCCCCTTTCCTTGGATGAAAATCCAAGGTTTGCCTTGCTCCTTTCCAATGGGTCGAGTCGGTAAGCGCATGTCGATTTACCTGGTGTGTGGCTCTTGCCGGCTGGGTCACATGCCCGGGATTTGCCACCAATGGTGGGTTTCCTCGTCATAAAAAAAAGAACATTTACCTAATTTTACATTCCAAATGGACATCTCACCAAAATTTTCCTATTAATTACTTTAATTTTATTTCAATAGACTATAATGCTTTTATATTTTACTTAAATTAACATTCACATATTATAATTAATCTCAAGAGCTTTGAAATGAGATGTTATACTAATCATTTTGACAATTAGATAATAAGTTACGGAAGTTTAAAATTTTTTATGTCTGGTTATATATTATTATATGTTATTTGAGTCGAACAAAGTATTTCTTAACTATATTTAGCTCGTTTAGAATCGCGTCGATCTCGAGTCAAGACTAAATTTGCACTTGAGCTCATACTAGGCTTGTTTAGTAAATGAACGAGCTCGAGTTGAGTTTTTTTCAAGTATTATGCAACTTTACTTGCTCATGACATAGTAACTTAAAGGAAATTTTATAAATTTCACAAAACGAGCTTAACTCGACCTGAGCCTATATTTGAATCAAGCTTAAAAATGTGCTCATGTTTAATTCCTTTAGTAAAGGAAACTCGACCCGAGCTTTTATTGAGCATAACTCAAGTCAATTCAAGCTTTAGCTACTCGGCTTGTATAACCTGTTAACAACCCTAATATTGACATAATATTTATTATATTGCGTTTATTATCCTTATTTAGTTATCTTTTCTTGATATTTCATTTAATTATTTTTTTAAATGACAAACAATAATAGTGTTTTTATCATAAACCGATGACATTTTATAATAAAATAATATCATTTATTTTTATATTATACAAAATTCTTTTTGCTGATTTAATCCAAAATGATATCGTATATGTATAATTGTGTCCCCTTTTAAAAATTTTTTTTGACTCCGCCAACCTAGGGATCCAATAATCGAATAGTTAGTGAGATCACAAATTGTATATTATATTATCTTATATTACTAGTACTACTTAGACCTGTCAAACGGGTCATTCGGGTCGGGTTCGGGTCGAGTTACTTTGGGTCCCAGGTAATATGGGTTTTGGGTATATTCGGGTTGACTTGAACTCGGGTTTGACCGGGTTTCAGGTCATTTCAGGTTTGTCAATTTTTTCTTTTTTTTTTTAAATTAAAAAATCATTATTTGATAATTTTGCGATTATTTTAAAATTCTAAAATTAAAGACGTTGTTCATAAGTTCTAGTGCTTGTAATTATATACTATATCTGATCTAAAATATTTGATTTTTATTATTTCTCATAATTTTTAATAAAATGTAATAATATATAAATATCAAAATTTTAAATAATTTTTTTAAAATAGTTTTATTAAAACTTTGATACTTTATATATTATTACATTTTATTTTAAAAAAATTTGATTTTTATTATTTATCATAATTTTTAATAAAATGTAATAATATATAAAATATCAAAATTTTAAATATTTTTTTAAAATAATTTCATGCAATTAGTAATAAGCATAGAATTGTTTTAATATTTTAATATTTTTTAGAATTTTTTTCTTCTTAAAGAATGTGTTGAAAAATAAAAAAACTCAAATACTGTCGATCGAACAGAGTATTATACATACAAATAAATATAAAAGTTGATTCGAAAATGAAATATCAAGTGATTGTAATTATAAAATCTAATAAATTGGAATCTACATAAAAAAATTTAATCATATATAATTATAAATCAAACGGGTCAATCGAATCAATGGGTCAATCAGGTAAATCGGGTCAAAGTTTTCGGGCTAATCGGATCACCGGGTCGAAACTCAGATTATTCGGAAAATTTTCGGATTTTCGAGTTCGGGTCGGAAAAAAAATTCGGATCAAAATTTTCGGGTTCGGATCGGAAAATTTTCAGGCATTCGGGTCGGGTCGACCTGATCGGGTTGTGTTTTGACAGGTCTAAGGACCTACCTCTACTACGATTTACCTAGGACCATGAATTGTTCCATTTAATTAGGATCTGTCCACTTTATTAGAGTCGGGATTATATCCCCCAAAGGAATCACACACGGTTATCATCAACACACAACATCATTTGAAAACTTGCAATAACTTTAATAGTACTGGTATTATAAGTACGATTTTTCTATCCTATACACCAAGGAAATATGATAACAATACTAATTTGAAAATGTTTTTTAAATTTTAATTAGTTTAATTTTTTTTATTAGATTCCTAGAGTTTTTTTTTTTCCGGGAAGCTTTCCCAAATTATGGTCTTATCCTATACACTATAGAAAAAATATTATATTATATATATATAAAAGTACTATAAGTCTATAACCTTTTTTTTTTTGAAAAAAAAAATCCAAAATAGGGAAGAATCCACACTTATTTTAGTTTCCCTTTCCTTAAATTGCATATGGTAGCCAATAGCCATAGTACCATAGCTAAAAAGGGTCTTAGATTAAAAGTTAAATTAAATCAATTACAAATATCATAAATTAGAATCCCATACAGTTTGAACTAAAAATAGAACTGTATTAAAATGAGATTCATTGGTAGTAGTATGTAGAAAATAAAATGCGAAATAGTAAGTTGATGATACGTATGGAAAGTGTGGTTAGAAAAGAACAACCTAGCAAGTGGTATTGTGGCCTTTGTGGGGGGATAGAGACGCATATATATTTAATGGAAAAAGCCAATTTAAACCTTTTGGAGACAGACCAGACGACAGACGACTCTCCTATGCTATGCGTGTTTCCCAAATTATCAATTAATGCGTAAAGCTGCAACTGCTGCAACTCTTCCCATCGCCCAGAAGAGTTAAAACCCCTACGCCCCTTAGAGCATGGGCATCGGGGCTTTTAGTGGGTTTGTGTCATGGAAAGGAAGAGAGATGAAGGGGTTGGGTTAAAAATTCACCCATGGATTTTCAACTTCTAAACTCCACTAAGACCCCATAAAGTGGGTCCCATGTATATATATGGGTGATTTTTGCTTTTTTTTTTTGTACATGAGTCCTTCTACCTATATTGGATTTTTTTTGTAAATAGCCAAAAAAACCCGAAAATAATTATAGAAATAGCCAAAATGTGAAACATTTTAGGGATTTAGCCAAAACAGGGTAAAGTCGCTGTTACAAACAGCGACTTTACCTAAAGTTTTTAAAAAAAATTATAAAAAATGTAATAAACAGCGACTTACATTAATTTCTTTTATTTTCTTAATTTTTGGGTTTTATTTATTTTTTATTTTAAAAAAAACACAAAATACCCAGAGTCGCTGTTTGTAACAGCGACTCTAGGGTTCTTCTCCAATTGAACAGATGAAGGAGATTGAACGGATGAACTAGGAGGCTCAATCCCGTGGATACAAATTGAACAAATGAATCACTGTCAACGAGGCTCAATCCCGTGGAATCAATGGCGGCGGCGGCGGATTCCGTGGTGGCTTCGGTGGTCGCCGTAAGGGAGGCGGTAGCGGATACGGTGGAAGCTTTTCGTGAAGGTGACCGGAGGAAGGTCGTCGGGGGGTACGTGGAGGAGAACAGGAGGAGGCTGCAGAGGCGGAAGGAGGCGATGGTGGCGGGGCTGAAGAGCGCCGGGATAGGGAGGTGGTGGATACTGGCAACTCCGGACTCCCCTCCACCGCCAACAACAGCGGCCAACTTCCGGACAAACTCGCCGGTCCGGCCGGACAGCAAAACAGCGACCTTCGATTGGGGATGAAGGCAGCCGAATTGGCCTTCGATCGGAGAGGGCCGCACGTAGACGACCTTCGATTGGAGGAGAGCGAGGTGGTGGTTGGCGGTGGTAGTGGCGGAGACCTTCGATCTTCGATTGGGGACGACGGCGCCGAGTTCAATTGGGGATGGTGGTGGTGGTGGTGATAGGCAACGTTCAATTGGGGATGGCAGCGGCGGCGCCGAGTTCGATCTTAGATTGGGGACGACGGAAGCCTTCGATCGGAGAGGGGCGAAGCGGAAGCTTCCGCTTTTCCTGAACTTCCAGGGTTTGGGAAAAAAAAATTAAAAAAGGGAGAGTCGCTGTTACGAACAACGACTCTCCCAATATCTTTTTTTTTAATTTTCAGAAAAAATCAATTTTTTAAAACCCAAAATAAAATAAAAATAAAGTAAGTCGTTGTTTGTAACAGCGACTTACATTTTTTTATTATTTTTTAAAAAACCTTGGGTAAAGTCGCTGTTACAAACAGCGACTTTACCCTATTTTGGCTAAATCCCTAAAATGTTTCACATTTTCGCTATTCTCATAATTATTTCCTGTTTTTTGGCCATTTACAAAAAAAATTCCCTATATTGTTGGCATACAAGTGGGAGACAATAATTTTATATAATTTTAGCTAGTTTTTAGTCATTAAATATAAAAAATAAAAAATAATATTTTTATTAAAATTCATAATTTATTTTAAGCTATTAATAAACACCAATATTATATATGTTGAAAAAATATAATACATATATAAATAAATTAAATAATGTACAACATAATATTTTTATGCATATTCTATTATAAAAAAATTTAAAATTATTTTCGATATTATTAAAAAAAAATTATCTATTCGTAGACACTAACATAAAATTAAATAAAATTGTTAAAGATGGCACAAAGATGTGAAGTATTTTTTCCACCGAAATTGTTAATTAAAGATGAATTTATGAAATATAAAATTAAAAAATCTATTTCCCTATAAATATGTCCATCTCCTTCTCTTCTTCCACACATTCATGTATGATGGAGAGTACTCTTTGCATTTTATTTTTATTGTTCTTGTATTTCGGTGTTTGTTTTGTTCCAATGAAGTTGTTTGCATTAAATTTTATTATCTATTTTTACGTTTTGGATATTTTTTTTAAAAAAATATTATATACTATTATTATATTAATTAACGCAAAATATAATACATATATATAGATAATGTATAACATATTATTATTATGTATATTTAAATATATAATAGATAATAATTGGTGAAAAGTAAATTAAGAAACTCTAGAAACTCATATGGATGTGGACGAAAAAGTAAGTTAGGGTTTTTAAGGAGGGAGAAAGTGATAAATTGGTATTAAGAAACTCAAGAAACCCGCATTGATGTGGATGGTCTAAGAGCATGAGCAACCATGGGTTTTAGCAACCTTAAGGTTGCTAAAAGTTAAACTCATGGTTGTGGCATTTACCTTAAGATAGGAGGTGGGAAGGGGTTACCTTGGTAGAGAGAGGTAACCGGCCTCTTCCCTTTTCTAATTTTTTTTATATGATAAAGTAGGTTGATATATTTTACATTTAGATTTATTAGTTGTAATAAGATTTAAAATGAAATAAAAATATATTTATATTTCATTATTTTTAAAATAAAATATTCCATTGGTTTAATTTTATTTTTTTCTATAATATGAGCCCAATTTTATCTTATATATAACCCCATCTTGATCTATTGTAGTTGCACCTATTTTCTTAACCATGGATCACAATAATCAACATACTCCACCCATTCCAAATATGTCTTTTGATCCAAATCTTCTAAAAAATCCTCAATTTCAAGTGATGTTGCAAATGTTTAATAATTATTCAACACCCGAATATCCAAATTATACCCCACATAATCCTATCAATGTGTACAATCCTCTTTTTATTTTTTTTCAAACCAACAACATTTTGAGCATTCTCCGGGTGTTCAAGAGAGTGCCACTCGAAGTCCAACCGAAGATGCAAGGCAAGTCCATCAAGTACAAGAGAACGAATAAGTTGTTGTTCACAATAATATGTTTTTAACTTTTTTTTATTTTAATCTAGATGTAATAAAATATATTTATATTAACTACTTGCTATTTTTATTTATTCATAACATTATAAATAAAAATAACTAACAATAATATATGAAGATACACATATAATAAATGGAAAGATATAAAGTAAAAGAAAAAGTGAAAATAAATTTGAAAAGAAGTAAAAGAGGTTTCCCATGGTTGTAGAGGAAAACTTTTAGAAAGAGGTAGAAAAAGTGAAAATTATTTTAAACAAAAAAAAAATGAGTTGTAAAATTGTGATAGGAATATTGGAAAAAAAAAGGTGAAAGAGAATTCCCCATGGTTGCGGATGGTCTAAGTCGTGTCGTGGGGCATACTTGCCTTTCACCTTTTTTTTAAATGTTTTTTATTTTATTTTATCGTACAAATGGGTTAACGGTGTGAAGACGCATGTTTGGCCGTGGATTGTTTTACAGGGATAAAGAAGATTATTGAGATGAAAAATCTTTTTTTGTAGATTATAAGGGTCGAGAAGATAGAGATTATTTGTTGATGTTTGACGGAGTGAGGATTATTGTTGGGTAAATCAGAGGAAAATACAACAATTCTCCATCACAATACTCTTCGAATGTGTTTCGTTAGGGATTGTGGGGATTGGAAAGATTGTAAGAAATGTATCGATTTACATATAATGGTGATTATTTTAATTATTTCATAAATAATACTGTAAAAAAATATTTTATAAATGTAAATGTATTATATGAAAATGAGTCACACAAGGTGCAGATACTAGTATTGTATTACATATGTAAATTAGCTTGATATCATACAGAATAATCTTTTAACTTTCAATAGTGGAGCTAGATCGAAATCAGAAATCGGGATCCTTTGATTCTCCATCACATATTAGATCGATAAACTTCCCAGGTAATATATATACGTTTCAATTAGGACTATCGATCTCACTCAAATATGAGTGTCAATCTAATTTTTTTCGAATTTGGAAAAAAGATGATAACCAAGTAATAAGGGTATTCTATTAATATTTGGTCGGTGTTTCATTATCAATTTGGCATCGATTCGAGAAAATATTGACAAGTGTATAACTTCGTTTCATTAGCTTCAACGAAAGGGTATTGAAGAAAGTGGACATTTGGAATTGGACCACATCTTAGGGATGTGTCAATACATCACATCACATCACATCCATTATATTGCCCAAAATCAAAATGAATGGACTAGCTATTTCGGTTACACAAAAAATCTCACTTGTCTTTTACCTTCCATTCTTGAAGAATCTATTTTTTGTTGAATAGTAATTCGCACTCGCGGGTCAACCTCATGGACAATACTATCATATTTTTTTGCATAAAAAAGGCATAATTTTCTTAAATGATGCAACATAATAAGTTCAAACTATGTTGATATATGCAATCGCATTACCTACTTTTTGCACACAACGGATTTTGGGTTGTGAGTGGGGGGTGGGGGGATTGGGGTTAAAGTTATGTGCACCAACACTTTTTTTTTCGGTTTTTAATTCACTCTTTTTTAACAGTAGCCAACGAATAGGATGTTTTGATTGAGTAAGTATCATCTTTTCAGATGATGTTACAAAAAAACGATGTTATAAAGCTTCATGTTCAAAGAGAGGGTCATCAGCCTACACATTTTCATAGATCTAACTATATAAACAACAACACAATTTGATTCTCTATAACAGTGTCATCAGCCTCCATACTTACCTTTTACTAGTCCTCGAGCAAAATAGATTCCAAGACATAATCAATACATCTCACAAACATATATTTCTTTTTTCATGATACAACCTTTATCAAAAGCAACATCTTGATTAAGTGCAAACAATGGTAAAGTAGACTAACGCCCTAGAATGTATGGGCCTTATCCATCCAACATAACAGGGGAAAATGTGTTTCACTCGCTCTCGTGTGTTTAGGCTTTAAGATCAACTTTCAACTCAATTCATTACACAAAAATCATCTTAAGCATTGACATTTATATAGCATTATCCCCACCTAATACTTCAAAAAAAAAAAAGTAACATCAACATGACTTTCTCTCAATCGAAAACTTCAAAAAAGACTTCATTTGACGGGGTTGTAATGGAGCTTGGTATGAAAATAAGGGTAAGGACTAAAGAGTCATATTTGACCATGTGGTGCTTTCAATTCTAGGAAGTAAGATTTCAACATCCTTCAACATTCATCAAAACAATTCAAAAGTACACAAGCTTCCATGATGATAAGCATAACTCTCTTAACCATGCAACTTATCTAACTCACACAAATAGAAAATGAACTAAGGCTCTTTATTGAATGATACTCTTTTTTTCTTTTTCTTTTTTCATTTTTCTTTTATTTTTTCTTTCAATTTTTCTTCTTCTTAGAGCCACCTAATGAAGTACAATGTGAGGAAATAAAACATATAATATTACATCTTCTCTTGAAACTCTTGACATTAATGCATAAACCACTAGCTTTTCTTCTCTACTCAAATAATAAATCCATCACCAACTCTAATCCTAATTCCCGGAGGGGTCATGCTAATTATCGGCTATGAATATAATATATTCTGTGGATCTTTCAAAGAAAAAGGCTAAAGGCTTAGTATTGGCTTCAAGCAAAGGTTTAACATAGCCTGGATATGGATATATATGGCTAAAAGGTGCATCAATCATATGAAACTTATAAATAATTAATATGTATCATAATTGGTCTTAATAATAAATAATTATGTCAATAGTTGAGATTAATACATAAGAAGAGTAATTCACACAATAAAAGCAGAGGGAATAAATGAAATACCTATAAGGCCAAAAATTCTCACTAGCACAAGTTTTTGTTGGGTTTAAGTCATGCCTAGGAACTTAAATCATACATGTTCAGTTATGTCTACCTAATATGTGTCACATAGAAAAAACCAATTTCTGTTTGACAAGGCTAAACCAATCCAAACATGTTATGGAATTTATATGATTAATCATTTAAAAGTATATATTTGATAACTAACTAAGATAGCTGAGTATTTGAATAATGGCATAATTTCATGTTGAAATGCATGATATTTTTGATATTTTTGACATTTTCTTTTGATTTTCTTTTTTTATGCAAAGTAATTCAAATATGCTCTAAATGCATGCAAAACTAATTAAACCTAGACTTATATAAACCCTCTTCCCCACATTTAAATGTTTCATTATTCTCAATGAACAAGCATAGTGAGACAACAAAAAAGAAAAAGACACAATGAGAGAATGTGGGTGACTAACCGCTTCATTGTTCTTTCCGATCTCGGGTCTTGAAATAGTTGACCAAGCTTTTCATCACTCGGGATAACTCATTGAAAGCAAATATGTGCTGCTTATTGTGCTGGAGATATTCCTGATGAAAGTGCTAGTCATTCGTGATTTCCTTCATTGTTCTTTTCCTCCATTCATCTTCCGTTTAGCCTGGATATGATCAACACATCACAAATACAAACATCTCTTCCAGAAAACTGGAGTTTTATTAGTGCATAAACAAACTAACTAAGATGTTGACTAATGCAATGTGAGGATTGAATGATATGTAATAAAAACTAACTATCTTGGGTTGCATCCCGATAAGCGCATTTGGTTAAACTTCGTTGGCTCGATGTGTTGACCCTCATTGGGTCTCTTTTGCAGCGTTCTCTTTTGGATTCACTACCACATGTGATGGTAGCTTTCATGTAGCACGTGCCTTCAATTCATCAATTTCCCATTTTATTGAATCTTTGACCTTTTCTGTAGATGTGAACTTATCCAGAATAAGCTGAAGGTTCTTATCCTATTGAGGTTGATTTGTTGGCATAAGGTTTCTAAGTCGTGCTTCGAACTGAGTTTTTTCTTGATATGGAGCTTGGGCATTTGACCTGTTTTCGAACCCTTGATAAAAAAAAATTGAATTGAAATTAGCGTTGAAGGAGTTGTTACCATATCGTCGAGGACCGTAGTGTCCAACTGCATTGACTTCCATAACTCCTTCTTGGACTTGAGTACAAAGATCGATCTGGTGCGACGGATCTCCACATACTCTACAGGGTCTTGCTTGGGCTTGAGTAATAAGAGTAGCTATGCTTTTTGCCAGTTTTGTAAGCCTATAGATCTAATCCTCCTGAATCAGATTGGAGCTTACATTCTTAACGTGGTTTATTCCTCGAACTCCTTGTGTCCTTCCATACTGCCGAGAGGCTGGTGTGCGCTAGAATGTCATGTGTTCTAACACCCTAAATAGTAATATCTCTACCTTTAACTAATAACGAGTATTAGCAGCAAGTAAAGGTCGATCCCATAGAGAGTGCGTGCGACTTTGGCTAATCAGAATATGTAAGCGAGTGAATCGCAACAACAACAATAGTAAGAAGGACAAGAGAAATAGTAGTAGCAATGATTGAAACACGAGAATAATATGATGGGAATATATCTTCTATTATAATCTCAACATTGGTAACTTCATGATCATCGGGTTGTTTGGTTATGAATGGATGTCATAGTGTCGGTTTGTGCACAGAGTTGTATAGTTTCCTTATTCGATCACTATCAACTCCCTAAAATCTTGAATGAGGTTCAAGAAGCAATAAGTCTCTAATCATCTAAGCATATAATTCATGTAATTCCTGCATATTCGACATGTCACCTGGTTGTAAACCCAGCTATCGCTTCCGTTAAGAATAACATTCAATTATCTATCATTACTTTCACATATGCATGAATTCCAACCTGTTTACCAAGATATGTTTGCTAGTTTGTAGGATTAAGGCCCGCAATAGTGAATATAGCTATAATCACTTAGCACATTGTATATCTATCCTAATGGCCAATTAAAACGAAAAATAGCATAAACATGTAGATAACAAGCTAGAGTAGTGAATGACCAAATATGCATAAACCAAATATAAACTATAAAATAGTATTTAAACAACCCTCACATGTCATAAACTAATGTATTAAAATATAAGCAAAACTATATAAAAGGTTTTGCCGAGCATTGCTTACCGAAACGATAAGAAAAGAGAGAATTAGTTATGAATTGTATTGTGTGTGAGAGATGTGTGAAATGGCTGAGAAGAAAGCTGAATTTATAGTGCTAGGAAACCCTTGGAGTCGGCAAAAGAAGAGTAGAAGCAAAGCCTAATGGGCCCGATTCGACCTTAGAGAATTTGCTGAAATACACGATCGATGGAAGCCGATGACCAGCGGCGAGAGTCGACACAACGGGTGCTTAGATGTTCCGCGGGTACTGATGGATCGGCGGGCGCCGCTAGGGAGCCGTGGGCGCCGCCTTTGCAAAACACCTTTTTCTTCACTTTCTTCATCATGGATTCTCCGCTTCATTTCTTGTCTTCATTCATTCACTCTTCCGAGGCTTCCATAGCTTCAGAGTGTAGCTTCCCTCTTCTCCTTTAGCTTGGTTCCGAGAATCAACATAAATAGACATAAAATGCGTAGATTCCGAACTTTGCAACTTAAGAGACAATGAATGCGCACTTCATGCTTAAAACATGTCTAAATGCAACCTAAACGAATTAAGAATGACTCAAAATGCCTATGCAAATCATGCATTATCAGAGGTGTTAGCAAGATCTTCAAAAAATTTCATTGCCTCAACAGGAGTCGTATCCAAAACATCTCCTCTATTTGTTGTGTTGATCACTTCTCGCTCTATAACCAACAGACAGTCATACAGGTAGAGAACTAGATTGTCCTCCACGATCCCATGATGCGAACAACTAGTTTGGAGCTTGTTGAAGCGTTCAACGTACTCATATAGTGATTCTATAGGAGACTGCTCAATACTGGATATCTCCTTTTATGACTTTGTTGCGTCAAGTAGCTAGAAAGTACTTATTTAGAAACGCCTTTTTCAACTCTATCCAATACTAGATACTTTCCGTTAGTCAATGTTCTAAAAAACGTTTGGCGGTGCTTGACGGTAGGGCAGGGTTAAGAATCTAGGGCCCTAGTCGGATTTCATGGCGGGTCTTTACAGTCTAGGCAGATTTTGATGAACTTGGCGGTGGGGCGAGGTTAAGGGCTTAGGTGGGGGTCGAGGCGAGTCTTGAAGAGTTTTTTAAAACAGTGTCGTTGGTAGATAGTATAGTCTTTCATTTGCAGCATCCTTGAGAGTGAACGAAAATTCTCTGAGCATCATCTAACCGTCTGTATTTTCTGGGGGTCTAACACGATCGCAGACCGTTATAAATTCCGCCAGATGCTTATTATGATCTCCTCCATTCCTTCCATGAAAACTAGGTAAGTGTTATATGAGAATGTTGTAATTTTGCAATTTAAGAATCCGTATAGGAAATTTTAGAAGGCAAAAATAATTTTTTATAGTAGAATTATATTGATATATGGAATTTTAGAATTGATTTATGGGAAAGTTATAATTAGTAATTTAGTATATAGAAAGTTCTAGTTTTAGAACTGATATATGGAATTTTAGAAGGGAAAAATGACCCAAATACCAAATTGGTATTTAAAACTGATAACGTTGGAAATTTGGGTATTTAAAAAGACTTCGGTGCCAAATTGGTATTTAAAACTGCACTGATGGACAAATTGGTATTTTTTCTGGTCGGAATTTCAGTTTTCATGCACGTGAATCCTACACCTATACTGAACCCTTTTTATTTAGCTTGGATCAGTTTCTTTCTCCTAATAAAAGATCTGAATCCCTATTGAATCATTTTTTTAAAAACAAAAATACTCAACGAATTTTTGTTTGTATAATATTATAATTATAATTTTATTATAATTAAACCGATCCAAGCTAAACAAAAAGGGTAAAGTGTACGCGTTGGAGTCATACGAATGGAAACCGAAATTCCGACCATAAAAATATCAATTTGTCCATCGGTGCAATTTTAAATACCAATTTGACACCGAAGTATTTTTAAATACCTAAATGTCCAACATTGCGAGTTTTAAATCCCAAATTGGTACTACCTCCGTTCCATAATACATGGGCTTTTCTTTTTTGACACGTTTTTTAAGGGACGAAAAACTCTATGAAATATTATTTTTTTAGTTAAATTTTTTATATAATTTGATACTTATTACTAATAAGTATCAAATTATATAAAAATTTTAATTAAAAAAAATAATATTTCATAGAGTTTTTCGCTTTTTAAAAAGCGTGCCGAAAACTAAAAACCATGTATTTTGGAACGGAGGGAGTATTTGGCCTAGTGAAAAATGATTGTTATAGTGGAGGCTCAAATTTGGGGTCACGAGACCTTTTTAATGAGCATTAACTTTTCATCCTTGGATCTAATCCAATGGTCATCAAACACCCTTCTCATCTCTCATTCCAAATACAAGTTCGTATTAGATATCTCCCCTTGTTATAGTAGATGTATAAGGATTATGTGAGAAGTTGGGAAAATAAGTAATTACGATATGAAAATAAGCAATTGTGATATATGCATTGATATACGAGAATTTTATAATTAGTAATTTAGTGTAGGAAAATTTCTAATTTTAGAATTGATATATGGAATATTAGAAGTGAAAATTGATTGTTATAGTAGATGTCATGCCAGGGAATATATATTGTTAAGAGTAGGGCTGGGCGGTGGTAATTAAATTACTGTACCAACCGATTATCAACCGTAGTAACAGAACTTTGGTACCAAGTATTCGATAATCGACAGAATTGATAATCGAAATCTCGGTGCCGACCTCTATCGGTACGGTACACGGTAATGAAAACTCAAACACCTTGGTACCGTGGTGTCGATTATATGTATATATATTTTTTTAAAATAAAATATTCCCTAAATGTCCCTAATTCCTATCGTGACACCGATTAGTTTTCTAGGAAAAACGTCATCGGTACCGTCGGTTACCACATATTATAAAACCTAAATGGTGATTGAAATTCGTGCTGTTGGTTACCACGACACTGACGTTCAGTAACCGACCCATTTTGGTACCAACCATTTCGGTTACTGACACTTTCGGTTGGTACGTGGTAGGAAAAATTGCATACTGAATAGTATCGGTAACGTACGTGGTAATCGAAAATTTTCCATGGTATCGTACCGTGTAAGCCCTAGTAAAGACCGAATTTCAAAATTTTCAAAATAGGAATGTTTTTGGAAAACCTGTCATCGACCAATCGCTATTTTTGGAAAGTTTGTGAAAAATTTCCCGACACTCGTTTAAATTCCAATTTGACGGATTTCAAGCTTTATCAATCGGATTTAAATTTTGAGAATTTCTCGAGAGTCGTTGAAATAAATTTGAACTTCGAATTGGATTTTGGGATAGATGTCAGATTTTGAGCTCTCTCTCTCTCCTTTAAATGTTTTGTCCTCTTCCCCATAATGCCCTAAGGAGCCTATTGCTCTCCAGTCTTTTATATATATATATATATATCAATCCCTAAGATGGTCCTCAAAACCCTAAAATTTTGAGCCACCAAGGTCCCCTCTCTAAAAAAAAAAAATCCAAAAATCAAAATCAGAAGGTCGTTTCCAATCGAAAACCCACCTCTGTTCAGAGTCGCAGCCGCGACTGCCCCCTCTCGCCGTCACGAAGACGAACCCAGAAGAGGAAGTTCATCCTCGCGGCCATGACACTCGTCCTCACCGCCGCGAGTTTGTGCCCAGTTTCATCCTCAACTCGGTAAATCGTCTCGTTCTTCCTTGATTCTAATCGTTTTTCAATTTCGATTGTTGTCGCTTGTTCCTTACTCCCCCCTCTATCTTCTAAGGTCATGAAGGAGCATATCCAACATCTTTTGGAGTAGATTCGAGCCCTTTTTCTTCATTCTTCTTTGTTTTTGAGCAGGGTAGAGGTCTCCCTCTCAACTCCTCTCGTTTTGAAGCTAGATCTCAGTAAAGATCCTCTTTTAACCAAGATTTATCCCTCCTAGGCCTTGCCGTAGCAAAAACTCGTCGAATCGAAGCTAAGGGGCTCTCTTCTCTCAAGATTTTCGAAGAGCCTCAAGGAGGCTAGGTAATCTTTTTCATCTCTCCTCTCTAGTCCTTGTTTGGAGTCTTTTGTGTGCTCATAGTGTTGGGTTTTTAGTCAAGAACGTTTTAAAATAAGTTTGAGCTTAAACGGATTTAAAACAAGCAAGAACAAGCAAAAATAAACAAAGAAGGTTTCGAATCTCGCCGCGGCAAAACCATGGTCACCGCGGTGAGGAGGAACTTAAAACCATAGGTTAAAGACGACTCTTGCGCCAGCAACTGCGGGTTTCACCGCGGTGAAATCCTTGTGTCGCGGTCAGCGAGAGGAGTTACCTCGCGGGGAAACTAGGGAAGGATCTCGCGGTCGCGACCGACCCTCTCGTTGTCGTAAGATTCCCCCATTGACTTGGCCGAGTCACTCCTTGACCCTTTGGGATTCCTTGTTGGTTTTTGATTTGATCCTTTTCGAATATGTTTTAGATGAAGGATGATTTCAGAAACGGGATTTTAGGATATTATTTAATATTTTATTATTTTCTCTAAAATAGAGTTTTAACGGAAATTGAGATATCGAATTCAATACTTGGACGATGTTTTGAAAGGACTTCATTTCAAGAGTCAAGATTCTTTAACTTGGTTTAATGATCGATGTTAGTTTTGGAAATGAGTTTGGAAATGAGTATTGATGGGATTTATTAGATGGCTTTGTTTGGTGTATTATCATATCGGAAAGACTTTGAAATGGTTTTACTCTCGCTTGGCTTTGGGAACGATTTAGAATTCGATTTATGTGTGTATGACTGGTAGTATGGTAGCTTATCAAAATCTATTTAATTATAGGTGATTGTTGATTGTTGGATTTTGCTTTCGATACCTTTTTGTTGTTCGGCACTTTCAGGTAAGTTCCTTTATGGACTTACTCAGATTCGAAGAGAGAAAACCTCTTGCTTGTGGTCATATGACATACTAGGTGTTGCATACGCATTTACAGCATGTCATGTAGTATCATGCTAGGATTGCACTCATGAATGAGCATTCGGATACTCTGTGTGATTGAGAAATAGAACAACCGTTATCTGTGAGTCCTAGAGTCTTTTCTAGGGTCATTGGATAGCCCAACACCATCGGGTTTGTCCTAAGTCATTATTATCAATATACGAGATGAGCTTGATTATGAGATAGCCCAACACCGTCGGGCATGAGCTTGATTATTTGATGAGCATGATGAAATGGATACCGTACTGGCCAAGCTCCGCCCTAATGGGAAGGGGGGTAGAGGTAGGAGAGGGATATGCTACTTGGTATTCTTTGGGTGCATTTACTGTCTTTCTGCACTTATATTTATATATTCTGATAAGCATGACTTGCATGTTTAAATTCCACACTGCATTAGAAGTACCTTTATTATAGGTATAGCGTATGTGTATGCTTGCTTGTGGGACCCAGAATGTGATAGGGCCTAGGTCTAATCCCGGCTCGCATATATTTTTTTTAGGTCTGTTTTGCAGTCTTGCTTGCTCTATGCTTCTATGGTGTGGAAAAACCTCCTGGGCGAATGCGAAGAACATGTCTAACTTCACTAATTTGGCTAAAGAGTTTTTGGATAATATGTTTTATGGTTTATTTTGACCCGGCCTCGCCGTGGCAAGTTGTACTTTACTTCAGGTTTCACAATTTCTTTCAAATGAATTTTCGCAACTTAGTCTTTAGGATAGGTTAAGGGTACCCAACGTCCCTTCGATTATTTTGGGATTCGAATCCCCACTTTAAAATACTGATCTTTTGAGGTTTGAAACCTCGACCCGTACCTGAATTGCAAGATCCGAATGAAGATATCCAACCTTCGAAACGTAACCCGGATATTTATATTTGGTTCATTACATATATTACAGTTGATGGCAGGTGCCCTATTCTTTGAAGCAAGTGGCGGGGAAGTGCAGCTACTGTACCAGCCACTCCTTGCAAATCTGGAGCAAGCAGGTCAATATACCTGGGGGCAGAAACTCTTGCGTACTTTTACCAACAATTATATATGCAGAGCCACACACAAAGAGAAGATGAAGATCTTTGGTCCCGTAATCTTACTACAGGCGATCTTCACACAATGTCCTCAAATATGGTCATTGATCGGATGATAGAATACTGATATTGTATTTCTTGAATTCAGATCTGGGCATGGGAACTCATCCCCATCGGTAGGCCAGTTTGCACCCCGGTGTCCCACATGATGCAGGAGCAAGCCAGGAGAACTAGTATGATGCAGCAACGTAATCCAGTCATCCAGGGGATTCAACCACCCCCTCTTTGTCCATATTTTCAAGTTGGGTAAGACTCTCTAGCAGTCGGATGCAGTAACGGAAAATACTTTTGTAGGAAAGCTTTCTTCAATTCAGCCCAAGTAGTAATGCTTTCTGGGGGTAGGTAATAAAGCCAAATGCTTGCAGAAGCTTTCAAGGTAAAGGGGAACACTCTCAACATCAACTGGTCATCAGTAAGGCCTTGGGGTCTACGTCTATCATACACACTCACAAAGGTAGCAAGATGCTTGTTTGGTTCCTCCCCAGGCAATCCATGAAAGTAGGTAAAATAGTAGACCAATTCGACTTTACTCAAACCTTGAACCCTCAGGGAGGTTAGGAAGTCTAATTGCAAGTGCTTGAGCACTCAAATTAGGTTCCTTTAGGTTTCTCAGGGTCCTTCTTAGCGGATTATTGACTTCGTCTCCCATCTCCTTATTTGTGTCAAACTCGAGCCTCCTTTTCAACCTAAGAGATATTTCAATCTCAGAATCAAAAGACAAAGGCAATGAATTAGAAGATCTAGTTTAAACCATACAAGGACACAAAAGACTCAAAGAAAAATGAAAACAAAAACAAAAAGAAAAGAATCAATGAAAGAGATAAAGTAAAGCAAGCTCATTTCTTCTCCCCGGCAACGGGGACAAGAATTTGGTGCGGGAAGAACGTCGTTGGCACTTTCGCCCTTTGCCAAATAGTAATAAAATCCAAACTCAAGCACAAAACCAATAGATTACAAATCAATGAATTGATAAACCAAATAACTACTAGTATAGCGATGAAGTCCGGAGTCGAACCCACAGGGAGAAGCAATTCACAACTCAATAACTCTTACCAAAGACTCTTATGACAAAACAATGACTTATGACAAATAACAAAGAAGTAAAGTAACCGACTTTATGATTGCAAAGCGAATTGATAATAAGGTAGAGAAGATATTTCACCTATAATTCTCTGAAAATGGTTGAGATTCATTGATGCGGATCAAGATGGCCTTCTGTGGGTCAAACAATGATCTTGATCCAGGCGATCTATCAAGAACGATTTGAGGGCCATTGATGGCAAAGAAGATCTTCCTCAAGAGAAAGAAGAAGGCACCACCACGGATTAAGGAAAAGATATTATTTAATTATTATTTTTAGTTATTTCCATATTTAGTAACTCCTATGTAGTTGGAGCTATTTATGGAATGCCTTATTTTTAGAAATACTTAGTTAGGTGAATAAATGTGGAAAAGGAAAGTTTATCTCTTCTAGATATTTTCCTTGACCACTAATTAGGAATATTTATCTAGGATTTATTTATTAGTATTATTAGGATTTAGTATTTATTTATCTAAGCCAAAACTCTATCTTTTGCACAAGATAGAATTGGTATAGTTCCCTATTTAAACCCTTGTACTTTCATTGAATTAATTAGATTGGAATTATAATTGAGGAACCCTTTTAAGGATTAAAATGTTCCCTCGATTCCCAATCCAAAAGTCTTCGCAATCAATTTATGTTCTTTGCTCATCCGATACCAAATCAAGATCTAAACACAATCCCAAACCATGCCCAAAGGAGAAACCCATTCATCAAAACACACGTCAAACTCAACAAAGACAAAGCTGTCAGAACCGTCGTTACTGCAGAACCCAGCAACCGTCGCTGCGGCGGCCGCTGCAATATATGCTGCGGGCGCAGCATATATCCGTCGCCACCACTGTTTCCGTCGCTGCTATTGCTGAGTTTGTCTGCTGGATTTTGGCTAAGTGTTAGCCGTCGCTGTTCATTGTTTTTACCTTTGTCTTTTGTTTAGTTTTTCTTACTTGCTTCCGCCATGATAAATTCAAAGTCTTTATTGTAATTGATTGTAAACATCGAGAATAGCAAGGATAATTGCAAGATCGGGCCATCAAACAGTTTGGAGTTCTTGATTCCGAGCCCACAGGCGAAGGATCGGGGATCCCAAACGTATCATTCATGGTCCTAGGATTGATTCATTAATTACTCATAAACATATGTCTACTTGACTAAAGTTGAGAGATCCGCGGGCATACAATCACCTTATTCAATATCACTAAAGAATAGCAGTAAGGACTCAAGTAATTAGACCAATTGGCATATTGATTCAATGCAATTAAGACAAACCGGCACAACCCTAGATCAGCCCTAATCGACACTCCTCAATATAGATCATTTGAAATCATCCACTACAAAGACAAAAAAATATCACTACTTCAATACCTTTGTTTGCTATCAAGAATACAACAACGAATTCATAGCTAAGATGCAATTCCTAACATGGTGATCAATCATATAAAGTATCACAAATATAATCAAGATGCAAAAGATGATAAATATAAATATGAATAACTAAATAGAATCAAATCCTCACAATCTAAACAACCATGTATTTGAATCACATGCAAAACTATGAGTTTAGCAACTCATAGGCCAAAACTCTCTCTCTCTCTCTAATTGTGTTCATCGTGTCACAATGCTATGCCACACACGGATGAAATCAATAGAAATAACCTAATAAAGAGTCGTGCGAACCCTAGCAGTATTATAATATAATAATAGGAAATAGAATCTTCGAATCCGAAATTGCAATCGCTGGAAACGGTCGCACGGCGGGCACCGCCTGAAACAAGGTAGGCGCCTCCTACCCAGCGACGGTTTTTCCTCTTTTCCTCGATTGTCTTCGATGTTATGCTTCCTTTCTCCTCTCTAGCCTCTTTCTCGGCTTTCATATGCTCCAAAACATGTCTCTTAAGCTGTTCCAAGATCCCTCCAAGGTCGGAATGTAACTCTGTAGAATAAACACTAAAAAGGCGTAGATTCCAAACTTGAATACTTCACAAGCAACATATGAAACTAGACTAAAACATATGCAAAAATCCTATCCAAATGCAATAATAAATACCTATAATGCCTATATGAAATATGCATTATCAACCTCTATCAGTTTCACGGTACATTCCATCTTCACTCTCCTAGTGGGCAACACAGACATTTTCTATCACTTCTGGTGTCCACCTTCGAATATGTCAGCAAATGTTGGACTTGCATTTGATGCTAGCTCTTTATTTACAGCGATGCTTACGATGTGGTTACAGTTTGTGGGCCCACTTTCGCCCTCTACTTCGACGGGCAATCAGAATGTGCAAAAATCTCTCACCCAAGGCATACGACCCCGACGGCCATCCGTCTCGCCTACATTAGCAGAGAAAGGGGCATGGGATGAGAACGACTAGAAAGAGGGTAACCAAGAGGACCAAACAGATGAGGAGAGTGGAGATGACCAGGAAGATGATAGGGATGACAATGAGGAGGATCGTCTACAACATAGTCATCGTAGACGATAGGACTACTTTAGTATTATGGTTTAGATATTATTAGTTTAACTAACTTCTAGTTTGGATATTCAGCTACTTAGACATCTTTATTTTTAATTTGCAATCGAACAATAGTACTATCTTTATCTATAATTTGCAATCTATAACTAACTTCTGGTTAACATTTTACTTATTTTTCCAATCGAACAATAGTACCAACTTCCCCACTGTTTTTTGGATTTACTAAAGTTCTTAGAATACCAATTTTCCCACTTTTCTTTGGATTTTCTAAAGTTCTTACAATATAAACAATATGAATAATTAACATAATCATAAACAATCAAAATTTACTAAAATTCTTTCGATTTCCATAACATCGGGTATAAATTACCCGTTAAATGAGTTTATGATTAAATTTACGATCAAAATTTACTAAAGGGTGAGGCGTTGACTTAGGGGTATATTCCTGACTTAGGAGGCACAGGTGGGTAGGCCTTTGCAGGGAATCTTGGACTGAACCTGTAAGAGCGACTCTGGGTATTTTTTTGTTTTCAGCTATTTAAAATAACGAAATTAAAAAAAGGGGGAGGGGGGAGTCGCTGTTTGAAATAGCGACTCTCCTAATATAGCTTTTTTTTTATTCCAGTTATCAACAATTATTTACCACCCAAAAAAAAAAAACAATACATGTAAGTCTCTATTACAAACAACAACTTACTTTTTAAAAAAAAAATAAAAACCTTGGGTAAAATCGTTGTTTTAAACATCGACTTTACCCTAGTTTGACTAATTTGCTAAACTCTTTCAGATCTTAGCCATTCTCATAATACGTTTCCATTTTCTTTGGCTAATTCGAAAAAAAAAAACCTTAGGCCTTGTCATTTACCGAATTTTTTTCTTCACATTATCCAAAATACTAAAAAAATGATAGAGATAGCCAAAATCCCAAACTATTTTGGGATTTAGCCAAAACAAGGCTAAGTCGTTATTTCAAACAACGACTTTAGCCCAACTTTAAAATAATAATAAAATTCCAAAGTCGTTGTTTCATATTATTTACCAATCCAATTTTTTCTGCTTTTTCGTTGGGATTGGTTCTTGTTTGTATATCTTTATTCTATATTCTAGCAAACTCTCAGTTTGTAGCTTTTGCACAACTCCTTATTTACGTAGGAGCTATAAATGTTTTAATAATATTTTCTGTAATGTTCCTCAACGGGTTAGAATATGACAAGAATTTCCGTCTTTGGACTCTTGGGGACGGAATTACTTTGTTAGTTTGTACCAGTACTTTTGTTTTATTAATTAGTACTATTCTAAATACATCCTGGTACGGAATTATTTGGACTACAAAATTCAACAAGATTATAGAACAAGATTTGATAAATAATAGTCAACAAATTGGAATTCATTTATCAACAGATTTTTTTCTCCCGTTTGAACTCATTTCTATGATTCTTTTAGTTGCTTTGATAAGTGCAATTGCCGCGGCCCGTCAATAAAATGAAAAATCTTGAAAAGCATCCTTCCAAAGCAAACGTTATTCCGTTTTCTCGTATTCCTTCAATTCTATTTTCATTTATGTATACTATAATAGAAAATAGAAAAGTCAATCTATTACTACCATCTTTCTTTGCTCCGTATTTTTTTATATTGATTTTGGTAATTTTTTTTAAAAAAAATCAGTTTGAATGAAAAAAAAGGCTGAAAGGGGGATAAAAAATATACAAGGGAAAGTCGACTCTTCCTTTTTTATTTTTTTTTAAAATCACGAAAGAGAGAAGGGGCAGTAGGTGGGGCCCAAAGGGGAGAGAGAAAGAGATAGGGAAGGCTTCATATGGAGAGAGAGAGAGAGAGAGAGAGAGAGAGAGAAGGGGTTGGCTTGAGAGAGGGAGTTTGAGGGGAGAGAGAGAGAGCGCTTCAATATTTAAAAGAAAAAAAAAACGGGAGTCATCGACTCTCCCTTTTTTTAACCCTTTTTAGCTTTTTTCCATTTAAACTCATTTTTTATTAAAAAAAAATACTAAGGTTGATGTTTAAAACAACAACTTTGTTATATTTTTTTTAAAGTTGGGATAAAGTCGTTGTTTTGAAACAGTGACTTAGCTCTATTTTGACTAAATACCAAAAATACTAAGGTTGCGCCCGCAACATCTTGGCGTCAGCGCTGTGCACTACGTTTTAAATAATAAAAACCCTATATCTTATTTATTGTTTCGTGGCCGACTTTTGAACATATATAAGGCCAATTTTAGTTTATTTTCCAAAACTTCTATTCTATTCTTTCATTCATCAGACACTTTAGAGATTTGAGCGATGTCTTCGATGAGGAACTAAACTCATCTATTATGCCTGCAATTTGAAACTTTATTTGGATTGATTGTGAGTTTCTAATTCTCATTCCTTGTTTCCTATATTTGAATGCTTCAACTTCTTTGTGCTTGATTGTTTATTGTTTTGTTCTATCTTGTCTGGCCAACTTGTTAGATCAATTCAATTGCTAAGGTTTTGTAGATTCCTGATTGTGAACCTTAACCTAAGTGGCAAACTTGTTCCTTTAGGGCTGATTGAACTAATTGAACAAGTAGGAAGTTGGATGTGTTGTTAAATCCCTCTTTAAGGACTGCAAATACCTTGGTTAATCTCTGAACTTAAAGCTATCAATTGGGTTAAATCCTTCTTTAGGGACTGTTCGATTGATAAGGGTTTCTAGGACTGATTGGACTAGTAACTATATTAGGTCAGGACAAGGGCATTCATAGGAAACTTAATAGGACGAGAAGAAGTTACAAGGATCACTTCAATCCAATAAAGTGGAAAATTTTAGGTAGAATTGCTTCTCCTAATTGTCTGAATTAAAATCATTTACTTTTGTTTGCTTCAATCCGCTTTGACAAAAGGCGGAACTTTCACACATAAAAATCCCCAATTTGGTTACTTTATTTGACACTTGGATCACACTTGAATAATAATTTCCCTGTGGGATCGACCTCTTACTTATTGCTATACTAGTTATAGGTTTGAGTTTACTTTGGCGGATCAACGACAGGTTTTCCCTCCGTCAAATTTGGCGCCGTTGCCGGGGAAATTTATTGATTCTTGTGTGACTTTAGTGCTGATTTTTGGTGTGGACCATCTTATATGGTCCATACCCGTGCTACTAATTTTTCTCTGTAGAAAACATTGCAGAGATGGCTAACGACGCAAACCGCACTCTTAAGGAGCTTTCCGCTCCTGATGTGGCACAACAACCCCTGACAATTCAATTCCCTGCGCTAGGGGAAGGAGTCAACTTTGAGCTGAAATCAGGGGTAGTTCATCTTATGCCCAATTTCCATGGGTTGAGTGGGGAGGACCCCCACAAGCATCTATCTGAGTTACATACTGTGGTTGTTGGAATGAAACCCGAGAACGTTATTGAGGATCAAATCAAGCTGAGAGCTTTTCCCTTCTCTTTGAAAGATGATGCGAGGGAGGGGTTCTTCTATCTACCATCGGGATCTATTACTACTTGGGCTGAGATGAAGAGAGTCTTCCTGGAGATGTACTTCCCTGCAACAAAGCTTAATGCCTTGAAAAGGTCCATCAGCAACATTGAACAGTACGCGACGGAGTCGATACATGAGTACTTTGAGCGCTTCAAGAAACTCTGTGCTAGCTGCCCATGCCATGGCTTTTCTCAGAAGGATTTGGTCTTATTTCTCTTCAATGGGCTTACTGATGATGAGCGCAAAACGGTGAATTCTTGTTGTGGGGGAAACATGCTGAATAAGACGCCTGCTGCAGCTTGGGAAGTGTTTAAGGAGCTCTCTGAGGGCTCTAGGCAGTTCAACAAGAGCACTCGTGCTAGAGGTGTACTTGCTATTGATGCCCCAGTGGCTGCATTACAAACTGATATGGCAGAGATGAAAGAGATGATCAAGAAGCTGGTAGTTGACAGAGCATCTCAGCAGTTGAAAGCATGTGAATCCTACAGCGATCCATCCCATCCTATGGATATGTACTCAACTTGGCAAGAAACTAGTGTTGAGTTGAATGCAATTGGGAATTTCGCTCCACAAAGGGCTAGGCAAGGCAACTTTGGTAATCACGGGTACTTCAACAATAATAACTACAATGGAGGCTATCAGCAGGGCTATGGTTATGGCAACTACCAAGAACCTTTCAATCAGCAAGGAGGGCATCAAGTGAGGCCACAACAACAGTTTGACCTTCGTCAGGGAGGACAGCCTCATGCAAGTGCACCTGATGGAAATGCACTACAAGCCCTCACACAATTCGTCATGAACCAGGCTGAACGCACAAAGAACTTAGAGACGTGCACTAAGACCCTCGCACAGCCAGTCTTGGACCAAGGCGAACGATCTAAGAACTTGGAGAACCAGATGAGTCAAAGCATAATGCGGCGCCCGCCGCCAGTGGTCCCGCCGAGCCTTTAGCTTCAGGTACGCATATCCCACCTTTCTCCTCTCTTTCCTCTTCCTCCCCTCTTACTCCTTCTTCTTCTTCCCCTCCTTCTTCCTCTTTGCCCATTGAGACTCAAAAGCCAATTCCGCCCTTCCCGGAAGCCTTGAAGGATACACGAAGGTATGAGAACGACAAGGAAATCTTTGAGACGTTCAGTAGGTGCGAGGTAAATATTCCTTTACTCAAATTGATTAAGAGCATTCCTAGATATGCTAAATTTTTGAAGGAATTGTGCACCATTAAGAAGAAGCAAAGATTGAAAAAGAAAGGAAAAGGTAAGCTTGAATGAAAATGTCTCTGCTGTGTTGCAAAGGAAATTGCCTGAAAAATGTGGAGACCCAGGTATGTTTACAATTCCATGTGCAATTGGGAATACTAGATTCAAACAAGCCATGCTAGATCTAGGAGCCTCGATTAATGTTATTTCCTATAACATGTACAAGTCTTTGGGTTTGGGTGTTCTGACCGAGACTGGGGTTACAGTGCAACTTGCCGATCGATCACAAATCAGGCCAAGAGGCGTTGTTGAAGATGTTTTGGTTATGGTGGATTATTTGTTTTTCCCTGTTGATTTCTTTGTTTTAGATATGGAGCAGGGAGCCCCTGAAACACCCATTATACTAGGAAGACCATTCCTGAAAACTGCGAAAACGAACATTGATTGTTGTGAGGGTTTATTGACTATGGAGTTTGATGGAAGAAAGATAGAATTCTCTCTCTTTAATCATGACAAGCTTTCTCCTGAAAATTCTTTAGATATGCCTATTGCTAACAATAGGGATCGCAACAATAATTTTCGTGATTTGTTAGAATCACCTAAGGAAAATAGTTTATGGAAATTTGAGCCCCCTAACGAATTAAAATCTTTTGTGATTCCAGGACAACCCCCAGGACTAGCTCAAGGAGAGAATCTAAGGATAATGGATGAGTGCTTGGACAGAAAGCTACACCTTCCAAGGGTGCCCGCATTTGTCAATGAGATGACAGGTGTAGGTGACCCTGGTGGAGGAACCTAGGCCAATCAAGGGCCATTACGTTAAGCCAAAGACTTGAAACAAAGGCGCTTCTCGGGAGGCAACCCGATGTAAGTTTTGCATTCTTTTTCATTTCATCATCGTTAGGAAGTTTTTCTTTAGGTAGTTTCAGGTTCTTTTTCCTTCACCCTGATTATATTTGATTCACTTTTGTTGTCTTTACTGTTTCATTGAGGACAATGAAAACTCTAAGTGTGGGAGAGAGGAATTTTGTATATAGATGCATATAGGAGATCATGTTTAATTTCGGTAATCATTTGGAGATCATATTTAAATTTCTGCATCATGTTTAATTTCTGTAATCATTTTTATTAATTTTTTTTTATTTTCGGAATTAAAAAAAATCGAAAAAACAAAAAATAATCATGCATTGCATACATAGGTGTTATTCAAATACCCATCTAGCTTAGTTTGTCCTGTAATTTAAATTTCAAGCATGATCATATAAATCCCATGGAGTTTTGGATGTTTTGGCCTTGTCTATATTTGATTTTTGTGAAACATGAGCTAGCGAATATAATTGAGCATGTATGATTAAGCTTGAGTATGATTGAAGTCCTCAAAACATGACCTTGTGAGAATGTTTAGCCTTATTTGAATTATGTTGCTCAATTGTGTGAATTACTCTCCTAGTGTTGCTACCTCTTGGCATTGACTGCAGTATCTATTTTTAAAAAGACCGATGCACATGTTTGATTGCTTGCGGAGTTTATGTTATATTTTGAGTCTTTTGTTGGAATTTGTACATATTTAGTGAATAAGGTGGCAATGGTTGATGCGCTTAGTAACCGGATCTATGCATGACACCCATGGGTATGATTCGCGCAAAAAAGTGTTGAAAACTATCCACTAGGAAAGAAGTTTGATCATTGAGTAACCAGGTTCATTCATGACACCCATGTTTGCAACTTGCGTCCAAAGATGTTCAAGTGGACTTCATATTAGTAGGTTGAGGTGTTGATAGACCGGGGCCATTCATGACACCCATGTTTGCGCTTCGCGCAAGGAAAGCACCAAGACAAGAAAAAAAAAAGAAAAAAAAAAGAAGAGAAAAGAAAACAAAAGAAAAAGAAAAAAAAGTATCGCATTTTATTTTCTTTATTGTGTCCCGCAAGTAATGACATTTCGGTAGAGAATTGGTGATATGGTGGTCAATGTCTATGAGCTTAGTGCATGATTGGTTTGAGTTGAGAGTTGTACCTTAAAGCCTAAACACACGAGTGAAACACATACTTCTGGTGAGGTTGGATAATGTCTACTTCTAAGCTTTTGATCACTATAATACATGCTATGACGTTTGTTTGCTTGGTTTATGTTTTCACCTGCTCTGATGTTGCTTTTTGATAAAGTTGAAACTTGAAGGGATTTCCTGTGGGATACATTGATTCATGTTCATTCTATCATTGCTTGAGGACAAGCAAAGGTTAAGTGTGGGGGAGTTTGATAGCATGCATTTAGGTAGGCATAATAGGTTGCATTTAGCTTAGTTAAGATCCATTTCATGGATGATTAAGTACAACTTGCATATTTGCTCTCTATGTTAGTGGAGTCGAAATCTACACACTTGTATTGATCATTTCAGGTAATTGTGGATCTGATGATGAGACAGGAGTTGTTAACGCATTAGATGAGAATGTTTAGTTGATCGGAGAAGCTTACATGAAGATATCAAGAGGTATTGAGAAGAAGAAGCGGACCTAAACGAAGAACAAGTCTGTAGAAGTTGTCTCCAGACATGCTAAACTTATTTTGCACTTTCTGGAGGCCTCGGTTGTCCGACTGACTATTATGACCATGCGTTAGAAAGATTTTTCAGAGAGCTACAACTTTCTTGTTTAGAAGAAGAGCAAATTCGAGACGGATTTTCCGAGAAAGACCGATGCAGCGGCCGCAACATGTATGCAGCGGCCGCCGCCAGTACCGTCGCAGCGGGAGAAGGAAAATTGCATATGCTGCGCCCGCAGCATCTTGGTGTCAGCGTTGTGCGCTACATTTTAAATAATAAAAACCCTATATCTTATTTATTGTTTCGTGGCCGACTTTGGAACATATATAAGGCCAATTTTAGTTTATTTTCCAAAACTTCTATTCTATTCTTTCGTTCATCAGACACTTTAGAGATTTGAGCGATGTCTTCCATAAGGAACTAAACTCATCTATTATGCCTGCAATTTGAAGCTTTATTTGGATTGATTGTGAGTTTCTAGTTCTCGTTCCTTGTTTCCTATATTTGAATGCTTCAACTTCTCTGTGCTTGATTGTTTATTGTTTTGTTCTATCTTGTCTGGCCAACTTGTTAGATCAATTCAATTGCTAAGGTTTTGTAGATTCCTGATTGTGAACCTTAACCTAAGTGGCAAATTAACTTGTTCCTTTAGGGCTGATTGAACTAATTGAACAAGTAGGAAGTTGGATGTGTTGTTAAATCCCTCTTTAGGGACTGCAAATACCTTGGTTAATCTTTGAACTTAAAGCTATCAATTGGGTTAAATCCTTCTTTAGGGACTGTTCGATTGATAAGAGTTTCTAGGACTGATTGGACTAGTAACTATATTAGGTCGGGACAAGGGCATCCATAGGAAACTTAATAGGACGAGAATAAGTTACAAGGATCGCTTCAATCCAATAAAGTGGAAAATTGTAGGTAGAATTGCTTCTCCTAATTGTCTGAATTAAAATCATTTACTTTTGTTTGCTTCAATCCGCTTTGACAAAAGGCGGAACTTTCACACATAAAAACCCCCAATTTGGTTACTTTATTTGACACTTGAATCACACTTGAATAATAATTTCCCTGTGGGATCGACCTCTTACTTATTGCTATACTAGTTATAGGTTTGAGTTTAATTTGGCGGATCAACGACATGTTTTCCCTCCGTCAGCCTCCAACAACGATGATCTCTGGTGGAACTTTCTGGTGTCATCGGGTCTTGTTCGGGGGATCGATCATATCCTCCTCTCTCTCTCTCTCTCTGACTAATTAGTAGACTTGGGCAAACGCGGGTGATGTGCATATTTTTAGTCATATTTTTCCATGTGTTTTGTCATTAATTTGAGTCATTTTCATCGGGTTTTGCATTGGGTTTAGTGTCTTTTGCATGTGTTTTCTACTTCATGAGAAATAGATGTCTTCACTAGTTTTTATGTGTTTTACAGAATTTTGGGAGCTGTTTATGAAGAAACTTTCAACATTGAAAAGAAGCGGAAGAGAATTTAGAGCGCAGAGGAAAAAGAACGGAAGCAATCGGAGTTATAACGAAGTAAATACGGGCGTTTCCCTAAGTCCGAGATGGAACACCGTCATACCGACCTTGTACCGACCCCACCTGGGTCGGTACCGAGGCCTAATCTGGACAAGCGAGACAAGATGAGCAACAATGTGTTCATACCGACCCTAAGGGGGGTCGGTACCGAGGTCCAGTGCTTCGGTACACTACTACAAAAATGACTTATGGCAACATTTGATTGTAGCATTTGACCTATTGCAACAATTAATGCAACATTTGTGCTATGTAATAGTCAAGTGAAACTTACTTATCTATTGTAACAGGTGTTTGCAACATTTTTTTTCCTAATGTAACACTTACTGTAATAGATGTCCAACCTGGTTATCTATTGTAACAGTTGTTTGCAACATTTTTTTCTAAGGTAACACTTAGTGCAACAGTTTTTATGAATGCAATACTTTTTTTAAGCTATGGTAACATTTTCGATAAGCTACATTTAAAATAAATAAAAGAAAAAATAAGTCAAATGGTTTATAAATTTCTAATTTTCATCAAGTGCTCTTGTCTGCTGATTTTTTTTCTTCCAAATCTCTTTACCGTCATGGCCTAAATTTTTAGATCTTAATAAAAAAATATTCAATAGACTTTGATTATCTATTCATTTTTATCAAAATTTAAATTTAATTTAAATTTTATAAGTTTATTTTAAAGAGTTTTAATTTAGTTAAATTGATTGGTATTGTCATTTACGTAGTTTGATTTAAAAATATTTTCATTTTATGCATATTAAAATTGTTTTTGAGAGTTTTTATATCATTTTTCAAATTTAAATAATATTTATTATGTTCTATTTCGTAATTTAATTGAGTTGAAATTTTATAATTTAAAAAATAGCAGACTAATTTTCTAATTTCCTAAAAACTAACTCATATTAAAACCGAGCTTTTTTAGCATTTTGGGGCATTTTCAATTTAAATAAAATAATTGAGTTGTATTTTGTAAATTAATTGGAAAGGGAATATTTACAAAATAAAATCACGAAATAATTATATTTACAATTATTTATAGCATTTTTTCGTTTTCTCTAGAGTTGAGTTCGTTAAATTTTTTAAGAAATTTAGAAGTAGAGGCATTTTGAAATTAAATAAAATTTGGTAAAAAAAAAAGAAATTTATTAATAAAGGGAAATCTTTGTATTAATTATAGTATACGGGTGTACAGAGTATTTTTGTAAGGAAAAAGAAGGGAAGACATTCAACCAACCCTCACCAGAGAACCCTAGAACCCAGATAGCCGCCGCCCTAGACTCCGCTTAATCTAAAATCAGATCTGATCCCGCCCAACCAGCCCTCACTAGAGCTCCGAGTGTTGCACCCGACCACACCAATCGACCCCCTCAAATCAGAAATACAAACACCACACCCATCTTCCTCAAACCCACTCGCCTCTTCCCCGTCAAAATCGAGCTCAAGCTCTCTATCATGGCAGCCCACTCTTGCTCGTCTCTCGTTCTCGCTGTCTCGCTTTCGCTGCTCAAACTCCCTCCCTCCATGGTCCTCCTCTCTTCCTCGCGCGAGCAGCATGCCTCACGAGCACCATACGCCTCCCCCAAGTAGCTAGCAGCACCGCAACAACCGATGCCAACCCAGCGGCAGGTCCGAGCAGTGCCTCCGGCCACTGTTCTCTCCTCACTCTTCCATTGAAGCCCTTGATGTGAGTTTCTCAAAAATCCCCAATTTCTAGGGTTTTTGTAATTCGTTAAATTTGAGAATTTTGGGAATGTTTGCATGAATTTGGGGTTTAATTGAAGGAATTTGTGATTGGAATAAGATTGATTGAGAAATTTGGCTTGGATTGTGGCTTTGCTTGTTATATTTAGGGAAAATGAAATTTGGGAATATTGAGTAATAAGCGTTTGATTGATCTTGCTATTGAAAATATAACATGAATGGAGTTTTCTTTTTGAGTTTATTAAATTTAGCTTTCATCAATTTTGGGTAGAGAATTAAGGGTCCTTGGTTGAGATTTGTTGGATTTAAGTAGTTTTGGTTAAGTTTTTCGGTTCAACTCAAATGTGTTGATTTTTACTAAGGGTTTAGACTTCCAATATGGAAAATGTATTGGAATAGAATTGTGTTGTACTCGTTATTGTGAGTTTGAGCTTTAGGATGGAGTCGTTTCGATTTTCCATTGATTTGATATGAATTTTACAAGTTGCTTTACTTCACCAAATAAAATATGCGATGATGTCGGTTGATAGTTGGGCCATATCTTGAGTTTAAGCATCGTTTTTAGGGCTAGTTGTTTCTATAGCTAGCTAATGAATATAGGATTAATGTGTCAAGAAAAGAAGATTGGATATTCATTCATTTGAGGGATATGTCCATTTTTATCAAGGTATTTTGTTCAATCCAATTTTCTATGTTGATGCTAATTTGTCCCATTCATAACTTGTCATCGCCTGGCCATTTCGGAAGGTTTAAATAGACTATTTGATAGTACTATTTGCAAGCTTTCTAACTATATATCACATTCTTAATTTGGATGAGTTATAATGGGTCAAAACTTATTTGCAAGACGAATCATTGTTAGGTTTTAGATGATTTGCTTTTGGGATGATGTGTAACTTGTTTGTGTATATTTATCGAGTGAATGAGTTGGAGGAGCGCTTCATTGATGCGCTTGAATTTCTTGGTTGTGATAGCTTGATTGCAGAGGCTAAGGTAAGTCTCCGAGCTTGCTCAATATACATGTGATGATGTGGGTTGTCTTTGGTTATATTGCCAACACACATAGTAGAGTAGAAGAAGAGTTTTGGTGTTTCTCGTAAAATAAGCATTAATACTAGTAATGACTAAATTGCGCCTTCGATGATCTTCTATCTAAACTAAGTTGCTATATGAGTACATGTGATGTTTTGGTGGTTTACTTGTAATTATGTGAGTTTGGATGTGTTGTGGACGTGTGGTTGTGGTGTGGGTTGGCCTTGTTGTGATTAGGGATTTGTCAATTTTCAGTATATGGTGAACTTTACCGGACCCAGATCTATGGTAAGATTAAAAAATAAAAGGGTAGAAAGCTTATTTTAATTGATGCTCAATATAAAGGATTTATACCTTTAGAATAAAATCCGTAAGTATATGCATTTGTTGATATGAGAAATTATCTTGTATTCTTATCTTTCTTCGGGAATGGAATATAATGGTATATACATTGCCCTTCTTATTCAATTATGTAAATTGTGCCTAGAGGTTGTGTTGTTGCTTAAATTATATTATGGCTACATATGATAGTTTGTTGGTAAGCTTAAAGTTTGTGTGTTGCATATCTGCAGGACCATGAAGGCAGGAAAGTCATTCAGCTAAATTCCGCGCGTTTTAGCAAACAAAGAGTGGAAGGCATAGCTCGTAAAGCATAGTATTTTTCTTGACTAATATCTATGTATTGTGAATGTACATGACATAATTTATAATAATATTAATGTATGGATTTGCCCATTTTTATTAATGCGGTTGTAATTTGATAAATTATGTAAATATATACATTAGTTTATGTGAGAAATGCTACAACAACTTTACAAGGTTGTTGCAATAGCTTGAATTAAAACGGTTGCATTAGGTGTGAATTGTTGATGCATTATGTTTTGCCATGAATGTTACATTACATATCTATGGTAGCATGTTTTTTGGTCTAATGTAACATGTTATAATTCTTATGCTTGACTGTTGCATTAGCATGAAATAGTTGTTACATTTGGTCTAATGCAACATGAGCGGGAGTAGCATTTACAAAAAAGCTGCATTAGACCTAATGCATCATTTTTTGAGGTTAATGTAATATTTTTCGACTATTGCCATAGGCTTATTTTGTAGTAGTGGTATGGGCCGTCTGCGAGAAGATTTGGTCCGAAATTAATTGTTTTACCCCTTTTCTTAGATAGAATTTAGATAAAATTGATTTATTTCTTCTTCCTAAAATAGAATTAAGTTATTTTAGTATAAATAGAACATTATGTTGAAACCCTATGGGGGATTCTTGGGAGACTTTCAGCCCTAGGGGGCGTGAGATGCGTGTGAGAGACGTTGGTTTTGTGACAGATTTCAGCGACGGTTTCGACGTTTTGAAGTTTATGCAAGGTGTTTTCTTTCTTACTCCGTATTTCTTTTGCTTATGCTTTCTTTCATGAATTGTGAGTGATTCTCCTCTTTTCTAGGGTTGGGGTGATCCCAACAATAGTTGTGTGTGCGAATTTGCTATGAATTGATGAATTGATTGGTTTTATCTATCTCATGTGCTTATGTACTCAATGAAAATTGGGGAAATTCCTTTTTGCAATTAAATTGAAAGATTGAATTGTGAATTGGATAGTAATTAGGGTTTTGAAACGAGAATTTCGACAACCTAATTAAGAATTGATAGTAAAGTTTATTAATTTGTGAAAATAAATTGATTGCCTTGCTAGGGTTGATGCAAGTTGACCTCTTTAATAGATAAAAACATGATTTTTATGTGATTCATTGGGATGCATGCATGATTGTTGTTGTGGTAATCCCTATGCCCTAGATATCTTTCATATTGCTTTTTATTCCCAAATTTCAGCAACTATAAACCCCCCCAAATCTCTATCTTTTCATCGCTTCTTGCTACTCTTTGCCCTGAAACAACTAAATTAAGAACCGCTGACTCTCTCCTGTGGACGATCCTGACTCCCTATACTATAGCGAGGTCTTGACTATAAATTTATTTGGTTGAGAAACCCTCTCATCAGCGGGTCAGCCTGCCCGACCCGCCCATCCGCCCGCTATTTTAGACGGGTATGGACAAGGGGTGAAGCCCAAGCGGACCTCTAAGCCCGGCCCGTGCCCACAACGGGTACGTTATTGGGAAGACAAATATATATGTTGCGGGCGGCTAGACCTGTAACGGGTACCCCTATTTTTATATTTATTTAAAACATATATCATAATTAATATTAATTGTTAATTATTCAATACTTATAATTATAAGAAAAAAATAAAAAAAATTGATTAATGCAAGTAAGTTAGATTTATTGCTTCTCTATTTGGTAAATTTATCATTGCACTGATGTTGTTAGTAGGATAATAGTGCACTATTTTGTATCATAACCTGTTTTTTTTTTGCTTGATGTACTACATAAATAACACAACAAATTATTTTTTGGTTGAAGTACATTAGTAAATTAAAGCTTAGGTTTTACAAGTACCCACGGGCAGTGCGTGCTCGCAATACCGGGATAATATTTGGGGTAAAACATGTCCCAAGCTCGGGCCGCATTTGCCCGGGTCTACTAATTAGATTAGAAATTTGATTTTGTTGTGACTAATATAAAGAAATATGTAAAATATTAAAAAGTTATGGGTATAATTGCCTTTTCCTATTAACTTAAGTGAGGTTTAACAAAAAAAAGTGGATACGGATAGTAAGTTGCAACCAATTTATATATAATGAGTATGTGGTTAGTTGTAATTTTTTTTATAAAGGATGGTTATTTGCAAATAATCCTAAATAAAGGGTGATTTTATACATTTTCGTCTAATTTTTTTTAGTATTATGACCAATCTGGAAAAAAAAAATCTTAGTTACCTTTATACAGTAATAAAAATAAAAATACCCAATATGTGGAGCTTGGTATAAACAAATTACATATTGAATGAGATTCTCTAATAATCATAAATCACCTTAAAAAAGCAAACCATATGCCCTTGAGAAATCGAAATGACTATGTTAGATAATAAAACTTTTCTGTCAAGGGTGAGAGATGTATCTTTCTCTCACATACCCCGTGATGACAACAAAGTGACAGATAAAGTTGCACATCTTTTCCGCTCTGCCAAGGGTCTCGATGATATTGATAACCACATAGATCTTCAAGACCACATCCGTAAGGATGCTCTCGACTAGGTTCTCCACCCGAATTTTTACCTAATAAAAATAAAAAATAAGGGAAAACTAATTAAAATACCCCACATTTGGGGGCATGGTAAAAATATATCCTCAACTTTCAAATGTAATAAAAATATTCCGACCTTTGAGGGTAGTGGTAATATATTACCACAAGTATTCTCACGAGTCAAAAATAACGACAAAGCGCCCTACGTGGAAGCATTTTTACAAATTAGCACTAAAATTAAGTTTTCTTGAACGATTTTCTTAGGGAAAAAATAAACCGACAACAAAATTAAACCCGAAAAACGAAATTGATTCAACCAAGGAACTAATCATGTCAAAATTGCCTCAAATTAACACACCACGACTATTTCTAACAACCTATTTATTTATTTCTAGAGAAGTCGTTAAAGAAAACCATTGGGAAAAAAATTTCACATGAGTTGTCTTGTCAGCATTTTATATTTAAAAATTGATGATATATTTTTAAAAGTGAACCTGGGTGATGATATTTTAATTAGTTTTGCTGAAATAATAAGAGCATCTCCAACAGTTTCTCCATTTTGGAGATTTTGGAGTTTTTGGAGAATTTTAAGGGGTTTTTTGGTCCAACAGATTTCCCATCACATTCTCCAAAATGGAGAAGCAGCAGAAAAAATGGAGATGATTCCCCAAATCTGCAGCATTCTCCAAACTAAATAATTCTCCAAATCTTCGAAATGGGGAAGCGGTTGGATTTAAAACAAAAATAATTTGGAGAATATGTATTTTGTTTCCCCATTTTGGAAAAATTTTAGGGAAAGCCCAACCAGGAAGTAGCGTTATTTTTTAAAAGTGAACCTGGATTGGATTCTTGTAATGAATACGCCCAACAGCTCACTGCTCATTCCAAAAAGGCAAAAACCAACCCATCACATATATCTCCAATTTAAGCAATCCCCGTTCCCCGTTCCCCATTCCTTCTTCCCCCCTCCCCCTCTCTCTCCAATGAACAAGCGCCTCAGATCCTCCTCCGCCGGCGCCCCCGATGCCCGCTACCACCAAGATCCACTTCTTCAAGACGATGACGGCGACCCCGCACAGCCTCTAATCCCTGGCCTCCCGGACCACATCGCCCAACTCTGCCTCTCCGGCCTCCCGCCGTCCCTCCTATTCTCCGTCTGCTCCACCTGGCGCCGCCTCCTGTACTCCCCCTTCTGCCCCCCTTTCCTCTCCCTCTACGCCCTCCTCTCCCCCGTCTCCTCCTCCGACGATTCATCCTCTCCGATTGACTTCTTCACCTACGACCCCATCGCCTCCCGCTGGCTCCCCGTCCCCCCGCCTCCCCCTCCCCCCCTCCGCCCCCTCCTCCGCCACCCCTCCTTCCTCTCCCGCTCCCTCTCCATCCAGTCCCTCTCCGTCTCCGGCCGTCTCCTCCTCCTCGCCGCCACCGGCGACTTCGACGGCCACCTTCTCCCCGCCCTCCCCCTCCCCCTCGTCTTCGATCCCCTCTCTGCCGCCTGGTCCCACGGCCCTGCCCTCCCAGCCCCCCGCCGTTGGTGTGCCGCCGGGACCCTCTCCGGTTCCGTCTTCGTCGCCAGCGGGATCGGGTCTCACTTCACCGACGACGTTGCCCGGTCGTTCGACAAGTGGAGCCTCGCCGCCGTCGCCGAGGGGTGGGAGAGGCTGGGGCGAATGAAGGACGGGAGATTTAGCCGGGAAGCGATCGACGCGGTCGGGTGCCGGGGGAAGCTGTGGATGGTGAACGTCAAGGGGAGCGGGGCCAAGCAAGGGGCGGTGTGTGACGTTACCGGGAGCGGGGGGTGGGGGGAGATGCCGGATGCGATGATCAAGGGGTGGAGGGGCCCGGCGGCGGCCATGGCGGAGGAGGAGATCTATGTGGTGGACGAGAACAAGGGTGCCCTGAGCCGGTGGGATTGGGAGGGGGGAGAGTGGGTGGGGGTGGTCGAGTCGCCGGTGCTGGTGGGCGCCCAGCAGATTGCGGCTGCCGGAGGGAAGGTTTGCGCAGTGGTCGGGGGCGTCGGAGGGGTTGTGGTGGTGGATGTGAAGGCCTCACCGGCGAGGGTTTGGGTGGTGGAGACGCCGGCAGGATATGAGGCTATCGCCGTTCACGTTTTGCCGAGGATGTGCCGCCTACGGAGGAACCGCCCGATGTAGATGCGAGTTTTTCTACCCATTTACCTTTTTTTTTAAATTTCTTTTTCTTATTGAATTTTATTTACGTTTTCTTATCTTATAGGAAAAGGGAAAGTAATTACTACTTTTTTTTTAGCCACAAAGAAATTACTTTTATTTGTTTATTTAATTAAATTTACGATCATATGTATACTGGTGGAAATTGGTGAGGTAAGTTATTAACGATATTTGAAATACTTTACAACAATATACTCCGATTGTTGTAAAGTATTAACGGGGTTTTTTATCTATACTCTAATGGTATAATATAAGAAAATAAATTAACTTTTTTAGATACACCGATTTACTTATTTTTAAATTAAATTACTAGGTTCACGCATTATTTTTTTTGGTTTTTTTTCCTAATAAAATATTATTATCATATGGTTTTATGGCATAAAATAGATAAATCATTTATTAACTATAGTTTTGTTGAGATGTAAAGAGATAATTATAAAAATGTGTGAATTAATAATATAATTTGATGTACTATTTTTATTTTTGTCAATTTGTTTCAAGGTAAAACCTCAAATAGATTTATGTATTAGACGACCATTACAACTAATTCATGCCAAGGGTACTCAAAATTTCTATTTTTGGGCATAATCCAATATTCCTTAATCTTAAATGTAAGAAATATTTATCCAAGAGTTGGAATAAAGGTCTTTGTATTTTGGTTTTTAATAATTATATTTGGAATGAGAGGTGACGAGGGATGCTTACCTGCTCAAGACTTGAGAGTTGGTGAAGAAGATTGGCATCATATGAAAAACAAATGAAAGGGGGTAAAAAAAACCAAGAATAAATTAAGCTTGTGAGAAAACAGAAAAAGATACTGAGTATAAAAAGATACTCCTACTTGCTGGAGTGAATCGGAAGACGGTCAAATTAGAGGTGGCAATCGGGTTCGGTTAGTCGGGTTTCGGGTCATTCGAGTTTCGAGTAATGTCTAATAACTTGGTCGATCGGTTGGGTCGGGTTCGGGTTTCAGTTATTCGGGTTTCGATTGTCTCGGGTTTCAGTTATTTCGGGTTTGAATTGTTTTAAGTTTTCATTATTTCAATATTCATTTAAAAAAAATTACTAGATTGTATGTATCTTAAAGTTCGGGTTATTTCGAGTTTCGGTTATAACGGGTTTGGGTCTTATTGAATTTCGGTTGAATCGGGTTCGATTCATTCAGATTTCGGGTCCAAAATGGACAGATTAGAACGGTATTCAGGACAATCGGTTTCGAGTCGACCGAATTAGATTTTCGGGTTCGGATCGGGTTTTGTGAGCTATAGGTCAAAGTAAAGAATGTACGTGTATGATGTAAGAGTGTGGGTGGGGGGTTAGTTACTTATGAGGCGTGGAGGCGACTTTACGCATTTAAAGATAGTTAGGAGATGGTAGCCTTTGTAATTTGTAGGTGAACTTAATGTAGACGTTTGTTAAGGCCTACAAAAGAAAGCAAGCAAGCAAGTAGCAACCCACCCCTGATAAAAACATATACCCGCTAAGTTCTCCCGTATTAATTGGGGCTGCATTTTCCATCTTTATTTATTTTCTGCAATTAATACTTATTTTATGTACTGGTGAATGAATGGTGATGTGGTACTTACATAGCCATCACCTTTTAATATTTGCACCGAATTAACTACTATCAATTTATGTGTTCCACACAAGTTGCGTCTATAGGAACTTGCTAACTAGTTTGAACCAAAAAAAATAGAACTTTTTAAAACTTGTATCTTGATTAGAGTGTTTTCATTTTTGAGTGTCTTCACACTAAAAAAAAAAAAAAACACAAGCAGTGTATCAAGACTAGGAGAAATCAGCATCCAGATGAGTACGAGCGACTGGTGACTAGAAATCCAGCAGCATTGAATACGCTCAAAAGAAGCATAAAAAATAACAATGTGAATGCAACATTGAAATCTAAACACAGATTCATATGAGAAATCGATTACAAATTTATAAATGATGCTTGTTTTACACTTTCTTGAGTATGAATACGAGAGATATAACCAAATGTTCCTAAAACTATAGGAGTGATGTGTGATTCCTCGTCCAACAACAATTTTGCAAGTCCAAAATCAAAAACACGAGCCTCCAAATTTCCATAAATTGAAGAAAAATGTTGCTTGCTTTATGTCACGATGTATAATTCGAGGAGAGCAATCATGATGCAAGTACGGCAATCCTTTTTGCCACCACCGATAATATAAGTATTCAAGCGCAGGTTCCAGTCTAGTTGTTCAGCTCTTTCTGCATATCACAATCACGAAAACTTGTGCTAAAAAAAGCAAAATCTCAATAGCACGTGTTGCTTCTGAATTGCAACATCAGATCATGTAAGCAAATGGAACATTATAGAATTCAAATTATGGTTACAGGCTTCACAGCAAATGCAAGTACAAACATCGATCAATGTTGTTTACTTACCAATTTAGACATTCAGTTCAGCCCATCAATGCAATTAAATTTTGGTTCCTATAGTTAGACAGTGCTTTAAGCCTGCCTCCACCAATCTGGCAAGTTTGTCAATATAATCTCAAAGTCAATGAAACTCAATTTTACTCAACTACAGGTTGGCAAGCACATGTTGAACCCAAAACTGGGTAGAAAAGCTATTTTCAACTGTTCTAAATTTCTCAGATATTGTTGGACTATACTATCATATCTATGAGTTCGATGCAACTGAGTTTAGTTCTTTTCTTACATCAGATTATTGATCAATGCAACGTGGCACATTTTACAATATTTCCGTTTTTATCAGAATGTTTATTATAATATTTCCATCTAAAGACTATAATAAGTTTACATCACTATTCCCTCATTGCTCACACTGACAGTCAATTGCATGCTAATGGTAGGCACCAACTTTGACAGAATAATGACGGATAATAAATTATCACATACTGTGACAGTTTTGCTTTCTCTTACTATAGAAAATGACTCGTCTATAACAAAATGCTAACAAAAATTTAAATTGTTATGTTATGTTTTGATCAGGCACAACAAGATTTACAAAAGAATAAATATCTACAACTTCCAAGACAGAATAAAAAAATTCAATGATTTAAGCTGAAAATTTGGGAATCAAGAACAGAACAAGCTGCATAACTAAAGATGTTGTAGTGCAACAAGGTTCCTAACTCATTAGGGATTGGCCCACTTAAATATTTGCCTTGTAAGTATCTCTAATTGAAAATGAAACATCACCGGAATTGAATTCGGAATTTGCTAAAAAAAATTCACCAGTTCCAGATAAAGTTGAGAATTAAGTATTAAAAAAAAACAAATAGCCTAGTTGGTTTAGTAGTGCTATTTCCCTTGATCCCATTTTTAAACTTGCTAACAAGTCCAACATATCAATCTATGGTGGCTGAAACAATGTGTGTCTGAAAGACAAACTGAGGAGTGTGATTCCTTCTCATGGTGAGTTTCATTATAGATGTTATGTTGGTCGGTTATTAGATCAGATGATGGAGATTAAACGGTTATTTAGAAGTTAAGCAAGTTTGGGAAGCTTCTCTTTATATCTCACTACTGGACTTTGTTTTAACATCGATCTATCTTATGGTTTCAAGCAGGATCCGGAGGTTCGAATAGCCCCATGGACCCAAAGGGACTCTTATCTTACCAAGTTGAGCATTTTTGTTTTTGTTGTAATGTATCATCATATTTCTTAGTTTATTTTCCTATTAGATGTAACCTAACAACTGTCTCTAGGATGACAAATTGGCTCTTTTCCTTTGGGGGGTCTCCTTAAACAGAACAGTCCCCTTGAGGGTAATGATGCATGCACAACCTACTATTCCTGAAAACCCAATACAATTATTCTTTTCTATAAATGACTAAATGCTGACAAGTCTTGACAAACGTATTTTTTACGAAGGTCAGAAGAAGAAATCAGTTCCTTACTCCGTACTTGCTAACCAGCGCCATGAAGAGAACATGCTTCGTTACTATAATAAGATACAGAAAAGTCTTTCTGATATGGTGGTATATCATATACAGGAGGGAAGAGCCAATAATAAAATGCATATCTCTTGAACCGTGGTGACCTGGGGTCGCAGCCACATTGTTTATCCCTTCTTTTCATTTGCAGTTTTAAAAATAGAAAAAAAAAGTGCATATCTTTTATCAGCCATTTAGCCAACATTTCAAGAGGAAAATGGAGCAGCTTGACACGTATTTGAAACTTCTCCAATTCTATCAGTTAAATCCGTTTTAGGAATGATTTATTAGGAGAGAATTTAAGGGACCCAAATTAGAGTTAAATTTTAAAGAACATTAGAAAGAGAGACAATGGATGCCCCATGCAATCAATGCCTCGTGCCTAGAAGGCATCTCTGAAAAACAACAAGATATTTCCGAAAACTTACAGTGTTTGCAGTTCTGAACAGTTTTAAAGCGCAACTCTTCTCAAAATCTGAAAAGGTGCTGAGTTGGAATCCAATTAGAATTAAGGACTCGTGTGGTTCCAAAGGATACAACTATAGTAGAATCAGGAATAGAGAGCTTTCCCCCCGCGGGATATTTCCATAGAAATTATTGTTTTGAAGCACTCTGCACAGTAAAAAGAGCAAATTAAAACCAATGAAATAACACTTATGCAAAAATGAAATTTTATGATGTGCATATACAAAACTTCTAATCGGTTAAGCTTCCCAAGATCAGGAGGTATTGATCCATTGAGGTTATGAATATACAACTAGAGAGGAAGCTAGAGACGAGAAAAAAATGAAATTTTATGATGTCCATATACTTGCATTGCCAATATGAGACAAAGCTAGAGACGAGAAAAAAGAGGCAGGTCATTTGATGATATTTATACTATAGGACAAGACATAAGCATAGATGATCATGGTCTGGAAATGCTAGATTAGCTCACACTACAAAAAAAAAACAGGAAATAACCACGGATTTTTTAGCAACGTCATAGGGTTGTGGCCGAATTCGTGGCTGATAGCTACGAACATAGCCACGACCTGACATGTCGTCGCTAAATAGGCGTCGAGTAAAAATTTTCGTGGCTAAGTCCGTGGCTGAGGGTTATGACATAAATTCGTGTCCAGAATGTCGTGACTATTAGCCACGATCATGAATGCCGTAGCTAAATTCATCGCTGTTAGCCACGACTTTTGCCACTATTGAAATATTCGTGGCTGATTTTGACGCCAATAAGCCCGCGAAAAAATATAGTGGTTGTACCCGTGGCTAAGAAGAAGTGGCAATTGGCAATCATGACTTGATTTAGTGGGAAATAGCCACGAATTTAGCCACTGTTGGAAATTCCATGGCTGAAATCAACGCTAATATGGCCATGCCTATTGTCCGTTTATATATCCGAAATTGAGTAATTCTTCAAACAAATTAAAGCAAGTAATAATTTTAAAGCTCAAAATCTCACAAAAAAAAAATAATATTAGAGCCCAAAGACGCTCAAACCCAATATCAGAGAGGGTCAAAGCCCAAAGATGGTCAACCCATTAATGGTAGTCAAAACCCAATGAATATGGAAGCCCAATTAATAGCACTCGACGTATTAAGGAACCCAATTAATAGTCACGGTCATATCCGTGGCTAATGCCATGACTATTTACAGTTAACCTCAAATGACACACTTCAATTTCTAATGGGCTTTAATTTATTATGGGCCCAAATATTGCTACATTTTCATTCAATTAGCCCATTAAAGATATATATCTTTATATGTAAAGAAATACTAAAAAATAAACAAAACTAATAATTGTTGAATAAAATGTGTTTTAAGGAAAAAAATCATATAAGTAACTAATAATCGTTGAATAAAACCTTATATTAACTAATAAATTTATATGAGAATATAAGGAGAGTTTATTTTGATGAAAAAATCATATAAGTTGCTACTGATTGTGGAATAAAACTTTATATTATGTCATAAATTCTTATTAGAATACTATAAGTGTGTGTTTTGAGGAGAAATCATATATGTACCTAATAATTGTGAAATAAAATCTTATATTATATAATAAAATGTTATAAGAATACTATAGGTGTGTGTTTTGAGGAAAAATCATATAAGTAACTAATAATTGTTGAATAAAACTTTATATTAAGTAATAAATTCTTATTATAATATTATAAGGGTATGTTTTGAGGAAAACTCATATAAGTAACTAATAAATGTTGAATAACATCTTATAATAACTAATAAATTCTTATTAGTTTCTACCAAAAATAAATTCTTACTAGAATACTATAGGAGTATGTTTTTTTAGAAAAACTCATACAAGTAACGAATAAATGTTTAATAAAACCTTATATTGACTAATAAATTCTTATTATAATATTATTAGAGTATGTTTTCAGGAAATCTCATATAAGTAACGAATAAATGTTTAATAACACCTTATAATACTAATAAATTCTTATTAGAATACTAGAGTATGTTTTCAGGAAATCTCATACAAGTAACTAATAAATGTTTAATAACACCTTATAATACTAATAAATTCTTATTAGAATACTATAAGAGTATGTTTTCAGGAAAACTCATAAAAGTAGCTAATGAGTGTTGAATAAAACTTTATATTAAGTAATAAAGTTGTAGAATACTATAAGTGTTGGATAAAACATTATAGTATTCTAATAAGAATAATATAAGGTTTTAGAATACTATAAGAGTATGTTTTGAGAAAAACTCATATAAGTAGCTAATAAGTGTTAAACAAAACTTTATATTAAGTAATAAAGTTGTAGAATACTATAAGTGTTGGATAAAATATTATAGTATTCTAATAAGAATAATATAAGGTTTTAGAATACTATAAGAGTATGTTTTGAGGAAAACTCATATAAGTGACTAATAAATGTTGAATAAAACATTATGTTAAGTAGTAAATTCTTATTAAAATACTATAAGGTTATGTTTTATGGAAAACGCATATAAGTAACTGATAAATTTGTAATAAAACCTTATATTAAGTAATAAATTCTTGTTAGAATACTGTAAGATTATGTTTTGAGGAGAATTCATATAAGTGAATAATAAATGTCTAATAAGACCTTATATTAAGTAATAAATTCTTATTAGAATATTATAGGAGTATGCTTTGAGGAAAACTCATATTAGTAACGAATAAATATTTTGTGCTTGTGAAATGTTTAAAATGTTTAAGGAGCCGTGAGAGGGCGATTAGGGCGATTAACAGTAGAAAAGGGTTTTCTCGCTCCAGGCGGCGGCGGCGCCGGCCTCCGGGGCCTGTGTTGTGGCCGGAGTATGGCGAAGCGCAAAGGAAAGGCCAAGGGCTCACAAATTGGTTTGGATTTCGACAGCAAGGCAAGATTAGAGAAAGAAATTCACTCGACATTATTTCAATCGGGTGGGAGCAAGAATCCAGATCTGGATCTGGAAGGCGGTGGAGCGGCTAACGGTGGTGAATCTCTATCCGGTCTGGGAAATCTGGGCTCGTCTGGGGAAGATGCGTCGGCTTCACATGGTTGTCCGCCGCCTTCTTCGTCGGATCTGGTGGACTCGACTGGTGGGGATTCCACGACGCCCCTTGTCGCACCGCTGATGTCGAATGGAGATCCTGATGTTGGGGACAAGGGTGAATCGAACCGGGTTGATTTGGATTCTGGTAGGAAACCTAATCTGGTTCCTAAGTTTGGTGCGCGCTCTTTTGCCCAGGTGACTAGAGGTCCCCGACGGGGTGCCATCTCGGAGAGGTTAACTTTCATCCCTCAAGTTAACGGGGACTGCATTCGATACAGACATGAGGACACTGCAGCAGCTGGTGTTTCATGGGAAGCTTCCCTTATAGGTGCCATCATGGGGCCTTCGATCTCTGAGCGAGCGATCTCAGCCTTCATTACCGGTGCCTGGAAGGTTCGTAAGCCTAACATCTTCATCAAATCTTCTGGGCTCATAGTGTTTTGCTTCGAATCAACAGCTGATGTCGACTGGGTCCTCGAACATGGCCCTTGGTGGATCGGGTCGTCTCCCATCCTCCTGAAGCAGTGGTCCCCTGGAGCTCCAATGGACTGGAGATTCTTCAAAACGGTACCGATTTGGGTGAGAATCCCTGACCTCCCACCTATTTTCTGTTCTAATTCAATGCTGAGCACCATCGGAAGCGGAATTGGCTCACCTTTATGTGTCGATGAGTACACGACAACGAATGAGCTCCTCTCATATGCTAGAATGTTAGTTGAAGTCACGGTTGAACAAACTAGGAGGAAATTTGTGAAATTGGTAAATGATAAAGGAGTCGAATGTGAGATGAGAATTATTTTTTAATGGCTTCCTTGGAATTGTATGAAGTGTAATTGTTTCGGGCATAAGGAAATATCATGTCCGAAGGCTGATTATGTTTCTAAGTTAGCCGGATGTGATGCTTCAAATGAGGATCATGTGTCTGCTGGTTTGAGTCTAGAGGCTATGCCTACTACTGGTGGTTCGGGGGTTCTGCAGGAGGGCTGCTCTAGTCCTGGTGCCGTCGTCTCCCCCTCGGTTCAGCCACCAGTGAAGGCTGCTGTAGTCTCGATGGGTGTTCAAACTGAGGTTCATGAGGATGGGATTGTTAGCGCAGACGCTGGAGACTCGGGCTGGGCGACCTGTGCTCGTTGTGCTCTTCTTTCGTCTGTGGCTACTGATGTAAACTTTCCTGGCATGACAGAGGATAGGTGCACGATTGAGGTGAAATGTGCAGGTACACAAACGGATAGCACACAGGAGGAAGTTAAAATTGCGAATGATGTGTCTAAGTCTCCTAATACCCAAAGGGTGCAACCTTGCTCTTTGGAGGACACGAGTGATGCTGAACTCAAGGCGGACCCTGTTTCTTCGAAGGTTTGTGCTGCGCTTGTAGCTACGGCCTGGGCGGAAGACTCGGGGCTATCTACCACGAGGGATGGGAGAATGAGATTGAGTGGTTACCAAACACCAGCTCCGAAGCGATGGCAGACCGTGGGAGGCATCAAGAAAGGTAGTTACTTGCTAAGAGGTACGAAGAATCGTATCCCCGGGGACATCCGTGTCTCCTTGACCATGGATGAGCTCTACAACGCCCTATCCGCTATCAAAGATCCGTCGACGGGGGATAAGGTTGCGAAGTACTTCGCGCAACTCTCGGAAATCGAGGAGGACGATGAGAGCTTGACCGATGATGGGCAATATCAGCCTGGTTGATCTCTCTACTTGCCCGTATAGGATGCTGAAGTTTTAGGTGAGCTACTGTCATGGGTTAGGCAACATTGGTGGTACTGTCATACTTTTGTGGTTTGGAAGGTTACAGTGGCCGGTTTTGAGGGGTATAGGGATATGATAGATGGATTAGGAATATTAGGAGTATATTATTGGGATGGGCTAATGTCTTGTGTAAAAAGTGCTGCCTTCTTGCTTAACGTCTCCTAACTGAATTTGGCCCCTTTTTTATTTAGCATATAATACCATGATTTGTATTATATGTTAAATTTAAGAGGGGCATTACATGGTTCAGTTTGATATGTTACTCTTTAAGGGGCGCTAGACACGTTTCATAGTGGTGGAGGTTCTTTTGCGGGGTGAACCAATTTTTTTACACAAGTCCCTTTGTATGGGCTTGTCTTTTGTTTCCTACTCGGCTTATGCCTCATCTATATATTTACCGGTTCAGAACGAATAAATATTTAATAAAACCTTATATCGACTAATAAATTCTTATTAGAATATTATAAGAGTATATTTTGAGGAAAACTCGTATAAGTAACGAACACATGTTTAATAAAACCTTCTTTTAACTACTAAATTATTATTGGAATATTATAAGAGTATGTTTTGAGGAAAACTCATATAAGTAACGAATTTATGTTTAATAAAAACTTTATATTGACTAATAAATTCTTATGAGAATATTATAAGAGTATGTTTTGTGGAAAACTCGTATAAGTAACGAACAAATGTTTAATAAAACCTTATATTAACTACTAAATTCTTATTAGAATACTATAAGAGTAGTTTTGAGGAAAACTCGTATAAGTAACGAATAAATGTTTAATAAATCATTATATTAACTAGTAATTCCTTATTAGAATACTATAAGAGTATGTTTAATTTTGAGAAAAACTCGTATAAGTAACGAAGAAATGTTATATAAAACATTATATTGACTAATAAATTCTTATTAGAATATTATAAGAGTATGTTTTGAGGAAAACTCGTATAAGTAACGAACAAATGTTTAATAAAACCTTCTTTTAATTACTAAATTCTTATTGGAATACTATATAAGAGTATCTTTTAAGGAAAACTCATATAAGTAACGAATAAATGTTTAATAAAACTTATATTGACTAATAAATTCTTATTAGAATACTATAAGAGTATGTTTTTAGGAAAACTCGTATAAGTAACGCACAAATGTTTAATAAAACATTATATTGACTAATACATTCTTATTAGAATACTATAAGAGTAGGTTTTAAGGAAAACTCGTATAAATAATGAATAAATGTTTAATAAAATATTATTTTAACTCTTATTAAAATATTATAAGAGTATATTAACCTTGTATAAAACCTTATATTAACCTTATCCACCCCTTATACTTATAATTTTAGAAGCAACCTCTTTGTAAAAGAATGAGCCACGTGTCATTCTTTGAACAAAACTAAGAAATTAGCCTTTCTCCCACGTTTTCTCCTCAATCGCTTCAATCCCTGAGTAAAACTAAGAAGCCCTAATTTGCAGTCTTTCTCCCACGTTCTCTCCTCATCTGCTTCTTCTTTTCTACTTCCATGTTCTCCCAATACAGTTCCACTCCCAATTTATTAAAGCCGGCCACTTCACCTTCATCTTCTCCGCCAGTTTTTTCCACAAATTTTTAGGGTTTGGGTTTTCCAAAGAATTGTCGGACTTGTGACGGACCAAGGTACAATGCTAGGAGGGAGAGCCGTCGGGCTGCTGAAAAAGAGGGAGGAGGAAAGACGAGAGACGGCTATGTGATTTGGATCGGCGACGGAAAGATTTGAGGTTGGGAAAGAGAGGTTGTCGAGACAAAGAGGGTTTGCACTGGAGAAGAGAAGCTCACAGGGAAGGGTGACGCCGATGACTAAGTGAGGGGGTGGACGCCGGATATTTGTGTGGGCGATGGTCCTTGCTCGAGATTTGGGCGGTCTTTCTCCTAAATTTTGCTTATAGTTGAGCGATGAGCAAAAACGCCGCACTCTTTCCTGAGTTTCAGACTTCCATTCAAGGCATTCATCTCTCTCTCTCTCTCTCTCTCTCTCTCTCTCTCTCTCTCTCTCTCTCTCTCTCTCTCTCTCTCTCTCTCTCTCAATTAGCCATTCCAGGTTTTTGGTTTCCGTTATTTGTTGATGTTGTAATAGCGGCTTGTGAATCGTTTCGTTTGTTTTTTTGTTAGATCTGTTTGTAGCCTCTTCCTCTTCTAGGTTCAAATTGTTTTATTTTGTCATGAATTTGGCATAACCTATTAGGATTGGAGTTTATTGTGAGCGGTAGTGATGATGATGGTGATGGCGGAGGATGAGATTCTCGAGAAAAAGGTTGTGGTTACTGAAGGTGGTGAGTCCGGGTAGGGGTCCGAATCTAAGTCCCCGTGGAACAGGCCAGTGGATAAGCCTGCCGATTATGCGCTAATGTCTTGGAGACGTGGCCGCCATTGTCGGATGCTTGGTTAAAATTAGGCTCATCCCCAATCCGATTTTAAGGTTTTCACAACCAATCTCATCTCCGCAGAAGTCATCTATGGATTTGAGGCCCTCACTTTCAACATCCATGGTGAATGCCCGAAGCTATTGTTAAGGGTTACATATCTGGCCTCCTCGCTGACGCTGATTACAATCATTTCTACCAGTGCAAAGCCCTAGGTGAGATCGCAATCGATGCATCTCTTTGTCATCGAGTACGGGCCCGATCTTCGAAACGGTAAGGATTTCGAGTGAGATTAATTGTGTTTATGTCCTTGGAATCTTTCACTTTGTTGATCTGCTATTCTTAATTGCATTTTTATTGAATCTACGTGATGGAATTTTGGTGCTAATTATGATTGTTCCTTGGTTAGTCATATCATGTATTTTGCTAAAATTAGGGTTTACCGAATATTTAAATCCTCCTCGAGTATATGTTACTGATTATGCTCCTGCTGCTTCATTATGCTCATGTTGCTTGATTATACTCTTGCTCTTTAAGAGATGCGTGGAAGCAATTGATTTTCGTGTTGCTATCAATCCCCGAGCCTAAAAGGAGGGGAATTCAATCATTCCTTTATTTGGTAAGCATCCTTCTTCATCTCTCTTTTTTGTAGCAATGATTCCAGTTTCTTGCTGGTAGTTATATATGGTTTAGATGTAGGAGCCTAAGAGGAACATTGAATATGGTTTGTTCTTTTTGTTGCCCATTCTTACACTTCACTTTAATTTCTTTCTAAAGTTGCTAAATCCTCCTCGAGTTCGTTTGAGATCCCTTGATAATGCTTTTACTTCTTTTAGTGAATTCCTTGAGCCTTAATTGTTTTTTTAGATAACCCCCTTTTGTTACTCTCATGTATTTCGATGTTAATATTTGGATTTGGTGTTGCACTTAGTGGTATGATTTCGGTGAAAGGGACAAGAATGCAACTCAATGTAAACCTTTAACTATTACTCAGTAATATTGTTGTTCGTTTTTGTTGTTGTTTGATAGTTGTTTATGTTCTGCTTGGTGCTCATATTCCATGTTAGGGAGCTGTTATTTTTTCAGATTTAAGAGCTGCTTTGGTGGTTCTACTTGGTGCTCATAAAAATTCAGAACATGGTTGGATGCATTTGTTCTTTGGGGATCGATTTTGCTGTCTGTTTTTCAGTCCAATGTGGGTGCATAATAGCTGTTGGAATCCGATGTTGATTGAAGTTGTCAACGACAAGCAAACTTTCAGCTTTTAGGTGAGGCTTGCTGTTGCATCTCTCGATCGAATTGGCGCCTTTTTTGATGATTTTTAGAGCTATTTGATGCTTTAATTAGCTCCTGTTGCCTATTAGCATTCTCTTTTCTTCCTTGAAGGTTGTCCATTTCTATAGTGTATAACATTCTATTTTATTATCGCTCATGTTAACTTTTCTTACATGCGTAGGGTAATCCACCCCTTATACTTATAAAATCAGAAGCAATCCTTTTGTAAAAAATTGAGTCACGTGTCCTTCTTTGAATAAAAGTAAGAATCATAATTTTCAGCCTTTCTCCACCCACGTTCTCTCCTTCAACGCCTATCAATTAAGTTTCAACCACACGTTCGGGGCTATGGCACCCATGTTATCTCCTTCAACTGTTTGCCAATCAATTAATTTTCAACTGGTGATACTAACCTGGGTGATGAGAGCGCTCCCGGTGACAATTCCCTAGCCGACCAATCCGATATCTGGTTCTCTCTCTCTCTCTCTCTCTCTCTCTCTCTCTCTCTCTCTCTCTCTCTCTCTCTCTCTCTCTCTCTCTCTCTCTCTCTCTCTATCTCATTGTTGACGCCTCACGCCATGACTTCCTCCATTAGCAGATCAGATGAAGTAGAGCATAATCTTAATATGTATGATGTTTTGTTTTGTTTTGGAATTAGGGATTTTTTCCCTTGCTTTCTACAAATTGGTTTATTCCTTTCCTTCTTCCTTTTTAATTTAGATTGTCCCTTGATTTTGTTAATCCGAACAGGGTTATGTATCAACTTTCAAATAGGGTTTTTGTTCCTCAAGAGGCGGAATTGAGCAGATTATCAAATTGAATCAGATTAAGGTATGCTATCTGCCTCTGATTTCAATCTTAGATTTAATTTTTATTTTGGGTTCTACCTAGGAATGCAACAACTGTAACACAATTAGATTTGATGAAAAATTCAAACATTAGAGACCCTGGTTTTTTGCACCTATTTTGTTTCTAATTTTTGAATTTCACAGCTTAATTAAGATGGTGATGAGCACATCGAATGCAAACCCGGTTAAATCCAGCCTAAGTTTGGATAAGAAGCATAAGTTGGTCTCTGACTGCATTGCAACGTTCAAATGCGATTCTAAATACCAAAATGACCACCGATTTCTCAAAATTTGGTTCCTCTATGTAATTCCCCAAATTTCCACTACATGGCACAATGATTTTTATGAATCTCCTTTTAAAATGCAATCTTTGACCCTCAATATATTTTATTTCTTCTGTTAGTATCGTTATAATATATCCTAATTTTGAGTTGTTCAGTTGCCCACTTTGTAGAGTGGTTGGGTATAATGTTAATTTGTAAATCTAAGTCTAAGTTACATTTTTTTGACTGCTTGTGAAATGTCCAATCTCATATTTTGTTTTCCGTGATCATACCCAGGGTTAAGATGTACGGAGTATCAATTATGTGTCTTCATATCTCGAACTTAACATGCATACAGAAGTAAAAGGCAAATTATTTTTGGTGCATTGGCATTGACAGATGATATTTTGCAAGTTTGATCCATTTAAGTTGAGGATCAAAATGCTTAGAGGTTGTATATGAATCGGGGTTTGTTAACATTGGGGTGTTGGACAAAAATGCGCGAATAATTGTACAACACATTTTATTTGATTTTTTAATATTTGAGTTCGACCCCTTTTGGTTATCCTCTTGATTCGAAGTCGTATCGATACCAAGATTTGAATGGTTTTGGTGATTTGGGCTGCACCTGAAATTTAGCGGGTTGCCTACGTATCTTTTGGAAGAGAATCAAGCCTTACGTAGTTCAGAGTGTTTTAGATTTTGTGTTTGGTTTGATTTGGATTTGGACTCGTTTTCTTGTATGCATCATAGGATGAAATTCAAGCCCACCTTCTAGGAAGGGTAGCTCGAACAACACTCCACCCGAGTAACCTGAGCCCACCTTCTCGGAAGGGTAACTCAAGTAACCCGCCTATCATTTGCATAGAAAACGATTTAATGTGGTGTCTGATTTGACTTAGAGGTTTGACTTAAAGGTCAATTTGGGGATCGTGATTGAACTCGTTTGTGAGTTTCCTACGTACCCTTTTGAAAAGGATAAAATCACACGTAGTTCTTGAAAATAACAAATTTGAATTTGGTATCTAGATTTTTTTGACGTCCTGGTCGTGACCGAACTCGACGAGCAGAAGCTTTGTATCGAGTTGGATGAGACACTTTGGATTTGATGGAAATTTGATATTTGGGACGACTTAGAGTCGAAAAGTGAATTTGAAGAGATTTGATTTGAAAGTTTGGATGTGACTGGACTCGGTGAGAATTTGTTTCACACCAAGTTTCCTACGTATCCACTTGTTTACTGGAATCAAGTCACCGTAGTTCGGGACAAAAAGGAATTTTGTATTTGGATCTGATTGTGCGATCATTTGAGAATGGTGATTGAACTTGACGAGCAGAAGCTTTGCATCGAGTTATAATGGACAATTTGAATTTGTTTTTGGCGATTGAACTCGACGAGCCTAAGCTTTATATCGAGTGTCCTACGTATCTCTTAGAAGAGAATCAAATCACCCGTAGTTCTTAACGAGAGGAATTTAATTTGTTTGGTTTTGACCTCATATCCATTTAAAGGGAATTTAGAGGTTAACGACTGTACCTGATATATTTTTAGGATTTAATATCGGGTTACCTACGTAGCCGTTTTTACGGCGTCAAGTCTTTACGTAGTTCTAAACGAACCGATTTGATTTTGTGGTTTTACCCTTTTGGTCGTTTGAGGACCGTGTGATTGAACCCGATGAGCTGTAGCTTTGTATCGGGTTTCCTACGTATCTCTTAGAAGAGAATCAAATCATTCGTAGTTCCTTTTGAAAACAAATTTGACTTAATTTGTAAACGGTGACTGAATTCGGCGTATTTGAAATTTTATACCGAATTTCCTACGTAACTCGTTAAAGAGTATCAAGTCTTACGTAGTTCTAAACGGAAACCAAGTTTATATTTGGTGAAACTTGATTTGAGGTTTGGACTCCGTTTTTGTTTAGGAGCCGACTTGAGATTGACCCACCCGAATTAATTGGCAAAGAATGTTTAACGAGTTTAATTATATATTTTAAATAAAACTCAAATTCTTAATTTATGCCGATTATAATTCGTATATTTTAGTGGGTCGGTTTTGTGATTAAACATAATTTCTTTCAAATGGGCAAGATATACACGTGCGTGTACTTGTCTTCATTGCCTACCATTTGTTCTTTACAGTGAACAAAGCCAAGCCCCTTATTTTTTTTATACTGACCATGCTCACTTCAATTTGATGGAGCCCAAACACCAGCCCAATTAATCCACCCATAGTTTAACATTTAGCCGAGCCCAGCTCTATACATTAATCAATTAGTGGATATGACTTTTTTTTTTATCTCTCCACAAGCTCAGCCTCACTTTCTCCCAAGTCCTAACCTAACGGTAGAGGACCAACGGCGGCGCTGCACTCTTTGATAGCAACAGGCAACCACCCTTCGACAGATAGCTCTGGCCTTGAGCGACTGAAACGGAAGAGGGTAGAGTTGGGGCGAAGCAAGGGAGGAGCGGGTTGAGCTGGGATGAAGCGAGGGAGGAGTGGGTCGAGTTCCAACAACCCAAAACGTACCTCTGCTGATCAAAGATGTCAAGAATTCGTCCGAAGAAAGGGCGCCATAGGTTTGTTTTCCTCCTTCCCCCTTTAATTTGTCCTCAATTTGACCCAATTTGGATGGTTTAGGTTTTGGAGGACAAAAATTAGGGTTGATTTTAATCGTTTACAATTTGGGGGTTTTTGTTTGGGCTTTTGATTTGAGTAATTGCCAGAAGGAATAGTAAAATCCAGCGCTCGGGATGCTTAAGAGGGGCCAGAAGTTCCTGATTCCGACCGGGTGAAGGGTTGGGAGGCGAAGCATGGCTCAGCATAGTTCTGCACATGCCGTGACATCCCCAGGAGCGAGTTTCATCTCGCTTGTTTCCATTAGGTATGTCTCGACCTCTTCTCCAAAGTTTTAAGTCCTTAATTGATTCTTCTTTCAACTGAGAACTTAGTTTTGGCCCTCAAAATTTCAACTGTCTGCTTTCTTTTTCTTCTGCACTTAGTAAATTTTGGGCTTTTTGAAGCACTTGCAATTTGGTAGCAATTAGGGAGAACTTGTGCCTCAATTTAGTTTTATGTCTTTGGGTCCTCTGCATTTTTTGTCTGGATTTGAGAAGCACCCTGGCAGACTTAATGAACTTGCTAAGTCTGTTAGAATTTCGACAGCACTTCGACCCTATAGAGTATACTCGCGACCTATTACGTGGTACACCCCAGGTAAGAAAGTTAAATCTTTCAAACCCTTAAGGAGTGCAACACTAGGCGTGAGTATGTAAACCCGAGCCGGGGTGGATGCTCTCAACCTATTACGTGATGGTCTCTAGGCGAAAGAACATACTTTCGAGCCTATTACGAGTCCAAACACTAGGTGAGAGCATGTGAACCCAAGCCTGGATCCTCTCCATTGTAATGCTTGTTTGTTCCTGCAAAACAAAGAAAAGAAGAGAAGACAGACTTCTACCCCTGTTTTGTCCTTGTTTCTTCTTGCTGATTTTTGAATTGGTTTTGTATGTTGCTGCAGGTGTACCCAGGAGACAGAAGAGACCCAGCCCAGAAAGGAAGAGGAAAAGGAACCCCTTTTTGAGGGCAGAGATTGTGTTTGCTGATGTTGGGAAGAAAGGAAGAAAACTGCCAGTAAGCTACAACTCCATGTCTAGAGCCAGGAAGAGGAAATCAGCCCTTTCTTGCAACACAATTTCCTTTTATAGGGTGAATCTAGAGCAGTTATCTGATAAACCCCACTTCCCCACTTTACCTGTACAGTTTTTTCATGTACGTGTGTAACCTCTATATGAGCAGTTTTGGTTTTGTTATAACTGTTTATATGTGGATTGGGCCTCATTTGGTTTCCTGGGCCTTTGGAAGAAAACTTGCATATCCATATTTTCTGACAAATTTTAATCCAAGTCATTTGTTGGCCATTCTTCTATTTAAATAATGAATCTCAATTAAATTAATCAAAATTTGATACATGATTAATTTAATATGAAATCATTATTATTTCAAAGTTGCGAAAATTTACCCTCCAACAGTTGCCCCCCGAACTTTGTGCGTGCGTGCGAGGTGTCGAGCACGTTCAAAGTTCGATATTGTGCTATTTGTGCACTGTTTTTGTTTCTACCGGACCTGGCTTAAGAAAGCCTTTTTTATTTTTATTTTTTTGCTTGATTCGTAGTCCGAAGAAAATTTGAGTTTAAATTGTACCGATTAAAATTGATCAAATAAGAAAATCAATTCTACTTAGAACTTGCTTATGACCAATACGATACAATATGGTACGAGTATGTGAGAGTCGGAAAGATTTTCCTTCTCAGAATTTGATTTTTGCTTTTATGGCTTTTCCTCCAGTTTGACTTTTGAACTTTCAAACCGATTGGATTTTTTGTTTGAGTCAATTTTGGTTTTGACTTTTCGCCGATCTTTTGGCTTTTGGCTGATTTGATTTTTGGCTTTTAGTCGGAGATTTTCGACTTTAAGCTGAATTTGGATTTGAAGATTTTCTTGTGAGGGACAAGAATTTGGTTTTGACGACTTGGAGTCGTAGGATTGAACTTTTGTCTTCTGACCGATCTCAGTTTGATTTCCGGTCTTAGACTGAATTTGGTTTTGACGACTTGATGTCGTGGGCTTGGCTTTTGTAACCTTTGTGGTTGAAGCTTTGCGATCAAAATCTCATATGAGATGATTTTGAAATTTATACCCATACCATTTGAATCCAAGATATTTGGTGGCTTTTTTTCTTTGAGTTTTGAGTTTTGAGTTTTGGGGGTTTTGAATGACCATACATATGCAAATAATGTAAGCCAATTTCTGTTTGAGAGGGTTTTGAGAGGCTTAGGCCTTTTTGACTTTGAGAGAGAAGAAAACATTGACCATTTGAGTAGTCAAGTTTTGAAGCAACTTTTGGTTTAGGGTTCCTTGGAAGGAAATTTGGATTTATAGGACTTGAATTGACTATCACATTTGGACGTGATAATCAAAGTCGGGAAAAATTAGGCATAGGCCTTTTGTTTCACTTTTTGTGAGAATGTCTTTGAAAGACAAAATTTTCTCTCTCGCTTTTCCCTTGGCCTCATTTTCAGTATAGGCACAAAACATGCAAGTCTTTAGACCATACTTGATTTTTCTCCTTGTAGTTGAGACAATGCTCATTTGACTACAAAACAGAGGATTTGACTTCTTTTTCTTCTTTGCTGAGAAAAGAAGATGATTTGTTTGTTTTTGTAGCTGCACCTAGCACTTTGACTAAGCTAGACTGCCTACGTACCCCCTTTCGGAGGGATCAAGCCGCTCGTAGTTCTTTGTGAACCCATTTTTCATATGCTTCCGGGTTGTTTGATTTTCGGACTAATTTCAAGTCCACCTTTTTTTATATGCATCACTCGAGTTACTTGAGCACACCTTCTAGGAAGGGTTTCCCAAAACTCGACTATCATTTGCATACCGGGATTTCTTTTTTTTTTTTTTTTTTTTTTTTACCGCATCATTCAAATCACTCGGGCCCACCTTCTAGGAAGGGTTTCCCGAATAACCTGACTATCATATGCGAACCCGGAAACTTTTTTTTTTTTTTTTTGCCGACTGAATTTGACACATATATATTTTTTTTATGTCAAACTTCCTACGTACCCCTTGTTGGGGATCAAGTCTTAACGTAGTTCTAGGCAGAACTATTTGCTTTTCCACCTTGGAAGGTACTTGATCATTTTGACACCCTTACTTGACTTTAGGTGTCCATGATTTGGTTGAGCTTATGGACGAGAACTTTTGACTGTCTCTTCCGGAGCTCTTGCTTTTGGTCCTTTTCATTTGGACCTTCTTGCTTCTAGACTCATCAAGCTTTCCGAGCCTTTCAAATATCGGAGCTTTAGATTCTCCACTTGTCGAGGCTATACTAAGCCTTTGAAACACTGAAGATTTGGATGCTTCATTTGTTGAGGCTAACTCGAGTCTTTCAAATACGGAAGATTTCGGTGCTTCACATGTAGAGGCTAGATCAACCCTTTTAAACACCGAAGATTTAGGAGTTCCACTTGAAGCTGTCTCGAGCCTTTCGAATGCAGACACTCTCGGCTCTATCACATTTGTAGTTAGAACACCCTCCTCATATGAGATTTGGAAATTTTTGACACAAGCCTCCTCGATGAGTTTTTGTGGCGCTTTACCCTTAAAAGAGGGTTTTAGCTTTTGCACTCGAACTTTATGCTTCTTGTGCATTTTGGAAGCTTCACCGAAGCTTGATTTCTTTCCCTTTGATTTCTCTTTTGATTTTGAGGAGGGAATTTGCTGATTGGAGCAACGAGTAATCTTTTCAACTCTTGCTTCCTTTTCGCACATGTCATCGGTCCATGAGACCATATAACATTGAGCGATTTCTTTGGCTTTCAAAGACCCCTTTTTTGAAGCGTCATCTTTCACCAACACTTTGAGAGGCAATAAAACCGTGGGGCTGCCCCCAGCTTCAATAGCCATAGAAGACACTCTTTTCGTTTGAGAAGACCCTTGGAGTGAGGGAGTGCACTCTGCCACATCTACCGTTGAAATGGTATTTGATGAAACTGCTTGAGCTGAGGATGTTGCCCCCTCGATTTCAATTTCTCCTTTTTTAACCATCTCCTCTATGATGTCTTTGAAGACGTAGCAGTCGTTGATTGGATGACTAACGAGTTGATGGTACGAGCAGTATTTTGGATCACGCGTTTTGCCAACCTCTTTTGGCCTTTTTGGCTCCGGGAGTGTTAACATTTTAGCACTCACCAATTCATCGAATATCCCTTGCACATCATTAACGTCAAAAGGATATTTCTTTTACCTTCTTTCATGAAGGGTGAGTCTATTGACTGGCTCCTTGACTTTCTCTTTTCTTTGAGCTTTAGAACCATTTCCGTTACTGGACTCTCGATCATGTTTAGCGAAAGTCGCCATAGACTCTTCTTCTTCTTGTAGCTCATTGCCATCATTTTTGTTTGCCTCGCTATCTTGAGGCCATTTGGATTCTCGTGCTAGCTGTTTTTCAACATTGCACGTTTTAGACACCAACTCATCAAATGAACGAGGCTCGGCACTTCCAACATGTACCGCTAATTCCGGTATTAAGTTGTTGGTGCACATTTGAACACAAGCTTGTTCACTTAATTTTTCATGGCATTGGAGTCTTATACTTCTCCATTTGGCGATGAAATCGTTGGCGAGCTCATTAGACCTTTGATAGGTGTTTGCAAGATCCATAATAGAAACTCTTGCTTTCGAGCTCACAAACTGAGCTAGGAACTCTCTTTGTAGATTGTCCCATGTTTGAATCGACCCTGGTTGAAGTTGAATGTACCAAGTGAATGCCGATCCCTTTAAAGATTGAACGAATTGCCTAATTAATAAGGCATCGTTTAAGGCGGTTTCACCACAAGCAGAATAAAAATGAGCTAGGTGCTCGTGGGGTGAACCGTGAAGGCCATCGAACTTCTCAAAGCTCGGTCTTTGGTAGCCTGTGGGAAATGGCATCGAATCATAGTGTGCTGGATACGGCTTTCTATATCCAAGCACTGTCGGATTTTGTGATGCATATGCTTCTTTTATCCCTTGAGCGATCATCTCTTTGATTTCTTGTGGAGAGATCGACGTGCTACCGCTTGAACCTTCACCATTTGGCCTTGATTGCTCTTGTCTATTTTCTTGAGCTTGAATATTGATTTGAGCGATGAGTGATGCAATTTGGGCATCTTTCTCATCAAGCTTTCTTTGCAACTCTTGAAGCTGCTCTTCGACACTCTGTGTGCTAGTAGTCAATACCGGCATCACATTTGGTCTATCTTGTGAGGTTTTTGCTTGAGATTCAACCGTTGAAGTATTTGAACTTGTTGGCTTCAACCGGTCTTCATCTTTTGCATCCTCTTTGGAGACATGACATGTTTCTTGAGCCTTCTTGCCTTTCTTGGATCTTGAAGGCTTAACCTTTATGGCTATGGGTTCCGCTTCTTCCAAGTATGAGGTCATGTTGACTTGTACAACCTCTTTCGGATAGATAGGCATAGAGCCAACGAGGATCTCTCTTTGCGAAGCCACTAAGGGAATTTGACCTGCCCCCTGCGATCTAAGAAGATCTTTTGCAAGAGTTGCATTGGCTCGCTCTAAAGCTGATGAACGAGCTAGCACAATAAGAGGTCTTTGCTTGCCGCGTTGAGATCCACACTTGCGTCCCCTTCTCTTCATGATTTTGTTTGCCTTCTTGGCAATAGAGACGGGTGGTGCGGAAGTTGCGACTGCCCCCTCATTCTTTTTTATGACATGAATGATGGGCATTTGAGTGACTTTAATAGTGGGCTTCATGCCATTATAACCAACTTCCTGCATTATGATCTTTTGGCAGTTAGGATGGTCGTTGAGCTTGCTATCGCCGAGTCGGGTGATCTTGACCTTCCTGCCCCCATGGCTTGGAAGGGTTGTAGGCTTCATGCCCCTTTCCCCTAAAAGCGTTGCGGGAGAACTGGACACCCACTTGGCAACGGTCTGATTCTCCGGAGCTTGAAGAGCCCCAAAGACATTGTTGATCGGGACCTTTGTAAATAACGAGCCCCGAGTGATGTCAAGGTGAGCTTCAAATGACCGTTTCTTGATCCAACGACCCCCTTTGATGATGAAGGTAGCTAGAAGCTCGTTGAAATTGACAATCACTTTTGGTGCCATTTCCCTTGCAATCAAAATAAATAGGCAAACATTAGTATCGACTAAAACTAAGAGATGAAAAGGCAAAAAGGGTCCCACTGGGCGTGCCAAAAATATGTTGGACAAAAATGCGCAATAATCGTACAACACATTTTATTTGATTTTAAATATTTGAGTTCGACCCCTTTTGGTTATCCTCTTGATTCGAAGTCGTATCGATACCAAGGTTTGAATGGTTTTGGTGATTTGGGCTGCACCCGAAATTTAGCGGGTTGCCTACGTATCTCTTGGACGAGAATCAAGCCTTACGTAGTTCAGAGTGTTTTAGATTTTGTGCTTGGTTTGATTTGGATTTGGACTCGTTTTCTTGTATGCATCATAGGATGAAATTCAAGCCCACCTTCTAGGAAGGGTAGCTCGAACAACACTCCACCCGAGTAACCTGAGCCCACCTTCTCGGAAGGGTAACTCAAGTAACCCGCCTATCATTTGCATAGAAAACGATTTAATGTGGTGTCTGATTTGACTTAGAGGTTTGACTTAGAGATTTGACTTAGAGATTTGACTTCTCCAAAGTCTTAAGTCCTTAATTGATTCTTCTTTCAACTGAGAACTTAGTTTTGGCCCTCAAAATTTCAACTGTCTGCTTTCTTTTTCTTCTGCACTTAGTAAATTTTGGGCTTTTTGAAGCACTTGCAATTTGGTAGCAATTAGGGAGAACTTGTGCCTCAATTTAGTTTTATGTCTTTGGGTCCTCTGCATTTTTTGTCTGGATTTGAGAAGCACCCTGGCAGACTTAATGAACTTGCTAAGTCTGTTAGAATTTCGACAGCACTTCGACCCTATAGAGTATACTCGCGACCTCTTACGTGGTACACCCCAGGTAAGAAAGTTAAATCTTTCAAACCCTTAAGGAGTGCAACACTAGGCGTGAGTATGTAAACCCGAGCCGGGGTGGATGCTCTCAACCTATTGCGTGATGGTCTCTAGGCGAAAGAACATACTTTCGAGCCTATTACGAGTCCAAACACTAGGTGAGAGCATGTGAACCTAAGCCCGGATCCTCTCCATTGTAATGCTTGTTTGTTCCTGCAAAACAAAGAAAAGAAGAGAAGACAGACTTCTACCCCTGTTTTGGCCTTGTTTCTTCTTGCTGATTTTTGAATTGGTTTTGTATGTTGCTGCAGGTGTACCCAGGAGACAGAAGAGACCCAGCCCAGAAAGGAAGAGGAAAAGGAACCCCTTTTTGAGGGCAGAGATTGTGTTTGCTGATGTTGGGAAGAAAGGAAGAAAACTGCCAGTAAGCTACAACTCCATGTCTAGAGCCAGGAAGAGGAAATCAGCCCTTTCTTGCAACACAATTTCCTTTTATAGGGTGAATCTAGAGCAGTTATCTGATAAACCCCACTTCCCCACTTTACCTGTACAGTTTTTTCATGTACGTGTGTAACCTCTATATGAGCAGTTTTGGTTTTGTTATAACTGCTTATATGTGGATTGGGCCTCATTTGGTTTCCTGGGCCTTTGGAAGAAAACTTGCATATCCATATTTTCTGACAAATTTTAATCCAAGTCATTTGTTGGCCATTCTTCTATTTAAATAATGAATCTCAATTAAATTAATCAAAATTTGATACATGATTAATTTAATATGAAATCATTATTATTTCAAAGTTGCGAAAATTTACCCTCCAACATGGGGAATTGTTTTTTTCAGGCTATAGAGATTGGCAAGACTATAAATGGTATTAGGAGACATGGTGCGAAACAGATTCGTCATCTTGCTCGCGAACTGATCGAGCAAGGAACTTGTGCTCTTACTGCTAAGGAATTTAGTTATAGAAATGGAATAAACAAGCATACTTAATTGGTCCAGTGTGTTGTAGGAGGAAATCGAGTATGGAAATAAAATATAAATAAATCACAGCAAACCAGATTCCGTCCCTTGCAAATAATTACAAGACCTCCTCCTGATACAGCAGCGGGAAGTCAGGATCGATCCACGAGGAAGCGTGTCAGCGTATCCTAGGCAGCGGTGAAATCTCACGGAAGTCGACCACAGATGTCCTCGATCTCGACTAGAGTTAGTCGACAGAAGATCGGACCAGTCGAGCAAAGTGCAGCAGCAATCACCGGTTCTCGTCGATCTCAACTAGGGCTTACTCGAGATCGAGTAGGCTTCGTCGACGTCGAGTTGAGCTTTGTCGAGCACCTGCACACAGAAGCTACAATGACCTTGATCGAGAATCAGTAACTCGATATCGACGAGTGCTATTCGATATCGAGGAGACAGAGAATAAAACGACAGTAAATAAAAACAATTGCTTTGGGGTTTCAACTAAACTGTATGTAAAAGAACTTCCAAGATTGGGGTTTGCAACAACGATAACCAAGCATGCATAAGGCACGAATAAAACAGATAATCATGTGAATCGCATCAAAGGACTAAGCTTTCGCCTTTTCCAACAATTAGACAACTTTTTCAAGAGACCCTAATTGTCTCTACTGATTTTATGTTTACAATCCAAGTTGTTAGCATGGACCTCCATTAGATGGGTAATAAACACATAACAAGTAGTAGATGCTTAAAACATGATAAAAGTCGGATCTTTACCTCAAACACGCATGGCTATCGTCGGGCTCGCCCCAACCCTAGAAGTGGGTGAACTACTCGCGCTTTATCGCAACTTCAGACATTGATTGATTGAAAGAAAACTAATTGCATTAAAATAAACCAAAGTTTACAACTGCTTGAAGCCAATTCTGCTCTCGCTTCACAACTCCAATCGGCCGCTCACTCTCTCTCTCTCTCTACTTCTCCTACTTACTTCTCTCTGAAATTGAATGAGTAGAAATCAGCCCCCTGGGCTTTATTTATAGGCTTCTAAACCTTGCTACTCAAGGATAGAAATCTTTATCTATATCTAAAACTATATATAAAAAACTTAATGATAAATAAATGGAAATAAAGGAATTAAATCTAAAATAGGGAAATATATCTAAAAGTCTTTTAATGGATAGATCTTCTCTTTCCTTGATGTATCTTGATAGATCGGATAGAATCAGCAAACTTCGAGCCCAAGGAATCCCAATCCGAGTAGAACTCCCCAAAACGTGTTATGCGGTTTCTGTAGCCGTCGTCGTTCTCGAGTAGAGCCTACTCGATCTCGACTAGGAGTGTCGTCGACTGGGCTTGGCTCGTCGTCTCGGCTAGCTGGTCTTCGACATGGCTCGGGCTTGGCTCACAGGTTTGTTCGATCTCGAGTGCTCCTCGTCGACATCGAGTAAGAATGGGTCGTCGACTAGTGTGGCTTGGGCTGGTCGGACAAGTCTTCTCGATGTGCTCGGCCATGCTCGGACACAGGCTCCTAGGGCTCCTCGATCTCGACAATGGTCTTGTCGATCTCGAGTAGGATGTCCGGCTTCCTTGTCAGGTCGGGTAACTTGTCTTCGATTCCGGGTAGTCTCTTCCTAGATCCGGATAATCCCTCCTTGGTTCCGGATAATCTCTCCTTGGCTCCTCGACATGTGCTCTTCGACTAGGGTGTGTCTAGGCGTGATTCGTCGAGATCGACTAAGGTTTGTCGATGTCGAGTAGCTTCGAGCTCCGGTTCTTGCTTCTTGGTTTTCTCCCGAAATGGTTCCATATTCTGCAATATTAAACAGAAACTTATGTAGACCTCCATTTTTGACAAATAAACATATACTACATAATTCCGACATATTCTCAACCCGAAATATGCAAAATGTAAAGATTATGGAACTAAAATATGCATAAAGACAAGACTACTTTAGAGACATCAAATCACCCCATACTTAGACTTGCTTGTCCTCAAGCAATAACCAAACAATAACCAAGACCTACAACACATCCTTCAAGTCTTCGCCTTTGTCAAAAGAAACATCTCAAGTAGTAGCAATGTAAGACAAGTGAATTTAACGTCATCACACATATATCAGCGATCCATAGGCATAGGCAGTATAAATCCAACCTCACAGGGATAATGTGTTTACACTCAACTCTCCATGTGTTTAGGCTATGAAGATCAACTCTCAACTCGATTCCATATACAATCTCATAAACATTGCAATTTAAACATAAATCCACTTCGCAACCAATTATGAAAATGCAACAAGAAATATCAGGAGGACTTCGCTCAATAGAAGTCTTCAAAGAAGATTCTATTCGGCGGGGTTGTAATGGGGCTTGGTAAGAAATAATAAGGTATGGAATTATTTGGTCATGTGGTGCTTAACAAAATTTGGGAATCAAGACTCCTAAATCTCCAACACAACCAAACCATAACTTCTCAATCATATGCATTAACCCAAACTCTCCAATTTATCTGAATAAAGTATGTAACCTTTCAAACTTTCTCAACCTCTCCAAATCATGCATATTGCGAATAATGAAAGAAATAAGGTAAATTTGGCTCATGCACTTTATTCGCAATTACAAACTATATTTTTATCTTTTTGCTTTTGATACGGGGTTAGCCGTGGGTTGGTCCGATCTTCGACAACAAGCAAGAACTGAACAAGAAAAGCAAGAACTCGATCAAGATCAATCAAGAACAGCCAAGAATCAATAAAGACGCAGCAAGATTCACCAAGAACAAGGGTTCTTGATGTCGACACTAAACAAGAATGACAAAGACTCGATAAAGATAGATAAAGACTCGAAAATGAATGCAAGAATGGAAAGACACGACCTGATAAGGACTGAGTCGATCTATGTAGCACAAGATAAAGACCCCAGGCCTCCTCAGAGGGTAGGAACCAATACCAATGCCTACACAACCCGCCTCTACAATCCGACACAATCAAGCGGACAACTTGAAGCACCAGAAGGGGGCTTGTGAATACTAGGATCACCAAGTCTTGCGAAGTTGACGAACACAAAGCAAACCAAGCTGAGATTATCAATCGGTTGAGATCACGAAGAGCACAGCTCTATTCGGTCTGATCTCTCTCTCTAAAGTGTTTCACACGTTTTGAGAAGAATAACTTGTATTATGAATGTTCCAATTGTTCTACAAGGCTGAAATCGAAATATATAGGGAACTAAGGCCTGTTGGCCGGCCTAACTAGATAGAAATAGATAGATCTACTTTCTAATGGGCTTTAAAATAAATCTAAGAACAAAAATAAATAAGGTCTCTAAAAAGAATGACTAAAAAAGCCCAATTCAGCCCAATAGAACACTTAAGCTGAAAAGGGTTTCCAACACTTAGAATATTTCGGCCTAAGCATTTCTAAGGTGGCTCGGCCTCTATTTGTGCTCCAATGCACATGTATGTCTTCAATGTAGGCTCGGGGAGTTGAACCTTGCTCGAGAACAAAGTGTGAGTGACGAATAGGAATGAGTCTCTCTGAAGCTTCTTTGCTCTAGCTCGAGTCATTGGTCCTTCTCCAAGAATGATGGGTGTGTCTGGAGCTGTAGAAGATGGTCCCGCATCAACCTCCCCTTCTTGAAAAGGATTCGCCCACGAATCCAAGTCCTCATCCACAGCGAAGTAAGGGATTAGATCGGCGACGTTGAATGTAGCGCTCACGCCCATGTCTCCAGGAAGCTCCAATTGGTAGGCATTTTCGCCCACTCTCTTCTTGATCCGAAATGGTCCATCACCACGCGGCGACAGCTTGTTCTTCCGGGCTTCTGGAAACCGCTCCTTCCTTAAGTGCACCCATACAAGATCTCCAGGCTGAAAAGTGACCAAGCGACGTCCTTTGTTGGCCTTGTTAGCATTGTATTCAGCCTTTAGCTTCAGCTTCTCTCGAGTTCGTTCATGCAGCTCCTTGATGAACTCGACATGCTTACCTGCCTCAAATGATTCTTTGTCTCTCATAGGATATGGAGTAAGATCAAAAGGGGTTAGTGGATTAACACCATACACACATTCAAATGGACTGATTTTAGTAGCTGAATGTATGGTTCTGTTATATGCAAATTCCACATGAGGTAAGGCTTCTTCCCAAAGTTTCAAATTCTTCCTAATAATGGCTCTAAGGAGTGTTCCAAGTGTTCTATTAGTCACCTCAGTTTGGCCATCAGTTTGGGGGTGGCTAGAAGTAGAGAATAGCAATCTAGTTCCCAATTTATTCCATAAAGTACGCCAAAAATGACTCAAGAATTTCACATCCCTATCACTAACAATAGTTTTAGGCACACCATGCAACCTAACTACTTCTCTAAAGAATAGATTAGCAACATTGGTAGCATCGTCAGTTTTGTGGCATGCAATGAAATGAGCCATTTTAGAGAACCTATCCACTACCACAAATATAGAATCTCTCCCCTTCTTAGTTCTAGGCAACCCAACTATGAAATCCATGGATATGTCTTCCCAAGGGGCTGATGGGGTTGGTAGTGGTGTATAAAGGCCATGGGGCATAAGCTTAGCTTTGGCTTTAATGCAATCTATGCATCTCTTAAGGCAATGTTCTACATCCCTAAGCATATGTGGCCAATAGAAGTGTGATTTCAGTGTGTTATATGTCTTATCTCTACCAAAATGTCCCATTAATCCACCACTATGGGCTTCACTAACAAGTAATAATCGTAGAGAACATCTAGGAATGCACACTTGATCTTTTCGAAATAAGAATCCTTCATGTATATAAAAGCTGTCATTAGGACCTTTTTCTAAGCATTTTCGAAAATGATCTCCAAAATCCAAATCAGATTCATACAATTCCTTTATGTAAACAAAACCTAAGACTCTAGAATCCAAAGTGGTTAAAAGCACACGTCTTCTAGCTAAAGCATGAGAATCGAAATCAGCTATTAGAGCATGTCTCCTAGATAATGCATCTGCAACCACATTGTCTTTGCCTTTCTTATATTTAATCACATAAGGAAATGTTTCAATGAATTCCATCCATCGTCCATGTCTCCTATCAAGTTTATCTTGGCTTTTAAAGTGTTTTAAAGATTCATGATCAATCCTAAGAATAAACTCGCTAGACCATAGATAGTGAGACCATGTCTTAAGTACTCTAAACAATGCATACAATTCCTTATCATAGGTAGAGTAATTAAGACAAGCACCTTTCAACTTCTCAGAAAAGAAAGCAATAGGCTTACCTCCCTGCATAAGGACTCCACCAATTCCAACTCCGCTAGCATCACACTCTACTTCAAAGGGCTGAGTAAAGTCCGGCAAAGCTAATAGAGGTGCGTGAGTGAGCTTGTCCTTAAGGGTGTTGAATGCTTCCTCCTGAGCTGCTCCCCATGTGAATTCACTCCGCTTTTTCGTGAGCTCAGTGAGGGGTTCCGAGATGGTGCTGAAATCTCGAACAAATCGACGATAGAAGCTCGCCAATCCTTGGAAGCTGCGTACATGGCCGATGTTGGTGGGTGTTGGCCACTCCTGGATCGCCTTGATCTTAGCCTCATCGACACGCAGTCCTTTCGAACTCACTACAAATCCAAGAAAAGACACTTGTTCATGACATAATTCACACTTCTTTAAATTAGCATACAAGCGTTCAATTCTCAGCGTTTTAAGCACTTCTCTAAGATGTGATTCATGTTCATTAAGAGATTTGCTATAAATCAGAATATCATCAAAATAAACAACAACAAATCTTCCAATGAAATCTCGAAGCACATGATTCATTAAACGCATAAAAGTGCTAGGAGCATTAGTTAAACCAAAAGGCATAACCAACCACTCATATAACCCAAGCTTAGTCTTAAAGGCTGTTTTCCATTCATCACCTTCTTTCATTCTAATTTGATGATAGCCACTTCTAAGATCAATTTTAGAAAATATAGAAGCTCCATGTAACTCATCTAGCATATCATCTAATCTAGGAATAGGGTGACGATATTTGATAGTAATGTTATTAATAGCCCTACAATCTACACACATTCTCCATGATCCATCTTTCTTAGGGACTAATAACACAGGCACAGCACACGGACTTAAGCTAGTTCGAATATAACCCTTGTTCAACAGTTCCTGGACTTGGGTTTGGACCTCTTGGGTCTCAGTGGGATTCATACGATACGCAGGTCGATTAGGCAGTGCAGCCCCTGGAATAAGATCAATTTGATGCTCAATTCCACGAATAGGGGGTAGACCTGGTGGTATGTCATCGGGAAACACATCTTTATACTCCTCAAGTACAGCGAGTATATTGGCTGGAAGAGAAGCTTTAAGCTCTTCACTCAACATATTCAAGCTCTTAATGAGATGCATAAGGGTGGTTTCTCCATCCGCAAATTCGTCTAAAAATGTACTCTTGGAAGCCATTAGTACACCTTTAGGCCGAGTTTGAGGATCCACTTGGCTCGACTGAGCCTCCTGATCTAACTCACCTTTACTTACCTTGCGCTTCTCAATCTCGTCAGCCACTTGTGTTGGCGTCATGGGTTTGAGAACAACGTTTTTCCCCTGAAATGTAAAGGCATATCGGTTAGAATGACCATCATGTTGGACCTTACGATCAAATTGCCAAGGACGGCCTAAAAGAATGTGACAAGCTTGCATAGGCACAATATCACATAAAACATCATCTTCATAATGTCCTAGCTTAATATGCACTTTAACTTGTCTATGAACTCTTAATAAACCACAATCATTCATCCAATGCAATTTGTAAGGTCGGGGGTGTTGGACAGTAGGTAAATGTAATTTGTCAACCATTTCTTGACTAGCTAAATTACAGCAACTACCTCCATCAATGATCACATTTACAACCTTTCCTTTAACTAGACAACGAGTATGAAACAAGTTTTCCCTTTGATTATCTTCACATGGTGTAGGAACAACACTTAAAACTCTCCTAACAATCAAAGATTCTCCATGTTCATATTCAACCTCATTATCATCATTTTCATAACAAACAAGGTTTAAGTTCTGATCATTGTCATTAGCATGCTCATCCGGTTCATCACAAGAATTTTCAGATTCATATTCTCCAAATTGATTAACCATGAGCGTTTTCTTATTAGGGCAATCCTTCATATAATGTCCTCTACCTTGGCATTGAAAGCATACGATATCTCTAGAACGAGTAGTAGAAGGATTAGGATTACTCCCTTTGGGACCAGTAGATGTCCCAGACGATTCACGTCCATTCCATGGACCCTTTCCTTTGTCGAGGGGCTGTTGAGGTGCTCGGCTATCTCCTCTCCCTTGGGGCTGGCTTGGTCGATCTCGTGAACCACCCTCACCACGCCATTGGGACTGATTTGGCCGAGGTTGGCGCCATTGGGGCTGTTGGCCACTCGACATTCTTCCTTGGCTCTTGTAACGTTGTCCCTTTTCTACTTTAATTGCTAAATGTAACAAATCAGTAGGAGTAGTATAGGGAAAATAATCAATCTCATGAGCTAAAGCGGGATGCAATATCCTAAGATATCTAGCATTGGTATCTTCATAAGGTTCATTCACATTAGCTCGAGCCATAGTTTCTTGCATAAGATTAAATGTTTCCTCAACAGTTTTATTTCCTTGCTTAAGATTTTCTAATCTTTGCCTAAGCTCTCTAGCATAATGTTGAGGTACAAATCGATTTCTCATTAATGCTTTAAGTTGTTCCCAAGAAGCGATAGGTGCATCAAGAGCTCTTCTCCTTTCTTTAACTAAGTTATCCCACCAAATTAAAGCAAAGCCTGTGAACTCTAAAGTAGCTAATTGCACCTTTTTAGCATTAGAGAAATTATGACAACTCCAAATCTGATCCATTTTAGTTTCCCAATCAATATAAACATCCGGATCAGTTTTACCTTCAAAAGGAGGAATCTTTACCTTGACCTTACCTATGCCGTCCTCGTCATTGTATCTAGGTGGTCGGTTCTGATTTCCTCTTTGATTCCGTCTCGGACGCTGCTCCCAATACTCCTCTTCTCGGAAGTCATCATCTTGCTCCGAGTAGTAGAAGTGCTCCTGGAAGCCTCGACCTCTTCCCCTTCCTTGTCCTTGACCTTGCACATTAACAAACCCATTATTCCGATCATTTCTCCCACCTCGTGGAGAGTTGTTTTCATTGAATAAAGGATTTTCTAAATTGACATGAGGATTAGGATTAGGGATAGGATTTACGACCTCTCTTTCATCATTAGGCGTCTCGTCACGCCTTGGATTTCCCTGACCACCCACCGTGTTAGAGCCACTCGGCCTAGCTTCTAAGGCTGTCAATCGATCTAGAATGGCCGTCAAGGTGTTGGTGAGGTTGTTGAATTGCTCGGGTGTCACAGTAGCACTCGAGTTACCCTCATTGTTGGGGTTGTTAACACCATTGTTTCCCTGATTGTTAGACATGATAACAAAGACAAAGAAACACAGAACTAAGTTAAGGTTAGTAAAAACTTATAAAACAGCTCACAATTGTGTTTCGCTCACACTCCCTCTCAGATTGATATATCACGCTTGCTAGGGCAATCCGCTTTGGGCAAATCAACTACCAAGCAAAAACAAGGCAATCAAGGTATGTAATGAATGAAACAACGCAGGAGAGTACTCAACAAGGGCTGTAGAGAACTCGATGTAAGCAACAAACTTAGATCCAAGCAAAACAGATGGGAAATTGCAAGGAATCACTCGACACAAACTAAGGTGCACTCGACAAGGGTCTAATGCACTCGACACACACAAAAGTGAACTCAGTAAGGACTGTGATCACTCGACACAAGCTGTTATGTACTCGACACAAAGAAAAAAGAAAGAGAAATAAAAGAAAACTTGGAAATTTACCTCTTTTGATTGAAAACCTTTAAGTTATGACGTTGTAGTTGCAGGGTAGGGTTTCAATTTTGTGGAGGTGTATGTGTTTGGGATAGGGTATGTCGACTAGGGCTGATAAGAAGGGGTTCACCAATTGTCCTTTGTGAGCTTTCTTGCACTAGATCAACAAACACTTTCCTCTTTTTTTTTTTTTGACTTACTCTTACCCCTAGTGAATTTTATCCTCCTAGGTCCAAGCTTTAATGTGATTTTCGAAACTGATTTTTTTTTTTTTTTTTTTTTTTTTTTTTAAATATGAAACTAATGAAAGAAAAGACTCAAATTAATGTATAGGACTCGAAAATCTGGTATAGATGGTGATAAAAGATAAAATTTCAGCCCTATTGATAGATTTATATAGATGAGGCTTTTGCTATCTTTGGTAAGTGGATCTATCTATAGCTTTAAAGATAAATGATAGATAAATAGGAATTATATCTACCAAAAATCAGATTTATGATAAAAGCAATAGATAAATAGGATTTAGATAAAAGATATATCAAAATTCCCAAAGATAGAACAAAGGATAGAAAAGATAAACAAACTAGGGTTTGTCTTTGTGTGGAGGCTGATTTTCGGCCAAGCTAGACTTATGGGGACAAAGATTGCCGTCGGCTCTAGGGTGAACACAAGGGCTGTGCACACGGCTTGGTCGACTCCACTGGTCTCGGCTAGGCTTTGTGTTTAGGCTATGCAACCACAAACAATCACAAACTCAAGATTAGTGCAATAATCAAATAAAGAAACAAGAAGTAAAAGACCAAAACAAGAAAAGGACTCTTTTTTTTTGTGGTTTTTGTGTTTAGAAAAGAAAAAGACTCAATCTTGATGTCGGAAACCAAAGCTCTGATGCCAATTTGATACGGGGTTAGCCGTGGGTTGGTCCGATCTTCGACAACAAGCAAGAACTGAACAAGAAAAGCAAGAACTCGATCAAGATCAATCAAGAACAGCCAAGAATCAATAAAGACGCAGCAAGATTCACCAAGAACAAGGGTTCTTGATGTCGACACTAAACAAGAATGACAAAGACTCGATAAAGATAGATAAAGACTCGAAAATGAATGCAAGAATGGAAAGACACGACCTGATAAGGACTGAGTCGATCTATGTAGCACAAGATAAAGACCCCAGGCCTCCTCAGAGGGTAGGAACCAATACCAATGCCTACACAACCCGCCTCTACAATCCGACACAATCAAGCGGACAACTTGAAGCACCAGAAGGGGGCTTGTGAATACTAGGATCACCAAGTCTTGCGAAGTTGACGAACACAAAGCAAACCAAGCTGAGATTATCAATCGGTTGAGATCACGAAGAGCACAGCTCTATTCGGTCTGATCTCTCTCTCTAAAGTGTTTCACACGTTTTGAGAAGAATAACTTGTATTATGAATGTTCCAATTGTTCTACAAGGCTGAAATCGAAATATATAGGGAACTAAAGCCTGTTGGCCGGCCTAACTAGATAGAAATAGATAGATCTACTTTCTAATGGGCTTTAAAATAAATCTAAGAACAAAAATAAATAAGGTCTCTAAAAAGAATGACTAAAAAAGCCCAATTCAGCCCAATAGAACACTTAAGCTGAAAAGGGTTTCCAACACTTAGAATATTTCGGCCTAAGCATTTCTAAGGTGGCTCGGCCTCTATTTGTGCTCCAATGCACATGTATGTCTTCAATGTAGGCTCGGGGAGTTGAACCTTGCTCGAGAACAAAGTGTGAGTGACGAATAGGAATGAGTCTCTCTGAAGCTTCTTTGCTCTAGCTCGAGTCATTGGTCCTTCTCCAAGAATGATGGGTGTGTCTGGAGCTGTAGAAGATGGTCCCGCATCAGCTTTTCTCTTATTTCGATTTTTTTTTCTCTTTTTTTTCGAAAATAAAAACCAAATAACATTAATAGTGCATTTATAATGTGAGCCAAAAATCCTTTTACATTATATGCATAGCAAGATAAAAAATTTAAAACCATCCCATATCTCAATAATTTCAACAATCCTTCCTTCTTGAAATGCAACATAAGCTCATTCTTTCTACAAATCAACATTCCTACCAACTCTAAGTCTTAATTCCCAAATGGGGGTCAGGCTCAATTTTGGCTAAGGATATTTTTTGTGGAGTTCACAATAAAAGTCTCGGGCTAATGTTATGGCTTCAAGAAGGGATAATGCAGGGTAGGTAAAGAGAGGATAAAATTGGCTTAAAAGGTGCCTCCATCATTTAATTCTTATCAACATAAACATATAAATGCATTGACTTTGAATAACTATTACAACATTTAGAGATGTATAGGAAGAGTAAATACACTCAAGAAAGCAGAGGGATTTTTAATGTTCTCCCTATAAGGCCAAAATTCTCACTGGGACAATTTTTGTTGGATTTTAACCTTTAGCTTAGGATCATATGTGCTCAATTTCATCACAAGTTCACAATCCACATAAAAACCATTTTGAGGACTTAGGCTAAACCTTCCAAACACGCCATAGGATTTACATGATCAAGTTAATCATTATTCATCATCATAGGACATCTAAGTTAGGGTATAAAAACCAAAACAATGCAAAAATTAAACATGTATATTTTTTTCATTTTTTCGACATTTTCTATTTTTTTTATTTTTTCTTATGCAAAAATCAAGACTAAAGTATGACAAAAGATTTAAAAGGCATAAAATTTAAACATGAATGCATAACATAAAAATTAAAATTTCACCATGTAAAACCAAAAGCAAGACTAACACATATGATAATGATAATGAGTCCTTCCCCCACCCTATACTTAAAATTTACAGTGTCCCCACTGTATAAAATCAAATAAAAACAAGAGTAAAGGAAGGAACTCACAGGATAACAAATCGAGGAGGGCGGATCAGTGCAGGTCGAGTAGACATCTTTGTCGATCTCGAGTACAGGGTACTCAATCTCGAGGAGCTTCGTCTGCGTCTAGTGGTTTTCTGAAGTCGAGGAGTTTCCGAGCTTGTCGATATCGAGTTGGCCTACTCGATATCGAGTAGTGTCTGGGCTGCTCCTCTTCGTCGTCGTCGACTTGGCCTTCGTCGATTCTGACTGTTTTCAGGGACTTCTTTATTCCACTTTTTGCGATCCTTATATGCTTGCCGATCTAAAAGTGTTAGATTGCACAAGAAACAAGACTATCCACATGAAATATTCTAAAAGACATAAAACAAGAACCAAAAACAAAAACCAAAAAGTTTAAAAAGTCCCAAAAATTCATAAAGTTTTATATACATGCTCTAGATTTTAGAGTCGCTAGGCCGACTTCTCCGTTTGCGCTCAAGGACCATTAGTGCGGGGCCCACTCATGCTTGGCCCTTCTCCTAGATCATCTAGGTCCTGATGGTAGTATGTAAGCTCAGCTGACAGATGGTTGCTTGCAGGGTCTCCTTTCTCTTTCTTCTTCTTCCTTCCAGCCCTCAGTTTCCGCAGATTTTCTCGCCATGGTGTCTTATCTCCCTTTAAATCATTGATAATTTTCTTTATGGATTGAGGGGAGTAGAATTCATACCTGAACTTACCTTTTCGGACCCAAAACAGAAATCTTTGGGTTCGGGGCTAGTCGAGATCGAGTATTGCTAGTCGACCTCGAGTACAGGGACCCCATACTTAGGCTCTTGGCAAGTCAGTGGCTCAGCAGAGGTTGTCGATATCGACAAGGGCTTGTCGAGATCGAGTAGAAGCCTTGTCGAGATCGAGTTGGCTTGGTCGATCTCGAGTACAGTGTTGGCACCTTCCTCTGCTGTTTGCTTGGTCCCGTGGTTGCCGATGCTTTTCACCTCCAGCCAGGAAATTTCCTCTTTTGCAGGGGCAAAAGAGAAATCCAAAACCTCATCGCCTATGGTGAAGGTGAGCGAGCGATTCTTAACACTAATTCTGGCATCTGCAGTAGCTAAGAATGGTCTACCAAGAATAATAGGGCTAGTAGGATCTTCAGCACAGTCAATGATAAGGAAATCTGCTGGAACAAAGAATTTACCAACCTGGACTGGGACATTTTCAACTATACATGTAGGGATTACCACTGTATTGTTTGCTCGTCCTTCTTTTGATCCTTTTCTGGATGTCCTGGAGCTCTGTAGGGTGGGGGATTCCTAGGAGGACCTTGGTTCCACTGTGGTTTATAGAACCTTTGATCTCCCATGTATCGATTTGGACCCCCTGCGTAAGCTGCCTCTTCATGTGTTTCTGCTATTCTGACTTGCTCAGTGTGTGGGCACTCAGTAGTGGTGTGCCTCTGTGATCCGCATTCGATGCAAGGCTGATTGACAGATAGATATTTGACTTGCTTGAGGAGCTTGCGATTCTAGTCTCTGTAGAATTGCTCTCTGACATCTGGGTCGATCTCTTTCGCTGGCTCATAGAGTGGCATAGATGGTGCTGGCCTGGCATAGGAGTTCTCTTCATAGTTTACAGTAGACCCATATTTTTTGTCATAATTGGTGAGCTTGTCCAGCACACCCCAGACGTCAATTGGCGGCATCGTCAGATACTCATAGCGAGTATAATGGTTGATCCTGTCCTTAGTGACTTGATCAAGAGAGTTGAAGAAGATCTCTTGAATGACGTAGGGTGGCTGTCCATGAGTAGGGAAAGATCGCATCAGTTCTTTGTAGCGTTCCCATGCCTTTGCCAGCGGTTCCCCTTGCTTATGTTTGAAGGCGGTGATTTTCTGGCGGAGAAGTGTTGTCTTGGCAGGTGGGAAGAATTTATTCAGAAACTCTTGCTCTACTGGGGCCCATGTTGTGAGCGATCTTGGTTTCAGCCCTTCCAGCCACTTCAGTGCAGGCCTAGCGAGAGACCAGCGAAAAGCTTTCATCTTGACATATTCCAGAGTTGTACCTTCAGCAAGAGTACGGCACATTTCAGAAAAATTGGTAATATGTTCAAGAGGGCACTCATTAAATTTGCCATAAAAAGCATTATTTTTAAGCTCTATAAGAAATTGAGTGCGAATTTCAAAAGAGTTATCAGGGATTAGAATCGCCGATTCAGGCACGACGAGAGTTGGATGCATATAATCCTCAACAGTGGTTGGATATTGGGCAAGCTCAGCTTCTGCTTGCCTTGCGCGCTCAGCTTCTTGTTCCCTCGCTGCCCTTTAATTTCAGTGGCGATAGTAGTATCCTTTGCGGCTAGCTCCCTTGTAAGCCTTGCGATCAGCCGTTCTTGCATCTCAGCGGCCGCCATGGCTCTTTGTAGTTTAGCTCTGATGTGTAGAAGGCGCTCTGGTTCGTCTAAGCCGTCAAACTCAGGTGGTTGACCAGAACGGCGCATACACATGTAAAATAACTCAAAGTAGACATGAGATTTAACTACCTAAGGCGCGAATGATAGCTTCCCCGGCAACGGCACCAATTTGTTGTAGGAGGAAATCGAGTATGCAAATAAAATATAAATAAATCACAGCAAACCAGATTCCGTCCCTTGCAAATAATTACAAGACCTCCTCCTGATGCAGCAACGGGAAGTCAGGATCGATCCACGAGGAAGCGTGTCAGCGTATCCTAGGCAGCGGTGAAATCTCACGGAAGTCGACCACAGATGTCCTCGATCTCGACTAGAGTTAGTCGACAGAAGATCGGACCAGTCGAGCAGAGCGCAGCAGCAATCACAGGTTCTCGTCGATCTCGACTAGGGCTTACTCGAGATCGAGTAGGCTTCGTCGATGTCGAGTTGAGCTTTGTCGAGCACTTGCACACAGAAGCTACATCGACCTTGATCGAGAATCAGTAACTCGATATCGACGAGTGCTATTCGATATCGAGGAGACATAGAATAAAACGAAAGTAAATAAAAACAATTGCTTTGGGGTTTCGACTAAACTGTATGTAAATAAACTTCCAAGATTGGGGTTTGCAACAACGATAACCAAGCATGCATAAGGCACGAATAAAACAGATAATCATGTGAATCGCATCAAATGACTAAGCTTTCGCCTTTTCCAACAATTAGACAACTCTTTCAAGAAACCCTAATTGTCTCTACTGATTTTATGTTTACAATCCAAGTTGTTAGCATGGACCTCCATTAGATGGGTAATAAACACATAACAAGTAGTAGATGCTCAAAACATGATAAAAGTCGGATCGTTACCTCAAACACGCATGGCTATCGTCGGGCTCGCCCCAACCCTAGAAGTGGGTGGACTACTCGCGCTTCATCGCAACTTCAGACATTGATTGATTGAAAGAAAACTAATTGCATTAAAATAAACCAAAGTTTACAACCGCTTGAAGCCAATTCCGCTCTCGCTTCACAACTCCAATCGGCCGCTCACTCTCTCTCTCTCTCTCTCTACTTCTCCTACTTACTTCTCTCTGAAATTGAATGAGTAGAAATCAGCCCCCTAGGCTTTATTTATAGGCTTCTAAACCTTGCTACTCAAGGATAGAAATCTTTATCTATATCTAAAACTATATCTAAAAAGCTTAATGATAAATAAATGGAAATAAAGGAATTAAATCTAAAATAGGGAAATATATCTAAAAGTCTTTTAATGGATAGATCTTCTCTTTCCTTGATGTATCTTGATAGATCGGATAGAATCAACAAACTTCGAGCCCAAGGAATCCCAATCCGAGTAGAACTCCCCAAAACGTGTTACGCGGTTTCTGTAGCCATCGTCGATCTCGAGTAGAGCCTACTCGATCTCGACTAGGAGTGTCATCGACTGGGCTTGCCTCGTCGTCTCGGCTAGCTGGTCCTCGACATGGCTCGGGCTTGGCTCACAGGTTTGGTCGATCTCGAGTGCTCCTCGTCGACATCGAGTAAGAATGGGTCGTCGACTAGTGTGGCTTGGGCTGGTCGGACAAGTCTTCTCGATGTGCTCGGCCATGGCTCCACAGTCTTGTCGACTTCGAGTAAGGTAACTCGATCTCGAGGAGGGTGTCCCATTGTCTTGGTCGGCTTTGTGTATCGTATAGCCTTTTGTCGACATGCTTGGACACAGGCTCCTAGGGCTCCTCGATCTCGACAATGGTCTTGTCGATCTCGAGTAGGATGTCCGGCTTCCTTGTCAGGTCGGGTAACTTCTCTTCGATTCCGGGTAGTCTCTTCCTAGATCCGGATAATCCCTCCTTAGTTCCGGATAATCTCTCCTTGGCTCCTCGACATGTGCTCTTCGACTAGGGTGTGTCTAGGCGTGATTCTTCGAGATCGACTAAGGTTTGTCAATGTCGAGTAGCTTCGAGCTCCGGTTCTTGCTTCTTGGTTTTCTCCCGAAATGGTTCCATATTCTGCAATATTAAACAGAAACTTATGTAGACCTCCATTTCTGACAAATAAACATATACTACATAATTCCGACATATTCTCAACCCGAAATATGCAAAATGTAAAGAATATGGAACTAAAATATGCATAAAGACATGGCTACTTTAGAGACATCAAAGTGCACCATACGTTTTGGCTGTCCTGCTTCTCTGCTGATGTGTGGATGCTCTTTCCAACAGAGGAAGAGTACATTGAGTGGTTTACAAAAGCTGGATTAAAGAACGTTCAATTGAAACGAATAGGCCCAATTGCTACCGTGGCATTCGCAAACATGGGCTGATCATGGGATGCTTGGTCGCAGATGTTAAGCTTGCATTAGGAGATTCTCCTCTAAAGGTAACGTATACTCCTGTCACTACCATTCTTATGGGAATGTCAAATTTAAACAAAAAAAAAATTGCCTTTTTATTTGGATGAACACACTTTGGATGATCTACTTCTACAATTGATCAATCTTCTTAGCATTTGAGTTTTTGAACCTTGAAAGACATGGCTCCACAACTAGATGGTTTTAAAACCCAGTTGAATTGAGTTTCTACATTTGTCACTTCTCATATTTGTTAGATGTCCTTATAATTAAATGATTTATCTCACATCACACTTGTGGTATCAGTATGCTTGTGCTTATCTTGCATTTGGACTTGGATTCAAGTCCAATACATAATTTCTGGACTGGTGATGGGTCTTTCCTTGAAACAAAATAGACATATGGTACAAAAAAAAAAACGTTGTTATATCCTTACTTGCCTTTTATTCTTATTGTTGCAGCTCGCTCCAAAGGAAGAGGACATATATCAAAACCAGTGAACCCACTTGTGTTCCTCTACAGATTCATCCTTGGTCTTGGAAGCGACTTACTATGTACCGGTACCCATTTACATGTGGATCAAGGACCAGATTGTTCCCAAGTGCCAACCAATTTAGAAAAGGGAACCGGTTCCGAATGAGGAAAAAAACAATAGACTGTTGATTGCAGGATGTAGAACGAAATTTGGACTTGTGTATGTTTTGTTTTAATTTGTTTTTTCATATCCCTGCGGTTTTAATTAGACCTGAAGAAGATTAGCATATTTTTGCGCACTCTCATACTACGTATTACATTGCATTATAGTAAGAACCTTGGACCCGTCTAAGGTAAATGAAAGGGGAATTGTCACATTTAGAGTTTATGAAAAAACCTGAAGCAGTTTAGTCATTTAGTCATTAACATGGATTCAGGCCCTGTTTAGGACATTAAGATTGATTCAGGCTCCAGTCCAAATAGTATCCTTTGATGTTGGACTCTGTTTGTTTAGGAAATTCCTATTTTGCTTGAAGAGTTGCTTCTTTGATTATAGTATGTGCACTCACAGCTTAAGTGTACGTATGATCCAATTCTTTGTTGCCTATTTTTTATGACCCTAGATATTGAAAAATTCTCCTTTTTTTTTTGCCTTGGACAACATCCTACATTTGAATCATTTCATCTCAATCTGCATCTCTATATGGGAGCCGGTTGCCAATGTTTCATTAATTTTGAGATATGTGATTTCATGAATTCATTATATGGAGTACAAGTTAAAAGCTTTTCTTACCAAAAACAATATAAAGAAATACAAATTGTTTTCAACTCCTTCGCATGCAGGGTGTGAAATATATTATGGTGATGAAAATTTGTTTTCAATATTAAATAAGATAGAAATAACCAAATACCAAAAATGAAAAATGTCTAAAAAGAATAGTATATTAGAGGGTAAAATGGCGTAATTGGGTTTCGATTAAAATACATACGACCTTAAGACGAGTAAAAACATAAATGATTCATTTTCTACAGCCCATTTCACAAGCCCAGTGTGAAATCTATTATGGCTATGAAAATTGATTTTCAATATTAAATACAATGAAAAAAAATACAAAAATATTCGATGTACTCAGCCTATCATATATTTAAGCCTGAAGCTTTGACATGGGTTTCAAGATATTTTTGTTGGAATATTTTTTGGGCAAATATTTAGATAACAATGCATAAATTGTTTACTCCATTGATGAAATTTGTGAAATTGAAGATTATAAATTATTGATCAAATTTCCCGTAAGATATTGGTGCTATTCAAGTGAAATAGAAGGTTATAAATTGTGACTTGATGGATTTAATCATCACCCATAAGGTGTTCGATGAAATGCATCTAAGTATCTAATATTTCAAATATGGAAATGAATTTAATTTTTTTTAAAAATATTTTGGCCTCTTATGGTTCATACTTAAACATAGATCACCTCTTTCTAATTAAAGGTCTAAGACATTATAAAAAACACACATAAAATATCAATTTTTTTTATTCTTTAGCTATATAGGGTTTCATTTCAACTTAAGGTTTCTTTATCAAATCGATTTATAATTTTGACCAATTTGAAAGATGTGACATGATGTGTGTAATAGAGAAAGTATCTTATAGGATTCAAACTCAATCTTCTTAAACAAAAAACTATAAGGTTTCTTTTCTTTACTTTCAATTAGTACGGATGTTAGGAGAAGTGTGAAAACGGCTGATTTACCATTCTTTGTTAAATTTGAAGTATCGATATCTCAAAAAAAGAAAATTTCGAAGAACATCATGATAAGAAGCATAATCAATATGTTAGTAGAAAATTGACGTGTCGAAAATTTTGTTTAATACGTCAAACTTGATAAAAAAATATAATTAAAAAAACCCGAACAAGGTTCGGAAAAAGAACTAGTTATTATTAATAGGGTTAATTGCGCTAAATATCCTGACATTTGTAGATAGTTGCGCATAATATCCTGACCTTGTAAGATTTCACGAAATATCCTGACCTTTGGTGTTAGTTGCGCTCTCTACCCTAGATAGATTTCTTAAATTAAAAAATTACACAAATAATGGAAAAATTACACAAAAGCACCCATATTTATATATAAAAAAAATTCAATAATCCCTATTTTAATCAAATAAAAAGGAAATTTATACCAAACATATAAAAATGCGTGCTCTAAAAAATTAAAATAAGATCGATTATTTAAAAATAAACTTGTTTCTTATTATATCTTATATTCCTTAAAAATTTATTTTATAAAGCCATAGTTATAATTTACGTAAGATTAATATGTAAGTACCATATTATATGCCCAATTAATCAAGTTTCCATGAGTATATACCCAATTTTCCTATTTTTAATATATGTTTATCATATCTTTATTAATTATAAATAGTTATCATATACTCCGTATTTTACTATTTCCTAGTATTATATTTCATAAATGTATAGTTAACATTTTTTATAGAATCCTTTTTTAATGTTGTGGAATTTAGATGAGAAATATTTTCTTAAGATTCAATCACAAGATTCCACATAAGATGCTATGTATTAGTTTTAGTGTATATAAAATAATATGGACCAAAAAGAAAAAATATATATATAAAATAATATATAGAGAATATATGTACAAATCCACATTTATAGATCGGTATATATAAACATAGATTTTCGTATAACACATATTATGAAGAAAAATAATAAAATTAATTATTTTCAATAATTATAATAATTATTGGAGTAGATGTTATCTATTAGAAATGATTTTTGGTTTATTTTTGGGAGGGAGGGGGGGATTTTAAATATATTAGGGGTTTATTGAAAATATTTTATGAATATGGGTGATTTTGTGTAATTTTTCCATTATTTATGTAATTTTTTAATTTAAGAAATCTATCTAGGGTAGAGAGCGCAACTAACACCAAAGGTCGGGATATTTCGTGAAATCTTAAAAGGTCGAGATATTAAACGCAACTATCCATAAAGGTCAGGATATTTAGCGCAATTAACCCTTATTAATACTATTATTATTGTTGGTGTTGTTGTTGTTGTTGTTATTATTATTTTATTATTTAATATGTATTTATTAATTTATGTTTTTAATGATAACAATAACTACTATATTATATTTTTATTTTTATTATTATTTTTACCATCATTTTGTTTTTTAAAATATTTTTTTATTTGTATTCATCTTTTATTTGATGTAAATTTTGAATGCAAATAAAAAAGCAATTCATGCCTTGGTGTCCGAAATTTTTTGTTTACCGCCCAAAAAAATTTTGAGCGGTATGTTTCCCACACTCAAAATTTTGGGAGCAACCCTAATTGATTTTGATATGGGCACCGCCTCATTAACACAACCTCTCTCTCCTATCTGGCCGCTCCATCTTCATTCCATATTTCTCTCTCCTAGAAATTTCAGATCTCTCTCATCCTCTCCATCTCACATCCACTCTTGTCCTCCTCCACCGGGGATCAACGCCGACAGGCACACAACACAGCGGCACAACACAGCTCTAAGGGCTCAGACTCAGATCTCCGTTGACTTGCACAACCTCACCAGTGACTCAGGCGGGCAGGCGCAGACGTCATCTTCTCCGTCGACTCGGACAGCCGCATGCGGCATCTTCTCCATCGACTCGCAGAACCGCAACGATATCTTCCTCCTCCTCCGAAATCGAGTAGCAAGTGGGTGCGGGCAAGTCTGCAGGCGTCATCTTCTCCGTCGACTCGCACAGCCGCAGGCGATGTTAGGTTTAAAGGTAATGTTGTTTTAATAGGTTGAAGGTAAATTCGGTGCTTGTAGATCCTTTCGGATAATCAAGACAATTTGAGTAGACCCAAAAAGGGTAATCTCATGGGTAGACCTCGAAAGGTAATCCCGAGGGAGTAGGCCAAAAGGCAATCTCCACCGAATTCTTTTAGGCAACAAAACTAAGTGTTTAAGCCCTTTAGAAAACATATATAAAATGGCTTGGATAATGGCAAACGAGTCACTCAAATAAATCGAGTTTTCCTTCAACGTTTATTGCCCCTATATGCCAAAGGGTTGCACTACAATAACGTTGTGGGATAAAACGTTTACTATACAATAAAAGGGTGGCATCCCATTTCATTATTGCATATATACATACCTTGTTTGTGTTTTAAGTGTTTGTTCTTCCGATTGAGAGAGATATCGGAAAAACTCATGCCTTTCCAAGTGGATGGCAAAGGCCTTTTATAGGCAAAATGGGGTGGAAGTTTTTGGGTGGTTATGGGTAGTTATTGGTGGTTATTGGTGGTTATGGGTAGTTATGGTGGTTGGGCGGTTACCCCCAATAACTACCCCCAACCTCCGGCCCAATAAGAACCAGCCCAATTAAGGACAAGCTAGCATGACGGAGCTAGCATGGTGGAGCTAGGTCACTCATAAAATATAAAATGTGCATGACATTTATACGAAGCTGGGTGTAGCTACCATGCAGCTAAAATGACTAAGCTAAAGCTTCAATGAAGCTAAAACCCTAATCAAGCTCAGAATTAGAGCTAGGTCATTTTTGGAGTTCCGAAGCTCGGCTAGCTCTCAAATTTTGCACCAAGACTTTAGAGCTTAATATCTTCCTTTACAAATCATGAGACGGTGATTTAACTTACTATAAGTGAACAAAACTCGATCATAACCATATTAGATCGAATACCGAACATATCCCTATTGCTCACTTTTATGGAAAACATCCAAACAAGCTCAAGACCGATTTTCTCAATGTTGATATCATTGCATGGGTCTTTCCTCATGATTTCCTTTCCCCTTAAAATCTTAGAATTACTTAGGGCCGATCACATGGGCCGTGCCTCCCGCACACCCTAAGCCCGAGTGATGCTCTTAGTAATTCTCACACTTAACATTTATGATTTCAGACAAATGGATTGATGACTTTTCACAAATCACCAACATTCCTCCCCCATTTGAGCAATGTCATAAATCCTTGAACAATTTACAAACTCTTTGTATAGACATAAATATCCATTGGATTTGAATTTATATCTTGTAAAATTACAATCATGTACTAAAGAATCTTGGTGTTCTAAGACTTGAACCACATCAACTTGTCTAAGCACACGTAATAAAATTACAACATGAGTTACATAATGTATATACACTAAACTTTGACGTTTTGAGGCTTTACGTCCCTTAGCCTTCACATATGCTTCGAGACGAGTCATCCTTGAACTCTCTTGGAAGAAGCCTTGCACTTCCACATATGCTTAGTTGAATTTCTAATTTGCACCTACAAAATGCATTTTCCAAAATTCATTAAGAAACTATGTTTCAACTTTTCTTTTCATGTAGACTAGAGCAGATTACCTTGATGGGTTGTTGATTGCTCCAAAACTCTACGTCCTTGGCCTACCACATTGAATTCTACCCTACACCTTTTGGTAAGGGGGAATTGGGCGTCCAAGTCATAGGTTCATTTAGTATTTTAACCCCATCCCTCGAGATGCTTTGTACACAAACTCTTTTGCCAAACTCTTGGTTAAGTGATCGGCAAGATTGTTGTGTGTTCGCACAAAGACAACCGATATGACTCCATGTGTGATTAGTTCTCGGATGGAACTATGCCTCACACCTAGATGTCGTGACTTCCCGTTATATACTTGGCTATAGGCCTTTGCCAAAGTACTTTGGCTATCACAAAAGATAGCAATAGGGGATATTGGTTTTGGCCACAAAGGTATCTCATGTATGAGATTCCTAAGCCATTCCGCTTCCTTGCCGGCCGCGGCAAGTGCAACAAACTCCGACTCCATCGTCGAGGTTGTTATGCATGATTGCTTCTTAGATGCCCAAGAAATCGCACCACCACCTAATAGGAATACCCAACCACTCGTTGAAGAGTGATCTTCCATATTGGTGATCCAGCTTGCATCGGTGTATCCTTCCAAAGTGGAGGGAGAACCGACATATGCAATTCCATAAGTCATTGTCCCTTTCAAGTACCTAAGTACTCTTCTAAGGGCCTTCCAATGACTTGAGCTTGGTCGACTTGTATATCGACTTAACTTACCCACGGCAAATGCTATGTCGGGGCGAGTACTTGTCATGGCATACACTAGACATCCTATTACTTGAGAATACTCAAGTTGTGAGATTGGTTCTCCTAAGTTAGGGAGAAGTTTCTCACTTGGATCCATAGGTGTACTAACCGGGGTGGATTTATCACATTGGAAACGTTTTACCACCTTTTCAATTTAATGGGATTGTGTTAGGGTTAAACCCTTTCCTTCCCGCTTGATCTTAATTCCCAAGATCACATCAGCTTCTCCTAGATCCTTCATGGAGAACTTAGTAGACAAGAACTCCTTAGTTTTGTCCACTTCTATTTGGTTTGTGCCAAATATAAGCATGTCATCTACATATAGACATATTATAACTCCTTGACCGGAATTATTAAGCTTACTATATACACACTTATCAGCTTGATTGATTTTGAAGCCATCATCTAAAATCACTTCATCAAACTTTTGATGCCATTGTTTTGGCGCTTGTTTAAGTCCATAGAGGGACTTGATCAATCGACACACTTTGTGTTCTTGACCTTTTACTATGAAGCCTTCGGGTTGCTTCATGTAAACCTCTTCATCCAAATCTCCATTAAGGAATGCCGTTTTTACGTCCATTTGATGGATGACAAGACCATGAATGCTTGCTAAGGCAATTAAAAGTCTTATAGTGGTGATTCTAGCCACGGGAGCATAGGTGTCGAAATAATCGACTCCTTCTCTTTGTTTAAAACCTTGGATTACCAATCGGGCTTTAAATTTGTCAATGGACCTATCGGCCTTCATCTTCCTTTTGAAGATCCATTTACAACCTAAAGGTTTGCACCCGGTTGGAAGGTCTGACAACTCCCAAGTGTTGTTGCCAACAATAGAGTCCATCTCATCTTGGATTGCTTCTTTCCAAAATGCGACATCTTGAGAACTCATTGCCTCGCTGAAGGTCTTAGGATCCTCATCCATATGTAGATATGAGATGATTTGACCTTCTTTATTCCTAGAACCCTCCATCAAGAAGACTTGAAATATTGGTTCAGGATACGTATGTCCTACTAAGAGTGCGGAGTGCACTCGTTGTCGCTTGGGTGTGTGGGACGTCGAAGTAGGAGCTTCGGCCTCATCATCGCTCGCATGCGTCGAGTGCATGTTTTCACCATCGCTACCATCGCTAGTGTCTTCCCCAGGTACACCCATGGCCATGCGCTTTAGCGCCCTTGGCCCTGTAGCTGGGGAGTGTTTGTCGAGCAGTGACTTTGGGTCAGCGACATCGATGCTTGGTGCTTGCAGCAAGCTAGCGCGCGTCATAGACCTAGTGAACCTAGGTCCAAGTACAGGCGTCGGCTCCTCGGTTTCCATTGGATCCGATGATGGGTCGACATCCTCTTGGTCTATCTCCCTAGGCCTAGGGCTCGATGTGAACCTAGTCTCATCGAATATGGCATCACGTGATTCTATCACGGTGTTAACCGAGATGGCGTGATTTGGTTCTATGACGAAGAACCTATAAGCCTTAGAGTTATGTGCATATCCAATGAATATGCACTCAATACCTCTATCTCCTAAGGTTTTACGCTTAGGGTCCGTTAGTCTAACAACCGCACGACAACCCCATATATGAAGATAATGGAGATTTGGTTTTCTTTTAAACCAAAGCTCGTATGGTGATTGACGATTTCTCTTACTTGGTACTCTATTTAAGAAATAGTTGGTTGTTAGCATCGCCTCACCCCAAAACGAGTTCTTTAACCCGGAGTATGACAACATGGCATTAACCATGTCCTTAAGAACACGATTCTTTCGCTCCGCCACCCCATTTTGTTGTGGGGTATATGGAGCCGTCGTCTCATGAATTATGCCACAAGACTCGAAATACTCCACATCCATGTATTCACCACCACGATCGGGTCGTAGCCTTTTAATTTTATTTCCCGTTTGCAATTCAACTTCGGTCTTGTATGCTTTAAACCTATCTACTGCCTCACTCTTCGAGTGAACTAAATAGACATAGCAAAACCTTGTTACATCATCGATGAATGTTATGTAGTAACGTTTTTGACCCAATGATGGCGTTGCATGTAGGTCCCCTAGGTCCGAATGGACTAGGCCTAGGACCCCTTCCTCTCTTTTAATTGCCTTAAAAGGAAGCCTTGTTATTTTTGTTAACAAGCAAGTTTTACACTTTTCATTTGTTGGTTCAAAGGCGGGAATTATATTTTCCTTAGCCATATCTAACATACGCTTCATATGCACATGTCCCAACCTTGCATGCCACAGATCATATAAAGAATCATTAGACACGACCATGTACTTAAATAATACTTTATTATTATTGATAACATTGAGTAGGAACATATTGTTTTTATAATGGCCGAAGCCTACAAATACTCATGTCCTACTTATTACTAATCGATCGGCTTCGAAAACCAATCGATAACCTAACTTGTTAAGCACACCACCACTTACAACATTTTTGCGGATGGCGGGTGCATACAATACATTATGTAATACAAGTTCCTTCCCACTAGTAAAGTTGAGATGTACGTCCCCTTTACCTAGGACTGGGGTTGTTGACTCGTTTCCCATGTAAAGCACTAAACCGTCCTCTACATCCTTCATGTGCTTGAACCATTTCCTTTCCATGCACACGTGGGTGGTGGCACCCGAGTCGAGCCACCAAAGGAGTTTTTCATCCTTCATAACAAGACATTGATCAATGTTAGATACAAAGAATAATGACTCATTTGTAACTAAAGACACCGAAGTGCCCTTACCTTGCCCGGGGCTTGTGCCCGAGCCCGACGCCGGTGTCATGACACCTTTGTCCTTTGACCCCTTGGACCTGCAGTCCCTCTTCATGTGGCCTGCCTTTCCACACTTCCAACAAGTTCCCTTGGCCTTAGCCTTCTTGTTAGATCCTTGCTTACTGATGTTTCCTGATTTGGGGCGCTTGGAGCCCTTAGCGCCCATGGTGCATTTGCCGTTGCCCGCCTCCATTGTGTTTATTGAGTGGGCTGATTTGTCTTCGCCTTTCTTTCCCTTGTCATTCGCCTTGAATTCCTCCTCTATACGTAGATGGGAACCCAATTGGACAAGGTCCATGTCCTCCTTCGAATGCTTCAAGAGATGTTTCGCCTCCTTCCACGAGTGAGGTAACTTATCGATTATGGATGAAACGGCGAAGTTCTCATCCAAGGTGATCCCATGTTGGGTTAGTTGACCCAATACTCGGAGCAATTCGTGGTATTGCTCCATTACTGGTCTATTTTCAACCATCTTTTAGTTGTTGAAGTTAGACACGAGAAACTTCTTTGAAGAGGCATCTTCCGCCAAGTACTTGGCTTCGAGTGCTTCCCACAAAATCCGAGATGTCTCATGATTTTGATACACATCGAATAGAGAGTCGGCCATGCCATTGAGGATGTGCCCACGACAAATGTAGTCGTCGTTCTCCCACTTCCCAACACGCCTATGTTGAAGCATTATAGCCTCCCTTTCGGCGATTTGAGCCTCGGTCTCTCCGTCGACTTTTTCCGGAATCGAAGGTGGCTCTTCGGGACATGGCGTTGAGAGCACGTACGCCACCTTAAATGAAGTAAGCATGAAGTGCATCTTCTTTTGCCATCGACGAAAGTCTTGCCCTTCAAACTTCTCGAGTTTCGCGAATTTGGATGCTATCTCCGCCATCGGTAACTCCTTCGTTCTTGCCATTCCAACCTTGTTCCAAAACAACAAAACCAAACAATAAATAAACGTTGAAGATTGTTAGGTTTAAAGGTAATGTTGTTTTAATAGGTTGAAGGTAAATTCGGTTCTTGTAGATCCTTTCGGATAATCAAGACAATTTGAGTAGACCCAAAAAGGGTAATCTCATGGGTAGACCTCGAAAGGTAATCCCGAGGGAGTAGGCCAAAAGGAAATCTCCACCGAATTCTTTTAGGCAACAAAACTAAGTGTTTAAGCCCTTTAGAAAAGATATATAAAATGGCTTGGATAATGGCAAACGAGTCACTCAAATAAATCGAGTTTTCCTTCAACGTTTATTGCCCCTATATGCCAAAGGGTTGCACTACAATAACGTTGTGGGATAAAACGTTTCCTATACAATAAAAGGGTGGCATCCCATTTCATTATTGCATATATACATACCTTGTTTGTGTTTTAAGTGTTTGTTCTTCCGATTGAGAGAGATATCGGAAAAACTCATGCCTTTCCAAGTGGATGGCAAAGGCCTTTTATAGGCAAAATGGGGTGGAAGTTTTTGGGTGGTTATGGGTAGTTATTGGTAGTTATTGGTGGTTATGGGTAGTTATGGTGGTTGGGCGGTTACCCCCAATAACTACCCCCAACCTCCGGCCCAATAAGGCCCAATAAGAACCAGCCCAATTAAGGACAAGCTAGCATGACGGAGCTAGCATGGTGGAGCTAGGTCACTCATAAAATATAAAATGTGCATGACATTTATACGAAGCTGGGTGTAGCTACCATGCAGCTAAAATGACTAAGCTAAAGCTTCAATGAAGCTAAAACCCTAATCAAGCTCAGAATTAGAGCTAGGTCATTTTTGGAGTTCCGAAGCTCGGCTAGCTCTCAAATTTTGCACCAAGACTTTAGAGCTTAATATCTTCCTTTACAAATCATGAGACGGTGATTTAACTTACTATAAGTGAACAAAACTCGATCATAACCATATTAGATCGAATACCGAACATATCCCTATTGCTCACTTTTATGGAAAACATCCAAACAAGCTCAAGACCGATTTTCTCAATGTTGATATCATTGCATGGGTCTTTCCTCATGATTTCCTTTCCCCTTAAAATCTTAGAATTACTTAGGGCCGATCACATGGGCCGTGCCTCCCGCACACCCTAAGCCCGAGTGATGCTCTTAGTAATTCTCACACTTAACATTTATGATTTCAGACAAATGGATTGATGACTTTTCACAAATCACCAACAGGCGACATCTTCGCCATCGACTCGTACAACCGCAGCGACATCTTCTTCCTCCGAAATCGAGCAGCAGGTGGGCGCGGGCATGTCTGCAGGTGACAACTTCTTCTTTGTTTTTCCGTTTCTCTTATTCCTTGTTTCCCGACTTTCACAACCTCATTAGGGTTTGTTACTGTTTTGTTCATGAATTGTGTTTTCTTTTGTTGTTTTGGGTCTGAATCAGAAGGAATTAGTTGGAGTCGAGTCTTGGTTATGGTCTTACTTTGTTAATGGAAGAAAATTTGGCTCCCAATTTCGTTTATTCAGTGCTTATTTTGAATCCCTATGTGTTCTCTTTTGATGCAGTTTAGATTTGAGAACTGAAACTGTTTGTTGCCCTGTTATGCCGTGTCTTGTTTGAATAATTATTGATTAGCACATGAATTGTGTGATAGTATTGTAATATTGAAAGATGTTGAATTGTATAGATGTTTATGTTTGGTAATCAGTCCAGTAAGTTTGTTGTTTCAAATTCATCTTGTCGTACATCCAGAATCAGGGCCAATTAAAAATGCTTGCTGAATGTTATGAATTAGCTAATATGTGTATCAGAAACAAGTTCTTAGACAACAATTTACATAGCTGTATTGAATTACAGCCTCATAAGCCACATTTAAATTCAAAGTGTAAAATTGAATATAAAATTTCATATCATATGATTAACCACTGCATGAGCCAAGAAGTGAGGAAGGCCTTAGCAAAATCTTATTTGTGCTAACAATGAAGATTTTTTTTTCATACTTCGTCTCATTCTCTTCCCAAACTGATCGTTATTTCAACAAATTTTTCACCCTTTTTGATTCATGAGATGAATTACACAAATAAGGGAGAGGAGATTGAATCTGGTATAAAGGGCTGCTGCCGGGTACTGTAATTGTGTGTGCTGATTCTTATTCATGAAATTTTATTCTCAATATTAATCTATTGTATTCAATCATGCGCCTGCGCCTAATCAGGTTGATGAAATTATGTACAAGAAATTTACAACTTCATTCATTTATTTTTTCACCTTTTTTGATTCATGAGTTGAATTACACAAATAAGGAAGAGGAGATTGAATCAGTTAGAAAGAAAGGGATGCTGTCAAGTATTGCAAATATGTGTGCTGATTCTTGTTCATGAAATTTATGTGATTTATTTAACCCTGACTACATATAGACCTCACTAACTACTATGCTTCACCGTTCTGGCTCCTTGATGATTTTTGTTTAGCCTGAATTTGTTGTGGTTGCCTAAATTTTGTTTTACCAAGTCTATGCTGAAACTGAATTTGATAAGCTGTTTGATTTGAGATTTGGTTGTAGAAAGAAATCAAACAATGCATTGTTAAGATGTAGAAAGATATTGTTATGTCCATAACTAATTATATTGGGAATTTTGTTGTGTTGTGTGTAGGGAAGGGGAAGGTAGTCTATTATCTCGAGCTGAGTTAATAGATTTTTTTGATTAGGTTGAGGGGCAGATCGAGTATGAGGATCGAGAAAGATTATAAGTGCAAGTTTCTGTTGTTGCAGGAGTTGGTCAAGTATTGAAATAGATATGAAATAAAGTTCAGATAGACTCCCCTGTCTCAGCAAATAATACAAGACTTCCTCCCGTTGTAGTAAGAGAAAAGTCAGGATCGAATCCACGAGGAAGCACGTCTGCAGTTCTCAGGTAGCTGTCAGATTCTCACAGCAGCAGCAGAAAAAACACAGAAACAAACACAGAAGCAGAAACAAATAATCCCGGCAAGGGCAGCTAAGATAAAAGCAAAGACTGAAGCAAACAAGCAAAAGCAAGCAAGGCAGAGGTACTCGATAAAGCAAGTCGACAACAGCAGACAAGTCGACAGAACAGTAAGTAACTCGACAGAAGCTAATCGACCGAGTCTTGTCGACACAGGTTGTTGATATCGACAAGTACTCGACACAGCACACAGATCGACAAGATTCAGATCGACAACACAGAAACAAGTAACTCGATCTCGATAAATCTTCTCGACGTCGACAACAGAAATCGACAACTTACTCGACAAGCTCTTTTCGAAATCGACAAAAGAAAAGAAATTTAAATTGCAAAAGTAACACATAAAGGCATAAAAGATCATGCTTTTCATCTAAATAACTTTCGTTATTAACAAATAGGAATATAGAGGCTTTCGCATAAACCCTAATTGTTACTAACCCTTTTCACATAATTAATCCAAGTTGCATTAAGATCACTTTCGCTTCAATAACACAAACAAGGATCACCTTCAACTCTCGCAAAAGAATCATGCTCATAGGGATAGAAGATAAATTGCACAAAAGATCTGACCTTTATCGCATCGCCTCACATGGCCACCGTCGGGCTCACCCCAGCCCCAGAAGTGGGTGGACTACTCACGCCTCATCGCAATAAAAGACATTGAATTGATGAAAGAAACTTGCGTTAAAATAAACCAAAGTTTACAACCGCTCGAAGCCAACTCCGCTCTCGCTTCACAACTCCAACCGGCTGCTCACTCTCTCTCTCTACTACTTCTCCTACTTACTTCTCTCTGAAATTGAATGAATAGAAATCAGCCCCTAAGGCTTTATTTATAGTGTTCAGATCCCGCTAATCTAGGATAGAACATCTATATCTATATCTAAAACTATATCTAAAGCTTAATGATAAATAAAAGATAAATAACATAATGTAATGAAATAAACTTAGATAGACTAGGATTTTATCTAATGTGTGGACATCTTCTTGGATAGATCTTGATAGACTTTGATAGAATGATGAATCTTAGCTTGCAAGGCTTCTCGATGCTCGGACTTCTCCTCGATCTCGGCTACTGGAGTCCTCGATATGTCTCCTCGACATCGACAAATCTTGTCGACGTCGAGTAAAATCTTCGTCTTCAGCTCAGCAACTCGTACTCGACGTCCAGTGCACATGTCGAGTAGAAACTTGTCGATGTCGACAAATCTTGTCGATATCGAGTAGACTTCTCAGCTTCCAGCTCTGTTCGTAAAACGCACTTTCCCGCTGCCTCGTTCGTCGGATTGACGCATATGACCATGCGTTGGAAAGCTCTTTCCGAGGGCTACAACTCTCATGAAGACATCACAGCCTGATTCAGAATGATGAATACCAGAAATTGGCCTTCTCTCCAGCTGCACCATTCTTGGCTTCTCCATGACTTTCTTTTAAGCTCCAAAATGCGTTCGATTTCTGCGAAATATGACAAAAACTTGTGTAGACCTCCATATATTGCAAATAAGTATAAACTACACATATTCTATATCAGTTAAACCCAAATGTATGAAATTCATGCAGAAATCGGTATAAAAGTAAGTATAAAACATGGCAAATTAGGCTCACAACAGTTTCCAAGGCTTGCATTGGCATACTACAAGAAGGAGCCATCATTGTGTATGGGACAAGGGGAAGGCATTGGTTCTAGAAAGGTTTGTTGTCTAATTTTTTTTACGTAGGTGCTCCGACATCTCATTTGGGTGTCTTGTGTTCGTCGAGATTGGATCCATGCTTCTATTGGGTGTCTTTATCATATTCATGCATGTTGAGACTTGTATTGTTGAAGTTTTGAGTGTGTTTTAGATGTGTTTTGAATAATGTAAGTTATGGTTGTATTTTGGATATGTTTGTATGACAGATTTGTAAAATTATATTAAATTTATTTTCTAGCTCATAGAACGAATAAGGCCACGAATAAGGCCATTGGCACAGCCACGGGCATAGCTAGAAATAAAGTCACGATAGCCATGAATTTTGCCACGGGAACACCTACGGCCATAGCTAAAAAAGCCACACACTTATCCACCTAATTAGCCACGACAGTTGCCACGAAATTAGCCACGAAAAACGTTAGACATCTTGCACATGCCAAGCCATGAAATCAGCCATGACATACACCGTGGCTAAATTCGTCGCTACAGCCATGAATGACACGATCCCGACCCGGCCACGGGCATAGCCACATACTTGCTAGGTCGTGGCTATTAGGCACGGATGTTGGAAATATGACATTTAGCGACGAGGCATATAGCCACGAATGGTGACGAAAGTGAAATTCCTGGCTATGCCCGTCGCTAAACGCTTTAGATACGGTCATTCATAGCCAATTCGTGGCTATTTTACCGTGGCTATTTCCTGCATTTTTGGTAGTGTCAGTCTCCGTGAGTCTTGGTGACAGAACTAATTGACGAGAGGGTTTCTCGACCTAATAAATTTGTAGTCAAGACCCCCGCTATAGTATAGGGGAGTCAGGTTCGTTCTCAAGAGAGAAGTCAGCGGTTCTAGGTTTAGTGTGTTTTGGCGTTCGGGGATAGCAGGAAAAGGTGATGAGGGTGGCTGTCAACAAAGAACAGAGGGGTAGATGTCGAGCGATGGAGAGAGAATGGTGATTGGTGTCGAGTAGAATCTGTGTCGAATAAAAAAATAAAATATAACAAATAAAAATGCAAATTTCCGAGGTTAGGGATCACCACAACAATAAACATATATGTAACTCATAAATCACATAAAGATGCATGCTTTATATCAAATAAGTTTCGTTATTAACAAATAGGAATATAGAGGCTTTCGCATAAACCCTAAGTGTTACTACCTTTTCTTAATTAGGATTAGTCGGCTTTCGCAAATAAACCCTAATTACTATCCAAATTCATAATAAGATCACTTTTGCTTCAATATCATGAATAAAGAATTTCCTCAACTCTCGCAAATGATTAAGCACATAGGTAGATGATAATAAAGACATACAAAATCATGAATTCATAAATCACACACACACACACACACACACACACACACACACACACACACACACACACACACACACACACACACACACACACACACACACACACATATATATATATATATGTTGGGATCACCCCAACCCTAGAAGAAGGAAATTAGAAACTAAACATAATAAAAGAAAATAACTTTAACATTAAACATAAACTAAAACTTACAAAACCTTCCAAACGTTCCTCCTCCTCTCTCTCTCTCTCTCTCTCTCTCTCTCTCTCTCTCTCTCTCTCTCTCTCTCCTCTCTCCTTGCGCCCGAAGGCGACTTTGCTTCAATGAATGAAAATCAGCCTCATAGGGCTTTGTTTATAGGCTCCAATCCAAGCTATTCCAGGAAGGAACTATCTATCTATATCTAAATTTATCTATCTAAAGCTTAATGATTAAATTTGGAAATAAAACAAATAAATCACTAAAGGAAAGTAACACTAAAGTGGATAAATCTTCCTTCTCTTGATATATCATCATGTCTCTTAATAGAATCCCCCAAATCTTGGGTTGCAAGTAACCCACAATGCTCGGACTCCACTTGATCTCGGCTCGGATTGCTCACTGGGAGTACTCGGCATCGAGTACAGTACTCGACGTCGAGTCGAATTCGTTGTCTCGAGTGGTCCTATGCTGAGCTCGTGCTCGATCTCGTCCTCTGGAGCAAATGTCGAGTAAAAGTTGGTCGATGTCGAGTAGATCTAGTCGACGTCGAGTACTCCTGTCGGCTTTCAGCATTCTGCTCCGTCTTGAAACGCAATTTCCCGAGTTCTCGTTCGTCCGATTGACACATATGAGTATGCGTTGCAGTGCTCTTTTTTACGGCTACAACTCTCATGAAGACATCAAAGCTTGATTCGGAATGATGAATGGTGAACAGTGGGCTTTCTTCGAGCTGCACCATCCTTAGCTTCTTCATGACTTTCCTTTAACCTCCATAGTGCGTCAGATTTCTGCGAAACATAACAAAAACTTGTGTAGACCTCCATATATTGCAAATAAACATAAACTACACAAATTCTATATTATTCTAGCCCAAATGTATGAAATGCATGCAGAAATCGATATAAAAGTAAGTGTAAAACATGACAATTTAGGCTCACATCAAACACCCCATACTTAAGTTTGCTTGTACTCAAGCAATACTTTTAATGTCATTCAGGGGAAGAAATCAAAACTCTCAACATATTAGATTCATTTCTATATGTCCCTACAATCAATTACCATCATTGAAAAGGTATTAATGTCACAAATCCATGCATGTGCAATAAAAGCAACATCTACTCACAAAAGGAGGGTTATGCAAAAACAATCCATATGTGACAAAGTATTAATAATCAAGAGGACTTTAATTTAAGCTCATGGTGAAGAAAAGGTAAAAGGTAAAGTGATGGGCTATATTTGGGCAATGTGGTGCTAAGTCCGGGGAGAATTTCTTCAAACTTGCTTCCTTGCTTTGATGTACTTTCTCCTTTCATAACTTCCACATCACTCATCCTCTCATAAATCACTCTTTGCTTTTTTTTTCACTTATATGCTTTTACCTCTCTAACCTCAGCACTGCATTCTCGCGAGTCGCAAACATGGGTGTCATGAATGGCCCCGGATACTTAATGCTTCGGACTCCTCACCTGTGTGTCCCATCTCTCCGAACTATTATCTCAGCGAGCAGGGTCGATCTACCTTTATCTCCTGAGGTGATCGGATTTTGTTTCACTCATTAAATTTTCCATAAAATATCAATTTCCTGCCAAACTCCGATAATGATAATAACAACAACACAACAACCATATATTAATCTCCATAATGTAACTTCCATTCTCAACATAATCCTCAGATGAAATAAGGTAGAAAATGGGCAATATTTAGATAATGTGGAGCAAAATATGAAATAAGGCTCAATATGGCTTTTGTGATGCATAAGCATAGGTATGGCTAAGGATTATAAACATATGAGCATTATATGGAAAATATAAAGTCCTCCCTCCTCTTATCATGCAACATGTCGAAAGCAATATCAAAATTTACCTCTTGTCACGGTTTTCAATAAAATTGTGACTTCTCTTTACTAGGCAATTTCATGTTATAACTCTAATGAATCTAATTTTGCATCATTGAGTTCAATAAAGCTTCATTGACATTTATTCAAAAAATTTGATGGGGGTGCTTTTTCGAACTTTGGAAAACAAACATGTAAGCACATAGATATGAATGATAATTCCAACCATGTATAAGCAATTCAAGAAATAAATATGCATAAAGTAAGGATTTCCCCCACCCCATACTTAAACATTACAGTGTCCTCACTGTATAAAAACAAGGGTAAAGAAAGAAACTCAATAGACAGATGTGCAGAACGTCAGAATCGAGTGCTGATATGGCTGCAGAAGTGGTCGACGTCGACTACAGTTACTCGACATCGAGTACAGTGAAAGCCCCCAAGGTGATCCTTGACGATCACATGCCATTTTGCTTGATAGGGGTAGTCGACGTCGAGTAGTTTACTCGACGTTGAGTACTTTTGCAACTCTTCCGTACCTGCAAGATTATGTTAGAAAGACAAAGTCCACAATAGCAAATCCAAAATAATGCTTAAAAACAGAAACCAACATTAGCTAAAATCTAAGAAATAAGAAATAGTGGGTTGCCTCCCGTAAGCGCTAAATTTTAAGTCTTTATCTCGACCTACTTCCCTTTTAGTCTTAGCCTGACTCATCTTTGTCTGGAGATATAGGTGGATCTGGTGGTTCCTCCGGTGGTGGGAAGCGTGGGATGTCATCTGGGGGCATCGTATGAAGAAGCTTGAATCTCCCCGAGTGAACGCTCCATGACTTCACCCATTCATCTTCCTGGGCCCTAGTTGGCCTGCATAAGTGATGTGAGCTGAATTCTCCATGTTTTATATTATCTTTTACATCGTTTTCTGCATACATTTCATGCATTCGGGCTAGAATAGTATAGAATCTATGTAGTTTACGCTTATTTGCCAAATTATGGAATCTACACTAGTTTCTGTTTATTTTGGCAGAAATCGAAGCAATTTGCAGCATTTCTGAGAAAGAAAGAAAAGTTCGAAGTCAACTACAAAAGTCCAAGGTTAAAGAGCAGCGGAATCGGGACAAAAACAAAGAAGCAAAGACGGAAGCTGAGCCTTACTCGATATCGAGTACTTTTCCTCGATATCGACCAAAAAGTGTGAAGCAAGTGCCTGGTCGAGGAGAAGCTGCTCGAGAGCTGAAGACAAAGCCAACTCGAGTTCAGAAGTTTACTCGATATCGAGTAATTTACTCGATATCGACCAAGCTCAGAAGCCACACCGTGACTCGAGGAAGCAACACCTGATCGAGAAGCCGAGGAGAAGACATACCGAGCACCATTTACTCGATGTCGAGTAAAATTACTCGATGTCGAGTAAACCAGACACACATGTCCAATCCAGTTCCGAGGAAGAGTTACTTGAGAAGCCCAGTCGACGAACAAAGTTTCTCGATATCGAGTAATTTACTCGATATCGACCAAAATGTTCCTGGGCCGCGACGCTGTTGGGCCTGTCCGAGTCGAGCTGGATTGTTTTGGGCTTGCTTGGGAGCGAAAGTCGAAAGAGTCCGAGATCTATCAAGTTATATCAAGATCTATCTATGGAGAGAAGATTTATCCACTACATTAAGATATTTTAGATATTTAGATATTTCCCTTTTCATTTAATGTTTTATCTTTATTTAATTTTATCTATAAGAAATAGATATAGAATTCTTTCCTTGATTAGCAAGGATTGGAAGCCTATAAATAAAGCCTATATGGCTGATTTTTATTCATTCAATTTCAGAGAATTCAAGTTACAATTAGTTACATAGAGAGAGAGAGTAGAGGAGAGAGCTTGTAGCGAGAGAAGTTGGAAAGGCGAAAGCGGATTTGGCTTCGATTGGTTGTAATTTCTCTTTAGTTTATTTAATGCGAGTTAGTTTCTTTTGTTATTTGATGAGTTTCTTGATGATGAAGAGCGAGTAGTCCACCCACTTCTGGGTTCGGGGTGAGCCCGGCGGTAGCCATGTGAAAGGATGCGGTAAAGGTTTGATTTTTTATTCAATTCGTCTTCTATCCCTGTGAGCATGATTCTTTTGCGAAAGTTGAAGGTGTTCCTTGTTTGTGTTATTGAAGCGAAAGTGATCTTAATGCAACTTGGGTTAATTATGTGAAAAAGGTTAGTAACAATTAGGGTTTATGCGAAAGCCTCTATATTCCTATTTGTTAATAACGAAAGTTATTTGATGAAAAGCATGATCTTTTATGCCTTTATGTGTTATTTTGCATAGTTATCGTTGTGCTGTTGAAACCCTGGTGACAAGAGGAAAACCTGTCATTGTTCTTGCCAAAGAATACTCAAACTCACAATTAGTATAGTGTGTAAGTAAGAGATCGATCCACAGGGAAAGCTATTAAATTCAAGTATAATTCTAATCGCTAACATAGAATATGGGGTTTTTTGGTGTGTAAAAGGTCTGCCTTTTATCAAAGCGGAAGTAAGTAAACAAAGTAAATAGATTGTAGAATGCAGTGGAGAGAAATAAGTTCACCTACAATTTATCACTTCGATTGATGAATTCGATCCTTGTTTCAGCCTCTAGTTCTCGTCTTTTTCTATCAATGTCCTTGTCCAGATCTTAGGTAAATTACTAGTCCCACGAGTCCTAGCAACCCTTATCTCTAAATAACCCTAACACGGTTAAGATTCAACCTAGATATAGCATTAAAATTATGAATTAACCAAGGTACACATAATATCAAGCTACGAGTCGATATTCAACATGTATTCAACTTCCTACACATCCAATTAGTCCTACGAGTCCTAAAGAGATATGATTGCCACTTGGGTTAAGGTTCGCTACGAGGAATCTGCAAAACCCTAGCAATTGAATGAATCTACTATAACTAGTTGATCAAGCTAGAGAGAATAAAACACATTCAAGCAATTAAGCACAAAGAAGTCAAAACATTGGAATAGGAATAAGAACTAGATTAAGAAACTCACAATTCAACAATCAAAGATCTGAACTGTAGGCGAAACCTTGAGAGTTTAGTTGTTTATGCTCAACGGCGCTCTCAACAATGGAATAAAGTGCATAAAGTCAATGGTAGAAATAAACTAGAAAAGTCTTCTATAGTATTTAGAAAGTCGGCCAAATAAATAAACTACAACCCTAATTAAAGTCCAGCACTGAACGACGCGCTTCTACGAGGGCCGCGTGGCAGCTTTTACTGTTCACAGCGATTTTTCCGTTTCGAATTTGGTCTTGATGTCAACACGAAAGTTGTAGACCTCGAAGAGTGCTTTCCAACGCATGGTTATATTAGTCAATCAGACCACCGAGGCTTCCAGAAAGTGCGAAACAAGTTCAGCATGTCCGGCGACAACTTTTGATGACTTGTTATTCACTTAGGCAATCGAAATTCGACTCCACTCCCGTGCTCTTCACTTTTCTTCCTCAACTTGAATCTTACTTCATCCAAGAGTCTCCTAATTTCTCGTCGGATCCACATTTACCTGAAATTAACCATAAAATTGCATAGATTCCGACTCTTACAACACCAAAGGTAAACATGTAATTGTAACTAAAATATGCACTATTCACAACTAAATTATGCTAAATGTAATCTATAATGGAATACTAAACATGCTCGATCAAATTCCTCCACACTTGAACCTTTGCTTGTCCTCAAGCAATAGAAAACTCAACTCTGCAGCCCCACAGAATAACAATTCATGTATCCACACCTCAATACTCTTTAAGTGCATGAAAAACTAGCAAACACAATAGATTAACAACATCATCGCACATAATTGGAGTAATCACTGAAATCAGGCAACCATATCCATTCTAGACCTCACAAAGGATATGTGTTTCACTCTCGCTCAAGTGTTTAGGGTTAAATGTTTACGCTCAAAACTCAACATTAAAAAACTTAGCTACTAGAATCTTGCACCAGTGTTCTAATTCTCCACCGCTGGTGACTCTACACACAACAAAAATCATGAGGTCTTTTAATTGGGTTGTAATGGGGCCAAGGTAGAACATATAAGGTATGGAACAATTTTGGTCATGTGGTGCTCATAATCCGGGAACTAAGGAAGCTACCAAATCATAAACCACTCATAAACTTCTCATACCATATCTCTATAATGCCAAACAACACCAATCTCAAGCATAAAACTTTACAAACCATACTCAACTCATTCCTTTATTTTTTTTTTCTTCTTTTTTCTTTCTTTTTTTTTGTCTTTTTATTTTCTTTTCCATTCATGCTATATCAAATGATTTTCCTTGACTTTTGCCCCTAAGTGAATTTTATCCTCCTTAGGTCCCAAGCAATAAAGAATCAAACATCTCATCAATGCACCTCAATCATACAATCCACCACTAAAACCATCATCCACAATATAGATATTCACCAAGTATTCCTAAATTCCCGGATGGGGTCAGGTTATCATTGGCTTTGGAAACATTTTGTGAAGCTACAAAAGAATAGGCAATTAGGCTCAAACTGGCTTCAAGCAGAGGATAATATGTAAGGTGGGAATAGAGTCAAATAGGGCTAATAAAGATGCCTCAATCATGTTTAAGTCATGTGCAGAAATCATAATATGCAGCCTTGAAAAAGATATCTAAATGCAAGCCAAAGAGGAAGCAATTGAAGAGAGTACACTCAACAAGCAAGAGGACTAAATCAAATGCAGGCCTGAATAGGCCAAAATAAGCTCACCAGGGTCATGTCTAGAACTTCAAGATCGCCCAAAAATTCAAGATCTTATGTGCTCAATCATTAACCAATTATGTTCACCAAATTGTATAGAAAATATATATCGAAGGTTTCAACAATCCAAGTACATCATGGGACATAAATCTTAATAGATAGGATAGAGGACAAACGGTATCCATATGGGAAAATAAGACATAATCCTAACAATGCAATATATAAATAACTAATTTTTATTTTTATTTTTTGGGATTTTTTTTTTGGGATTTTTTTTAAACTAACATGTTGTTATGCAATATAAAATAAAAACAAAAATAAAAGTGCAAACTAAAAATAAACATGCAATCTTATCATACCATGCGATTCTCCCCCCCCCCCCCCCCGTACTTAAATCAGGCATTGTCCTCAATGACATAAAAGACAACAAAAGATAAAAATATGAAGGAAAGAAAGAAAAGCTGACTTGTTCACTGCGGTGATGGAAAGTGAGGAAAGAGAACATTTCAGTCATGTCAGAGGTCGCGGGGCGTTTAGCTCTTCAACGCCTTTTCTCCCTGCGGTGTTACAACCGAACAGAGCCAAAACTAGTTTGATAAAACAAAAGACACAGAGGAAAACATAAAACTTACCTTGGGTTGCCTCCCAAGTAGCGCCTTTGTTTACTGTCATTGGCTCGACAGTTTCTTTAAGCTTAAAACACTAATTAATCAGACATAGTCAAAGCCCTCAGTAACCTATCAAACTCTTGTGCACAACTACCAAACAAGCATCCACTACATACAAATAAATTGAAACGAAATAATAAAGAATGTAAGAGTTGTTTCGACTTATCATATGCCTGAGCTTGACTACCCACAGAGGGTATATTATACCACCAATTCAGTTCTATAGGTGGCTTGTCAAAGTAGCAGCCAAATGGATCAACGTATTCATCAATATTCTCTCTAGTGCAGAAGGTAACTTTTAATGGCTCTGTAGCCTCTGCAATAGGTTCTAGATCTGATTCATCAATGGGCGAGTTAGGGATGATCTCGTCATATGGATTTTTTTCTATCTTCTCAGTGGGATTTTCCACAATGGCCTCAAGAGGTGCAACAGAGGTCTCAACGATTTGATATATAGGACGAAGTGATTCATTCTGCGCACATTGATAATTCATGTAGCAGAAAAAATCTCACATCTTCAAGAGTCCCATATCTAATAAACCTCCATCACTCATTTTCTCAGCAAGGCTCCGTGTGTCAGCAGTCATACCATCAAAGATGCATAGAAGCACTTCCCTTGTACTAGCTTGATAACCCCATGAAGAAAGATCGTTAATGTACTCCTGCAGTCTGATGAAGTATTGATGAAAACTCTCTCCATGTAAGTGCAATAACCTCACCTTCAACATATGTTAGTAGCAAGAGTGCAGACCATGTATGTGGTCCACACTAAGGTTAGCGAATAAACAACACAGGAATTTAATAAGATCTCCCCGGCAACGGCGCCAAATTTGACAAGAGGAAACCTGTCGTTGTTCTTGCCAAAGAATACTCAAACTCACAACTAGTATAGTGTGTAAGCAAGAGATCAATCCACAAGGAAAGCTATTCAATTCAAGTATAATTCTAATCGCTAACAAAGAATATGGGGTTTTTTGGTGTGTAAAAGGTCCGCCTTTTATCAAAGCGGAAGTAAGCAAACAAAGTAAATAGATTGTAGAATGCAGTGGAGAGAAATAAGTTCAGTTACAATTTATCACTTCGATTGATGAATTCGATCCTTGTTTCAGCCTCTAGTTCTTGTCTTTTCCTATCAATGTCCTTATCCAGATCTTAGGTAAATTACTAGTCCTACGAGTCCTAGCAACCCTTATCTCTAAATAACCCTAACACGGTTAAGATTCAACCTAGAGATAACATTAAGTTTATGAATTAACCAAGGTACACATAATATCAAGCTACGAGTCGATATTCAACATGTATTCAACTTCCTACACATCCAATTAGTCTTACGAGTCCTAAAGGGATATGATTGCCACTTGGGTTAAGGTTCGCTACGAGGAATCTGCAAAACCCTAGCAATTGAATGAATCTACTCTAACTAGTTGATCAAGCCAGAGAAAATAAAACACATTCAAGCAATTAAGCACAAAGAAGTCAAAACATTGGAATAGGAATAAGAACTAGATTAAGAAACTCACAATTCAACAATCAAAGATCTGAACTGTAGGCGAAACCTTGAGAGTTTAGTTGTTCATGCTCAACGGCGCTCTCAACAATGGAATAAAGTGCATAAAGTCAATGGTATAAATAAACTAGAAAAGTCTTCTATAGTATTTAGAAAGTTGGCCAAATAAATAAACTACAACCCTAATAAAGTGCATAAAGTCAATGGTATAAATAAACCCGAATTTTCCGTTTTGAATTTGGTCTCGATGTCAACACGAAAGTTTTAGATCTCGAAGAGAGATTTCCAACGCATGGTTATAATAGTCAATCGGACCACCGAGACCTCCAGAAAGTGTGAAACAAGTTCAACATGTATGGTGACAACTTTTGATGACTTGTTATTCACTTAGGCTCTCGAAATTCGACTCCGCTCCCGTGCTCTTCACTTTTCTTCCTCAATTTGAATCTTCCTTCATCCAAGAGTCTCATAATTCCTCGTCAAATCCACATTTACCCGAAATTAACCATAAAATTGTATAGATTCAGACTCTTCCAACACCACAGGTAAACATGTAATTGTAACTAAAATATGCACTATTCACAACTAAATTATGCTAAATGTAATCTATAATGCAATACTAAACATGCTCGATCACCTGGCTTTAGAAATCTTTAGTTTATTGATTTATTTCGTCGAAATCCGTGTTCTGGCTTGCGAGAAGGTTGCAATTTAAGTTTATGTTTTTTGTCGATCTCGGGCAAATCTTGTCGACATTGAGTAGTTTTACTCGACATCGAGGAAATCTTGTCGAGATCGAGTACTATCTGCTGAGTTTCTATTTCCGTTTGTCGAATTCGATTTTTTTTTTGGTCGAGGTCTTTAGTCGATATCGAGTAAACTATACTCGATATCGAGTAGTTCCTGCTGCTTTGCTTTATTTTCCGCTTTGCTTTGTTATTTCTGTCTGTCTGTTATTTTTATCTGCCTGTGAGATTTACAGCTACCTGAGATCCGCTCACACGCTTCCTCGTGGATCGATCCTGACTTCCCACTACTAGATCGGGAGAGAGTCTTGTAATTATTTGCCCGGGACGGAATCTGGTTTGCTTTGATTTATTTATATTTTAATTGCAAGTCTCGATTTCCTCCTACTCAACAATAAGGGAAGACATAAAGGAAAGATACATACCTCATCATCATACCTCTTCCACTTCATAGGTTCACTTGGTTGTGTATCTCCACCACAGCAGAACGGTGGAGCGGAAAGAGATATTTCATCCTCATCCTGCGGATCTTCATGCCACTTTGCTAGGACCTCATACTTAAATATGAACATCGGTTGCTCAAAATTGTTGGGGATGGCCTTCACCTTGTAAGGTAAAAGCGACCTTGAAACATCCAGGACAACAATGTCCGCTTTCTTCTCTTCTAGCGCTTGGGATCCTTCAAAAGATTCATCAACTATAGGTAGAAAAGTAGGAATGAAATTCGAGGAAGGACATACCTGGTTGTCGACATCGAGTGAGTCAATTGGCTCGTCAGGATGAAGGCATGTTCCTTTAGACTGAATGGAAGCCTCAAGCCTTCGAATTTCGTCTTCCAACCGGGCTATTTCCCTTAATCGTGCCTCCTCCATTGCGATCCTATTTCTCCGTCTCAAATGTTGAAACCATTTTCCCATGCAGGATTCCCTTCGACAAAGTCTTCCATCTTTGTAGCTAAGCTTTGAAATCACAATAAAGCACGAATTAGTAGAAATAGCTTGGCACCTAGTTGGTACCGGTGAGGCGGATGGTGGTAGGGTATGTCATAGTATGAAAAGGGGATGGGCTATTCCTAAACTTTAAAAACAACTAAGCTAGGCGCGATTGATATGTCCCCGGCAACTGCGCCAATTTGACGAGAGGGTTTCTCGACCAAATAAATTTGTAGTCAAGACCCCAGCTATAGTATAGAGGATTCAGGTTCGTCCTCAGGAGAGAAGTCAGCGGTTCTAGGTTTAGTGTGTTTTGGCGTTCAGGGATACAGGAAAAAGGCGATGAGGGTGGCTGTCGACAAAGAACAGAGGGGTCGATGTCGAGGGATGGAGAGAGAATGGTGGTTGGTATCGAGTAGAATTTGTGTCGAATAAAAATAATAAAATATAACAAATAAAGATGCAAACTTCCAAGGTTAGGGATCACCACAACAATAAACATATATGTAACTCATAAATCACATAAAGATGCATGCTTTATATCAAATAACTTTCGTTATTAACAAATAGGAATATAGAGGCTTTCACATAAACCCTAAGTGTTACTACCTTTTCTTAATTAGGATTAGTCGGCTTTCGTAAATAAACGCTAATTACTATCCAAATTCATAATAAGATCACTTTCGCTTCAATATCATGAATAAGGAATTTCCTCAACTCTCGCAAAGGATTAAACACATAGGTAGATGATAATAAAGACATACAAAATCATGAATTCATAAATTAAACACATATATCTATGTTGGGATCACCCCAACCTTAGAAGAAGGAAATTGGAAACTAAACATAATAAAAGAAAATAACTTTAACATTAAACTCAAACTAAAACGTACAAAACCTTCCAAACGTCCCTTCTCTCTCTCCTCTCTCGCATACTCTCTCGCCTCCTCTCTCTCTCCTCTCTCCTTGCGCCCGAAGACGACTTTGCTTCAATGAATGAAAATCAGGCCCCTAGGGCTTTATTTATAGGCTTCAATCCAAGCTATTCTAGGAAGGAACCATCTATCTATATCTAAATTTATCTATCTAAATCTTAATGATTAAATTTGGAAATAAAACAAATAAATCCTTAAAGGAAAGTAAGACTAAAGTGGATAAATCTTCTCTCTCTTGATAGAATCCCACGAATCTTGGGTTGCAAGTAACCTACAATGTTCGGACTCCACTCGATCTCGGCTCGGATTGCTCACTCGGAGTACTCGACATCGAGTAAAGTACTCAACGTCGAGTAGAATTCGTTGTCTCGAGTGGTCTTATGCTCAACTCGTGCTCGATATCGTCCTCTGGAGCAAATGTCGAGTAAAAGTTGTTCGGCGTCGAGTAGATCTAGTCGACGTCGAGTACTCCTGTTGGCTTTCAGCATTCTGCTCCGTCTTGAAACGCAACTTCCCGAGTCGTCGTTCGTCCGATTGACGCATATGAGTATGCGTTGGAAAGCTCTTTTCGAGGGATACAACTCTCATGAAGACATCAAAGCTTGATTCAGAATGATGAATGTTGAAAAGCGGGCTTTCCTCGAGCTGCACCATCCTTAGCTTCTTCATGACTTTCCTTTAAGCTCCAAAGTGTGTTCGATTTCTGCGAAATATAATAAAAACTTGTGTAGACCTCCATATATTGCAAATGAACATAAACTACACAAATTCCGTATTTTATCTAGCCCAAATGTATGAAATACATGCAGAAATCGAAATAAAAGTAAGTGTAAAACATGGCAATCTAGGCTCACATCACTAATCTAGACGAACTGAAAGAAACTAGAGACAAAAGTGGACGAACTCAAAAGGAAAAGAAAAGAGGAAAAATGTCAATATCAAAATCAGTAATCACCAAACCCAACTTTAACTAAGGCCAATCCATCACTAGACATTACTTTTAGCATAAATAATCATGGAGATTGAACTAAAAAGGAAGTAATGAATTTAATAAAATTAGAATGTACCCCTTACAAGAATTTACAAACACAAAATCTGAGCACCACCGCTAATTAGCAATGTAGCAGAAATTCACTCAATTCAACAATCTAGAAAGCAAATCAAAACAATGTGAACCCTAATCAAACTGAAATGCATAGTGAATAGCAGGAAGGAAAAAAAAAAGGAAAATCGAAGCATACCTCGGATTTATCATGAATTCTTGATTCAATAGGAGATGCAAGCTTCAACGAGCATGCACCTCAGACGAACAACGAACAAAATCAAGGTAAAAAACTAACAGTTGAAAAGTGCTGGTTGAGGTAAGATACCACCACCAGGCAGCAGTTCCGAGTAGAGAGAGTTGTGAGCGAAATGTAACTGCGGAGGGGAGAGCAAGGTGGAATGGAAGCAACGACACATCGATGATGATGGATGACGATGGTCTGAGACTGGAGAGGGAAAAGACTACACGTAGACCTGGGCTACAGACCCGTCGAGTCACACGAGTAAGGATATCCAACTTTAATCCTAACACGCCAGACGGGTAGGCAGGCTCAGATCACAGTATTGTGATCTTTAGAGCATCTTTAGGCTGTGTTTGGCTGTCGAGTTTATAAGCTTTGGTGGATGGGGTTTCTGCCTCGGGAAGACCGTTGCGTTGTTTGGGTGCTGGTGTTTATGGTGTTTGTAGTGTGCGATTGATGATGTTTGCTGGATGGAAGTGGATGGGGTTTCCCCCCTCCTCCACCAAGGTTTGGTGGATGGGAAATCCGAAACCCCCCATTTTGCCCTTTCGACTTCTAATCCCTCATAAATATTTCCACTTCTCGTAACTCTTCTCTCACACGATTTCTGGAGAGCGAACAAGGAGACGAAGCGAGCGAAACCCTAATCGCCGACGAGGAACACCACCAGTCCGCCTCCGCCGTCATCATCAGGTATCGGAAAACGCCCTTCGACATTGTTCTCTTCGATTGTGTGCACAGATCTTCTCTTTGTTCTCTTGCACTTTTCGAATTTCAGGTTTGTTCGACTGATATTGCTGGATTTTGATTTTCTTGATAGATTTTAGGGTTTTTTTCTTCATACATTTTGGGGATTTCATTTTAGGGTTTCTGTATTTGCTATTTCGGGCTTGTCTTTGATCTCATCATCGGGTTGTCTTTGTTCTCTTCCACTTTTCGATGTCCTTCTGAAGCAAATGCATTTGCTTTTTCGGGTTGTCTTCGTTCTCTTGCACTTTTCTCTTAGGTAGTATGTTCTTCAGATTTTGGGGATTTTGATTATCTTCATAAATTTTAGGGTTTGTTCATATGATAATTTGGGGCTTTTGATTTTAGGGTTTCTGCATTCGCTATTTCTGGTTTGTTCATCAATTTTGGGGTTTCTTCTACTAATTTTAGGGTTTCTGCAATTGCTTTTTCTGATTTGTTGCTATTTTGGGTATGTTGGGGATTTTGATTATAGGGTTTGTTCATTGATGGGGAACATGTACTTGTTTGTCGTACCCATGCTCGTGTCCTCCATTTCTTTTTTTGAATACTTTGCCTGAAGTTTTGTCTTTTACCCAAAAAGCACAACTGAATGCACACCATCTCCCACTGTCACTTGTTGTCGCTTACCCCTTTGGTTGTGTTCATGAATGTGCAAAGAATTTTTTGCATTTACTGAACTGCTTTCTAACAGAAATGCAGGTTGTGGTTTCATATATATGTATACAGTGAGGGCCCTATGATGTCTGTGGCTTACCCCTTTGCCTGTTCACATGTTTACAGGAGTTGTATATGGAAGTGAGGGCCCAATGATGATTTCACGTTGTTTTGTGACATTGCTTATTGCACTGGCTGTGAGTTGAGGGCCCTATGATGTGGTCCATGCCCTCCTCTTTCGTTTCCCTGACTCTCAGTTTTGAATTGACATATGAAGTTGGCAGTCATTGCCTCTTCCATCTGTGTTGATCAACTGATATTGGGAAGGTCACTAGTGCCATTACTTATGCGTATTCTGCTTGCATGTTGCCCTCTGCTTGCATGTTGTATCGTTTTCACCAATATCCATGAGGGTCCAATGATGTTTTCATTACCATCCTCATGAGTTGAGGACCCAATGATGCTTCATATTTCTTGCATGTAAATTGAGGGCCCAATGATGCTGTGATTTCATATTTCCTTTCCCTTTCCCTGTCTCAGTTTTGTATTGACATGTGAAGTTGGCCTGAAAGCCCCTTCCCCTAATGTTGATCAACTGATTTAAAGGTTTATGAATTGAGGGCCCAATGATGTTTTCATGAAGCCTATTATTATTGCATTTCAACTGTTGCGTGCTGGATGGAATGTGATGAGGGCTCAATGATGTTTTCATGACTTGTATATGCAGCTAGGATGAACTGTTGTTGCCCTATCTCAGTTTTGCATTGACATGAGAAGCTGGCATTCACTGCCAACCTCTCTTGTTGATCAACTGATGGCAAGGTAACTTTACTTTGTAGCTTGAGGGCCCAATGATGCTACCCACCTGTGGGGCTGCTTGAGGGCCCAATGACGCTAAGCACATTTCCCAGCTGCCTGAGGGCCCAATGATGTGTTCATCATCTTGTTTTATCTTCTATTGTTGGACGACCTCGTTCATTGCAGGTCTGTACATGACATTGGGGGCCCTATCAATGTTGGAAGACAACTTATTTCCGCTTCAGGGTGTATTCAAGTCACCTGTCACATTATTTTTTTCATGTGAATTGCACTTGTTCATTTTGAGTAACTGTTTGGTCATTGCCACTTCACCTCATGTGTGTGGGACGACAGCTGCCTGAAAGGTAACATGTGCATTTCAATTGTTTGGTCATTGATCTGAATGAAGTAGAACTTCCTTGCCCCTTCACCTTGTGTTGATCAACTGATTTTCAAGAGATTTGAAGTGAGGGCCCTATGTTGTTGTCTATTATGCCTGTTATGATTGTTGTGATTTTATTTGGTCATGTAAACTGCTCTTATTAGTTGATTTGTATATGAGCTGAGGGCCTTATGATGCTGTGATTTCATTTTGCCTTTTCCTATCCCTGTATCAGTTTTGTGTTGATCAACTGACTTTCAAGAGCTATGCCTATTATGATTGCCGTGATTTTATTTCGTCATGTCAACTGCTCTTATCCCTGTATCAGTTGTATATGAGCTGAGGGCGTTATGATGCTGTGATTTCATTTTGCCTTTTCCTATGATGCTGTGATTGTCAAGATCTATGCCTATTATGATTGCTGTGATTTTATTTGGTCATGTAAACTGCTCTTATTGGTTGAGTTGTGTATGAGCTAAGGGCCCTATGATGCTGTGATTTCATTTTGTCTTTTCCTATCCCTGTAACAGTTTTGTGTTGATCAACTGATTTTCAATGTTTATGGTTTTGTAACTAGTTGAGTTGTATATTGTGGTGAGGGCCTTATGATGCTGTGATCCTCCATTGCCTTTTCTTATCCCTGTATCAGTTTTGTATTTTCCTATCCTTTATGATTGTTGTGATTTTATTTGGTCATGTAAACTGCTCTTATTAGTTGAGTTGTGTATGAGCTGAGGGCCCTATGATGCTGTGATTTCATTTTGCCTTTTCCTATCCCCGTAACAGTTTTGTGTTGATCAACTGATTTTCAATGTTTATGGTTTTGTAACTAGTTGAGTTGTATATGTGGTGAGGGCCTTATGCTGCTGTGATTCTCCATTGCCTTTTCTTATCCCTGTATCAGTTTTGTATTTTCCATCCAGTTCCCTTTTGACGTAATTTGTCATTTTCTTTCAGGATGTATCCATACTCTGACACCGACACCGACTCGGACGCCTCCTACCAGAGTGGCGACCCAAGGAAGTACCCCTGGCTTCATAGCGACTATGACTATGGGCGTTCACGCGACGAGAGGGACCTGCAGGACGACGCGACTTCGTCGCGTCGCAGACAGTCGCGTCGCAGAGAGGATGCCGCGACTTCGTCTCAGCGCAGAGAGGACGCCGAGGAGAACAACGCCCTCGTGGACTTCGACCAGTCCGAGCTTGTTGTTGTGAGGGAGCGCAATAGGACCCTCGTAGCCAATGATGCTACCCGGGTCATCGAGCTCCAGGCGACTAAGGGGTGAGCTCAACAACACGAGGGTGGAACTCCAGACGGAGAGGGCCCACAGCTCCAGCCTTGCCGCCCGCGTAGTCGTGTCAGAGGCCAGCAACAACCAGATGGTGCAGAGGATTGCAGAGCTATGCGCCTACTTGTGCGCAAGGTGGGTCGATCACGCTGGGGAGCAACTCTGGGGCGCTCAGCTTGCCCGTGTGGCGAGGATCCGAGGGTGGCTCCTTGTCATGGCGATTGCGGTGATCGTCGCCCTCTTGTTTATGGCGTAGCCAGTCCTTCCCGGCTTCAAGACCTTTTTGGAAGATCTGTTTGGCATCCTACCCGTTTCTCGTCCATTCAGATACAATGTTTATGGTTATTTGCCCCTCATTTTGTGCATGTAGTTGGGGTTAGATGATGTAAGAACAACTTATTTCTCCGTCTCTGTAGCTTGCATGCGAGCATTCATGCAGGTTGTTGTGTTAGAACAAACATATCCCTCGTCCTGCTTGCCTGCGACCTTTTGTGCAGGTTGTTGTTTCCGTCTTCGCAGGCAAGCAGGGCCGGCATGTTAATGCTATAATGATTATGTAAATTTGTTATCTCATTGTCTTCGTGCAATCGTTGTCATTTTGCGGTTTGTATGACTCTCAGTTTGCGACGGACGACACGAGTTTATAATTGGTACCAAGCCATATTGCAAAATGGGGATGGCCTGAAAACCATATTGCAAAACGTTTGAAATTACACAACCATTTCTTCCATGGTCGTGATTACTTGTAGTTACAAAATGACATTACTACACATGGGATACGTACACAACTGCAAAATGCCATGAACGACATTCGTCACAGATTGAACGAGTGCGACGAGAGGGTCTGCCATGGTCGTGAGTACTTCTATTTACACAAAAAGTTGCATATGAGCTGAAGGGGTGTTCCTGGATCATGGCATGCGCCTGTCATTCCAAATCTGGCGAGCGATTTCGTCCCTCAACCCCTTCCTACCTGTGACAGGGCCTCCATCCGCGTCCGAGTCATACAGGGGATCGTCATCCTCGTGACCAATTTCTTCTTCGTCGTCGTAGGGGTCATCGTCGTCCTCCCCGTCTGACGTCAAAACATGCATGGTGAACTCCGTGAACCGCGGTTCGTCGTCGTCGACGAGCTCGGGCTCTGCACAAGATTGCCTGACGTAATTGTGGAGCGCAAAGCAAGCTATGATGATTGCAATCTGCTTTCGCATAGGGTACTTCAGAAGTAATATTAGTATCTTTGAGTTGGACTTCAAGATCCCGAATGACCTCTCGATAGCGCCCCTGAGGGACGAGTGCGACTTGTTGAAGGCCTCTTTCTCGGTAGACGGTTGTGAAGCGGCGAATGTCGGGTGATGGTACTTCGTCGTCGAATAGGGAACCATGTAACCTGGCCTGAATGGATACCCTTTTTCGCATAGGTAGTACTGGCCTACACAACATAGGTAGTACCGGCCTACGGGTGATGGTTTTGATAAGGTTATATGAAGGCTTCATCTTACCGGTAGGAGGGTGTGGGAAGTGCATTGTGGTTGTCCTTAGGGCGTGATCAAACACACGTGCATCGTGTGCGCTACCCTCCCACCCGGCCGATACGAACGTGAATCGCAAGTCAAAGTCGCACGCCGCCATCACGTTGAACGTGCATGTGCCCTTCCTGCACCGAAACCGTATCTGGTCACCCCTGGGAATCGCCGCTTGAATGTGTGTCCCGTCTATTGCACCGATAGCACCCTTGAAGTACGGCCAGTACCGGTTGTCGTTCTGAATGGCGTCAGGTATGTTGTTGAAGTGGGGTCCTGAGGGCGGATGATGCCGCAAGCGAAACCTCGGTAGCCATTGCACCTCGCCCCACACACTGCGTCTAGAACTTGTCCAATGCTTTCAGATATACTGTACGAGGATCGTTGGAACCTTTCACAGGCATTCCGATGGCTTGCCCCCCAAGACATGGTGTTGACGAAGATTGCAACCATCTCCATAACAGACATCTGAGAGGATGGTCGAAGACCATATTGATGCTCCAGAATCCCACATAGACGCACGAAAGCGCCCTTTTCCATCCTGAACGAGTTGACGCTCCGAGTCTGTGACGAATGCCTCACAATGTCATCGACCCAACGCGCACCTGTGTACGGACCGATGTATTGGGGCACTTTATGCACATGTAGAAAGTAGTGCTGAAGAATGGGGATGGACTGTTGTTAGATGAGGAGGCAAGCGATTACAAGGCGTCGCCGTCGTCGACGCCTACGACGACGGCGCTCGTACCCCTTGGGTTGCAGCCTGCAATATCAAGGTAACCATAACAATCAAGCGTCATATATAATAGTATTTCAAATACAATCTGCACAACTACTCATGCAACGAAACACATAATTCGCAAACACACACGTTGCAAATTCCAACAACACACACATTATTCACGGTATGGGACTTATAACGCAAACAGTTTGACAATTTTCATAAACTCAAATGATGGAAACGAAAGACGAACGCAAAGTATTGTAATTTCAAACTAACAAGTTCAAGGAACGAAAATTTTGAAGTTGCAGAGGACGCGCTCTTATTGGCAGTCATGGGGGACAAGCGCCCAAATGCTGGCCATCGTTGGTGGAGTACAGCCACTTCAGCCACGCAAGACGGGACTCATTCGTATCAATCTGTATGAACATCTCCCGCCTTTCGGGTGTGGGAAGGGCCAAGCTGAAGCACCACATGGGATCCCCTGTCTTCATGAGCCCATCCGCCACCATGGTTTTCACAATGTCCATTACCTCCCGGGTGGTCCCATGAGGTTTGTTGGATGACACCTCCTCCCTCTCCTCCATCGCCTCCCTCGCATCCCTCTCCAGCATGGCCTTCAGTAAACTGTTGGTGTCTTCCGCCAAATCAAAATGTCGCAAAGCAAGCTTAGAGCCCTCCGACTTCCGAATGTTGCATTTTGGAGCGACGATTGATGCACCAGACCCGGAACTTGATAAACCCCGCTTTTTGCTCCCGGATGGACATGCAGCTGCCACATGAGATGGACCCGAGCCGTGGCCAGTTGAAGGACGAGACCTTGCCCCATTTGAAGCGTCGGAGGCAGGGAACTTGTCAGGTGAGCTCCCGTCCTTCGGCTCTTCGTCGCAGATGCCGTTCATTGCTTCAGACATAGATGGAGTCCGGGTCTGACTAGGGAACAGCTCATCAAACTCCTCCTCTACCCCATCATGTTGGGAACCCTTTGGGTCACTCGCATTGTCTCGGCCATTCCCATGACAACCATCTTCGTCATCGATGGAGATGCACTCGGGTTGTCCTTCATCGCGGGAGGGCTCCTGAGATGCCCGGGCCGATGGGTCCATGGATGGGGCCATGCAGTACTCTCCGGTGGCGACGGTGCCACCGTATAATTGGTCAAACAAGTCCTCCAACTCGGGAGGGATGCCCTTCTTTCGGAACTTCCTGAAGTTATGGTCGACCTGCTCAAGAGGAAATGAAGGCAATGTTGTGGGACGTTTTGACGATGGCGGTGTGCACTATGAAGACATCATTTGAAACACAAAAGGAGAACGTACCGCAATTTTCTTCTCCCACCATTCGTCAGACGCCATGATTGTTCCTCTAACGGGATCCCAACCCAACCCCGTATCATCCTTCTTAAGCTCTTTCCAACAATTGTAATAAGCTTTCATATCGCGAGTGCGATTCTTAAGAGTGTTGGTGTTGCACTTTTTCCCCGTCAATTCCTCGAACTGGGCAGTTAGGGGAGCCCAAAGGAAGGCCTGCTCCCTTCCATTTTTTTTCTGGTAAGCTAAGAGAACATGCATCAACTTCATCGTGAGGTCGTAGGACCAGTAGAAGGCGGCTGGAACGGGGACCTTGTCGTCACCACTAGCGGGTGTCTTAGCTTTTCCCCTTCGGTTAGTCGTCGCCTTTCGCTTACCTTTGTCATTGGGAACGGGCGTGGACTCCATGGCAATCTGGATTGGATAGCTGGCGAGGTATGGTATGGGGACGATGGACGGCGATGCACAACAACAGTCGAAATATCGAGGCCAAATTAATATTCAATTCAACTTCAATCGAAACGAAACAGTGGACACAAAACCAACAAATTGAGGAATCACAACTCAACAAAACCCATATGAACAGCCCTCAACAATCATGCAATTCAATTTCAGGATGTCTAAATTCAATTCATGAGGTGGGTTGTGGTTTCAATTCCCGCCCTCAGCTATAATCGCCTCATGAACAATCGACTCAGATTCCCCCCAATCAATTCACACAAACACATGCAAACCCCCACAAAATCAGACACAAATTTCCCCCATTTCAATTCCGACCTAACCCTAACCATATTCCCCCATTTCGATTCGAGCTCTTACAGTGGAAAAAGGGGAGAACTTACATGGAAGGAGACCAGTGGGGGCGACGTCGTCGGCTGCCGTCGCAGCTGTTGGCTCACCGGCGCCGGTGGTGGGGTGCAAGACTTCGTCGGTTGTGGAAGGCTCTTCTATCGCCAAGGAGGAGGTGGGACTCGGACGGCTGGTGGGTTGCAATGCTATTGATAAAATGGTTGTCGGCATGATTGAAATCAAAATCAAGAGGGGTATGTTTTGGGGGCAATTTCGTCATTTCATATGGATAAGTGGGGGTAATTCGGTCTTTGCCCGTCACTCCATCCACCAAAAAATGAAAATACAACCAAACACAAAACCCAAAAATTTGGGTGTTGAGTTTCATCTTTTACATCCCAAAAATCCATCTCCATCTAACACATCCCCTAAAATCCCACAAATCCCCAAAAATCCATCCAGTTCCCAAACACAGCCTTAATAGTGGTACTTAGAGTACCATAGCAATTAAAAAAAAAGAAATGTAAGAGAAAGTCAGATTTTCGAAAGAAGCAAAAAGAAAAAGGTAGCCCAAGTATCATAAACTTGATACTCAATCTGACACAATATCATACCATTTTACCCAATCAAACATTAATGGTGGGGCCCATATAATTTTCACTTCAATTTTTTTTTTTCCGTTGAATGTACAGCATTAATTCAAAGCAATTTGGAAATTGAATTGATGAATGCATCCAGCTCAAAGCAAATGAATGCACAGTGGAAGTGGAAATTGAATTCAACATGCATGGTAAATACTGATTAATTAATTTTTTGGTTGACGTATTTTTTTAAAAATTGTGGTTGTAGTCCCTTTTTGTTAAAAATTTATATCGGAAAAAAAGTTAACTATTTTATAAAATTTGCCGTTAAATCGATTCAACATACGAAGTATTATAAACCGAGTATAAAAATACGCATAATGTAATATATAGATATTTTATAAAATTTTCCGTAGTTATTGAAAAAAATGTTATTTTTTTGTTCGTAATATTTTTTCCTATTTATATTATTTTACTAAATATAAAATATTTAAAAAAATGTAAGTTATATACAAAAAGTTTATAATTTTGGCAAAAAAAGAATTTTGATGCAAAAAGTGAAATAAGATACTCATACCAAGTACCATGGTTGTGGAGTATCAAATATTAAAATGAGATGGAGGAAAGAGAAATGACAAAAAACAAGTTATGATACTCATTTTGAGTACCATGGATAAAGATGCTCTTAGATGTGTTTGATTCCAATTGTATTAGGTTTATAATGCAAGTAGATAGGAAGGTGTTTGGTTACAACAATTCTAATGTGTTTAAATTAATAGTGTATTTCGATTTCACGATGTATTAATTAAAACACAATTATTTTATCTCGATTTATATGATTATTTAGTTAAATTACTTTTTTATTTCGGATTTTACGAGATTTTTATTTGTATAACCAAACGCTCGTATAAAACGAGATAAAATAATTATATTATAATTAAAATCCCTTTTTGACCTTTTCCTTTAATAGTGGGACTTTAATTGAAGTGATAATATATCACAAACATTAAAAAAAGTTTGCTAGATTTTATTTGTAGGCTGGTAGATAGTCTTCAAATTAAGAAACTCTAATATAATGTTATAGAGTATTAGTATAGATATGAATTTTGATACTATTGGGAAAACAAGTAAAGTCTAATAGATTTGATTTGTGCAGACTGTAACGGCCCGGGATTATGATTCTCGAGTTACGTTTCGAGGGATGAAACCCCTCGTTAGGACCTTGCGCCCCGAGTACAGGTTGAAGGTTTTAAATCCTAATTTAATGTTTTCAAAGTGGGATTTCATACCCAAATTCGAAGGGATCGTTGGAATCCCCAGGGAAGTCCCCTGTACCTGTCGTAAGTCTAAGCGTGGAAATTAGTAGCCATGCAAATAGCAAAAACAAGTGTAATACAAGAGGGTGCCACGTTAGAGCCGGGTCAAAACAGAGTCTAAAGTGTAAATCCAAAAACATGATCAGAGTCTGGTGAAGTCGATAACTCCAGCGCTCACTCTCCGCCGAACAAAATGACCCGCGCAATAAGCAAACAACACCGATAGGATGAACATAAATAATCCCTAAAAAATTTAATGGTGAGCGGGATCAGAATGATGCCCACCTGCTGCATCCCGGCTCTAAGCACACATATACGCTATACCTAATAAAGATGCTTCTAGGTGCAAGGCGGAATATTAACCCACTAGCATGCTCCTAAGATCAAGTGCATATTAATATATAGGGCCCCAGCAAAGAATACCAAATGGTATGTGATGTGAGCCTAATTCGCCATGTTTTACACTTACTTTTATATCGATTTCTGCATACATTGCATGCATTTGGGTTAGAATAATACAGAATCTGTGTAGTTTATACTTATTTGAAATATATGGAGGTCTACACAAGTTTTCGTTATATTTCGCAGAAATCGGACGCACTTTGGAGCTTAAAGGAAACTCATGGAGAAGCTAAGAATGGTGTAGCTGGAGAAAAGGCCATTTTTCATCATTCATCATTCTGAGTCAAATTCTGATGTCTTCATGAGAGTTGTAGCCCTCGGAAAGAGCTTTCCAACACATGGTCATATGCATCAATCCGACGAACGAGGAGTCCGGAAAGTGCGTTTCAAGAACAGAGCAGAAAGCTGAGAGAACTCTATTCGAGATCGACTAGCACTTACTCGATCTCGACGAGACCTGGTCGACGAAACCTGGTCGAGCAGAGCTGATCGAGGACACTTAGTCAGAGACAACCCGACTCCCGGAATCCTACTCGATATCGAGTAGCCTTGGTCGAGATCGAGGAGCCATGTCCGGAGTCGACGAGCTGTGCCGAGCCGAGGACGAAGACGCAGACCACCTCTACTCGATACAGAGTAGCCTTGGTCGATATCGACCAAACCTCCGAGCCATGTCCGAGCCTTGTCGAGCAGAGCCACCCGACCAAGCCAGCCAGACGATGAATCCTACTCGATATAGAGTAGGGCTACTCGAGATCGACTAGACCTCCGAGTCATGTCCGAGTCACATCGAGCACCAGCTACTCGAGACAGACGAGGGCTACTCGAGACACACGAAGGCTACTCGAGACAGAGGAGGGCTACTCGAGATCGACAAGACCCTGGCCGAGATCGAGTAGACTTCCCGAAGGCGCGTTACTCGGTTTTGACGAATCCTACTCGATGTGGGATTGCTTGGGCGCGAAGATTGCCGATTCTATCCAAATACATCATGAAGGAAGAGATTTGTCCATTAAATACATTTAGATATATTTAGATTTAATTTCTTTATTGCTTTTATTTATCATTAAGTATTTAGATATAGTTTTAGATATAGATAGAGATATTCTTTCCTAGATTAGCTAGGGAATGAAGCCTATAAATAAAGCCCTAGGGGGCTGATTTTCATTCAATTCAAAAAAAAAGTCGTCTTAGGACGCAAGGAGAGAGAGAGAGAGAGAGAGAGAGAGAGAGAGAGAGAGAGAGAGAGAGAGAGAGAGAGAGAGAGAGAGAGGAGGCGAGAGAGGAGGAACGTTTGGAAGGTTCTGTAAGTTTTAGTTTATTTTATGTTAAAGTTAATTTCTTTTATTATGTTTTGTTTCTAATTTCCTTCTTTTAGGGTTGGGGTGATCCCAACATAGATATGTGTGTTTGATTTATAAATCCATGAATTTATATGTCTTTATCATTATCTACCTATGTGCTTAATCCTTTGCGAAAGTTGAGGAAATTCCTTATTCATGATATTGAAGCGAAAGTGATCTTATTATGAATTGGATAGTAATTAGGGTTTGCTTGCGAAAGTTGGTTGATCTTAATTAAGAAAAGGTAGAAACAAATTAGATTTTTATGCGAGAGCCTCTATCACCTAAATTGTTAGAATTTGCGAAAGTCGATTCTTTGATATAAAGCATGCATCTTTATGTGATTTATGTTCTACACATATGTTTATTGTTGCGGTGATCCCTAACCTTGGAAGTTTGCATCTTTATTTATTTTATTTCATTATTTTTATCCTGCAAAGTTACCCGACACCGACCACCTCTTCTTCTATCATTCCCTCGACATCGACCAAGTCTTAGTCGACATCAACAACAACCTCCCCACCTTTTCCCGCTATCCCCGAACCCCAAAACACACTAAACCTAGAACCGCTGACTTCTCTCCTGAGGACGAACCTGACTCCCCTATACTATAGCGGGGATCTTGACTATAAATTTATTTGGTCGAGAAACCCTCTCGTCAAATTGGCGCCGTTGCCGGGGAGATATCAATCGCGCCTAGTTTAATTGTGTTTAAGGTTCAGAAAAGCCCATCCCTTTTTCTTACCCTATCACATACCCTACCACCACCTACCTCACCGGTACCAACTGGGTGCCAAGATTTTGCCACTAATTTGTGTTCTTGATTGTGATTTCAAAAGCTTAGGTACAAAGATGGAAGACTTTTGGGAAGGGGACTGCGAATGGAATAGATGGGTCCGAGATTTGAGACGGAGGAATAGGATCGCAGTGGAGGAGTCACGATTAAGGGAAATAGCCCGGCTGGAGGACTTAGTCCGAAGACTTGAGGCTTCCTATCGTTCTCAAGGATTAGATCCTCCTTCTTATGAGGAAATTAAAGCTATGGAAAGTTATGAGGAAGAAGAAGATTGGAACGAACAATGGGTACTCCCACGGTACATGAGAGCAACAACGTCAATCAATGTCGACTACCCCATAGTCGACGTCGACCACATTACAGAAACCCAGGTATGTCCTTCCCCGATCTCGATTCCACCTTTGCAATCTATCTTTGATGAATCATATGAAGGATCCCACGGCGAAATAGCACTAGAAGAGAAGAAGTTGGACATTGTTGACCAAGGCATTCCAAGATCGCTTTTACCTTACAAGGTGAAGGCTATCCCCGATGATTTTGAGCAACCGATGTTCATATTCAAGTATGGGGTCCTGGCAAAGTGGCATGAAGCTCCGCATGATGAGGAGGAAATATCTCTTCCCTCTCCACCGTTCTGATGTGGTGGAGATACACAACCAAGTCAACCTATGAAGCGGAAGAGGTATGATGATGAGGTATGCATGCCAGCTGGAGCCCAGGAAGATGAATGGGTGAAGCCATGGAGCGTTCACTCGGGGAGATTCAAGCTTCTTCATACGATGCCCTCGGATGACATCCCACGCTTCCCAGCACCGAAGGAACCACCAGATCCACCTATACCTCCGGAAAAAAATGAGCCAGGCTGATACTAAATGGAGAAAGTCGGCCTAGCGACTATAAAATCTAAAGCTTGTAAATAGACATTTATTTTTGGGACTTTTGGGACTTTGTTTTGTTTGTTTTTGGTTTTGAACATTTCTTTGGTTTTTGTTGTTTCTATTATGGGTATATGTCTTCTACTTTTCAGGTCCATGGATAGAACCAAGCTATATTCAAACTCGGCCAGGAGGTGCTTCCATTCGAAATATGAGGCTCTGCACACCTGTCTTGTGAGTTTCTTTCTTTACCCTTACCTTGTTTTTTATACAGTGAGGACACTGTAATGTTTAAGTATGGGGTGGGGGAAGGGCTTACTTCATGCATATTTGAATTATTTGTGCATATTTAAAATTTATTTCTTTGAATTGCTACATGGCTATTTTGGAATGCATTATTGATTTATGTGCTTATATGCATAATTTCCAAAAATTTGAGAAAAATGACCCCCATTGAAATTTTGATTAATGTCATGGAAGCTTATATTGAACTCGACGATGCAAAATTGGATTCATTAGAGATATAGCATGAAATTGCCTAGTAAAGGGAAGTCACAATGAAGTGCATATTTTATTGAAAACCATAAAAGTAGGTAAAATTTGAAGTTGCTTTTGACATGTTGCATGATAAGAGGATGGAGGACTTTATATTTCCATATAATGCTCATATTGTTATATCCTAGCCTTACCTATGCTTATGCATCACAAAAACCATAATATGCCTTATTTCATATTTGCTCCACATGATCTAAATATTTGCCATTCTTTACCTTATCCGGGGATTATGTTGAGAATGATGTTACATTATGGAGATTATCATATGGTGTTTGTATTCTGAATATTATCATTATTGGAGTTTGGCGGGAAAATGTTTGAAATATGTGGAAAATTTAATGAGTGAAAGAAAATCCAATCACCTCAGGAGATAAAGGTAGATTCACCCTGCTCTCTGAGATAATAGTTTGGAGAGATGGGACACACTGTGAGGAATCCAAAGCACTAAGTATCCGGGGCCATTCATGACACCCATGTTTGCGACTCGCGAGAAGGCAGTGTTGAGGTTAGAGAGGTAAAAGCATTATTATGGATAAGAGCATTATGAAAGGTGATGAATCTTATGGAGAAGGAATGTGGAAATTCAGTTTGGAAATACTCCATTTCCCCGGATCATTAGCACCACATTGCCAAAAATTGCCCACCTTTTAGCCTTTTACCAATCTACTCCTTCATGAGCTTAAATTAAAGTCTTCTTGATTATCAATGCTTTGTCACGAATGAATGTTTTGCATAACCCTCCTTTTGTGAGTAGATATTGCTTTTATTTGCACATGCATGGATCCGTGACACTAGTACCTTTTCAAGGATGGTAATTGATTGCAGGGACATATGGCAATGAATCTATGATGTTGAGAGTTTTGATTTCTTCCCCTGAATGACAATTAAAAGTATTGCTTGAGGACAAGCAAGCTTAAGTATGGGGTGTTTGATGTTAGCCTAATTCGCCATGTTTTACACTTACTTTTATATCGATTTCTGCATACATTGCATGCATTTGGGTTAGAATAATACAGAATCTGTGTATTTTACACTTATTTGAAATATATGGAGGTCTACACAAGTTTTGGTTATATTTCGCAGAAATCGGACGCAGTTTGGAGCTTAAAGGAAACTCATGGAGAAGCTAAGAATGGTGTAGCTGGAGAAAAGGCCATTTTTCATCATTCATCATTCTGAGTCAAATTCTGATGTCTTCATGAGAGTTGTAGCCCTCGGAGAGAGCTTTCCAACGCATGGTCATATGCGTCAATCTGACGAACGAGGACTCGGGAAAGTGCGTTTCAAGAATAGAGCAGAAAGCTGAGAGAACTCTACTCGAGATCGACTAGCATCTACTCGATCTCGACGAGACCTGGTCGACGAAACCTGGTCGAGCAGAGCTGATCGAGGACACTGAGTCAGAGACAACCCGACTCCCGGAATCCTACTCGATATCGAGTAGCCTTGTTCGAGATCGAGGAGCCATGTCCGGAGTCGACAAGCTGTGCCGAGCCGAGGACGAAGACGCAGACCACCTCTACTCGATACAGAGTAGCCTTGGTCGATATCGACCAAACCTCCGAGCCATGTCCGAGCCTTGTCGAGCAGAGCCACCCGACCAAGCCAGCCAGACGATGAATCATACTCGATATAGAGTAGGGCTACTCGAGATCGACTAGACCTCCGAGTCATGTCCGAGTCACATCGAGCACCAGCTACTCGAGACAGACGAGGGCTACTCGAGACAGACGAAGGCTACTCGGGGCAGAGGAGGGCTACTCGAGATCGACAAGACCCTGGTCGAGATCGAGTAGACTTCCCGAAGCCGCGTTACTGGGTTTTGACGAATCCTACTCGATGTGGGATTGCTTGGGCGCGAAGATTGCCGATTCTATCCAAATACATCATGAAGGAAGAGATCTATCCATTAAAGACATTTAGATATATTTAGATTTAATTTCTTTATTGCTTTTATTTATCATTAAGTATTTAGATATAGTTTTAGATATAGATAGAGATATTCTTTCCTAGATTAGCTAGGGAATGAAGCCTATAAATAAAGCCCTAGGGGGCTGATTTTCATTCAATTCAAAAAAAAGTTGTCTTAGGACGCAAGGAGAGAGAGAGAGAGAGAGAGAGAGAGAGAGAGAGAGAGCGGATGAACGTTTGGAAGGTTCTGTAAGTTTTAGTTTATTTTATGTTAAAGTTAATTTCTTTTATTATGTTTTGTTTCTAATTTCCTTCTTCTAGGGTTGGGGTGATCCCAACATAGATATGTGTGTTTGATTTATAAATCCATGAATTTATATGTCTTTATCATCATCTACCTATGTGCTTAATCCTTTGCGAAAGTTGAGGAAATTCCTTATTCATGATATTGAAGCGAAAGTGATCTTATTATGAATTGGATAGTAATTAGGGTTTGCTTGCGAAAGTTGGTTGATCCTAATTAAGAAAAGGTAAAAACAAATTAGGTTTTTATGCGAGAGCCTCTATCACCTAAATTGTTGGAATTTGCGAAAGTCGATTCTTTGATAAAAAGCATGCATCTTTATGTGATTTATGTTCTACACATATGTTTATTGTTGCGGTGATCCCTAACCTTGGAAGTTTGCATCTTTATTTATTTTATTTCATTATTTTTATCCTGTAAAGTTACCCGACACCGACCACCTCTTCTTCTATCATTCCCTCGACATCGACCAAGTCTTAGTCGACATCGACAACAACCTCCCCACCTTTTCCCGCTATCCCTGAACCCCAAAACACACTAAACCTAGAACCGCTGACTTCTCTCCTGAGGACGAACCTGACTCCCCTATACTATAGCGGGGGTCTTGACTATAAATTTATTTGGTCGAGAAACCCTCTCGTCAGTATGTCCCTCTCCTACCTCCACCCCCTTCCGATAGAGCGGAGACTGACCAGCTCGTGAATGCATTCCATAATAATCGGGCGGCACGCATGCCCAACCCGTATCCACAATAAAGCCCGCAGGCAACTCGTAATATAAGGAAGTTGCATGACTCGATTGACTAAGGACGGGACCCGATGGGACTGGGCCATCCTATAACCCTAGCAAAGACTCTAGTGACTTCACAGATAACGGCCGTTCTGTTTACATACGCATAAAGAAATAGAATGCTCAACGGTCAATGCAACCTAGCATGATACTACATGGCATGCTGATCATGAATGCAAGCACCTAGTATATCATGCACATAAAGCAGGGAATATCTCTCTATCAATCTGAGTAAGCTCCGAAGAGACTTACCTGGTACTGCAAAACAACAAAAGACAATCAACCAGGCAATATGTAATCTGACACGTCACAGATGATCACCTAACAAGTAAGTACATGAATGAGTCTATCTCTAAGGCACACAAAGCATAGAATTATCACACCACTTCACAACTTAACTCAATAATCGTCACATCATCATTTTCATAATATCAACTTTTTCTCGTAATCTATCATCTTAACATCTCATACCATATTCAATATAATTCTCCAATTCATCAACTTAAGATAATTCCAATTCATACTTAGCCAATTTGCATGCTATCATCTCACAATCTTACTTAGCATATAATTGCATATCCTCATCATAATCATATAACATTTAACCACACATAATAAATCACCACAATATTATATCTTAAATCTCAAAACAACATTTTATATTTTAATCCCAATAATATTACATACTATTTCCAACACCATTTTCTTTTAACATCTTTATAAAATATTTATAAAATCCCAACCATATTCATTTAATCAAAACAACCCTTTTTAAATTACCAAAGCAACCTTACTTTATTTTAATTTACCAAAACCAATCCCTTATTTTGTAAAATCCCCAAAACCGGCCCTCTTGTTTTATAAAACCCAAACCGAGCCTCTATTGTTTTATAAAACTCAAAGTCAAGTTTTCTAACAAAAAATTAGGCCCAATACTTGGTTGTGTTTTAGAAAGAAAAGGCCCATTATTTATTCTCCTTTAAATGAAGGATCCGGCCCATAAAATAGGCCCAAAAAGGCCATTCCATTCATTTATTTTCAGATTGCTTGCTGGAGCTTTTAAAAACAAAAGGAGGGCCCACACGGCTGAGGTGGCAAATGAAAAAGGGGGGTCCCACATTCCCTTCTTCTTCCCCATTTGTTCGAAAGCAACAGGAGACAAGAGTCTCCATTTTCTTTTGCCCAAAATCGACGGAAAGGAAAGGGAAGGGGATCCTCCTGCGGCGGTGCTCCAACTCCGGCCACCCGGTCTCGCCGGCCACCCCGACACACTGTTGGACAAAAATGCGCGAATAATTGTACAACACATTTTATTTGATTTTTTAGAATTTGAGTTCGACCCCTTTTGGTTATCCTCTTGATTCGAAGTTGCATCGACACCAAAATTTAACTGGTTTTGGTAATTTGGGCTGCACCCGAATTTTAACGGGTTGCCTGCGTATCTCTTGGAAGAGAATCAAGCCTTACGTAGTTCAGAGTGTTTTGGAGTTTTGGAATTTGTGTTTGGTTTGGTTTGGATTTGGTTTTGTTTGGATAAATTTGGATTCGGTTTTGTTTGGATAAATTTGGATTTGATTTTTGTTTTCTTGTATGCATCAGATGATGAATTTCAAACCCACCTTCTAGGAAGGGTAGCTCGAACAACACTCCATCCGAGTAACCTGAGCACACCTTCTCGGAAGGGTAACTCCGGTAATCCGCCTATCATTTGCATAGAAAACGGTTTGGATTCGATGTGGAGTGTAATTTGGAATTTGACTTGTTTTGACTGGGAGGTCAATTTGAGGATTATGGAATTTGTTTTTATTTTATTTTATTTTTGGATGTGGCTAAACTCGATGAGCGAAAGCTTTGTATCGAGTTAGAGTAGACACTTTGGGCTTTGATGAAAATTTGGGATTTGGGACGACTAGAGTTGACAAATGAATTTGAAGAGATTTGGCTGAAAGTTTAGATGTGACTGGACTCGGTGATAATTTGATTTACACCAAGTTTCCTACGTATCCACTTATTTGGTGGAATCAAGTCATCGTAGTTCGGGAAAAAAATTGGATTTTGTATTTGGGTTTGATCATGAGATCGTTTGAGACTGGTGGTTGAACTTGATGGGCTTTAACTTGGCACCAAATGTCCTACTTATCTCTTAAAAGAGAAACAAACCATTTGTAGTTCTAAACGAACCAATTTGTTTTGAATTTGAGATGGGCGACTGGATCCAATGTATATTTGAATTTTAACATCGGATTTCCTACGTAACTCAGAAAAGAGTATCAAGTCTTCACGTAGTTCTTTTTAGAACTAATTTGATTTTTTTTATTTGACGATTGGACCAGATTAGCTTTAGCTTTATGTCCCGTGGCCTACGTATCCGACGACTCAGAATCCAATCGGGCGTAATTCATTATGAGAAAAAATGATTTAATTTGGATGGACTTTGACCTCGTATTCATTTAGAAGTGAATTTAGAGGTTGACGATTGTACCCGATATATTTTTATGATTTAATATCGGGTTACCTACGTAGCCGATAAGTGGCGTCGAGTCTTTACGTAGTTCTCTTTAGATTGATTTGAATTTGAAGAAATTTAATTTAGGGTTTTGACTCCGTTTTTTTTTCTTAGAAGTCAATTTTTTGACTGACCCACTAGAATAAACCGGCAATGAAATTTTACGAGTTTAACTTTATGATTTTGTTAAACTCAATTTCTAATTTATGCCGATTATAATTCTTATATTTTAATGGGTAAGTTTTATAATTACATACACAATTTTACATACGCGTGTTGGGGAGCATGTTGTTTGTAAAGAACAAGCTTTGTTTCTTTCTCTTTTTTGTTTTGTTTGCCCAAGCCAAAAGAAAGACCGAGCCTGCCATTAGCCCACTTCGATATGGCCTTAATTGAGTCCAATTTCAGATTTTGCCCAACCCATATTTACTCACTGTAAATATTTTTTTTTATCTTCCCATTTGTTAGTTTTTTTTTTTAACAAAAGAAAGATGTCGTCACTTGGCTAATGCAAGGCTTCCCTCCTCTTCGTTCTTGTTTCTCTAAGAAGCGAGACCAGTAGCTCGACATCCCTCGCTCACTCGTCAATGGCCGCCCAGAAATTTGGGGCTCGTGCAACCGAACAGAGGACGACCGAGCAAGAGCGGACCGAGGACGGAGCAAGGAAACTGAGGCGGGAGAGACTCCGCGCGCGGGTACGTTCTATTTTTTTAGTATGAATTTCTCCCCCAAATTTCGTGCCCAATCTGATCTTTGGGTGAATATTGCTCTAGATTTCGGCTTCCTACACCAATTCCCTTTCAATTGAGTGTTCAATTTTAACACTCAATTGATTTTCCCCAATTTGTGACTTTAGGGTTTTAATTTGTGCTATTTGGGGCTTTTCGGTTTAGATGATCGGAAAGAGACGAGCAGGAGCACAGAAAGGGGAGCGCAGCCAAGCTCGTCAAGCATCCCAACCGAATTCACGTCTTCCCGGAAGCGGAGAAGAGGCCGAACCAGGTTTGTGCTTTTTCTTTCTCATTCCTCTTTGATTTGCCCTTACTTTGCTCCGATTTGTTTGGGAAAACAAAATTAGGGCTGATATCATTGATTTTTAATTTGATATTTTGTTTTGTTTGGAGGCTTTTGGATTTAGGACAACTGACAGAGGAAGCAAACTCAGGGTTCATGGCTCCTCTTAGGAGGGCTTCATGTGAAACGACTCTCGCTTTGGCTTCCTGGCTTGGTATGTCAAGCTTAACTTTTCCCTTCTGTCTCTTCCGAATTAGGATCTCAGTTTGTGATAGACATGGCTGATCTTGATTTAGGTATTTTGATTTGGCGTTAGTTGCAATTTGGTAGCAACCAGTGAGGACATGAATTAGTTTGATTTAGACTGTCGCTTAGTGCAATTACTTTGCCCCTTTTGATGAATTTTAGGGTTGCACATGATTTGCTTCGTTTGAGACAGATGCGAGAAAGTGCTCTGCTTGATTTGTTAGCTTTTACAGGAAATTAGTTTCTATGGGACTGATTTAATTTGTCCATAAAAATCTGTTCTCTTTCTGTAATTTTGATTTCATCCTTCCCATGTCTTGGTTGCAGTAGAGTTTTCTATCCTTTGCTGGTTTGCATTTACTTGAATTTGTACATGGCAATTAGTTGATCAACTTAGGACCAATTAAGCATCGTTTCGCCTCTGCAAGGTTTAGACTCATTTAGGTGTCAGTTTAGACTTGTCGAAAGGGGCCTGGTTTGCCTGTAATGGGTGAATGTGCAGAATATGTGCTTGATTTTAGTTTCTTAGAACGAAGTGAATCTGTCCAGCAAATCTGTTCTTTTTTTTTTTTTGCTTCCAATTTCATTATGGAAGCAGTGAGTTTTTTTTTTTCCCTCTTTTACCTTGTATGCAATTGCTTGCGATTTGTGGCTTGAACTAGTTGGCTAGTTTAGGAAAAATCCAACAGCGTTTCGCCCTCTTTTAGGGCTATTTGATGATTCCGAAACCCAAGCCACAAGCGAAAGCTCACAAGGTTTGCAAGGGAGGGGTTTCGAGAATCGATTTTGACAGCACTTCGACTTGTTTTGGGGCAATTTGATGACTCCGAAACCCAGGCCACAAGCGAAAGCTCGCAAGGTTTGCAAGGGCGGGGTTTCGTGAGTCGATTGCGCTGGTCCTTCAACTTGATTTGATTCGAGGGTGATCTGATGACTCCGAAGCCCAGACCACAAGCGAAAGCCCGCAGGGTTTGCAAGGGCGGGGCTTCGGGAATCACCAAAAACCCAACATGGAGAGGAAAGGCCACCTGTTTGCCTCCTCTTCTTCTTTGCTGCTTGTTGCGTGTGCTCTTTTTTTTTTATCTGCGTGTTGTGTGTTTGTATTGGCTTTTGAGGGTGGCCTTTTCTTTCTTTCCCTCTGCCTTTTTCTGCAGCCGTGTAGCCTCTTTTCCTCCAAAACTGCTAGGCTTTTATAGGGGTTTATAGGGAAAAAATGCAGGCCACACTTTCCTTGTTTGTTTCTGTACACAATACCTCTCCTTTCCTTCTTTTTTCCTTGAGAGTATTGTACGTACAGTAGGGGCTGAACTGGATGATTTCATTTCCTTTTTCTTTTGTGTGTGTACAACTTTCAACACACGTATATTGTTTTTTTTTTCTTTTCCCTTTTAGTGAATGATCCTCTTGCTTTTTGGGTAGAGAATACATACACTTGCCTCTTTTTTTTGCTTGTGAATTTACTGGTTTCCTTTCTTTTCTCCCAGAGTACACGTTAGGCAAGGGACCAAGGGCTGATTTGGGCGACTTATTTCCATACTTGCTAATTTTGTAGCTTCTTTTTAATTGCTGATTATTTATTTATTCATTCATTTATTTCCAGCAATGATATGGGTCATTTTAGCCTTCTTTTTAACCCATAAAACATAGAATTAGGCCCATTCATTTAAATTGAACCTTAATGTAAAGAAGCATGTATATTAGCTCTCTCAATTTCCTTTACGTCTATTTGATTCTTTTACGTAATTGGAAATTGATCAATTTTGCAGCCGGACAATTCATTTTCGGGAGCTTAAACAAGGAAAACCTAGTCGCTTGCCGGATTTCGAGTGATGCAATCAAGCCATTGGCTCTACGACTTCGTTGGGTGGTATTAGCGGAAACTGACGGGCTATCGTGCACCTCACAAGCTCGACCTTTGTATTGAATGTGTATACTTTGGTTTGTGAACTTGTAATATGCCAGAATGATGTACTTGATATGTATCTCACCCCACATACACTTTATTTGTCTGTAAATATTGTCTCTCAACTTGGACTCGTGTCTGATATGCGAACTATCAAATGACAGTTTTCACAAAAATAATTTCACAAGCGCATAAGGTGTCTTTTTTTAATAAAAGACGAAAATTTACACCCAAACACACACACACACACGGACAGGAAAGGAAAGGAAGGAGGAAGAAGGGGCTCACCGAGGGCCTTCGATGCCGGAAAGCTCGGAGCTCCGAGGCGGTGCGTTTGGCTGCGTCGATGGCGATTCTTCAAGCGAAATCCGCCTAGAAGATGAGAGGTAGGTTAAAGATGGAAGCTTTTGGGCTGTTAAGGGTGAAATAGGAGAGGACGAGAGGAATCGAGGCTTACCGAGGTGAGGACGGAAAACAGGGCGCAAGGAGGACGACGAGGGCGGCGCTCCGGCTGCTCCTGGTGGTCGACGCCGGGAAGACTGGTGGTGGCGAAGGTGCAGTAGTGACGGAGGTGTGGTGGTGGAGATGGTGAGGCGGCGACAATGGAGGAAGGAGGAGGGAGCTCTCGACAGCCAAGTGGGAGGAAAGGTGTGTTTGGCTTCCTTGGGTTTGTGTGGGATGATGTGAAAGAATGTGTCCAATGCTCAGATTTTAAGGACAATTTTTGGGGTTTACTTGAGATCGTGATTGTACCGATTGGACAAAGCATAGAACCTCACTTCCATTTTTGGTAAATCAAAGCAAGGTAAGAAAAGAGTATTTGTGAGTGTTGGGTTAGTTGCGGAAAGATTGAAAAAGATTGGAAATTATAAAATTAAATCTCAAATTGTGGGATCCAATGTTAAATTTGGATAAGAATGTGAGAAAGATGACGGAATTGAGGTCTCGAGTCGGGAATTTAAATTTCCGTCGATTGGTCATTCAAATCCCGAAATGAAAGACGTATTCGATCTTTAAAACAAAAAAAATTTGGGCCGGAATTTGTTTTAATTTTGTTTTTAATTTCCTTTTTCGAAGTTTAATATTTTTTTAAAAAAATCCGAGCGTTTACACAGACTATTATGAAAATGATATTACATCAAATATAAGTATATGACGAATTTATTTGTTTAACATCGATCAAGTCTCTGTCACCAATTGTAGAAATTCGCATAACATCTTGTTCGCAACTTGCAATAGGATTGCCCAGGAGGCCTTGTCCAGTGGTCTGACGAAAGGAACTTGTCGAATTGTCGACATTCATCACTTGCACCCTGGGGACCAATTTCATGGTCGATGTAGGATGATTGAGAGGATGTAATCTGTATTGGATAGGAGTTGTGTTAGGGTATATTAGGGTTGATATTTTGTGTGGCTTTAGACTTGCTTGGTACAGACTTTTTGGCTGATTTTTGGGCAATTGAAAAGATCTTATGTTTTGAGTCAATTTTAGTATAAGATTATATCTTGGCTTTAGCTTAGGTTGACTTCTTGCTCCCCAAGTTACTAGCCTTAGTCTCTTTAGCCCTCCCCCCTGCATTTAGGAATGACTTCCCTTTTCTTTCCTTTTTATCTTTTTTCTGAAAAGTGTATCTTTCTTGTTGGTTTGAGCTTCCTTAATGCGTGAATCAGATCCTTGATCTTCTACCGATTCTTTTAAGATTTCCCCCCTCCAAATCAAGGATTGTAAATCTCAAAGATACCACAATCTCATTTTTGGAGGGAGGTGTTGGCATCTTGTAGCCTTTAGTTTCCTTCCTGTCGTTCTTGGAGATCTCATCGATCACCGAAGAAGTGTTCTGTCCCCTTACCCTGTCGATTTTCTTAACATCCCCTTTAATCAGAATCGATGCTTCCTTATTGACTTTTTCATTTACATCCCCCTTATCTGCTAATGTTGTGGTGTTATCTATACGCAAAACCTTGTCAATCTTGTTGCTCACCATTTTAAGGAATCTAAGGTCAAAGTACTCAATGTGCAAACATGGAATGCAAACCAAAAGTGAGTGTTGTGATCCTCTCCACTTCTACATTGAATCTAGGGACCCATTTCCGGATAACCAGGTAGTTCCTTGATCATCCACGACCCCTCAATGACAACATGATTGTAGTCCGCATGATTAGTAAAGCGAGTTATGTAGTAATCATTGCCCAAATTCACTAGGGAGAACGAGGCACTGAATCCACATTTCTGGGAGATCCTTCGGCGGAATTGCATATTCGTCGGACCCTTGTCAAACAACTTGATGATGAGAGTGTTCGACGAAGGTTTTCTCTTGATGATTAGAGTGTTCGACGAAGGTTTTCTTAGTGCCATTTTTTGAAATTCGTTCATAACTATCATAGGCAGTAGGGATCGTCATCTTTAAGGAACAAGTCATCGTCGGTGTTGTAGCCTGGGTCTTTTGTCAAAATCTGCTAAATTGGATACATGTGTGTGATCTCGAAATCTGTGCCTTTTCACCCAGCTAGTGCATCTTTGTATTTGAATGAAGTGGAGGCCTTTCCTTTGACATCGACATTTTGAGAAGGGAACTTCGTTTCGATAGTAGCTAGTTGTTTGTTTTGTGGTGCTCCAAACACAATTGTCACACCAGTTCCTCCAAATGAGACTTCATGGCCCATGATGAGAGGGTTTCTTGACCAAATAAAATTATATTCAAGACCCCGCTATAGGATAGTGGAGTCAAGTTCATCCTCAGGAGAGAAGTCAGCAGTTCTAGTTTAGTCGGTTACCGGGTTCGGGGAATAGTGGGAAAAGGTGATGAGGGTTGCAATTGACATCGACTGAGACTTAGTCGATATCGAAGCATGGAGAGAGGATGGTGGTCGATATCGGGCGTATGTGCAGAAACTTTAAAATAACGAAAATATAATAATAAAAATGCAAACTTCCAAGTTAAGGGATCACCACAACAATAAACACATGTGTAGATCATGTATCACATAAAAGAGCATGCTTTATATCACAGAATCGACTTTTGCAAATTCCAACAATTTAGGTAATAGAGGCTCTCGCATAAAAACCTAATTGTTTCTATCTTTTCTTAATTAGGATTGGTCGACTTTCACAAATAAACCCTAATTACTATCCAAATTCCCAATTAATTTACTTTCCCTTCATAATTGGAAATATAGAATTTCCTCAACTCTCGCAAAGGATTAAGCACATAGGTAGATGATGATAAAAACATACAAATTCATAAATTTATAAATCAAACACACATATCTATTGTTGGGCTCACCCCAACCCTAGAAGATGGAATTTAGAAAGCAAACATGATAAAAGAAAATAACTTTAACATTCAACATAGCCATAACTTACAACCTTTCGTCTCCAATCTCTCTCTCTCTCTCTCTCTCTCTCTCCCTCCCTCCCTCCCTCCCTCCCTCCCTTCCTAACTACTTGCATCCATAGACGACTTGGCTAGAATGAATAAAAACTAGGCCTAATGCCTTTATTTATAGTAGACTAATCCTTGCTAGCCAAAGAAAGTAAATAATAAAATAAATATATCTTTTTATCCAAATCCTATCTATCTAAAATCAATCCAACTAAGAAGTCTATCTAAATAATAAGGAAAGATAGATAAAAGATTGAAAGATAGATAAAAGATCTTGTGCAAAATAATCCATAAAAGATTCGGCCTAATCGGCGTCCGCATCTGCTGGATTTTCAGTCGACGTCAAGTGAAAAGTCAGTCGATGTCGAGCACTCATCATATGTGGTCTTGAGGAGTGTTCGACATCCGTTGACGTCGAGTGGGCTCAGTCGACGTCGAGTGCTTCTATTAGCTTTCAGCATCCTACTCCATCTTGAAATGCACTTTACCGAGTCCTCGTTTCTCCGATTGACACATAAGAATATGCGTTGGAAAGCTCTTTTTGAGGGATACAACTTTCATGAAGGCATCAGAACTTGGTTCAAAATGATGAATGGTGAAAAATAGCATTTTTTCCGGCTGCACCATTCTGCGTTCGTCCTTAGCTTCTCCAATGTCTTCATGGTTTTCCGTTAAGCTCCAAAGTGCATCCAAACTTCTCCAAATCAACACTTAATCCCTGAAAATCACACCAAACTTTGTGTAGACTCCATATCTTACATATTATTGCATTCTACACAAATTTCATACTTTTCCAATATAAAACATGCATAAAAGAACTTAAATGAACTCAAAACATGATGCAAAATAAGAACAAAATTGAGGACATCAAATCACCACATACTTAAGCTTGCTTGTTCTCAAGCAATACCCTTAACTCGTCACACGGGTAAAGCCAAAACACTCTCAACATCAAAGATCTTGCTTTTATATTACCGCCAACAACTTTGTGCCATCCTTGGAACGGTACTTTGCCATCAACCATTACTTTTCCTTCACAACTTTCACACAAAAGGAGGGTTACAGAAAAGCACATTTTCCAAATATAAATGCAGCAATAATCAAGCGGACTTTTAGGCTCGTAGATAAGTTGAGGGTAAAAGGCATTAAGGTGGGATAACTTTGGCTATGTGGTGCTAATAATCCGGGGAAATGGAGTTCTATCCAAAATTCATATCACATTCCTTTTTCTTTAGATTTCCTCACCTTTCACACTTCACTCTTCGCTCTTTTTCACTATAATGCTTTCACACTTCTTCTTTTTCACTATAAAGAATTAATTTTTAACTCTATTAAAAAAAGTCATTCGATTAGATGTCCTCTTGTTTAGAGCTTTTGATCACTACCCGACGGTCTAATGGATATTAAAAAATTAATAAATGAAATCTTATGAGGATTGAATGACGTAATCACTCTCTACTGTTTACCCAATTCTCTTTAAAATTATGAGGATTGTGTTTGATCATGTGCTTAATCATCAGGTTTGTCAAGTAAAACAATTTACGTGACATGTAAAATTGTCTAGGCGTCATGTAAAATACATTATGTGTTATGCAAAATACATATTAGTTGAGGGCTCAACAATCACGATTTCTCGAAATTCAGTCGTCCAACAAGAGAGGGAGATACAGACCTAGACTTGACCAAGATAGGGAGAAGAGCGCGGATGGTGGCGAAAAGGTTGTCATCGGGGGGATGAGAGAGAGAATCCGACGAATTAGGAAGGAGAAGGTGGAGAAATTGACTCAAGCATGCCTCGATCAGTGCTGAAACAACTGACTAGCAACAATCATTGATTTTTAAGAGACAGAGGTAGTATATTACAATCGTCATGTAATATGACATCCGGTCGGAAATAAACGATGTTTGACTTTTGTGCACGTAATTTTAGGAGCTAAAATCTATATAAAATCTTATTTATTTTAATTATTATTTTTCCATAATTTAATACTTATTAGTATTAAGTATTAAATTGTGAAAAAAATAATTAAAATAAATAAGATTTTATATAGTTTTTAGCTCCTAAAACTACGCGCACAAAAGTCAAACATCGTTTATTTTCGACCGGATGGAGTATATTATAGTCATTATTGACTATAACATGGGCAAACATTGAACAACACGTAAGAGTAAGACAGTAAACAACCAAAATATGTCCAGTAGACAACCATAAGATATCTAGTAGGGAATTACAGACTAGACAATTGATTTTTACTGTTGTCAAGTATTGTATTTCCTGGACTTTTCCATTTTTTCTCCCATTCCCCCTTTCCCTCTCTCCCCTCATTAATACTTTTTCAGCATTTTTTTCAAATTATATCTCTCATGCACTTTTTTTTCAATCCTCTCTCTCTCTCTCTCTCTCTCTCTCTCTCTCTCTCTCTCTCTCTCTCTCTCTCTCTCTCTCTCTCTCTCTTAATAATCTTACATATTTCTAAAACTCACCGATAGGGGGTGTGCTGGCTGCTGGCGGGATCTATTCGGTGACAAAGAGTGCGACACTAGAACTAGGAAATAATTGAACAATACGCAAGACAGGAAACAATCATATAGTGTCAAGTAGGAAATCATTGGGTGTCCAGTAGATTGTCAAAGGGTGTCTAGTAAGAAACCATAGAGAAAAAAAAGCGGTTCACCAAGCCTCTGCGAGGGCTCCTCCACTTCGATTCCACCTCCTCTACTCCAAATCCGGTCTCCACTCACCTCGAATTGACCTGGAAAAGGCACAAGAGCGAAGGTGAAGGACGAATGCACTAAAGTGGTGCTCCGGTGGTGATTCACACCAGTGGAGCAAGTCGAATTTGAGCTCCCATGGAGATCCCATCACCCTCGAAGATAGAGAGATAGAAGACGGAGAAGTCAAAAAATAAATAAGTTCTTCAATGGAGCTCTTCAATGCCCTTGTTGCTTCTCTCTCTCTCTCTCCACCGGTTGCAGTATGTGAGGTAATGGGAGCTTTTGAGGGGGGGGGGGGGGGGAAGGTTAGGTTTAGCAAATTGTGGTTGTTTGGGAGTAAAAAAAAATTCGTGTTTAATTAAAAGATATTGTATAAGCTCATGAAATTATTTTCGTGAAGGCTCTCATGTGATACTTTATATATTAAACACGAATACAAATTAGCTAGCGATAATTACAAGTAAATGAGTGCGCAAAATGTGTTAAATATCAAATGCATCATTTTAGTGCCTTACAAGCTCACAAACTAAAGTATACAAATTTAATACAATAGTTGAGCATACAATAAAAAAAATACAAAGTTAAGCTGCCGAGAGCGCAAATCGCGTCACTTGGGCATGGACTGGAGTTTCTCCAAAGCCAATGTTAGCTTTGCTGGCCGATATGATCTGCAAAAAGAGAAGTTAAAGTTGATTTAATGGGTTTTGGTTAAGAAAATCCATACAATTTTCAAATGAAAGTTGGCCCAAAAGGAGCCATAAAGGCCGGCCCAAAACAATCTCCAAAATTGGGACGTGGCTGCCAAATCTGCCAGATTCATCCAAGAAGAAAGAGAATCAATTAATAGATAAATAAATGGGCCAATTTGCAAAATAGCCACGAAATAGGACCTGATTTGCGAAATGTCCACGTTTTGGGGCAAATTTGTGAATTGTCCGCAATATAAACCCTTCTTACGCTTCTACGCGTTCTCTCTCCCGTCCTCTCCACGAGCTCCTCCTTCCATCTTCCTCCATCCGCGTCCATCCCGAAGTGAGGACGGCCGAGCGAGGGAGCGAGCGAGGCGCCGGATCCGCTGTCTGGTGGCAAAATCGAGGGAGCGAGGGAGGGAGCGAGCGGCTGAGGGAGCGAGCGCCGGAGGCCGGAGCCGCTGTCTGTTGGCGAGATCGAGGGAGCGAGCGAGGGAGCGGCGGAGGCCGGAGTCGCTGTCTGGTTGCGAGATCGAGGGATCGAGGGAGGGAGCGAGCGTCGGAGGCCGCCGGATTTGATTCCAGATTGGGAGCGAGCGAGCGGCGGAGGCAGCCAGATCTGATTCCAGATCGGGAGTGAGCGAGCGGCGAGGCCGCCAAATCTCATTCGGGGACAGAGGTTGAGGATGAAGTTTTTGTTTAATTACAAAACTAACCCCGTAAATATGGGAATTACAAAAAAAAATCTATATTTTATTACAAAAATCACTCTATAAATATGGGAAATTTTTTTAAAAAAATTATTATGTGATCCATAATCTATATTTTTATTTTTACACAACAAAATGTTATATTTTCACAATATATGGTTATATTTGCACAATTTACGGTTATATTTGCACGACAAAATGTAAAAAAAAAAATATTAAAAAATAAAACTAGACTTGCTTCAATTTATTCTGAATCGCTTACAGTTTATTGAGAAAGTATGAAATTATATTGAGTTAAAAGAAGATCATGTTGAGTATAAATTCACAAGTCTCGATTGTCGTGCAACTCTTAAAACACAGTCGTGCAACTCTTACAACAGAGTCGTGCAACTCTTAAAATAAGAGTCGTACAACTCTTAAAACAGAGTCTTGCAACTCTTACAACAAAGTCGTGCAACTCTTAAAACAGAGTCGTGCAACTCTTCAAACATAGTCGTGCAACTCTTACAAGAGAGTCGTGCAAATATTAAAACAAGAGTCGTGCAACTCTTACAATAGAGTCGTGCAACTCTTAAAACAGAGTCGTGCAACTCTTACAACAGAGTCGTGCAACTCTTAAAACAGAGTTGTGCAACTCTTAAAACAGTGCAACTCTTACAATTTGTTGTGCAAATTGTAAGAGTTGCACTTTTTTTCCGTTTTTTTTTCGTTTCAAAACTTTTTTTTGTGCAAAAATAACTTTACGTTGTGCACATATAACAATTTGTTGTGAAAATATACCTCTGCTCATATCCGGAGAGCCAAAGCGGAGATCCGCCATAGATCCGGGGACCTCGGCTCAGATCTGAGATCCCTTCCTCGCTCGACTAGAGCTTGAACCACCAAATCGTCATCAGAGCGCGACCTCTTCTAGGGGCGAGCGACCGGGATCCATCGACGACCAGAAGGAGAGGAGGAAGATGCATGGAGATCTTCAATCGTAAGTTGTGCAAATATCATCCAAGTCTAGTTATTTATTTATTTATTATTTATTTTTAAAAATTTTTTCGTGCAAATATAAGAGTATGATGTGCAAATATAACCGTATGTTGAGCAAATAAGACCCAAGTCTATTTTTTTTTAAATTAACATTTTGTCATGCAAATATAAGATTACGTTATGCAAATATAAGAGTACGTTGTGCAAATATAATCGTAAGTTTTGCAAATATGACTCAAGTCTAGTTTTTGTTTAGTTTTTTTTACGTTTTGTCGTGTGAATATAAGAGTACGATGTGTACATATAATCGTATGTTGTGCAAAATATAATTTTTTTTTGGATTTTTTTGCTAAGTGTCCATTTTCTACATGGCCTTTTGCAAAATGTCCACTTTTATTTCTCCTTTTGCAAAATGTCCTAATATTACATTTTTGCCCCTCCTTCCCTTTCCCTTCCTTCCGTCCCATTTTTATTTTGACCATTGACCGGTCAAAGTCAATGAATTGGTGACACAGCTTTGGTGACAAAAAAAAAATTGGTGACACGTTTTTTTTTTCGAGTTTTTTTTTTAACGAAATTAGTGTCACCACCTTTATAAATGGGGAAACCGGTCAATGACTTTGGTGACACGTATGATGATAAACAAATTTTTGGGTGACAATTTTTTTTTTTTTTACGAGATTAGTGTCACCGCCCTATCGCTGTCACCACAACCCATATCGATGTCACCACTGCCCATATCGCTGTCACCACCCTTATTGCGGTCACCACCTCTATCGTTGTCACCTCCCTATCGCTGTCACCACTCTTATCGCTGTCATCACCACCTCTATCACTGTCACCACCACCTCTATCACTGTCACCACCACCCATATTGTTGTCACCACCCTTATTGTTGTCACCACCTCTATCGCTATCACCGCCCTATCACTGTCACCACTCGTATCACTGTCACCACCACTCATATCACTGTCACCACCACTCTTATCGATGTCACCACCATCCATATCACTGTCACCAACACCCATATTGATGTCACCACCACTCCTATCGTTGTCACCACCATTCCTATCGCTGTCACCACCACTCATAACGCTGCCACCACCACTTCTATTGCTGTCACCACCCCTATCGATGTCACCACCACCCCTATCACTGTCACCAACACCCATATTGCTGTCACCACCTCTATCGCTGTCACCCTATCGTTGTCACCACTCCTATCGTTGTCACCATCACTCCAATCGCTGTCATCACCACCCCTATCACTGTCACCACCACCCCTATCGCTGTCACCACCCTTATTGCTATTACCTCCTCTATCGCTGTCACCGCTCTATCGCTGTCACCATCACTCCTATCGATGTCACCACCACCCATATTGTTGTCACCATCCTTATTTTTGTCACCACCTCTATCGCTGTCACCACCCTATTGCTGTCACCACTCTTATTGATGTCACCACCTCTATCACTGTCACCGCCCTATCGTTTTCACCACCACTCCTATCGCTGTCACCACCACCCCTATCGCTGTCATCACCACCCTTATCACTGTCACCAGCACCCTTATTGTTAACACCACCTCTATCGCTGTCACCGCCCTATCGTTGTCACCACTTATATCACTGTCACCACTACTCATATCGTTGTCACCACCACCCCTATCACTGTCACCGTCACTCCTATTGTTGTCAGCACCTCTATCTCTGTCACCACCACTCCTATCGCTGTCACCACCACCCCTATCACTGTCACCACCCTTATTAGAGATGACTGCATTGACACTGTCGGTGGTGACACATACAATATCAACTTTTTTGGTGACATATTTGTTGTTCGAGTTTTTTTTACGGAATCATTGTCGCCACTAATGTCACCACCCTTATGATAGGTGACGCTCTTGGTGACACATGTAATTTCATGAATTTTTTTTAAAAAAATATCGTGTAATCAAACACAATATGGCAAAAATAAAAATAAAAAAACATATAATTATATGAAAAATCTAGTGTAATCAAACACAATATCACTATAAAAAAAGTGTAATCAAGCAATAGTATGTCAGCCCTTGACAATAAATCAAAGTGCTGTGCATTTTCGTATTACAAAATCATGGTCACTAGAATTGAACAGATAAATCAGAACATGGAACAAGAAGAACAGATGGTGGCTTCACTGGCAACTTTTCCTTCAAATCTCAGTTTCCAGTCCCAACTACTCAGCTTTGTGCTCGAAATCATGCCTTTAAGTTTTGGAGCAACTATTCTGGCCACTTTTCTGGCCCAAATGCTAATACAGGGTTCAAAAGAAATCATGGTACTCATAGCAAATCTCAGTTTCCAGTCCCGACACTGGGGGTTACGATAGTAGGCATTTGTGGTTATGGAAAATGATGAATTGATGATATTCATAGCAAAATCAAACAACCAAACACAAATTCAGATTTGATTAGCAAAATCAAACACAAACTCGTATTTAAATAGCAAAATCAAACACAAATTCTTATAGCGGTAATTTGTTCATCACTTCATCTTCAACCTCAATTCACGGCTCGCAATTCGGCAAAGGAGCTTCAAATCGCGAAATCAAGCTCGATTGAAGTAGTTTTAATGAATTCAAAGACGAATCAAGCAATTGCGCGAGCAGAAGATGCAAAAGAGAGCGGAGATCGAAGGATTAATTACCGGATCAATTGATTCGAAATGACGCCAACCAGAGCCAGAAATTGACATTCGCTGCTCGGATTTCCGAGGAGATGAAATCGAGGAAGGTATGTTCCTCGTCGTGGTCGTGGTAGGCGAAAGAGAAGAACGATCGGGGATCCTCGCGGCTTATTAGGCCATCGCGATCCGCGTCGATGACGTCGAACGCTCGACGGAGGAGAGGAAGACCGACTGGATTGGAGAGGAAGACGCTTCGCCGACTACCTCCTGTTGCGCAATCGGGGAGACGAAGAAGACTGGAGCGCTTCAGAATTCAGATCCATGGAGAAGGCCGACTGGAAAGGAGAGGAAGACGCTTCGGAGGTCTCATCTTTTCCCAGATCGGATTATGCGGGTAGGGTTTAATTAAAGAAGGGGTAAAAAGGGGTTTTTCAAAAAAATTTAGGACACTTAACAAAAACTGATTTTAAGTGGACGTTTTACAAAAAGACGTTGACAAAATGGATATTTAGCCAAATAATTTCTTTTTTTTTCTGCTTTTTTTTTTCGTTTTAAAACTTTTTGTTGTGCAAAAATAACTTTACGTTGTGCACATATATGGACTAATCGAGTCGCAATCAACGAGAAACGAGATTCACATTCAGATCGCAGTCTCTCTCCCATTCAAATTTAACCATAAGTTGTGCAAATATATAACATTTTGTTGTGAAAAAAAAATATAGTAGATTATGGATCACATATTCATAGGGCAATTTTTGTAATTTAACGCAAATGTCCTTCTCCTTCCTACGATTATCAGTCGAAGAGGAACAGGTCGATCGGCGCCGGATTGCAATTCGTGTTCCTCGTTCAAGATCGGCACCAGATCAGATCGGAGTCGAAGAGGAACAAGACGACCGCCTCCCTCCCTCGCGCGCTCGCTCGCTCCGGCGTCCGCCTCGCCGCTGCCTCGCTCCCTCGCTCGCTCCGACTGGTCGCCTCGCCGTTGTCCATCTTCCTCCTCTGCTCCTTATCGATTTCCGCCGCCGCTCCTCCTCCGCCACAGCTCCTCCTCCGATCTGAGGTCGATTTCAATTTCCGATTGAATTGGATATGAAGCCGATTGAAGTCCAGTTCCAGATCTGAGGTCAAATTCCTTCAATCGCCTTGCTTCAGATCGAGGCATCGAAGCTTTCGTTCCGGTCGCCCTCGCCGAAGTTCTGCACGCAACCATGGCTGCTGTCGAGGGAAGCCACAGATCTAATTCGACCTTAGATCGTTACCTCGCTCTCGATCTGCTCGCCTCGCTCGCTCGCCGTCGTCCATGGCTGTTGTCGAATGAAGCCACAACCTTGGCTTCAATCGCGTTGCTTCAATTGGATCTGAGTGGGGGAGGAAGAGCGATGATGAACAACAGAGAGGAATGGGGGCACGAACGGGATTAGGTTTTAGGGGTATTTATCGTGGACATCTTGCTAATTTGTCCAAAAACGTGCCTATTTTGCAAATTCGTCCAAAAAAAAGTGCCTATTTTGCAATTCTTTTCTAAATAAATAGCTAGAAGGAAGGAAAAAGGCTATCTTTATCTAAAAACAAAATCAGTGGCTCTCCTTAGGAAGATATGCAGTTAGGAAAAAAGATATGGAAAAGTAGGGTTTTCTACCGATTGCTCCCCTATAAAAAGGGTTGCAGGCTGATGAAAAAAAAAGACGCCAGAAAACATACAGCATGCACAAAGAAAAGGAAAAAGCTGCAGGAAAAAAACAACAACACAAATACGTCTGCAGAGAGCAAAACAAAGAAGAAGAGGAGGCAAACAGGTAGCCTTCTCTCCATGCTGGGTTCTTGGTGCTTCCCGAAGCCCCGCCCTTGCAAACCTTGTGAGCTTTCGCTTGTGGCCTGGGCTTCGGAGTGATTAGGTCACCCTCAAATCAAATCGAAGGGCCACGCAATCGATTCTCGAAACCCCGCCCTTGCAAACCTTGCGAGCTTTCGCTTGTGGCCTGGGTTTCGGAGTCATCAAATTGCCCCAAACAAGTCGAAGTGCTGTCAAAATCGATTCTCGAAACCCCGCCCTTGCAAACCTTGCGAGCTTTCTCTTCTTGCTTAGGTTTCGGAATCCTCAAAATGCCCTAAAAGAGGGCAAAACGCTGCTTGATTTTCCTAAGCTAACCAACTAATGAAAGCACACAAATTGCAAGCAATGCAAAGGAAAAAAAATCACAAAGAAGAAGAAAGCAAACAAATTTTCTTCTCAGTTCCATTTCATACCGAGCAAATCCTCAAGTCAGGCTGCCTAAATTCATGTTCAAGAGCTGCTGCGGAAGACAAAACCAGCATCAAATTCTGACCAAAAAACTGCTTAATTGGTTCTAAATCGGTCAACTAATTCAAGCATGCAAATTGCAAACAAGTTCAAACAGACAAAGGAAAAGTTGAAACCAAAGAAAGAGAGCAGGTCGTCTAGAGAAAGAGAACCGTAAAAAAAATAACTGGACAAATATATCAGTTTAGTGCCTGTAAAAACAAATTAAGCAGGAAAGTCGTTCTCTTGGATGTCCCAAACAAATCATATCATATGCAGCCCTAAAATTCATCAAAAGGGGCAAAATGATTGCACTAAATGACAAAGTTAAAGCAAGCAAACCCTAAATCCTCACTGGTTGCTACCAAATTGCAACTAACACCAAATCAAAATACCTAAATCAAGATCAGCCATGTCTATCACAAACTAAGATCCTAATTCGTAAGAGACAGAAGGGCAAAGTTAAGCTTGACATACCAAGCCAGGAAGCCAAAGCGAGAGTCGTTTCACACGAAGTCCTCCTAACAGCAGTCCTGAACCCTGAGTTTGCTTCCTCTGTCAGTTGCCCTAAATCCAAAAGCCTCAAAACGAAACAAAATATCAAATTATAAATCAATGATATCAGCCCTAATTTTGTTTTCCCAGACAAATCGGAGCAAAGTAAGGGCAAATCAAAGAGGAACGAGAAAGAAAAAAACATAAACCTAGTTCGGCCTCTTCTCCACTTCCGGGAGGACATGAATTCGGTTTGGATGCTTAACGAGCTTGGCTGCGCTCTCCTTTCTGTGCTCATGCTCTTCTCTTTCTGATCGTCCAAACCAAAAAGCTCCAAATTGCACAAATTAAAACCCTAAAATCTCAATTTGAAAACAAAATCAGTTGGGCGTAAAGATTGAATACTAAATTGAAAATGGATTCATGGGAGAAGCCGAAATCTAGACCGAGATTCACCCAAGCATCAGATTAAGCATGAAATTTGGGGAGAAATTCGTACTAAAAAAAAAACTTAAAACATACCCGTTTAATTTGGGGTGCTTGGATCGATTCACCTCGCTTGCGCTCCGCCCTTCCTCCGCCTTGCGCCGCCCTTGCACTGTTCCTCACCGTTTCAATTGCCCAAGACCGGAGCTCCGAGGAGGTCGAAGTCCCCGATGAAAGAAGCGACGACGTCCTCTTCCCCCTCTGTCTGAAGTGCGGTCGACTGATGTGCTGAGGCTTTAGCAGCTTAGTACACCAAGTGATTTAAAAAAAAACATGGGCTATTATTACAATTAAGATGGGCTCGATTAAGTGAAAATTAATTTTGGTTCCAATCTTTCCGAAAAACTCGGCCTGTTCAACTCTTCAATTCAATGTAAAAAAGAGTGGAGTAGGCAAAACCAAATTGGCCATTTTATATGCTCAGGAACAGATATGGCATGGTTGGGATTTTTTTTTTACTTTATCATAAAGTTAAACCCACAAAAAAATTTCATCGCCAGTTTATTTTAGGGGACCGATATCGAAAATCGACTTCTAAACGAGAGGAAAAGAAAATGGAGTCGAAACTTTAAATCAAATTTCCTCAAATTCAAACGGTTCTTAAAAAAGAACTACGTAAAAACTTGATACTCTTTTATGAGTTACGTAGGAAGTCTCTTAAAAGAAATATTGGATCAGTCGCCTATTTCAAATCCAATTAAATTTGTTCTCAAAAGAACCACGGGTGGTTTGATCTCGTTACAAACGGGTACGTAGGAAACCCGACAAAAAAGCTCAAGCTCGTCGGGTTCAATCACCAAACACCAAAAATTAAATCAGTTCTAATACTCTGAACTACGTAAGGCTTGATTCTCTCCCAAGAGATACGTAGGCAACAGAGGCGGATCCTCTTTAGGGCCAGTAGGGGCAGTCGCCCCCCCAGCCGAAAATGAAATTTAACATACATATTCCTCTCGTCGATAGCTTCGATTTGATATATTATAAGCTCAAATCCGACATCTGAGCAAAAAGTTATAAGCGTTTCAAATTTCAGCACTGAATTACAATATTTCCGACATCATTTACCAACCGATAGATTTTTATTGTAATTATCATTTATTAATTTCATATTTTAATAATGTAATTATATCCGAGAACTTCAAATTAGGAGGTTATATTGAAATATTTGAAAACCATGAAATAAATCATGTAAAATTTATGTTTTTATTCTAGTTACACGTCCATAATATTGATGATTTTTTTGAAAAGAAAAATTAGGGTTTAATTTTACATACAATATTTTTTATTGTAATTTTTTCGCCCCCTCAATCAATAAGTTCAGGATCCGCCACTGGTAGGCAACCCGTTAAAATTGGGGTGCAGCCCAAATCACCAAAACCACCTATGTTTTGGTGTCGATATGACCTCGAATCAAGAGGATAACCAAAAGAGGTCGAACTCAAATTCTAAAAATTAAATAAAATTTGTTTTACAATTATTTGCGCATTTTTGTTCAACATATTTTTGGCACGCATGGTGTGACCCTTTTTGCCTTTTCATCTCTTAGTTGTTTTAAAACTAATATTTGCCTATTTCTTATTTGTAGGAGAAAAATGGCACCAAGAGCTATTGTCAACTTCAACGAACTACCTGCTGCCTTTCTCGTGGAAGGTGGCCCCTGGTTGAAGTAGAGGTCGTTTAAGGTCCAGTTCGACGTGACTAGGGAGTCGATCATTGCTGAAATCCCAACCAACAACAGCTTCGAAGCTATCAGGGAGGAAGGAACCGGCGGAGAAGAGCTCACTCTCAGGCCTGCTCGTGGGCCAATCATTCGAGTTATCAAGAGAAACGGTAACTCGGCCAAGGCCTCAAAGCCAGCTGTGAATGAGGCGAGGAAGGAAAACAAGCCTCGCAGGAAGAGAGGACGCAAATGTGGTTCCCAACGCGGGAAAACAGGAGCACTTTGCAACTTGGCTCGTACCCTTGCTCTGGAACAAGCCAATGCAACACTGTGGAGAGCTGCCAAGGATCTTTTCGATAGCCCAAGGAAAATCCTCTTCGGGTCTATCCCTTTCGACATTGACAATGTAGTCCAGGTTTTGGTTACCTCCTATTCTGATGAGGAGTCGGAGGCAATATCCTCAACTGTGAAGGCTCAAAGGGCCAAGGTTCCAGAGGTTGAGGTACCAAATCCGGCCAAGCCTCAAAAGGAGACATCTAAGGCTTCTCAAGCCCAGAAGAAAGGAAAGGGTCTAGCTATAGCCGAGAAATCAACGTCGCTTTCTACCTAGTTAGAAAAATGTGAGCGGCGAGTGACAAGGTCTATGTCTAAAGCTAATTCATATGCTAGAGTGACCACCCAATCTTCGAATCCAGAAACGGTTCAAGAAGAAAAGCAGAATTCTCCATTATATGGGGACTCTACTTCTCTATTTCAAGAGGAGGATTTTTCGCTTGTCGCAAGCGAGGGAGGGTCATCCAATGAAACTGAAGAAGAAGTTGAAAGCATGCCAGTTCTAGTGATTGGGGCGACAAGAAGTGAAGAGCAGCTCCAGGAATTGCAAAAGAAGCGTGAGGAGAGGGACGCTCAAATTAAATTACTCATGGACCAGCTCCAATAGAAAAATTTGGAGAGCAGGCAAGAACAAAATTCGAGGAACAGGCAAGAGACTCCCAACGCGGGAGAAAGCAGTGCTTCTATCTCTCCTCGGGAAATAAAAGAATGGATCACACAGGGAATCCGAGAGTTCAAGATTTCTCAGAGCCCACCGGTGATCGGTTATAGAAAACCTTATCCTGCGGAGTTCGACGCGATCCCATTTCCTCCAAACTAACAAAGGCCGAATTTTGATAAATTTGACGGCCTCAATGGGTCCCCGCGTGAACATCTAGCTCACTTTTACTCGGCATGTGGGGAAACTGCCTTTAGTGATCAGCTACTGATAAGACAATTTGTCCAATCACTACGGGATCCGCGTTCACATGGTATACTCAACTTCAACCTGAGTCTATCCATACATAGGACGAGCTGTAAAGGGAGTTCCTAGCTCAATTCGTGAGCTCGAAAGCCAAGGTGTCCATCATGAATCTGGCTAATACACAACAAAGACCTAATGAGTCCGCAAACGACTTTATCGCAAGGTGGAGAAGTTTGAGACTTCAATGCTCAGAAAAATTGAGCGAAGAGGCATGTGTGCATATGTGTTTCAACAATCTATTCCCAGAGCTCGCTATACATATTGGTAGTGCGGAACCCCATGCTTTTGATACCTTGGTTTCAAAGGCTAGCAATGTTGAACGCCAGCTGGCTCGATGCAAACCTGTAGCTAGCCGATCTCAGATCAATGAGACGAGGAAGGATGACAACAAAAAGTCTCCGAAAAGGGGAGAATCCATGGCTACGTTCATCAAGCCTCGTGGAAAATTCGTTGGCAATAATCCTAAAGTGGAAGAAAAGGGGCAAGCTAAAGAGCCCGTTAAAAGACTGTCTCTCGAAGAGAGGAAGCAAAAGAGGTATCCCTTTGACGATGAAGATGTGAGAGGGATATTCAATGAGCTCATGACGGAGAATATGTTGTCACTCCCCGAGCCAAAGAGGCCAAACAAGGCTAACAAAACGGGTGATCCAAAGTACTGCCCTTATCACCGAATTGTTAGTCATCCTCTCGAAGACTGCTATGTGTTCAAGGACATCGTGGAAATGATGATCAATAAGGGAGAAATTGAAATAGAAGGTGCAAGCTCGAAGGGTCCAGCAGCCTCGTCAAACCCTATCTCGGTGGTAGAAGAGGCTCAAGTTATCCCTTCATCAGGAGCCGCCAAAGAAGACGACATCCCCACGGTCTCATTGTCCCCGAAGGCAGTCCCAGTGCAAGTTCCGTTGCGGGACAAAGTTTGCATCATATGGCCATATCCTGACATGCCAAGGGAAGAACGAGACTGTCTGACTCTGTATGAGGTCCTAATCCGGTCAAACATTGAAGAATCATTTTCACATGACGAAGACGGTGGGGATGGTTCTAAGTGGCAGGTCTGTCTAAGCCAAAAGAAGCCTCATCCAAAGAGTACCCGACATACCAGACCTACGGGATTTAGAATGATCGGTAGAAATCCCGAGAAGAAAAATAAGAAAAAGAAAAACAAGAACAAAAACAAGAAGAACAAGACATCGAAAGATGATTCTGATGAAGAGTATATCCAGCCTATACGCCAGATCTTTACTCTGAAGGACTTTATTCCGAAAGAGCTCCTGGAAAATGATTTTTCTGAAGAGGAGTTATTTTGGGAAGAAGAAATTATTCAATGTTGCATGGCCACATGGGCCGAAAAAGTTGAGGAAGAAGAGTTAGAGGCTGATGAAGTTACTCTTCGTTCGGGAAAAAATTTACCACCTTCTAAGCCGAAGGAAAAAGGGAAAGGGAGAGGGCCACTTGTCAATGAGACTCCAAATGCTACAAATTTTAAGGAGGGGGTTGAAAATGAGACTCCTACATTGGGTCAGAAAGACCAGGAAGCTGGGGCATCCGCCCAAAAAGATGTCGTGCCACGAAGGCCTGTGTTGCTTCGTAAAGCTTCTTTTTAAGGAGCAAATGAAGTACGACGTGATCGGCCATTTAAAGTGCATTCCTGCACGCTTAAGTGTATATGACGGATTACAAATGTCGACCGATTTAAGGAAGGCCTTGATTCAAGCCCTCATGGATCCAGAAGATTACAAAGACCAAGTGGATCGGGTTGAGGTTGATGAAGTGACTTTACCCGCTTCATCTCAATGTGCTTCATGCATGGCATCCATAACGTTCTCCGACGGAGACCTCCAATTAGGAAGCACCGATCACAATAGACCCTTATATGTCACGGGTACGATTGGAGATGCAAAAATCAACAGAATCCTGCTGGATTGTGGGTCTGCGGTGAATCTATTACCTTTACGGGTCTTAGAAGCAATGGGATTGACCGTCGATCATCTGTCGCCCACATTGCTCACCATTCAAGGTTTCAACCAGGTAGGACAAAAAGCTTTGGGCGCCATTGCCTTGAAAGTGGTTCTAGACGATCTCTACAAGGATTCTCTTTTACACGTCATCGACGCTTAAACCTCCTATAACGCTTTGCTAAGGAGGCCATGGCTCCATGCCAGCAAGTCGATTGCTTCTACACTTCATCAGTGCTTGAAGTACACCGATGAAAACGGAAATGAAAGGACTATCCGTGGGGATAGTGATCCTTTTCAAGGTGAAAATGTTAATTACGCAGACGCCAAATTCTACAAGACTGTTCACTCTAACTCCAATCTACGTGTGGAAGAGAAAGAGGAGGGTAAAAGTTTCAGTCCTCAAAAGGGAGCAGTGGCCCAAGAAGAGTCCCCGTCACCCAAGGTCTCTCTTGTCCGAAGAAGAGAAGATCCAGAGACACGTCCTAAGGTGTTATTCAAATACACACCCAAGGATAAGAGACAACCTGGCCCGAAGCCATTGAGTGCAGTAGAGAAGGCTATGCACTCTCTAATGACAAGCTACACTTGTCCTCTTCGTAAAATCGACCAATCTATTCCAAAGAAGAAGTTGGTCATTCAAAGACATTTCAGAGATAAAAGAAACGAAAATGTAAGGGTGGTGTTCAAGGGTGAGTCTTCTAAGACACCAGTCGAACAAGCCTCTTCAAAGCATCATAAGGCCATAAAAGTTAAGGAGACAAGACTTCTATTGAAAAGCAAAGCTTCACGGAAATCCCACAATGAGATCTCGATGGATGATCTACAAATCTCTCAAGAGGGGGATTTATTGTCTGCTAAAGTTTTGGAGCCTATGACTCTAACAAGCCCAGAGCAAAATATGTTCTCACAAGACGCAACGAATGCACCTCGAGTCTTGGTTTTCGAAAGGCTTGAGACAAGTGTTCCAAGTGCTTCTGTGTTCGAGAGGCTTGGAAGAGTTAACATGCCTAAAAACAAGAGGGCCAATGCCAAGAAGACCGGAAAGTGGAAGTTGAAGAATAAGAAGCCACAAACCTCCTGACGAGAGGGTTTCTCGACCAAATAAATTTATAGTCAAGACCCCCGCTATAGTATATGGGAGTCAGGTTCGTCCTCAGGAGAGAAGTCACCGGTTCTAGGTTTAGTGTGTTTTGGGGTTCAGGGATAGCGGGAAGAGGTGATGAGGGTTGTTATCGACGTCGGCTAAGAGTTGGTCGATGTCGAGGGATGGAGAGAGAATGGTGGTTGGTGGCGGGTAGAATATGTGCCGAATAAAAATAATAAAATAAAACAAATAAAGATGCAAACTTCCAAGGTTAGGGATCACCACAACAATAAACATATGTGCAGATCATAAATCACATAAAGATGCATTCTTTATATCAAAGAATCAACTTTCGCAAATTCCAACAATTTAAGTGATAGAGGCTCTCGCATAAAAACCTAATTTGTTTCTACCTTTTCTTAATTAGGATTGGTCAGCTCTCGCAAATAAACCCTAATTACTGTCCAATTCATAATAAGATCACTTTCGCTTTAATATCATGAACAAGGAATTTCCTCAACTCTCGCGCAAAGGATTAAGCACATAGGTAGATGATGATAAAGACATATATATTCATGAATTTATAAATCAAACACACATATCTATGTTGGGATCACCCCAACCCTAGAAGAAGGAAATTAGAAACAAACCATAATAAAAGAAATTAACTTTAACATAAAATAAACTAAAAACTTACAACCGTTCGTCTCCTTCCTTCTTCTTCTCTCTCTCTCTCTCTCTCTCTCTCTCTCTCTCTCTCTCTCTCTCTCTCTCTCCTTCTCTCTCTCCTTGCACCCTAAGATGACTTGACTTGATTGAATGAAAATCAGCCCCCTATGGCTTTATTTATAGGCTCCATTCCAAGCTAATATAGGAAAGAAACTCTATCTATATCTATATCTATCTATCTACTTACTTAAGATAAAAACTTGATAAATAAAGGAAATAAATATAATAATTAAATAAGGAAAATATTTAATGTGGATAAATCTTCCTTGAACTTGATAGATCTTGATAGAATTTGGTCTCGAAAATATCACCATTGGTTTCAGGATAGAAACTTAACAAGATGTCAGTTAAGCTCGGAATCCGCTTCTGGGTCAACTCGATATCGAGTAGGATTGCTCGATATCGACTAGCACTTTTCTCGTCTTCTACTCAGCAACTCGATTCCGGCTTCCATGAGCAAAGTCGACTTGATTTTTACTCGATATCGAGTAGATTTCCTCGATATCGAGTAAGGCTTGCTCTGTCTTTAGCTTCTTCGTCGATCTCGGCTCCTCGACATCAAGTGTTTACTCGATATCGACCAAATCATGTCGATATCGACTAACCTACTCCAGCTCCTAGCTTCACTTGTCGATGTCTGGTGCTCCAGCTCGATATGGGTTACTCGATATCAAGTAAAACAACTCGATATCGACTAAGTCTCTCAGCTTTCTGCTCTGTTCTTGAAACGCACTTTCCCGAGTCCTCGTTTGTCAGATTGACGCATATGACCATGCGTTGGAAAGACCTTTTCGAGGGATACAACTCTTATGAAGACATCAAAGATTGAGTCAGAATGATGAATGACGAAAAATGGCGTTTTCTCCGGCTGCACCATTTTTAGCTTCTTCATGACTTTCCTTGAAGCTCAAAAATGCGTCCGATTTCTACGAAATATAACAAAAACTTGTGTAGACCTCCATATATTTCCAAATAAGTGTAAACTAGACACATTATGTATTATTCTAACCCAAATGCATGAAATGCATACATAAATCGATATAAAAGTAGGTGTAAAACATGGCGAATTAGGCTCACAACAAACACCCCATACTTAAGTTTGCTTGTCCTCAAGCAATACTTTTAATTGTCATTCAGGGCAAGAAATCAAAACTCTCAACATATTGGATTCATTCTTTTATAACCCTGCAATCAATTACCATCATCGAAAAGGTACTTGTGCCACAAATCCATACATGTGCAAATAAAAGCAACATCTACTCACAAAAGAAGGGTTAAAAAAACAATTTATGTGACAAAGCATTAATAATCAAGAGGATTTTAATTTAAGCTCAATAAGGAGTAGATTGGTAAAAGGCTAAAGGTGGGCAATATTTTGGCAATGTAGTGCTAATAATCCGGGGAAATTGAGTATTTCCAAATTGAATTTCCACATTCCTTCTCATAAGATTCATCACCTTCCATACTGCTTTTTTCAATATTAATGCTTTTAAATCTCTAACCTCAGCACTGCCTTCTCGCGAGTCGCAAACATGGGTGTCATGAATGGCCCCGGATACTTAGTGCTTTGGACTCCTCACGTGTGTGTCCCATCTCACTGAACTATTATCTCAGCAAGCAGGGTCGATCTAGCTTTATCTCCTGAGGTGACCGGATTTTCTTTCACTCATTTAATTTTCCATATATTTCAAACAATTTCCTACCAAACTCCAATAATGATATATAACAACACAACAACCATATGATAATCTCCATAATGTAACATCATTCTCAACATAATCCCCGGATAGGAAATAAGGTAAAGAATGGGCAATATTTAGAACATGTGGAGCAATAATTGAAACAAGGCATATTATGGCTTTTTCTGATGCATAAGCATAGGTAAGGCTAGGAATATAAACATATGAGCATTATATGGAAATATAAAGTCCTCCATCCTCTTATCATGCAATATGTCAAAAGCAACATCGAATTTTACCTCCTTTCATGGTTTTCAAGAAATAATGCACTTCATTGGACTTCCCTTTACTAGGCAATTTCATGCTATATCTCTAATGTATCTAATTTTTCATCGTCGAGTTCAATATATATCTTCCATGACATTAATCAAAATTTTTAATGGGGGTCATTTTTTCAAATTTTTGGAAAACATGCATATAATCACATAAATTAATAACGAATTCCAAAATAGCCATGTATAAGCAATTCATGAAATAAATTTTAAAAATGCACAAATATGGTCAAATAAACCCAAATATGCATAAAGTAAGCCCTCCCCCCTCCCCATACTTAAACATTACATTGGCCTCACTGTATAAAAACAAGGGTAGAGAAAGAAACTCACTAGACAGGTGTGCTAATCGAGTGCTATGCTGCTGGGCCGAGTCCGTTTTTAGCTTGCTTCTATCCCCAGGGACCTGAAAAATGTAGAAGAGAAATACCCAAAATAGAAAAACTAAAAAGTTCAAAACCAAAAACAAAAAAAAGCAATAATGTCCAAAAGTCCCAAAAAATAAATGTCTATATACAAGCTCTAGATTTTATAGTCCCTAGGCCGACTTCTTCATTAAGCATTAGCTTGGCTCAACTTTGTCCGGAGGTGTAGGTGGATCTAGTGGTTCCTCCCGTGGTGGGAAGCGTGGGATGTCATCCGGGGGCATCATGTGAAGAAGCTTAAACCTCTCCGAGTGGACGCTCCATGGCTCTGTTGTAAGGAGGAAATCGAGTATGAAACATAACAAAATAAATCAAACCAGATTCTGCACACGCAAATAATTACAAGACCTCCTCCTGATGTAGCAGCGGGAAGTCAGGATCGATCCACGAGGAAGCGTGTCAGCGGATCCTAGGCAGCGGAGAAATCTCACGGAAGTCGACAACAGGGGTCCTAGATCTCGAGTACAGCAAATCGACAAAAGATCGGACAGTCGAACACAGCGCAGCAGCAACTCGGCAATTTTTGGTCGATCTCGACAAAGGTCTACTCGAGATCGAGTAAGCTTCGTCGACGTCGATGACTGGCTTGTCGAGTACCTTCACACAGAAGCAACAGCGACCTGGGTCAAAGATCAGTAACTTTTGATCGACCAGTGTTGGTCGAGATCGAGTAAAGGCAGAAAACAAAATAAAATAAAATAAAGGCAAAGGCTTTGGGATTTCGAAATAAACTGTAAAAGACTTCCAAGATTGGGGTTTGCAACAACGATAACCAAGCATGCATAAGGCAAGAATAAAATAAATAATCATGTGAATTGCATCAAAGGACTAAGCTTTCGCCTTTTCCAATAATTAGACAACTCTTTCAAGAAACCCTAATTGTCTCTACCGATTTTATGTTTACAATCCAAGTTGTTAGCATGGACCTCCATTAGATGGGTAATAAACACATAATAAGTAGTAGATGCTCAAAACATGATAAAAGTCGGATCTTTACCTCAAATATGCATGGCTATTGTCGGGCTCGCCCCAACCCTAGAAGTGGGTGGACTACTCGCGCTTCATCGCAACCTCAGACATTGATGTATGAAAAGAAACTTGCATTAAATCAAACTGAAGGAAGTACAACCGAACAAAGGCAACTTGCTCTCGCTCCTTTGCTCCACTCGGCCTCCATTTCTCTCTCTACTATTACTTCTCCTACTGAAATTGAATTGGATAGAAATCAGCCCTATGGGCTTTATTTATAGGCTTCTAAACCTTGCTACTCAAGGATAGAAATCTTTATCTATATCTATATCTAAAAGCTTTAAAGATAAATAAATGTCATAACATAATTAAATCTAATAAAGGAAATATATCTAAAAGCTTCAAGTGGATAAATCTCTCTTCTCTATGATAGAACTTGATAGATCAGGTAGAACTCGGCAATCTTCGGCTCCAAGGAATCCAAATCCGAGTAAGACAGCTCACAACGCATTACGTGGCTTCTGGAAGGTTCCTCGATCTCGAGTAGAATTACTCGATCTCGAGTAGAATGGTCATCGACTTGGCTGGCTCGGCGTCTCGGGTTGCTGGTCCTCGACAGGTTCGGACTCTGGCTCACCAAGCTCCTCGATCTCGTGGACCATTGTCGACATCGAGTAAAGATGGCTCGTCGACTAGGTTGCTTGGTGGTGTCGGGTAACCTCTGCTCGATGTTGCTCGGACAAGTACCTTGATCTTTGTCGACATCGAGTTGTGGTGTCCGGGTAACCCTAGCCAGGTCGGGTAGTGTCTCCTCGGCATCCTCGGGCAAGCTTTCCTCGACTCTGGGCATGGTCTTCGTGGCTTTGTCGACATGGAGTAGGGAACTCGATCTCGAGTAAAGGTGTGGAGTCGGGTTCTTCGTCTTCAGCTTCTCGACATGGTCCTCCTCGATCCTGGTGTGCCTAGATATGACTTGTCGAGATCGACTACGATTTGTCGATGTCGAGTAAGGTTGAGCTCCGGTTCTCGCTTCTTGATTTTCTCCCGAAATAGTTCCATATTCTGCAATATTAAACAGAAACTTATGTAGATTTCCATTTCTGACAAATTGACATAAACTACATAAATTCGACATATTCCCAACCCGAAATATGCAAAATGTATAGAATATGGAACTAAAATATGCATAAAGACATGACTACTTTAGTGACATCAGGCTCCACCTATTCATCTTCCCTGGCTTGAGCTACCATGTATAAGGGAAGATATAAAGAAAATATACATACCTCATCATCATACCTCTTCCGCTTCATAGGTTGACTTGGTTGTGTATCTCCACCACAGCAGAACGATGGAGAGGGAAGAGATATTTCCTCCTCATCCTGCGGAGCTTCATGCCACTTTGCTAGGACCACATACTTGAATATGAACATCGGTTGCTCAAAATCATCGGGGATAGCCTTCACCTTGTAAGGTAAAAGCGATCTTTGAATACCCTGGTCAACAATGTCAACCTTCTTCTCTTCTAGTGCTATTTCGCCTTGGGATCCTTCATATGATTCATCAACAATAGGTAGCAAAGTAGGAATAAAATTCGAGGAAGGACATACCTGGTTGTCGACATCGAGTGGGTCAATTGGCTCGTCGGGAGGAGGGCATGGTCTTTTAAACTGAATGGAAGCCTCAAGCATTCGGATTTCGTCTTCCAGCCGAGCTATTTCCCTTAATCGTTACTCCTCCACTGCGATCCTATTTCTCTGTCTCAAATCTTGAAACCATTCTTCCCATGCTGGATTCCCTTCAACAAAGTTTTCCATCTTTGTACCTAAGCATTGAAATCACAATCAGGAACACAAATTAGTGGCAAAAGCTTGGCACCCAGTTGGTACCAGTGAGGTAGGTGGTGGTAGGGGATGTGATAGGGTAAGAAAAATGGATGGCCTTTTCTGAACCTTAAACACAATTAAACTAGGCGCGATTGATATCTCCCCGGCAACGGCGCCAAGTTGACGAGAGGGTTTCTCGACCAAATAAATTTATAGTCAAGACCCCCTCTGATACGGGGTTAGCCGTGGGTTGGTCCGATCTTCGACAACAAGCAAGAACTAAACAAGAAACAAGAACGCAGCAATGTAAGATTCAAGAAACACCAAGAACTCGATCAAGAATTGATCAAGAACTCCAAGAAAGACACGAAACAGTAAGAACAAAAGGAAAGACACGAAATTTAATGGAAAGAATGGAAAGAAACGACCTGATAAGGACTGAGTCGATCTATGCAGAACAAGATAAAGACCCCAGGCCTCCTCAGAGGGTAGGAACCAATACCAATGCCTACACAACCCGCCTCTACAATCCGACACAATCAAGCGGACAACTTGAAGCACCAGAAGGGGGCTTGTGGATACTAGATTCACCAAGTCTTGCGAAGTTGATGAACGGCAAAGCAAACCAAGCTAAAACAAACCAATTCGAAGATCAACGAGCACAGCTCTAGTTGGATCAACAAGACACTCCATGTGTTTCACACAATTTGAGAGATCTAAATTCTATTCATCATGTTCTAATTGAATTACAATAGGAGAACTCGGAATATATAGGCCACGCAGGGCTGTTGGGCCGAGTTAGATGATAAAATAAGATAAAACTAACATCTAATGGAAATAATAAAAATAACCTTAAAGTTTCCTAAAATAACTTAAGTAAAAGAAATACTAAAAATAGGAAATAAACATAATGTTCAAGACTTAATTAAAATCCCGTCAAAACAGTGACAGCTTGCAAAGATGTGCATTTTCGTCCAATCTCGAGGTCGAATCTGGAAAAACTTTCAACATCAAAGTTGTAGATCTCTTCGTGCTCGTTCCAACAAGGTATGGCACGTCTCAATCCGATAAATATTGAATCCGTACGACCCATTTTACAGAGACGTCGAAAAGCTGTCAAATGACTATGAACGAACCAAAACGTCATTTAATCCAAGCTTGCACCTTGGGACTTCTTCCCATGGTGGAGCCTTCTTCTTCCTCTTGAGAAGGACATCATCCTCATAATCTCGAATCATAGGTGTGTCCGGAGGTGTCTTTGATGATGGCTTGGATGGTCCCGCATCAATCTCCCTTTCTTGAAAAGGATTCGTCCTCGAATCCAAGGTCGCATTTGATTCCGCAAAGGCATCCACACGAGCTCCTGGATCGAATACCACATGTCCATGGAAATCCATCTCAAGAACGATTGGTGTAGAGATTGACCACTCCTCGATGGTTATTGTCTCAGCTTCATCTACAAAATCAAGAAAAGAAACTTTATTAGTGCATAATTCATATTTCATGTCATCTTCATGATGTTCTAACTTAATATGCACTTGAGCTTGGTCATTAATCCCTAAGTTTCCATCCAAAACTAGCAAGTGTTCATCCTTTTTCAAGGCTGAATTTTCAATTAATTCAAGGCTAGCAATAGTAGAAGAATTTGTACCATCAATGATCATATTAGAAATATTGCCTTTTTCCAAGCATTTAGTATGGCATAAATACGCTCTTTGATTATCATCACAATGCATAGGTTGAACATCTAAATTAATCAAAGAATCATCATGCTCATATTCAATGCAACCATTATCATTACAGGCAAGTAAATTAAGAACTTGATCATTTTCAATATGCTCTACAGTTTCAGCAATAAAAGAAGCATCTATGCCAGAAGAAACATGATGTTGAATAGCATTATTAAGGGGAATAGGATGAGATTCTGCCCTTTCATTAGATGGCACTTCAGATTTAGGTGGGACTCCTTGTCCGAACACCGTATTAGAGCCAAAACGCTGAAGCTCTATTGCCGTCAAGCTTTTATCTATCTTAGCTAACATCTCCATGACGGTATTGTACCAGTCGTTGCCCTGGTTATTAGACATTGCAAATAAAGACAAACAAAGAACTATGTTAAAGGTTAGTAAAACTTATAAACAGCTCACAATTGTGTTTCGCTCACACTCTCTCTCTGATTGATATATCACGCTTGCTAGGGCAATCCGCTTTGGGCAAATCAACTACCAAGCAAAAACTAAGCAATCAAAGTATGTAATCAAGAGAATGGATGAAACAAACAACCAAGAGTACTCGACAAAAGGGCTGAGTACTCGACAAACTCAAAGGGAACACTTGATCAAAGAAATCAGTGCTCGACAAACTCAAAGCAAGCAACTCGACGTGGCTTTCAGGACCTGTTTTCGACAAGAGAATACTCGATATAGAGGAAGAGTACTCGACACAAGGCAGAAACAAGCAAAGCAACTCAATAGCACAAAGGAAGAACTCGGCAAGGGCTGAGCTCTACTCGACACAACAAACAACAACTAGACACAAGATAGAAATCTCGACCAGGGGGAGATCTCTTCGACACAAACTTAAACAACACTTGAACAAGAAAATCAGTGCTTGACTCAAAGAGAAAATAAGAAAAAGAAAAACTTGGAAATTTACCTCTTTTGATTGAAAACCTTTAAGTTAGGACGTTGTAGTTGCAGGGTAGGGTTTCAATTTTTGTGGAGGTGTATGTGTTTAGGATAGGGTATGTCGATTAGGGCTGAGAAAAGGGTTCACCAATTGTCCTTGGGAGCTTTCTTGCACTAGATCAAACAAAACACTTTCCTCTTTTTTTTTTTTTTTGACTTACTTTTACCCCTAGTGAATTTTATCCTCCTAGGTCCAAGTTTTAAGATAAATTTCGAAACTGATTTTTTTTTTTTTTTTTTTTTTAATACTAATGCAAGAAAGACTCTAAATATGTAATAGGACTCGAAAATTTGATGAAAGTGGTGAAAAGATAACAAAATTCATCCCTAATGCAAAGATATAGATAGAATGGCTAATTTAGGTAATAAGATCTATCTTGTGCCTTTTTGTGATAGTTGATAGATATAATGGAATTAAATCTAACAACTTTAAAAATCTGATTTTTGATAGGCAATAGATAAATGGAATTAGATAAAAGATAAATCAAAATTCCAAAGATAGAACAAAGATAGAAAGATAGCAAACTAGGGTTTCTTGGTGTGGATGTGGGGCTGTCGACCAAAAGCTTACTCGACTATGGGGACAAGGAGCTTGCCGTCGGCTAGGAGAGTGAACACAAGGGGTGTGTGCACTGATCTGGTCGACTCCACGGTGTCGGGTAGGCTTTGTGTTTAGGCTATGCAACCACAAACAATCACAAACTCAAGATTAGTAAATTAATCAAAAAGAATGCAAGAAGTAAATAACCAAACAAAGAAAAGGACTCTTTTTGTGGTTTTTGTGTTTAGAAAAGAAAAAGACTCAATCTTGAAGTCGGAAACCAAAGCTCTGATGCCAATTTGATACGGGCTTAGCCGTGGGTTGGTCCGATCTTCGACAACAAGCAAGAACTAAACAAGAAACAAGAACGCAGCAATGTAAGATTCAAGAAACACCAAGAACTCGATCAAGAATTGATCAAGAACTCCAAGAAAGACACGAAACAGTAAGAACAAAAGGAAAGACACGAAATTTAATGGAAAGAATGGAAAGACACGACCTGATAAGGACTGAGTCGATCTATGCAGAACAAGATAAAGACCCCAGGCCTCCTCAGAGGGTAGGAACCAATACCAATGCCTACACAACCCGCCTCTACAATCCGACACAATCAAGCGGACAACTTGAAGCACCAAAAGGGGGCTTGTGGATACTAGATTCACCAAGTCTTGCGAAGTTGATGAACGGCAAAGCAAACCAAGCTAAAACAAACCAATTCGAAGATCAACGAGCACAGCTCTAGTTGGATCAACAAGACACTCCATGTGTTTCACACAATTTGAGAGATCTAAATTCTATTAATCATGTTCTAATTGAATTACAATAGGAGAACTCGGAATATATAGGCCACGCAGGGCTGTTGGGCCGAGTTAGATGATAAAATAAGATAAAACTAACATCTAATGGAAATAATAAAAATAACCTTAAAGTTTCCTAAAATAACTTAAGTAAAAGAAATACTAAAAATAGGAAATAAACATAATGTTCAAGACTTAATTAAAATCCCGTCAAAACAGTGACAACTTGCAAAGATGTGCATTTTCGTCCAATCTCGAGGTCGAATCTGGAAAAACCTTCAACAGCAAAGTTGTAGATCTCTTCGTCCTCATTCCAACAAGGTATGGCACGTCTCAATCCGATAAATATTGAATCCGTACGACCCATTTTACAGAGACGTCGAAAAGCTGTCAAATGACTATGAACGAACCAAAACGTCATTTAATCCAAGCTTGCACCTTGGGACTTCTTCCCATGGTGTAGCGTTCTTCTTCCTCTTGAGAAGGACATCATCCTCATAATCTCGAATCATATGTGTGCCCGGAGGTGTCTTCGATGATGGCTTGGATGGTCCCGCATCAATATACCAATTTGATACGGGGTTAGCCGCAGGGTGGCCCGATCTTCGACAATCAAACAAGAAACTCAAGAACGGAAGCAAGAATGAATAAAGACTCAAAGAACGCAGCAAGAACAATGCGAGATTTCCAAGATTCGACCAAGATCAGTACAAGATCGATCAAGAAAGAACAAAGACTCGACAAGACTATGCAAGACTCGATAAAGAATTCAAGAAACAATAAAGACACGACCGATAAGGACTGAAACGATCTATGCAGAACAAGATAAAGACCCCAGACCTCCTCAGAGGGTAGGAACCAATACCAATGACTACACAACCCGCCTCTACAATCCGACACAATCAAGCGGACAACTTGAAGCACCAGAAGGGGGCTTGTGGATACTAGATTCACCAAGTCTTGCGAAGTTGATGAACGGCAAAGCAAACCAAGCTAGATCAAACCAATTCGATGATCAACGAGCACAGCTCTAGTTGGATCAACAAGACACTCCACGTGTTTCACACAATTTGAGAGAATTCTAATTCATTATAATCTAATTGAATTACAATAGGAGAACTCGGAATATATAGGCCACGCAGGGCTGTTGGGCCGAGTTAGATGATAAAATAAGATAAAACTAACATCTAATGGAAATAATAAAAATAACCTTAAAGTTTCCTAATATAACTTAAGTAAAAGAAATACTAAAAATAGGAAATAAACATAATGTTCAAGACTTAATTAAAATCCCGTCAAAACAGTGACAGCTTGCAAAGATGTGCATTTTCGTCCAATCTCGAGGTCGAATCTGGAAAAACCTTCAATAGCAAAGTTGTAGATCTCTTCGTCCTCGTTCCAACAAGGTATGGCACGTCTCAATCCGATAAATATTGAATCCGTACGACCCATTTTATAGAGACGTCGAAAAGCTGTCAAATGACTATGAACGAACCAAAACGTCATTTAATCCAAGCTTGCACCTTGGGACTTCTTCCCATGGTGGAGCCTTCTTCTTCCTCTTGAGAAGGACATCATCCTCATAATCTCGAATCATAGGTGTGTCCGGAGGTGTCTTTGATGATGGCTTGGATGGTCCCGCATCACCCTCTATAGTATAGGGGAGTCAGGTTCGTCCTCAGGAGAGAAGTCAGCGGTTCTAGGTTTAGTGTGTTTTGGGGTTCAGGGATAGCGGGAAGAGCTGATGAGGGTTGTTGTCGACGTCGGCTAAGAGTTGGTCGATGTCGAGGGATGGGGAGAGAATGGTGGTTGGTGTCGGGTAGAATATGTGCCGAATAAAAATAATAAAATAAAACAAATAAAGATGCAAACTTCAAAGGTTAGGGATCACCACAACAATAAACATATGTGCAGATCATAAATCACATAAAGATGCATGCTTTATATCAAAGAATCAATTTTTGCAAATTCCAACAATTTAGGTGATAGAGGCTCTCGCATAAAAACCTAATTTGTTTCTACCTTTTCTTAATTAGGATTAGTCAGCTCTCGCAAATAAACCCTAATTACCGTCCAATTCATAATAACATCACTTTCGCTTCAATATCATGAACAAGGAACTTCCTCAACTCTCGCAAAGGATTAAGCACACAGGTAGATGATGATAAAGACAAATAAATTCATGGATTTATAAATCAAACACACATATCTATGTTGGGATCACCCCAACCGTAGAAGAAAGAAATTAGAAACAAACCATAATAAAAGAAATTAACTTTAACATAAAATAAACTAAAACTTACAACCATTCGTCTCCCTTCTCTCTCTCTCTCTCTCTCTCTCTCTCTCTCTCTCTCTCTCTCTCTCTCTCTCTCTCTCTCTCTCTCTCTCTCACACCTTCTCTCTCTCCTTGCGCCCTAAGACGACCTGACTTGAATGAATGAAAATCAGCCCCTATGGCTTTATTTATAGGCTTTATTCCAAGCTAATCTAGGAAAGAAACTCTATCTATATCTATATCTATCTATCTACTTACTTAAGATAAAAACTTGATAAATAAAGGAAATAAATCTAATAATTAAATAAGAAAAATATCTAATGTGGATAAATCTTCGTTGAACTTGATAGATCTTGATAGAATTTGGTCTCGAAAATATCACCATTGGCTTCGAGATAGAAATTTAACAAGAAGCCGGTTAAGCTCGGAATCCGCTTCTGGGTCAACTCGATATCGAGTAGGATTGCTCGATATCGACTAGCACTTTTCTCGTTTTCTACTCAGCAACTCGAATCCGGCTTCCATGAGCAAAGATGACTTGATTTTTACTCGATATCGAGTAGATTTCCTCGATATCGAGTAAGGCGTGCTCCGTCTTCAGCTTCTTCGTCGATCTCGGCTTCTCGACATCAAGTGTTTACTCGATATCGACCAAATCATGTCGATATCGACTAACCTGCTCCAACTCCTAGCTTCACATGTCGATGTCTGGTGCTCCAGCTCGATATGGGTTACTCGATATCGAGTAAAACTACTCGATATCGACTAAGTCTCTCAGCTTTCTACTCTGTTCTTGAAACGCACTTTCACGAGTCCTCGTTCGTCGGATTGACGCATATGACCATGCTTTGGAAAGCTCTTTCCAAGGACACAATTCTTATGAAGACATAAAAACTTGATTCAGAATGATGAATGGCGAAAAATGGCGTTTTCTCCGGCTGCACCATTTTTAGCTTCTTCATGACTTTCCTTTAAGCTCCAAAATGCATCCGATTTCTACGAAATATTACAAAAACTTGTGTAGACCTCCATATATTGTCAAATAAGTGTAAACTACACAAATTATGTATTATTCTAACCCAAATGCATGAAATGTATACAGAAATTGATATAAAAGTAGGTGTAAAACATGGCGAATTAGGTTCACAACACCTCCACTTACGAAGACGAGGATCTCATGGATGCTCAAATAGAAGAAGTAAATATGGTGTTGACCTATACAAAAGATCAACTTGGGGACTACAGAAGATCCTAATCATGTATTCGTTAGTGCTTTGCTAACTGATGATGCCCAAAAATAGCGAAAAAGAAGGAAGAAAGGAAAAAAGGCAATAAAAGGACTGAGAAAGAGAGCCTGTGAGGACGCACTGACAAATGATCTGCGGACGAAGATTTCATGTAACTCGACCAGATGGTACGCATGCTGACAGGCCTAAAGTCGTTATGCCAAATCAAAGTAAATTCCTAAGATGCAAACTATAACAAGTATAGTAAGTAAGTTAGGGTCGAACCCACAGGGAAACAGAATCAATTGTAAGAGCAAGTATTATTACCCAAAAGTAACCGATTCAAGGGGGAGTTTTGTGTGTAAGCAATGGTGACAGAACAAGTTGCAAATAGAGGTTGCGAATATATGATGGAAATGTATCACACCAGGTAATTATCCGCACAACAATTGAGATGGTTCATCGTCGCATTCTATGAATCTCAAGTTCTAATGTCCAGTAATTGTTCTCAATTCAGATCGTGTAATAGCTTTTAGTCCTACCAGTCCTAAAAGCACTTATCACCAAATTATAAGGGAAAACCTTCACCGAATAATAAAGCAATAGCATTCAAACATGAATTATAATGAGATACAAGCGATTCTAACAACCCGTTAAAATAGCCTGTAATCGAATCTCCTTCACAATCTAGCACAAGCAACCCGCGTATGGTGATTGTGTTTGCTACAGTGAATCTACAACTCCAAACCTGGAATTGGAAACCCTAGCAATATGACTAGTATCGATAAACCTAGGTGATCAATCCAGATTAACCAATAATAAGCAATCAAGCAATAAGCTCAGGAGGTCGAAACAATTAACAAAGGACGAAAAAGAGTAGAATACTCACAACCAAATCAATCGAAGGCTTCAAAGAACCAAGTGTAACAAAGGAGAGTTAGTTCTCCATAGGGTTTGTGAGATGAAGGAAAGGGAAATACGTCTCTGGAAAATAACCTAATCTCTGTTGCGTTCTCCGCAGTAATATAAACTAATAAAATCGGTTTTAACATCCCGTAAAAATATAATATTAAAAACTAATAAGATAGGGAAAATCGGATAAGAATCCGTCTTCAGGGACTGACGCGGGCGCGTCATGTAGCAGCGCGGCCGCGGCAGTGTCTCGTCTTGCTACTTCTATCTGGTGCATCGACGCGGGCACTTCCTCCTAGCAGCGCGGGCGCGTCATGTAGCAGCGCGGCCGCGTCATCTGGCAGCGCGGGCACGCCAAGGTCACCAGCTTCCAGCTACTTCCGAACTTCTTCACTTCAACTCTTCTGTAACTTGCATGATTCTATGATTTCTTCAACTTCTTCAACAGGTTCCGAATCACCAAGTTCATAGAAATATCTCTCACAATGACAAGTAAATGATGACAAAAACTACTAAATGCGCTATAGAATATATCGCATATCAAATTCCCCCATACTTAAACCTTTACTCGTCCCGAGTAAGCATAGAAGCTAAGCCTACTCTCATCATAAAGCTCAAAGGTTCACAGACAGTACAAGGAAAATGAACACTAAGTACTAGTAGTTTCCACCATCTCAACAATCAGCACAAAAGACAATCAAAATAGGAAATGAGACTTACAATTGTATCTCAACCATCTACACCTTATAGCTCCCAGTGGCCTACCCGAAAACCTCCTTATCACTCCACTTCTTATGTCGCCTTTGCCAAGAGATCAATCCTAAACACTCAAAGTAAACGCTCATCTTGCCATGGCGCCCTTTCGGGTTTTCACCAAGCCACTCATTTTTTTTCCAAAGATGGTACTCACATAAACATTCTCACTTCCCTCAAGTCTCATATTGCCAAAGCCTAAGGCTCGCCAGACTACCTGCTTTTTGCCTGAGTCGCCCTTTCGGGTTTTCAGCTCATCCCAGGATTTTGATTGCTTTCTTTTTTTTTTCTTTTTTTTTTCTGTTTTTTTTTTTCAGAATAACAAGTGCAGAATCTGTACACAAATAATGCGGAAATGAAATATGTACACGATATGTAAGTCCTTTCCCTCCCCCATACTTGAATGAAGCATTGTCCTCAATGTGAAAGAAGACAGAATTAAGTAGGGAGAAAGGAAACAGAAGGACTCACGGAGGGGGTGGATAGTGGCGAGAGTAATCCTGTCGCATGCGGCGAAGCTCTTCCCTCATCTCTCTGAACTCGCCAAAGCCATCTAGGATTTCGGCCTGCTGGTGGAGAATCCGGTTCTGCACTGTCGTCAAACTCCCCACGTCTTGGCGCAGAAGGCCAATCTGATCAACCAGGTAACCCCACTGGGGAGGCTGCTGATGGGCATCCTGAAAAGCTTGTGGGGGCCAAGGGGCCCACTGATGTGAATCCTGCTGGCTCTGATATGTCGGTTGAGAATCCCAACCGTGAGAAGGGGTCTGATAAGCAGGCATCTCCTGCTGTGGGTTCTGTGCGAAACCCTGTGTATCTGTCTGAACAAAAGCCTGCGGAGCCACAGGCGCGTCCTCCATCGTGGCAGCTCCAGCTGTGCCACTACTGCTACCCACCTCCAGGCGACGCCTTCTACCCAGAACTGACGTCGGAGAGTAATGAGCCTCAATATACCAATCAGTCCAAGTCTCAGACCAAGGAAGGGGCTTAGGGAACCTGAACTGATGCTCTTTCTTCTTGCCTGTACACCGGATGGCTCCCCCATCCGGCGCAGTATCCAGCATCAAACACCTCCGCAGATACTCCTCTGTATAGGTCCTTGCCATGACCTTCTCCTCCAACTCCTGAAAACCATTTTGCCCAACGCCTGCAACAATGGCTACCCGAGTAATAAGTCCGCTCTGGACCATTTCTGGTCCAATGGCACTGCGATCCTTTCTGAATTTGTCGAGCCCATCGAAGAAAAGCCTAACCCAGTCAGGCGTATAATCTGCAGTAGGCACAGCGTTGTAGGCAAACCTCAGGTGCGTCATGGAAAGCTTTGTATCTGTGATCAGCCCATAATATGTCCCAGAAACGATCTTGCACAACATACGGAAGACAGGATGAGTAATCCTGCTGTTGTACTCGTTACTAGTTAAGAAGTCCTCTCCAGACACCGCTCTAAAGAATGCAACAAGGTCTGGGTCGGTCGCGGCTGTCACCCATCCATCAGTTGGGGCTTTAGTGACCCCCAAAGCAGCTCGCAACCTTGCTGCAGAATCCCTGTAGGTAGTGCCATTGTATCTGAAAGCAACCCCTCTCATTCTGTTTTCTCCAAGGTACAGCTGATATGTCGCAAGGAACTGCTTGCACAGTTCCGGGTATCCTACAGCTCTCAACTCCAAAAAGTCACCAATACCAGCGTGAGCTAGACACTTCTGCATACACTCTAGCATCTGAAGTCTCTGAAGTGTCTCTGTATGCAAATACTTTGTAGAACTGACACAGCTAACCTTATTATAAATAGCCCACTCCTCTTCAGACAATTCTAACCCATTATCAGATCGACTCGCCTCTTCCTCCGATGAACTCATACTCGATAGATAATAAGACTAAATCAGAATCGAAATAAGGGCAGCGGAAGTAACTCATGAAGAACAGCGGAGGCTCGGCGCAGGGTCAGACGCGGGCACGTTGGCGAGCAGCGCGGGCGCGTTGGGTAGCAGCGCGGGCGCGTCGGGTAGCAGCGCGGGCGCGACGGGTGTGTCAGCCTTTTGGTGGTTTTCTCTGACAGGCGCGGGCACGTTAGGGGTGGCGCGGCCGCGTCGGCGATTTCTGCAGACCTCCAACAGCGTCGAAATCGGTTGTCGATGCGGTGCCTCCCACCGGTGCCGAGAACTGTAGGAAAGGAGGGGGACGCGGTGTGGGGACCCTGGTGGCGGGGTGGAGGGGTGTTTGGGTGGAGTGTGGAGTAGATTGGGTGTGAGAGGAGAGTGGGAGGAGTGTTTGGTGTGAGGTGTGAGTGATGTGGGGAAGGGAGTGTGGGGGTGTAGGGTTTTGATGATGGTGATGGAGGAATTTCATGATGGGCTTGCAGCTGGCGGGCTGGCCCGAAGTGGGTTTTCAAGCCCGTGGTCGGGATTTAATTTTTTTTTATTTTTTTTGACGAAAATTAACACTGCGGATGCAGTGGGTCCGAAATGCGGATGCAATTCGTCACCAGAAACTCCGTCTTTATTACCTACAAGTTAGAATAAAATCGAGTTAAGGGAAAGAATGCAATACCTTGGGTTGCCTCCCAAGCAGCGCCTTTGTTTCATGTCGCTGGCTCGACTAAGCCTTTTTTATTATTCTAACTTTGCATTTGGCTCCTCCAAAACTAACTCATCCATAGCCTCCTTTGGAAACCCTTCATAGTATGTCTTAAGCCTTTGACCATTTACTTTGAACTTCTTGTGGCTATTCGGGTCATATAACTCAACAGCTCCATGTGGGAAAACTTCAGCAACAATGTATGGTCCCCCCCCACTTTGACCTGAGCTTCCCAGCGAAGAGTTTCAGGCGAGACTGAAAAAGTAGGACTTTGTCACCAGCTTTAAAGTCCTTCCTATGGATGTGCTTGTCATGCCATGCCTTGGTCTTCGCCTTGTAGATTGCCGCATTATCATAGGCGTCCAACCGTAACTCCTCGAGCTCGCCTAACTGTAGCTTCCTGTGTTCTCCAACCCCGTCACTCTGCATATTGCATTGTTTCACAGCCCACCAAGCCTTGTGCTCCAGCCCAACAGGAAGATGACATGCCTTCCCATAGACATGTCTGAAAGGAGACATCCCAATTGGAGTTTTGTAAGCAGTGCGATAAGCCCACAAAGCATCATCAAGTCTCAAACTCCAATCCTTCCTGTTAGGATTCACAGTCTTCTCGAGAATGGCTTTGATCTCTCTATTGGATACCTCTCCTTGGCCATTCGTCTGTGGATGGTATGCGGTGGAAACTCTATGTGTGACATGATATTCCTTAAGCACGGCAGTCACAGTTTTGTTGCAGAAATGGGTACCCCTGTCACTAATCAGCGCTCTAGGAATACCATGCCTGGCAAAAATATTGCTTTTCAAGAACTCTGCCACAACTTTAGAATCATCAGTTCTGGTGGCCTTCGCTTCCACCCACTTGGAAACGTAGTCCACCGCAAGTAAAATATACAAGTTCCCACAAGAACTAGGAAAAGGTCCCATAAAGTCAATGCCCCAAACATCAAAGATTTCGCAAAAAATCATCGGTGATTGTTGCATTTCATTCCTTTGAGAGATATTCCCTAATCTTTGACACCTATCACATGCCTAGCAGAAAGAGTAAGCATCTTTAAAAATATGTGGCCAATAAAATCCAGATTCAAGTACTTTTCTAGCAGTTTTATTGGCACCAAAATGTCCCCCACATGCTTGAGAATGACAAAATTCAAGAACAGATCGTACCTCATTATCTGGAAGACAACGACGAATTACCTGATCAGCACAATGTTTCCAAACGTATGGGTCATCCCAAACATAGTGGTTTGCTTCTCTTCGAATCTTCTCCGTCTGGGCCTTGGTATGATCCGGAGGAAATTCCCCACAAACTAAGTAGTTCACAATGTCCCGGTACCAAGGGTTTACAGAATGAAGTCCTAGGACGGACTGTGATGGGCTGAGACGTAATGGCGTGGGCGCGTCAGGGAACGACGCGGGCGCGCCAGAACTCAGCGTGGGCGCGTCAGAAGTCAGCGCGGCCGCGTCATGTCTCAGCGCGGGCGCGTCAGCAGTCAGAGCGGGCGCGTCAGCTGTTGACGTGGGCACGCCAGACTCCGGCGTGCTTTTGTGCTCGATTCTGCATAATGTGTCATTCGGAAACGTGCCTAAGATTGGTTTCTGTGCCTCCGGCTTGTCCTCCTCATTCACCAATCTGCTTAAGTGGTCAGCCACCAAATTCTCCGGTCCTTTCTTATCCTTAATCTCCACATCAAATTCGCTGAGCAACAGGACCCATCGAATTAATCTTTGCTTTTTTTCCTTCTTTGTCATCAAGTAGCGGAGGGCTGCGTGATCTGTGTAGATAATCACTTTAACCCCAAGCAGATACTGGCGAAACTTCTCTAGTGCAAACACCACACCTAGCATCTCTTTCTCAGTGGTGGAGTAGTTGCGCTGCGCTCCATTCAGAGTCATGGAAGCATAATGGATCACATGAGAGGCTCTTCCCTCTTTTTGGCCTAGCACTGCTCCCACTGCATAGTCGCTCGCATCACACATGATCTCAAATGGGCGAGACCAGTCTGGTGCCTGAATGATTGGTGCACTAGTGAGGCGTCCTTTCAGCTGGTCGAACGCCTCTTTGCACTCTTGTGTGAGTACAAAGGTCACATCTTTCTTCAGAAGCTCGCACAAGGGTGAGGATATATTCGAAAAGTCTTTGATAAACCTGCGATAAAAACCTGCATGGCCTAGGAAAGAACGAACTTCGCGCACATTAGTAGGATAAGGCAGAGATTGAATTACATCAATCTTTGCCTTATCGACCTCAATACCCTTTGCAGAGACTATGTGACCTAAAACAGTTCCTTGTTCTACCATAAAATGACACTTTTCAGAGTTCAAAACCAGATTAGTTTCAACACATCTTTTTAACACTAGTGCCAAATGGCTCAAACAAGTATCAAAGCTATCCCCATGTACTGTGAAATCATCCATGAATACTTCAATGAAATTTTCAATGTACTTAGAGAAGATACTAACCATACATCGTTGAAATGTCCCGGGTGCGTTACATAGTCCAAATGGCATTCTGCGATATGCAAAAGTACCGAAAGGACATGTAAATGTAGTCTTCTCCTGGTCCTCTGGCCCTATGGCCACCTGAAAATATCCAGAATATCCATCCAAAAAACAATAAAAGGGGCACCCAGCAAGGCATTCTGGCATCTGATCAATAAAGGGGAGGGGGAAGTGATCCTTCCTGGTTACTGTATTCAGCTTGCGATAGTCTATGCATACCCTCCAACCTGTTTGTGTCCGGGTAGGGACCAACTCACCTTGTTGATTCTCCGCGACTGTAATCCCTCCTTTCTTAGGGACAACTTGTGTAGGACTAACCCATTGACTGTCAGAAATTGGGGAAATCATGTTTGCTGATAGCAATTTCAGCACTTCCTTCTTCACCACATCCATCATGGGAGGATTGAGCCTTCGCTGTGGTTGGCGTGATGGCTTAGCTCCATCCTCCAGCAGGATCCTGTGCATGCATGTAAATGGACTAATTCCCTTGATGTCAACGATGGTCCACCCCAATGCAGTTTTGTACTCCTTTAGAACCTCCACTAATTTTTCCTCCTGCTCCGCTGAGAGCTTACTTGACACAATAAGTGGTAAAGTGTCATCAACTCCTAGGAAAGCATACTTGAGATGACTAGGGAGTTGTTTGAGATCAATTTCAGGTGCCTGCACAACAGATGGAACAAGCACTTCGCTTGGAGTCAGTAGATTGGGGCCAATGCCCAAAAGAGTAGGGGAATTATCTTCTACATCCACCTGGGCTACTAATTCCTGCATGTTAGATGAAATTGAAAAATCTATATAGGACTCGTCAATATCATTCTCAATAATTGACTGCAACTCATCTTCCCTAGAAATGTCAAATAGATTTTGAGCTAATGGTTCAATCACGTCAATAGAGCACAGAGAATGGTCATCAACAGGATGTTTCATAACCTTGTATAAATCGAATTCAACCTTTTCTCCATCAAATTCCATTGTTAGTGTCTCAGAGACACAATCAATTTTTGTCCTGGCTGTTTTAATAAAAGGTCTACCTAACATAATAGGCGCATCATGCTTATCATGTTCCATATCCAAGAAAAAGAAATCTGCAGGAAAAATCAGTTTATCGACCATGACCAAAACGTCTTCTACTACTCCTTTAGGGTATTTATTAGACCTATCAGCTAGTTGCACAATTACTCCAGTTTCATGCAAAGGTCCTAAATCTAGTGATTTATAAACTGAGTAGGGAAGCACATTTATGGAAGCACCCAAATCAAGCATAGCTCTATCAAATTTGACATCTCCAATGACACAAGGGATAGTAACCATACCTGGATCAGTGCACTTTTTCGGCATTCTCCTCTGAAACATAGCGGAGACTTGCTCACTTTCTTTTTTCCTTTCAGCTTCTGATTTCTCTTCACTGTGCAAAGCTCCTTCAAGAACTTGGCGTACTTGGGCACAGTTTTTATCATTTTCATTAGAGGAATGTTCACCTGACACTTGCTAAATGTCTCGAAAAGCTCTGAATCATCGATTATCCTCCTCTCTTTCAGTGCCTCAGGGAACGGAGGTTTTGGTTTCTCCGACCCGAGAGGGGGAAAATTCGGTCGTACATATGTATCGACATAGGGCTCGGATACAGGCGAGATTGGGCTCGACGTGGGCGCGTTAGGGAACGACGCGGGCGCGCCAGAACTCAGCGCGGGCGCGCCAGAACTCAGCGCGGGCGCGCCAGAACTCAGCGCGGGCGCGTCAGAACTCAGCGCGGGCGCGTCAGACTCCGGCGCGGGCGCGTCAGCTGGCGACGTGGGCGCGCCAGACTCCGGCGTGCTTTTCTCCTCATCTTCCTGACTTTTCAGCTCTTTCCCATTCCGAAGAGTTATAGCACTGACGTGTTCCTTTGGATTGACCACCGTTTGAGATGGTAGACCCCCTGACGTCTTTGCCTCCATTCTCGTGATTGCTTCAGCCATTTGCCCCATTTGTTTCTGTATATCTTTTATGCTCGATTCAGTTGTCTGAACATGCGCAGTAATGTGCTGTGTCAGGGTATTGAGCATGGACTCAGTAGAGGGAGCATTACCCTGCTGCCTCTGATTGTAGGGAGGTGGCTGTTGCTGATGTGGTTGGTTTGGTGGATCCCTCCATCTGAAATTTGGGTGATCCCGCCACCCTGGGTTGTAGGAGTTTGAGTAGGGGTCATGTCTGGGTCTCTGAGGTCCATTTCCACCTATAGCACTTACTTCAGCGGTGTCTTCCTGGAGTGTAGGACACGCATCAGTTGGGTGGAAGTTATCATTGCAGATTCCACAAGCCTTGATTTGTTGAGGAGTCCCTTGCAGAGTGAGCCTCCTAACCATATCCTTCAATTCAGCAATATCCTTGGCTTGGTTAGAGTCTACCGAGTTGACCCCTTTCTTTCTGGTGGACTTCCCAAAATTTCTAGTCTCCTCAGCCATTTCCTGAATCTTCTCCATAGCTCCCTCTAGCGTGGCATTCAGAATATTTCCTCCGCATGCGGCATCAATCATCCTTCTATCAGATTCCAGCAATCCCCCATAGATGTATAGGACTAGGTCCTTCGTGCTGTAGCCATGGAAAGGGCAATTAGCACAAAGCTTCTTGAACCTTTCATTGTAATCATAGAGGGTTTCATCATCTTCCTGCTCTATATTGCTGATTGCCTTCTTCAAGGTGTTCTCCTTCTTAGCAGGGAAGAATTTCTCCAGGAAGGCCTTGTGGAGCTTAGGCCAAGTATCGATGCTCCCTGTAGGTAGACTGTAGTACCAGTCATCCGCAACATCGACCAGCGTGAACCCAAAAGCTCTCATCTTTATATGTGCTTCATCTATATTGGCTGGTTTCATGCTCATGCACACATTATGAAACTTCCCCATGTGCTTGATGGGGTCTTCTCCAGCCAATCCATGGAATTTTGGCAGTTGATGAATCAGCCCAGACTTTAGCTCAAAATGGTTGTCATCCCATATAGCAGGGATTGTCACAGCAGGTGCCTGCTGTGTGATGTTTGCTGCTGTCAGCTGTCGCAACGTCTGATTTGCATTTCCAGCCATTGGATCAGGTTGTTGGGAATGTTGGTGTTGTTCTCTAAGGCGGCGGCGGTATGTCCTGTCAATTTCCCAATCAAAATCAACAAGATGGGGATCAGTAGCACGAGTGCGAACCATGCAAGAGGTTCGCACCAAAACAGGTAATAAGACAAACAAGAACAAAGATAATCCGTCTCCCCGGCAACGGCGCCAAATTTGACAGGCCTAAAGTTGTTATGCCAAATCAAAGTAAATTCCTAAGATGCAAACTATAACAAGTATAGTAGGTAAGTTAGGGTCGAACCCACAGGGAAACAGAATCAATTGTAAGAGCAAGTATTATTACCCAAAAGTAACCGATTCAAGGGGGAGTTTTGTGTGTAAGCAATGGTGACAGAACAAGTTGCAAATAGAGGTTGCGAATATATGATGGAAATGTATCACACCAGGTAATTATCCGCACAACAATTGAGATGGTTCATCGTCGCATTCTATAAATCTCAAGTTCTAATGTCCAGTAATTGTTCTCAATTCAGATCGTGTAATAGCTTTTAGTCATACCAGTCCTAAAAGCACTTATCACCAAATTACAAGGGAAAACCTTCTCCGAATAATAAAGCAATAGCATTCAAACATGAATTATAATGAGATACAAGCGATTCTAACAACCCGTTAAAATAGCCTGTAATCGAATCTCCTTCACAATCTAGCACAAGCAACCCGCGTATGGTGATTGTGTTCGCTACAGTGAATCTACAACTCCAAACCTGGAATTGGAAACCCTAGCAATATGACTAGTATCGATAAACCTAGGTGATCAATCCAGATTAACCAATAATAAGCAATCAAGCAATAAGCTCAGGAGGTCGAAACAATTAACAAAGGACGAACAAGAGTAGAATACTCACAACCAAATCAAATGAAGGCTTCAAACAACCAAGTGTAACAAATGAGAGTTAGTTCTCCATAGGGCTTTGTGAGATGAAGAAAAGGGAAATACGTCTCTGGAAAATAACCTAATCTCTGCTGCGTTCTCCGCAGTAATATAAACTAATAAAATCGGGTTTAACATCCCGTAAAAATATAATATTAAAAACTAATAAGATAGGGAAAATCGGATAAGAATCCGTCTTCAGGGACTGACGCGGGCGCGTCATGTAGCAGCGCGGCCGCGCTAGTGTCTCGTCTTGCTACTTCTATCTGGTGCATCGACGCGGGCACTTCCTCCTAGCAGCGCGGGCGCGTCATGTAGCAGCGCGGCCGCGTCATCTGGCAGCGCGGGCACGCCAAGGTCACCAGCTTCTAGCTACTTCCGAACTTCTTCACTTCAACTCTTCTGTAACTTGCATGATCCTATGATTTCTTCAACTTCTTCAACAGGTTCCGAATCACCAAGTTCATACAAATATCTCTCACAATGACATGTAAATGATGACAAAAACTACTAAATGCGCTATAGAATATATCGCATATCACATGCCCACCACCCACGCGCTCTTCCTTCTAGAACACGTGGCAACCATACTTCAACAAGTGGCCAAAAGGAAAGAACATTCCCCTTGGGGGGGGGGGCGGGGGGGGCGTCGGTGCACACTATCAAAACGAGAAGACACTCTAAGATCGTGGCTTTTTTCGAAAAACCTAAATGGGAGTGTTGTCCTATGCAGATCAAAGGGCGGAGTCTAGGCGTAACACCACCAAGCTCACCTCATCAGTACCCAGTAACCATCATAATCGTCGAGTAGGTGGGATTTCAGGTATGGGCATTAGGGGACTCCTTGACTTGGGGCCCCCGACTCCCACCCTATCATTCTGTCTTAGGATAAGAACTCACTCTCTCCGAATAGCTTGGATGAAATCGACGCCCGAAGGGTGGAACGAGCTTCAGTTAGGACTCGGCGGCACCCGTCATTGGTCATCTACCGTATGCGGATGACTGGACTAGGGTAAGACCGTCTCAAAGTGCGTGGTCATCACGGCACAAGTAATGGTCGTCCCCCCTAGGATAGTAGCTTTGTGAGACCGTTCTCATGGGGAGGAACATCAGGTAAGACCGTTGACCACTAAAATCAGGACACGTGGCGCCCCCCCTCCATGGCGACGTGGGGTGGGGTCCACAATTCAATTGTGGTTTTATCACTGGCGCCGTCCGTGGGGACAGTCTCACGCTAAGAGGTTTCAAGGGAGTTCCTGCTGATGGAACTCGCATAAACTCTTTTTCTAATAATGAATTATAAAATTCTTTCAAGTAGTAGAGGATAAAAGAAGATGAGAAATCACATGGAGGATGCGTCCAACATGATGAGTCATGACGCAGATGAGACCGTAGGGTCTGCCCCGCACAATGCTTCTCCGAACCCCTCGGGAGCTCATGGCGACCCTATCCCCTCACCATATATACCCCAGTCCCCAGCACTTCGGGCAAGACGGGGAGTTCAATGAACGTCTTTTCTCCCCCCCCCCCCTCCAAATCCCGAACATCTCTGGCAAGGTGGGGGTGAAGAGGGGCTACTACTTTCCCTTACCAAACCCTGGACATTTCTTCTTCTATGGACAAGATGGCTTCCAAGTCCCCCGACAGGAATATGTTCGCGATGGTTTCTACGGTAACGCTCGGCAGGAACGTCACCAACAGGAGAGGTTCGAGCACCCGGGTCGGCATTTCCATTACGGGAATCCACATGCCAACAGGTTTTACCACGACGAACAGTCTTCAGACCTGTCCATGTCTAATAGGGTCAACCCATCCCACGTGCGGATGGATACGCAAGACCTCATACCTTCAGTCTTTTCAAGTGAAATCTGCAGGGCCCCAGTCCCCAATCAGTGGAGGGACGTTAATCTCATGAAATATGATGGCACTACCGACCCAGACGATCACATGTGCCATTTCGTGATGGCCATGGGAATAAACGAGTACAATGACGCAATGCTCTGCCGCATTTTCCCGTCGACTATGACCAACATAGCCCTGACATGGTTCACTAACCTCCCTCAGAATTCTATAACCGGTTTCGCACAACTTTCTCAGGTATTCAAATCACACTTTGGGAGCTCCCGGTTGCGCAAGAAAACCATGCGGGACTTAAATTCCATTAGGCGAGGAGCACATGAGACTTTGGGCAATTCTTTGCACGATTCACCAGTGTAGTGGTACAGATCCCGAACTTCAACCACGAGTCAACGATCATCATCCTCATGGGGAACCTGGTAGAAAGCGACTTCAAGACTCGCTTGTTTAGAAAGAAACCTAAGAGCTATGACACGCTGAGGGACATGGTGTCCACCCAGATTGAGGTCGAAGAGGTTGCGGCCTCGAGCTCGAGGGAGAACGAAGGGCAGCAGGGTTTCCTCGGGAAAATCGTCTAGGAGTTCCAGAAGGATAAGGAGGCTGGAAAGCAGAGGAGGCAGTACTCCACGGATCACCGACTTGCATCTCGGCGGGACAAAGTACACTTCAATAATGAAAGATGGAATCCAGTCGAAGATCCGAATGAGCTAGGACAAGGGGTACGGCGTGACAAGGAGCATAGCTCCTCCCGGAGAGATGAAGGACGCCGCGACTATGGAAGGCCTCATCACGGCCCCTAGGACCCAAGAGAAGAACAATATGTGGAACGCCCAAGGGGTCTTCGGCAAGCTCAGAGGGAGGAATATCCGCGATGACAGGGAGATCAGAATGAGCGACCGCGTTATCCCCCATATAACCACGGTAGGGGATGGGGTAGTAGATGGCGAGGTGGTCGAAGGGGCAAGGCCCAGCCAGCACAGCGCTCGGTCAACCAAGCTCCTAGGAATGAAGCCCGCCATGAGAAAACTCGGACTAACCGGATCCCTGAACCCGAAGGTTTCATCGATACCTTGGCGGGGGGCCGTCACTTTCAAGGGCTAGCCGACAAGATAGGAAGAACTACGAGAGAGAGGCAAAGCAGCCCCCCTCCTCGGCAAGCCAAAGGATCGTCTCGCAGTGCCATACGGAAGTGATTTTTGCCGCGAGGGATGCCGAAGGTGTCCACATGCCACAAGCAGACCCACTGGTTATCCATGCCCAAATCGCCACCAAGACCGTCAGGAGGGTGTTCATAGATATTGGCTCATCCGTGGACATCTTGTCCTGGGAAGCCTTCTCCCAGATAGCTATATCCGCGTCGGCTTTGAAGCCCTACCACAAGACCCTGGTGACGTTTCCTGGGGACGAGGTACAGGTGGTGGGTACCATGGAATTGACGGTGGTGCTAGGCACGGCCCCCAGCCGCCGAATGGAGAACATAGTGTTCAAGGTGGTCAGGATACCGACAACTTATAATGCGTTCCTTGGTAGGGTGTCTCTCTACAAATTCCAAATGGCGTTGTCCATATACCATTTCAAAGGGAAGTTCCCAATACCAGGAGGAGGAATGGGAGAAGGTTGCGGCCAACAACCAGAGAGCAGAAGCTGTTATATGACTTCCCTCAGAAAAACGAAAGAAGTAATGTGTCTCTGTAAAACTGCATAGAGCGAGGTTGGGGGAACGGATGAAAGCCTCCAAGAGGGGGATGAAAGGCCTGGAAACCTGAAAGGGGAAACTCAAGAAGCTGACCTTGAGGTCCGATCGGAGGAACGGGAGATCCCGACCGCAGACCAAAGGACGACCCACCAGCCTTTCACCAACCCTGAAGAAAGAATTTACATGGGAGAGACCCTGGGGGCGGAGGAGAAAGAACGCGTCCTGAACATCATCTGACAGTCCCGCGACGTGTTCCCCTGGTCACCCAAAGACCTTCTAGGGGTCCCTGCGTCCATAGGCATCCACACCCCTCGGATTCGCCATGACGCTCGGCCCATAGCTCAGAAGAAGAGAAAGATGGCTCCCGAGCGGTCCCTGGCCGCCAAGGAAGAAGTAGATAAACTACTAGAAGCGGGTTTTATAGAAGCATTAGAAGATTCTGCTTGGCTTTCGAATGTTGTCCTGGTCAAGAAGGCAAACGGGAAGTGGAGAATGTGCGTGGATTTCTCCTATTTGAACAAGTCATGCCCGAAAGACAGTTATCCCCTACCTTCAATCGATGAGTTGGTAGACATCACCGCGGGGAATGAAGCATTGAGATTTTTGGATGCCTACTCTGGGTACAACCAGATTCGCATGGACCCGATGGACAAAAAAGCGACCACTTTCATCACCAATCAAGGGATCTTCTGCTATAAAGTAATGCATTTTGGCATGCAAAATGTTGGGGCCACCTTCTAGAGGACCGTTGACAAAATCTTCCACGGGCAACTTGCAAAGAACGTGTCAATCTACGTGGATGACATAGTGGTACGGAGCTGCAAAGCAGAAAATCATGCAGCGGATCTCCAGGAAACCTTCGACTCTTTGAGGCGAGGCGGACTGGATTTAAATGCAGAAAAGTGTGTGTTCGGTGTCGACTCTGGTAAGTTTCTAGGTTTCATGGTCAGCCAACGGGGGATAGATGTGAATCCATCAAGGATTACCGCTATTCAGGAAATGCGGCCGCCGCGTACGATCAGAGAGGTGCAGTCCTTGAATGGCGCAGTGAATTACCTGGGGCGTTTCTGCTCATGCTTGGCTGACAAGTCGCTGCCTTTCTTCGCACTATTAAAGAAGAAGGAGCCAATAAAATGGACCCTAGAACTTCGTCACGCCTTTGAGGAACTAAAATCTTTTTTGCACCACTTGCCCACCTTGCACCAACCACAGGGAGAAGAGAGTATGCAGCTCTACTTGGCAACCAAGGGCACTACCATCAGTGCGGTTCTCACCCGAGAATGTCGGTACCCTGTGTACTACGTAAGCAGAGTGCTACATGATGCGGAGACCAGATATGCACCAGCAGAGAAGATAATACTATGTCTGATCTTCGCAGCTAGAAGACTCCGGCCATACTTCCAAGATCATGTAATTGAAGTACTCACAGACTTGCCGCTGAGGCAGATCCTCCATTCACCCAGCTTGTCGGAATTACTGACCAAGTGGGCCGTAGAACTCTCTGAGTTTGAGATAACCTATGGGCCCCGCAAAGCGGCCCTTGCTCTGGCCCTCACCGACTTCATATGTCAAACAAGCTTTGAGGACGACGGAGGAGGTGACCAGAACAGATGGATTCTGAGGGTAGATGGAGCCGTAAATGCTGACGGGAGCGGGACATGAATCGTGCTCACTACCCCCGAGGGAGAAAAATCATGCTTCGCTTACAAACTGGATTTCCAGGTGACCAACAACAAAGCAGAATATGAAGCTTTGATCGCGGGACAGGAAATCGCGCTAGCCCGAGGGGCGCGAACAATTACCATCTACACCGATTCGGAGGTAGTAGCAAGGCAAGTAGACGGGACCTATAAGGCCAAGACAGGCCTTCTACCCGACTATCTACACAAGGTTATGGCGCTAAAACGATCATTTATGCATTTCAGCCTGGAATCGGTTCCCCGAGAGATGAACGAGTCAGCAGATCTTCTGGCCCGGATTGGGGCGGCCATACCCCCAGGAGCCGGGGAGAACTTCACGTTCGAGAAAAGGGAGCAACGGGGATTCATCTAGGAAGTTTACGCGGTCCTAACTGAAGGGTCGGGTGATTGGCGCAACCCCATAGAAGAGAATTTATGGAAATGAGTTATTCCCTTAGAGAGAGTGGAGGCCAAGAAAATGAGCTACCAGGCCACCAGATTCACGATTCGCGAAGGCAGATTGTACAAGAAAGGTTTTAATTTCCCCAACCTGCTGTGTGTAACCACGGATGAAGGAAAGATCATCGTCGAAGAACTACATGCAGGAGTATGTGCGCACCACCAAGGATGGAAATCCTTGATCGCAAAGATCATGAGGTTAGGGTATTACTGGCCAACCATAAGGAAGGACGTGCAAACTCATGTGCAGAGCTGCGACGCGTCCCAGAAGCGTGGGAACGTCCGCGTGGCACCCGCTGAGCCGTTCCAAAGCATTTTCGGGGCGTACCCCTTCGCCTTGTGGGGAATGGACATCTTGGGACCTTTCCCCACGGCTCCAGAACAGTTGAAGTACATTCTTGTTGTGGTAGACTAATTCACCAGATGGGTGGAAGAGGAAGCCATGGGGTTAATCACTGCCGAAAAGGTCCGCCGGTTCTTGTGGAAGAATTTGATCTGCAGATTCGGAGTTCCTGAGGCCATCATTACGGACCATGGAACACAGTTTGACTGCGAGGGAATTCGGGATTTCTGCAAGGGGCTAGGGATATCATTGAAGTTCTCGTACGTCGCGCATTTAAGAACTAAGGGACAAGCGGAAATCACCAACTGCCAGATCCTGGAAGCGATCAAGAAGAAGCTAGGAAAGACCGCCAAAGGGCGATAGGCAGAGTTGCTCCCACTAGTACTATGGTCATACCGAACAACGGCCAAGACCCCAATAGGAGGAACCCCTTTTGCACTAGTGTTCGGATCGGACGCCGTCATACCAATCGAAAGACTGGTCCCTTCAGCCTGAGTCCTTCCTTACGAATCAAGGGCCAATGATGAAGCCATGGAGGTGGACCTGCACCTCCGAGAGGAAAGAAGAAGGTTGGCCGCTCTGAAGGCACGAGAGTACAAGAAAAAGACAGAGAAATACCGCAACCAACGCATGGTTCCCCGGCAGTTCGAGAAGGGAGATCTAGTCCTCCGGTTGTCCCTAACAGGTGGCAAGCTAGACGAGAAATGGGAAGGACCTCCCGTGGTGTTTGACAGCATTCACCCTGAAGCTTACAAACTCCAAACATCAGAAGGAGTGGTCCTCAACAAAACGTGGAACATCGAGCACCTGAAGAAGAACTATGTGCAATCACCCCGTAAGTTGGAGAATGTTTTAAGTCACCCCCGCTGAATGTGAATAAATGAAAGCGGTTAGTGGGTGCAAGAATTCTGTACAAAATGAACAAGCAACTAGCTCTGGTCTCCCGGGTCCACAACTTCGTTAAGTCCCAGGACGCTGGAGCTTGCTCCGTGTCGGGAATCCGGTTGGAGCTCTGGTCTCCCGGATCAACAACTTCGTTAAGTCCCAGGACGCTGGAGCTTGCTCCGCGTCGGAAATCCGGTTGGAGCTCTGGTGTCCCGGATCAACACCTTCGTTTAGTCCCAGGACGCTTGAGCTCGCTCCGCGTCGGGAGTCCAGTTGGAGCTCTGGTCTCCCGGATCAACAACTTCGTTAAATCTCATGACGTTGGAGCTTGCTCTGTGTCGGGAATCCGGAGTGGAGCTCTGGTCTCCCGGATCAACTTCGTTAAAGTCCCAAGACGTTGGAGCTTGCTCCGCGTCGGGAATCCGGTTGGAGCTCTGGTCTCCCGGATCAACAACTTCGTTAAGTCCCAGAAAGTTGGAGCTTGCTCCGCGTCGGAAATCCGGTTGGAGCTCTGGTCTCCCGGATCAACAACTTCGTTAAGTCCGAGGAGGCTGGAGCTTGCTCCGCGTCGGGAATCCGGTTGGAGCTTTGGTCTCCCTGATCAACAACTTCGTTAAGTTCCAAAACGTTGGAGCTTGCTCCGCATCGGGAATCCGGTCGGAGCTATAGTCTCCCGGATCAACACCTATGTGAAGTCCTAGAACGCTAGAGCTTGCTCCGCGTCAGGAATCCGGTCGGAGCTCTAGTCTCCCGGATCAACACCTCCATTAAGTCCCAGGACGCTGGAGCTTGCTCCGCGTCGGGAATCCGAACGGAGCTCTAGTCTCCCGGATCGACATATTCATCAAAAAACTCAAGGCACCTAAGCTTACTCCGTGCCGGGTCTCTCAAATCGAAGCGCTTACCAAAATTACATGGCCGGGGGAACATACGCCCCCAAGATCCAGGGGTAGGGGTGTTATCTGAGCCGAACAGCTCGGGCTCGGCTCGAAAAAGCTCGGCTCGAGCTCGTTCGTAGAGGGTAAACGAACCGAGCTTGAACATAGTTTTAGGCTTGAGCCGAGCCCGAGTCGAGCCCGAGCCGAACTTAAAAACTCGTTCAATATAATTAAATTACAAATACGCCCCTAGGTTATTGATGTGCATGTTTCTAGTAATATTTTTCCATGTGTTTTGTCATTAATTGGAGTCATTTTCATAAGATTTGCATTGGGTTTATTGTCTTTTGCATAAGTTTTCATATTTCATGAGAAATAGATGTCTTCACTAGCTTTTATGTGTTTTACAGAATTTTGGAAGCTGTTTTGAAGATATTTTCAAGAGGGAAAAGATGCGGAAGATAATTTAGAGCGCATAGGAAAACGAACGGAAGCAATCAGAGTTATAACGAAGGAGATACCGGCGTTTCTCTATGTCCGAGATGGACTACCGTCATACCGACCCCATAACGACCCTAAGGGGGGTCGGTACCGAGGCTCAATCTGGAAGTGCGAAGCAAGAAAAGGCAACAGTGCTCATACCGACCCTAACGGCGGTCGGTACCGAGGCCCTCCGCATCGGTATGGGCTCCAGCGAAGCTTATTTACCCGGATTTAATTATTTTTACCCTTTTCCTTAGATAGACTTTAGATAAAATTCATATATTTGTTATTTCCTAATTTAGTTTATGGGCTATTAAGTATAAATAGGATTTTTAGGGTTTGGAGGATTTTTCCTCTCTCTTTCCATCACTTTTCAGCCCTTTTAGAATTTTGAACACACGTTTAGAGAGCGTTTGTGAGCGGATTTGAGAGCTTTTTGAAGCGATTTCTTCGGCAAAAGTTGGAGAACGTTTTGTGAGGCTTTTGGGATGCTTTGTTGACATTATTCACAGGTTTTTATGCAATTTGATTTTTTTATTTTTATTTATTTCATGAATTTTACATTGTCTACCATGTTTATGCGTGAGTAGTCGCCTTTTCTAGGGTTAGGGTGATCCCAACGATAGTTATGCTTGCAATTATGCTATGAATTGATGAATTGATTGGTTTTATCTATCTTATGTGCTTAAGTATTCGATGAAAATTGGGGAAATTCCTTTTTGCAATTAAATTGAAAGATTGAATTGTGAATTGGATAGTCATTAGGATTCTGAACGCAAGTTTGATAACCTAATCAAGATTGTTAGTAAAGTTTATTAATTTGTGAAAATAAATTGATTGCTTTGCTAGGGTTGATGCAAGTCGACCTATTTAATAGATAAAAACATGATTTTAACTTGAATCATTGCAGTGCTTGTGTGATTATCGTTGTGGTGATCCCTATGCCCTAGACTTTTATTATTATTGATTTTTCCTAAAAATTCCACCAGCCCAAAAACCCCCCAAAATTCTATAATTTTTTATATCTTCTTGCTATTTCTTGCCCTTTGGTAAGTAGAATTGAGTCACTGACTTTCTCCCTGCGGACGAACTAGACTATACTATACTATAGCGGGGTTTCGATCTTGTAAATTTATTTGTTTGAAAATAAACCCTTCATCAAATTGGCGCCGTTGCCGGGGAGATTTCAATTGTGCCAAAGTTTTAGTTACTATTAGGGTTTGGGAATAACCCATCTCTTTTCTTTTGTAAATATTATTTTCTTTTCTTTTCTTTTCTTCCATTTTAGTTAGTTTTTATTTTTCGAACATCACAGCTCCCACCACCCGCCTCATCGGTCCCGACTTGGTGCCAAGCCCTTGTTATTTGATGACCACTTGTTTGAGTTTTCTAGATTAGGTACAAGATGCAGTACGCGTATGATTATTTTGAAACAAGGGATGAACAATAAAGACGACAAGCAAGGAAAAAAGAGTATGCGAGCTATCTAGACGAGGTTGATGAGGAGGATGAAGATTTCATTGATTTTGATACTTGGAAAGCAAAGAAGTCCTCCGAGGATTCAACCAAAGCCCAAGAGCCATATGAGTCCTATCAACCAGAGGAGGGGCATTATGTTCAATACGATCACAGGGACCCGTATTGGCCTTGCCAGCCATCTTGGGGAAATATGTATGAACCATCATTGGAGGTTAACGCTGAAAAGTGTAGACAATCCCTAGATGATGAAACCATCAAGCAGATGAAGGCTGAGATGGCAGAATTACAAAGCCAAATGGAAGCTGAAGCCGTTGAAGTACGACGAATCAGGGAGACCAACGCAATCATGCGTGAACAACTGGACGCATGGAATAAGCTGTAGGACTTGTCAGAATCAACTTCACAAGACGCAACCTCGGACCCAATAGAGACGTCATATAGGTATGAGGTTAGTTCATATGATAACATTATATTTTGTGAGCTTGTAGGTGGAGAAGAGCATGAGGATGAGTTGGTACCTATCCCAACCGAGTCAACATACACTTGTGCTGACTCTACTCAAGCTCTTGATGATTCGATTGCGCGTCCTAAGGAGGAAGAAGAGAGTTACAAAGATCCTACAGAGCTACAAGAGGAGCCATGTGAGGAACCCCAACAAGAGGAAGAAGTGCTCAAAGAGAAAGAGGAACCTCCTGTAGAAAACTCTCAAAATCCTACCGAGCCACAGGTAAGCTCAGGTATGATCCCTATCCACTATTCTCATGTTGAACAAGCGTGCTTTACCATTTCTACCGAGCCACCGCCACCTTTTCCATTCGATTTGAAGGCGATTCCCGACGATCTCAAGCAATCGGTTGTCGCGTTTAAGTATGGGTTCTTGCAAAGTGGCACATTGAGGATGAGGCGATAGAAGACAAGGTGGAGGAATCTCTTCCCCCTCCGCCATTGTACACCGAACTCAACAATGTAATACATCTATTTGTGTATGATGGTGAGGAAGCTTTGGAAGCCAATTCAATGAAGAGGAAGAGGATTATTTATGAGGTAAGCAGACCTGCTGAGTGCTTTATAAATAAATATGAATGGGTGGAATATTGGAGTGTCCACTCGGGAAAGTTCAAGGTCATCCATAAGGAAAGAAAAAGAGGTCTAAACAAGTACAAGGAGCGAGAGTCATGTCACCCGAGGGCCTATTATGAAGTACCACCCAAGGACATTCCACCACCATCTCCTCCAGTTGAGCCACCGGATCCACCACCTCCTCCTGATCCGGTTGAAGTTGAGGTAACCACGTCAAGTTAACGACGTTAAAGGTAGCGCTTACGGGAGGCAACCCGCTTTATTTTCCTTTCTTTTTTAAATTTTAGTTTTATTTTTAAATTCTAGGATAGGTAAGTTAGCTTGATAGAACATATTGCACTAACCATGCATGTCTTGAGAGGTGACCATGGTGAAAACGGGTGAAAGACAGAGATCGGAGCAGAAAACAGGACTGTACCGAGGTTGTACCGACCCCTCCCCCCCCCCCCCCCCCCCCCCGGGCTCGGTATCAACCCCTCTGGCGAACCAGCATCCATTCCCACCGCCACCGCCTTCTCCGTAGAGCTTATGGATGTCTTCAACAACTTCTGAATTTCTTTTGTGAGTTTCTGAGCCTTTTTCCTTTTACTTTGATTTTTCTTTTGACAGTGGGGACATTGTCTATTTTCAAGTATGGGGTGGGGGACTCAGAAAACTTATATGTGTCATTTTTATGTGTTATGGATGATGTTTATGTTCATGTGTTGCATTTTATTTTATTTGGATTATGATATGCATACATGTTTAAGCTTTATGCATTTTATGTTTTAGTCACTTTAGTCTTGCTTTTAGTTTCATAAAAAAAAATGAAAAAAAAAATGTCGAAAAAAAAGAAAAAAAAATGCATGTTTACTTTCATTTTGTCTTGGTTTTTATACCCTAACTTAGATGTCCTAAGATGATAAATAATGACTAACTTGATCATGTAAATCCTATGGCATGTTTGGAAGGTTTAGCCTAAGTCCTTGAAAATGTTTTTATGTGGATTGTGAACTTGTGATGAAATTGAGCACATATGATCCTATGCTAAAGGTTGAAATCCAACAAAATTTGTCCTAGTGAGAATTTTTGCCTTATAGGGAGAACATAAAAAATCCCTTTGCTTTCTTGAGTGTATTTACTCTTCCTATGCATCTCTAGATGTTGTGATAGTTATTCAAAGCCAATGCATTTATATGTTTATGTGAATGAGAATTAAATGATGGAGGCATTTTTAAACCAATTTTATCCTCTCTTTACCTACCCTGCATTATCTATGCTTGAAGCAAGAACATTAGCCTGAGACCTTTATTTATAAGCTCCACAAAATTATCCTTAGCCAAATTGAGCCTGACCCCTATTTGACAATTAAGACTTAGAATTGGTTGGAATGATGGTTTGTGGAAGGAATGAGCTTGTGTTTGAATTCAAGTGAGAAGAATTTTTGAGTTTATTGAGTTATGGGTTGGTTTGATATTTTTATCTTGCTATGCATATTTTGTAAAAGGATTTTTGGCTCACCCTATAAATGCACTAAATTTTTATTTATTTATGTTATTTTTCGTTTAAAAAAAACGAGATTCAGAAAAGAACAAAAAAATTCAAAAAAAAAAATTTCAAAAAAGAAGAAGGAAAGTTTATGTTTATATATGTGTGAATAAAGTGCATGAGCCAAATTTACCTTATTTCCTTTATTTTTGCAAGATTCATATTGTTGAGAGGTTTATTGAGTTTAAGAGGTTGTGTTCTTCATTGAGATGAGTTGGAGAGTTTGGTTGATTCATATGATTGAGAGTTTTGGTTTGATTGAGTTGTGTTGGAGATTTAGGAGTCTTGATTCCCGGATTTTATTAAGCACCACATAGCCAAATAATTCCATGCCCTTTATTTCTTACCAAGCCCCATTACAACCCCGCCGAATGGAGTCTTCTTTGAAGTCTTCCATTGAGCGAAGTCCTCCTGATGGTTCTTGTTTGCATTTACATAATTGGTTGCGAAGTGAATTATTATAAATTGCAATGTTTATGAGTTTGTATATGGAATTGAGTTGAGAGTTGATCTTCATAGCCTAAACACATTGAGAGTTGAGTGTAAACACATTATCCCTGTGAGGCTGGATTTATATTGCATATGCCTATGAATCGCTCATATATGTGTGATGACGTTAAATTCACTTGCTTTCTTTGCTACTACCTGAAATGTTGCTTTTGACAAGGGCGAAGACTTGAAGGATGTGTTGTAGGTATTGGTTATTGCTTAAGGACAAGCAAGTCTAAGTATGGGGTATTTTGATGTGCATGTTTTTAGTCATATTTTTCCATGTGTTTTGTCATTAATTGGAGTCATTTTCATAAAATTTGCATTGGGTTTATTGTCTTTTGCATAAGTTTTCATATTTCATGAGAAATAGATGTCTTCACTAGCTTTTGTGTGTTTTACAGAATTTTGGAAGCTGTTTTTGAATAAATTTTCAAGAGAGAAAAGATGCGGAAGAGAATTTAGAGCGCATAGGAAAATGAACGGAAGGAATCAGAGTTATAACGAAGGAGATACGGGCGTTTCTCTAAGTCTGAGATGGACTACCGTCATACCGACCCCATAACAATCCTAAGGGGGATCGGTACCGAGGCTCAATCTGGAAGTGCGAAGCAAGAAAAGGCAACAATGCTCATACCGACCCTAAGGGGGGTTGGTACCGAGGCCCTCCGCATCGGTATGGGCTCCAGCGAAGCTTATTTACCCGGATTTAATTATTTTTACCCTTTTCCTTAGATAGACTTTAGATAAAATTCATATATTTGTTATTTCTTAATTTAGTTTATGGGCTATTAAGTATAAATATGATTTTTAGGGTTTGGAGGATTTTTCCTCTCTCTTTCCATCACTTTTTCAGCACTTTTAGAATTTTGAACACACGTTTAGAGAGCGCTTGTGAGCCGATTTGAGAGCTTTTTGAAGCGATTTCTTCGGCGAATGTTGGAGAACGTTTTGTGAGGCTTTTGGGACGCTTTGTTGACATTATTCTCAGGTTTTTATGCAATTTAATTTTCTGATTTTTATTTATTTTATGAATTTTACATTGTCTACCATGTTTATGCGTGAGTAGTCGCCTTTTCTAGGGTTGGGGTGATCCCAACGATAGTTATGCTTGCAATTATGCTATGAATTGATGAATTGATTGGTTTTATCTATCTTATGTGCTTAAGTATTCGATGAAAATTAGGTAAATTCCTTTTTGCAATTAAATTGAAAGATTGAATTGTGAATTGGATAGTCATTAGGATTTTGAACGCAAGTTTGATAACCTAATTAAGATTGTTAGTAAAGTTTATTAATTTGTGAAAATAAATTGATTGCTTTGCTAGGGTTGATGCAAGTCAGCCTATTTAATAGATAAAAACATGATTTTTACTTGAATCATTGCAATGCTTGTGTGATTATCGTTGTGGTGATCCCTATGCCCTAGACTTTTATTGTTATTGATTTTCCTAAAAATTCCAGCAGCCCAAAAACCCCCAAAATTCTATAATTTTCCATCTCTTCTTGCTATTTCTTGCCCTTTGGTAACTAGAATTGAGTCATTGACTTTCTCCCTGCGGACGAACTTGACCCTACTATACTATAGCGGGGTTTCGATCTTATAAATTTAACTGTTTGAAAATAAACCCTTCATCAGTTATATTTAGTAATGAAGTTCATCACTCCTCAACTAGGGTTTTCTTCATACTCCGTAGTTCATGCGCCCCCAACTCGTCTTCCACTCTCTCTGTCGACTCTGCAGATCTGAGAAGCTCTCTATGTCGCTCGGTCGGCGACTCTCGGAGGCCGGCTTTCCGCACGGTTCATATATAGGCGGCTTTCCGCTTTCACTCTCTTTTACACTGTTTGTAGATCTGATATCTCTCCTAGGTCTCACTCTCGATCTAGATATCTAGTATTTGTCTCACAAATTTGAGAAATCCAATCTCTCTCTCGACTGATTCGGTCATTAAGGGTACGTTTCTATTTGCTTCTTGGGCTCTCTCTCGACTTCCGGAGACTCCGGTCTCCAAATCTCGGCGGCCTTCGGCTCTTGATGACTCTAGCGATTGGTCTCTTTCTCCCTGACGTCAATTGTGAAGTCTGTGAATATGAAGGGCTTCTCTAGTTCTTCTTCAAACCCTTTTTTTAATTAATTTTAAGTCACGGGTTTGAAATTGATTTCTTACCCAATTGGTGTCAACTGTGAAGTATGTGAATGTGAAGGACTGAAGGGCTTCTCAAGTCAGGGGTTAGATATGTGTAGAAGTAGAACTTGAAATTCGAATTGTACAGGTTCCTCTTGTTCATCTTGAAACTCAGTACCCCGTACCAATTGCTCTAGGATTAGAAATTTGCTATGTTCAATGTTCATCTTCATGCGTTAATGTGAAATTTGTATAACTTAATTAATAAATATGGTGATGAATTTTTGCTTTATTAGGAATTTGTTATCTTCCTGTGTAATTTGTTGTTTGCATTTAGAATTTCAGATACGAACCGAGCCGAACGAGCTTGAACGAGCCTAACTAACGAGCTCAGGCTCATTCGTTCAGCTTGTTCGAGCTTAAACAAGTCGAGCTCGATTTTCACTCTGGGCTCGCGAGCCAAGCTTGAGCGCCAAAAAAAGCTCGAATAATTTTTGGGCTCGAGCTCGGCTCGGCTCATTCTCTGTTCGAGCCAAGCTTGAACATGTCAAGCTCGGCTCGTTCGGCTCGAATATCACCCCTAGCCAGGGGACGTTACCCGTACCAAAAAGACGAAAGCGTATAAGAGGGATAGGAACTTCAGAGATACTGGAACAAAAGTAACGACGGACAAGACGAAAACACGAGGGATTGCCAGGATCACCCCCCTACAGGGCGCCTGACTGAATTTGCAAAGAGTTCAAAAAACAGGAAGTACATAAAGTCCCGAAAAGTAAGGATCCCAGCTTTGCCCAACAAACTTCACCCCGCTCTTGGCCTACCGAGGACCAGCTGGGTCATATCCTCGCTCAAGCGAGCTCCATTGGGGGGGGGGGGGCTCGGGGTGTGGCTCTTCCCAGTCCCTATCAACTTCATCTCCTCCAGAAGTCAGGATGCTAACTACGAATCGGGGTCCCCCTTTATGAAGGAAGGTCAGAGAGGATCCAATGTCCACGCTATGCGTGCAAACAAAGTGGTTCCACCCATGACGGAGATAGGAAACGCCGTAATCACCGCGAACCACCGCCACTGGGAAATCCTTCGAAATCCGAGTTGTTAAGAGGACCCGTTCAGGGAGAAGCTGGCCAAACTCATCCTCGAAACGAAGCGGCAGCATCTGTCCCAAATAAACAGCGCAGGGGGGTGAGAGTCGGGGTGAGAGAAATAAGCCAAAAAGAGTATGAAGGCGAAACGAGAGATTTACCAGGCGGTGCACCTGCTCCGGGAAGTCGATGGTTTGAAAGAACGCCCAGTTGGTTCGTCTCGAAGCAGGCATGTGGGAAAAGTGAAATAGTTCGGATGAGGAAAAAGGAAGCGAAGGAGACTTCTCTTTAAAGGGGAGCCCCGGGATCACGAGCCACACAGGAACCGCCCCGGGGCAGGCCCGTCAGAACTTCGGCGAACCACCAGAGTGATATGAAAGGACGAGCGCGATCTGCACAAGATAAGGCATGAAGGACACCTGTCCAGAAGGAACTCCACCTCGATCGGTGAAGTCACAGCGTCCCAAGAATAAGAGGGCCAAAAACATGGGATATTCGAGGCTGAGCATGGAGGACACATGTCCAAGAAGATCTAGCGGTACCCTGTATGAGCATCTTGCTTCGGAGAGATGAGCAGATGGACCTCACACCGTATACCCAACGTTAGGAGGAGGAAGTAAATCCTTGGCACAAGGAGCATCGCCCCTCCCAGGAACAAATGGAATCAAATACGTCTCAAACCTCATTCTACAGAGTAATCCTCCGAAGCGATCAACTTCTACGACTTCGACTTCCCTTAACGTATGGACTAGTCCTGGAAGATGCTCAGGGGAGGGTCATCCTCCAGTCCTGTTCGTTCCGAGAGCACAACGTCAGGGTCGGACGAGATAACAACGGGATCTGCTGGCTAACCGAAGGAAGGGGGGATTTCGTTGCCGCAAATCGCGTGCGAGTGGGGGCCGTCCTTAAGTTCACCAAGGAAGAAACAAGAGCCGGATACGAGGTTTCCGTGGTCGACCCGAATCCTGAGAATGAAGAAGCCTCCCCAGCCGCGTAAGATAATCGGTCTTTATCACAAAAACTTCTGCTCTGTAAGGCCCGATTCCTTCACAACTGCGTTAAGAAGATGTAAGAGGATCTTTTCCTCGCTAACTTTATATTTTTCAAAATAAAAAAAAAAGGCTTTTTCCCAACGTTCCCGATAGGGCTCCTTCAACAATAGGCCGGACCGGTAGAGTCACGGAGCCGTTTAGCTCAAACGTGGGCCCAAGGCAACATATATCCACGTAGAACGAGGGCACTTGGCCAAAGGCCACGTGGACAAAATATCCCCGTAGCAGTAAGTATTATAAAGGGGGGGCAAGGATTTTTTATAATCCCATACAGAAATCCTCACCACTCTCGAAAAATAACCATGGGGATCGAAGACCCCACAAGGGCTTTTTACCGTTTCATCACCCGCGGGGGAGCAGCTGCGGAGACTATGGCTGCCCCAATCGTACGGACGGTTAGGAGAGGAGGCCCACGAGCTCGTCCACCTATGGTTAACCTCATGCCAAGATTGCGAAGTCGGAGTCGAAAAAGACGAAGAAGGAATGCATTGGTACACGAGAGGGTGGATGGATTTGACCTTCACAAACCGCGTGCACGTCGGATCCGCTCTCCTTTTCGTCTACGAGGATGACTCACACTTTGAGGTATACGTGTCATATCCTAATTAACCCCTCGACCGCGGACGTCGGTCCAGCTCAACGAAGAAGGGTTCCCAGAGATATGGGACAACCAAGGTAATAAAACCGACTAATGGAAAGTAAAGAAGCGCGGCCCGCGGCTAACCTTTCTCTCCCTGGTTAAGGCACAACCGAAAAAATAAAGTCTTTCGATGTAGTCTTTGTCGTTCCCCAGAATAACTGTAAAGGCCCTAGACGGGCCTCCTTCTTCAGATATCCTCTTTCTCGAGGTGCCTTTCTTGGAAAGGAAAAAAGAAAAATGCGGAAACAGCCAAATGAGGCATGGTGAATCTTTGAAAAAACAGAAAGTAAATCCTCACTTAAAGAAGGAGGGAACTCTTCCTATAAATATGGCTCCAGAAGATTCTTAAGCCACACAACCCTGTCCCAAAAAACAACGAAACCCTCTCCCTTGAAGGGAACAAAATGGCTGCCGACAACTCGCCCAAACCCCTCTTCTTGGTCACCGGTAGAGGCCCAAGAGACTTCCTTCGGTGGGTGCAGAACGATACGTTCACACAAAGGATTGTAAGTCCCTCTTTTTGGAAAGCTCAAACACTCGTTAAATTGTATTAAAACATGAGGGGATCTTCACAAATGCAGCCACTACCGGCCTGCTTCGAGGCGGAGTTTGGGCTAACAGGTGTCAAAAGGATCTCGCTGACCAATGGGCAAGGAAGGAGGGGAACGAGCATCTGGGTAGAACGAGACGACGCCGGGGTACTCTGGCTCACCCAGGGGTGGAGTACCTCTGCAACATCAAGAGACCTCCAGGTAGGTGGGGATGTGATGTTCCGCTAGAAGACGTTGGAACTTCTGAAGGCGAAGACTTGGGATCCTCCGAAGACAAAGAATAAAAGAGGTGTTCGTCCGCGTATGATATAACCGTGGTAACGCACGGTAGCATTATGTTCAGACTATTTCGCGAAAAAGCATGTGTTTGTTGAAGACTGGAAACTCTATCCCTAAACAGGAACGCGATAATATATTGTTCTTCAAGCAAAATAGGGAACGTGGGCACAAACGCGACCACGTTTGAGTTTTTTTTCCACACGATCACGCCGCTAACGCGGCAACATAAACCAAAATAAGGCACAAAATAAAGTGCCGAAGTTTGTTCCCCCAATGAAACGATGATAAAGAACCAGTATCCAGAAAAAGAGAGTACAATCCATCACCACTTATCTCCACATTTTCGTCTTCCTTCAAGTCCCAATCCTCCCTATCCTCGCTCAGGGGAAAAGGCTGAAGAGGGACGTCTGGGTTCTTCGCGGACTTCCTCACACTTTGGTGGATCCCGGCCTTCATGCCCATGTAGAAGCAGTCCCTGTACGTATCTTGAATGAAGTCCTGCCCGGCCTCTTCATTCCACCACTCCGGAACCGCGCTTCTCATAAAGTCCAGGCCGTTCGGGGTCCTCAACCAGTCGTCCACAAGCTTGGTGCGGTTGTGTGGAATGTCCAACCAAGACAAAATGATATTCCTGTCCGTTCGGGACTTATACCGCTCCAGCTTAATCGCACGACAGTTGGATTCCAAGACCGCTTTGCTCCGCTCCTCATTTGCCGCAATCAAATGGGCTTCGAACTCGGCAGCTCGGGCCTCGACACTGGATTGCGGGCAAGAGAGGGACTGCTGGCAAGACTCAAGCTGGGCTTGCACCATCTCCAAGTCCTTGGCCAATTTACTTCCCTTTTTCTTTTCGGAGGCCAGGACTTCTTCCCCCTCCTCCAACCGCGAGTGAAGGGATTCAACCTCTTCCCACTGCGTCATGGCCTCCAAAAGCCTTTCTTTCATCTGCTTCAATTTCTCCTCAAGGCCATGGGCGTGTTGGACCAAGCGAAGATACTGTCCCCAACCGCTGTGAGTGAAAACGCGGCTGTTGTGAGCCTAATTTGCCATGTTTTACACTTACTTTTATATCGATTTCTGCGTACATTTCATACATTTGGGTTAGATTAATACATAATTTGTGTAGTTTATGTTTATTTGCAATATATGGAGGTCTGCACAAGTTTTTGTTATATTTCGCAGAAATCGGACGCACTTTGGAGCTTAAAAGTAAGTCATGAACAAGCTAAGGATAGTGCGGCTGAAGAAAACCTCACTTTTCACCATTCATCATTCTTAATCAAGTTCTGAAATCTTCATGAAAGTTGTAGCCCTCAAAAAGAGCTTTCCAACGCATGGTCATATGCATCAATCCGACAAACGAAGACTCTAGAAAGTGCGTTTCAAGAACAAAGCAGAATGCTGAATGCTGACAGCTCTACTCGACGTCGACCACGTCTAGTCGAAGTCGAGTACACCAGGAACCAGAAGTTCACCCGGAGTCGAGCAGAGCCCATCGAGGAGCCCAGAGCTACTCGACATCGAGTACAGCTACTCGAAGTTGAGTACACATGTCGAGTCCAGAAGGTGCCCGAGCTCGAGTGCAATCCAGGAGGAAAAGTTCCAGTCGACGTCGACTAGCTATAGTCGAAGTCGAGTACGATCCAGTGGCCGAATCCGAAGTCCGAGATCGAGTGGAGTATGGAGAAGATAGATTACTTGGAAGGAAAGGAACAAGATATTTTATCTAATCAAGAGAAGGGATTTATCCACATTAGCTTTATTTCCTTTTAGGTATTATTTCCCTTATCATAATGTTTTATCTTTATGTTATTAGATAGAAAGTTCAGATATAGATATAGTTGTTCTTTCTTTGATTAGTGGGGTTGGATCACTATAAATAAGGCCTTAGGGGTTGAGTTTTAGGTATCTTATTCCAATTCAATTTCACACATAATATCGAGTAGGAGAGTAGAGAGAGAGCTTGTGGTGAGAGCAAGGTGGAAAGGCGAGAGCGGATTTTGGCTTGTTCGGTTGTAAGCATTGTTTTAGTTTATTTAATGCAATTTAATTTTCTTTTATTATTGATGTCTTTCTTGATGATGAAGAGCGAGAAGTCACCCAACTTCTAGGGTTGGGGTGAGCCCGGCGATAGCAATGTGAGGTGATGCGGTAAAGGTACAAGCTTTTGATGCAATTCGTCTTCTATCCCTATGAGCATGATTCTCTTGCGAAAGTTGAAGGTGATCCTTGTTTGTGTTATTGAAGCGAAAGTGATCTTAATAAAACTTGGATTAATCATGTGAAAAGGGTTAGTAACAATTAGGGTTTATGCGCTGTATCTTCCAATTTGTTAATAGAAAAAGTTATTTGATGAAAAGCATGAATCTTTTATGCCTTTATGTGTTACATTGCATGGTTATCGTTGTGGTGTTGAATCCCTGATCTTTGAAGTGCTTTCGTTTATTGATTTTTTATTACTAATTTCGTGTCTACTCTCAGTTTTATGCAATTTAAAGTTTCGGTTTTCCTTTCTGTTTTCACTCGAAATCGACAAAGCTTGGTCGACGTCGAGTACGACTTGGTTGACGTCGAGTAGGATCAGTCGAGGTCGAGTACTTTCTGTTGGTTTTCGTTTGCTATTTTGTTTATGTTTCTGTTTTGGCTGACAACCTAGTTGAAGTCGAGTACCTTACTCGAAGTCAAGTACGCTTCTGGTCGAGATCTGCTGAGTTTCGGAACTAAAAAGGCGGGCGCTGACACGCTTCCTCGTGGATTGATCCTGACTGCCTTCTACTACAACGGGAGAAAGTCTTGTATTTATTTGCTGAAACAGAGAGTCAGTTTGCTTTTATATTTATTTATATTTCATACTTGACCATCCTCCTGCGAAGAACTGATTGCACGCCTATAGACCCTATTCTCTAGCCAGAGCGGTTTTTCCATCTTCAGCAAAGGCTTAGGAAGAGACTCATGTCGACATCCGACGAGAACGTGGGCCAGCTCATACATGCGCATGAGAATGAGCAACTCCGCAGAGAGATTGAGGGACTCACCACCAGAGAAGCTGAACACGCCCGACGAGAGGCGGAATATGCACATAATCAGCAGCGGTGGGAAGCAAGTATTGGATAATAAACTGATTGAGTGATTGTGGACTTTGATTTCAGGGACACATCACCTCCCAAGGCATGTGGGTGTGTAGAAGGCCAATGAAATGATATTGGTAACCCATTCTTCCCCTCCTACTTCCTAATCATTTGTTAGGACTTGAATTTTTTTTTTTTTGATACGGTTTGTTATGACTTGATTCTTCCCCTCCTACTGGATATCAATTTCCTGTTTTCGTCATTTCTTTTCCTTTTCTTGTTTTCTTGTAGCTGCAGATGCCTATGTTGATCAGTTGAAGGGTGAAAATGAGAAGTTTCAGACTGGCATTGGTGACCTATGAAATGAAGTTGCTTCGTTGAGGTGCTTTTTTGTGTAAGATGTAATCTTGTGTTCTTAACATTTGTGGTGCAAAACGAGAAAACAGTTTTGATGTGTTTAATTGCAGCTCGTCTAAGGATCAGCAGTATGTAGATATTCAGAAACTTCTATCCAGAGAGAGGCCGAAAAGTAAGGAAGAGTAGATACTACCAAGTCTTTTGCTTGCACATAAAAAGTTTGATCCAAATATTTTTTAAGGTTTTGTACACATTGTCTACCTTGATGGCTTCCTCTTTTGTTGTGGATAGAACAATCAGGGTCTTTCTTGTATAGATGGACCTCTTAGTAACTTGTATGCTTTTGATGACTTTAACTTTTGTAGGTTGTTGACTGTCTGTATATTGTATGTTTATAAGTTAATCAAAGTATGATCTTTTCATTTCCATAAGAGTGCATTATGTCTTATATCGAGCAAATGGTGGTGTGTACATCATATTATAAATGAAAAATGGAGTGACTTCATATCGTTGAAATCAAACTATTATAAAAAAACAGATCTCGATATCATTATAGACATCGTCCTATTAAACTAAATTAATGTGTAACACATGATTTTACATTAAAATGCTAACATAAACTGATATATATTAATAACAATAACATCGTTATAAAAATAAAAACCGATGTATATATCATATTAATACATCGGTTATGTACATATTTCATGCGATAGTATATTTTAAAACAATAAAAAATCACAAATTATACATATGAAATTACTCAATTAGTATAAACTTATCTATATAATAAAAAAAGATGTCTATTTGGTTTTAATACATTGATTATTTTAAAAATAGTGATGTAAATGTAAAATTTAGGCTTAGTGTCGACATCTTCAAAAGCTTATAAAAGAAAAATCATGGATATTTATCGACAAGTGAGTATGTGATAAACAAAATTGAGAGGTTGATTTATATCTATATTGAAACTAAAACAGACGTTTTAACCAAGAAAAGACATCTGCTTAAAACCGACGTGAAAAGTTTTGATCTTTTACTACACGCACATAGAGATCGGAATTTTTTTTGAAAGACATCTGTTGACAACAGATGTCTAATTGCATTTTTCTAGTAGTGTTCAAAGGCTCAACATCACAATACCTTTCACAGAAGCTCTCAATGAAATGCCATCCTACGTCAAGTTCCTCAAGGAGATTCTAAGCAAGAAGCGGTCAATGGCTGAGATCGCAGACGAATGCAGCCAGATGGACATACTTGAGAAAAGGCCAGATCCAGGTAAGTTTGCTATAACCATTGGATTTGGTCAATACAAATTTAATGCATTATGTGATCTTGGAGCCAGTGTAAGTATAATGCCTTTATCAATCTGGTCCAAGATTAAGATAGGTGCTTTAGAGCCTGTGGATGCAAAACTATATATGGCGAACAACATGGTGGTCATCCCAACAGGCATGGTGGACAATGTGCCAGTATATGTAGGTAAGTTCTTTGTCCCTGCTGATTTCTTAGTTATTGATATGGCAGAGGACCCTGCTTGTCCAATTATTCTAGAAAGACCCTTCTTGGCGACGATGGATGCCAACATAAGCGTAAGGAAGGGTGTACTCACTTTCAACATCAACGATGAGGTAATTGAGTATTCCTTTAATAAAACTGAAAGACATACAGGTCCTATGGAAGAGGTAAAGTCTATATCAGCGAGATACATTATTTGCGGGGAGCCTAAGGTAAGAAATATGACTCTCAAGGAGCTGGAAAAGAGGGATATGGAAGCCCAGGTGGATGAGATCATGGCCATCCTAAACGAAGACATAGAGGATCTTCTCGACATCGACCAAGGTAAGTCGACGTCGACTAACTTCTTTTCGGATGCCTTGACAGGATTCAAGTATGGGGTCGAAGTCGACCAGATTAAATCGACGTCGAGCAAGCTGGTCGACGTCGACCAAAACCCGAGCCCTCCACCCACAGCAGCAGCATCGAGTAAACAACCCGAGGTCGAACTTTACTCGATGTCGAGTAACCTACTCGACGTCGAACAGAACCCTTCTTCCTCAACTACATCTTCCTCAACGAGCAACCCATCCGACCCAGAAACGTACTCGACGTCGAGTACCCTACTCGACGTCGACCAGACACATGGGTCCTCGACTTCTCCATCTTCGACGAGCAGTCCACCAAACGCAGCAACGTACTCAACGTCGACCACTTCTACTCGACGTCGAGTAGAACCTGAGGTCCCGAATTCCGATTCTGCAAAGGTAAGCCAAGGTATGGACATCTCTTCTCCTATTTCAATTAAAGATCTATCTATACATGGGAGAGATTTGCCTTGGTATGTGCGATTGTGCAGGGTTTCCGATGACGATCCAAAGGAATATGAAGTGGGAGACATGGTCTATGTCTCTAAATAAAAGGATCATTGGTTTCCCAACAAATTTACCAAGAAGAAGATGAGACCCTTCACTGTGAACAAGATCCATTCAGGAGGATTGCAGCTGGTGGACAAGAATGGAGTCATGTTTGAAGCCCAAGCTACATGGGCCTTGCAGATGCCACCTTGAGCTTAACGGAGGAAGTCGGCCTAGCGACTATAAAGTTTAGAGCTTGTAAATAGACATTTGCTTTTTGGGATTTTTGGACATTGTTGTTTTTGGTTTTTGGTTTTGGACATTATTTTTAAATTTTTCTATGGTGGATACTTTCCATCTAATGTATCTTGCAGGTGAGAGAAGCTGCAGATCTACTCGACGTCGAGTAGGAGTCCTCGACGCCGACCACACATCTCGAGCAGAAAGGAGCCTATGGTCGAGAGGATCGCCCTAGAGGTTTCACTGTACTCAAAGTCGAGTAAGCATACTCGAAGTCGACCACACCTACTCGAAGTCGACCGGATCTTCCTCGATGTCGATCACCTCTGCATCCACATTGCACTTGATTTCCGACGACGAGCACACATGTCTAGTGAGTTTCTTTCTTTACCCTTGTTTTTATACAGTGAGGACACTGTAATGTTTAAGTATGGGGTGGGGGAAGGGCTTACTTTGTGCATATTTGATTTTATTTGACATTATGTGTGCATATTTAAAGCTTAATTCTTGAATTGCTTATACATGGCTACTTTGGATTTCATATTTTATTTATGTGCTTATATGCATGTTTTCCAAAGTTTATAAAAATGACCCCCATTGAAATTTTTGATATTTTTTTATTAATATCATGGAAGCTTATATTGAACTCGACGATGCAAAATTGGATTCATTAGAGATATAGCATGAAATTGCCTAGTAAAGAGAAGTCACAATGAAGTGCATTATTTTATGAAAACCATGAAAGGAGGTAAAATTTGATGTTGCTTTTGACATGTTGCATGATAAGAGGATGGAGGACTTTATATTTCCATATATGCTCATATATTCCTAGCCATACCTATGTTTATGCATCACAAAATCCATATTATGCCTTATTTCAATATATAATTGCTCCACATGTTCCAAATATTGCCATTCTTTAACTTATTTTCATCCGGGGATTATGTTGAGAATGAAAATTATATTATGGAGATTATCATATGGTGTTTGTTTTGTTATTATCATATGGAGATTATCATATGGAGTTTGGTAGGAAATTATTTGAAAAATATAGAAAATTTAATTAGTGAAAGAAAATTCGGTCACCTCAGGAGATAAAGGTAGATCGACCCTGCTCGCTGAGATAATAGTTTGGCGAGATGGGACACACAGGTGAGGAGTCTGAGGCACTAAGTATCTGGGGCCATTCATGACACCCATGTTTGCGACTCGCGAGAAGGCAGTGCTGAGGTTAGAGAGGTAAAAGCATAATATTGAAAAAAGCAATGAGCAATGAGCAATGAGCGAAAGGTGAGAAATCAAAGGGAGAAGGATTGTGGAAATTCAGTTTCGAAATACTCCATTTCCCCGGATCATTAGCACCACATGGCCGAAAATTATCCACCTTTAGCCTTTTACCAATCTACTCCTTCATGAGCTTAAATTAAAGTCCTCTTGATTATTAATGCTTTGTCACAAATGAATTGTTTTGCATAACCCTCCTTTTGTGAGTAGATGTTGCTTTTTAATTGCACATGCATGGATTTGTGACATTAGTACCTTTTCAAGGATGGTAATTGATTGCAGTGACATTTGAGAACGAATCTAATATGTTGAGAGTTTTGATTTCTTCCCCTGTATGACAATTAAAAGTATTGCTTGAGGACAAGCAAGCTTAAGTATGGGGTGTTTGTTGTGAGCCTAATTTGCCATGTTTTACACTTACTTTTATATCGATTTCTGCATATATTTCATACATTTGGGTTAGAATAATACATAATTTGTGTAGTTTATGTTTTTTTGTAATATATGGAGGTCTACACAAGTTTTTGTTATATTTCGCAGAAATCGGACGCACTTTGGAGCTTAAAAGAAAGTCATGAATAAGCTAAGGATGTTGCAGCTGACGAAAAACTCAGTTTTCACCATTCATCATTCTGAATCAAGTTCTGAAGTCTTCATAAAAGTTGTAGCCCTCGAAAAGAGCTTTCCAACGCATGGTCATATGCGTCAATCCGACGAACGAGGACTCAGGAAAGTGCGCTTCAAGAACAGAGCAGAATGCTGAAAGCTGACAGCTCTACCCGACGTCGACCACGTCTAGTCGAAGTCGAGTACACCAGGAGCCAGAAGTTCACCCGGATTCGAGCAGAGCCACTCGAGGAGCCCAGAGCTACTCGACATCGAGTACAACTACTCGAAGTCGAGTACACATCTCGAGTCCAGAAGGTGCCCGAGCTCGAGTGCAATCTAGGAGGAAAAGTTCCAATCGACGTCGACTAGCTCTAGTCGAAGTCGAGTACGATCCAGTGGCTGAATCCGAAGTCCGAGATCGAGTGGATTATGGAGAAGATAGATTACTTGGAAGGAAAGGAACAAGATATTTTATCTAATCAAGAGAAGATATATCAAGATGGAAGGGATTTATCCACATTAGCTTTATTTCCTTTTAGATATTATTTCCCTTATCATAATGTTTTATCTTTATCTTATTAGATAGAAAATTTAGATATAGATATAGTTGTTCTTTCCTTGATTAGCGGGGTTGGAGCACTATAAATAAGGCCTTAGGGGCTGAGTTTTAGGTATCTTATTCCAATTCAATTTCACACATAATATCAAGTAGGAGAGTAGAGAGAGAGCTTGTGGCGAGAGCAAGGTGGAAAGGCGAGAGCAGATTTGGCTTGTTCGGTTGTAAGCATTCTTTTAGTTTATTTAATGCAATTTAATTTCCTTTTATTATTGATGTCTTTCTTGATGATGAAGAGCGAGTAGTCACCAACTTCTAGGATCGGGGTGAGCCCGATGGTAGCCATGTGAGGTGATGCGGTAAAGGTACAAGCTTTTGATGCAATTCGTCTTCTATCTCTATGAACATGATTCTTTTGCGAAAGTTGAAGGTGATCCTTGTTTGTGTTATTGAAGCGAAGGTGATCTTAATACAACTTGGATTAATTATGTGAAAAGGATTAGTAACAATTAGGGTTTATGCGAAAGCCTCTATCTTCCTTTTTGTTAATAGCGAAAGTTATTTGATGAAAAGCATGAATCTTTTATGCCTTTATGTGTTACTTTGCATGGTTATCGTTGTGGTTTTGAAACCTTGATCTTGGAAGTGCTTTAGTTTATTGATTTTTTTATTACAAATTTCGTGTCTACTCTCAGCTTTATGCAATTTAAAGTTTCGGTTTTTTCTTCTGTTTTCACTCGAAATCTACAAAGCTTGGTCGACGTCGAGTACGACTTGTTCCACGTCGAGTAGGATTAGTCGAGGTCGAGTACTTTCTGTTGGTTATCGTTTGTTGTTTTATTTCTGTTTCTGTTTTGGCCGACAGCCTAGTCGAAGTTAAGTACCTTACTCAAAGTTGAGTACGCTTCTGGTCGAGATCTGCTGAGTTTCGAAACTGAAAAGGTGGGCGCTGACACGCTTCCTCGTGGATCAATCCTGACTGCCTTCTACTACAACGGGAGGAAGTCTTGTATTTATTTGTTGAGACAGGGAGTTAGTTTGCTTTTATATTTATTTATATTTCATACTTGACCATCCTCCTGCAAAAACAGCGGCTCGGTGTGGAAATTCAAGATTTGACGAGAAGGGTCTCGAACTAAGAACCACTTGTGCCTCCATTCCGGTTTGCTGGAATTTTGTTCAACTATCGAGACGCTAAGCTTAGCCTGGTAGAAGTTCTTATGGGTGCCTCCATGACCCAAAGTGAGCATATTGCTAAGGAGTCCCAGGGTCGGCTGAACCCCGATCTCCAGGCAGCGCATAACGAAAGAAGTAAAAAAAGAGCCAGTTATTTGGCACTAGTTGGGCGGGGCTTAAACCACAAGCTTTCAAATAACGCTTGAATAGATTAGGTAGAGGAAGCCGAAACCTATAAACCATGCTCTCGATATAGACAACCAAGTACCCCGGATACGCGTGAAAGCTCCCTCCGCCCTCCGCCGGAAGACACAACACTACTCCCTCTGGCCAGGGGAAGACGAGGGCAATCACGCCCAGGTCATCCAGGGTCGTTAAAGTCCCTCCTCCGCGGTCGTGAGCATTGGGCGGAGCGATGGGAATCACCCTTTGCGGTAGAACAACCGAGATTGGACCCGCGGAAGACGGCTGAAAGTCTTTCCTAAAAGCGCACGTTGCCAATACCCCCTCATCATATAAGGCTGGGCAGAAATCCCCCAGCACAAAATAAGAACGGCGCTCCGATGGTAGGTAGACAGAGCCGAACGGCAGATCAGTGCGGGAATCCCACTCCTTGTAAGAATGCTGAGATTCGGGGGATTCCAACATCAAGTCGGACCCCGATGACGAAGCGCCATCGCCCGACCGCGAAGACGCGGATTATGTAGGAGAAGGGGGTTCGTCGCGTACGCGACTTGGAGAAGAATAGAAGGAGGGATCCGCGGGGGGTTTTGGTTGGCGAATTGTGACTTCCCTAGGAACCGCTATACCACCCATCAGAAGTTTACCTTCCGCTCTCACTGGAGGCGGAGATCTGATCAGGGCTTGAACGCTACCAGAGCTGCTTTGTGAGGTCGACATAGCAAAGGCGGCTAATAGATTGGGAAGAAGGGGCAAGTTGGGAACAAACCTAAGGACCAGTAGGGAATAAAAATGCGCCCGGAAAAAACCCGCGCCACATCCGCGGCCAAGAGAGAAAAGAAAGAAAGAAAACTAAGAATAAAACAAGAACAACACGCGGAAAGAAAAGAAAGAAAAGCGACTTTACCTTGATTGGCCGAAGTCGAGAGCGGTAAAAATGGAGAACGGTAAAAAATGAGAAGGGAAAGGACCCCTATTTATAGACCCCACATAACAACGTTTTGCCTCCCGCTTCGGCTCACGTGTCAAGCTCCCGACTAACATCAATCAGGCAAATGGGCCTAGTGAAAACAGGCCCAAGAAAGCGCAACTCGGCCCAACGGGCCTCCTTTTTTCCGTTTTTCTGCCTTAGAAGCGCTAAGGACGATGGGATCAGTAGGGTGATTTCAAACCGCGGAAAGACCTTCCCGGTCTCCCCACGGCTCAAGGAGCTGTGATGATGCTCAAAAATAGCGAAAAAGATGGAAGAAAGGAAAAAAGGTAATAAAAGGACGCATGCAACTCGGCCAGATGGCACGCATGCCCACCACTCACGCGCCCTTCCTTTTAGAACACGTGGCAGCCATGCTTCAACAAGTGGCCAAAAGGAAGGAACATTCCCCTCCGGAGGGGGCGTGAGTGCACACTATAAAAACGAGAAGACACTCTAATATCGTGGCTTTTTTTTGGAAAACCTAAAGAAGAGTGTTTTTCTATGCAGATCAAAGGGTGGAGTCTAGGCGTAACACCACCAAGCTCATCTCACGAGTACCAAGTTAGCATCATAATCGTCTAGAAGGTGGGCTTTCAGGTATGGGTATTAGGGGACTCCTCGACTTGGAGCCCCCGACTCCCACCCTTTCACTCTGTCTTAGGATAAAAACTCACTCTCTCCGAATAGCTTGGATGAAATCGGCGACCGAAGGGTGGAACGAGCTTTAGTTAGGACTTGGCGACACCCGTTGTTGATCATCTACCGTCCGCGGATGACTGGACTGGGGTAAGACCGTATCAGAGTGAGTGTTCATCCCGGCACAGGTAAAGTTCCCCCCCCCCCCCCCCCTAGGATAGTAGCTTTGTGAGACTGTTCTCATGGGGAGGACCTTCAGGTAAGACCGTTGACCACTAAAATCAGGACACGTGGCGCCCCTCCTCCATGGCGACGTGGGGTGGGGTCCACCATTCAATTGCGGTTTTATCACTAACAGAAGAAGAAAGAGGATCATACGAGCATCTTCTCAACGAATATAGAGATGTGTTTGCTTGGGGATATCAAGACATGGCTGGTTTGGATCCTAAGGTGGCTATGCACAAGCTATCTGTCTCCGAAGAGGAAAAGCCAATAAAGCAAGCTCAACATCATTTTTGGCCCGAGCTGACAGTGCAGATTAAAGTTGAAGTCAACAAGCTCATTGAGGCTGGATTCATTCCTGAGGTCCAATACCTAATCTGGTTGGCAAACATTGTTCCCGTCAAGAAGAAGAACGGCCAACTACGTATCTGTGTGGATTTTCGAGACTTAAATGAAGCATCTCCCAAGGATGAATTCCCTCTTCCGATAACTGAGTTATTGGTTGATTCCACCACGGGTTTTCAAGCTCTATCCTTCATGGATGGCTTCTCAGGGTATAATCAGATTAAGATGCATCCCGAAGACGAAGAGTTAACAGCTTTCCAGACACCTCTAGGCACGTATTGCTATACAGTAATGCCTTTTGGTCTGAAAAATGCGGGAGCGACCTATCAAAGAGCCATGACGGTGATCTTTCATGATTTGCTTCACAACACCATTGAGTGCTACGTGGATGACCTTGTGGTGAAAACAAAGAAAAAGGAGGATCATTTGGATGATCTCAAATATGCCTTTGGTATGACATCTGGCAAGTTTCTTGGCTTCATTGTCCGAGGACGGGGAATAGAAATTGACCCCGATAAAATCAATGTGATCATGCAAATGCCAGCCCCGAGGAATCTTCGTGAGTTGCGAGGTTTGCAGGGCAAACTTGCTTATATCCGGCGCTTTATTTCAAATTTGACGGGAAGATGTCAGCCCTTTCTAAGGTTGATGAAGAAAGATGTTCCATTCACATGGGACCAAGCTTGTCAAAACACCCTCGACAGCATCAAGAAATACTTGAGTAACCTGCCAGTCCTCATGGCACCAGTTCTAGGAAGACCTTTAGTCTTGTACACGGCAAGTCTTGAGCGGTCGTTAGGGGCAATGTTAGCCCAAAATAATGATGAAGAAAAGGAAAATGCCTTGTACTACATCAGCCGGACAATGGTTGGGGCATAACTAAATTATCCTGCCATGGAGAAGATATGTTTGGCGTTGATCTTTGCTATCCAAAAGCTACGGCATTATCTCTTGTTTCATCAAATCACATTAATCTCCAGAGCTGATCCTTTGCGATACATTTTGTCCAAGACGGTGTTGTCAGAAAGACTAGTTAAATGGGCTACGCTTCTGGCTTCCTTTGACATCAACTTTGTGCCTCAAAATGCAGTCAAGGGGCAAGTCATAGCTGATTTCTTAGCCGCCCATCCTACTCCCGATAACGAGGAGTTAGTGGATGATTTGCCAGATGAAGAAGTCTTCATGACAGAAGAAAAATCTTGGCAGTTATACTTTGATGGCGTTGTAAAGAGAAGAGGGGTTGGAGTACGCATAGTATTCATCACCCCAACCGAGGGAATAGTGCCTTATTCATTTTCTCTTTTAGAAAACTGCACAAACAATGTGGCAGAATATGAGGCACTCATCATTGGCCTAGAGGTAGCTCTTGAGATGAACGCTGACCCATTAAAGGTGTTTGGTGACTCTCGGTTAGTAATCAGGCAGCTGAATGGCCAGTATGAAGTCAAAAACACACATTTGCTTCTTTTGCATCAAAGAGCTAGGCATCTCATGCACCAGTTTCGTCAGATAGAACTTGTGCATATATCAGGGTCCGGAAATGCCCAAGCAGATGCATTGGCTTAATTGGCCGTGTCACTGACATTGCCAAGTGAAAGACAAAATCGAGATTACAATCGGGGAGCGACATTTGCTTATGTCATCTTTGGAGCGAGTCGAGCCCAACGAAGAGGTGGATGTCGTTTCCGTATATGAAGTCGAGCCCAACGAACAGACTGGCGACAGCCGCTCATTGAGTATCTTCATCATGGAGTCCTTCCTGATGATGCTAAAAAGAGAGTGGATGTTAAAAGGCGAGTGTCAAGGTTCCTACTTAAGAATGACACTTTGTATCGAAGGACATTCGATGGAATGTTATTAAGATGCTTTTCAAATGAAGAAGCCAAATATATCCTCGAAGAAACCCACGCTGAGGTATGCGGAGCGCATCAAGCCGGTCTAAAATTAGCTAATCAAATCAAACGACTGGGCTATTATTGGATAACAATGGTGAAGGATGCCATGGATTTTTCTAAAGCTTGTCACGCTTCTCTGATTCACAGTGACTTCATACACCAGCCTCCTAAAATGTTGCACCCGACCACTTTGTCCTAGCCATTTAATGCATGGGGTCTCGACGTTGTAGAGTGTATAAAGCCATCGACCTCTCGAGGACACCAGTATATTTTGGCTACTACAGATTACTTCTCAAAATGGGCAGAAGTCATACCATTGAAGGAAGTGGAGCTAAAGAAGTCGCTAACTTCATAAGGACTCACTTGATCTATCGATATGGAGTTCCTTCAAAAATCATCTCAGACAATGCTCTCTACTTCAAAAATCAGATGCTGGTGAAGTTGAGCGAGAAGTTTGGGTTTAAGCATAGCTTCTCATCGAGCTATAACCCGTCATCAAATGGTCAAGCTGAGGGATTTAATAAAGTGCTATGCAAGATCCTAAAGAAGATGGTGTCAAAATCCAAAAGAGATTGGCATGAACGGCTACCGGAGGAACTATGGGCTTATCGGACAACAACACGCACATCGACTGGTTGTACGCCTTACAACCTGGTCTTTGGGTCTGAAGTTGTTTTACCCTTAGAAATTCAGTTGCCATCTCTCAGAGTTGCAGTTCAGCTCACCGAACCGGAAGAGAATGTCAAGATTCGTCTGGACGAGCTCGAAGCATTGGATGAGCACCGGCTAGCAACACAACAAAAACTTGAAATCTACCAAGCCCAAGTGGCTGGGGCATTCAATAAAAGGGTCAAATTTCGCTCATTCGCTATTGGTGACCTGGTCCTTACCATTAGGCGACCAATTGTGATCAACCGGAAATCCCAAGGAAAGTTTGAAGCAAAATGGGAAGGTCCTTATGTGGTGACAAAATTTTTCCCTAAAGGGGCATATGAACTCTCAAATGCCAAAGGTGAAGTGGTATACTCCTGCGTGAATGGAAAATTCGTGAAGAAATATTTCACGTGAAGCCTCGAGAGTCAAAGTGTCCAGAACTAGGTCATGACTTGATCTCCAACAAGGAGTACATAGGACGTTTGACGACCAAAATATGTCAAATTCAGTCGCGTAAAAAAAAATAAAAAAAACTCTAGGTTCGCAAATGATAGTCGAACCGTTTGGGAAACCCTTCCTAGAAGGTGGGCCCAAACAATTTGAGTGATGCGGTAAAAAAAGTAAAAAAAAAAAAGAGATCACAGGTCAATGAAAAAAAAATGATGGACTACTGAAGCACCATGTCGAATATGTGAAGAAAAGGGTGCCCAAATGAACTACGAACTGCTTGATCCCTCAAAAAGGGGGTACGTAGGCAATCTAGCTAATCAAGAATGCTGGATGCAGCCCTAAAAACAAAAACAACACCAGTCTCCCCCTTTCAATAGGGATACATGTGCATTTCTCAAGGTTGGCCAATAATAATCAAAGTCGTGTTGGTCATCGTTTGAAGAACGCACCTATTTAGGATAAAATGCCCCATATGCGAGCTCCATATTGTTCCGTCTCAAAGGCCAAAGCAAATGAGGTCAAAAGGATCAAGGCGAACTTTGAATGTGTTCTACAAGTTTCTCACAAATTCAAAGTTCGGGGGCATCTGTTTGGGAGTAAAAAAAATTCGTGTTTAATTAAAAGATATTGTATAGGCTCATGAAATTATTTTTGTGAAGGTTCTCATGTGATACTTTATATATTAAACACAAATACAAATTGGCTAGCGATAATTACAAGTAAATGAGTGCGCAAAATGTGTTAAATATCAAATGCATCATTTTAGTGCCTTACAAGCTCAAACACTAAAGTATACAAATTTAATACAATAGTTGAGCATACAATAAAAAAAAATACAAAGTTAAGCTGCCGAGAGCGCAAATCCTGTCACTTGGGCGTGGATTGAAGTTTCTCCAAAGCCAATGTTAGCTTTGCTGGACGATATGATCCGCAAAAAGAGAAGTTAAAGTTGAATTAGTGGGTTTTGATTAAGAAAATCCATAGAATTTTCAATTGAAAGTTGGCCCAAAAGGAGCCATAAAGGTCGGCCCAAAAAAATCTCCAAAATTGAGACGTGGCTGCCAAATCTGCCAGATTCATCCAAGAAGAAAGAGAATCAATTAATAGATAAATAAATATCTATAAGGAAGAAAAAAAGGCTATCTTTATCTAAAAGGAAAATCAGTAGCTCTCTAGGAAGATATGCAGTTAGGAAAAAAGATATGGAAAATTAGGGTTTTCTACCGATTGCTCCCCTACAAAAAGGGTTGCAGGCTGATGCAAAAAAAAACAGACGCAAGAAAACACACAGCACGCACAAAGAAAAGGAAAAAGTTGCAGGAAAAAAAACAACAACACAAATACCTCTGCCGAAAGCAAAGCAAAGAAGAAGAGGAGGCAAACAGGTAGCCTTCTCTCGATGTTGGGTTCTTTGTGATACCCGAAGCCCCACTCTTGCAAACCTTGCGAGCTTTCGCTTGTGGCCTGGGCTTCGGAGTCATCAAGTCACCCTCAAATCAAATCGAAGGGCCACGCAATCGACTCTCGAAACCCCACTCTTGCAAACCTTGCGAGCTTTCGCTTGTGGTCTGGGTTTCGGAGCCATCAAATTGCCCCAAACAAGTCGAAGTGCTGTCAAAATCGATTCTCAAAACCCCGCCCTTGCAAACCTTGCGAGCTTTCGCTTGTGGCTTGGGTTTCAGAATCATCAAAACACCCTAAAAGAGGGCAAAACGCTACTGGATTTTCCTAAGCTAACCAACTAATGCAAGCACACAAATTGCAAGCAGATTTCAAGCAATGAAAAGGAAAAAAAATCACGAAGAAGAAGAAAGCAAACAAATTTTCTTCTCAGTTCCATTTCACACCGAGCAAATCCTCAAGTCAGGCTGCCTAAATTCATGATCAAGAGCTTCCGCGGAAGACAAAACCAGCATCAAAGTTTGACCAAAAAGCTGCTTAATTGGTTCTAAATCGGTCAACTAATTCAAGCATGCAAATTGCAAACAAGTTCAAACATACAAAGGAAAAGTTGAAACCAAAGAAAGAAAGCAGGTCGTCTAGAGAAAGAGAACCATAAAGAAAATAACTGGACAAATATATCAGTTTAGTGCCTGTAAAAACAAATTAGCAGGAAAGTCTTTCTCTTGGTTGTCCCAAACAAAGCATATCATATGCAGCCCTAAAATTCATCAAAAGGGGCAAAATGATTGCACTAAATTGCAAAGTTAAAGCAAGCAAACCCTAAATCCTCACTGGTTGCTACCAAATTGCAACTAACACCAAATCAAAATATCTAAATCAAGATCAGCCATATATATCACAAACTGAGATCCTAATTCGTAAGAGACAGAAGGGCAAAGTTAAGCTTGACATACCAAGCCCGGAAGCCAAAGCGAGAGTCGTTTCACACGAAGTCCTCCTAACAGCAGTCCTGAACCCTAAGTTTACTGCCTCTGTCAGTTGTCCTAAATCTAAAAGCCTCCAAACAAAACAAAATATCAAATTACAAATCAATGATATCAGCCCTAATTTTGTTTTCCCAGACAAATCGGAGCAAAGTAAGGGCAAATCAAAGAGGAACGAGAAAGAAAAAAGCATAAACCTGGTTTGGCCTCTTCTCCGCTTCCGAGAGGGTATGAATTCGGTTTGGATGCTTAACGAGCTTGGTTGCGCTCCCCTTTTTGTGCTCCTGCTCTTCTCTTTCTAATCGTCTAAACAAAAAAGGCCCAAATTGCAAAAATTAAAACCCTAAAATCGTAATTTGAAAAAAAAAAATCAGTTGAGCGTAAAGATTGAATACTCAATTGAATAGGGATTCGTGGGAGAAGCCAAAATCTAGACCGAGATTCACCCAAGCATCAGATTAAGCATGAAATTTGGGGAGAAATTCGTACTAAAAAAAACTTAAAACATACCCGTTTAATTTGGGGTGCTTGGATCGATTCACCTTGCTTACCGCTCCGCCCTTGCTCTGCCTTGCGCCGCCCTTGCTATGTTCCTCACCGTTTCAATCGCCCAAGACCGGAGCTCCGAGGAGGTTGAAGACGCCGATGAAAGCAGCGCCGATATCCTCTTCCCCCTCTATCTGAAGTGTGGTCGACTGATGTGCTGAGGCTTTAGCAGCACAGTACACCAAGTGATTTTTAAAAAAAAACATGGGCTATTATTACAATTAAGATGGGCTCGATTAAATGAACACTAGTACTTTTCCCGTACCTTGTACGGGTGAGTATTTTTCATGAAATTTACCGTTTTAGTTCCTCTCATAAATATATTTCATTTCAATTGTTGTCATGCTATCATTTACAACCCCTATTATAATACAATAACGTATACAATCACAAACAAAAGTCTCATAATTGATCAGAGCAAAATAGAAATTATGTCATCAAACGTACAGAACGATGGGTTTATTAAACCCAATTTCTCGTAATAACCATTTTTAGAGTAGGTAGATATATATACCTATGCCATGACACACATAAAACACCTATTTTCTTCCATTATCACACCCTATGCCATGACACACATAATACACCTATTTTCTTTATTACTACATGTCATACAAGTGAAGTCGGAAAGGACTGATACTTTGTTTTACCACAGAGAATTATTTATTTCTTGTGTTTAAACAAAATTTCAATGATACACCAAAACTCTAAACACATACCATGCACTTAATAATATAATTTTATTTGAGTGTTATGCAACTGCTAGATTTTGACAATGTTCCTTCATTAGTTCCTCACAATGTTCCTTCTAAACTCGATATAGAAATAACCTTATAACTAAAATCAGGAGGAAATGATCAATGGATTCTACTACTAATGGATTCAGATGGGTAAGACCAATAACAGGGCTTGTTAATTACCATTGTCGATGCTAAAAATAATAAATATCATGAGAAAATCACACCAAAAAAACAATATTACATGGATATATACGATGAATCATTTTAAGGCCACAGTTGCAAGGATAATGGGTGGATATAAATAATACACCCATATTGAATTTCACCGGGAGCTTGTGAAATCGACTAATCAAGTTAGAAACTTGAAAGTTGTATTCATATGATATTTGCATATGATCATGCTCAGATTGCATATGATCCATGATTTGTATTTTCATTTAACTTAGAAACTTGTATTCATATGATAGTCATGTTCTACCATTTCGTTTCGCCAAAATGAGCACAACCACCAAAACAGCAGCAACTTTAAGCCATGAAAGCAACTCAACAGACTCATAAATTAGTTCAACTTACAGAAAAAAAAAATCAGAACAGAGACATCCCAATAACCTTTTGTCCTAATTTCATAAACAAAGTTGAGATTTTAGAGCACCTCTCATTTGCTAAATGCAAAACTTTCATTCATAAAAGAGGAAAACAAAGCTGAGATTTTAGAACAATTTCACTTCTAAAATCTGGGAGGCGGATAATGCTCAACATTTATTTATTTAAAAAAAATGCAGTTTCTTCACAAATTGAGTGTGTACATCAATTGAGGGGCTTAATAATGCTCATATAGCTAGTGGGGCAATTAACAACTGTGTTATCCTCACAATCTATCAAAATTCAGAAATGATAGTGAATCGAACAAACGAATTTTTTTCCAAACTAAACGCTTTCCTTCATATGTGAATGATAGGGTATAAAATCCAACATCTACATATAAACAAAAAAAAATGGAATTCAACCAAGAAAAAAGAAGAAGATACAAACTAGAATTTGTCCCTGAATTAAGTTGCTACTTCTATTGAACTCCTTAATAAAGCTCTTAAAGGCTAAATGGGAAAAGTACAAACAACTTTTACAGCAATATTTCCATCAGCTGGGCAAAATTTGTAGCCAAAGTTTTTGTATTGAGAGACTTTTACTGCAACATAAGAAACTTTACATTTGCTAAGATACTGGAAGTTTTTGGGTTGTAGAGGCTCTTAAGATTAAACATATTCGATCAGAAAGCTAAGAAATCTGAGCTGACAAATGAATTGTTTAACTTAATTGGAAAAAATAGAACACATTGCAAGTTTTACAGGTGAACTATCGAAAGGGAAGCGATCTTGAGGATAACATGCTCAGCAATCTAAAGTCTTGAGTCTCAAATTAAATCTCTCAAAATTTGAATAAGGGTGTTTGTTCTCACTGCTTTACAAAGTGTGTTTACATGCTCAGCAATCCTCCAAGCTTCTTTCTATGCATTCTTATGCAGACACTCTCAAACCCAAGACGATGCAACAAAGCAGGACAAGGCTTTTTAACTCCAAGAAGGGATTTCTAGTTCAAACTCAAGCCTTTAGAAAGTTCTGAGCAAGGTTTTGAGTTCTTCATTGGTCATGTTGTTCATCTAAGTTTTGATTTTGGGTTGGAGCTTCAGTTGGAGAGCCGAGCTGGTATGGTACGAAACCCCTTCCCTGAAAACTGGTCTCATGAATTTGTCATCAAATTTCCTCCATAGGTAGTGTGCAGTCCATGTAGGGTACCTCATTAGCAACCTCAAGCTCTTGTCATTAGGTCGTGGATTGTTGTTTTCATTGTTATTATTGTTGTTTCCATCATCTCTATTTTCCATGAAAAGAAGCTTGAGGTCTTCGAGCCTGGAAAAATCAGTGGCATTTGAAATTGCTGGGACATTGCGTCCCAATTGTTATTGAACCGAACACCTGTCATTCACAAGTTTAGGATACTTGGATTGAAGCAAACTTCAAAAGAAATAAATGGCATTAACTTCCTATCTAGTGTTCCATTTGGATGGGAATGAAGAGACATACCACAATGCTGAACAAAACAACTATTATGGTAGTTGTTATCATCAGGGAATTCTCTTTCACCGTTGATTCGTCAAAATCTGAAAACTGCAACAGTCCATTAAAAATTTTAGTAAAGCATCCACACCTAAGATGCTTGGCACCCAAGTTTTTATTTTAAAAAAAATGGAGGGGGCAGATCCTTTACACTAAAAAAAAAAATATTTTTATGGTTAAGATCTATCCAAATGCACCCTGCAGTACTGCATATTAGCCAATTCCAAATGTATTGTGTCTAAATTCCGAGAAAGAAAATGTGTTGTAATTTACCTGAATATAAGACAATCCAAGGCCACATTAGTTGCACCTCTCATCAGCCCTGCCCACCATATGATGAACTGCACTTGCAAACAGTGAGCATTTGGTTAAAGGGGACTGAGGATAAGTAACTCTTAAAGGCTAAAGGGGCAAAGTACAAACAACGTTGCTCCCTACCAAAAAGAAAACACACAAACAACTTTGATAATTACATACAATAATCAAAATTCAGCAATTTCTATAAATGGACAAACACATTTGAAAAGACTCGTAGTGACAGGAAGATACGTTTTCAGCACCTTCAGCTCACCGAAGTTAACAACGGATGGTGGTGGATGTGCATCATTAGTGTTTCTTTACGTGAGATCCAAGAACCAGATCTAAAATCCATTCAAAACACATAGATACCTTGGCTTGTCTAGTGGCTCTACATCAACTTAATTCCTTGGTCCCATTTCTGTTCATTTTTTAGCTGAAATTCTCGAGATAAAACTGTAACAGATTTGTGTGACCTTCTCGAATCTCAAGGATGTCAATCTGAAGCACAACACTTCCCTTGGTGTATCGGACCTATTGTTGGCTTGTTGTTCATTATCCAGGAATTCCTTCATTTAAAGAATGAGATTGCAGTACTTATGTAGACATCGGATGCATTATGCAAAGCACTCCTTCATGGTGGTTGGGGGATCCAAAGTTGAAATTGCTTCTAAGGCTGATATATGCCTGAAAGAAATTGGTAATTGGAGGACCCGAGGAGGGCGATCAACATTATCACAAAAATATTAATTAATTAAGTAAATAAATATACATGCTAATCAATAAATTAAAATAGCTCTTTCATCACAAAAAGGAGAGAAATAATATACTCAATCAACCAACTCACCTAAAATGCCTCATCCATAAATTACAAGAGAACAGATAACGGGTCAAATCAGCTAATCAGTTAAACTTTGCCATTAAATTGGATTTAATGCATCTTCCGTCTTCTGGTTTTCACAAGCTAGACATACTCAAGTAAATTTCACCACAGAATTCGGTTCTTCTTTTTTCTCCATCCAAGTTGCAAGCCTCAATAACCCTAATCCTAAATCAGTAGAAATCAACACAAAGAGCTGGATTGCTTACAAGTTACAACCAAAACAGATTCTTCAAGTACCAAAATTATACTTGTACCAATCTACCAAGACAAATTTACACTAATAAAAACTAAATTAATACAGTGAGGAATTAAACATGGATAAATTTTCAAAACTGAATACTCCAACCCTAACTTCACCACATTTTCATAAAAAAGTTACACTAAACAGGGAGATTGAACACATTTTGAGTTAGAAACTGACCTTTATTAATGGAAATCAACCACAAAGAGTCGAATTAATTACAGCCGCCAAACACACTTTGTTATGGCCATGCTTCTGCAGGAGAGGACAAGAACGAACTGAAGGGGACATGTGAAGGCGAAGCAGAAACCTGGCAGTGACGGACTGCACAAAACTTCGATGAAAATTATTTCTTATTTCATGAATCGCAATTTGCAACTGAAGTGGCTCCACCATTGACCAAACAAAACACATAAATCACCATTGATCAACATGAAATGAGCATCAACATATCTAAAAATTCAGATTTTCTAGTTTCTCTATTCCAGATTTAGTAAATAGACTTAATTTTTCAGATTTTCAAATTCGGATGACAGAAAGGTAGTGTTTAAGAAGTACTCACCTGAGAGAGTCTCTCTTTCTTAGCCCTATTGTTTGCAAATCTCTAAACTATGCTCCACCCTTGCAAGATCTCCAATGACAACATTAAATATTGCATGCATCTAATCTAATTTATCTATCAAGTAAGAATAATGTGCTATAAAGAAAGGTTAAAAAACGAATATGCAAATCGCTCGGGATATCAAAGCTCTCCATAGTAAGGTGAGTAAATCTCCATTCTAAATAGGTTGATTGCACGCATTATGCTTGGTAGTAATGGCCACTCTGCTCTCCTAACAACATGGAAAAAAAACCAACATTAACACCAACATCTCCTTCATCTACCAATGAAAAGGCACGTACTTTAGTTTAGCAAAGAAAGATTAAACCCAAAAACCTAATTAGAAGGCACTTTTGTGCTCAAATTGGATCTAAAATCCCAAAACTGAATCCCCTAAACCCTTACTTTCGACAAAATTGATAGTTTCAAATCAAACACACATATAGATGGAGTTCTAGTGGATTTAGAGGAAATTCATCAATCCTCAAACAACTAAAAACAATCACTTATTCGGACTCAAACCAACCAAATCAAGGAAATGTCTCAAGAAATAAACCCCAAAATCACGAATTCAAGGGGAATTTATCAATCCTCAAACATTTAACGCCAATAACTTATTGATACTCATGAGCCCCAATACTTAACCTTACTGAACTTAATTAGTGCCAAAACCAACCACTTTTACAGGATCTGTAACTTCTGAATCTCTCCCTCCCACTCCCATTAATTGCAATTTTTGAAGCCTACACCCTTCTCCGACCCTTGGAGGGCAGCAGCATGTTGGACCACGGAGTTACCGCCGCTTTCCCCTGTCCACAAAAGAGCATGGCAGGACCATCGCCCACGCAGATCTCCGGCGTCCACCCCACACTGGCATCACCCTTCCTAGCGAGTATCTTCCCTCTGGAGCGCATCATATTTGTCTCGGTGACCTCTCTTTTCCGGTCCCAAATCTCCACATCACAAATCCAAATCTCGCAGCCCTCTCCCGCCCTTCCTCCGCTACCCTAATTTCTAAAGATTATACCTCAAAATCAAAACAGATTGGATAGTTTAAAATGAACAAAATAAATGAAATTGTTGAAGGCTAGGGCCTTCATTTAAATCGAAAACAACAAAAAATTGGTACAAAAGCGTCGTCGCAATCACCTACCTGGACACTTCGACCACCGCCTCCTCTCGCCCTTGTCGACCTCACTGCCCTCGTCACCGGCGTAGTTGGCTTTGTTGGCACCCGCATCCCTTCCTCCCTCCCTCGAAGCGGGGCATCGTCGTTCAGATTTCTCAAACAGATAGGGCGGAGAATCTTCCTTCTTAGATATACCGGCAACCATGGCAATGGCTGATTAGGTAAAATCAAGGAACTAAGAAGAACAGAGGAAGTACCTTTACAGTTGTGACCTGCGAGGAGAGGAGAATTTCATATGCGAGGAGGAGATGGGAGAGGGAAGGGGATTTGAGCAGTTGAAAGAACGTGGTGAAGAAAGAAGTTTCTTAGGTTGTTAAGAGGGTTGACACGTGGCTCGGTTTTTTGTGAAGACATTACTTTTAAAATTATAAGTATAAGAGGTGGATTAATTTTGGGTCCAATCTTTCCGAAAAGCTCAGCCTGTTCAACTCTTCAATTCAATGTAAAAAAGAATGGAGTATGCAAAACCAAATTGGCCATTTTATATGCTCAGGAACAGATATGGCATGGTTGGGATTCATCGCCGGTTTATTTTAGGGGACCGATATTGAAAATCGACTTCTAAACGAGAGAAAAAAAAACGGAGTCAAAATTGATTTGTGTGTGTGTGTGTGTTCGCTTCAGGGAATAAAATTAATTTGTCTCTACAAGGACAAATTTGTTATTAATTTATTCACCACTTCAAAAATGAATATACTTTGGCTTGCACATTCTGTTCGAGGAATGAGACTTATCCACTTCGGCTGTTAAAATTCATAACTTCAAGGGATTGATGAATTTGCGCATACATCTTCCTCGGGGATGTGTTTATCTGCTTCACTCCTAAATCTCATCGCTTTTGGGATGATACGTGTGAAAGATGTTATTTTATTTTTCACTCATTGGACCTTTTCTGTAATTATCAGAAAATAGAAGCAGGTCCGCAATTTTGGAAAATTTATGGGGCTGGTTTTGTAATTAAATCAAAAATACAATGAATTGATACGGAGTATCGCCTTCTTCAATTCATTGTACTTGCAGAGAGCGGCGGAGGGCATAGTCGACGCCGCCGAGGAAGCGTCTGGGAGTCGCGCGGAGGTGAAGACGAGGATCGATCCACTGCGGTGTCGGTTGTTATTCGCTCCATCCGCTTCCGCTTCTTCTCGTCCACCACCGCCGGACCTTCCGATCCCGAACTTCTCGACGACATTGAAATTAAGATCGGTGATCTCCCGGAATTTCGGCGCCGTGGAGGCCGCCAACGCCATGCTTAGGGCGGAGAAGGCGCGACTCTCGAAGAGGCTTGAGTTGCTCGAGAGCGTCCTTGAGATCGCCAAATTGGTGAAACCGAGCGACGGTGCTCTTCTTCTGGGCTCACCACGAGCCGATCCCTGCATCGAGGACATGATGAGGAGGAACTCGGCGCAACTTAATAACCCTGAGAAGCTTGGCTAGCCCTGCAATGGCTTCCTCGTATGAAGTTCCCGTCGATCCCATCTTCTCCTTCTAAAATGGAAGATCCGATCCAAATCGAGATTTAAGATTTGCAATTTGAGATTCTGGATGGGATCTGGGAGAACATATAAAAAACCGAGATCAAGTAGAGACAATTTGAGATTTCTTATGCGGCCAGAATGCAGCTGGTGAAGTCTGTTCTAGAAGGGATCTTTGCTTTCTAGGGGCAATCTGTCATCTTCCCGAAGAGTGTAGTTTAGGAACTAAATAGGATTTGCCGCCGGTTTCTCTGGAATGGCAGTATGATTGGAACGAAGTGTGTGGTGGCGTGGGATACAGTGATTACCTCATTTGCTGAATGGGGCTAGGCATTAAGCAGATTAAAGGGTTGAACAGAAGTAGATTTGTACACCTGTTTGGGGATGTTGTGCTTAGCAGAGAGAGCATCTGGACGAGATGGGTGAAGGATGTTCACCTCATGCATGAGAATATCTGGGGGGGTGTGCCAGAAGGTGAATGACTCTTGGCTTTGGAAGGAAGTTCTTGCTATTAGGGACGAAATGCGTAGTGCAGGGGTTTTGGGGCCTGCAGTAGATGTGCAGCCGCTACTGAATGGGAAGGGGACCCTGGATAGCCGAAAAATTATGATACCATTCGCAGAAGGAGCTCACAAAAAGACTGGGGTGAGATGCTTTGGATCGGCGCTCAATCGAAGAGATGGGCCTTTTTGGTATGGACAGCGGTCCACAATCGCCTGCAAACGGGGCGAATTGTGAAGCACTGGAAGGGTTATGAGTATGCTACCTGTCCGCTTTGCAAGCAAGCAGAGGAATCTGATAGCCACCTGTGGTTTGAGTGCCCGAAGGTCGAGGCCACGAGGGACATTGTTTTGGCGTGGATCGGCTTGCCAAGGAGACAAGGAGGGATTGAGTCATGGCTTCGCTGGTTTGCTAGTGAGAGCCCAGCCGTGCAGAGGACACAAGTTTTCCAAGCTAAGTTGATTGTCTTTTGTGCTTTTGTCTATTTTACTTGGATTAGGAGAAATGAAGTTGTTTTCAAGGGGGATGCTTGTATTCCTCTTGCTTGGGCCCTTCATGTTATCAAAAACTGTAAACGTAGAATCTCCTTGAGATGTAAGTGCAAGTCATCCAAGGAGAAGAGATGGTTGAGGGGGATCTTAAAGTAGTTCGTTAGAGAGTAGATTGGGGGTCTAGAGGGTATAGTGAGTTCTTTGGAAATCTCCATTTCATAGGAGAATGGGTATACCTTTTTGCGTCTTCACACCGGGTAGATAGGTGTGTGTGTGGTGTGAGCCACTTGACAAGACTTTCGGTCTTGTCCTTTTGTAATTACATATTACTCTCTATAGATTTACTACTTTCAAAAAAAGATGGGTGTCGATCCGAGTCGATCGTGCGGACAACGTGTTATAATCCGAAAGAAAAGGGATGAGGAGAAAGGAGAAATATGTATTACTTGTATCTCTCTCCAAGGAAATGTAGATATCTTATATAGGTATATGAGTACATAGTGAGAAGAGCTCCGTAAATCTATCAAGGTGTTTAAGGATATGAAAAGGTTGGGAGGTGAACAACCGCATATTATTACAACAATAGTATTATTATTTTATTGTTTTTATTAATTAGACTTTTTGTCATTAAGTTTGCATTAACAGTTTTTTAGAAATAGTATTATTCTTTTATATTAATTATATTTTTTGTCTTCTAATTAAATTTGAGAGATTTTGGAGAGAAAAAAGGGAAAATGGCATAAAACCACCCCTTAAATATGGGTCTTTGAAGAAAATCACCCCTTAAAATTAAAATTGTAGAAAACCACCCCTTAAACCCATTTTGTATGTAAATCGCCACCCACAACCTTTTTTTCCGCTGGGTTTCTGTTTAAAACGGTGAAAAGTCATTTTTACCCCTCCCTTTTAATGTTATTTTAATGAGAGAAAAATGTATGAATTGAAATAAATTAATAAAATATATTTATCCATCCTTTTTACTGTTATTTTAATAGAATACCATACCTTTTTCTCTTATTAAATGGGATGGATAAATATATTTTATTAATTTATTTCAATTCATACATTTTTCTCTCATTAAAATAACATTAAAAGGGAGAGATAAAAATGATTTTTCACCATTTTAAACGCCAACCTAACAGAAAAAAGGACTGTGGGAGGCGATTTACCTACAAAATAGGTTTAAGGGGTGGTTTTCTACAATTTCAATTTTAAGCGGTGGTTTTCTGCAAAGACCCATATTTAAGGGGTGATTTCGCCATTTTCCTCCAAAAAAGGGGGAATTATTAGTAAATACCCCAATTTGATAATTGGTTTGCAAAAATACCTAGGTTTTAAAACAATTGCATCAATATATGAAAATTTGCAAAAATACCTTATTTAATTATCAAAACTACCCACCTCCCCAAAAAATCAGGAAAAATATTTAAAATATTTTATGTATTTACTTTATATTTTTAAATTATATTAAAAAAATAAAAAATCTATAATTTTTTTTAAAAAAAATTAATCCCAATCCCCAACATCTAACCCCGACCAAATCCCTAACCAGACACACAACCCCATTCCTGATAATCAGAACACACAACCTTCAGCGCTCCAACCTTAGCCTGCCCTAAGCCTCCGGCTCCGGCTCGCTACCCTCACCCTCCGGCGCAATTCCACCGGCCTCGGCTCCGGAATTGGCTCCGACAGAGCGATGATCGACTGCTTCGATGTAACACTCAAGGATCCAGAATTCGAGATTGGATCATCTGGAATCGGAAACTTTTGATGCGAATTCACATAGCGGTCGATGAAGGTGTTGCGGTCGATCCAATATGAAGAAAATCGAACTAAAAAAAGGACTCCATTTTTAGTGGGACCTGGGAATAAGTCCTGTGGGGCCATCTGCATTCCCAACGGGCTTACCTGACCCGTGCCGAAATAAACGACACGGTCCAACCTGTGTCGCGAGAATAACCTTATTCTGGCTTTCTTAGATATTACTCCCTTATCGAGGTTACTTCAGACGATGTGTGGATCGGCTATTTACCTGTCATCGTTTTCTTACTTTAGGGCTTGACGGTCACAAGTTCTCGATTCTCACTTCGGGCCCCTGAACAGCTAAGAAGAGTCAAAGCTATCTACCCGCGGATTGGTTAGTTTCTAGTCTACGGAATGGTTCATTTGCCTTATAAGAGTTTTAGATATACTTCGTTCTTTCTCCCCTTCTCTCCCTTTTCTTTTGTTCTTTTTTACCCTTTTCAGAACATTTGATCCAGGTCCGCTCACCTCTTCTATACTGTCCCCCGGAGTCCTCCCCAGTTTCTTGTATTTTTTCTCCCCTTTTAAAAGCGATGGGTGGTCTATGGATGTTTTGCCACGTGGGGTTTGTTGTTCGACACGTGTTCAACTCGTGGGATGAGGGCATGCTTGACACGTACTCCCTTTTTCCGTCCGCGGATTGGACGACTTATGCGGATGAAAGTTCTCGTTGGATGGATTATCCGCGGACGATTTTGATTTTACTTGGGGTATCTTTTAAGATGACTCTTTTACCTTTTGTTTCAACTATTTTTTTTATTTATCTAGATGTTTTTTATTCTTGGTTTCGTCACAGCTCCTCGGGCTGGGTCGATCCTCTCTGGGATTGACGCAGGCCAAAAACTCTAGTATAGAAAACATCTGAATCTTTATGGACGTCTCATCCTTGTGTCGACTCGTCAGTGATGGGCTTTTTACTTTCTTGTGTTGGCCCATTAAAGGCCCATTAAGCCCATCCTATTAATGGAAGTTCAAAAGTCGGTAAATTCCCTATAAGTTACCTCGTTCCGTTCTTTTTTACTTCACACTTGTCTTCTTCTGATTTTCAGAAATTTTTTGTTCTTATCTGTAGTTTGGTTTTCCGGTGGTGGTCTCCGATCTCGGACCGCTGCTCGTTTGAAGTTTCCGGCGAAGTTCTTCCTGGTATTCGAGGTATTTCTTCTTGTTTTGATTTGTTCTTTAGGTTCTTTTTCTTTTCAATTCTTCGATTTTCTTGATGAGTAGATCGAGAATTAGGGTGGGATTTTGTCTCTGAATCTGTTTTTGATCGAGGTTTTGTTTCGCGTAAGTAAATCTTCATACAATTTTCTCCAGTTTCTTTGGGAATGGATAACCTCAGCGGAGAGCAAGATGTGTTGGATGATTTTGAGAGAGGAGAAGGGTGGAAGGGTGTTGTCACTTCGTCTTCTCAACCGCATCAAACTCAAGAGATTCTTTTCTCTTCTTCTGAGAGTTCTTCTTCTAGCTCTGGTGGTACCTCGTCAAGATCATCTTCTGCTACATCTACATCGACTCCAAATCGGGTTGGTCCCACAGGCAGCCCTATTAAGGTGAGAAGGCGCCGGAAGCGTACTGACCCTGATTACTATTCTTCTCCTTACACAGTTTCTTCTTCTTCGAAGGGATGCGCGGGAGATGAAAATTCTGAAGATGGGGGTGGATCAGGTGCTTGTTCTTCCGAGGACGTGGGTCTTTCTTCCACTTCTCATCCTGTGGACGCTGATCAAGAGGTTGAAACTATTTGGATTCCTTACGAAGCTTCCCCTATTGGTGTAGCGGAAACTCCGAAAAAGATCCATTCCAAAGAAAACATGACTGATTTGGATACCCCTTGGTATGACCTAAGGGATTTAGACACTTGTCTTTTTCTTGGAGATTTTAAGCCTCTGCCGCCTCTGTCTGACCGCCCATTAGTTGTAGCTGAAAGAATTCACCCGTAGCGATCTCCCGTGGAGGAACTGAGGGGATGTACTACATTGCTCGGATTGGCTGGTCTTGACTCCATCTCTCGAGTTTTTCCGTGGCCCGCAGGGCTGGAGTTTTGTCTTCCTGAGGAGGGGGGAGGTTGTTTGGACGCTTATGAGGATTGTTTGGTTGTTTACGCGGCCAGCTTGTCTCAGGGTTTTCGACTTCCCTTACATCCTCTTTTTTCGGAGTTTTTGAGTGAATACAACTTAAGCCCTGCTCAGATTGTTCCTAACGGTTGGATGTTTTTCACTAGCTTTATCATGAGGTGTAAGGAGATCGGGGTTATTCCTTCCTCGAAGTTGATGTTTAGTATCTTTTCTTTGAAAAAGGGGACCCAAGATTCGAGGTTTTATCAGTGCAACTCTAGCTATGGTTATTTGGAGAGGCTTTCTAGTAAGCCTAACTGGAAATACAAGTGGTTCCGGGTCCGCGACGGGTCTGGAAACGGTTTCAATTGTCGGACCGTCCCATGACGCTTTTGCCCTGTGAAAAAACCGATTGTTTCCAATCTTTCTGAGTTTAAACAATCGTTTTCTCACACACCTAGGTTCCCCTGGTCTAAGATGTTTTCTGCATTTCGTCTTGAGATGGCTCGTTTGAGTCTTCCTCATCCGCGACTAGGTGTCTCCTTTGTTTTCATTATTTCTTTGAGAGTTCTAGTTCTTGTGTTCTAAATTCGGTTGATTTTGATATTTTATTTATCTTTGGATGTTTTTTTTTGTATTCAGATACAATGGATCTGGTCTCTCTTTTGAAGCGTCACAAAGAAAAATCTGAAAAGAAGAAGAAGACGAGTTCAGATATCCGTGACCCCCCTGCCCCTCTACCAGTTCCTGAGGTGGCTCCAATCATGGATATGACCATAGCAGGAGAAACTGGCACTCTTGTAAGGGCCTCTTCATTGGTTCCTGTATCTCGGGAGAAACGTGTTCGTCCATCTGCTCCTGAAACTTCCAAGAAGAAAAGAAAAATTAACATAGTTGTTGGGTCGTCTGCCGCGGATAAAACGGGGCTTTTTATTGAGGGTGAAGCGACTCTTCGCGAGTTACCCATTCCAGGTTTTGATATAGTTGACCTGCGAGGTCTTGCCTTTCCAACCAAAAAACGTTGTTTTCCCGAGCAAGGGTATGTTAAGCGATTAGATGTTGTTAATCTTTCAACTAACTTTGACCGTCTTAACCAGCGGGTAAGTTTTTTATATTTCGCGAGTTGCCTTTTGTTTTGTTTTTAGAAAAAAATCTGTTGCGGTTTAACCCTGGCCTTTCTCTTCTTTGTCTTATTTGAATTGTTTTTTGTTTTAGCTGAGGGTGATCCAGCAGGACGTCGAAAGACGTTTGGTGTGCGGTGAAGAAAGCCTCAGTAAGAAAGATGAAGAGATTAAGAGATTGTCTCACCAGCTGCGGATCCTTGGGAACACCGTTGGTGACCCAGCTTCGGTTGAGAAGTTTAAAAAGACGTCCGTGGAACTTCATGAAGATTTGCAGACACAAAAAGAAGCTATGGAAGTTTTGAAAAAAGAACGTGATGATCTAAAAACTTATTTGGACGTTGCCAACTCCCGCGTCAAAGAACTTGAGGTTGCGGAATGGTGTTTGCTGGAGCTTCTTCAAACAAAGCAGGCCAGTATCGATAAGCTGGAGAAAGATTTTTCTATCCTTCGTGAGGAGAAGTCTATTACTAAACAGGAGCTTGATAATATCAAAGCGCGCTCGGATCAAGATGTGGCTCTTCAATGGAATCAAAGTCCTGAAGGTTTAGCTTATTTATCTCTTGAGTGGGTTAAAACTGAAGCTGGTGTATCTTTTCTGTCTTCCGTAGCTAAAGCTTGTCTCCAGACTCCAAAATGCGCTAGCATTTTAAAGGACATATGTTTTAGCTACTTTCGGAAGGGAATAGTCGCGGGGATTAACCAAAGCGTAGCACGTTCGGCAGCTCATCCTGGAGTTTCCCTAGAGAAATTCGATCCTAGCATGATCAGTGCTGACTGGAGGCTTTCAAAGGAGAAGATGGCCGCGGAAGAGTCATATTCCGAGGATGAAGACGCCGAGGACGCTGGCGACGAGATTTAAACAACGACCACTGCAATTTGATCTTTGACATTTTATCTCTAGTTGGTAAATTGGGAATGAAACTTTTCTGGACTTGGGAGCCTGTGTTGGTTCCCTTTTTGGTGCTCTTATGTGATACTTGTTTTTTGTGAAGTTGGGCATGAAACCTCTTTGGATGGAATTTCGTATTTCTGTATATTTTTGCCTGTTAATGCTCTGATCTTTTCTCCAAGTGTTGAGTAGGTTAATCCGAATGTACAAACCTTTTTCCACTTGTCCTTAGCTCGTAAGAGGGGATTTTTCTTTTTATGGCCTCAATCCTCCTGTAATACTCATTGCTTCTCATGTGTTGACGATGAATTACGTTTTCATACGCGTTATGTCTTCGGGAAGTTTTAATCCCTGGGCCTTTTTTCAAAAGATTGAAAATGTGGATCAACTCTCTCGACTGGTGAGTTTCCTTTGTTTGTGCGCAGGTTATGCCGCCTCAATTTGAGGCTGAATATGAGCCGCTACCGCCCAGATGGGCTTTTCTCTCATCGTACCAGGTTCGCGACTTCCCAGTGGCTGTTTCTTGGAGCGAGAACGGCCTTTTTCAGATCGACAACGGATGGGACGAGTTTCTCACCCTTCACCATCTCGGGATAGGTAGTGCCATGATGTTTTTTCATAAGGGCAATGTTTCTTTTAAAGTTTGCCCGCGTCGCGAGATTGGGAATGATAATGAGGTTAATCTTAGAAATGTTTCCTCTTCATGTGGTTCAAACTAAACTCTTCCGATGATACGTTTTGAGATATTGTAATTTGTTTATGAGTCACACCTCCGCGAACGACTTGGAGAGGAATTATGACTTTCTTTCACTATCTGTCATGTTTTGCGATTTTTAATAGGCTTAAAGGGGGATCTTTTATTATTCATAATAGAAGGTAACATGCAGTGTAACAGACCAGAATTATGATTTCTGGGTTACGTTTTAAGGGATAAAACCCCTTGTTCGGATCTTGCAATCCAGGTACGGGTCGAGGTTTCAAACTCATTTTAAGATTTATAGAAAGAGGGATTTCAACCCTAAACACCTCGAAGGGCCGTTGGGTACCCTTAACCTGTCCTAAGACTATGTCGCAAAATCCATTTCAACGGGAGTAAAGTGGAAGCAAAGTAAAGATACAAGTGCCACGGCAGAGCCGGGTCAAAATATGATCAACCATTCAAATTCGAGCCGTAATTAAATTAGTGAAGTTGGAATCTCGACTCTCTCTTTCCGTCATGTTAGACCCAGCGGTCATGGACTCAAATCAGCATCAATAGTAGTAAGCACAATGGATACCTAAAAAAATTGATATGGTGCGGGATCAGATCGATGCCCACTTTAGCTCTGCATCCCAACCCTAAGCACACATATACGCTATACCTAATAAAGATGCTCTAATGCAGTACGAAATTCAAACACACTAGCATGCTCCTAGTTCATAATAATGTGCAGAATACTGTAAAGGGCCCAAGACAATGCCAAGTGGCATATCCCTCTCCTACCTCCACCCCTTCCGATAGGCGGAGACTGGCCAGCTCGTGAATGCATTCATTCATAATCGGGGGGCACGCATGCCTAACCCGCTCCACAATAAAGCCCGCAGGCATCTCATAATACAAAGAAGTTTATGACTCGATTGACTCAGGGTACCCGATGAGGCTGGGCTACCCTATGACCCTAGCAAAGACTCTAGGACTATCACAGATAACGGCCGTTCTGTTTACATACGCATAAAGAAATAGAATGCTCAACGATCGATGCAACCTAGCATGGTACTACATGGCATGTTGATCATGAATGCAAGCACCTAGTATATCATGCACCTAAAGCAGGGAATAGCTCTATTCAATCCGAGTAAGCTCCGAAGAGACTTACCTGGAAGTGCAGAACAGCAAAAGGCAACAACTAGGTATACAGGAAGCCAACATGTCACAGATGATCACCTAACACATATATAAGTAATATAAATAAGTCTACTCCTAATGTTACTTAAAGCATATAATATCACACACAAGTCATCAAATTTATTCACCAAGTTAGGCAAAATAAGTCACTTTTCCAAGATTTCCCAAAACTCTCTTAAAATCTCAAGTTAGCTTAAATCATTATTCAAAACACTTTTCCAATCATACTTGACCCAAATACACTTATAAAACATCACCCCTTTTTATTTTATAAGACTAATTTTCATTTCTTAATTTAAATTCCAACCTTTAAAACCTTTTCCCAAATCCTTTTCTTCCTAAAATCCAAGTCCGATAATATTATATTTTAAATCCCAACGATTTTAAAAGGTCATAATATCATAATATACAATATCCCATTAATTTAATATTTAATAATTAAACCGAAATTCTCATACCAATTCTTACGTTCAATATACATTTTATATAAATATTCACCAATTTAGGCCCACGACAAAAGCCCAATTACTTTAAAAATCGGATCCAGCCCATTCTTTTGTCAAATAGCCAGATTAATCAAAGGTAACAAGAAGAAGGAAGTGGCCCCAACTCATCCCCAAACCCGAATCCCTGAAGAGAAAGAAAGGTGGCCGGGCCCACCACGCCAGTTTAGCATCGTCTTCAACCTGTCCTTCTGCTCGCGGCTTCGCCCTCGCCGTCGCTCTCCCTCAACCTTCCTCGTCCTCACCTCGCTCAATCTCGCCTGATGCTCGCACTCACTCCCGCTCTCACCTCGCCCCGGCTCGCTTGCCCCCTCGCACCTGCTTGCACAGCCCCGCTCTCCCTCGCCGGAGCTCCCGAGCTCGTCGCTCTCACTCGCTCTCACGCTCGTTCTCACCGGCACTCTCGGAACAAGCAAGAAGGGAACGAACAAACCAGGGATTGGAATCAATGAAAGTCGGAGGGAGGTTAGGAGAGCTCACCGAGGGTTCGAGGCTCGCCGGAGATTCGATGCGCTTCGTCGGAGCTCGATTGGGCTCGTTGACGACTCCGGGAAGCCCTCCTCCGACCTGGGTTGGAGATTCGGTCAGGAAAGGTGAAGCTTTTCGAGCTTTTTGACATAGAAGAGATGGAGGGAGCCTCACCGGTGGTTTCGAATCGAAAGCAGGACAACCGGCTCGGGAATGGCGTCGGCGTCGGTGCTGGCGGGCTGCTTCTGGGCGTCCACCGCGTCTCGTGGTCGCCGACGACTTATCCTGGCTTGTTGTCGCTTCTCGGATCGTCGTTCTCGAACAAGGCGGGGATTCGTCGGATGCTCGGAGGGTCGGCTGTTGGTGGTGCTCGGCAGCACAAGGAGGGTGTGAGAGTGGTAGTATGGTGGGAGTTGTGGCCGGCGGAGCAGAAGTTGATGAAGGATGGGTTTTGAAACATGAGAGAGAGAGAGAGCTGTTCCAAACCAAATGGGGGAGGGATTGGAAATGAAATAGAAAGATGGGGCTATATCTATATGGTGGGTAGGGGTTGCAGAACTCAATTAAAAAGTAGGAGAAAGATGTTGGGTGGCTGAGCGAGAGGTACAGGGAAAGCAAGCAAGATTTTGTTTGGTTGTATACTTGTATGTGTGAGTGAAAGAAGGTGGTCCCACTCGGTCAAACTTTTCCCAAATAGCCCAACATAAAACTTACCCATTTCAATTCTCATCCAAACACTACCAAAATTCAAAATACCCGAAATACAAATCCCTAAACCCACTCTCTCAGGTTCAGAATTGGGTCGGAATCCGTTTTTAAGAATTTAAATACGATTATTAAGGTGAGGATAAGGATTTTCAAATATCTGAATTTTTCGACTTAAATCTATTTTATTTTGTTTATTCTTTTTTTTTTTATTATTATTATTTTCGACTTAAATCCATTTTATATTATTTGTTGAAATTTGTTATTTAAAAATCCGGGTCTTTACATCATCCACCTCTAAAAACAAGTCTCGTCCCCGAGACTAAAACCAATATAAAGTAGGGGATGAAGTTTGAAATTGATGAGTCCGAGGACCATGTCCTAGAATCTTGTAATCATCTCGGTTGCGTCTTCCGGGATTCTCACAACATCCTATTCACGGTCGTGACATGTCCAATTGGCCTTAACAAGTATGCGATAAGCGCCCCTATCGCATCCTCGCTTTGACTTTTCGGAAGTACCACAACTCTCTACAATATCATCACTAGATCTTAGCAAGCACCCTACAAGCGCCCTCATAAACTGCCTGTATCCACTTCGTGAAGTATCCTAGAGCTGCCCGGGTTTGAAAAGTTTCTAAGGGATTCCGCAATTGAAAATAAAGATTAGCCTCAAAATCCTCGATATCGTTCATTCTTTCACAATCAAAGTTGGTCCTTTTTCAAAACCGTTCAAAATCTTCAAACTCAACGTCTAATCAAGCAACCTTACACCAAAACAAGTCAAATCCTTTCAAATCAAGGTTTCGTCAAAATCTCCCAACCACCAGATTAGTTTCTCGCATAACCATCAATCAAATTCAGAAACAAGGAGGTGGAATCATCCACCTCTAAGGGCTAATCCCATATTATCTTCCTAGTTTCCAGAATCAAATCAATCCATCAATCTCCATTCAAGCAAGATTCATACGCCATAACAAATGCATAACAGCTTAAACCAACCAATCTCCAACCAACACATCATACGACAAGTCTCAACCATATACCCACACAGTGCCACAAGGTCACATCAAGCATCTCCAAATCACACTAAAGGTTATAATGTGCATCTCAACAACATATCAAAATCATAACAACGTCTCGACATCACACCATAAATCATAAAAGGTATCTCACTATCGCATATCAACACCGCAATCATAGTAGGGTCAGTCACAACAAGGGATCTCATTTAGCGCATAAATTCACATAATCATCCTATACAATTTCTATCCAGCATTATCATAACAGATTTATCACATCAAGCATTTGTATTTGCAAGGTTAGCCACATCGGAATGTCATCATAAGTCAATGAAACAAAACTAATTATAACCACATCAATACAAACAAGGTCATGCTAGTAAGATTCAACAAAAGGGAAGATCACGCAGTATATCAACATCCAAATGTTAACATGCTCTCCAGATATCATCTCAACTCGTCACAACACCATATAACGATCATTTAGTCATTAGGCAGACATGCACTATTACCTCATACATATACAAGTCATATTCATGCCCTAAGTCATATTCATCATTTAATATATCAATAATCATGCTTGCCAACCATATGATAACACAGTATTATCTCATGTATCATATCACAACACAGCATATCATGCTTCTAAAACAGCATAGCAGAGCAACAATATATCATGATAACATTTGTCACTATCGACTAGATTCCAATATTGCATAACAACATGTAATATCATTCTGGATCAGATTCATCATGGTTGCTATCTAACATCATGCCAGCAAATTAAATCACACAATCAAGAAATTTCTCACATCATACCAGTCAAAATAAAACAAAATCCCCACTCGTCCATCTCCACTCTCAAGTCAAGACTAATCCTCTTCTAGACTCGCCAACGCCAACTCAGACAAAAATTTCCCAAAGAAATCCCAATTCATCTCGATGCTCGAATCTCACCCCTCCTTCTGCCGATCACTACCACACCATCCACCTCTAAGAACTCACTCCTATGTCTAACCTCACGCCCGAGTACCTGCTTACACTATGTCATCCACAAAGGCCATTTCTTACACTTCTCACACTTCCCAAGGTTTCACAAGCATCTTGCCCTGCTAATCGCACATATCCTCTAGAAATTCCTCGATCACCACTTAGCCAGCCTATTCCTAAACATACCCCCACCTAGGATTCACCTAGAACGTTCATCGGGACCACCAAGGATTTCCTCCTATAGATCCCAACTCAACCGGTCTTACCTACCCAACATCCCTCTCTTCATGACTTATTGTTGTAGGAGGAAATCGAGTTCAAAATATAGAAATATAATTCAAACCAGATTATGCCCACGCCAAATAAATACAAGACCTCCTCCTGATGTAGCAGCGGGAAGTCAGGATCGATCCACGAGGAAGCGTGTAAGCGGATCCTAGGCAGCGGAGAATCTCACGAAAGTCGACCACAGAAGTCCTCGAGCTCGACTAAGGGGTTAGTCGACAGAAGCTCGGACAGTCGAACACAGCAGCAGCTCCTCGGCAAAGGTGGTCGATCTCGACAAGGGGTTACTCGAGGTCGAGTACGGCTTGTCGAAGTCGAGTTGTTCTTCGTCGATTCCTGCACAGGTAAGCAAGAGCGACTCTAGGTTGAGAATCAGCAACTCGAGGTCGACCACAGTTGGTCGAGATCGAGTAGACAGGGGACGAAAAACGAATGAAAATAAAGAAAATAAAGAACAAATGCTTTTAGGGTTTCGACTAAACTTAATGTAAAAAGACTTCCAAGATTGGGGTTTGCAACAACAATAACCAAGCATGCATAAGGCAGGATCAAACAGATAATCATGTGACTCGCATTTAAAGGATAAGCTTTCGCCTTTTCCAACAATTAGACAACTCTCTCAAGAAACCCTAATTGTCTCTACTAATTTTATGTTTATAATCCAAGTTGTTAGCATGGATCTCCATTAGGCGGGCAATAAACACATCAACAAGTAGGAAAATGCTCAAAACATGATAAAGGTCGGATCTTTACCTCAATTATGCAAGGCTATCGTCGGGCTCGCCCCAACCCTAGAAGTGGGTGGACTACTCGCTCTTCATCGCAAACTCAGACATCATTGATTGAAAAGAAATAACTTGCATTAAACTAAATTCAAAGACTTTACAATCCCGGCAATCCAACTCTCGTCGAATGCCAAAACCCTAAAACCTTCGAACTCCCTAAACTGTCTCTGTGGAACTACTTGTCTTCCTCTGAAATTGAATGAATAAAACTGAGCCCCATGGGCCTTATTTATAGCCTTCATTCCCTAGCTATTCTAGGAAAGAAGATATCTATCTCTATCTAAAATTATATCTAAAATACTTAAAGATAAATAAAAGACATAATGGAATTAAATCTATAAAGAAAAGATAAAACTAATTAAGGTAGGTCTTCATGTCTTGATAGATCTCCCTTCCATGATGATAGAACTTGATCAACTTTGGATAGAATTTCGGCCAGATCGACTCCTTCGCGCCCAAGGAATCCAAATCCTACTCGGACAGGTCTTCGTCGAGAAGCTGCTGGACACGGCTCTACTCGACCTCGAGTACGGCTCGTCGACCTCGACAAGCATGGTTCGTCGAGTGGACTCCTCGGCTAGATCTGCTCGATGTGCTCGGACTTGGCTCACTGGGTTCTTGTCGACCTCGAGTAAGCCTTGTCGATCTCGAGTAGGACTGCTCATCGACTAGGCTTCCTCGGGTTGGTGTGCTCGACTGGCTCGGACAAGGACTCAGGCGCTCGTCGATCTCGACAAGCCCTAGTCGACCTCGAGTAAGGTGGTTTGCCGACTAGGTCTTCTCGAGTTCCTCTACTCGATGGACTTCGGATCTGGACTCAGGCGCTCGTCGACCTCGACAAAGGGTAGTCGATCTCGACAAGAGTGGTGTCCTTCCTTTCCGCTTCCGCGAGTTGCCTCATCCGATGGCAGCGAAGTTTTCCGCGGCAGCGAGTGGTCCGCTGCAGCGAGTGGAGTCGCTGGCAGCGAGTTCTCCCAGTCGTCCTCGGCTCCTCTCCTTGTCGACTCCGGACATGGCGTCTGGGCTTCGTCGACCTCGACCAGTGCTTGTCGAGATCGAGTAGGGTCCGGAGCTCAGGTTGGTCTGGCTCTCGATCAGGCTTTGCGCGACCAAGCTGTGCTCGGACAGGCTCGTCTATGTCGAGTAGGCCTACTCGAGATCGAGTAGCCTTGACTCTCAGACTTGTTCCGCTGCTTCGACCTTGGACTTCTGTAATGGTTTTCCGAGCTTTTCCGACCTTCTGTAGAATTGCTGTAAAATGCCTCGATTTCTGCAAATTAAACAGAAACTGGTGTAGATTCCATAATTTGGCAAATAAACATAAACTACATAGATTCTGTACTATCTAAACCCAAATGAATGCAATGTATACAGAAATCGATATAAAAGTTACTGTAAAACATGGCAGATTCAGCTCACAACAAACACCCCATACTTAAGCTTGCTTGTCCTCAAGCAATACTTTTATTTGTCATTCAGGGGAAGAAATCAAAACTCTCAACATCTTAGATTCACTTTCATATAACCCTGCAATCAATTACCATCCTCGAAAAGGTACTAGTGTCACAGATTCATGCATGTGCAAATATGTAAAAGCAACATCTACTCACAAAAGGAGGGTTATGCATAAACATTCATACGTGACAAAGCATTAATAATCAAGAAGACTTTAATTTAAGCTCATGAAGGAGTAGATTGGTAAAAGGCTAAAGGTGGGCAAATTTTGGCAATGTGGTGCTAACGATCCGGGGAAATGGAGTACTTTCCAGTTTGAATTTCCACATTCCTTCTCCATTTGATTCATCACCTTTCATATTGCTTTTCTCAATAATAATGCTTTTACCTCTCTAACCTCAGCACTGCCTTCTCGTGAGTCGCAAACATGGGTGTCATGAATGGCCCCGGATACTTAGTGCTTTGGACTCCTCACAATATGTCCCATCTCTCCAAACTATTATCTCAGAGAGCAGGGTCAATCTACCTTTATCTCCTGAGGTGGTTGTATTTTCTTTCACTCATTAAATTTTCCATATATTTCAAACAATTTCCAGCCAAACTCCAATAATGATAACAACGACACAAACACCATATGACATCTCCATAATGTAACATCATTCTCAACATAATCCCCGTATAAGGTAAAGAATGGCTATTTTTAGATCATGTGGAGCAATAATTGAAATAAGGCATATTATGGCTTTTGTGATACATAAGCATAGGTATGGCTAGGAATAAACAATGAGCATTATATGGAAATATAAAGTCCTCCATCATCTTATCATGCAACATGTCAAAAAGCAACTTCAAATTTTACCTCCTTTCTTGGTTTTCATCAAAATATGCACTTCATTGTGACTTCCCTTTACTAGGCAATTTCATGCTATATCTCTAATGAATCCAATTTTGCATCGTCGAGTCCAATATAGCTTCCATGACATTATTCAAAAATTTCAATGGGGGTCATTTTTCTCAAAATTTTGGAAAACATGCATATTAAGCACATAAAGCAATAATGCATTCCAAAATAGCCATGTAGCAATTCAAAGAAATAATGCACCAAGTCATGTCAAATATGCACAAAGTAAGCCCTTCCTCCACCCCATACTTAAACATTACAGTGTCCTCACTGTATAAAAACAAGGTAAGGGTAAAGAAAGAAACTCACAAGACATGTGTGTAGGGCCTCAAAATTTCGAATGGAGCACCTCCTGGGCCGATTTTTAATGTAGCTTGGTTCCATCCATGGACCTGAAAAGTAGAAGACATATATCCAAAATAGCAAAACTAAAAGTGTTCAAAACCAAAAACAAAAAACAAAGTCTCAAATGTCCTAAAAAGTCTATGTACAAGCTCTAGATTTTATAGTCGCTAGGCCGACTTTTCATTAATGCTCAAGGTGGCATCTGCAGGGCCCATATAGCTTAGGCCTCAAATAAGACTCCATTTTTGTCCATCAGCTGTAATCCTCCAGAATGGATCTTGTTTACCACGAACGGTCTCATCCGCTTCTTGTTGAATTTGTTGGGAAACCAATGATCCTTTGATTTAGAGACATAGAGCTTGTCTCCAACTTCATATTCCTTAGGCTCATCATTGGATATCCTGCACAATCGCACATACCAAAGCAGACCTCTCCCATGTATAGATAAACCTTTAATGGAAATAGGAGAAGAAAGATCCATACCTTGACTTACCTTTGCAGAGACGGAATTGGGGACTACTGTATTTGGTCGATCTCGACTAGGGCTAGTCGATCTCGACAATACTGCAGGCTCTGGTGGTGATCTGGTCGAAGATTCAGAAGTCGACGAAGGACAGGTTTTGTCGAACTCGACAAGCCTGGTCGACCTCGACAAGGGTTCCGCTCCTGGTGGTTTGCTCATCGACGAAGGCGGATCTGGTAGAGCCGAGTGGTGGTCGACCTCGACAAGCCTACTCGAGGTCGAGTAGGGTTCTGGTCCTGGAGTCGCCGTCGTCGAGGAAGGTGGATCTGGGCTCCTCGTCTGGTGGTCGATCTCGACAAGGGTGGTCGAGATCGACGACGATCCTGGCTCTGGTGTCATCAGCGTCGAGGAAGCAAAGGCTGAAGCCGTCGAGTGGTGGTCGACCTCGACAAGCCTTGTCGAGATCGAGGAGGCCGGTTTGTTTGGTTCGCTGCTCGACGATGCTGGTGCTGGTGGAGTCGCCTTGGTCTGGTCGAGATCGACTAGGGCTCTACTCGATGTCGAGGAGCCTTGGTCGATCTTGACCCCATACTTAGTTCCTGTCAAGGCATCCGGAAAATAATGAATCCACAACGACTTACCTTGGTCCGTGTTGATTGGATTCTCTGTGTTTTCCTTGAGGATATGTCTTCTACTTTTCTCTTGAGTGAATTCGCAGGTGTATGCGTCGTTCTGGTCAAACACCCGAGTTTGACAGCTTAGACGAACCGGAGCGCTATCTACACATCCACTCCAAACTCAAAAGGATCATGACGGCCGCTGAAACACAGGAACAGCTGATCGCTAGGCTTACCAGGGAATTAGCCACAAAGGATGCTACTATCACCACTGAGAGAGCAGCAAGGGAACAAGCACAGGCTGAGCTTGCCCAGTATCCAACCACGGCAAAGGACTACATGCACCCAACTCTCGTCGTGCCTGAATCGGCGATTCTAATCCCTGAAAACTCTTTTGAAACTCGCACTAAATCTTTCCGCTGGTCTTTCGCTGGGCCTGCACTGAAATGGCTGGAAGGGCTGAAAGCGAAATCACTCACAACCTGGGCCCAAGTAGAGCAAGAGTTTCTGAACAAATTCTTCCCACCAGCCAAAACAGCACATCTCCGCCAGAAAATCACCGCCTTTAAACAGCAGAAAGGGGAACCGCTGGCAAGGGCATGGGAACGCTACAAGGAACTGCTACGATCTTGCCCTACTCATGGACAGCCACCCTACATCATTCAGGAGATCTTCTTCAACTCTCTTGATCAAGTCACTAAGGACAGAATCAACAATTATACTCGCTACGAGTATCTAACGATGCCACCAAGTGACGCATGGGGTGTGCTAAAGAAGCTCACTACCTACGACAACAAGTATGGGTCTACTGTAACCTATGAAGAGAACTCATACGCCAGGCCAGTACCATCTATACCTCTCTATGAGCCACCTAAGGAGATTGATCCTGATGTTAGGGAGCAATACTACAGAGACCGGAATAAGAAGCTCATCAAGCAAGTAAAGTATCTCTCTGTCAACCAGCCTTGCATAGAATTCGGATCGCAAAGGCACACCACTACTGAGTGCCCACACACAGAGCAAGTCAGGCTGGCAGAGCATCATGAGGATGTAGCTTACGCAGGGGGACCCAATCGCTACATGGGGGACCAAAGGTTTCAGCAACCACAGTGGAACCAAGGTGTCCCTAGGAATCCCCCTCCCTACAGAGCTCCAGGACATCCGAAAAGGGAGAAGAAAAAGGATGATATACAGACAGTCCTGGAGGAAATACGGAGGAACCACTCAGAGACTAGGCAATCTTTCAACTCCGTCTATACTCAGATGCAAGGTGTCAACTCTAGGCTTGGGGAAATTGATATCTGGCGGAAATTAGTTGATACACAGATTGGTCAACTAGCAGCGGGAATCCCCAGACAGCCAAGGACACTTCCAGGATCTTCAGAACCAAATCCTAAGGGAAAGACTGGACATATCGCTGCTATCAAACTCAGAAGCGGCCATCAACTGCAGGAGCCAGAGATCGGAAAGCAGCAGGACGACGAGGAACAGCAAGTCGATCTCGACAAAACAGTAGTCGATCTCGACAAACATCTGGTCGACCTCGACAAGAGCCTCGTCGACCTCGAGGAGAAAATTCCAGAATCTTCGTCTGCACCACACAGCAACTCGACTGGGCCCAATCTGGTCGATGTCGACAAAGGCCTTGTCGATGTCGAGGAGCCTTGGTCGATCTTGACCCCATACTTAGTTCCTATCAAGGCATCCGAAAAATAATGAATCCACAACGACTTACCTTGGTCCGTGTCGATTGGATTCTCTGTGTTTTCCTTGAGGATTGTCATGATCTCCTCCACCTGGGGCCTCCATGTCCCTCTTTTCTATCTCTTCAGGGGTCATATTTCTGACCTTGGGTTCCCCGCAGGTGATGTAGCCAGCTGAGATAGATTTGATTTTTTCCATTGGACCTGTATGCCTTTCAGTTTTATTAAAGGAATACTCAATTACCTCATCGCTGATGTGAAAGGTGAGCACTCCTTTCCTTACGCTTATGTTGGCATCCACCGTCGCCAAGAATGGCCTTCCTAAAATAATTGGACAAGCAGGATCTTCTTGCATATCAACTATTAAGAAATCAGCAGGGACGAAGAATTTACCTACTTGTACTGGGACATTTTCCACCATGCCTGTGGGGATGACCACCGTGTTGTTGGTCATGTAAAGTCTAGCATCCACAGGTTTCAAGGCACCTATCTTAATCTTGGACCAAATTGTTAAAGGCATTATACTCACACTAGCTCCAAGATCACATAGGGCATTAATTTTGTATGGACCAAATCCAATAGTTATAGCAAACTTACCTGGATCCGGCCTCTTCTCCAATATGTCCAGATGGCTGCATTCCTCTGTGATTTCAGCCATTGATCGCTTTTTGCTCAAAATCTCCTTTAGGAACTTGACATAAGATGGCATTTCATTGAGAGCTTCTGTGAAGGGGATGGTGACGTTGAGCTTCTGAAGCATCTTGATGAAGCGCTGAAACTTTTTCTCTGCCGGGTCCTTTAGAGACTTTGTGGGGAAAGCCAGCTTCTTTTTCTGAGTCGGAGCCAGAACAGACGTCGGAGGTGCTGCAGACTTCTCTATGTCGACCAGGGGCTCCTCGACATCGACAAGGCCTTTGTTGACATCGACCAGATTGGGCCCAGTCGAGTTGTTGTGTGGTGCAGACGAAGATTCTGGAATTTTCTCCTCGAGGTCGACGAGGCTCTTGTCGAGGTCGACCAGATGTTTGTCGAGATCGACTACTGTTTTGTCGAGATCGACTTGCTGTTCCTCGTCGTCCTGCTGCTTTCCGATCTCTGGCTCCTGCAGTTGATGGCCGCTTCTGAGTTTGATAGCAGCGATATGTCCAGTCTTTCCCTTAGGATTTGGTTCTGAAGATCCTGGAAGTGTCCCTGGCTATTTGGGGATTCCCGCTGCTAGCTGACCAATCTCTGTATCAACTGATTTCCGCCAAATATCAATTTCCCCAAGCCTAGAGTTGACACCTTGCATCTGAGTATAGACGGAGTTGAAAGATTGCCTAGTCTCTAAGTGGTTCCTCCGTATTTCCTCCAGAACTGTCTGTATATCATCCTTTTTCTGCTCCTTTTTCGGATGTCCTGGAGCTCTGTAGGGCGGGGGATTCCTAGGGACACCTTGGTTCCACTGTGGTTGCTGAAACCTTTGGTCCCCCATGTAGCGATTGGGTCCCCCTGCGTAAGCTACATCCTCATGATGCTCTGCCAGCCTGACTTGCTCTATGTGTGGGCACTCAGTAGTGGTGTGCCTTTACGATCCGCATTCTATGCAAGGCTGGTTGACAGAGAGATACTTTACTTGCTTGATGAGCTTCTTATTCTGGTCTCTGTAGTATTGCTCCCTAACATTAGGATCAATCTCCTTAGGTGGCTCATAGAGAGGCATAGATGGTCCTGGCCTGGCGTATGGGTTCTCTTCATAGGTTACAGTAGACCCATACTTGTTGTCGTAGGTAGTGAGGTTCTCTAGCACACCCCATGCGTCACTTGGTGGCATCGTCAAATACTCGTAGCGAGTATAATTGTTGATTCTGAACTTAGTGACTTGATCAAGAGAGTTGAAGAAGATCTCCTGAATGATGTAGGGTGGCTGTCCATAAGTAGGGCAAGATCGTAGCAGTTTCTTGTAGCGTTCCCATGCCCTTGCCAGCGGTTCCCCTTTCTGCTGTTTAAAGGCGGTGATTTTCTGGCGGAGATGTGCTGTTTTGGCCGGTGGGAAGAATTTGTTCAGAAACTCTTGCTCTACTTGGGCCCAGGTTGTGAGTGATTTCGCTTTCATCCCTTCCAGCCATTTCAGTGCAGGCCCAGCGAGAGACCAACGGAAAGATTTCATCTTGACATATTCCAGGGTTGTACCTTCTGCAAGAGTACGGCACATATCATGAAAATTAGTAATGTGTTCAAGAGGACACTCATTAAATCTGCCATAAAAGGCATTAGTTTTAAGCTCTATAAGAAATTGAGTGCGAATTTCAAAAGAGTTTTCAGGGATTAGAATCGCCGATTCAGGCACGACGAGAGTTGGGTGCATGTAGTCCTCTGCCGTGGTTGGATACTGGGCAAGCTCAGCCTGTGCTTGTTCCCTTGCTGCTCTCTCAGCGGTGATAGTAGCATCCTTTGTGGCTAATTCCCTGGTAAGCCTAGCGATCAGCTGTTCCTGTGTTTCAGCGGCCGCCATGATCCTTTTGAGTTTGGAGTGGATGTGTAGATAGCGCTCCGGTTCGTCTAAGCTGTCAAACTCAGGTGTTTGACCAGAACGACGCATACACCTGTAAACTAACTCAAAGAAACAGTGAGAACTGACTACCTAATGCGCGATTGATTGCCTCCCCGACAACAGCGCCAATTTTGTTGTAGGAGGAAATCGAATTCAAAATATAGAAATATAATTCAAACCAGATTATGCCCACGCCAAATAAATACAAGACCTCCTCCTGATGTAGCAGCGGGAAGTCAGGATCGATCCACGAGGAAGCGTGTCAGCGGATCATAGGCAGCGGAGAATCTCACGAAAGTCGACCACAGAAGTCCTCGAGCTCGACTAAGGGGTTAGTCGACAGAAGCTCGGACAGTCGAACACAGCAGCAGCTCCTCGGCAAAGGTGGTCGATCTCGACAAGGGGTTACTCGAGGTCGAGTACGGCTTGTCGAAGTCGAGTTGTTCTTCGTCGATTCCTGCACAGGTAAGCAAGAGCGACTCTAGGTTGAGAATCAGCAACTCGAGGTCGACCACAGTTGGTCGAGATCGAGTAGACAGGGGACGAAAAACGAATGAAAATAAAGAAAATAAAGAACAAATGCTTTTAGGGTTTCGACTAAACTTAATGTAAAAAGACTTCCAAGATTGGGGTTTGCAACAACAATAACCAAGCATGCATAAGGCAGGATCAAATAGATAATCATGTGACTCGCATTTAAAGGATAAGCTTTCGCCTTTTCCAACAATTAGACAACTCTTTCAAGAAACCCTAATTGTCTCTACTGATTTTATATTTATAATCCAAGTTGTTAGCATGGATCTCCATTAGGCGGGCAATAAACACATCAACAAGTAGGAAAATGCTCAAAACATGATAAAGGTCGGATCTTTACCTCAATTATGCAAGGCTATCGTCGGGCTCGCCCCAACCCTAGAAGTGGGTGGACTACTCGCTCTTCATCGCAAACTCAGACATCATTTATTGAAAAGACATAACTTGCATTAAACTAAATTCAAAGACTTTACAATCCCGGCAATCCAACTCTCGTCGAATGCTAAAACCCTAAAACCTTCGAACTCCCTAAACTGTCTCTGTGGAACTACTTGTCTTCCTCTGAAATTGAATGAATAAAACTGAGCCCCATGGGCCTTATTTATAGCCTTCATTCCCTAGCTATTCTAGGAAAGAAGATATCTATCTCTATCTAAAATTATATCTAAAATACTTAAAGATAAATAAAAGACATAATGGAATTAAATCTATAAAGAAAAGATAAAACTAATTAAGGTAGGTCTTCATGTCTTGATAGATCTCTCTTCCATGATGATAGAACTTGATCAACTTTGGATAGAATTTCAGCCAGATCGACTCCTTCGCGCCCAAGGAATCCAAATCCTACTCGGACAGGTCTTCGTCGAGAAGCTGCTGGACACGGCTCTACTCGACCTCGAGTACGGCTCGTCGACCTCGACAAGCATGGTTCGTCGAGTGGACTCCTCGGCTAGATCTGCTCGATGTGCTCGGACTTGGCTCACTGGGTTCTTGTCGACCTCGAGTAAGCCTTGTCGATCTCGAGTAGGACTGCTCATCGACTAGGCTTCCTCGGGTTGGTATGCTCGACTGGCTCGGACAAGGACTCAGGCGCTCGTCGATCTCGACAAGCCCTAGTCGACCTCGAGTAAGGTGGTTTGCCGACTAGGTCTTCTCGAGTTTCTCTACTCGATGGACTCCTGATCTGGACTCAGGCGCTCGTCGACCTCGACAAAGGGTAGTCGATCTCGACAAGAGTGGTGTCCTTCCTTTCCGCTTCCGCGAGTTGCCTCATCCGCTGGCAGCGAAGTTTTCCTCGGCAGCGAGTGGTCCGCTGCAGCGAGTGGAGTCGCTGGCAGCGAGTGGAGTCGCTGGCAGCGAGTTCTCCCAGTCGTCCTCGGCTTCGTCCTCGGCTCCTCTCCTTGTCGACTCCGGACATGGCGTCTGGGCTTCGTCGACCTCGACCAGTGCTTGTCGAGATCGAGTAGGGTCCGGAGCTCGGGTTGGTCTGGCTCTCGATCAGGCTTTGTTCGACCAAGCTGTGCTCGGACAGGCTCGTCTATGTCGAGTAGGCCTACTCGAGATCGAGTAGCCTTGACTCTCAGACTTGTTCCGCTGCTTCGACCTTGGAATTCTGTAATGGTTTTCCGAGCTTTTCCGACCTTCTGTAGAATTGCTGTAAAATGCCTCGATTTCTGCAAATTAAACAGAAACTGGTGTAGATTCCATAATTTGGCAAATAAACATAAACTACATAGATTATGTACTATCTAAACCCAAATGATGCAATGTACACAGAAATCGATATAAAAGTTACTGTAAAACAAGGCAGATTCAGCTCACAACACTTATCTCGTAATACCATCGATCATCCTAACCCCTCAAATTCTCCCGCCATTCTCCGACCACTCTACAAGAGAATCTTACCCACATATTCAAAGGAGAGGCAATCAGGAACATCATCCCATATCAACTAGCATTTATAATGATAACATCATTAATTCATCATCAAGCATTACAAATATGTCGAAAAATCTCAATTTACCGCCATGCTCAATCACTATTACAATTCATCATATATACACATAATCAAGTCAAGATAGCAAGTTTCATCATAACCTTAACAAATAAACAATTCAGGTTTCACAACATTTGCAGTTCATTCTTTTATAGGCAAAGGGATTTAGATCATGCTTAACAACTCAGAGAATCAACACATCAAGACATTATGACACATTAGTATAAAGCATCAAATCATATCATCATAGACAACAGACAATCAGGCAACAGTCATCACCAAGTCAGCACATCAACACGTAAGTCACATAGCCAGGTCAGTGTCATATCATCAACAAATTCAGAAGGATTAGCAATTCGAACGAAGGACACTCCCGCCTACAAGTTCTATCGTACTCGGTAACCGCAATCCACAAAACGTGCTCGCCCTGCCGACATTGTTGATCCTGAGGCCCGTGGGTTATGGGCCCACGCTTTCCTTGCGTTGCTCCATCGCTAACTAACTTCTTGTTTCCTTTTTCACGCGGTCGTTCGTCCAAGTATCGCAGAGGAGTCTAAGTTAGCAGAGATAGGGGAGTGACAGGGACAGGAAACCCAATGTTCACTTCGGAAATACAGGCCAAGGCTAAAAGGATGACAAGACTAGAGACAGGACTCTGACCCGAGAATAGCAACGATGCCCTTATGGAAGTCGGTGAGGTTATAATTTGGGACAAGTAGCAAGAGTTCATCACAAGCAAATCAACCATATCAATCCACACTAACATGTACCTATCTCAAGGAACAACGACATACATGCACATTCCTAAAGACACGATTGAGTCCTACACCGATGCTTGCGAAGCAAAATAGCAGTCTATTATTCCATGAACGTATCACATATAGAGCCCTAAGCGAGATATGCAGGACTTAGCAAATAGAGCAAGTATCACATATATGGACAATGCATGAGCAAGATATAGACAATAACAAGTGAGGTCAAATATAGCCTGGCGAGGGTTAAACCAAATTACGCGTTGTACGAGAACACATAGGAACATTATAGTAACTGTCACCTATGGCAACAATGATCATGTGATAGTTCAAGGATGGCATGTAATCATACGACGAGATGCATTTAGAAGGCATAGTCCTACATGATACTAACGACACATGATGTGATACAAGTAGGGTCATGAGTCATTAAAAGGGGTTCACATAATATTTACGAACATGAGGCATTATCAAAAGTAACGAGAAGGGCATCATGGGTGACATATTATAATCATGCTAGGAGCGAACCATCGTAAGGCATATAAAACGATAACTATCACATCATGGAACAAGTATAACATGTAATCATTTAACGACTCATATTGGAAAGTAGAAGCCCTACAAGACACTACTAGCACATATCAAAACGTGACTACAATCAAGGCAATTCGACTAGATTCATTCTAACATTCATGCGTCATGTGTATGCGAACTTACGATGTAACGTGGTGTGTGACCATGCGAGGTGCCAAAGCATACATCTATGCAAGCACAAGAGGATATCATAGAGCAATAGAGGAACACTACCGAGCGACAATTTGTAAGCATGCTATGATTAACCATCACATAAAGCAAATCGATCATCGAATTCAACACCAATTAACTTGCATGAGTAAGACATGTTATGGTAATAGAAAGACGGAAGAACCACACTATCAGGAACCTAGCTCGAGAGAGAATCAGCAACAACGTAGACAAGATACAAGTTCGCACAAGTCACAACCGATGACCATACATGATGCTAAAAGCTCAATATGACGTACGATAGATGCATGTAACTACTCATGACGACGGGTAAGAACTCACTCAATTATATTCCACGACATAGAAGCATGAGAAAAGTTAAACGATGTATAATACGAGTCTAAGTAATGGGCAATATGATTAGGATACGGGGCATGAGTGCAGATCAACACATACTGGGATGAAACATGCATTTGTCAAGACTCAATTATACCACATATTCTCCATTCAACACAAGTAACACACAACAATATTATGTGCAAAATAATCAGCAATAGCTAATCTGGCAATTACAAATTATATGGGCATGCTATGAATTCTTGTCACAAAAGGAGTAATAGGCATTGACACGTCATCATCCAACATGCTAAGATGATCATCTATCAACATTCATACAAAGAGGAATTGATCACACTATCATGAACCTAATTCAAGAGGAGATAACGATCATGTAGGTTCATATCATGTGGTTCATGCTTCCTATCAACCATACGATCAGTAAGCCGAGTAAACATGCTATAACAACAAATAGTCATGATATAAGGAAGGACACAACACGATACTTGAGGAGGGTAACTAACCACAACATGAGCTTAAACAAATCATGACAGAAAGCAAGGCATAAAATGAGCAACTTCTTACAAACGATCATTTACAAGGTACATGCGAAAGATTACAAAATCATGTCATGCAGTTCAAAGAGAGTCACCATTACAACCGGACAGAGATCCCTAAAGACAACCATTGACTTTTCCCAACCGACTCATCACCCCTCTTTCCCGTGGGACTCCGATACGACTCTTCGTGGCAAAGAGACATTAGTTGATCATCATAAGAATAAGGAAGGACAACCCCATAAACACCTTACTTCTGACTCAAAGTGACATCCAAAACTTCCAATACTCACTCAGACAACTTAACATAGCACCGTGATTCCCGACACAATGTGTTTACCAACCCAATTTCCCGTGGAGGACACTGACATCCAGGAAAAGGCTAGATAGAACCGTCAAGGGGTTAACATAGTGGAAGGGGTTATTCCACACAAGCTGGGTTTGACCTCACAGAAACGAGGGTACTCCCACTATCCCGTTTCCACAGATCAGTCAATACACATTTAATTGTTAGGCATACCAATCAGATATCTAGCATAGCATGCACTCAACACAGAATCAGTTAGTGACACTCAAAATGACCTCCTTGGAGTCTTCCAGACCCATCTGTAAAGAACAAGCTAATATTTCGCCTACCCATTTCCAACTACATCCAATAGGGATGGTCTAACGTCTTTCTACCCACTCGATCCCCTCTTTAGTCGGTCTTCCATATTTTATGATAAGTCAATTTCATTACTTAGTCCAATTTTGGTTAGACAGCTTAAGTTCATTTTGCCCTTTTTAAAATCCTTTGAAATCCTTTGAAATTCATGGGCGTTTTTCCCAAAACATACACTCGACCCTTGCGTACCCAAATTGCACAACTTCAGCTCTGATACCATCTTTGTAACGGCCCAGAATTATGATTTCTGGGTTACGTTTCAAGGGATAAAACCCCTTGTTCGGATCTTGCAATCCAGGTACGGTTCGAGGTTTCAAACTCATTTTAAGATTTATAGAAAGAGGGATTTCAACCCTAAACACCTCGAAGGGTCGTTGGGTACCCTTAACCTGTCCTAAGACTATGTCGCAAAATCCATTTCAACGGGAGTAAAGTGGAAGCAAAGTAAAGATACAAGTGCCACGGCAGAGCCGAGTCAAAATATGATCAACCATTCAAATTCGAACCGTAATTAAATTAGTGAAGTTGGAATCTCGACTCTCTCTTTCCGTCATGTTAGACCCAGCGGTCATGGACTCAAATCAGCATCAATAGTAGTAAGCACAATGGATACCTAAAAAAATTGATATGGGGCGGGATCAGATCGATGCCCACTTTAGCTCTGCATCCCAACCCTAAGCACACATATACGCTATACCTAATAAAGATGCTCTAATGCAGTACAAAATTCAAACACACTAGCATGCTCCTAGTTCATAATAATGTGCAGAATACTGTAAAGGGCCCAAGACAATGCCAAGTGGCATATCCCTCTCCTACCTCCACCCCTTCCGATAGGCGGAGACTGGCCAGCTCGTGAATGCATTCATTCATAATCGGGGGGCACGCATGCCTAACCCGCTCCACAATAAAGCCCGTAGGCATCTCATAATACAAGGAAGTTTATGACTCGATTGACTCAGGGTACCCGATGAGGTTGGGCTACCCTATGACCCTAGCAAAGACTCTAGGACTATCACAGATAACGGCCGTTCTGTTTACATACGCATAAAGAAATAGAATGCTCAACGATCGATGCAACCTAGCATGGTACTACATGGCATGCTGATCATGAATGCAAGCACCTAGTATATCATGCACCTAAAGCAGGGAATAGCTCTATTCAATCTGAGTAAGCTCTGAAGAGACTTACCTGGAAGTGCAGAACAGCAAAAGGCAACAACTAGGTATACAGGAAGCCAACATGTCACAGATGATCACCTAACACATATATAAGTAATATAAATAAGTTTACTCCTAATGTTACTTAAAGCATATAATATCACACACAAGTCATCAAATTTATTCACCAAGTTAGGCAAAATACGTCACTTTTCCAAGATTTCCCAAAACTCTCTTAAAATCTCAAGTTAGCTTAAATCATTATTCAAAACACTTTTCCAATCATACTTGACCCAAATACACTTATAAAACATCACCCCTTTTTATTTTATAAGACTAATTTTCATTTCTTAATTTAAATTCCAACCTTTAAAACCTTTTCCCAATTCCTTTTCTTCCTAAAATCCCAGTCCGATAATATTATATTTTAAATCCCAACGATTTTAAAAGGTCATAATATCATAATATACAATATCCCATTAATTTAATATTTAATAATTAAACCGAAATTCTCATACCAATTCTTACATTCAATATACATTTTATATAAATATTCACCAATTTAGGCCCACGACAAAACCCCAATTACTTTAAAAATCGGATCTAGCCCATTCTTTTGTCAAATAGCCAGATTAATCAAAGGTAACAAGAAGAAGGAAGTGGCCCCAACTCATCCCCAAACCCGAATCCCTGAAGAGAAAGAAAGGTGGCCGGGCCCACCACGCCAGTTTAGCATCGTCTTCAACCTGTCCTTCTGCTCGCGGCTTCGCCCTCGCCGTCGCTCTCCCTCAACCTTCCTCGTCCTCACCTCGCTCAATCTCGCCTGATGCTCGCACTCACTCCCGCTCTCACCTCGCCCCGGCTCGCTTGCCCCCTCGCACCTGCTTGCACAGCCCCGCTCTCCCTCGCCGGAGCTCCCGAGCTCGTCGCTCTCACTCGCTCTCACGCTCGTTCTCACCGGCACTCTCGGAACAAGCAAGAAGGGAACGAACAAACCAGGGATTTGAATCAATGAAAGTCGGAGGGAGGTTAGGAGAGCTCACCGAGGGTTCGAGGCTCGCCGGAGATTCGATGCGCTTCGTCGGAGCTCGATTGGGCTCGTTGACGACTCCGGGAAGCCCTCCTCCGACCTGGGTTGGAGATTCGGTCAGGAAAGGTGAAGCTTTTCGAGCTTTTTGACATAGAAGAGATGGAGGGAGCCTCACCGGTGGTTTCGAATCGAAAGCAGGACAACCGGCTCGGGAATGGCGTCGGCGTCGGTGCTGGCGGGCTGCTTCTGGGCGTCCACCGCGTCTCGTGGTCGCCGACGACTTGTCCTGGCTTGTTGTCGCTTCTCGGATCGTCGTTCTCGAACAAGGCGGGGATTCGTCGGATGCTCGGAGGGTCGGCTGTTGGTGGTGCTCGGCAGCACAAGGAGGGAGTGAGAGTGGTAGTATGGTGGGAGTTGTGGCCGGCGGAGCAGAAGTTGATGAAGGATGGGTTTTGAAACATGAGAGAGAGAGAGAGAGAGCTGTTCCAAACCAAATGGGGGAGGGGTTGGAAATGAAATAGAAAGATGGGGCTATATCTATATGGTGGGTAGGGGTTGCAGAACTCAATTAAAAAGTAGGGGAAAGATGTTGGGTGGCTGAGCGAGAGGTACAGGGAAAGCAAGCAAGATTTTGTTTGGTTGTATTATTGTATGTGTGAGTGAAAGGAGGTGGTCCCACTCGGTCAAACTTTTCCCAAATAGCTCAACATAAAACTTACCCATTTCAATTCTCATCCAAACACTACCAAAATTCAAAATACCCGAAATACAAATCCCTAAACCCACTCTCTCAGGCTCAGAATTGGGTCGGAATCCGTTTTTAAGAATTTAAATACGATTATTAAGGTGAGGATAAGGATTTTCAAATATCTGAATTTTTCGACTTAAATCTATTTTATTTTGTTTATTCTTTTTTATTATTATTATTATTTTCGACTTAAATCCATTTTATATTATTTGTTGAAATTTGTTATTTAAAAATCCGGGTCTTTACATGCAGAAACTTTTAAGGGGTTCGATCCTTTTAAGCCTAATACACGATACTAAGGTTGGTGACGCGGTACATAAGATAGAAACTTAAGGACAACCCGCTTCTCCATTTTCCTCGCTATCAAGACTGACGACGTCGACTTCAAAGATGGAGTCTCCCATGTAGGTGAAAATCATAGTTGATCCTACATTGACTCGATTTGCCTGTGTGAAGTCGCGCCACCCCTGTGTTAACCAAAAAAGGTCGTCTCCATCTCTTTCCACCTTTACTTCGTGTTCCTGGTTGGAGCGAGACCAGAGCCTGGCTTTGGTGTGAGCATCTTCATCGATTAGGACATAAACGAGCGGGAGTCGGAGTGTTTGAAGTTGTTCCTCTCTCATGATGACCCTATAGAAAGCCCTTGGTGGTAACCCTGGATCCATGTTTAGGGTGTTTAACACTTGGGTCTTTCTTGTGTGTTTTATACTAACTCGATGTCTTTTTTCTTCATGTGAAACAGTAATGATGCAGATTTTTATATTACTATCTAGTGTTATTGCAAGGCTGTGTTAGAATCTACGTTTTAAATGTACTTATAACGACTTCACAAATCTTACCTAGTGGTTGATCATCATTCACTTGTGCCGCAATTCCAAGAGATTTGGTATTGAGGATTGGACTTCTTGATTATAACTATACGCACACACAATATAGTTAAAGTCAAATGTCAAAAGTTAGTGTTTGTTCCTATCACCCCATTCAGAAATCATGCATTCATGTCTACTATTTTAAGTAGAGTCACAATTCTCATTTATTAAAAACAAAGAATTTAATAGCCTAAAAATTATCCTTTTAAAAACTAATTTGAGATCCCAAGAAAATATGGCTAGTTAGTTGATCCAATAAATTAGTTATGAACCACACAACAAACTTTTTTGACATCCACATATTGTAGTCAAGTCAACAACAACAACAGTAACATCATGCACCTCCTCAAATTCAGTTTTCACTAGAGGCTCTATTGAATATCTTCTCACATTTGTTTAAGAATGTGGCTCTATAATATTTTTTTTAATGGTGTTCTTGTTGAAAGAAACCTTTGATGTGAGAGAACTTTTAGTGGATAAAAGGTAAGAAGAAAATATGAAAGGGTCAATGATCGTGGCTTTGAACATAGATTTATAGAACAACTTCAATAAGGCCATCATCATGTTGATATAAATTCTGAACGTTTAGAATTCTAGCACATTTCCTTTCTCTCTTGGTTGTCTTTTTGATGTTACCTCTTATGATGCTCTTTTATTTTGGTTATTTAGTTTGTGCTTCAGTAGATGAAGGATTTTCTATTGATAAACCTATTAAGCAAGGAGAAGCATCAAGAATTTACAAGAAATTTGGTGTTGTACCTACTATATTAACTTGAATTAATTCACTATATCTTGTACCTACTATCTTCATTTGGTGTTGTACCTACTATGTTAACTTGATTTCATACCATTTCACCCTTCAAAGTAAGAGTTTCATGATCGACGGTGACTTAAATAGTTTCTAAATCAAACTAGATCACTCCTCTGGCATGTTTGGTGCACCATGCTTATAATCTTAAGCTTATTTAAGCATTAGAAGGCATATTCCTGACATGGGTTTCTCCATTTTTCTGGATGAATCTTATAATGAGAAAGCTTTCCATGAAAATGTATTGTCGTTATGTGTAAATCTTGGAATTCCACACTTTTATTTCTGATTTTGCTTTCCTTTCTGCCACTTTATTCTATTTCATTGCACTAATGTTAGTAAGAAAAATAAATAAGCGCAGACTTTATACTCATGCAAATCAATATGATTTTGTATTGTGGATGTTTAAGGCTATTAATGGCCTGAAACTGTGTAGGTCATTTTTGGGGATTTCATCTAATGGCTTCTGGTTTGCATGTTAGCTCCGGGTTCAAATTAAGCATTCAATTGAGTTCAAGTTTCATTTAGCTCATACTATTCATCATTTTGTTCACGTTTCTTTGAGATATTTAATTTACTGTATAATCTGTTTGTATATACAGATTTACTCTGGTTTTATGAGAAGTATTTATTGTTAATCCATCAGTCAAGCTTTTCTTTGACACATGCCTTTAAAATAGCTCAGGATTTCCTAGAAGACTTGTGGAGTCGGGTACAGAACTTGTCGAGCTGTGGGTGGAAAGTCAATAGTGGTAAATCACTGTTTTCACATGAATAAACTCCCTGATTGTTGTGGTGGTTTTCTCATGGAAATAGTGATGTGGTTTCAGTGGAGAAATCAAAAACAAAAGCAGGCAACTGAGAAAAGATGGACCAAACAACTAGTCTTTGTCCATCTGTTGGCATGCTACAGATGACGACAATAGATAACTGACTGAAACGTTGGTAGATTTGAGGCAAATGGATGTTCAAAGTGACGATGTTCAAGGAGATTTTGAAGATATTATGAAGTTTATACAAGAATCAACAGGATGCCAAGTGTTTTCCTCTCAGGTACAAAGACTCAAACTAGAATACAGTGTTTTCAGTCTTACCTCTTATCAATGAGCTTGCATCTTTATTATTTAGGGCAGCATATTAGTGATTGCACCAGAAAAAAAAACCAAAGTTTTCCATCTAGAAAATAAACGTTTCATTAGAAAATTAATTAGCTTATTGTGGCTTTCGCCTTTTCCCTTGCTTGCAATTAATTAAGCCTTGTGAGAAGTGATGCTGATAATGTGCTTTATATAATCTAAAGGCAAATGGATGTTCAAAGTGAATATAATCTTGGAAGGCAAATGGATGTTCAATGTGAAGATGTTCAGCAGTTGAAAGACCACTCGTATACTTCTCCCAGTACTATATGAATGTTTTAGTAATCATGCTTTTACATGATTGTGTATTTTATACCATAGTTTTATATAAATTATGTAGTTTTGGATATTTTTTATATATAAATTTGTATAATTATTTAAATTATGTAAAATTTAATTTTAGAAAGAATCAGATGAGAGTTTTTTTAGCACGAGCCTGAAGAATATAATGCACAAATGTTTTTTTAAAAAATATGGGACTTTTTAGCCCAAACCGAAAGAATCCGAGCTAAAAAGTAGTTTTTTTTTTTAATTTTCCAGAAATATCTTAGCAATGGCAGTGTGTCATCGCTTTTCCGATAGCCACAACTGTAGCCGTTGCTAGTTCTTTTTGCCACCCCGTGTTTTGCCACGCCTTGTTTCCCATGGCTATAGCCGTGGCTAATAGCCTTTGGCCACAGTAGATCGACTTTTAGCCGCGGTAAACAACCGTTGCGAATATCTTTTTTTTTGGTAGTGTTGACCAATGCCCGTATATCTATGTCTGCACTTCAATCAAATGGTTATGAGGTCGGGATCCACTTTTTAACACAAAACATAACAATTCAGTTAAGATAATCACCAATAACCAGGTTAAAATCACAGGGCACAATGGCCTCGTCATTCATGTGGCGTTGCCCGTGCTTGGAGTGCTCATACCTGGTGCCATGCCTCTTGTAGTGGAAGAGCAGCACGTCCTCAGGTTCAACATCCTCAACCATCCGGCTCAGAGCCTCCTTGATGTTAGCACCTATTGGCATGACCGCTGAATCAGGAGCATCAGTCAAGAGCTCAATTCGATCTGGGTCAAACCCAAATCGCTCTATGGACGTCTCTCGCATGAAAAGCACATCATTGGTGCATCCATGTAGTTCACTCTTGGTACCCGGGTAGGTACAACCCACCAAAAGAGATGTTCTCTTGTTCCCTCCCATTTCAATTTTGCCAGACAATTTGTCCATGTATTCTCCATTATTGTTTGATCATTCTTATAGCACAACCATTAGCTTAATTGATTAACAAAATGGAAATGTATAAACCTAATTTGTTTTAAAGTTTCTAGTCTTATAATTAATATTGATATTGATTCTTTCAGTGGCTTTTTAGGCATAAGGTATGAACTTAATATGAGATGACATCCTGCAATGCAACTTGTAAAAGACCAACCGATCAAAATTAACAAGTTGCGAACAAACCAAAGGAAGCTTTTCATGGATCACATTTCTTTTAGTTCTCCTATATGGCTATATGACCAATTCTACATTGAACATGAAGGAAAGCATCAACTAAAAGCTCAATAAACTCGTATTCTATCAACAACAAACATTTTTCTATAAGTCAGATCCAATCCTAACAAAGAAGTGATCAACAAGTAAATCAGTTCATACAAGGCCAAAGGAGTCCCCTTGTACATAAATGAAAAATGTCAATGAAGAAATCTATACACCTCTAGTCATTCTGGTGCTTATAGATAAACGAAGAAATGAACCAAGAGAAGACACATCTTAAGAATTAGGGCTGATCATCAGCCTAAAACCGATCCGAACCTGGCCAAACCGAAAACCAAAATCCCAAAAAATATAAACCGAACCGAAACTAATAAGTTTGGTTCGGTTTTCAGCCGGTTCGGTTCGGTTATGAACCTAAGTGAACCGAAATTAACTGAGCAATTTGATTTTGAGCTTGCAGAAGAGAATTTCGGATTAACAAAAAAAAAATTGCACAGAAGCCACACCAATTAGATTTTGAGCTTGTGGGAGCCTAGGAGGGTGAGCTTGTGCAAACTACAGCACAACAATGGGTAAAAACAGCCACTGCACATTGCACATCAGTGCAAACTTGTGCTGCTAATTTAAAAAATGTATAGAAAGAGAAAAAAAACATCTAAGAAGCTAACAAGTGAAAGTGAAACAAATCGCCAAAAAAAATCAAACATTAAACATGATAAATAAAGATTCTTAATTTGTATTTTGTGCTAAATGAAAATATAAAAAAGATTCAAAAAAAATCGGTTTTTTCCCGGTTTAACTAAACCGAACACAAACCGAACCGAAAATCGAAATTGAAAATTTCCTGAACCGAAAACCTAAACCGAAACACCTCGGTCCGATTTGGTCATCCCTATTAAGAATACCTGAGCTATTGTTATCATATATTGTAATGCTATCTAATCTGAACATGCATTCGCTCTTCAATGTTCTCCAACTGCAATCCAATGGGATCAAACAAGTTTCAGACTGTCAATGAGCAAAATTTAACAACAAGCAGAAAATAAATTCAGCTTAACCGGATGTCAAAAAACACCAATACCATCAACTTGGATAAACAAGCTAAAAACACCAATATATACCATCAATGTCAAAGAAGCCAGTCCCCTTTACAGTGTTAATGCTAGACAAGCTTAGAATCGGTGGTGATCGTTTCTCCCATTTGGTACTCGACATTGCGTTCCGCTCTATAATGCGACAAGTGATCTAGAATGCATTTTTCAATTCATGCACTCAATTGAAGAGCACATATGTTTGAATCCCTAAATTTTCAATTGAAGTCATCGGTTGTGCCGCAAGCCGGTCGATCTGATTTCAACTTACACAAGAAGAGTTAGTAGTTACCTCAAAGACAGGAACATTGCTAGTGAGACACTCGTTGATGGCGATACTCCAGTGCCCAATCAGCCAGATCTCACGGCATAGTCTTTCTCCCTCTCCAAGGTGGCCGAGCTCTATTATGAGGAAACCAAGAATAAAAAAACATTTAGATAAATATAAAAATACAATTGAAACAAAAGGTAAAAGGGTCATCTTAAAAGCCACCCAAAGTAAAATCAAAATCGTCCGCGGATAATCCATCCAACGAGAACTTTCATCCGCATAATTCGTCCCATCCGCGGACGAAACAAGGGAGTACGTGTCAAGCATGCCCTCATCCCACGGGTTGAACACGTGTCGAACAACAAACCCCACGTGGAAAAACATCCATAGACCACCCATCGCTTATAAAAGGGGAGAAAAAATACAAGAAACTGGGGAGGACTCCGGGGGACAGTATAGAAGAGGAGAGCGGACCTGGATCAAATGTTCTGAAAAGGGTAAAAAAGTAGAAAAGAAAAGGGAGAGAAGGAGAGAAAGAACGAAGTATATCTAAAACTCTTATAAGGCAAATGAACCACTCCGCAGAATAGAAACTAACCCATCCGCGGGTAGCTAGCTTTGACTCTTCTTAGCTGTTCAGGGGCCCGAAGTGAGAATCGAGAACTTGTGACCGTCAAGCTCTAAAGTAAGAAAACGGTGACAGGTAAATAGCCGATCCACACCTCATCTGAAGTAACCTCGATAAGGGAGTAATATCTAAGAAAGCCAGAATAAGGTTATTCCCGCGGCACAGGTTGGGCCGTGTCGTTTATTTCGGCACGGGTCAGGTAAGCCCGTTGGGAATGCAGATGGCCCCACAGGACTTATTCCCAGGTCCCACTAAAAATGGAGACCTTTTTTAGTCCGAGTTTCTTCATTGGCGTCGTCTGTGGGAACCCCCTCACGCTAAGGGGTTCCTCTGAAAACTTTCATTTTGAAAAGTCAGGCAAAGACCCCCAGATCTTGAAAGGAATAAGGGGTTCGCGTCTGAATATGAAAATATAAATATAAACATATGAAAATGAGTCTCTGACTTGACAGAATTACAACGCCGAAAGAATGAGTGATAATCAAAGGGTGAAGCAGGAGATCCACTAAGATTAGGAGGCCTCAAGTATGTATGTCCCATTGACACCTTAACCTGATCCAGAGGGTGAAGCAGGAGATCGACACCATAATACTCCTCCGCATCAATATTACAATCAGTACGGTCCAGAAGGAGAGCACATACCTAAGAATTTTTGGTATTATGAAGTCCATCATGAGCAGCCTAATCCCCTTCAGCAAGATCAAACGCAGTATTACTATTATGACCACTGGGGGAAGAACCCGCGTTAGTAGGGGAATATGCATCACGAAGAGCAGCGTGGAAATTTTGATAGATATTACACTACATACAACAACCCAGGCAACATGAACTACGCCTTCTAGGGCCAGGCAATGTCGCACCAAGCACGGCAAAATGATCAGCGGCAGCATGAGAACAAACACCGACGCGGAGAGAGATCCACGGATGTTTCCACCTCCATAAAGTCCGACTCAACAGATAAAAGAGCAGAAGGACAAGCGACCATCTCATCTATTTTCACCAAGGAAATCTGTTCCACGACAGTACCAAAAAGGTGGAAAGATGTGAACCTTATAAAGTATGATGGAACGACTGATCCCGAAGATCATCTCTGCCATTTTACAACCGCGATGGGGATAAATGAATACAACGATGCTATGTTATGCCGAACTTTCCCCTCAACCTTGACGAAAATCGCCCTTACATGGTTCACTAACCTGCCAAAAAACTCTGTAACCAGTTTTACCCAGCTGTCCCACATCTTCACATCCCATTTTGGAAGTGCGCGATCGAGAAAGAAGACTATGCTTGATCTAAATTCGATCAGGCAAGGAGCTGGGGAAACCTTGGGGCACTTTTATACTCGATTCACCAGTGTGGTAGTACAAATCCCCAACTTTAATCATGAGTCGGCAATCATCACACTCGTGGGAAATTTGGCAGAAGGAGATTTCAAGACGTACTTGTTTCGAAAGAAACCAGCCAGTTACGATGATTTGAGGGAACGGGTGTCAAGACAAATCGAAGCTGAGGAGGCAGCCGCGTCCAGCTCAAGAGCAAACACAGGAAATCAGGGGTTTTTTTGGGAAACTCGCCGGAAATTTCAAGAAAGGAGGTTTGGTGCTTCGTCAAGCTACCACGGGAGGAAAACTGGACCCCAACTGGGAGGGGCTGTATATAATCATGAAGGTGATCCAAAAAGGAGCATACAAACTCAACACCCCTGAAGGCATCATTTTAAAACAAAACCTAGAATGCAGATAATCTAAAGAAATATTATGTGTAATAGCCAGGGCTTGTATAGAACGGAAACCTTAGTCGCCCTCACAAAAATTAAATAAAGCGGTTAGAGGGCGCTTTTATTATTTTCCTTCAGATAAGTTCTTGAATAAGACCCAAGTATGCTGGAGCTTGGCTCCGCATCGGGCCTCCGATCGAAGCGATTCTCAGAGATAAGTTCTTAAATAAGACCCAAGTACGATGGAGCTTGGATCCGCGTCGGGCCTCCGATCGAAGCGATTCTCGGAGATAAGTTCTTAAATAAGACCCAAGTACGATGTAGCTTGGCTCCGCGTCGGGCCTCCGATCGAAGCGATTCTCGGAGATAAGTTCTTAAATAAGACCCAAATACGCTGGAGCTTGGATCCGCATCGGGTCTCCGATCGAAGCGATTCTCGGAGATAAGTTCTGAAATAAGACCCAAGTACGTTGGAGCTTGGCTCCGCGTTGGGCTTCCGATCGAAGGGATTCTCGGAGATGTGTTCTTGAATAAGACCCAAGTACGCTGGAGCTTGGCTCCGCGTCGGGCCTCCGATCGAAGCGATTCTCGGAGATAAGTTCTTAAATAAGACCCAAGTACGCTAGAGCTTGGCTCTGCGTCGGGCCTCCGATCGAAGAAATTCTCGGAGATAAGTTCTTAAATAAGACCCAAGTATGTTGGAGCTTGGCTCCGCGTCGGGCCTCCGATCGAAGCAATTCTCGGAGATGTGTTCTTGAATAAGACCCAAGTACGCTGGAGCTTGGCTCCGCGTCGGGCCTCCGATCGAAGCGATTCCCGGAGATAAGTTCCTAAATAAGACCCAAGTACGCTGGAGCTTGGCTCCGCGTCGGGCCTCTGATCGAAGATATTCTCGGAGATAAGTTCCTGAATAAGACCCAAGTACGCTGGAGCTTGGCTCCGCGTCGGGCCTAATATCGAAGCGATTCTCGGAGATAAGTTCTTAAAAAAGACCCAAGTACGCTGGAGCTTGGCTCCGTGTCGGGCCTTCGATGGAAGTAATTCTCGGAGATGAGTTCTTAAATAAGACCCGAGTACGCTGGAGCTTTGCTCCGCGTCGGGCCTCCGATCGAAGCGATTCTCAGAGATGTGTTCTTGAATGAGACCCAAGTACGCTGGAGCTCTGGCTCTGCGTCAGGTCTCTGATCAAAATATTTCAAAAATAATTTTTCATAAGCCCTTTAGAACGCCTGGACTCTTTATTAACATTGAAAATTTCAGCCGTGATCTAACAACTAAACATAAGATGACCAACAGATGACGAAGGTATGCCAGCACATTCAAGCAGTTGTTCGCTTAAAAAACATACAAACATCAGCTTATGCCCACCTGGGCCTAGCTGGGACTAGACGAGTTCTACCTTGACTCAAGCGAAATCCATTCGAATGTGGACCCCCTGATTCTGGAGAAGCCCATTCAACATCCACTTCATCTCCCACAACATCTAAAACATGAACCTCAAAATGATTTCCTCCTTTATGAATAAAGGTCACGGAAGAACCAATGTTAATGTTGTGCGACTTAGCAAAATCGTTCCAACCGCCTCTCAGAAAGGGAACCCCATAGTCACCGCGTATAACTTCCACCGAAAAGTCACAAAGAATCCTAGTTGACAAAATAATGTTCCTAGGGAGATCTGGGCCTAGCTCATCCTCAAAGCGTAGTGGTAAAGACTATCAAAATACAAAGAAAAGAGAATATTGAGAAAAGATAGATTTAAAAGAAGAGAAACTCAGCGAAAAAGAGACTAACCAAGCGGCGAAGTTGCTCAGGAAAACTAATACGCTCAAAAAATGACCAAGCCGGTCGAATAGGGGAAGGCATATTAAAAGGAAAAGATCAAGTTTGAACACCCCACCCCTATGCTCTCCCTTTATATAGGACACTCTGACGGTGCTAACACGCGTCACAGGTTGAGACAGGGGCTCAGTGGGTTCGAAAGGTCATTTGCTAAACCTAACAACTAGCGCACCATGCATGAGATGACAATAAACACTACCATCGAAGAAAAATTCAGAAGACCCGTGAATAGCATATCATGATAAAATAGCATCGAGAAACTAAACCATTCATGTAGCTGGCATGAACAATCTCGAAAAAAAAACCCAGAGCAAAAATCAAAAGTTCGCAATTAATGGGGGTTATAGCCAACATCTCGATTACTCCCACCTAGAAGTAAAGAACTCGCGTCCGAAAAACGACTTAGAAAATAAATCAGTTTGAGCGCTGAAACGCATATTAACAAAACCTCAAACACGTCCGTTGACTAAACAAAATCAATGAACAAGCTCTAAACTTTGCTTTATTAAACTATCATAAGAAACCAATCTCAAAAGCCATTTGAGGCTGGGCCATGGGAAGAAGGATCGTCATGATTAACCTCACGCTCCCCTCCGTGGGGGACCACCACATGAACTTCAAAACGCGCCTCACCCATATGAGTAAAGATCATAGAAGCACCCCTCTCAAAACCGTGCGACTCTACAAAATCTTTCCATCCACGACTGAAGTAGAGAAGACCGCAGTTCTGGCATTAAAAAAGAAAAAACTAGATGGTGAAAATTAAAGAAGATTAACCTACGCTGCTGCAGTTTCCTTCTGTGAGCAAGAAAATACATCAACCTGCTATAATGCCTTTCTTTTTCCTTACGTGGAACAATTTAATTAAGAAATGGCAACGACATTGAGAAGTTTGCTAGCTTCTGGAGAGTCAAGAACCACACCAATGACACTTTGGGGGGCAATTACCCGGTGAAAAACTACACCTTTCAGACACCGTAGATATCTATGGAGTCTCATTCAAGTGAAACGTTACCAAAAAGACTTACTAAAAAACCATTTACTCCAAAAGAAAGCTGCAACTCATGCAAAGTGCTCTCCCAACTCTTTACTTTGCCCAAATATATGAGAAATGTGAAGAGAAAGGAAAATAGAGTTCCTCAATTAAAAAAATAAAAAAAAGCATACCGATATGTTTGACTTCAAAGTAATACTCCATATTATACCTTTTTAATTATACTTCAATACCTTGTTTGCCTTGTAAATGTTTCCGGTAGAACATACACAGATCACCCCCATCTCTTGTAGACATAATGACATCCAAATAAAGTCCCATAATCTGGAAAGTCATAAACTAAAAAAGAGGGGGCATATACTCGATCAATACCTTTACCATGAGGATGCCAAGGTGAAATCATCAACTCCTTCAATCTGATTAGTGATCACAAAATTAAAGAAGACATGTAAGACAAAAATTGTGTTACACAACAAAACAGAACAACTTTCCAAAGTGATGCACTGTAAAACATATGTGGATATTTGGATTATGAATGAGCTTCTGTAATAATTCAGCTATGCTATAATGAATGCATATGCATCAAATAATACAAACAACTAAATAGCAACAACACAAATATTCCCTCCAATTTCCCGCTCAAATCACATAAATAATGACTTTGAGGTTCCCAGGCTAAAACCATCTCAGTCAGGCGACTCCAATAGCCCAAAAAAATGTCAAATATCAATCTGAAGCAAAACCTAAGAATATGAAAAATTCAACCCGCATAAGCACAATCCGGATGGTAATTCGTAGAACATGAACCTAGAAAGGAAGATGTATTACACGCGCAGGATGGTCCACCATGTTGGAGATCACTAAGGTTCCTTCAAAGGTAGTTCCTAAAACCTACACATTCCAGTTCTAGCTAAACAAAAAGAGTCACCCTACAACCTAGTTTCAATAAACCATTACAACTATCCAGATAAGGGGAAAAAAGCATCCGATCTCTCTATAAACATGTGAAGTTTCAGCCAAACCTAATGCAATGAGCGAAGAAAACATAGGTTCCTACCAAATAAAAAGAAACTAACATGCTGAATTTATCAATTCCACCGCTTCAAATTTCGATTCCTTCCATTTGTTAACCAGCAATAAAAAAGAAATGTAACAGAGATCACCTCAAATTTTGAGTACTTTTGACGCCAATGAGAACACGGAGCCTCAGTCGGATGATGAATATAGATCGATCCTTGATTCCATGTCCTCTCTTTTCCTCTTCTTCCTTTCCACTAAAATGAAACCCTAAAAATTAGATCAAACCCTAGAAATACCCTTTTCAGGAAAATCAAACCCTAAAAATTTGAGTAAACCCACTTTCCCTAAATTAAACCGTAACCAAACGCCCTAAAGAGGTTTCAAGAAATTACTTGCTAATGGATGTCGAATAGCTTGTTGGGGAGTATTGACGAAGGCTGAGCGAGCATGGGAATGAGCACCAAGAGTGAAGCGATTACAGGGAGCACAGGGAACGAGTACAAGTGTGAAGAAGACCTTGGCACCGGCGAGGAGGGAGAAGATGGGAGAGGGAGAGAGAAGAACGGAGACCTTGGCACTGGTGAGTACAGGGATTCGACACCGGCGAGTTAGCGGGAGAAGAGGGGAGAGTGAGCGGGAGAGTGAAAATGAAATTGGGGATTCGGGGGATGTGAATCTTCTTATCGATCTGTACATGTATATGTGTATTTTTTATTTGGGTGAAGTTGTTTCGATAATTCGATGTTAGCAACGGAAAAGTTGTTGCCGTGGCAAATTTCAGCTTGCCAACGCCAGATTCTACTCAACAGCCACGGCAACCCTTTGTCGTTGCTACAGGTCGTGGCTAATAATAGCCAAAGTCTATCCAATAGCCACGACAAACACTTTCCGTTGCTACGGGGCATGGCTAATTTGTTTTTTTTTTTTTGTAGTGCAACAAGTTACACGAAGAAGCAACATTCACATTCCTGTCGGATTCATGCCACAGTGGCGACCTCCTCGACAAGGAGAAGGAGTAGATAGGACCACATGACTCACCCCATTCCGAGCAGCACCCAAAAAAAGCTCACCGCCACCATTGCCACTACCACCACTGCATACCAAAAGACATCCCATATATCAGCACTGAAGCAGCTCTCCTCAATCAGCGGTGTCAAGTCTAACAATATTGGCACCCACCTGGTTACCAGCTTCGGAGATGAGGTGGACCTGAAGTTCCAGAAGGGCGATTTGGAGCATCATGCTACTAAGCAGATCCACTCTGACTCCGGAATCCTACTTAGCGGTTGCCAGGCGAACGAACGCCCCTGTACCGTGCACTTAAGTGTGCTCCATCAACTGATATCACCTATCAAAAAAAATATTATACATTAATACGAAAGTATCATAATGATCATGTCATGAATCTTATGTGTCCTATCTAGTAAAAAAATACTTACTCGTGTACCTTTCTTAAGTTTGGGACTGCCCTTATCCATGTACCCAACGACCAGAAAGCATACTTGAATCTCTGTTCATAATCTCTGATAATACATGTTTGGGATCCAGGATTTGATTTCTCAAGCATATAGAATTATGCATACAACTATACAAGCGACCATAGTTTTCCTCTTAGGTTTTGTTAGAGGTGGGGGTGGGTAATGTATATTGAATGGAATATCTAGTAGGAGACGACAATTAAGCGGTTAGAGTTAATAATCTATTGGTTATGATTTAGGTGAAAATCGTATCTTTACTATTAATCTCCCTTCGATTATTGATCACATCCTGTCAATGTTCATATTTGGCATTGTCAAGAAAGATATTCATCCTATTAATGTGATAATATTATGGTATCAAGACATATATTGACAATCCTTTTTGTAAATATGGTTAATAATCCTGAAGATATGATTTACCGTATCTTCAGTGATTCTCTCCCCGATTATTGCTTCTATCATGTCAAAGTTAAAGTACAGTCTTGTCACTATGAACATTAATTCTGTCATTGTGAACAAATAAATTTGTCATCTTGGATATATCTTTAATTTTTAGTTATGGTAGGGATAAAATCGTATCTTTATTCTCTTCCCTATTATAGACTCCATCCTGTCAGTATTAATTATCAGCTTTGTCATAAAGAACTTATATTCTGTTAAAGTGAAATTTTATTCCTGTCAGTATTAATTCTCTTGCTAAGGCAATGTTTTTCATCCGTCGAGTTTTAGTATTTTTAAATTTCTGAGAAAAAAATATAAAAACATTATTTTAATATATATTTCATTTTTATAAATATTTTTTTACTTTTTTTTAATTCATAAATCCCATTTTAAAGATTTTTATATTGAAATTTAAAGGTAAACTCAGTCATTATTTTTTAGCACAAATGACCTATTTTTTAGCACAAATGATCCACCTATTCTATTTTTGCTATTATAAAAAAGCAGATATACTTTTACAAATCGAACACCAAAACGGTGTATTTCTGCAAATCGGCCAACAAAAAATGCTACCATTCAAAACAGACAAAGCCACCCTGTGCGGCCGATTGACTTCACTATGAAAGCCCTAAAGGCTCCCCAACGCTATTGGGTTTGTTGGCCCATTTTCCATCTCAAATCACCTCAACGGGCCACCTCTACTCTCCTCCTTCCCTCTCCCCTCCTGCAATGCAATTGCAATTGTAAGCCCCCCCCCCCCCCCCCTCCGCCTCCAACCCTCAACTTTCACGGTTCCCTCCCTCCCTCGGCCCCTCCCTCGCTGCCTGCTTCCAGCACCTGCAGTTTTCCCTTGCCATGAAGAAATTCAACAAGCTATAGCTGCAACACCCCCGCCTCCAAATGCGTTCCTTAATGGACTTGCGCAGATTATCTTCCTCCGCCAAATCCCCCGCTCTCCTCTTCTCCTCCGTCCGCCGTCCCCGCGGCTGCGTCACCTCCACATCCGCCACCCCCCATCCCCATCCCCATCCCCGACACCAACAGCCCCAACACCCCGATGCCAAGGCAAGAGCCTCTGTTAATCATCCGGAGCCATTCGATCAGAGCGTCGTTAAATGGGTGACCTCAATTCTCGCCAACCCCTCTCTTGATTCCTCCAAATGTAGGGAAATCTTCCCCCTTTTGTCCCCTCCCTTGTTCGATCGGATTCTCTGCGACGCTCAATCTTCTGTTAATCCTAAAACCGCTCTCAAGTTCTTCTCTTTCGGAGCTGAATCCTGTGGATTTGGTTTCGGTGTTCGTTCTTATTGCGTTTTGATTCGTTTGCTTCTTGCTTCCAAGATGGTTGCCCCTTCTAGGTTACTTTTGATTCGTTTGATTGATGGGAAGCTGCCGGTTTCGCTTCGGGAAGATTGGAGTGATAGGCACCTGGAGATTGCAAAAGAAATTGTGGATTTGAATGTGGGGCACAGGGATATGGCTGCCGTTCAGATGTTTGACATGCTTGTTCATGTGTACTGTTCCCAGTTCAAGGGTTTAGGGTTTCATTTAGCCTTTGATGTGTTTAAGTTGATGGCTGAGAGGGGGGTGTTTCCTTCTTTGAGAACCTGCATTTTCCTTTTGAGCTTTCTTGTCAAGGCTGGTGCTTTTGAGAGGAGTTTCGAGGCGTTTGAGCTCATGTGTAGAGGGGTGGTTCCTGATGTTTACTTGTTCAGTATTGCAATTGATGGCCTTTGTAAAGGAGGGAGGATCGCTGATGCGATCTCGTTATTTGATAAGATGGAGAAGATGGGTGTCTCTCCCAATGCTGTGACTTATAACAATTTCTTAAATGGTCTATGCAAGAACGGGGACATGGATGAGGCGTTCCGGTTGAAGGAGAGAATGATGGCAAATGGTGTGAGTCCAACTGTTGTAAGTTACGGCATCATCATTAGTGGACTGATTAGATTGGAGAGGTTTGCAGATGCCAACGGCATTCTAAAAGAAATGTTGGCAAAGGGCCTTGTTCCTAATGATGTTGTCTATAAGATTTTGATTGATGGGTATTGCCAAAATGGAAAAGTCAAGGAAGCATTGATGATTAAAGATCATATGCTATCAAAGGGAATTGTTCCGAGTTCTGCTACTTTTAATTCTCTTATATATGGATTTTGTAAGAGCAATGTGGCCGAGCAAGCTCAGCTCCTTTTGGAAGAGATGATTTTAAGAAAGTTACCTATACATGTCGGAACGTTCAACGCTGTTATTCATTGTCTTTGTCTAAATGTTGGGGTAGTCTCTGCATTATCTCTTGTTAGAAAGATGCTGCCAAGAAATCTATGCCCTAGTCATAATATTCTCACCATGATAATACATACTCTCTGTAAAGAGGGTATGCATTCATTGGCTGTAGATCTTTGGTATGAGCTTGTCGAAAATGGGATCATACCAAATATTATAACCTCGAATGCTTTAATACATGGACTTTGTACGGCTGGTAATATGCAAGAGGCCATGAGGATTCTTAAGGAGATGCTAAGTAGGGATTTGAAGTTAGATAGAATCACATACAACACGCTCATCTTTGGGTGTTGTAAAGAGGGTAATATGGAGGAAGCTTTTAAGTTGAGTAAAGAGATGACCAGTCACAACATTCATCCAGATCATGTTACTTACACTTTCTTGATTCATGGAAAATGTAGAACGGGCAAACTGGAAGAAGCGTTGAGACTTTGGGATGAGGTCAAAGGGAAAGGCTTGATACCTGATGTGCGCACCTACGGGGTGTTAATAGACGGGTTCTGCAAAGCTAACAAAATTTCAGAGGCAGTAGGTCTCTTTAATGAGCTGATTTTGCGTAAGTTGCAGCTGAACCATGTGATCTACAATGTGCTTATTGGAGCGTATTGCCGAGAAGGGAACGTAACAGAAGCCTTTAGACTTCGTGATGAGATGAAGAACAGAGGTATTCTCCCGACATGTGCTACATACACTCTTATTATAGATGGACTAGGTAACATTGGTTGTGTTGAAGAAGCAAGGGCCCTTCTAGATGAAATGTTAAAGGAAGGTCTTAGACCAGACATACACTGTTATACTGCTCTTATTGGAGGTTTCTGTAAGCTTGGTCAGATGGATACGGTGCAGAACATTTTGCAGGAAATGACTTCATGTGGTGTACATCCTAACAAAATCACTTACACAATTATTATTGATGGTTACTGTAAGTTGGGCGATACAGAGAGAGGTAAGGAAATTTTGCAGGAGATGATTAATAATGGAATTGCTCCTGATACGGTCACATACAATGTCTTGACGTATGGATATTCCAAGAAAAATATGGAAGAAGCTTTTCGAGTGACTGATGATATGTTGAAAGAAGGACTTGCTTTAGATGAAGTTACGTATAATACTTTGGTTGATGGGTTACAGAAGCCCATAACAGTAACAAGCTGAGAATAATTATAAGAAGGTTTGCACTTCTCTTTCAGAAACATATGTTTGTTTTATCGTTAACTTGAATTTATAATCTGGTCAGTGTTTTATCCTGTCTTTGCCTTCTGATATTGTAATATACATTCTCACTTTTTTTAATTGTTTTTAAAATTTAAAATATCCACAGTATAGTTGCTCGTATATATGAAGGTGGCAATGGGCCAGATAAATCTTCAGCAGGATTTCCGTCTAGCTTTGTTCAGGTACTTGGAATTTTAATAACCTGTTAATTCTTTAATGCCTGTAAATAGTATCAGCACCCCTCCAAATTATGGCAGTAGCCTGTTGGAACTGAAAAGTATGTAGTTTTCAAAAGGCGCAGGTATATTTTGGCAAATATAATACCTAATTGATTTGAGTTCATTGTTTTAAATTTTGCAATATATAAGGATAATCTGACATCAGTAAGGGGAAGTGTGCTTTTGGAAGTTGATATCGAGAACAAGATATGTCTAAGCTGATAGTAAGAAGTAGCCATGTTTTGGCATCCATGGTTGTAAATTTGTAATTATGATACGGTGGTCATTTGTTGGCTTATTTATGGCTTTCAATGGATCTTTGAATTGATCTATGCTTGCTGTTTTTATTATCGAGTTACTGATGCTGAGTAGGTAATCTGGCGATGCATTCTCATGCTTTTGTGATGCCTATAATCTAAAGAAGAGTTCTTTTTCTCTGGCCAGCTGCCAGCATGAAGAGTAGTTTCTATAATCAGTCATACATTGAACTGCATTATCTCTCTTGAATACTCCATAGTCTGTGTTATTTTTTGATGAGTGAAGATGATGCAAACCCAAATAAGCATCTGCAAAAAAATTGTTGGAAGAAGTACAGAAATACAAATGCAAAAACCTGGTTTATATTCCTCTAAAATATCTCTTTTGCATATTTGGTACTAGTTCTAGAAAGTTCCACTTTAATACCTCTTTTGTAGGCTTATTAATAGCTTGTAGAAAATTCTCATGAAGTATCTCTTTTGTAGGATTATTTTGTACGTAGTATCTAGAATGCCCCCCTATAGATTTGCCAATAGTTTCAAGATTTTGGCTTAGGACTATGTTTTGTCACCTATTAATAGATTAATGGGGCTGTTATGCAATCCATCTAGTGCCAATCAATCAAAACCTCTTTATTGAAGCATCGTTCAATCAAGTTGAGTATGATGCACCTCAGCTTTTGGAAATCCTCTGACCTTATCAGAAGAGCTCTTATTTTGAACAAGTTCAGTTAACCTCCTTTTCAGTCCTATGATCTGTATTTTAAAGCTTGTTAAGTTAATCAGTGAACTGATGAAAACTTCCCCACATAACACATCTGGGTACTAATCCTTCTCCCAGAAGTTTGTTAAACTAATTCAGGCTTACTAAAACATAAACAATATTCCTAACTAAAGTTGATATGTTATTCTTATTCACCTGTTTCTATGCACGTGGTCTCATTTATTGTTTGTGTTCAAGGGAGCTGGGGAGCGAGCTGTTGGCTTCGACAAAGAATGAGCAGCATCATTTGAACAGTAAGGAGCTGTGGTCATGCTGACAACATTGACCAGATGATATACATAGCAGGGTCATCCAGGTGAGAGACATGGAAAATGTTAAAACCTCAATATTAGCATAATCACTTTATCCCCTCAATAGTGCTCTACGTTGTTGTCAAAGTGATTTCGTTATGGCTGCATCTGATACAGGAGCAAGAAGAGTTGCAGTTCCTTATTGTCAATTCAAAGATAATGGTATATGGGCACTCGGTTTCTCATCATGAAATACTCGGTGCCTTGTGAATACCAAGGAACCTCAGCTCGGGGAGGTGCCTCGTCAATCCTACATCTGTGCAGCTTGAGGAGCTTCAAGGTATGCAACCATCCCTGCCATGAACAATCTAATGTATTCAGTGGTATGGCAGCTTAAATGACAGGATTGACAGGCGAAAACCTTTTCCATACGTATATTGGTTGGTGTCGGTGATGATAGAAACCGACAAAAGTAGGAATTCTGTTGATTGTTCATCCACCTTGATAGCGTAGTTGACATTCCATTATAGGACTCAAGGAATCAATTTTTCCTCCCACTAGTGAGATTATAGATAGTTGAGGCTAACATCCCATTGTACATACCACACGAACTGAGATTTTCCCATTGATGAGATGAATAAAGCTATATACTGATGTTTGATGTTCTCTTTACCAACACTAGCGGTGTGTGTGGTCTCATAGGGGGAGACTAGGGAGTATAGCAATTAAGTAGGCCTTGATTTTGGTGGTTTTGAGTTGAGACTTTCGGGGTACAACCGTGTAAGAAGTGTTCTAAATATCGGCTATATCGGGGATATTTAGAATCCGCTACGATATCGGCATATCGGGTGAAAAATATCGGTTAACGCCGATATATCGGGTCAATATCGAGTCAACACCGATATATCGGGTCAATATCGGGGATATTTATAATTGTCAACTTTGATAACGGTTACTTTAGCCTTTATGAATTAAGTTGTTTATTTTGTCAAGTTTATTTGGTAATTTTGCAATTCAGATATTAATTTTTTATGTGTATTTTTACATTTTGAAGTATAAATATAATATTTATAGTTAAAAATTAGTGAAACTGATAAATTCGATATATCCTCGATATATCTTTTTTACTCTAAACCGATACGACCACAATACGCGATATTTAGAACATTTCGCGTAAGTTACAAGAGGGATGCTCATTTAGGCTTTCTGGTGCTGTTGTTATATAAGCAGAGTAGCTTGAGCTCAACTCGTACTCGACTCGATAAAAACTCTGCTCGAGCTTGTTCATTTTCTAAACAATCTGAGTATGAACAAATTTTTAAGCTCGGTTCATAGCTTTACTCGCTCAATTTAAGCTCGAATAACTCGAACTTTGTGAAATTTCTAAAATCTATCTATATAATATCTTAATTTAGAAGACTTTTGATGATGTGTCAAGTACACCTTCTTAATTTAAGGTTTTTTAACTAATCACAATTTTTTCTTATTATTTTTTTTTCTTTTTGATTTCTTCTCTTTCCTACATTTACTTTTTTTTTTCTTTTTTTTTTCCTTTTTTTTTACTCATTTACTAACCATCTACATAATCTATATAATACATTAATTTAGAAGACTTTTGATGATGTGTCAACACCTCATTTTTTTAAAAAGGAAAGAATTCGACAAATCGGACATGTCTAGAGAGTCGAGAGGTCGAAAAGATCGGCAACAGACAAACCGTTATGAAAAGAACTGAAAAATACAAGAAAAGTCAACAAAGACAAAAACACCACGAACAAACTAGAGAGCAAGGTCGAAACTAACAAAGGCGAACAAAGTTGGAACCGGGAAGTGAGCCATCTCTTCTGACAGTTGGTAGAGGCAACGCAGGGGATCCCTAGGGAACAAATGTGGAGACCTCAGATTTGGGTTCGATTGCTAGCGAGCCGTCAGATCTCGATCATGTCCACGACCTCTCACGCGGCGGGAAAAAAAAAAAAAACACAAAGCTCAATAAAATACCACCGCTAGAAACGAACAAGAAGACACTCTAAAAATTCGGGCCAATAATCTTTGTGACAGGATTAAGTGATTAACCCATCATATATAATAAAGATTTTTAATTTTGTAATTTTTGAAAAGAAATTCAGTACTTGTGGATTACAGATATCAATATCAATATCAATATCAATATCTAATACCTAATATCTAATATCTAATATAATACTAAAACAGATGTTGAAGATGCCACTTGACGATTTTCCCTTGAAAATAGGCTTATGTGTCAACTTATCATCAATCATGGTCCCACCATCCTAATTAATTGATTTTTATAAATTAAGTAAATTAGTTATTTACCCAAATTTTTTATTCCAAATTGAATTGATTGTTACTGTTTTTTTGGTGTATATAAATTACCAAAAATATTTTTATTTAAAAATAAAAAAGTCTAGCAGATTTTACACAAAATTATTTATTCAAACTCATCGATTAGTTATTTAATTAGATAAATATTAATAGCTTCTATTAGAAGTCAAATTTTCTTAGATTAATTATTTAAAAAATTAGTTCTACAAAAATATTTAAATTAGGAAAATATATAATATTTATTAATTGTGATTTTGTTAGAGATTTAAATGTCTTTTTGTAGTGGAATTAAATCTTCACCGATTTATCTAATTTAAAGGTAGCTTTGTTACTCTCCCACACTATACTAGAGAGCTCAAGAGTATCAACATGTACTCCATTTCAAATTTCATTTATTTTTTCGTCCTCCTTTCTTCAATTTTTTTTTTACAGTAGGCAAACATTGGGAGCCGTTGCTAATAAAGCAACCTAACTCCCGGATCATCCTGAAGGATGATTTTACAGAGATCCCTATGGTAGGGAATAGAGGCTAAGTTACAAATTACACCTAATTTGGCTATGTAATCCGCAGTATGGTTTGCTTTTCTAAATATATGTCGGATCTCCACTGATAAGAATTCAGCTGTAAGCCTTTGGATTTCTTCAATCTAATGTAGAATTTCCCATCTGGGCGACTGTTCTCTGTTGGCTGCTTTGACCAGAATCTGATTGTCACTTTCCAGAATAATCTTCCTTAGTCCCTTCTGTCTTGCTCTTTGAAGACCTAGAATCATGGCAGAGGCTTCTGTTTGGATTGCTGATCCAACATTAGCTTCTTTGGAAAAAAATATCAATAATATTACCTTCAGAATCACGAATAATTCCCCAGTCTGGCTTTTGCCAGATTGGGTAAAAGAACCATCTACATTAATCTTGTAGATAGTCCTAGGAGGTCTGGTCCATCTGGCTCTGTTTTATCATCTGGATCAGAACAGAGGTGCTGGTCGAATCTTTAGACCTGAAAATTTTGTCATTTCTAACATTCCAAATAGACTGCCATATAAAAGCTAGATCAATAAAGTTAGTGTTAGACGTATTGATTCTATACAGATTTTCACTCAGCGGGCCATGGAGATTAAGGTTGTGGAAATACAGACCTGATTTCTGCTCATATTGGGCTATGACTTCCCTTGTGTAGGTGCGCTTAGTGAATAGATGAGCAGCATCTTCATTTGCATGACCACAAAGAGAGCATTGGCTAGGGACTCTGTTAACATACCTATTAAGTCTGTCAGTCGTTGGAAGACCATCAATCTTGATCTTCCATAGGAGGTTTTTAATGCGAGGGGGGACCTTAAGCTTCCAGATCCAGCTTTGTGAGTTATGATCTTGGGGTTGTGTAGCCAGAATTTTCTTCACCGACCTGGTAGTGAATTTACTTATTGGGTCGGGACTCCAAATCAGGTTGTCTTAAGCCTGCCACTGGGGGATTTTTAATTGCAGAATCTTGTCGATGACTCCTGGGGGGAAGGTCTGTAAAGACCGGGAAATTTTAGAATATTAAATTATTAAAATAGTGATTTATAATCGTTTCAAATTCTAAGATTTGGGAGATTTGAAATTTCTGTCCTTGAGCTATTGGATTTATTCTAAATCCTTCAAAACAAGTTCCGGCATTTATTAATTTGAAATTTAAAATATGTTATACTCTGCTTTTATATACCGAAAATTGGAAAAATAATGTTTGGATTTCATTTATTAAATTCAGATTTGGAAAAATTGAGGAGTATTTTAAACGCGTCGGGATAAGGTCGAGTGAGCGGGTTCTGATTTATATTCCCGGTATTCAACGTTTGGAGTTTTGGGAACATTTTAATTTGTATTCTTTTCCCTTTCTACTTTCAATTAGTCAAAGCTCACCCTTTTTCCCCTTACCTTGCCCATAATGTACAGCCTGCAAATGTTGTTGTTTTGTGCCCCATTTCACATAATAAAGCTATCTCTCTCTCTGCCTCCCACTCTCCCACCAGCGATTCCATCAGGAACCCACAAAAGAGCCCTCTCCCTCTCTCCCGTTTTGTCCTCTGTAGCAGACCAAAACCACCACCATCTGGCCCATGTCTTCCGATGAGCCACACCATCACCTCAACTTGCCTCTGCTGCACTCTCTCCGTTTCGTTTCCGTGAGCAGCGGAAGGTAGCGTCCTCGTCCCTCCTCCTCGTCTCCATGAGCAGCAGCAACAGCATCTCCGTTCCCCCTTCTTCCTCTGCGAGCCACCCCCAGCAGCACCTCCCGACCTACTCGGAGCCCACGACAAGCAGAAGCAGCCGGAAAATAATTCCCCGGAGACCGAGCGCGAGCCGCATCCATCCCCACTTCCGATTCGCAAGGTCGCTTTTCCATTCTCGTTCTCGATTTCGACTAATTACCTCGTAAAAGAGCACCTTTCACTTACTCCTCTCTCTACCAAGGTTTGAAACGAAGATTTCCCTTGACGACGCCGCCGGATCCAACGGATCGAGCACTCCGGCGAACCTTTGAGACCTCTCGGTGAGCTCGCTTCTCCCTCTCCATTCTTGCGTCGCTTCCTTCTTTTCGTGTGGGTGGGGGTCGGGGACATATGTCGGTCAGTTGGGATCGATTCCAGTCGAGAACCGAGCTCCGGCGAGCCTGGGTTTCGCTTCCCTTTTCTCCTCCGTTTCCCGTCGTCCGTGTTCTCCTGGCGAAAGAGGAAGACAGACCCGGTTTTCTTTTCTTTCTTTACCAGGTTGAGCATTTTGGATTTGGGCCTGACCCGAATATCTCAGACGGGTTATATCATTTTGTTGTGGGGTTTCCAGTTGGGAAAGGTAGTGGATCCGGGTATTAGTCCGGGCCGGGTCTTCCCTCTTCTTTCTATTGGTCCAGGTTCTGGGTTTGGGGATCCGGTTTTGAGGTTCCGAGTTGGGCCTTTCTCATTTCGGTTTGGGCTTCTTCCAGGTTACTTATATTGGGTTTTCAGTTGGGTTGTGGGTTGAATTCTTTTTGGATTGTGTTTTATGGGTGTATGCTTATTCAGGTTATTGGTTTTATGAATATTATGTTATGTTATTTTATAAGTATTAATTTAGCATTAAATTATTAGTATGTATTATTCTGGGTTTTGTGATAAATATAATTTCTAAAAATTTAATAAGTATTTTATGCGATATTGGAAATTGTAAAATGATTATTGAATTTGATAAGGTTTTGAAATAAAATGTCGGAACATTTTGATAAGACCAGATTTTGGGTTGACTTAGAAATTTGATATTTCCCCTTGATTTGGACAAGTATGATTTTGAGGTATTGGTTTTAAGTTTTAAATGTTTGATATCGGGATCTTTGTCTTGAATTGATGATGTTGGTTTTGAGAAGGAAATTGGAAGAATGATTTTGGTTGATGTTGATCATATCGGAATGGTTTTGGAAAACGGTTTTACTATCGATGGGTTTTAAGGATGATGAGATCTTGGGTTCGTATGTATAAATGTTGATCTGGTAGCTTACGGAATGGACTTGATGATAGGTGTGTATTGCTTTTGGACTTGCATTTGGGCCCTTGCTTGTATTATCCTGCTGTTCTGCATCTTCAGGTAAGTTCCCTACGGGGCTTACTCAGGTTGGACATTCATGCCTGTTGTTGCATTTTATGTTAGGTGTTGCATATGCATAAAAGCATGCCATGTAGTATCATGTTTAGGTTGCACTAACTGATTGAGCATCTGTTTACTTTATGCGTTTGAAACAGAACGGCCGTTATCTGTGATAGTCCTAGAGTCTTTGCTAGGGTCATAGGGTAGCCCAGCCTCATCGGGTACCCTGAGTCAATCGAGTCATGAACTTCCTCATATTATGCCTGCGGGCTTTATTGTGGAGTGGGTTAGGCATGCGTGCCCCCCGATTATGAATGAATGCATTCACGAGCTGGCCAGTCTCCGCCTATCGGAAGGGGTGGAGGTAGGAGAGGGATATGCCGTTGACATTGTCTTGGGCCCTTTATAGTATTTCTGCACATTATTATGAATTAGGAGCATGCTAGTGTGTTTGACTTTCGTATTGCATTAGAGCATCTTTATTAAGTATAGCACATACTATGTGGCCTCAGCGAGGACTGCCGGTCCCGCATGAGTGGCTCGATCTGACTCCTTTCCCCGTTCTTCTTTAAAGGCATTTCTGCAGATCTTGTTTGCTCCATACTTAGGCGACGGGAAACCCTTGGGCGAACCGAAGAATCTAGCTAATATTCTAACTTGGTATAAATGGTAATCATTCGCTTACGTTTTGGTTTGGATCGGCTCTGTCGTGACACTTTGTATCTTAACTTGTTTCCGCTTTACTTTCATTTAAACTGAATTGCGCGACATAGTCTCAGGACAGGTTAAGGGTACCCAATGGCCCTTCGAGGTTTTTAGGGTTTGAAATCCCTCTTTCTACTAGTCTTGAATGAGTTTAAAACCTCGACCCGTACCTGGATTGCAAGATCCGAACAAGGGTTTTCATCCCTTGAAACGTAACCCGGAAATTATAATTCTGGGCCGTTACAAGGTCTGTCTTAATACATCTTCTTTCCACAGATTCTTGTCACTGATAAGAGATTCAACTATCATGTTAGTATCATTTGTACCTCTGTAGTCTCTAAGGCTGATCGATGGGATCCAGTTGTCTTCCCATACGTTTATAGCCGAACCATTACCAACAACCCAGAGGAGTCCTTCTTCAAATTTTTTCCTTAGGGTGAGAAGCCTTCCCAATTGCCATAAAGCATCTTTTTTGTTGAAGCTCCTTATGCTTTCTTGTTGGAGGTATTTTTCCTTTATGATTTGTACTCATATGCTATTTTCATTTTTGTATATTTTCCAAAGAAGTTTCATTTGAAGGGCGATGTTTAATTCCTCTGCTTTTTTAAGGCATAGTCCTCCAAGCGATTTACTTTTGCAGATGGTATCCCAGCTGATCAGAGGGATGTATTTATCTGCTGGTGATTTATTCCAAAAAAAGTTTTTGTTGATTTGGTCCATTTGGTTAACAACTCCTTTGGGTAGTAGGAAGTTTTGCATTAAGTAGTTTGTTTTGGAGCTTAAGTTTGATTGTATTAGAACAGTTCTGCCTGCTTGAGAAAGGGTGGATGCTTTCCATTTTGAGAGTTATTTTTTCATGTTCTGAATTGCTTCATCAAAAACACTATTTTTGATTCTGTCATTGACAAGAGGGATTCCAAGGTATTTTTCAATAGTTTTTGAGACTGGGATACCCATATGGGCTGCCAAATCCCTTGCCAAATTAGGATTAACATTCTTAGAGCATTGCAGTGAGCTCTTATTGTAGTTTATGGTTAAGCCTGGTAAATTTGAAAAGTTATTTAATATGTTCTGAATTGTATTTAAGCTAGTATGGGCTGCTTTTGCAAATATGATTGTATCATCGGCAAAGGTTAAGAAAGGTATGGAAGTGCCATTTTTAGCCAGTTTAATGCCGATTAAGGCATCCTCAAGAAGTGCTTCCTTATGTAATTCCCTAGATAATCCTTCCATTACTAGAATGAATAGGTAGGGGGCTAGGGGATCACCCTGTCTGATTCCTCTATTAGGTTTAAATTGAGGACCGGGAGTGTTATTGACCAAGACAGAGAAGGAGGTAGTGGTTAAGCATTTCATAACCCAACTAATCCAAGTTTCATGAAAACCAAATTTAAACAGCACTGCCTTAATATAGTTCCAGTTTAATTTATCATAAGCTTTTTCCATATCTAGTTTAAGAGCCATGAGTCCTTTTTTTCTTTTTTGTTTATGGAATGTATGGAAAATCTCGTGAGCTATAAGGGTGTTATCTTGAATTGATCTACCCTCCACAAATGCTCCTTGGAAATGATTGATTAGCTTATGAAGGATTGGCTTCAGGCGGTTTGCGATTATTTTTTAGATAACTTTATAGACAGTATTACAGAGACTAATAGGCCTGTAGTGCTTAATAGTGGTGGGATTTTCAACTTTTGGTATTAATGCTATAAAAGTTTGGTTTAATTCAGATAACATTTGACCTGAGTGGAAGAAAACTTTGACTGCTTTACAACAGGATTGTCCTATGATATTCCAATAGCGTTTATAGAATTCGGGAGGATAGCCATCTGGTCCTGGCGACTTGTCATCTGTCATGCTAAATAGAGTATTTTTTATTTATGTATTAGTAGGTTGAGAGATGCGTTTAACATTTTCCTCAGTTGTTACTTGGGGTTGAATGTTCCAAACATGATTAGCAGAAACATTGGTTTGATTAGATCCTATGAACTTTTCTGACATTTCTTCAGTAATGTGATCTGTTATCAAATCCTGGTCTGTTCAAAGCACATTCTGCTTTGTAGTAAAGGAAGTAGTTGATCTTCTAAAGTTTTTTATTCTAGCTGTAACTTGAAAGTATTTTGTATTTCTATCACCAAGTTGGAGATGTTTAGTTTTAGCTCGTTGTTTCCAAAACTTATAATTGTAATCAAGCAGTCTGTATCTTTTGTGTTCTAATCTTGCCAGTTTGTGACCTTCCGAGGTTGAGATATCACCCCAACGCAATCTGTCTTGGAGGGATTTAATTTGAAGATCTACCTTAGAAAGTTGTTTTGTGATATTATTAGGATTGGCTTTACACCATCTTTTGATGCTTTGTTTCAATAATTTCTGTTTTTTTAAAAGCTTGAAACATAATGAACCTCTTATCTTATAGCTCCAAACTTTTTTTATCATGCTTTCAAGAGCATCATTAGATGTCCAAGCCATTTCGAACCTAAAGGGAGAGCCTTTTCTTTTCGGTTGAGAACCTATTTGGAGAGAGATTGGAGCGTGATCCGAGCTAGAGAATTGGTGGTGTTTGGTACAGAGATTAGGGAACCAGCTTAAAACTTGTTGGTGAGCTAGAATTCTATCTAAACGCTCATAGGTGTAGTTAATCAGCTTTTTGCTCTTCCTCCATGTAAAGGGTGAACCTGAGAAGGGGAGGGTTTGTAATCCAAGCTCTTCTTTAATATTTCGGATTCTTCTAAATCTATTAATGTTAGGAGTGATGCCTCCAACCTTGTCTGTGTCTGCCTCTATATCATTAAGGTCACCAATAATCAGAACTGAAAGCATGTATTTATAGATTAGTTGATACATTTCATGCCAGAATTCATCTTTTTCACCTTCAGCCGAAGGGGCATAGACAAAGAGTAAAAGCATGTCATGTTTTTCAACGGTTATCTTGATCAGAATGGCTCTGTGATGTAGTTCAAGGACAAGACTCATCTCTTCTGCTTTTGCTTTTGTAAGCATCCATATACCGCCTCTGTGTCCAGAAGCTGATACATAGAAGGCCTTATGGAATCTTGAGGTTTTGATTTGATCCTCAGTAGGGCCTTGCACGGATTTTGTTTCTGTTAAGACTAGGATATCAATGTCATTTGAAAATCTAAAGTGATTGATCTCTTGCCACAAGAGTGGCTTTTTAGTACCCCTTACATTCCAATATGCGATATTAATCATACAATTGATTGCCATAGTCGCCAATTTTATTATGAAATTCATAAGGAAGAATACAATGAGGATTACATGTGCTATAAGTTACATTTAGTTGGTAAACCAAATCCTTCTCTGTATGCTTATAGCAGTGAGTTCTGGTAACAGATTCTGCTGTCATGATTGTAGACTCTTTGCCTCGTGTGGTTGTCCTCAGAAAGATTTTGATTCTTTGCCATCTTTTCTGCACCATATAGTTCCAAGCATGGAGATATTGTTTACCTGTATAGTTACTGCTTGCAAGAAAACTGGGAATTAGTGATTCCAATGGGGTGCTTGAAGTTTTTGATGAGTGAAGGGGTTAGATGTATACTTGATTGTTCTTGGGAGTCTTCATTTAGGTACCTTTCCAACTTGCAAAGGGTTTGACTACAAACTTTCCAAGCCAGGAAGAAAAGCACCAGGAAAAAGCAGAACAAAAGAGCATAATGAAGGAAGTAAAAGAAAGGCAAGTAGAGGAGAGCATTCTCCCCTGTCTCCTGCTGCCAAGTCCTGCACTTGGTTAGCTTACAATCATCCTTTGAGATGTAGGATGAGAAACATTGAGACAAGAAGCCACAACAGCGATGGTAAACAATGTGATAAAAATAGACAATAACAGTAGTGTCATTAGTCGCATAGAACACTTGACAAAGAAAGCTTCCAATCGATAAGCTGCCATTCCTAATTCTAATGGGATCCTTTATCAGATTGCGTCCATGTCCTAGAATCATACTGGTAATAGTTTCAAACCAAGCTTTGGTAGACTTACAGCCACAACATAGCCTAGTTTGCAGCATCATCTCACAACAAGGATGAAAATCACTATAAGACACTCAGTAAAAGATAAAATCAACAGTTGCAACATACATAAGAGGTTCCCATCTTTCAGCAGATTGCAAATTAGTTATATTGGTATAACTAATCTTAAAAAAGAAAAACAAATCATAACAAGGATAAATACTAATCTTAAAATTGAAATTCCCTTCATTGCAAAGACAAATACTAGGCATGTAGAAGCAAATAATGACGAAGCTAGCCTTTGTAGATATACACACACATAATAGGAAGTTTAAAGTTTGTTGGGAGCACTTACTTTGTTGAGCAGATCGATTCCTTTCATACCCCAATATAGGCAGCGCTTATGTAACCCTGCCAATGGGACGAGATCCAGGGACCAACCCAGTCAAAGACCGACTCCAAGGGCTTCTACTAGTAGCTGGAGTGAAGAGACTTTTACGCATTCCTCCGTCAGTGTCCACCTGCGTGTCCACCATCGGGAAACTGCAATTGTGAAACATGAGTCTGCAGGCAAAGGTTTTGAAAAAGTTTTGGTATCTAAGTTTTTGTTTGGTAAAAAATGTTTTTGTTGAGAGATTTTGGTTAGAGATTTGAGGGATTGTTTGATCAGATCTGAAGCCTAACACCCGGAAGGCATAGACAGTTCTTGTTTAGCGAGATTTGCCCAAATCGGCGCCCCCGGGCATCGGCGAGGCCATAAGCGGGCTGTCACACCCTTGCGACCTGATGCATGTGCCACAGAGAGGGTGGTGACGGACAATTTGGGGGCTACAAGCCAAGGTTTGAAGCAAATTGTAAGGGGATTTGGTGTTCGGGAATTTAGGGTTAAGATGTTGTTTACTTGAGGATTGGAGATTGAAGGGGTAACATTTAAGAATAGATCTCAGATTGGGAGCCAAAGGCAGCGGCAGCGCCGCACCATGGCCAAGCCACCGGTGAGGGCGGCGCCGAAACAGGAGGAGAAAGAAGGCCAATAGGGGGCGCGTGAAGGGGAATAGGGGTGCGTTCTTTTAAATTTTCGCCAATTGCACATCAAATTACCGACTTTTCATGTCAACATAGCTTTTTGTCTGAAAAAAGCTTGCTGACCCGTCCTCCTTTCTTCATACAATGTCTTTAAAAGAGGACTTTCTCTTCACCTTAACTCGTTTCAAAGAGGAAACCTAAAGTTTGGTTTTGGGGGGGGGGGGGGGCTTCATATTTTCATATTTTATTGAATATCTCATTTCGTGTTTTATTTTAAAGTTAGGTTAACGTCAATTTGTTTAACAAAATTACACAAGCTTAAGTACGTTAACTTCTTTTTTTAGCAAACTTAAGTACGTTAACTAGCTTAAGTATGTTTAAAAATATGTACTTTTAAATATAATATAATATAATCCAAAATATAAACGTTGAGCTACATATTGAATATATTTCGCATGTGTTTCCAATAAAGTTGATTATAAAATAATGAAGTATAAATTTTATATATTTCAAATATATAAAATAATAAAGTTGATTATAGTTGGTATCTCATTTATTATAGTTCACTATATTTCGAATAAAGTACATATTTGTGAATTTTATTAGTTGGTAAATAAATGGTGGAATCCTGGCCATTTCATTTTTTTTTTTTAAATAAGAAAGTTTCAATCTAGTTTATTTATTCACGTACTATTTGTCCGATAGGGTTTTAAGAGATAATAGTACGATTTCCGCGCCATGACGCGTTTTTTAAAACTAAAATATTATATATAAAAATATTATAAAATATTAATTAATGTTAAGATAAAAATCATAAAAAAAACTTTATAATAAATGTATCTTATAATTATCTCAGAAAATTATTATTTTTAAATCTTCTGTAAAGTATAATACATAAATATTGATGTTTTCAATTACTCAGTAATAATAATAACAATACCATTATAACATTGTTTAAAATGTGAATTAAACCCAATACTTAGTGAAATTAAAGAAAAAAGAGAATTAAGGGGGGGGGGGGGGGGAAGAATTAAAGAAAATCAAAGAAAAATGACAAAAAAAATGATTGGTTAAGACTCCTAAAATCCCTCTAAGATTGACACATCATCCTAAACAACTCTTCTAAATTAAGAGTTTATACTTAGTAAAATTAAAGAAAAAAGAGAATTAGAGGGGGGGAGAAAAAAAGGATAATTAAAGAAAATCAAAGAAAAATGACAAAAAAAAAAAATTGTTTAAGACTCCTAAAATGCATCTAAGATTGACACATCATTCTAAAGTTTTCTAAATTAAGAGTTTATATAGATATAGATTATCCCAATAAAATTGTTTGAACATAAATAATGACCGCATTTGAAATCATTATTTACAAATAATCAAATTTACATTTAAATAGTCAATTTCTAGATCTATTTGATCAACTTTTTAATAAATAACTAAATAACATTTTTAACTAACCTAATTTTGTATCATATCTGACTAATATAATTAAGATCTTCTTAAAACTGAATTAGGAAAGTGGTTAGTTTGTACAATTCCCTCTTATTTATTTTCATGTTTATTTGGGAAAAAAGCATATTTGTCTTTTAATTACGGTGTGTGATTCTTCCTACAAAATTATACCAAATCTTGGACCGGATAATTTGAAATGTTAAAAGATAATTCCTTAATTAGAATAAAAAAATATTATTGACAACTCGCATTAAATATTGATCAAATTATAGTTATTTTAAGATTGGTTATTTTAATATAATTTGTTGATTACTTTTAGCTAATCAAAATAAGCGTAAAAACGTTGCAATTTTTTAAATCTATACTCTAAGGGTATATATTTCCTTGGATGAACATTATAATTGAGTTATTTTATCCAATTAAAACTGTAAACACCTGAAACTAGCAGCTAAAATATGATTTTATAACTCAATTAGTTATTGGATTTAAAAAATAAAATAAGTCAATTTGTTAGAGCTACGTGTTTCAGTACATTGTTTTTTTTATTAATTTTTTTGAATTCATTTTTTTAAGGGTAAAATCCACCTATAGTCCCTGAACTTTGATCAAATGTTCAAACGGGTCCCTGAACTTTATTTTTGTTCATTAAAGTCCCTGAACTTTGATACTTTATACATATTTGGTCCCTCTGTTAGTAAATTTGTTAAATATGTGTTAAATAATGATATAGAATCGATGTATTTTGGTATATTAAGGGAATAAGTTAGGTTATACACATGTAATTGTTTGGTATTTGTTTTACTATAGTAAAAAAATTATATTATATTAAAAATATATGTTTTTTAAAAATATTTTTTATAATAAAAAAACTTTCTATTTTCCAACTAAATGGTATAATTTTCCGTTGATATTTTATTTTAAAGTATTTTAATGTCCGAAAATTTCTTATTTAATTAAAAAAATTAAAATGTGTTTTGTTAAAAAAAACTCTACTTTTGCTATAAAAATAAAATTTTATTTGTGTTAACAAAATAAACTCTGTTTTTAATTAAATAAGGACATTTTAGTGATTAAAATACTTTAAAATAAACTATTATTGGAAAATTATAACATTTGGTAAAAAAAATAGAAAGTGTTTTTGATAAAAATATATTTTAAAATATGCTTTGTTATAAGAAAACTCTATTATATATGATGACTTTTGAGAAGAAAAAAGCTTAATTTTTTACTTTAGTAAAACAAATATCGGGCAATTACAATTGTATAACCTAACTCATGTAATTAATACAAAAAATACATTGATTCCATATCATTACTTAACACATATTTAACAAATTTACTAACAGATGGACCAAATGTGTACAAAGTATCAAAGTTAAGGGACTTCAATGAACAAAAATAAAGTTCAGGGACCCGTTTGAACATTTGGTCAAAGTTCAGGGACCATAGCTGGATTTTACCCATTTTGTTAATCAATCGACTTACTAAAAAAATTTAGAAAGCTAAAAAATAATAATTAAAACACACTCTACATGCATGCAATTGTGTCTATCTAGAAATGTGAGACATTGATGTTTTGTCGCGTGTATTATATACTGATATAATATAAGTATTTTTTTTTCAAATTAATATTATTTGGCTATGTCGTTTTTTCATATTGTTATAATATTATTATATATATAATGTAAATAAATTATAATAATTTCTTCTAAAAAAATATAATATATTTAACATATCCCGTGCGTTACGCACGGGTACTATATATACTGGTTATAATACTAAAGGAGAAGTCGTTTACGCCATGTGGCGACTTCTCCTTTAAAGTAGGTTTTTTTTATTTTTTTATTTATGATTTGTTAATTAATTAATTGCAATTTAAATTAATTATATTTATAATAATAATAAATTATCAATTAATTATTTTTAAATGTGCATCCGGTTGTTAGGATTGTTTTTTATTATGATTTGTTAATTAATTAATTGCAATTTAAATTAATTATATTAATAATAATCAATTAATTGTTTTTAAATGTGTATCCGGTTGTTATGATTTTATATGCCGATTAGTTTAATTGATGAAAAATATGCCGGTGTTTTAAAATGATATGCCGAAGATAATCCGATTAGTTTTAGAAATTAAAATATCAATTGATTGTTATCCAGTTGTTATGATTTTTTTTGTTAAGCCAAACGATTTTATCCGGTGGTGATCCCATGGTTTCGCCTCTATATATTAGTTAGTGATCCATATTATGTCGTATGAAAAGTTTTTTCAACCGAGCTACATTAGATTGCCCACAATGTCAAATAATAAAGGTAAGGTGCCCATAGAGAATAATAATAGGAAGCTTCGAAAAAAAGGTGCGTTAAATATTATTTTATTTATCTTCGTTTTTGTGATTCATTAATCACGTTTTTTATTTAGTTTATTTGTTTGTGCGAATTAGCGTCGGATTCGTTATGGAGTTCATTCTGGATTTTAGTTTTCGTTTTGATTGAATTCATTAATCACGTTTTTTATTTAGTTTATTTGTTTGTTATTCGCCTTTGGTCCGATGTACTAATCATATGTGCCCAATCTAGGTGGATTGGCATCTTAAGCTCAACTACAAGCAATACTGGTGGGCGAAGGTCACGATTACGAATTTCAACTGCAGGATGAACTATTTGCAGTGGAACTTGATCGTGCAACATCCCAACTTTGATAACCTAACCCAGATCTTCAACTACAACTATAAGTCATTAATGTCATATGGAACTATAAGTAAGTTATTATTATATCAACACTCTGTTGCAGCCTGTTTGTCTAAGCAATACAAATTTATTTGTTTGTTGACAGACAACACTGCAATGTTATGGGGCATGCAGATCTACAATGATCTTCTCGTGCAAGCTGGGCCATATGGCAATGTATTTTCTGAGCTTCTTTTCGGAAAGGATTCATCTACTTTCAAATTTATTTGTTTGTTATTAATTGATAAGAATTTTTTTTAATTATTATAGGATTTGTTTTTTTTTTTGGTGAAATATAAGATTTGTTAATTAGATTAGATTAATATATGATTTGTTTGTTATTAATTAATAAGATTTTGTTAGTTATTATGGAGTAATTGATAAGAACTAAAACAAATCCACAAAACTTTTTTATACATTTTTTTAATATAAAATGTATTAATTTAAAAAAAACCTCACAAAATTGCGGGCACGAAACTAGTTATTATTATTATAATACTAAAGGAGAAGTCGCCTACGACATGTGGCGGCTTCTCCTTTAATGTAACTTTTTTTTATTTAGGAGATTAATGATTTATGTTAATTATTTGTTAAAATCTAACAAACTTATTTTCTGAATAATAACAAATTTGTTTTAATTTATTTATGTAGATCCTTCCTTATCTAATTTAGAGGATATAATCAAATCTTAACTATTTAATCTTTATTAATATTATAATTAATAATCCTAATTGATTTCGATATCTAGATATTATGGTTAGTTGGTTAAGATATTCAAGGATCCTATTCTTAATAATTATCCTTACCAATTATTTAAATAATCTTATTTAGTTTTAAACATTTTATATTTCTATTTAATCCATTCCATACTCTTGACAATCATTATACGTTTGACGATAATCGGTGAGTCACCTTTCCATTTCTTAAAAACCTCTACTTTGATCATTCAATTGCCTTTCTATCAAATTCTAACCATACTTTTTTGTAATTTTCAATTTTTGTAGGTAGTCAATCCATTGATAAAATGTTACTAACGATTTGAATTTTAAACTTTTACATTTTTTTTCTTTATAATCGATTCTAACCATGTTTTTTTCTCAGGTCGAATGATCTAAAGGAAACTACAAAATTTGAGTTCATGTTATTCACATTTGGAAAAACAAAAGTTCGAAGAGTAGATACGAAGAAAAATATTTGAATATTGTTATACTAGATGAGAAGTTTAGTTTATACTTAACCCTAATGTGTTTTTTCAATCACCTCTTCCAACCTGTTCTCTTTCATCCTGTTCGATCTCTTACCTTTTACAGTTACTTTTGTTAAAATCTCGACCGTGAGTCGTCTATGGTACACCTCCCTCTACTTCTACCGTAGCATCCCGAATGAGAACAGTTTTTGTGACTCGGATAGAGAGTAATAGAAGATGTTTACGAAACCAGAAACAAAGTTTAAAGAGCAAAAATGTACTTATGTAATATTCTATTAAAGTCAGTTTATTGATCAGTTTTGATCATATATCATAGTTGAGATTAAAAAAAGGAAGATATGTCGATATATAACTTAGATTTTGTCTTATATAGGATCAATTGGTAGATGAATATAAAGGTAAGGCTCGTCTCCCATAGATTTCATTTTCAACCGAGCTATCCATGTAACGGCCCGGGATTATGATTCCCGAGTTACGTTTCGAGGGATGAAACCCCTCATTAGGATCTTGCGCCCCGAGTACAGGTTGAAGGTTTGAAACCGAATATTTGTAGTTTAAAGTGGGATTTCGCAGCCAAATCTGGAAGGTCCGTTGGAGACCCCAGGGTAAACCCTTGTACGTGTCCTAAGTCTACAACGCGGGAAATCCTTTATCATGCAAATGACATAAGTTCTGAAAATGATACAATCAGTGCCACGACAGAGCCGGGTCAAAACAAAGTATAAGTAGGGAGAAATCCCAAAAGCATGAATCTGGTGAAGTCAGGTTTCAAGCACTCACTCTCCGCCATATGAATAGACCCCGTCATAACATCACAAAATTAAGCAGTGTATCGGGTACGTGAAACTATATACCACCAAGTCAGGCCAAGAGTCCGCCCGCGGGTCCTCTGACCGCGCTGAGGACATATAATATGCCCTATACCTAGAATAAAGAATGCCTTCATGCAATACTGGAATATTAACCACACTATCATGTTCATAATTCATATGTGTAGAATATTAAGTAAGGCCTTAACAAAGAATATCAAGTGGCATATCCCTCTTCTACCACCCCCTCCCCTTCCAAGTAGAGTAGAGACTGGCCAGTTCGATTCTATATGATCTCAAATCTCATCATCATATCGTACGTGGATCTTGCGAGAAGAAAATAATAATGCTGATAATAGTAAAGGTGTTCCAACGACTCGAATGACTCAGGACGAACCCGATGGGACTAGGTTGTCCTATGACCATAGCAAGGACTCTAGGACTCACAGATAACGATCGTTCTATATTCAAACGCATACAGAATAAGAATGTTAATTCATAAGTGCAATTCCTTAGCATGATACTACATGACATGCTTTTATGCATATGCAGCACCTACATACTATATGACACATCAGGCAGGAGGTACTGGTTACTGAGTAAGCCCCGGAGGACTTACCTGGCTAGAAAATCGGCAACAGAAGAATCCAGCACACAGTAGTCAAAATCACATAGTATCACATAGTACATAATGGAATATACATAAGTCTACATCCAACAATTAAGCACTCAAGCACACCTCAGTCATTAGAACAAGTAACATATTATGAAAGTTATTTCATCGCTCATCAAGACCACATCGTTCTCCATAAATCATTCAACCAATTCCGCATGTTCATATACATCATTTCCGCATATACCTCAACGGTTCATCAAAATCATAAGACATAATTTGTGTGATATAAAATCCTACTAGATCGTCATAATTATTCCACATTTAATCTCATATAATAATTCACCACAAGTCATGCTATTAGTCATACATATCATATTGTTATCATCATGCTAGTTAGTCACCTAACAAGTATAATTCCCAGGTTAGTTCCAAAACCGTTTCAACTCCGAGTCAAATAGTTAAGAATTTCAACCCTTGAAAATACTCGCAAAATTCCTTTTTCAATTTATTTATTAAATCACTTTCCAACCTTGAAATTCTTTTCCAAATTCTTTTTAAATCTCCAAGTCCAAATAATATTATATTTTAAACCCCCAATAATATTTTATTATATCTTAAATACCATTAATTAATTAATTAATTACGAATAAACCCGAACCGAACCGAACCCTTTTAAATCCAACCGAACCAAACCAAACCCACAAACAAAAACCCAACCGGTTAAATAGGGGTGTGCATGATTCGGTCCAAAACGAATTTTTGGGCCGAACCATCACAAACCGAACCTAACCGAGCCGAACCGAAGTTTTTCGGTTCGGCTTTCGGTTCGAGAATTTTCATTTTTCGGTTTCGGTTCGGTTTGTGTTCGGTTTCGGTTCGGTTTGTGTTAAATCGAATTTTTTTTATACATTGTATTTATATATATATTTGTATACTTTATATATACACACACATACTACATACTTACTGTGTACATTTATACAGTGGCGGATCTAATATTTAAAATCTAGGTGAGCGGAAAAATATTTCCTTAAGAGACAATATTAATTTAAACTATGATTTATCAATTACAAGAGTTGTTTAATTATACCATTTGTAATGAAAAGATTGTTAGCCAAAAGAGAGGGTTGTAATTATGGATCAAAAGTTGAAATCATAAGGACATACATAACCAAAATTTATAAGTTAGTCTTTTATGTTCGATTGAACAAGTGAAAATTAGATTACACTACAACAGAAAGGGCTATTAGCGAAGAATTTTTTCCTCGTTGAAAAGTGATATTTCGTCGCTAAATATATTTAGCGAGAAAATATGCTTCCTTTTTAAGTGGTTGGTGAAACATCGTCACAAAAGAGTCTAGTGTGGAAAATGAAATCGTCGCAAATAAAACATTTGGCGACGAAGTCAATATTCGTCGTTGTAAATCATTAGCGAGTATTAAATTCGTCGTAATAGGTCATTATATTTGTCGTGAAAGAAGTCAAAGGATTCCATAATAGTCATTAAAGGTACATGGCGAGAAACTTTAATTACTCGCAAAATTGTATATTTTCTCGTTAATAATGATATCAACTTGGTTCGATATTTTTTCGCGACATATGTTTTTCTCGCTAAAAAATAATAATTTCATCGACAAAAATGTTGAAAGAATCGATAATAGTCGTTAAATATCTTTAGCGATGACATAAAACTCATCGCTAATATAGTAGTTTCCTCGCGAATGGTGGACTATAATTACAAAATTTTGAACATGAAAAGTTAATTGGCGAGGAAATTGTTTGTTACTATAAGTATGCTATCACGATGAAGTTGAATCTATCGCTATAGGAATCGTTTTAGCGATGAAATGTATTTCATCAAATAATATATGATAATGCGGGAAAAAAATCCTCACTAAAAAACATTCAATAGCGAGATAATATATTTTTCATCGTTATATATATCAATGAAGCGACAAAAAAATCTCTCGTTGAAGGCAATTATCATTGACCATGTCATTTTATCAGTATAGAAAATGTATTTTTTTTTGATGAAATGACTTTTCTCCCGTAATGTAGGTTATGACGAAAAAATATCTTCATCGATGCAAATATTCAAGAACATACAAATTAAAAACAAAATGAATATTTTAATATAAATGCAATAGAAATATATATGGGAAAACATAATATTATATGTTCTAAATCGATCGGCCTAAAAGTGGTAAATCAAAGAAATAAAATCCAAGATAAAAATCTTATTAAATAGGCAGTTCTAGGGGAAAATATACTAAACATTAGCCATTTGGTCTTTGAATTGGGCCATGAATTCTTCGAACTTTGCAGAAATTTCCTTTAGAGCCTTTATCTCTTGACTCTGAGCTTGAATTGTATCTTCTAGCTCTTGGTTCTTCTCATGGACCTCGTGAATTGCAGATTTGGAAAATCTTGTGGTGGTAGGTTGAGGTCCAAAACCAGAACCTTTGATGTAGCCTGACTTTGTCCCGAGAACTTTTTCGACGATCTCTTCCGCAGTCATAGAGCAAGTTCCATCTTCATTAGTTGCCTCAGAACGCATCAACTCCATTTCATCCTATAAATGATTGATGCATTCAAATTCATATCAAACTTTAAAATACGTACATAGACAAATTTTCAAAACAAGGAAAATAATTTGCATCAAATCTTATCAGAACTAACTTCAACTTTTGATTATCAGCGCCACAAAGAATTGAACATAAGGGTCATAGTTAGCATCTTAATTTCCATATATGAGCATTATCTACTAATTCTTGGCAATATAAAGAGTTCTTTTTGATGAATAGAATAGACAAATTGTACCTCATTTTAATTTTATTTCATCAAACTCTACAAATATCATTTCTTTTTGTTCTAATAGAATAAACAAAATGAATACATACCCATTTCTCTTTTGCTCCCAAATCCCAACCTTTATGGTTGCTCTTATATTGAATTGCAAAGTGGTCAATTGCATCTAGTGGCAAACCTGTAGTTGGTGCCTACAACATAACAAAAAATTATAATAAGGAAAAAATATGTACTTTAATCCTAACTCAAACAGATCATTGTGTTTAGAATGGTTTGATTAATGTGTAAAATAATTTGTAATAACAATATGAAAAAAAAATGTTTACGATATAAGAAGAAGGTATTCACAAGAATATAACTTACCGTAGATTCTACATGTAAGAGAAAAGAACGAGACCCGGCCTTGTGATGATACTGTAATTTTGATCTATTGATAATATTTTGTTCTGACCTTTTCTGCAGGTAAGTAAAACAAAGTTAGATGAGTCATAAGGTGAACTGCAATAAGAAAGTCATATAAATAGACTCACACATAGTTTCCTATAAATACCTGAAATTCTTCACTTGAGAAATAATTACACAGATACTCCCACTCCACCGCAGTCTTCACCTCACTAGGTTTATTCTTTTTGGCTTCCTCAACATTTGGGAAATTCTGAAATTTCTTTTTCAGTTGGGTACGAAAGTTGCTGAATGCTACTCCAAACGAGTGGTGCACGTATCTCTTAACCCAGGGAAGCGACAAGTCAATGTCAAACCTATTCTGAAATAGGAGCAAAGTTTCAATAAAAAGACTTCAAGTGATATATAATACAATTTGTTATCTAACAAAGGATATAAGTTATAAAATAGGAAAACTAACTATATATATCATGACAATGTACCATTTTCATTTGCATATTTTTAAAGGGAATTATTGAAAAAATAATACTTTAAATTATAGTACTCACAGTCAATCTTTTGTCCAAGACCGCTTTAACTTCAGGAGTAACCTTACTCCACTTTTCGACATTAAGGGGTATATGGTTCCTGGCGATGAATCCAATCTCAGATGAAAACATCCTTGCATATTTCCCGCTTGGTCTACCATCTTTCAATTTCAGTGTGACAGGTATTTTAGTACCAAGCTGCGCAAAGACCTTCTCTGCCTTCACTCCTCGACTCTTCCCACGCACATTTTTTTTTTTGTTCTAATGCAAACAAATATGTGCTTTAATAAATATGTACATTTAAAAGTTATAAATGAAGTGAAACATTTATTAATTTAAATTAACATATACCAGTAGCAACTGCAGATTCCTCGGTACCAGCTGCAATGGAAATATCATTGATGGTCAAAGAAACCAGTATATTCATAAATATGTACATTTAATATAAAAGTTATAAATTAAAGTGATAAATATAATAATTTAAAGTAACATATACCAGCAACAGTAGATGATGTTTCAACACTATCTGGTGAAGAATTATCGTTGATCGCCATCTCCACACGTGTGTCTTCAGTCCCTTCAGGGTTTGAAGGTTGGGTGTCAACTTGAACATTCATAGATGGATCTGTAATATTTCCAAAAAAAATAGATGGATCTATAATAGACATTTTGGGTTTATTTAATCGTAATAATCCAATATAATAGCTTAAAAAGGATAAACATTAATAATATATACTTTTTACAAGAAAAAAGATAAAGGCGAAGGATTGAGAATCCTTACTTTCAATTATTCCATCCGATCTTGGGAGATGTACAGGTTCAGGTGCGCTGATGCGTGTTCTTTTTGGCACAACAACATCTGTATATGCCAATAAAGTTTAGTAGTCAATGAGTACATAGTGCGAAGTGTGGGTAAATAGATAAATAAATAAATATATATATATCTAATTATATAAATGCCCGAGTTTCTAAAGTGAATAATTGATATATGATGCGTACTAGCAATGGCCTTAGTTGTATTGGCCACGAAATGATGCGAGCGTTTTTTGTTTCCATGGGTGTTAGATTGTTTGTCCATGGCCTTTTGTGCAGATTTGCTCTTAGATTGAGATCTTGTTCCTTCCATGAGTCTAGAAAAACATAAAATAAAATAGTGAACATAACTAAGAGAATTCAAAATGTATTGAACATTTTTCACAAGTAAAATATAAGTTGATACATTCAAGGACTTTGTGTGTAGAAATTCAATTGCTATTTGAGTACTGTATTTGGCTTATTGCTCACATAAAAACAACAGCTACAGTTTACCAGCATAGGAAACCAACATGCAATCAAGCCAAAAAAATATGGAAATCATACAATGAAAGTTGACAGCCTGAAACCTGCATCACTAGTCCCTCAGAGTAAATTCCGAGACTCCCCCGAAATTGAACATAAAAAACCGAAGAATGAATGAATAAAACTACAGTAAGTAAGATCCATCATCACAACCACAACCCACGTAGGTATATTAGCAACACTCAACAATGATTATTTGAAAGGAAAAGAATAAAAATAAAAACAAAAGTTGTCAGATACATAATTGTATCCGCAAAAATGGAGACAAACTCGTGATTTGTGTGAATTGAATAAGGGAGGGGGTGCATTATAAGTTGTGGAATCAGAAGCCAAGGATAATCAAGAGGGTGTTGTGGAATAAGAATCATCTTCCATATTCCAACTCTAATCAATAATTATACATGTTTCCTGATAAATTTTTTTCTCATTTAGTCAATGATCACATTATCAAACAAAAAATGATTTATTCTCTCTCAAAAAAAATTGAACAGATAAATAGGGAAAAGAAAAAGAAGAATAAGAAAATGAAACATGAAAAAAAAGACACAAGTAATGTAGATGATGACAGAGTTTCGGAGAGAGAGTTGTTGAAAGATATATCTTGAAAGATATATCTTGAATTTCTGATTCTTATCAGCTGCTAAGATTTGCTAGGAAAACCTGCATCTTATGTGTTGTATAGAAAGGAGCTACTCACATACAAAATCACAATACATAGTCACATCAAAAGGTAAGCAACAGCCTGAGATATTATTTGGAGTTAATTCCACAAAACTCATAGTGGATTCTTACTAGTTGAAAGAAAGATATATTTAACATTCATACCACACAAGATGAGTAAGACAATCCCTATTGGCTCCCACCCACTTGGATTTAAACCCATCAACCCTTGTCCTCAATATTTGATCAAATAAAATAATCATAAGTTCATAATGAATACTATATAAGATCTAAAACTTCTCGTTTGGCACATGAGATTGTTCTTGCAATATTTACCAATAAAGTACTCTTATAAAATTGATTATTGCCCAAGCAGATATATGGCATTTTGGGATGAATTAATTGGTCCATTTGAAATGGGCAGTCCGTCATATTTTGCATCTCCCTCTCTCTCGACTGTCAGGGGCCTCTCGTTCAATTGCCCTTTGACACAAACTTATCTCTCTAATTTCTCACTTAGATTCAGAATCTGGGTGGTTGTGGTCTTGCGTTGGCCCTTATTTCTTGAGAAAAAGACACTAAACCTGACTTCACTATTCCCCCGTTTCCCCTCTTCAGAGACACTAAGCCAGATATCAACAGCAATTTCTGCAACCAGATACCTCGAAGAGACAGAACATGCGGAATTCAACTAATGTAAACACAAGAGCACTTATGGAAGACAATTGCTATAGCCTCAATCCAATCGCATACAAACACAACAAAGGGAGAGGAACTGTACCTGAATGTGGTTGAATCTGACCACTAGACGACTCTGAAGTGCAAAACTTTTCGAAAATCACTGGCTTTGGCGTTGGATGAGAGGCATCTTCAATGGGTTCTCGATTGCCACCGGTACACTGTCACAATTGAAATCTGGGAATAGGGTTTGTGAGAGAGGGCATATATTAGAGGCGTATTTAGGCGGTAGAATAAAAAGGATTTGCCGCCCTTAACACCCAAATCTTTGTAAAGGAGGAATTTTCCGTAAAGTAAGTGATTTTTTCATGATTTTTTTTTATAACTTCTTGAATTATTTCAATTTATATAAAGTTAAAAAATGTAAATTTAAGGTATAAAATTAAACGTAATATTCCTTTATCAATTACATATCCGGTTATACACCCTAATAAAAAAAAACTAATAAAAAAAAACATATCTGGTTATATATAAAATGTAAAAGTCTATTATGTACTAGTGTTTTGATAGTTATATAAAATTTGTACATAATAATATATTAATTTATTATGAAGTTTTTATTATTAATAATTTATTATTGAACAACAAATTTTAACACAAATATATTATAATTCTTATGGAAAACTTTAATTGATTAAATATTAAAACTGTGTAGTTTTCTAATGTCATATAATTCATATGATATTTATATATATTATACTAGTTTAAGTCTCGTTCGGTACACATAAATATAATATTTTAAAATTATATATGTTATTATTAAAATTCTATTAAAAATATGCAAATAAACATAAATTTTAAATTATAATGCGACAATTAGAGAAATGATCGTCAACCAATCTACCAAATGATATGTAATTAATGTTCACTTTTACGATTTAAATTGAAATTTTATTTATTAATTATATTGTTAATGAAAAACATATAGTTTTGGTAAAGTTGTTGAATTAATGTTCACTTTTACTATATCAATAAATTATATATAATCTATATCTATATCAATTCAATATATAATACTAAAACACAGACATGATAAGCATAGAGTCATTTATATCAACATATAGTTTTTTTTTTAACTTGTTTGAATTTATTTTTAATATAAATTTTCAATCTCATATCTTAAGTGATTACAAAATATATTATTTTACTTTATTTTTGTAAATATAAGGGTAGAGTAATTTATACATCCTTTGTTAATTAAAACTTGTCGTTTACTATTCATGAACGCTTTTTTATAATGATAAAAACTATATAAAATATTAAATTTTTTTAAAATTTGTTTTTTATAAATTTATACTTACTAGTAATAAGTATGAAATTATTTCAATTTTTTTTTAAAAAAGTTAGTATTTTATATAGTTTTTAACACATAAAAAATGTGCGTGAATAGTAAAACGTCATGTTTTAATTAACAGAGGAAGTATCACTTATATGCAAATTGGTATTTAAAATTGACAACGATATCGGACATTTTGGTATTTAAAAAGACTCTGGTGCCAAATTGGTATTTAAAACTGCACCGATGGACAAATTGATATTTTTTCTGTTCGGAATTTTGGTTTTCATGCGCGTGTCTCCTACGCGTATACTGGACCATTTTTGTTTAGCTTGGACCGGTTTCTTTCTCCTAATAAAATATCTAAATCCCTATTTAATCGGAGAGTTACGCGCATGAAAACCGAATTTCCGATCAGAAAAAATACTAATTTGTCCATCGGTTCCATTTTAAATACCAATTTGACATCGGAGTCTTTTTAAATACTCATATATCTAACCTCGTCAATTTTAAATACCAATATGGTATTTTGGCCAAAAAAAAATTAAAATAAATCAATTTCTTCATTTAAGATCCCCCATATAACTCAATGTTTTATGGTGAAATACAATTTATTCAAAAAATGTGAAAACGTTATTTAATCCAAACGTATCAATCTAATTAGTTATTAAATCAATCTAACAAATTTACCATAAAATTATTAAAATATAATTAGTTATTCAAAGTAAACTCGTGCTACGCAAGGGTTTACTTTTTAAAAATTTTAATAAAATTTGATATTATATATTCCATATAAACAATCATATTAATTTATATAGTTTTACTTAATTATAATTTCTATTTTATTTTAATATTAGTTTAATACATCTTATCTTAGATATATAAAAGGGAGGGTTGAAGCAAGCATGTCAAAAGTTGAGTTACCATTATGCCCTTAACTTTTGTCATTGTGCAGTTATAATTACAAAATTGCCACCGTCTTTTCCATGTCCAAACTATCGTCGTCTCTTTTACCTTGGCACCGCACCATGTCTCTGTCAGAACCATCTCTCTCGGTACCGTCTCCCGCTCCGATGTTGTTGGCTCCTCCCCGGTGTGGCGGCGATGAAGACCCCACTTGGCTGTTCCTCCACAGCTAGCGGCCACTGCAGAAACCTTGACGCTGCCCCATATCTCTCACATATCCATCTCTCTCGGCACCGCACCCCATTCCGACGATGTTGGCTCCTCCCCAGAATGGCAGCGACGGCGTCCCCACTTGGCTCTTCATCCATAGCTAGCGGATACTACTGACTCATTTCTCTTGCCCGTCGCTGCCTGCAGCCTTGAAGTGAAATCCCAAATATTCTTCCTAAATTCGAAATCGTCTTTGAATTGACAAGGTTAGGTTTTTTTTGTTTTTTTTTTGCCTTATTGCTTATACTTTGTGAAATTTAATTAGGGATTGTGATTTAGAGAATAAATTTTGTGAAATTTTGATTATGATTTGTTAATTTGTGAATTGAATTTAGCACCCATCTCTTGTAGCAATGTGATTTGCGCTTCAAGGCAAGATGCTGACAAGGCCGTTGACGCTTTCCATAATAAGAAGACTCTCCCAGGGGTAGGTTCTACTGTTTTCCTTGTCCGTTTGATCTCGTCCAGTTTTCTCAACTGCTGTTTCACAAGCTGATTGAGCTTTGATTTGATAGATTAGCTTGCATGTCTGTCATTTGCATCGCTCTTGAGTTAGGGAATGTATAATTGGGGTTAGTTATAGATGTATGGGGGCACATTTCAAGCAAGGAGCTGCTGTTTTGGGTGGGCCTAGGGAAAAGGCAGTTTCTGGTGTGAGAACTAGAACCAAGCTCATTATAGATTTGGAAGATTTGCATTTGCAGCTTTTATGGATATCTTTAGTAGCTTCAAGTCTTCAACTTTCTTTCTGTTCTGCTGAACTTTATTTTAGATGCATTGATGCTAGATAAATTATTTACCTTCGGTGAATTCAGGGTGTCCTTCACTTTGTTTTTGGTTGCCTCGAGATGGTCTAGTGGTCAGGAAATTGAACTCTGAAACCAGTAGCCCGAGATGGTCTAATGATTGGGTGGGGCATCTTTGGTTTAACTTGTTTTTGGGGAATAACAATGCCGTGCTAGTATTTACGTTCACTTTACATTTTGGCCATTATTTTGACTGAACTTCCTGTTCAAGAATTTGGAAATTCTTGAACAGTGATACATATGTAAACATTTGGGACTTGGTATTTATCTGGGAATGGCAGTACAAGTTGATGCTGCGTTTAGATATTAAAGTGACTTGATTATGTTTTGTAGAGAATAAGAGAAACTGGAGAAGGAATTCGATTAACTTTCAAGTGGCGTCCTATGCCCAGCTGTGGTAAACACAGATGCAATGATATGATAGTTCAGGATTTATATCAAGGAAGGTCAGAACTAAGACATGGTAATGAATAGCATGTTAGCTATTTATTCAAGATTCAAAGGGCAGCCTTCTGAGATCAGTCTTTCGAGAATAGTGCTCTATGGTCTGTTTCGAGGTGGTTCTCCGACTGCTAGGTTGTCACGAACTTCAAGGGTATGCAATTCATCTTGTGTAATGTGATATGTAGTATCACAACATATCCCTATATACAGATGATAGGCTGAGTTATCTTAGTCAAAACTTATGATTGGTGTGCCCATTTATATTCTTCCTTTCCTATAATACTTGCTAAATATTTCTTAATTTTATCAGACTATGAACTCTCCAAACTGTAGGCAGACCCTATCTAGAATTCTAGAGTCATTTGCCCTTGGTCCAGGGATAATTTGAAACAGATAATATCATTACTCTAGAGTCATTTGCCCTTACTAATTGTTGATAGAAAGTTGAAAAGTTGAGCCTATGTGCTAATTTGGTGGAAAATTCACTGTTATATTTTAGCTAATGGCTGGTCCCTTGTATACAGTGGAATGCTTGTACAGGATCCACGTAAAGCTCATGATGATGATGATCTTTTCGATAACGCTAGGCAACTTGGAACCATGGAAGGACTAGCTAATGCTTTCCAACCTTCTTCAAGTTCAAGCTTTGTTGCAATTTCTGTTCTCCGTGTAACCGTGGTAGCATCTCTAGAGGCTAACAAGCTGGTGGCAGGAAGCTGCTGCGATGTCTGGAGCTCACAATATCCATATCCATCACGCTCTGGTCAGAACTTTTCCGTCTGATTCAGTCGTCTCTCGCTTCATGTGGTACTTCCTCTCCTCTCTCTTGCCTGCTGGTGCATTTTTTTCCCTCAATACTACATATTTGCGTTGAAATGCATATGGAATCAAAGATAAGTAGAGTAGTAGACAACGTATGATCTAAAATATGTGAATTCGTTGATAACAATTAGATTTGATTTCAGTTGTGACGATTGCTATGCTCATTACAGTATTTTGCGATTTTTTGTCTGTATATCTGTGTGTTTATGTATCTGAGGTAAATATTCAGTAGTTCTACTCTTCCATTGAACAAAATCATTATCAAAGAAGGAGAAATTATATCAAATATGTTCACGGATGCCTTGAATTTAGTTCTAGATCTTGGGTTTCGTTGGACTTGTGTGTTAAAACCTTGTATGCAAACAACTATATTTGGCCAAATGGAGCTTTTGTATCCGAAATTTTGAGTAAATAGTTAAGATTGGACAAGGCATGTAAGTAGCCATGAATGATAAGTAAAAGATAAGCAAAATGGGTTCACTATGGACGATGGTTCCTTGCATATGTTAGATGATCCTACAAATGCATCATTCTTGGAGGTAATGGCTCTCAATTCTATTTCTGCTGTAATTTGGTGATGTCTAACAATAATATAGAATTCTTGATATTAGACTTAACATTCATTAGTAGTATTCGGCTAGATCAGCTTACTACCCAGCCTTTTTCTTATGGTTAAAGTCGCCAGGTGGATCTAGACAAGCATGATACTTTTGGATTCATGCTTTAACTGATCTGCACAGTGATGAGAGCCCACAAGTTTCAGAAAACAATCATCTAGGTATATATGGTCTCTTCCTGAGGCTCCTTCTGAAATGTGCATATATCTGGCTGGAATTATCATCATGTCAATGTTTTGTGGTTGAAATAACAAAGTCTATTATGCCAATTTTTCAAAGCCTATTAGCTCAAATGGTAGAGCGACGTGCTCATGCACAAAGATGCAAGTTCGAATCTTGCATAGGCTAATCTATATTTAATTGAAATTGCTTGCGCAAAGTAATAAACAATTGGCTGATTTGATATGCCAAAACAAAAACAGCAAATGCTACAAAAAAAAAACCATATCAAATGCCAACACATCCAGCAAATATTAACATATATGGCAATGTCAGGAAAAAAATCAAACTGTTAAAAAATATCCAAAATAGACGGTAAACAACTAAAATCTATAATAATAGGCCAAAAAATCTATAACAGAAATTTAGAAAACTCAGCTAACAACTATGAAAACCACTAAATAAATACTAGTAACAAACAACCCAAACACATATTTAATCACTATAATATTCATCGGATGCACTTTCTTTCTCACTATCCTCATAAGCATTATCATTGTCTTCCTCGTCATCACTTGGGACATCGTTGATGGTGCTATCCCTTATGATTCTATCCATGTCTGTATCAATTATTTCAGGCTCAACATCTTGCTGATGCAGCTGAGGATTTTCCAGATCTTCCTCTGCAACCACCCACTGAACTTCATTGAACTCATCTTGTTGAGTGACTCTACCACTACCCATTGGCTCAAAATCATCCACAACCACCTCTGCGCTTTCTTCTTCAACATCCACCTCTGGGACATCCCACACATTTCGCATTTGCACTTTTTGGACAACTTTCCACCCATGCTTCAACTTTGGATCCTCAACATAAAACACTTGTTGTGCTTCATTTGCTAGTATATATGGTTCATTCTCGTACCATTGAGAGTCTGTATTAATGCTCAGAAGATTATAATCTCGTTGTATTCTTTTATTGACGTTTCTCCCTTTCTCATTTGTGTTGTACCACTTGCACTTGAATAGATAAACATCATGCATATCAATATAGCTCAATTTGACAATACTAAAAAAAACGCCATAGTAATCATATGTTCCTCCATTATAAACTCCAGCGACATAAACCCCACTATTTTGAGTACTGCGTCGATCATCAAGCTCTGTTGTGTGATATCTACATCCATTGACAACACAACCAGTATATGTGTGGATGCAGCTATCGGGTTTCCATGACAAACAATAAAGTGCATCAGTTGACGAAACTTCTCCACTCTGGATTAAGTTACTCATCTACAAAGATAATTTAAAAAATCAAATTAATACATTAACATAGATTAAACAAAACCAAATAATCCACGCATACCCTAAATACTGATAGATTAGTACATACTCTTTGGCGAAACCAATTCGGAAATTCCTCTTTCTGTCTAGTAAATAAATTATCATCATCGGTTATTTGTTTCAACTCATCCTCATGTTCCCTGCAAGTGATTAAACACAATAAATAAAATAAAGTTGTATTATCAAAATATAAAATTCTTCAATATAAACCACTCGTACTTAAACTCACTTACTTCATATATGGTTGGACTTCATCGCAATTATTGAGCACGTACCAGTGAGCTTTATCTAAATCATCTTGATCAATCGCTACGAATTTCTTCCCGCTGAATGGACGAACCCTTTGGGAAAAAACCGACAAGCCACCTTCATGTTCAATTTGAAGATCATCATTACGCTCCACTTGATTGAAACGTGTCTCAACTCCGCGAAAATACATCGAGCAAAATGTAATTGCCTCGTTCACAACATATGTTTCAGCAATTGAACCTTCCGGCCGAGCTTTGTTTGACACGTATTTTTTGTAAGTCCCCAAATATCTTTCAATGGGATACATCCACCTATACGAGACAAGCCCGCCTAGAATAGCCTCCCTAGGTAAATGTACGGATAGGTGAGGCATCACATCGAAAAACGCCGCTGGGAAAATTCTCTCCAGTTTACAGAGTATCAAAACTATCTCAGTATTCAACCTTTCTAGTTCTGACACTTTTAAGGTCTTTGCACACATCTTTGTCCAAGAAAGGTCGTATACCCACAGGGATAAGGCGTTGCAATAGAACATGCCAGTCATGACTCTTAAGTCCAGATATCTTCCCGTCAACAATGCTCACATTTTTTGAAATATTTGCAGCATGCCCATCAGGGTATTTAACACTCTTAAAAAAGTTAGCAAGAAGTCGTCGATGCTCGACTTTCAGTGTGTACCTAGCAGGAGGCTTCTTTAGCTGATTGCCATGTTGCTTCAGATGCAGTTCTTTCTTTATGTTCATATCTGCAAGGTCTAAACGAGCTTTGTGCGTATCTTTTGTCTTGCCCTGAATATCCAGCAATGTTCCTACAAGACTTTCACCGACATTCTTCTCACAATGCATCACATCAATATTATGCTGTAAATCCAACTTTGACCAGTACGGTAACTCCCAGAAAATGCTTTTTCTACTCCAGTTCAATTCGCAGGGCTGCCGTTTTCTTTTCAAATCTGGATTACATGGAGATTTACCTGGTTTGCCTTTATGAACTTGATCTAACTGCTTTAACTTATCCTCACCAGAAAAAAATCCTTGGAGGTGCCCTATGTTCAACCTTTCCATTATATTCCTTACTCCTTCTCCACACGTGATTTTCTGGTAAAAAACGTCTATGACCCATATAGCATAGTTTTCCTCTCAGCCAATCTGAAGTTACGTCTTCATTGCATACTGGGCAAGCTAAATACCCCTTCGTGCTCCAACCTGATAAATTCCCATAAGCCGGAAAATCATTTATAGTCCAAAGGACACATGCTCTCAGGGTAAATCGTTGATTGGTAGAAACATCAAAAGCATCAACACCAACTTCCCATAATTCCTTTAGCTCGTCTATTAAAGGATGAAGATATACATCGATATCCTTCCCAGGTGCCCGGGGACCAGGAATCAACAATGACATCATGGAAAAAATCCCTTTCATGCACTTCCATGGAGGAAGGTTATAAGGCACCAAAATCACGGGCCACATACTGTAACTGGTGCTCATGTTCCCAAATGGATTGAACCCATCTGTAGCGAGCCCCAACCTGACATTTCTGTACTCCCTAGAAAAATCGGGATACTCTAAGTCAAAAGTCTTCCACTGTTCAGCATCGGCAGGGTGTCTAAGGCAACCTTCTTCAGACTGACGTTTCAATTTATGCCATTTCATATCTGTAGCTGTATGTCTAGACATATATAGTCGCTTCAGTCTGTCCTTTAATGGAAAATAACGCAATACCTTCTGTGGGATTTTGTTGCCTTTTCCTTCTTTCGACATGTATCTAGGCTCATGACACACAGGACATTCTTCAAGCTTTGCATTCTCTTTCCAAAACAATGCACAATCATGCTTACACGCATGTATACATTCATACCCCATGCCTAAATCACGCAATATTTTCTTGGCTTCGTAAAAGGATGAAGGGATAACTGCCCCTTCTGGGTGAGAATCTTTCAATATTTTCAATAAAGAATTGAAACTTTTATTGCTCCAGCGACCTAGTACTTTTGTGTGCATGAGTTTTAAAATAAAACTCAATGCAGTGAACTTTTTGCAACCCGGATACAACTCTTTCAGGGCTTCACCAAACATATCATCATATCTTTTTGTCTGTGTACTATCACTTATATCATCTTCATCCATCTCCGTCCCTCTCTGCACATCATCTAACATGTCCATCATCTGCACATCTTCATCAGAACCATCATCAAACCCAACATCATCATCATCATCACCGCCATCATATGAGTCGTCGCCTCCATCATCACTATTCATCTCTTCCCCATGGTCAGTCCATACTGAATAATTAAATTGAAACCCGTTTAACATGATATGTTTACGAACTTCTTCCAATTGCAAGAGTTCTCCATTTCTACACTCACGACACGGGCATCGAGTCTCCCCATTTTCATTAACATGATCCTTGGCCGCTTCCAGGAATTTTTTTAAACCATTGGTGAAGGCAGGTTGAAATCTGTGTTGCAAATACATCCAACTTCGATCCATCCTAAGAACAAAAACAATTATATAACAAAGACAACCTATATACCAGAACATTGATATCAGTCGTGCACAATCATATTACTCTAACCACGAACAATGAACGTGCACCACGCTAATCACTAACAAACATGACAAAGGATTTTAAAGCCTAATATACTCACCTTAATGTCTTGTACGGTGTGGTAGTAGTAGATGATCAAGGTCTATCCTCCGACTTTACGATTGATCTAATGCAATTGTGCTCAATCAAGAACGTCTTCAATTCTCCAAATTTTGAACTTTAAAAAGTAAACCTTTGTAATCTATGTAAACCTTTGGCATTAACCTAACACCAAATAAAATTATATATCTTATTCTCCGGACTATCCCAATTATTTATTATTATTATTATTTTTATATCTCTTCTATCCCTTTATATCTCTTCTATCCCTTTCTGTATTATTATTTTTATTATTTTTTTAAATTATCTTATTATCATCTGGACTTTTTTTGCAACAGCGAAGAGCGTAAAGGTTTGGCGAAGCGTAGAAGTTGAACGCGAAGGCGAACTGCACAACAGGCAGCACAGGGCGATGGCCCGAAATCGAAGAAGACATGCGTCAGGCTTCACGGTGGGGCGCGAGTGGCCGGCGTCCGGCCTCCAGGGCCTCCCCGACCCCGTCTTCAGTCCAGCCTCGCCGGCAGGCAGTCGATCGCCACTGAATTTAGGTATGCCTACTTAGATTACAACACTTTCGATTCGATCCCAACTGAATTCTTTGATGGGTTGACTGATTTAGAGGTCATGGCCTTGGATTACAATCCCTTGAATGCAACCACTGGCTGGTCACTTCCTGAAACCCTTGCTGATTCCGCCCAATTGGCTAATCTCTCATTGATGTCCTGTAACTTAGTTGGCCCAGTGCCTGATTTCTTGGGGAGTATGGCTTCTCTCAGATCCTTGAAGCTCTCTCTGAATGGGTTGTCTGGTGGGATCCCTGAGAGTTTCAATGAATTGCTAGGTCGCCTGGGTCTGTAAATCCCCTAACCATCGTCTTCATTTGTAAGAAACTTGTATGTGTTGTTTGTTTCAGCTCATTACATGTTCTATTGCCACATTATGTTTCATCGCAAAGCAATCAAGTAGTTGTTTTGGTTTCATTTAGTATATTCTTGTTATTTTGATTTAGCATCTGTTGCTGAATATTGGCCGGCTTGCCGTCTGTAGGAATTGTGACCGCTAACAGTCAAGTAAAAAAAAGCTTCATGAATAGTGTTTGTTGAGTCCTATTGGCTGAAATTCATTCAACCAAATGAAATCTCATGCACACAAGGAACCACCTTCAGATTATCTCTTAATATTTGAAAGATACAATCTGCCATGTGATCCAAGTTTTACAGAAAACGAGTTTCATTGCATATATGTTTCTCAAAATTATAGTTACTAATCAATGAGATTTCAAACCCTCATGTGTCATGAGTTAGTTGCTTGCTTGATCTTTTCCATGATTGAATAAAGTGTACTAGTTTTATGTTCAAGTTGTTTACCAAAAAAAAAAAGTTTTCTCTTCAAGTTTCGTCGAAATTCAGCCATAACAATCTAGTAGCTAATTGATCACCACAAGGCAAATGATTCAAATGACATTTGTATCATTGAATGCTATTTTGTGGATGAATTGGCGATGTTACTATTTTCATAGCATTATTAAGGTGCTTAATTGATAGTGTGAGACTTGTAATTGTATACTTCGACCTTTTTTTGGTGCGCCTAAGGTATTTGTTGAAATGCCTAGGTGAGTTCATTATTGTGTTTGGTCTCTATGGTAGCTGATTTGTAGACATGGTTGCTGTTTTTTGTGTTCCTTTTGATTTGTGAGTAACTGGTGTGTTGTATCTCCTGGGGCTAATTTTAGATCCTTCTATCTGTTAAAGTTTACATCTACTCAGTTTGGTCCAAAAAGCTATTCATAGTCATACTTTTCTATTTCTGCGTTGTGTTATCATCTGCGAAAGAGAAGATGGAGGCAGCTGGTTGTTCCCTCAAAGTACTACCCGGCAAAAAGAAGTGTGTGAACCCATCCATGGCTAAGAACCTTGTTCATGCTGACAGGACGAATACTTCGTAATGAAATGAGTTGTAGCTGCTGAAACCGCTTCTGAAGTCAGCAAGGATGATGCTAGTGCATGAAAAGAGAATCAATAGGTCCAATCTCAAATTCTGAGGCAATTGCTTCCAACAGAGGTATGTAAAGTAAGCATGAGTTTCATTTTCATTATGTGACCTCTTTTTATCGAAAATTGAATTATTTCTCTTTCTTTATGCTCATGTTATCTTCCATGGAAATCAACGCATCTAGTCCTATAGGATGATTATCTAGGCTCATCTCAACATGACACTTGCCTAAACCAAGAAGTAGGAAATACGGAATACGAAATACTGTTGAACATGGACTTTATTCATGTGTATTTAGTTCCCCGATGGCTTTGAGAATAAAATTTGTGCTGTCCGGCAAGAGTCTAGGTGAGAGGAGATGGGGTTCCGTATCTCTAGATGAAAGATGATTTTGCACTAGTATAAGGAATTCAAAATGGATTAACACATGTATGCAGATTGGTTCTATTTGTGATTCTTTTTAGACAGAAAAGGTATGATTATTCTAATGTATTGATTAGATTTAAATTCTTTGGGGCATATAAGGTTGGGTTTTGTTTAATTTTTTTTATGCATATTACTGTAAATTATATTATAATGAAAAAAAATTACAATACAACTATTTGAAATGTTTTCTGTAAGTGTTCATATTGAGGCATTAAATTCAGAACGTGGCCCCTTGTGATAGCTTGGAAAAAACGTTCACCGCAGCTATAACCTTAGCCTACTGAATAGGAATCACATAATGATAATCAGGCAATGTAGATATGCTTCGGATGAGATCAGCAGAGCTGCGGATATAGGGTAATCGATCAAGATAGCCCAATAACGGTTGAATGTATCAACGGGCACCTCCAGCGACAATGACCTGATTTAGTCTTCAAGGAGGAACTCCAATAGTTGCTTGGCTTTTGTCGTCACTTTCTATCTTGGATGATTGTGACATCAACAAGTTGTGAACCTTCTCTTTTAGCTGAAGATAGGCATGGGTGTGGAAGAGTCAGAAGAAGTACTGGGTGGCAACTCATTTTCTGACACAAGAGTTCGATTTCATCAAAGATCGAACATATATGTTGCCTGTTCATTCCACTCAGATTGCCATATATGAAGCACCTAAACTTGAATGCCTGAAGCAGGTAAGTAACTAATAATGCAGAAGCATCCCTAATACGTGCAGCTTTTTGTCAAGCATAAACCGTTGCTGCATTGAAGGGTTGGGTTTTACTTAATGCTTCACTAATATTTAAATTTATCTTATGCAGTGGGTTCCCCAAAAGAGAGATCGACATGCAACATACTCCTGTGATAGTCAGTCAATATATGTAAGCACTGAAGATGGAAGTATCAGTGTTCTAACTACCCAGGCTAAGATGCCGAATCAACCCTTCTGCGTACTTGTCTCATAATCCAAGGTTTGAGTAATGATAGTTCTCTTCTCTTCATCACCGTCAACCAAATTCTAAAACCCTGTGCTTTCTGATGCAACAGTATTAGAGTGTACTCGAACGTAGAACCAACTCAGTTCACTCTGGGACTTAACATTTTGCCAGACGGCACAGATTTTATTCTCAAAGCCATCGGGGAACTAAATACACAGGAATTAAGTCCATGTTAAATAGTATTTCGTGTAATTTTTATGCCTATTAGCTCAATTGGTAGAGCAATGTGCTCATGCACAAACATGCGGGTTCAAATCCCGCATAGGCAAATATTAACTTAAATGAAAATATCATTCATTCAGTGAATTAATGGGCAACCTTCCTACATAAACAAAGTAGCAAACACCCAGAAATGTATACTTTCATAGCCTTTGATTTTTCAGTGTTGATTTTTATTATTTTAACCCATATTAACATACCAAACATGTATTTTTTTTGCGATGAATTTATATTTTTGTAAACTTAGAATTTTGTGCTTGGGACATAGTTTTTCCTCATACTACTAACGATGAAATTAATACTTTCTCAATCGGCAAATAGTTTTTCAACATAAAATCATTTATTGTCAAACATGTACTTTTGCGATGAAAATATACTTTTAGTGACGTAATTGTTATTCCTTGATGTATGGTTGTTTTAAGGAGAAAAATGTTCCCCATAAAATATAAACTATTAGTGAGGAATTTAAACTTTTCTCACAACTGAATTTGGGACATTTCTCAATTTTAATTCAAACAAACACTACAACAATTAAGGTCTAAGGTAGCGGTTCAAAACCGCCACAATAGACATAAAAACCGCTGCCTAAAGCCTATTGTAGCGGATTTTACCCGTATCATTAGGTCGCGTTGCATTTGGTCTAATGTAGCGGTTATGTAACCTAGTGTGGCGGTTTTTAACCAAAATGAATAGCCGCCACATTAGGTTTGGCAAACCGCCACAATAGATCAACCTAATGTGGCGGTTTTTCTCTCCCTCATGTAGCGGTTAAGTGGTCTACTGTGGCGGTTTTTTAATGTAATGTAATGGATTTTTAAGCTAATGCAGCGGTTTAGTATCCAACTGTAGCGGTTTATAAGGCTATTGAAGCGGTTTTCATCCTTAATGCAACAATTATTTAATCTATTGTGGCGGTTTTCTAACTCTAATGTGACAAAAAAAAATATTGTTGTGGCGGTTTTTATAAATTAATCTTAACCAATTATGGTAGCGGTTTTGATATCAATGTTTTCCCATAGCACGTGTGATTTGTAAACAATAGTTAAATAGTTTTTTTTTAATAAATAAATTATGATTATTTACATATAGAATAATAAGAAACTCTTGAACAAAAATATACCATATATATAACCATAATATAATCCATTACATACAAAATATTTTCACTAATTGAAGATATAAAATTCAAGTATGTCTAAAATTCATTAACAAAAAAAAACACATGTATAATCTGTAATCTTCTTCATCAGACAAAACAAGAAGGCCATTCTGAAGCTTAGCACCTGGATCTGCACATGTTCTTTCAAAAGCCTGAAAAAATTGTTTGACGAGCTTATAGTGAAGAACACAAAGACAATAATTTAAATAGAATTCTAACATACTAAGAAAAGCTGGATGATGCTAACATGAACCCACAAAAGAGTGGCTGGCTCACTCCACTGTACTTCACTTTAATCAGAAACACAAGCCATATCATACAAAGTCCTGTTATTTTCATCCAAAATAGTTTGCTTTGACATTGGAAAAAAAAATTCATCAATGGACATCATAGGAGAGATCATATGCAGAATAGAAAATAGGAGGTTCAGATTTGAGATTCTCCAAAACCAAAAAAAAATCATAATTTTCATGTCCAATATCCTAAAATGATGCCAAATTTGGTGTGATAAAAGATCTAAACATATGGTTAGCGCAGGAAAGTATCAGTTATGTTCAAATCCTTAACTTCTAATGCAAATATGAATAGTTCGTCTAACTCTATCAGTAAAGATGATATCTGAAGTTATTAACCAAATAAAGAAAAAAAAATCAGTATATTACAGAGGGAGGATGCAATAGCCGATGCTAATTAGTCATCAAAGACTTGTCAAGGAAAAGAAACTCAAAGCTATCAAATACGGAGTAGCTATTATCATAGCTGCTAGTGTACAATTGGGTCAAGTATCTCTTTACCAAGTTCATTAATAAAATATTTTTATTAGTCCACCTAAAGCAACCTAGTGTAACAACTAGTTTAGCAACCAATTGGGTCAAGTATCAATTACAGCGTTTCTTATAGTTGCTGAATTATAAGATGTAAGACAACCTTCCTAATACCTACACATGGATTTGAAAATCAGTGGAATAAGCATGATGAAATAGATAGGCTTAAGAACAAGAGCCAATGAATGAACCTAGTGTAGGAACCAATGAGAATGTATATAATTGTTTTAACTAGAAAATCCATAGAAGAATACCTTTATGACGACTTAGATTGTCAACCTAAACTCTCACGGGAGCTAAGTCCATCTCCTTCACATGTTGGCGAGTGTGGTACAACAAGCTCAACTCCAGGATTTGCTTCTCGAATCTTTGATAATAGATGTGAGACTTTTTCCTCTAACCTGACTTCAACTTGCTGATCCACTTGTTCCATTAACTTCTGCTCCAACTGATGCGTGATGCTCTCCAAGAAAACAGGGGGGGAGTATAAATGGATTTTTCACATCCTTGTTCACCAAAGTTGTTTTTGAGACACTACGCCCATATAAACGCAAACGTCCACAATGCTCTTTCTTGGAGACAACATCAAAATATGAGTCACTTTTGCTATTTCCATCATCCAATGATGCTTGCTTTGCTTTCATTTTCTCCTAATTATGCAAATATAAAGTCGATGTTAAGACCACCACAAAATATCTAAGAACGATTCAAAACTCGATTATATATATAAGGGAGCAAGTACATAAGAAATTTGTACTCTGAAAAAAAATCCAGAATCAAAGAAATAAAATCCAGAAACAAAGAAATAAAATCCAGAAACAAAGAAACCCCATAAATAAAGAAAGAAAACCCAGAAATAAATAAGGAAAATCCAGAAACAAAAAAAACAGAAGCAAAGAAATATAATCCAGAAACAAAGAAAACCTAGAAATAAAAACCAAAAACAAAGAAACCCCCCAATGTACCAATTTGTATCTTGGGAAATATGTAACTTACAATGTTTTCGTGAGTCTCCACATTTTGTGTAAGGTATGTGCGTTCTACTTTTCGTTTTCTGGATTCTATGTAGACATCTGCTTGTGAAGGTGGCCGCTTCTTTGGGTCTTTTTGTTGCTATATAAAACAGAGATAAAAACCCAATGATAAAATCATAATAGAAGTATTTGATTTGAATTATATGGTTGGTTGTACAACTAGTTGAAGAAAAAATGAATTTACCAGCTCATAATGTAACATAGCATATGATTTTGGCCCCATAGTATGCATCAATGCATGTCACCTTGCTTTTGACGATTTGAATTATATATGTGTAAGTAATTGACTATTGCATCACACTTCTATAAATTTGCATAATTCTCCATATATATGACATTGGGTCATCAATTTTTGAGTTCGAACAACTAATAAGTTGAATTAAGAATGCATACCTTTGCATGCTCAGAGTCCCAAAAATGCAAAAGATCTTTAAACTGTTGCACTGTTATAATATCAGGTCGGCGGGCTAACCTTTCCATCATGGTTGCTCCAACATATGGAGTATAGTAAACTACCTTCACTCTTGATTTGTGAGTACGCCAAATATCATTCACAGTTTGAAGCACCCATTTCTTTCCCTCTTCAGGAATAATATATCGTTTCTGATGAGAAGTCAATGCAAAGTTGATATAAGTATTTGCACTCACAATAAAACACGACTAAAACAAGTGAAACACTCACAAATTACCTTCACATACTCCCAAATGTTTTCTTTTGTTGGAACATATTTCCAACTTATGAAATTTAATGGTGCTAATGTAGAATTTTTAGCCACGGTTCCAAGGAAGAGTCTAAGCTCATTATCAGTAGCTGTAGCAGGCCCCACTGGTTGGCAATCAGAGTTCAAAATGATTGCAGGTCGATTTTCCAAAGTTCAAAACCTTAGCTAAAATGGTTCTCCCTCGATGCCTCTTCTCTTGAGTGACTAATTAAACATTACCATAAATGTGCACTTTCTCATAAAACTAGCAAAAGGATAAATATAAATTAAACATAAGGTAGTTTGAATAAAAGTTACCTGCAACCTCTTTTCCAGCCTCCAGAGTAGGTACAATTGCTTCTTCATTTATGTTATTTTCTTCCACTTCTGGAGTATCACTGCCCTCATCAATATCTCCCACATTCGTTGGCAGCTGTAAGTTGAAATCTTCAGCATCCATTGACAATTCATCATCTATATTAAGGAGACTTGTATCCTTGCTTTGTTGTCCTTTTGACTCCTGTCTTTTCCTTAAGCTCAAAAATTTTGTAAGAGAACCGGGTGGACAGTAATTCTTCTGATTATCTTGTCGATTTACACTTGTGTGAGATTGTTGCTTTTTCTTTTGCTCTTTTTCCAGCTGATTTTGTGGTGGTTGACTTTGACTTCTTAAAGTGTGTTCTGTCAAGAGCATTGGCTTTTGCTGATCTTTCTTGTGATGTTGTTGGCGCTCTTGAGATTTGAATCTTGAAAATTCAGCCATGGGTAATGTTTGGATCAATTGTTTCCTTCCTTTCTTAGCTCTTCCATTATGAGTATTTATTTGAACCTGCATAATGAAAAAAATCCGCAATAATTGCCATTTCAAAACCAACTTCTAATGTGATTAAGATAATGCATATAAAATCATTTCTGTAACTCATAATCTGCTTCTAAGGTTGTGCCTGAATCAAGGTAATGTTGCCTGCTTTCTTAAGTTGGTTAAGGTTTTTCTTTTGTCTGTGTGTATGTTTGCAGGAGGCAACGAAGTTGCAAGTGAATTCAGAAGACTGATGAGGGAAATGGTATTGGTTGGGGCTCTGCCATTGAGCAATCTCAACCCTCAGATTCTCAAGGCTGGGATTCCAAAGTGACTGGAACTGTCAAGGCTTCTGAGACATCACAGTGGGGACAACCTGGTGGGTTAGGTACAACCTGTCTTATTGGGATAAAACGATGTAACTAAACATTGAATAAGAGGGAGTATGTACTGAATCAGATTCATTCATGTTTTCTTCTGGTACTTCATCCACAATACCCCTAGTTTGTCGTTCACACTTATCTTGCAAATCCTTGCTTACCAAGCTGTTAAAACCGAAATCTTTCATTCTGGCAGAATTAGATGCTATTGTGTTTATCCTCTGATGTTCATATTCTGAGATATGAACTTGCCGAGAATGTTTGCCGTTCTTCCCCATCTATATAAGACATCATAAAGTAGTAGTATTGAAGTTGATATATATAACAAAGGACGCTAGTTTCATTAATATCATGTATAACATGTATTATCAAATTTATAATGTCCAAATCGTAATAAACCATAACCGCATCTATGCAACATCAATTTTCTTCCATCATAAAGTAGTAGTATTGAAAGATCAATTAAGTCAATATATTCCAGATTGATTCAAAGATCAATTAAGGTAATGTTGTATGATAAGTAGGTGGCAAGTGCTATAAAACTCATGAAATGAAGCAATTACGGTGTACAATAAGTGATACAACTCATGAAATGAAGCAACTCCTGAAATGAAGCAATTACGGGTGTATGATAAGTAGGTGGCATGTTCTTCCAAATTCTAATATATAAGGATTATTCCTTGACTCAAACTTCTATTCTCATACTTCTATTGAATTTAAGTACTCTACATCCCTGTCAAACTAAGCCCTAATTCAATTTTCATGACTCAAACTCAATAAGAAAGTAATTGAGGGAAGACAGTGAATCGACTAAATAAAGCATTATAGGAACTGATTCAAGCAAAATAGCAATTAATTCAACACCTTAGATGACCTAACTTACCGCTCGAATGACAGTCGCTCGTCGGAAGCCACCCAAACTGGTCGCCCTCTTCAAACTGAGAGCCGCTCGCCGCTCCAGGTGATCGAACAGCTCAACCTAGTCGCAAGTGAGAGCCGCTCACCTCTCGCCCTCCAGGTGCAAGGTCGCTCGATTCGCCACTCGAGCAGCTCTTCGACCTAGCTGCGCGCAAGTGAGAGCGCTGATTTGGGGGTTTGGGGAAATAAATTGATTTTGGGCTATTCTGTTTGTAATCAATTTCTATTTTCCATTTTTATTTTAATCAATTTTTTTTTATGAAATTTACTTTCATCAATTGAAGATACTAGGTAGCTCCAGGTGGTGTTATTTATACAAAAATTAAATTGTAGTTTTTTTTTTGTTGTTAAAACTTATTAGTTTTTCAAATTTTATTTTAGCTACCTAAAAGTGAAAAAAGAGTTATGGCGCGTTTGGATTGGCGCGGAATATTGAGGTTTGAAAACTGCTTCCTTAGAGTGTAAGAACCGCTTCACTAGTTGGGCAAAAAGTGTTTTGGAAAACCGCTGCAATAGCTTATAAAACTGCCACAATAGCACAACAAAACCGCCACAATAGAGTACTTAAACTGCTGCAATAGATAGTATAATAATCTATGCACAAAACCGCCACAAAACCGCCACAATAGGTTAAACCGCTGCAAAAACCGCCACAATAAATCAACCGCTGCAATAAAGTGCAACAATAGGCCTTAATTGTTGTAGTGAAATAACGACGAAAACGGAATGTCCTCACTAGTTGATATTTTTTGCGACAAATTATTTTCTCGAGAAACACATAATTTTAGCGAGACATTCAAATATTTATCGCTAATAAATTTGGCAGAGTTTGCATAATTCCCACCAAATATTTAACGACAAAATTGAACTTTTCTCGATAAATGTATTTTTAGCGATGAAAATATTCCTCAATAAAAACTTTAAATTTGTCGCGATTGCTCTTACACTTTAGACGACTACAATATGACAACAATTAGTGATGAACCGAAAAATTTGTTGTTGATTGTCATTTTTAGCAAGAAATATAGGTTCCTCGCTAATGTTCTCGTCCAATTTTATGAGGGGTGGTTATGTTCGTCGCAAAATACAACATTTATCGAGGAATAATAATTTGTCACTAAAACTTTGGTCGCTAATAATTTCTCCCAAAAGCATGAATCTCGTCCAGATTCATGCTGTTGGGAGAAATCCCAAAAGCATGAATCTGGTGAAGTCAGGTTTAAAGCACTCACTCTCCGCCATATGAATAGACCCCGTCATAACATCACAAAATTAAGTAGTGTATCGGGTACGTGAAACTATATACCACCAAGTCAGGCCAAGAGTCCGCCCGCGGGTCCTCTGACCGCGCTGAGGACATATAATACGCCCTATACCTAGAATAAAGAATGCCTTCATGCAATACTGGAATATTAACCACACTATCATGTTCATAATTCATATGTGTAGAATATTAAGTAAGGCCTTAACAAAGAATACCAAGTGGCATATCCCTCTTCTACCACCCCCTCCCCTTCCAAGTAGAGTAGAGACTGGCCAGTTCGATTCTATATCATCTCAAATCTCATCATCGTATCGTACGTGGATCTTGCGAGAAGAAAATAATAATGCTGATAATAGTAAAGGTGTTCCAACGACTCGAATGACTCAGGACGAACCCGATGGGACTAGGTTGTCCTATGACCATAGCAAGGACTCTAGGACTCACAGATAACGATCGTTCTATATTCAAACGCATACAGAATAAGAATGCTAATTCATAAGTGCAATTCCTTAGCATGATACTACATGACATGCTTTTATGCATATGCAGCACCTACATACTATATGACACATCAGGCAGGAGGTACTGGTTACTGAGTAAGCCCCGGAGGACTTACCTGGCTAGAAAATCGGCAACAGAAGAATCCAGCACACAGTAGTCAAAATCACAGAGTATCACATAGTACATAATGGAATATACATAAGTCTACATCCAACAATTAAGCACTCAAGCACACCTCAGTCATTAGAACAAGTAACATATTATGAAAGTTATTTCATCGCTCATCAAGACCACATCGTTCTCCATAAATCATTCAACCAATTCCGCATGTTCATATACATCATTTCCGCATATACCTCAACGGTTCATCAAAATCATAAGACATAATTTGTGTGATATAAAATCCTACTAGATCGTCATAATTATTCCACATTTAATCTCATATAATAATTCACCACAAGTCATGCTATTAGTCATACATATCATATTATTATCATCATGCTAGTTAGTCACCTAACAAGTATAATTCCCAGGTTAGTTCCAAAACCGTTTCAACTCCGAGTCAAATAGTTAAGAATTTCAACCCTTGAAAATACTCGCAAAATTCCTTTTTCAATTTATTTATTAAATCACTTTTCAACTTGAAATTCTTTTCCAAATTCCTTTTTCAATTTATTTATTAAATTACTTGTCGTTAGTATTTGTTGTCTGTTTATATTTTTCTTTTTTTTTTATTCCTTATAGGGAAAAGAACAAGGTCCAAGGTTGGTGGTGAAGCTCTAGCTGTTGTTGCTTATCGTTCAAAACGTATTAAGAAATCTCGGCCCCCTTGCTCTGTTCCTAAAGCTATTGATCTGGCACGTGATTCTCCTGGGTTTTCTGTATCCGATGGGGAAGGGGTGTCACCTGATGTTGAATCAGAAGATAATGTTCCTCTAATACGTAAATCAAGGGAAGTTGATAATAGTGAAGGTTGTTTATCCAAAGATGCTTCCGTAGGCCCTAGTACTGAATTTTTGTCTACTAATCCCCAGCATAATGTGACTGATGATGTACCTGTAGCAGCTGATGTTCCTATTGAGAATGAAGGGCAACCAACTGTTGGAGAAAATTTGCAATCTGAAGGGACTAATGTTCAATCATGCCTCTGATGTGCCCCTCCAAACCACAAATGTCCCCCAAGATGTTGGGGCTGGTGCTGTTTTAGTTAAGAAGCCGAGAGTTAGAAGGGCTAATCAATACCCATCTTTGAAAACAAGGTCAAATCCTCGTGCGTTTGTCTGTGCATTGGGTAGATTTAATGATAAACAAAAGGAGTGTATGAAGCGGATAGGTTTTGGTTCTTTGTTGGATTTGAAAATTCAGTATCTTCCTCTGTGTCTTTGTCATTGGTTGGCCGAGCAGTTTGATGCCAATCGATGTTGTTTGTATTGGCGAATGGAAGTAGGTTAGATATTATTGAGTTTGATGTCCATATTACATTAGGCTTGCCTATGGGCAAGAATTTGATATGTAGGAAAACTTCTAAATAGAAGTCAGATGTTCTTACGAAGTGGAAGAGTTTGTTTTCTGCTGGTGATTCGGTGATTCCATTAATCCTTCTGTTCTTATTGATCATATGGTTGCTCATTCCGATGTTGGTGATAAATTTGTCATCAACTTTGCTGTGTTATTTGATTTGGTGATTCCATTAATCCTTCTGTTCTTATTCCTCATTGTGAGTATTTGTTTTTCTTTTTTTCACCTTCTGATGTGCATTTTATACTTTTATTTTTTGTTATTATGTCATCATCTCTTGTATTTATTATAATTTGTTTTCTTATGGGTTTGTTGTTATTGTTTGGTTGTGTTTGTTAGCTGTTTTATATTGATAGGGTGAAGTTATTCTCAAGTACTTCGTCGAGGAGAGTAACTCGGTCTTTCCCTGTTTTTATGAGGTTGACATCACCTATGCTTCGTCAGCGCGAAGACGATGATCTTTCTAGTGGAGGCTTTGGACGTGGCAGAATTGAGGAACGTCAATCTGTTCCTGTATATAACCCGAAATCTCCATGTGCTGCCCCTTCAGCTGCTCCTACTGACAATCCACAAGTTTCTGCAAAAAATCATCTCCTATTGAGGTTTATGCTATTCTTTATTTATAGTATATTTTTTTATAATATTGATGGTGTTTTGTTTGATTTTGTTTATCTTTGGTTGTGTGTGTGTTTGTGTGTTTTCTTCCCCTTGTAGAATTTTATTCAATCCTTTGCTCAAAAAACTGCTGCTCTTGTTACTTCCTTATCTGAGTTTGTTGATTTGGCTAATAAAATTCCTCCTGAATTTAGAGAGAATGAAATGGTTAAAACCCTCAGTAATGCTGCAAAGAAGCTGATGGGTTTGGAGTTTGAGGGTGATAATGCTGCTTCTCCTCCCGCAGACCATTCTAATATGGGCAACCCCCCCCAGCTTCTGAGTGGATTTCATCCCAAGATCCTTTATGGTCAGATCCTGTTTTTTTTTTTTTTTTGATTAGGAAATAATTCAAGAGTCAGGTATACCTGACAACTCGAGAGGCCGACGAAGTCGGCAGACGGTGAAACCGTCACTACATATAAAAAGGTGCAATGACTACAAAAGAGGGAGGCGTAACCTCGGACGAGCAAGCGAGCCAAACCCGTACAAGCTGGAGACAACGTAGACTAAAAACCGGTGCCAAGCATCCCCAAGCGGCGACACCGTTGGCCAGCGGTATATCAGGAGCCAGTCCTGCGGACAGTGAAGACGATCCTCCAAGGAATAGCCTAACGCAGAGACGCCTCGATACACACCGTCACGACCCCAGCCAATCCCGACACCAGGTTGCCAGAGCTCCAGCACGGAAGAGGAACGCCAAGCAACCTGGATCACAACCAAGAACCATTTTGAAGACACGCACCTTGAATCCCTTTCATACGAAAGAGAATTTATTCAAGCCCTTTCGGGATTTTCAAGTCAAGCGCCGACGGCCCACCCAGCAGGCCATCACGGGCGAAGAGTAGCGAGGACGGAGGGAGGGAGGTTCAACTGCGCAGGTAAGCAAAGGCCATGGAAGCACCGGAGACCCAAATTGATGGTCGACACAACGAGATCGAGAGGCAGGAGACCAAAACCGGCCTAAAACCAAGCCAATCGGAGCACGATGAGGAAGCTATGGAGAAATTGGGTATAAATTTAGGGTTTGGGATGGGAAGAGCCCCGCGGCGGAGGAGCGACCAACGGGTGCCCAAGAACGACGAGGGTTGTATGGATGAAGACAGTTGGAGAAGGTGAGTGTTCGGTTGACGGTGGTCGACATGAAATCGGGCCGAGGTGGTGGTGGGTATGCGAGATGGAGGTGGTTTTCCGGATTGGGGTTTCGTGTGTTTTCCAGATCCTGTGTTTTTGGATGCTCTTACACAAATTGAGTTAGCTTACATTAATAAATGTAAGATGAAATCGTTTGGTCAGACTAATCAACCTTTTTGTTCAGTTGGTAATGTATTTGGGGGTGGGCTTGGTGGTGTTTGTTTTGAGAGTGAATGTGATGCTGGAAAGAAGGGTGATTCTGCAGTCTTTAAGGGTAAGGGGACTATGCCTATGAATCTTCCCGCTGAGCCATCGTTTGATATATTTGGTTCTGATCCTGCTTTCCAATCTCAAAAAAAATCTTCTGAAGAAGCAATTGCCAAAGATTTTAACAAGTCTGCACAAAAGGGTTTTGTCTCTGCATCCAAGTCCAATGCTGATGCACAAAAAGATATTGCCAAAGAATATTCTTCTGAAGATGCACCGTCTGTTGTCGTGGGTGTCCCTGGTGTTCCTTCCTCTGTTGTCAATATTGCCAAAGAATATTCTGGTGGAGATGCTTCTTCTTCTTTAGGTATATCAACATCAAGTGACATTCAGTGTGCAACCCCTAAAGTGTATAAAAAGAAGCAAAAATCTCCTGTTGTCATGCCTTTACGTAGGTCTACTAGGGGTTGTCCTGCTGATCAAAATGAGAAAGATGTTGGAGGTAAGAGGGTTTCAAAACCTGCTGATTCCTTGAAGAGTCCTTACTATTCCAGGGTTGTTGATGTGAATGAGCGCGTGTCTGACATTGAGCGTTGTATTTGTGCATATTTTTCTAAGAAATCAGCTTCTGATGTGTAAGCCTTTTTTCCCCCTTTTTCTTTGTTTTTTCTTTTATTACTTTAGTTATTTTATTATATTTAAGTTTATTTGAGTTATATTTATTTTTTTATAATTTGTTCTTTGCCTATTGCAGTGAAGTTCTTTTTAAGAATTCGTCTGTTGAAGTTATTAGAGCTGATTTTAAATCTCTTGAAGAAGATTTTGAAGTCGCTTTCTCTGTTGTGAGGGCATGGGTTTCTGTCCTTAATCATAAAGAACAATACAGAAGTGCTGTTTCTCCATCAAGGCTTTTTATATCTCTTGAGTCGTCTGTAAGTTGCATTTTTTTTTCCTTAATTTTTTTCCCATTCTACATGTGTTTATTTCCTTGTTCTTCCAAACCCCCCTCCGGGTGACTTTGCTGAACGTTTCACAAAACTTGGTATCCATGTTGATTCTGAACTGGCTGCTGCTCCTCACATTCGGTTGAAAGATGTTGATATGGTATTTGAGTTTAAATTTCATTTTATTCTTTTTAATACTTTTTTTTGTTTTATCTCCCCTACTCTCTTTCTTACTTTATTTGTTTTCTGTTGACTTGTTTTCTTTATATTTGTGTTAGTTTGTGTTTGGTCTGTATTACGACTCAATCTATTGCATGGTCGTCTTTAATCTGAAAACGCACGAACTTCAATTCCTGGATGTGTCAAGTGATACTCGTGCTTCTACTTGTATCTTCCAATATACAGTTGGCAATTTGGTTAGTTTTCATACTTATATGTCACTTTTTTACTTTTTGCGGTTTTTTTTCTTCTATTTTTCAGTTTATCATTTATAGTATTTTCCTCTTTTTTTTTTTACTATTTTTTTTGCAGCATAATTTCTTGATTAAATATTTGAAGTCTAACGGATTATCAAAGAAGGCAGAATTAGTTTTTATGCTTCAGCAATCACACATTTATCTTCCTTGGGCTGGTGAAGAAAAGCGTCCCCATTCTGGTGTTTGCATGATGCGCCATATGGAGGCATTCGTGGGATTGGAGAAGGGATTCAAGTGTGGTTTTGACCACGGGACTGAGAAGAACATCTCAAAGCTGCGTGTGAAGTACATGACTGACATAATTTGTTCTGATGTCAACGAACTTCGATCTGAAATTTCAGCTCAAGCTAAGGCACATGCATCCTTGCCCTTAAAAGGTGTTCAAGCTCTAAAATTGCGGTTGGATTTATTGGGTAGGAAAGAGTAGTTAACAAACATTAGTATTTTGCTGGGCATTTCGTACTTTTGAGGGTATACAAATTTTGTGTCCTACATGTGTCGTAATGTGTAACCCTTTATGATTCCCTTTTTGGGTTATCTTTGTCTATTTTACTCTATGTTTGTACGCTTGTTGATGTTGGCATTATAAATATTGTTGTGTTTTTTCAATGTTCAAATTCGAATCTTTATGCGTTTTATATTTAATTTTAATCGTGCACACATTTCTTTATGTTGTGACATTATTATATAGTCATGTGCTGGCCTAATATTAATATGTGCAATTATAATATAATTTTGTGCACCCTTAATACCCTATTGTGCATATGCAATAGGATGCTCTATTTTTTATAACCAAGGTGCCTATCTATTCATGCTTTTATGTTGACGTTTCTTCCTCTGTTTGGTTTCTTATATTGGTCTGGATTCTTATTTTATTTTTTATTTTAATTTATTTTTTATTTTTGATTTTTTTGATTATATTTTACTTTGTGTGCGTTTTATATTAGTATAAAATTGACATTTCACCCTAAATTACTTTTTCGTCTGCAATAGTGCAAAAGCATCTCTTTTTTGTGCAATTATATTTGTATTATGTGCAATTATATTCGTCTGTAAAGTTGTGATAGAGAGATGGAAAAAAAGGGGAAAGAGGTTACCCCATGGTTGCGGATGGTCTCGGGTCTTTTTGAACTCATCCGTCAAGATGTTATTAGATAGACTTATCTCTATCGGAATTCTTTCCTAATAAAAAAATACATATTTATATAAATAATAATAATAATAATTGTTTATAATTTCTACTTTTAAGAACAAACATCTCCCGGAAGAGTTAAAACAAAATTCCAAAAGAGTTAGATTTAAATCTCCGAAAGGGTTGTACAAATCCCGAAAGGGCATGGCAAATGACTTTATTGGCGCTTTTGAACGAGTGGTGTATGACTCTACATCCGACGTCTCTTGGAGTTCTTTTGTTTGGTTGGGGTCGTGGAGTCCGGAGTTGAGACTTGCTGGGGTCGAGGTGGTGCATTCAGTGCGACTCCATATCCGGGAAGGAGCTTCCTTGGAGTCTCATCCGCATTGCCCACAGGAGGTAGCCTCCTGCAGTACCGCTGGGTCACGATACTACTGTTCAGTGTTGTTTGACTTCGTTCTTCACAGGTGTCCTCAACTTTTTGGGAATAGTTCTTCGTAGTTTGTCTTTTTTTTTTAGAGTTGTTTCTGCTTGTTATAGTTGCGCTTAGTTTTGTTTGTATTGTACTTCCTCCGTCTCAAAAACTTGTAGTTTTACTTTTTGAATCGTTTCGCTTAGTTTTACTTTTTGGCACGGTTTTTAAGAAGCTAAAAATTTTATAAAATATTGATTTTTTTAATAATTTCATAGAAAATTATATTAAACATGAAATTATTATTTAAAATTAATAAAATTATTGATATTTTATATAGTTTTTTTTATCGTTCTTGAAAAACGTACTAAATTAAAACCACAACTATTTTCACACGGAAGTATTATATTTTAGACGATTTTCGCTCCCCTGCCCATCGGCCTATCGAGAATCATGGAATTTTTACTTTATATGTAAAAAAAATTATATTAACGGTGTTTGCAGGAGGACTGGAGGAGGCATGCTGCCCTGCAGTGATTGCTGTTGAGAGAGCTGCTAAATGTCGAGAAGCGTTTCTGTGTTCTCTCGCATCCCCTCTCCTACCTTCTCCAGGTCTCTCTCTCCCTCTTCCATTTTTGTTTCATCACTTTCTCATACATTGGTACTTGCTTTTTATGCCGATCGAAAACAATATCGAATTTCCAGTCAAATTGGAACTCAAACAGTGGTTCATCTTCTGCAGACTTCGTTTCGCCAAACTTTCCATGGAATCAGCACCGTTGTGCCCTAGGTTCATCCCCGTCGAGAGCTCTAGGACTACATCACTGTCTAAACCTCAGGGTATTTCCTTTTTCAGCTTACCAACCTGATTTCCACCTGTACAGTGGCTCGTCTTTCGTCATTGTGTTTGTGTTTATTGTTGTTTCTGCAAGTTCGATTTTTGTTCTGATACTCAACATCTTCTATTGGATATGGCAACCTTCTTTTAACAAATACTCATACTTTGTCAATCAGAGATTAAGGACATTTATAAATGTGGTGATATCAAATAGGTTTTTTTTACAAAGGAGGGGTATATGGGAGATATCAATTTGATATCGATATACCCGTATGCCAAACAGGGGTATGGATATCAGCGATATCCATACCCATATCCCATATCAGGATATCAATACCAAACAAGGGCTTAGCCCTTGTTCGTGAGCACGCACTTGCGCTATTACACGCTATCCATCTTCTTAATATCAGGCTGCAACCTGTACCTCGGTGTAACTGGCAAAGAGGATGGAGGCCTGTGAGCCAAAAATTAAACTGAAATATATTTTCTGTGAATATGTGAAGTTTTTCAATAGAAAATAGTAGCATCTTGGGATTTCATTTGGATTTAGGTTAGCGATTTTGTTTTTGGAGTGCACACAATCTGTCTTTGGAGATGTGCCCTAGTAACTAAGCTATACTTTCATGATACAGGTCAGAAATTCAGTGTTGTCTCCTATAATATACTGGCCCAGGTACTAAATTTGTTATAACAGTAGCAATTGTATTTCACTTGTATGCACTTTGTCTGCTCTCGTGTTAATATTGTTCTAAAGCTATATGAGTTTCATCCCAAGTTTTGCTTACTTATCAGATGATTTCTAGGCAACTCTTAAACTTTACCCAACTATTTTCCACATGCATGGTACTATGTACTAAATGAAATATATTTATGTTAGCAACTTTGGAGCAGGCTGCCTCTATGGTCAAAGTACGAGATGCCCAAACAACCATGACTAAATTAAACACAAATTGTGTACATCCACTATTTCTGATGTGGCATTTGAGTGCCCCGTGCCATTTTTTCTTGGAAATTTCATTATATTTTTTTATCTATAAATTGACTAACAAAGTAGATAAAAACTGTTCTAAGAAAGATTATCAATGTCAAATTATGAAGGTGACAGGATAAAAATGGATTGAAACCAAACTCAGAGCACTCATAGACTGGTTCAAACCAAATTTCTAAGTCCCCTCTGCCCCAAAGCACTATTCCAGAAGAGAATAAGTATTCTCTTCAGCTGCAAGGCTGATGACTTTTACTACAGAAAAACAAAAGCAAGTCCGAATGTCTATTATGAAGGGTTATGATTTTATTTATAATCTAAGCCAACTATAAACCACTCACTATCGCTCCAAGACAATCACCCCACAGCCCCTTGACTAATTTGATTCTCTGACAAGGGTCTCAAGCTTACCTTTTCCCATAAACCCACTCTGCTACCTGTAGTGGAATAACCTCTTATCCTAGTAGACAGGATTCAACATTTTCATCTATGCAAGATGAATATATATGTAATTGTGCTATAGCTTTTCATATGTTTGTTAGAATTGAATTTGCAAGAAATCTACTTTGGTATGCTTTATCAGTCTATCTCTACGTCGGAACTTAGTGTAGTGGTTGTTGAATTATCAACAATGAGTAATAATTATTAGAACATGTAACATATAAGCTCATCTTTGTCTTAAGCCTGAACCATAAGATTTTCTTTCTAGGTATATGTAAAGAGTGTTTTCTTCCCTCACTCTCCACCTTCATGCCTCAGGTGAGCCTCTCTAATCATCTCTGTCATTTTGTTTGAAAGCTGTAATCATGTTGAGTGAGAGCCCTTCATCTGTCTTGGGCTTGTTTTCTTTAAGCTAGTTTTAGAAGAAAGAGGTCTTATTTTATAGGTGGTCTCTAAGCAGATTATTACCCATATTTTCTATGGTCAGTTGTTCCATGGAGGGTTGTACTGCATGTAAAATATCATTTAAATACATTCACAACATGCTCTAGTTATTAAATTATCTATTTGCCTGTTATTGGTCATTTTTTTTCCACTTTGGCATAGCCACATATTTGTGCATTTCTTAGTGCATGGATTTCTGGTTTTATACTGCCAAGTCTTTTAAAAAACTTGTATGTGATTCTTTGGGCAGCTGTTCTGTAGTTACGATCAACCACTAGTAGGACATCTTTGTATGAATGTAGCTGTCTTGCAAAACTATTTGACCTTGTTTGGTTGGCAATTAAAAAACCCAGGAAGTAGAAAATCCCAGGAAGTAGGGGGAAAATATGCATTTGGTTAGTATTTTTAAAATCTAGGAACCCAGGAATTCAACTTCCTACTTCATGGGAAGTTAAATTCCTTCAACTTGAAGGAAGTTCACTTACCTAGTCCCCCAAGGTAAGTTCAACTTCCACCCTTTTTTAATTTTGAAATTCTCAATTCCTTTATTTAATCCTTTAGAATAAAAAACCAACCAAACATATTTTCACAATTCCTATGAATTGAACTTTATGAGAATTCAATTCCCATGAAGTAAGTTCTTGGGAATTTCAATTCCCACATCAAACTGAACGAGCCCTTAGGAATTTTATCCTTTCAGAAACTTTAGAAGGGAGCAAAGATGAATGTTAAGAAAATGACCAAAGACGCATGGCTTGTATAGTGTATAAACTTTTCCCATGAGTTGGCTAGCTTATACTTAGCTGCTGCTGCACTAGTTTATGTATTTGAGTTAGGTTACCATTTGGATAAATATTATAGATTAAATTAAAAAAAATTCACATGCCATCTTATTGAAAAATGAGAATCTGTTTGGCTTGTCTGCAGATGGAAAGCTCGATCAGAAGCAATTTTGTCTCTCCTTAACAGCCTTGGCACTGACTTTCTCTGCTTACAGGTATAAACTACCACATTGGCATTTTTTATTTCTTGTTTTCATTATATGATCTATTTGAAATGCTAAATTCTGCTTATTTGTATTGTTTGTACGTGATGATAGGAAGTAGATGAATATGATACTTTTTACAAAGAAAGAATGGAAAAACTTGGGTACTCGAGCATTCATGTAAAAAGAACCGGAAAGAAAAGGGACGGTTGTGGAATTTTTTACAAGCGTAACAGGTATGATTTTTCTAGTTAATGTGTGATGATAATTTTGTTTTCAGTTACCAACTATGATGGAGAGTCTGGGAAAAATGATTACGATCAAATGCTTACCATTACCATTGTCCTCTTTTCTCTTTTAGGTTTAGGTAGGTAATGATGGGAAGATTCTGGGCTCTTTCTTGTTTATGTACTTGGTTTTCCTTCATACTTGTGGTGTTTGATTTCGAACAAATTGCCTGAAAAACATCTCTGCTATGTTATGGGTTTTTGTGTGTGTAAGAAACAGATTATAATAATATTGCTAGGACTAGCATAAGTGTAAGTACACACAAAAACCAGGGAGGGAGAAAGCATATTAGAATGACCTTCATGAAAGATCTTCCTTCATAAACTCAAAAAGTCCCAAAGCTTCTCCAGTTATCCTAAAATTATTGTTTGAAGGCTTCATCAGGAAAATGATTTCTCCAAATTTAACCTTGGTAAGTTGTGTGGAATTGCTTTTCTCTTATACCTGTTTAACCATAGTACGCATTAGTTTCAGCCTAGCACACAATAGGTTTTTAATTACCTCCAAAATCAATTTCATCCTAGAAAAAACCTAATCTAAATCAAGAAAGCCAACGAAACTGCCGAAACCCTACTTACGGTGTGTTTGGATTCCATTGCATTTTAATTATAATGCAATTATTTTACCTCTTTTTATGTGAGCGTTTGGTTGTAAAAATAAAAATCTCGTAAAAACTGAGGTAAAACCGTAATTTAACCATATAATCACATAAATCGAGATAAAAGAATTGCATTATAATTAATACACTGTGGAATCCAAAAACCATAATTTAATTAAACACCTTAAAAATTGTGTTAACCAAACACCGCCTTATCATTTTACATTATAAACATAATGCATTTGGAATCCAAAAACACCCTTATGTGGCACTCCAAAGTATTAATACACTGTGGAGTACTTTTTTTTTCGATACATTGAAAACAGTATACTGACAATGGTTGAAAAAGCGGCATTTGCAAGGGACCTGTGTAAACCTATGATGACGTGACCTGATTTGAAAACCAACATAACCCACTGGATTGCTACCTCTTGTCTATTCAACTCCTGTCCAAACAAATTTGTACACACTAGTGTATGTTACAGCAATTACTGAAAACTGGCCAGATAGTATCCACAACTTGATTTACCTTTGGCCCCACCTAGGCAGTTGTTTAAGCTTTAAACCTATAATGACATGACCAAACCGATTTAAAACCAAACTAACTAACTCAACGGGTCCACTCATTGAATCACACATGTTATTTATACGGCCTATAAATCTTGGTAACTTTTTGATGCCACACATGTTGTGTATAACGCTTACAAATCTTGAAAATATGATTCATTTATCCTTTTAATGTTTCAGTGCAGAATTGTTATCACAGGAAACTATAGAATATAATGATCTAATCGACTCTATCAATCGTGCATCCATTGCAAGCAAGGATCACAATGTTTCACCAGTCAAGGCAACTGAAACTGATAACAATGAAAATGGTATGTTTCTTTGAATGCATATGTAGCTTTTCCAGCACCTAATCTAACGTGCTATTAAGAGATCCTTCCCTTGATTTCAGTTGTTCTGCATCATGCCTTGTCCTAAAATTGTCCCCGAAGAAATGGTATCTTGTAAATTTTTTGTTTCCCAGCTTGTTGCATGAGAAATGATTTTTAAAATGCTTCGTTCTGTTCAATTGCCATTTTCAAGAAGTTTCTTTAATACAACTGCAAGTTTCCAGTTGAGAATAGCTGTTATGGGTTGAAATCTCTGTACTTCTGAGCTCCTTCATCTAGTTACTGATTATCTCAGGTAGACTTGATACAGTGGCATTTTCCTAGTTCCCATTGCTAAGGTTTTCTATTAATGATGATAAGTATAATTTTTGTAAGCATGAAACACTTGGATTATCAATGCATTCTCTAGTAATGTTGAATTTCATTTTCTTGTAATTTATAATTTGTGTCAATTTGAGCTTTTCGCTGATATTTGACTGTTTCATGTTTTATACATTTGATGGTACCATTCTGTAAACAGACACTGTGAAATGGTCTGTTTGTTTACATCTATAAACAAGTCTATATCTTATTGCTGGCAAAAATAACCATTACCGCCAAATGCTTCATTGGCTCTAGAACATTTCATATTTTCATGATAGATGCAGATATTTGGCACACTATACAAATCATTTTGCAAATTTAGAATTTCTAAATAGAAATCTGTTTTTTTCCCCTCGCAGAGTGGGATACTTGGAGATTTTTTCGTCTTTTTTAATTTGAAAATTTTAAACTCAATTTTATTCTGTATATTCTCATTTCAATAATCATAGTCCATTTTAGCCTACACACTTTCGATTGGGTGGTGCTACAATGGTGGACCCGTGGTTGACACTACCCAAATTATCGCCTTGTAACCCAAAAAAAAAAGCCACACACTTTCGAAGATATTTCATTTACGCTAGTGAGATTGCTTGAGTAGTCTCCTGCTATACATGTTTTCTCTCTTATGGGGTTCCAGTGGTTTTATTACAACAGTTTTCAGGTTTTGTGCAGGAAGGTCCTGAAGGAAACCATGGAGACCCTAATGACCATTGTGTTAGACTGAAACGTGATTGTGTTGGGATAATGGGAGCCTTCAAGCTGAAAGGTCATTCTGATCATCATGTTATTTTGGCCAACACTCATTTGTACTGGTACAATGCCAACTTTTGTCTGTTTACAAATTGGAACATTATTTAATAGCACTATGGTTATTTCATTCTCCACAAGGAACGATTTGCCATCCCTTTAATTCTTGAATCTGGCGCTTTATTTTACTGTATTAGGGATCCAGAATGGGCTGACGTTAAGCTGGCTCAAGCAAAGTATCTTCTTTCCCGTTTGGCTCGATTTAAAATGACCGTATCTGAAAGGTTTAACTGCCCACCGTCTCTTGTTGTGACTGGTGACTTCAATTCAACCTCAGGAGACCAGGTCAGCCTTTTCATCTGCTCAATACTATTTATACACGTATGATTCTAGATTGTAATCTTGCTTGGTTGTTCTTAACTTTTAATTTAAGTTTCTGATTGCTATTAGAGGTGAGAAACATGGATATGATTCTATTTAGATTGTTGAATCATTCATATACTCTTGTTTAATGAATGAGCTGACGAGCTTAGCATTTTGATTCATCCACTTAGGGTGTCTCAATCATGTTATTACTGATATGGTGGTCTGATAAGTGATAACAAAATCGACAAGGTCTTATTTGATAAGTTGGCCTTTTGGCTTAGACCAAACGCACTACTAGAGCATTGGTTAATGCTTGATAACTTCTCTGCTGATCACAAATTTTGATTATCAACTGGCCATGCTTCTTTCTTTCTATGCCTTGGTCAATGCTTAATAACTTCTCAAAGAACATGTTTAATGTAAGTCTTGAATCCCTAAAACGCCAGAATCAAGTGATGAATCCCTAATACATTCAGTTCTATTAAATTTAATATAGGCCCTTGAAGCAATTCATTACTAGATATCACTAACACATTGTTCTCCCTTGCAGGTTTACCAAAAACTTATTTCAGGTTCCTCCACTTCCCATGCCGAGCTCCTGGATGATGAACTGCCGATTCCACTGAACAGCTTGTATGCACACACGAGGGGAGAACCCTCATTCACAAACTGCACTCCAGGCTTCACTGGCACTCTGGATTACATATTCTTTTCACCGTCAGACTCCATTGAACCAGTCAGCTTCCTCGAGCTTCCCGAGCCAGAATCCCCATCCGTAGCTGGCGGGTTGCCCAACCACCACCATCCTAGTGATCACCTTCCTATCGGAGCATTGTTTGAAGTTGTCTAGAGCTTCCCTCTTGGCCCTTCATAGATGAGTATTATATTTCTTATTAATGCTCCTTTTCCTCTTCAGTTTTGAATGGGATCACAATCTCTCTTGTAGCACCAAAAACATACGAAATCACCCAACTTTTTAAAGATTTTGGAGTTTTATTTTATAAAATCATTAATACTAGTTCTGTATCCCAACTTTTTAAAGATTTTGGAGTTTTATTTTATAAAATCATTAATACTAGTTCTGTATCCGTGCAATGCACTATATATTTTATTGATATTTCCAAGACGGGGAGTTTTCTCTCTCTAAGGAGAGAGAAATTCTCTTCTTTGTGTATCCCGTCGATTTCGACTGTAGAATCGCTTCCCTGACTATCTATGTTTGGCCAAATCTATTCATCCTTACTCCTTGTTTTGGATCCACTCTAGTCTAATCGCTCTGTTCTCGAGCATCTGTACCGGTTCCTGCTGCGTCGATCGGCTTCCCCGTGGTGGCTGATTTGGGGTGCTCCGGCGACATCTTTTGTTGGCCTTGTATCTCTCTCCCTTCCGCTCTCCTCCTCTCCTCTGGTGGTGGGAATTGGCGCTCTCCTCCTCTCCCTTCCGACTCGTCGGTCTAGGGTTTTTCGGCCCAGGGTGGGGTGTAGTTGTCAGTTCTCCTGCAATTGGGTCGGGGCTTTTGCTGGTGGAGGGGTTAATACGCTCTCCTCGTCTAAATCCTTGAGTCTGGTGGTGCGTCGTTGGGTGAGTCGGGCTTTCCGGCTTCTCCTTCCTGTCGCTTCCCACCTCTGTTTTTAGTCTTGTTGTGTCTTTGCCAGTTATGTACATATTCCACGTGATAGATTATTTTAAAACAATAAAAAAAATCATAAATTATATATATTAAATTAATATAAACAAAATCAAGATAATTAAAAAGATGTCTATTTTGTTTTAATACATTGATTATTTTAAAAATAGTGATGTAAATGTAAAATTTAGGGTTGGTGTGAACATTTTCAAAGGCTTATAAATGAAAAATAACGAGGCTTTAACAACAAGTGAACATGTCAAAAATAAATTTAAAGGGTTGATTTATATCTATATTCAAAATAAAGTAGATTTTTTAACCAAGAAAAGACATCATCTTAAAACCGATGTGCAAAAGTTGATCTTTTATTACACGCACAAAGAGATCGGATTTGTTTTTGAAAGACATCGGTTCACAACGGATGTCTAATTGCATTTTTCTAGTAGTGCAAGGAGGATGGATCTCCTATTCGTTGAAGGTATGCGCTTTCTGCATTGCTATTTGGATGTGCTCTTGTATTATGCTATCAATTTTTCATAGGATTTGATGAATGTTTGGAGATGAGATTGATTCCAGTTTTCCAATGAAGTGAAACATGGAATTAGAGGGGTGTTTAAAGCTTGTGAAGCTAAATTAGTTAAAATAAATGCCATAGACTCATGTTGTTGTTTGCCGGCTTTAACTAATTTCAGTTTCCTAGGGAAGTAAAATTATCTTTGTGAACATATTGGTTTGCTATTTAAAAAGCACAGATGTAGGGAGGTAAATATTTTCGTATTGCTTTAGAGATTTCGAATGGCCGATATGCAGCGAAAAAACCATCCAAAAGAGAGAGAAGCGAAAAATCTCTTGTGAAACGACCAAGTCCTTACCTGAGCTAATAACCTAAAACCTTGAATCTCTTGTAGTTTTATTTATTTATTTATTTATTATCACACATATTAGAACTCCAGTCATCTAGTATTGTTTAGCACTTGAGTTGTCTCACATCCTACGCTTCTACTGACAAATGATTTTTTGACCTCCGCTCCCATGGAACTCTTGGAACATTTTTGTTACAACTTCTATTCCTCACATATTGGGGAAATTTAACCGTTGCTATTATAAAGATTTTTTTGAGGGGCAACAATGTTTGTATACTCGATTGTTATATGCTTTGCTCAAAAAAGAAGGAAAAATCGTATATGCTGCTTTTGTTAATGATAGGAACCACTTCATGTGGCAGTACTTGTTAGGGAAACAACACCTGTTATGCAAGAATTTACTCAAGCTGGGCACATGCCATTCCAATTTCCTAGCATCATTTTTATATGTGTGCTCTATGATTGAGCTTTGGGTCATTCAAGAAATTTTTTCCTCTAGGTAGATCCTTCGGACTCCTATTTTTCATGAAACAGTGCCCGTGGTAGATTGGCAGGGTTTAAGTGTTCTAGTTCATTAATATCATGAGAAAGAAAGATACAATTAGATAGTGAATTATTAAGTAGTTCTCACCTTCCACGGATCTCTCCCTCTTCGATATTTAGATGCAGCTTGTATTGGACGAGCAATTTTTTTTTTTAAGAATCAATTGGAATAGCTTTTTAAAAAAATTTAATTGTTTAATCCTTTCTATAATTAGGTCTTTTAAATTTATAGCTAATTTTGGAACAACTTAATAGTTCACTATCTAATTGTAATTCAAAATTCATCTATTTAGGTTTGTCGAGAAAGAAAGGCCAAACTATTGCCAGATTTTATACTGTTCTTCATTTGCTTGATTTCTCTATTCTTGCAAGGAAAATAAACTGTCAAATTGAATGATGAAAAAACATTATTTTTCTCACTGATCAGATAACTTATAATGTAAAAAGAAGCTACATCATGATTTTGTTCATTCTGAACTCGAGTTATCTCTCTCAGCCATGCCCATTACAAGAGATGGGAAGGATTCTACCCCTTGTCAATTGAAAGAGATGACAGGCATTGTCGTGGACGAAGCAGAACGACGGAAGAGGAAGCAGAAAGCACCCGCCAATGAAAAAGTCAAGGGTAATTAAAGTCTTCAAAAAAGATGCAAGTGCAATTGTTTGGTGATTCTGTCTTTGGTTGTGGTTGAGTGGATTGTATGAAGAAACAAAGGAAAAGGAATGGAACTGAGAAAAAATCTCCAAACTGCAATGCTTAAGTAATAGTTAGCTAGGCGGATATTTGGATTGTCAAGGATTGCCTCTTGCTTTTTAGGTAATTTCTTACTAGCCACTATTTATTTGTTTGATTCTTATTTAGCTATTATAAAAGGCAATGTATAATATATTTGGATTATTTGCATGACTGGGCGTTCAAATGGAGTTGTTATGATGATGATGAAAGGAATATGGTGAAAGGAATATGCAAAATTTATGTATTGGTCGGTGAATGAACTAATGAAGCAAGTGAATAGCAAATGGAAATGTTGCCTTTTTAGTTATAGAATGTTAATTTGTTATGCTGAGTATTGTTGAATGTTATTGTAGATTTGGACATATGAAGTTGTGCATGAGAATGCGATCCTTTATGCGAGGAAGTTGAATGAAGATGCAATTCCCCGTGGTATACGATGGTCTTCCGAGGAGGAACCTGCCCACGAGCAACTAGAGAAAGAGTTGGCCAACGATGCATTGAAAGTCCACACAATTTTGGTTGTCGAAGAAGACGAGAAAGAGATACTATCAAAGTGTTACTTTTCAGACGAAGAGAGTGATGATTGATGAACACTTTGAAATCCTTAGGCTTAACATTCGTGGGTTTAGTATTTTGGATTTTGAACTTTTTACTAGACTCGACTCGTATGATTGTGTGATGCGGGACGAATGTCGTTGGCAATTTCACCCTTCCCAAACTAGTGATAAAAATCCAAACTTAAACACACAACCAATAGATTAGGCAACCAATCACTTGATAAACCAAATAACTACTAGTATAGTAAGAAAGTCCGGTCTCGAACCCACAGGGAGAAGCGATTTCCTACTCAATAAATCTAGACAAGACTCTTTAAACAAAGCAATAACCTTTAGACAAATAGCAAATATAAATGTAACCAGATTGCAAATCAGAAAGCAAATTGATATCAAGATAGAAAGAACATTTTACCTATAATTCTCTGACAATAGTTGGAATTCATGGTCCTCGGATTGATTTATCAATTATTCATATTCTTAGGTCTACTTGACTAAAGTTGAGAGATCTGCAGATATTCACTCATCTTATTCGATATCACTAAAGAATAGCATTAAAAACTCAAGTAATCAAGACCAATTGGCACATTGACTCTATTCAATCAAAGACTAATAGGCACATACCCAACTCAATCTCAATCAAATATCCTCAACAAAGATCAACTGAAATCACCCACTACAAAGACAAAGAGACATCACTATCATCAATACCTTTGTTTGCTATCAAGAAAACAACAAGGAATTCATAGCTAGAGGTGTAATTCCTAGCATGTTGATCAGGCATAGAAAGGAACACAAATATCAATTAAGCACAATATGATAACTAAGAACATGAATAATCAAATAAACTAAAATCCCCACAATCCAAACAACCATGTCTTCGAATCACAGGCGAAACTATGAGTTTAGCAACTCATAGGCCAATTCTCTCTCTCTCTCTCTCTCTCTCTCTCTCTCTCTAGTGGGGTTCATAGTTTCACACAATAGCCACACCCATGGCTGAATAAACTGAAAACATCATAAATAAGGTTCATAAGGGTCGGCAAAACCCTAGAGGAAAATAATAGAAATAATGTAAAATAATTGTCTTCGGATCCAAAACCGCGTATTCGGGATCTGGGGTAACGACGGGCGTCGTGGAAATGGCAGCTGGCGCCGTCTCTGCAGTGCTCTCATTCCTCATTTTCCTTCAACGAATTCCAATGTCGTGCCTCCTTGCTTCTCCTTAGCTCTTCCTCAGCTCCCATGTGCTCCAAAACATGCTTCGTAAGCTCTTTCCAAGGTGGGAATGTAATTTTGTAGAATAAACACTAAAGATGCATAGATTCCGAACTCGAATACTTCACAAGTAATAAACGGAACTAGACTTAAAACATAGCAAAACCAATACCTAAAAGCAATAAGAAACACCTATAATGCCTATATGAAATATGCATTATCATTGTGACATATCATTTCCTCCTCACTAAAGCAGAACATCAGTTCTTACTTTGAGTTACTGAAATGATCGTTGAAGGGTGGTTTATGATCACATGAATATGCAAATGCTAACATCTCTAACCTGACTGGAAAAAACAAATACTATGACAAGATATTCTTATCAACATGATAAGATTAAAAAACAAATCTTTACGGGATGCTAATAAAATACTGACAGGAAATTTTTATAAACATGCCAGGATACATAACAAAATGGAGCCAACTTCAATCAAGCAAATGTCGTAGTCGTGCAGTGCCCCCAAAATCCTGGTCTTTTGTACGGTTGAGATATCATTCATCATCGGTTTTGACACTTGACAGGAATACACCTACAACCTGACAGGAAAATTGAAATAATATGACAAGGTATTCTTATCAACAAGACAGGATGACAAAACAAATCTTGACATGATGCTACTAAAATACTGACATGAAATTTTTATAAATATGTCAGGATACATAACAAAATGGAGCCAACATCAATCAAGCAAATGTCGTAGCCATGCAGTGCACCCGGAATCCTAGTCTTTCGTTCGGTTGGGACATCGTTCACCATCAGTTTTGCAACAACCACCCGACAGGAAAAAACCTACAACCCGACGGGAAAAAGAAAATACTTTGACATGATATTTTTATCCACATGACAGGATGGAAAAACAAATCTTGACAGGATGTTACTAAAATACTGACAAGAAATATTATTAAACATGCCAGGATACATAAATCGTGAGTCATGAAAGGCCTCCCATGAGACGTGAAACTTCTCAGCATGTCACAAAACAGTCAGAATAGACCTTCACGACTCGGGAAGGGTCTCCCACGAGTCGTACGATTTCTCAACATCTCATAAAACAACCAGAACAACTTTCATGACTCGTGAAGGTCTCCCCTGACTCGTGGAACGTCACTTGAGCTCCATAGAGTGATTCACTTGATATATATGCTTGCTCCATGAACCGTTTCTTCTGCTTGTTTGTCCATCCCCGTCTATGAATCATGGTCTTTTGTTCGGTCGGGATATCATTCACTTATTTTTTTGCACTTGACAAGATCACACCTATAACGTGACGGAAAAAATAATTTACTTCGACATGGTATTCTTATCCACATGACAGGATGAAAAAACAATTGTTGACAGGATGATACTTACATGTTGACATGATATTTGTTAGACATGTCAGGATACATACCAATGCGTTTTCGTAAACCTATTTTTCCCAATTTCCAAAAATCTATTTTTTTAATATGTTTCCGAAAAATTGGGTTTTTTTTTGCAATTTCTCAAAAAAAATTTTCCCGAATTTCTGTTTTTGTAAAAAAAAAATCCGAATTTATGCCTTTTTTTCCCCCATTTTCCATAATTCTATTTTTTTAGATTTCAAAATCATAATTTTTGCATTTTCCAAGAATATATGTTTTTTTAATATCCGAAAATCATATTTCTTAATTTTTAATTTTAGAAAATACTAATTTTATATATTTATTTTAATTTGAAAAATGTTTAAACACACAATATTTTTATTGCAAATATGCCCAATTACGCATCCTTTGCAATTTGAGAGATATTGGGGTATTAACCATTTTTTTTTGGATAGGGTATTTTCTCAAATTTGCCTAAAAACATCCCTTACAAGCTTCAAATATGACATAATATTGCAACATTATACTATTGCAACATTAAAAGGCATTAGAAAGCCTCCTTCCACATAACTTTTTGCCCAAACATAAGCCCTTACCCCTAAAGCTTTATGTTGGAGATAATTCATATTTTCATATATTAATTAATGGGCTAAGTTGTGTTAATTTTGAACGCCCGTTAACGATGTGGCATGTTAACAAGGCTTAAGCATAATTAAGGTTGGAGATGCTTCTTGAAGAGGGAAGACATTTAATTTGGTGGTGGCCGGACTAGAAATTTCTAGTTAAGTAGCTAGTAATGATCAAAATAACGTAGGGATATGTGAAGACTAGAAAAGTCTAGATTGTTAATTGTGTAAGTTAGTGCATATGGTAACTAACAGACTAGGCCTGTTAATAAGGCTTCAGGGGGTCATTTTGGTGAGAGTTGTTAGAATGACGTGATTAAGTAGAAGCAAGAGTTGGTGAGTGTAGAGAGTGTGTCTCCATGCCACGAGTCCAGGTGTGTGAGTTTGTGTATTACCACCGTGAGTTGGTCAAGAGTGATGTCTTAGTAAGAGTCTTGTATTTTGAGAGTTGTACAAAATATTTTTGCACATTAATACAAGGTCTTATTTGTATATAAAGTTTGTCCATGTGAGTCACACGATCGAGTGTCAGTGAGAAATATTGAATTGTGGAAAAGGCTTGATCTTTTTAAGAACCGCAAGTAGTACAGCCACGAACGGTAGAGAAACTAGCAAGTTCATCCCAACTCTTTTTAAGAACTCCAAAGTAGACAGCAATTGAACGACCGGATTGAGTAGCCCGAGACAATTGTGCTTTGAGTTGATGAATACGCGGGCCATTGCCAACCGAGAACCGTTGGGTGATATCATCCCACAAGTCCTTGGCGGTCTCAAAATAAGAAAGAGAGGGACGAATCGATGAATCAACGGACTGTAAGATCCAGCCGATGATCATAGAGTTCACAGCGCGCCATCTGCGAATATCAGCGGCATCAGTAGGTTTCTGCAGCGAACCATCAATAAATTCGGACTTGTTTTTCGCATAGAGAGCATTGTGAAAAAAGGTTGCCCATTCAGGGTAGTTATCACCCTTGAATGTCACGGGACAGACGTGCAAGCCCGGATGATCAGAAGGATGCAAGTAGTATGGAGAGGTGGTGTCGACGAGGGCCTTTTTCGCAGCCTCAACGGCGGCAGCGATGGCGGCGGCCTGGGTGGCGTCGGACTGTTCGGTAGACATGGTGGAAGAAGTGAACGGGAAACGTAGAGCGAGGGCGGCGGCTCAGGAAAAAAAAATTTGATTTTTTAGGTTAAACTTGCTCCGATACCATGAGAAATATTGAATTGTGGAAAAGGCTTGATCTTTTCTTCTCATTCACACGGTATATATAGGACAATTTACAAGATAAGATAAAGATAGACTAGGGTAGTACAAAATCAACTAATATCTATATATATACATAGACGATATCTCAATAGTCAGCTACCCGTTTCCCTAAACAATGGTATCAGAGCCAGGTTGTGAATGTCGTCGGGGTCGAAAAATCAGGGTAGCATTTGTTGGTGGAAGGATTCCGTGTAGACATGATGACATAAAGTATGATTCAAGATGTAATGGTGCAGCAAGGTCTTAATCAAGCCCTTGAGGAGGAGAAACATACATCCACAAGCAAGAGAGAGTGAAGTAGACTCTAGAAGAAGGCGATGAGTACCATCCGGTTGGCCCTTGATCCCGAGATCAAGTCCAGCGTGATGAAGAAGACTCGAGAACATATATGTGTCGAAGTCGTTGTTGAACCGGTTGTGCTTGAAGATGGAGTTATACTCATTCAGGATGGTAGAAGAAGGTAATCTTCATGACCACATTAACTCTTTTAATCAACTAGCATGCCAATTGGTGAATGCGGATGATAATATTAAGGAGGAAGAGCAAGGTTGTTGTTGTTACAGTCATTACCAAGGTGCTACATGCCTTTGCAAACGTTGCGCTTAGGAAGGACGACCGCCACTCTAAATGAGGCAACGACTATGTTTCCAGAGAGTGAGAGATTGATGAAGAACGACGCTCTCAACATCGGAGGGAATATGATACTAGTTTCGGAAAATTGGGAGCGAGGGATGAGCAAGTCAAGGGGGAATGATCACCAAACGTAGAGATCCGAATCACCTCTGCGTCATGACCCGAATAATGTAGAGTCGGGGAATGATGACTTGAGATGGATATCATAATCATATTAGCGTCGATATCTTAGTGATGTGGAGTGCTATTATTACGGGAAGAAGGGTGACATACAAATGAGATGTTCGCAATTCAGAGAGGACGTGAAGATGTTGAGAATGATTTCCTTTCAAAAGAATGACGATGGCTCCCAAACGAATGTGGTTATCGTAGCCGGTGGTAAAGTAAGAGGTTATGATGAGGTGTACTTAGAAACGAGTGAAGAGGTAGCTAAGTCAAAGTGGGTGATGGATAACGCCGCAACAATGCATATTTGTAGGGATCAAGCGTTATTTGACACCTTGAAGACTTAAGGCACATTTGGGCATTACAACTTAGCAAGTGGAGAGAAGTTGAGAGTCGAAGGTATTGGGAACGTGAGGATGAGGATCCATGATGATTCATGCCATAATATTCATAACATGAGGTATATACCTTCAAGTAAGGTTAATTTATTGTCATTAGGTGCGATGACGTTCGAGGGATACAAGTATGTGGGCAATAAGAATTGGTGTAATGTGTTTAATTACTACTAGGAATTTGTTATGTAACATCGGGTAATAGCCGATATCTTTAAAAAAAGTCGATGTCTATGTGGGGGATGTAAAAACTCAATAGTTTTTCACATCGGCCAGAACCCGATGTCTTTGTATGTTATATCATCATTTATATATTTAAATCTGATGTGTTTGTTGTCTTATAACATCGATTATATTTAAATATAATCGATGTTATAACAGACAAAGACATCGGCTATTACCCAGTGTTAAAAAGTTTTGACTTTTTACATCACCAACATAGACATCGGTTTTTTTTTAAAGACATCAACTATTACCCGATGCGAAATGACGTATTTGTGGTTTTTTTTATTATTATCGTAGCCTATGCAAAATTTGAACCCCCATCTTTGTGTTTGAACGCAATGCTCTACCATTTGAGCTAATAGGCTTTAAATTAGATAGAATGTTCTTACATAATAGTAAAAAGAGCATGTGGAACTTAATAAAGGCATTTAGTAAATCTAATCTCATATAACAATAAATCATGCAAAATTTATAACAAATGGTTCAAGTATAAAGGAAAAAACAAAGCTAAACAAAATTATAAGGAGAGTAAGAACAAGCTTCATTCCACCATTACCTTACAAACTTCTCCCTCTGACTACCCATACAATCAGCTGAGTAACTACATCAAGCCCAAGCTCTTTCTTCGGATACTTGGGGAAAAACCTCTGACTAAATTGTAGCAAGCCCAAGCTATTTGATAATGCATATTTAGTATATGCATTATAGATGGTTCTTATTGCATTTAGATAGAAGTTTTGCATATGTTTTGGTCTAGTTCCTTAGCCTACATATGCTCCAGGGAATTAATCGCAGGTTGTTAGATAAATCAATAAACTTATAAACTTCTAAAGCCGGGGAATTTACCTCAACGATAACCATGCAAGTATAATGCCAAATTCATGAAAGAAATAAACTTTTTCATCAAATAACTTTCGTTATTAAAAAATAGGCGGATGAGGCTCTCCCATAAACCCTAACTGTTACTACCCCTTTTGATAATTAATTGAAATTCATATTAAGTTCGCTTTCGCTTCAATAATGCAAATAAGGATTTACCTACTAATATTGTAGAAGAATCATACAAATAGGGATAGAAGATGAAATCGCTTGAAAAGATCATACCTTTGACAACTTACATGGCTATCGTCGGGCTCACCCGGACCCTAGAAGTAGGGGAACTACTCATGCCTCGTAACGAAAGACATCATCTTTGACATAAAGAAACTTGCTTGAATTGAAATAAACGTCGAAAGATTACAACCGAACTCTCCAATCTCTCTTCAAACTCGGCTCCAATCTCTCTCTCTCTCTCTCTCTCTCTCTCTCTCTCTCTCTCTCTCTCTCTCTCTCTCTCGCCTAAACTACTTGTGTGATGGAATGTTGTGTTTTATAGTGCTCAACCCTAGCTATTCTAGGATAGAACAACTATATCTATATCTAAATCTTTCTATCTATATCAAATGATGAAACTTTGATAAATAAAAACAAATGGAAAGAAATAAAATTCCCTAGGTAAATTAGGAATTCACAATCAGGGATAAATGTTCAACTAAGTTGATAAAATATCGTTCCTTCATGTAGAAGCAAGGCCCACTCAGAATCAGACTCAAAATCAAACTCAGACTACTCTTTTGATCCACTCAATACCGACCTAAGTGGGTCGACATCAACTCGTTTTCGACATTGAATCCTTGCTTCACTCGAAATCGGCTCTCAGGGTAGGTTTCGACTGGATGCCACCAGGTTGGGTCGATATCGACTTTTCTGCGTCACCTGACATATATCCTTCTTTGCTGAGTTGATTTCTGGTCTTCTTTCACTCGATATCGAGTGTAGGGGGTCGATATCGAGTGCCCTTGACAATGCTCTTCCTCTTCTCCGAATTGCTCGTAAAATGTCTCGATTTCTACGAAATTAAACAAGAATTTGTGTAGATCTCCATAATTGACAAATAAGCATAAACTATACATATTTTGTATTATTTTAACCCCGAAATATAAAATATGTACAGAAATTGATATAAAAGTTAATGCAAAGCATGACAATTTAAGCGCACTTCACTGCATTCCTCTGCGATCTTAGCCATTGACCGTTTCTTGCTCAAGATGTCTTTGAGGAACTTTATATATGATGGCTTTTTATGAAGAAATTCGGTGAAGGGAATGGTGACGTTAAGCCCTTGAAACATCTTCATGAAACGCGGGAACTTCTTTTTATAAGGGTCCTTCAAAGATTTGGTTAGGAATGGCAACGTCCTTCAAAGATTTGACTGGTGGAGTCGAGTGAGGTGGGTCGATATCGACTGGTGTTAAGTCGATGTCGACTAGAGTAGGAGGTTGTTGATGTTGTCGAGTAGTTGAGTCGATATTGACTGATGACTCGATATCGACTGAGTATGGGTCGGTATCGACTGGTGGGTCGACGTCGACTGGTTTAGCAGCTTCCTCCTCCTGCGTATGATAAGGCATTTGTAGTTGACGCTCACTCCTTAGGTTCATTACAGCCATGTGTCCAACAGATTTGCCCTTGGGATTTGGCTCAGATGATCCAAGGAGCGATCCGGCCTGGTTTGGGGATTGATGCAGCCAATTGACCCACTTGAGTCTCAATGTTTTTCTGCCAAACGTACATCTCTCCCAATCGTGAGTTGATGCCATGCAATTGAGTATGGATGGAGTTGTTGGTTTGTTTGAATTCAGCATGGTTCTGTCGCATCTCGTCAAGGATGATGTGAGGTCATCTTTCTTTGATTCTCTATCCGGCTGTCCAGGAGCTTTGTAGGGTGAGGGGTCTCTTTGGTATTGGGGTTGAGGATTACCCCAATTATGTTACTGATGTTGTCCTGAGTAGTTAGGACCCCCTGCGTAGCACGCCTTCTTATGTGTCTCTGCAATCTGTACTTGATCAGCATGTGGGCAGGCAATGATGTTGTGCCTGACGGACCCACACTCTAAACAAGGTTGGTTGTTAGTAAGAAATTTAACTTGTTTTTGAAGGCGGTGTACCTGTGCTTTATGGAACTGGTCCTTTATGTCAGGATCAATCTGCTTCGATGGTTAATATAGTGGCATGGATGGGGTAGACCTCTCGTCAGAAGCCTCATGAGTCCCATAAGTGTTGTCGAAGTTAGCTAACCTCTCGAAGGTATCCCAAGGACGTTGTGGTGTGTACTCAAGATACCCATAATAAGTATATGTGTTGATCCGATCCTTAGTAGGCGCATCCAAGGAGTTGTAGATGATTTCCTGGATCACATACGACACTTGCCCATGCGTAGGGCAATATTTTAGTAGGCATTTGTAGTGCTCCTAGACTTGTGCAACTGTTTCCCCTGGCTTTTGCTTGAAAGTTGTAATATTTTGTCCGAGTTGCGCCGTCTTTGCTGGTGGAAAGAACTTGTTGAGAAACAAGTCCTTGAGCTTGGTCCATGTGCGGATGGATTGTGGGGCCAAACCCTCAAACCAATGTGAAGCCTTTCTTGCAAACGACCAACGAAAAGACTTTAGTTTTAAATACTCTAGATTAGCATCGTCAACAATAGTTTTGCACAAATCTAAGTATATAGTAATATACTATAAAGGACATTCATTGGGCTTTCTCTCAAATTGATTCCTCCTAATTTCATAAATAAAAGGTCTAATTTCAAAAGAAATACGAGGGACAATAATAGGAGATTCGGGTACTGCCAGAGTAGGATGTAGATATTTTTTTCGCGTTCTGAGGGATGTTTTGTAGTTGTTCCTCGAGCTCTCTACAGGCTTGGGCTTTGCGATCCGCCCTTACCTCCTATATTTGCTGATTGCGTGCATATTCCGCCTCCCTTTGGGCGTACTTTATTTGCCTGGTGGTGAGCTCCTCTATTTGCTTACGGAGCTGCTCAAGCTCCTGCTGTGACGTAAGTTCCACCTCATTCTCGTTTTCGGACACCATAAGTCTTCTCCTTGGTCTTTGTTGAAGATGAAAGAAGTGTTCTGGTTCGAGAAGAGGATCAAATTTCTATTCGCATACACATGTAAAACAAACACTAAAAAGAAAAAGGGCGTAAAAAGAAACTAAAAAGGGCGCGATTGATAACCTCCCCGGAAACGGCGCCAAATTTTTTTAGGAAGGAAATCAAGTATGCAAATATAAAACTATAAAAGCAAACCGAATCTCTGAACCACGCAAATCGAATCCACGAGGAAGCGTGTCAGCGCTCGCTAATTTAGTTCCAAAATCAGCCCTTGTATCAACTCAGAAGACCACTCGATATCGACCGTGGTTGGTCGAGATCGACATCGATTGGTCGGTCGAGATCGACTGGTTAGTCGATTTCTACTGAAAACCTGCACAACAGAAAACAAACAACTTGACGTCGAGTGTGGAGCACTCGATATCGACCTTAGTATGACTCGATATCGACTGTGGTTGATCGAAATTGAATGGTGTGCAGAAAACAGTAACCGTGCAGAAATTTAAAGTTTGTGTCGGAAAAGAACGTTAGAAGAATAGTAAGATGGATAAGAAGAATAAGCGAAAAGAAATAAATTGTAGTTGGTTGTTTTCATATCAATTAACTAAAAACATCCAAAGTCGGGGAATTATGCCACAACGATAACCATATACTACCTTTAACCACAACGATAACCATCGAAAGTCGGAGTAAGACTTATGCAAAATTCATGAAAGATTATGCCTTTTCATAAAATAACCTTCGTTATTAACAAATGGGTGGATAGAGGCTCTCATATAAACCCTAATTTTTACTACCTTTTTTTGATAATTAATCCAAATTCATATTAAGATCACTTTCGCTTGAATAATACAAATAAAGATCACCTACTACTCTCATAGAAGAATCATGCAAATAGGGATAGAAGATGAAATCTCATATGAAAATCGTACCTTTAAGCATAAACTTACATGGCTATCATCGGGCTCACGGCTCACCCCGACCCTAGAAGTAAGAGGTGACTACTCGCGCCTCATCATTATAACAAACATCATAATCATAAGGAAAATAATTGAATTAAACTAAAATCGAAAGAGTACAAATCGAACAAAGCCAAACCGCTTTCGCCTCCAACTCCACTCAGCCTCTCTCTCTCTCTCTCCCTCTCTACTTTCTATTGCCTGAACTATTTAAACACAATTGCTTGTGTTATGGAATGAATAAAAACATAGCCCCTAGGGCTTTATTTATAGGGCTCAATCCTTGCTAGCCAAGCAGAGCAATCTGTCTATCTATGTCTAAATCCATCTAAAGATAAATGTTCCATAATAAAACAAATAAATTTCCCTTACTAAATAGGGGAATTACCAAAGAGGATAAAAAGTCTCCAAAGTTGATAAAATATCTCTTCCTTAAGATGCAAGCAATGAGCCTTCCAAATTCGGACTCGAAAACGCGCCAGACAACTACTGGTCTTCACTCGATATCGACCAAATGGTTTGATATCTACTCATGTATTGGCTCGAGTCATTTCCTCACTTGATCTCGGGTCCTGGGGTGCATTTCAAGTGAACATCACTCGATGTCGACCAGATGGGTCGATATCGATTGCTTCATTTCAAGTTGAGTGACTTTCTTCTTTTGCTGGTCGATATCTAGTCTTCAGGCCACTTGATATCGATTCACTTAGGTCGATTCAAGTGACTCCTTAGTAGACTTCGAGTGCTTTTCCAACTTTTCTCATTCTTCTCTGAATTGCTTGCAAAATGCTTCGATTTTTGCAAAATTAAACAAGAACTTGTTTAAACCTCCAAAATTTGCAAATAAACTGAAACGACACAAATCGAATGCTTTCCCAACTCAGAAATATAAAATATGGACATAAATCGAAATAGATGATCGCAAAAAATATGGCAAATTGAGCGTACATCATAATGCTACTAGTGGAGGAGATGTTTTAGATAAAACACCTTAGGAAGCAATGCAGATTTTCGAAGGGTTAGCCAATGCATCGCAAAAATATGGGAAACACCAAGGAGTAAGAGGAGTGCATAAGTTGGACAATTCTGGAGATAATCGCAAGGATGACCTATATAGGGTTACTGAGCTCGTCAACAAGATGACAATGCAAATGAATCAACCTCACTCATCAATCTAGACCTTGTGGTGTCTGTGGAGATCTAACTCATCCAAATGATAAGTATCCGTTGATTCAGGAGGCTGTTGCCGATTTGAATGTTATAGATTATGGACCTCACCTCAACTTTGGTAACAATGTTTACAATCAGGGCTACAACTCGAATTTTCAAAGTGGATTCAACGGCAGGGGCCAACACCAACAAATTCTTTATCAAGGAAGAGGTCAATATAATAATTGTCAAAGAAACACTCAACAGGAGGACAAAGATGAAACTTTGAGGTTGTTGGATAAGATGAGTGTTCAGGAGAAGTTGTTGAGTCAAATGGCTAAGGATATTGGAGAATTGAAAGTGAAGGATTCGGGGAAGTTGCAATCACAAGTGGAAGTTAATCCGAAGGTGAATGTTAGTGTCATGATCCTTAGAGGAGGAAAAGAATTGAGTTTACCCACTAGGAATGTTGAAGAAAGGCCTAAGGAGGTGATTAATGTGGGTGATGAAGTTGAAAACAATTCGAAGTCTAGCTTCTGTAAAGACAACGCCCGCCGCCCCCTTGACCGGTGCCCGCCGCTTATTGCTGAGCCTGAGCCGAGGTTTGACGTTGATCCACATGCAAGGAAGTCATCGAAGGGTGGTGAGGTTACAAGACCTTCACCACCCTTTCCTCACGCCTTAAGACTTGATCGTAAGTGGGAAGATGAACAAATCCTTTATTATACCTTTGCTCATTGTGAGTAAATATTCCACTCTTGAATTTGATTAAAACTTTACCTCACTATGCTAAGTTTTTGAAAGAACTATGCACTATGAAACAGAAGCAACGGATGAGAAGGAAGGAAAAGTTAAGTTTGAATGAGAATGTTTCCGCTGTGTTACAAAAAAGATTGCCTAAAAAATGCAGAGATCCAAGTATGTTTGTTATTCCATGTGGAATAGGTAATACTAAATTCACTAAGGCGATGTTGGATTTAGGTGCTTCAATCCAAGTTATGTCTTATAACTTGTACATGTTTTTGGGCCTCAATGCTTTCTCGGAAACCGGTGTCACTTTACAACTCGCTGATCGTTATAGTATTAAACCTAAAGGAGTTCTTTAAGACGTCTTAGTTAAGGTTAATGATTTGATATTTCCTGCTGATTTCTTTATATTAGACATGTAACAGGGTACGCCTGAAACCCCAATTATCTTGGGAAGACCATTCTTGTGAAAAGCTAAGACTAAGATTGATTGCTTTGAAGGTTCACTAACCATGGAGTTTGACGGTAGAAAGATTGAATTTTGTATATTTGAGCCTATTACTCTTTCTCCTAATCATTATTTGGATGTTCTAGATTCTAATGATGTTGATTGCATGAATAAATCAAATAATTTGTTAGATACTTCTAATGAAAATGAATCATTGATTAATGAGTCTTCTAACAACGAGAAACTTTAATTAGGGAAGGATGAGATTCAAATGAAAATTGAGAATATGTTTGAGCCACATGAAAATGTGTCTAATTCAAATGAATCTGTTATTCTTCCATATGAGAGATTGATTCCTAACAATATTGAGGTTTTTGCAATTTTAAGGCAACCTCTAGGAGAAATTCATGCTAATTTAGAATTGATTGATGTAATGGATGAACACAATGGAGAAATTCCTAAGGTTCCCCCTCTTGTCAAGAAAAGAACCAGTGTGGAGGATCTTGATGGGATAACTTGATCAAGAAATACATCACGTCGAGCCAAAGGCGTGAAACAAAGGCGCTTCTTAGGAGGCAACCCAAGGTAAACTAGGTAATATTGTTTCATTTTTGAATTAGTTTTTCAATTCAATAAAGTAGGACAAGTCTATTTGCTGTATACTGGAGTAGTTGTGTGTTATAACCTTTTGGTAGGCAAAATTTGCTTGATTGAATGACAGAGTTGGCGTTCTGTACAACCGGCGCCCGCCACCACTGTTCACGAACACAGTTTCAGATTTTTGGTAACATTGGAAGGGAGAATCTTTCTATCCTCTTTTATATATTTTTGGTTTTAGGTTATTTTTCTATCTTTCCATATTATAGTCGATCATATATATTCTATCTATCTATATTAGGTTTATATTTTTATCTTTATTTATTATTTATCTATCTACATATCTATATCTATAGGATTTTATCGGTCTTAGGTTTTTTCTATCCATCTTAGGAGTAGATTATTTATCTATTTATCTCTGTTATATATTTCATATTATTTCATATTATTTCTTTTTCTTTTTGATAGATGATCCTTCCAATTCCAATTAACCATATATTTTCAATTCCCTAATTTTGATCATTCAATCCTTTGTCCCCAAGAAAACACATGAACCCCAATTTCCTGCTTGAATCCATTCCAAATACCTAAGGAGCCTTGTGTTTCAATCAAAGCTTTTCTTGCCATCACCCATCAAACAAATCCATCACTACCTCCATCCATCAAAATTCAATCCTTTCCATACCATTACCATACCTACCACAAAAGAAAGCCTTTGAAACCAAGTTTTGGTTGTCAATTTTCAGTTTAGAGGGAGTTGGACATTGGTTTCTCAACGTCCTAGTTCAGATTTGTGCCTTTGCATCGTCGGCGCCTGTCGTCCCCATACCGGCGTCCATCATCCCTGTAGAGCGGAGGATTTTAGTCATTTTTATGGTGTTCTTTCACATTATTCCATGGTTTCATGCATCATGTCTCTTGTTCTTACTATGGATACCCCTAAGTGTTTGTTTGGAGTTGAGAAGGAGCGTTGGTATCAACTAGGGAATCTGAGTTATTGGTCAACTGGATTCTTTCACTTGGAAACGTTGCAAAGGCTTGGTCTTCTTGGTCTTGTATCCGCTTTACTAGATAATGAAGGTTTGGCCAATTTTGTGTTGTTGAGCGTACCAACCTATCTTGCTTTGGTGCATGAGTTCCTTGCAACTCTTGATGTGTGATCTGACAGGGAAATCGGTTTCCGATTACAGGGTACTGAATGTACAATCCAAAAGCAATTCATGGCTCTTGCTTTAGGAATGAATAAACCTTGCATCAGTTGATCCTACGCAAGAAGTTGGATGAGATCGAATCTAATCTATTGAACCCCTGGATTCAGATATTATATCAATTTAGCCAGCAGTCTGAATCCCAGACCCCATCTTCACATTGATTGGTTAGTTTATTTGCTTCATTCGCCCTATTTTATACTTTTCATTGCTCTTGTTGTTCATTTTTATGCACTGAGGGCAATGCAACATTTAAGTGGGGGGGGGGGGGGGGAGTGAAGTAAGTTGTTAGTTTAGTCCATGTTTATTTTTCTTTCATGTTTAAATTCTTAGTTATTTATTTTATTTTATTTGAGTTTTAGTTGTAATTCATGCATCATGTTTAGTTATTTGTTATAAAATGTCAAAAGTGGAAAAAAGGAAAATGTCGAAAAATATTGGAAAAAAAGAGTCTCATGCATTGCATATATGTGTTAGTAAAGATACACATCTAGTTTGAGTTTGTCCTATCAACTTTATGCTAGCATGATCTTATATATCCCAGGAAATTCTGGAATAATTTAGCCTTGTCTTTAAAATTATTTTTATGTGAAATATGATTTGACATATGTAATTGAGCATGTATGATCTAAGTTTGTGAGCATGCTTGATATTCAACAAAGAAATTGTCCTAGTGAGAATTTTGGCCTTGTAAGGGATTACATCTATATTCCTTTTGCTTTTGTTGTGTAATTTACTCTTCCTATGCATTTATCTTTGAGTATTGACTTGGTTATCTATTTTCGAGGCCAATTATATACATGATCATTACTTGATAAGTTCAAATGATAGAGGCACTTTTTAGCCACATTTTATCCATGTCTACCCTATGTTATATCTTGCCTTGAAGCCAACTTGAGCCTTTAGCCTGTTTTATTTGTTAGCTCCACAAAATTTCATTATTCCTAGCCGATGGTAAGCCTTACCCTATCCGGGGAAATTAAGATTTTGAGTGGGTTACTAATATCTATTTGGAGTTGACGGAGAAAAGAAGCTAAAATGTGAGTTATTATGGTTTATGGTTTTGAAGAAGATGTAATGTTATTTGGAGTTGATGGGAAATTAAGATTTTATGCATTTTATCATTATTGGTTTCGGCTCAATTATAAAAAAAATTCAATTCGAAAAAAAAGAAAAAAAATTAAAAGAAAAAAAAAAGAGCCAAGTTTATTCATTTTTGCATATGAGGAAGATTGGATTTATGTTGGTTGAGAGATAGATTGGTTGGGTGTTGTATATGCATATGTGCACATAAGTATGAGATATATGGAGTTTATTGATATATTATTGAGAGTTGTGATTATATGGAGGATTTTGGGCATATTGCTATATTTATCAGATGTTGTGTTATTGTGAGCTTGATATATTTTTTAGTTGGTTTGTGTTATGTTGGGAGGTTTTATGAATCTTATTTTCCCGGAATTAATAGCACCACATGACAAATACAATTCCTTGCCCTTGTGTTTTATCAAGCCCCATTACAACCCCACCGAATCTTCTATGGAGGTTTCATTGAGCGAAAGTCCTCTTGATGTTCTTATTTTTGCTTTGATGTATCCGGTGGAGATTTTGTGATATAAATGTCAATATTTGATTTGATTCTTGTATATGGAATTGAGTTGAGTGTATGCTTAAAGCCTAAACATATGATAGCAAGAGAAACACGTTATCCTTTGTAAGGTTGGATTTTTGAGCATGCAAGCTACTTGATCTCATATATAAATGCTATGACATTTATATGCCTTATTTATATTTGCACTATGATGGAAATTGCTTTTGATGAGTAAAATTGTGAAGGAATCTCTTGTGGGATGCATAGATAATGATTTTGTTTAATGGTTGCTTGAGGACAAGCAAGAGCTTAAGTGTGGGGGGATTTGATAATGCATATTTCATATAGGCATTATAGGTGATTTTTATAGCATTTAGATAAGAGTTTTGCATATGTTTTGGTCTAGTTTCGTATCTTTCTTTTGAAGTATTCGACTTCGGAATCTACGCGTTTTTAGTGTTTATTATGCAGTTTTACATTCTGAACATGGATGGAATCTCGGAGGAGCTTAAATGACATATTCCGGAGCATATGAAGGATAAGGAATGAGCTAAAAAGGAGCAAGAAAGTACAACGTCGAAACTAAGAAGAAAGCTCGTCACTGATGGGACGGCGCCCGCCGATATCCCGTGTTCAGCTTGCCGACTTTAATTCCGAAGATATTATTTTTATATTATAGTTCCTAGGGTTTCACGACTCTATTTAGGTTTTATTTCTTCCATTTCAGTCGTGTGTGGCTTGAAGGTTAGTTAATGGAGACAATTAGAGAGATGAGAGTTACTTTGTTTATGAGTTGCTAAACTCATAGTTTCGCTTTTGATTCGAAAATATGATTGAATGAATTATGAGGATTTGATTTCTATTAGTTATTTCTATGTATATTTATCATCTTGTTCTTATTGATTATATTTGTGTTCCTTTCTATGATAGATCATCGTGTTAGGAATTGCATCTATGCTATGAATTTGTTGTTGTTTTCTCGATAGCAAACGAAGTCATTGATTTAGTGATATTTCTATGTCTTTATAGTTGATGATTTCGATTGATCTATGTCGTTAGATGTTGATTAGGCCGAGTAGGGTTGTTCCTCTTGTCTTCTATTTGCATTGAATCGATATGTCAATTGGTCTTAGAACTTGAGTGTTTAATGCTATTCTTTAGTGATATTGAATAAGAAGATTGCATCTTTGTGGATCTATCAACTTTAGTCAACTCGACATATGCTTAGTTATATCTATTGAATCAATCCTAGGATCTTGAACCTTAACCATTGTCGAGAATTACAGGTGAAATACTCTTTATATTGTTATCACTACTTTTCAATCATCGATCTCTTTACTCTACTTTGTTATCACTTTGTTATAAACCATTGCTTTTGTCATAAGAATCATTGTTAGAAACATTGCATAGAAACCGTTCTCTCCGTGGGTTTGACTCCGGACTTCATCGCTATTCTAGTTTATTGGTTTATCAATCTATTGGTTTGAGCTTTGATTTATGATATTATTGATATTTGGCAAAAAACGAAAAAAGCCAACGACTTTCGTCATGCACCACTGTTTCTCCGGATTGTTGATGAAAAACAAAAAAATTGATTTGTCCCTGTAATGTCAACAAAAAAAAATCAAGGCACTATTGAAGGACAAACGCACTCTAGCTAACTGATAATGCATATTTCATATTGGCATTATAGGTATTTTTTATTGTATTTAGATAGAAGTTTTGCATGTGTTGTAGTCCAGTTTCATATCTTGCTTGTGAAGTATTCGATTTCTGAATTTACGTGTTTTTAGTATTTATTCTGCAATTTTACATTCCGACCTTGGATGGGATCTTGAAAGAGCTTCAGAGACATGTTTTGGAGAATATGAAGGCTGAGGAAGGAACTATAAAGGAGCAAGGAAGCACAACATCGAAGAGAAGAAGAAAGTTGGCCACTGCATAGTGCAGCGCCCGCCATTTTTCTAGCGGCGCCCGCCGCTACCCTTTGTTCAGCGAGAACGATTTGGATCTGAAGATTCTTATTTGCTATTATATTATTATTATATTTCTAGGGTTTGCCCGTCTTATTTAGGTTATTATTCTATCATATTCAGCCGTAAGAACAATTGAGGGTTATCAATGAACACTTTGAGAGAGAAGAGAGGTTTTTGACCTATGAGTTGCGAAACTCATAGTTTCGCCCGTGATTCGAACACATGGTTGAATAGATTGTGAGGATTTGATTCTTATTAGTTATTTATGAGTATATTTATCATCTTGTGTCTATTGATTATATTTGTGTTCCTTTCAATGATTGATCACCATGTTAGGAATTGCATCTAAGCTATGAATTTGTTATTGTTTTCTTGATAGAAAACAAAGGTATTGAAGTACTGATATTTCTATTTCTTTGTAGTGGATGATTTCGATTGATCTATGTCGTTAGATGTTGATTAGGCCAATTAGGGCTGTTCCAATTGTGTCTTAATTGCATTTAATCGATATGCCAATTGGTCTTAAAACTTGAGTGTTTAATGATATTCTTTAGTGATATCGAATAAGATGATTGTATCCTTGCGGATATATCCTTCAACTTTAGTCAAGTCGACATATGCTTAGAAATAACTATTGAATCAATCCTAGGACCATGAACCTCAACCATTGTCAGAGAAGTACATGCGAAATATTTCCTCTATCTTATTATCAACACTTTGCAATCATATTTCTCTTTACTTTATTTAGTCATCAATTTGCTACAAATCATTGCTTTTGTCATAGAAATCATTGTGGGTTTGACTCCGGACTTCATCGATATACTAGTTTATTGGTTTATCAATTCATTGATTTGCTAATATAATTGTTTTGAGCTTTGAGTTGGAATATTATTACTATTTGGCAAAGGACGAAATTTCGAACGACGTTCATCCCGCACTAAATTATTGGCGCCGCTGCCGGGGAAGAAAATAGTTTGCTTTTCCTTATTTCAATCATTGATTCCTTTTTCTTTTTGTTTTTCTTTAAATCTTTTGTCTCCTTGTATGGTCCAAACTCATTCTTCTAATTTATTACCTTTGTCTTTTGATCCGAAGATTGAAAGATCTCTTAGGTTGAAAAGGAGGCTCGAATTTGACACACATAAGGAGATGTGAGACGAAGTCGATAATTCGCCAAGAAGAACTCTGAGAAACCTAAAGGAACCTTATTTGAGTGCTCAACCACTTGCAATTAGACTTCCTAATCTCCCTTAGGGTTCATGATTTGAGTATAAGTCGAATTAGTCTACTACTTTACCATACTTTCATGGATTGCCTAGAGAGGAACCAAACAAACACCTTGCAACCTTTGCGAGTGTGTGTGTGATGGAATGCACTTAGGTAGGCATAATAAGTTACATTTAGCTTAGTTATGATGCATATCATGCATGGTTTAAGTATAAGTTGCATATTTACTCTCTATGTTGGTGGAGTCGGAATCTACACGCTTTTATTGATTATTTCAGGTAACTATGGATCCGAGGAGGCGACATGTCTACATAAGTTGGTGGAGTCGGAACCAAACAAACAACTTGATCGAGGAAGCTTACATAAAGATCCAAAGAGGTCCTGAGAAGAAGAAGTGAGCCTAAACGAAGAACAAGTCTACATAAGTTGTCGCCAGACATGCTGAACTTGTTTTGCACTTTCTGGAAGCCTCGGTTGTTCGATCGACTATTATGGCCATGTGTCGGAAAGCTCTTTTAGAGAGATACAACTTTCCTATTGATATTGAGAGCTGATTAAAAGTAGACTTTTTGTAAAAGACCGATGCAGCGGCCATCGCATTACTGTTGCAGCCGTCGCATTAGTGTTGCGGCCGCCGCATGTGCCAGCAACGGCGCGTTTAGAATTCAACGACCAGCCCTATTTATCTATCTTTGTCTTTTGGCCAACCTGGGACACGAATTGAGGACGAACATGAGGGAGGACTTAGCCCTAGATTTCCATTGATTCATTCGGTTAGGATTGAGGACGATTTTAGGTGGAGATTGAGAGTGATGTTCTCCATGGGCGGCTAAACTCTCTTCGTTCTACTTGCAATTTGAAGCTTTATTTGGATTGATTGTGAGTTTCTGAATATTGTTACTTATTTCCCATATTGAATGTTTCAACTTCTTTGCGCTTATTGATTGATTATTTTGTTCTATCTTGTTTGACAAACTTGTTAGATCAATTCAATTGCTAGAGTTTTTGTCGATTCCTTATTGGGAACCTTAACCCATGTAGAAAACTTGTCCCATTAGGGCTGATTGAACTAATTGGATAAGTAGGAAGTTGGATGTGTTGTTAAATCCCTCTTTAGGGACTGCAAATACCTTGGTTAATCTATGAACTTAAGGCTATCAATTGACTTAAATCCCTCTTTAGGGACTGTTCAATTGATAAGGGTTTCTATGACTGATTGAACTAGTAATTATATTATGTTGGGACAAGGGCATTCATAGGAAATCTAAAAGGACGGGAAGAAGTTACAAAGATCGTTTCAACCAAATAAAGTGCATAGTTGTAAGTAGAGCGATCTTCTCTAAATTGTTTTGCATCAATCTGTTTATAGTTTATTTTTTTTCTATTTCTATTTCAATCAACCAAAACCCCATTTTTCACAAATTGGTAAATACACATTACTTGGAAATACTTGATTCTCTGTGGGATCGACCTCTTATTTAATTGCTATACTAGTTTGTAGGTTTGAGATTTATTTTGACGGGTCAACAACAGGTTTTCCTCCCGTCAAATTTGGCGCCGTTGCCGGAGGATCAAGTTCATTTCTTTGTTTTTGTGTATTTATTGATTTTTGTGCATACATCTAACTTGCTGTGAACCTATCTTAAGGTTCACAACACCCTTTCTACTATTTTTTTAAGATGTTGAGATTGTTGCAGTTTGAAGGTGAGAACTTTCACCAATACTTCACTAGATTGCATGAGTATGTTGTAGACATTTGTTCACGGGGTTATCAATTCAGCATCCTAGATATGATTATGTGCATAATGGATGGGATGACTGTTGAGACGCGAGCGCTTGTTGAGCACCTGAGTAACGGAGGTCTAAAACGGTTAGGGGGATTTTCGGGGTTGTAGGATTTTTTCTGTTACATGGATTACCATGTTGCACAGAAAGAATTGCTCGCCTCCTTTTCTCCACCAATGGAGGACTCTGTCACACACCTGGAGGATCCATTCCACACTCTCACACAAATGGTGCAGCAGTTGGAGGAAGAAAAAATTAGTCGACTTGGAAAATTGGAGAATCAGATGAGCCAACTCATTCAAATTTTGAGTGCAAACGGTGAAAAAGAAGCAAGCTAGAAAGAGGAAATCAAGACAAGTGCTGAAGAAGTCGATAACGAAGCACCCTGTGCAGAGCGGCGGTCGCCTCCACCATGCAGCGGTCGCGACACTGCTACTGACGAACTCCCGATGTCCTCTTCTCTTGATTTTTAGAAACCCATCCCACCACCCCTTGAGGCTTTAAAGGATGCAAGAATGGAGGATTATCGAAGTCATTACACTTAGTTCATTCCCTCCTATTTGGTTTCAACATGACAATGACATGACGAATGAGGAGGAATTGGTTGCAAGCAACGATAGTTTCTTAAATAATGGAGGAGATGGTCTAGTACCTGATTCCTGACTTGGAATCTCATGAGTCAACGCACGAGGTTACATGTGATGTGTATCCTCACTACTAGAAAACTTCAATTAGACATCTGTTGTCAACATATGTCTTTCAAAAAAAATTCCGATCTCTTTGTGCGTGTAGTAAAAGATCAACTTTTCCACATCGATTTTAAGCTGATGTCTTTTCTTAGTTAAAACATCTATTTTATTTTAAATATAGATATAAATCAGCCCCTCAAATTTATTTTTGACATGTTCATTGTTGATAAATATCCATGATTTTTCATTTACAAGCTTTTAAAGATGTCAAAACTAAGCCTAAATTTTACATTTACATCACTATTTTTAAAATAATCAATGTATTAAAACCAAATAGACATCTTTTTTTTATTATATTGATTGGGTGTATAGTCATTTCATATATATAATTTGTGATTTTTTTATTGTTTTAAATATTCGATCGCATGAAATATGTACATAACCAATGTATTAAGGTGATATATACATCGGTTTTTATTTTTATGACGATGTTATTGTTTTTAATATATATCAATTTATGTTCGCATTTTAATGTAAAAACATGCGTTACACATCGATTTAAGTTAATAGGATGATGTCTGTAACAATATCAGCATCGGTTTTTATATAATAGTTTGATTTCAAAGGTATGAAATCACTCCATTTTTTCATTTATAATCCGATGTTTTTTAGTTTGATACACAACACCATTTGCTCGATATAAGACAATGTTTCTTATGGAAATGAAAGAATCGATACTTTGATTAACTTATTAAAATACAATAAACGTACATTTAATAGGTTAGCTAAAAGGCCAATTAGAAAGTTAAAGTCATCATGAGCCTTGCCACACTTGAGGTACTATCAATTACCAGCGGCATAAAAGAGGCTTTATTAGTTATCAAAATAATCCAAAAATAAAACAAATTTTCACTTGAGACATACCATTTCCAAACAGGAAGCTAAATGACCAAATATTTCAGCTTCTCAGATCTTTTAGAGTTTATGGACCAAAACAGAATTAGCAAGACCCGCCTGCTCAATGGTTTGGTTGGGATCGTTTAGTGGCATCGAAGGGAAACCCACGTCTTGAAGCTGGTAAGTCCTGCTCCTTCATGGCCTTAATGAGTCAATAAAGCCGCGTATATCATTGATGGTGTGGTGGTAGTTGAAGTGTGATATCATCCGGGTCCCATCTGCCAGCCTCAGTTGAATTGAAGTCTTTTGTTTTGTTTCATCGACAACAAGGCTGGCAGGAGCAGGAGCAGAAGCTGAGCAGCTTACATTCACGGGTAGAGCAGCAGCCATTGGCTCTAATGATGCTGGGGTTGTGCTACCGCCAAGAGTTCTCACCAAGCCCTGGAAGGCAACGATGCGCCTCTCAAGCTCCTAAACTAGGAAAGAAATAACTGAGAAATTTGGCATTTATCTGTAGGTGCTGAATGATAATAATATCATGCACATAAAACCGAGAATGAAGTCATGGATTATATTGAATGCTTAAATAGAGGGAAATAGCAAAAACTGGCTTCAATTTGCCCCTGCTAAAATGCATTCAATGAAATAAAAGATGAATCGTGAACATGCTTCTTTAGCTAAGAAGAGAGAGAAGGCATTGAAATGTAAAATTGAAGCTTATGGGGCAATTCTCTTCCCTCTTTAAACTTCATCGGACACTCCAATTTCCTGATGCTCTACATTTAGCATAAAGATATACACACCTAAGCTCCAACGAATCCATTCTCTCAGTTTCCCGATGTTCCTTTGAACACTCCGATTTACTGATGCCCTACAAAATCTAACAAGAGTAATAAATCTAGCCAAAGGTCATGTAGTAAAATGCAGACAGAAGCAAACCATAATAAAGATCCTCTGACCTAATACAAGGTTCATTAAATGGGGATTAAAAAAACATTACAAACATCAAACACAACTAATAACCAATAATTAAGATTTTTTTTACCTTTTATGCGGATATTACTTTAGTATATATATGCTAATCCTTATTATCCTTTATCAATTCTAGTACTTGCTAACATGACGGAGTTCCAATTGTTGAATTTGAGTAACAATAGTTTTTACGAAAAAGCATTTCCTCAATGCTTGCTCCTTAAATTTCACATGCTAAAACTACTAATAAATAGTAAGGGTACAACTGCATATAACAATTCTTGAGGTCCAGAGTGTGGGCTCATTCTAAATTATATGATGAAGAGCACTTTATCGAAGTTACTTCTAGTACAGATTCTCAAATATATGCTTCATCACAGAAAAATTATGGAGAATAGCTCAATAGTTATGATTAAGACGAACACAATAGAAAATTCATAAACACGATAATACCAAGCAAACTAGCCATATAGCGAGGCATCTTCTGTTTTTTCTCTAGCCCCTGTCTCGGTATAAAACTCGCCTTTTCCCTAGGATATTTGTGCCCTGCAAAATAAGAGCATAATAGCATAATAAATAATCAAACATAAAACAACCAAAGATTTTCATGAAATTTATTGGACAAAAGAAGGCTATAATATCCTTTCACCATATGCTTATATTATGATGCACTTATAAAAAATCCCAGAAATTGACAGCAATGAGAAGCAAAAGAAGAGCTAGGATATGTAAAATTTAAGAACGAATTGAAGAAAAAATTGACCCCCAGAAAACGGCAAATGATGGAACACAATTGCATCTTAAAGTTGCTAGGACATTTAAGAGTACTCGGAACACCTAGGGAATCCAAATATAGAAATGGGTGATTCTTTACTTTAACGTGGCAAAAAAAGTGTAATGATGCAGCATATTGCCTAAATTTAATAGAGGATGGAAGATGAAAAATCTCAAAATTGAGTAATGGGAAGTATCAATCATAAGAACAACCTAGGGAACCAAATGGTGAAACAGATAAGTTGGAAAGGAGTAGAACTGAGTCCATTAAATAGTAGTTCAGTTAGTATGTTACTCTGTTTGTTTTCCAGCCAAATCTGAGAGCTGAGCTATCTGATGCTCTTCATTAGGTACCTCCTTATTCTTATCCAAGAACAACAAGGATGTAGGAGCAAAACCGGTCTGTTCATGATATTCTTCCTGCAACATTTTGATTTAGAAGATGTTTTAATTAGATTATACGAAGTACTAAGAAAAGAATAAGGTGATAATATAAACATTGAATAAAAATCAAATAGTAGAATCTCTAAACACGTGCTGACCTCGTAATTTCCAGCAAGGCCCTTTTTGCTCTTGTTATCATCCTGCAAAATAAACACAAATCAGAGCCTAAAGAGAAAGTGATTTTACCTATGATAACAAGGAGATATATTGGAACTATGCTTACCAAATCCTCAAACTTCCTTGGTGCCTTGGACGATAACTTAGCAACCCTCTGAATATCATCAAAATGCCCCTGGAAATAGGGGCAAGTAATTAATTCTTCTATATGCATATATACAACAAGTGTGGAAACAAAAATACCAAAATCAATAAACTATTAAAGACATGAAGGTTATTTTTTTTTTGTAAGCATACAACATAGGGTTCTGCCTCAACTATTCATTTCTTAATAATTTCTTTAAATGATGTTGTGAATTCCTTTGTGATGGCAGGATGAGGCCTAACATTATGATCAAAGTTGATATTTTTACTATTTAGCTACCTTTTAGCTACAATCACCTAGTTCTAATTCATAGAGAATAATCTTAAACATCTATTAGAAAATACTCCAAAGTCCCACCCCCCCTCAAAAGAGCAAGGCCAAATACCTCCCCCTGCATGGTCCCTGTTTTTGGATCTAAGCTAGATTTCTCCATCTCTGCGATTTTAGATTGAAGCTGCAGCTTCAAGCTAATGTAAAAATATCCAGATGCAAATATTCTTACAAATTTTTTAGGTGTAGTTTTGGTCAGCTTATGTAAAATTATCCAGATGCAAATATTCTTACAAATTGTTTATTTCTAGGGACAATTTATGCTTATGAGGTGATGTTCCTTTATGCAATTCAATAGGAATTTTTCATTTTCGTTTCCAAGATTCCCATATATGACTAAAGGCATGATGCTATATTATTTCTATATCCTGTAAAAAAAAACATTACAGAAGTGTGTACAGATATGTAGGGAACTAAAGCAAGCATTGGTAAACTAAGTAGGGCCTCAAGTTGTATTAGGTAGAAATACAGCAACGCTATTTGAACAACTTCACCTGTTGGAGTAATTTAAGACTAACTTGTCTTCTCCGATCAGGATTACAACACAGCTCTTGTATAAGGATTTTTTTAATAATAAATGGCCCAAAACCCACCATTTCGAAATCATGAGAAATTTCAATGACCCAAGAAATGCCTCAAATAGAGGGAAGCATCCCACTTACTAGTTACAATAGTTCAAAGACTTAATAATTAATACAAATCTTAGAAGGCGATACATATGATTTGTGGAGAATCAACTCAATTACTCATGTCAATGAGTTCAGTACATTTATTTTCTAGTTGATTCATTTCTAAATTGTCTATGCAAATTCAATATCTTTTGATCCATTTTACCATCTCTTGAGATTGTTTTAATTGTTTACCCATAATTTTTGTAGTGGTTTCATAATTACAACTAGTTAATAGTTATCTCCAAATCATAGCACTTGGTACTAGACATAAATGCCCTACTTAATCCTTCATAAAGGATAATGATTGTACCATAGAACAAGCAAGTGTAGAGCTGCAAGATTAATGTCATAGAGTTTCATTTATATTCTCAATTATTCATTGTCTCCCACCAAGCATTTAAAATCCACACATTACATATTCATTGCAACACTCATCAAAATTTTAGACTACGCAATTCTGAATCACACAACTCAGTGAAATAAAAAACTAACCTCTCTTGATAAAAAAAGGATTTCTTGGCCATCTCAGTATGCAATACAACCTTTGTTTCGGCGTCAAAAACCTTATCCTGTCAGATTAATAAAAAACAGAAAAATTAGCATCCAAAAAAAGAAATTGGAAACCATTTAACAAATCTAACCCTAGTTGATCCCTAGTAGAGCGGAACTAACAAGAAATTGGAAACCATCAAATAACTTTCGTTACTAACATCTTTGGCGGCATTAGCATATTCTGCAACTCCTTCATATCAGCTGAAAATATAAGCATAAAGTTACAAAAAATGTCAAAAACCCTAAAATTTGCGGAGAAGAAAAGCCAAATCAAACACCAAATTGAACGACAAAGAAAATTACCGGCTTTGCAGGAGAGACGCTAGCAGTGAAATAGATGGACGGAAGAGGGAACTTTGACAATAGTGACTCAGGTGAGGGGGACACGGGACACCAAGACAGGGATTCGGGTGTAGAGAACCAAAAACCAGGTCGATGAGGCGGGAGTCCCGTCAAGTGATGGAGGGAGGGAGACGACGGCGAGGAGGAGATGAAGAGACTATGTGAGAGGCCAGCGAGGAGGAGGAGATCTCAGATCTGAAGGGAGGGAGACGGCTGCGAGGAGGAGGTGAAGTGATGATGTGAGTGTCCGGTGAGCAGAAGGAGATTTCGGATCTGGAGAGAGGGAGACGGCGGCGAGAAAAGGGTGAAGAGATGGTGTGAGTTGCAGGAGAGGACGAGATCTCGAATCTTGAGGGAGGGAGACGGTGGCGAGGAGAAGGTGAAGAGATGGTGTGAGTAGATGGCGAGAGGAGGAGATCTCAGATCTCGAGAGAGGGAGACGGCAGCAAGGAGTAGCACTGAACCGAGGAGGACGGTCGCCGGAGAGGAAGCTCGGATCTGAAGAGAGAGATGATTGAAGGCGAAGTTGGAGATTTGGGGGCTCGGGTCTGGAGAGAGAGTAGAACAAGGTTATAGGGAGTGAGGGGAGAGAGAGCTCCAATTTTTTTTGAAGTGTTAATATTACTTCAAAATTTGAAAGACCGGGCTCCAAATTTTTTCCTAAGTGTTTTCATCCCGCCTTTTCCCTTGAAGGCGCGTTTGTGTTTTTTTTTAAACTAATAATTTCACATCTGTCCATATATTTGAGCATTGTGTAAACTATTATAAACATCACAAAAAAAAAATATTGATGTGAAAAATTAATGTAACATCTGTCGATTTGTTGACAGACTTAAATCACATGATGTCTAATTGCAGTATTCTAGTAGTGACTACTCCATCTTAAACGCCCATTTTGAGCTCGCCCATTGATGAACCAGGTCTAGAGCCATTAGTTGAGGCTCAAGAGGTAATTGTTGTAGGAGGAAATCGAGTTCAAAATATAGAAATATAAATAAAGTAAAGCAAACCAGATTCCGTCCCTTACAAATGATTACAAGACTCCCTCCCTATGCAGTAGTGGGAAGTCAGGACCGATCCACGAGGAAGCGTGTCAGCGGATCTCAGGTAGCTGTATATCTCACAGACATAATAGCAGAAAGACAGAAATAACAAAGCAAAAGCAGAAAATAAAGCAAGGACACAGAAGCTACTCGATATCAAGCAACAGTCCTCGATATCGACTACAGCAAGTCGACAACAGAAAATCAGAAATCACAGAAACTCGATCTTGACAAACCCTTACTCGATATCGACAAGGCATTACTCGACATCGACTAAAACTCCCCGAGATCGAGAAAGACAGAGACTTTAAAGATGCAAACTTCGAACACAGAACTCAGATTTCGGTGAATAAACTCAATAAACTTAAAGACTTCCAAAGCCAGGGTATCAACACCACAACGATAACCATGCAAAATAACACGTAAAGGCATACAAGATCATGCTTTCCATCAAATAACTTTCGTTACTAACAAGTAGGCGTATAGGGGCTTTCGCATAAACCCTAATTGTTACTAACCCTTTTTCACATAATTAACCCAAGTTGCAATAAGATCACTTTCGCTTCAATAACACAAACAAGGATCACCTTCAATTTTCGCAAAAGAATCATGCTCATAGGGATAGAAGAAGAATCGCATAGAAAGATCAAACCTTTACCGCGTCATCTTACATGGCCACCGTCGGGCTCACACCGACCCTAGAAGTGGGTGGACTACTCGCTCTTCATTATCAAGAAACTTCATCAGTAAAAAAAAAGAAACTAACTTGCATTAAAATAAACCAAAGAAAGCTTACAACCGAACAAGCCAAATCTGCTTTCGCCTTTCCACCTTGCTCGCCACAAACTCTCTCTCTCTCTCTCTCTCTCTCTCTCTCTCTCTCTCTCTCTCTCTCTCTCTCTCTCTCTCTCTCTCTCTATGTAACTACTTACTTGTTCTCTCTGAAATTGAATTGCTTAGAAATCAGCCCCTAAGGCCTTATTTATAGGCTTAATTCCCTCTCTAATTAGGAAAGAAGATCCTATCTATATCTATATCTACTTACTTAAGATAAAATAATGGAATAAATAATTAAATCTAGAACTATATCTAAAGTAGATAAAATATCTTCTTGTGTGGGTAGATCTTCTCTCCATAGATAGAACTTGATAGGACTTCGATAGAATTGGATAGAATCGGACTCCTTCGGCTCCAAGCAAAGCCAGCTCGACACGGACAGCAAATTGCGTAACGCGGCTCCGGATGGCGCTCCTCGATATTGAGTAAAACTACTCGATATCGAGTAAAGTTCTTCGTCGACTTCGGCTGGCTCGGCATGTCGGGTAACCGGTGCTCGATCTAGCTCGGACAGGCGCTGTTGGGGTCCTCGATATCGACTAAGGTCCTCGATATCGAGTAACCTGTGTCGACTTCTGCGTGGCCTGGTGTTGTCGAGGAACTGCTCCCCGATCTGGCTCGGAAATATGGCGCTGAAGTTGTCGATATCGAGTAAGATCGTCGATATCGAGTAGATGCTGCTCGGCTTCTCCAGGTCTGCGGCTCCTCGACTTGGCACAGCTCCTCGACTCTGGGTATGGCATCAGGGTGTTTGTCGATATCGAGTAGTTTACTCGATATCGAGTAAAGCTCCGGAGTCTGGTTGCCTTCGTCTTCAGCTTCCTCGATCTCGGTTCTGGACATGGAAATCGACTAAGTGTTTCCTCGATATCGACTAACCTTCTCCTGCTCCCAGCTTCTCTGGTCGATTTCTAGGGTCTTTACTCGATTTGGGTTACTCGATATCGAGTAAAACAACTCGGTATCGACTAAGTCTCTCGGCTTTTTGCTCTGTTCTTGAAACGCACTTTCCCGAGTCCTCGTTCGTCGGATTGACGCATATGACCATGCGTTGGAAAGCTCTTTTTACCGAGGGCTACAACTCTCATGAAAACATCAAAGCTTGATTCAGAAAGAAGAATGGTGAAAAATGGCCGTTTCCCCAGTTGCACCATTCTTAGCTTCTCCATGAGTTTCCTTTAAGCTCCAAAGTGCGTCCGATTTCTGCGAAATATAACAAAAACTTGTGTAGACCTCCATATATTGCAAATAAGTGTAAATTACACAGATTCTGTATTATTCTAACCCAAATGTATGAAATGTATGCATAAATCGATATAGAAGTAACTGTAAAACATGGCGAATTAGGCTCACAACATTAATAGAGGTAAACTTTTACAGTATGGAAGGTAATGGTGATTATGTTGATCCTTTTTATTTCTATTTTGAGAAGCCACCAGCGGAACTGTGTTGGTGGTATCATATTCCTTCAGCAGAGAGTCGCGCTAGACTCCTTAATAGATTGAAAGTGTTTTTGAATTACATATTATATGCTTTCAATTTATTGTGCTATGTTGTTCTTTGTAAGATGTGTGCGCAGGAATATGATAAACTACTGAGGGCGTTGAGGATGTCTGATAGATAAGATCTTGAGATTGAGAATAAATCAGGCCAATGACATTAAAGACAGGCGCTTCTCGGGAGGCAACCCCAGGTAAGTTTTCTAATTTAGTTATTTCAATTCTTAGTTAGCTAGTTTTCTTTTCAATAAATTAGGTTTTCCATTAGGCATTAGATAGTTGCTTTTAGTTTTTGGATAGACTAACTTTTTAGGAAAAGTCGTTGGAATCAGCTGAAGCAAGGGCGACGACCGCCGCAACCAGGCAGCGGCTTCCCCAAGGCCCAGTCTATGTTTTTATGTTTTTATTGTCTTTTATGTTTCATTGAGGACAATGAAAGGTTTAAGTGTGGGGGAGGGGTTGCATTGCATATAGATAGATTTTGCATATCATGTTTATTTACGTCTTTATATTTATTTTTACTCATATATCACATTTGAAAAAAAAATCACAAAAATATCAGGCATTGCATTTAAGTGTTATTAAAGATACCCATCTTGGTTTAGTTTGTCCTCTAATCAATTTTTATGATGTCATTGCATAAATCCCATGATTTGATTGAATTGCTTGAAAATGATTTTTGGAGCATGATTTGAGAATATATATAATTGAGCAAGTATAGTTCATAGTTGATGTTTAATTGAAATCTAGCAAAAATATAACCCTTGTGAGTTTGTTTTGGCCTTATAGGGACTTTACATATTATTCCATTTTGCTTTTATTGTGTAATTATACTCTCCATATGCTTCTTATTTCAATACCGTATTGCACATGTTTGTTGCGTGTGAATTTCAAATGATTGAGGCATGTTTTCTTTAGCCGTATTATAACTTATCTACCCTTTGCATTATCCTTTGCTTGAAGCCCAGCTGACCCGTAAAGCCTAGTTTTTTATAGCTCCACAAAAATATATCATAACCAATGATTAGCTTGACCCTATCCGAGAATTAGGAGAAGAATTGGTGAAAAATCTTTATGTTGGAGTTGCTTTGAGTGGAGATGATGTATGTATTGTTGTGCATTGCGAGATGCATAACTGAAATAAGGTAACCCTTCTTGCATAATAGAGATAACTCATTACTAGGGGCTAAGGAGGATAAAATTCACTTAGGAGTAAAAGTCTAGGAAGTTTGGACCTATGGAGGATAAAATTCATCGAACAGTGCTTATTGATGTGTATTAGAGTTTATGTTACTGAATGGTTTGCGAGGTATGGAAGTTTTGGTGTTGTTCTGGTTGGTTGTTGTTCCTTTTTCCTGGATTTTTTAGCACCACAAGCCTAAATATTTATCATGCCTTATGTTCCTACCAAAGCCCCATTACAACCATCTAAAAGTCCTCATGATGTTGTTTGTAAGTAATGACTTTCACGATGTATATAGCATTTTGGATTGATTTGAGAGTTGGACTTTAAAGCCTAAACACATGAGAGCTTGAGTGAAACACATTATCCCGGTGGGGTTGGATTAAATTTGTATTTACTATTGGATCGCTCATATATTTGCTAGGATATTTGTTCTCTTATTCATGGCTCCTATTGCTTGATGTTGATTTTCTAAAACTATAACATGAAGATCTTATTTGTGGGATGATTAATTCTATATTTTTTTTCATTTTTTGAGGACAAGCAAAAGCTTAAGTATGGGGGAGTTTGATAGCATGCATTTAGGTAGGCATAATAGGTTGCATTTAGCTTAGTTATGATGCATATCATGCATGATTTAAGTATAATTTGCATATTTGCTCTCTATGTTAGTGGAGTCGGAATCTACGTGCTTTTATTGATTATTTCAGGTAGATGAGGAGACATGGGTTGATGAAGCATTAAATGAGGTTGTCTAGTTGATCGAGGACACGAATTCAGCTACGCATTTATAATTCAGCGACAATTTTCTATTCAAAAACCCTATTTATATATCTTTGTCTTTTGGCCTACCTAGGACACGAATTGAGGACGAACATGAGGGAGGGCTTAGCCCTACATTTCCATTGATTCATCAGATTAGGATTCAAGACGATTTTAGTTGGATATTAAAAGCGATGTTCGCTATGGGTGGCTAAACTCTCTTCATTCTACTTGCAATTTGAAGCTTTATTTGGATTAATTGTGAGTTTCTGAATCTTGGTCCTCATTTCCTATATTGAATGTTTCAACTTCTTTGTGCTTATTGATTGATTGTTTTGTTCTATATAGAACAGTGGAAAGCTTATACATCGATTCTAATTGGTTTTATACACGGGGTCATAAACCGGTGTAAAACGTTTTATACATCGGTTCTCATTTATTACGGTAGTGATCCGTACACCGGTTGAAGACCGATGTATATCTTTAATAATAACCGGTGTAAAACACTATTTTTGGCCTAGTGTATCTTGTCTGACCAACCTGTTAGATCAATTCAACTGCTAGGATTTGTAGATTCCTGATTGCGAACCTTAACCCAAGTAGCAAACTTGTGCCATTAGGGCTGATTGAACTAGTTGGATAAGTAGTAAGTTGGATGTGTTGTTAAATCCCTCTTTAGGGAGAGCAAATACCTTGGTTAATCTCTGAACTTAAAGCTATCAATTGGGTTAAATTCCTCTTTAGGGAATGTTCAATTGATAAGGGTTTTTAGGACTGATTGGACTAGTAACTATATTAGGTTGGGACAAGGGCATTCATAGGAAATCTAAAACGACGGGAAGAAGTTACAATGATCGTTTCAACCAAATAAAGTGGATAGTTGTAGGTAGAGTGATCTTCTCTAAATTGTTTTGCATCAATATGTTTATAGTTTATTTTGTTTTCTTTCTATTTCTATTTCAATCAACCAAAACCCCCTTTTCACTAATTGGTAAATACACATTATTTGAAAATACTTGATTTTTGTGGGATCGACCTCTTACTTACTTGCTATACTAGTTTGTAGGGTCGAGATTTATTTTGACAGGTTAACGACAGGTTTTCCTCCCGTTAGTGTGATAGACTTATACCTCAAGGCCTTACCAATGACCAATTGATGTTGAAAGTGTTCCCCTTTACCTTGAAAGATTCAACAACCGATATGCTTTGTTACCTACCCTCGATAGCATTACTAGTTGGGTTAAATTGAAGAAAGCTTTCCTTCAGAAGTACTTTCCTGCTACTCGCCTCAACAAACTCGAGAAGGAGTTATCTAGTATTGAGCAATCACCTACGGAGAGTCTTTATGAGTATGTCCACAACATGGTATACCCGAGGATGATCTAGTGCTATATCTTTACGAGGGTTTGCTTGATACTGACAGGAGTTTCATCAATGCTACTAATGGAGGAGATATTTTGGATAAGACACCTCAGGAAGCAATGCCATTTTTCGAAGGGTTGGCTAATCCATCGCAAAAATATGGGAAACACCAAGGAGTTAGAGGAGTGAATAAGTTGGATAGTTCTAGAGATGGTCAGAAGGATGATTTAGATAGACTTATTAAGTTAGTGAACAAGCTGGCTGCGCAAATGAATCAACCTCAGCAGTCTTGACCTTGTGGTGTCTGTGGATATCCAACTCACCCGAATGATAAGTCTCCTTTGATTCAAGAGGATGTCGCTGATTTGAGTGTTATGGATTATGGACCTCGCTGGAACTTTTGTAACAATGTCTACAATTAGGGCTACAATTCGAAATATCAAAGTGGATTCAACGACAGAGGTCAGCAGCAACAAGTTCTTTATCAAGAAAGATGACAATTTGATAATCATCAGAGAAACACTCAACAAAAGGATAGAGATGATACATTGAGGCTATTATTGGAAAAGATGAGTGTTCAGGAGAAATTGTTGGGTCAAATGGGTAAGAAGATTGAAGAGTTGAAAGCGAAGGATTCGGGGTAGTTGCCATCACAAGTGGTAGTCAATCCGAAGGAGAATGTAAGTGATACGAGGTTAGCCGTAAGATGACCCGATCTTCGACAATCAAGACTCAAAGACAAGAATAGAAGCAAAAAGACTCAAGAACACCAAACAATGACTTGATATCGACTAGAATAAACAAAACGCAGCAACTCGATGAAGTCTCTAAGACTCGAAATCGACAAAGAGAAACAAAACAAGACCCGATCAAGCGAAAACAATAAAGACCGATAGATTGGGTGATTCGAACTAAAATAGAACGAGATAAAGACCCCAGACCTTCTAAGAGGGTAGTGAAGGTTCGATAATATAAAACTAAGTAATATAGAAATACTCTAGAAGGGGGGTTGAATAGAGTATGCCGGATTTTTGCAGAAAGTCTCAAGACTTTTGAAGATCGTGCCAAAACCCTTTGAGATTAGACTTAGTCTTTTATCTGAAAACCCGAATCACAATGTTAAACAAATTCGAACCAAGTGTGGAAATAAGGTAAAGCAATAACTAAAGGACTCGATGAGTTGTTTATGAGGTTCGGCACGAACTTGGCCTACGTCCCCGCCTAGGGTTCTTCCACAACCCTAGGATTCAACCGACTTTTATTGATTCACAAGACTTAGGATCCTAGTAGCTCCCCGAGAAGCCTCTCTCATATACAATTTCAATCTAGTCAACTCACGTTCCCTTGGAGTCCTAGACCAATCTAGAAGAGCCCCACCTCTCTATGCTATCTAGTACAATCCTCTTACACTTAGTGAATCAATCGCCTAGTGTTCACATCCCGAGTTACAAACTCTCGAGTATAACACTATAACTGAATATATCCTATAAGCTCACTGTGTAACTCTCAAATGCTTTGAAATGAAATAACATACTCTTAGGACAAGCAGAGAGCACACGAAGACAAATTTTTCTTGAAGGCTTGGAATGTATGAAAGGATCGTGTTCAATCAATGTGTCTTCTGTCTTCATCTTCCTTCTCTTTATATTAAGACAAATCGGCGCCAATGATCTTCTCCAACGGCTAGTCTAGATCATGGCTTGAGCTAAATCTTCTATCTTTGGAAACTTCGAAGGCCACAATCTTTTCGATTTGAATCTTCTCAAATTGCATCACAAGAAAGGAAATAATTCAAAAATACTTCCTGAAAGGTTAGTTAAATATATAATAATATAATGGAAGTATATAATAGAATATTTTCGAACAAAATATCATATAGACCAGGTTTTTGTATTTCATCAACACTGTTAAAGCTCCAAGACCTTTGACACAGACATACTGTCAAGGCCTTTGAAACTTATTCCGATTTTCATCAAGGGAGGGAGTTATCAATCTCCCCTTGATGAAAGACAAAACCTGTGCATCCCTGCAACTTAGTGAAGCATAAAAAATATAAGTGAAATCGGACTAAGTACCTGCATGGGTTAGACAAATGTTGGATCAAAATTTTAAAGCATGAAAATCCATCCAATCGAAAACCAAAAAATCAAAAACCAAGGTCTTCCAAGACCTTCACAACAAAAGGTTTTCAAGTCTAAACCACAGATCATCTCCCCCTTTTTGTCATTCAACAAAGGGAGGAGGTAAAACAGTCACCAAAAGTTTTGAAACAGTTTCCAAAAACCAGCAATGTATCAAGTTTGGGATAGGGATGAGATAGGATAAAAGCTTTGTCGTCCGGAGCATCATCAGTGAGCCTCGTCCACAGACCTTGCAGCATCTTGGTTATCCCGCTCATCTCCGTCATAACTTCGTTGTGCAGCTCCTTGAGATCCAGGCGAACTTCCTCCAAGCCCAACTCCAGGCTGTCTATGCGCTCATCAACAGCTGAGGCTGTCTATGCGCTCATCCTTTCAAATTCGTTAAGCTCACTTTGCATGGCAATGATCCAGTCTGGCTCTTGAAGTGCCTCATCTACCTTATTTGGTTCAATAAGTGAAACAAACGCGTGAAAAGCACAAAGATCTTTAAGTTTAGAACGAGTTTGAACAATAGAAGTAGGGTCAGAAATGATATCCTTTAATGAGTGTGATGAGGAGTATTTGAATTTCCTTTTGCTAGTCTCAGCTCCTTGATTCGTCACACCAGTAGGATTGACTTGTGGTACATCTGACTCCGTGGTCCTGTTAGGTTCAGTTACAGCAGTTTCTGACGCTTCAACACTGTTGGATTGGACACCAAGTGCTTTGGACGAATCTTCAACACCTTGGGCCAATTCTTCAGTGTTGAGAATCTGTTCCTGCATGTTCCTCTTCTCTGTGTTCTTGGTAGCAGCATCATCACCTTCCTCGTTCTCTGCATGGATGTTAAGATCTATATCTGCAACACTTTCACTCAAAGAACCATCATTGCATTCATCAAATATAACATGTATACTTTCTTCAACTAACTGGGTCCTTTTATTGAAGATTCTATAAGCTTTGCTACTTGTGGAGTAGCCAAGAAATATACCTTCATCATTACGCGCATCAAATTTCCCAAGGTTATCTTTTCCATTGTTATGAACAAAACAAGTACAGCCAAAGGGTTTAAAATAAGATATAAGTGGTTTGCGGCCTTTGAAAAGTTCATAAGGAGTTTTCTTTAAGATGGAACGAATAAGACAACGATTCAAAATATAGTTAGCTGTGTTAACAACTTCAGCCCAATAGGTTTGGTAATGCATTTTCTAAAAGCATAGTCTTGGCCATATCCTCTAAGGTGCGGTTCTTTCGTTCCACAACCCCGTTTTGTTGAGGTGTCCTAGGAGCAGAAAAGTTATGGGAGATGCCATATTTAGCACAAAACAAATCAAACTGAAGTTGATCAAACTCCCTACCATGATCACTCCGAATTGACACTATGGGCTCGTTTCTTAAAGTTTGAAACTCCTTACAAAGTTTTGAAAACTCAAATAAGGCCTCTGATTTTTCTTTTAAAAATGCAACCCAAGTGTATCTAGAAAAATCATCAACAACAACTAGCATGTACTTTTTACCATTGGGAGATTTGACTCGCATAGGACCACATAAATCCATATTTAAAAGTTCAAGGGGTCTGGAAGAACTTACAACCTTTTTGGGTTTGAAAGAGCTGCGTGTTTGTTTACCTCGTGTGCATGCATTGCACATATAAATACCTTTGAAGTCCATCTCAGGTAGCCCTCTTATAAGCCCTTTGGACACAAGCTTCTGTAGTGTATGTGGGCTCACATACACTATAGAAGCTTGTGCCACTTGATCAACATTTACATCGTATATATTGTTGTAACGATTTGCAGTCTGTTGACGGAAAATTTTTATACAAAAAAAAAATGATATTACTCGTCTAAATACATATGTACCGTATATCATTATATTCCTCCCCAATTTAAATTAAAGAGGGGATAAATGTTAATGTGGACCCTCAAATCCTCAATTATGTTGTGTGGTTTAACGGGCAAAAGAAAAAAAAAACGCCTAAGCTAATGAATGTCGGCCAATCAATACGTGCATAAATGTATGCCAATTTGCAACGACAATTGTTTGTAACAGATGATGGGTGAGTGTATATATAGACTCCATTCATGTATATTGGGAGGGGTCTACTAAAAGAAAATACACACAAGAAGAAGAAAGAGTTCTTAAGAGGGGTTGTGCAACGAACTAACGAAGACTTAGGCCATCAGCATCTTGTCAATCTGCAAATAAAAAAGGTATAATCTCCTTCTCCAAAAAATGGTGTACAGAAAGCCATACCCTCCACACTATGATGCTGTGCCATTTCCGCCGGGTTATCAAAAGCCCAGCTTCGATAAATTTGACGGTATACATGGGTCACCGCGCGAGCATCTTGCTAACTTTTACTCAGCATGCGGTGAAACATCCCTTATCGATGCTTTGTTGATCCGTCAGTTTGTTCAGTCCTTAAAAGGGTCTGCGTTTACATGGTACACCCAACTCTCGCAAGGATCAATCGAGACTTGGGACGACCTGCAAAGAGCTTTCTTGGCTCAGTTTGTGAGCACTAAGATAAAGGTCTCTATCATGGACTTGGCGAACACCATACAAGGCCAAAATGAGAGCGCAAACGACTTCATCGCAAGATGGAGAAGTCTACGATTGCAATGCCCGGAGCATCTAAGTGAGTTGGCTTGTGTCCAAATGTGCACAAATAACTTACATTGGTGTCAAAGGCATGTAATGTGGAGCGACAACTCCGACGGAAGGTCACAGCGAGTTGCTCTCAAGTAAACGAAGGTAGAAGGGTGGACACAAGGCGTCAACCTAAACGAGGAGAGTCTATGACGACTTTTGTCAAGACTGGTGGCAAGACAACCAGTGGTGGCAATATAAAAGCCCAAGAAAGGGGCAAAGAACCGCCTAAAAGACTTTCATTGCAAGAAAGAAAGTCAAAAAAGTACTCATTTGATGATGAGGATATTCAAGGAATATTTGATCAACTAATGGAAGTCAAGGTGTTGAATCTCCCGGAGTAAAAAAGACCCGAGGAAGCCGACCGAACGGAGGAGCCTAACTATTGCTCATACCATCGCATTCTTGGACACACAATCCGAGATTGTTATGTCCTAAAAGACAAGATAGAGGGGATAATCCATTTAGGAGAAATCGCGGTCGAAGGGGCAAAAACAAAAGCGCCCTCTGCCTCATCGAACACCATTTCAATGGTTGAGGTAGCGGAAGCACTTCCTTCACCAAATCAGGGATCGCATGAAACATCTTCAGAGACATCATCCGAGGGCATCGAGAGTGGTGACATCCCTACGGTCTCCTTGCCTTTTATGGCTATACCGGTCAAATTCAAGGTCGATGACGAGGTGCGTATTGTCTGGGCATATCCCGACATGCCAAGAGATGGTCCGGGGCAACCTACATTGTATGAGATCATGAGGGTTCCGATATTGAAGACCTATTCTCAGATGACGATGACGATGATGAAAGTCTCTTTGAATGGCAAACTGCCATAGGTCGGAATAAATCTCAATTTGTCGTCACCCGACGTGTCGAGCTAGTAGGTAGCAGGATCATTGGGAGAGGATCCGAAAAGAAGAAAAACAAGAAAGGAAAGAGTGGCAAAAAGGCCAAAAAGCCAAAAGTGGAGTCCGAAGATGAGTATGTTCAACCTATTCGAGTCCATTTTACTTTAAGGGACTATGTCCATAACGACTTCACTACGGACGATATGTCTAACGACGATGATGACCCCTTTTGGGGAGAAGACGTGATTCAATGTTGCATGACAAGTTGGGCCGACGAGGTGGAGGAACAAGAAGAAGTGGATGAGGTCGTCCTCCGATCTGGTCGTCAATTACCTCATCTCCCCTTAAAAGACAAAAAAAAAAGGAAAGAGCTCAACCTCAAGTGAGGGGGAAGTTGCACAGTCCCTTGTGACAGATTGGAGGAAGACCGTAAGCCAAACAAGGTGATTCTTCAACCCAAGAAGAGCAAGAAGTGGAAGGTCAGAAAGGGAAAACAGCTCAAGCCCATCATCCTTGGCTAAGCTAAAGTCAAAACCATGAGGAGGAGTCCCTGGATTTCATCCCAATAGCTCAGCCCAAATGTGCTTATGAGCTCTCACATAAAGATAGTGAGCTTGGGAGGGATAATTAGGATATCATGAACTACGTAAGGATTGATCTCCTATAAACAAATAGTGGGGGTACGTAGGCAGTCTAGTCGATCTATATGCTAGATGCAGCCCACCGCAAAAAAAAAAAAAAAAAAAAAAAAAAACTCGGGTTCACAAATGATGGTCTGATTGTTTAGGAAACCCTTCCTAGAAGGTGGGCCTTAACGATTTGAGTGATGCGGTAAAAAAAAAAAGGTTCCCGATTTGCGGTAAAAAAAAAAAGATGGACGTAAAGATAGTCCATGATTGAGGCACCTTGAAGCATATGTGAAAAAATAGGTGTCATAAAATGAACTACGAAAGGCTTGATCCCTCACAAAGAGGGTACGTAGGCAGCTTAGCTACTCCAAAAATGTTAAGCGCAACCCCAAAAATAAACCTAACATCCATTTGTTCTCTTTAAATGGGAGGGGACCGGTGTTGGCCTATATTGTGGCAATACATGTAAAAGGGTATCGTATAAGTTCAATCCTCGTCGAATTCCGAATGCGTTCCAATATCTCACACACTCTGAATTCGAGGGGCACTGTTGACGGAAAATTTTTATACAAAAAAAAAAAATGATATTACGCGTCTAAATACATATGTATCGTATATCATTATATTACTCCCCAATTTAAATTAAAGAGGTGATAAATGTTAATCTGGACCCTCAAATCCTTAATTATGTTGTGTGGTTTAACAGGCAAAAGAAGAAAAAAACGCCTAAGCTAATGAATGTCGGCCAATCAATACGTGCATAAATGTATGCCAATTTGTAACGGCAATTTTTTGTAACAGATGATGGGTGAGTGTATATATAGACTCCATTCATGTATATTGGGAGGGGGTCTACTAAAAGAAAATACACACAAGAAGAAAAAAAAAGAAGAAGAAGAAGAAAGAGTTCTTAAGAGGGGCTGTGCAACTAACGAAGACTTAGGCCATCAGCATCTTGTCAATCTGCAAAGAAAAAAGGTATAATCTCCTTCTCCAAAAAATGGTGTTCCTATTGGAGGTATGGCGGCAAAGATGAGTTCAGACGAAGGCTCGGAGACTGGCTCAAAACACTCCGTTTCGCCTCCTACATCGAGGACTCGTAGGCTGGCTCAAACCACTTAACCTCATGCTCGAAGGGCGGTAGAGCGCTCGAAACATTGATCTGGTTCGCCCCTGTTACACAGCGGTGGCCGGTCGCCTCTACCAGGTGAAGAATGGGGAGAGCGAAACAAAGCCAGACAACACTGCACATCCTACAAATAATTGAAGAAGAGCGGATGAAAGAGTTGAGAGCCCAATGTAACATTGGGCTCTTCAGATTGAAGGTAAACATTGGCAATGTTTACCTTCAATCTGAAGAGCCCTTGCGGCCTAAGAAGCTCTTGCGCCTCTGTGATACTTTGATTGAAAATTAAAAGAAAAAAAGAGAGAAAAAGTGATGGAGAATATGTACGTGGTCTTTATATAATTCAAAAGATCCCAAACATTCACATTGAGCAAAGCACGCCATGGAGCAGTAGGAAGGGCCCATCGTCATCAAAAGCCACCGCACAAGGAGTCTATCGACATCGCCAAAAGCTTGCTCTCGGAAGCCGGCGACTCACAACGGAGCTCCCTAGGTGATCCCCAACAGCTGCACAAGGCATCTTCCACTCTCCCGCAGCCTCAAAGGTCACCAATATGACTACAAAACGATCATCAAATGCAGCTCAAGGAGAGACATGATACATGGCCAGCAAGGCATCTTTCCGCGACTCTCGATCGGTCACTGATCGTCCCGGCGTGTCTGCGACCCAAATTCTCAAGCCTATGCCATGTCACCTACCACCGAAGGTCAACAAGTTTCTCTAAAGAGTGGTCGAAGCGGCCTCGAACGCCCAACAAAAGGGAGTACAAAATAGGCCTAAAATCATGCTTTTACGGAGGGAGAACAACTGCTCAGGCAGTCATGTTACGGGCCGTGTTACGAACAACTCGAGAGGTATCCAAGACTGTCAAATGTTGAGTCTGAAATAGGCTATGCAAGGAGTATGTCGGAACAAACGGCGGACAAAACGGAGCTCTGTGGTGGCCGCGACAAACACCAGAAGTCGGCTTGTCGACCACCTTTGGAGGACTCCTGCGCAACATAGCAACTCTTGTGCACTTCTCGAACAACCGACGATGATCTCTGCGTGCTCTTGGCTCCATTTTACAGATATATGCCATACCTAGTACATCCTAAGGCCCACAAATGCCCCCGAGGATCGATCGAGTCAGTCTCGAACACCATGCAAATGGAGCCACGCAAAACATATATATGTTATATAGTGAAAAAATATATATAACAGTCAAGTTGGCGACACTATTTTTGACAACGCCTTCTGTTCTCAAGCATATAAAGAATATAGATCGATAGAGGGCACTGTAAAGAACGCGTCCGAATACAAATCAACAAAAATGGAGCTCTGTAGAAGCCGTGGAGATGCTGAGAAGTTGACATATTCATGCAGTTTCTGCGAAAATGCTGCCTAGCAGCCCACTTTAAGGCTCTATTATGGGCAGCTCATGGCATATCTAAGGGGAAAAAAGGTGGATATCAATAGAGAGCAATGCAAAGAGAACGCCCAAATATGAAATCAACAAAAACGGAGATTTGTAACAACAGTGGCGAAGGGGAAAACTAGACTGTTGACCATATTTTCCTGCATATCTTCCAGCAATGCTTTGGGCTTCTTTCCAAGGAGCTGCTGCGATGATCCTTGCCGGGAAGCCTCTCAAACCCAAACCCTGTCACTTTCTTCACACACCCAAACCCTTATTACTATCTCATGCATGTCACACAAAGGTTTAACCATGCTCGTCGTATGCAACTCCTTGCTACCCAGAAGTTCCCTAATTCCAAATTCTAAACATTAATCGAGATTTCAATTCTACTCTAAATTATTCCGACCTTCATTTTGAACCTCAGGTTTCCATTAATGGTGATTGCCCAAGTGATGTGCTCGGGAACACTCCGAGCCGCCAGGATCGACGACGAGGTTCCTCCTTTATTTGAAGAGATGACTTTCTACTAGTAACCAGATATGTATTGCAGGATTCGCAGACCTCTCACCCTTGAATCTCCCACACTCGATCTCAATCCTCTCGGAATCGCACTTTGAGGATCTCAACCCTTCGACACCTTCATCTCTCACTAGGGTGTCTCCTTCGGCATCTCACCAAAGGGTTTTGTTTTTAGCATCTCACCAAAAACATGATTCTTAACCCGGAATTAAAGGAAGCAAATGTGCTCAACTTTTTACTCAAAAATTCAACTTGTCTCCAAATGAAGTTCTTACATCCCTTTATGTAGGGAAATATTGATGCTATGAAAAATAAAAGAAATTAAAATAAATCGATAAACTAATGACAGATAATATGAAAGGGTTTCCGAGAATTATGACGGAGAGATGGGCAACCATAATGGGGGAAAAAGAATTTTCTTAGTTGCCATCAAAGAGATGGAAGGTCGGGAATCCCTAAAGCCCCGTCATTTAATCCGACTTTATTGAATGCATTCCGTCTTTATTTATTGCATTTCCGACAAGCTGTCTGGTTTTCGGACTTCTCCAAAGATGCCAGATTTCGTACGTCTTCCAAGCTGATTTGATGATTGCATCCTTCAATAAAGTTGTAACCACTTAAAATATCTTTCCAACAAGTGTTCATCGGCTTCAATCGGAATTTTATACAGCCAGAACGAGCCAAGATACTGAGGTGTCGTCAAATAGTCTTCACAAATGAAAGTTGATGTTCTGCTCCGAAGACAAACATTTGTAGGAAAAAAGAAGCGAGCTCATGGGCGACTACGATCATATCATCCTCCTCCCCTTGAAATGAGTGACTTCTTTGGACATGTGATATCGTCTTTGAAAGGATGTCGAATCTTCTCTTCATCTTGAATCGTGAAAGGCAAGTAAGATAGAATGAAAGAGGTCGCATCCAAGCACTTACTTGACATGGAATTCAGAAAGCTAGGCATGTGGGTTGGCATTCGTTTCTCCTTCATGAAAAGCAAAACCCTGGGAACTTGGATGATTTCCTTATCTTTCTTAAGCTCAGGGTTGACCTTCGCAATCTCAATATGAACACCATATATTGGACTTGCCTTCTTCAATCTCAAGTGTCTCACCCATGGCCGTTGATGATTTTTTCTTTGAAGAGGGAGGTGGGGTTGTTGTGGGCTTCGATAGCGTTGACCCCAATGTGTTCAAGACTTTTCGCATTTCCCGTACTTGTTGCATTGAGTCTTCTGCGAGCTTGCGGATCTCTTCCCAAGGTGGTTCAACCTTCTTCTTATGCCAAGTCTCATCCTCTCGAACCCTTCTCATTCGATATCTCCTACGGAGCTCTTGATCAACTACATCATATGTAGTGTTATCCATGTCACTCCAACGAAGATACCAATCATCATAGGCTCGAATAGCCCATTGGATGTACTCTACGGACAAAGGCTTCGAACTCATCTTCTTGAACATTTTGACCCGAAAGCTTGAGGAACCCTTGTCGTTCCTCTGATACCACTTGACGAGACCCGAGGACTGGGATCGACCAAGGCTCGAGCTTTCGAACACTCTTTTTGTGGGACTAATTTTGTGGTTTATGAAAACTTAAAAGAAGGGATATGTGAAGCAAGATTTGCAGGCCTCTCACCCTTGAATCCCCTACACTCGATCTTAATCCTCTCGGAATCACACTCCGAGGATCTCGACCCTTTGACACCTTCGCCTCTCACTAGGGTGTCACCCTCGGCCTCTCACCAAAGGGTTCGCTCTTAGCCTCTCACCAAGAACTCGATCCTTATCCCGGAATCATAGGAAGCTATTAGTGGCTCAAACTTTAACTCAACTAAACTTGACTTGATTTAAAATGAAGGTTTTACAAGCAATATATAAGATGAAAATATAATCCCCAAACATCTCTAAGCGATGTGGGATTATTAGTGGCTCAAGCTTTAATTCGTCCTGACTTGAGCTTCTGAATTGAACGTCACATTCGAGCATCTTCGGGGCTGATTCGGAATAAATGTTCTTCATGGAAGTTGTAGCCAATTAAAATAGCTTTCCAACAAGTGCACAACGGCTTCAATCTGAATTTTATACAATGTGAAAGAGTCAAAATACCACGGTGTCGCCATGCTTTTTTCTCAAACAAGAGTTGATATTCGGCTCTAGCGACAAAGCTTTGAAAGATAAATGAGTCGAGCTCACTGGCCATTAGGATCACATCATCCTCCTTCCCTTGAAAAGGATTTGTCCTCGAATCCGTGATGGAAACGAGAGACTTCTTTGAACATGCTTCTTCTTCCTTGAATGAGTCCTTAATTTGCTCTTCTTCTTGAATCGTGAAAGGCAAGAAAGACGGAATGATTGGGGTGGCATCTGACCACTTAATTGACATGGAATTCAGAAAAATAGGTACCTCGGTTGGCGCTCATTTCTTCTTCATGGAAAGCGCAACACTAAGAAGTTGGATGATTTCTTCATCTTTCTTAAACTCATGAATGACCTTTGCAGTCTCAATCAGAACATCCTTGGATATGCCTTCTTTCACCTCAAGTGTTTCACCCATGAAGGTAGAGGATGTCGTCTTTGAAGAAGGAGGTGGTGGTCTTGTGGGCTTTGATAGCTTCGACCCCAATGAGATGACGACTTTTTGCATTTCTTGTACTTGTTTCATTGAGTCTTCCGCGAGCTTGCAGATCTCTTGCCAAGGTGGTTCAACCTTCTTCTTTCGCCGAGCCTCATCCTCTCGAGCCCTTTTCTTTCGATATCTTCTCCGGAGCTCTTGATCAACTACATCATATGTAGAACCATCCATGTCGCTCCAACGAAGATACCCATCATCATAGGCTCGAATGGCCCATCGGAGATGTACTCTTCAGACAAAGGCTTGAAACTCGTCTTCTTGAATATTTTGACTAAGAAGAGACAACTCGGATATCGAAAGCTCGATGGACTCGAGTCGATTAGCTCTGATACCACTTGATGTGCTCGGGAACACTCCGAGCCGCCAGGATCGACGACGAGGTTCCTCCTTTATTTGAAGAGATGACTTTCTACTAGTAACCGGATATGTATGGCAAGATTCGCAGGCATCTCACCCTTGAATCTCCCACACTCGATCTCAATCCTCTCGGAATCGTACGTTGAGGATCTCGACCCTTCGACACCTTCGCCTCTCACTATGGTGTCTCCGTCGGCATCTCACCAAAGGGTTTTGTTTTTAGCATCTCACCAAAAACATGATCATTAACCCGGAATCAAAGGAAGCAAATGTGCTCAACTTTTCACTCAAAAATTCAACTTGTCTCCAAAAGAAGTTCTTACATCATATCCTTTTATATAGGGAAATATTGATGCTATGAAAAATAAAAGAAATTAAAATAAATCGATAAACTAATGACAGATAATATGACGGAGAGATGGGCAACCATAATGGGGAAAAAAGAATGGTCTTAGTTGCCATCAAAGAGATGGAAGGTCGGGAATCCCTAAAGCCCCGTCTTTTAATCCGACTTTATTGAATGCATTCCGTCTTTATTTATTGTATTTCCGACAAGCTGCCTGGTTTTCGGACTGCTCCAAAGATGCCAGATTTCGTCCATCTTCCAAGCTGATTTGATGATTGCATCCTTCAATAAAGTTGTAACCACTTAAAATATATTTCCAAAAAGTGTTCATCGGCTTCAATCAGAATTTTATACAGCCAGAACGAGCCAAAATACTGAGGTGTCGCCAAATAGTCTTCACAAATGAAAGTTGATGTTTTGCTCCGAACAAACCTTTGTAGGAAAAAAGAAGCGAGCTCATGGGCGACTACGATCACATCACCAAGTATATCCCCAAACTGCTCAAATCCCACAAACATAGGGTTTCAACCCGATTTCGCCCAAGTTCCCCAATTTCAAATTCCTAATATTCCACATTGCAAACAAAGTTTTCGGGTTTAAGAGAGGGTGATAGTTTACTTGATTTTGCGGAGGGTGGGGGATTCTTCTTCTTCTTTGAAACTCCTTCAAAGCTTCTCCCTTTTCTCGTCGTCTGCTCCCTTTTCGAAGTGCCTCCTCTCTCTCTCTCTCTCTCATACACGTACTCCCCTCGACTAGGTTCTCCTTCCTAATAAACCGCTCGACCCTCCTCCGATCCTCTCCTTTTGAACTTCCACAAGAGGGCAGGTTTTTTTTTGCAGTTGATTTGATATGGTCAATTAATAACCGTAATAATTATTGTTACCTACAATAGCAGTTAGGGAGAACGTGTTATTTTTGCAATTTTTTAAACCCATTTGCTACATCTGTAAATTTATGGGAGGGGGAAACTTTTGCAGGTGGCTAGCACTTCATGTAAGATATAAGGAAAGGCCACTTGACCGTTGTCCCATATGTCACGCGTTCACTAGGACCTGTGTGCTTTCATAAATGTTTTTCTTTTGTTTTGTAAATTCAGAAATTTATACTTGTAAATTACTACGTATTTGTATATATTTTGGGAGATGGGAGTACACAGTACAGTAGATGAAATCGCGGGTGCAGCAGCAACTCACCCACCGCTTAATTCCAAAAGATTTCAAATGAAAGGTGCCCATATGCCAAACTCCCGGCCCCTTGATTATTCAAATCCAAAAAGCCAGCTGTAATGTTGTCCGAAAACAGTCCAAATCCTCTGTCCCCTCAAAATGTCCCCCCTCCTGTCCCTCCCCCTCCCCCTCACAACTCATAATTAAAAAAAAACGAAAATAAAATAAATAAATAAAAATAGATTAAAAGGAAAAAAGAAAAAGAGGTTTTTGTGAGGGGGACAGGGGAGGGGACATACCGGGGACAGAAGATTTGGATCCGTCTGAAAACCTTGTGGTTTGTGGGGAAGTCAATCCTCCCCAAAAAATCAAACATTTCCCATTTGGAACTCTGCCTAATTAGCTACCTAGCTAATTAAGCTCCAAATTTCATACGCTCGATCGATCTCGATCTGTCAGTAAATTTGTATATATATCAGCAGTATTCATAATACAAATCCCATCCCCACTTTCAAAAAACCCCGAAAGCTATAAAAGCTTCACTCAAACACACTCGTAATTAGCTTCGATCTGGATCGATTATATTCGATCTTCCTTTCCCATGTCAAGGTGCTTCCTTTGCTTTGATTTCAATCCACTTACTGTTATGTTATGTGCACTATACTGTGTCGATCTGTAAATAATAAATCACTGCTAGCATGATTTACTTAACAATTACTGCATTAATTATTCAGGATGGCCGCAGATGGAATGAATGGCTGGAAATTGGGGTTAATTTGTGTGATATGCAGCAGCTGCTGCTTTCTCATTTCCGAATCATTCTTTGTTCCCATCACTTATGTCACCTCTGCTGTTTCTAAAGGAGGAGGTATTTATATTTAACCCTCTTCAATTCCTTCTTTTTTACTCCGATCCCTTTAATTGTGTTTATTTAAACATTTATTTAATCTATTGTGAGCTTCATCACATATAAGTAAGGTATTTGATTTTAAGAGGTAGCAACTGGGTCAGTCAAGTTGAAGCCGACTGATAAGCTAAGATTTCCAATTCAACTGTTTGCTATATATATATATATATATATATATATATATATATATATATATATATATATATATATATATTCTCCTGAATTCAACGTTTTTTGCTTGTTCGTTTCTTCTTTTTTTTTTAAATCCACGTAGTCGGCGTTGTCCCATTGTTCGACGGGTGGGCCTCAATGTCATCCATGGGTAATTTACAAAATAACCATTAAATTAGGGATTAATTTAATGCATACATTTTTCCTTTAAAGAACAATTTATATTACTGGTTTCTATTCTATGTTCCAATGAAATAGAATAAGATTCTCATTTTACAAAAAAAATATTTTTAATGAAAATGTATTAGTCAAAATTTAAAAATAGATTTCTAAGATGGTTTATTTTTTATAGAGCATCTTTTACAATAATTTAGGATCTTATCCTATGTTTATAGATCATAAGATTAATAATTAGAGAGAGTCTTGTCCTACTCCTACCCAAAAACTGTACAATTGAAAGAGGATATGGATGAAACAAGATCGAGCGAAATATATATCCATTGTTATAGCTATAAATTTAAGACTATTTACTGAAAATAAAATACATTTATGATGATAATGCACTGAATTTCAGTATGTATGGATGGAAGCCCACCAGCATATCACTGGGACAAAGGATCCGGTTCTGGCCTTAATAATTGGTTGCTTCACATTGAGGTTTGTTTTCAACTATATATATATCTTCATATATATGCAAGCTAGTGTAGATGGGGCCGGGCTTCCTTTTTTTTTTGGTGAAGAGGGTCGATCGGGCTTCTTTAGTTGAACGTGAAAAGCATTTTCAGCCAACTGCCTGATTTTTGCGTTTGGAACCGATGGAGGAAAAAAAATTAAAAATAAAAAATTACATAATAAAAAGGTGGAAATGAAATTTACCTAATTTATTGTTATATATAGTAAAAAAGAAGTTGTCTGTATGTAGTGATTTCTTCTTAATCTTGTTATTATTAGCCAATTATATAAATTATATATACGTAGTATACAATTAGTTAATTGGGGTTCAAAATATGAATTGTACACCTAATTTTCTCTTTTTTAATTTATATTATTAAGTTTTTTCTGGAAATGATATATGTGGGGTTCGTACAAGCCACAAGGGTATGAAAATAAGGAGTTTTAGCTTTAGTTTTGTGTCATGATGGATTTTTAAGTAATTAATGGGCATAAATAATAGGGAGGGGCATGGTGTAACAATGCGACAACGTGCTTGGCCAAGAGGAATACTCGATTGGGATCGTCAAAGTACATGTCCACCAATTACACTTTCTCCGGCATTTTAAGCAATCAGAAAAAGTACAACCCTGGTATGTACCGTAGAAAATCTACAAGTTAATTATACTTACTACGATTAATATTATAGAGTACTTAATTTTAATTAGACATATACGTACACATATTTGTGCAGACTTCTATAACTGGAATCGGGTGAAGATTCGATATTGCGATGGATCTTCATTCACCGGAGATGTGGATTTCGTTGATCCTGTATGTATGATTATTGATCGATCTGTCATGACATGACATGATTGATATTTTATACCAATTGGTTAAGTTGTAAATTCAACAAATTGTAAATAACAACGGTATATGAATTACAGACGACGAAGCTTTATTACAGAGGAGAGAGGGTATGGAGTGCCATTATGGATGATCTTCTCGACAATGGCATGAACAACTCTCAATCTGTATGCCTTACCCATCCATGAATGTTTACGTTTACTAAATAGTTGTCTTCATAACTATTTCCAATCTAGGATTATGAAACTGATCTAATGCGTACAAATTGACTTAAATTTTTGTGTTAATTAAATGTTATTATATATATATATAAACTTTTATATATATATAGGTGCTTCTGGCAGGGTGTTCAGCAGGAGGGTTGACGGCCATTTTGCACTGTGACTCCTTTAGAAGTCTCCTCCCCACCACAACCACCGTCAAATGTCTCTCGGACGCTGGCTTTTTCATTGACGCGTATCTTATTTATCTTTTTCAATCAATTGTTTTAATTTTTTTCTTTCCTTTAGCAAATTAATTTTCACTTTATTGTATAGTATTCATTGAATGACTATATAAAAGTTTATAAATAATGAATGATAATATATCCATCACAGGAAAGATGTGTCGGGAGCTTCCCATATTGAGCAACTCTTTAGCCAAGTGGTTGCTACCCATGTAAGCAAATATATATTCTCCCACTCTTAGTTTGCATATGTTTACATGTTCAATATTCAATATTTGGTATACCTTATACGAAGATGTGTGGTCATATATCGACTATATATCAAGTAAAAATATATAACATGGGTAGGTTACTGATCATTACCGCCAATTGCTTTTGAAGATGGAACTTATCTACATCTTAATTTACTCTTTATGTTATAGGGTTCAGCGAAGAACTTGCCTGCATCATGCACTTCAACATTCAACTCTAGCTTGGTACGTAATTACTTATAAACTCTATGTATGTATGAGTTAGACTAGAACTTGCATATAGTTAATAAAGATTAATCGATTAATCAAATGGATCAAGTACGCATATAGTATAGGGAAATTTACGGAAAACCACCCTTTAAACAGGTAAGTTTTCACTTAACCACCCTTTAAATGTAAAATTACAGAAAACCACCCTTTAAAGGGTTTTTCTTTACAATTCACCACCCATTTATCTATTTTTACTAATTTATCATTAAACATAATATATTTTAATATTTTAAACTCATGTTTGATTAAAAATTTATTTAAAATTTGAATTTAAGGGCTTAATTATATTTTAGGGATAATTTTTTTTATTTTAAAAAAATAATAATAAATATATCCTAGAACTATTATCTTCATTTATGTTTGAAAATGTTTATAATTTTTAAAATATTATGTAAATTAATATTTTCTTTATAATATGACTAGAAATCATAATTTCTATTTATAAATTTAAAAATAACCTTAAAATTATTATTTATTTATAGTTAAATTCTTTTTTTCAGTAATTAAAATTTCTTAAATATTAAAAAAGTCTATAATTATATTTAAGTGGTACGATTAATTGATTAACAAATTTTTTAAATTTGTTAATTATATTCAAAGAAAAAGGGTATCTATAACAAGTAAAATGCATTAAACTCATATTTTAAGTTGAAAAATATTAACTTATTTTTAATAGATAATTTTTTTTAAAACAAAAATATATGTGGGAGAATTCAACTGCCTTTTACCCCAAATTTTTAAAAAATATTTTATCGATTAATCGTATAATTTAAATATAAGAATAGACATTTTAGAGTTTTTTTATCAAAGACAATTATTGAACAAAAATATTTAAATTATATATAAATAAATAATGCTGTAATATTTTTAAAATATTTAAAATATAAATAAAAATAGAGTAATTTACATAATGTTTTAAAAATTATATATATGTTCAAACATAAATTAAGATAATAATACTAGACTATATTTATTATAAATAAATAAAATTGTCCCTAAAATTAATTAAGACCTTAAATTCAAATTTTTAATAAATTTATAATCGAATTTGAGTGTAAAATATTAAAATATAGTATATTTAATGATAAATTAGTAAAAATAGATGAATGGGTGGTGAATTGTAACCAAAAACTCTTTAAAGGGTGGTTTTCTGTAATTTAACATTTAAAGAGTGGTTAAGTGAAAACTTACCTATTTGAAGGGTGGTTTTCTGTAAATTTCCCTATAGTATAACCTATTTTGATCTCAGTATATAAGTGCTAATGTGGATGCAGTGTTTCTTCCCACAATACGCGGCGCAAGGGATGGAGACACCTCTATTTCTTCTCAATGCTGCCTATGATTCCTGGCAGGTACATACACATTTAATTTGCTTAATTTTTACATTTTTGCACTTATTTGTTGACATAGATTTGATGTGCATCCAACATTGTTACGTAAAACAAATTAAGATTTCAAGCTTAATTTTTATTTTTTTTGGTGACGATTTCTAGCTTAATTAATGTATAAGGTTGGTGGTTGTTTCTCCTGTTTCGATGATTTTAGGTTGGAACCTCAATCACTATGCTTAATATATATGTTGGACATTTAGCGCAATTGCACTAGCTCATACACATTTGACTCCATTCATTAGTCCCATATCGGACTTTAGTAGTAATGTAGTTATATAGAATACTCAAGCTAAGATAATTAATGTGTAGATTTTGACATTGATTTTATGCTCGATAACAATATATTCAGGTACAGAACATACTAGCACCGGGTGTGGCTGATCCTCATGGAACATGGCATAACTGCAAGCTTAACATTGCTAACTGCTCTTCCTCTCAACTCCAAACTTTGCAAGGTTCAATTTCCTTTTTCTTTTCCTTTAGATATATATACTTGTTTTACGAGATATGAAAAAAAGCATATAATTCAATGTTATATAGTTAAGGTTGCTATGATATGTATGTAACTATTTATAATTATATTTCAGATTATAGGGTAGAGTTCTTGAGTGCGTTGTCAATGCTGGGAAACTCGACAACAGGAGGGATGTTCATCAATTCGTGTTATTGTCATTGTCAATCAGGAACACAAGAAACTTGGCTAAGGGCCGATTCTCCGGTTTTAGATTCTACGGTATATTATATTCAATCATTCAATTAAGCATATAAGAACAATCAAGTTAATTTTTAACTTGAAGCTAATAGACTGAATCATATATATGCAGCAAATATGGCAGGCGGTAGGGGATTGGTATTTCGAGAGGAACGACTTTCAAAAGATCGATTGTGCCTACCCTTGTGACAAAACCTGTCATAATAGCGTACCCGATGCATGAGTTTCCCAGTCTTATTTGATCGATTCATCAACATCATTCGTTTACGCACGTATGAAATGAATAATGTGTGAGCTAAATATACAATCTTATCATTGAAAGTTTAAAGTTCCTTCAACACGGCCTTACAAGAGTTTCTCTTATATATGGTTGAACGTAATCTATCATTTTCTATCAAAGTTTGAAGTTCCTTCAGCATCTTGTCTAGATTTCATCATATATCGTTACATCACACACTACACCACGCCATTTTGACACTCAGGCGATGAACCTAATTTGTCGCCTCAAAGGCTATATGGTCGCTTGAGCATTCATGCATGTTATGAAGATTTCATTGCCTAAGTGTCATCAATCAAGTGTAGGCGATGAACAATTTTTTGTAGCTTGAGATGTGATGAGCCCCTTAAAAACCAACCATGAGTACTGAAGACTCCACCTTGATTGTAAGATCTTGAGACCTAACGTGCAGACGATCTAAAGGATGATAAAAGACAAAAGGCTCGGTTTCAAGGTCTTGAAACCTAGACTAAAATGTTTTGGAATATCACGTATATATTTCTATTTGAATTGTTCTCTTACAGGAAAGAATCCGAGGCAACATTGTTGAGCCTAAAATATCATGGGCTGTTTATTGGGCTATGAGATGGGATTTGGTCTTTATCGATTTATATATGTGTTTCTCATTTAACCCACTTTATGTACTAGATACATCATGGATGTTCTTTTAGGATTACAGTTTTCATACAAGGAAAGAACTGATCCTTAGTTGATGATACTTGATCATGAAGAAAGTCGAAGGTACAATCTTGGAAGGCACACAAAGGATCATGTTTTGGAAGGAATTCAAATGTCTTGGAAATATTTTGAAATTAAAACGGTTCTCCCTCCAAGAAGCTCTACAAGTGTTCTAACTATATAAAGACGAAAGCTAAGAAGGATGAAAATGAACCAAGCAAGCACTGAAGAAATTATAAGCATCCTAAAGCATTCGTCAAGTTTCTCTTACATTCTCAAAAAGCCGAGTTGTTGATCATTGTTTAAGAGTTGAGAGAAACACTAGCACTTATTGTACAAGTCATTCATTTTACACTTAGAGTTTTCATACTCGATCAAAGCACACTTGGTGTGTGGTGTGAGCTTTTATTTCACTTGTGAGGTTGAGAGATAGAATAGAAGCGGCGAGGCTTTTTATAGAGAAAGAGAAGTTTTTCTAGGAAGTTTTAGGCTCAAGAGAAGTGAAATAAGAAGTGTTTGAATCCTACGGGTTGGATAACCCTAGGCGGGGACGTAGGCCTGTTGGTGCCGAACCTCGTTAACAATTCGTGTGTTCATCTTTTATATTCCACATTTACATTATCATATTCAATTTTACTTTGTCAAGTCCTGATAGCCTATATCAAGGTCTTGACAAGTTGCACTAAATTTCTATTATTGCGAAAATCGTCCATACTCTATTCATCCCCCCCTTCTAGAGTATTATTCATCGCCTTATAGACTCTTCAATTGGTATCAGAGCTTGGCTCACTGTTTTGATTTAACAATCTTGTGAGTTTTTAGTATGTCTACCATAGGTGATGGAGGTTTTGCTCAAGGAAGGTCAACCAATAGACCTCCACTTTTCTATGGCAATAACTTTGTCCACTGGAGATCACTGATGCAAATGTTCATCATTGATCAAGACCTTGAGCTATGGGGCCTAGTCAAGAATGGACCACACGTTCCTAAAAAGAACGTCGATGGAAAACAAGTTAATAAAACTGAGTCTGATTACGATCAGACTGATCTTTAGAACATTGCTAAGAACTACAAAGCTATGAATCTACTGTATTGCGCTCTCGATGCTAATGAGTTTAACCATGTCTCAGCTTGCAAAAGTGTCAAGGAAATTTGGGACAAACTTATAGTTACTTATGAGGGCACAAGTCAAGTCAAAGAGAGTAAGATTAATATCTTTCTCAGGCAATACGAACTTTTCAAGATGAATCCTGATGAGACAGTAAAGGAGATGTTTACGAGATTCACTCAAATTGTAAACAACCTCGACTCACTTGGAAAAACCTTCTCCAACCCAGAAAAGGTTCGAAAGGTTCTAAGGAGCCTTCCAAAAATCAAGTGGGGTCCCAAGGTTACTGCAATTGAGGAAGCTCAAGATCTCTCTACACTACCATTAGATGATCTTCTCGGAAAACTTATTACTCATGAGATGATATTAATCGAGGAAGATGGAGAAGTACCCTCAACAGCAAAGAACCTTGCTCTCAAAGCTAAAAAAGATCACTCACAATCTGAGAGTGATGAATTAGACGACGAAGATGATCCCTTTGCCCTCATCACACGGGGACTAGCTCGAATTCTGAAGATGAAAAAATAATTTTCCAACCGTGAAAATACCGATTCATCTAGATTCAAAAGCAAGTCTCCCAACATGTCAAAGAAGCCAAAAGTGCTAACATTTTTTGAGTGTGGCGAGACAGATCATCTCGTAAAGGAGTGTCCTATGAAGAAAAGAAATAAGTTCAAGAAATATGTACAAAAGAAAAAGGCTATGCTTGCAACCTGGAGTGACTCGGATTCATCATGTGATTCAAACACCGAAAAAGAACATGCAAATCTCTGTCTTATGGCTGAACACGAAGGGTCACAGACTCAAGACCTTGAACAAGTGGTAAGAAACCTAATGTCTAGTCCCCCCGATGTTCTTTATGAAGTCCTAAGAAATATGATTTCTAATGATGATGCTTACAATAGTGAAATCAACACCTTGAAGGAAAAGCTTATAGATGAACAGAAACGTATGAGTAATATGTCGCTGGAAATAAACAATCTTGAAACTTCTCGGTCGGCACTTGACATTAAAGTCAAGACCTTGAGCTCAGAAAATTCTGATCTCAGGCAAAGCCTCTCCTCTCTAAAGAATCGTAATGAGGATTTAGAGAAAGAGAAGGCAAAGCTAACCGATAAGTGTCAAGACCAGCAGACTTCGCTCATTCAATTCACCAGATCCAAAGCTAATCTTGATAAGATGTTGGGTGAACAACAACTCTCTATTAATAGAAGTGGTATTGGATACAACAAGAATTTTCCAAAGAAGCCTAGTACCACTTTTGTCAAAGCTAAAGGCTATTGGCGTTCACCTACTTGCTTCCACTGTTGTAAGAAAGGGCATGTTAAAGAAACTTTTCCATATAGGCGAAAGGATCCTTACATCATTAGAAATACATTTTCAGTTCGACTTAATGAACAGATAAAACAAGTTTGGGTTCCTAAGGGTACAAGACTACCCAACATGGTCTATCCTCACTATGAATCTAAAACTATGTATTGGTCTAGCCGGAAAGGTTGATGTTGGTATTGCAGGATATCACCAAGTGCAAAGAGCCAAAATGGATAATGGACAGTGGATGCTCACGACACATGAGTGGAAAGAAATCTATATTTCAAGATCTTAAGGAACAAACCACTAGAGCAATTACTCTTGGTGATAAAGGGAAGTGCAACATTATTGGTATTGGTAATATTGGTAATTCAGAAAGTTGCATTAAGGATGTTTATCTTGTTGATTGATTAAAGTATAACCTCTTAAGTGTCTCTCAGTTGTGTGACAAAGGAAACAAAGTTGGCTTTGATAGACACAAGTGTGAAGTCAGGAATGAACAGACTGATGATCTAATCCTCACTGCTCACAGGCACAATAACACTTATACTGTAAATGCTAACCATATTACAGGTACAAAACTCAAGTGTCTCAAGGTCTTGACAGAAGACCCCAGCCTATGGCATAGAAGACTAGGTCATGTAAGCATGCACACCCTCAATAAACTCAAAACAAGAGATCTTGTTAGAGGATTGCCTGATCTGAACTTCAAGAAAGAAGATCTATGCAATGCATGCACAAGAGGCAAACAGACACGCAGTTCCTTCAAACCTAAAAAGGTTGTGAGTTCCTCTCGCCCTCTTGAGTTGTTACATATGGACTTGTGTGGACCTATGCGTGTCAAATCTCCAAAGGGTAAACAATACATCCTGGTTATTATTGATGATTTCTCTCGTTTTACATGGATCTCCTTTTTAGGAGAAAAATCAGAGGCTTTGCTCGAGTTTTCTAAACTTTGCAAAGAGTTGTAGACCTTGAAAAACATACCTATTGTCTCCATTAGGAGTGATCATGGTAGAGAATTTGATCAACTAAAATTTGATTTGTTCTGTGCTAAATATGGAATTTCACACAACTTTTCAGCACCTAGAACTCCTCAACAAAACGGAGTTGTGGAACGAAAAAACCGCACTTTGGAGGACATGTCTAGGACAATGCTTTTGGAAAATGGTTTGCCAAAAATCTACTGGGCTGAGGCTGTTAATACAACCAACTACATTTTGAATCGATGCTTAATTCACCCTATTTTGAAAAAGACTCCTTATGAACTTTTCAAAGGAAGAAAGCCTAGCATTTCATACTTCAAACCTTTTGGATGCACTTGCTTTGTTCATAACAATGGAAAAGATAACCTTGGGAAATTTGACGCACGTAGGGATGAAGGTATCTTTCTTGGTTATTCTACTATTAGCAAAGCTTATAGAGTTTATAACAAGCGCACCAAAATTGTTGAGGAGAGTATCCATGTGGTATTCGACGAAAGCAACAATGGTGTGTTAAGTGAAGGTTTTGCAGATCTCAATCTAAATCATCATGATTCGGATGGAGAAGAAGAGGACAAGGCTGAAAATAAGTAGGACCAAGAAAGAAACATGCAAGAACAAATCCAAGATACCAACGAGCTATCTCAAGACCTTGAGAAGGGACTACAGAATCAGGATTCAGTCATTGAAGAATCCAGCACTCAAATTATCTCTCAAGACCTTGAAGAGAGACCTGCTACTATTTCAAACGATCAGGGTCCAAAGCTACGAAAGTTCAAACATGCCTCTTCACACTCAGCTCAAGATATAATATCAGATCCATCATCTAGGGTACAAACTCGATCTAGATTAAAGAATCTTTGTGCCTTCTATGCTTTTGTTTCTCTTGTAGAACCAAAAACCCCAGTTGAAGCTCTTAAAGACTCGGACTGGATCACTGCCATGCAAAATAAGCTAAATGAGTTTGAAAGGAACAAGGTATGGACTCTTCAACCCAGACCACAACACCAATCAGTCATAGGAACTAGATGGGTGTTTCGAAATAAACTGGATGAAGCAGGCAAGATCATTCGAAACAAAGCAAGACTTGTTGCTCAAGGATACAATCAAGAAGAAGGTATAGACTACGAGGAGACATTTGCTCCCGTAGCAAGGTTAGAAGCTATACGAATATTACTTGCCTTTGCATCTTTCATAGGTATCAAACTATTTCAAATGGATGTCAAATGTGCATTCCTAAATGGGTTCTTAGAAGAAGAGGTTTATGTAGCTCAACCACCAGGTTTTGAAAGTGAAGAATTCCCTAATCATGTGTATAAATTGGACAAAGCTCTCTATGGTCTCAAACAAGCCCCAAGAGCTTGGTATGAAAGATTGTCCAAATACCTTCTTGAAAATGGTTTTCAAAGAGGATTGATTGATAAAACTCTCTTCATCAAGACTCGTGGAAATGATCTTTTGATTGTTGAAATATATGTAGATGATATATTATTTGGTGCTACTAACAATTCCCTCTGCAAGGAGTTTTCTGATATTATGTGCAGAGAATTTGAAATGAGTCTCATGGGAGAATTAAACTTCTTCCTCGGTTTACAAGTTCTTCAAACAAGTAAGGGTATCTTTCCGAATCAAGGGAAATATATACCAGGGATCTACTAAAGAAATACAAAATGGAACAATCAAAGATAGCAAAGACCCCTATGAGCTCCACTCTCTCCCTTGATCAAGATAAGAATGGTAAGAATGTGAACCAAAAAGAGTACAAAGGTATGATTGGTTCTCTCCTATACCTTACTGCTAGTAGACCTGATATAATGTTCAGTGTCTATATGTGTGCTCGATTCCAAAGTAACCCAAAAGAGTCTCACCTTATTGCTGTGAAAAGAATCTTCAGATACCTAAATGGATCTCAAGACCTTGAGCTCCGGTACCCCAAACAGAGTAACTTTCATTTAACAGGCTACTTAGATGCATATTTTGCATGATACAAGGTTGATAGAAAAAGCACTTCTGGTTGTTGCCAACTCCTAGGATCCTCCTTAATAAGTTGGCACTCTAAGAAACAAAATTCAGTGGCCTTATCAACTGAAGAAGCCGAGTACATTGCTGCTGGTGCATGTTGCTCTCAGATTCATTGGATAGCACAACAGCTCAGAGACCTTGGAATTGATCTTAAAGGTATTCCTATATTGTGTGATAATACTACTGCTATTTCCATCACTAAAAATCCAGTGCAGCACTCGAGAACCAAGCACATTGATGTGAGACATCATTTTATAAGAGATAATGTGGAGAAAGGTGATGTATCAATATCCTTTATATCCACTGATTTTCAGTTAGCTGATATTTTTACTAAACCCCTCCCTGAAGATCGTTTCAATTTTATTAGACTGGAGTTGGGTATGCTTAATAGGGAAGCACTTTATTAGGGGGAGTAATTACTCCCTATATGAAAGTTCAGAATTCAAATAACATCTCAAGGCCTTGACTTCATAAGGATCTGAGATGATCATACGAATAAAATTATATTGGATCAAAACTCTGTTATTATCTTATGGATATTCAACAAGAGTGTCTTTTGATTTTATTTATCCCTTTCAAATATTGGTTTTCGCATATTTTAGTTCCCTTTTTTTAAATATCCCAAATCTCTTTAATTTTTGCAAATGGATTTGACACTTTGGATTTAGAAAAATCAGATCATCATTACTTACTATTCAAGTGAGTTAATGAATCTGTACTTGCCAATTTGAAAAAGTAGGGAGACGATTCTTTCCTGATTTTTTGCTTTTTAATCCCTCCCTCCTCTCGGTCTAATCTACTCCACTCTCACTCTCTCTCTCTCTCTCTCTCTCTCTCTCTCTCTCTCTCTCTCTCTCTCTCTCTCTCTCTCTCTCTCTCTCTCTCTCTCCGAGTTCCAAAAACCCTCTCTGTTTCTGAAATCAAAATGATGGGATCAAAGCGCTCTTCAGCATCTCCGTCTCTAGCACCTTCTGCTAAGAGGTACAAGATGCCGGCCAAAAAGGGGAAGCAAATCATGGAGGAATCTGAAGAACATTCCGAGGATTCCAGCGAGAACTCACCATCACCACCACCTCTGATCAGGAAATCCAAAGGCAAAGCTCCAGCCACTTCTGCTCGGCCTCCCCAGGTATCTTCTGGCATTTCCCCCAATTGGTTTTGCTCTAAAGAGGTTGAGGAGTCCTGGAAATAGGACTTTTGCAACCGTCGATTATGCTTCTGTGATGCTGTCGATTTCAACCTCCTCCAATCCATGCCCTTGCCCTGCATTTCCCTCCTCAAATCTACCTGTTTCTGGACCTTGCTCAACCCTGGAAATTTTGCCTATCCCCAACTCACCCGACTCTTTTATGCTAACCTTACTGTTCATCGGGTAAATGGAACCCTAACCCTAGTATCCAAGGTCAAGAACACCCGAATCCGCCTCTCTCCTGAAAGCCTTGCTCTCATCCTTGATCTTCCAACTGAGATTCCCACAAAAGAATTCCCAAGCCTATTTGAGTGTCTCTCACGAACACGAGATGAATTCTTCCTAAAATCTCAAGGCCTTGGATCTTAATCCACCCTCAAACCCACTCACACTACCCTAAACCTTCAAGGCAAGCTCATCTTTACCATTCTGGCTCGCTATATCTTCCCCCGAGAATCTTCTCGAGATCCTTTTCCTAATCATGAACGGATACGAGCCTGATTTGCCCAAACTCATTCTCGACTACATGACCCATGTCTCTACCTCCTCTCGGCCTATGCCTTTACCCTATGAAAACCTCTTTCACAAAATCTTTGAAGGCTTTGACATCGACACATCAGGAGAAGAAAAGCAAACCTACAATGGGATTGTTGATGAGGGCTGTCTAGATAGATTGGGCATTGCCAAAAACCTGAGGGGGCAATGGTTTATGAGGAAGGATTCGAAGGGAAAACATGTTGCTGAACCTAATATGAATGAGGATAGATTGGCTGCTGTGGAGACTGAGATTCAAGACCTTAGGTTTGATCTAAGCAGAATGTGGTCGGATGTGGTGATTTGCCAGAACCAGACTCATGAGCTACTCTCTATGGTCAACTGCAAGCTTGATCAGATGATGCTTCTCAATGCTCTCACCTACACTGCTACAGGCTCTATCATGCCAATGGAGCAAGAAACTTTTGATCATGTGCGTGAGAAGACAGGGAATGTCATCCTCAACTGTGAAAATCAAGTGAAGAAACGTCCCATTTTGCGCCCCACTCATCATGAACTCACCATTCTCACAGTCGAGCAATATGGTGTGGTCAAGAAATACATGGATGTGAAGCGTCAGAGACAACTTGCAGAAATGGAGAGAGACAAGATCTCCAGAGACGCCCTCGATAGGTGGAGGAAGAAGTGCAGAGATGAGGTCAGAAGGAAGTACCTTCCACCCAACAAGTAGTACCCCACCTTCGGCGAATGGGTTGAGGAAGGCGCTGGCATTGCCCCTCCTGAAGATCCTAATGCTCTTGGCGCCCCTGGTACATCCTCTGCTAATAGGCCATCCTCTGCTAAGAAAGGCAAGAAGGCTCTAAGGAGCAAGAAGAAGAAGGCTGCAGATGGGGATTCTGACTCAAGGCCTTGATCTCCCACCCTCCTTTCTCTAATTTCTAAAAACTCGTCTTTTGTTGCTCGTCTTTTAAAAGTCCTGGTCTTTTGGTTGTTTTTTGGTTGATGTTTCAGACATTTTCACCTCTCTGCCCTTTTGTTGGAAGACAAAATGGGGGAGAATGTTTTGGTTGCTGCGTTTTGGCACTAGTTGGTTAAGTGCTTCATGTTTTTAAAACTTAGATGATCCAAACATTTTCTGCTCATATTATATAATATGCTTATTTCCTTATAATGATTGCTGGAAATATGTTATGAATATTGAAACGGGTTTTGTCTTCCATCAAGGGGGAGATTGAAGACTCCACCTTGATTGTAAGATCTTGAGACCTAACGTGCAGGTGATCTAAAGGATGATGAAAGACAAAAGGCTGGGTTTCAAGGTCTTAAAACCTAAACTAAAATGTTTTGGAATATCACGTATATATTTCTATTTGAATTGTTCTCTCACAGGAAAGAATCCGAGGCCAACATTGTTGGGCCCAAAATATCATGGGCTGTTTATTGGGCTAGGAGATGGGATTTGGTCTTTATCGATTTATATATGTGTTTCTCATCTAACCCACTTTATGTACTGGATACATTATGGATGTTCTTTTAGGATTTCAGTTTTCATACAAGGAAAGAACTGGTCCTTAGTTGATCATACTTGATCATGAAGAACGTCGAAGGTACAATCTTGGAAGGCACACAAAGGATCATGTTTTGGAAGGAATTCAAATGTCTTGGAAAGATTTTGAAATTCAAATGGTTCTCCCTCTGAGAAGCTCTACAAGTGTTCTAACTATATAAAGACGAAAGCCAAGAAGGATGAAAATGAACCAAAGAAGCACTGAAGAAATTATAAGCATCCTAAAGCATTCATCAAGTTTCTCTTACATTCTCAAAAAGCCGAGTTGTTGATCATTGTTTAAGAGTTGAGAGAAACACTAGCACTTATTGTACAAGTCATTCATTTTACACTTAGAATTTTCATACTCGATCAAAGCACACTTGGTGTGTGGTGTGAGCTTTTATTCCACTTGTGAGGTTGAGAGTTAGAATAGAAGCGGTGAGGCTTTGTATAGAGAAAGGGAAGTTTCTCTAGGAAGTTCTAGGCTCAAGAGAAGTGAAATAAGAAGTGTTTGAATCCTACGGGTTGGATAACCCTAGGCGGGGACGTAGGCCTGTTGGTGCTGAACCTCGTTAACAATTCGTGTGTTCATCTTTTATATTCCGCATTTACATTATCATATTCGATTTTACTTTGTCAAGTCCTGATAGCCTATATCAAGGTCTTGACAAGTTGCACTAAATTTCTATTATTGTGAAAATCGTACATACTCTATTCAAGTGATATTTAGGTGGACAATCAACCTATTCAAGTGATAAAATATACTGTAATGGTCGTTTGACTGTTTGAGTGCTGGATACATTTTTTGAAGTGTTGACCGATGAGCATATATGATTGATGTTCGTTGCTTGAGTATTGGTGATCACCCAACAAATTGATTGAAGTGACTAATTAAGGCTATGATGGTCGCTTAAATATATTTTTGCTAAATATAAAATTGAATATAACGACAAGCCTTTATTTTTTTATGTTTTATTTTTTTTATTAGGAAAGAATTCGGGCGAGCGCGCTCTACCCGACAACATCCTTGTGGATGTGGTCTAAAAGACCAAATTTTTTGTGAATATCGACTCCCCTGGCAGAGTGGCAAAGATGTTCAACCTTATCCGCCACTCTATTCCCCAAGCGGGAAATATGTAAGAAAGATACTTATTTCATGGTCGATAAAAGACTTTCAACATCTTACATAATCGGTTCAATCTCCCAAGGGAATTTCGATGTTTTTAGTAAGTGATTAATGATTATACTGGAATCACCTTTGATGTGGACTTTGTCAATACTGAGTTGAATAGCATTTTGGATTCCCAGTTTTAGAGCGAGAGCTCTGCTTTTATGGCACTTTGTTTACCCAGTTTACTATAGCATATGCGAATTGGCCTGCCCTCCCATTCCTGGATAATAGCACCTGCTGAGCTTACAGAGCTTGTTAGTGTGGATCCGTCGAAATTTAGTTTGAAGGTGCCCTTCGGTGGTTTACACCATGTAGTCTTTGCGACCTTATTTTTTTCCTTTTGGTATTTTGATTTTTGTGTACGTGGGGGGGATCACTTATCTAGACACTCATCTATCAAAGATGTTTTTCTCCAATTCTCCCTGTGGGTTTTGGCAATGCGAACTAAAGACTTTTCGTTGATAATCTCAAGACTTTTGAAACGCTTGCTGATAGAGCATGATTAGTATTGTATAATAGATTACATTATATTTAGCATAGTTTAGTTGTGAATAGTGCATATTTTAGTTACAATTACATGTTTACCTGTGGTGTTGGAAGAGTCGGAATCTATGCAATTTTATGGTTAATTTCAGGTAAATATGGATCCGACGAGGAATGAGGAGACTCTTGGATGAAGGAAGATTCGATTTGAGGAAGAAAAGTGAAAAGCACGGGAGCGGAGTCGAATTTCGAGAACCTAAATAAAAAACAAGCTAGCAGAAGTTGTCGCCAGACAATCTTAACTTGTTTCGCACTTTCTGGAGGCCTCGGTGGTCCGATTGACAATTATAACCATGCGTTGGAAAGCTCTCTTCGAGATCTACAACTTTTGTGTTGACATTGAGACCCAATTCGAAACAAAAAAAAATTGATGTGAACAGTAAAATCCGCCTCACGGCCAAGCTAGCTGCCCCGTGGCCCGAAGCTCTGCCGAAGGATTTCGCAATCGCCTGGCCGCCACGCAGCCTGGTTTGGCTGCCCCGCGGCCCTCGCAGAAACACGCCGTTCAGAATCAGACTTTAGTTAGGGTTTTTAGTTTATTTTCTTGGCCGACTCTTTAAGGCTTATGTAAGACTTTTCTAATTTATTCTTCCATAGATCTTATGCACTTTATTCCATTGTTGAGAGCACGGTTGAGCATGACCAACTAAACTCTCAAGGTTTCGCCTATGATTTGGATCTTTGATTGTTGAATTGTGAGTTTCTTAATCTAGTTCTTATTCTTATTCCAATGTTTTGACTACTTTGCGCTTAATTGCTTGAATGTGTTTTATTCTTTCTGGTCTGATCAACTAGTTAGAGTAGATTCATTCAATTGCTATGGTTTTGCAGATTCCTCGTAGTGAACCTTAACCCAAGTGGCAATCATATCCCTTTAGGACTCGTAGGACTACTTGGATGTGTAGGAAGTTGAATACATGTTGAATATCGACTCGTAGCTTGATATTATGTGTCCCTTGGTTAATTCATACTCTTAATGCTATCTCTAGGTTGAATCTTAACCGTGTTAGGGTTATTTAGATATAAGGGTTGCTAGGACTCGTAGGACTAGTAATTTACCTAAGATATGGACAAGGACATTGATATGAGAAGACAAGAAGTAGAGGCTGAAACAAGGATCGAATTCATCAATCAAAGTGATAAATTGTAGGTGAACCTATTTCTCTCTATTGCATTCTACAATTAATTTACTTTGTTTGCTTGCTTCCGCTTTGATAAAAGGCGGATTTTTTTCACACCAAAAACCCCTATATTCTCTATTAGCGATTAGACTTGCACTTGAATTGAGTAGATTTCCATGTGGATCGACCTCTTGCTTACACACTATACTAGTTGTGAGTTTGAGTATTCTTTGGCAAGAACAATGACAGGTTTTCCTCTTGTCAAATTTGGCGCCGTTGCCGGGGAATTCTTTTCAATTTCTTGTGTTTTTTTTATCACTAACTTTTGTATATATTTACATCTAACCCCGTCGTGGACCTATCTTACGGTTCACGACACCTTATTGCTAATATTTCTAGATGTTGAAGTTATGGAAGTTTCAGGGAGAGTATTTTCACAATTACCTCACAAGAGTGAAAAATTTATTTGACATCCGTTATTCACGTGGTTTCCGAGATAGTTTGCGAGATGTGGTGGTATGCGTTTTTGAGGGCATGACTCATGAGACCCGAGAACTTTCCAGGTCCATAAACAATGGATGCTTTGATGGTTAGGAGTGTCAGGATTATGTGATCTTCTCTGCTACATGGGTGACCAATCGGCGGAGGAAGAATCCTACACTTCGACGTTTCAACCAATGGAGTACTCCGACCCGTTCATGGAGGATTCAACCATTGTCTTGATGGAGCAAATAGGGCAATTACGTGAGATGGTGAATCAAAATGGGGAAGCAATTATCTGACTCTCTCAAACATTGAAGGAATTGGCAGTTCAGCAATGTTCTATTCCTCAAATTGATGAAAGCCAAGATGCAAGCAATGATGAATTCTACGATAATGAAGAAGAGCATCTAGTGGTTAGCGACACGAAATCTCAGGAGACGTCCCTAGAGATTGAGTACATTTCGATGCTCCCTCCATTCGTAGAGATCATCCCCAACTCGCCTATCAAGGAACTAAGTCTGGAATCAATTTCTGTGGTTCCCGAACAAGAAACTGATACTTTTTGCAAATTGGGAGATTTTGGTGAATATGTCAATCCATGGAGCCACTACTTCAATAAACCACCAGTGGAACTGTGTTGGTGGTCCTACATACCCTCGAGGGAGAATCAAGCTAGAATGAAGGGTAAGTTGGTAATGGTTCTCATTGCTATATTTTTAATTACCAATTGTTTCATCTTTAGTGTGCATTCGAATATCGGTTGGGCACGAGAGTTTGATTTGCTTTTGAGGGCGCTGACGATGTCTGCTTGAGTCTTGAATGAGTGGATGAATAAACTGTCGAGCCAATGACAGTAAACAAAGGCGTTACTTGGGAGGCAACCCAAGGTAAGTTTTCTGTTTTCCTCTGTGTCTTTTGTTTTATCAAACTAGTTTTGGTTCTGTTCGGTTGTAGGAAGCTAACACCGCAGGGAGAAAATGCGTTGAAGAGCTAAATTTCGTAGGCCGCCCCGCGACCTCTGACAGGACTGAAATTCACTTTCCATCATCGCAGTGAACAAGTCAGTTTTTTTCGTCAAAGCATCGCGGGAGAAAGTCAGTTTTTCTTTCTTTCCTTCATATTTTTATCTTTTGTTGTCTTTTATGTCATTGAGGACAATGCTGGATTTAAGTGTGGGGGGAGAATCGCATGGTATGATAGGATTGCATGTTTATTTTTAGTTTGCACTTTTATTTTTGTTTTTAGTTTATATTGCATATCAGCATGTTAATCTTAAAAAAAATCCCCCCCCCCCCAAAAAAAAAACAAATCCCAAAAAAATAAAACAAAAATTAGTTATTTATATATTGCATTGTTAGGATTATGTCTTATTTCCCCACATGGATGTCGTTTGTCCTCTAATCTATCTATTAAGATTTATCCCCCATGATGTGCTTGGATTGTTGAAACCTTCGATATATATTTTCCATACTATTTGGTGAGCATAATTGGTTAATGATTGAGCACATAAGATCTTGAAATTTTGGGTGATCTTGAAGTTCTAGACATGGCCTAGTGAGCTTATTTTTAGCCTATTTAGGACTGCACTTTATTTAGTCCTCTTGCTTGTTGAGTGTACTCTCTTCAATTGCTTCCTCTTTGGCTTGCATTTGTATATCTTTTTCAAGACTGCATACTATGGTTTCTGCACATGACTTAAACATGATTGAGGCACCTTTATTAGCCCTATTTGACTATATTCCCACCTTACATATTATCCTCTGCTTGAAGCCAGTTTGAGCCTAATTGCCTATTCTTTTGTAGCTCCACAAGATTTTTCCATAGCCAATGATAGCCTGACCCCATACCGGAATTTAGGTATAGTTGGTGAATATCTATAGTGTGGATGATGATTTTTAGTGGTGGATTGTGTGTGTTTGAGGTGCATTTATGAGATGTTTGGTTCTTGCTAGTACATTCATTATTTGGGATCTAAGGAGGATAAAATTCACTTAGGGGCAAAAGTCAAGGAAAACCATTTGATATAGCATGGATGAAAAAAAAGGAAAAAGAAAAGAAAAAAAAATAAAGGAATGAGTTGAGTATGGTTTGTAAAGTTTTATGCTTGAGATTGGTGTTGTTTGGTATTATAGAGATATGGTATGAGGAGTTTATGAGTGATTTTATGATTTGGTTGCTTCCTTAGTTCCCGGATTATGAGCACCACATGACCTAAATTGTTCCATACCTTATATGTTCTACCTTGGCCCCATTACAACCCAATTAAAAGACCTCATGATTTTTGTTGTGTGTAGAGTCCCCAGCGGTGGAGAATTAGAAAACTGGTGCAAGACTATATATTGTAGCTAAGTTTTTGAAGATGGAGTTTTGAGCGTAAACATTTAACCCTAAACACTTGAGTGAGAGTGAAACACATATTCCCTGTGAGGTCTAGAATGGATATGGTTGCATGATTTCATTGATTATTGCAATTATGTGATATGATGTTGTTAATCTATTATGTTTGCTAGTTTTCATGCACTTAAAAGAGTATTGAGGTGTGGATACAAGAATTGCTATTCTGAGAGGCTGCAGAGCTGAGTTGTCTATTGCTTGAGGCCAAGCAAATGTTCAAGTGTGGGGGAATTTGATAGAGCATGAGTAGTATTGTATAATAGATTACATTTAGAATAGTTTAGTTGTGAATAGTGCATATTTTAGTTACAATTACATGTTTACCTGTGGTGTTAGAAGAGTCGGAATCTATGCAATTTTATGGTTAATTTCAGGTAAATATGGATCCGACGAGGAATGAGGAGACTCTTGGATGAAGGAAGATTCGAGTTGAGGAAGAAAAGTGAAGAGCACGGGAGCGGAATCGAATTTCGAGAACCTAAGTGAAAAACAAGTTAGGAGAAGTTTTCGCAAGACAAGCTGAAATTGTTTCGCACTTTCTGGAGGCCTCGGTGGTCCGATTGACTATTATAACCATGCGTTGGAAAGCTCTCTTCGAGATCTCCAACATTCGTGTTCACGTCGAGACCAAATTCGAAACAGAAAAATTGATGTGAATAGTAAAATCCGCCCCGCAACCAAGCTAGCCGCCCCGCGGCCCGAAGCTCTGCCGAAGGATTTCGCAATAGCCTGGCCACCCCGCGGCCTGGGTTGGCTGTCCCGCGGCCCTCGCAGAAACACCCCGCGGCCTGGTCCGATTGACTATTATAACCATGCGTTGGAAAGCTCTCTTCGAGATCTCCAACATTCGTGTTCACGTCGAGACCAAATTCGAAACAGAAAAATTGATGTGAATAGTAAAATCCGCCCCGCAACCAAGCTAGCCGCCCCGCGGCCCGAAGCTCTGCCGAAGGATTTCGCAATAGCCTGGCCACCCCGCGGCCTGGGTTGGCTGTCCCGCGGCCCTCGCAGAAACATGCCGTTCAGAATCAGACTTTAGTTAGGGTTTTTTGTTTATTTTCTTGGCTGACTCTTTAAGGCTTATATAAGACTTTTCTAATTTATTCTAAAATAGATCTTATGCACTTTATTCCATTGTTGAGAGCACAATTGAGCATGAGCAACTAAACTCTCAAGGTTTCGCCTATGATTTGGATCTTTGATTGTTGAATTGTGAGTTTCTTAATCTAGTTCTTATTCCTATTCCAATGTTTTGACTTATTTGCGCGTAATTGCTTGAATGTGTTTTATTCTTTCTGGCCTGATCAAATAGTTAGAGTAGATTCATTCAATTGCTAGGGTTTGGCAGATTCCTCGTAGCGAACCTTAACCCAAGTGGCAATCATATCCCTTTAGGACTCGTAGGACTACTTGGATGTGTAGGAAGTTCAATACATGTTGAATATTGACTCATAGCTTGATATTATGTGTACCTTGGTTAATTCATACTCTTAATGCTATCTCTAAGTTGAATCTTAACCGTGTTAGGGTTATTTAGAGATAAGGGTTGCTAGGACTCGTAGGACTAATAATTTACCTAAGATCTGGACAACGACATTGATAGGAAAAGACAAGAACTAGAGGCTGAAACAAGGATCAAATTCATCAATCGAAGTGATAAATTGTAGGTGAACTTATTTCTCTCCATTGCATTCTACAATCAATTTACTTTGTTTGCTTGCTTCCGCTTTGATAAAAGGCGGATCTTTTTCACACCAAAAACCCCCCATATTCTCTATTAGCGATTAGACTTGCACTTGAATTGAGTAGATTTCCCTGTGGATTGACCTCTTGCTTACACACTTTACTAGTTGTGAGTTTGAGTATTCTTTGGCAAGAACAACGACAGGTTTTCCTCTTGTCACTTGCAAAACCCTTTGAGAGTAAACTTAATTCTTTCCTTTGAAAAACCTGAATCACAAAAGAGTTATACGATTCGAAACAAGTTTGGAAATATGGTAAAGCAATAAGTAAAGAACATAACGAATTGTTAACGAGGTTCGGATCCTTAAAGGCTTAGTCCCCGCCTTGGGTTCTTCCACAACCCTAGGATTCAACCGGCTTTATTGATTCACAAGACTTAGGATCCTAATAGCTCACCGAGAAGCCTCTCTCCTATACAATTGCAAGACTTAGGATTCAACCGGCTTTATTGATTCACAAGACTTAGGATCCTTGATTCACGTTCCCTTGTAGTCCTAGACCAATCTAGAAGAGCCCCACCTCTCTCAGCCATCTAGTACAATCCTCTTACACTCTGTGAATCAATCGCCTAGTGCTCACTTCCTGAGTTATAAACTCTCGAGTATAACACTCTCTCATAATATATTATATAAGCTCGCTGTGTAACTCTCCAATGCTTTGAAACAAAATATAAGACTCTTAAGAACAAGAAAAGAGAACACGTTGAAGAGAGATCGTAAACTTGAGGGCTGAGTGTGCAATGTAGAACGTCGATATTCGTAAGTGTCCGTCCCTCCTCTCTCTCTTCTTCATCTCCTTTTATACTTGATCAAATCGGCGCCATTTGAAAGAAGAATCTTCACCCAACGGCTATTTGAGATCATGGCTTAGGAAGGATCTTCGCAATCTTCTATTCCGGGAAACTGCGAAGCCCCAATCCACCAGATTTGATCTTCACGTCTTTTAGCTTAAGGAAGGAGATTTCTTCGAAATCCTTGTTGTATGGTTAGTATAAGATATGTATAATAATATTCGGAAACCATACATAAATAACATATATAAATAAAATACATAAAATATAGGTTTTGAATTTCATCAATACAACTTTAGCTTCAAGACCTTTGACACAAGCTTTGTGTCAAAGCCTTTGAAACCTTTTCCGATTTTCATCAAGGGAGTGGAGTTATCAATCTCCCCCTTGATGAGATGCAAAACCTGTGCATCCCTGTAACCTAGTCAAGCAAATATATCATAAGGCAAAATCGGACTAAGTACCTGCAGGGGGTTAGACAAATGTTAGATCATATAAGTTCAAAACAATCATAAAAGCATCCAACAAAATAAGGCAAAATAAGGTCTTCCAAGACCCTATAGTTCAAAGCAAATTAAAGTCTAACGTCTAACCATCTCCCCCTTTTTGTCTTTCAACAAAGGGAGGAGCGTGAAAATAGTCACCAAAATCAGACTAACCAAAACAATTTTAAAATTTAAACAAGGAGCCGTTCGAATCTTAATGAATAAGGCAAGATGTTTATCCGATTTAAATAATTTCTACAAATAAAAATATAATCGAATACCATGCAAAAAAGGATTTTCCCGAATAGGTAACAATAAAGTAAAGATATTTAAAAATCCCCTTTAAAAAAAATATTTGATCAAATATCTAAAAAGATACCAATCAATTATATGATCTGTTATATGTGCTCTACTGTTCAGTTCACAAACTTTGACATGAATCTCAAAGGTCTTGACACTGAGTAGAAGATTTCTTTCGTAAAGGGAAAGGCCCCCCTCCCCCCCATACGAAAGTGCATCCCTATTAAGCATTCCGATCTCACGTCTAATGAAGGTGAACCTGACCTCTGCCAATGGCTTAGTAAAAATGTCAGCCCATTGATACTCAGTTGAAATAAAGGATATGGACACATCACTTTTTTTCGACAAGGTCTCTAATGAAATGATGCCTTACATCAATATGTTTGGTCCTTGAATGTTGAACGATATTCTTTGTAATGGAGATGGCACTTGTGTTGTCACACTTAATGGGAATGTCTTTGAGATCGATGCCAAGATCTCTCATTTGTTGAGCTATCCAAAGGATTTGGGAGCAACATGCTCCAGCTGCTATGTATTCGGCTTCGGCAGTGGAAAGAGCAACTCAGTTTTGTTTCTTTGAGTGCCAACTAATCAAGGATGCCCCTAAGAATTGTCAACATCCCGACGTGCTCTTCCTATCCACCTTATAGCCTGCAAAGTTTGCATCAGAATACCCAATTAGTGTAAAATCTCTTTGCTTTGGATACCACAAGCCAAGCTCCTTAGTGCCATTGAGATATCGAAAAATCCTCTTCACAGTCACGAGGTGAGATTCTTTAGGGTCAGCTTGAAACCTAGCACACATGCAAACGCTAAATATGATGTCCGGTCTACTAGCAGTAAGATATAATAAAGATCAAATCATCCATAGATACTCCTTTTGATTGACACTCTTCCCGGTCTTGTCTTGATCTAAGGACAAGGTTGAGCTCATGGGTGTCTTGGCTGCTTTGGATTGATCCATCTTAAACTTCTTCAAGAGATCCTTATTATACTTGCTTTGGTTGACAAAGAACCCTTTCTTAGATTGATGAACTTGCAACCCCAAAAAGAAGTTGAGTTCTCCCATTAGGCTCATCTCAAATTCACTGCACATAATATCAGAAAATTCCTTGCACAAAGATGTGTTAGTAGCCCCAAACAATATATCATCAACATATATTTGGATAACCAATATGTCCTTTCCTTTGGTCTTGATAAAAAGAGTTTTTTCGATCATCCCCCTTTTAAAATCATTTTCTAAAAGATATTTTGACAATCGCTCATACCAAGCTCTTGGGGCTTGTTTCAAACCATATAACCATATAGCGCTTTGTCTTGTTTGTAAACATGCTTAGGAAATTCCGAACTTTCAAAACCTGGGGGTTGGGCCACATAGACTTCTTTCTCTAAGAAAACATTAAGAAATGCACACTTGACATCCATTTGATATAATTTTATGCCCATAAAAGATGCAAATGCTAATAAAATGTGAATGGCTTCAAGCCTGGCTACGGGAAAAAGAGTCTCCTCGTAGTCGATACCTTCCTCTTGACTGTAGCCTTGATCAACAAGCCTTGCTTTGTTCCTCTCGATCTTACCATTTTCATCTACCTTGTTTCGAAATATCCAACGTGTGCCAATGACTGATTGATGCTTTGGCCTAGCCTTCAAGGTCCAGACTTTGTTCCTTTCAAGTTCGTTAAGCTCACTTTGCATAACAATAATCCAGTCTGGCTCTTGATGGACCTCATCTATCTTCTTTGGTTCTACAAGAGAAACAAAAGCGTGAAAAAAACAGAGATCTTTAAGATTAGAACGAGTTTGAACACTAGATGTAGGGTCAGAAATGATATCCTTTAATGAGCGTGATGAGGAGTATTTGAACTTTCTCTTGCTAGTCTCAGCTCCCTGGTTCGTCACATTAACATGATTGATTTGTGGTACGTCTGACTCCATGGATATCTTAGGCTCAGTTACAACAGTTTATGAAGTCTCAACACTTTTGGATTGGTCGCCAAGGGCTTTGGACTGAGCTTCAAGACCTTGGGCCAATTCTTTAGTGTTAAGAATCTGATCATGCATGTTCCTCTTCTTTGTGTTCTTGGTAGCAATATCATCACCATCCTCATTCTCTGTATGGCTATTAAGATCTAAATCTGCAACACTTTCACTTAAATAACCGTCATTGCATTAATCAAATATAACATGTATACTTTCCTCAACCATCTTGGTCCTTTTGTTGAAGATTCTATATGCTTTGCTACTTGTGGAGTAGCCAAGAAATATACCTTCATCACTACGCGCATCAAATTTCCCAAGGTTATCTTTTCCATTGTTATGAACAAAACAAGTACAACCAAAAGGTTTAAAATACCATATAAGGGGCTTGCGGCCTTTGAAAAGTTCATAAGGAGTTTTTATTAAGATGGAACGAAAAAGACAACGATTCAAAATATAGTTAGCTGTGTTAACAGCTTCTGCCCAATAGGTTTGGTAATGCATTTTCTAAAAGCATAGTCCTGGCCATGTCCTCTAGGGTTCGATTCTTTCGTTCCACAACCCCATTTTGTTGAGGTGTCCGAGGAGCAGAAAAATTATGAGAGATGCCATATTTAGCATAAAATAAATCAAACTGAAGTTGATCAAACTCCCTACCATGAGCACTTCGAATTGACACTATGGGCTCGTTTCTTAAAGTTTGCAACTCCTTACAAAGTTTTGAAAACTCAAACAAGGCCTCTAATTTTTCTTTTAAAAATGAAACCCAAGTATATCTCGAAAAATCATCAACAACAACAAGCATGTACTTTTTACCATTAGGAGATTTGACTCGCATAGGACCACATAAATTCATATATAAAAGTTCAAGGGGTCTAGAAGTACTTACAACCTTTTTTGGTTTGAAAGAGCTACGTGTTTGTTTACCTCGTGTGCATGCTTTGCACATATCAATACCTTTGAACTCCATCTCAGGTAGTCCTCTTACAAGCTCTTTAGACACAAAGCTTTTGTAGTGTATGTGGGATTAAATGACCGAGTCTCCTGTGCCAGAGCTTTGGATCGTCCGTCAAAGCCTTTGGGTAGGTTAAGCTTCCTTGTGCAACTTTCTCAGCATTCACAGCATAGATGGTGTATAACGATAGGCAATTAGAACTATTTCACCTGTATCTTCTCTGCGCACTAAAAATCTTTTCTTGTTAAATCCAACATCATTACCATTATCACATAGTTGATAAACACTAAGCAAATTATACTTCAAACCATTAACAAGATAAACATTTTTAATGTTGTGGTTAGGATCTCTCCCAACACTACCGATACCAACGATGTCACACTTTATTTTGTCACCAAGAGTGATTGTTCCAGTGGATTGCTTCTTTAGTTCATGGAAGAGAGACCTCTTCCAACTCATATGTATAGAGCATCCACTATCAATAATCCATTTTTGCTCTTTCACCTTGGTGATCTCCTGCAAAACAAAAATCAACTTTTGTTGCTAGACCAGTGAGCAAATTTAGATCCATTATTGGGATAAACCATATTTGGTAAAATAGTGCCTTTGGGACCCAAACTTGCGTTATCCGTTCTTTTCTCACGTCAACAGGAAATGTATTACGAATAATAAGTGGATCCTTTCTTCTATAGGAGAGTTTCTGCTTCCTTTTGCCTTTACAAAAGTGGTAATGTGTTGCTTCTTTAAAAACCTCGGGTTGTAACCAATGCCACTTCTATTTAGAGAACTTTGTTGCTCACCCAACATCCTATCAAGAGTGCCCCTTGGACTTGGTAAAACTTATGAGGGCTATCTGTTGGTCTTGAATCTTCTTATTCAGGGAGATCTTCTCGCTCTCTAAGTCATGATGTTCACTTCTTAGAGATGAGAGATCTTGCTTGAGTTCATATTTCTCTGAGTCAAGAGTCTTGACTTTAATGTCAAGACCCGAATAAAAGGTTTCAAGACTTTTGACCCTCATTGACAGTTCCTCAATAGTTCTTTCCTGGTCCACGGTTTTCTTAATAAGAGTGTTGGTTTGGGTAATAAGTTTCTCTTCATTGGCAATAATATTAGAAAGGAATTCCGGTAATACCTCTTTTGAACTTGCCATGAGTTCTCTCACAGTTACCTCAAGTTGCTCATCGTGGGATTTATCTCCTGAGGCCATGAGACAAAGGTTGGCCTTTTCATCATTGGAGTCTGAGTCACTTGAGTCAGAATCACTCCAAGCCGCCACCATGGCTTTCTTTTTCCATCTATCACCTTTCTTGAGCTGGCTCCTCTTCTTTTGAGGGCAATCTTTCACTAGTTGGTATGTTTCACCACATTCAAAACAAGACAAAGGTTTAGTCTTCTTGTCATATTTGCTGTATTGAGACTTACCTCAAAATTTAGAAGACTCTGAACTATCTTTGTTGTTGAATTGCTTCTTCATATTGAGGATTCGAGAAAGACCCCTTGTAATGAGATCAAAGGGATCATCATCATCATATATCATCCTCATCTTCAGAATCAAACACATCTTTGGGCTCATCCTTCTTAGACTTGAGTGCCAAGTTCTTAGTGCTTGTTGGAAGTTCTCCATCGTCTTGATTGAGAATCATCTCATGTGTGATAAGCTTCCCAAGCAAGTGATCAAGGGGTAGAGTGGTCAGATTATGGGCTTCTTCTATGGTTGTCACTTTTGGGCCCCATTTGTCTTTTGGGACACACCTCAATATATTCCTCACTTTCTCAACATTCTCAAAGGTCTTGCCGAGAGAGTCAAGGTTGTTCGTGATTTCCGTGAACCTTGTGAACATGGCCTTAATAGACTCGTCGGGCTTCATTTTTAAAAGTTCATACTTTCGAAGAAAGATGCTGATCTTGGTGTCCTTCACTTGACTGGTTCCTTCGTAGGTGACAACTTGCTTGTCCCGAATCTCTTCAGCCGACCTACAAGATGAAATACGGTTCAACTCATCAGTACTAAGACCACAATATAGTAAGTTAATGGCCTTGTAGTTCTTGGAGACGAGTTCACGATCCGCTTGGATGAATTGAGCCTCAGTCTTCGCGACTTTGCTTCCATTTGGTCCGTCTTTCACATGAATCTTCGAACCATTCTCTATAATGTTCCAAAGTTCCAGATCTTGATCTATAATGAACATTTTCATCAATGACCTCCAGTGGAGGAAGTTGTTTCCTAGAAAGAGTGGTGGTCTACTAGTCGACCTCCCTTGTGCAAATCCTCCGCTTGCTTCACCAGACATGATAAAAAACTCACAAGATTGTTAGATCAAAAGCAGTGAGTAAGGCTCTGATACTAATTGAAGTTCGATAATGTATAACAAAGTAGAATCAAGATACTCTAGAAGGGGGGTTGAATAGAGTATGCCAACTTTTCGCTACTAATCTCAAGACTTTTGAAACGCTTACAAAACCCTTTGAGAGTAAACTTAATTCTTTCCTTTGGAAAACCTGAATCACAAAAGAGTTATACAATTCGAAACAAGTGCGGAAATATGGTAAAGCAATAATTAAGTAAAGAACACAACGAATTGTTAACGAGGTTCGGCTCCTTAAAGGCTTAGTCCCCGCCAGGGTTCTTTCACAACCCTAGGATTCAACTGACTTTATTGATTCACACGACTTAGGATCCTAATAGCTCACCGAGAAGCCTCTCTCCTATACAATTGCAATATAGTCAACTCATGTTCCCTTGGAGTCCTATACCAATCTAGAAGAGCCCCACCTCTCTCAGCTATCTAGTACAATCCTCTTACACTTCGTGAATCAATCGTCTAGTGCTCACTTCATGAGTTATAAACTCTCGAGTATAACACTCTCTCATAATATATCCTATAAGCTCACTGTGTAACTCTCAAATGCTTTGAAACAAAATATAAGACTCTTAAGAACAGGCAGAGAGAACACGCTGAAAAGAGATCGTAAACTTTAGGGTTGAGTGTGCAATGTAAAGCGTCGATATTCGTAAGTGTATGTCCTTCCTCTCTCTCTTCTTCATCTCCTTTTATACTTGATCAAATCGGTGCCATTTGAAGGAAAAATCTTCACCCAACGACTATTTGAGATAATGGCCTAGGAAGGATCTTCGCAATCTTCTATTCCGGGAAACTGCGAAGCCCCAATCCACCAGATTTGATCTTCACGTCTTTTAGCTTAAGGAATGAGATTTCCTCGAAATCCTTGTTGTATGGTTAGTATAAGATATGTATAATAATATTCGAAAACCATACATAAATAATATATATATATATATATATATATATATATATATATATATATATATATATATATATAATACATAAAATACAGGTTTTGAATTTCATAAATATAGCTTTAGCTTAAAGACCTTTGACACAAGCTTTGTGTCAAAGCCTTTGAAACCTTTTCCGATTTTCAATAAGGGAGTGGAGTTATCAGTGTCTTTAGGCGGTAAGGGAACTTGTAGGAAGAGAAGTTGGTTCTGAGAGTTCGTTGGGATCGCCCCAACCCAAGAAGTGGGTGGACTACTCGCTCTTCATCGTATTCGCAGACATCATTGATTGAAAGGAAATAACTACTTGCATTAAATCAAACAGAGCTTACAACCAAAGGAAGCCAATTCCGCTCTCGCTTCACCAACTTCTCTTGGCCACTGACTCTCTCTCTCTACCTCTATGTAACTAATTGTCTGTGTGATTGAATGAATAAAACTCACCCCGCTAAGGTTTTATTTATAGGCTTCTAATCCTTGCTAATCAAGGATAGAAATCTCTTTCTATATCTAAGGATAAAACATCGGGTCAATGGGGAGCACCCGCATACGCATCCTGGATGTGCGGCACCCGCGTACACATCCAGGATGCGCACATATTGGCATGCCCGCAGACAAATTCCGCATGTTGCCACACGTGGGAAGTGAAGGATTTAAAAAAAAAAACGTAAATAATAAATAAAATAAAATAATTTAGTTATATAAATAAATTTTTGTTTTTTAATCATAAACAAATTTAGTCATAAATAAATTTATTTTTTATATGTTTTTTTTTTAGTCATAAATAAATTTATTTTATTTAATTTTTACTATTCTTATTATTATTTATTCTATTTCATTTAATAGAATTGTATTTAAAAAATATTACTAAAGATTGTAAAATAATACAATTAAATATTATTTAAGTTATGAGAGAGTACACAACTTGGATGTGTGTGAACGTTATGCGCATTTAGGATGTGCACACACTGTTTGCGCATTCAGGATGTGTAGGGTTTAGGGTTTAGGGTTAGGCTAGGGTTTAGGGTTTAGGGAGGTTTTAGGGTTTAGGGGTTTAGAGTCTAGCTTGAAATATTTTGCATACAGAACTATTTACAAACGTAAAAAATATGTTATTTCTATGTAAATCTAATGAGAAGAAATAAACACAATGAATAAGTGTGAATATTGCCTTAGATAAGTCGTCGATCGATCAATGAATACATAATATATTTTCTGATGTACATCCCAACCACCCTGTTTCCGATGTGCTGTAGATTTTGGATTCCCTATGCAGAAGTAAGTTCCGAATTGGATGTGTTGAGATGAGGACTATCCGAGATTAGCTAGATGGAGCAATGTGAAGATTCTGAAAGATAAATACTTGAGGTATGCTATAGCCTGTGGCGAATAGAATTGGATGTGTTGAGATGAGGACTATCCGAGATTAGCTAGATGGAGCAATGTGAAGATTCCGAAAGACAAAGATTTGAGATCTGTTATAGCATATGGCGAAAAGGTCGTATTATGTTTACAACACTATTTACAAACGTCAGCAACATGTTATTTTTCTGTAACTGTCATGGAACAATGTGAAAAAATATCGAGCATTCCGTTGATTAAAAAAAGAAGATTTGAAGCTCGTCCTCAATCGCGCACTATTATGTACCATTAGTTGTGGACTAAACCCTAACTGAAGAACATAAACCCCCCACCGAAATCAGCAAAAATTTGAAGACTTGACTACTTTACAAAGTACCGAATTTGAAGAAGATTAGAACTAAAAGAGCAATCGCGTATCGGCGTATAGCTATCGGAGATTTAAGTAACTAGTTTTAGGTAAATAATACAATTTCATATAATTTATAAAAAAAATCAATATATATAAAAAATGATTTATTTATTCTATTTCATTTAATAGAATTGTATTTAAAAAAATATTACTAAAGATTGTAAAATAATACAATTTAGTTATAAGAGAGTACACAACTAGGATGTGTGTGAACTTAATGCGCATTTAGGATGTGCACACACTATTTGCGCATTCAGGATGTGTAGGGTTTAGGGTTTAGGGCTAGGCTAGGGTTTAGGGTTTAGGGAGGTTTTAGGGTTTAGGGGTTTAGAGTCTAGCATGAAATATTTTGCATACAGAACTATTTACAAACGTCAAAAATATGTTATTTCTCTATAAATCTAATGAGAAGAAATAAACACAATGAATAAGTGTGAATATTGACTTAGATAAGTCGTGGGTCGATCAATGAATACATAATATGTTTTCCGATGTACATCCCAACCACCCTGTTTCTGATGTGCTGTAGATTTTGGATTCCCTATGCTGAAGTAAGTTCCGAATTGGATGTGTTGAGATGAGGACTATCCGAGATTAGCTAGATGGAGCAATGTGAAGATTCTGAAAGACAAATACTTGAGGTATGCTATAGCCTGTGGCGAATAGAATTGGATGTGTTGAGATGAGGACTATCCGAGATTAGCTAGATGGAGCAATGTGAAGATTCCGAAAGACAAAAGATTTGAGGTCTGTTATAGCCTATGGCAAAAAGGTCCTATTATGTTTACAACACTATTTAAAAACGTGAGCAACATGTTATTTCTTTGTAAATGTAATGGAACAATATGAAAAAGCATCGAGCATTCCGTTGATTAAAAAAAGAAGATTTGAAGCTCGTCCTCAATCGCGCACTATTATGCACCATTAATTGTGGACTAAACCCTAACTGAAGAACATAAACCTCCCCACCGAAATCAACAAAAAATTAGAGTCAATATTTTGTTTCTCTACCATGTTTTAGATGTTAATTAATCTATTTTAATTCTCAAATTAATAAGATCCAACATGTTTAACTGAAAAAGATCATAAAAAATAAAATAAAATATTTAATTTATAATATTAAAAAATATATAAAACAATAAATAATAAGTAGAATAAATTTATTTATTTACATAAAAACAAATACAATTATAATAAAGTAGAAAAAAACATAACAAATAAGAATAAGAATAGGAAAAATTAAATAAAATAAATTTATTTATGAATAAAAAACAAAAAACATATAAAATAATAAATAATATATATATAAAATTAATTTATTTACAAAAAAATCAAATTTATTAATTATAAATAAATAAATTATTTATTTATATTTTATTATTTTTTTACCAATTTATTAATTATACATATTTTTAACTGAAAAAGATCATACAAAATAAAATAAAATTTTTAATTTATAAAATTAAAAAATATATAAAACAATAAATAATAAATTGAATAAATTTATTTATTTACGTAAAAAAAATACAATTATAATAAAGTAGAAAAAAAAATAACAAATAAAAATAAGAATAAGAATAGTAAAAATTAAGTAAAATAAATTTACTTATGACTAAAAAACAAAAAACATATAAAACAATAAATAATAAATATAATAAATTAATTTATATACAAAAAAAATCAAAAAGTTATAAAACAATAAAAATTCAATGTAATAAATAAATAAATTATTTATTTATTGCGTTTTTTACCAATTTATTGATTTTACATATATTTATGTATATTAATTATATATATATATATATATATATATATATATATATTAAATATTCATTTTTTTACTATTTTTATTTATATATTAATTATGTATATTTTTATTTACATAAATAAGCAATAAAATTTAATTTAATTTTCATTATTTTTTTTATTACCTAATTTCATTAATTTTTAATTTATATATGTTTATTTGTTTTATTATATTTAATTGAGTTTTATATTAAAAGAATATTAGTAAAGATTTTAAATTAATATAATTTAATAATAATTAATTTAATAATGAATAAATTTAATTTATTTATCTATATTTGTGATTATATATATATATATATATATATATATATATATATATATATATATATATATATATATATATATATATATATATATATATATATATATATATATAGTAATTATAGTAATTATATAAATAGATTTTTTTGTTTAATATTTATTAAATATATTTTTTTATTAATTATTCATTTATTTATTTATATAAACAAATTATTTTTATTTTATGTATCTATATATAATTTTTATAATAAGTAATTATGAAATATATTATTTTTTATTAACTATTCATTTATTTTTTATTGTTTTTATATATGTATTTATTATATATATTTTTATTTTTATTTTTATTAATTTATTAAATAGTTATTTGTTTATTATATATATATATATATCCATGTATTAATTATAATATTTTTTTCATTAATTCTTGATTTATTTATGTATATAATCAAATTATTATTTTTTGTTTATTTATTATGTATTTTTTTATTTTTTTTATCAAATTAAATTATTTTAGTTTATTTATTATTTACGTTTTTTTTTAAATCCTTCACTCCCCACGTGTGGCAACACGCGGAATTCGTCCGCGGGCATGCCTCCTGGTGCACATCCTGGATGTGTATGCGGGTGCCGCACATCCAGGATGTGTTTGCGGGTGCCCAACTCACCACCCTAAAACATGAATAAAAGAAACATTTATCTTAAAAGGGAAATATATCATAAAAGGCTAAAATATCTTCAAGTGTGGATAAATCTTCTCTTAATGGATGGATCTTGATAGAATTGGATAGAACTCGGATAGAACTTGATAGACTCGGACAATCTTTGGATCCAAGCAAGCCCAAACCGCGTCGGACAGCTCACCGCGTAACGCGGTCCAGGATTGTTGTCCTCGATATCGAGTAAAGTACTCGATATCGAGTAAGTTGGCGTCGACTTCAGCTTGGCTTGGTGTTGTCAAGTAACTGGTCTTCGATCTGCTCGGACACTGGCTCTCAGGTCTTGTCGATATGGAGTAGATTACTCGATATCGAGGAGTGTTGTCATCGACTTCGGTTGGCATGTTGTTGTCGAGCAGCCTCTCCTCGACATTTCTCGGGCATGTGATTCTGGGTTCATCGATATCGAGGAACTTCCTCGATATCGAGGAGTGGTGTCGCTCAGCATCGGGTTGTCTGGTCAGGTCGAGCAGCGCTCCTCGGCTTCTCGATTAGGCTCTCCTCCTCGACTCCGGGATGGCTTTCAATGCTTGTCGATATCGAATAGATTACTCGATATCGAGTAATTCTCTGGAGTCGAGTTGGCTCGTCTTTAGTTCCTTGATCTGGTTCTCCTTGATCAGTGATGTGCCCGAACATTGTTTGTCGATATCGAGGAAAAGAAGTCGATATCGAGTAATCTTCAGCCTCCGTCTTTGCTTCTTGGTTTTCTCCAGAAATGGCTCCAAATTCTGTAATTTTAAACCAAAACTTATGTAGATCTCCATTTCTTGCAAATAAGCACATATTACATAAATTCGACATATTCCCAATCCGAAATATGCAAAGTATATAAAACATGGAGCTAAAATGTGCATTTCAACATGGCTATTTTAGTAAACATCAAATCACCCCATACATAGACTTGCTTATCCTCAAGCAATAACCAAACAATAACCAATACCTACAACACATCCTTTAAGTCTTCACCTTTGTCAAAAGCAACATCTCAAAAGTAATAGCAATGTAAGACAAGTGAATTGAACGTCATCACACATATATGAGCGATCCATAGGCATAGGCAATATAAATCCAACCTCACCAGGGTAAAGTGTTTTCACTCAACTCTCAATGTGTTTAGGCTATGAAGATCAACTCTCAACTCAATTCCATGTACAATCTCATAAACATTGCAATTTAAATATAAATCTACTTCGCAACCAATTATGTAAATGCAACAAGAATTATCAGGAGGACTTCGCTCAATAGAAGTCTTCAAAGAAGATTCCATTTGGCGGGGTTGTAATGGGGCTTGGTAAGAAATAAAAGGGTATGGAATTATTTGGCCATGTGGTGCTTAATAAAATTAGGGAATCAAGACTCCTAAATTTCCAACACAACTCAACCAAACCATAACTCTCAATCATATGCATCAACCAAACTCTCCAACTTATCTCAATGAAGTACGTAACCTTTCAAACTTAATTAACCTCTCCAAAGTATGAATCTTGCGAAAATGAAAGAAATAAGGTAAATTTGGCTCATGCACTTTATTCATAATCACAAACCTTTCTCTTTTGTTTTTTCTTTTTTCGATTTTTTTTTTCTTTCAAACGAAAATAAAGTAAGACTAGTGCATTTATAGGGTGAGCCAAAAATCCTTTTACATAGTATGCATAGCAAGATAAAAATATAAAACCAACCCATATCTCAAAAAATCTTTCTCACTGGAAATGAAACACAAGCTCATTCCTTCCACAAATCATCATTTCAACCAACTCTAAGTCTTTAATTCCCAAATGGGGGCCAGACTCAATTTGGCTGAGGATAATTTTGTGGAGTTTATAATAAAAGTCTCAGGCTAATGTTCTGGCTTCAAGCAAGGATAATGCAGGGTGGGTAAAGAGAGGATAAAATTGGCTTAAAAGGTGCCTCCATCATTTAATTCTCATTTACAAAAACATATAAATGTATTGGCTTTGAATAACTATCACAATATTTAAAGATGCATAGGAAGAGTAAATACACTCAAGAAAGCAGAGGGATTTTTAATGTTCTCCCTATAAGGCCAAAATTCTCACTAGGACAATTTTTGTTGGATTTCAACCTTTAGCTTAGGATCATATGTGCTCAATTTCATCACAACTTCACAATCCACATAAAAACAATTTTGAGGACTTAGGCTAAACCTTCCAAACATGCCATAGGATTTACATGATCAAGTCAGTCATTATTTATCATCATAGGACATCTAAGTTAGGGTATAAAAACTAAGACAATGCAAAAATTAAACATGCATTTTTTTTCTTTTTTCGACAATTTTTTTTATTTTTTTTTATGTAACTAAAAAAACAAGACTAAAGTATGACAAAAGACTAAAATGAAAAAAAGTTAAACATGAATGCATAACATAATAATAAAATTTCACCATGTAAAACCAAAAGCAAGACTAAAACATATAATAATGATAATGAGCCCTTCCCCCACTCCATACTTAAAATATACAGTATCCCCACTGTATAAAATCAAATAAAAACAAGAGTAAATGAAGGAACTCACCGAATAACGCATCGAGGAGGACAGAACAGGGCATTTCGAGGAAACTTCTTGGTTGATATCGAGTATTGTACTCGATATCAAGTAGGTTGTCTGCGTCCAGTGGAATCTGAAGTTGAGGAACTTCTTCTGGCTTGGTCGATATCGAGTTGGCCTACTCGATATCGAGTAACTCTTGGCTGCTCCTCTTGGTCGTTGTTGACTAGCCTAGTCGATTTCGACTGTTGTTCAGGGACTTCTTATTCCACCTTTCGCAATCCTTTTATGCTTGGCGACCTAGAAGTGTTAGATTGCACACAAAGACAAGACTTTTCACATGAAGTATTCTAAACTAAAAAACCAAAAACAAAAAACCAAAACCAAAAGTTCCAAAGTCCAAAAATTCAAAAAGTTTTATATACATGCTCTAGATTTTAGAGTCGCTAGGCCGACTTCTCTATTTGTGCTCAAGGACCTTTAATGTGGGGCCCGTTTATGCTTGGACCTTCTCCTGGATCATCTAGGTCCTGATTGTAGTATGCAAGCTCAGCTGACAGGTGGTTGCTTGCATAATCTTCTTTTTCTTTCTTCTTTCTCTTCCCAGCTCTCTGTTTCCATAGATTCTCTCACCACGGGGCCTTACCTCCCCTTGAATTATTGATAAATTTCTTAATGGACTGATGAGGAGTAGAACTCATACTTGAACTTACCTTTTCGGGCCCAAAACAGAAATCTTCGGGCTTGGGGTTAGTCGATATCGGGCAGAACTGATCGATATCGAGTACAGGGACCCCATACTTACGCTCTTGGCAAGTCTGGTGCTCAGCAGAGGAAGTCGTTGTCGATGAAGTTTGGTCGATATCGAGTACAACTTCGGTCGATATCGAGGACAGCTTGTCGATGTCGAGTTGGCCTCTGGTGCTTTCCTCCGTTGTTTGCTTGATCCCGTGGTTGTTGATGCTCTTCACCTCTAGCCATGAAATTTCCTCTTTTGCAGGGCCAAAAGTGAAATCTAAGACCTCATCGCCTATGGTGAAGGTGAGCAATCGCTGTTTGACACTAATCTTGGCATCTGCAGTAGCGAAGAATGGTCTACCAAGAATAATAGGGCTAGTAGGATCTTCAGCACAATCTATTATAAGGAAATCAGCTGGAATAAAGAATTTACCAACCTGGACGGGGACATTCTCAACCATACCTGTAGGGATGACCACTGTATTGTTTGCCATGTATAGCTTGGCATCCACAGGCTCTATACATCCTATCTTCACCTTCCGCCAGATTGATAAGGGCATGATGCTCACACTTGCTCCTAAATCACACAAGGACTCATATTTATATTGTCCAAATCCCACAGTAACGGAAAACTTACCAGGGTTAGGTCTCTTCTCAGGAAAGTGGAGCACTTTGCATTCTCCGGCGATCTCTGAGATGGATCGCTTCTTGCTCAGGATTTCCTTCAGGAATTTGACATATGCAGGCATCTCTTGCAGAGCTTCTGTAAAAGGAATAGAGACATTCAGTTCTTGCAGCATATTAACAAAACATTTAAACTTACCTGCAGTGGGATCTTTCAGTGCTTTGGAAGGGAAAGGCAGTGTCTTTTTCTGTTTCGGAGCCACAACAAACGTTGGAGGTGTTGCAGAGTCATCGACATCGGCCAGCTTTTCCTCGATATCGACCAAAGGTTGCTCGATATCGACAAGGGTTGTCGATCTCGAGTGGCTGGGTTGAGCAGTGAAGTCCGAACTTGGCTTCTGGTCTATGTTGAGGAGGTTTTTGTCGATATCGACCAAGGGCTCCTCGATATCGAGTTACTGCTGCTCGTTGTGGAGTTGCTGCTCTGCTTTGTCTTGATGCTTTCCAACCCCTGGCTCATGTAATTGGTGCCCGCTCCTAAGTTTGATAGTCACGTCGTGTCCGGTCTTCCCCTTAGGATTTAGTTCTGTTTGCCCAGGGAGCTGTCCGGATGGTCGTGGAATCTGTGCCGCGAATTAACCCATTTGAGTCTCAATGCTTCTCTTCCAGATGTCTAGCTCTCCAAATTTTGTATTGATGTTCTAGAACTGGTTGTTGATGGGGCCTTGATTCCGGTGCATCTCTTCAAGGACGAGTTATAAGTCATCCTACTTTTGATCCCTTTCTGGATGTCCTGGAGCTCCGTATGGCGGGGGGTTCCTAGGAGGTCCTTGGTTCCATTGTGGTTGATAGAACATTTGATCCCCCATATAGCGATAGGGACCCCCCACGTAAGCTACCTCTTTGTGTGTCTCTTCTATCCTGACTTGCTCTGTGTGTGGGCACTCAGTAGTGGTGTGCCGTTGTGATCTGCATTCGATGCAAGGCTGGTTGACAAAGAGATACTTGACTTGCTTGAGGAGCTTGCGATTCTGGTCTTTGTAGAAACTGCTCCCTGACATCCGGGTCAATCTCCTAGGAAGGCTCATAGAGGGGCATAGATGGTGCTGGCCTGGCATATGAGTTCTCTTCATAGTTTGTGGTAGCCCCATACTTGTTGTCATAGTTGGTGAGCTTGTCAAGTATACCCCAAGCGTCAGCTGGTGGCATCGTCAGATACTCATATTGAGTGTACTGGTTGATCATGTCCTTAGTGACTTGGTCAAAAGAGTTGAAGAAGATCTCTTGAATGACGTAGGGCGGTTGTCCATGAGTAGGGCAAGATCGCAGTAGCCCTTTCTATCGTTCCCATGCTTTTGCTAGCGGCTCCCGAGGCTTCTGTTTGAAAGTTGTAATCTTCTGACGGAGGAGTGCTGTCTTGGCAGGCGGGAAGAATTTGTTGAGAAACTCTTGCTCTACTTGGGCCCATGTTGTGAGGGATCTTGGTTTCAGTTCTTCTAGCCAATTTAATGCAGGTCCGGCTAGGGACCAACGGAAGGCCTTCATCTTGACATATTCCAGAGTAGTACCATCAGCAAGAGTGTGACACATGTCAGAAAAATTTATAATATGTTCAAGAGGGCATTTATTAAATTTTCCATAAAAAGCATTATTTTCAAGTTCTATAAGGAATTGAGTGCGAATTTCAAAAGTATTTTCAGGGATTAGAATAGCCGATTCAGGCACGACAAGAGTCGGGTGCATATAATCCTCTAAAGTGGTTAGGTATTGAGCAAGCTCAGCTTCTGCTTGCCTTGCGCGCTCAACTTCCTGTTCCCTTCCTGCTCTCTTAGCGGCGATAGCAGTATCCTTGGCGGCTAGTTCCCTTGTAAGCCTCTCAATCAGCTGATCTTGTGTTTCTGCGGCCGCCATGGCTCTTTTCAGTTTAGCTTGGATGTGTATAAGGCGCTCCGGTTCGTCTAAGGCGTCAAACTCAGGTGTTTGACCAGAACAGCGCATATACCTGTAAAGTAACTCAAAGTAGTTGTGAGATTTAGCTACCTAAGGCGCGAATGATAGCTTCCCCGGCAACGGCGCCAATTTATTGTAGGAGGAAATCGAATTCAAAATATAAAATATAGATCAAACCAGATTATGTCCACGCAAATGATTACAAGACCTCCTCCCGATGCAGCAGTGGGAAGTAAGGATCGATCCACGAGGAAGCGTGTCAGCGGATCCTAGGCAGCGGTGGAATCTCACCGCAGAAGTCGACCACAGGTTGTCGATCTCGACTACGGTTAGTCGACAGAAGATCGGACAAGTCGATTCACACAGAAGGAGTCACATGCGGTTGTCGATATCGAGTAAGTTCTACTCGATATCGAGTAAACTCATCGATGTCGATGAAGTCTTTGTCGAGCACCTGCACATGAGAAGCTACAGTGATCTAGGATCGGGGATTAGTACTCGATATCGACAAGATGTAGTCGATATCGAGGAAGACAGTAACTTAAAATGAAAGAAATTAAAGACAAGGCTTTGGGGATTGTCGAAATAAACTTTCTATGAAAGACTTCCAAGATTGGGGTTCGCGACAACAATAAACAAGCATGCATAAGGCAAAAATAAAATGGATAATCATGTGAATTGCATCAAAGTACCAAGCTTTTGCCTTATCCAACAATTAGACAACATTGTCAAGAAACCTTAATTGTGTCTACCGATTTTATGTTTACAATCCAAGTTGTTAGCATGGACCTCCTATTTATGGGTAATAAACATATAACAAGTAGTAGATGCTCAAAACATGATAAAAGTCAGATTTTTACCTCAAACACGCAGGGCTATCGTTGGGCTCGCCCCAACCCTAGAAGTGGGTGGACTACTCGCTCTTCATCGCATTCGCAGACATCATTGATTGAAAGGAAATAACTTCTTGCATTAAATCAAATAGAGCTTACAACCAAAGGAAGCCAATTCCGCTCTCGCTTCACCAACTCCTCTTGGCCACTCACTCTCTCTCTCTACCTCTATGTAACTAATTGTCTGTGTGATTGAATGAATAAAACTCAGCCCCCTAAGGCTTTATTTATAGGCTTCTAATCCTTGCTAATCAAGGATAGAAATCTCTATCTATATCTAAGGATAAAACATTAATAAAAGAAACATTTATCTTAAAAGGGAAATATATCTTAAAAGGCTAAAATATCTTCAAGTGTGGATAAATCTTCTCTTCATGGATGGATCTTGATAGACTTGGATAGAACTCGGATCGAACTTGATAGACTCGGAGTATCTTTGGATCCAAGTAAGCCCAAACCGCGTTGGACAGCTCACCGCGTAACGCGGTCCAGGATTGTTGTCCTCGATATTTAGTAAAGTACTCAATATCGAGTAAGTTGGCGTCGACTTCAGCTTGGCTTGGTGTTGTCGAGTAACTGGTCTTCGATCTTCTCGGACACTCGCTCTCAGGTCTTGTCGATATCGAGTAGATTACTCGATATCGAGGAGTGGTGTCATCGACTTCGGTTGGCCTGGTGTTAGTGAGTAGCCTCTCCGCGACATTTCTCGGGCATGTGATTCTGGGTTCGTCGATATCGAGGAGTGCTGTCGCTTAGCATCGGGTTGTCTGGTCAGGTCGAGCAGCGCTCCTCGGCTCCTCGACCAGGCTCTCCTCCTCGACTCCGGGATGGCTTTCAATCCTTATCGATATCGAATAGATTACTCGATATCGAGTAACTCTCTGGAATCAAGTTAGCTCGTCTTCAGTTCCTCGATCTGGTGCTCCTCAATTAGTGATGTGCTATTGTAAGAGGAAATTGAGACTTGTAATAAAATACGAATAAATCAAAGCAAACCAGATTTCGTCTCTTGCAAATGATTACAAGACTCCCTCCCTATGCAGTAGTGGGAAGTCAGGATTGATCCACGAGGAAGCGTGTCAGCGGATCTCAGGTAGCTGTAAATCTCACAGACAGAAAAGTAGAAAGACAGAAAGAAAGACAAAAATAACAAAGCAAAGCAGAAAATAAAGAAAACACATAAACTGGTCGATATCGAGCAACAACAAGTCGACAACAGAAACTCAAATCGACCAACAGACAGCAAAATCAGACACAGAAACTCAATCTCGGTGGAATAAACTCAATAATCTAAAGACTGCTGATATAGATTTTACCTCTTCCATGGGACCTGTGTGTCTTCCAGTTTTATTAAAGGAATACCCAATTACCTCATCGCTGATGTTGAAAGTGAGCACTCCCTTCCTTACGCTTATGTTGGCATCCACCGTCGACAAGAAGGGTCTTCCTAGAATAATTGTACAAGAAGGGTCTTCCGCCATATCAATAACTAAGAAATCAGTAGGGATGAAGAACTTACCTACTTGCACTGGCACATTGTCCACCTTGCCTGTTGAAATGACCACCGTGTTGTTGGCCATATAAAGTTTAGTATCCACAGGCTCTAGGGCACCTATCTTAATCTTGGACCATATTGTTAAAGACATTATACTCACACTAGCTCCAAGATCACATAAAGCATTAAATTTATATTGACCAAATCCAATAGTTATCTGCAAACTTACATGGATCTGGCCTTTTGTCAAGTATGTCCATGTGGCTGCACTCCTCTGTAATCTCATCCATTGACCGCTTCTTGCTTAGGATCTCCTTGAGGAATTTGACATATGATGACATTTCATGGAGAGCTTCTGTGAAGGGTATGGTGACATTGAGCTTCTGAAGCATTTTGATGAAGCACTTAAACTTCTTCTCTACTGGGTCCTTTGGAGATTTTGTTAGGAAAGGAAGCTTCTTTTTATGATTCTGAGCCGGAACAGATGTCGGAGGTGTTGCAGATGAGTCAATATTGACTAGAGGGGACTCGATATCGACTGCAGTATGGTCGATATTGACCGGTGGTTGGTCGAAATCGATTGCTGGAGTCGGTTTCGGGTTCACTGGTGCAGATGGGTCGATATTGACCTGGGGGTGGTTAATGTTGACTAGGTGTTGGTGAATATCAACTAGGTGTTGGTCGACATCGACCTCCTCTGCAGTGCCGTCTTTTGCTTCTCCGGTCTCTGTTTCGTGCAGTTTGCGTCCGCTCTTGAGCTTTACGGCTTCCATGTGTCCGGTCTTCCCCTTGGGATGGGGCTCAGAAGATCCAGGGAGAGAACCCGACTGTCTAGGGATTGCTGTTGCTAGCTGGTCAATCTGTGTATCAACTGATTTCTGCCATATATCAATCTCCCCAAGCCTAGAGTTGACACCTTGAATCTGAGTGTAGACTGAGTTGAAGGATTGCTTGGTGTCTGAATGATTTCTCCGTATCTCCTCTAGGACAGTCTGTAGATCATTCCTCTTTTGGTCCCTTTCCAGATGTCCTGGAGCTCTGTAAGGTGGGGGGTTCCTAGGGGCACCTTGGTTCCATTGTGGTTGTTGGAACCTTTGGTCCCCCATATAGCGATTGGGACCCTTTACGTAAGCTGCCTCTTCATGGTACTCTACCAGCCTGACTTGCTCTGTGTGTGGGCACTCAGTAGTGGTGTGCCGCTGGGATCCGCATTCGATGCAGGGCTGGTTGACAGAAAGATACTTTACTTGTTTGAGGAGCTTGCGATTCTGATCTTTATAGTACTGCTCCTTGACATCTGGGTCAATCTCTTTAGAGGGCTCATAGAGGGGCATGAATGGTGCTGACCTGGCATAGGGATTCTCTTCATAGTTGGTTGGAGTCCCATACTTGTTATCATAGTTGGTCAGCTTGTCGAGAGCAGCCCATGCGTCAGTAGGCGGCATTGTCAGATACTCATAATAAGTATATGTGTTGATCTTATCCTTTGCAACCAAGTCTAGAGAATTGAAGAAGATCTCTTGAACTACGCAGGGTTGCTGTCCATGTGTAGGGCATGATCGCAGCAGATCCTTATATCTTTCCCAAGCCTTTGCCAGTTGCTCCCCGGGTTTCTGTTTGAAAGATGTGATCTTCTGGCGTAGGAGTGCTGTCTTGGCAGGAGGAAAGAACTTGTTGAGAAATTCCTGCTTTACTTCAGCACATGCCGTGAGGGATCTCGGTTTCAGCCCTTCAAGCCACTTCAATGCTGGACCAGATAGGGACCAACGAAAGGCCTTCATCAAGATGTACTCCAAGGTGGTACCTTCAGCAAGAGTACGACACATATCAGTAAAGTTGGTAATATGGTGAAGAGGGCATTCATTAAATCTACCAAAGAAAGCATTATTTTTAATTTCGATAAGGAAAGGAGTGCGAATTTCATAGTTATTTTCAGGGATTAGAATGGCCAATTCAGGCATTATGAGCATCGGGTGCATGTAATTCTCTGCAGTTGTTGGGTATTGGGCAAGCTCATCTTCCAATAGCCTCGCACGCTCAGCTTCCCTTGTAGTTCGTGCTCTCTCAGCGGTGAGAGCAGTATCTTTAGCAGCTAGTTCCCTCTGAAGCCTCTCAATCAGTTGTTCTTGTGTCTCTGCGGCCACCATGGCTCTTTTTAGTTTAGCTTGGATGTGTAGAAGGCGCTCCAGTTCGTCTAAGGCGTCAAACTCAGGTGTTTGACCAGAACGGCGCATATACCTGCGAAGTAACTCAAAAGAAAAGTGAGATCTGACTACCTAAGGCACGAATGATTGCTTCCCCGGAAACGACGCCAATTTGTTGTAGGAGGAAATTGAGACTTGCAATAAAATACGAATAAATCAAAGCAAACCAGATTTCGTCCCTTGCAAATGATTACAAGACTCCCTCCTTATGCAGTAGTGGGAAGTTGGGATCGATCCATGAGGAAGCGTGTCAGCGGATCTCAGGTAGCTATAAATCTCACAGACAGAAAAGCAGAAAGACAGAAAGAAAGACAAAAATAACAAAGCAAAGCAGAAAATAAAGAAAACACAGAAACTGGTCGATATCGAGCAACAACAAGTCGACAACAGAAACTCAAATCGACCAACAGACAGCAAACTTAGACACAGAAACTCGATCTCGGTGGAATAAACTCAATAAACTAAAGACTTCCAAAGACAGGGTATCAACACCACAACGATAACCATGCAAAATAACACATAAAGGCATAAAAGATCATACTTTCCATCAAATAAATTTCGTTATTAACAAATAGGAATATAGAGGCTTTCGCATAAACCCTAATTGTTACTAACCCTTTTCACATAATTAACCCAAGTTGCATTAAGATCACTTTCGCTTCAATAATACAAACAAGGATCACCTTCAACTCTCGCAAAAGAATCATGCTCATAGGGATAGAAGATGAATTGCATAAAAAGCTTGTACATTCACCGCATCACCTTACATGGCTACCGTCGGGCTCACCCCGACCCTAGAAGTGGGTGGACTACTCACTCTTCATCGCAATAGCAACCATCTCTGATGAAAAAGAACTAACTTGCATTAAATAAACTCAAACTTACAACCTCTTCTCCTTCTCTCTCTATGTGTAACTACTTGTCTCTGAAATTGAATGAATAAAATCCAGCCCCTAAGGCTTTATTTATAGGCTTCCAACCCTTGCTAATCAATGTAAGAAAGTCTATCTATATCTATATCTACTTTATCTTATAACATAAAGATAAAACATGGAATAAAAGAATTAAATCAACTACGATTATATCTAAAGTGGATAAATCTTCTTTGGACTTGATAGATCTTGATAGATGTGGATAGAATTTGGTCTCGAAAATATCTCCATTGGATTCGGGATAGAAACTTAACAAGAAGTTGGTTAAGCTCGGAATCCGCCGCCGTGGGTCCAGTCGATATTGACTTGGTTTAAGTCGATATTGACCTGTGCTTCCTTGGTTTCTCTTCAGCTGGTCGATATTGACTCCAGAGATGAAAATCGAGTTGATTTGTACTCGATATCGAGTTGAGTTACTAGATATTGACTAGCATGTCTCAGCTCCAACTTTCTTGACTCGATTCCATGACGTTGACTCGATATCGGGCACTCGATATTGACTTGGTTAAGTCGATATCGACCACTGTTCTTCAACTTTGTTGATTCATGCCAACTCTGAGTCGATTTGGAGAATTTCGACCTAAATCTGGTCGATATTGAGTGTGCTTGGTCGATATCGACCAGTCTTCTCAACATCCTGCTCTTTTCGTGAAACGGACTTTCCTGAGTCCTCTTTCGTCGGATTGACGCATATGAGTATGCGTTGGAAAGCACTTTCCGAGGGCTACGACTCTCATGAAGACATCAAAGCTTAATTCAGAATGATGAATGGTGAAAAATGCCCTTTTCTCCAGATGCACCATCCTTAGCTTCTTCATGACTTTCCTTTAAGCGCCAAAGTGCCTCCGATTTCTGCAAAATATAACAAAAACTTGTGTAGACTCCATACTTTGGCAAATAAGTGTAAACTACATAGATTCTGTATTATTCTAACCCAAATGCATGCAATGTATTCAGAAAACGATATAAAAGTTACTGTAAAACATGGCAGATTCAGCTCACAACATGTGCCCATACATTGTTTGTCGATATCGAGTAATCTTCAGCCTCTGTCTTTGCTTATTGGTTTTCTCTCGAAATGGCTCCAAATTCTGTAACATTCAACCAAAACATATGTAGATCTCCATTTCTTGCAAATAAGCACATATTACATAAATTCGACATATTCCCAACCCGAAATATGCAAAGTATATAAAACATGGAGCTAAAATGTGCATTTCAACATGACTATTTTAGTAGACATCAAGTACCACACTGACCACCAAACAAAGGCAAGCTCTGCCTTCGTAACGGAAGTGAGGTTGTTCCCAATAACCGAAATGATAGGTTGTATGTCTCGCGGGAGATTAATGATACTGGCTATTGACAAGTTTTTGTGAGGAGGGAAATGGAGCAGGGAACATACATAGCCACATTCAAACAGCAAGTGAACCTCATCCTCGGCCGCACTATTGCACAAACTACAGGTGGGGGTCATAGGTACCCCCCGCTGGGCTAACCTGGAAGCAGTTGGGAGACCATTCAGGCAAATTTTCCAAATAAAGGTCTTGATCTTCGACGGGATTTCAAATTTCCATATCTACCAATTGTCGACTAAGTTTAGTGATGATTGGGATGTAATTAGTTTGTATGCACTTGAAGTAGTGAACCACCCCGCCCTATCCGACCACCAGTACAGTCGATCCTCAAATGGAAAGATCAGAAGGAGGATGTCCAAGATTTCTTGCACTGTGCTAGCCGAATGGTAGTATATTGAGTAGTTTTTCCTTCCACCACCAACCTCCAAGGATGTAATGATCACTGACGATTTCCTCTATATTACCAATTTGTGGGCAATCTTCCTTCGACCACATGGAGGAGGTGGATATCTAGTTATTCGTCCAAAATTTGATAGACTTCCCGTTCCCTACTAACCAAATAAGACCCATTTTGAACTTATCAATAAGGGTACTGAGTTTGGCCCATTTCCAAGAGAAGTCCCCATTTTTCTTGTATTCCATGATATTAGCATAGTGTGTAGGTGCTTATGTTTGATTAAACTGACACAGACATTATCTGGGTCAGCCAGCATTTTCCATATTAGTTTCATTTGAAGAGCTTCATTCATCTCTTTAAATTTTTTGATCCCTAATCGTAGAAACGTTTTTGGTCTACAGATATTATCCCAGTTGATAAGAGGTCGGTGTTGAAGGTCGTTATTCCAGAAGAATTGCCTATTGATCTGATCAAGTTCCTTGTGAATTGAGGTGGGCAGAATAAAGTCCAGTATTGTGTAAAGAGGTTTAGCGGAAAGTTTGATATTGATTAGAACAGCTCGACCCTGTTGTGATAGCGCATCAGCACACCATTTGCTCAACTGTTCTTTGTCCTTACAAAAAGTATCCTCAAAGGTGTGTTTGTTTACTCTGCCATTAATAATTGGACAACCAAGGTATTTCTCCAAGCATTTTTCATTTGTAATTAACAATTTCTAAGCTCCGAAATCCTCGAGGAAGGAATACCTTTAGTAGCCTGAAAGCTTGATGTATGATAATTAACTTTTTGTCCTAAAACTTTACAGTATGTGTCGATTATGCTTTTGACTTTTTATCCTGCTTCAATATTGCCTTTAGTGAAAATGATAATGTCATCAGCGAAGGAAAGAAAAGGAACCCTCGGGCCGTTTCTTTCAAATGTAAATCTAATTGGACTATGGTACAAAATCGTTTCCGCTAAGAGTTTCCGGGCTAAGATTTCAGCTCCCCTGATAAATAGAAATGGAGATAGGGGATCCCCCAAGCGAAGACCACGAGAGGGGAGGAACATATCAGTAGGATCATTATTGACTAGGACGGAAAACGAGACTGTCGTAACACACTCAATGACCCAAGAGATGAACATCTGATGGAATCCAAATTTTTCTAGGATCTTTCTCGTGAATTTCCAGTCAACTCTGTCATACATTTTTCCCATATCTAACTTTATTGCCACCCAACCTTGACGCCCCTTGCATGAACGGAAGGAATGGAAAATTTCGCGTGCAATAAGCACATTATCTTGAATGGCTCTATCAGACACAAAGGCCCCCTGTAAGGGATGAATTAGTTTTCCAATAATTGTTTTTATTCTTTCTATCTCAATTTTGGATATGATTTTATGTAAATTAGAGCATAAGCTAATTAGACGGTAGTGGCTAGTAGTGGTAGGGTTGTCTCTCTTTGGTAGAAGTGATATAAACGGGTGTTTAATTTGTTTAAGCATTTTCCCAGAATGCAAAAAACCCTTGAAAGCTTTATTGACGGACATGCCAACAATATCCCAATATTTCTTATAGAATTCAGAGTCTGTCATTGGTAGGCCTATTTCCTACCCAAACTAAAAACTGCCGATTTTATTGCATCATTAGAGGGGTGTCGAATTAGAAAATCATTTTCCTCAGTAGTGATTGAGGGATGAACTAGATGCAATATTTCGGTTAAGTGTCTATCATTGATAGGCTCATTTCTGAATGTTTTTTCAAAATCGCTTTTTATCTCATTTCCTAGATTCTCCTCTCCTAATATTATAGTTCCTGTCATGGTAGTAATGTTACGAATTTGTTTCCTATGTCTCCTCCCCGAAGCAACACGATGAAAATACGTAGTGTTGGAGTCTGAAAGTTGAGATGTTTCGTTTTTGCTCGTTGATTCCAGAAAGTTTTCTGGAAAAGGAGAAGTTTTTCTTTTTTCCTTATGAGACAATTTTCTTTGCTGATGATTCGGTGTGTGTTATTTACTACATCGGAAGATTGGATAGAAAGTAATTCATTCTCCACTTCCTTCAACTGACGGAAGATATTACCGAAAGTATGCCTACTATTCCATTCTTTTGCTTTTTTCTTTAGAATTTTTTGTTTCAAAATAAGTTGGAACATAGTGGATCCAGTGCAGAAAGCATGCCGGCCAGGATTGTTTGGCAATATTACGAAAATCCTTGCTTTGAAGCCAAGCGTTCTCAAACTTGAAGGGGGGCACTTTGAAGATAGTACTATTTTTGAGAGTGATTGATATGAGGCAGTAATCAGATGATGAGAATGCCCCGTTATGAGTGATGAGGTTGGGTAACTTCTGAATAATTTGATGATGAACTAGGACCCGGTCAAGTTTTTCACGGATATTGTTCTCTTCGACCGGAGTCTTTCTCTATGTGAATGAGTTCCCGAAAGGCCGAAAGTAGGGATATCCATAAGAGGGCAATCTTTTTTTAATTGTAAGAGTCTAGTGAAGCGAGAGGAACGAGATTCCGTGCCTCCCGCCTTGTCCTCACTACATAGAATTTCATTTAAATCTCCCATCACAATGCAAGGGAGGCTTGAGTTCAAAAAAATTGAAGATAGTGTTTCCCAGAACGAGTCCTTCTCCCGAGGGGTATCAGGGGCATATACAAATAGAATAAGACTTTAAAAATGTCATTTGTGTTTTCATAACATAGCCCTATGATTCGAGGTAAATGGATTTCAACCGAAATAATTTCATTTTATAGTTGGCGGGATTTCCAAAGAATACCTAGCCTACCCGATCTCCCATTCGCGGGCGACCAAATAGCCTCATCGAAGTCAGCGTATTTCAAATAATTGTCATCCAGGATGGATTCTGATTTGGTTTCCGCTAGTCCGATTAGTTGAACATGGTCATTCTTACATAAAGTATTGATTTCGGTCCAAAAGGATGTTTTTCCTATTCCCCTACAACTCCAATAGCATATTTTCATTTATAACCCGTAGAGATATAAGAACGGGATTTAAGGGTCCTTATATCGGAAAGTTTTTGTGATAGTAATGTGTTGTGGGGAACAATTTCAAAAGCGGTTAGTTTTTCCAAGATGTTATTGCACTTACTTTGAACACCAAAGTGGGCAAAGCAAATAGCATTTCGATTGATGAATGCCACAATAGTAGATGTGCACTTTTTATATATATCATAGATCATGAAGTTGCCACCCAAGACAACAAAAGTTTTAGAATCCAATTTATATATCAAAAGCTTGCACCAAGGAAGGTAGGGGGGTTATTTTTTTTTATTTTTGACAATAATAAAGGATGCTTTTAGATTATGAAAGATTATACATAGATGGGCAATAGCAATATTGTAGATCTTACCTATGGAGATTACAATTCCAATATTAGACATCCGTTTAGTATCTACAACACTTATTGCATCTTTTAGAGCTAGAATCCATTGTTCACCATTGCATATAGACAACCTCCAATAGGGAGGAAGATGTGGAAATAATCTCAACCCCAAGAAGCACACATAATCCGACCCCAACACATTTCTGCAACTTACTCAAGTCCATATTCTCCATGCTTTTAGAGGGTTGTATTTTAGGTTTTGGTTCGTCAAGGGCCGCTTACGGGAGTCACCACCAGTCGGGTTAGTAAACCCATTATCAATCTAGTTGTTCACCTTTATCTCCCTTTCAGGGGTTATCATTGTTCACCATCTGTTCATAGCCCTTTTTTGAGTTGAGACGTGAAGGGACATGTGATCGCTTCACCAATTTGTTTGAGACCCATGAATAGGGGTTATTCTGTACCAAACAACAAGAACAAGGAAGGCCAACTGTTAGGCACATGTGTATCATAAGAGAATGACAAGAATGCAAATAATCAAACCAAAACGAAATGTAATACAAATGCACCACCTTGGTAGTCATACCATGGTATTAAACCAAGTAAAGCATACTGATGGCTCGAGTAAATCGAGATTTGAACAAAGGATTCTTCCAAAAGAGGAAAGCTCCATTTTTTAGGGAGGATGAAGAGAAGAAATCCCTTCTCCATTGGGTCGAGACAATACCTGACTAGCCAACAAATCAATTCGACAATCCAAAAAAGGCATTTCACCAAAGTGCTAACAAAGCTAATAAGAAAATAAACAAGGTTCCAAATTTCAGTCACTGAGACACTGTAAAGAGCTTATTCATCAGAATTGGGGAAAGAAGCTAAGAAAGCCCCTAAACCAACAGATTATTCAATGCCCGAAAATCAGGGGGTAGGAGGTAAAGAGGAATAATCCTCAAACACCAGGTTTTTCGGCCACCAATAGGCGGCGAAGATTTGTGCTAATAGCAATGTTAAGAAGTTAAATATGTTCAAGTAAAAGGGTATGTAGGCAGACCTGAAACTAGGCGATAAGGCCGTAGTGGTAAACTTATGAGAAACAATCCCAACCTGTCTATGGCTTGATAAGATGGGAGTGAGAACTAACCACATAGGGCATATGGACCAAGACCTGAACACGAGCAAGGAAGACGCGCCTACACCGAAAGGATTCGGAGATGCCCCCGAAAGACAGAGCAGATCCATGTTGTAGGGAGGAAAACTGATCCGTTTGGTATCCCCGATCCTTCGCCTGTGGGCTCAGAATCAAGAACACCAAACTGTTGATGGCCCGATCTTGCAATTATTCTTGCTACATTCTCGATGTTTACAATAAATTACAATAAAGACTTAAAACTATTGTGAAAGAAAAGAAAAACAAGTAAATAAAATTAAGTAAAAGGGCAACAACGGCGGAAGCTGGAATTCTGCTGCGACGGTCGCTGGGATGGCCGCGGGGTGGCCCGGACAGTGGCAACGGTTCTGGGCAGACTCAGCGACGGCTTCTCTGGTTCGGCGACGGTTTCGCAGGACGGGTTTCTGTTTGGACGCGTGTATGATGTAGGTGTTTGGGATCTTTGTGAATTGAATAACCAAAAACATAAGCTTGATTGCAAAGGCTTTGGATTGGGAGATTGAATTCACAAAAATCCCAAACACCTACATCATACACGCGTCCAAACACAAACCCATCCTGCGAAACCGTCGCTGAACCAGAGAAGTCGTCGTTGAGTCTGAGCAGAACCGTCACCACTGTCCGGGCCGCCCCGTGGCTTCCTTGGCCGCCCCGCGGCCATCACAGCGACCGTCGATGCAGAATTCCAGCTCCCGCCGCTGTTGCCCTTTTACTTAATTTTATTTACTTGTTTTTCTTTTCTTTCACAATAGTTTCAAGTCTTTATTGTAATTGATTGTAAACATCGAGAATATAGCAAGAATAATTGCATGATCGGGCCATCAACAGTTTGGTGTTCTTGATTCTGAGCCCACAGGCGAAGGATCGAGGATACCAAACGTATCAAGTGGTACCAGAGTTGTAGGTTTCGCAAGTTCTTGTCTTTTCTTGATGTTATTCACAATTTGATTAGATATGGCTTGGGAAGTTTGGGGCGACTGGGAGGATGATCCCGATCCATTGGATGGATTTTTTGCTTTGGAACGTGCTAAACAACAATGACTCCAACAAGAGTTACGTCGGAGAGCTTGGCTACAACAACAAACCCTAGAGCGTCAACGCGAAGTCAAAAGACGCCAACTTTGGCTTCAACGTCAAGAGGAAGAACAACGTCAATTGGAGATCGACGATAAGAGGTGTCGTTAACGCTATCAGATTCGGCTTCTCCAACAAAGAGAGACTAAGGAAGAACGTCGACAAGAGGAGGAGGAACGTCGCCGAGAGGAGGAACGACGCCTAGAGGAGGAAGAACGCCGATATTAGAAGGCTTGGTTTGCGGACGTCTTTGCTTGCCACCGTCCAGGATTTCCTCCACTTCCCACACCATCTGCTGAGGTTGTTATTGCTCCCGCCAATGAGGAGGTCGTGGATTCTGAGACGAACGCCGCAGCCCAAGAGGAGGTCGAAATCGCTGTCCAAAAAACAGCACAGCGCGGTGATTTTGTGTCGCATATTCCCGTTGACTCCGACTTGAGAATTGAGTCAACTCAGTTTTGTTGCGAAGCTGACTCGACGAGCTTTCCAACAGTGGGCCACACACTGCCAGACTCTTCCGGGAAGACCTCCGAATATACGCTGCAAGTGGACTGCAGTGCTGCGCCAGATGTGGTAGTTGCTTCTGACGACAACGATGAGGACGTTGGGAACACTTCTCTTGAGTTAGCTATTGTACCTCTTGAGAATATTCCTAATGTTGAGACTTCTGAAATTCATAGGATTATTGAGCCTAATTGTATTGTTCCTCTTGATTGCTCAATGTTCCCTTTGATCGGTGTTGTTTTTGAGGTTCCTTTGCCTCAAATTCTGCTGGCGCCATCTCAAGTTAATGCTCAGAGAAGTTACTTTCTGAGTGCTGCTCCTTCCCCAATGCTCTTCAATGACTCGATTCGAGGACGAATCGAAGCTAAGAAGGGGAAAATGATGCAGATCAAGATGGCCTTTTGTGGGTCAAACAATGATCTTGATCCAGAGAAGCTGTCGCCGATTCGAGGGCTTTTGATGGCGAAGACTTTCATCCTCAAAAGGAGGAAGAAGGCTCCACGATGAAACAAGGTTCAAAGGAGCAAAGTGATCTAATGTTCAAGTTTGAGTTCGTTCTTAATGGGTTGACATCATATTGACGTCTCAGTAAAATGGGTCGTTCGGAGTCCATATTTATCGGATGAGGTCATACTATACCTTATTAGAACGAGGACGAAAAGATCTACAACTTCGCTGTTGAAGGTTTCTCCAGAATCCATCTAGAGAATGGCCGAAATTCATCATCTTTACAGCTGTCACTGCACTGTTTGGACGAATTTCCACATATTTATTTAGTTAATTTCGAATTTTAATTAATTAGATATATTTATTTTATGCAATTAGGAAATAATAAGGTGGAAGGAAAATATCTCATCTAGGTAATTCCTTTTCCACCAAGTTGTTAATTTTCTATCCTTAGTTGGTTTTACTTATCTTAGGAAAGATTTACATATCTTTAGATTATTTGATTTATCTTTAATTACCAAAACTCTATCTTTTGCACAAGATAGAATTGGTCTATTGTATATTTAAACTCATGTTTTACATTTAATAAAAATTAGATTGGAAATTATATTGAGGAACCTTTTTAGGATTAAAAAGGTTCTTCAATCTCCCAATCCAAAAGCATTGGCAATCAATTTATGTTCCTGCTCATCCGATACCAAAACAAGATCTAAACACAATCCCAAGCCACGCACAAAGGAGAAACCCATCATGAGAAACCGTCGCTGGATCAGAGAAGCTGTCGCCGAGTCTGCCTAGAACCGTCGCCACTGTCCGGGGCACCCCGTGGCTCCGTTGGCTGCCCCGCGGCCATCCCAGCGCCGTCGCCGTTACTAGTCTTTCCGTGGTTGTTTGCCTTTGATTGGTGTTACTTTAGTTTTATTTACTTGTTTCTCTTTTCTTTCACAATAGTCTCAAGTCTTTATTGTAATTGATTGTAAATATCGAGAATATAGCAAGAATAATTGCAAGATCGGGCCATCAACAGTTTGGGGTTCTTGATGTTGAGCCCACAGGTGAAGTATCGGGTATCCCAAACGTATCAAAAACGAGTTCAAAATATAAAATATAAATCAAACCAGATTCGTGCCCAAGGAAATGATTACAAGTCTCCCTCCCGATATAGCAGTGGGAAGTCAGGATCGATCATCGAGGAAGCGTGTCAGCGGATCTCAGGTAGCGGCAAATCTCACGGCAAAAGTCGACTTCAGGTTGCTCGGCCTCGTCTAGGGTTAGTCGACAGAAGTCGGACAAGTCGAAACAGAGCAAGCGGCAGCTACGGTTTTGGTCAATCTCGAGTTGTTTCCTCGATATCGAGCAGTGTTGTCGACATCGAGGAAATTTGTTCAAGATCGAGGAATCTGCAGAGACACAACCGACGTCGATCTTTCTTGATTGAATGTGAGAAGTCGATGTCGACCAGTTTGGTCGAAATCGAGGAGAATAGTGAAATTAACTCAATAAACTAAAGACTTCCAAGATCAGGGTTTCAACACCACAACGATAACCATGTAAAATAACACCAAAATGCATAAAAGATCATGTTTTTCATCAAATAACTTTTGTTATTAAAAAATAGAAATATAGAGGCTTTCGCATAAACCCTAATTGTTACTAACCCTTTTAACATAATTAATCCAAGTTGTAGTAAGATCACTTTCGCTTCAATAACACAAATAAGGATCACCTTCAACTTTCGCAAAAGAATCATGCTCATAGGGATAGAAGACAAATTGCATAAATAGATGGTACATTTACCGCATCACCTCAGATGGCTACCATCGGGCTCACCCCGACCCTAGAAGTTGGGTGACTACTCGCTCTTCATCGCAATCGCAGACATCATTGATTGAAAAGAACTAACTTGCATTAAACTTAACCAAACTTACAACCTTTTTCTCCTTCTCCCTCTATGTAACTAATTGTAACTGAAATTGAATGAATAAAAACCAGCCCTATAGGCTTTATTTATAGGCTTCCAATCCTTTCTAATCAAGAAAGCAAATTCTATCTATATCTATATCTATCTATCTAATACTTAGAGATTAAAATTGAAAATAAAATAATTATATCTAAAAGGAAAAAGGACTAATGTGGATAAATCCTCCTAGGTCTTGATAGATCTTGATGGAACTTGATAGAATTTGATCTCGAAAATATCTCCATCGGCTTCGGGATAGAATCTTAACAAGACTCGGATTACTCGACGTCGGCTACTGGGGTTTCCTCGATATATAGTAGTTTTGCTCGATATCGACTAGCATTTTCTAGTCTTCTGCTCAGCAACTCGATTCCGGCCTCCAGGAGCAAAGTCGACTGGATTTTTACTCGACATCGAGTAACATGTTCAGCTCCCAGCTTCCTCGTGTCGATGTCTGGTCTCCAACCCGATATATGGTACTCGATATCGAGTAAAATAACTCGATATCGACTAAGTCTTTTAGCTCTGCTCGATTTCTGGTTGTCCAAGTGGAAATTGACTTGACTGTACTTCATATCGACTAAGCTTGGTCGAAATCGACCAAATGTTGTCAAGTAGATTTCCTTGCTTTCAACTTGATTTGTCCTGGTTCCGCTGCTTCTTGACCTTGGACTTCTGTAGTTGACTTTCAGCTTTTCTCCCTTTCTCTGAATTGCTGTAAATTGCCTCGATTTCTGCGAAATTAAACAGAAATTGGTGTAGATTCCATAATTTGGCAAGTAAGCATAAACTACATAGATTTTGTACTATTCTAGTCCAAATGCATGAAATGCATGCAGAAAACGATATTAAAGTAACTATAAAACATGGTGAATTAGGCTCACATCAATCACCCCATACTTAAGCTTGCTTGTACTCAAGCAATACTTTTAATTGTCATTCAGGGGAAGAAATCAAAACTCTCAACATATTAGATTCATTGCCATATAACCTATGCAATCAATTACCATCCTCGAAAAGGTACTACTGTCACAAATTCATGCATGTGCAATTAAAAAGCAACATCTACTCACAAAAGGAAGGTTATGCAAAAATAATCCATGTGTGACAAATCATTAATAATCAAGAGGACTTTAATTTAAGCTCAAATAAGGAGTATATTGGTAAAAGGCTAAAGCTGGGCAATTTTTGGCCATGTGGTGCTAAAAATCTGGGGAAATGGAGTATTTCGAAACTTTCATACCACATTTCTTCTTCCTTTGATTTCTCACCTTTCGCTCATCGCTCATTGCTTTTTTCAATATTATGCTTTTACCTCTCTAACCTCAGCACTGCCTTCTCGCGAGTCGTAAACATGGGTGTCATGAACGGCCCCGAATACTTAGTGCCTTGGACTCCTCACCTTGTGTCCCATCTCGCCAAACTATTATCTCAGCGAGGAGGGTCGATCTTTGATCGGATTTTCTTTCACTCATTAAATTTTCCATATATTCAAACGTTCCCGCCAAATTTCAATAATAACAACAACACAAACACCATATAATATCTCCATAATGCAACATCATTCTCAACATAATCGCCGGATGGAAATAAGGTAAATAATGGGCAATATTTAGATCATGTGGATCAAATATGAAATAAGGCTCAATATGGATTCGTGAGATACATAAGCATAGGCAAGGCTAGGATTAGAACAATATGAGCATTATATGGAAAATATAAAGTCATCCATCCTCTTATCATGCAACATGTCAAAAGCAATATCAAGTTTTACCTCATATCATGGTTTTCAATAAAATATGCACTTCATTGTGACTTCACTTTACTAGGCAATTTCATGCTATATCTCTAATGAATCAAATTTTGCATCGTCGAGTTCAATATTAAGCTTCCATGACACTAATCAAAAATTTTCAATGGGGGTCATTTTTCAAAACTTTGGAAAACATTCATATAAGCACATAAATCAATAATGAATTCGAAAATAGCCATGTATAAGAAATTCAAGAATTAATTCATAAATATGCATACATATGTCAAATAAATCAAATATGCATGAAGTAAGCCCTTCCCCCACCCCATACTTTAACATTACAGTGTCCTCACTATATAAAAACAAGGGTAAAGAAAAGAAACTCACTAGACAGGTGTGCAGTACGTTGAAAATCGAGAATAATGCTGCTGCAGAACTGGTCGAGATCGAGTGAGGTTGGTCGACATCGAGATGTTTGGTCAATTTCGACCAAAACTACTCGAGATCGAGTAATTGTTGCCTCCAGGGTGATCCTTCTCGACTACAAGCTTCCTTTTGCTCGAGATTTTTGGTCGATATCGAGCACTTTACTCGACGTCGAGCAACGCTGCAGCTTCTCTTACCTGCAAGATTCGTTAGAAAAGAACTACCCACAATAGAAAAACTTAAAAACAATGTCCAAAAACAAAAGCAACAATGTCCAAAAATCCAAAAAATAAATGTCTATTTACAAGCTCTAGATTTTATAGTCGCTAGGCCGATTCTCTTCATTAAGCTCAAGGTAGCATTTGCAGGGCCCATGTAGCTTGGGCTTCAAACATGACTCCATTCTTGTCTATCAGCTACAGTCCGCCTGAATGGATCTTGTTCACCGTGAAAGGTCCCATCCTCTTCTTGCTGAATTTGTTAGGAAACCAATGATCCTTTGATTTGGCAACATAGACTTTGTGACCAACTTCATACTCTTTGGGTTCATCATTGGAAATCCTGCACAATCGCACATACCAAGGCAAACCTCTCCCATGTATAGATAAATCTTTAATGGAAATAGGAGAAGAAAGATCCATACCTTGGCTTACCTTCGCAAAATCGAATTTCGGGACCTCGGTGTTTGGTCGATTTCGAGTAAGAGTACTCGATATCGAGGAATTCGGCTCGTCTGGTGGACCGCTGGTCGAGGAAAGAGAAGTCGGGGAAGCAGGGTTTTGGTCCATATCGACCGGTTTGGTCGATCTCGAGGAGATCTCGGCTTTTGGTGTGCTGCTGGTCGGGGAAGGTGAAGTCGAGGGAGGCGTGTTTTGGTTGATGTCGACCAATTTGGTCGATGTCGACCAATTTGGTCGATGTGGAGTTGTCCTTGGATTCGAGATGGTTGGTCGATGCTGCTGCTGCTGGTGGAGGACTCTGATTTTGCTCGACGTCTACCAAGTTACTCGATGTCGAGTAACTTTGGTCGACTTCGACCCCATATTTGAATCCTGTCAAGGCATCCGAAAAATAGTTAGTCGAAATCGACGTACCTTGGTCTATGTCGAGTGGATTTTCAGCTTCTTCGTTTAGGATGGCCATGATCTCCTCCACATGGGTCTCCATGTCCCTCTTTTCCAGCTCCTCGGGGGTCATATTTCTTACCTTAGGTTCCCCGCAAGTAATGTAACCAGCTGATATAGACTTTACCTCTTCCATGGGACATGTATGCCTTCCAGTTTTATTAAAAGAATACTCAATTACCTCATCGCTGATGTTGAAAGTGAGCCATCCTTTTCTTATGCTTATGTTGGCATCCACCGTTGCCAAGAAGGGTCTTCCTAGAATAATTGGACAAGCAGGGTCCTCCGCCATATCAATAACTAAGAAATCAGTAGGGACGAAGATTTTACTTGTTGGCACTGGCACATTGTCCACCATGCCTGTTGGGATTACCACCGTGTTGTTCGCCATATAAAGCTTAGCATCCACAAGCTCTAGGGCACCTATCTTAATCTTAGACCATATAGATAGAGGCATTATACTCACATTAGCTCTAAGATCACATAAAGCATTAAATTTAAATTGACCTAAGCCAATGGTTATAGCAAACTTACCTGGATCTGGCCTCTTTTCGAGTATGTCCATGTGGCTGCACTCTTCTGCGATCTCAGCCGTTGACCGCTTTTTGCTTAGGATCTCCTTGAGGAATTTGACATATGATGGCATTTCATTAAGAGCTTATGTGAAGGGTATAGTAACATTGAGCCTCGGAAGCATCTTGATGAAGCGCTGAAATTTCTTTTCTACCGGATCCTTTAGAGATTCCATCTGGAAAGGCAGCTTCTTTTTCTGGTTCGGAGCTAGAACATATGTCAGATCTGTTGCAGCGTCCTCGATGTCGACTTGAGTTTTCTCGACATCGACAAGATTTTCCTCGATATCGACCACTGTTGTCGATTTCGAGTTGGGTTGCTGCGCAGAGGAGTCTCGGCCAAGCTTTTCATCGATCTCGAGTTGATTCTGCTCGACATTGACCAAATTTTGGTCGACATCGACTTGCTGTTGGTTGATATCGAGTTGTTTCTCAGCTTCGTCCTGCTTCTTTTCGACCTCTGGCTCGCGTAGTTGGTACCCGCTCCTGAGCTTCACGCCTGCGATGTGTCCGGTCTTCCCCTTGGGATTTGGTTCTGAAGATCCAGGGAGCGTACCTGACTGTCTGGGGACGCCTGCTTCTAGCTGGCCAATCTGTGTATCAATCGATTTCCTCCAGACATCGATTTCTCCAAGCCTAGCGTTGACACCATGTATTTGAGTGTATACGGAATTGAAGGACTGCTTGTTGTCTGAATGGTTCCTCCGCATTTCCTCAATGATGGTCTGTAGGTCATTCCTATTCTGGTCCCTTTCCGGATGTCCTAGAGCTCTATATAGCGGGGGGTTCCTAGAGGCACCTTGGTTCCATTGTGGTGGCTGAAACCTTTGGTCCCCTATATAGCGATTGGGACCCCCTGCGTAAGCCACCTCTTCGTGGTTTTCTGCCATCCTGACTTGCTCTTTGTGTGGGCACTCAGTAGTGTTGTGCCGTTGTGATCCGCATTCGATGCAGGGCTTGTTGACAGAAAGATATTTGACTTGCTTGAGGAGCTTGCGATTCTGATCTCTATAGTACTACTCCTTGACATCTGGGTCAATGTCCTTAGAGGGCTCATAGAGAGGCATGGATGGAGCTGGCCTGGCATAGGCATTCTCATCATAGTTTGTCGGAGTCTCATACTTATTGTTGTAGTTGGTAAGCTTGTCGAGGACAGCCCATGCGTCAGCTGGAGGCATTGATAGATACTCATTTTGAGTATATTGGTTGATCCTGTCCTTAGTGACTAGATCAAGAGAATTGAAGAAGATCTCCTGAATAACATATGGTGGCTCCCCATGTGTAGGGCAGGATCGCAATAGATCCTTGTATCGCTCTCATGCTTTTACTAGCAGCTCCCCAGGCTTTTGTTTGAAACCGGTGATCTTCTGGCAGAGGAGCGCGGTCTTGGTAGGAGGAAAGAATTTTTTCAGAAAGGCCTGCCTTACTTCAGTTCATGTCGTAAGGGATTGTGGAGTCAGCCCTTCAAGCCACTTCAATGCTGGACCGGCAAGAGACCATCGAAAAGCTTTCATCTTGACATATTCCAAAGTGGTACCTTCAGCAAGAGTATGGCACATGTCAGAAAAGTTGGTAATATGTTCAAGATGACATTCATTAAATCTTCCATAAAAGCATTATTTTTAATTTCAATAAGGAAAGGAGTGTGAATTTCAAAATTGTTTTCAGGGATTAGAATGGCCGATTCAGGCACGAAGAGAGTCGGATGCATGTAATCCTCTACAGTGGTAGGGTATTGGGCAAGCTCAGCTTCCGCTTGCCTCCTTCGCTCAGCTTCTTGTGTAGTGCGTGCTCTCTCAGCGGCGAGAGCAGTATCCTTGGCTTGTAGCTCCGCTTGAAGCCTCTCTATTAGCTCAGCTTGTGTTTCTGCGGCCGCCATTACTCTTTTAAGTTTAGCGTGCACGTGTATAAGGCGTTCCGGATCGTCTAAGGCGTCAAACTCAGACGGTTGACCAGAACGACGCATACACTGCAAAATCAAAACTTAGAGAAAAAGTGAGATCTAACTACCTAAGGCGCGAATGATTGCTTCCCCGGCAACGGCGCCAATTTGTTGTAGGGAGGAAATCGAGTTCAAAATATAAAATATAAATCCAACCAGATTCGTGCCCACGCAAATGATTACAAGACTCCCTCCCGATATAGCAGTGGGATGTCATGATGGATCCACGAGGAAGCGTGTCAGCGAATCTCAGGTAGCGGCAAATCTCACGGAAGAAGTCGACTTCAGGTTGCTCGACCTCGATCAGGGTTAGTCGACAGAAGCCGGACAAGTCGAAACAGAGCAAGCGGCAGCTATGGTTTTGGTGGATCTCGAGTTGTTTACTCGATATCGAGCAGTGTTGTCGACATCGAGGAAATTTGTTCGAGATCGAGGAATCTGAAGAGACACAAGCGACGGCGATCTTTCTTGATCGAATGTGAGAAGTCGATGTTGACCAGTTTGGTCGAAATCGAGGAGAACAGTAAAATAACCGAATGCAAAACTTCGAACCGAAAACGAATATAAAAACGAAATTAACTCAATAAACTAAAGACTTCCAAGACCAGGGTTTCGACACCACAACGATAACAATGTAAAATAACACATAAAGGCATAAAAGATCGTGTTTTTCATCAAATAACTTCCGTTATTAACAAATAGGAATATAGAGGCTTTCGCATAAACCGTAATTGTTACTAAGATCACTTTCGCTTCAATAACACAAACAAGGATCACCTTCAACTTTCGCAAAAGAATCATGCTCATAGGGATAGAAGACAAATTGCATAAAAAGATGGTACATTTACCACGTCACCTCACATGGCTACCATCGGGCTCACCCCGACCCTAGAAGTTGGGTGAATACTCGCTCTTCATCGCAATCGCAGACATCATTGATTGAAAAGAACTAACTTGCATTAAACTTAACCAAACTTACAACCTCTTTCTCCTTCTCTCTCTATGTAACTAATTGTAACTGAAATTGAATGAATAAAAACTAGCCCTATAGGCTTTATTTATAGGCTTCCAATCCTTGCTAATCAAGAAAGGAAATTATATCTATATCTATATCTATCTATCTAATACTTAGAGATTAAAATTGGAAATAAAATAATTATATCTAAAAGGAAATAGGACTAATGTGGATAAATCCTCCTAGGTCTTGATAGATCTTGATGGAACTTGATAGAATTTGATCTCGAAAATACCTCCATCGGCTTCTGGATAGAATCTTAACAAGACTCGGATTAGTCGACGTCGGCTACTGGGGGTTTCCTCGATATCGAATAGTTTTGCTGGATATCGACTAGCATTTTCTCGTCTTCTGCTCAGCAACTCGATTCCGGCCTCCAGGAGCAAATTCGATTGGATTTTTACTCGACATCGAGTAAATTTCCTCGACATCGAGTAGCATGTTCAGCTCCCAGCTTCTTCGTGTCGATGTCTGGTCTCCAGTCCGATATATGGTACTCTATATCGAGTAAAACAACTCGATATCGACTAAGTCTCTCAGCTCTGCACGATTTCTGGTTGTCCGAGTGAAAATGACTTGATTGTACTCCATATCAACTAAGCTTGGTCGAAATTGACCAAATGTTGTCGAGTAGATTTCCTTGCTTTCATCTTGATTTGTCCTGGTTCCGCTGCTCCTTGACCTTGGACTTCTGTAGTTGACTTTGAGCTTTTCTCCCTTTCTCTGAATTGTTGTAAATTGCCTTGATTTCCGAGAAATTAAACAGAAACTAGTGTAACCAAAACTTGTCTATCCAAGAAATGAAAGAGTTCTTCGTTGTTATTTAAAGAATAATGAGTCTTTCTATCATCCTTCCTTGGTTACTTCTATTGTTAAAATTTAAATGTTTATAATTACATTAGATAAACTACATGCTTCAAGTTCTTCAGATTTCCTTCAATTTGAAAGAAAATAACATGACAGGTAATTTTTGTTGCAGGAGTTGGTCAAGTATTGAAATAGATGTAAAATATAGTTCAGATAGACTCCCCTGTCTCAGCAAATAAATACAAGACTTCCTCCCGTTGTAGTAAGAGAAAAGTCAGGATCGAATCCACGAGGAAGCACGTCAGCAGTTCTGAGGTAGCTGTAAATTCTCACAAAGGCAGCAGAAAGACAGAAATACAGCAAGAAAAGGAACAAATAAACCCGGCAAGGGCAACTAAAACAAAAGCAAAGAACAAAGCAAGAAATAAAGCAAAGGAAGTAAAGAACAAAGCAAAACAGAAGCAAATCAACTCGACCTAGACGAAGCCCTCCTCGAGATCGACCAGATCTCCTCTATGTCGAGTAAAAACAGTAAAAGACAGAAACTTTAAAATCGACAAAAACAGAAGAATCACAACTCGACTAAGACAACCCCTCCTCGACCTCGACAAGACACTCCTCGAGATCGACAAAGGCTGGTCTATGTCGACTAAGAACATAAACTTAAAACTTTGCAGAATTGAAGACAGAATGCAGAAATTTGACAGAAATAAACTTCAATATATTAAAAGACCTCCAAGGCCAGGGTTTCAACACCACAACGATAACCATGCAAAACAACACATAAAGGCATAAAAGATCATGCTTTTCCATCAAATAACTTTCGTCATTAACAAATAGGAATATAGAGGCTCTCGCATAAACCCTAATTGTTACTAACCCTTTTTCACATAATTAATCCAAGTTGCATTAAGATCACTTTCGCTTCAATAACACAAACGAGGATCACCTTCAACTCTCGCAAAAGAATCATGCTCATAGGGATAGAAGATGAATCGCACAAAAAATCTGACCTTAATCGCATCGCCTCACATGGCCATCGTCGGGCTCACCCCAGCCCCAGAAGTGGGTGGACTACTCACGCCTCATCGCAATCGCAGACATTGAATTGATGAAAGAAACTAACTTGCATAAACTATATTCAAAGTTTTTTACAATCCTGGCAATCAACTTTCGCTGTCAGCCAAAACCTTAAAAACCTTAGAACTCCTAATTGTATCTCTGAATGGAACTACTTACTTCTCTCCAAAATTGAATTGTGTGTGTCTTCCAATTTTTGAAAAGTCAGCCCCTAGGGCCTTATTTATAGCCTTCATTCCCTAGCTAATCTATGAAAGAAGATATCTATCTCTATCTAAATCTATATCTAAAATTATATCTAAAAGCCTTAAAGATAAATAAATTGTTTTAAGGAAATAAATCTTAAAGGAAAAGATAAAACTAATTAGGGTAGATCTTCATGTCTTGATAGATTGCGTCTTCCATAGATAGAAATTGATGTATTTGGATAGAATCTTCCGCCTTCGCGACCAAGGAAAGCCAAGTCTACTCGGACAGGTCATCGACGACGCGTTTCTGGGCACTGCTCTAGTCGACCTCGACAAGGCTTGGTCGACTTCGAGTAGGATTCGTCGTCTGGTGCTTGATGTGGCTCGTCATGGTTTCCTGGGCTCGTCGACCTCGAGTTGGTCTCGTCGACTTCGACAAGGGCTAGGGCCATCGACTAAACCTCCTCGGGTTGCTCAGACATGGCTCAGGGCGGCTCGTCGATCTCGACAAGGGTTAGTCGAGATCGAGTAGAGGTGGCTCGGCCTCTCGTCCTCGGTTTGGTGTGCTCGACCGGCTCGGACAAGGACTCAGGCGCTCGTCGACTTCGACAAGCCCTAGTCGACTTCGAGTACGGTGGCTCGCCGACTAGGGTTTCTCGAGCAGCTCTCCTCGAGGGACTCCGGATCTGGTGCTGTGGCTTCGTCGACCTCGAGTAACAGTCCTCGAGATCGAGTTGGCTTCGGAGCTCGGGGAGCTTGGTTCTCGATCATGGCTTTGTCGACTAGGCTGTGCCCGGACATGCTCGTCTAGGTCGAGTAGGCTTACTCGAGATCGAGTAGCCTCGACTCTCAGACTTGTTCGCTGCTTTGACCTTGGACTTCTGTAGTGGTTTTCCGAGCATTTCCGACCTTCTGTAGAATTTGCTGTAAATGCCTCGATTTCTGCGATTTAAACAGAAACTGGTGTAGATTCCATAATTTTGGCAAATAAACATAGACTACACAGATTATGTACTATCTTAACCCAAATGCATGAAATGTATACAGAAATCGATATAAAAGTTACGGTAAAACATGGCAGATTCCGCTCACAACAAACACCCCATACTTAAGCTTGCTTGTCCTCAAGCAATACTTTTAATTGTCATTCAGGGGAAGTAATAAAAACTCTCAACATCTTAGATTCATTCTTATATGTCCGTGCAATTAATTACCATCCTCGAAAAGGTACTAGTGTCACAGATCCATGCATGTGCAAATATGTAAAAGCAACATCTACTCATAAAAGGAGGGTTATGCACAAATAATTTTTGTGTGACAAAGCATCGATAATCAAAAAGACTTTAATTTAAGCTCATGAAGGAGTAGATTGGTAAAAGGCTAAAAGGTGGGCAATTTTTGGCAATGTGGTGCTTTTATGATCCGGGGAAATGGATCACTTTCAAACTTGAATTTCCACATTCCTTCTTCCTTTGATTCATCACCTTTCATAATGCTTTTATTCATAATAATGCTTTTACCTCTCTAACCTCAACACTGCCTTCTCGCGAGTCGCAAACATGGGTGTCATGAATGGCCCCGGATACTTAGTGCGTCGGACTCCTCACAATGTGTCCCATCTCTCCAAACTATTATCTTAGAGAGCAGGGTCAATCTACCTTTATCTCCTGAGGTGATTGGATTTTCTTTCACTCCTTAAATTTTCCATATATTTCAAATAATTTCCTTCCAAACTCCAAATATGATATATAACATAAACACCATATAACATCTCCATAATGTAACATCATTCTCAACATAATCCCCGGATAAGGTAAATAATGGAAATATTTAGATCATGTTGAGCAATATTTGAAATAAGGTATATTATGGCTTTTGTGATGCATAAGCATAGGTAAGGCTAGGATTATAACAATATGAGCATTATATGGAAATATAAGGTCCTCCATCATCTTATCATGCAACATGTCAAAAGTAATTTTAAATTTTACCTCCTTTCATGGTTTTCAAAAAATAATGCACTTCATTGTGACTTCCCTTTACTAGGCAATTTCATGCTATATCTCTAATGAATCCAATTTTGCATCGTCGAGTCCAATATAAGGTTCCATGACATTATTCAAAATTTTCAGTGGGGGTCATTTTTCTCAAATTTTTGGAAAACATGCATATAAGCACATAAATAAATAATGCATTCCAAAATAGCCATGTAGCAATTTCAAAGAAATAATGCACAAATAATGTCAAATATGGCAATTATGCGTAATGTAAGCCCTTCCCCCACCCCATACTTAAACATTACAGTGTCCTCACTGTATAAAAAAAACAATGTAAAGGGTAAAGAAAGAAACTCACAAGACATGTGTGCAGAGCTGAAAAATTTCGAATGGAGCACCTCATATTCCGAGTAAGCTTTGGTTCTATCCATTGACCTGAAAAAGTAGAAGACATATACCCATAAAAACAAAAACAAAGTCTCAAATGTCCTAAAAAGTCTTATGTACACGCTCTAGATTTTATAGTCGCTAGGCCGACTTTCATTAATGCTCAAGGTGGCATCTGCAGGGCCCATGTAGCTTGGGCATCAAATAAGACTCCATTCTTGTCCATCAGCTGTAATCCTCCAGAATGGATCTTGTTCACCACAAACGGTCCCATCTGCTTCTTGTTGAATTTGTTGGGAAACAAATGATCCTTTGATTTAGAGACATAGAGCTTGTCTCCAACTTCATACTCCTTAGGCTCATCATTGGAAATCCTGCACAATCGCACATACCAAGGCAGACCTCTCCCATGTATAGATAAATCTTTAATGGAAATAGGAGAAGAAAGATCCATACCTTGATTTACCTTTGCGGAAACGGAATCGGGCACCACGGTGTTTGGTCGATCTCGACTAGGGCTCCTCGAGATCGACGAGGCTGCTGGCTCTGGTGGTGGTCTGGTCGAAGTGGCAGAAGTCGATGAAGAAGGTGGCTCGTCGACCTCGAGTTGGCTACTCGACATCGACAAGGACTTTGCTCCTGGCAGGTGGCTCATCGAGGAAACAGGGTTTGGTGGTGCCGACTGGTGGTCGACCTCGACAAGGCTACTCGAGGTCGACGAGGGTTCTGGTCTTGGAGTCAGCGTCGTCGATGAAGATGGCTCTGGTGGTGTTGAGTGTTGGTCGACCTCGACAAGGCTACTCGAGGTCGAGTAGCCTTCTCCTCCTGGTGGCTTGCTCGTCGAGGAAGGCGGCGCTGGGCTCTCCGAGGGGTGGTCGAGATCGACGAGAGTGTTGTCGACTTCGAGTAGACCAGGCTTGTCTGGTTCGCTGCTCGACGAAGCTGGCGCTGGTGGAGTCTCCTTGGTCTGGTCGAGATCGACTAGGGTTCTACTCGATGTCGAGGAGCCCTGGTCGATCTTGACCCCATACTTAGCTCCTGTCAAGGTATCCGGAAAATAATGAATCCACAAGGACTTACCTTGGTCTGTGTCAATGGGATTCTCTGTGTTTTCCTTGAGGATTGCCATGATCTCCTCCACCTGGGCCTCCATGTCCCTTTTTTCTATCTCCTCAGGGGTCATATTTCTGACCTTGGGTTCCCCGCAGGTGATGTAGCCAGCTGAGATAGATTTGACCTCTTCCATTGGACCTGTATGCCTTTCAGTTTTATTAAAGGAATACTCAATTACCTCATCGCTGATGTTGAAGGTGAGCACTCCTTTCCTTACGCTTATGTTGGCATCCACCGTTGCCAAGAATGGTCTTCCTAGAATAATTGGACAAGCAGGATCTTCTTGCATATCAACAATTAGGAAATCAGCAGGAACGAAGAATTTACCTACTTGTACTGGTACATTTTCCACCATGCCTGTTGGAATGACCACTGTGTTGTTGGCCATGTATAGTCTAGCATCCACAGGCTCCAGGGCACCTATCTTAATCTTGGACCAAATCGTTAAAGGCATAATACTAACACTGGCTCCAAGATCACATAGGGCATTAATTTTGTATGGACCAAATCCAATAGTTATAGCAAACTTACCTGGATCCGGCCTCTTCTCCAGTATGTCCAGATGGCTGCACTCCTCTGTGATTTCTGCCATCGATCGCTTTTTGCTCAGAATCTCCTTCAGGAACTTGACGTAGGACGGCATTTCATTGAGAGCTTCTGTGAAGGGGATGGTGACGTTCAGCTTCTGAAGCATCTTGATGAAGCGCTGAAACTTTTTCTCTGCTGGGTCCTTTAGAGATTTTGTGGGGAAAGGCAGCTTCTTTTTTTGATTCGGAGCCAGAACAGACGTCGGAGTTGCTGCAGATTTCTCGACCAGGGGCTTCTCGACATCGACAAGAGGCTTGTCGAGATCGACTGGATTGGGCCCATAAAATTTGCTGTTCGGCGCAGACGAAGATTCTGGCAATTTCTCCTCGAGGTCGACGAGAGTCTTGTCGAGGTCGAGTACGGCTTTGTCGAGATCGACTACGGATTTGTCGAGGTCGACTTGCTGATCTTCGTCGTTCTGCTGCTTTCCAACCTCTGGCTCTTGCAGTTGATGGCCGCTTCTAAGTTTTACAGCAGCGACGTGTCCAGTCTTTCCCTTAGGATTTGGTTCTGAAGATCCAGGGAGTGCTCCTGATTGTCTAGGGATTCCCGCTGCTAGCTGACCAATCTGTGTATCAACTGTTTTCCGCCATGTATCAATTTCCCCAAGCCTAGAGTTGACACCTTGCATCTGAGTATAGACGGAGTTGAAAGATTGCCTAGTTTCTGAGTGGTTTCTCCGTATTTCTTCCAGGACCAGCTGTATATCATCCTTTTTCTGTTCCCTTTCTGGATGTCCTGGAGCTCTGTAGGGCGGGGGATTCCTAGGGACACCTTGGTTCCACTGTGGTTGCTGAAACCTTTGGTCCCCCATGTAGCGATTGGGTCCCCCTGCGTAAGCTACATCCTCATGGTGCTCTGCCAATCTGACTTGCTCTGTGTGTGGGCACTCAGGAGTGGTGTGCCTTTGCGATCCGCATTCTATGCAAGGCTGGTTGACAAAGAGATATTTGACTTGCTTGATGAGCTTCCTATTCTGGTCTCTGTAGTATTGCTCCCTGACATCTGGATCGATCTCTTTTGATGGCTCATAGAGGGGCATGGATGGTGCTGGCCTGGCGTATGGGTTCTCTTCATAAGTTGTAGTAGACCCATACTTGTTGTCGTAGGTAGTGAGCTTCTCCAGCACTCCCCATGCGTCACTGGGCGGTATTGTCAGATACTCATAGCGAGTATAATTGTTGATTCTGTCCTTAGTGACTTGATCAAGAGAGTTGAAGAAGATCTCCTGAATGATGTAGGGTGGCTGTCCATGAGTAGGGCAAGATCGTAACAGTTCCTTGTAGCGCTCCCATGCCCTTGCCAGCGGTTCCCCTTTCTGCTGTTTAAAGGCGGTGATTTTCTGGCGGAGATGTGCTGTTTTGGCAGGTGGGAAGAATTTGTTCAGAAACTCTTGCTCTACCTGGGCCCAGGCTGTGAGTGATCTTGCCTTCAGCCCTTCCAGCCATTTCAGTGCAGGTCCAGCGAGCGACCAGCGAAAAGATTTCATCTTGACATATTCCAGAGTTGTACCTTCTGCAAGAGTACGGCACATATCATGAAAGTTAGTAATATGTTCAAGAGGACACTCATTAAATCTGCCGTAAAAGGCATTGTTTTTAAGCTCTATAAGAAATTGAGTGCGAATTTCAAAAGAGTTTTCAGGGATTAGAATCGCCGATTCAGGCACGACGAGAGTTGGGTGCATGTAGTCCTCTGTCGTGGTTGGATATTGGGCAAGCTCAGCTTGTGCTTGTTCCCTTGCTGCTCTCTCAGCGGCGATAGCAGCATCTTTAGCGTTGATAGCGGCATCCCTTGCGGCTAGTTCCCTGGTAAGCCTAGCGATTAGCTGTTCCTGTGTTTCAGCGGCCGACATGATCCTTTTGAGTTTGGAGTGGATGTGTAGGTAGCGCTCCGGTTCGTCTAAGCTGTCAAACTCAGGTGTTTGACCAGAACGACGCATACACCCTGCAATCTAACTCAAAGAGACAGTGAGAACTGACTACCTAAGGCGCGATTGATTGCTTCCCCGGCAACGGCGCCAATTTGTTGTTGCAGGAGTTGGTCAAGTATTGAAATAGATGTAAAATATAGTTCAGATAGACTCCCCTGTCTCAGCAAATAAATACAAGACTTCCTCCCGTTGTAGTAAGAGAAAAGTCAGGATCGAATCCACGAGGAAGCACGTCAGCAGTTCTTAGGTAGCTGTAAATTCTCACAAAGGCAGCAGAAAGACAGAAATACAGCAAGAAAAGGAACAAATAAACCCGGCAAGGGCAACTAAAACAAAACAAAGAACAAAGCAAGAAATAAAGCAAAGGAAGTAAAGAACAAAGCAAAACAGAAGCAAATCAACTCGACCTAGACGAAGCCCTCCTCGAGATCGACCAGATCTCCTCTATGTCGAGTAAAAACAGTAAAAGACAGAAACTTTAAAATCGACAAAAACAGAAGAATCACAACTCGACTAAGACAACCCCTCCTCGACCTCGACAAGACACTCCTCGAGATCGACAAAGGCTGGTCTATGTCGACTAAGAACAGAAACTTAAAACTTTGCAGAATTGAAGACAGAATGCAGAAATTTGACAGAAATAAACTTCAATATATTAAAAGACCTCCAAGGCCAGGGTTTCAACACCACAACGATAACCATGCAAAACAACACATAAAGGCATAAAAGATCATGCTTTCCATCAAATAACTTTCGTCATTAACAAATAGGAATATAGAGGTTCTCGCATAAACCCTAATTGTTACTAACCCTTTTTCACATAATTAATCCAAGTTGCATTAAGATCACTTTCGCTTCAATAACACAAACGAGGATCACCTTCAACTCTCGCAAAAGAATCATGCTCATAGGGATAGAAGATGAATCGCACAAAAAATCAGACCTTTATCGCATCGCCTCACATGGCCACCGTCGGGCTCACCCCAGCCCCAGAAGTGGGTGGACTACTCACGCCTCATCGCAATCGCAGACATTGAATTGATGAAAGAAACTAACTTGCATAAACTATATTCAAAGCTTTTTACAATCCTGGCAATCAACTTTCGCTGTCAGCCAAAACCTTAAAAACCTTAGAACTCCTAATTGTATCTCTGAATGGAACTACTTACTTCTCTCCAAAATTGAATTGTGTGTGTCTTCCAATTTTTGAAAAGTCAGCCCCTAGGGCCTTATTTATAGCCTTCATTCCCTAGCTAATCTAGGAAAGAAGATATCTATCTCTGTCTAAATCTATATCTAAAATTATATCTAAAAGCCTTAAAGATAAATAAATTGTTTTAAGGAAATAAATCTTAAAGGAAAAGATAAAACTAATTAGGGTAGATCTTCATGTCTTGATAGATTGCGTCTTCCATAGATAGAACTTGATGTATTTGGATAGAATCTTCCGCCTTCGCGACCAAGGAAAGCTAAGTCTACTCGGACAGGTCATCGACGACGCGTTTCTGGGCACTGCTCTAGTCGACCTCGACAAGGCTTGGTCGACTTCGAGTAGGATTCGTCGTCTGGTGCTTGATGTGGCTCGTCATGGTTTCCTGGGCTCGTCGACCTCGAGTTGGTCTCGTCGACTTCGACAAGGGCTAGGGCCATCGACTAAACCTCCTCGGGTTGCTCAGACATGGCTCAGGGCGGCTCGTCGATCTCGACAAGGGTTAGTCGAGATCGAGTACAGGTGGCTCGACCTCTCGTCCTCGGTTTGGTGTGCTCGACCGGCTCGGACAAGGACTCAGGCGCTCGTCGACTTCGACAAGCCCTAGTCGACTTCGAGTACGGTGGCTCGCCGACTAGGGTTTCTCGAGCAGCTCTCCTCGAGGGACTCCGGATTTGGTGTTGTGGCTTCGTCGACCTCGAGTAACGGTCCTCGAGATCGAGTTGGCTTCGGAGCTCGGGGAGCTTGGTTCTCGATCATGACTTTGTCGACTAGGCTGTGCCCGGACATGCTCGTCTAGGTCAAGTAGGCTTACTCGAGATCGAGTAGCCTCGACTCTCAGACTTGTTCGCTGCTTTGACCTTGGACTTCTGTAGTGGTTTTCCGAGCATTTCCGACCTTCTGTAGAATTTGCTGTAAATGCCTCGATTTCTGCGATTTAAACAGAAACTGGTGTAGATTCCATAATTTTGGCAAATAAACATAAACTACACAGATTTTGTACTATCTTAACCCAAATGCATGAAATGTATACAGAAATCGATATAAAAGTTACTGTAAAACATGGCAGATTCCGCTCACAACAGTAATGCTATTAACAAGATAGGTTATACCCTTTAAGATGACAGGTTATTTGCTGATCTATAATCTCTAAGCTTATTCGGTAAAAGAGAGACATTGTCCCACTTAAAGTATGCAATGACTAAGATGGAAAACAAGTCTCATTTGAAGAGGGTTTTTAACCTGAAATTCATCTTTCTTGTGTGTTGAATTCATCATAAGAAGTGTTTTTAACATGACAGGTAATAAGTTTGACACATCACCTACGTCACTTGACATGACAGTAATGCAATCAATTAAAGATAAAATAGACTAAAAATCACCTACGTCACTTGTCAGTTCATGTGGTTTGCGATGAGGGGCTAAGCTCGAAGCCCTTGATTGTTGTTGGTTTATGGATTTGATGTGAATTTGATGTGGTTGAGTGGAATCTTAGATGGATGCTTGTTTATGTTTCAAAAGAATACAAAAAGTATATGAAAGTTGAGAGCTTTTTCTCCCTGTTTGGTTGAATCAGTTTGTTTACATGTATCAAGTTGAATCTATGGCGATGTTTTCGATCATGTATCAACAATGACCATTCCAAAATGTCTATTTGATGTGAAAATTAGACGGACTTGTATTTGACACTTGATAATGTTTTCGATCATGTATCAACAATGACCATTCCAAAATGTCTATTTGGTGGGGTTACAAAAGGGTATGTCAAATTACGACGATACTAGTAGTCAAATAGACAAATATACAGACAATACAAGTTATACATTATACTCGAATTCACAAACAAATAGTGATGTTCAGCCTATTCTCTTCGTTGTGAATCAGATCAGTGTTGTTCGTTTTGAATCTCAGACTCTAGTCAACATATGCTCAACCTATTTGCCTAAATTTCACCAACAAAGCACCATCCCTTCTGGCTGCTGTTCGTAATCAAAGTAATCACAAAAAACAATTCACAAATTCACAATTGTTGTTGTCTTGCTGTTCGTTAAACCATTCTGCAGCTGCACTGCAACTGGTTTGATTTGTTTCTTTTAATCGTTCTTTCAATTGAGGGCGGGCGGACTGGCGGAGAGAGAGAGAAGAGCGAGCGAGAGACATACCGTGAAATGGTGAATCTAGTCGAGCAACAGCGCACCACCACCACACCCAGTGCACCACCGCCAGCCGCAATCCACCACCAGCAGACAATCGAGCAGAGACGCCGGCAAAGACTGAAGAAGCCGAAGAAAAGAAGATTGGAAAAACATATTTGACGAAGAACAAATTTGGCGTTCATCAACGACTGATTCACAATTGGACCGCCACGACTGTCCCGTCCCGCCAAGGCCAGTTCCAAGCCCAACAAGCTCGCCTGTCACGGCCGTCAAGGTCTGCTTCAGCCATGAACGTACGCCCCGTCAAGGCCCATATGATAGCGGGAGGTCACCGTGCACGGCCCTTCTCCGGCACCTCGGCCACTGCCGCTCCCCTTGGCTCCTCCGTCGCTGCGCCTGTCACACATCCGCTCGCTCCCCTGTAGTTTCTGGTCCTTCGATCCACTGCTTCCCTTCGATCTTCTTCCTCTCTCTCTGTTATACATCCCTCTTTCTCTCTCCTACGTCACTCCCTCTTTCCTTATTAATTTCCCCGGTTTCCCTTCTCTTTTTACCGGATGATGTTGCAATTTTTTAAGGGGGGAGGGTTAGCCCTTGCAATTATTGTGGATAGTGGATTAGGCTATCAAACTTTTCCGGGACAAGGGTCATTTACTATCATTCCCTCTATAAGTTTATTATACACATCAAAACACCTCCTAAGTTTTCCATTGAAGTAGATGCTCTTCAAAAATCTAAATGTGACCCTTAACTTTTTAATTTATTTAAACACTTGTCGATGGATCTGGATGGACAAAAATACCCTTCATTCTATATTATAATGCATTAATGTATCTTCAATAGTGATTACTTGCGGAACTTATTGACCCAGAAGAACGTGGTATGTTCTAATTCAATACACCCTCCGTCCAAAAATACATAAACTTTTTTTTTAAGAGTTAAAAACTATATAAAATATTAATTTTTTTATTAATTTTTTTTAATAATTACAAACTTATTATCAATAAGTTTGTAATTATTAAAAAAATTAATACAAAAATTAATATTTTATATAGTTTTTACCTTCTTAAAAAAACGTACGTGAATAGTAAAGCCCATGTATTTTTGGACAGAGATAGTGGTGATTAGGGGGTCGGATAAACTCGTGTTATACTTGGGATATGTGTGTACCTACAGTGTTATGGTAAATGTGCAAGTTGATCACTTTTCATCAGGATTAACATTAACTACCTATCGGTAATCTGAATTTCTAAATTTTATTTTTTTAAGGCAAAAACAATCGCAAACTCGCAATGCGCGGTTGCGGATGCTTTTCAAAAAAAGAAAAAAATTTGCAACCACGGATTGCGAATTTGAGAAAATTCGCAAACTCACAATACGCGATTGTTGATAGTGCAAACGGTATAATATCACTGTGCAAATAGTAGCCCCTTAAAAAGTTATTAAAAATATAAAGAAAGAGCTCTAAAAGCAAATGTATAAATAAATAATAATTAAATTTTCTAATAAATTTATCTTAGAGGCTAATACTATGAAAATAAATGAAAATATATTTTTTAGAAAGAATATTTCCTTTATATACTTTCTAGACACACTTTACTACTTTAGTAAATTCTATAATTAATACTCCTTTGTTCCACAATAGTTGTATTTGGACTATTCATGCATTCTTTTTAATGAGCTAAAAACTATATAAAATATCCATTTTTTAATTTTTTTAAAAATAATTCTATACTTATTAGTAATATGTATGATGTTATTTAAAAATATTTAATAAAATGTTGATATTTTATATAGTTTTTAGCTTCTTAAGAAAATGTGCATAAATAGTAAAAGACATCTATTGTGGAACGGAGAGAGTACTGCTAATACTAGTAGTTAGACGTGGCCACGGGTCACGAGTCGGGCGGGTCGACCCGTGACCCGTCGGGTCAGGGTCAAAGGGTCGAAGGGTTGGCTTGGGTTAAGGGTCAGGGTTAGGGTCGGGGAGAATAGAACCCGTGACCCGGTGGGTCGACCTGGTGGGTCAACCCAATGGGTCATAAATTTTTTTAAAAAAAAAAATATTTTCTAAAAAATATTAGAATTTATTATGAATTTAATTTATTCATAATTCAAAATATATTATTCATAATTCAAAATATATAAATTCTCAAGCATAGCATGTTGTGGAAATGCTACTCAACCTTTGCTTTCTTTTATAGGCTTAGCCTCCTTCCCCCTTTCCTCTAGTTTTCAATGTGTGATGGGATGTGGGCCAAGAACAAGTAGAAACTACATCATATCTTCAATCTCTGTCATTCGTTTTTTTCATGGCAATCCATAATTATAAATTTTTATCATATACAAACACTAGTACTACACTTTATATAAATATTATTTAAAAAAAAAATATTTTACCTATCAATTATGAAAGATTAAAATAACGAACGGGTAGCAAGAAAGTGTGAAGTTCAACAAAATACCTTAAACATTTGTGTTATTTGGTGGATCCACTATTAAATCATTCTATATCATTCTATATGATATAATTTCAAATAATACAAATATTGTTGTTGATAAAGCCGTTACACTTGTATGGTATCCTTAATGTCGAGTTTTCGTTTATTTTGAAAATGATATAGAATTTCGGATTTTCAAACACAAGAATGAAATATAATATTGGGTAATACTTTTTCAATGTGTCTCTTCATGTCATAACAAGCAACCCAAATATGTAAATCCAATAACATCATCATTATGTGTATACACAACATGTGGCTAATTCAACATTAAACAAGAAAGTTTAACATATCTATATGAAGATGAACCTAGATTTGGAATATCAAGAAATTAACATAATAATGCAAGTAAAATAAAACATTTATGATTGATTAATGGATCAACACAACTATCAATAAAATTAAATAGAAAGATTAATCCAACATAACTTGATATATTGTATCATGATGTTTCATCACCATGTATTATTCATTTCATTAAATCCTATGAGGTGTCCCAGTCGGGGTGGCCTAGTGGTAAGAAGCAAGGGGAGGAGTAAGGAGGTCCCGGGTTCGATCCCTGCCTCCGCCTCTTTCCTTGGGAGAAAACTCAAGGTTTACCTTGCTCTCTACCATTGGGTCAAGCCGGTCGGCGCAAGCTGGTTTACCTGGTACGTGGCTCTTGCCGGCTGGGTCACGTGCTCGGGGTTTGCCACCGAAAGTGGGTTCCTCGTCATAAAAAAAAAATTCCTAAGAGGTAAACACTTTAATTATATTATATGTTTCATCATATAATTCAAAGACTTAAATAACATTATATTCCACCATATAATCCAAATACTTTAATTACATTACATTTTACATCATATAATTTGATTTTTCGAAACATCAAATTCTCACAATTTCTTTCGTATCCCATTTTTCTATCCCACATCGAAAGTGTGATATCTACCTCTATTTTCTCTATATATATCTTCTCATACCCCTACTTGTCATTCCCACAATCCAAGTTTTTCTTTCCCACATCTAAAGTGTGATGAAATGATGGAGTGGAATGAAGATATATATCTTCCCACATACCATGTTTTGTCAACCTTAAATCTTTCCATTTCGAAAGTGTGGTGAAAGACATGGGTTGAGTTTTATTTTGGGTTTAAAACCATTTTTTTTAACAAAAAATGGTTGACCCGTAAAACTCATTGGATACCTGGTTTGTTGCCACGTGGCCGACCCGCCGACCCGGCGGGTGACTCGAACCCGCTGACCAGTCGGAACCCCGGGTCAGGGTTAGGGTCGTACCCCCGGGTTGTCGACCTTGCGGGTCCGACCTGCCGACTCACGTCTTAGAACATGTCGTTTTTGATATTTGTACATTTCGGTTTAGATGTTTGTACATTTTTTAAGAAAGCAAATAAAAGCAAATAAAAATACACTTATATCCCTAATTATTACTTTACTTTTCCACTTTATTGAAAACTACAACTAACAAATCCCTAATAATTACAAGGATAATTTTGAATATTGAACACCAAAATCCCTAAAACAACATATTTTTGTTAACAAGATTTTACTTCTAAAACGACATATTTTTCCTTAACGGATGGAGTAATATTAGAAAAAATTTGCGAAATAGGCACATTAATTGGACATATTTGCGGAATAGACGCGGATTTGGACAAATTTGCGAAATAGCCCCTATATATACTAATTCTCAATTTTTTTTATTTTTTTTTCCGATCGTTGGCCCTAATCTAGACCTGTCAAAACACAACCCGACCCGGCCGACCCGACCCGACCGCCCGGAAAATTTTTGACCCGAACCCGGAAATTTTGACGCGGAAATTTTTTTTGACCCGAACCCGAAAATCCCGAAAATTTCCGGGTCATCTGGGTTTTGACCCGGTGACCCGATTGACCCGGTATTTTCGACCCGATTTTACCCGATTGACCCGGTGACCCGGTTGACCCGGTTGATTTTTAATTAAATATAATTAATTTTTTTATATATATAATTAAAATTTATTGCAAAATTGTCAAATCATGAATTTTTTAATTTAAAATGGAAAAATTTGACAAAATCGAAATCGACCCGAAATGACCCGAAACCCGGTCAAACCCGGGTTCTAGTCAACCCGGAAAGACCCGGGATCCGTTTTACCCGGGACCCGTTTTACCCGAGACCCGAAGTGACCCGACCCGAACCTGACCCGAATGACCCGTTTGACAGGTCTACCCTAATCCCATCGTCTCTTCAATCTCTCTCTCCGCTCCCCATTGAAGGCGATGGCCGATGGAGCTCTCGATCCGGCGCCAGAGCCTCCGTCTAGTGGCGAGCGAGCGGCGGAGCGAACGAGCGGCGGAGGCCAGAGCGAGCGTCGGATGTGGCCGTCCGAGATCTGGAGCGAGAGGCCGGATCTGGTTGAGCGACCGCCGGAGCGAGGTCGAGCGAGCGCCGGAGCGAGGTCGAGCAAGCGCCGGAGCGAGTTCGAGCGAGCGCCGGAGCGAGTTCGAGCGAGCGCCGGAGCGAGTTCGAGCGAGCGCCGGAGCGAGTTCGAGCGAGCGTCGGAGCGAGTTCGAGCGAGCGTCGAGATCTGAATTAGGTTCGTTCCTTCTTTCTCTATTAGTTTCGCCTGAAGCAGGCGCTTTCCCCCTCTTGCTCCTTTGATTTTCTGTGTACTCGATCTTCTATAGTCTTGTATAGTGGAATATGTGAAACTATACATCAGATTTAGGTATGATTGTGACAATTTTGTGTTTGATTCTTAAAATCGAACACCGGGTTCATTAGTTCAGGGTTTGTTATGCATGATTCATGGCCAATTGGTCACAAGTTTCTAGAAGGGGATCAATTTTTGTGTCATCTACCTGTTCTATGTGTTACATAGCTTTCCTCCCTATTGTCATGTATTTGCTTAGTGCTTACTTAAATGAATTGTGCTTCATCTGCACTTATCCTTGTACATCATTATCATTTTGCAGGTATTGGCAGTATTGATGATTTCTGAGCACATGCCTGGAAGCAAGTTTACCTTGCTCGAAGACGCAATCAATCAAAACCTACTTGGGACCTTTCTGATGGTACACTTTTATCCTCATTGCAACTCAAAATTTTCATATTCGTTTCTTGGTAAAAGTTTGATAAACTCTTTACATGCAGGCAAATGTGCTCACAGGGCTGGTAAACTTGTCGGTGGATAGTCTCTTTGCCTCTCCGGTTCGATCTATGATTATCTTGGTTGTATATGCATTTACTTTGTGTTTCTTAACCAGTGCTGCCCACTTCTATGGCGTTAGATTCAAATTTTGGTAACTCGTATGGTCATGTCTACACATCTTGGTTGGGGCTTCTCTTGACTTGATTAACAGGCTGATATGATTGTCTTTTCTTAGATCAAGCTGTTAATTCATTTCATCTTTTCTTATCCATCTTTTCCTTATCAATCGATCGATTGATAAGGAAATCGATCTAATATTTTGCTGGTGCTTGATTTGCTGGTCTTTTTCTTTTTCTTGATTTTGCTGGTGCTTGATTTTGGTTCAATTTCATGATTTTGCTGGTGCTTGACAATTTTGCTGGTGCTTGACAATTTCATGATTTTGCTGTTACTTGGCTGTTATTTTTAATAGGAAGCATTCACAATTTCGTTACTGGATTAGGTGGTTATAAAATCATTATAGGAAGTGGATGTGTGCACATTATTTAACCCTTTTTTCTATTTGTGCAATAATAACCTTCAACTTCTTCATTTTTGTGAAACTTTTAGGAGGTGGAAGTAATGATTATGGTGTCGATTTGCATCAAAAAGACCAACTTCATGATAATATGTCCATGATGCACTCTCAGCACTTTCCTGTGAGTTACTCCTTTTTTCTTATCATTATGTTTCTAATGCTCGGTTGCTCTTTACAGATGGGAAGGGGTGCTGGATTCAGTTTAAGTGTTGCATACTCATCAAATCGTCCACAACAGCAACAACAGCATGCTCCTTCAGTTAGTAGTAGTGGGGTCTCCTATGTAAAGGCTCGGATTTTTAAATCCTAATTCTCGGAAAAAGAAATTTAAAAATGAAGTTTAAACGGATTTAACTCGGATATTTCAAGGAAAACTCGTCCTAAATTTAATAAATCGAACTTAAAACACTTAAAGCCCGGCAAAAAATTTAAATTTATGTGAAATGTATTTTATCCCGCTTCCATGTGCCGATAATTTGGAAAATGATGTTCGGATTTCATTATTTAACTGGGATTAGAAAATTTAAAAATTTATTTTGAACGTATCGGGATAAGGTCGAGAGAGCGGGTTTCGGGATTTATATTCCGGGTATTCTTTTGACCAAGCTTGGGACCACTATTCACGTGTCTTCCCCCCTCCCTCTTTCACCCTGTCTTTTTCCAATTCCAGTTCAACAACAGCCCTGCCTACTAGCTCTACTTCTGATTGCTTTTGTATTCATCCTCCTCCTGCCAGTAAAGGGCTCCAGAAATCAGAAGCCACGCCTCCCCTCATTCACTGTGTTCCCAGGAAACTCATTTCCCCCTCCTCTCCTTCACAACCTTAGCCCCAAACTCCCTCCTTTTCACCTTGTTCCAGCACCACAGCCTCACCACCACCATTGATAGTGGCCCCCTTTGATAGTCGCCGACAGCAGTCATTAGCGCCGCCAGAAGCTCCGCCAGCTTCACAGTCGCTCTCGGTTCTCCGAGCCACCACCGTCCCCATCGTGGAAGAAGCGCAGCTCAGTAGCTCTCCTATCTTGCCGAGGAGAACGCCGAGCCACCCCGTCGCCTTCCTTTTTCAGCCACCGACGCCGACGCAGGTCCACCTTCTTCCTCCTTCCGTGGCCTAGTAGCAGTAGCTCTCCCCGACGACCGCAACCGCCATCCCAGGGAGCAACCCAGAATCCCGAGCCGCGAGCTCTTCTCCATCGTCGCCCTATTTTCCGATTCGAACCTGGGTAAGGTTCCCCTTCCCTTTCGAACGAAAAGCTTGCAAAGTTTCCTCCTTTTGACCTCCCCGTTCGTTCTAGGTCGAGAATCTCAGCCTCAAACCTCCGACGACGCCCAATCGACCCCCGAAGGCGTTTTCCGGCGAGCATCGAAACTCCCTCGGTGAGCATCTCCTCCCTCTCCTTCTTTCTTGTCGTTCTGAATCCATGAGTTCCGGTAGTCGGAGTCGGAGTCCGGTCCGGAATCGCCGCCGGCGAGCCTCCCCGCTCCTCTTCTTCTTCCGTCGGATGCAGGGCTCTTGTCCCTCTGCTTCTTTTATTCCTCGTTGAAGCCATAGGTAGAAGAAGAACCGTGGGACCCTTTCTTGTTTTTATTTCCATCTGAATTCGATATTACAGAAGAGTGGGGAATGAGGGAATGGTTGTCATTGGGCCTATCTTTTGGGCTGAAATTTTTATGACAAATGAATCTGGGCCTAATCTGTAAAAGGGGGCTGGTTTGGAACATTTATATAATAAGGGTGCTTTTAGTAAATCAATAAGGGGCTGATTTTTGTAGAATAAAAATGGTGGAGGTTTTAAGGGAATTTGGAAATGTTTTATGAAAGTGTTTAATGAGGGTATTTAAAATAATCTATTATATTGTTATTGAGATTTAAAAGAAGTGTTTGATTTTCTAAGTGACTTCCTTGTGAAATCATTTTGAATATGAGTTGACCTAAATTGGGATTTAAGAGTTGGAAAACTTTGGGAAATGAGTTTGGAAATATTGTTGGTAAAATTTATCAGTTGGTTTGACTTTGAAGTAAATGATTTTGATTGGTATTGATCATATTAAAAAGGTTTTTGGAAAAATGATTTTACCATCGATTGGTTGAGGATGTTGAGAACTCGGGATTCGTGTGTATGAATGTTGGATCAGTAGCTTATGAAAATGGCTTGATGATAGGTGTATTTCTTTTGGATTGCTTTGGACTTGCGTTTGGGCCCTTGCTTGTGTTATCTTGCTGTTCTGCATTTTCAGGTAAGTCTCTTCGGAGCTTACTCAGATTGAATAGAGCTATTCCCTGCCTTAGGTGCATGATATACTAGGTGCTTGCATTCATGATCAGCATGCCATGTAGTACCATGCTAGGTTGCATCGATCGTTGAGCATTCTATTTCTTTGTGCGTATGTAAACAGAACGGCCGTTATCTGTGATAGTCCTAAAGTCTTTGCTAGGGTCATAGGGTAGCCCAGCCTCATCGGGTACCCTGAGTCAATCGAGTACTTCCTTATATTATGATATGCCTGCGGGCTTTATTGTGGAGCGGGTTAGGCATGCGTGCCCCCCGATTATGAATGAATGCATTCACGAGCTGGCCAGTCTCCGCCTGTCGGAAGGGGTGGAGGTAGGAGAGGGATATGCCACTTGGCATTGTCTTGGGCCCTTTACAGTATTTCTGCACATTATTATGAACTAGGAGCATGCTAGTGTGTTTGAATTTCGTACTGCATTAGAGCATCTTTATTAGGTATAGCGTATATGTGTGCTTATGGTTGGGATGCAGAGTTAAGTGGGCATCGATCTGATCCCGCTCCAAATCAATTTTTTTAGGAATTATTTATGTTCATCCTATCGGTGCTGTTTGCTTATTGCGCGGGTCATTTTGTCGGCGGAGAGTGAGCGCTGGAGTTATAGACTTCACCAGACTCTGATTATATTGTTTTGGATTTATAGTTTTGACTCCGTTTTGACCCGGCTCTGCCGTGGCACTTGTATCCTTATTTTGCTTCTGTCTTGCTTCCGTGTGAAATGAATTTTGCGAGTTAGTCCCCAGGATAGGTTAAGGGTACCCAATGGCCCTTCGAGGTGTTTAGGGTTTGAAATCCCTCTTTCTATTAATCTTCAATGAGTTTGAAACCTCGACCCGTACCTGGATTGCAAGATCCGAACAAGGGGTTTTATCCCTTGAAACGTAACCCCAGAAATTATAATTCTGGGCCGTTACATCCTATACACCTGCAAACAATCAGGAACTTTCGCATATGCATGGGTCAGATATGTTCCCATCTTCTCATTCAATGTATCATATGCCACAGGTATAATAGATGATGATTTAAGTAATATGTTTCCTTAATTGATCAAATTTACATTTAACTGCTGCCTTTCTGGAATTCAATAGAAACCATGAAGGCATGAAGCTGAGGATTACTGCTTTCAAGTTGAAACATCGTGATTATGAATTTTAGCAGTTTCTAGGTCACAATCTTCAGTGCCTGAATAGGTTGGAATTCTTGATTAGGTAAAGAGCTTCACTGTGTTGACACTTAAAAGAATACATGAGCATTTGACTGTAGTTGGTTGCATGTGAATAATTGGAAGTCCTTGATTAGTTCTCACAACAGCCATGCCTACTGTTGATAGAAAAAAAAACACAAATGGGCTACCTAAAAAATAATTAGGATCTCCTCGGGTGTGTAACCATGAAAAATGAGTATGCTTTCCATTTTGAATTTGGTGACCACGATCGCAATTGTTCAGCAAAATCAAGAATACATGAGCATTCTGTCCTCATAGAGCTTTACTGTGTTGACACTTAAAATAATACATGAGCATTCTGTCCTCATAGTTTTTTTCCTCTTGGCGCTTTCTGTTGGATGACTTCTATGTTCTAAAAGTGCATAATAGGTTCCATGAGTAAGACACCAGTTCTTCTCTTATCCTAATGTACTTTTACCAAGTGCACTGCAGAGTTCTGGTTTTGGGTGCCTCATTATTTTTCATGACCTATTGCATATTGCTCAACCGGGAACAATTAGATCAGATGAGCCTTCTTAATGCATTATAAAACAGGGTGATGATCCAATAGGGAAAAAATATTGATGTGAATTGAAAAATAAATCACGTCGAATCTGTGCAACCAAGCAACATTACTTGGGAGAAAACTGTATTTTCTTTGTGGTTATGCTTTATTGGTTTCCTTTACCTCCTTACTTGACGGTGGGTTAAGATGATTTAAGTGTCTATTTACAATTAAGGGTGAGTAGCTATGCTATTAATTCCTTTACCCTGCTTGTAGCATAATACTCTTGTCAGAAAAATAAAATTGTAGATTCTTTTGCCCCAACTTGATGCAAGCATCAGAGTTGTTTGATGAATGGACTGCATTTGACTCTAGAGCTTGAATCCAGTGTAATGAATGCACCATGAAGTCAAGTTGTCCATGACTACCTGAAACAGAATCTCAGATACTAAATTCATAAGCCCTGTCATTTTGAAGCTAATATAGCTTTTCATCTCCTGTCTAGTTAAATGGAGTTCACATATTTTGCTAGCTATTATGGAATGTGATCAGCCTTTTCTCTTTTTATTTTACAAATGGTTGCTGTTTTTCAATGTTCAAATGTGTTTTAACTCCATTTCTCCAAAAGAGTAACCTCTTGAAACTTTTTAAGTTTGTTTTTACTCCATTTCCCTTCTTGAGACGGAGGTAAATTAGGACCAGTGGTGCCTTGACCAGTGTATAGAATTTGCATCTCTTTTGTTAAGGTTTGTTCATGATGAAAAGTCTGCTAATTTTAAGCTCTCTCCTCTTGCCTCTCTTATGGCATCTTTCAGGCGCGTAGGAGAGTCGGGACAGCTAGCAGGATCAACTGAAGCAGGGATAGTACGTAAAGCTTTGATCACTTGTGATAAAGGAGACGTGGTGACAATTCTTAGTGTGGGTGTTGCAATGGATTCGAGTTTCTGTAAGCTTTGTAAGACCTGATTTTACAACTCATAAGATGGTTGGCTTCCTGAAGTTATTTTGCAGCTATATAAACTAAATGTTTGTGATAATGGCATTCCTAGAGAACTTTCCTTTTGCCTTTTCTTCTTTTGGATGAAATTGTTTAAAACTCTGTTTTCGTCTGTGGATTGGAGATTTACTGGTCCACCGCCATAATGACTTCAAATAAGCAAGCCATCTTTTTAAGAGTTTCGATGAGTAGCCTTGCTGCGAGTTGTCCTTTCCTCAATATCTTCTGGTTTGTCCTCACAGAAACAGGCAGGAAATGGCATGCAAATCTTCCACATTTCATAACACTAACAGCCTCTATGCTCCATTCTTAGCAAATCATTAACAATTCAATAAAACAACAAGAAGCTTCATACATAAGCTGAAAAGGAAGAATAGAGTTTCAAAAATATTTAGTGCTGACATCGTTTTTATGTGTATTTTTAGTGCTGACATTGTTTTTATACTTATTTTCTCATATTATAAAATGCACATATAGTATTTATTTCTGCACTATTTTCTGGAATAATATTAATTTGTGCGCAAAAATATTGGAATAATAATAAAATGACGGTGCAAGAATAATATTTTATATTTATAGAGTTGCACGACTCTGTTGTAAGAGTTGCTCGACTCTGTTGTAAGAGTTGCACGACTCTTGTTTTAAAAGTTGCACGACTCCCTTGTAAGAGTTGCACGCCTCTATTGTAAGAGTTGCACGACTTTGTTTTAAGATTTGCACGACAATCGAGACTTGTGAATTTATTCTCAACATGATCTTATTTTAAAAAAGTGTTGACACAAATAGAATAAAAATTGCACAAATTAGAATAAAATGGGCACGAATAATATTATAAAGTAAAAAAAATTTGTTATCCATGTAGGAAAAAAACTAGATTTGGATCATATTTGTGAAATTGTTGTCCAGGCTTGATGGAATTGTTCGACATCATTTGATCGGCTTATGATTCATTTGTCCTGTGCTTCTTCGATTCTTTGTGAAAATTGTTATCCATGCTTGTGCTGACATGGGAAGAAAAGTGCTGACACGAGAAAAAGTGCAACTCTAAACTAGACTTGGTTCATATTTACACAATTTATGGTTATATTTACACAAAGTACTCTTATATTTGCACGATAAAAAGTTAAAAAAATAAAATAAATAAAAACTAGACTAGGGTCATATTTGCACAACTTATGATTAAATTTGCACAACGTCCTCTTATATTTGCACAACTTACTCTTATTTTTGCTCAACAATAGGTTATTTTTTGCAAAACAATCGAGATTTCTGAAATTGTTCTCAACATGATGTTATGTTCTCTCAATATTATTTTAAGAATTGCACGACTATGTTGTAAGAGTTGCACGACTATGTTGCAAGAGTTGCACGACTCTGTTTTAAGAGTTGCACGATCATGTTTTAAGAGTTGCATGAATCTGTTTTAATAGTCGCACGACTCTATTGTAACAGTTGCACGACTCTTATTTTTGCTCAACAATAGGTTATTTTTTGCAAAACGATCGAGATTTGTGAAATTGTTTTCAACATGATTTTATTTTCTCTCAATATTATTTTAAGAATTGCACGACTCTGTTGTAAGAGTTGCACGACTATATTGGAAGAGTTGCACGACGCTGTTTTAAGAGTTGCACGACCCCGTTGTAAGAGTTGCACGACTCTGTTGTAAGAGTTGCACGACTATGTTGGAAGAGTTGCACGACTATGTTGCAAGAGTTGCACCACGCTGTTTTAAGAGTTGCACGACCCTGTTGTAAGAGTTGCATGACTCTGTTGTAAGAGTTGCACGACTATGTTGGAAGAGTTGCACGACTATGTTGCAAGAGTTGCACGACGCTGTTTTAAGAGTTGCACGACCCCGTTGTAAGAGTTGTACGACTCTGTTTTAAGAGTTGCACGACTCTTGTTTTAAGAGTTGTACGACCCTCTTGTAAGAGTTGCATGACTCTTTTTTAAGAGTTGCACGACTCTTGTTTTAAGAGTTGCACAACTCTCTTGTAAGAGTTGCACGACTCTGTTTTAAGAGTTGCACAACTCTGTTGTAAGAGTTGCACGACTCTCTTGTAAGAGTTGCACGACTCTGTTTTAAGAGTTGCACGACTTTGTATTAAGAGTTGCACGCCTCTGTTGTAAGAATTGCACGACTTTGTATTGAGAGTTGCACGGCTCTGTTGTGAATTTGTTCTCACCGTGATTTTATTTTTTCTCAATATAATTTCATACTTTCTCAATAAATTATTGCACAACAGCATCTTATTTTTGCTCAACAATAGGTTATTTTTGCACAACAATCGAGACTTGTGAATTTGTTCTCACCATGATTTTATTTTCCCTCAATATAATTTCATACTTTCTCAATAAATTATTGCACAACATGATTGGTGAAATTTTGCACGACTCTGTTGTAAGAGTTGCACGACTCTGTTTTAAGAGTTGCACGACTCGGATTTAATAGCTGTACGACTCTTGTTTTAAGAGTTGCACGACTCTATTGTAAGAATCACACGACTCTGTTGTAAGAGTTGCACGACAATCTAGACTCGTGAATTTATTCTCAACATGATCTTATTTTATCTCAATATAATTTCATACTTTCTCAATAAATTATTGTTCAACGTGCTCTTATTTTTGCTCAACTATATGTTATTTTTGCCAAACAATCGAGACTAGCTTGTGAATTTACACTCAATATGATCTTATTTTATCTCAATATAATTTCATACTTTCTCAATAAACTGTAAGCGATTCAGAATAAATTGAAGCAAGTCTAGTTTTATTTTTTATTTTTTTATTTTTTTTAACATTTTGTCGTGCAAATATAACCGTAAATTGTGCAAATATAATCGTATGTTGTGCAAATATAACATTTTTTGTGCAAAAATAAAAATAAAAATATAGATTATGAATCACATAATAAATTATAGATAGTTTTTTTAATTTCTCGTATTTGTAGGGTTATTTTTGTAATTTCATCAAAATTCTTTCTTCTTCCTCCAATTTCTGCGAAGAAGGACCAGGTACATCCGCGCTCGCGCGCCACCGCCGGCGGCTCGCCCCGCCCTCGCTCAATCCGGCCTCCTTCGCTCCGGTGCCCCTCCCTCCCTCCCTCGGCCTCGCTCGGATCTAGCTCGGCCTCCAGGCCGGATCTGAATCTCGCATCGTCGCTCAGCCTCGCTCGGCCTCGCCGCCTCCGGCCGCTCCGGCCTTCGCTCTCCGGCGCTCCAGATGCTCCAATTTCGCCATCGACTCCAGATGCTCCGATTAATTTCGCGGATCTGAGACGAAAGAGAGCGAGATAGGAGAGACGTCCGGGGAGCGGGGAGAGAGGAGAGAGAATTAGGAGGGGAGAGAGAAAATTGTTTATATTGCGTCTATTTCTCTAATTTGTCCAAAAATACGGCTATTTCGCAAATTAGGTCCAATTTGGTGGCCATTTTGCAAAACGCCCCGTAATATTATTACATAAAAACTACTTGACCGTGGTCCGCACTCCGCGTATATAATTGTCGTCGTCAAGACTCAAGATCGAGGTCAATGATTTACGTTTCTTCCACGAGTAGTAATTACTATTGTTTTAATTCCTAAGATGAATATATTAAATTAATAAATTGGAGTAATGCTGTGTCCATACTAATTTTAATTTTACATTCGAGATGATTAAACATTCGGTTTCGTTAAAAAAAAAAAACATTCGGTTTCATATAATATTAGACAACTAAAAAATGAAATATACCCCAATTTATTAATTTAATATATTCATCTTAGGAATTAATGCATTAAAACTAAAAAAAAATATATTCTTTAAAAGCAAATCTTTCGATTTTAAGGTTATTACTAGTACAGTCCCCGCGCCATGGCGCGTCCGCGAGGAAAAAAATATAAAATATCTATTATAAGGATGAACAAAAATAATAATGAAAAAAATACAAATGGTGAAATACATTAATGAATATAAAACTAAATATATGAATGGATGTTGTCGTTACGGTAGACTTCGTCCATAGGATTCCTGGGAAAAAAAATAGTTTGGTTATATGAAAAGATGAAAATGTATATAAAAAGAAATAATGTAAGGCTAATCTTACAAAATGAGGATAATAAGGATTATGGGTGGGTGAGGAATTACTTTGACTAAGGCCGTTGGTGTGCTAGGAGATGGAGGGAAGTGCTAAGTATATATAATAGCATAGGGCCAGAGGATATGCTGAATTATCGGATAAACTGAAGGGGAAAAAAGAAAAGGATCTTCAAAACAATCTGAGATATTCTAAAAAGGATCTTAAAAAAATCAGAAATTAATGTATTAGGATTAGGATAAATCTGAAATGTCAAATAATCTGAATGAAAAAAAATAAAGCATTTCGGTAAATAAGAAAAGGAATATGAATATTTGAAGGGGAAAAAAGAAAAGGATCTTCAAAAAATATGAGATATTCTAAAAAGGATCTTAAAAAAATCAGAAATTAATGTATTAGGATTATGATAAATCTGAAATGTCAAATAATCTGAATGAAAAAAAAAAGCATTTCAGTAAATTAGAAAACGAATATGAATATTTGTAATCTAAGAGTAGAGAGAGATTTTATGAAATTACAGTAAGGAATATGAATATTTTTAATCCCAAGTGGGATATTGGGTAAAATATGAGTATGAAATGATAGTAAATGAAAAGGAATATTGTTAATATCTAATAACAAACTTATAGTAATGTGTATGACTATTTTTAATCCCAAGTGGGATATTGAGAATAATTTGAGTATGAAATTAAAGTAAATGAAAAGGAATATTGAGAATACCTCCTTGAACTGCACGAAATAGCATAAGGTAGCGAAATGACAGAGGTATCCTCCAAGTACATCTCCTCTCCTACTGCCTCCTGCCCTTGACGAAATACATGCCACGCACTGCGTCGTCCTGTATACCATATAAGGAACATGTAATAGTGCATGAGCAACTGCTCATGATAACCCCGACCCAACTAAATGCTACATATATTATAGACAGAATGCGTAAGCTATAAATTTTGCAATTAAAAGGCAAAAATAAATGGCAACTTACAATCAAAATGCCCAGAGAATTGGACATCACTGTCAAAAAAAGTGCCAGTGCAGAATTGCCAACAGCAATCTGCCAAAAAGGAAAAAAAAAGGAAAAAAAGTTGTTGAAATGTGATAGTAATTTTGAAAGACAACAACAACACAAATAGTGACTGAATTTACCTACTTGTGTAAGTGCAACTCTACTTGTTAATGTTGTTGGCATGCAGCTAAAAATCGTCAGTCCTGTTCCATAAACATTCCAGTTTCGGATATTCAGGTAAAGGTCTTTAAAAACTATTGAGCAATTTTTTTCTGCAAAGAAATAATTAGTTTAGATGCACATGCATACCTGTTGAAAATTCTTGTGGCATCAGCCGAACTTTGAGAATATATTTATAGTCCATCTTCAAATATCTTGAGAAATGTGATAAATTCTTACAGCTAGGAACACTTCACTCAAAACTATAACAGGGCACATACGTATCGCTTCCTCGCATCCCCAATTTGTCTAGTTTTTGGGCAGTGCTGAATCTGCAATTCAAAGTAGAGAATTGAGGAAAAATTAAGCATCTTTTCTTTTCATGGGTGAATGTTTCAGTTTTTTAATCCTAGGATGCACTATTTTCAAACGAATAAATACCACTAAAACAAAAAGTTTCTTCCTTCCAACACCAAATAAAAACAACAATCCAAGCAATTCTTGAGAAATATCAAGTGCAAACAGATTCGTAGCCCACCTGGGGAAGAGGAGGGAATAAGAGAAGAAAATGAAAGAAAAAGCACAAATAAAGTTCTAGTAAACATACCCAGGCACTCCTTTTTCAATGATAAATGCTGTGATTCCTTTTGAATGTGCCTTAATGTCTGTTTTTGCATAAACAACCTGTTACATCATATTTATATAAAATCATCAGGTATTCCATCATGTGAATGTGATACATGCCACGGACAAATGTGTTTTGTGCCTTCTCTTTTCTTGAAGTTGGGGAGGGGAAGAGATCACATGCAACACACGATGTTGTATACCAAATTTTCTGTCAAACAGATAGTGGAGCTGTTTAAATTCATCATCAATTACCAGTGTTTCATCAACAGGGCCATTAGTACACCACATTTTGTTCCCATTCAGAACATATCCACCATCCACACGGTCAGCTTTGCATTTCATGCTGACAACATCTGAACCAGCTGGTGGAAAAACAAACACAACACTTTAGATCGGATTTGAAAAAAAAATCTGCACTCAAAGGGCTTCAGTAATGTATATGTTTGTTTTAAACCGTACAGTTTGGTTCACTCATTGCTAAAGCACCCACATGCTCCCCACTGATCAGCTGAACACAAGTAGGACCTTTAATGGTTAATACACAACAAAAGATAAAGTGCAACAATCAGTTAAGTGTAAAACAAATAGAGACATAGGTTCATTTGGCGTGTGGTCCTTATCACTGATACGAAACTAATTTGTTCCAATTAACTACTTAAGTGTACTGAAAAAATTATAATTTGTGCAGCTACGGTGCTTTTGATGCGCCAAACAGAATCATAATGTGCAGTTATACACTGACTTCATGCTCTCCAAGGTATATCTACTGTGAATTGAAGAAAATATTTCCCGCCCGCTTGTAGAATATACATTTTGATTATCACATTGAACACATTTTGATTTATAAAGGGATATCCACAGCTTCTATATTCATGCTGCCAGAAGGAAAGATAGTACCCACATATTGTCACATTAAAACCCATATGGGTATTGATTCTTATTTTTTACTATTCAATAGTTGTTTTTACAACTCTTGTGCCCTTAAGAGACATTTATTGTCATTTCAGATATTTTAAGAAGCTCTCATAGAAGAACAAAAAAGCCCAAATACATTATAACTTGAATTATGCAGTGAATATCCTCTAATGAGCAGTTATTTTCCTGAATCTTCTCGTCCAATAGATGTAGAAGAGAAATAGAAAACTATTAATAATATGAGAAAGTAAGTTATTTTTTGTAATTGTGAATCTAAATAACATAAATTTGAATGACTAATACCTTTGGCAAATATTTCTCCTTCTGAGCAGCATTTCCATTCCTGACCTAGGAAATCATAAAAGTCAATATTATAATCATTGACATGAACCGTTGTAAAATGAATATTGCAAACCACAACATGAAGAATATGGATGATCTACCAGTTGATTTATGCACAGGTTAGAATGAGCTCCATATGATAGGGCAACAGATCCTGAAGCACGACTTAACTCCTCCACTGCAATGCAGTGATAGAGATAACCTAGCCCAAGTCCACCATATTCCTCTAGAAAAATAATCATTCACTATTTCAGTGCAAGATTTAGAAACATTTAATCTATAGGTAAAGAAGAGCAGAGAACAAAGGATTTCCATTCATTCAAACTATACCCAGTGCTCACAATGGAAACTATGGACTGATAAAACAAAATTTCATGCCACCACATGATAAATTTATATTGGAGCCTCCATAAATGAACAATGAAAGATTGATTTCACCTAGCAAAGCATTTTTATTTTAGTCAATCGTTCACTTTATATCCATAACCTAGAGAGTAGAGGCTGTAAAAGAGGACGGTTGAATTTGAAAGCTGAAATTGATTGTGCAACTTTCTAAATTCCTAAATGGATTGCCATGAAACAATATTAGCAATTAAAAATAACAGAGGATGCTCATATCTTCCAAGAAGTTAATTGGTTTGAAGAAAAGGGACAAGATCCAACCTGGTGCAGTAATCCCGTGAAGATTAAAATCACACATGAGTTTCCACAAGTTCAATTCCCGGAAAATCATCAAAAAAAAAATTCATAGATGAAAAGGAGATAAGATAAGTGTGAGAACATCAAGAAATTACAAAAACAAACGTGTGGGACACAACCTTTGGAAAATAATTCGTTCTATCAATTTCAGCTGCATAAGGAGCTATGTTTTCTTGAGCAAATTGGGATACGCTTTCTTTGAACTGCACACATGGACACAAATGAAAAGTAGAGATAAAGCTTACGAAGTACAATATATATAGTCTAAACGAAGTGAATCGATGAACAAAAACCGAATTTATAATAGCCGTACCAGAGCTCCCATAAATCACTGATACCGCAAATCAAAAACCACAAGACACAATTCAGAAAATAATTCGCAGACATAAAAAAAAATCTAATCTGAAAATCAGCTCAGAAATCAATCAGACCTTTCTCAATCACCCATATATGTAAAATGTACTTTCGTGAATTCGTGTCAATAAATATGTTGAGAAATCCAAGTGGTCCGTATCGGATAATCATAACCGGAGCCAATAAAAGCAAAAACAGCTAATGTTCAATCCATTAAAAGCAAGTCCTCACAAGTAAGGAAAGCGAATTCAAATCACTTCAATTCTCATGCCTCTCAATAAATATTTGAAGATGGACTATAAATATATTGCAGGTGATCAGCTGTCTACAGCCATGTAATATCAGCTCATGGACTTGCTGATGCATTTTCCAGATACAGGATAATAAGAATAATTAAAACATGATATATTATTAACGAACTCAGTTAGGCATGAAACTTTGAGCTTCTAATTTAGTAATTTACCATTGGTTAAGATGAAACCACATTTGAAGAAAGTAAACCAATTTGAACTGCAAAAAAACCCAACTGGTTAAGATGCACCCACAATCAATAAATGAGAAAGCCATGGCATTTCCGACTGTACATACCTGTCAGTTCCTTGCTCCTTCACATACATCTCCCAAATTTGAACTGCAAAAAAAATCAAATTAATAGAAAAGCAGTTAAATTTTCCACAATGACCAAAAACAGCAATCAAGAAAGTGGGAGCCATATATCGATAAATTCCAAAATAAATCGTTGTGTGATTCTTGTCCAAATCAGAGCTGATAATAATAAAAAAATCGAACAGATTAGGAACCTAGGGTTAACAAACAGGATTTTTGGGATTCGACGAAATCGAATTGATAGTTAAAAAATAAAGTCGAAGTAGGATTTGGAGGACGCAAAAACAACACAAAACAAATTCGAGAGCCCAGCTGCAAGAATCACACAACAAATTCGAGAAAAACAAACAGGATTTTCTGGGTTGATTATAGGCAACAAAAACAAAATTGCAATAATAGAACAAACTGGAGAAATTAAGAATAGAGGTCACCTGGGAGCCTCCGATATGAGCAGCAAAGGGAGGGTGAGACCAGTTGTGACCCTAGACCGGTCGGTGATGAAGCAGAATCGTCAAGCAAAATCGCCGGAATTGGAAGGGGCAGCGCTCTTTGACGAAGATGGAACTGGCAAAGCGAATGATGAAGAAATGAAATCGCCGGAACGGAGGATTGAAGAGGGAGACCACAGCCGGCGACGGAATAGAGGAGCGAGGCATACGAATCGGGAATCAGGGAGGAAGGGGCGGGCGAGAGGAGGAATCGGAGGAGCGGCATTCCCATGAGCGGTAGGCGGAGGAGGGGCGAGGCGCGAGAGGTAGGACGATTTGGGGGAAAACCCTAAAAAGAAGTAAAGGAGGATTTCGAAAAAAAAATAGAAAAGCTAAGATTGGTTGAATTAGCTGAATTAAAGGTGAGCAAGACACATCAGAAAACTCTTCTGTTTTAAAGTAATATATAGATTGTGAACCATTTTAGTCACACAATAGAAAAATCTTTAAACAATTTTGGAATCAAAGAAGTTTCCTGCCACTTTCTCGTGTCTTCGACTGCATGGGTACAAAGTCTTTGAAGTTTTTGTTGGTTTGCTTGACAGACTCTCAGACTGGCGTACGTTGGAATTCAAAGAGAGGTTTGTTATAATCGATTCGATAATAATATTTTATTATGAATGAAAATCTTTTCAAAAAATAGGTAAAATCCTACGATCTATTTTAAAATGGTTAAACCGTGTGTATCTAGAGAAAATATTTCTTAATAACTTCTTATCTTACACTCTTTTTTTAGGCAAAACTGAACGAATTATATTACTAAATCATCCCAAATCAGATGTTCAACTTCTAAGAAATATCTAGTATGGAAATCAGTCACAAATCAGCCTTCTGTCTTCGCCTAACCATGACATGGGCCACACGATTTGCTTATGACCATCGATACTCTACAAATCCTCTAGGTTCCTTTCGAATCCCCTGTAGAAGACATCCGAGCTCTCCCCGAACTTCTGTATGCTGCATTATCTTCAAACTTAGCGGGTGACAATCCCCTTCAAATATCGCGTGGGTGACCCCTACGTCAGTTGTCTTCCTCATTGCCCAAAGCAGGGCCTCCGATTCGATTAGTTCAACATTCTCGACTGGCCTACTCCTCTTTTCCCCCATCAAGCACACCTCTCCCTCCTCATCCCTAGCCACAAATCTCATTCCACACCCCTTCCGATCGTGGACCGAAGCATCATAATTAATTTGGATTCTTCCTCGAGCCGGCTTCATCCACTTCCTTTGGTCCACTCCTCTCGCAGTGTCTCCCTCCTCCATCCTTACACTAATGTTCTCCTTTGCAAAGTCTGCCTAGGCCGTGACAGCCCTCTCCTCCACCTGCTGCGCTTCAATCACTTTACCTTCGAAGATCCTATGATTTATGGCTTTCCAAATTTCCCACATCAGCACACAACCCACCTCTACTTCTTCCTTTGTCCCTCTATCCATGAGATGCTCTACACAATCCAGTACTTTGTTCCTCCCTCCGAATTTTGTGCTCACTTGATTCTGTTGCCTCCAGACCTTCTTCGCCTGCCTGCAGTGGAACTGAACATGTGCTCCCGTCTCCCGCTGTCCACACACCTTACATCGATCATCTAAAGTGATCCTTCTTCTATACCCGTCCTCATAAGGAAAAATTTCCCTGTAGGCTCTTCACACAAATGCCTTGACCCTCAGAATAGTTTTGATCTTCCACAACTTGTTCGAAACCCGCTCCCCTCCATTTTTGCTGGCACATGACATCCCTTGTTCAACCTTCTTTCTCTCCATAAGCATATGATATGTCGTCCGAACACTAAACTCTCCGGTGCTTGAATAATGCCACACCCTTCCATCCCTCAAAACCGGATCCACCAGTCTCAAACTGAGCACCGTCTCTGCATTACACGGGAGCATAATTCCTCTCATCATCTCCTCATCCCAATCGTTCCTATCCTAATCTATGAGTTCCGAAACTCTCATCTTCCCATCTGAGTTTGCAATATTAATGAGGGGATGAATACTCGGTGGTCTAGGCAGCCACTTATCCCTTCACACCCGAATCTATGTGCCATTGCCCACTACCCATCTAATTCCCGTTTATAGCACTTCCCCCCTTTAATGAGTCTCTGCCAGGCATAGCTTGGGTACTTATAATCCAAATTCACGTCCATGAAATTTCTATAAGGAAAATACATGGCCTTCAACATCCGATAAATCAGAGAATCAGGCTCCAAAACTACCCTCCATCATTGATTTGCTAGCATCGCCAAATTAAAATGGTCGTGTCTCTAAACCCCATCTCCTCTCTCCTCTTCGGTTGACACATCTTCTTCCTGCTCATCCAATCTACCCGCCTCCTATTCTCCCCTTCCCCCACCAGAATTTGCACATTATACTTTCAAGTTCTCTACAGACTCCATCCGACATGAGAAAACAGGACATAACAAAAGTTGGAATAGCTTGAGCTACCGACTTAATCATGATCTCCTTACCTGCTTGAGATAGAGTCCTCTCCTTTCACCCCTTCAGTTTCTTAAACACCCTCTCCTTTAGAGAACTTAGAGAAAGGTTTATATATAAACAAAAGTTACCCTTTTTTTCATTCTCTTGCTTACTTGAATCACCAACTCCTTTTATGATCAAAATATCGACAATAAGGATATGGTGGATAAATTGAATCATTTTCAAACAAAATGTAATATTTTTCCGATAATGGATATCTCCTTTCTTTCTTATAAAGACGGTTTAAATGAAATTTGGACAGTTCGTATAAAAACAAATTAGACGTTTTCCGATATCTCTAGTATAAAATAAAAAAGTTATGTTAATTTAGTTTTTACCCAAATTATTATCTACAATTCACTATCAATACAAAGCAATTAACAAAGTTTTGAAGCGGATTTAAAAAAAAAAATATAAATACTCTACCTAAGATTATTATATCTTCACCTTATAACAAAATATACACACCTATCCATACTTAGAGTATAGAAGTACTTGTATTTTTGAAAGTTTAAATTAAATTTTTTTGAATTTTGGTGGAATATTAGTGGATCGTTGGTTTAGAGTTTTTTTTTTACAGTAGGCAAACATTAGGACCCACTACCTATACAGTAGTCTAACTCCTGAATCATCCTGAAGGAACATGTTACAAAAATCTCTATGGTAGGGGATAGCTTGTAAATTACAGATTACACCTTTTCTAGCAATATAATCCACTGATTTATTTGATTCTCTGTAAAGATGACGAATATTTGCCCTTGAAAATTCTGACCTTAGCTTGATCATATCTTCAACCTGTCACATGACTTCCCATCTTGGCGGGTGATCTCGATTAATTGACTTAACCAAAACTTGGTTATCACTTTCTAAGATGATCTTCGCTAATCCCATCTCCTTTGCACGTTGCAACCCAAAATTGAAATGTTGAGGCCTCCGTTTGGATGATCGATCCATCAACCATTTCCTTATGAAAAATATCAATAATCTGACCTTCAGAATCCCGAATGATCCCCCCCAATCTGACACTTTCCAGAGTGGGGAATAGAACAATATACATTAATTTTGTAGATAGTTTTAGGTGGTTTACTCCACATGGCAGTGACCCTTCTATTGCCGCCTCCTTTCATTTATGAGTCAGTGCTTTCTCCCTAGTTCCATTCAAGTAGACTTTGTTTGATTCTCTGGACTATATGAGTTCTGTCGTTCGGTTTTTTTCGCCTGAAAATTTGGCCATTTTTTATTTCCCAAATGGCTTGCCAAATGCAAGCTAGATCTTCATGTTTATTATTAGCTCTTCCGATATGTTCTATATTTGCATGGATAAGACCTGGTCTATTGAGCTCAAGAAAAAACATACATGTATGTTGTTCATACTGTACTATTACTTCTCTGACAAATGTACATCTTGTGAACAGGTGAGTCGCATCTTCCTCTATTTGTCCATAAAGAGAGCATTCAGTAAGTACCTTATTAAAATACCTATTAAGACGGACGACCATTGGATGGCCATCTATTTTGATCTTCCATAAAAGGTTCTTGATTCTAGGGGTAGTTTCTGTCAAAGTGAATAATCCCCGTTGAGGTTTCCCTTCGCTATCATTAGAATATATATATATAGAAGGTTTACATCATGACCTAATTACAATTGGGCCTATGGGCTTATATTACATCTAACATACCCCCTCAGTCGAAATAGGAGGGCAGCGGATAGTGAGACTTGATCTAAAATCAAGAAATAGTTGGCGAGTCAAACCCTTTTTTAAGATGTCAGCATATTGAAACGAGGACGGGATATGTAAGACACACACATGACCCATGGAAACCTTCTGACGGACGAAGTGGATGTCAATCTCAACATGCTTGGTTCTCTAATGGTGAACCGGAATGTGAGCAAGGTAAGTAGCGTTGACATTGTCTATATACACAACAGACGCTTGACTGAGCGGACAGTGGAGCTCAAACAATAAGTTGTCGAGCCAGGAGCACTTCGCGACAACATTGGCAACACCACGATACTCCGCTTCAGCACTAGAGCGGGAAATAACATGTTGTCTCTTGGATGACCAAGAAATAAGAGAGTCGTTGAGGAACACACAATATCCTGACGTAGACCGTCTGGTGTTTGGACAACCAGACCAATCAGCATCTGTGTAAGCAACCATGGAGAGAGGTGAAGTTGATGGGGTAATAGTGATGTCAAGAGAAGTACTACCCTGAACATACTTGATAATGCGCTTAAAAGCAGCAAAGTGAGACTCTCTGGGGTCCTGCATAAATAGACAAACTTGCTGAACATCATAGCTAATATCAAGACAAGTAAATGTCAAGTATTGTAAAGCACCAGCAAGGCTACGGTACAAAGTCGGATTAGACACAGGCTGACCCGCAGCTTGGGCCAGTTTGGCAGTGGTCTCAAAAGGCGTTGCAGCAGGCTTACAGTTAGTCATGTTAGCCTTGGCAATAATCTCCTTGGCATATTTCTCGTAGGAGAGAAACAAACCAAATGCAGAGACTCCCAAAAAGAAGCTGACAGGCCCGAGAGCAAACTACTTGCAGAGTTGAGTAATAATTGCATCTCCAAGAGTCTCTGAAGAAGCCATAAAGATGATATCGTCGACATAAAACAACAAATAAGCAATGTGATTACCTCGGCGAAAGACAAACAAAGAGGAGTCGCTCTTGCTACTAACGAAGGCAAGCATGTGTAGGTAAGTAGCAAAGCGAAGATACCATGCCGGGGTGCCTGTCTAAGGCCACACAGAGACTTCTTCAAGAGACAAGCATGGCCTGGTTTGGTCCTATCAGCAAAACCAGGCGATTGGAACATGTACATTGTCTCATTCAGATGACTATGAAGAAATGCGTTCTTGACATCAAGCTAATGAATAGGCCAATCCCTGGAGACAGCGAGATGGAAGATGGTACGGATGGTAGCCGGTTTGACAACTGGACTAAAAATGTCATCACAATCAACCCCCATCTGCTAAGATTTCCCATTAGCGACCAGTCGTACCTTATAGCGCTCAAGAGATCCGTTAGACCGAAACTTGTGCCGAAAGAGCCACAATCACTGCATGTTGTAGGAGGAAATCGAGTTCAAAATATAGAAATATAAATCAAACCAGATCTTGCTCACGCAAATAATTACAACACTTCCTCCCGATGTAGCAATAGGAAGTCAGGATCGATCCTCGAGGAAGCTGGTCAACGGATCTCATGTAGCGGAGAATTCACCTCGGATTTCGACTTAGGAGATTCACTCGATATCGACCAAATAGCTCGATATCGACCAAATCTAGTCGATTCTGGGTTCTGTGCAGAAGGCAGTCAATATCGACCAGGCACTCGATATCGACCTGTATGCTCGATATCGACCAATTCCTGTAGAAACACAAACAAGCAGCGATCTTTCTGGATCGAGAAATCAATAGTCGATATCGACCAGTGGTGGTCGAAATCGAGTAAAATGCAGAAAACGAAATAAAAAAAAAGTTCGTAGATTTTGAGATAAACAACTATATGAAAGGAAACTTCCAAGACCGGAACAACGATAACCAAACATGCATAAGGTAAGATAAAGAGAAATAATCATGCAATCACATCAAAGGAACAAACTTTTGCCTTTTCCAACAATTAGACAAATCTTTCAAGAAACCCTAATTGTATCTACCAATTTTATGTTTATATTCCAAGTTGATAATCTGAATCTCTATTAAATAGGTAATAAACATATAACAGGCAGTGGATAATCAGAACACAATAAAAGTCGAATCTTTACCTCAAACATGCTTGGCTATCGTTGGACTCACCCCAACACTAGAAGTGGGGGGAATACTCGCTCTTCATCATAGCAAAAGACATCAATAATAAAAGAAAACTAAATTGCATTAAAATAAACAAAAGCTTACAACCGATCGAAGCCGGACAACTCTCGCTTTGTAACTCCTCTCGGCCTCCACACACACTCTCTCTCTCTCTCTCTCTCTCTCTACTTGTGTTCTCTCTAGCTTCGAATGAATAAAAACTATCCCCATGGGTTTTATTTATAGGCCTTAATCCTTGCTAGTCAAGGTAAGGAAACTATATCTAACCCTAGAGATATAAATTCTACTTGGAAATAAATAAATCTAATTTAGGTAAACAAGATAAATCCTAAAGGGTAATTAAATGTTCCACCCTTAGGATAGATAAAAATATAAAAAGATAAATCTTCTCAAGTCTTCATGTGCAAGGAATCTTCCCTTGACATATGTTCTCACTCAAAATCAGGGTAGGACCCGGAATCGACTTGTTTTCGTCACTAGCAGTAGGTCGATATCGACCAAAGTAGGTCGATATCGAGTTACCTTCTCCGCTTCGCTTCAGATCACTCGATGTCGCCTTCCGGGAGATTATCGACTTGCATTACATTGATATCGACCATGTTTGGTCGAAATCGACATGTCTCCTCCGTCTTCGTGTCTGTTGGTCCGTGTCGAGTCGTCCCGGGATTTTCGACCGAAATCTGGTCGATATCGAGTTGGGTTGGTCGATATCGAGTTGGTTTGGTGGATATCGACCACTCTTCAGTATCTCATTATGTGCTCAACTTTGCTCGATGTCAGGTGCTCTTCTGTCGATTTTCGAGCTCCTTTAGTAGACATCAAGTGCTCTTCCAATCTTTCTTTGTTTTGCTCTGATTTAGCTTCAAATTCTGCAATATTAAACAGAAACTCATGTAGACCTCTATTTCTGGCAAATAAGCATAAACTACACAAATTCTCTATATTCCCAACCCGTAATACATAAAAAGATAGAGTAAGGAGCTGAAATAAGCATAAAAACATGGCATAAAACATGGACATCGATGCACAATGTTGGCCCAGAAGGCCAAGGAATCAAGACCCAAGTGTTGTTGCAAATAAGAGCCTTGTACTCATCGAGCATGGCGGCATTCCAATTCAGGTCTAAGGCGGCAGTTTTGTGGGAGGTAGGGATGGGCGATATGTGAGAAACAGAAAGGTCAAAAATCTGTTTGGGATGAAAGATGCTACTCATGCAACGAGCTTGGATCTGGTTGACCGGTTGTGTGGGGTTAGGTGGAAGGGAAGACGCTGGATCTGACGGGACAGAGGCTTGAGGTGACGGGACGGGGGCCACAGGTGGTTGGACAGGGGCAAGAGGTGGCAGGATAGGTGATCCATATTGCAGGATATGGGCAGCCTGTGGCAGGATATGTGCTGCAGGTTCCGGTAAGGGACGGTTGGGTGCCCAGACCCGAGATGTAATAACATTCGGAGAGGAAGAGGGATATAGTTGGTGAAGCAGGTGAGGGGTAGGGTAGTCATCAGAAGGGGCGATGTGTTTGGGGATGTAGGGGGACTAGAAAATGGGAATGTGGTCTCATCGAATATTAAATGGCGAGAGAATATTACACGTTTGATAATGGGATCAAAACACCTATACCCTCTATGATTGGAGGGGTAGCCAAGGAAAACACAAGGTGTGGATCAAGAAGCAAGTTTATGAGGGGCAACATATGGTTGGTTGGGGTATGTTGTGAGCCTATTTCGCCATGTTTTCTACTTACTTTTATATCGATTTCTGCATGCATTTCATACATTTGGGCTAGAATAGTACGTAATCTATGTAGTTTACACTTATTTGCCAAATGATGGAGTCTACATTAGTTTCTGTTTAATTTCGCAAAAATCGAGGCATTTTACAGCAATTCAAAGAGAGGACGGAAAGCTCGAAGTCAACTACAGAAAGTCCAAGGTCAAGGAGCATCGGAACTAGGACAAATCGAGTAAAGGACAAGAAAGATCAACCCGACAAATCTTGGTCGATGTCGACCAGAGTTGGTCGACATCGAGTAACCCGAGTCAGTCGAAATCCAACAAAGTCGAGCAGAGCACTTGATTTCCATGTTTTGTGCCATGTTTTATAGTGACTTTTATATCGATTTCTGTATACATTTTATGCATTTGGGTTAGAATAGTATATAATCTATGTAGTTTATGCTTATTTGCCAAATTATGGAGTCTACACTAGTTTCTGTTTAATTTCTCAGAAATTGGACGCACTTTGGAGCTTAAAGGAAAGTCATGAAGAGGCTAAGAATGGTGCAGCTGGAGAAAAGGCCATTTTTCGGCATTCATCATTCTAAGTCGAGTTCTGATGTCTTCATGAGAGTTGTAGCCCTCGAAAAGAGCTTTCCAACTGTTGTAGGGAGGAAATCGAGTTCAAAATATAAAATTTAAATCAAACCAGATTCGTGCCCACGCAAATAATTACAAGACTTCCTCCCGATGCAGCAGCGGGAAGTCAGGATCGATCCTCGAGGAAGCATGTCAGCGGATCTCAGGCAGCGGAAGAATCTCACAGGTGGTTGTCGACTTCATAAGTACTCGACCTTGACTAAGGTTAGTCGACAGAGGGTCAAGCACAGTCGAATCCGAGCAAGCAGAAGACACTGAGTTTGGTCGATCTCGAGGAGGCTGCTCGACGTCGAGTAAGTTTTTGTCGTAGTCGAGTAAGCTTGTCGACTTTAGGTAACCTGCAGAGATAGAAGCAACAACGATATGCTTGATCGAGGATGAGTAGTCGACCAAACTTGGCCGAAATCGAGTTGTAACAGTAACGAAATAAAAGATAAATCTCTGCGGAATTCGGAATGAACAATGTAAAAGAAGACTTCCAAGATCGGGGTTTGCGAAAATGATAACCAAACATGCATAAGGCAAGATAAATAACGATAATCATGCAAATCGCATCGAAGGAACAAGCTTTCACCTTTTCCAACAATTAGACAACTCTTTCAAGAAACCCTAATTGTATCTACCAATTTTATGTTTATAATCCAAGTTGTTAACATGGATCTCTATTAAATAGGTAATAAACATATAAAAGGTAGTAGATGCTCAAAACATAATAATGGTCGGATCTTTACCTCAAACACGCTTGACTATCGTCGGGCTCGCCCCGATTCTAGAATGGGTGGACTACTCACGCCTCATCATGGCAATCGACAGACATCATTGATGGAAAAGAAACTTGCATTAATAAACTAAACAGAGTTTACAACCGATCGAAGCCAACTTGCTCTCGCTCATTCACTCTTCTCGGCCTCCACTCTCTCTCTCTCTCTCTCTACTTGTGTTCTCTCTAGCTTTTTTTCCATAAAAATCATCCCTATAGGCTTTATTTATAGGCTTTCAATCCTTGCTAATCAAGGAAGGAATATCTATCTAATATCTAAAGATAAAACTCTACTTGGAAATAAATAAATCTAAATAAGTAAAACTAGATAAATCCTAGGGTAATTAATTGTTGAACCCTTAGGATAGATAAAAAGATAAAAAGATCGAAATCTTCATGTGTTGGGAATCTTCTCTCGAAAATATCTCCATTGGATTTGGGATAGGATCTTAAAAAGACTCGGACTAGCTCGAAATCGACCACTGGTGTCAACTCGATATCGACCAACATTTCTTTGCTTCAGCTCAGCAACTCGATTCCGGCCTCCAGAGATGAACATCGACCAATATTTACTCGATATCGACTAGTCTAAGTCGATATCGACTGGCATCTTCTTGGCTTCACTCCCTTGTTCGATTCTGGGACACTGACTTGGTTTTTAGCTTGGTTGACTTCGACCAGTTTGGTTGACGTCGAGGAAAGTTGGCTTGTCCTCATCTTCTCGAGCGGCCTCTCCTTCCTCGAGCTCGAGTTTGCTTCTGGGTTTGGTCGATGTCGAGCAAGCATGTCGACATCGAGTAAAGTTCAGCTCGAGTTGCCTTCGTTTTCTATCCTCGACTTGGTTCTGCTTTCAGCTTTCTCCCTCTCCTTTTGGTTTCGTCTTGAAATGCCTCCAAATTCTGTAATATTAAAACAAAAATTATGTAAACCTCTATTTCTTGCAAATAAACTAATAGAGCATGACTAGTATTGTATAATAGATTACATTTAGCATAGTTTAGTTGTGAATAGTGCATATTTTAGTTACGATTACATGTTTACCTGTGGTGTTGGAAGAGTCGGAATCTATGCAATTTTAAGGTTAATTTCAGGTAAATATGGATCTGACGAGGAATGAGGAGACTCTTAGATGAAGGAAGATTCAAGCTGAGGAAGAAAAATGAAGAGCACAAGAGCGGAGTCGAATTTCGAGCGCCTAAGTGAATAACAAGTCAACAAAAGTTGCCGCCAGACATGCTGAACTTCTTTCGCACTTTCTGGAGGCCTCAATGGTCCGATTGACTATTATAACCATGTGTTGGAAAGCTCTCTTCGAGATCTACAACTTCCATGTTGACATCGAGACCAAATTCGAAACAGAAAAATCGCTGTGAACAGTACAAGCCGCCCCGCGGCCCGAACCTATGACGAGGGACTTCGCTGATGGTCGGCCGCCCCGCGGCCTGGGTTGGCTGCCCCGCGGCCCTCGCAGAAACACGCCGTTCAGAGTGGGTTTTAATTAGGGTTTTTGGTCTAGTTATTTGGCTGACTTTAAAAAACTATTTAAGACTTTTCTAATTTATTCTACCACTAACCTTATGCACTTTATTCCATTGTTGAGAGCACCGTTGAGCATGAGCAACTAAGCTCTCAAGGTTTCGCCTACAGTTTGGATCTTTGATTGTTGAATTGTGAGTTTCTTAATCTAGTTCTTAATCCTATTTCAATGTTTTGACTTCTTTGTGCTTAATTGCTTCAATGTGTTTTATTCTCTTTGGTCTGGCCGACTAGTTAGAGAAGATTCATTCAATTGCTAGGGTTTTGTAGATTTCTCGTAGCGAACCTTAACCCAAGTGGCAATCATATCCTTTTAGGACTCGTAGGACTAATTGGATGTGTAGGAAGTTGAATACATGTTGAATATCGACTCGTAACTTGATATTATGTGTACCTTGGTTAATTCATAATCTTAATGCTATCTCTAGGTTAAATCTTAACCGTGTTAGGGTTATTTAGAGATAAGGGTTGCTAGGACTCGTAGGACTAGTAATTTACCTAAGATCTTGACAAGGACATTGATAGGAAAAGACAAGAACTAGAGGCTGAAACAAGGATCGAATTCATCAATCGAAGTGATAAATTCTAGGTGAACCTATTTCGCTCCACTGCATTCTACAATCTATTTACTTTGTTTGCTTGTTTCCGATTTGATAAAAGGCGGATCTTTTCACACCAAAAACCCCCCATATTCTTTCTAGCGATTAGAATTGATACTTGAATTGAATAGATTTCCCTGTGGATCGATCTCCTGCTTCCACACTATACTAGTTGTGAGTTTGAGTATTATTTGGAAAGAACAACGACATGTTTTCCTATTGTCAAATTTGGCGCCGTTGCCGGGGAAATCTTATTAAATTCTTGTGTTGTTTAATCGCTAACCTTAGTGTGGACCACCTACATGGTCTGCACTCTTGCTACTAACATATGTTGAAGGTGAGGTTATTGCAGTTACATGGAGAGAGTTTTCATCAATACTTCATCAAACTCCATGAGTACATTAACGATCTTTGTTCATGGGGTTATCAAGCTAGTAGAAGGGAAGTGCTTCTATGCATCTTTGATGGTATGACTGCTGACACAAGGAGCCTTGCTGAGAAAATGAGTGATGGAGGTTTATTAGATACGAGACTCTTGGAGAGGTGGTATTTTTTCTGCTACATGAATTATCAATGTGCACAGAATGAGTCACTTCCTCCTGTATCTCAAATCGTTGAGACCTCTGTTCCACCTCTTGATGTCATTGTGGAAAATCCCACTGAGAAGATAGAAAACAATCCATCGATCTGTCGAGATCATCCCTAGCTCGCCCATCGATGAATCATTTCTAGAGCCTATTGCTGAGGCTACAACGCCAGTAAAAGTTACCTTCTACACTCGAGAGAATATTGATGAATACGTTGATCTATTTGACTACTACTTTGATAAGCCACCAATAGAACTGAATTGGTGGTATTATATACCCTATGTGGGTAGTCAAGCTCAAGCATATGATAAGTCGAAACAACTCTTAAATTTTTTATTATGTCGTTTCAATTTATTTGTATGTAGTGCATGCTTGTTTAGTAGTTGTGCACAAGAGTTTGATATGTTACTGAGGGCTTTGACTATGTCTGATTAATTAGTGTTTTAAGCTTAAAGAAACTGTCGAGCCAATGACAGTAAACAAAGGCGCTGCTTGGGAGGCAACCCAAGGTAAGCTTTCTGTTTTCCTCTGTGTCTCTTGTTTTATTAGATAAGTTTTGGTTTTCTTCAGGTGTGGGGAGCTAACACTGCAGTGAGAAAAGGCATCGAAGAGAAAGCAGTGGAGAAGCTTAATTTTAGAGGTTGCCCCGCGGCTAGGCCATTGACTCAGCCGCCCCGCATCCTCTGACATGACATATATTTTCCTTCCTTTCCCACATTACGTATCACCAACGCAGTGAGCAAGTAAGTTTTTCTTTCTTTCCTCCATATTTTTATCTTTTATTGTCTTTTATGTCATTGAGGACAATGCCCGATTTAAGTGTGGGGGAAAGAATTGCATGGTATGATAGGATTGCATGTTTATTTTTAGTTTGCATTTTTATTTTCGTTTTTAGTTTATATTATATATCAGCATGTTAGTCTTTAAAAAAATTCCCAAAAAAATAAGAAATAAAAAAACAGTTATGTATATATTACATTGTTAGGATTATGTCTTATTTTCCCATTTGGATACCGTTTGTCCTCTATTCAATCAATTGAGACTTATGCCCCATGATGTGCTTGGATTGTTGAAACCTTCGATATATGTTTTCTATACCATTTGGTGAACATGATTGGTTAATGATTGAACACATAAGATCTTGGAATTTTGGGTGATCTTGAAGTTCTAGACATGACCCGGTGAGCTTATTTTAGCCTATTTAGGACTGCACTTTATTTAGTCATGTTGCTTGTTGAGTGTACTCTTTTCAATTTCTTCATATTTGGCTTGTATTTAGATATCTTTTTCAAGGATTCATATTATGATTTCTGCACATGACTTAAACATGATTGAGGCACCTTTATTAGTCCTATTTGACTCTATTCCCACCATACATATTATCCTCTGCTTTAAGCCAGTTTGAGCCTAATTGCCTATTCTTTGGTAGCTCCACAAATTGTTTCCATAGCCAATGATGGCCTGACCCCATCCGGGAATTAGGAATGGTTGGTAAATATTTATATTGTGGATGGTGGTTTTTAGTGGTGAATTGTATGTTTGAGTTTATGAGATGTTTGATTCTTGCTAGCATATTCATTACTTGGGACTTAAGGAGGATAAAATTCACTTTGGGGCAAAAGTCAAGGAAAATCATTTAAGATAGCATGAATGGAAAAAAAAAAGAAAAAAAAAAGAATAAAAGAATGAGTTGAGTATGATTTCTAAAGTTTTATGCTTGAGATTGATGTTGTTTGGCATTATAGAGATATGGTATGAGGAGTTTACGAGTGGTTTTATGATTTGGTAGTTTCCTTAGTTCCCGGATTATAAGCACCACATGACAAAAATTGTTCCATACCTTGGCCCCATTATAACCCAATTAAAAGACCTCATGATTTTTGTTGTGTGTAGAGTCACCAACGGTGGAGAATTAAAACACCGGTGCAAAACTCTTGTAGCTATGTTTTTTAAGATTTAGTTTTGAGCATAAACATTTGAACCTAAACACTTGAGCGAGAGTGAAACACATGTCCTTTGTGAGGTTTAGAATGGATATGGTTGCCTGATTTCATTGATTATTGCAATTATGTGCTATGATGTTGTTAATCTATTGTGTTTGCTAGTTTTTCATGCACTTAAAGAATATTGAGGTATGGATCATGGTTATTAGGATCCCGATCCGGATCCTACGATCCTAGGATTCTAGGCAAGGTTTTGATCCGGATCGGGGATATAGACTCCTTCGTGCTAGGATCCATCTAGGATCCCATGGATCCACCTAGGATCCCATGGATCCTATGGGATTGTGTGGGATCGGTAGGATCCTACCGATCCTAGAAAAAATATCCGATCCTAGTAAAAATCATATTTGTGTAATTGTGTTTGTTTTGTTTGAATATTGGGCCTTCTAGATACGATGAACCTTTTTATTTTTTATTTTTTGGTAGCCTATCTCCTTAGAAATTGAAGCCAGAAGAGTGAAGACGTTGAATTGAAACCCTAACCCCTTTGTTTCGTTACTCAACTCGACAAATCCACGTCTGAGCGCCTGAAATTGTTCATGATGTGGTTAATTGCGATGATGGCATTTGAAACTAGAGATGTCATTGGATATTTGGATGTGTGATTTATCTCTTGTATGTTTGTCATATTTTAAGATATTATCCTTGTCTGTTTGTCACCTTTTGAGACATTATTCTTGACAAATTATGAATGTTAAATGCTTATTATTGGACTATTTTAGTTACATAATTTGTTTAATGGAGGAAAAGCTTAGTTTTATTTTAAAATTAAGGTATTTGTTTAGGATGGTTTGTTTTTATTTTATTTTTAATTTTTGTCTAGGATCTTACGATCCTACGATCCGATCCTACGATCCGATCCTACACCCTTGTCTCGATCCCACATTAGGATCCCGATCCTAAAAACCATGGTATGGATACATGAATTGCTATTCTGTGGGGTGGTAGAGTTGAGTTTTCTATTGCTTGAGGACAAGCAAATGTCCAAGTGTAGGGGAATTTGATAGAGCATGATTAGTATTGTATAATAGATTACATTTAGCATAGTTTAATTGTAAATTGTGCATATTTTAGTTACGATTACATGTTGACCTGTGGTGTTGGAAGAGTCGCAATCTATGCAATTTTATGGTTCATTTCAGGTAAATATGGATCCGACGAGGAATGAGGAGACTCTTAGATGAAGGAAGATTCAAGTTGAGGAAGAAAAATGAAAAGCACGGGAGCGGAGTCGAATTTCGAGAGCCTAAGTGAATAACAGGTCAGCAAAAGTTGTAGCCAGACATGCCGAACTTGTTTTGCACTTTCTGGAGGCCTCGGTGGTCTGATTGACTTTTATAACCATGCGTTGGAAAGCTCTCTTCGAGATCTACAACTTCCGTGTTGACATCGAGACTAAATTCGAAACAGAAAAATCGCTGTGAACAGTACAAGCTGCCCCGCGGCCCGAACCTATGACAAGCGACTTCGCTGATGGCCGGCCGCCCCGCGGCCTGGGTTGGCAGCCCCGTGGCCCCCGCAGAAACACGCCGTTCATAGTGGATTTTAATTAGGGTTTTTGGTCTAATTATTTGGCCGACTTTAAAAACACTAATTAAGACTTTTCTAGTTTATTCTACCACTAACCTTATGCACTTTATTCCATTGTTAACAGCACCGTTGAGCATGAGCAACTAAACTCTCAAGGTTTCGCCTACAATTTGGATCTTTGATCGTTGAATTGTGAGTTTCTTAATCTAGTTCTTATTCCTATTCCAATGTTTTGACTTCTTTGTGCTTCATTGCTTGAATGTGTTTTATTCTCTCTGGCCTGGCCGACTAGTTAGAGTAGATTCATTCAATTGCTAGGGTTTTGTACATTCCTCATAGCGAACCTTAACCCAAGTGGCAATCATATCCCTTTAGGACTCGTAGGACTAATTGGATGTGTAGGAAGTTGAATACATGTTGAATATCGATTCGTAGGTTGATATTATGTGTACCTTGGTTAATTCATAATCTTAATGCTATCTCTAGGTTAAATCTTAACCATTATAGGGTTATTTAGAGATAAGGCCCTAAGACTCGTAAGACAAGTAATTTACATAAGATCTGGACAAGGACATTGATAGGAAAAGACAGGAACTAGAGGCTGAAACAAGGATCAAATTCATCAATCGAAGTGATAAATTGTAGGTGAACCTATTTTGCTCCAATGCATTCTACAATCTATTTACTTTGTTTGCTTGTTTCCGCTTTGATAAAAGGCGGACCTTTTCACACCAAAAACCCCCCATATTCTTACTAGCGATTAGAATTGATACTTGAATTGAATAGATTTCCTTGTGGATCGATTTCTTGCTTACACACTATACTGGTTGTGAGTTTGAGTATTCTTTAGCAAGAACAACGACAGGTTTTCCTCTTGTCATAAACATATACTACATAAATTCAACATATTCCCAGCCCAAAATATGAAAAGTATATAGAATAAGGAGCTAAAATGCATATAAAAGCATGGTCACTTTAGTGGACATCAAATCACCCCATATTTAAGCTTGCTTGTCCCCAAGCAATAACCTGGATGGTTATTCAGGGGAAGAATTTAAAACTCTCAACATCTTAAATTCATTTTTATATGTCCCTGCAATCAATTACTATCATCGAAAAGGTACTTGTGCCACAAATCCATGCATGTGCAATAAAAACAACATCTACTCACAAAAGGAGGGTTATGCAAAAACAATTCATGTGACAAAGCATTAATAATCCAGAGGACTTTATTTAAGATTAATAAGGAGTAGATTGGTAAAAGGCTAAAGGTGGGCAATTTTTGGCAATGTGGTGCTAATGATCCGGGGAAATGGAGTACTTTCCAAACTTTCGTACAACATTCCTTCTTTCTTTGATTTCTCACCTTTCGCTCATTCGCTCATTGCTTTTTTTTTTCAATAATAATGCTTTTACCTCTCTAAACTTAGCACTGCCTTCTCGCGAGTCGTAAACATGGGTGTCATGAATGGCCCCGGATACTTAGTGATTTGGACTCCTCACATGTGTGCCCCATCTCGTCAAACTATTATCTCAGCGAGCAGGGTCGATCTACATTTATCTCTTGAGGTGATCGGATTTTCTTTCACTCATTAAATTTTTCAAACATTCCTGCCAATCTCCAATAATGATAACAACACAACAACCATATGACATCTCCATAATGTAACATCATTCTCAACATAATCCCCGGATAGCAAATAAGGTAAAAAAATGGCAATATTTAGAACATGTGGAGCAATGTATGGAATAAGGCATAATATGGCTTTGTGATGTATAAGCATAGGTAAGGCTAGGATATCAAAATATGAGCATTATATGGAAATATAAAGTCCTCTATCCTCTCATCATGCAACATGTCAAAAGCAATATCAAATTTTACCTCATTTCATGGTTTTCAAGAAAATAATGCACTTCATTGTGGCTTCCCTTTACTAGGCAATTTCATGCTATATCTCTAATGAATCCAATTTTGCATCGTCGAGTTGGATTAAGCTTCCATGGCACTATTTCTTTAAACAATTTACAAGCTTTGAGAGATGTCTCATATAACTTAGAGTTTAGTATTTAAGCACAAAATTTTTAAATTTTACTCAAAATTCACCATGTTAAACCAAAAGCAAGACTAAAACATAAATAAATAATATTAAGGTATTCCCTCACTCCATACTTAAAATATACAGTGTCGCCACTGTATAAAATCAATATAAAACAAAGGTAAAGGAAGGAGCTCACCAAATAATGCGTTGTGGAGTCAAAATAGGGGTTGTCGAGGAAACTGTGTTGGTCGACGTCGAGGAGTGCTGGTCGACGTCGAGTAAACTGGCAATGTCGAGTGGAATGGTTAAGTCGAGGAAGCTTCTGTCTTGGCCGACGTCGAGTTGGCCTACTCGATGTCGAGTTGTTCTGGGCAGCTCTTCTTGGTCGATCTCGACTTGGCCTAGTCGATTTCTACTAACTTTCAGGGACTTCTTTTTCCACTCTATGCGATACTTTTATGCTTCCGGACCTAAAAATGTTAGTTTTCACACGAAGACAAGAATTTCCACATGAAGCATTCAAAACCAAAAACAAAAAAACAAAAAACCAAACCTTAAAATTTTAAAAGTCCACAAATCCAAAAGTTTTATATACATGCTCTAGATTTTAGAGTCGCTAGGCCGACTTCTCCGCTTGTGCTCAAGGACCGTCAATGTGGGGCCCCCTTGTGCTTGGCCTTTCTCCCGGATCATCTAGGTCCTGATGGTAGTATGCAAGCTCAGCTGATAAGTTGTTGGTTGCATAGTATCCCTTGCCTTCCTTCTTCTTCTTTCCAGCTCTCATCATTCGCAGATTGGCTCGCCACGGGGCCTTACCTCCCCTTAAATATTTATTAAATTTATTAATGGACATAGGAGGGGTTGAAATCATACCCGAACATACCTTTTCGTGCCCAAAATAGAAATCTTCGGGCTCAGGGTTGGTCGACGTCGAGTAGATTTGGTCGACGTCGAGTACAGGGACCCCATACTAAGGCTCTTGGCAAGTCGGGTGTTCAGCAGAGGAAGTTGACTTCGAGTAAGCTTGGTCAAAGTCGAGGACGGTGGTCGACGTTGAGTAGTGTTGGTCGATATCGAGCAGCTTCTTTTCGCCTTCCTCCGTTGTTATTTACTTGCCCCCGTGGTTGCTTATGCTCTTCATTCCAGCCATGGGACTTCTTCCTTTGCAGGACTTAAAGAGAAATCTAAGACCTCATCGCCTATGGTGCAGGTGAGAAATCGCTTTCTGACACTAATCTTGGCATCTGCAGTAGCTAAGAAAGGTCTACCAAGAATAATAGGGCAAGTAGGATCTTCCGCACAATCTATAACAAGGAAAGCAGCGGGAATATAGAACTTACCAACCTAGACAGGGACATTGTCAACCATACATGTAGGGATGACCACTGTATTTTTTATCATTTTATTTATCCTAAGGGCGGAATAATTAATTAGCCTAGGATTTATCTTGTTTTATCTAATTAGATGGATTTATTTCCTAGTAGAATTATATCTTTAGTTAGATAGAGATATAGGATAGATAGATTCCTTCCTTGGATAGCAAGGACGTGGGTCTATAAATAAAGCCCATGGGGCTAGTTTTGATTCATTCAATTTCAGTTCTAGGAAGAGAGGTAAAGTAGAGAGAGAGAGAGAGAGAGTGGAGGCCGAGTGAAGTTGTGAAGTGAGAGCGGAATTGGCTTCGTTCGGTTGTAAGCTTTTATTTACTTTATTAATGCAAAGTTATTTCCTTTTATTATTGATATCTTTTCCTACGACGAATAGCGAGTAGTCCACCTACTTCTAGGGTTGGGGTGAGCCCAGCGATAGCCATGCATGTTTGAGGTAAAGATTCGACTTTTATTGTGTTTTGATCATCCACTGCCTTTTATATGTTTATTACCTATTTAATAGAGATTCAGGTTAACAGCATGGATTATAAACATAAAATTGGTAGATACAATTAGGGTTTCTTGAGACAGTTGTCTAATTGTTGGAAAAGGCGAAAGCTTGATCTTTTGATGTGATTGCATGATTATCTATCTTATTCTTGCCTTTTGCATGTTTGGTTATCGTTTTTGCAAACCCCGATCTTGGAAGTTTCTTTCATACATTGTTTATTCTGAAATTTGCGAAGCTCTGTCTTTTATTTTACGTACTGCATTCTGCTCGATTTCGACCACCTACTGGTCGATATCGACTTCTAATTCCCGATCCAGAAAGATCGCTGCTTGTTTTTGTTTCTGTAGGTACATGTCGATTTCGAGGAACTGGTCGATATCGAGCTACCTGGTCGATATCGAGTGCCTCTGGTCGATATTGCCTGACGTCTGCAGAAGTGCCCAGAAATCGATTGACCTGGTCGATATCGACTACTCTTGGTCGATATCGAGCGGTCCCCTGAGGTCGAAATCGACGTGAGATTTGCCTGCTGCCTGAGATCCGCTGACACGCTTCCTCGAGGATCGATCCTGATTTCCTGTTGCTACATCGGGAGGGAGTCTTGTAATTATTTGCGTGGTCACGAATCTGGTTTGATCTACTTTATTATATTTTGAACTCGATTTCCTCCTTACAACAACACTCGAGGAGCCAGTCTTGGTCGACGTCAAGTAGACGTACTCGATGTCGAGTAAACCCGACGAGTCCAGAAGCTACCTTTATGTGCGAAAGCCTCTATATTCCTATTTGTTAATAATGAAAGTTATTTGATGAAAAGCATGATCTTTTATGCCTTTATGTGTTACATTGCATGGTTATCGTTGTGGTGTTGATACCCTGATTTTGGAAGTCTTTAGTTTATTGATTTAATTTCGTGTTTACATTCTTTTTTGTGCGAAAAGTTGTAAATTGTGGTTTCTGTTTTTACTCGAAATCGACAAGTTGGTCGACATCGAGGAAGCTTAGTCGAGATTGACAAGTTCTGCTTTGGTTTTTGTTTTTGTTCGTTTCTGCTTTCGGTTTTAGTCGACAGTGTGGTCGATGTCGAGGACACCTAGTCGACGTCGAGGAGTCTCCTGGTTGAGATCGTGCTGAGATTTGGAACTGGAAAGGCGGGCGCTGACACGCTTTCTCGTGGATCGATCCTGCCTACCTTCTACTACAACGGGAGGAAGTCTTGTATTTATTTGCTGAGACAGGGAGTCAGTTTGATTTTATATTTATATTTGACCATCCTCCTGCAACAACAGGGTAACACCTGCAGCCAAACACATGGAGGTGGTCGTATTTAGGAGTGACTCGGAATAAGATCTCAACATGACACCAGTTCTGGATGGTTGTGGAATGAGTGATGTTGATAAGATAGCATACTGATTCAATAGTATATGGCCAATACTGCAGGGGGACATGCCCATGTATAAGGAGAGTCCACATGTAAGTAGTAAGGGTGCGAATGCTCCATTCGGCTTTCCCATTCTGGGAGAAGGTGTGGGGACAAGAGAAGCGGAACTGAATGCCATGAATAGAGAAGAATGATTGAAGGACATTGTTGTTAAACTCACCTCCCATGTCACATTGAAAGGATATAATGGGGAGGTTGAATTGGGCGTGGACAAGGCTATGGAAGGTCATAAGGTGAGTAACAACTTTAGATTTTTACTTTAGGGGAAACACCCCAAAATAATGAGAGAATTCATCAACTAACACAAGTGCATAGAGAAAACAATCATGGCTGATAATGAGAGAAGTCCATAAATCACCATGAATGATGTCAAATGGAGCGTGCACCTGAGTATAAGACGTGGCAAAAGGCAATCTAGTATGTTTGCTAAGCTGGCACGCCTGACAACTAGTGGAGGGAGGGGCTTTATTGCAGAAAATAAGTCTGGACGTGAGAGACTCAAAAGCCAGAGAGCCTGGATGACCAAGACGGGCGTACTAGAGAGATCTGGAACGGGCAACTGCTGATAGATTGGTTGCTGCATGGGTGATGACAGGATGTATGTTATTGGTGACAGGATATATATTTGAGGTGACAGGATAAAGGTCTCCACTGCTATTACATCTCATGAGCGAGGCCCTAGTTGTGAAATCTTTGACAGCAAACCCAAAGCTATCAAACTCAATGGAGAAATTATTGTCTATGGTGAGGCGACGAATGGACACAAGGTTCTTTATTAAGCTGGGGGAGACGATGATGTTGTTAAGGCTTAGGTCGGTGCTAGGGGTCGGTAATGTAGTTTTCCCAAGACCCAAGGTATGAACGCGTTCACCATTGCCGACAATTTTTGATGTAGAAAGGCTCGTAGAAGAAGGGACATAAATTATACATGGGTTGTGCGACATGGGCGTAGTGGCTCCACTATCCATGTACCAATTCGGATCAGCAGTTGACACGCCCATAGGTGTCAGGGTGGCTGGTTGCCTGTGTTGGGATGATGGCGATGATCCCGCTGCGAAGGCCTGATCCAGATGGTACGGAGAGCTAGAGCCTAATAAGTCCCTGTTGACTCGGGTATGGCCTTGTTGGAGAGGCGTACGGGGGAGGCGGAAGGGCATAGGCCGAGTAGCCCTAGCGATATGCTCCAATGGAAGAATACCCCATCTGTAAATGACTTACATGGGCGGTAACTACAATGGAAGCTTGTTGTGGATTGTAGAAAACCATAATCGTCGTCGATCTGCTGGTGCGAGGTAGATTACCATCACAAAGAGGGTGATAGGACACAGAGGGAAGGGTGACAAGACACAATGCCAAAGGTGACAGGACACAGTGTAAGATCTGCTATATTAGGGTTTGGCGGAAAAAAGGGAGAGCAATTTGGAGAGGAGAAACAGAAAACGATGTGACTGTTGAGAGAGGTGGAGGTTGGAGTACCGCCAGGGGAGAGAGAGAGAGGAGGAAGGACGGTGGCCAACGGCTGGTGGTCGACGACAGAGAGGGTAGAGGGGATTGATAGAGATAAGGAAGAAGATAGGTGTGGAATTTGGGTAGTTAGCAGATCGTCAGGGACGGAGAAGCCAAGAGAGGGAGGGTCGACGACAGTGATGGCCGGCAACAGAAAGGGAGGAAGAACGATGAAAGAATCGATGGTAGGCTAGGGAAAAAATTTGAAAAACTCTTGAGAAAGCCTGATACTATGTGAGAGTGAATAATCCCCGTCGGGGTTGCCTTCGCTATCATTAGAATATATATATATATATATATATATATATATATATATATATATATATATATATATATATATATATATATATATATATATATATATATTGGCCCTGTGGGCTTATATTACATCGAACAGTTTCAACTTCCATATCCAGTTTTGTAAATCAGTCTCATATTAGGTGGTGCTAGTATGTTCCTTGCCGATTTGGTGGTGAAAATCCCTTCTAGGTCAGACTTCCAAATCATCTTGTAAGTGGTTTGCCAAGAGTGAATTTTAATAGATAGGATCTTTTGAATCACCTCATGTGGAAACATTAGTTTTTTTTTAAAGGAAAAAATTTGGCTTAGGGGATCAACCCTAGTAGCCAAGAGCATCCTTACGGATGAGACTACGAATCAGAGAATCCCATGAGCGATTGTGCTGTGGAAAGCCTAGGTCAGATGTGATAAGCGGTCCGCGACCCGATTAGCCTCCCGATAGACATGACGAATCTCGACGGAAAAAAAAAAGTAACCCAACGAGACTAGACTGTCCGACACAATCATTTCAGTGTCTCCAGTAGGCTTCCCAACACCTTAAAACTATTTATTATGGTGAGGTTGTCACCTTCAATTTCAATGTTTGTTAGGTTCAGTTCTCGAGCAGCTGAAATCCCTTTCCATAGTCCAACGCATTCGGAACAAGCAACCGAATAAGCAGGGCAAGGCCCCGAACCATAGAAAATCGGATATCCCCTATAATCGCGGATGATGAAGCCATAGGATCCAGAGTTACTAGTTGAGAAAGCGCCATCAAAATTAAGCTTATAAGCTCCCGACATTGGTGGTTCCTATCTTGCTTGTTTTCTTTAATGTATTGTTGTTGCTTTACTTGTAGGTTTTGACGTTTCAAGCCCATCGTGATCCTCACTGGTTTTGGTGGAATTCCACATGATCATTTGTTCTTTAGTTAATGCGACAATACTTCTGTAATCCGGTTTTATGTTCTCGAATAGTACTTTGTTTCTGAACTACCAGATGCCCCACCAATTGAAGGGTAGTTTGGCAAAGCAATGGAGGCGTAGTGTTTCTTTAGCCATGCCGATGATTTGGGTTAGGTCTGTTCCGTCCATGAAGTAGTTGTTTAACTTGATGAAAATTGTTGGGTCTATTGATAGTATGATTTCGCGAGTAACTGGGCAGCTCCAGAGTAGGTGGTGTGAATCTTCGTAAGCACTGTCATAGTGTAGGCAGTTTGTTGGTATACCCATACGACGAGAAGCAAGCTTAACTGCGGTGGGTACCCCGCTTCTTGTCACTTTCCAAAGAAAAGCTTTTACTTTTGGCGATGCCTCAAGATACCATATCCATCTGACATCGGAACGCTGGTGGTGTTTCTTATAGTTTATCATATCAATGGCTGACTAGGTGGAGAACAAACCATTCTTACTCCATTTCCAATATAATCTGTCAAGGTGAATATTTTTAGGTATAGGGGTTAGTCCTATGGAGTCTTTTACTTTAACAGGTAGTATATCATGTGTAGTGTCATATATTTTCGTTTCAGATATATACACCGCAAATCCTCACGTTAATTATGACGTGCATGCTCGTCGTAAGAAACGTGCAGGTTTGATAGGGCAGGGAGCATGCCTACGTGCGCGCACATAATTTTTTATATAAAAAAAACGTGCTTGCACGTCGTTTTTTACGTGCAAAAGTGTACGCCAATAACGACGTGCAACCACGTTTTTTCAAAAAAGAAAAAACGTGGCTTGTCGTCTCCATTCCCAATTCCAGATCCAACTAGAGCAAGAGAGAGAGACGCCGGCGACGAACCAAAATCAGAGAGAGAGAGAGAGAGAGAGAGAGAGAGCTAGAATCCAAGAGAGAGAAAGAGATGGAGAGAGAGCCGGAGATCCAGACGGAGGTGGTGGTGCCGACGGAGGAGGTGGAGTCCATGGAGATGGACATGGAGGAGGCGCAAAGGATGGTGGTGGAGGGTGGTGGTGGTGAAGAGTCTAAGGCGGTGGCGGAGGAGGAGCACAAGGTGGAGGGTAGTGGTGGTGGGGAGGGTGAGGTGCTCCAGGTGGTGGTGGTGGTGGTGGTGGGGAGGCTTAGGCTGTGGCGGAGGAGGAGGGTGTTGGTGGTAGTGGGGCGGCTGAGGCGGTGGCGGCCGGAGAGCTCCAGACGGCGGAGGTGGTGGTGCCTGTGTCGGTGCCGGAGACGCAGACCATATTACCACCGCGAAAGCGGCGTTGCAGGGAGGTTTCGCCTGTCCCGACCCCACCGGTATGTTTTATATAATTATTTTATTTTATATTAATAGTGTTATAGTTTTTATAGTTTATAATATATAGTTTTATAATATAGTTTTGTTGTTTATAGTTTTATAATTTTATAGTTTATAATATATAGTTTTATAATATACTTATGTAGTTTAGATTATTGTTTTATAATATAGTTTGTATAATATAGTTTAATTAAACTGAAATATTTGTTGTATGTTTAGAGTTTCATTGTTTTATAATATAGTTTTTATTATGTGTTTAGTTTTTATAGTTTTAAAAATATTTAAAAGACATTAAAAGGCATTACAAGCCATTAAAATACATTAAAAGACATTAAAAGCAATTAAAAGACAATATAAGACATTAAAAGGCATTAAAATACATTAAAAGACATCAAAAGACATTGAAAGACATCAAAAGACATTACAAGACATTAAAATACATTGAAAGACATTAAAATACATTGAAAGACATTAAAAGATATTAAAAGAGATTAAAATACATTAGAAGACATTAAAAGACATTAAAAGACATCAAAAGATATTAAAAGACATTACAACACATTGAAAAGATATTAACAACCAACTGCATCAAATAAATTAGCATAAGCAATACAAGAAGTAACATACTTTTAAACATTTCATAATAACAAGCGTCGCGACTCTTGAGGACTGAGGGTACCCTACGGGTTGTTAGGGTCGGCGACCGGGCAGCGGTCAGTCAGCTTAGGGTAGAGGGTGTGGGAGAGAATATGGTTGAGGGAGGAGCAGATGGGGTGACTATACCTGATGTTAGAGAGCATATGTCGACCCATATAGTAGAGGATCTGATACTCTCTGCAGAGAGCGACAACCAGACCATGGGGAGACCCCCGTACGACGAGGATGACAGCTTTTGGCAGGGTTTGCCTGATTTCCGCGCCTCCTGGGATCCGAAGGATGGGAAGCAGCCTTCGTTTCCGTCCGACGATGTACTCAGCAGGTGTGTCACTGAGATGGGTGAGGGTCGACGGGCCCATGGGAGTAGACCGGTTGCTCAAATGCCCCCCACCATCTACGAGGCATCTACTTCCGGCTTCCACAAGGCTTCTACCTCTGTCACCCACGATGCTGAGGCTTCCACCTCCCGCGCACCACCGCCGATTTCGTTGGCTTCTGCGGATGACACCATCCCTGACGTCGTAGAGGGGGTGGACGGCAGACAGGAGAGGCAGGAGGGAGGGTAGGAGCAGGCGGGGGGGGGGGGGGGGGTGGAGCAGCTGGAACCCATCCCTACGCAGCCTGATGGACCGGTTGCGCAAGTCGACCCATACTTGCCTCCGGGCGTGCATGCACTTTAATAACAACGTGCATGCACGTTAATAACGACGTACAACTTCTTAAGTATCATTTGCGGTGTACCTAACAAGACCCTATATTTTTTCCTGATCCCAGGTTTTGTCTGGTTTCAGGAGTTCTGATACATTGATGTTTATGTTTATCGACTGGATTGAAGAGACCATGTCCATAAGAGGACCATTCCCAAACCAGTGGTCAGTCCAAAATTTTATGTCATTCCCATTACCAATCGACCAGCGTATACCATCTTTAAGTAATGGTATTGATTTAGTAAGTTCCGTCCATTCCCAGGACGAGTCCCCTCTCCTGACGTAGTGCAGAATGTCTTGTTGCTTTAGGTATTTTTCTTTAATTACGATTACCCATGGGTTGTTTGGTTCTTCAAGGATTTTTTATGTCCATGTTTTACACCATGTTTGTATGCTTATTTTAGCTCCTTATTCTAAATACTTTGCATATTTTGTGTTGGGAATATGTGAAATTTGTGTAGTATAAGCTTATTTGTCAAAAATAGAGGTCTACACGAGTTTTGGTTGAATTTTGCAGAATTTGGAGCCATTCCGGGACGAAACCAAAAGGAGAGGACGAAGGCTGGATTCTCCTCGATGTCCACTAGCACTCCTCGAAGTCGACTACCACTGAGAGCCGAACCAGGTCGAGAAGAGAAGATGGACAATACTCGAGCCCGACTCTTCTCAACGTCGACCAAACTTCCTCGACGTCGACAAGACCAGAACCCTATCCGAGCTCGAGAAGAGGAAGCCACTTGAGAAGCCGCGAAGCAAAGCCCCCTTAAGTAGAAGGACAAGAAAGATCGACGAGACTTACTCGATGTCGACCAAAACTGGTCGATGTCGACCAAGCTATTTTTGGGTCGTGGGTTCGTTGGGATAATCCGAGCATGTGTGGATTACTTGGGCACGAAGCAAGACCGGATCCATCTAATTCTATCAGGATCTATCTAAGGAAGGAAAGATTTATCCACCACTTGAAGATATTTAGATATTTACCTTTTAGATTTATGTTTTATTTAGTTAAGTTTTATCTTTAGAAATAGATAGAATTTGCTTGCCTTCATTAGCAAGGATTAAAGCTTATAAATAAAGTCTATGGGGCTAGTTTTTATTTATTCCAAGCTAGAGAGAACACAAATAAGGAGAGAGAGAGAAAGAGTGGAGGCCGAGTGGAGCAAGGGAGCAAAAGTTGTCTGGCTTCGATCGGTTGTAAGCTTTGGTTTATTTTAATGGAAGTAGTTATTTCTCTTTTATTATTGATGTCTTTTGCTATGATGAAGAGCCAATAGTCCACCCACTTCTAGGGTCGGGGTGAGCTCGACAATAGCCATGCGTGTTTGAGGTAAAGATTCGACTTTTGTTGTGTTTTGATCATCCACTGTCTTTTATATGTTTATTGCCTATTTAATAGAGATTCGGGTTAACAACTTGGATTATAACATAAAATTGGTAGATGCAATTAGGGTTTCTTGAGAGAGTTGTCTAATTGTTGGAAAAGGAGAAGGCTTGATCCTTTGATGTAATTGCATGATTATTTCTCTTTATCTTGCCTTATGCATGTTTTGTTATCGTTGTTGCAAACCCCGGTCTTGGAAGTTTTCTTTCATACACAGTTTATTTCGAAATTTGGAAACTTTGGCTTTTGATTCGTTACTGTTTTCTCCTCGATTTTGACCAACCTTGGTCGACGTCGACTACTGATTCTCGATCAAGCAATATCGCTTTCGTTTCTATCTCTACAGGTTCCTCGACATCGACCACCTTCCTCGACGTTGAGTAGGGTCCTCGAGATCGACCAACACTAGTGGCCTTGCTTGCTCAAATTCGACTGTGCTTGACCCCTGTCGACTACCCCTAGTCGAGGTCGAGTACTCTGGAGTCGACTTCTGCCCGTGAGATTCATCCGCTACCTGAGATCCGTTGACACGCTTCATCGAGGATCGATCCTGACTTCCTATTGCTACATGTGGAGGAAGTCTTGTAATTATTTGCGTAGGCAAGATCTAGTTTGATTTATATTTCTATATTTTGAACTCGATTTCCTCCTACAACAAAATTATTTCCGTTGCCGGGGAAGAAATCATTCGCGCCTTAGGTAGTTAGATCTCATGTTTTCCTTGAGTTACTTTGTAGGTGTATGCGCCGTTATGGTCAACCACCTGAGTTTCACGCCTTAGACGATCCGGAACGCCTTATACACATCCTCTCTAGACTGAAAAGGATCATGGCGGAAACAGAAACACAAGCCCAACTGATCGAGAGGCTTTAGAGGGAGCTATAAGCCAACAATGTTGCTCTCACCGCTAAAAGAGCACGCGCTGAGCGAGAGGCTGAACAAAAGAGGCATGCAGAGGCGAAACTTGCCCTATATCCCACCACCGTTAAGGACTACATGCACTCGACTCTTGTCGTGCCTGAATCGGCTATTCTAATTGACGAGAGGGTTTCTCGACCAAATAAATTTGTAGTCAAGACCCCGCTATAGGATAGTGGAGTCAGGTTCGTCCTCAGGAGAGAAGTCAGCGGTTCTAGGTTTAGTGTGTTTTGGGGTTCAGGAATAGTGGGAAGAGGTGGGGAGGTTGTTGTCGATGTCGACTAAGACTTGGTCGATGTCGAGGGAATGATAGAAGAAGAGGTGGTCGGTGTCGGGTAACTTTGCAGGATAAAAATAATGAAATAAAATAAATAAAGATGCAAACTTCCAAGGTTAGGGATCACCACAACAATAAACATATGCGCAGATCATAAATCACATAAAGATGCATGCTTTATATCAAAGAATCAACTTTCGCAAATTCCAACAATTTAGGTGATAGAGGCTCTCGCATAAAAACCTAATTTGTTTCTACCTTTTCTTAATTAGGTTCAACCAACTTTCGCAAGCAAACCCTAATTACTATCCAATTCATAATAAGATGACTTTCGCTTCAATATCATGAATAAGGAATTTACTCAACTTTCGCAAAGGATTAATCACATAGGTATATGATGATAAAGACATATAAATTCATGGATTTAACTCAAACACACTTATCTATGTTGGGATCACCCCAACCCTAGAAGAAGAAAATTAGAAACAAAACATAATAAAAGAAATTAACTTTAACATAAAATAAACTAAAACTTACAAAACCTTCCAAACGTTCCTCCTCTCTCGCCTCTCTCGCCTCCTCCTTTCTCTCTCTCTCTCTCTCTCTCTCTCTCTCTCTCTCGCCTCCTCCCTCTCTCCTCTCTCCTTGCGCCCTAAGACGACTTGACTTGAATCCATGAAAATCAGCCCCCTAGGGCTTTATTTATAGGCCTCTAATCCTTACTAATCAAGGATAGAATCTCCTATCTATATCTAAAATTATATCTAAAACTTTAAAAGATAAATAAAAGCAATTTAGGAATTAAATCTAAAAGGAAAATAAATCTAAAATAGGTAAGATGTCTTCATGTTGATAGATCTCCCTTCCATGGATAAAACTTGATAGATTTCGGCCTACTCGACTTCCTTAGGCTCCAAGGAATCCCAACTCGGCAAGGATTGCTCACGGCGCGTAACGCGGCTTCGGACTTTGCTCGTCGATCTCGACAAGGATCTTGTCGATCTCGAGTAGCCCTCCTCTGTCTCGAGTAGGATTGTTGGTCGACTCGGCGTCTTGGCTAGCTGGTGCTCGATGTGACTCGGACATGACTCACAGGTCTAGTCGATCTCGAGTAGCCTTCCTCTGTCTCGAGTAGGATTGGCTCATCGACTAGGTCTTCCCGGGTGGCTCTGCTCGACCGGCTCGGATCTGGACTCGGGGCTCGTTGATCTCGACTAGATCTCCTCGAGATCGAGTAGATTTGGCTCGGCTTCTCGACAGATCGTCGACTCCGGACATGGCACTAAGGTGTCATCGATCTCGACCAGGCCTCCTCGAGATCGAGTAGGGTTTCGGGATCGGGTTGTCTCTGACTCAGTGTCCTCGATCAGCTCTGCTCGACCAGGTGTGCTCGACCAGCCCTCGTCGAGATCGAGTACGGTGTACTCGAGATCGAGTAGAGTTCTCTCAGCTTTCTGCTCTGTTCTTGAAACGCACTTTCCCGAGTCCTCGTTCATCGGATTGACGCATATGCCCATGCGTTGGAAAGTTCTTTTCGAGGGCTACAACTTTCATGAAGACATCAAATCTTGATTCCAAATGATGAACACCGAAAAATGGCCTTTTCTCCAGTTGCACCATTCTTAGCTTCTCCGTGAGTTTCCTTTAAGCTCCAAAGTGCGTCCGATTTCTGCGAAATATAACAAAAACTTGTGTAGACTTCCATAATTGGCAAATAAGTGTGAATTACACTTATTAGGCTCACAACAAACATGGCAAATTAGGCTAGTCAATTATTTGTCATTCATGCAATGTATATAGAAATCGATATAAAAGTTAGTGTAAAACATGGCAAATTAGGCTCACAACAAACACCCCATACTTAAGCTTGCTTGTCCTCAAGCAATACTTTTATTTGTCATTCAGGGGAAGAATTCAAAACTCTCAACATATTAGATTCATTCTCATATAACCCTGCAGTCAATTACCATCCTCGAAAAGGTACTAGTGTCACAGATCCATGCATGTGTAATTATATCAAAGCAACATCTACTTATCAAAGAAGGGTTATGCAAAACATTCATTCGTGACAAAGCATTAATAATCAATAGGACTTTAATTTAGGCTCAATAAGGAGTAGATTGGTAAAAGGCTAAAGGTGGACAATTTTTGGCAATGTGGTGCTAATGATCCGGGGAAATGGAGTATTTCCAAACTTGAATTTCCACATTCCTTCTCTTTGAGATTCATCACCTTTTATATTGCTTTTATCAATAATAATGCTTTTACCTCTCTAACCTCAGCACTGCCTTCTCGCGAGTCGCAAACATGGGTGTCATGAATGGCCCCGGATACTTAGTGCTTTGGACTCCTCACAACGTGTCCCATCTCTCCAAACTATTATCTCAGAGAGCAGGGTCAATCTACCTTTATCTCCTGAGGTGATTGGATTTTCTTTCACTCATTAAATTTTCCATATATTTCAAACAATTTCCTTCCAAACTTCAAATAACAATAATAATTACAACAAAAAACCATATGATAATCTCCATAATGTAACATCATTCTCAACATAATCCCCGGATAAGGTAAATGATAACTCCACTCCCTTTGATGAAAATCGGAATTAGTTTCAAAGGCTTTGTCGGACAATTTATGTCAAAGGTCTTGAAGCTAACAGCTGTGTTGATGAAACACAAAACCTGTACTTTATTATATTATGTCCGTATATTATTATTATTATTATATATTCACTAACCTTTCAGGAAGCTATTTGAATTATATCTCCTTCCTAAAGCGTTCATAGCTGAGAAAGATCAAATCGAGATCATGGCTTCCGAAGTTTCCAAAGATAGCAGATTGCGCTCAAGCCATGATCCTCTCTTAGCCGTTGGAGAAGATTCCTTCCTCAAGTGGCGCTGATGATCTTCACTATATAAAGGAGAAGAAGAAGAGAGAGAGGAGTGACGCACTTCACGAATATCATTGCACAATCAGCCTTCAAGCATACTTCTCTCTTCAGCGTGTTCTCTCTGCTTGTTCTTAAGAGTCTTATATTTTGGTTCAAAGCATTTGAGAGATACACAGTGAGCTTATAGGATATATTTCGAGAGAGTGTTATACTCAAAAGTTTGTAACTCAGGAAGTTGACACTAGGCGATTGATTCACTAAGTGTAAGAGGATTGTAATAGATAGCATAGAGAGGTGGGGCTCTTCTAGATTGGTCTAGGACTCCAAGGGAACGTGAGTTGACTAGATTGCAATTGTATAGGAGAGAGGCTTCTCGGGGACCTACTAGGATCCTAGGTCTTGTGAATCAATAAAAGCCGGTTGAATCCTAGGGTTGTGGAAGAACCCTAGGCGGGGACGTAGGCCAAGTTCGTGCCGAACCTCGTTAACAATTCGTTGCGTCCTTTACTTACTGCTTTACCTTATTTCCGCACTTGGTTCGAATTGTTTAACTTTGTGATTCAGGTTTTCTCAAAAGGTTTGGCACGAGCTTCAAAAGCCTTGAGAATATCTGCGAAAATCCGGCATACTCTATTCAACCCCCCTTCTAGAGTATTTCTATATTACATTGTTTTATATTATCGAACCTTCAGTAAAGAATGACAACTATTTAGATCATGTGGAGCAATATATGAAATAAGACATATTATGGCTTTTGTGATACATAAGCACGGGTAAGGCTAGGATTTAACAATATGAGCATTATATGGAAATATAAAGTCCTCCATCCTCTTATCATGCAACATGTCAAAAGCAACTTCAAATTTTACCTCCTTTCATGGTTTTCATCTAAAATATGTACTTCATTGTGACTTCCCTTTACTAGACAATTTCATGCTATATCTCTAATGAATCCAATTTTGCATCGTCGAGTTCAATAAAGCTTCCATGACATTTATCAAAAATTTCAAATGGGGGTCATTTTTTCAAACTTTGGAAAACATGCATATAAGCACATAAATAAATAATGCATTCCAAAATAGCCATGTAGCAATTCAAAGAAATAAATTCGAAATATGCACAAATAATGTCAAATATGGAAAATAATGCATAAAGTAAGCCCTTCCCCCACCCCATACTTAAACATTACAGTGTCCTCACTGTATAAAAACAAGGGTAAAAAAAGAAACTCACAAGACAGGTGTGCAGGGCCTCAAAATGTCGAATAAAAAAATCCTGGGCCGAGTCTGAATGTAGTTTGCTTCTATCCATGGACCTGAAAAGTGTAGAAGACATATACCCATAATAGAAAAACTAAAAGGTTCCAAACCAAAAACAAACAAAGTCCAAAAGTCCCAAAAATAAATGTCTATTTACAAGCTCTAGATTTTATAGTCGCTAGGCCGACTTCTTCATTAAGCATTAGCCTGGCTCATCTTTGTCCAGAGGTATAGGTGGATCTGGTGGTTCCTCCGGTGGTGGGAAGCGTGGGATGTCATCCGGGAGCATCATGTGAAGAAGTTTTAACCTCCTTGAGTGAACGCTCCATGGCTTCACCCATTCATCTTCCTGGGCTCCAGCTGGCATGCTTAAAGGAAGATATAAAGAAAATATACATACCTACCTCTTCCGCTTCATAGGTTGACTTGGTTGCGCGTCTCCACCACAGCAAAACGGTGGAGTGGGAAGAGATATTTCCACCTCATCATGTGGAGCTTCATGCCACTTTGCTAGGACCCCCACTAGTACAGATATAAGGTATGTCGGGTGTTTTTTAACGAAACGGTCGGGTGTTTTGGGCCTCCTTTTATTCGCTCTCCTGACATATATTTTCTCAGGGGTTTTATAAAAACTCCCGAGACACCTTGTTCGGTCAGGGGTTTTTGAAAAAACTCCCGAGAGAATCTGTTTCCCCAACCGGCACCCCAATCCCACATGTTACGGGAGTTTATAAAAACCCCTGAAAGAATATGTCGGGGTTTTTTTTTAAATAACTCATGAGAAAGTGTAATCATATAACCCGCCTAATTTTTAAACTTTCTCAGGAGTTTTTGTAAAAACCGCCGAGAAATGCTTTATATATATATATATATATATAAAAAATCCAGCTTTATATCGCATTCCCTACCCTGTTCCCCTCTTTCAAATGAATATAAAAAATATCATCATCTTAATTGCAAGAATACAAACACCACAATATCAACATAAACTCATACAACCAATAGATATATAAATTACAAGTAATTTAGGTATTATAATATACACTTGAGAGTAATTTACACTTTGCAACAACATTGTACAAAATCTAGAGTAATGAGGACCATGATAGTAATTTACAAAGTAAAAACCGAGCTAGATTCACTTGCTAAGCCTAAGCACAAGTATCTGACCATTTGTTTCCTAATGGTTGAATATGATACTAAGCAAAAGGAATCAATAGCGCACCTTTATCACCAGATCGTGTAATTTTATACTCTACATCCCCAAAGAATGGTAAATCAGTCGGACCATAACACTCGAACTTTGCACTTGGAAACGAAATTTACTCTGCCAGAACCTACACAAAAGGATTAGCAAATCAGATCTCCAAGCATAACAATGTCAAGCTACATATATATCCATATATCCTCATCCAAAGAATCACACTAGCAACTTTAAGTGCAACAAGATATAATGATAGATAATGAGATACCTTAGTGACACGTGGCCAATTGCGATAAAAACATCTAGCACCTCAAGACAACACATTGAATGCAACCTAAAATAAATTTTCCAACACCGGAGCAAATCAACATCCTCAGAGCTGCCTTGGCTTGCTCTAGTGTCTCTATCGCCTGCGCTTCATCAAACGATATCCTCTGTACGTTAAACTGCAACACCATAGCTAATAAAGAAGTGTCATTTGGAGCATAAGAGGGGAAATGAGAGCCTATGGAGGAAGGAGAAAAGGGACATGTGCGCCCTGGCGAACCCGAACATCAGTTCCCTTACTATCTAAGGATATCAGCGCAGCACCGTCTACTTCTGCTTCAGCAGATAGCAGCTCTTTCAGGGGCTTCGAGAAGATAGCTTTGAGTTCCTGTCGATAATGCCATATAAGCTGAAATATGAGGGTATAAACTACTCCAAAGAACATTCAAAAATCAACCCTCCAAGTGATTTGCCCTTGTTATTTTGGTTGTCAAGCATAAAACAATTTTTTTAAAAAATTCAATCAGCTAACCTTTAAATATTGCTCCCCACCTTCAGCTGCAATCTTGTCAGGTTTGAGGTCCTCGTATTCCTTGACGTCAACCCAAGCAACAGTGCCAAAGCCCCTGATGAAATATATATCCCTAACATTGAAGGTTGAGAGAGTACATTAGGAGAGGTTTCCAAGCATATGCTCAAACGAACCATTATTCAACTTCTTAACTGTTTGGGGAATAACAAATGGAGCTGCGAAGCTGAGAGTACTGCGACAATGCCAGCTTAAAATCCATTGAATCAATTACTAGTATACTTGAACTATAAAAAATCGAATCGGGAGGGTTGGATGGGTTATATAGCCTTCAAAGGTTTCTGCATGATGGTTCTACAAAGTCATCTTAAATGACAGCTCTTATTATGTGACGAACCAACCAAGCAAATTGAAATCTACTTTAATAGAAAACGAACAAGCTGGAGACTAATTTAACAATAAGATCAATTTTCGGCATTACCGCCACTAACATCAATAACAGTGGACTTATACAAGCAGCAACTGCCAGCCAAAAGACACAGATATGCAGAACTCAATAACAGAGGAAGTACCTTATGTTTTGCATCCTAAAATAGTAGAAGTTTCCCCATTGTTGAGAGGGCCCTTGCTGATGTTTTTCTATATACTGCTTATGAGCCCATTCCTGATGATAATTCATAGTATTAGTAAATATCAAATCATTAGGATCTGGCAGGTGAGGCTAGATGGGGATTAGAATGAAAACGAAACAACTTTCTTGGTAAGAGTGTTGTGTATGAAGGGATATAGCAAGGTTTGGAATGCCAGTATCAACCTGATTCGATGCAACTCAGACGAGTTTTCAATGAAGCAATTCTGCGAAGACAGTAATGAGCTCTGTGGAGAAAGAAGATATCAATCACCTGTTGATACTCTGGAAGGGGGTAGACATCGCCAAAAATCGTTACTCTTGCATTTGATAAACTACTCCATCCAGGTATCTATAAGGTTGACGATCAGTGAAAATTCACATGGGAAGAAAATAGAACTACGAAAGCTGAAGTCGAAGGTATACAAAATATATAAAAGAAAAATGCTAACCTGTACCACAAGTGTACAACGTGGATCAGCTAGAAGGTTTCTTGTGTGGATTGCTAATGGATAAAAGGAGAAAATTGGATCTGCAAACAAAGATTCAGCATACACATGCATCAGTAAATCAGTTATAGGAAAAATGGTGGCACAACACCAAAAGTTGGCCACAAGATTCAGCAAACAGAACACCAAAGGCAACGTGCCATAACAATCTGTTTTAAACACTCTTATTTATCAAAAAGGTAGAAAAGGACTCCAGCAATCCTCATGCACAACAAAACAGATCGTGTATCAACACAACTATGGAAAAGTTGGACTACTTGAACTTCTATTCCAGCATTCCTTGTGCCAATTTTACACTTTCATATCTTCCAGATCCTAGACCAAGCCAACATAAAAGAAATATGGCAAAACGAAACAAATCCTTTTCTTGAGTAGTCATAAACAATGTACTTACAAAAAAGGATACTTACCCTCTAAGCGAGAAATCAATAATTATGGAAAAAAATGTTGAACAATATACTGAGAGAGAGAGAGAGAGGGAGAGAGAGAGAGGGAGAGAGAGAGAGAGAGAGAGAGAGACTCACGTCCCATTGAATCAGGTGCATAATCCACTAGTGAAACCAATGGAAATCCCTCTTGTCTATGATGCATACAAGACATTACAGTGCACAAATGAGCAAATCTGGCCTTCATCACACAATCAATCAACACTCAAGGATGATCAGAAACTAGAAAGTGTATTCAAGTTCAAATACAAGGGAAATGTTTTACCTATTCCATGAGATTGCGGATAGCTAGTGAGGGTCGAGGCAAACCATGGGCAGATGTAGCACTTTGCACGCCCCCTGATATGGGTTTACGGAAGAGTCTGGCCCTGCCTCCACCCCCCGTTCCACTACCAAATCCAAATGGCTAAGAGGTAGTCGTCTTTAATGTATCATCTAAATCCTTTTTAACATTTTTACCTTGATCTGAGTTATCCTTCAAAATATGAGAGTCTCCATTAGTATATTAAGTCTAGACATGTTTCTCACTAGAACCAGCCCAAGAAAAGGAGCCATGTTTCTCAGTGAAAAAGATGTTGCCTGCACTTTCCCCAGGATAAAGGAATTTGTCATCTTACATTTTTGAACTTAGAAATATCTATTTTTTCATCTCTTTTAATCCTGATTTTCATTTCAAATGACTTTGCTGATAATTTTGATAGCTCATAGCTGATCCTCATTCAAAAATCGTAAATGCCAATGAACAGGTGGAAAAGCTGAAGCATGATGAAAAGGAAACTAAGAAACTGCAGGATAGTGTTCAATCCTTACAGTTAAGGCTCTTAACCAAAGATCATGTGTCCAGGAATCTTCAGATTAAGGTAAACCTTCAATGGCTAAGTCGAATGTACACAAGTGTGCTACCACAATACCACACGAATGCAATGACTGAAAGAGAGAAAACTTGAATGTAATGACTCGGATTGAAAGAAATTTAAATCGAACAACATCACAAGTAGACAGGAGCAATCGAACAAGTAGACATATACGCAATCGAACAAGTAGACAGAGAGGACCACAATCGAACAAGCTGGAATCGAACAAGTAGACAGGAGCACAATCGAACAGCAACACAATTGAACAAACCGTCGAGTACACGATCGAACAAACCATCGAACAACAGCACAATGAATAGAAAGAGGGGTGAAGAGGACACATATCGCAACTGCTATGGGTGAAGAGCTCGAAGGCAAAACCTTTTGCGGCCAGAGATTGTCACCACCGATCGACCCTGCTGATGCGAACAGTTGGAGAGCAGCAAAACCTCCGATCGAGCCCTGCTGCCACCACCGATCGAGCCAACAGCAGCAAAAAACGTCGAGCCCTGGTGATGCGAACAGCAAAAACATCGAGCCTCCTCCGCAATTGACAGTCCAATGTCGAGATTGTCACCCCCGATCGTCCTCTTCAAACATCGATCGCCATTGATCAACCTCCGAGGGCTATCTCGAGTACAAAATCAGTTTTTAGGGTTTTCTTTCGGGTTTTGTCTTTCAATTTCAACTGAGGATAAAAGTAAATAGAAGACGAATCTAATTCGAGAAAGAACGGGAATCATTTTACAATATTTATCGGGCATCCTCTTTCCGGAGGTTTTAAAACCCTCCCGAGATAAATTGACGTTTCTATTCTAGTGAGTTAAATATTAAACCCTGAGAGAGTATATCCGATTTTTAATTAAAAAAAAAACACTTCTATCAGGAGTTTTTTTAAAAACCCCTGTGCGAAAATTCATCTTTCAGGGGGTTTATAAAACTCCTGACAATTTGGACCTGATAAATGTTAAATCTTTACTATACTTGAATATGAACATCGGTTGCTCAAAATCATCGGGGATAGCCTTCACCTTGTAAGGTAAAAGCAATCTTGGAATGCCCTGGTCAACAATGTCCAACTTCTTCTCTTCTAGTGCTATTTCGCCTTGGGATCCTTCATATGATTCATCAACAATAGGTAGTGATGAGCGGTTTTTAGTCGCCTAAACCGTATCAAAATAAAACTCAAACCTACATACTAGTATAGCAAGCAAGTAAGAGGTCGATCCCACATAGAAACAAGTATTCCTTTGCAATGTGTATTTACCAATTAGTAGAAAGGGGGGGTTTTGGTTGATTGAGATTGAAAAGAAAACAAAATAAAATAAAAACAAATAATGCAAAATAATTTAGAGAAGATCGCTCTACCTACAACTATCCACTTTATTTGGTTGAATTGATATTGTAACTTCCTCTTGTCCTTTTAGTCTTCCTATGAATGCCCTTGTCCCGACCTAATATAGTTACTAGTCCAATCAGTCCTAGAAACCCTTATCAATCGAACAGACCCTAAAAAGGGATTTAATCCAATTGATAGCTCTAAGTTCAGAGATTAACCAAGGTATTTGCAGTCCCTAAAGAGGGATTTAACAACACATCCAACTTCCTACCAATCCAATTAGTTCAATCAGCCCTAAAGGAATAAGTTTGCCACTTGGGTTAAGGTTCGCAATCAGGAATCTACAAAACCCTAGCAATTGAATTGATCTAACTAGTTGGCCAGACGAGAAAGAACAAAACAATAAACAATCAAGCACAAAGAAGTTGAAGCATTCAATATAGGAAATAAGGAACAAGATTCAGAAACTCACAATCAATCCAAATAAAGCTTCAAATTGCAAGTAGAACGAAGAGAGTTTAGTCGCCCATGGCGAACATCGCTCTCTCTCTAATTGTCTGATGGTTGAAAGAATAGAATGAAAGGTTATGAAAAATAACATAAAAGTGGCCTAATAAAACATCCAAGTCGGCCTCAAACCAACATAATAGAAACTAGGGTTTTTTTCCTCAAAACGGCGCGCTGACTGTCCGTGCGGCGGGCGCCGCAACGTTGCGGCGGGCGCAGCAAACCATGCGGCGGGCGCAGCATGAATACCGCCCCTGGCGGCAGGCGCTGCAAACTATGCGGCGGGCGCTGCATTGGGTTTTCCCGAAACTTCCGTCTCGAATTAGCTCTCGACGTCAACATGAAAGTTGTAGCTCTCTGAAAGAGCTTTCCAACGCATGGTCATAATAGTCGATCGGACAACCGAGGCCTCCAGAAAGTGCAAAACAAGTTCAGCATGTCTGGCGACAACTGCTGCAGACTTGTTCTTCGTTTAGGTTCGCTTCTTCTTCTCAGGACCTCTTGAGATCTTCATGTAAGCTTCTTCGATCAACTAGACATTCTCATCCAATACGTTATCAACCCATGTCTCCTCCTCGGATCCACGATTACCTGAAATAATCAATAAAAGCATGTAGATTTCGACTCCACCAACATAGAGAGCAAATATGCAAATTGCACTTAATCCATGCATGATATGCATCATAACTAAGCTAAATGCAACCTATTATAACTCTCTAAATGCATGCTATCAAACTCCCCCACACTTAAGCTTTTGCTTGTCCTCAAGCAATCAAAAACAAATATAGAATTGATCATCCCACAAATAAGATCTTCATGCTATAGTTTTAGAAAAGCAACATCAAGCAATAGGAGCCATGAATAAGAGAACAAATATCCTAGCAAATATATGAGCGATCCAATAGTAAAAGCAAATTTAGTCCAACCTCACCGGGATGATGTGTTTCAATCAAGCTCTCATGTGTTTAGGCTTTAAAGTTCAACTCTCAACTCAATCCAAAATGCTCTATACACCGTGAAAGTTATCACTTGCAAACAACATCATGAGGACTTTTATAGGGTTGTAATGGGGCTTTGGAAGGAACATAAGGCATGAGAAATATTTAGGCTTGTGGTGCTAAAAATCCGGGAAAAAGGAACAACAACCAACTAGAACAACACCAAAACTTCCATACTTCACAAACCATTCCAATAACATAAACTCCAATACACATCAATAAGCACTCTTCGATTTCAATAGCCATACAACTTATGCAATTTTTCCATTTGAATGATGACTTTCTTTTCTTTTCTTTTATGCTTACTTTTGCCCCTAGGTGAATTTTATCCTCCCTAGATCCAAGCTTACTAGACTTTTACTCCTAAGTGAATTTTATCCTCCTTAGGCCCCTAGTAATAAGTCATCTCTATTATGCAAGAAGGGTTACCTTATTTTGGCTATGCCTCTCGCAATCCACAACCATACATACATCATCTCCACTCAAAGCAACTCCAACATAAAGATTTTTCACCAATTCTCCTCCTAATTCCCGGATAGTGTCAGGCTAATCATTGGCTATGATATATTTTTGTGGAGCTATCAAAAAGAATAGGCTTTAAGGCTCAGATGGCTTCAAGCAGAGGATAATGCAAAGGGTAGATAAGGTATAATATGGCTAAAGAAAACATGCCTCAATCATTTGAAATTCACAAGCAACAAACATGTGCAATACGATATTGAAATAAGAAGCATATGGAGAGTATAATCACACAATAAAAGCAAAAGGGAATAAGATATAAAGTCCCTATAAGGCCAAAACAAACTCACAAGGGTTATGTTTTTTTAGATTTCAATTAAACCTCAACTATGAATCATACTTGCTCAATTATATTCTCAAATCATGCTCCAAAAATCATTTTCAAGCAATTCAATCAAATCATGGGATTTATGCAATTAAGATCATAAAAATAAATTAGAGGACAAACTAAACCAAGATGGGTATCGTTAATAACACTTAAATGCAATGCATGATATTTTTGTGATTTTTTTTCAAATGTGATATATGAAAATGTGATATATGAATAAAAAGAAATATGACAACATAAATAAACATGATATGCAAACTCTATCTATATGCAATGCAATCCCTCCCCCACACTTAAACCTTTCATTGTCCTCAATGAAACATAAAAGACAACAAAAAATAAAAACATAGAGAAAGAGATGAATGAAATACTCACAATGTGGTGGATGGGTCACTATAGGTCGGATCTGAGGATTGCGGCGGGTTAAAGAAAACTAGCTAACTAGGAATTGAAATAACTAAAACTTACCTCGGGTTGCCTCCCGAGAAGCGCCTTTCTTTAATGTCATTGGCTTGACTTATTCTCAATCTCAAGACCTTATCTCTCAGACATCGTCAAGGCCCTCAGTAACCTATCATATTCCTGTGTACACATCTTGCAAAGCACATCATAGCACAATAAATTGAAAGCATAAAATGTGGAACTCAAGAACCCTTTCAATCTATCAAATAGTCTAGTATGACTCTCTGCAAAAGGAATATGATACCACCAACACAGTTCCGCTGGTGGCTTCTCAAAATAGCAATCAAAAGGATCAACATAATCACCATTACCTTCAAGATTGCAAAAGTTTACCTTTATTACCTCTTTAGCCTCAGCTGATGGCTCTAGACCTGGTTCATCAATAGGCGAGATCAGAATGGATGGTGCAGATGGAGTAGGAGACACATCACATGTAACCTCATGCGTCGACTCATGAGATTCCAAGCCAGGAAGCACTAGACCATCTCCTCCATCATCTAAGAAACTATCGTTGTCTGCAACCAATTCCTCATCTTCTTCTTCGAAGCTCCTTTCTTTCCCACCTTTTGCACTTAGAATTTGAATGAGTTGGTTCATTTGTTCCTCCAATTTTCCGATTCGGCTCATGTTTCTTTCCTCTAACTGCTGCAACACTTGTGTGAGAGTTCGGATTGATACTTCCTGCTCAACCCGTCGACTCATGTTGTAGAAAAAATCCCAAATCTCAAAGAGTCCCATATCCAATAGGCCTCCATTACTCATGGACTCAGCAAGATTCCGTGTTTCAGCATTCATCCCATCAAATATGCAAACACACATCTCCCGCACACCATATTGATGACCCCATGAACAAAGGTCATTAACATACTCATGCAATCTAGTGAAATATTGGTGAAAGTTCTCACCTTCAAACTGCAACAATCTCAACATCTTAAAAAGTTAGTAGCAAGGGTGTTGTGAACCGTAAGATAGGTTCACAACGAAGTTAGATATATAAACAAAAATTAATAAATACACAAAATAAAGAAATAAACTTGATTCCCCGGCAACGGCGCCAATTTGATGAGCGGTTTTTAGTCGCCTAAACCGTATCAAAATAAAACTCAAACCTACAAACTAGTATAGCAAGCAAGTAAGAGGTCGATCCCAGAGAGAAACAAGTATTCCTTTGCAATGTGTATTTACCAATTAGTAGAAAGGGGGGGTTTTGGTTGATTGAGATTGAAAAGAAAACAAAATAAAATAAAAACAAATAATGCAAAATAATTTAGAGAAGATCGCTCTACCTACAACTACCCACTTTATTTGGTTGAATTGATATTATAACTTCTCTTGTCCTTTTAGTCTTCCTATGAATGCCCTTGTCCCGACCTAATATAGTTACTAGTCCAATCAGTCCTAGAAACCCTTATCAATCGAACAGTCCCTAAAGAAGGATTTAACCCAATTGATAGCTTTAAGTTCAGAGATTAACCAAGGTATTTGCAGTCCCTAAAGAGGGATTTAACAACACATCCAACTTCCTACCAATCCAATTAGTTCAATCAGCCCTAAAGGAATAAGTTTGCCACTTGGGTTAAGGTTCGCAATCAGGAATCTACAAAACCCTAGCAATTGAATTGATCTAACTAGTTGGCCAGACGAGAAAGAACAAAACAATAAACAATCAAGCACAAAGAAGTTGAAGCATTCAATATAGGAAATAAGGAACAAGATTCAGAAACTCACAATCAATCCAAATAAAGCTTCAAATTGCAAGTAGAACGAAGAGAGTTTAGTCGCCCATGGCGAACATCGCTCTCTCTAATTGTCTGATGGTTGAAAGAATAGAATGAAAGGTTATGAAAAATAACATAAAAGTGGCCTAATAAAACATCCAATTCGGCCTCAAACCAACATAATAGAAACTAGGGTTTTTTTCCTCAAAACGGCGCGCTGACTGTCCGTGCGGCGGGCGCCGCAACGTTGCGGCGGGCGCAGCAAACCATGCGGCGGGCGCTGCATTGGGTTTTCCCGAAACTTCCGTCTCGAATTAGCTCTCGACGTCAACATGAAAGTTGTAGCTCTCTGAAAGAGCTTTCCAACGCATGATCATAATAGTCGATCGGACAACCGAGGCCTCCAGAAAGTGCAAAACAAGTTCAGCATGTCTGGCGACAACTTCTGCAGACTTGTTCTTCGTTTAGGTTCGCTTCTTCTTCTCAGGACCTCTTGAGATCTTCATGTAAGCTTCTTCGATCAACTAGACATTCTCATCCAATGCGTTATCAACCCATGTCTCCTCCTCGGATCCACGATTACCTGAAATAATCAATAAAAGCATGTAGATTTCGACTCCTCCAACATAGAGAGCAAATATGCAAATTGCACTTAATCCATGTATGATATGCATCATAACTAAGCTAAATGCAACCTATTATAACTCTCTAAATGCATGCTATCAGGTAGCAAAGTAGGAATGAAATTCGAGGAAGGACATACCTGATTGTCGACATTTAGTGGGTCAATTGGCTCGTCGAGAGGAGGGCATGGTCCTTTAGACTGAATGGAAGCCTCAAGCCTTCGGATTTCGTCTTCCAGCCGACCTATTTCCCTTAATCGTGAGTCCTCCACTGCGATCCTATTTCTCCGTCTCAAATCTTGATACCATTCTTCCCATGCAGGATTCCCTTCGACAAAGTCTTCCATCTTTGTACCTAAGCTTTTGAAATCACAATCAAGAACACAAATTAGTGGCAAAAGCTTGGCACCCAGTTGGTACCGGTGAGGTAGGTGGTGGTAGGGTATGTGATAGGGTAAGAAAAAGGGATGGGCTTTTCTGAACCTTAAACACAATTAAACTAGGCGCGATTGATATCTCCCCGGCAACGGCGCCAATTTGACAAGAGGGTTTCTCGACCAAATAAATTTGTAGTCAAGACCCCGCTATAGGATAGTGGAGTCAGGTTCGTCCTTAGGAGAGAAGTCAGCGGTTCTAGGTTTAGTGTGTTTTGGGGTTCAGGAATAGCGGGAAGAGGTGGGGAGGTCGTTGTCGATGTCGACTAAGACTTGGTCGATGTCGAGGGAATGATAGAAGAAGAGGTGGTCGGTGTCGGGTAACTTTCCAAGATAAAAATAATGAAATAAAATAAATAAAGATGCAAACTTCCAAGGTTAGGGATCACCACAACAATAAACATATGCGCAGATCATAAATCACATAAAGATGCATGCTTTATATCAAAGAATCAACTTTCGTAAATTCCAACAATTTAGGTGATAGAGGCTCTCGCATAAAAACCTAATTTGTTTCTACCCTTTCTTAATTAGGATCAACCAACTTTCGCAAGCAAACCCTAATTACTATCCAATTCATAATAAGATCACTTTCGCTTCAATATCATGAATAAGGAATTTCCTCAACTTTCGCAAAGGATTAAGCACATAGGTAGATGATGATAAAGACATATAAATTCATTGATTTTAATCAAACACACATATCTAGGTTGGGATCACCCCAACCCTAGAAGAAGAAAATTAGAAACAAAACATAATAAAAGAAATTAACTTTAACATAAAATAAACTAAAACTTACAAAACCTTCCAAACGTTCCTCCTCTCTCGCCTCTCTCGCCTCCTCTCTCTCTCTCTCTCTCTCTCTCTCTCTCTCTCTCTCTCTCTCTCTCTCTCTCTCGCCTCCTCCCTCTCTCCTCTCTCCTTGCGCCCTAAGACGACTTGACTTGAATCCATGAAAATCAGCCCCCTAGGGCTTTATTTATAGGCCTCTAATCCTTACTAATCAAGGATAGAATCTCCTATTTATATCTAAAATTATATCTAAAACTTTAAAGGATAAATAAAAGCAATTTAGGAATTAAATCTAAAAGAAAAATAAATCTAAAATAGGTAAGATGTCTTCATGTTGATAGATTTCCCTTCCATGGATAGAACTTGATAGATTTCGGCCTACTCGACTTCCTTAGGCTCCAAGGAATCCCAACTCGACAAGGATTGCTCACGGCGCGTAACGCGGCTTCGGACTTTGCTCGTCGATCTCGACAAGGATCTTGTCGATCTCGAGTAGCCCTCCTCTGTCTCGAGTAGGATTGTTGGTCGACTCGACGTCTTGGCTAGATGGTGCTCGATGTGACTCGGACATGACTCACAGGTCTAGTCGATCTCGAGTAGCCTTCCTCTGTCTCTAGTAGGATTGGCTCATCGACTAGGTCTTCCCGGGTGGCTCTGCTCGACTGGCTCGGATCTGGACTCGGGGCTCGTCGATCTCGACTAGATCTCCTCGAGATCGAGTAGAGTTGGCTCGGCTTCTCGACAGATCGTCGACTCCGGACATGGCACTAAGGTGTCATCGATCTCGACAAGGCCTCCTCGAGATCGAGTAGGGTTCCGGGATCGGGTTGTCTCTGACTCAGTGTCCTCCATCAGCTCTGCTCGACCAGGTGTGCTCGACCAGCCCTCGTCGAGATCGAGTACGGTGTACTCGAGATCGAGTAGAGTTCTTTCAGCTTTCTGCTCTGTTCTTGAAACGCACTTTCCCGAGTCCTCGTTCGTCGGATTGACGCATATGACCATGCGTTGGAAAGCTCTTTTCGAGGGCTACAACTTTCATGAAGACATCAAATCTTGATTCCAAATGATGAATACCGAAAAATGGCCTTTTCTCCAGTTGCACCATTCTTAGCTTCACCATGAGTTTCCTTTAAGCTCCAAAGTGCGTCCGATTTCGGTGAAATATAACAAAAACTTGTGTAGACTTACATAATTGGCAAATAAGTGTAAATTACACAGATTCTGTATTAATCTAACCCAAATGCATGCAATGTATACAGAAATCGATATAAAAGTTAGTGTAAAACATCGCAAATTAGGCTCACAACACTAATCCCCCTAATGATTTTGAAATTCGCACTGCTGTTGTGAGCCTAATTTGCCATGTTTTATACTTAATTTTATATCGATTTCTGCATACATTGCATACATTTGGGTTAGAATAATACAGAATTTGTGTAATTTACACTTATTGGCAATATATGGAGGTCTACACAAGTTTTGGTTATATTTCGCAGAAATCGGACGCACTTTGAAGCTTAAAGGAAACTCATGGAGAAGCCAAGAATGGTGCAGCTGGAGAAAACGCCATTTTTCACCATTCTTCATTCTGAATCAAGCTTTGATGTCTTCATGAGAGTTGTAGCCCTCGGAAAGAGCTTTCCAACGCATGGTCATATGCGTCAATCCGACAAACGAGGACTCGGGAAAGTGCGTTTCAAGAACAGAACAGAAAGCTGAGAGAACTCTACTCGAGATCGACAAGCCTCTACTCGATCTCGACAAGGGCTGTTCGACCACACCTGGTCGAGTAGGGCTGGTCGAGGACACTGAGTCAGAGACAACCCGACTCTCGGAACCCTACTCGATCTCGAGTAGGGTTCCGAGAGTCGGGTTTTCCGACGATCCGCACACCTGTCTTGTGAGTTTCCTTCTTTACCCTTGTTTTTTATACAGTGAGGACACTGTAATGTTTAAGTATGGGGTGGGGAAAGGGCTTACTTTATGCATATTTGATTTTATTTGACATTATGTGTGCATTTTTAAGGTTTATTTCTTGAAATTTCTTATGCATGGCTATTTTGGAATTCATTTTTTATTTATATGTTTATATGCATGTTTTCCAAAAATTTGAGAAAAATGACCCCCCATTGAAAATTTTGGAATAATGTCATGGAAGCTTATATTGGACTCAACGATGCAAAATTAGATTCATTAGAGATATATCATGAAATTGCCTAGTAAAGGGAAGTCACAATGAAGTGCATTATTTATTGAAAACCATGAAAGGAGGTAAAGTTTGAAGTTGCTTTTGACATGTTGCATGATAAAATGATGGAGGACTTTATATTTCCATATAATGCTCATTGTTTATTCCTAGCCATACCTATGCTTATGCATCACAAAAGCCATAATATGCCTTATTTCAAATATTGCTCCACATGATCTAAATATTGCCATTCTTTACCTTATTACCTTATCCGGGGATTATGTTGAGAATGATGTTACATTATGGAGATTGTCATATGGCGTTTTGTGATTGTTATCATCATTTGGAGTTTGGAAGGAAATTGTTTGAAATATATGGAAAATTTAATGAGTGAAAGAAAATCCAATCACCTCAGGAGATAAAGGTAGATTGACCCTGCTCTCTGAGATAATAGTTTGGAGAGATGGGACACATTGTGAGGAGTCCAAAGCACTAAGTATCAGGGGGCCATTCATGACACCCATGTTTGCGACTCGCGAGAAGGCAGTGCTGAGGTTAGAGAGGTAAAAACATTATTATTGAATAAAAGCATTATGAAAGGTGATGAATCAAATGGAGAAAGAATGTGGTATGAAACTCAAAATTTGGAAATACTCCATTTCCCCGGATCAAAAGCACCACATTGCCAAAAATTGCCCACCTTTAGCCTTTTACCAATCTATTCCTTCATGAGCTTAAATTAAAGTCCTCTTGATTATTAATGCTTTGTCACGAATGAATATATGTTTTGCATAACCCTCATTTTGTGAGTAGATGTTGCTTTTGTATAATTGCACATGCATGGATCTTTGACATAAGTACCTTTTCGAGGATGGTAATTGATTGCAGGGTTATATGAAAATGAATCTAAGATGTCTAGAGTTTTGATTTCTTCCCCTGAATGACAAATAAAAGTATTGCTTGAGGACAAGCAAGCTTAAGTATGGGGTGTTTGTTGTGAGCCTAATTTGCCATGTTTTATACTTAATTTTATATCGATTTTTGCATACATTGCATACATTTGGGTTAGAATAATACAGAATTTGTGTAATTTACACTTATTGGCAATATATGGAGGTCTACACAAGTTTTGGTTATATTTCGCAGAAATCGGACGCACTTTGAAGCTTAAAGGAAACTCATGGAGAAGCCAAGAATGGTGCAGCTGGAGAAAACGCCATTTTTCACCATTCTTCATTCTGAATCAAGCTTTGATGTCTTCATGAGAGTTGTAGCCCTCGGAAAGAGCTTTCCAACGCATGGTCATATGCATCAATCCGACAAACGAGGACTCGGGAAAGTGCGTTTCAAGAACAGAACAGAAAGCTGAGAGAACTCTACTCGAGATCGACAAGCCTCTACTCGATCTCGACAAGCCTCTACTCGATCTCGACAAGGGCTGTTCGACCACACCTGGTCGAGTAGGGCTGGTCGAGGACACTGAGTCAGAGACAACCCGACTCCCGGAACCCTACTCGATCTCGAGTAGACTTGGTCGAGATCGACGAGCCATGTCCGGAGTCGACGAGCTGTGCCGAGCCGAGAAGCCGAAGACGAAGACGCAGACCACCTCTACTCGAGACAGAGTAGGGCTACTCGAGATCGACTAGACCTCCGAGCCATGTCTGAGCCTTGTCGAGCACCGGCTACTCGAGACAGACGAGGGCTACTCGAGACAGACGAGGGCTACTCGAGACAGACGAGGGCTACTCGAGATCGACAAGACCCTGGTCGAGATCGAGTAGACCTCCAGAGCCGCGTTACTCGGTTTTGATGAATCCTACTCGACTTGGGGTTGCTTGGGCGCGAAGATCTATCCGATTCTATCATCATCTATCCAAGGAAGGAGATCTATCAAGACATGAAGACTTACCCACTTTAGAATTATCTTTTCCTTTTTGATTTATTTCCTTAAAACATTTTATTTATCTTTTAAAGCTTTAGATATAATTTTAGATATAGATAGATATCTTCTTTCCTAGAATAGCTAGGGAATGAAGGCTATAAATAAAGCCTAGGGGGCTCAGTTTTAATCATTCCAATTCGAATTCAATTTTCAGAGAGAACCAAGTAGTTCCACAGAGAAGTTTAGGAGTTCTAAGGTTTTTAGGATTTTGGCTTTCTGCGAAAGTTGATTGCCAGGATTGTAAAGGCTTTTGAATTTAGTTTTATGCAAGTTTTTTTTCATCAATCAATGTCTGCGATTGCGATGAGGCGTGAGTAGTCCACCCACTTCTGGGGCTGGGGTGAGCCCGACGGTGGCCATGTGAGGCGATGCGATAAAGGTCAGATCTTTTTGTGCGATTCATCTTCTATCCCTATGAGCATGATTCTTTTGCGAGAGTTGAAAGTGATACTTGTTTGTGTTATTGAAGCGAAAGTGATCTTAATGCAACTTGGGTTAATTATGTGAAAAAGGGTTAGTAACAATTAGGGTTTATGCGAAAGCCTCTATATGCCTATTTGTTAATGACGAAAGTTATTTGATGGAAAGCATGATCTTTTATGCCTTTATGTGTTGTTTTGCATGGTTATCGTTGCGGTGTTGAAACCCTGGTCTTGGAAGTCTTTTAATATATTGAAGTTTATTTACGTCGAAAATCTGCGTTTGTCTTTAATTCTGCAATTTTAAGTTTTTCTGCATTCTTGTCGAGATCGACCAGCCTTTGCTTTGCTTTTAGTTTCTGCTTTGCTTTTTATTTTCTGTTTTGCTTTGTTCTTTGCTTTTGTTTGTCTTTTCTGCTCTTGTTTCTGTCTTTGCTTTTATTTTGTTTGCCCTTGCCGGGTTTATTTGTTTCTTTCCTTTCTTTGTTTCTGTCTTTCTGCTGCTTTGCCTGTGAGAATTTACAGCTACCTAAGAACTGCTGACGTGCTTCCTCGTGGATTCGATCCTGATTTTCTCTTACTACAACGGGAGGAAGTCTTGTATTTATTTGCTGAGATAGGGAAGTCAGTCTGAACTATATTTTACATTTATTTCATACTTGACCATCCTCCTGCAATAACAACTGCCTTCTTTATTGAAATTAAAATGAATGCTTTTCAAGGAAGATTTTATGAATGCCCTCTCGCTCATATTACTACATTTTTTGACATGTGCCAAACTATTGCGGAAAATGCTACTCTTGAATATGTCAAATTGAAAGCTTTTCGTTGGTCTCTTGCAGGTCCACCACTAAAGTAGCTTGAAGGACTGACCCCACGATCCCTTGTTGTGAGCGGAATCTGCCATGTTTTACAGTAACTTTTATATCGATTTCTGTATACATTGCATTCATTTGGGTTTAAATAGTACAGAATCTATGTAGTTTATGCTTATTTGTCAAATTATGGAATCTACACCAGTTTCTGTTTAAATCGCAGAAATCGAGGCGTTTACAACAATTCTACAGAAGGTCGGAAAAGCCCGGAAAAACACTACATAAATCCAAGGTCAAAGCAGCGGAACAAGTCTAAGAGACGAGGCTACTCGATCTCGAGTAGGCCCTACTCGACATAGACCACCATGTCCGAGCACCAGCTTGATCGACGAGGCCTGATCGAGAACCAGACAACCCGAGCTCCGGACCCTACTCGACCTCGAGGAGCACTTGTCGAGGTCGACGAAGCCCAGACGCCCACGTCCGGAGTCGATGAGGAGAAGCTGTCCGAGGAAGAAGCCGAGGACGACCAGGAGACTCGCTGCAGCGGAAGTGACCACTCGCTGCCGCGGACCAAGCCACTCGCTGCCAGCGGAAGACCCAGCTCGCGGAAGCGGAAGAAGACCCAACTCGATCTCGACGAACTCTTGTCGAGATCGACGAAGACCTTGAGACATGTCCGAGCATGTCCGAGCCAGTCGAGCACACCCACCCGAGGAGGCTAGTCGACAGAGCCACCCTTGTCGAGGTCGACGAGGCCAACTCGAGATCGACGAGCACCAGTGAGCCAACTCCGAGCCACATCGAGCAGAGTCAAGCCAAGCCGAGCCATCTAACTCGAGGTCGACTAGACTGCGTTCTAGAATCTTCTCGACGAGCCTTGTCCGAGTAGAATTGGAGTTCCTTGGGTGCGAAGGCGGAAGATTCTATCCTATTACATCAAGTTCTATCTATGGAAGGCGATCTATCAACATGAAGACATACTACCCTATTTAGAATTATCTTTTTCCTAGTTCATTTAATTCCATTATGTCATCTATTTATCTTTTAAGCAATTTAGATATAGATAGATATCTTCTTTCCTAGATTAGCTAGGGAATGAAGGCTATAAATAAGGCCCTAGGGGGCTCAGTTTTATTCAATTCTAGATTCAATTCCAGTTCAGATCATTCAAGACACAATTAGTTAGTTCCACAGAGAAGTTTAGGAGTTCTAAGGTTTTTAAGGTTTTGGCTTACAGCGAAAGTTGATTGCCGGAATTGTAAAGGCTTTGAATTTAGTTTATGCAATTCAGTTTCTTTCATCAATCAATGTCTGCAATTGCGATGAGGCGTGAGTAGTCCACCCACTTCTGGGGCTAGGGTGAGCCCGACGGTGGCCATGTGAGGCGATGCAATAAAGGTCAGATCTTTTGTGCGATTCATCTTCTATCCCTATGAGCATGATTCTTTTGCGAGAGTTGAAGGTGATCCTTGTTTGTGTTATTGAAGCGAAAGTGATCTTAATGCAACTTGGATTAATTATGTGAAAAAGGGTTAGTAACAATTAGGGTTTATGCGAGAGCTTCTATTTGCCTATTTGTTAATAACGAAAGTTATTTGATGGAAAGCATGATCTTTTATGCCTTTATCTATTGTTTTGCATGGTTATCGTTGCGGTGTTGAAACCCTGGCCTTGGAAGTCTTTTAATATATTGAAGTTAATTTATGTCAAAATCTGAGTTTTGGTTCGAATTCTGCAATTTAAAGTTTATGTCTTTACTTTTCTTGGTCGAGATCGAGTACGACTTTCTGCTTTGCTTTTCGTTTTACTTTGCTTTGCTTCTGTTTTACTTGTTCTTTGCTTTTGTTTTTTATTCTTTGCCCTTGCCGGGTTTATTTGTTTCTTTCCTTTCTGTGTTTTTGTTCTTTTCTGCTGCTGCTGTGAGATCTGTTGCTACCTGAGATCTGCTGACGTGCTTCCTCGTGGATTCGATCCTGACTTTTCTCTTACTACAACGGGAGGAAGTCTTGTATTATTTGCTGAGACAGGGAAGTCAATCTGATCTTTATTCTATATCTATTTCAATACTCGATTTACTCCTGCCTAGTCAACAAATTGGCGCCGTTGCCGGGGAAGCTATCATTCGCGCCTTAGGTAGTCAGTTCTCACTGTCTTTTTGAGTTAGATTGCAGGTGTATGCGTCGTTCTGGTCAAACACCTGAGTTTGACAGCTTAGACGAACCAGAGCGCTACCTACACATCCACTCCAAACTCAAAAGGATCATGGCGGCCGCTGAAACACAGGAACAGCTGATCGCTAGGCTTACCAGGGAACTAGCCGCAAGGGATGCTGCTATCAACGCTGAAGATGCTGCTATCGCCGCTGAGAGAGCAGCAAGGGAACAAGCACAGGCTGAGCTTGCCCAGTATCCAACCACGGCAGAGGACTACATGCACCCAACTCTCGTCGTGCCTGAATCGGCGATTCTAATCCCTGAAAACTCTTTTGAAATTCGCACTCAGTTTCTCATAGAGCTTAAAAATAATGCCTTTTACGGCAGATTTAATGAGTGTCCTCTTGAACATATTACTAATTTTCATGATATGTGCTGTACTCTTGCAGAAGGTACAACTCTGGAATATGTCAAGATGAAAGCTTTCCGTTGGTCGCTCGCTGGACCTGCACTAAAATGGCTGGAAGGGCTGAAAGCAAAATCACTCACAACCTGGGCCCAAGTAGAGCAAGAGTTTCTGAACAAATTCTTCCCACCTACCAAAACAACACATCTCCGCCAGAAAATCACCGCCTTTAAACAGCAAAAAGGGGAACCGCTGGCAAAGGCATGGGAACGCTACAAGGAACTTCTGTGATCTTGCCCTACTCATGGACAACCGCCCTACATCATTCAGGTATCTTCTTCAACTCTCTTGATCAAGTCACTAAGGACAGAATCAACAATTATACTCGCTACGAGTATCTGACAATGCCGCCAAGTGACGCATGGGGAGTGCTAGAGAAGCTCACTACTTACGACAACAAGTATGGGTCTACTGCAACTTATGAAGAGAACCCATACGCCAGGCCAGCACCATCCATGCCCCTCTATGAGCCACCTAAGGAGATTGATCCAGATGTCAGGGAGCAATACTACAGAGATCAGAACAGGAAGCTCATTAAGCAAGTCAAATATCTCTCTGTCAACCAGCCCTGCATAGAATGCGGATCGCAAAGGCACACCACTCCTGAGTGTCCACACACAGAGCAAGTCAGGCTGGCAGAGCACCATGAGGATGCAGCTTACGCAGGGGGTCCCAATCGCTACATGGGGGACCAAAGGTTTCAGCAACCACAATGGAACCAAGGAGTCCCTAGGAATCCCCCGCCCTACAGAGCTCCAGGACATCCAGAAAGGGACCAGAAAAAGGATGATATACAGCTGGTCTTGGAGGAAATACGGAAAAACCACACCGAAACTAGGCAGTCCTTCAACTCCGTCTATACTCAGATGCAAGGTGTCAACTCTAGGCTTGGGGAAATGGATATATGGCGGAAAACAGTTGATACACAGATTGGTCAGCTAGCCGCAGGAATCCCAGACAGTCAGGCGCACTCCCTAGATCTTCAGAACCAAATCCTAAAGGAAAAACTGGACACATCGCCGCTGTGAAACTCAGAAGTGGCCATCAACTGCAAGAGCCAGAGGTCGGAAAGCAGCAAGACAGCAAGGAACAACAAGTCGAGGTCGACAAATCTCTAGTCGATCTCGACCAGATCCCAGTCGATCTCGAGGAAAGCTTACTCGACCTCGACAAGAATCTTCAGAAACCTTCGTCTACGCCGAAAAGCAACTCGACTGGGCCCAATCTGGTCGACCTCGACAAAGGTCTTGTCGATACCAAGGAGCCCCTGGTCCAGAAATCTGCAGTAACTTCGACGTCTGTTCTGGCTCCAAATCAGAAAAAGAAGCTGCCTTTCCCCACAAAATCTCTAAAGGATCCAGCGGAGAAAAAGTTTCAGCGCTTCATTAAGATGCTTCAGAAGCTCAACGTTACCATCCCCTTCACAGAAGCTCTCAATGAAATGCCGTCCTACGTCAAGTTCCTAAAGGAGATTCTGAGCAAAAAGCGATCGATGGCGGAAATCACAGAGGAGTGCAGCCATCTGGACATATTGGAGAAGAGGCCGAATCCAGGTAAGTTTGCTATAACTATTGGATTTGGTCCATACAAAATTAATGCCCTATGTGATCTTGGAGCTAGTGTTAGTATTATGCCTTTAACGATTTGGTCCAAGATTAAGATAGGTGCCCTGGAGCCTGTGGATGCTAGACTTTATATGGCCAACAACACGGTGGTCATTCCAACAGGCATGGTGGAAAATGTCCCGGTACAAGTAGGTAAATTTTTCGTCCCTGCTGATTTCTTAATTGTTGATATGCAAAAAGATCCTGCTTGTCCCATTATTTTAGGGAGACCATTCTTGGCGACGGTGGATGCCAACATAAGCGTAAGGAAAGGAGTGCTCACCTTCAACATCAGCGATGAGGTCATTGAGTATTCCTTCAACAAAACTGAAAGACATACGGGTCCAATGGAAGAGGTCAAATCTATCTCAGCTGGCTACATCACCTGCGGGGAACCCAAGGTCAGGGATATGACCCCTGAGGAGCTGGAAAAAAGGGATATGGAGGCCCAGGTGGAGGAGATCATGGCAATCCTCAAGGAGAACAAAGGGACTAAGTATGGGGTCAAGATCGACCAGACCATAGTCGATCTCGACTAGACCAAGGAGACTCCACCAGAGCCAGCATCATCGAGCAGCGAACCAAAGGAGCCAGGCTCGTCGATCTCGACCACCCTACTCGAGGTCGACCAGCACTCGGAGAGCACAACCCCTGCTTCCTCGACGCTGGCAAGTCCAGGACCAGAGCCTCACTCGAGATCGAGTACGCTACTCGATCTCGACTACAACCAGGCATCCCCAGACTCGGCTTCCTCGAGTACACCAACGCCGGAGCCAGCACCCTCGTCGATCTCGACCAGCCTCGTCGAGGTCGACCACCACTCGGCACCACCAGATCCGCCTTCGTCGATGAGCAGGCCACCAGGAGCAGAGTCCTTGTCGATGTCGAGTAGTCTACTCGAGGTCGACGAGCCGCTTTCTTCATCGACTTCTGCCTCTTCGACCAGACCAGCACCAGAGCCAGCAGCCTCGTCGATCTCGAGGAGCCCTAGTCGAGATCGACCAAACACCGTGGTCCCCGATTCCGTCTCTGCGAAGGTAAGTCAAGGTATGGATCTTTCTTCTCCTATTTCCATTAAAGATTTATCTAAACATGGGAGAGGTATGCCTTGGTACGTGCGATTGTGCAGGATTTCCAATGATGAGCCTATGGAGTATGAAGTTGGAGACAAACTCTATGTCTCCAAATCAAAGGATCATTGGTTTCCCAACAAATTCAACAAGAAGCGGATGAGACCGTTCGTGGTGAACAAGATCCATTCTGGAGGACTACAGCTGATGGACAAGAATGGAGTCTTATTTGAAGCCCAAGCTACATGGGCTCTGCAAATGCCACCTTGAGCATTAATGGAAAGTCGGCCTAGCGACTATAAAATCTAGAGCATGTACATAGACTTTTTAGGACATTCGAGACTTTGTTGTTTTGGTTTTTGAACACTTTTAGTTTTGCTATTATGGGTATATGTCTTCTACTTTTCAGGTCAATGGATAGAACCAGGTCTTAATCAGCCCAGGAGGTGCTCCATTCGAAATTCTGCAGCTCTGCACTCATGTCTTGTGAGTTTCTTTCTTTACCCTTTACATTGTTTTTATACAGTGAGGACACTGTAATGTTTAAGTATGGGGTGGGGGAAGGGCTTACATTACGCAAAATTGCCATATTTGACATTATTTGTGCATATTTAGAATTTATTACTTGGAATTGCTACATGGCTATTTTGGAATGCATTATTTGATTTATGTGCTTATATGCATGTTTTCCAAAGTTTGAAAAAATGACCCCCATTTGAAAATTTTGAAAAATGTCATGGAAGCTTTATTGAACTCGACGATGCAAAATCGGATTCATTAGAGATATAGCATGAAATTGCCTAGTAAAGGGAAGTCACAATGAAGTGCATATTTTCATAAAAACCATAAAAGGAGGTAAAATTTGATGTTGCTTTTGACATGTTGCATGATAAAATGATGGAGGACTTTATATTTTCCATATAATGCTCATATGTTTATATCCTAGCCATACCTATGCTTATGCATCACAAAAGCCATAATATGCCTTATTTTAAATATTGCTCCACATGTTCTAAAAATTGTCATTCTTTACCTTATCCGGGGATTATGTTGAGAATGATGTTACATTATGGAGATTATCATATGGTGTTTGTGTTGTTATTATCATTATTGAAGTTTGGAAGGAAATTGTTTGAAATATATGGAAAATTTAATGAGTGAAAGAAAATCCAATCACCTCAGGAGATAAAGGTAGATTGACCCTGCTCTCTGAGATAATAGTTTGGAGAGATGGGACACATTGTGAGGAGTCCAAAGCACTAAGTATCCGAGGCCATTCATGACACCCATGTTTGCGACTCGCGAGAAGGCAGTGCTGAGGTCAGAGAGGTAAAAGCAATATTATTGAGAAAAGCAATATGAAAGGTGATGAATTGTATGGAGAAAGAATGTGGAATGAAACTCAAAGTTTGAAAGTGATCCATTTCCCCGGATCAAAAACACCACATTGCCAAAAATTGCCCACCTTTTAGCCTTTTACCAATCTACTCCTTCATTAGCTTAAATTAAAGTCTTCTTGATTATCAATGCTTTGTCACTTATATTGTTTTATACATAACCCTCTTTTTGTGAGTAGATGTTGCTTTTACATATTTGCACATGCATGAATCTGTGACACTAGTACCTTTTCGAGGATGGTAATTGATTGCAGGGTTATATAAGAATGAATCTAAGATGTTGAGGGTTTGAATTCTTCCCCTGAATGACAAGTAAAAGTATTGCTTGAGGACAAGCAAGCTTAAGTATGGGGTGTTTGTTGTGAGCGGAATCTGCCATGTTTTACAGTAACTTTTATATCGATTTCTGTATACATTGCATTCATTTGGGTTTAAATAGTACATAATCTATGTAGTTTATGCTTATTTGTCAAATTATGGAATCTACACCAGTTTCTGTTTAAATCGCAGAAATCGAGGCGTTTACAGCAATTCTACAGAAGGTCGGAAAAGCCCGGAAAAACACTACAGAAATCCAAGGTCAAAGCAGCGGAACAAGTCTAAGAGACGAGGCTACTCGATCTCGAGTAGGCCCTACTCGACATAGACCACCATGTCCGAGCACCAGCTTGATCGACCAGGCCTGATCGAGAACTAGACAACCCGAGCTCCGGACCCTACTCGACCTCGAGGAGCACTTGTCGAGGTCGACGAACCCCAGACGCCCACGTCCGGAGTCGACGAGGAGAAGCTGTCCCAGGACGAAGCCGAGGACGACCAGGAGACTCGCTGCAGCGGAAGTGACCACTCGCTGCCGCGGACCAAGCCACTCGCTGCCAGCGGAAGAGCCAGCTCGCGGAAGCGAAAGAAGACCCAACTCGATCTCGACGAACTCTTGTCGAGATCGACGAAGACCTTGAGACATGTCCGAGCATGTCCGAGCCAGTCGAGCACACCCACCCGAGGAGGCTAGTCGACAGAGCCACCCTTGTCGAGGTCGACGAGGCCAACTCGAGATCGACGAGCACCAGTGAGCCAACTCCGAGCCACATCGAGCAGAGTCAAGCCAAGCCGAGCCATCTAACTCGAGGTCGACTAGACCGCGTTCCAGAATCTTCTCGACGAGCCTTGTCCGAGTAGAATTGGAGTTCCTTGGGCGCGAAGGCGGAAGATTCTATCCTATTACATCAAGTTCTATCTATGGAAGGCGATCTATCAACATGAAGACATACTACCCTATTTAGAATTATCTTTTTCCTAGTTCATTTAATTCCATTATGTCATCTATTTATCTTTTAAGCAATTTAGATATAGATAGATATCTTCTTTCCTAGATTAGCTAGGGAATGAAGGCTATAAATAAGGCCCTAGGGGGCTCAGTTTTATTCAATTCTAGATTCAATTCCAGTTCAGATCATTCAAGACATAATTAGTTAGTTCCATAGAGAAGTTTAGGAGTTCTAAGGTTTTTAAGGTTTTGGCTTACATCGCAAGTTGATTGCCGGAATTGTAAAGGCTTTGAATTTAGTTTATGCAATTCAGTTTCTTTCATCAATCAATGTCTGCAATTGCGATGAGGCGTGAGTAGTCCACCCACTTCTGGGGCTAGGGTGAGCCCGACGGTGGCCATGTGAGGCGATGCAATAAAGGTCAGATCTTTTGTGCGATTCATCTTCTATCCCTATGAGCATGATTCTTTTGCGAGAGTTGAAGGTGATCCTTGTTTGTGTTATTGAAGTGAAAGTGATCTTAATGCAACTTGGATTAATTATGTGAAAAAGGGTTAGTAACAATTAGGGTTTATGCGAGAGCCTCTATTTGCCTATTTGTTAATAACGAAAGTTATTTGATGGAAAGCATGATCTTTTATGCCTTTATGTATTGTTTTGCATGGTTATCGTTGCGGTGTTGAAACCCTAGCCTTGGAAGTCTTTTAATATATTGAAGTTAATTTCTGTCAAAATCTGAGTTTTGGTTCGAATTCTGCAATTTAAAGTTTATGTCTTTACTTTTCTTGGTCGAGATCGAGTACGACTTTCTGCTTTGCTTTTCGTTTTACTTTGCTTTGCTTCTGTTTTACTTGTTCTTTGCTTTTGTTTTTTATTCTTTGCCCTTGCCGGGTTTATTTGTTTCTTTCCTTTCTGTGTTTTTGTGCTTTTCTGCTGCTGCTGTGAGATCTGTTGCTACCTGAGAACTGCTGACGTGCTTCCTCGTGGATTCGATCCTGACTTTTCTCTTACTACAACGGGAGGAAGTCTTGTATTATTTGCTGAGACAGGGAAGTCAGTCTGATCTTTATTCTATATCTATTTCAATACTCGATTTACTCCTGCCTAGTCAACATCCCTCACAACATGGGCAGAGGTTAGGAATGCGTTCCTCACCTAATTCTTTCCTCCCGCCAAGACAGGGCTCCTCCAATAGAAGATTACAGCTTTCAAACAAAAGCCTGGGGAGCCGCTAGCACGAGCATGTGATCGATACAAGGACCTACTAGGATCCTGCCCTACTCATGGGCAGCCACTATATGTGATTCAGAAGATTTTCTACAATTCTCTTGGTCTAGCCGCCAAGGAAACGATCAATCAATACACATAATACACATACCTCACGCAGACACAAACAGAGGCATGGGCTACTATCGAAAGGGTCACCAATTTCGATAACACCTATGGGGCTCCTGCCAACTACGACGAAAACAACTATGCCAGGCCAGCCCCATCCATGCCCCTCTATGAGCCTTCTAAGGAGATTGATCCAGATGTAGAGCAGCAATACTCCAGAGATGAGAATCGCAAGCTCCTCAAGCAAGTCAAATATCTATTTGCTAACCAACCCTGCGTTCAATGTGGTTCACAGAGGCATACCACTCTAGAGTGCCCGCATACAGAGCAAGTGAGGCTAGCATAAACTCATGAGGAGGTAATCTACGCAGGGGGTCGCAATCGCTATATGGGAGACCAAATATTCCATCAACCACAATGGAATCAAGGTGCCCCTACGAACCCCCCCCCCCCCCCCCACCACCACCACCATATAGAGCTCCAGGACATCCAGAGTGAGACCAACGGAAGAATGATCTACATATCATCCTTGATGAGATGAGAAGAAATCAGACACAGCAGCAGCAATCTACCAACGCCATCCAAATGGGTCAACTCGCGCAACAGATCCCTAGACCAGTCGGAAAGCTCCATGGGCATACAAATCAAAATCCTAAGGGGCAATCCGGACACGTCGCTGGTGTAAAGGTGAGGAGCGGGATCCAACTACGCAAGCCAGAGGTCGAAAAGGAGCAAGACAAAGCTGAGAACTCAATCGACGTCGAGTAGAGCCCAGTCGACATCGACCAAACTACTCAACATCGAGTAGACCTACCCGATATCGACCAGACTAGTAACCTCGAGGAGTCTTCTGCACGACAACATCACCCCACGTTGACTACTGTAGTCGATGTTGAGGACATTGTGCAACACCTCCGACAGCTGTTCTAGCTCCGAAATCTAAAAAGGCGCTACATTTCCCTTCCAAGGCGCAGAAAGATCCCACTACAGGTAGGTTTAAACGATTTGTTAAGATGCATCAGGAACTAAATGTCTCAATTCCTTTTACAGAAGCTCTTTAAGAGATGCCTGCATATGTCAAGTTTCTCAAGGAGATCCTTAGCAACAAGCGATCAATCACAGAAATCGCCAGCGATTGCAAAATGATGGATTTTACTAAGAAGAGACCTGACCCTGGTATGTTTTCTATTACTGTGGGATTTGGACAACATAGATATGAGGCATTGTGTGATCTAGGTGCAAGCGTGAGGATCATGCCCTTATCAATCTGGTCAAAGGTGAAGATAGGAGCAATAGAGCATGTGGATGCCAAGCTATACATGGCAAACAATGCAGTAGTCATCCCTACAGGTATGGTTGATAATGTCCCTGTCCAGGTTGGTATGTTCTATATTCCAGTTGATTTCCTTGTTATAGAATGTGCGGAAGATCCTACTTGCCCTATTATTCTTGGTAGACCTTTTATAGCCAATGCAGATGCCAACATTAGCGTCCGAAAGCGATTGCTCACCATCAAGGATGTGGAGCACAGAAATTGAGGCGCGCTTGGCAAGAGACGAGGAAGCAAGGGGTCGAGTGCCAGTTACACTCGATCTGTTGAACGCTCGAGTGGGCTGTAGTAGCTGACAAAAGCTTTCACTCGGCCGAGTGCCATTTACACTCGATCAGTTATGTCCTCGAGTGGCCTCCAGTACTTTACAGAACCAAACACTCGGCCGAGTGCCATGGACACTCGAGCTGTGTTATGCCCGAGTGTCGCCCCCTGAACCGTTTTTCTTCCGTTTTTAATTTATTTTTATTGAGGGGGTATTTAAGGGTTTTTTTTTAGAGAACTAGGGGAGGAAAAATCTGACGTTGTTGAGGGCTATTTGGAAGCTTTGGGAGATTGGAGATTCTTGGGCATAGTTTGTTCGATTCATCAAATCTTGGTAATTTTACATTGTTGTTTATGCTGTCCAATGTTTATCTTGCCTTCTATGATTGAATCAAGCATGAACTTCTCCATGAGTTGCTAGATTTCTTGTTCTAGGGTTAGGATTGTCCCGACAATGCGGAAATAGGCTTGTTCTTAATATCTCTCGAATGATTTCTGAATTAGAGTGTGGTTTAATCGTGTTGTGCTTAATCTGATTGATGCGAGTCGATTAGATCCTATTTAGGGTTTGAAATCGAAAGACAAGAAGCCTAAATTGGAATCTAGATGGTGATTTAAGACCGAAAGGCGATTAGGATCCATCAGAACTACACGATTAAACCCGAAGTTTATTGATCGAAAGTGAAACTAAACTTCTTGAGGATTTATAGGTTGTCATAGATGTTCTAGGCAATTTCGATATTAATTCGAGCCGAAAGGCGAAGTTAGTATGATTATTGCCTAAAACTCTACGAACTTAAAGGGCCTAAATCGGTTGCTTGAGCCCGAAAGGAGAATTGCTAACTGATTTAGGCACATTCGCGCTAAACCCGAAAGGTGATGCGCGATTACCTTAGATAACCTACCTCCACAATTTGATTTTGGAATCACTCGAGCGAGAAAATATTTTATGCCTATTGATGATGCATTGTTAGTAAATCCTTAATCCTAGAACGCCTTCCCTATATATATTTCTCAACACTTAATCGGTTTTCTCGGTTACTTTATACACATAAACTCTCAAATCTGCTTGTTTATTCCGAACTTGGTCGAACTAGCTCGAAATTACAATCGATACTCTATTGGTCCTTGTGATACGACACTCGATATACTACAACTGAACCCCATACACTTGTAGGTGTAGGTTTTAGCCTATCAACCAAACTTCCTCGACCTCGACCAGACCAGAACCCTATCCGAGCTCGAGAAGAGGAAGCCGCTCGAGAAGCCGCGAAGCGAAGCCAAGATCGACGAGACTTACTCGATGTCGACCAAAACTGGTCGATGTCGACCAAGCTATTTTTGGGTTGTGAGTTCGTTGGGCCAATCCATGCATGTCTGCATTACTTGGGCATGAAGCAAGGCCGGATCCATCCAATTCTATCAAGATCTATCTAAGGAAGGAAGGATTTATCCACCACTTGAAGATATTTAGATATTTACCTTTTAGATTTATGTTTTATTTAGTTAAGTTTTATCTTTAAAAATAGATAGAATTTGCTTGCCTTGACTAGCAAGGATTAAAGCCTATAAATAAATCCTATGGGGCTAGTTTTTATTTATTCCAAGCTAGAGAGAACACAAGTAAGTAGAGAGAGAGAGAGAGAGTGGAGGCCGAGTGGAGCAAGGGAGCGAAAGTTGTCTGTCTTCGATCGGTTGTAAGCTTTGATTTATTTTAATGCAAGTAGTTATTTCCCTTTTATTATTGATGTCTTTTGCCATGATGAAGAGCGAGTAGTCCACCCACTTCTGGGGTCGGGGTGAGCCCGACGATAGCCATGCGTGTTTGAGGTAATGATTCGACTTTTGTTGGGTTTTGATCATCCACTGCCTTTTACATATTTATTGCCTATTTAATAGAGATTTAGGTTAACAACTTGGATTATAAACATAAAATTTGTAGATACAATTAGGGTTTCTTGAGAGAGTTGTGTAATTGTTGGAAAAGGCGAAAACTTGATCCTTTGATGTGATTGCATGATTATTTCTCTTTATCTTTCCTTATGCACGTTTGGTTATCGTTGGTGCAAACCCCGGTCATGGAAGTTTTCTTTCATACATAGTTTATTCCGAAATATGCGAACTCTGGCTTTTGATTTGTTACTGTTTTCTCCTCGATTTCGACCAACCTTGGTCGACGTCGATTACTGATTCTCGATCAAGCAAGATCGCTTTCGTTTTTGTCTCTGCAGGTTCTTCGACATCGACTAAGTTCCTCGACTTCGACCACATTCCTCGACGTCGAGTAGGGTCCTCGAGATCGACCAACACCTGTGGCCTTGCTTGCTCGAATTCGACTGTGCCTCACCCCTGTCGACTACCCCTAGTCGAGGTCGAGTACTCTGGAGTCGACTTCTGCCCATGAGATTCATCCAATACCTGAGATCCGCTGACACGCTTCCTCAAGGATCAATCCTGACTTTCTTTTGCAACATCTCGAGGGAGTCTTGTAATTATTTGCGTGGGTAAGATCTGGTTTGATTTATATTTCTATATTTTGAACTCGATTTCCTCCTATAACAATTTTCCAGAGTAATTTTAGTTGTAGTGCCTTGTTCATGTGCTCTGATTTGGGGAGACCAAATCCTCCATCCTAAAGAGCCTTACAGATATCAAACCATCTTATAAGCGGTTTATGCTTTGGACCCTTATTCCATAGGAAGTTTTGGTTTATTTTATCAAGTTCTGCGTGGATCGCCTTAGGCAGCATGAAGCACTGCATTATGTGAAGTGGTTTTGCTGATAGTGTGGATTTAATGAGTGTGCATCTCCCTGCTTGGGATAAACCATTAGCTTTCCATCGATTTAATTAGTTGTGCTTTCGTGTTGATAATGATTTATTTGAAATCCTCTTTAGTTGTTCGTCCATTTATTATAGGACATCCAAGATATTTCTCAAGACTTGCCGTGTAGGAAATTTGTAATTCATTGTGGATAAAGTTCTTTTGACTGGTGTCAATGTTGGCAGATGTTTGGAAATGCGATTTATGTATGTTCACTCGTTGTCCCTAAATTGTCAAGTATTCTGTTAGAATGTTGTTTATTTGGTTACAAGCTGTGTTTGTGGCGGAGGCAAAGATGACTATATCATCTGCAAAAGCTAGGAAGGGGATTTTAGTTCCAGCACGCCAGATTTTGATTCCTAGGTGAGTTTGGGGTTTGGCCGATTCCTGTTGTAGTCCCCTAGCGAGGTTCTCAAATATGAGGAGAAACAGGTAGGGGATAGAGGGTCCCCCTGGCGAAGACCTTGTTGTGGGGTAAATAGATCAGTTGGTTCGTTGTTTACCAAGACCGAGTAAGGTACTGTTGTTATGCACTCCTTTATCCATCCAGAGAATCGATGGGAGGAGCCAAATTTATCTAGGACTGAAATAAGGAAATCCCAGTCCAGAAGGTCAAAGGCTTTTTCCATATCTAGTTTTACTGCCATCCAGCCAGACTTTCCTTTTTTCTTTGAGAATGAGTGAAAATTTTCATTTGCTATTACTATATTATCTTGTATTGACCTTCCTGTAATGAATGCACTTTGGAGTGGGTTAATTATTTTATGGATGATTTTCTTCAATCTAATGACTAGAATTTTGGAGATGATCTTGTACGTTGTTGAGAATAGACTTATAGGCCTATAGTGGGATATTGTAGTCGGGTTATCACATTTTGGTATTAAAGCTATAAAGGTGTGGTTTGCCTGTTTGAGAATTCTTCCGTTTAGGAAAAAACTTTTAACAACCTTAATGACATAAGGCTCCACTATAGGCTAGTATTTAAAAAAAAACGACAGGGAAACCGTCAAGGCCAGGCAATTTATCATTTTCCATGCTGAAAATGGCGCTTCTAATTTCTGAGTTTGAGACAGGTCTCGTTCATCAATTGTACGTTATCCTCATTTGTGATCTTCTAGTCAATATTATTAAGTAGATTACTAGAAATTTGTAGTCTGGGTTGTTTGGAGTATCGCTTTGCAAAGTCATTTTTAATTATCTCCTGAATTTCCTTTTCATTTGTTATGGATACACCCGTTGTTGTTTAGATTGATTTTATTATGTTCTTGTTCCGTCGCCCCGTTGCTATTTTATGGAAATATTTTGTGTTGGCATCAATTGATTTTATATGGATTCTTTTAAGAGCCCCCAGTATTTATGCTGGTACCTCAGAAGTGAAGAGTGTTTAATGGATAACCTTCTTATCTTGTTGTCTAAGGTAGGATCATAATTATTGCATATTTTAGGTTGTAGTTCTTGTAATTCGGTTTCTAGTTGGTTTATTTTACGGAATATATTACCGAAGGTAACCTTACTCTAAAGTTTGCTCTTTTTTTTTTTTTTACTTCTTGCAGTTTCTTCGTGAGTTTATACATATGCGACCCTGGGATATCCATTCTCAAGGCATTTCTTACAACTGTTTCATTGTTACCTCTTGTAGTTGTTGTGAGCTGAATCTGCCATGTTTTACAGTAACTTTTATATCGATTTCTGTATACATTGCATTCATTTGGGTTTAGATAGTACAGAATCTATGTAGTTTATGTTTATTTGCCAAAATTATGGAATCTACACCAGTTTCTGTTTAATTCGCAGAAATCGAGGCACTTTACAGAAATTCTACAGAAGTTCGGAAAAGCTCGGAAAACCACTACAGAAGTCCAAGGTCAAAGCAGCGGAACCAGTCTAAGAGTCAAGGCTACTCGATCTCGAGTAGGCCTTACTCGACCTAGACGAGCATGTCCGAGCACAGCCTTGTCGACAGAGCCTGATCGAGCAAACCAGACCACCCGACTTCCGGACCCAACTCGATCTCGAAAAACCCTAGTCGAGATCGACGAAGCCCAGACACCACACCCGGAGTCGACAAGGAGAAGAGTTGCCCGAGAAGCTGATGACGAGAAGCCGAGCAAAACCCTACTCGATCTCGATGAGCCCTTGTCGAGATCGACGAGCCTTCCAGCGCCTGCCCGAGTCCTTGCCGAGGAAAAGTTGCTCGACTAGAGAAGATCATGTCTACTCGATCTCGACGAAGCTTGGTCGAGATCGAAAAGCCCCTGAGTCCGGATCCAGGCTTGTCGAGTAAAGCCACCCGAGAGCACCTAGTCGGCAAGACCAACCCTACTCGACATTGACGAGTGCTAGTCGAGGTCAACGAGCCCAGGAAGCCGTGTCCGAGCCACACCGAGGAGATCTACCCGAGAAGACCTAGTCGCCGAAACAGTCTACTCGAGGTCGACTAGGGCTTGTCGAGGTCGACGAGCACCGTGAGCCAGAGTCCGAGTTTGTCGAGCACCAGCTAGCCGAGACGACGAACCAAGCCGGTCGACCAAGACTTCTACTCGAGATCGACAAGAGCCTTGTCGAGGTCGACGAAGCTTCCAGAAGCTGAACGACGCGGTTTGATCAACTCTACTCGGATTTGGATTCCTTGGGCATGAAGATTTCCGATTCTATCCAAAACTATCAAGATCTACCATGAAGAGAAAGATTCTATCCATTGAAGACTTTTAGATATAATTCCTATTTTAGATTTAATTCTTTTATGTCTTTTATTTATCCTTAAGCATTTTAGATAATGTTTTAGATATAGATAGATATCTTCTTTCCTAGAATAGCTAGGGAATGAAGTCTATAAATAAAGCCCTGGGGCTCAGTTTTAATCATTCAATTTCAGAGCATGACAAATAGTTCCACAGAGACGGTTTAGGAGTTTGAGGTTTTTAAGGTTTTGGCAGTTTGCGAAAGTTGATTGCCGGGATTGTAAAGGCTTTGAATTTTAGTTAATGCAAGTTATTTCTTTTCAATCGATGATGTCTGAGTTTGCGATGAAGAGCGAGTAGTCCACCCACTTCTAGGGTTGGGGCGAGCCCGACGATAGCCATGCATATTTGAGGTAAAGATCCGACCTTTATCATGTTTTGAGCATTTTCCTACTTGTTTATGTGTTTATTGCCCATCTAATGGAGATCCATGCTAACAACTTGGATTATAAACATAAAATCGGTAGAGACAATTAGGGTTTCTTGAGAGAGTTGTATAATTGTTGGAAAAGGCGAAAGCTTAGTCCTTTAATGCGATTCACATGATTATCTATTTGGTTCTACCTTATGCATGCTTGGTTATTGTCGTTGCAAACCCCAATCTTGGAAGTTCTTTTACATTAAGTTTAGTCGAAACCCTAAAAAGCATTTGTTTTTACTTTCTTTATTTTTATTCGTTTTTGTTCCCTGTCTACTCGATCTCGACCAACTGTGGTCGACCTCGAGTTACTGATCCTCGACCTAGAGTCGCTGTTGCTTACCTGTGCAGGAACTCGACAAGCCCAACCCGAAGTCGACGAGGACCGTACTCGACCTCGAGTAGCCTCTTGTCGAGGTCGAGTAGCTTTTGCCGAGAAATCTGCCCTGTTCGACTGTCCGAGCTTCTGTCGACTAACCCCTTTGTCGAGCTCGAGGACTTCTGTGGTCGACTTTCGTGAGATTCTCCGCTGCCTAGGATCCGCTGACACACTTCCTCGTGGATCGATCTTGACTTCCCGCTGCTACATCAGGAGGGGGTCTTGTATTTATTTGGCGTGGGCATAATCTGGTTTGAATTATATTTCTATATTTTGAACTCGATTTCCTCCTTACAACAAATTGGCTCCGTTGCCGGGGAAGCTATCATTCGCGCCTTAGGTAGTCAGTTCTCACGTTTTCTTTGAGTTACTTTGCAGTGTATGCGTCGTTCAGGTCAAACACCTGAGTTTGACGCCTTAGACGAACCGGAACGCCTTTTTCACATCAGGGCTAAACTACAAAGAGCCATGGCGGCCGCTGAAACACAGGAGCAGTTGATTGCCAGACTTACCAGGGAACTGGCCGCTAAAGATGCTGCTATCGCCACTGAGAAAGCAGCAAGGGAACAAGCACAAGCTGAGCTTGCCCAATATCCAACTACTGTAGAGGATTATATGCATCCCACTCTCGTCGTGCATGAATCGGCGATTCTAATCCCTGACAACTCTTTTGAAATTCGTACTCCATTTCTTATAGAGCTTAAAAATAATGCCTTTTATGGTAGATTTAATGAGTGTCCTCTTGAACATATTACAAACTTTTCTGACATGTGCCGTACTCTTGTTGAAGGTACAACCTTGGAATATGTCAAGATGAAAGCTTTTCGCTGGTCTCCCGCTGGTCCTGCACTGAAATGGCTGGAAGGACTGAAAGCAAGATCACTCACCACCTGGGCCCAAGTAGAGCAAGAATTTCTGAATAAATTCTTCCAACCAGCCAAAACAGCACATCTCCGCCAGAGAATCACCGCCTTCAAACAGAAGCAAGGGGAACCGCTGGCAAAGGCATGGGAGCGCTACAAGGATCTTCTGCGGTCTTGCCATACTCATGGACAGCCACCCTATGTCATTCAGGAGATCTTCTTCAACTCTCTTGATCAAGTCACCAAGGACAGAATCAACCATTATACTCGCTATGAGTATCTAACAATGCCGCCAAGTGACGCATGGGGTGTGCTGGAAAAGCTCACTAACTACGACAACAAATATGGGCCTACTTCAAACTATGAGGAGAACTCCTGCGCCAGGCCAGCACCATCTATGCCACTTTATGAGCCAGCAAAGGAGATTGACCCAGATGTTAGGGAGCGGTTCTACAGAGACCAGAATCGCAAGCTCCTCAAGCAAGTCAAATATCTGTCTGTCAATCAGCCTTGCATCGAATGCGGATCACAGAGGCACACCACTACTGAGTGCCCACACACATAGCAAGTCAGGATGGCAGAAACACATGAGGAGGCAGCATACGTTGGGGGTCCTAATCGCTATATGGGGGATCAAAAGCCCTATCAACCGCAATGGAACCAAGGCCCCCCCTAGGAATCCCCCACCCTACAGAGCTCCAGGGCATCCAGAAAGAGATCAAAAGAAGGACGATCTGCAGCTGATCCTTGATGAGATGCGCCGAAATCACGCCCAGAACCTGCAGGCTACCAACACCATCAATAATCAGCTCCAGCACGTCAACACAAAGTTTGTAGAGCTTGATATCTGGAAAAAGGGCATCGAAACTCAGATGGGACAAATCGCTGCACAGATCCCACGACCATCCGAACAGCTCCCTGGGCAGACAGGACCAAATCCTAAGGGGAAAACCGGACATGTCGCAGCTATCAAACTAAGGAGTGGGCATCAATTACACGAGCCAGAGGTCGGAAAACAGCAAAGCCAAGAAGAACAACAACTCGATCTCGAGAAGCCTGTACTCGATGTCGACCAGACCGTGGTCGACCTCGACAAGCCCGTACTCGACCAAGACCAGAATCTGAGCTCGGACTCCGTTGTGCAGACCAGCAACCCGAAGTCGACAAGTCAACTCGAGGTCGAAAAGCCTCTGGTCGATCTCGACAAGCCTCTGGTCGAAGTCGAGGAGCATCTGGCCGACGTCGAAAACTCTGCAGCATCTCCGACAGCTGATCTGGCTTCGAAACAGAAAAAGCCACTTCCTTTCCCTTCTAAAACTCATAAAGACCCCACTGCGGGAAGATTCAATAGATTTGTTAATATGCTGCAAGAAATAAACTTTTCTATTCCTTTTACAGAAGCCCTGCAAGAGATGCCTGGATATGTCAAATTCCTGAAGGAAATCCTGAGCAAGAAGCGATCTATCTCAGAGATCGCAGGCGAATGCAAAGTCCTCCACTTCCCTGAAAAGAAGCCTGACCCTGGTAAGTTTTCTGTTACTGTGGGTTTTGGACAATATAAATATGATTCTCTATGCGATTTAGGAGCAAGTGTGAGCATCATGCCTTTATCAATCTGGCGGAAGGTTAAGATAGGATGCATAGAACCTATGGATGCTAAATTATACATGGCAAACAATACTGTGGTAATCCCTACAGGTATAGTTGAGAATGTTCCAGTCCAGGTTGGTAAATTCTTTGTTCCGGCTGATTTCCTTATTATTGATTGTGCTGAACATCCTACTAGCCCTATTATTCTTGGTAGACCATTCTTAGCTACTGTAGATGCCAGGATTAGTGTTAAGAATCGATCCCTCACCTTCACCATAGGCGATGAGGTTTTAGATTTCCCTTTTGGCCCTGCAAAAGAGGAAATTTCTTGGCTAGAGGTGAAAAGCATCAGCATCGACGGGACTAAGCAAACAGTGGAGGAAAGCACCAAATCTGTACTCGAGGTCGACAAGCCTTACTCGACCTCGACAAGCGTTGTACTCGACCTCGACAAAACGTTGTCGATCTCGACCACCACTGCTGAGCCAGAGACTTGCCCAGAGTCTATGTATGGGGTCCCTGTACTCGAGGTCGACCAGCTGTACTCGACATCGAGTAGACCCAAGCCCAAAGATTTCTGTTTTGGGTCCGAACAGGTAAGTTCAGGTATGAATTCTACTCCCCCTCAGTCCATAAATAAAAATTGCAGAAAACACCATGGCGAGAGAAATTGCAGAAACTGAGGGCTACAAAGAAAAAGAAAAAAGAAAAAAGAGATGATGCAAGCCACCCCCTGTCCGCTGAGCTTGCATACTACCATCAGGACCTAGATGATCCAGGAGAAGGGTCAAGCATGAGCGGGCCCCACAATAATGGTCCTTGAGCGCAAACGGAGAAGTCGGCCTAGCGAATCTAAAATCTAGAGCGTGTATATAAATTTTATTTGAATTTTCTTAATTTTTGTTTTTTTTTGTTTTTTGTTTTTTAAAATAATTCATATGGATAGTCTTGTTTTTGTGGAATCTAATACTTTTTTATCGGCAAGCATATAAGGATCGCGAAAAGTGGAGGAAGAAGTCCCTGAAAAACCAGTCAAAATCGACGAAGTCCAAGTCGACAACGAAGAGGAGGAGAAGCCAGGAGCTACTCGACCTCGAGTAGACGTACTCGACCTCGACAAGCACTAGACACTCCTCGACTTCAGAAACCACCAGACGCAGACAAGCCTACTCGAGATCGGGTACACCTTACTCGAGATCGACGAGGCACCTCTACTCGACCTACACTGATCAGCCTTCCTCGATGCATTATCTTGTGAGTTCCTTCCTTTACTCTTGTTTTTATTTGATTTTATACAGTGAGGACACTGTATACTTTAAGTATGGGGTGGGGGAAGGGCTTACTTTGTGCATATTTGCTATATTTGATCATATTTGATATATATGTGCAATATTTCTTTGAATTGCTACATGGCTATTTTGGAATGCATTATTGCTTTATGTGCTTAATATGCATGATTTCCAAAATTTTGAGAAAAATGACCCCTATTGAAATTTTTGACATAATGTCATGGAAGCTTATATTGAACTCGACGATGCAAAATTGGATTCATTAGAGATATAGCATGAAATTGCCTAGTTAAGGGAAGTCACAATGAAGTGCATATTTTGATGAAAACCATGAAAGGAGGTAAATTTCGAAGTTGCTTTTGACATGTTGCATGATAAGATGATGGAGGACTTTATATTTCCATATAATGCTCATATTGTTAAAATCCTAGCTTTACATATGCTTATGCATCACAAAAGCCATAATATGCCTTATTTCAAATATTGCTCCACATGATCTAAATATTGACCATTCTTTACCTTATCCGGGGATTATGTTGAGAATGATGTTACATTATGGAGATTATCATATGGTGTTTGTGATTATTATCATTATTGGAGTTTGGCTGAAAATTGTTTGAAATATATGGAAAATTTAATGAGTGAAAGAAAATCCAATCACCTCAGGAGATAAAGGTAGATTGACCCTGCTCTCTAAGATAATAGTTTGGAGAGATGGGACACACTGTGAGGAGTCCAAAGCACTAAGTATCCGGGGCCATTCATGACACCCATGTTTGCGACTCCCGAGAAGGCAGTGCTGAGGTTAGAGAGGTAAAAGCATTATTATTGAGAAAAGCAATATGAAAGGTGATGAATCAAATGGAGAAAGAATGTGGAATGAAACTCAAGTTTGGAAATGATCCATTTCCCCGGATCAAAAGCACCACATTGCCAAAAATTGCCCACCTTTTAGCCTTTTACCAATCTACTCCTTAATGAGCTTAAATTAAAGTCTTCTTGATTATTAATGCTTTGTCACTTATGAATGTTTTTGCATAACCGTCCTTTTATGAGTAGATGTTGCTTTTATATATTTGCACATGCATGAATCTGTGACACTAGTCCCTTTTCAAGGATGGTAATTGATTGCAAGGTTATATGAGAATGAATCTAAGATGTTGAGAGTTTGAATTCTTCCCCTGAATGAGAAATAAAAGTATTGCTTGAGGACAAGCAAGCTTAAGTATGGGGTGTCCAAGCCATTTCAAATTTAAAGGATTGTAGTTTCGGTTTTTTTATTATCCATTAGGTCTAAAGTGATTTGTGCATGATCAGATTTTATAAAGGCGTGATTTTGTTTGTGTAGATCTGGGAATATCCGGGGGAGGTTATGACTTACTATAGCTATGTCCAATTTTTCATAAATTTTGTTCGTCCTATGAGAGCATTTTCTCTAGGAAAATATGTTCCCAGTTGTGGGGGCGACAAACAAGTTGTGTGTAGTTAGGAAGTTATTAAGACGACTTAACCTTTGAGTGCTTGGCATATTACCTCCTAATTTGTCACTAGATTCCAGTATGTCGTTTAGGTCTCCCATTATTATTATAGGGTTCTGTATATTTGCTACAATAGATGTGAGGTGTAGCCAGAACGCATTATTATCCCCTTCGTGGGGTGGTGCATAAAGAAAGAAAATTTCAATTACTGTATTGTGAGTGATGTTTTTATAAATAGCTTGTATTATTCGGTTATCTGAGTATGTCACAGTGAATGTTTCATTTTGTAACTGAGCTTCCTTCCAAAGGAGGCATAGCCCCCCCCCCCCCGAGAAGCCGAAGGAGGGGCAGAAGTGCATTTTGTCGAAGCCCAATTTTCGCTAGCAGTTATCGGGAGGAGGAAGCTATGCTTTTGTTTCTGCTAGCTTAGTATTTTGATGTGGTGTGTTTTGGTAGTTGATTCTATATGAGTCCATAGGTTTTGCCTTTTAATTCCCCTAACATTCCAATAGCTAAATTTCATTATAACCTTTTTTAGCCGGAGGGGTAAAGCACGGGTTAAGAACATTTGGAGGATCCCAATTATAGGAGCTCTTACTTTGCCTTTGTGTTAGATCAGTGCTAAGGTTATAAGGATTAAGAATTCTATTATGTAGTTGTATTGGGAGAGTCAAATGCATACGAGAGTTGTTCATAGTACATGGGGTATGATTTAAGTAGAAAAAAGGTTTTAATTCTGATAGCATAAATCGTAGGCGCAAAGTGAGAGCTAGGGATTACGATGAAATCTAAATACTTAATACAACCCTTGAATTTTCATAAGATAAATTCAAGACACAAATACATGAGATACCAATGGAATCTGAATGCAATGATGTTAAGATAACAACAGGTAGATTGGTGTCCAGTAATACGGGGTTTAGTGTTTACATACAACAAAATCCAAAATGTAGACATGGCAGATGAAAGAAAAAAATGTGCATAAGCTACAATCGTTTTTGTGATGTTGTGAGTAATTTCTTGGGTGCTTTGTTCCATGGTATAATCCTGCAATGTTTATAGGGATTAGGAGAGCTCGAGAGAGCACCTCTCTCAAGCGAAGTCAGTGATAGCGTTGTTAATGCATATATAACAGAATAGCAAGGAATTAAGCTGTTGGAGTATGCTTGTTTCATTTTTGTTACTTTTAAAAGGATGTAAACTCAATAGTATAGAGGTTATATGATATAAGATTAAGGATATATATTGCAAACTGGGTTAGTAACATAGAACTATAGAATAATGTGATTGTTCATGCCAAATTAGTGTGCACTCGTTGGGTGTGTGGTGATTGAGTTAAGTATATCATAAGTACGAACTTACGATCAAAGGATGAGAGAACATATGGATATAGGTAGCTCTTGGAATTATGTTTAAGTTGAAATACATATGATATGCAGGACCAATTCACATTATAGTGCAGTAGCATGGGTTTATTAAAATACCTTATAGGTTGAGTGCAATGTAATTGGTAGAAAGTGTAAATTATCAGATCAAAACCAAGACAGGTGAATTTTAGAGCAATACCGTCGCAGAGCCAATGGTTTAGGAGGTACTGTGAGATTGATTGGTTAACTGCAAAACACAGTGGCTTAATCAAAGGAGAAATTGCTCGGGGTAGGTAGATCAGGCAATTGATTAGGATATGAGTTGGGGTAGCATGCTTATTTAGATAATGGGAAATTAGAAAACTGTGGTACTCATGTTTTATTGGCCAAACAAAACAAACATTTATATCACTGTTGAGGGGTAAAAATTCATGAAATTTTGCTAAAGAAAAAATTCATGGTCAAGTATAAAATTTCATGGAATTAATTATAAATTAAGGATATGATTAATTTGTCCAATATAAAACAAAGGTATGAAAATCTGGAAGTTGGGCCACGGATGAAAGCTGATCATTTGGAGACCAGATGAGTGTGGAATGACCCATTTATTTTTATGAAGTCCATCATTTTCCATATTAACTGTATCAATTAGCAGTTAAATCTTTTCCCACGTTCTGAGAAAATAGGCCAAACAAGTGAATTTTGTTGAGTGGGCAGTTAATCACAAATGAAAAGAAACTGCTATAAATCCTCCTATAAGTAGAAAAGGGATAACCACTCATCGATTTTACCTGATCATCTGACTGCTCCTAGCAATTAAGAAAGAATACAAAGACAGGGAGGAAAAAAAAAACAGAGAGAACTTTCTTCCTCCAACTTCCCAAAAAGAAGGTAGAAATCCAAATCCTCCTATGGTCAGTCGCCATTGTTTTTCTTGCAGGTAGATATAATGATGACCGGTGGGGCGTTGTAGGTTCGAAATTGAGAGTTTCACCTAGCGCCAAAAACTCATGGTCGGTTTGAAGTTTAGAGTTTCACCGCTACACCCAATCTCATGAGATCGATTCATATAGTCGAATTGCTGCCAAAATTTTACCAGGATTGTTCGCATTGCACATGAATTGAATTCTGGTCGATTGGACCGGGCTAGGTGAATGAAAATGTATGGGTTGTTAAAAAAAATATGGCCCCATTTGATTGAACACCAAATGATGCCCCATTCAATCGAACTCACGAAGGAAAACAAACTGACTTGAAAAAACGAAGTGGGCTCAATTGGAACTTAAAAGAAATGAAATGGGCTTATTGTGCTCATTTTGCTGGCTTTCGGCAATTAAAAAAAACAAGTCAAAGTTAGCAAGTAGCATACAAACGTAAATGCTATATGCTTGAGCATATTTTTGAAATAAATTTATTTAATTGTGAAATCAACCCACTAAAATCTAAGAATTATAATTAGCACAAATTAAGAATTCGAGTCTAATCAAATTATAAGTTCGACTCATAAAATTCTTCGCTAATTAATTCTAGTGGGACAATCTCAAATCGACTTCAACAAAAACGGAGTCAAACCTCAAATCGAGTTTCACCAAATATAAACTCGGTTAAAGGTAGAACTATGTAAAGACTTGACGCTGTGGTAAAAATGGCTACGTAGGTAACCCGATATTAAATTCTAAAAAATATATCGGGTACAGTCGTCGACCTCTAAATTCCCTTTAAATGAATATGAGGTCAAAACCAAACAACTTAAATTGGTTCGTTTTAGAACTACGGGTGATTTAATTCTCTTCTAAGAGATACGTAGGACACTCGATGTAAAGCCTAGGCTCGTCGAGTTCAATCGCCAAAAAAACAAATTCAAATTGTCCATTCCGACTCGATACAAAGCTTCTGCTCGTCGAGTTCGATCAACACCCTCAAATGATCTCATGATCAAATCCAAATACAAGATTCATCTTTGTTCCAAACTACGGTGACTTGATTTCGCCAAACAAGTGGATACGTAGGAAATTCGGTGTAAATAAAATTCTCACCGAGTCCAGTCACATACAAACCTTCAATCAAATCTCCTCAAATTTATTTCTCGACTCTAAGTCGTCCCCAAAATTAAATTTCTATCAAATCCAAAGTGTCTCCTCCGGCTCGCTACAAAGCTTCCACTTGTCGAGTTCGGTCACGACCTAAACTTCAAAAACCCAAATATAAAATTCAAATTTGGCTTTTTCCAGAACTACGTATGATTTGATCCCTTCCAAAAGAGTACTTAGGAAAATCACAAACGAGTTCAATCACAACCCCCAAATTGACCTTTTAAGTAAAATCTCAAATCAAATCAAAGCAAACTCCATATTAAAATAAAATCGTTTTCTATGCAAATGATAGGCGGGTTACTTGAGTTACCCTTCCGAGAAGGTGGGCTCATGTTACTCGGGTGGAGTGTTGTTCGAGCTACCATTCGTAGAAGGTGGGTTTGAGCTTCATCCTATGATGCATATAAGAAAACGAAACCAAATCCAAACCGAGCACAAAACTCAAAATCCAAAACACTCTGAACTACGTAGGCAACCCGCTAAATTTCGGGTACAGCCCAAATCACCAAAACCACTTAAATCTTGGTATCGATATGAGTTTGATTCATGAGGATAACCAAAAAGGGTCGAACTCAAATATTAAAAATTAAATAAAATGTATTGTACAATTATATCGCACATTTTTGTTCAACATATTTTTGGCACGCCCAGTGGGACCCTTTTTGCCTTTTTATCTCATAGTTGTATTTATACTAATACATGGTTATATGTTTTTGAAAGGTACGAATGGCACCTCAAGTGATTGTCAACTTCAACGAGCTTCCAGCAACCTTCATCATAAAAGGAGGTCGTTGGATCAAGAAAAGATCGTTTGAAGCTCACCGTGACATCACCCGAGACTCAATGTCTACAACGATCTCGGTCAGCAACATCTTTGGAGCGCTTCAAGATATAGAGGACAAGACCATCACTAAGTGGGTAGTAAAGCCTCCCGCAATGCTCACAAGGGAAGGGGGCATGAAGTCTAAAGCACTTCCCAACTATGGAGGCAAGAAATTCAAGATCACTTGACTCGGCGATAACAAGTACAACAACCAACTCATCTGCAACAAGCTCAAAATGCAGGAGGGTGGTTACAACGGCACAAAGCCAACTATCGAGGTCGCTCAAAGGCCCATCAATCATGTCACCAAAAAGAATGAGGGGTTGATCGCAACGTCTGCACAAACCGTCTCCATTGCCAAGAAGGCACCCATATCCATGAAGAGACGAAGGCGCAAGTGTGGATCTCAACGCGGCAAAACAAGACCTCTTCTTCTTCTAGCCCATTCATCAAATTTAGAGCGGGCTACTGCGACACTTGTAAAGGATCTTCCAAGCTCACAGAGGGCAAAAGAAATTCCTCTAATAGCTTCTCCAAGAGGGATCCTCGTTAGGTCTATGTTTATCTATCCGAAAGAGGTTGCACAAGTCAATATGACCTTGTATTCGGAAGGGACAGAGATCATGGTCACAAATGTTCGAACTTCAAGATCCAAGAAGAGCAAGGAGGGTCAACAAATATGTCAAGTCTCCAAAGTGGAAGCAAGAGAGAAAGACCGGTTGGAGCTAACGAGTTTAAATGCTTCAATGGTTAAATCTCAAGCAAACATCTCACAAGATGGAACATATGTGATGCCGGTATTGACTACCAACACATCAAGTATCGAAGAGAAACTGCAAGAGTTGAAAAGGAAACTTGATGAGAAAGATGCTCAAATAGCAGCACTTCTCGCACAATTAAATGTGCAAGCTCAAGGAAATAGATAAGAGCAATCAAGGCCAAATGGTGAAGGGTCAAGCGGTAGCACATCGATCACTCCACAAGAAATCAAAGAGATGATCGCTCAAGGGATAAACGAAGCTTATGCATCACAAAATATAAAAGTGCTTGGATATAGAAAGCCATGTCCAACACACTATGATTCGATGCCACTTCCCCCGGGCTACCAGAGACCGAGCTTTGAAAAGTTCGATGGCCTTCACGGTTCACCCCACGAGCACCTAGCTCATTTTTATTCTGCTTGTGGTGAAACTGCCTTAAATGACGCCTTATTAATTAGGCAATTTGTCCAATCTTTGAAAGGATCGGCATTCACTTGGTACACTCAACTTCAGCCAGGGTCGACTCAAACATGGGACGATCTACAAAGAGAGTTCCTAGCCCAGTTTGTGAGGTCGACAGCAAGATTTTCCATTATGGATCTCGCAAACACTTATCAAAGATCTAATGAGCTCGCCAACGACTTCATCACCAGGTGGAGGAGCATAAGACTCAAATTCCATGAAAAATTATGTGAACAAGCTTGCGTTCAAATGTGCACAAACAACCTAATACCGGAATTAGCGGTACATGTTGGAAGTGTCGAACCTCGTTCATTTGATGATTTGGTATCTAAAGTGTGCAATGTTGAAAAACAACTAGCACGAGGATCCAACTGGCCTCAAGATAGTAAGGCTAACAAAAATGATGGCGATGAGCTACAAAACGAAGAAGAGTCTATGGCATTTTTCGCCAAACATGATCGAGAGTCCGGTAATGGAAATGGTTCTAAAGCTGAAACAAAAGAGAAAGTCAAGGTTCACACCGGGTACATAGGTGTGGGTGGTGCGAGCCACCTGACAAAGACTTTATGTCTTGTTCTTTTGTAATTACGTATTACCTTCTATAGATTTATCACTTCAAAAAAAAAAAAGTCAAGGAGCCAACCAAGAGACTCACTCTTCATGAAAGAAGGCAAAAGAAATATCCTTTTGATGATGATGATGTACAAGGCATATTCTACGAATTGATGATTACTAAACTTTTAACACTCCCAAAGCCAAAAAGGCAAAAACAAGTTGGTATGACGAGTAATCCAAAATATTGCTCGTACCACCAGCTCGTTAGTCATCCAATCAAGGATTGCTACGTCTTCAAATACACTATAGAGAAGATGATTAACAAGGGAGAAATTGAAATCGAGGGGTAACATCCTCAACTCAAGCACATTCATCAAATACCCTTTTAACGGTAGATGTGGCAGAGTTTGCTCCCTCGCTCCAAGTGTCTTCTCAAATAGAAAAAGCATCTTCTATGACTATTGAAACTGGGGGTAGCCCTACGATTTCATTGCCTCTTAAGGCTTTGGCGAAAGATGACCTTTCAAAAGATGAGTCCTTGAACGACAAAGAAATCGCTCAATGTTATGTGGTCTCATGGACCGATGACATGTGCAAAGAAGAGGCGAGAGTTGATAAAATTACTCTTCGCTCCAAGCGTCAAATCCCCTCCTCAAAATTAAGAGAGGAATCAAAGGGAAAGAAGTCAAGCTTTGCAAAAACTTAAAAAATGCACAAGAAGCATAAAGTTCAAGTGCAAAAGCTAAAGCCCTCTTTCGAAGGTAAAGCTCCGCAGAAACTTGTCGACGAGGCTTGTGTCAAAAATTTCCAAATCTCATACGAAGAGAGTGTTCTAACTACGACTGTAACAGAGCGTAGGCAAACTAGGTAGTCAAAAGTGCTAGGTGCAGCCACAAAAAACAAACAAAACGTCTTCTTTTCTCAAACAAAGAGGAAAAAGAAGTCAACTCCTCTGTTTTATAGTGAAATGAGAATTGTCTCGACTACAGGGAGAAAAATCAAATATAGTCCGAAGACTTGCACATTTTGTGATTGTACTGAAAATGAGGCAAAGGAAAAGAGGGGAGAAGAAAGAAACACTTTGTCTTCCAAAGACATTCTCACGAAGAGAAACAAACAAAAGGCTTTTGCCTAAAATTTCTGACTTTGATTATCAGGTTTAAGACATTCTCACAAAGAGAAACAAACAAAAGGCTTATGCCTAAATTTCTCGACTTTCATTATCACGTTCAAAAGTTGTAATCAAATCAAGTCGCATAAATTAAATTTCCTTCCAAGGAAACCAAAACCAAAAATGCCTCAAAACTTGTCCAAACATGACTAATCAAATAGTCAAGGTTTTCTTCTCTCTCAAAGCCAAAAAGGCTCAAGCCTCTCAAAACCCTTCAAACCCCCCAAACAAAAAAATTGGCCTACATTATCTACATATGTACGGTCGTTCAAAGCCCCCTAAAATTCAAAACAAAAGTTCAAACGAAAAAAGCCACCAAATGTCTTGGCTTCCAATGGTATGAGTATCAAATTTCAAAATCATCTCATATGATGTCTTGATCATAAAGCTTCAACCACAAAAGTTTACAAAAGCTCAAACCTACGATACCGAATCGTCAAAGCCAAATTCTTGTCTCTCACAAGAAAACCCTCTAATCCAAGTTCAGCTTAAAGTCGAAAATCCCCGACCAAAAGCCAAAAACCATATAAGTCAAAAAAATCAAATCGGCAAACAGTCAAAACCAAATTTGACTCAAAGCCAAAAATCCAATCGGCTTAAAAGCCCAAAAGCCAAATTGGTTGAAAATCCTGAAATAAAAAAAATCAAATTTCGAGAAGGAAAATATTTCCGACTCTCATATACCCATACCCAAGTTCTATCTCATTGGTTATGAGCAAGTTCTAGATAGAATTGCTCTTCATATTTGACCCATTTTTATTGGAACAATAAATACAAGTTTCAATTTTCTTCGGAGTACAAATCATAACAAAAGGTTTTTTAAGCAAGGTCTGCTTGAAACTCAAATGGTGCATAAATAGCACATTGTTCGAACTTTGAACGTGTTCGACATCCCACACACACAAAGTTCGGGGGACAACTCAAAGAAAAAATTCATGGGCAAGTATAAAATTTCATGGAATTAATTATAAATTAAAGATATGATTAATTTGTGCAATATAAAACAAAGGTATGAAAATCAGGAAGTTGGGCCACGGATGAAAGCTGATCATTTGGAGCCCAGGATGAGTGTGGAAATGACCCATTTATTTTTATGAGGTCCATCATTTTCCATATTAATTGTATCAATTAGCAGTTAAATCTGTTCCCACGTTCTGAGAAAATAGGCCAAACAGGTGAATTTTGTTGAGTGGACAGTTAATCACAAATGAAAAGAAACTGCTATGAATCCTCCTATAAGTAGAAAAGGGATAACCACCCATCGGTTTTCCCTGATCATCTGATTGCTCCCAGCAATTAAGAAAGAATATAAAGACAGGAAGGAAAAAAAAATACAGAGAGCTTTCTTCCTCCGACTTCCCAAAAAGAAGGTAGAAATCCAAATCCTCCTATGGTTAGTCTACCATTGTTTTTCTTGCAGGTAGATATAATGAAGACCGGTGGGGCGTTGTAGGTTCGAAATTGAGAGTTTCACCTAGCGCCAAAAACTCGTAGTCGGTTTGAAATTTAGAGTTTCACCGCTACACCCGATCTCATGAGATCGATTCATATAGTCGAATTGCTGCCAAAATTTTACCAGGATTGTTCGCATTGCACATGAATTGAATTCTGGTTTCTCCAAACTGGGTCGCAAACGACCTTGCACACTCTCTTCTCTTCAACAGGAAGTTAAAAGAAAGAGAATAGAACAAGAGGACAAATTTGAAACCCATGTTGTCAAAATCAAGGCTCAAATCAGCAAGTGCAGCACCCAAATGCCAAATTACACTCCAAGATGAAAAAAAAATCAGGAGAAAAGGAAGAAAATAAACTTCTAAAACAAAAACCTAGGAATGCAGGAATTTGAGTGGGACTAAACCTCCTTGAATCTTTACTACTCAAAGGGCATTTTGGGACTTCTTGTTCTAATCCCAGAAATCATTCGATCTCCCGTTCTTCTGCCTGCCTTCTTGACCCGGATGATGCGCGCTCTTCCGTTCCCTGGGTCGCACAACCTTTGACGCCTCGCCTCAGCCCTCCTTGTAACTCCGAAAACCTCCCTCCGGCTTGCAATGTCTTGTCGGGTCACCAAATCGGGTCTTAACTTCCTTGGATTTTTTTATCTTTGGAAAACCTTTTGTTCTTTGGACTCAACCAAGCTTTGATTGCTATCGCTCCTGCTCTTGGAGTGGGATTGCTATCGCTCCTGCTCCTGCTTTGATTGCTATCGCTCCTGCTCTTGGAGTGGGAATCCCTACGCTAGCTACTTTAGAAAATAGGTGTACAAAAATTGGACAGGGCTACGTGGATGAAATTTTATGGGTTGTTAAAAAAAATCTGGCCCCATTTGATTCAACACCAAATGATGACCCATTCAATCAAACTCACAAAGGAAAACAAACTGACTTGAAAAAACAAAGTGGGCTCAATTGGAACTTAAAAGAAATGAAATGGGCTTATTGTGCTCATTCTGATGGCTTTCGGCAATTAACAAAAACAAGTCAAAGTTAGCAATTAGAATACAAACGTATATGCTATATGCTTGAGCATATTTTTGAAATAAATTTATTTAACTGTGAAATCAACCCACTAAAATCTAAGAATTATAATTAGTACAAATTAAGAATTCGAGTCTAATCAAATTATAAGTTCAACTCGTAAAATTCTTTGCTAATTCATTCTAGTGGGACAATCTCAAATCGACTTCAACAAAAACGAAGTCAAACCTCAAGTCGAGTTTCACCAAATATAAACTCGGTTATAGGTAGAACTACGTAAAGACTTGACGATGTGGTAAAACCGGCTACGTAGGTAACCCGATATTAAATTCTAAAAAATAGATCGGGTACAGTCGTCGACCTCTAAATTCCCTTTAAATGAATATGAGGTCAAAACAAAACTACTTAAATTGGTTCATTTTAGAACTACGGGTGATTTGATTCTCTTCTAAGAGATACGTAGGACACTCGATGTAAAGCCTAGGCTCGTCGAGTTCAATCGCCAAAAAACAAATTCAAATTGTCCATTCCGACTCGATACAAAGCTTTTGCTCGTCGAGTTCGATCAACACCCTCAAATGATCTCATGATCAAATCCAAATACAAGATTCATCTTTGTTCCGAACTACGATGACTTGATTCCGCCAAACAAGTGGATACGTAGGAAATTCGGTGTAAATCAAATTCTCACCGAGTCCAGTCACATCCAAACCTTCAATCAAATCTCCTCAAATTTATTTCTCGACTCTAAGTCCTCCCCAAAATTAAATTTTTATCAAATCCAAAGTGTCTCCTCCGACTCGATACAAAGCTTCCACTCGTCGAGTTCGGTCACGACCTAAACTTCAAAAACCCAAATACTAAATTCAAATTTGGCTTTTTCAAGAACTACGTATGATTTGATCCCTTCCAAAAGAGTACGTAGGAAAATCACAAACGAGTTCAATCACAACCCCAAAATTGACCTTTTAAGTCAAATCTCAAATCAAATCAAAGCAAACTCTATATTAAAATCAAATCGTTTTCTATGCAAATGATAGACGGGTTAGTTGAGTTACCCTTCAGAGAAGGTGGGCTCATGTTACTCGGGTGGAGTGTTGTTCGAGCTACCCTTCGTAGAAGGTGGGTTTGAGCTTCATCCTATGATGCATATAAGAAAACGAAGCCAAATCCAAACCAAGCACAAAACTTAAAATCCAAAATACTCTGAACTACGTAAGACTTGATTCAATTTTAAAGACATTCTCACAAAGAGAAACAAACAAAAGGCTTCTGTCTACATTTTCCGACTTTGAGTATCACGTCCAAATGTGATAGTCAATTCTTAAATTTCCTTCTAAGGAACCATAAATCGAAAGTTGCATCAAAACTTGACTAATCAAATGGTCAATGTTTTCTTCTCTTTCAATACCAAAAAGGTCCAAGCCTTTCCAAACCCTCCCAAACAAAAATTGGCCTACATCATCTACATATGTTTGGTCATCCAAAGCCCCTAAAATTCAAAAAAAAAAACACAAAAAAGAAAGCCACCAAATGTCTTGGCTTCAGATGGTATGTGTATCCTATTTCAAAATCATCTCATATGAGATCTTGATCATAAACTTCAACTACAAAGGTTACAAAAGCTAAGCCCACGACACCAAGTCGTCAAAACCATATTTAGTCTAAGATCGAAAATCAAAATGAAATCGTTCAAAAGACAAAACCTCAAACCTACGACATCAAATCGTCAAAGCCATATTCTTGTCCCTCGCAAGAAAACCTTCAAACCCAAATTCAAGCTTAAAGTCGAAAATCTCGGACCTGAAGCCAAAAACAAAATTAGCCAAAAGTCAAAAGACAAAATCGGCAAAAGCCAAAGCCAAATATGAATAAAGCCAAAAATCCAATCGGTTTGCAAGCTCAAAAGCCAGACTGGTTGAAAAGCTAGAAAAGCAAAAATCAAATTTAGAGACGGAAAATATTCTCAACTCCTATATACCAATACCAGATTATATCAAACTGATTAAAGCAGGTCCTAAGTAGGATTGCTCTTCATTTGGTATAAAATCAAATTTGTCTTTCGTTCAAAACTACGTATAGACTTACTCTTTTATGAGTTACATAGGAAATTCGGTATAAAATTTAACATGTACCGAATTCAGTCACCTTATCCAAAAAAATCAAATTTGTTCTTCGTTTAGAACTACGTAAAGACTTGACGCTGTGGTAAAAACGGCTACGTAGGTAACCCGATATTAAATTCTAAAAATATATCGAGTACAGTCGTCCGCCTCTAAATTCACTCTCAAATGACTATGAGGTTAAATCCCACCAAATTAAATCATTTCATCTTTAGAACTACGGGTGATTTGATTCTCTTTTAAGAGATACGTAGGACACTCGAAAAAAAGCCAAGGTTCGTCAAGTTCAATCGCCAAAAACAATTTCAAATTGTCCATTCCAACTCGATACAAAGCTTTTGCTTGTCGAGTTCAATTACCACTCTCAAATGATCTCGTGATCAAATCCAAATTCAAATCTTCTTTTTATCCCTAACTACGGTGACTTGATTCCACCAAACAAGTGGATACGTAGGAAACTCGGTGTAAATCAAATCCTTACCGAGTCCAGTCACACTTAAACTTTCAATCGAAATTTCCTCAAATTCACTTTTTGACTCTAAGTCGTCCCAAATATCAAATTTCTATAAAATCCAAAGTGTCTCCTCCGACTTGATACAAAGCTTTTGCTCGTCGAGTTCTGTCACGACCAAAACATCAAAAACCCGAATTCCAAATTCAAATTTGTCATTTTGAAGAACTACGTGTGATTTTATCCCTTCCAAAAGGGTACGTAGCAAACTCACAAGCAAGTTCAATCACGATCACTAAATTGACCTTTAAGTCAAATCTCAAATCAAACTAAATCAAACTCCACATTAAAATCAAATCGTTTTCTATGCAAATGATAGGCGAGTTACTTGAGTTCCCATTCCGAGAAGGTGGGCTCAGGTTACTCGGGTGGAGTGTTGTCCGAGCTACTCTTCGTCGAAGGTGGGTTTGAACTTCATCCTCTGATGCATATAAGAAAACAAAACCAAACTCAAACCAAATAAAAAACAAAATCAAAATCAAAAACACTCTGAACTACGTGAGGCTTGATTCTTTTCCAAGAGATACGTAGGCAACCCGCTAAAATTCGGGTGCTGCCCAAATCACCAAAACCATTCAAATCTTGGTATTGATACAACTTCGAATCAACAGGATAACCAAAAGGGGTCGAGCTCAAATATTTAAAAATCAAATAAAATATATTGTACGATTATTTGCTCTTCATGTTTGTGATCAATTTTCATAGGAACAACAATGAAAGTTCCAAGATTTTCTTCGGACTATAAATCAAATAAAAATGCGTCCTTAAGCAGAGTCCGCGAGAAACAAGCATGGTGCATATATAACACAATAACGAACTTTGAACGTTTTCGACATCTCAAACAGACAAAGTTCGGGGGGGAAACTGTTGGAAGGTAAAATTTCATGAATATTATTGATTCATGAATATATATATTAATGTCAAATTCATTCCATAAAAAAAAGTGAGGGATTTCTTTTATTCAAGCATAAAGCTTGGCAATCAAAAAAAAAATTGAGCCTTAGGTCCAGTACATATTAAAGGGCCCAATCAGCCCATCAACCTGCAATTACAAATAAAATTGCTTATCCTACGTTGCAATTAACCAAAAAACTACAGAGATTTGAAAAAAAAAACTGTAGTGCAACTGCAGTACGTGGGGAGGAGTTTCTAGGAGTAACTGCCGCTATCATTCCCACCTATAAAAGGGTACAACTGCAAGGTTCTGTGATTTTATTTCTTTCCCTGTATCCGGGCCAAACACAAAGAAGCTCTCACAACAAAAATACAGAGAGTGGTCCTAGCTTCTTCTCCTCCTTGGAAAGCAGTTTCTTCTTCCTCCACAAAAGGGGCTTTTCCCTTTCCTCCTGCCTCCCTCTTATGCTGAACATCAGCAAAGCAGTAGACACAACCTTCTTCTTTCCTCTTGAAGGAGTCTCAAACCTGCACGCATGCACAAACAGATCGAGACAAACAAAAAAATTTAGCAGGTAGAAGAAGAAGAATCTGCAGAGTTTAAAGACTAAAACAGAGGGTAGAAGTCTCCTCTTTTCTTTTCTTTTCTTTGTTTTGCAGGAACAAATAAGCATTACAATGGAGAAGACCAATCCGAGCTTAGGTTCATATCCTCTCACCTAATGTTTGACCTCGTAATAGGCTTGAAAGTATTTTCTTTCGCCTAGAGACCATCATGTAATAGGTTGAGAGCATCGATTATCGTAGTTGGCTTGAAAGTATATTCTTTCGCCACTACATTCGAACACGGCGTGGATCGGCTCATAGTGCCGAAAGGCTGCCGGATTTTTCCCGAAATTCAAAAGCAATGAATTGCCGAATTCCATAGGAAAATCACAAATGAAAATCAATATGTACAACAGCACAAAACCAAAACCTAGGCAATTGAAATGCACTGAATATTGGACAAAAAAATTGTTGTTCCCAAAAATAGGCAAACTGACATCAAGCTGAACACCGTTTTAAGCTATGACAAACTAAGTGTCTTTAGAAAAAAAATCCAGAAACTAAATACACTCAAATTGGCTCACGGGTCGAAATGTTAATGAGTCAGTTCCACAAATCGATCCAAAATCGGATCAAATTAAAGGCAGATCGGAGGGAGAGAAAAAGAAAGGGAAAACCTGGTTGTTCCCCAGCGTCTTCTCAGCCTGCCCGGACCTTGGATTGATTCCTCCCACTCGTTCACTGATTGACCCTAATTCGAAAACCCTAAAAATCACAATTTGGGAAAATCAGTTGAACGCTAAAATTGAACACTCAATTAAAAGGGGTATTTAAGATTGGAGGAATTAAACACCTAAGCATCAAGCAAAACGAGGGAATTTAAGGTCGAAGGTTTCGATGAGGGGTTAAACATACCGAACCGATGGGTGCCGTCTCTTGCCCTTGCAACAACGGCTTCAAAGATAACACTCGTCCACCGCCTTCTCATCTTACATGCCCAGGTCGAAGGTCACAAAGCTTCCGAGCCGCATCGACCTCAAAGCGTTCATCTGATCCGACTATGGCTCTCTTTCCGTGAGGGTTGCTCACACCACATCCTGCGCCGTCTTCAATCAGAGTGGCTCTTGTGAAAACTTCAGTATAGAGATTATTGTACACATATGTACATGATTAACACATTTGTTTTTGAGAAAATGTGATTAATTACAAAAATCACCCACTAAAATATAAGAATTATAATTGACATAAATTAAGAATTCGAGTTTGATCAAAATATAAAATTAAACTCGTCAAATATTCTTTGTCAATTAATTCTAGTGGGTCAATCCCTAAATCGACTCCTAAACAAAAAACGGAGTCAAAACCTCAAATCGAGTTTCACCAAATATAAACTCGATTATGGAAGAACTACGTAAAGACTTGATACTCTTTTACGAGTTACGTAGGAAATCCGATATAAAATTCAATATATATCGGATTCAGTCACCCATCTAAAATTAAATCAAATTTGCTTATAAAAAAGAACTACGGGTGATTTGATCCTGTCTAAACGGGTACGTAGGTAGCTCGACATAAAGCTTATACTCGTCGGGTACAATTGCCAATCCAAAAAAATCAAATCAAATTGGTCTTTCGTTCCGAACTACGTATAGACTTGATACTCTTTTACGAGTTACGTAGGAAATTCGGTATAAAATTTAACATGTACCGAATTCAGTCACCTTATCCAAAAAAAAATCAAATTTGTTCTTTGTTTATAACTACGTAGGTAACCCGATATTAAATTCTAAAAATATATCGGGTACGGTCGTCCGCCTCTAAATTCACTCTCAGATGAATATGCGGTTAAATCCCACCAAATTAAATTATTTCATCTTTTGAACTACGAGTGATTTGATTCTCTCCTAAGAGATACGTAGGACACTCGATACAAAGCTAAGGCTCGTCGAGTTCAATCGCCAAAAAAAAAATTCAAATTGTCTATTTCGACTCGATACAAAGCTAAAAACTCATCGAGTTCAATCACCAAACCGAAATAAAAATTAAATCGGTTCATTTAGAACTACGTAAGACTTGATACTCTTTTACGAGTTACGTAGGAAATTCGGTATAAAATTGAACAAATACTGAATTCACTCACCTTTCCCAAAATTAAATCAAACTTGTTATAAAAGAACTACGGGTGATTTGATCGCGTCCAAATGGGTACGTATGAAGCTTGACATAAAGCTAAAAGCTAGTCGGGTTCAATCGCCAAACCAAAAATCAAAGTGCTTCAGATAGAACTACATAAAGACTTGACGTCTCCTATCGGCTACTTAGGTAACCCGATATTAAATTCTAAATGATATATAAAGTACAATCGTCAACCTCTAAATTCTCTTTAAATGAATATGAGGTCAAAATCAAACAAATTCAAATGATCCACTCTGACTCGATACAAAGCTTCTGCTTGTCGAGTTCAATCATCCCCCTCAAATGATCTTACGATCAAAATCCAATCAAATACAAAATTTTCTTTTGTCCCGAACTACGGTGACTTGATTCCAACAAAAAAGTGGATACTTAGGAAACTCGGTGTAAATAAAATTCTCACCGAATCTAGTCACATCCAAACTTTCAAATCAAATATCCTCAAAATCACTTTTCGACTCTAAGTCGTCTCAAATATCAAATTCCAATTAAATCCAAAGTGTCTCAACCGACTTGATACAAAGCTTCCGCTCGTCGAGTTCGGTCACGACCAAAACTTCAAAACCCAAATACCAAACTCAAAATCTCCTTTTCAAGAACTTCGTATGATTTGAACCCTTTCAAAGGAGTATGTAGGAAACTCAAAAACGAGTTCAATCACAACCCCCAAATTGACCTTCAAGTCAAATCTCAAAACAAAATCAAAATCCACATCAAACTAAAATTGTTTTCTATGCAAATGATAGGCGGGTTACTTGAGTTATCCTTCCGAGAAGGTGGGCTCGGGCTACTCGGGTGGAGTGCAGTTCGAGCTACCCTTCGTAGAAGGTGGGTTTGAACTTCATCCTCTGATGCATACAAGAAAACAAAACCAAACCCAAATCAAATCAAACACAAAATCAAAATCCAAAACACTATGAACTACGTGAGGCTTGATTCTCTTACCAGAGATACGTAGGCAACCCGCTAAAATTTGGGTGCGGCCCAAATCATAAAAAACCACCAAAATCTTGGTCTCGATATGACTTCGAATCAAGACGATAACCAAAAAGGGTCGAACTCAAATATTAAAAATCAAATAAAATGTGTTGTACAATTATTCACGCATTTTTGTCCAACATAAAGCATGCATAAATCTACACATATGTTTATTGTTGTGGTGATACCTAACCTTGGAAGTTTGCACCTTTATTATTCTACTTTCTTTATTTTAAAGTTTTTGCACAGATACCCAACATCGACCACCATTCCCCCTCCATCCCTCGGCATCGACCAACTCTTAGCCGACGTCGACAACAACCTCCTCACCTTTTCCCGCTATCCCTGAACCCCAAAACACACTAAACCTAGAACCACTGACTTCTCTCATGAGGCCAAACCTGACTCCACTATCCTATAGCAGGGTCTTGACTACAAATTTATTTGGTCGAAAAACCTCCCGTCAAATAGGCGCCGTTACTGGGGAGATATCAATCGCGCCTAGTTTAGTTGTGTTTAAGGTTTAGTAAAGCCCATCCCTTTTTCTTACCACATACCCTACCACCACCTACCTCATCGGTACCAACTAGGTGATGAGCTTTTGCTACTAATTTGTGTTCTTGATTGTGATTTCAAAGCTTAGGTACAAAGATGGAAGACTTTGTCGAAGGGAATCCTGCATGGGAAGAATAGTTTCAAGATTTGAGATGAAGAAATAGGATCAAAGTGGAGAAGGCACGATTCAGGGAAATATCCTGGCTGGAAGACGAAATCCGAAGGCTTGAGGCTTCCATTCAGTCTAAAGGACCATGCCCTCCTCCCGATGAGCCAATTAACCCACTCGATGTCGACAGCCAGGTATGTCCTTCCTCGAATTTCATTCCTACTTTTCTATCTATTGTTGATGAATCTTTTGAAGGATCCCAAGCGCAAGAAGAGAAGAAAGCAGACATTGTTGACCAGGATGTTTCAAAGTCGCTTTTACCTTACAAGGTGAAGGCCATCCACGACAATTTTGAGGAACCGATGTTCATATTTAAGTATGGAGTCCTAGCAAAGTGGCATGAAGCTCCGCATGATACGGAGGAAATATCTCTTCCCACTCCATCGTTCCGTTGTGGTGGAGATACACAACCAAGTCAACCTATGAAACAAAATAGGTATGATGATGAGGTATGTATACTTCCTTTATGTCTTCCTTTATGCATGCTAGCTGGAGCTCGAAAAGATGAATGGGTGAAGCCATGGAGCGTTCACTCATGGAAATTCAAGCTTCTTCATACGATGCCCCTAGATGACATCCCATGCTTCCCACCACCGGAGGAACCACCAGATCCACCTATACCTCCGGACAAAGATGAGCCAGGCTAAGATTAAAAGGGAAGTACGGGAAGCTAAAGACTTAAAATTTAGCGCTTACGGGAGGCAACCCGCTATTTCTTATTTCTTAGATTTTAGATAATGTTGTTTTCTATTTTTAAACATTATTTTGGATTTCCTATTGGGAATTTTGTCTTTCTAATAGAATATTGCAGGTAAGAAGAAAGTGCAGAAGGACTCGACGTCGAGTACTCTACTAGACGTCGGCAACCCCTATCGAGCAAAATGGCATGTGATCGACAAGGATCATCGTGGAAGATTTCACTGTACTCGATTTTAAGTAACTGTAGTCGACGTCGACCACTTCTACAACCCTATCAGCACTCGATTCTGACGTTATGCACATCTGTCTAGTGAGTTTCTTTCTTTACCCTTGTTTTTATAAAGTGAGGACACTGTAATGTTTATGTATGGGGTGGGGGAAGGGCTTACTTTGTGTATATTTGAATATATTTGACATTATTTGTGCATTATTTCTTGAATTGCTTATACATGGATATTTTGGAACTCATATTATCAATCTATGTGCTTATATGCATGTTTTCCAAAGTTTATAAAAACCACCCCCGTTGAAATTTTTTTATTAGTGTCATGAATGTTTTATTGAACTCGACGATGCAAAACTGGATTCATTAGAGATATAGCATGAAATTACCTAGTAAAGGAAAGTCACAATGAAGTGCATATTTTCTTAAAAACCATGAAATGAGGTAAAATTTGATATTGCTTTTGACATGTTGCATAATAAGAGGATGGAGGACTTTATATTTTCCATATATGCTCATATTATTATATCCTAGCCTTTACCTATGCTTATGCATCACAAAAGCCATATTGAGCCTTATTTCATATTATGCTCCACATGATCTAAATATTGCCAATTCTTTACATTATTTCCTATCCGAGGATTATGTTGAGAATGAGAGCTACATTAGGGATATTGTTATATGTGTGTTGTGTTGTTGTTATATATTATTATTGGAGTTTGGCAGGAAAGTTTGAAAAGTTATGGAAAATTTAATGAGTGAAAGAAAACGGTCACCTCAGGAGATAAAGGTAGATCGACCCTGCCTGCGTCGAGATAATAGTTCTGCAGGATGGGACACCAAGGTGAGGAGTCCGAAGCACTAAGTATCTGTGGTCATTCATGACATCCATGTTTGAGACTCACAAGAAGGCAGTGCTGAGGTTAGAGAGATAAAAGTATAATATTGAAAAAAGCATTGACCGAATGAGCAAAAGGTGAGAATTCAAAGGAAGAATGAATGTGGTATGAAAGTTTGAAAAGTGCTCCATTTCCCCGTATCATTAGCACCACATGGCCAAAAAATGCTCACCTTTAGCCTTTTACCAATCTACTTCTTATTGAGCTTAAATTAAAGTCCTCTTGATTATTAATGCTTTGTAACTAATGAATGTTTTTGCATAACCCTCCTTTTATGTGCGAAGTTGCTTTTATGCACAGGAATGGATTTGTCGCATTAGTACCTTTTCGAGGATGGTAATTGATTGCAGGGTTATATGAGAATGAATCTAGGATGTTGAGAGTTTTAATTTCTTCCCCTGTATGACCTTTAAAAGTATTGCTTGAGGACAAGAAAGCATAAGTATGGGGTGTTTGATGTGAGCCTAAATTGCCATGTTTTACACTTACTTTTATTTCGTACATTTGGGTTAGAATAATACAGAATCTATATAGTTTATGTTTATTTGCAATATATGGATGTCTACACAAGTTTTTGTGTATTTCACGAAAATCGAACGCACTTTGGACCTTAAAGGAAAGTCATGAAGAAGCTAAGGATGGTGAAGCTGGATAAAAGCCCACGTATCGCCATTCATCATTCTGAATCAAGTTCTGATGTCTATATGAGAGTTGTAGCCCTCGAAAAGAGCTTTCCAATGCATACTCATATGTGTCAATCGGATGAACGAGGACTCAAGAAAATGCATTTCAAGAACGGAGCAGAATGCTGAAAGCGCACAGAACTAGTCGACGTCGAGTACTTTTTTGGTCGATTTGCCTCCCAGAAGTTGAGAACGAGCACCAGACCACTCAAGAAGCCGACTTTCGTCGACGTTGAGTAAGCCTACTCGATGTTGAGTACATGTCGACTGCCCAGAAGCTAGTCGAGATCAAGTGCAACCCAGGAGGAGAAGACCGTACTCGATGTCGAGTACATCTTGTCGACGTCGAGTACTATCCAGAAGTAATCTAAGTCGAGATCAAGTGGATATCCGAGCATGTGGGTTACTTGCAAGTGAAGGCACGTGATATTCTAACCAATCAAGTGAAGATCTATCAAGTTCAAGGAAGATTTATCCACATTAGATATTTCCCTTGTTTATTTTAGAGATTTATTTATCAAGTTTTATCTTAAGCTTTTAGATAGATAGTTTTAGATAGAGATAGATTGTTCCTTCCTAGATTAGCTAGATGGAGCACTATAAATAAGGCCCTAGGGGGCTGATTTGCATAAATTCAACCAAAGCCGTCTTCGGGCGCAAGGAGAGAGAGGAGAGAGAGAGAGGAGGCGAGAGAGGAGAGAGGGGAGGCGAGAGAGGAGAGAGAGGAGGAACGTTTGGAAGGTTTTGTAAGTTTTAGTTTATTTTATGATAAAGTTAGTTTCTTTTATTATGTTTCGTTTCTAAATTCCCTTCTTCTAGGGTTGGGGTGATCCCAACATAGATATATGTATTTGATTTATCATCATCTACCAATGTGTTTAATCCTTTGTGAGAGTTGAGGAAATTCCTTATTTATGATATTGAAGCGAAAGTGATCTTATTATGAATTTGGATAGTAATTAGGGTTTATTTGCGAAAGTCGGCTAATCCTAATTAAGAAAAGGTAGTAACACTTAGGGTTTATGCGAAAGTCTCTATATTCATGTTTGTTAATAACGAAAGTTATTTGATATAAAGCATGCATCTTTATGTGAGTTATAAATCTACACATATGTTTATTGTTGTGGTGATCCCTAACCTTGGAAGTTTGCACCTTTATTATTCTACTTTCTTTATTTTAAAGTTCTTGCACGGATACTCAACATCGACCACCATTCCCCCTCCATCCCTCGACATCGACCAACTCTTAGCCGACGTCGACAACAACCTCCTCACCTTTTCCCGCTATCCATGAACCCCAAAATACACTAAACCTAGAGCCGCTGACTTCTCTCCTGAGGACGAACCTGACTCCACTATCCTATAGCGAGGTCTTGACTACAAATTTATTTGGTCGAGAAACTCTCTCGTCATGTGTCCTGCTATTGCATTTCAAGTAGATTGTCTTCTACTTGCAGTTGGCGTAAAATGTTGCCAAAAGATGATTTATTTCAAACTTTGGCTTTTTTTTATAGTAGGCAAGAAGTAGATTGACAAAGCGATCTTGAAGCAATCAAATGATGGCTTGATGAACCCTGCACAGAGGGTTGCCAGAAAAAACAAAAAAAAAACTACTCTAAATCTAAGCTACGATAAGATAAATTTATCATTTAAGACAAAAAAAATAAGAGTCGATTCTTGAGAACGGTCCGGTGACTTAGACGTCTTGCTTGAGGTTGTTGACTTTGGCATAGTTGGCTTAGAAGCGTTGACGGTTGCAGTTCTGGATCCAGATGCGGTGCCGAATGAACCACCTAGTGGGCCGGACGGACACACCTTGACTTTGTCATCGCTGGTAACAAGGAAAAAGAATAATTGGGGATTAAAATAGTTCGCTAAACTGGATTCCAAAAACATGATATTCATGCAATTGTGAGTTTGGATTTGTTTTTGGGTTGAGATTTTATGGGATTGGTTTGTTTCTAGGTAGTTTTTTTTTTCTTTTTTTTGGCTTTTTTGTTTAGATCTGAGCAACTGGGAAGATGGAGAGATCGAGGTTCAAGAGGGAGGAGTTGTAGGTAGGGTTGCCGGGTCACTGATCAAAGGAGGCAACACCGGGAAGGCGCCACCAACTGGCAAAGACTAGGTGGTCAGGACCATATCGGAAAGGAGGGAGAAAGAGAGAGCCACAAATCAATAGATAAATTTGAGGAAATTAAGTTTTCATGCAGGAGGGGAGGCCGAAGAGAAATTAATAAAAGGAGCCCATGGAGTTCCACTCGGACGGAGAATCCGACGGAGGGAACGACAGTAGTGGTTGTGGTGTGGGTCGAGACCGATGGGGCGCTATTTGGTGGTGGAGACGACTGGAGCACATCTGGTTGCGATGATGAAAGAGTTGGGGGTGTGGGTCGAGGTCGGCGGGGAGATTGCTGGTGGAGGCAACGATGTGCCGGATCTGGTTCCCATGATGGTGGCGGTTAGTTCTATTTTTAGTAAGGGTTGGTTTTTCGACCACATAAGAGCCGACCATGGGAGGAGGCGAACGAGGGTCGAGAGGAGTAGTGGAGTTTGTAAAGACTCAGATTTTTAAATCCTAATCTCTTGAAAAAAAAGAAAATCAAAATGAATTTAAAAGAAAAATTTAACGGAAAATCCTTTAACACAAATTTTGAACTGATAAAGCGGGTTCCAACCTAATCAAAAATTTTACAAACTAACATGGCAACCTTGATTCTCGGATTTCAAATTCTAATTTCGCAAGAGAGAGAGAGAGAGAGAGAGAGAGAGAGAGAGAGAGAGAGAGAGAGAGGAATTTGGGAAACTAACTTTCGGGACGCCCCTCGGGATTCGAGTTCACAACATCGGAACAAGGATCTCATCCTCACCTCTCCTTAGCCTAGCCGAAAATTCTTACCCCAAACCCCAGCCATGTGGAGCTAAAAGTTAAACCCAAAGGAGACAATTCAAACTTGGTCAGGATGCTTTCCCCATTTGGTGAAACACCCACAACTTGCTTTTTCATTCCCCCTATTTGACTCTACTAGAAATGCCTAAGGGAGACAAGTCCCATGCTTCCCTTCTTAACCCATCACGTGATGCCCCATCCTAAGCCCTCTTTGGCTCTCTCAAAATAAAATTCGGGGATCCTTTGCCTCACCTCACATTTGCAAATCAATCACAAACCCTAGAACCTCTCCCCAAAATCTTATCCAAAAAGGCTCCCAAAAACCCTCATCTCTTCCATATCAATCGGCGAGCCTTTTGAGACCCAAGGCTCCTCATTTCCTCCATCAAAGTATCAGATTTACTCAGCTATAGCACCACATCCCTCCCCACGTCAACATCTTTCACCATGTATGTGTCTAAAGAAGGCCAAGCTTGCTCCTTTTCTCTTCCTTCTTTCAAGAACCAGCAGTAGCAGCTCCCAAGAAACCCCATGGTGTCATCCAAGTGGAAGAAGAAGCCTCAATAGCCCGAAAGTCAAGGATCGAAGCCCATAGTCCATTTGTTTGGTTTTGAGTCTAGGAAGGGCAAGTTGGCACCTTTTCTCTTCCTTTTACTTCCAAAACCTCCAAGTTCTCTCCTTTATTCTCTAACTAACCCCTCTTACTCACCCAAAAAGCGGATCTAGGAGATTCGACCTCAGATTGCCTCAAGAGCCACCTGGGAGAAGAAGAAGTGGAGCAAGGAAGTGTTGGGTGAGAAATCTCTTCAAAACCTCATGTTTTTCGAGCTACCTTTGTACTAACATGTGTCTGGGTGTCATGGGAAAATTTGGGAAAAAACAGACACCGGACTCGCAGCCGCGGGGTGGAGATCCGGGGTGCCCTAGGAGGGGACCCCAAACTCGCGGCCGCGAGATGCTCGCATCCGTGAAGTCCTCTGAGGCTCCGAGTCTCGCGGGCGCAAGAGCCTCTCTCGTGGTTGTGACTCACTCTTTGTCTGATGGTTTTTGACTTCGTTTCTCGACGTTTTTTGACAATCGTTTTCGCGACTTATTTTCAACGCTTTTGGGGTTTTCAAGGACTGACTTAAAGATCCGATTTGGAGTTTTGAGAACTGGATTCAATAAGCGTTTAAGGGTGAATAATCTAATAGGTAACTTGGGTTTTGAAACGGTTTTCGGGATTAACTTGGGAATTATGTGATCTATGACTAACTAGCATGTTGATATGATTGAGTGACTAATATCATGACTTGTGTGGACTAATGGCATGTATGAATGACTAACGACATGTTAGGATGTTAAAGTTTTGTGTGGAGTAATGACATAGATGAATGCTTGCATTCATGATCAGCATGTCATGTAGTACCATGCTAGGTTGCATTGACCATTGAGCATTATATTTCTTTATGCGTTTGTAAACAGAACGAACGTTATCTGTGAAGTATCTAGAGTCTTTGCTAGGATCATAGGATGACCCAGTCTCATCGGGTTCGTTCTGAGTTGTTCGAGTCTTAATTTCCACCTTATTACCACTTTACTTATCGGTACGGTCTAATTTATTTTACCTTTCACATTATATTATTCATTTTCTTTTTTAAGTCCACATTCATGATTTGATAAAAAGCGTGCAAACATGGGGTCGGGTACCAATACAGACCTCGCCCCATTTATGAATTGGAATGCATTCGCGAGCGGGCCAGTCTCCGGCCTATCGGAAAGGGGGGCGGTGGTTAGGAAGCGGGATATACCACTTGGTATTCTGTGTTAAGGCCTTCATTATTATTATTGTGCACTTGATATTGGGGCATGCTAGTGTGTTAATATTCCGTCTTGCATCTAGAAGCATGATTATTAGGTATAGCTTATGTGTGTGCTTAGGGCAGCGGAAAGAGGAGGTGTGCGTCATCTGATCCCGCTCACCATTAACATTTTTAGGTATCCATTATGTTATCACTATCGTTGTTGATTCGGCTCTATGACCGCGGGGTCTAACATGTTGGAGAGAGAGAGAGAGAGAGACTCTGACTTCACCAATTTATTAACGGGTTGGTTTTGAATGTTTGATCATGTTTTGACTCGGCTCTGTTGCGACACCCCTTGTATTTAACTTTTACTTTCCCTATTTGCATGACTTTTGGTTTCCACGCTTAGACTTACAAAAGGTACATGGGACTTCCCCGGGGATTCGAACGATCACTTCGAATTTGGGTATGAAATCCCACTTTGAAAACACTAGTTAGAATATCGAACCTTCAACCTGTACTCGGGGTGCAAGATCCCAATTTTAAAACATTAGTTATGGTTTCATTATCCCAGATCATATGGGATATCCAATCTATTCAGGGTTAGTACTTTGCCCTCGAATTCAGTGTTGGGTACTGAGTGCTTTGCGCTTTGGAATGGCATCCAAGCGGCAACTGGACTTTGTGATACAGGGTTAGCCGTATGATGGCCCGATCTTCGACAATCAAGACTCAAAGGCAAGAACGGAAGCAAAGACTCAAGAACAAGAACAAAGACTCGAAAACGCAGCAATAGAAGACTCGACAAAAGTAATGAAAAAGACCGATAGAAGGGTGATTCGAACTAAGGTAGAACGAGATAAAGACCCCAGGCCTCCTAAGAGAGTAGGAACCAAGCATCAACGACTACAAAACCCGCCTCTACAACCTTACACAACCAAGCTGACAACTTGGAGGCACAAGGAGGGGACTTGTGATTACCAGGATCACCAAGCTCTCGCGAGATTGATGAACTCAAAGCAAACCAAGCAAGTTCTATACCAATAGTTGCAATCGATGAGCCACGCTTCGAATCGATTGACTTTCTCTCAATTGTGTTTCACACAAACTGAAATTAATTTTCATAAAAGAGACGTCTACCGTTTACAAGGAGATCAGCCGTCAATATATATAACCTACGGCTGATCTAGATGGAAAATAATTATTAAAAGAATAATTAAAATAACCCCTAAATTACCTAAAATAACTTAAGTAAATAAGGTCTCTAAAAATAGCAACAAAGAAAGTTTCAACAGTGAACAAATTCCCGTCAAAACAGTGACAACTTGCCAAGCTCCACATCAAATCTGGAAAAACCTTCCACAACCAAGTTGTAGATATCTTCGTCCTCGTTCCAACAAGGTATGCCACGATCCAATCCAATTAATATTGAATCCGTACGACTTCTTTTACTGAGACGTCAAAAAGTTGTCAAACGGCTGAACGAATCTAAAAACGAGCGACCCATCAAGCTTGCACCTTTGGACCTTCTCCCATGGTGGAGGCTTCTTCTTCCTCCTGAGGATGACATCATTCTCACGAGCTCGAATCATAAGTCCATCCCCAAGTAGGCGTGGCCACGGGTTACAGGTCAACCCGTGACCCGACGGGTCAACGACCCGGTGGGTCCGGGTCAACGGGTAGGCGGGTGGGGACGGGTAGCGGGTTAGGGTCGGGGGTTTTGTAACCCGGTGACCCGGCGGGTCGACCCGCCAGGTCAACCTGCTTTTTAAAAATATTTGTTTTTGAAAAAATTATTTTTAACAAAATAAATTTATAATTATTATGTAAATTATGTAAATTATTCTTAGAATAACTCACAATAATACAGAAACTAATATGCAATGTGCAATGTGGGACAAATGAACCCCCATCCTTCTCCTTTTATAGACTTAGAAGTCTTCCTTCATACCCCTCATTTCCAATGTGGGACTAAACGAAAGAGACAGCGAGCTGAAGCCCCGTGGTTAAAAAAATATTAAATATTTAAACTAAACGAAAGAGACAGCAAGCCGGGACGGAACTAAACTAGCGCAAAACAAAGGGGAATGCAACACAAGGACTTCCCAGGAGGTCACCCATCCTAATACTACTCCCGCCCAAGCACGCTTAACTTCGGAGTTCTGATGGGATCCGGTGCATTAGTGCTGGTATGGTCGCATCCGTTCACTTATGCCAACATTTCGCTCTTGTCCCTTGACGATACATCCACTTTTCCGTCGAGCCTCCGATTCTCTATTATAATATGTTCGGACGAAGATCTTTTCGATACCTTTGCCCCAGAAGCACGAACAATGGACACCCTCCTCACTACGAAGCCCCGTGGATAAAAAAATATTAAATATTTAAACTAAACGAAAGAGAGAACAAGCCGGGACGGAACTTAACTGGCGCAAAACAAAAGAGGATACAATACGAGGACTTCCCAGGAGGTCACCCATCCTAGTACTACTCTCGCCCAAGCACACTTAAGTTCGGAGTTCTGATGGGATCCGGTGCATTAGTGCTGGTATGGTCGCATCCGTTCACTTATGCCAACATTTCGCTCTTGTCCCTTCACGACACAGCCACTTTTCCATCGAAAATATGGAATTAGAATGAGAAGGCATGGGGCTATATATATGTATCTCACTACATCATTTCTTCCACTTCACTTGTTTCCTACATTTCTTACATTGGAAGTGAAGTTGGAAAGGAAGTTTGAGAAATATATTCTCATATTTTTTCTTCTTATATCACACAATGAAATTATTATGGATGAAATAATTAATATGGAGATATAATAATCTTCCTACATTTTTAACACATTATATCAAAGTGATAAAATGTGTTGTGAAGATAAAATCTTCACATATCATTTATTTATTTATTATAATAGTCATTTTTAAAAAAATGATTTTTTTTTTTAAATAATAGAACTCGCCGGGTCAACAGGTCGACCCGGCGGGTCAAAGGGTCAACGGGTCGACCCGAACCCGTCAACCCGTGAGATTTCCGGGTTAGGGTTCGGTCGGCCAACCCTGAGCCTTGACCTGGTGGGTCGAACCCATTGATACGGCGGGTCCGACCCGTGGCCACGCCTATCCCCAAGTATAGGTGTGTCCGATGGTGTCTTGGATGGTCCCGCATCACTTTGCTTACCCCATCTCTTGGTTGAAGGGGACAATCTCATAATTATTAATTGTCTTAGAGGTTTATGGACCTCCCCTAGGGAAATTGAAATGCTCATCTCCGACATTTCCATCTCCCTATGTTGTTTTCCACTGTTTAGATTCGCCACATCTGATTCGCCACATCTACATGGATGCCATTCGAGTTGTTGACCGTCTTTCGCACCTCGATCACGTCTTCTCCGGTCCTTCTATTCCGTGCGACTTCGAGTTTACAAATCTCCTCCGTTTGGACGCTCCTCCATGTACTCTACCCATTCGATCCCTCGCCCTATTCTCTACGATGTAAACATGACAAAGCTAGGTCCACCCTACCCTTGGCCACCCCTTGCAATGTTTACCATTCTATATAGCAGTTGTCACACCTATAATTATATGGACGATTGACACAATTAGTCTCAACCCTGATTAACTAAATCTTCCGAAATGGTGTTTTTAATTACATCACAAATCCACAATTAAAAATGCATGTTACTTTCGACGTGCAAGCCACCATCACTAATTAGCACTTTTTAAAAATTAATTAACCCATTTTAATCCTACACGTCGGAATTGACGTGATGTATATAGCGAAAGCGCTTCGGAAATTACCCAAAACTAAAATTACTGGTAACCCAAATGATATGATTCCTGACAACGAAACTAACAATCAAAAGGCATTGAAACATAGAATGGAAGCGAGATTAAAAGTAATATTGAGAAGATGAAAAGAAAATGAAACATGAAAACTGTCAATTGTCAATCAATTGACTCAATTCCTCAGCTGGAGAAAGAGATCGCATGAAGTGAAGAAATTGGGAAGAAGGAGAGAGCGCGGGAACATGGAGGAAGAGAGTGAAGTGTTTCTTTCATTGAATGAATTCGGTTACAAGCTCTGTCCAGCTACTTATAGACAATAGAGGAAGAGTTTGGTTGTTACACAAGAAGTGATCATATACAACACACATCTAACGTCCTCTGGTGGAGCTGCAATTGCTGACTGTCGGCTGCTGGTGATGATCACTTGATAGCTGCAATGTGTAGCTCAACACCCCCCCCCCCCCCTCAAACTTGGGGTGGAGACAACACAAGTTTGTCCAACAACTCATTCTGTTGAGAAGAGGGAAGAACCTTAGTTAAGACGTCTACAAGTTGGGAAGTGGTTGGGATATGACACAAATCAATGAGCCCTTCAACCACTTTTTCACGAGTAAAATGACAATCTATCTCGATATGTTTTGTTCTCTCATGGTATACTGGGTTTCGAGCAAGGTGAAGAGCTGATTAATTATCACATTAGAGATTGATGGGCTTGATTAGAGCAACACCTAACTTCTCAAGTGGACGAACAAGCCAGGTGACCTCAGCTGTAGTTTGAGCCATTTCTCGGTAATCATCTTCAATAGAGCTGCAAGAAACCACACCCTGCTTTTTGGACTTCCAGCTGATGGGAGAATAACCTAAGAGAACAACAAAACCAGTGACTGAACGCCTTGTGAAGGAGCAAGAGGCCCAGTCAGAGTCTGTATAAGCAGCAATTCTAGGTGTGTCAAATCCTTTGAGGACAATGCCATGATGCAAGGTGCCAACAAGATATTTGATGGTGTGATGTAGAGCCTCTAGATGAGAAGTCCGTGGAGATTGAAGAAATTGGCTCAAGAACTGTGTAGCAAAGCATAAGTCTGGTCGAATATGAGTTAGAAAGTTCAACCTACCAACCATACGTCTGTAATAGGAAGCATCATGTAGAAGATCACCTTCGAGAGGATCCAACTTGAGATTCAATGGTAAGGGAGTGCAAACTGGTCTAATATCAATCAGTCCTGAATCAAGAATAACCTCTTTACTGAAATTATGCTGAGATAGATGGACACCTTTGGAGCTGTAGGAGACCTCAAGTCCCAAAAAATAATGTAAGATGCCCAGATCATTGAAGCAAAACTGATTGTCCAGGTAAGTCTTTAGGTTAGAAATCTGGATGGGATCAGATTCTGTAACTAACAAGTCATCCACATAGACATCAACAATAGTGAGATGGTCATTCTCCTTATTAGTGAAGAGAAAGTAATCAAGTTTGGATTGCACAAACTGAAGTGCAAGCAAAACATATGTGAGTTTGTAGAACCACTGGCGGTCGGCTTGCTTGTGCCCATACAAGGATTTTCGGAGCTTGCATACAAGGTTGCCAGTAGTAGGGAACCCTTCTGGAGGTTTCATAAAGACTTCTTCATACAAATCTCCGTGTAAGAAGGCATTGTTGACATCCATTTGATGAAGTGACCACTGATTTGCAGCAGCTAAAGCAATGACAGTTCTTATGGTTGTCATTTTGACAACAGGAGAGAATGCCTGGTGGTAATCAAGCCATTCAGTCTTTGTAAAACCTTTAGCAACAAGACGAGCCTTGTGACGCTCAAGGCTTCCATCTGCCTTCAACTTAAGTTTGAAGACCCATTTGCATCCAATGGCCTTTTTTCCTGCAGGAAGAGGAACAAGAATCCAAGTGCAGTTGGCAGTCAAAGCATCTATCTCCTTTTTCATTGCTAAAATCTAATTGGAATCTCGAGCAGCTACTTTATAGATGGTGGGTTCAACATAGGCTGTGATTTTAGAGAAAAGGGAGAAGGACGTTGGGGGCAGAGATGATGCAAAAAGAGCTTGAGGGTAATGAAGAACTGAGGATGTGGAACACACATTGCACACAAAGTTTCTAAAGTGAGCAGGAGGATGGGGATTCCTTGAGGATCTCCTGTGAGGTGGGACAACAGGGGGAGTAACTTGTGGGGATGAAGAGGAATTTTGAGGAGAGGTAATATGATCAAGATCAGGCAAAACTGGGGATGGTGATTCATGAACTGAATCATTAGAGGAGTGAACATACTCATCTGTGCTTGGAGAAACAGATGTAGGGGATGGGATTGTGTTTCATAGAAGACAACATCTCTGGTATGAAAACCACTTGTGAGCTGATGTCAAGCACTGTGTAAGCACACTTGCCATAGGTATATCCCAAGAAAACACATGGTTTAGCCCGGGGTTGGAACTTATCCCTTCCCCTCTTTAAGGTACTCGCAAAGCAGAGGCATCCAAAAACTTTGAGGTGATCATATGATGGTGGTTTATGGTAAAGTAACTCATAAGGGCTTTTATTGGACAAAACTGGCAAAGGGCTCCTGTTAATCAGGTATGTGGCTGTCAAAATGCACTCACCCCAATACTGAATAGGCACCTTAGATTGGAATTTTAAGGCCCTAGCTACCTCCAATAAATGTTTGTGTTTTCTCTCCACAACTTCATTTTGTTGGGGTGATTCAACACAGCTGGTTTGATGGGCTATGCCATGAGAAGCAAAAAAAAATGGATAGGGATTGATCAAGAAATTCAGTGGCATTATTAGATCTCATGGACTTGATGGAAATTTGAAACTGGTTTTGGATTAGTAAAACAAATTTGGACAAAATGGTGAGGGTGTTTGTTTTGGATGTCATAAGATATGTCCAAGTACACTTGGAAAAATCATCCACTAGTGTCAAGAAGTATTTGAAGCCATTGTGAGTACTATGTTTGTATGGTCCCCAAGTATCAAAATATATCAAGTCAAATGGGGCTGCAGACCTAGTAGATCTCAGCAAAAATGGTTGCCTGTGTAACTTGGCTTGAGGACAAATCTGACAAATAGACGGAGGACAAGAAATATGCAATGAATCATCTATGAACTTTATTTGTGAAAAGGGTAAATGCCCCATACGGTAATGTAACAATTCAGCTTTACAATTGGCAGAAAAAGCAATGTCACCAGTGCTCATAGAGTTTGAGGACACAATGTTACACTTGGAAAAATCAAACTGTAATAGAGAGGACAATTCAGGAAAGTTTTGCAGGTCATAGGGTTTGTGTGCAATGTATAGTCCACGATCTTCACTTCCAATTACCAGAGGATTCCTCATCAAAGGGCCCTGGATTATACATCAATTTTGAGTAAAAAGCACATTAGATTGTATGTCATTTGAGAGTTTATGAATTGATAAAAGGTTGAAATGAAAGTCTGGCACATGAAGGACATTTTTTACAGAAATGTGGGGATCAATATTGACTATGCCAACATTAGAAATGTTGGCTTTCATGTTGTTAGGTAGGGTAATGGAAGAAGGTTTGGTAGATGTTTCAAAAAGAGTGGAAAAGGCTAAGGTTAGGGGTCATGTGGTCAATTGCTCCACTGTCCAAGATCCAAGAGGAATTCAACAATGAAGAAAAGAGACAAGACCTCATACCTGCCAACATAGCAGAAGGTTCTTTGATCTCATGGTGTTGAAGAAGAGACAGCAGCTGCTGGTATTGCTCTTGAGTGATGGAAGGTGAGGAAGCAGCAGTGGCAGCAACCTTCTTTGATGGATGATCCGCAGGATATCCATGTAATTTCCAGCATTTGTCAACTACATGTCCCATGGACTTGCAGTGAGTGCGGAAAGGGCGAGAACCAGTAGGGGATTGAGAGGTGCTAATGCCTGAATTCTGAGAATTGGTTGGATAACCATGGATTTTCCAGCATTTATCCATGGTGTGTCCTGCAACTTTGCAGTGATCACAAAAGGAACCTCCTGAATTCTGATAATTGGTTGGATACCCGTGCACCTTCCAACATTTTTCTACAACATGGCCAGAAACCTTGCAACGCTCACAAATAAAGGTTTATTGAAGCCTCCTTTAGATTGAGAAGCAAACGCAGAAGCATCTGTACTAGGAGTACTCTTGTTCAGACCTCTTTGTTGCTCATCCTAGATCAAGAATCGGTATGCATCATGAATGCTGGGAGGAGGTGTCATCATGAGTATGTTTCCCCTCACACTGCTGTAAGACTCGTTAAGCCCCATCAAGAAGAAGATCATCTGCTGATCTTGAATCATTTTCGACATAGCAAGAGTTGATCCGCATTCACATGACTCACATTCAACAAATGTCATGTATTCATCCCAAGATTTCTTAAATTTGGTGAAGTAATCTGGAACACTAAGATTTCCTTGCTCAACAGAGATTATATCTTTCTGAATTTGATACAAACGAGTTCGATTTGCCACTCCAAATCGACTTTCCAGATTTTTCCAAATTTGAGAAGCAGTTCGACAGTAGACTACATATTCAGCTATGTCTTTGTTTACGGAATGTAAAATCCAGGAGAGTACCATGTAATTGCACCTGTCCCAGTGTTGTTGGAGAAGAGGATCGGCGGCCGGACGCTTGCAAGTTCCGGTGACGAATCCAAATTTATTCTTTGCCATTAACGAAACTTCCACAGATCGGCGCCAATGACTGTAATTCCTTCGATCCAGAAGACGAGTTGATAGCACAGAGTTCGGATTGTCTGAATGATGTAGGTAGAGTTGATCCATTGGATCAATCCCTCCGACATTGATGTTCCGGACCTCCGAATCTCCGACGTTGATGTTTCGTATCTCATAATCTTCAACTCGCTCTGATACCATGTCAATTGTCGATCAATTGACTCAATTCCTCAGCTGGAGAAAGAGATCGCATGAAGTGACGAAATTGGGAAAAAGGAGAGAGCGCGGGAACATGGAGGAAGAGAGTGAAGTGTTTCTTTCATTGAATGAATTCGGTTACATGCTCTGTCCGACTACTTATAGACAATAGAGGAAGAGTTTAGTTGTTACACAAGAAGTGATCCTATACAACACACATCTAATGTCCTCTGGTGGAGCTGCAATTGCTGACTGTCAGCTGCTGGTGATGATCACTTGATAGCTGCAATGTGTAGCTCAACAAAAACTGAAGTAGAAAACAAAATGATATTATTGGTGGCAACTCATATTCATCCAAAGTAGGTTAAGTAGCACTACTCGACTCAAATGATGACTCTCCTCCACATACCCATACCCAATTTCTCACCGTGTATATATTATCATTCTCTACGATGTACAGAAGATCAAGCTAGATCCTCTCTAATAAATGCTTTCTAATTACATTCCGTAGCCTTGGCCACCCCTACAATGCTTACCATTCTCTATATATAGTTAAATTGTCACACCTATATGGAATGACACAACCAAACCTGCACTGTCCTCAATCTTGAATGATTTACATTTATCCAGCCGATTGCACAAAACTCAAATTACTCGCAACCTAAATGAATTCGTCCATCCGATTGCCACTCTAGTGACAAATGACCACGCATTCACAAAGTAAATTCATAAAACCGTCGTGCGTTTCTTTAAATGATTACATGATCTAATTAATTCATTAATAGTATTTTTATTTGTTTTTAACATATGCATGTTTTTTGTTTGTTGCAATGGGGATTGTGATCCTTTGGATGGTTCCGAGATCAGCTGGGGACCAATCTCATTGGCGGAGAGCAACACTTACATGACTCCTCCGGTCGGGGCAACTGATCCCCTACCTCACTACCCGACGCAGCTGATAGTTCTTCAAGTACAGGTGGCGGTGGGGCCCGACACCACCACCAGCCTCACGGATGGGCCCAGGATTCCACCTTGTCGAACTGAGGAATGCTGGAGTGAAAGTGGACCCACACCAAAGCCTCTTGCAGTTCTGGGTACCCATTGATGAACTTCTCATCTCCATGCACAAAAGCTTTCAACACCTGCATGCCCAGTCAATTAATTCCTCCATCTATCAATAATATATAGATATATTAGACACTTGATGACACTACAGGAAAATTAGTTTTTTTCGACGCTTTATTTTCGACGCTTTTTAAAACTGTCGAAAATTTTCGACACTATAAGTTGTCAAAAAATTTCGACGATTTTAAGTGTCTATATTGGCATATTCTCGACGCTCTGAAGCGTCGAGAAGGGTTTTAGTAAAAAAATAAAATTGATCCGCTCGCTAGACTTGTTTCTCCCGAGTCTCCCTAAACCCCTTTCAGAACTTCAACCCGCTTGGCCGCTTCAACTTCGCCAGAGCTTCAATTGGGACTCAGAGCGTGTTGTCTCTCCAACTTCGCCATCGCCGCCAGTCTCGCTTCAACTTCACCATCTCGCTTCGTCATCTCCCTTGCTCTTCGCCTTTCTTTCTCCGCCAGTCGAAATCTCCACATCGCCATCTCCGCCAGTCGAAATCTCCCTCGCTTCACCATCTCCCTTGTTTTCGCGGTTTAGGTTGTTAGCGAAGTCGGAAGTTCAAATCAGGTATTCCCGTTCTTCTCTTTCTAGATTTTTGGAATTTTGGTTTAGTTGAAAATGAGATCTGGATCTGATTTTGTAAAGAGCACATTTCTAGGTTTTTTTTTTACAGATTATGTTGAAGTGTTCATGGTCTGAAATACCTATTTTTGATTTGTACTAGAAAAGCGTGTGAATCCGACGGATTGGAGAGAAGAAGTTCGTTTTCTCAGTTGTAGTTTGAGTTAGGTTTCTCCTCTTCTTTTGTCTTTGGATTTTTTGAGTTCGAATCACTTCTGATGTCACATTCTATGAATTTAACCACTTGTTTTCCCGAATCAAGTTGCTACCGAAAGTGCCTTGGAGTTCAGAAGTTCGAATCATCCCATTAAGTTGGAATCAGGTGATAACCTTACTGACGTTTGATCTTCTATTGTGTATTTGAACCTGAATTGCTATCTTATATTGAATCTGAATTCTTCCTGTCATGTTTGACAGTGCACTAGTATCTCAGCAATGTTCTCTTTTGATTGAATACAAGTCACATGAGTTTTGTGGCCTTGGTCTGAGGTCATTGCTTATCATCTTCACTACTTGTTCATGAACACAAAAACTACCAAGCTCCTTTATGTATCTTTTAATGATTTTTTTCTCTATTTTCTTTCTTTATCATTAGATTTGAGCCAATTTTTAGGTTGTAGTTGTAATATACAATGAGAAATAGAGTCGTTTTTTAGGCATACCCTAGGAGTTGGCACTTTTCATTCAGTCAGCTGTTCTCATAAACAATTTGTAAGTAGAAACTAAGAATTGGTTGGTCTAATATATCAAGGGTCCCAAAGAGGAGAAAATATGTTGAAAACGGAAATATTTACAAGATAAAACAAGGTTCCATAGGGATCGACTCTAATCAACGAGGCTCTACCATGTGGGGTGAATGGACAATGTCCAGTGTGGATCCTATCTCTTCAAGCCTAGGCTATCAGAAGTCGGACACACACACTAATGTAGAGTATTGACGCATCCCCTTCGGCTATGCCATCAAGGATGTTGCAATACCATACATTAGTTAGTACCCCTAAAGTTCCCTAGGTGAAAGAAATCATATAAGTTAAAGAACAATATAGGCTTGACAGTTACAAATGGAAGTAGATGCCACCACTTTTGTTGTGCATTCTTGTTCTTCTCTTTCTTCTTCTTTGCAAAAGGATGTCGATCCAATAATGTTTGCAATCTTGTTCTGTCTCTGATTTTCTTATGTGGTTGCCATCCTTCCCATGATTGTCTGTTTCAAGGGCTCCAATCGCTTCTTCAATGGCAGAAGAGAGGAGTTCCACATATCACAACAATTTGATATATGGTCTTAATTAAGCATGCTTTCACAAAATAAATCTACAAGAGAGACTAGTTCATTCATGTTTTAACCAAGATATGTTTTTACACATACCCTTGTGAATTGTCACCGAGGATTATTCACCTCTAGCTCTGATTGATAGTCTCTCTGTTTCGGAAGAGGATGAACAAAAATTCTGCATTTCAAGTAGTTGAGAGCTAGTATCAATAACCCTCCTAAAAGAGTATGGCCTGCAGCTTGCATGAGTGACGACAAGCAATTCTCAGTTAAAGAACTTGGAGGGTCTTGTCTCAACTGAAATTTCCCCTGTGAGCTCTACGATTTCATTTCTTTCTAATAAATTATAACTTTTAAAGTTTATTTCGCTAACCATGATTAGTTAATGTTATGAACTTGTGTAGGAGGAGGGTTCGGGTATTGAAACATTGGCATTAAGAGCACTTGATCAGTCCTTGAACTGGAAGGTAAACGTAAACCATTGAAGACAAGTTATAAATACCTCCAAGTTTAACTGAACAACCTTTTACAAGCTTTGCATGATATAGATTGGTTAAGATCAATCACAAAATTGCCCATTCTGATCAAGGGGGTGCTGACAAGGGGGTGCTGATCAAGGGGGTGCAGAATCATTCAACACATGTTGTGATAATAAGAATCATGGTGATACGGATTTGGCTCTATTTCAATACATTGCCAGGTTGTCCATGCTGTCAAAGGAAGAGTTCCCGTCCTCTTTGACGGAGGAATTCGACGTGGAACGGACATCTTTAAGGCTTTAGCACTTGGTGCACAAGCAATTCTCGTAAGAGTTTTATTACTTGCAAAGAGTTATCATCAATCCGCTGAATAATATATCTGAATTCGATTATCTGGGTTGCAAAATACCATTTTCGTATGTGCATAGGTTGGAAGGCCAGTGATCTTCGGATTGGCAGCCAAGGGAGAAGCCGGAGTTAGACAAGTACTGGAGATGTTGAAGAATGAGCTGGAGATTGCGATGGCTCTTGCAGGATGTCGTACTGTGAAGGATATCAATCGAGACCGGGTGAGAACGCAAGAGGAAAGGTTCCAATCCATGCTTTAACTAAAGCATCAATAAAGGGTATTGACTATTGAGAATGTAGTATGGCTCGAGGAAATATCATCGGATAGAAAAATGACGGATAAAGTTGCTTTAAGATGTTTGACATAATCAGCTAGGCAGCTTTGTTCTATTTGCTTTGCTTAATAGGTGTATTTAGTGTGGTTAATAAAAGAGGGAAATGAGCTGTTGTTTTGGTGAATTGAAACGTACTGGTCTCTCTACACATTTGTAGCAGTAGAAGTACTGTGTTTAAGATCTTGCCTGAAGAGAGACAGGGGAGTACTCCGATAGCATACAGGAAGTACTGTATTTCATTTAACATAAATTAAAGAACTTACAACAATTTGAAGAGCAACTAGTTCAGTTGGGTTTAGATTTGATTTTTGCCTTAATCTAATTCAATGTTCTAAAAGGCGCTAGGCGGCCGCTAGGCGGTGGGTGGCCGCCTAGCGCCTAGTCGGTTAGGCGGGTGCCTAGGCGGCGCCTAGGCGGACTTAGAACAAACTTGATTATTTCCTTATATTTTGACGAATAACACTTGTCAATAATTCATATAATGTAATAATAATCCATAATATCACTCATAAACCAAAATTTGTAGTAGTTAACTAACACTAAAGTAAATAAACGCAAAAGTACATGTCTGACTAACAACTCTAAACCTCCTAAAATCCAAAACTATAAGTTCGACTGAAAAGCAAATGCATCCCGACATGGGGGATAAAAAAACCCTAAGTCAACTAATCATATGCTTAGAAGCGCAAATTGAATAATCGTTGGACTAGGCGGTGCCTAGACGGGCCCAGGCGGCGCCTAGGCGGGACTAGTCGGGCCCAGGCGGCGCCTAGGCGGGACCAGGCGGCGCCTAGGCGGGACTAGGCGGTTCTTGGACGAATTTCCGCCTAGAGGTCCGCCTAGGCTTAAAAATTCCTAGGTCCCGTCCCGCCTAGCGCCTAGGCGGCGCCCAGGCGGCGCCTAGGCGCGATTTTTAGAACACTGATCTAATTAATATACATTTGAGATATACCATGTGGTTGCCTCTTAACATAATCTAATGATTTTTACCTTAAGTTGCACATGCCTAGGTTCTGATATTTTGTTCAGGTTTACCTTATTTTTCTTTCAAGATTCTCATGTTCTCTCTTGCAGGCAGAAGAACCTTTCCATGGAGGAAAGTAGATTAGATGAACAAATAAGGTGAAAAAAATTAGGAGAATGTTACTGCTATTCTTTTGGATTATCTAATTTGAGATATTATTGGTTTTGCTTGTGCAAATTCATGCAAGAAAGAATAGAAGAGTTGAGTAAAGCTAGTTGGAGCTCTCTCTTTGTTTGTTTCCAGATTCAAATCAAGTAATTTCATTTCATTTATTTTTCCTTGTGTGTATGTAAATACAACACTGTTTTATCCAAAATGAGAACTCTGTAAGGCTGATAAAATTCCCACCGTTCCAAGGCAGGAATCAGCTTTCTGTTTCCAAGATGTCATATTTGATTCAGAGAATGAAGTCTCAACAATCTCCGGGGTCTGGAGAGTGAAGATGTAGAGAAGGTTATCGATGTTGATTCAGATGCCTTGATAGTTGATACAAACACAACTGATCAGCAGTTCTAACTGAGAGTTGTAGATTACAGGTGGATCGGGAGACTGGTTACATCGTATGCCTTAGAATTCCGTTCTGTTTCTGGAATATCTATGGCTATGAGGAATAAGCAACTTGGAAGCTCTACCAGAAGGATTTTAGCTTCTTCCTGCCCTCCAAAGCCTCACTACTAATGCCTAATGGTATTGATTTCGTGTCGTCAACATATTGAATGAGCTCTCTCTCATCTCTTTACTGGCTTGGAAAGGATTTCCAAGCGTTCCGAAGAACTAAAGAAGCGATGTAGGAGACTGCTGCTTCTTTTGCCAGGTAGGTCCTTTCAACTTCCGCACTATCTCTCATTGCAAATAATAGAATCTTCGGTCAATTAGTATGTTTCTTCAGTGGCAAACTCCTTGTTTCCATATCTTTGCTAGCTTTATGCAATTCAAACTTTTCAGGTGGAAAATGCACACCTAAATGCAGAACCAACTTGGGAATTATTAAAAGAGCGTCCTCAGCTGCTATCACTCTAGAGGCAACACAGCCTTTTTTTGTGTAGTAGGAGCCTCTCATTCAGGATAAAGGTAGATTATCGGGATGATCTTGATAAAGAGATATACACATATGCAATGAGAGTTAGAGAGTGGTATGGTTGGCATGCATTTTTCAGAGCTTGCGAAGAAGAAGCAGCAGAAGCATGCTGAAACCGAGGAGGAGCTAGAACCGGCCAGCCAGAATAAGGAAAAGAATATGAAGAAGAGCGATGATTGGTGCAATGTCCGAATCTGCGTGTAGTATCCAATACATGAAATTCAGGCAAATTTTGTCTCCCCTGCAACGTGAGTTCCTCATGTGATGTTGATGTTGGGAGGTATGTTGTTGTACTATCCTTTAAGAGCACTGGAGAGTTTATTTTTGAGCAATATTCTAATAACATTGCTCTTTGTTTAAGAGCACTGTAGTTATATGTTTAAGAGCAATGGAGAGTTTATCATCTTTTCGTGCTTGGATTTGTGTTAATATTTTTTTTTGTTTATTAAAGGATTTTAATTAATGTGTATTGAAAGGGGATGAATGTAGAAAAATACGTTTAGTTTTTTTTTTTAAATAAAATGCCAATTTCGGCTTAATATAAGTATATAGAGTATAAATCTAATTTTTATAAATTTTGTGTCAAATACGAGTATTAAACTAATTTTAGTAAAAAAATTATAATCATTTCGTTCAACAAAATATATCACTTATTATTTACATATGTTTTTTTAATGATAATCAAACATGTCAATTTTGTGTGGCGGTGGTGAACCGAGGGTGTCTGGCAGAACCGAGGGTGTTGGTGACGGCGTCGATGTTGGGTGGCGGCGGGCAGTCGGGGAGACTAGTGAAACAGGGGGAGAGGACGACGAGCATCGGAGCAGATCAGTGAAGGTGATGTCGGGTGGAGGCGGCAACAACTATGTCAAGTTGGAGGCCCGTTGAGCAGCGGTGGGGAACCGGGGTCGGAGGTGAGCCGGGGTTGGTGGGGAGGCAGGATCCGAAATCCGGGAGAACGGAAGGGGGATGATGAAATTAGTGGCGGCGACTGCAGGAGACCAAGAGCAAAAGCTCTCTAGGTTTCCCGATCCTAAAGCGCTCTTGGTTGAAGATGGTGGAGATGGAAGTTTGTGTTGGTTGCAGGCGATGGTTCGAGGTCCGGCATGAGGCTTTTGGCCATGGCTGTTGGTAGACCTGGGCAAACGCGGGCGCAGGCCAGGCTTGGGACGGGCTTTAGCCAAAAATTCGTCCCGTTGTTGCGGACGCGGGCCGGGCTAAACCCGCTTAACGGGTTGAAAGTCATGTCCAATCCCGTCCGCAGATGCGGGCGCGGGTAGCCCGCGGGTACCCGCAAACCTAATTAATTTATCTTATTAGAGCTATACTAATTAGGTTTTTATAATATATATATATATATATATATATATATATATATATATATATATATATGCAATATATATATATATATATATATGCAATATATATATAGTTACCGTTTTTATTATATATACACTAATTAGGTTTTTATCACATATCAAAGATACTGTTTATATATATAAATAGTTACTGTTTTTTTTTTTACATATAAAGTTACTGTTTTTTTATTACATGTATTATGTTATATACATACTATTTATTTAGGGTAATTGGGTAAAGTAATAATATATATATACTTTGTATATGTATATTTGTATACATACTGTTTTTTGGTTAACATATAAAGTTACTGTTTTTTTAGGTTTTTATTACATATGTATATATACTTTGTATACATACTGTTTATAATAATAATAATAATAATAATAATAATAATAATAATAATAATAATAATAATAATAATAATAATAATATATTAAAAAAATAGCGGGTACCCGTTACGGGCCTAGCGACCCGAAACGGGTAGATTGGCTTACCCAATCCCGTTCCCGCTGCGGGCGCGGGTCGGGCCTAGCGGCCCGCATGGGCTTTTCCCCCTACCCAAGCCTGTCCAATTTCGCGGGCAGGCGGGCCGGCCCGCGTTTGCCCAGGTCTAGCTGTTGGTGGCGGCGTGGGGCAACTAGGGTTTGGAAGAGAGGGTTTGGAAGGGAGTGTTTGTTTACGAAGAGAATTTCATTTTTCGAAAAATATATCAATTATTATGATAACTTCACTCCCTTGATGAAAATCGGAATAAGTTTCAAAAGCCTTGACAGTCTGTTTCTGTCAAAGGTCTTGAAGCTTTAACAGTGTTGATGAAATACAAAACCTGTTTTGTATGATATTATGTTCGAAATATTATTTTATGTTATTTTATGCTTCCATTATATTATTATATATAACTAACATTTCAGGAAGTATTTTCGAATATTATTTCCTTCCTTATGGTACAATTTGAGAAGATTCAAATCGGAAAGATTATGGCCTTCGAAGTTTCCAAAGATAGAAGATCCAGCTCAAGCCATGATCTAGACTAGCCGTTGGTGAAGATCCTTAGGCGCTGATTTGTCTCAATATAAAGAAAAGGAAGATGAAGACAGAGGACACACACATTGAACACGAGCCTTTCATACACTCCAGCTCTCAAAGAGAAATCTGTCTTCTTCGTGTGCTCTCTGCTAAGTCCTTAAGAGTCTGTTATTTCATTTCAAAGCATTTGAGAGTTACACAGTGAGCTTATATGATATATTCAGTTATAGTGTTATACTCGAGAGTTTGTAACTCGGGAAGTGAACATTAGGCGATTGATTCACTAAGTGTAAGAGGACTGTACTAGATAGCACAGAGAGGTGGGGCTCTTCTAGATTGGTCTAGGACTCCAAGGGAACGTGAGTTGACTAGATTGCAATTGTATAGGAGAGAGGTTTCTTGGGGAGCTACTAGGATCCTAAGTCTTATGAATCAATAAAAGCCGGTTGAATCCTAGGGTTGTGGAAGAACCCTAGGCGCGGAAGTAGGCCAAGTTCGTGCTGAACCTCGTAAATAATTCATCGTGTCCTTTACTTACTGCTTTACCTTATTTCCGCACTTGGTTCGATTGTTTAACTTTGTGATTCAGGTTTTCAGAGAAAAGACTAAATCTAATCTCAAAGGGTTTCGCACGAGTTTCAGAAGTTTTGAGACTATCTGCGAAAAACCGGCATACTCTATTCAACCCCCCTTCTAGAGTATTTCTATATTACTTTGTTTTACATTATCGAACCTTCATATTATTTTTGCAAGGATTTTTATGATTATAAAACTATATAGATTATCTAACTTTTTTTTTATTAATATGTCATGTACTTTGCATTTGAGTGAGAATGAGATGGAGGAGAAAGTTTAGAATGTATGGTTTGAGAGATTGAGGATTGAAGAAGATATATCGGCCAATTTCTAGTAATTTCAATCTTAATCTCTAATTAATATATCAATTCCAAACAAATAATAAAATATTTTATATTTATATAGTCTTTAGCTATTAGAAAAAAATACATAAATAGTAAGTTGCAAATTTTTAGAATGGGGTAATACTTTATATAATATTTAGGGGTTTTTTGGTAACTGACCTTTTGGTGTCCAAAATTTAAGTCATAGGACAAAAGGGTTGAAATATTAGGTGAGTGTCCACAATTGACACTTTTACCCTGTTATAATTCTCTCTCTTTTTTTTGTTTTCATCTGCCCCGAATCGAACGGATCCAGATCCAGTTCCATCCCTGCCGAGCTCTTCAATGCCGCCTCCCTCCAAGCCTCTTCCTCTCCGGCAACAACCTCCATGGCCAGCACCGGCGACGGCGGATTCTTCAGCGAAGACTGTGAAATCGGAGATCGAGAGGCGTTGTTAATTAATTTGATAACCCTAAAATCAAACAGAGGGAGGCGATTACAGAGTGGAGTAGGCGTCCTCCTTCTCGCCGCCGTCGACCGACCACACAACTGCCGCCAGCGTCCTCCTTCTCGCCGCCGCCGACCGACCACTGCAACAGAACTTGAAATTGACCGAGGAAGAGGCGCCGCTGATGCAAATGGCAGCATCACTTCTCGAAAACGATCAAGCCGAGGTATATGTTAACTTCTAGTTCCTTGAATTTGATCTGATGTCTTGCAGATTGAAAGCAATCAAAAACCACAAATTTGAGATTGCAGCAACTTCGCAACAGGACAGGGACTACGGCGGCGGCGGTTACGGACGAGGAGACGGCGATGGCGGTAGCAACTCCTACAGTTGCGGCGAGCCGGGATCCATCTCGGCGGAAGCAACAGCTTGCCTTCTAAGAGGCGTCCCCGTCTGGTCGAGCTCCTTCCTCCTCCTTCCTCCCCAGATTTGGAGCTTTGTTCAAATCAACAGATACGTTTCTTCTCGATTTTCTTTTCCAATTTTCCTCTCGATTTCGCTCCGAATTTTGGATCTATCTGCTGGTTGAATTTCGCTCCGAATTTTGGATATGCTCGGTAATTCACGAAACTCTACTAATGTAGATCTGCTGGTTGAATTGATGTTAAGGAATTGTTGAAGAGGAATTGCCTCCATTTATTTCTCCTGTTGTGAAGATGTTGAAGGCAATGTGTGCAGCTTCTAATCTTGATAAGTTCTCCTGTTGCTAGAATTAGAATTGCAGTAACAATCTCTCATCACAGGTGTGGAAATACTGAGCTCTCCACCTACAGATATGTTGACCACAAGAAGCATGTACGTTGAGTTGCCTATGGTAGGAGTTCCATTGCAGTGTACATGGAAGCCTTGATTCAAGTAGCAGACTTGCATTGTTCCGAAAGGGTATGGGATGGACACGCCTCCGAATTCATCTGGGCAGCTCGGGTCAATCACCTAAGACGGGCTTGCTGACGCAGTGAAAGCTAATGCTGCAAGACACAGCATAGTGTTTTGAAACATGTTGTTCATGTTCATCCCCATAGCAATCTCTGAGATGTAGGAATGTTTGAGATTTTGATGCACAAAACAGCCTATGAGAGCTTCCGAATGAAAGAAACAGGATGATGAGATTGACATTTTGCTTTTGGTCAATGAGAATGACATGTTGATGTTGTGTTCAGAGCAATGGATTTGAATGTTAAAATAAGGTTTTAGTATCAAAGTTTCAAGCCTTTTTAAAAAAAAAATTATTATTCTGAATTTGAAAAGTTCTCCAGGAAATTGAAACTTCAGGAGATAGAGTAACACAACAGTAGGAGAGAGAAATTGCTTGGTAATTCTCCTTTAATATATGAATAGGTAAGAGGGTTATAAACGTTGTAATCAAAATAAACACAGGGCCATAAACACTGTAATCAAAAGAAAAAACAATGTCATATACATTGTCACTACTATGAAAAAAGGGTCATAGACACTGTAATCAAAAGAAAAACATATAGACGTTGTAACCAAAATAAAAATAGGATCATAGACACTATCACCACTATGAAAAAAAGGTCAAAGACACTATAATCAAAGGAAAACCCTATGACAAGGGTGACACAAACCCTATAGGGGCTAATGAGAAGTCAAAATACATGTGGCGACAGTTCTCCTCTAATAAATGAATGGGTAAGGGGATTATAAACGTTGTAATCAAAATAAAAACAGGGTCATAGACATTGTCACCACTATAAAAACGTGGTCATAGACACTGTAATCAAAGGGAAATCATATGATAAGGGATGCACAACCCCTATAGAGGCTAATGAGAAGCCGAAATAAATATGGTGACGGTTCTTCTCTAATATATGAATGAGTAATAGGGTCATAAACGTTGTAAGCAAAATAAAAATAGGATCATAGACACTGTAACCAAAGGAAAACCTTAGGACGAGGGAAGTATAAACCTTATAAGGGCTAATGAGAAACCAAAAATGCATGTGGTGACAGTTCTCCTATAACATATGAATGGTTAAGAGGGTCATAGATGATGTAAGCAAAATAAAAATAGGATCATAGACAATGTAACCACTATAAAAATACAGTCAAATACACGGTAATAAAAAAAAAGCCTATAGACGATGTAACCAAATTAAAAACAGCTTTATGGACATTGTCTCCACTATGAAAAAAGGTTCATAGACACTGTAACCAAAGGAAAACCTTAGGAAAAGGGAAGCATAAACACTATATGGGCTAATGAAAAGACAAAATACATGTGGTGACAGTTCTTCTCTAATTTCTAATTTCTAGTTTTTTAAATTTTTTTAAAGTAGTGTCACCACGATAAAAATAAAATAAAATTGTAACTATTATTGTAGCCACTATAAAAAAATAAAGTCATAGATACTGTCACCACTAGAAACACATGGTCATAGACACTGTAATCAAAGGAAAATCATATCATAAAGGAAGAAAAAATCCTATAGGGACTAATGAGAAGCCAAAATAAATGTGATGACAGTTCTCCTCTAATACATGAATGGGTAAGAGGGTCATATACACTATAATCAAAATAAAAACAGTGTCATAGCCACTGTCACCACTATAAAAACAAAGTTATAGACAGTGTAATCAAAAGCAAAACCCTATAGACGTTGTAACAAAAATAAAAACAACTTTATAGACACTGTCACCACTATGAAAAAAGGTTCATAGACACTGTAATCAAAGGAAAACCCTAGGAAAAGGGAAGCATAAACCCTAAAGGGGCTAATGAGAAGGCGATATACATGTGGTGACAATTCTCCTCTAATATATGAATGGGTAAGATGGACATAGACGTTGTAACCACTGTTAAAACAGGGTCATAGACATTGTAATCACTATAAAAAAAAAGGGGCAGAAACATTGTAACCACTATTAAAATAACGTCATAGACACTTGTAAACAAAAGGAAAACCCTATGATTAAGGAAGCACAAACCCTAAAGGGGCTAATGAGAATCCAAAAGAACATTTGATGTACAATATGGTTTAGGGTTTAGGGTTAAGTCTTTAGGGTTTAGGGCACATACCCTAAACCCTAAATCCTAAACCATAAACCCTAAAATGTTAAGTACAATACGTTGTTAAGAGATGATTGTTGTCACCAAATGGAAAACCCTAGGACAAGGTAAGCACAAACCCTAAAGGGGCTAATGAGAAGCCAAAAGACATTAGGTGGACAGTTCTCCTTCAATATATAAATGGATAAGAGAGTCATAGACACTGTCACCATTATGAAAACAGGATAATAGACATTGTCACCACTATAAAACCCGGGTCATAGACACTGTCACCACTATGAAAAAAGGTAATAAACATTGTGATGCCGTGCAATTATCGATGACTCCTGGTGACATTGAGGACAACATGAAGGTTCCATTCGATGGTCCTGTCACTCGTGCAAGGGCCAAGAAGATTCAAATTGCAACTAAAGCCTTTCTTGTCCGTCACCATGGAACTTTAGAGCAAGGGTTCAGGCCACCCTGGATCACTTGGCTCAAGGTTACACCACAAGCACAAGAAGTGAGCTTGCGTCCACACACGGAGCTCATGAAGACTCGTCAGCATCCCCCATGACTCACCTTACTCGGCATCTCCATGGGTCACTCGAGACCAACATTAGTCGAGTGGGCCAAAGTCCTTGTCGAGTGCATGAGCCGAGTACCCTTGTGCTTGGGCCGGTTATCTAGTTAATTAATTAAATTGTTATTTTATGCAATTTATATTAATAAGGTGGAATTAATTATATCTCTTCTAGATATAATCCTTGGCCACCAAGTTATTAAATTTCTATCTTTATTAGGAAATATTTATCTTAGATTTATTTCATTTATCTTTAGATATAATAAATCTATCCAAACCCCTTTCCTTTGCTAGGAATGATTGGTTAGATCTCCCATAGTTTTTCTATATATTCATGTTATGCACTTTTGAATTAAGGAGATTGAATTAGAATTGAGAAACCCCTTTATGGATTAAAGGGTTCTCGATTATCAATCCCAAAGCTCTTGTGTTCTTGTTACTTTGGCGTCACCGCAACTAGTACTGCTCCCAGCGAGCGCGGACGTCTCCAGGCGTCTTCACTCCCGCGTGTGCGCTCCTGCGCAACCCACTCGCCAGCAAACTCGCTCCAGCGAGTGCTCTCCCTTGCGCGCCCGCTCTCGCTCGCCATCACTCTCGCTTCCAGCGAGAGACGTCTTCGCGCATCCGCACCCGCACACCCTGAGGACCCGCGTCCTGTGTGCCCAGCATCCGCGCATCCAGCCTCGCTTCTCTCTCGTTGTTCTTTGTTGATTTCTGTCGCTATTTGTTAGTTAGAAATTGCTGGAATTTCGCTAAGTATTAAACTGTCGCTATTTCAGAATTCTAATCACTTGTTTAAATTGTTCCCAATCAGGAGATATCAAAGAGCATTGCAAGATCAGGCAAATATACGGCGTGGTTCTTGATCTTGAGCCCACATGCGAAGGATCGGGTATCCCAAACGTATCAAGTGGTATCGGATTTCAGGTTAATGCAAGTTCTTTACTCTCTTGATTTCTTATTTGAGTGATTTGTTTTTCGTGCCTATTTTTTTCACCATAGCCGCTGCATAAAAGTTAAATCTTTATTATTCACCCATAAAAATTGGCACTTTATTTTTGTTATTCTTTGTTTGGATCTTTAATTTCGAAGATATTGAGTTCTTGACTGCAAGTTTTGATCTTTTCTTCCTAGTTGCTACATATCATGCCTATGACTGTGATTCTTGGATTAAAAGCATTATATAAACTTGCACCACTAAAGAACCCTAATTTCTCCAGTTTCTAGCCTATTTCCCTTAGTTTCCTTATTTTTGCTTACTTTTAGATCATCGTAGCTTGTTATTTTTATTTTTTTTTCTCTTGCTCTTATTTTCGGTTACTGCATATATATTACAGCAGCTATTTCATAGCCAAAAAAAAACAGAAGAAGTCGAGAGCATCATTCAAAAAAAAAAATTAAAAAAAAAAAGAAAGAGAAGTTTAGCATACATTACATTGTTGAGTTAGTAACTCTTTCCTTGTTAGTTCTTTTCTTGCTACATGTTAGATGATCTGATCGGTTTTAAGCATTACAAAAGAACCCTACTTTGTGTGATTTTGTGTTGTGTCGACACTGGAGCCTTGGTCACACCCCTCTTTTTCTGAACCGTGTTGCAACCGTCAGATAATAGTTGACGGAGTGTGTGCACTTGATTGCCCTTGTGATTGCTATTGTCGATTTTTACACATTCATATTATTCAAGCATCACATTGTAGATCTTATTCTATACACATTAAGCCGCTTGTTTATACTTGGTATCCTTGCTATCCGACTTTTGGCTGATTTAATTTGCAATTTTGATTTTTACTTGTTGTCTTCAATATTGCAAAATTCTGTGTCCAGGGGAATTGCTTGAATATTGTGCCTTGTTTTCTCGCTCTTTGATTTCTAAAACATGAATCACTCTTAGGAATCACTAGAGCTTGCATTACTTGGTTTTTGGTCTTTCTTTCGGTTACTTGTTGCTCTTCTGATATTGTAGGAACATGGCAGCCGAAAGCACCCCCCTACTACCCCTACCCCTATTTCTGATGAGACCTTGGAGCGTATTATTCAGGCCACTACTAAATCTTCTATGGACGAACATAGAGAACTCCTTGAAGCTGTTGAGGAGCTTTGGAACAAGCGCTTCCACGATCAGTTGGCCCAACAAGCTAGCCTGGTTACTACTCGGGCTATAAGTGGTGTTATGCGACATCTGGAGGAGTTGAAACAACATGAGGCTTCTGGTTCTACACCCCCGGGTGGTATGCCACCTTTTATAGACACTACACCTCCGACAGATCCTCCTCCACCTACAGGTAATAAGCCACCTCCAGATAACACTTCTTATTCTGTTAAACCTCCCCCTTCTGGTCAATTACATTTTAAGCTTAAGTCTGCTACTCCTAACCCTTTCAATGGAGAGAATGACAACGATCATCTAGCGGGCTTCAATGGAAACCAAGATCGCCGTGAGCACACCCCACCACGGCATCAGCAGCAAGGGAGGTCAAATCAGCGTCATCAGCAGCCGCTGCACACCCGTTCTAACTGGGATGACAGCCGCAGCAATAATGATCTGTATGAGACGCCGCATTTGGAGGATGCTTACTATGAGGTAAATCCTAACTTTGATGATTTACCCCCTCCTAATTTTGGTCATCCTAGATTTGATAATGCTCAAGCTATTCAGAGACGTGATGTTAAGCTTAAATTAGAAACCTTTGATGGTAACACTGATCCTGAAGCTTATCTTGTTTGGGAAAATCATACTAACTATCTGCTTGAACATTTACGCTATGAGGAAATGGAGAAGTTGGAAGTTGTTATATTGCATTTAGTAGGTAAAGCTCGCACCTGGTGGTTCCACACTCGTGAGATGCGCCGTCGTCAGGACAAGCAACATGTTGAAACCTGGCCACAACTTCGCTAACTCCTGAAGAAGAGACATGTGCCTGACGAATGCACGGAGTCCATGAGGATGCAGCTCGCATCCTGCCGCCAAGGAACTCGCTCTCCTAATGACTACAGAGATGAGCTTGAACGGTTCTCCCATCAGGCTAATGTTTATCTTACTGAACGTGCTTTGTGTACTCAATTTCTTGCTGGTCTTAATATTTCTATTAAAAGTTCTTTATTTATCCATTCCATTAGAGATATTAACACTTTGTCTCATCAAGCACAACTTCTGTATGAACAACAGCAACAACAGCTACGGCAATAAAGGACTAGATTCGACCAAACCTCTCAAGGTCGCAGGTTTGTTCCCTTTAACCCTTCTAGTCAATCTAAACCTTCTACATCTAACCCTGCCATGCAGCAAAAGGGAGTTTCCAACTCACCTCAACAGGGTTATCAGGTTGAAACTAGGAGAGTTGCTGCACCCTCTACATATCGTAACAAAGATATCCGCTGCTTCACTTGTGGTGGTTCTGGGCATGTCTCTCGCAATTGCCCTCAGAAAAAGAAGGTTCTTCTCAATGATTTGGGAGACCATTACTATGAGGAGGAGATTGTTGAAGACCATGTAATTTCGAGTGAAGTGGAGGAGAACCAGCCGTCTGAGTCTGTTGAGGAGATCGATACTTCAGAGTACGACAACTTGCTTTGCATTATCAATCGGTGGGTCCTACACATTCAGGAATCTCCCATGGCTGATCAAGGGGAGAACATCTTCCACACTAGGTGTGTGGTTCACGAGGCTACCTTAAGCGTCATCATCGACGGTGGGAGTTGCTGCAATCTCATCAGTGAAAAGGTAGTGGATTTCCTCCATTTAACTACTACTCCTAGAGCTACTCACTATGGATTAAATAGCATTACTGATGATGGGTCTGATATAATGGTCACCAAACAATGTTTAGTTTCCCTTTCTATTGGATCATATCATGATAAAATATTATGTGATGTTGCTCGCATGGATTATAGTCATATATTATTAGGTCGTCCTTGGTTATATGATCGTTCTGTTCTTCATGATGGTCGTGCGAATACATATGCCTTCACTTTTGATGGGAGGAGAGTTACTCTTCTACCCCTTTCACCTCAAACTATTCTGAAGGACCAGGTTCGCAAGAAACAACAACAAGACGCTCAAAAGGAGGCCCAAAGGAAGGAGAAGCTCCAAGGGAGCTCGACCCAGCAGGCCGCCCCCGCAACTCAGACAGCCGTGCCCGCGGCCCCACCAGCCGCGCCTGCAGCCCCCTCGGCACCACCTCCTTCCCACATGGCGTCCACTCAGCCCTCTTCTGCATCACTTAAGGGCTCTGTAGAACGTCGATCACTGGTCTCTCAACCTCAGAAAGGGACCATCACATGGAATGCTCATCGACCTCATATTCTCCTAGTAATGAATTAGGTATTACTTAATGTTGAATTGAGTCATATTTCTGCACCTATTGCTACTCTTCTACAGGATTATTTAGATGTGCTTCCAGCTGAACTACCCCAAGGCTTGCCTCCTATTAGAGGTATTGAGCACCAGATTGATTTTGTGCCTGGGGCAGCCTTGCCTAATCGCGCCGCTTATAGAGCTAGTCCTGAGGAGACAAAGGAGCTTCAACGCCAAGTCACAGAATTGATGGATAAGGGCTTTGTGCGAGAAAGCCTATCTCCCTGTGTCGTGCCTGTCATTTTGGTTCCAAAAAAGGATGGCTCATGGCGCATGTGTGTTGATTGTCGCGCAATCAACCAAATAACGGTTAAGTATCGCCACCCTATTCCTCGTTTAGATGATATGCTTGATGAACTTCATGGTGCTTGTATTTTTTCTAAAATTGACCTTAGAAGTGGATATCATAAAATTAGGATGAAACAGGGTGATGAATTTAAAACGGCTTTTAAAACTAAGTATGGCTTATATGAATGGTTAGTAATGCCTTTTGGATTAACAAATGCACCTTCTACTTTTATGAGGCTTATGAACCATGTGCTTAGGAGACACTTAGGAAAATTTGTCGTTGTCTATTTTGACGATATCTTAATCTACAACAAGAATATGCATGATCACTTAAGTCACTTAAAATTGGTTTTTGATTGTCTTAGGAAAGAAAAATTATATGCTAATTTAAAGAAGTGTTCTTTTGCATCCGAGTCTACCATTTATCTTGGTTTTGTAGTGACTGCATCTAGATTGAAGGTGGATGAGGAGAAGATTCGTGCTATTCAGGAGTGGGCTCAGCCGCATACACCCACTCATGTCCGCTCATTCTTGGGCCTTGCTGGTTTCTATCGACGCTTTGTCAAAGATTTCAGACTCATTGCCGCCCCCCTACATGAGCTGACTAAGAAGGATGTGACATTTCGCTGGACAGAATCACATCAAAAGGCTTTCGACGCCCTCAAGGATCGCCTTACCCATGCCCCAGTGCTGCAGTTATATGACTTTGCTCAACCTTTTGAGCTCGAGTGTGATGCTTCTGGCACTGGCATTGGTGGGGTCGTGCTGCAGAACAAGCTTCCCATCGCCTACTTCAGTGAAAAGTTGGGCTCCGCTGAGCTCAACTATTCTACCTACGATAAGGAGCAATTTGCACTGGTTCACTGCTTACAGACTTGGCAACATTATCTCTGGCCTAAGGAGTTTGTGATTCATTCGGATCATGAAGCTCTAAAGTACCTCAAAGGACAAGCAGTGCCCAGCAGGCGACTTGCTCGATGGGTGGAGTTTATAGAGACCTTTTCCTATTTGGTTCACCACAAGAAGGGAAAGTATAATGTGGTGGCTGACGCGCTATCACGCAGGTATGTCCTCCTAAACCATATGGATGCACATGTTTTGGGTTTTGCTTTGATAAAGGAACTGTATGCTTCTGATAGTTTCTTTAAAACTATATATGCTCAATGTGTGTCTAAAGGTGAAGTTGATTCATTTTTTCTTAATAATGGTTATTTGTTTAAGATGGGTAAGCTTTGTATCCCATCTTCTTCTATTAGCCGATTGTTAACTCAAGAAATTCATGAATCTAGAGGACATGGAGGTTTCGAAAAAATCTTGGCAGGACTTAAGTGATAACTCCCTCCCTTGATGAAAATTTAAATAAATATTTCAAGAGCTTTGACAGGATGTTTGTGTCAAAGGCCTTGGCGCATTAACAGTTGATCAAATACAAAACCTATCTTATTTGTTCGTATATTATTTTATCTTATTATATACTTCCATTATATTATATATATATATGTATGCCTAACCATTTCAGGAAGTATATTCGAGATTATATCCTTCCTTAATACATATTGAGGAGATCAGTTCAAAATAGATCATGGCGATTCAAAGTGTCCATAAATAGAAGATTGAAGATCAAACTGATTCGAAGGAGCCGTTGGAAATCCGGTGGTGAAGATCCTCACGCTCCATGCTCTTTTATAAAAGAAAGGAAGGAGAAGACAGAAGATACAGAAGTGCTACACGAGTTTCATTCATTCAAGTGATCTGTCTTCCAAGTGTCTCTCTGTTAAGCGCTCAAGAGTTTGTTGTCTATTTCAAAGCCTTTGAGAGTCACTGTGAGCTTATAGGATATATTCATTTCAAGTGTTACTCGAGAGTTTATAACTCGGGAAGTTACACTAGGCTATTGATTTGTGAGAGTAATAGGATTGTACTAGATAGCTGAGAGAGGTGGGGCTCTTCTAGATTGTTCTAGGACTCCAAGGGAACGTGAGTTGACTAGATTGCAATTGTATAGGAGAGAGGCTTCTCGGAGAGCTATTAGGATCCTAAGCTAAGCAATCAATAAAGCCTTTGAATCCTAGGGTTGTGGAAGAACCCTAGGCGGGGACGTAGGCCAAGTTGTGTTGAACCTCGTAAACAATTACTCGTGTTCTTTACTCTTTTGCTTTACCTTATTTCCGCACTTGGTTTGATTGTTTAACTTTGTGTTTCAGGTTTATCTCAAAGGTTTTGGTACAAGCTCCAAAAGTCTTGAGACTTTCTGCGAAAAACGGGCATACTCTATTCAACCCCCCTTCTAGAGTATTTCTTATTACATTGTTTTTATATTATCGAACCTTCAATTGGTATCAGAGCTTTACTCACTGTTTTTTATCTAACAATCTTGTGAGTTTTCGATCATGTCTGGTGAAGCAAGTGGAGGATTTGCACAGGAAAGGTCCACGAGCAGACCGCCACTCTTTGTAGGAAACAACTTTGTCCATTGGAGATCTTTGATGAAGATGTTCATCATAGACCAAGATCTAGAGCTTTGGAACATTATAGAGAATGGTCCGAAGATTCCAGAGAAGGATGGACCAAATGACACCAAAGTTGCAAAGAAGGAGTCTGAATACAACCAAGCAGATCTTGAAACCATCTCCAAGAACTACAGGGCTATTAACTTACTTTATTGTGGTCTTAGCACTGATGAGTTTAACCGTATCTCTTCTTGTAGGTCAGCTAAAGAGATTTGGGACAAGTTGGTCGTCACCTATGAAGGAAGGAGCCAAGTAAAAGACACCAAGATCAGCATCTTCCTTCGAAAGTACGAGCTCTTTAAGATGAAGTATGATGAGTCAATCACCAACAACCTTGACTCTCTCGGCAAGAGCTTTACCAACGTTGAGAAAGTAAGGAAGATACTGAGGTGCCTTCCAAAGGAGAAATGGGGTCCAAAAGTAACAGTTATAGAGGAAGCCCAGGACCTCACCACTCTACCCCTTGATGACCTTCTTGGAAAGTTGATCACGCATGAGATGATCCTTAATGAAGACGATGGAGAACTTCCAACCAATACTAAGAACTTGGCACTCAAGTCTAAGAAGGATGAGCCCAAGAATGGATCTGATTCCGAAGATGAAGATGACGATGAGGATGATCCTTTTGCTCTTATCACAAGAGGCCTTGCTAGAATTCTCAAAATGAAGAAGCAATTCAACAACAAGGATAGATCAGAGTCTTTAAAATTTCGAGGTAAGCCTCAATACAACAAGTATGAAAAGAAGACTAAACCGTTGTCTTGTTTTGAATGTGGTGAAACAAATCATCTTGTGAAGGACTGCCCTCAAAAGACAAAGAGCCAGCCCAAGAAAGGTGACAAATGGAAAAAGAAAGCCATGGTGGCTACTTGGAGTGATTCCGACTCTGACTCCGACGATGAGAAGGCCAACATTTGTCTTATGGCTTCTGGAGATGAATCCCACGATGAAAAGCTTGAAGCTACTGTAAGAGAACTTATGGAAAGTCCAAAAGAGGTATTATCGGAATTCCTTTCCAATATGATTGCCAATGAAGAAAAGCTTATTGCCCAAACTAACATTCTTATTAAGAGAACTGTGGACCAGGAAAGAACTATTGAGGATCTGTCTATGAGGGTCAAAGGTCTTGAAGCTTCTTATTCAGGTCTGGACATTAAAGTCAAGACGCTTGATTCGGAGAAATCTGAACTCAAGCAAGATCTCTCCTCTCTAAGAAATGAGCATCATGACTTAGAGAACGAGAAGATCTCCCTGAATAATAAGATTCTAGACCAACAGACAGCCCTCATAAGTTTTACCAAATCCAAAGGCACTCTCGATAAGATGTTGGGTGAGCAACAAAGCTCTCTAAACAAAAGTGATATTGGTTACAATCCAAAGTTTTTAAAGAAGCAACACATTACCACTTTTGTAAAGGCAAAAGGAAGCAGAACCTCTCCTATATGTCACCATTGTGCTAGAAAGGGACATGTAAAAGAGACCTGCCCTTATAGAAGAAAGGATCCATATATTATTCGCAATACATTTCCTGTTCATTTGAGAAAAGAACGGATAACACAAGTTTGGGTCCCAAAAGGCACTATTTTACCAAATATGGTTTATCCCAACAATAGATCCAAATTTGCTTATTGGTCTAGCCACAAAGGTTGATGTTTGTCTTGCAGGAAATCACCAAGGTGAAAGAACACAAATGGATTATTGATAGTGGATGCTCAAGGCATATGAGTGGGAAGAGTTCTCTCTTTCATGATCTAAAAGAGCAATCCACGGGAACAATCACTCTTGGTGACAAAGGGAAATGCGACATTGTTGGTATTGGTAGCGTTGGAAGTGATTCCAGCCATAGTATTAAAAATGTCTATCATGTTAATGGTTTAAAGTATAATCTGCTTAGCGTTTCTCAATTATGTGATAGTGGTAACAATGTCAGATTTAACAAGAAAAGATGTATAGTGTGCAGAGAAGATACAGGTGAAGTTATTCTGACTGCATATCGTTACAACAATATATACGCCGTAAATGCTGATCAAGTGGCACAAGGAAGCTTAACCTGTCTAAAGGCTTTGACGGATGATCTAAAGCTTTGGCACAGGAGACTCGGACATGTGAGTCCACATACGCTACAGAAGCTTGTGTCCAAAGGGCTTGTAAGAGGGCTACCTGAGATGGACTTCAAAGGTATTGACATGTGCAATGCATGCACACGAGGTAAACAAACACGTAGCTCCTTCAAACCCAAAAAGATATAGATCTTAACATCCATGAAGAGAACGAGGAAGGTGATGTTGCTGCTACCAAGAACACAGAGAAGAGGAACATGCAGGAACCGATTATTAACAGTGAAGAATTGGCCCAAGGTGTTGAAGATTCGTCCAAAGCCCTTGGTGTCCAATCCAACAGTGTTGAGACTTCAGAAACTGCTGTAATTGAACCTAACAGGACCACGGAGTCAGATGTACTACAAGTCAATCCTACAAGTGTGACGAATCAAGGAGCTGAGACTAGCAAAAGGAAATTCAAATACTCCTCATCACACTCATTAAAGGATATCATTTCCGACTCTACTTCTAGTGTTCAAACTCGTTCTAAACTTAAAGATCTTTGTGCTTTTCACGCGTTTGTTTCTCTTATTGAGTTAAAGAAGGTAGATGAGGCACTTCAGGAGCCAGACTGGATCATTGCTATGCAAAGTGAGCTTAACGAATTTGAAAGGAACAAAATCTGGACCTTGAAGCCTAGGCCAAAGCATCAATCAGTCATTGGCACTCGATGGGTATTTCGAAACAAGCTAGATGAGAATGGTAAGGTTGTGAGGAACAAGGCAAGGCTTGTTGCTCAAGGCTACAATCAAGAGGAAGGTATTGACTACGAGAAGACCTTTGCTCCCGTAGCCATGCTTAAAGCCATTCGCATTTTATTAGCATTTGCATCTTTCATGAGCATAAAGTTATATCAAATGGATGTCAAGTGTGCTTTTCTTAATGGTTTCTTAGAGGAAGAAGTATATGTGGCTCAACCCCCAGGTTTTGAAAGCTCAGAATTTCCCAATCATGTTTATAAACTTGACAAAGCGCTTTATGGTTTGAAACAAGCCCCAAGAGCTTGGTATGAGCGCTTGTCCAAATATCTTTTAGAAAATGATTTTAAAAGGGGGTTGATCGACAAGACTCTTTTTATCAAGACCAACGGAAAGGACATTTTGGTTATTCAAATTTATGTTGATGATATATTATTTGGTGCTACTAACACATCTTTGTGCAAGGAATTTTCTGACAGCATGTGCAGTGAATTTGAGATGAGCTTGATGGGTGAACTCAACTTCTTTTTGGGGTTACAAGTACATCAATCCAAGAAAGGAATATCCGTCAACCAAAGCAAGTACATTAAGGATCTCTTGAAGAAGTTCAAGATTGATCAATCCAAGGCAGCCAAGACTCCCATGAGCTCAACATTATCTCTAGATCAAGACAAGACTGGAATTAGTGTCAATCAAAAGGAGTATCGAGGAATGATTGGATCTTTATTATATCTCACGGCTAGTAGACCTAACATCATGTTTAGTGTTTGCATGTGTGCTAGGTTTCAAGCTGATCCTAAAGAATCTCACCTGGTGGCTGTGAAGAGGATCTTTCGATATCTCAATGGCACTAAGGAACTTGGACTATGGTACCCAAAGCAAAAAGATTTCACTTTAATTGGATATTCTGATGCAGATTTTGCAGGCTACAAGGTGGATAGGAAGAGCACATCAGGATGTTGCCAATTCTTAGGAGCATCTTTGATCAGTTGGCACTCAAAGAAGCAAAATTCAGTTGCTCTATCCACTGCAGAAGCCGAATACATTGCAGCTGGAGCCTGTTGCTCCCAAATCCTTTGGATAGCCCAACAAATGCGAGATCTTGGCATCAACCTCAAAGGTATTCCAATTAAGTGTGACAATACAAGTGCCATCTCCATCACTAAGAATCCTGTTCAGCATTCAAGGACCAAACATATTGATGTAAGACATCATTTCATTAGAGATCATGTTGAAAAAGGTGATGTGTCCATATCTTTTATTTCTATTGATTATCAATGGGCTGACATTTTTACTAAGCCTTTGGCAGAGGACAGGTTCACCTTCATTAGACGAGAGATTGGGATGCTTAACAAGGATGCACTTTCGTAGGGGGAGCTTTCCCTTTACGAAAGATAAATTCTACTTAGTGTCAAGACCCTTGAGAACCATGTCAAGGTGTGTGAACTAAATGGTGGAGTACATATATCGGATCATATATTTTTGGTTAATATCTTTTTAGATATTTAATCAATTATATATGTTTTAATCGGATTTCAAAAATTGCCTATTTCTGTGATTTCCTTAACCGTTAAGATATTTTATTTTTGGAACTAAATCGGTTTGTGTTTAGTCCGATTTTAATGGATATTTGAATTTGAATTTGAATTTGAAAACCCTTTAAATTGGCAATGTAATGATTTCTTTCCTTGGAACCCTAAACCCGTCCCATCACTCCCTCTACTTAAACCCAATATTGTACCCGATTACAACCCACACTCAGACTTTATCCAAACCCTCTCCACTTCTCCATCTTCAACCTCTCAATCGCCTCTCAAGAAACCCTAACCAACTTTCTCCATGGCACCCAAAACCAAGAAAGTTGTCACACCCAAAAGACTTGGCGCCACCCCCAAGGGACGTCAGACCACTGCCACCTCTCCCACACCTGAACCCGCTCCTCAAGCTATTATCCCAACCGTTGTCCAGAGCACCATTGCTGAGAGCTCGGCCCTTGTTCCCAAAGGCTCTCAAAAGCGCTCTGCGAAGAAGCCGATCAGTGCTAAACAGAAAGGGAAGAGGAAGATCTTGGCTGAGGAACCAGACGAGGATGAGGAGGAAGATGATCTAGACGCCCTACTGGAAAGAGATGCTGCCAAGGAAGCCGATGAGGAGGCCTTAAGGAAGAAAAAGGTCGATGAGGAGGCCGAACTTGCTAAGAAACTGGCCGAGGAAGAAGCTGAGCGGATTCGGAAGGAAGCCGAAGCCGAGGAGGTTCCATCTAAGGAGGAGCCTGAAGAAGAAGAAGAAGAAGAAGAGCAAGAGGGATCTGGAGAGGACGAGGAACCTGAAGGAGATGAAGCGGGGTCCGGTGAGGACTCGGGGTCTGAGGAAGAGGAGGAAGAATCTCCCTCTCCTTCTCCTCCTCCTCCCCCGTCTCCGAAGAAGCGGAAAGCCCCTGCTGCTGTCAAGCCTCCATCCCCCAAGCGCACTAGGAAGGGCACTGTCAAGAGTCTTGTAGCGCTTGTCAAGAGAGCTGCTCCAACAGTTGCACGCAGAAAGAACGCAGACCCCCCGGCCTATATCCAGGTAAATCAATCCTTGCCCTCTTCTTGGTTTCAAGATGCTGAGACTGCTGGTAAGTGGGTAGACGAGTTTCGAACTCGTAAGATTAGTTGTTCTGATTTTTTAGATGTTGAGTTCTTTGAAGCTTTGAAGTTACCTTGCATTGAGCTCCTCAAAAAATCCCCAGCCTGGACCCTTCTTAACCTTGAGATTGTCTACTACCCCCAGCTTACCCGACTCTTCTACATTAACCTAAAAGCCAAGAACGACACTGATGGTTGGTCTTTGGAGTCCGTCGTCAAAGGGGTTAGAATCTCTCTCAACTCCAATGATTTTGCAGATTCCCTAGGCTTATCTACACTAGTTCTACCCGCTGAAATCCACCCCTCAAAAGAAAATTGCATCATCCTAGCTCGAGCCAAATATCTCCTACCCGAAGCATCCAACAGCACCTCAAAGCAACTCACTCACTCATCCCTAACCCTTCAGGCAAAAATTATCTTTAACATCATTGTTAGATGCCTCCTACCGACAATGCCATGGTCCTGCTCTACCGCATTCTAAATGGCCTTGATCTTGATCTGGCCAACACTATCCTTGGAACCATGGCTCATGCCAGAAAAGGCTCTCCCCTCCCTTTGCTACCCTTTTGACCCCTATCTTCAAAGCTTCTGGAATTGATGTCAAAAATGAAGAACAGCTGCGTCATACGGGTAAGTTCGACTCTAAAGGCCTTGAAAAGATTGGCATCACTCGGTCTCCCCAAGGGATCTTGAGTCTTGTCACTCCTTCAAAAGCCTTTCCCACTGCTCCAGCTTTCGATGAACGCATGGACAACCTAGAGTTGGGCTTGGAGGAGGTTCGCTTGGATATTAAGGAGCTGTAGAAGGAGATCATGACAGAGATGAGCGGGATTTCAAAGATGCTGGAAGGACTGTGGACGAGGCTCACTAATGATGCTCCGGATGACTAAGCCTAAACCTTAACCCACCCTATCCCACCCCTGAAACTTGTTACTTTGCTGGTTTGTTGGAAACGTTTTCAAAACTTTTGGTGACTTTTTGGTGACCGTTTTTCCTCCGCCCTTTGTTGAAAGACAAAAAGGGGGAGATGATCGTTAGACTTTGAAAACCTCTGCTCAAAGGTCTTGGAAGACCTTGGTTTTTTATTTATGGTTTTCGGTTGGATAGTGTTTTCATGCTTTAAAATTTTTTGATCCAACATTTGTCTAACCCTTGCAGGTACTTAGTCTGATTTCTATTTTCTTATCTATGTTTGACTAAGTTGCAGGGATGCACAGGTTTTGTCTTTCATCAAGGGGGAGATTGATAACTCCCTCCCTTGATGAAAATTGGAATAAATGTTTCAAGAGCTTTGACAGGATGTTTGTGTCAAAGGCCTTGGCGCATTAACAGTTGATGAAATACAAAACCTATCTTATTTGTTCGTATATTATTTTATCTTATTATATACTTCCATTATATTATATATATATATATATATATATATATATATATATATATATATATATATATGTATGCCTAACCATTTCAGGAAGTATATTCGAGATTATATCCTTCCTTAATACATATTGAGGAGATCAGTTCAAAATAGATCATGGCGATTCAAAGTGTCCATAAATAGAAGATTGAAGATCAAACTTATTCGAAGGAGCCGTTGGAGATCTGGTGGTGAAGATCCTCACGCTCCATGCTCTTTTATAAAGGAAAGGAAGGAGAAGACAGAAGATACAGAAGTGCTACACGAGTTTCATTCATTCAAGTGATCTGTCTTCCAAGTGTCTCTCTGTTAAGCGCTCAAGAGTTTGTTCTCTATTTCAAAGCCTTTGAGAGTCACTGTGAGCTTATAGGATATATTCATTTCAAGTGTTACTCGAGAGTTTATAACTCGGGAAGTTACACTAGGCTATTGATTTGTGAGAGTAAGAGGATTGTACTAGATAGTTGAGAGAGGTGGGCTCTTCTAGATTGGTCTAGGACTCCAAGGGAACGTGAGTTGACTAGATTGCAATTGTATAGGAGAGAGGCTTCTCGGAGAGCTATTAGGATCCTAAGCTAAGCAATCAATAAAGCCTTTGAATCCTAGGGTTGTGGAAGAACCCTGGGTGGGGACGTAGGCCAAGTTGTGCTGAACCTCGTAAACAATTACTCGTGTTCTTTACTCTTTTGCTTTACCTTTTTTCCGCACTTGGTTCGATTGTTTAACTTTGTGTTTCAGGTTTATCTCAAAGGTTTTGGTACAAGCTCCAAAAGTCTTGAGACTTTCTGCGAAAAACGGGCATACTCTATTCAACCCCCCTTCTAGAGTATTTCTTATTACATTGTTTTTATATTATCGAACCTTCATTAAGGAACATTACTTTTGGCCTAAAATGTCTAATTATGTGCTGAGATTTGTCAAAAGTTGTGTTACATGTGCTAAGGCCAAATCGAAATCTAATGCTAATGGTCTATATCAACCTTTGCCTATTCCTAATGCACCCTGGGAAGATGTTTCTATGGATTTTATTGTAGGATTGCCTAGAACTTCTAAGGGTCATGATTCCATCTTTGTTGTTGTAGACAGATTTTCCAAAATGGCTCATTTTATTCCATGTCACAAAACTGATGATGTTATTCATGTTGCTAATTTGTTCTTCAAAGATGTTGTTCGCTTACATGGATTACCATTATCTATAGTTTCTAACCGTGATCCTAAATTCTTAAGCTCTTTTTGGAAAACTCTATGGTCTAAATTGGGTACAAAATTGCTATTTTCTACTTCTTGTCACCCACAAACTGATGGTCAAACTGAGGTCACAAATAGAACTCTTGGGGCTCTCCTTAGATTCATGTTGTGAACTAACCTCCGGAGGTGGGAAGAATGCCTACCATTTGTAGAATTTGCATATAAAAGGTCTAGGCACTCTACAACAAAGCTAACCCCTTCGAAGTGGTTTATGGCCGAAATCCACTCACTCCTGTGGACATGATGCCTCGGCCATATAAGGAAAAGGAGAGCGTGGATGCAACTAAGCAAGTGGACTTCATCAAGTGCTTGCATGAGCATACCAAGGCGCAATTGGAGAGAAAGACTGCGCAATACAAGGCCGCGAAGGACAAGCATCGCAAGGATGTGCAGTTCAACGTTGGTGATCTGGTCTGGCTGCATCTCAGGAAGGAAAGGTTTCCGAAACAACGGACATCTAAGCTATACCCCGGGGGAGATGGACCATTCAGAGTGATTCAGAAGATGGGTCCTAATGCTTAGACGCTGGATCTCCCTGCCGATAAGTACAACGTCCATTCTACATTCAACATCGCCGACCTATCCTTGTTCGTGCCTGACGATGACTCTGACGATTTGAGGACAAATCGAAGTCAAGTGGAGGAGAATGATGTCGTGCAATAATCGATGACTCCTGGTGACATTGAGGACAACATGAAGGTTCCATTCGATGGTCCTGTCACTCGTGCAAGGGCCAAGAAGATTCAAATTGCAACTAAAGCCTTTCTTGTCCGTCACCATGGAAATTTAGAGCAAGGGTTCAGGCCACCCTGAAACACTTGACTCAAGGTTACACCACCAGCACAGGAAGTGAGCTTGCGTCCACACACGGAGCTCATGAAGACTCATCAGCATCCCCTATGACTCACCTTACTCGACATCTCCATGGGTCACTCGAGACCAACATTAGTCGAGTGGGCCAAAGGCCTTGTCGAGTGCATGGGCCGAGTACCCTTGTGCTTGGGCCGGTTATCTAGTTAATTAATTAAGTTGTTATTTTATGCAATTTAGATTAATAAGGTGGAATTAATTATATCTCTTCTAGATATAATCCTTGGCCACCAAGTTATTAAATTTCTATCTTTATTAGGAAATATTTATCTTAGATTTATTTCATTTATCTTTAGATATAATAAATCTATCCAAACCCATTTCCTTTGCAAGGAAGGATTGGTTAGATCTCCCATAGTTTTTCTATATATTCATGTTATGCACTTTTGAATTAAGGAGATTGAATTAGAATTGAGAAACCCCTTTATGGATTAAAGGGTTCTCGATTATCAATCACAAAGCTCTTGTGTTCTTGTTACTTTCGGCAATCACAACCATCACCCTCATCTTGTTCATCGACATCGAGGAAACCCTAAACCAAACACAACCCTAAAACAGAATCTGTCGCTAGAAGAGAGAAGGCTGCACTTGGCGTCACCCGCAACCAGTACCACTCCCAGCGAGCGCGGACGTCTCCAGGCGTCTTCGCTCCCGCGCGCGCGCTCCTGCGCAACCCACTCGCCAGCAAACTCGCTCCAGCGAGCGCTCTCCCTTGCGCGCCCGCTCTCGCTCGCCATCACTCTCGCTTCCAACGAGATACATCTTCGCGCATCCGCACCCGCACACCCTAAGGACCCGCGTCCTGTGTGACCAGCATCCGCGCATCCAGCCTCGCTTCTCTCTCGCTATTCTTTGTTGATTTCTGTCGCTATTTGTTAGTTAGAAATTGCTGGAATTTCGCTAAGTATTAAATTGTCACTATTTCAGAATTCTAATGACTTGTTTAAATTGTTCCCAACCAGGAGATATCAAAGAGCATCGCAAGATCAGACAAATATACGGCGTGGTTCTTAATCTTGAGCCCACAGGCGAAGGATCGGGTATCCCAAACGTATCACACTGTAATCAAAGGAAACTCTATAGATGTTGTAGCCAAAATAAAAATAGGGTTATAGACATTGTCACCACTATGAAAAATGGGTCAAAGACACTGTAATCAAATGAAAACCCTACGACAAGGGAGGCACAAACCCTATAGGGGCTAATGAGAAGCCAAAATGCATGTGGCGACAGTTTTCCTCTAATACATGAATGGGTAAGAGTGTCATAGACACTGTAATCAAAATAAAAAGTGTCACAGCCACTGTCACCACTATAAAAATAAAGTCATAGACACTGTAATCAAAAGAAAATACTCTATAGACGCTTTAACCAAAATAATAACAACTTTATAGACACTGTCACCACTATGAAAAAAGGTTCATAGACACTGTAATCAAAGAAAAACCCTTAGAAAAGGAAAGCACAAACCATATAGGGGCTAATGAGAAGCCAATATTCATGTGGTGACAGTTTTCCTCTAATATATGAATGGGTAAGACACTCATAGACGCTGTAATCAAAATCAAAACAGATTCGTAGACACTGTAACCAAAGAAAAACCCTAGGAAGAGGGAGCACAAACCCTATAGAGGCTAATAAGAAGCCAAAATATAAGTGGTGACAGTTCTCCTCTAATATATGAATGGTTAAGAGCCTTAGAGGGTCATAGACGATGTACCAAAATAAAATCAAGGTCATAGACACTGTCACCACTATGAAAAAGGGTCATAGACACTGTAATCAAAGGAAAACCTTAGGAAATAGGAAGCACAAACCCTATAGGGGCTAATGAGAAGTCAAAATACATGTGATAATAGTTCTTCTCTAATGTCTAATTTATAGTTTTCTAGATTTTTTTAAAATAGTGTCACCACAATTAAAAAAAAATAAAAATGTAACTACTTTTGTCACCATAATAAAAATAAAGTCATAAACACTTTAACAAAAAAGAAATCATATGATAAGGGAAGCACAACCCCTATAGGGCCTAATGAGAAGCCAAAATAAATGTGGTGACAATTCTCCTCTAATATATGAATGGGTAAGAGGGTCGTAGACACTGTAATCAAAATAAAAATAGTGTCATAGCCAATGTCACCACTATAAAAACAAAGCCATATACACTGTAATCAAAAGAAAACCCTATAGATGTTGTTGCAGGAGGATGGTCAAGTATGAAATAAATATAAAGTATAGATCAGACTGACTTCCCTGTCTCAGCAAATAAATACAAGACTTCCTCCCGTTGTAGTAGAAGGTTGTCAGGATCGAATCCACGAGGAAGCACGTCAGCAGTTCTTAGGTAGCTGTAAATCTCACAAACAAAGCATCAGAAAAGACAGAAACACAGAAACAAAGAAAGAAAGACATAAATAAACAGAAAAGAACAAATAAAAGCAATGAACAAAACGAAGACAGAAAAGACAAAGCAAAGCAGAAAATAAAACAAAGCAACAGGCGTACTCGATCTCGACTAAGCCTACTCGAGATCGACAACAGCAAGTCAAAAATCGAAAACATAAACTGGAAATCGACAATAGAAGAAAACTTCAACTCGACCTAGACAAGACCCTACTCGATCTGGACAAGGATCCTACTCGAGATCGATGAGGCTCTCCTCTGTATCGACTGGAAAACTCAGAAAACTTAAATTGCAAATTTCGAACCAAAAACTCAGAATTCAGACGAAATAAATTCAATTTATAAAAGACTTCCAAAGCCAGGGTATCAACACCACAACGATAACCATGCAAAGTAAGACATAAAGGCATAAAAGATCATGCTTTCCATCAAAATAAATTTCGTTATTAACAAATAGGCATAGAGACGCTTTCGCATAAACCCTAATCGTTACTAACCCTTTCACATAATTAACCCAAGTTGCATTAAGATCACTTTCGCTTCAATAACACAAACAAGGATCACCTTCAACTCTCGCAAAAGAATCATTCTCATAGGGATAGAAGACGAATTGCATAAAAAGATCTGACCTTTACCGCATCTCCTCACATGGCCAACGTCGGGCTCACCCCAGCCCTAGAAGTGGGTGGACTACTCACGCCTCATCGCAATCGCAGACATTGATGTATAAAAAGAAACTTGCATTAAACTAAATTCAAATCCTTTACAATCCCGGCAATCAACTTTCGCTGAACGCCAAAACCATAAAAACCTTAGAACTCCTAAACTGTATCTGTGGAACTACTTCTCTCTGACTGAAATTGAATTTGTGATAAGATGCCTAATGCTCAGCCCCTAGGGCTTTATTTATAGTCTTCTATTCCTTGCTAATCAATGATAGAATCTTCTATCTATATCTACTTAAAGCTTAAAGATAAATAAAATGCTTATGGGAAATAAATCTTTAAAGGAAAACTATATCTCAACTAGGTAATATGTCTTCATGTTGATAGATCTTCCTTCCATAGATAGATGATGATAGATTTCGGCCAACTCGACTTCCTTCGTGCCCATGTAACTCAAAGTCGAGTAGGATTCGTCGAACCGAGTAGCGCGTCTCTGGAGGTCTACTCGATCTCGACAAAGGTCTAGTCGATCTCGAGTAGGATTGTGATCGACTGGCTCGGCTCGTCGTCTCGGCTAGCTGGTCCTCGACAGACTCGGATTTGGGCTCCTGGGTGTCATCGATCTCGACTAAATCTCCTCGAGATCGACTAGGGGTGTGGTCGAAGATGACTCTCTGGTGATGTCGAGGACTCCTCCTCGGCATGGACTCGGACTGGAGCAGGGTGGCTCCTCGATCTCGACAAGGTCTCATCGAGATCGAGTAGAGATGTGCTCGGCGTCTTTGTCCTCGGCTTCTCGATCAGCTCCTCTTCTCGTCGACTCTGGGTGTGGCGCTGAGGTGTCGTCGATCTCGACTAGGTCTTGTCGAGATCGAGTTGTCTTCCGGAGTCAGGTTTTCTCGGACTAGGTTTCCTCGATCAGGCTTTGTCGACCAAGTCTACTCGGGTTCTCTACTCGAGATCGAGTAAGGTGTACTCGACATAGAGTAGCTCTGGCTTCAGCTCGGTTTGTCCTGGTTCTGTACTCTCTGAATTTGGACTTCTGTAGTTGTTTTCTGAGCTTTTCTGACCTTCCTTAGAATTGCTGTAAAACGTCTCGAATTCTGCGAATTTAAACAGAAACTGGTGTAGATTACATAAGTTGGCAAATAAACATAAACTACACAGATTCTACACTATCTTAGCCCAAATTTATGCAGAAATCGATATAAACTTAAGTGTAAAACATGGCAGATTAGGCTCACAACAAACACCCCATACTTGAGCTTGCATGTCCTCAAGCAATACTTTTATTTGTCATTCAGGGGAAGAATTCAAAACTCTCAACAGATTAGATTCATTCTCATATAACCCTGCAGTCAATTACCATCCTCGAAAAGGTACTAGTGTCACAGATCCATGCATGTGCAAATATATAAAAGCAACATCTACTCACAAAAGGAGGGTTATACCAAAAACAATTCATGTGACAAAGCATCGATAATCAAGAGGATTTTAATTTAAGCTCAAATAAGGAGTAGATCGGTAAAAGGCTAAAAGGTGGGCAATTTTTTGGGCAATGTGGTGCTAATGATCCGGGGAAATGGAGTATTTCCAAACTGAATTTCATACCATATTCCTTTTCATAAGTTTCATCACCTTTCATAATGCTTTTATTCATAATAATGCTTTTACCTCTCTGACCTTAGCACTGCCTTCTCGCGAGTCGCAAACATGGGTGTCATGAATGGCCCCGGATACTTAGTGCTTTGGACTCCTCACAATGTGTCCCATCTCTCCAAACTATTATCTCAGAGAGCAGGGTCAATCTACCTTTATCTCCTGAGGGGATTGGATTTTCTTTCACTCATTAAATTTTCCATATATTTCAAACAATTTCCTTCCAAACTCCAATAATGATAATAATCAACACAATCGCCATATAATAATCTCCATAATGTAACATCATTCTCAACATAATCCCCGGATAAGGTAAAGAATGGCAATATTTAGATCATGTGGAGCAATATATGAAATAGGGCGTATTATGGCTTTTGTGAAATGCATAAGCATAGGTAAGGCTAGGAATAAACAATGAGCATTATATGGAAATATAAAGTCCTCCATCATTTTATCATGCAACATGTCAAAAGCAACTTCAAATTTTATCTCCTTTCATGGTTTTCATCAATATATGCATTTCATTGTGACTTCCCTTTACTAGGCAATTTCATGCTATATCTCTAACGAATCCAATTTTGCATCGTCGAGTTCAATATAAGACTTCCATGACATTAACCAAAATTTTCAATGGGGGTCATTTTTCAAATTTTGGAAAACATGCATATAAGCCCATAAATCAATAATGAATTCCAAAAATAGCCATGTAGCAATTCAAAGAAATAAATTCTAAATATGCACAAATAATGTCAAATATGGCAAATATGCATAAAGTAAGCCCTTCCCCCGCCCCATACTTAAACATTACAGTGTCCTCACTGTATAAAAACAAGGGTAAAGAAAGAAACTCACTAAACAGGTGTGCAGGGCCTCTTGATGTCGAATGAAAGAATCGCCTAGGCCAAGTTTGAATATAGCTTGCTTCTATCCATGGTCCTGAAAAGTATAGAAGACATGTACCCACAATAGAAAAACTAGAAATGTTCAAAACCAAAAAATAAACAAAAGCAACAAAGTCTCAAACATCCCAAAAAGTAAATGTCTATTTACAAGCTCTAGATTTCATAGTCGCTAGGCCGACTTTCTCCATTAAGCATTAGCCTGGCTCATCTTTGTCCGGAGGTATAGGTGGATCTGGTGGTTCCTCCGGTGGTGGGAAGCGTAGGATGTCATCCGGGGGCATCATGTGAAGAAGCTTAAACCTCCCCGAGTGAACGCTCCATGGCTTCACCCATCCATCTTCCTAGGCTCCAGCTGGCATGCATAAAGGAATATATAAAGGAAATTTGCATACCTCATAATCATACCTCTTTCGCTCCATTGGTTGATTTGTTTGCGCGTCTGCACCACAACAAAACGGTGGAGTGGGAAGAGATATTTCCACTTCATCTTGTGGAGCTTCATGCCACTTTGCGAGGACCCCATACTTGAATATGCACATCGGTTGCTCAAAATTGTCAGGAATGGCCTTCACCTTATAGGGTAAAAGCGACCTTGAAGCACCATGGGAAATGACGTCCGGATTTTGCGTTGGTGGCTCTTCTTCTTCTTGGGATCCTTCCACAGATTCTTCAAAGATAGATAGCGAAATTGAAATAGAGGAAGGACCTACCTGGATTTCTGTGATACAGTCGATTTCGGCTAGTGTTTCTGGATCAGTTCCTCCAGAATGTGTATATGTCGAGTCCATGTAGTCGATGTCGACTGGCTCAAAGAAGAGGACATTGTCGTACCAACTTGTCATTGTTGATTTGGGCGATTTAGCGCAATGTTCCCATCTACGCAACACAAGCTTAGCTTCTGCCTGTTCCCTTCATGCTCTCTCAACGGCTAGAGCAGTATCCTTAGTGGCTAGTTCCGTCCTAAGCCTCTATATCAGCTGTTCTGGTGTTTCTGCGGCCGCCATGGCTCTTTTCAGTTTAGAATGGATGTGTAGGACATGTTCTAGATCATCTAAGGTGTCAAACTCAGGTGGTTGACCAGAACGGCGCCTACACCTGCGAAGTAACTCAAATGAAAAGGGAGATCTGACTACCTAAGGTGCGAATGATTGCTTCCCCGGCAACGGCGCCAATTTGTGGTTGAAGGAGGATGCTCAAGTATGAAATAAATATAAAGTATAGATCAGACTAACTTCCCTGTCTCAGCAAATAAATACAAGACTTCCTCCCGTCGTAGTAGAAGGTTGTCAGGATCGAATCCACGAGGAAGCACGTTAGGAGTTCTTAGGTAGCTGTAAATCTCACAGACAAAGCAGCAGAAAAGACAGAAACACAGAAACAAAGAATGAAAAACAAAAATAAACAGAAAAGAACAAATAAAAGCAACGAACAAAACGAAGACAGAAAAGACAAAGCAAAGCAGAAAATAAAACAAAGCAACAGGCATACTCGATCTCGACTAAGCCTACTCGAGATCGATAACAGCAAGTCAAAAATCGAAAACAGAAACTGGAAATCGACAACAGAAGAAAACTTCAACTCGACCTAGACAAGACCCTACTCGATCTCGACAAGGATCCTACTCGAGATCGACGAGGCTTTCCTCTGTATCGACTGGGAAACTCAAAAAACATAAATTGCAAATTTCGAACCCAAAACTCAGAATTCCGACGAAATAAATTCAATATATAAAAGACTTCCAAAGCCAGGGTATCAACACCACAACGATAACCATGCAAAGTAACACATAAAGGCATAAAAGATCATGCTTTCCATCAAAATAACTTTCATTATTAACAAATAGGCATATAGAGGCTTTCGCATAAACCCTAATCTTTACTAACCCTTTTCACATAATTAACCCAAGTTGCATTAAGATCACTTTCGCTTCAATAACACAAACAAGGATCACCTTCAACTCTCGCAAAAGAATCATGCTCATAGGGATAGAAGACGAATTACATAAAAAGATCTGACCTTTACCGCATCTCCTCACATGGCCACCGTCGGGCTCACCCCAGCCCCAGAAGTGGGTGGACTACTCACGCCTCATCGCAATCGCAGACATTGATGTATAAAAAGAAACTTGCATTAAACTAAATTCAAAGCCTTTACAATCCCGGCAATCAACTTTCGCTGAACGTCAAAACCTTAAAAACCTTAGAACTCCTAAACTGTATCTGTGGAACTACTTCTTTCTGACTGAAATTGAATTTGTGATAAGATGCCTAATGCTCAGCCCCTAGGGCTTTATTTATAGTCTTTTATTCCTTGCTAATCAAGGATAGAATCTTCTATCTATATCTACTTAAAGCTTAAAGATAAATAAAATGCTTAAGGGAAATAAATCTTTAAAGGAAAACTATATCTAAACTAGGTAATATGTCTTCATGTTATAGATCTTCCTTCCATAGATAGATGATGATAGATTTCGGCCAACTCGACTTCCTTCGTGCCCAAGTAACTCAAAGTCGAGTAGGATTCGTCGAACCGAGTAACGCGTCTCTGGAGGTCTACTCGATCTCGACAAAGGTCTAGTCGATCTCGAGTAGGATTGTGATCGACTGGCTCGGCTCGTCGTCTCGGCTAGCTGGTCCTCGCCAGACTCGGATCTGGGCTCCTGGGTGTCGTCGATCTCGACTAGATCTCCTCGAGATCGACTAGGGGTGTGGTCGAAGATGACTCTCTGGTGATGTCGAGGACTCCTCCTCGGCATGGACTCGGACTGGAGCAGGGTGGCTCCTCGATCTCGACAAGGTCTCATCGAGATCGAGTAGAGATGTGCTCGGCGTCTTCGTCCTCGGCTTCTCGATCAGCTCCTCTTCTCGTCGACTCCGGGTGTGGTGCTGAGGTGTCGTCGATCTTGACTAGGTCTTGTCGAGATTGAGTTGTCTTCCGGAGTCAGTTTTCCTCGGACTAGGTTTCCTCGATCAGGCTTTGTCGACCAAGTCTGCTCGGGTTCTCTACTCGAGATCGAGTAAGGTGTACTCGACATAGAGTAGCTCTGGCTTCAGCTCGGTTTGTCCTGGTTCTGTACTCTCTGATTCTGGACTTCTGTAGTTGTTTTCCGAGCTTTTTCGACCTTCCTTAGAATTGTTGTAAAACGTCAGGAATTCTGCGAATTTAAACAAAAACTGGTGTAGATTCCATAATTTGGCAAATAAACATAAAAGCCTCAATCATCAGAAATGGTTCGAGGAGAGCTTCAATCGAACTACACAGATTCTGCACTATCTTAGCCCAAATGTATGCAGAAATCGATATAAACTTAAGTGTAAAACATGGCAGATTAGGCTCACAAAAATAGACGCTGAAACAAAAATAAAAATAGCTTTATAGACACTGTCATCACTATGAAAAAAGGTTCACAGACACTGTAATCAAGGGAAAACCCTAGGAAAAGGGAAGCATAAACCCTAAAGGGGCTAATGAGAAGTCAAAAGAACATGTGATGTACAATATGGTTTAGGGTTCTAAACCCTAAACCCTAAAATGTTAAGTAAAGTACGTCGTTAAGAGATGATTGCTATCACCAAATGGAAACCCCTATGACAAGGTAAGCACAAACCCTAAAGGGGCTAATGAGAAGCCAAAAGACATTAGGTGGACAGTTCTCCTTCAATATATGAACGGTTAAGAGAGTCATAGACATTGTCAGCACTATTAAAACAAGGTCATAGATAATGTCACCACTATGAAAGAGACTGTAATCAAAGGAAAGCCCTATAGACGTTGTAATCAAAATAAAAACAGGGTCATAGACACTGTAACCACTATAAAAACAGAGTCATAGACACTGTAACCAAAGGAAAACCCTAGGACAAGGGAAACATAAACCCTATAGGGGTTAATGAGAAACCAAAATACATGTGGTGATAGCTAGTTCTCCTATAATACATGGTTTCAATTCATACCTAGGCAACTCCTAAATAAAAATAGCAACGCACAACTACATAACATTAGTCGTCTACTATATATAATGTTTATGGCTTATAAAGATGGTTGAAATCATTCTCAAATACACATTCATACCAAGGATGGCACTACTTTAGTCTTTGTTATGGTGACACATCTTTTAACCTTACAGTGGTTGATTACTCACCCATCAATGTCGCCATGATATATTCGCAACATTCGGATTTGATTTAGATGTATATTTTGTTCAACATTCGGAACATGAGCTTAGAATCTTAGATATATAGACACTGTCATCATTTTTTTTGGGGTGAAAATCTTAAAGTTGGTACTGTGATGACAGCTTCCACTGCTCAGCCAAATGGTGGCCGACTCATTCATCGCTGCTCCTCCCTTTCCTCGACGACGGTAATCTTCTGAAATCCCAACTACGGTACCTCAATCCTATGTTTGAGTCAAGATATTAAAATTGAAAAGAACTTGCAAATTGGAATTTACAATTACACACTCTCCCATCATCATCAAATAAATGGTTGTTTCAATTGCAATTTGCAATTACACTTGCAATTACAGAAAGGTTGAAAGCTTGGAAACGGATCTGACCAACAAAGGTTGAAAGCTTAGACGAAAATTGCAGCAGAGGTTGAAAGCTTACACAAAGGTTGTCGCAATTACTCAAAGGTTGTCTCCATTCATATTGCAGATCGGAATAGCGGAAGAGAGACGAACCTTCAGACATATCGAACCTTATCAGCGATGCGACATCGCTCTCGAGCTATCGCTAATCATCACTCTCGAAGTATCAGCGACGTGGCATCGGACCTTCATACAGATCGAACAGGTGCGGGTGGTGATGATGATGAAGACGGCGATCATCGCTCTCGAGCTATTAGCGACGTGGCATCGAACCATCAGACAGATCGAACAGGTGCGGGTGATGATGATGATGAAGATGAAGATCATCGCTCTCACTGCTGTCACCATCACTACATTCGAAGGAGCCGCTAAACACAAATTTGAGCAACTTGAAGCACGAATCAAATAAAGACAAACGACTACAGTAGTTTTAATGAATTCAAATTGGTGAAGGAGCCTCAATCCGCAACTCACAATTTGGTGAAGGAACTTTAAATCAGCGAAATCAAGCTTGATTGAAGTAGTTTTAGTGAATTCAAAGACAAATCAAGCAATTTAGCGAGCAGAAGAAGCAAAAGAGAGCGGAGATCGGACGAACGGAGGCGTCAAAGAGAAAGATGAACATAGGCGGAGGAGGCGAGAAAGCCTGGACCGTAGAAAAAGAAAGGAGGGTTTTGTTTTAATTAAATCAGGAGTAGTGTTGGTATTATGAAAGATTTTTGGCCATTTACTAGCAAAGTTTTAAGAACATTTAGTATTTGGTCTAAAGGCCTTCGGCTTTTGGATCAAATTACTTCTAATTTTTATCATTATCAAAAAAATTATTTAAATATTAAATGATATATTTTGTCAAAAGGCGAGCGTATGTATTTATTTTTAGTCTCAATCCAATTACTCTACCTCTAGATATTGAATATTATATGACTCATTTAAAAGGTTGACTCTTCTAATTACAACTCATCAATGTTTTCAAGAGAATTCATAGCATACACCAAATATTTTGTTTTTTTAATTATGGCATATAAGTGCATAAGGTGAGGATCTTCTGGTCCGCATTTATGGTCTATTCTATAGTCCGCTTCTTTTTATTGGTTAAAAACAATTATAATACTACTATATTTATTAAGAAAAATAATAAAATAATTCGACACAATCAATCACGCGATAAGGATTATATAATGGACCGTGATTGCGGACTAGATGATCTCAACCAAAGTGCATAGATTATGCATGTTTAATTTCGATAAATGACTGTTTATTGAAACAATAAATATTACGGGCCTGAATCATTTGTCCTCATCCTATCCGACCCCTTCTCCTAGTCCTGCTCCACTCATAAAAATAATATAATTTTTTATTTATGAGGAGGAAAAGAGTTGGAGGATGGGGGATATGTACCCATCAAATCATTTATTTTTTATGATTGTTCATAATATATTTATCAATTTACAATTATTGGACCGAAAACATAATTAAATTTATTATCAAATTTAAACTGCCACATAATTATAAATATATTTTTTATCAAGTGATTTTATTTTAATCTTAAATTTCATGTAGTAAATCTATGTAGTAAAACTGTAAAACAGAAAAAATATATATTTTATTTGCGCAAAATTGGATCATATTAAAAACTTACTTCCAAATCATTGGAGAAGGAATTGGAGGCATCTTGTACAGGAACAATGACCCGCCACTGGATCTGTTGAAGTGAATGGCGGATCTAACAATGGAACTGGTAAATAGCCATGTACGTGGATATGAGAGATCCTTCGGATCTATCAATACCAAATGGAACTGGTAAATATCCATGTATGTGGAGTCCGACCATGGTGGTGGCTTGGCTAGATCTAGAGCCGGAGGTGGCAAATCTGGACAAAACAACCGATGACGCACACCATTTCATTTTTCTCCTTCTTAATCTTCCCCGTGCGGTTCGGCGGCTAGCAAATCGAAGAGATCGATTAGCGTCTTCTTTGGTTGGGAGAAAGAAGATCTCTCCGCCGAAGCGCTCTAAGTATGACAACAAACAAGTTCAAATCCGTCATCAGTTAGTGATTTCCAAGAACGACGATGGAGAGGAGCGGATCGTGAAGAGGGAATAGATCTTCTCGTCGAGGTCGCCGCCGCTTTTGAAATCGAAATCGGAGTTCCGACGGTTGAAATCAGAGCTTCTCAATTTCTTTCTCGGTGGCTCTACCTACTCCGCCTGGGCTGCTTGGCCCGATGAAATCGGAGTTCCAATGGACCAATGGGGGAAAATATAGAGGAGGAAGACGAGGATCCAGATCTCTCCATTATCCTAATGGAGAGGTTCTGTAATACATCAAATTTGCATCAATACTTCCTCGATCCTTGTCGATGTCGATCGATCTTCCTCCCAACCTAGCCTCCTGCATAGAAGAAGAAAGAGTGGCGGGGCCTGCTCCTCGAAGAGCCTCCGACGCTCAAGTCAGGATTGTATTGGATGATTGAAAAAAAACCCCTAACCCTAGTAGAAAACTCGAATATATAGGGAGGATTAGGGTTTACCTAGTAAAAGACAATTATGCCCCTGGACATCTTATGTAATTACTTTTGCTCTGTCAATTGCCCCTCGGGTTTCCTTATCACGATCTAGTGATGAGGGAAGACGAATAACACAAGTAATGCTTGCCCCTTGTCTGAGTTGTATCCTGCAAGCTTCAGCATTCTCAACCGAATAACATGATATAATGCAATTGGTGCGTCATTAATTTGATCAACCGAAAGTTGTTGTTCAAAATGATTAGATGAATTTTCTGCCATAAATGATAGATACTGTTAGTTGATGACGCTCTTGCTTTTATTTATGATTGACAATTCGATGACTTTATTTAGGATTGGGCGTTTCGTCTTTAAATGACCTACTTATTGCTTGATTTTGACTTTTGTTGGCCCTTAACGACGTTATTATGGGTTAAAAATGGCTTTAAGTGGTCGTAAGTGACGATTCTTTGGTCATAAGTGGCGATCTATTGGCCTTCATTGTCGTTCTATTGGCCTTGAGTGGCGTTCTATTGGCCTTGAGTGGCGTTCTATTGGCCTTGATTGGCGATCCGTTGGCCATGAGTGGCGATCAATTGATTGTTTTTTTCTTTTCTTTTTTCTTTTTCTTTGATATAACGTTGTTTGATATATAGATGCGCATATAAGCATTTCAATAATTTATGTGTCACCGATGCAATTAATCATGTAATATGAATATATGATTAACTAAAGAGTAAACTTTTCATCAAAAATAGGATTAATCATGTAATATGAATATATGATTAACTAAAGAGTAAACTTTTCATCAAAAATAGGACATAGAGGACTTAGCTTTTGGGTCTCGTATGCTTGACCGGAGGGGCAAGATACGTTGAATTTCCATGTGAGAAATTCTGCCTTATGAAAGTTAGGCCCTTCTCCGCAATTGTATTAAGTGGATGGGTTGAGCTGTAATTTCCATGAACTCTGGACTTATTTTGTAATTTGCCCCAATTTGCAATGTAACGCCTCAGATTAATTACAAAGTAATTAATCCCAATTGAAGGTAACGTCTTCCACTCTTCCTCGTAGGGTTGGCCGTGAGTGACGGCGCTTGATCTTGAAACTGTCCGAAGGCCAGCAACTGCACCGTCGTTTCAATTGCGGGCGTCGATGGCGGGCGAGAGCTGATCTCGAAGATCCATCCTCGACATTCATCCCGACTCTGGCCCCGGTCTCGACGCCGGCGAAGGGCTTCGCGGGCGTGCCTGGCGCATCAGCGCTTTGTGTGTGCTGCGCTGGGTATCCATGTCGTCTTCGGTGCGAGGATGCTTGGTAGCGGCGATTATGGTGCAATCCCAAGCCGGGTCCACGGAGTCGCACAGAGAGATGGAGGAGGCCGGAATCGACGGCTGCGGTGCAACCCTCAACCAGATCCCGTCGGGTACAACTTCTCAGTCGGCGGAGGACGCCGTGATGGCTTTGGATTCAATAACAAGGGCTGACGATCGGTAGCGTTCTCGCGCACGAGGGGGCTCGGGTCTGGCGGTTATCGATGGAGAAGGCGACGGGGATGAAGTCCCTGGTGTGATCTACGAAGCAGCAGCGGGCGGTGGTGCCGGTGTTCTCCTCGACGGCAATCTCCTCGACAACACTGGGAGAGAGGCAGAGAGAGGGAACGACGGAGGAACTCCGGCCGCGGAGAGCAGGCGGAGCCGCTGACTATTGGATCCAAAAGCAGGTCTCCCGCGACCGCTAACATTGTTGAGCGAGCAGCTTCTGGCCTTCGATCCGCCGGCGGCGCCCTCTCCTAGGGCATGGGGGCGGAGGCAGAACAACCCCGCTTCCTTGTGCCCACCATAAGTCAACTTTCTCTTGAAAGATCCGATCTAGTAGCTTTTTGATCGAATCCCCACGGACGGCGCCAAATGTAATACATCAAATCTGCATCAATACTTCCTCGATCCTTGTCGATGTCGATCGATCTTCCTCCCAACCTAGCCTCCTGCATAGAAGAAGAAAGAGGGGCGGGGCTTGCTCCCCGAAGAGCCTCCGACGCTCAAGTCGGGATTGTATTGGATGATTGAAAAAAGAACCCTAACCCTAGTAGAAAACTCGAATATATAGCGAGAATTAGGGTTTACCTAGTAAAAGACGATTATGCCCCTGAACATCTTATGTAATTACTTTTGCTCTATCAGGTTCCTTATATTTACCTAATGAATCGATATAGACCATTGGATTAAATCAATGGTCCCGATTAAATTTTTATAATTAATAATTAATTATTAGTTAAAATAATTTACCCCATCTCAAATCTTTAGTCTTCTTCCATTCAACGTACTATTGATCGTTATTTCTAGTCTCCTTCAATTCAACTATTGATCGTTATGACAAAGTGTGTTCTACTGATTTGTCAATGTAAGTTTTTAATCTTTTTGCATCTTGAGATTTTTTCCATTGGCAATCTTTCGATGAATCACGGTTGAAATCATCTCCTTTTGTAATTTCATGGATTCTAGACAAATTTAGGGTTTAGCATATCAAGTTAATTCAATGAAGATTAGGTTTAATTAAAGAGGATAAGTTAGTCTTGGTTTAGAATTCAATTAATGTTAAAGTGGTAAGGATGTAATTAGGTGAGTTAGTCTTGTGCGCTCAAGGACGGTGGGGACCTGGTGCCGACCGGGCATGTAATTAATTTAGAGTTTCACTGTTAAAGAAGATTGAAAATTGAAACAAGGTTTAGTTAAAGAAGATATATTGAAAACTAGGCTAGGCGTCTAGGCCTATTAAATTAAAGAGAAGAACACATTTTAGTTAAATTAAAGATAAGAACATATGTCAATGCGTCTTCATCCTTATAATGTGAGTGTGGATTCCTCTATTTAATGTTTTTGTTTTGTTGTTTGCTATTTGTTTATATTATTATTATTTTGACAGATGCATGTAAATGATTTGAACACAGTGAGCCGAATGCCTTGGATGCTTCATGAAGAATTGATTGGACCAAGTTCACAAGCATCTTCTCAATCAAAGAACACCAGACCTCCTATTGCAAGTCAAGACCTAGGAGGTTCAAACTATGAGGAACTGGAAAACTAGTCTATGGGCATTTGCCAATTTTCAGTTCATTTTGAGCTATTTCAAATATAGAAAACTTCTATTTAATTCATGTTCTGTACTTCAGTACATAGGTGTTTTGGTGTCATGTTGGATTGTTGGTAGTTACACACTGTATTGGATCTTTGATAAATTTGTGGAACTTTGCAGAAAGTGACTAGTGCTTCCTTATCTAGTTCAAGTTAAGTGTCATGAGAGCAAGCACGAATATTATCAGGCAGCTGGTTGGACTCAACACTTCACCATTTCATCAAAAGATAGATCTCTTTATATAAAATGCAAGTGTATTTCAAGATATAAACTTCCTTGTAGAATTGGCATATCTATTCTAGGTTAGAAAAAATTGTAGAGGAGAGGACACAACCGAAGATGAAAGGATAGCAGTCACAAATATGAAACAGCAAATTGACAGTAGTCTTTGTTCCGATATGTTCTACAAAGTACCAAACAAGAAACAACGAATGGAAAACTCTCCCAAGTAAGAAAAATAGCAGTAAATTTGCACACTTTACTTTCGTGCATTTGATCTAACATTAAGCAATGCAAAAGTTCAAAGCAAGTTATGGTACCAATATATGTTAGCCTATGTAGGAGTTGAACCCACGTCTTTGTGTGCAAACACATCGCTTTACCAATTGAGCTAATAGGCTACTTTTCAATATAAAAATTTCAAAACAAGTTCAATGATAAAGCCAATCTCAACCTAACGCATAAAGCCAAAAATCATCCAGCTTGTATCACAACGAGAAGAAAAGTTCACATTTACCCAACGCTCAATCTTAAAAGTGGAAAGAAGATGCTAGAAAATAAGAAAGCCAAAGTCATCTTTGTTGCATTGAGCATCAAGCACGACATGCTAGAAATGGGTAATACAAATTGATCGTTTTGTATTATAATCATTTCTCATTTCTATTTTCCAAAGTAATTAATTTAGTTTATGGTGTGCATGGTAGAAGTTCATTTTTATGAAGCTGATGTATGATATCAAGAGTTCCAGCACTGTAGAGAAATGTATCGGGAGGATTCTTCCCCATGAGCTTAAAGATTTCTGCTTGAGCATTTACAGTTTATTTAACAAGTAAATAGGTACACTGCTTTGTAGCATTTCTGTTAACCGGGTATTTGGTGGAAGATCATCTAACCTGTTGGAAGTGAAGCTTATGTATGAGTCCATAGGGCTCTAATATCAACAAGATGTAGCTACTTGGAATAAAAAAAGGTAAAACATATTACAAGGTCATTCAGTACATTGAGTGGCAAAATACCTTAGGTGTCAATTAAGTTGTGTTTTACTAGATCTAGAACACAGGTACTTTTATTCTGTTGCTCATTGACAAATTCAAAACAAAAGAAAGAAAAGAAAAGTGCAATATTTCTACTGTCATAATATTTGTTACTCTCAGTAGCTCAACAAGCACCCAATTTCTTTAAAAGCTATGATTCTAATTGATCGAGATAAGAAACTATTGGAATAAATAGGAGCAGACAAACCCATTATTCATATTCCAATCTTAAAAAATTGAATCGAAACTAGTAAATTTAGTGAATCCTATACAGGAATTATCAATTGCATATACCACTATCTAGAAGAACAAAAAACACATTTGAGAGAACACTTAAAATAGATAATTGACTATCAAAATTAGGGCAAAATTAGAACATCGATGAAGAAAATATCGAATAATTTCAGATTTCAGATTTCTATTTTCTTGACACTCGAGATATGATTCAAGGAGAAAAGGAGGGCTCTCTAGTCTCTACATCGAGATATACCGTGGTTTCATCGGATTCGGCCTCCCTCTGGCAGCGACCCTCTCCTGCAGTGTCGGCATCAACCTTGATCCCTCCTCCGCGTCCTTCATCTGCGTCTATGTTGGAAGGCGCACTGACATCATAGTCATCCTCTCTTTCTCACCCGTCGAACACGCCCTGGAGGTTCGTCGATCGGAGCAGATGAGTTCTTCGATTAGAGAGGGATTAGATATCGGACTATCGGTGGAAACGGCCAGCGGGTTTATAGTTAGACTAAATTTTAACAGTGTTTAACTATTAGATCTAATTTGAACCCTTAAATTAATTCAACAGTTGATATTGATTTGTTAGGAAGATATTAGGACCCTCTCATTAGGAGAGGATCCGCTTCCGGCGAGAAGGGAAACGAATGAATAGTAAAGGGGATCTGATAAGGGAAACGAACCAGATCTAAGGGTGTATGGACATTTCTTTAATCAATTACTAGTATCGGATACCCGCGCGTTTGCGAGTTTGGTTAATAAATTATATTTTATTATGTTAATTTGTTTGAAATATGTTTTATTAAATTTTATGCTTGAAATATTTTAATAAAACGTTCAATCAACTGTAAAAATAAATTAAATTAAAATCTTGTTAGTTGAAATTGAATATACAACTTAGATGTTAATTTCACTTATGTGTCGCTTACTCGTATAGTCTAACCCTTTTAACCATATCTAAAACGGGAAAATCCATGAAATGTTTTTGTGAAACAGGTGCAATTTGTCATACAGATACTTGATCACCCTATTTACATATTTTGATAAAAATATTTTATTGTTCATTATATAGTTAATTAAAAAAAATCTTAACATTAATCACATAAAAGCGTCATGGCATACCAAAAACAAAGTCCATTAGGTATATTCACTCTCCAACTCTCTTCATCGAAACTTCAAATTAGGTCTCCTCCTCCTCTAAATTCAAACAATTATATATTGATTTAAATTAGGTTTGCCCTAAACGATGAAATTATTAAATATCACATATACATTGGATTTAGTTAAAACGGTTGAATATTTAAAAAAATCTTAATTAAGATATAAGGTTATATTGGATAGATTATTTGATCTGAAAAGATAAAGTTTTTACTTAACTATATTGACTTATTAATTGATGTGGCTCAAAAAGATAATACCATTTTAATTTAGAATATGACACGTATGTAAAAAGGCCTTTAATATTTTATTATTTTAGCATTTTGGTTGATAATACTCCGTTCTTTTTCTTTTTCTTTTTTCTTCCTACCTAAGTTCCTTCTTCTTTTTTCAAAAAAAAAAATTGTATACCAATTGTGGAAAATTAGATGATATATCAATTTTTTTGAGTCGAAATGATGGTTTTGCCGATTAAAGATCATCTATGATATTTTATGTAACATAATGTTACGTTCACAAAAATATTTTAGATCAAAATTATTAAACAAAACTATTTTCTAGATTAACTTATATTGGATAAGATTTATACATGATTAATAAATTGTCAAAACTATTATACCTTGATTGAAAATTGCAACTTTTCTATCGATATTGAAAGTTGCTTGCGACAAATGATCCAACGAAGAGGCTACGTAGTAGGATAATGGAGGTTTGGTGTTTGGGGATGCCTCTTAGATAACCTCTATATATATAGGAACTACAATATTCTATCTTACACACTTATTAATTATCTATTCACCATAAAATCTTATGAAATAAATATCCATATACACATATATATTTTATATATACAATCATAGATAGGTTTTCTACCTAATTTAGATATAAAGTTGAATGTTAATAATAAGAAAAAATTTGCGAAATGGGCACATTAATTGGACGAATTTGCAAAATAGACGCGGGTTTGGACAAATTTGCGAAATAGCCCCTATATATACCTAATTTCGCGTTGTACGGACATTTTTCCTTGTTTCTCAGAAAATCGATTTCCTCTTCTTTTCCAACTCTCTCTTTGCTCGGAGTTTTTCATCTTGCTACCCCTGGCTTTGTTTGTGGTTCGTTTTCCGACTTGGTGCTTTTCTGGCTTGATTCGCTCGATTATTCGTCCTTGCTTCGGTAAAGTTCAGAGTTTGCATCGTGTATCTCAATGTCGTCATCCAGTAGCTCAGGTATAAATTTGGTGGATTTTTGCGAAATTTGTCGTGCTAGGTTTTGGAATATGTTCGTTTATGTTGATTTTATTGTTTGTTCAACAATCTATGGTAAATCGATGCTTTATGTGCATTCTTATGTGCGGTTATTAGTACTTTTCGTCGTTTTTGGAAGTTGCATATGTAAATTCGGGTTTTTGAACTGTTTATTTTCGTCAAATTTGCGGTGTTGCACTTTGTAAGTGCTTTTTTAGTGTTCTTCGTGTATGCGGACCTGTTTTCCATGCTTTTGATTGTTTTTTGTCGATGATACGGTACTTATCTGCTGCTATGTTCAAGTGTATGGCGCTGATACTGTCTGTTTTTGTGTTAGTTTGTTGTAGTTCCAACAATGTATGTGTTTGGATTTGGTATTTTGTTTGTGTGTTTTGTGATGTTCATTTTATTTTAGTATGTCTGTGTAACATTATATTGTCATTGTTTGTTGTTGTTTATGTCATCACATATTCTGTTATTATCTATTTTACATTTTCTTTATTTTGTTGCTTGCAAGAACTCAATCTTCTGATTCATCCACCTCTTATCCTGGTTCTGATGTAAGTTATTTTTTATTTTGATGAGCAAGTTGTAGTTTTTTCTTAATATGATGGTTGTTTTTTTTGCTTAATCGTCTGTTATTGATCAGGGGTTGGAATATTGCATTCCTGTTTCTGAGCGATTTCGTTGTAGATCCAACATATATTCACACCCTTCTGTCTGTGATCTTATCAAGGAGCATTTGTGTCCTTGTCACTACAATACTTTGCAAAAAAGTTGCGTTGGATGGGTGCTGACGCAAGGCACCAAAATGGTTATAAATTTCCAGGTTATGCATCAAATGGTGCTCCGTCAAGTACAAACAAAAAAAGAGCATGAATTGTGGTTTAGAGTTGGTGGACATCTTGCACGTTTTTCAATCGCTGAGTTTCATGTTATTACAGGCCTTCCTTGCGAAGACCGTGTTTGTAATATCCCAAAGAAAGTGTCAATATTGGAATTTTTTGGGCAGAAGAAAATGACTCATGATGAGCTACTTGATCGTTTCATATCTGAGAAAAAGATGTCTAAGAAGAAGTTGATTATGGCAAAGTTGTTGCTGATTGAGAGGCTAATTGTGTATAGGAGGTCAGAAGTTGTAAGTGCACAGTTCTTATCTCTTGCGTGCAATGAGAAGGAGTTTGAACTATATCCTTGGGGTAGAGAGTCATACACCCGTTTGCTGAAGTCATTGAAGAGTTCTTCTGTTGCAGATCGGAATGGGGTTAGGGGTTCTTATCAAATGTATGGATATTGCCTTGCATTCCAGGTATTGTGCTTTAGTTATTGCATGTCTTATGTCATCATTTTTTTGTCTGCGTCAGCACAACTTTAATGGTTATGTGAGTATTATGTAAATATTGTTTTGTAGTGGCATAACGAGTTTTCTTTTGTAACAGGCTTGGATATTAGAAGCGTTCCCAGCTATCTCAGTTAATTTTGACTGTAATTTTAAGATACCTGAACTAAATCCATACTTGTTGCACTGGCAATGTGATTATAGCCAAGTATATGCTGAAGCTGAGAAGTTCTTTCATGGCGATTTGGTAATTTTTTTATATTTTCTCTCTGGAATAACATTTTTATTTGATGCATCTTTGTGTTTTTATTCTGATACATGTGCATTGTCCAGAGCCCGTTGTTCCCTATTTATGGGGAGTTTGCACGCACTGAATTAATGGCGTTTGCTGGTGAAAAAGTTGATGATGTAGTTGATGCTGTAGTTGTTGCGTCAGTTGAAGAAATAGTTTCTGGACCTGTTGATGCGACTTTGTATGAGAGTTGTCGTGTTCGTAGAAGGGCATATGAAGCTAAGTTTTCAAATAGGGCCACCCAGTCTGAGGAGGAAGAAGCTAATGTGTTGCAGAAACATGATGAAGGCGAGACGTCAAAGAAGAAGACGCCTGTGAAGAGAGGCAAGGGTGCTAGAAAGAAACAGGACGGTAAGTCCTTTGAAACTGCGTTTGAAGTTTTCCCAGAGGGTGATAAAGAAGATGCAAGGACCTCAAAGAAGAGGAAATCTTATGTTGGAGTGATGGGTGGTAAAAAGAAACAGAAGGTTGAGTCCAGCGATAGCTCTGAGCAACGGGTCCCCCTGAGGAGGGGTCGTTCTGCAAGTCGTGTTCTAATCAATCCATACATTGCTCTAGACCGTAAAAAATCTGTCAAGAGTGATGTAAAGATGCCTCGACAGAAGGCTTCAGCAGTGAGGACAGGTGCTAGAGTTATTCCATCTGAGGAGGGTAAGAGACTTACTGCTGACACAGATTTGCACAAGGAGGTTGATGTGGTTGCTTCACCTTCTAAGCGATGTCGGTTGAGTACTGATTCATGTGACCTTTTAGAAGATGATGACCTGTTGAATGTTGTCTTTCAGCGGAGGTCTAAGATGAAGAAGACCGGTAGTGTAAGTAGTTGTAGGCCATTATATGATAGTAATGTTGACAAGTCTTTTATTATTCCTTCAGTTCCTGTTGTTGGTACCGCGGATGCACATGTAGTGAAGCCTGTAGATATTCATGTTGCAGTCTCTACATCTGGGTGCGAAGTCAGTGTTGGTGATGACAAATGTGAAGATTTTACTGCTGATACCCATACTTCCAAATCCTGTGGTGAAGTTCCTGTTTGTGATGACAAGGTTGATGTTTTGCACTCTGACACCCATTCCCCTAAATCCGATAAATTGTGTGCTTCTCAAACTGCGAGACTATATGTTTTGGCCGACCTTGCAGATGGCATTGATTGCAGTGACACCGTTGAAGAAGTTGAGACACCTTCTGCTGACAGTGATGGAGAGGGTGATGTGCCGACCCCTTCTGTTCAGAAGTCACCCATGGGGAGTGTTGAAGCACATGATTTTGGTGATGGGCAGTCTGTGCTGGGGCAAACATCTGTTGCTTGTGAAAATGAATATGTTAGCATTTCAAGTGATGAAGCTGTGAAAATAGCAGTGTCATTAGAGAAAGTGGAAGATATTGAAGATGTTTCTCCTCAAATGGATGCTAACGATAATCCAACTTGTGAGTTGCCTCCCAAATCGCATGATGATGCTTTTGCTTCTTCTCTCCCATCTCATCCTGACTGGGTGAAGGAGATTTATACGAAGATTGCGAAGCTTGAAGAGATCCCAAAAATTATGCATCTGTTGTCTGCAAGGGTAGATGCAATTGAAACAAAGATTGTTGAGCTGAATGGGAGCCTTCAAGTGTTTGGTGAGATGGCGAAGAGGTACGATGAGCTTGAGGTTAGGGTTGCTAATTATGAAGCTTTGTTTGAGAGGTTGCAGTCAAACCCTTTCAAGCCTGATGTCAAGGACACTTTTGCCAAAGTTGATGACGAAAGTGTTAGTGGTGCTAACACTACTACATTTCTTGATTTAAGGTAACATTAATTTTGTAACATATTTTAAAATTGTTACCTATTTGGTCTATTGTAACATTTTCTAACCCAATTAAAAAATGTTACAATTTTTTGGCCAAAGGTAACATTTTGATAATATCTTGTAACTGTGTTTTAATTGTAGCATACAGTTCAATCAAATGTAACACATTTTTTAAAATATTTGAAAAAAATAATAATGAAATACGGAGTACTATGTTATGGCAAGCCACTCCCTTCCAGATCTAGATCTATCTTTCCCTCACCTATCATCGTCTTCTCCTCTCTCTCTCTCTCATCGTTGATTTCTCGCCTCTCCCGGACCTCCCATTCTCTCCTTCGCCCTCTAACGCCGGCGGCCATCCTCCACCGAACCTAGCGCCCATCCTCCACCGAACCCGAACCCGACCTCCTCTCTCTTACCCTTCAAACCCTCACCGGCGACCACAGCACCTACGGATCCACCATCTCCGATGTCTATTCAGACCATTAGCCTCTCTCTGGCACCTCTCTCTGCTCGCCATCCCAGCCAACGACACCCTTTCCTCTCACCAATCCCTCTCTAACCACTATCCAGCAGTAGCGATTCCTCCAAAGCCTTCACCACCGGCATCAATGTAGATTCGATTTTTGGGTCAAACACTAGTCGAGACGATGGTAAATCTCGTTAAAAAAAATTTTCTCTTTCAACAAGGTACTCAGCTCTTTACTTTTTCTCAGATGAATTATTTCAACAAGGTACTCAGCTCTTTACTTTTTCTCTTTGATTATCTGCCTAAGGCTCCTACTCTATGTGTTGACCATTGCATGTGGGAATCCTTAGTTCCATGTATAGATACGCTTACACAGAACATGCATATTTATAAAGGCATGTCACAGATTTTACCATGAATCATGGAATACCCTGCAATAACTTCAGTAATTCATGTTTTCGGCTTTTATCGCCGCTCACCTTAGGAACTAAAGGCGTGTCATTGTTCTGTCAAAATGAGGTCCTTGGTGAATTCATAACTAATCATTTCCTAGTTCCTGTTATCCTTCTATCTTAGAATCTAATACATGTGCAATTAAAAGTTGGCAACTCATAATTTGCCAATTAAAACATGATTTCCCCATAAGAAGTGCAGTGAAGAGCATTGTAATTCGAATTTTCCAGCACGTCTTCTACTACAACAACTAAGTTTCAGCACTACAATTAAAACATGATTATAGTAATATGACTTTTTCCAATACTATAATATGATTTTTATGAGCATTGAAATTCGAATTTTTAGCACGTAAGGTCAACATTGTCATATGATTTGTTTAGAACTATAATATGATTGTCTCAACGCAATGATCTGATTTTTATGAGCAGTGTTATTTGAAATTTAAGCACCAAATTTTCAGCACTATAATATGAGTTTTAGAACTATAATATAAGTTTTTTAGAGGAATGATCTGATTTTTATGAGCCTTGTAATTTGAGTCTCTATCACAAAGTTTCAGGATTGTAATTAGATAGTTTTAGCATTATAATCTGTTTTTTATGAGTGATATTCTTTGAATTTTAAGCACCTCAACTTAATCACTGTAATCTGATTGTTTTTGTACTATATTCTGATTTCTTCATTTGTTATGCCTGTCATAGACCTAATTTTTAATAATGTTACACAAAGCCCTCATAATTTTCCAATTAAAACATGATTTTCCATAAGAAAAGTAGTGAAGAGAGAACCTAAAAAAGAATGACGGTCATCTGAATATTTTCAGCACTATAATTTTATTTTTATGACTTTTATTTGAATTTTTATCACTTGAAGTTTCAGCATTGTAATTAGATTGTTTTAGCATTATAATCTAATTTTTATGAGCAATGAAATTTTAATTTTAAACACCTCAGTTTTAGCACTATAACATGATTGTCTTAACACTAGAATCTGATTTTTTTAGCAATGTCATCTGATTTATTTAGCACCGAACTTTCCTATATATATCTTGGTTGCATTTTCTTATGTCTTGGCTTTAGTGATGAGATGCAATTGCTGGTAACATATTTGACAAATATATTAAAAGGTGGGCGTGATTAAGTTACTCTTCCAAAGAGTCAAGGTTATCTCCAAAATTTTGTAATTGATGTTGATTTTAGTTTATGTTAAAGCTAAATGAGATACATATTCTTGGTTGCCTAATAAAAAGTAATCTACATTTTAGTGAAAATAAGATAAATGGTTATCCTAGTCGACTATCTAAGTGATTGCAAGAATACTGCAGAAGGTCTTGTTCCAACTACAATGGAGAGTAGTGATTAGGAATGAGCATGGGGTTCAAATTAAAGCTCTAAAAGTTCAGGATCAATTGGAATTTCAGAAGTACAAGGTATGTGCCTAAATATTAGTTTATATACATATATATCTACATTGCAATAAGTCATGTAGAAGACCCTGTTGCATCTACGTACAATGGAGAATGATGGCTGACAAACCACAAGAGGATCAGCAAGTAGATTCTACAAAGGTTAGCTCGTCTAAAGCTAAATAAAGATATTAATTATGCCTAAGAAGGAGATGAATAACCATACACCAAAAAATGGATTTCTGGCTCATAAGTTGGTTATTTTTCTTGTCTTAGTGTAATCGTGTGTTGGCTCATATGTAGGACTCACCTTACCTCTAAAAATATGAATAACAGCACAAGTTGTCAAAATTTAGTCAAAGATCTAATATAGGCTATTTTGCCAAAGGTCATCCTCTTTTACATTTTTATATTGGTTTCTGTTATTTTGGATTTAAGAAAAAAACATTGCCTTCTGTCCTTCTAAATAGGTAGAGAGTATTGATTGAATAAATCTAATTTTAGAAAATTAGATTTCAGGCGGAGCTTGGTATTTGATTTAGCATCAGACAAGAGTTGCCCAAATCAGATGTTTGTTGAAGGATAATTATCAGAGGGTAATTTTCCACAATTTGATTTTTCTGAATTATAATTTAGTTACTTGAAAGATTTTTTTGAATGTCCTTCATCTTTTGTCTTAGAATAAACTCTCTGCTACACCTACTAATTTTGAAATTCTTTGCATATATTTGTAGGATGATGGACAAGGAGAATCTTACAATTTAAGAAAATATATTTCCTGTTAATCAGTAGCTCCAAGATGGTGAATCTTTATTTGATTCTTGTGAGACTTGCATATATTTTGCAGATTTTGTGTGGATTTTGGAAAAAATAATCATATGCCATTTTTGTGTATAATTACTTTAGATTTCATGAACTCATTTGGATACATGTAATTATGTACACAACTCAATGAACTCTCTTTGAGTTTTTTTAATGAAAATTTGATTTTAGATAACGTATGTTACTTTTGTTATTACTTTTAACTATTTTAGATTATTCTTATATTTAATATACAATATATAATATGGATAAATATCTATTTTAACAAAATTAATTGAAATGTAATACTTGACATTAAAAGTAACATTGTTCTTCAAATGTAACATTTTTATTTGGGTGTAACATATTTGGTTAAAGGTAACAACGCTAATAAGGTAACATTTATTTAGAAATGTAACATTTATTTAGAAATGTAACATTTAATTCAAATGTAACAGTTTTGGTCTCAAATGTAACATTTAGAGTTGTTAATGAACCAACGTTACATTAGCAAACAGAAACTGTTACATTAGATCAAATGCAACGGCCGCAAATGTAATCCATAAAAAGTGTTACATTTTCCCCTAATGTAACATTTTTAAGGTGTAATGTAATAATTTTGGGTGATACATTAGGCCTATATATGTAGTAGTGTAAGTATCAGTACACACCTATGAAGGCTTGTGATAAGCACATTGCTGGTAAGACTGTGAGCTCTCCTGTGGTATTTCATGATGAAAGCACCAGTGGTGGTAAGGGCCAGGGCACACCTGCGAAGGCTGATGCTAAGCATATTGCTGGTAAGTCTGTGAGCTCTCCTGCGATCGTTGATGTTGAACATGTGAGGTCTGGTAAGGCCCAGGACACACCCGTGAAGTCTGATGATAAGCACGTTCCTGGCAAGTCCGACGGCCCTCTTGTGGGAGGCGATGATGAACGTGTCAGTGGTGGTGAACCCCAGGCCACACCTGTGAAGGCTGTTGTTGAAGATGTGAACAAAATTTTGAATGATGTTGTGTCTGATCTTCAGCAGTCTTTCCCTGATGAGGATTTAATGTTGAAATCATCCGTCGTTTCTGGCGAAGGCGTGCCCGTGTCTTTGCCTTCATTAAGTAGTGAGGTTCTAGTAGTGGGTAAGGAGTCTCCACCTGTTGTTGCTGACACTGATTTTAAAGTTTTTGGAGATGAGGTTGGGATTCCAGCAACTTCTGCTGAAGGGCCTCAATCTACAAACTGTGAAGGCGAAGGCGCTGGTGGTAAAGTTGCTGGAGTTACGGTTGACCCAGCCCTTGAAAAGTACATTTGTCTTTCTGACAATGATGATGACAAGGGCGCAGGCGTTGATTGGGATTCGTTTGCCAAGGATTCTGCATTTCAAATTGAAGTTGACCAACTAAAGGCTTCCAATCTTATCCCATCAAACAGTACATTCTTGTATGGTCCAGTTGTGGAAGTGAAGAAAGTGAGGATGCCAAAGCATGCCCCTAAGAAATCACTGATCAGCTCGAAAGATCATGAATTTATTTATGGACTCGTAAAAAAACAAAGGTATGGTTTAATTTTATATTTAGTATTTGGTATGAAATGTTGTTGTTATTGTATTAGTTACAGCATCTTATGCTATATATATATTTTATTTTTTATTTTTCGCTTTGTGTACTCCTTGGCAGGAATTTTTCTGTTGTTGGTCCAACCTCAAGGGTTGATAGAAAGTTTTTCCAGCGTATTTTATTGAAGAATATGTGGTTTGATTGTCAGGTAATAACTGGTTATATTTCTACATTATATATTTATATATATATATATATATATATTTGTGGATTACTTTTTATTGTATTATTTGATTGTTGAATCCACTTTATTATTACTTTGTTTAGCATCTAGAAGCAGGTTTGATTCATATTAGGAAGTGCATTCATGAGGACCCTGTGAAGTATCGAGATGTTCTTGTTCTTGATTGGCTATTTTATCTGAAGTACCTCCCCGACTATGTTTCTTGTTATGGGATAGACATAGATATTGAATCCAGCACTGAGGATTATTTTGTCGGTACGTGCCCTGCTGAGTATGGGAAGCCATGGGCATCGGTAAAGAAAATTTACACAATTTTCAATGTTATAAACAAGCACTGGGTGGCGTTGGAGATAAAAATTGAGGATAGGGTAATCAATGTGTTCGATTGCAATGTTCCTGCTCTTAGGGGAGGTGTTCTTGAAGAACAACTGCAACCATTTGCTATTTGGCTTCCAATTCATTTAGCAAAGGCTGGGCTATTTGAAAACTTTGATTCCTCTCCTTTCAAGTTATATATGGTCCCTGGGTTAATGCATGATTCAACTGGGTATGTATTTGTTATCTTGTTATGTTCTTTGCTTACGTTTAGGTACTTGTTATTTATGTCCTTACATTACATTGTTTCTTTCCTTGTCTACAGGGCTTCATGCAGTGTGTTTACATTAAAAGCGATTGAAGCTTCTGTATTTGGGGGAGATCTTACAACCTTCAACAACGAAAATATCTTTCGTTTCAGAGAACTCATGTGTTCAGATCTGATCAAAGAAACTTGGAGTTTTAGATTTTAGAACCAGTAGTTAGATAGGGTGTTCTTTTGTAAAGGGGGGAAGTTTGGATGTAATCTGACAACTTAATTGCTTAAGATAGATAAGAGAACATTATGTGCTGACAACAGTTGCCTAAGTACGAAAATAGTGGTGACACTGATGTTTGTTTTCAAGCAGCGTTGAGATTGTTGATCTTTGTGATTTTTTGCTCATTATGTTCCTATTTTTCGTTAATATAATTTTCTACTTTTTAAATATATATTTTTCTTACGCTGTTGTCTTGTTTTTGGTCATCGTTCGAATTAAATTTCATACCGTGGTTGATTGGTGAAAATTTGCTCAACATGATCATATTTCTGCTGAACAACAGGTTAAATTTTGCAAAACAAGTAATCTTTGTGAATTTGTGCCCAATAACATCTTATTTTTGCTTACTAGAATTTTTGACTCTTTAAATTTATATTTATTTACGGTGCTGCCTTTTTTTTGGTCATCGTTAGAATGAAATTGCATACAATGGTCGATTAGTGCAAATTTGCTCAACATGATCATATTTTTGGTGATCACTAGGTTAAGTGTTGCACAACAATTGATCTATGTGAGTGTGTTCCCAATATGATGTTTTTTGTACTTAATATAATTTGTGAATTTTGAAATATATTTATCTCATCGTGTTGTCCTTTATTTGGCCATAATAAAAATTAAATTGCACACCATTGTCGATTTGTCGAAATTTGCTCAACATTATAATATTTTTGCTGAACAATAGGTTAAATTTTGCACAACAATAGGATTTGGACAAAATTGGTGGTTTGGTTATTTTAAACTTCAAGACATGAGACAGTGGCCCATTAACTGATGAAAGAAGTTGGCCCAAGTCGGTAATTTATTTAAAGTGGTGTTCTTCCTCGTTTCTTCAACAATTCAACGTCACTCAAACCCTTTCCACTCCCTTCATCCTTACCCTCTCTCCAACTCTTTTGCTCGTCCTCCACAAGCTCTTCCTTTTTCCGGAGTCTTCTTTCCAAGGTGCGCCCTTTCTCATCTATTTCTCTACCTTTTGATCTCGTGTTTACTTCAAGAAAATCGGTTAGGGCTTTTTTCTGTTTTCCTCATTTTTAGATGTGTTTTATTTTGTGTTTTCGTGATTTTTAGATGAGTTTTTCATCATCTTTTAGTCTGTTAGGGTTTTGATTTTAGCATTTTATATGAGTGTATATTTATTTTTTTTTGTTTATGTTTTGTATCCTTAGATGGCACTTCCAATTGAAGTTGAAATTGGTTACCATACCACTGTTGGGTATTTTGAAGTGTCAATCACACCAAGGCCGACGCCTGTTTATGGACCTAGTATCTTGCACGTGGTTATCAATTCCGAGAGGATCCCTGAGGTGTTCGTGGAACATATCATTGAGTGGAATGGGTTGCCAATGTCTTTTGAACAGTGTGATCAGTTGTTTCATGAAGCAGGGGTCACTGCTGTGGTTCGAACTCAAGTAGCCAACCTGATGCTAACGGATTATACTCACATGTGGTTTTCAGACGATGCTGAGTTCGTTGAATACGGGCTCTGCCCTGATCTCATTATCGATGTACGTTTCCTTGTAGAATCTGAAGATGACATGAGCTCTGATCCAAGCTCTGAATCTGAGATGAGCATAGATTCTGAAGAGCATGTGGATCCCCCAGCTTCTCCAGATGAGGTGGACCCGTGCTCTATATGCCTTGAGCCGATGCTGCCATCTACGCCGAGCCTTCGGACACTGTGTGATCATACCTTCCACAGAGCGTGTCTTATGGAGTGGGTGTCGTATCAACCCATTTGTCCACTATGTCGATCACCCTTTTAGGCATATTTGTAATGTATATTTGCTTGGAAAAGACATTGTAGGTGCACCTATTTTGTGGTAGTTAAGCTAATGGAATGTATGGTATGAATGGAAGTCGGTATCTGGCACCTTTTTGTATATGATTTCCATTGTAATCATACCAACTGGCTTTTCTAAGTATTTGTTCTAACTGGTCTTTGCAAATGTATAATATTAATGAAATTAATGCATTGTTAAATTTGGTTGTGTATGATACTGTGTTTTATTTGAGGAAGAGAAGCCCACCTGATCTTTGATGGATATGCTTATATATCGTTGGTGACAGTGGCCTAGTTTTTGTTCTTGTTGAAGTGTATCTTCTGTAAAGAGGTTTTAGATGCCCAAAGTATTGTTAACATTTATTGTCTGATTAGGTTAAAGTAATGCCAACACCATACTTGCATTTTTTGATATTGCAGTGTGTGTGGTGACACTAGGTGTTTGGTGTCCCAATTAGTGCTGACAGTGATATCAGTTACAATTAGTGATGACACTGATATTCAAGTATTGTATTCTATGATTTTTGAAGTGTATGTATTTATATTTTTTTTTCATTTTATAATGTATGCGATGGGCACTATGTGTTTGAGACGCAAAGTATTGGTGTCACTCATATTATATTACAAGTATTGATGACACGAGTGTTGTATTTTTTTATTCTTCAGTGTATGGGGGTGAAAGAGGTGTGTAATGTCCATATTATTGTTGAAATTGTGAGTTATATTAGTTTGAATTTGTGGTTTCACCAGGTTGATCGTTTTTTTATATTTGAATTTCTTGCGGTGACACTAGGTGTTTTAGACCCAAAGTAGTGCTGACACTGATACTAGTTACAAATAGTGGTAACACTATACTTGTATATATTTACTTCAAAGTGTATGTGGTTGCCAGAGGTGTTTAATGCACATAGTATTGTCACCAGACGTGTATTAGTTACACCTAGTGGTGCTAGCAGATTGTGTAAGATAAACTTGCTCAACAATATATTATTTTTGCACCACGGTTGAGACTTGTGAAATTTTGTCCATGATAATTCAATTTTACTTGTCAATTTAATTATATAGTTCCTTACTAGAGTGTTACACAACGTGGGCTTAAATAGCTGCAATTTTAGAATAAAGCTGCACAATGTGTGGGTGTGATTGGTGTAATTTTGCTCAACATCAATTTATTTTTGCTCAACAGTAGTTTATAGTTGCACAACAGTAGTTTATAGTTGAAATGTTATCATAATGATTATATTTTTTGTCAATATAATATTAAAATTTTCCAAAAAATTTGTTTTTTGCATCATGTTATTATTTTTGCTCATCATCAGATGTAAATTTCCCAACACCAGCTATTGGGGGAAATTTGCTAACCATTATCTTATTTTTGCTTATCAACACATTAATTTTGCACAAATGTTTAAATCGTTGATATTGCCCTCAACATAACTGTTGGGCTTCGTTTAGAGATTGCCGGTCCATTTCCCGCTTATTTATACTGCTCTAAAACGTTTTTCAGATTGTTTGCAAGTCTTTTCATCTTCTTCTTCTTGTTCATCTTCATCCTCTCTCGTTCTTATCCAGATTTCTTGCTTTCAAGGTGCGATTCCTGTTGTGGTATGTACTTCTTTCTGTTTTCTTCCTTTAAAAAAAACGTTATCTGTTATTTTGATGTACTGCTTCAGCAAAAATCTAATTGTTGTATTCTCTGGTTTTCGTTGAACTCCCCCTTGCTTTTTAGTCTAGTAATGTTCATATATTGGTGTTTGTCTTGCTTATTTCCTATTGCGTTTGGGTGTATGTGATTCTTATTGTCATTAAAAGTCATCAGTTAGGGTTTTTTCAGTTTTTCAGGCATTTTTTCTCTGTTGTCTTTCTCAAATGTTTATTTCTTTATAATATCGATGTAATGTTTTATTTTTAATTCAATGTCTAATGTATGAGTATATTTTGATTTTGGCTGTGTAGGTTTTCTCTTCTTCAATGGCATTCCCAACCTATACTGAAATAGACTACGACTACATCGTTGGAACTTATGAAGTTGAAATATCAGGATCTGAGTCAGACTGGTATGGACCTAGTCTACTTCTTGTGGCCATCCACTCTGACAGCATTCCCTTGACATTCTATCACACATCTACTTGGAATGGTTTGCCTATGAGTCTTGCTCGCTGCAACGAAGTGCTACAGGATGCAGGAGTAACGGTTGAGGTTAGAACCCAGGTAGCCAATCGGCTTCTAATGGATTACACTAGAAGTTGGTTTGACGCCGATGCTGATCTTGTTGAATATGGTCTTTGTCCTAACATCAACATCAATGTACATTTTTATGATGACTCTTCGTCTGAAGCAAGCCATGAGTCCGACATAAACGATGACATTCATATGGAGGTTGACCAAGCAGATCCCCCAGCACCTCCAGAGCCTATGGAGGTTGACGGATTAAGGGAGATATATCATCTTGAGCTTGATGATGATGAATGTCCAATTTGCTTGCTTCCAATGTTGGAGTCAGATCCTGTTCTTCAAACTCCATGCCAACATCACTTTCATCCAAATTGTTTACGAGCTTGGCTTTTAGTTCAAAACAACTGTCCTCTTTGCCGGGCAGAATTATAGCTTTAGTTCATATTAGTGTAGTATGTAATTTCGTATGGTACTGATGTAACCTAAAATACATTCTATGAATTAAGTTTGTCCTTGATCACATTTGTTTCTGGTTTATATTCAAATTATGGTAATATTCGACATTTAAGTATGTCATTTTGTGTGACCCAAGTTGATCATATTGGTGGTTTCTGCTATTGAAGTTTATGTCTTGACATTTGCTGATATTAAAACTTAAGTGTGTGACACTATTAGGGTAAGTCCCAAAGTAGCGCTGACACTGATTTTAGGTACTATTCTTTTTGTGATTTTCAAGTTTATGATGTTGCACGAATTGGCAAGTGTTCAAAGTATTTTTGTTACATTGTTGGTTAGAGTAGTTGGATCTATTGCTGACACGAGTTAGGTAATGTCTTCCAATGATAACTATAACTAAAATAACTGTAATCTGTTTTCAGTTATTAGTTTTACAGTTTTGACAGTTTTTTTTATAGTTACTCTGAAATTAACTGTCACAAATAAATGTTACAACATGAAAACTGTCTACTTGTTGCCTATATATATCGATTCATCATTCTTTGGTATCCATTGGCGCCTGAAAACTGGTTTTAACAGAACCACATCCCTCTCTAAAAAGATGAACTATGGTAACACTGTCGGGTTTTGCACGAGTTTCCATCAATTGATGGATGTGCTGGATAGTGTTGTTTACCCTGGTTATCACATGAATCTAGTTGATCAAGCATGCGAGACGAACAAAGAGGCCCGCAGGGCCGAGTTGTTGGAGGCTGTTGTCGTTCATTACACATTATACGAGGAATACCAAAGATCCATAATAGCAACTGAACATCACGTTCGGATTGCGGCCAAAGATGAAGATGGTGAAGCATTATCAAAGGTGATATTTGAAGTTTTATCCATAAATTTTTTTTCCATACTGTGATTGAGTCTTGTCTTTTATCTTTTATATAGATGGAAAGAGAACTGGGCAATCAAAGACAGTTGTTTGAAGATGCAAAGGACAATCTAATGGGGTGTGTTAAAGAGGTTTTAGATGCAGAAATGGAAAGGAGGAAGAAGATTGAAGCCTTCTTAGGGCTGTAGTTCTACTATATTAATACGTATTAACATTGGTACTTATTTATATGTTGAATGTATTTTTTATTTTTTTGTTATTTTAGTTTATATGTGTTTCATCATAATGATATGATGCAATATATTAATATCATAATAATCATATAATTATTTTGTAATTTCCTTCCTCATATTTCAAATTATAAATTGGGACTGAAGTTTTACGTCTATCCCTTGGTATACGGCGGACACATTTGATTAGTTTGTGGATTGTTTTGGTAAAAGTAGTGCTGACACTGTCTAACTAAGTTTTTATGTTACTCGTAATTTGCTCAACATCATCTTAGTTTTGCTAAACACTAGTTTACAATTGCACAACAAACGAATGGATATTATTAAAATCAACTGTTTGAATAACATAGACCACTTGATTATAAGCGCAGAGAATTGTGCTGACACATTGAAGAACAAACACAACTGTTTAGTAGCAGTTATAGTTGTATGCATCTTGGCAAATACTATCCATCAAAAACCCACATGGACAACAAGCGTCTTAACGGGTACGAGAAACCTGACCACAGTGACAACAACTGTCTTAATTTGTATGAGAAGAATTTTCAGAAGTAGCATATAAAATTGTCTACACCAAAATTCATTCCAAAGTTTGAAAATAAAACACGAAATTGTGTTATGGTTGTTCAACCAAGATTCAGTCTCTGCCTCTGAATTCCTTTTGAAGTCATTCTTGCATGGGATTTTGCTGCCTTCACAACATCTGCGTTCACTTCATTTAACTCTGAACATACTATATCTGTCAGATACTTCACACCCAGCTTTGAAATATTCTTGAAATTGCCCTTTTCCAATCCACACTTGTACCCTCTCTCTGTCCCAAAGAAGGTCTCCATGTGGCGCATGAGGCATACTCCAGAATATTGAACTTTCTCCTCTCCAGCCCATGTTATGGGGACTTTTGATGGTGTTGCATCTGACACTATTTCTGCCTTTGCTGGGAGCCCCTTCTTTGTTAGATAAGCAATCAGCATATCGCCCTGCATGGATTGAATTAGAATTGGGCGATTTTGGTATTGGGCCTTTTTTAAATATCCAATTAGTCACCTAGCCCATAAATCAATTTAATTAGTTTTGCCCTAGCCCCCTTCCCAATAGGGTGGGTTGGTCAATGGTCAACCGTTTGACCATTGACCGGTCAACGGTTGACCGTTGACCGGTCAACGTTGACCAACCCATTTTGATGCCAACTTTTTTTTTTTTTTTTTTTTTTTTGATGCCAACTTTTTTTTTTAGTGATGCCATATTTTACCGTTTTGATGCCAAAATTTTACTATATTTTATTTTCACTTTGATGCCACTTTTTTATGTCAATTTTTTGATAATATTTTTTTTACCGTGATGCCATATTTTTGATGATATTTTTTCAAAGTAGTATTTTTGATGACATTTTTTTCTTTAATGTGATACAAATTTTTCAAAATGGCATCAATGGTCAACGTGACATTAGAGTAAACAAAAAATGTCATCAAAGTTTAAAAAAGTGTCATCCAATAATTTAATTAGAAAAGTGGCATCAGATTGAAAATAAAATGTAATAAAATTTTGGCATCAAAACGGTAAAATATGATATCACAAAAAATGTCATCAATGTTTTAAAAAAGTGGCATTAAAAAAAAGTCATCCAATCATTTCATTAGAAAAGTGACAATAAAGTGACAATATTTTGATTCCACGTTTTAAGCTCTTATGCCATCAATTATATAAAATTGTCACCACAAAATGTTGGCATCAAAACGGTAAAATATGGCATCACTAAAAAAAAAAAAGTTGGCATAAAAAAAAAAAAAGTTGGCATCAAAAAAAAAAAAAAAAAAAGTTGGCATCAAAATGGGTTGACCGGTCAACGGTCAACGTTGACCGGTCAAGAGGGCTAAGCAAGCTAAAAAAACAATTAATGGGCTAAGCATGTTAAAAAAACAATTAATGGGCCTATCTAGCTAACCAAATATGCTTAAAGGGCTTTTTCACCAAATTCCCTCATTAGAATTCATGTAATTGTAATTATAAAATGAGTTGATATTTAAATGAAATTAAGAGAAGGAAAGAAATATTAGATATCAGTAGTAAAACTTACCTAACATTCAAAGGGTGGTGTGAAGGGTCTAATTGGATCACCGGAAGGTGGTGTGACATCAACAATTTGGACCATTTTGTTTTTAAAGTTGAAGACAACCATGACATAGTCTGATGTTCGTTCAACCCCAAATACAATCTAATCAACATAATAAAAAACAAATAAACATTAGTGATTGGTCTTCTGAACTTTATTTATTTAATTGCAAGGTAGTACCATGTCTATATCCTTCAAAGAAAGGTGTGGTGACGATGACAACACAGTATCCATGTGGAGGTTAAACCTCTTGAACTGTTCATCAGAAGCTCGTACTGATACACTCGCTACATTAAACTGGTTGAAGAATAGAAATTAGTAAAAAAACAGACGAATTGTAATAACGGCTAACAATGGAGTGTAATTAAAAGTTAAAATTGTAAGAATATTACAGTTTTGTTGATATTGACAAAAAGTCTTGCAGGTGATTGAGCACTTTTATACTGTTCCTTGTGGTTGAGGATAGCTGTCCATGCACCAATAACAACACTAGACAAGTGGGTTTCATCCTCAAGCGTAGCCATGTCTGTTCTAACAATTTCAACAGACTTGTACTTAAACAAAATTTCCCTGCAATGTCAATCATTTTGAAGATGGATTATATGAAAATAACCTTTTACTTCTAACTGAACATACTTTAAGAAGGTTAAGTTTAAAATGAACTTACGTGCTGTGTGGTGTTTTCATTGCTAAATAGGCTGAAACAGTGCGCTCAATTTCAGAGATAGGATATGTAATGTCAACAACACGGGAGTAATATGGGCTTCTCAAAGATGCAGAAGGTTTATGTGCTCTCCTTGTAGCTTCTTCTCTCTTCGGGTTATTAAGTTGATCTGCAGCATTTCCATCAACTATGTTGATCCGCGGCGACCTTCTTCGTGGCAAGGCAGCAGGGGGAATGCATTCTATTGTATCCCCCAAAGGGTTCACTGGTGGAGTATTAGCTTTAATTTGAGTGGGTAGGGGTTTAGGAGTAGCTTCACCACGCTGTTGTATTGGAGCCCCCCCATTGCTGTCTGGGGGAGGCTGGGCTGCTTCATTAGCATTCTTCACTTCAACCGATGTGTTCAATGACGTCCCTTCATCTTTCTTAAAAGCAGGGTCATCTAGAAATATATCAAAGGAAAATTCTCCGTCCACTTTGATATTTGATTTCATTTTTTGCTTGTTGAGATATGCCATTTCGATTTGAGTGATGCAATCTAAAAAAACAGGGTCTGCCCAGAGTTTCTCTTGTGATTCGGTAAAATATGGGCTTACAGGGTCATTCATATTTGACATGTCAGCAGCATCCGTAGCCGTAGGTGCCTCATAAATGACATTTTCCACCCCTAAAAGCTGGTTTGCTCCATTTAGAAGCTTTTGCACCATGTCATCATTTTGTAGTTCAATCGGGACTTTCGTAGACCACTCAGCAAAATCAGAAACAGTAGATGCAAGTGCAGAAGTCTTTTGAGCAAATAACTTTATCCAACTCTAGAAGATAACATCACATAAAAAATAAGAATAAAAAGTCATCAGTAAATACCAGAACATTGATGTACTGTAATAATATTACATTGAATTGGTTGAAATAATTCATACAAACCTCAACTGGGGGTGTCTCTTTCTCTGGATCAGCATGGTGACTGGTGCCTTCACCGTTTTGTGCAGTAGGTTGTGGACAAGCTGTAGATTGTACGTCTTGATGGTGAGGCACAACTTGGTGAGGCTAGACTAAGCCACAGCCAAAGCCTCCAGTACTTATATCATCAGTTTCTCGTTGGCGCAAGATTTTGTAATTTATGCCAACGAAAACCGGGAAAGAACGAGTCATTCTTCTTAGAGATGTGCTTGTGAATAATTTCACCCTATCCATGTAAAACAACTGGCACACCAAGGGGATAAACATATATCAGTATAACGATTGATCAGTGAATGCTGACATAAAGAATACTGTAGACATGTAGATAAAAGTATGAGGGGTGACATTTGGACTACTGATATGGTAAAGAAACTAAGTTAACGTCAGAGCGAAGGTTTGGAAAAAATACTTACAACCAAGAATAACAGAGGCCCTCTGAAATGGCCATTCTTGTTCTTTTCCCAGCTTCTCTTTGCATCGACCAAACTTTCCAACACAATAGCACACCAACAGTGCTAACACGAAGATCAATTGCAGGGTGCACTTCTCTCTTTCTGTTTTTTCTTACAAGTGGTTGCGAATCTTTGGATTCAAGTGATATACAACCCTCCCCTGCTTCCAAGGATTTTTCAGTCTCAGTATCAACAGACAATTCATCTTTGAAGGGAGGTGAATCTCTAGATAAATCAACTACTAGAGGTTTAACCCCAGATCGTTTTGATCTCTTCGAATTTCTATTTTGACTGTCTAGAACAGGTGAATCACTTACACTCTACGGACGTTTACCTATAGAATGAACACTTACAATCAATTTATACAAATATAATTGGAAATATGACACTGTGAAAGACTGTATGTTATGCCGAACAAATTCCCAAATTCGCAAATTTAACCTCTAGATTAATCACATTAACTTCAATTTATTATGCCAAAGAGATTTAAATAGCAATGGTAGATCTTGTAAGGCTGAATAATTGCTTGATTATAAACATTAAATTCGCTTGAAAAAGTGCGATTTTTCCTAATTTTCGTGGGAAACTAAGCCCTAAACCGTACTCGTTCGAATTTGAACTTTAATACACAGAAAAACACGAAATCAAACCTTTCGGAACTGAAGACATCTCTATGTATATGATAGATCTCCTTCTTACAAGCCTACAATCAAGCCTCAGGCAATCTCGCAGAGATATGGACAGAGTAGATTTAGCTTGAGGAAGAAACTAAAACAAGGTGATGGAAAACTTCTCAAACCTGAAAAGGGTTTTGCGCATTCACACTTAGTTGGGTTTTATATTTTTTTTTAGGGAAACCGTTTCCATTTTCTTTTTTTTGTGTTTGCTAATAATTCTGCAATTTTGTGAGACTTTATTTATTTGTTATTATTTTTTATATAATTCCATACCCTAGTTCTGCTCAACCTCATATTATTCTTGCTCAACAATAGTTTATTTGTTATTATTTTTATATATTAATGCTTTCATATTTGCTTAATAGTTTACTGCTCAACATTGTATTATTCTTGTTCATCAATGGAATAAAAGTGCTCAACATATTATGCCTGGGGAAAACTTGCTCAACATCAATTTATTTTTGCTCAACGATAGTACATATATTGCACAACAACACTTTGTTTGCAACGACATCTTATTTTTGTTTATTTACGATTTCATAGTTGTTTAATACATTATTGCTCAACATCTTCTTATTTTTGCTCATCAATGGAATAAAACTGCACAACATATTATGCATGGGGAAAACTTGCTTGACATCACTTTATTTTTGCTCAACCATAGTATATATATTGCACAACAACACTTTGTTTGCAACGGCATCACCTTATTTTTGCTCAATGATTGTTTATATACTACACAACATCAATTTATTTTTGCTCAACGATAATACATATATTGCACAACAACACTTTGTTTGCAACGACATCTTATTTTTGTTTATTTACGATTTCATAGTTGTTTAATACATTATTGCTCAACATTGTCTTATTCTTGCTCATCAATGGAATAAAACTGCACAACATATTATGCCTGGGGAAAACTTGCTCAACATCAATTTATTTTTGCTCAACGATAGTACATATATTGCACAACAACACTTTGTTTGCAACGACATCTTATTTTTGTTTATTTACGATTTCATAGTTGTTTAATACATTATTGCTCAACATCTTCTTATTTTTGCTCATCAATGGAATAAAACTGCACAACATATTATGCATGGGGAAATCTTGCTTGACATCACTTTATTTTTGCTCAACCATAGTATATATATTGCACAACAACACTTTGTTTGCAACGGCATTTAATTTCTATCTATTTACACTTTGATAGTTGTTTAATAGATTATTGCTTGACATTGTCTTATTTTTGCTCATCAATGGAATAAAAGTGCACAACAACACTTTGTTTGCAATGGCATCTAATTTTTATCTAATTTTGTTTTCAAAGTTTCTTTTTAAATTATTGCTCAATATGCTCTTATTTCTGCTCATGAATAGATTAAAACTGCACAACAAAGTACAAAGGGGGAAATCTTGCTCAACATCATTGTATTTTCGCACAACGTTAGTACATATATTGCACAACAACACTTTGTTTGGAACGAAATGTTAGTTTTATCTAATTATGGCTTCATAGTTGCTTAAGAGTTTGTTGCTCAACATGATCTTATTTTTGCTCATCAATAGAATTAAATTGCACAACATATTATAAATTGGGAAAACTTGCTTAGCATGGTAAAATACTGATGACAGAATTTGTGTTGACAGACTTATCTTGAATTAGTGAATAAATGTTAATAAGCAAAAACAAATGTCATTTACAAATTTATAAACTGTATTATCCACTAACATTACTCTTATATAATACTGATGACATAATTTGTGCTGACAGTCTTATCTTGAATGCTTCATCCTCCTCTTGTACTCTCCCAAAGAAAGCTTTCTATTCGTAGTTGGTCATCCTGCTCTTTTTCTTACTACTGGTGGATAACATTTGATGGATTTGATCACATCAGGGATGTTTCCTTCATCTTCATCCAACACTGGATATATTGTTTCTGCATATGTCATATGCCAAACGTCATTGCTGTAAAATTTTGCAACAAAATCAGACACATTTGCTTTTATATGTGTTATTGCTGTTAGAGCATGTACACAAGGCATTTTCTCGACATCAAATACTCTGCACGTACATGTTCTTGCTGATAAATCAACTTTAGCTACAACTCCTTATACATTGATCTCAAACTGTGATTCATTCATCTTCTCTACTCTGCATACCCCAACCTGCGCTTGTGATTCTCTTATCAACTTAAGGATCTCTGGAGTTAGTCTGTCTTGATTTGCCACTGCTTTTTCTCTCCTGTCCAGGAACCATGATGTGAGCTTTTCCCTAGCAAACTCCACAAGTGCCACAATGGGATAATTCTTTTTGCCTCTGAAAACAGAGTTCAAACTCTCAGCATTGTTGGATGTCATCATGTTGTATCTATCACACCTTGAATGTGTTCTTGCCCATTTATCAAACCCTGCTGACACCAGATATTCTAATAGCTTTGGACAGGTTGCTTCGATTTGTGCAAGGTGGTTGTTGAACTCTTGGATAGTGTAACTCTCTGCTGCTTTTTTGAACATTTTCCCCAACTCTTTTTTCTTGAACGTTCCTTTGATGTTTTGTTTCAGGTGCCACATACATATGCAATGTGTAGCTGTTGGATAAGCTAATGATACAACCCTTGAAATACTAGCATGTCTATCAGAGACAAACACTAAGTCATTTGAAGGAGGCACAACCTGCAGCAGCTGATACATAAACCATTCCCACGAGCTGTTGTTTTCGGAGTCAACAATACCAAAAGCAAGTGGAAAGAGTTGTCTATTTGCATCCTGTGCAACTGCTCCAAGCAACGTCCCTCTATATTTGCTTATGTTATCAAAATTAAGGAAATCGATGACAACAGAATTTGTGCTGACACTGTTTAAGACATACCTTCTTTAAGAGTGGGAATGCTCTGATGCACTGTCCAAATGACAGAAAGAAGTACATAAATCTATCTTCTTTGTCTTGTGAAATTAAAGTTATAGTCCCATTGTTTCTCTCCCTGAGCATATGGCAAAATGATGGCAAATCTGCATAATTTGATTCTGGTGTCCCATTAACCATTTCATGAGCTATTTTTGATGACTTCCATGCTCTCCAGTAGCTAATTTGCATCTTTTGTTCTGTTCTCATTTTATCCTTTATCTGTGCTGGTTTGTATCCAACATCAACACTGTGTAATTATAGTCAAATTAGAATAAATCATATATTAGAAAGCAAGTTAAAATATAAATACTATCTTTTGAAAAAAGTGCTCACCTTGATTCGATGATACTTGCAATCACAGAAGATGAAGGCTGTTTGCAGTGTTTTGTCCTGAAATCCCATGTGCATGTGTACATTTCCACATACACTATGACCTCATGCCAAGTTGGGCCAAAAGTTTTGACAACATCTCTAAAGCATGCTTAACTGCTTTGCTTGATGCAAAGCTTTTGCCTACGCAAATCAACTTTTGTGAATTGAGATTCACACTAGACACAGTAGAGCTATCAGCATCCCAATCTTCTAGTGTAGTCTCTCTTCTGTGTGTTGTAGAATAGAATGCTCTCCATATTTCATCTGCAAAATCTTCATCACTTGCAGTGTCACTGTTTATAGAATTCATGTCATCTCCAACATCTTCCAACAATACACCTTTAATCCTGCTGTCACCTATCAATGTCATGTTATTTTCCTCTGTAACGTTATCTGTAATAGCTGGATTGCATGCAACCAACTGTAAACTCTCAGCTGAGGATGGCTGTTGATCCTCAATGTCTGCACTATTTGATTTAATGCTGACACACAACTCCACAACATATTTAACATTCTCTAGGTCAGACAACTTTAAAAACTCTTTCAAATCAGCATCACATTCCACAAGAAGCGGAGCTCTCAACAACTTGAAAGGGTGCAAATGATTGAATTTCAATTCCAATGCACTATCTATATTGAATCTGGTGTGAAATTTTACATTTAAATCCTGCAATGTTATTGTCTCGTCAATCATAAACACCTTTGAAGTAGTGTCTCCAACAAAGGCTGGACATGAATCATTAACCAACCATTTCCCACCACACACAACTGTAATAATGTGGGTTCCCATTGCAATCTACAGATTATGAATTGAAGAGGATAAGTAAATTTAAGTAATAGATTTACACATCTTGTGCAGTTTTTCGATGACTGAATTGTAGTGCTGACATTGCTCAATCAATGTTCAATAACGATGACACGACCAACCAAAGTGATTAGAATTAACCTGTTATGAAAAATTTGCGCCAAAGGCGCAAATTTTGATGCTACTGAATGTATAAACATAGATTTCCATACTGTTATAACATATATAAGCATAAAATATTCTATACTGAATGTATAAACATAGATTTGCGCCTTTGGCGCAAATCTGCAAGTGATGCTACTGAATGTATAAACATATATAAGGATAAAGTATTCTATACTGATATACCCTGTGCAATTTTCTTATGACTCCATTGCAGTGATGACATGGATTAATCAACATTGAAAAAGGAAGTCTAGTGATGACATTAGCAATGAAAGTGTAATAAGGAAACAATACTTCAATATAGAGTGCAGATTCAAGTGTAAAGATGACATGAACAACAAAATGAATACAAAAGACCTGTTGTGAAGTGAATTATATAAATGTTGCACTTTTTGGGGGAAACTTCTGTGGTTAAGGTATACTGATTATTTGAAACAATCATATTTAAATCACATTCTAAGCAATCATAGAGATGACTTCAGCAATGTAAAATATGAATAAGCATAAATAACCATAAACATACACATATTCGATTTGAAACTTTAATATTACATTTATAAAGAAAAAAAATGCTCATAAACATTAATTCATGTTTAAAAAATTTATCAAAATTTGCGCCGAAGGCGCAAATTTTGATGCTACTGAATGTACAAGCATAGATTTCCATACTGTTATAACATATATAAGCATAAAATATTCGACACTGATATTCCCTGTGCAATTTTATGATGACTCCATTACAGTGATGACATGGCTTAATCTACATTGAATAAGGTCTAGTGATGACATTAGCAATCAATGTCTAATAAGAAATCAATACTTCAATATAGAGTGCAGATTCAAGTGTAATGATGACATGAACAACAAAATGGATACATTACAGTTCTTGTGGTGAACTTCTATGATTAAGGTCTACTGATTATGTTCAAACAATCTGTGTAAACATACACAGATTAAACTTGAAACTTGAATATTACAGTTATACAGGAACAAATGTTCATAAATTTGCGCCAAAGGCGCAAATTTTGGCGTAATCAACACTTGTAATCACACGATTCCAATTCGTAATCACAAAACCGAACCAGTAATTTGCGCCTTCGGCGCAAATTGAAGCAATAATCACACAACTGAAGCTGTAATTGCAAAACTGAAGCATACATAAACACAGAATGAATCTGTAATCACGAAACTCAAGTAGTAATCTCAAACCAAAAAATTCTAGAAAATTTGCGCCGAAGCAGAAATCGCAAAACCGAAGCACAAATAAACATAGACTGAAGGAGCAATCTCAACACTAAAGAAGTAATCCAAAAATTATCGTAAAATTTGCGCCTTTTGCTCAAATTTGCGTCCTTGACGCAAATTCTAATCGACTTTAAAATCTAGTAAATTGACTTACCTGATTCTCTAGATTACACGCCAAAATCGAAAGCTTCGTTGATGTCGGAATGGTAATCTCTCGCAAATCCTACCAATTTCCAGCGATCAGGTCGGGAGAGAGTAACAGAGCGTCCGCAAACGGAGAGACGGAGGAGAGAGAAAATCGTTTGTGGGAGAGAGGGTGAAGCCTTTTATTGTGGCTATTTTGCAAAAATGTCCTAATATGCGTCTATTTTGCAAAACTCGCCCAATTTCGTGGCTATTTTGCAAAAACCCCCTAATAATAAACCAGATATTAGATAGATTATTTATTTTAAAAAGATAAATATATTCAATTTCATCTAAAAAGGATAAAACATAAGTTTTAACTAATCCCAACCACTTTAGGATTATATTGAATAGATTAAATTGGGTATATTTTTATAAATGTTAAATCTTATATTTTAATTAGGTAGAAAATTTCTCTTTGTAGACACAATAATCTATCTAATAATCCGTATTAAATTAACAAAAAAAAATTTGGTTGAAATTAATATTGATGACATGTTTACGACATGACATAATTTTTTTATTTTTCATAAGTAAGAAATTATATTTATTTAATCACATATTAGAATTTTCTTATAAGAACTATCGGTCCACTATTTTTAAAAAATATTAAATTACAACATCGTTTAATTTTTATTATATTTTAAAACTATTAAATTATCCACAATATTTTTTTGATGTATAGTACGTTGTAATATCTTAAATTAATTTATAATAACCTAACAACTAAAATGGTTATTTAATATAAAAGAGATAAATCTCTTTTATAGATTTAAACTAATCGGTAGATGAAATCAAAGTACACCCCCCACCATTTTTTTAATCTCCAAAAAATCAATTAAAACATAAAAAAAAAACTTCAGATTTCGTTAAGAAAAGATCAGATTTCTCCACACATGCATAAATTGAGTTATATTATATATATATATTTTTTTGTAATATAGTTATAATTAATTTCAGTGATCTTAAAAGATAGGTTTTTTTACCTAAATATATTGTTTTATTAATTTTTGTGGCCCAAAAATTAATGTCACTTTAATCCAGAAATGTCACGCAAGCAAAAATAATCTCGCTTTGATCCAGAAAATTCCGCGGCCACGAGGTCGCGCCAATGACCTCTGTTTTAGTATTTTACTAGTATTCGGTACCCGCCCGTTGTGCGGTTTCTTCATAAATTTTATGATATAAAATATCTTTGAATTAATATAAATTACTATTTCATATAAAGTAAATATATAGTTTTCAGTTGTGCTATGTTTTTGAGAATGTAAACATTTTTGAATCTACACTAATCATGTGTTCTCTTATTAAAATATTTTTGTGATATTATATAATTTAATTTATTAATTGATATAGATAAGAAAAAGATAATAGCATATTCATATAATATGACACGTATGCGATATTAACGCCATTTTAATCCAGAATATGAAATGTAAAATAGAGTTTAAAATATATTATCTTATTTAATTATATATTTTTATATTAATTAAGGGGATGTATTGATTTTTTTTACAAACTCCAGCAAAATCTATAATGTCATTTAATATTAACATATACTACGTATTTTTGTAGAAATATATATTACTTAATTAGAATTTCAAAAATACATGGACTTTTACTATTCATGCACGCTTTTTTAGGAGTTAAAAACTATATAAAATATTAACTTTTTTATTAATTTTTTTTAATAATTACAAACTTATTGATAATAAGTTTGTAATTATTAAAAAAAATTAATAAAAAAGTTAATATTTTATATAGTTTTTACCTTCTTAAAAAAGCGTGCGTGAATAGTAAAGGCAATGTATTTTTGGACGGAGGTAGTATATAATAGTAAATATATATTTTTAGTTCAGATTAGGCACAAGGGTAATATAAATAGTGAATATAGTATAAATTGTAGGATAGATACACAGATGAAAGACACGTTATTTTAATATTTTATACAGTAACACTTTATTCCAATTTTTTGTTCCAATTAAATTGTAACGATGGGTAGATAAATATAAATTTTATCCTTAATTGACCCAAAAGGTTTTATCCTTTATGATAAGTTTTCTAACTTAACCAAATTTACTACATTTTTAACTATACATTTTTATAAACAACGGGTAGATAAGTTTTATCCTTTTGTTTTTAAAAAATTTGAGAAACAATAACATTATTGGTCTAAAAAGATAAGTTTTTAGCCAACTATATTGATTTATTAATTGATGTAGCCCAGAAATATAATACCGCTTTAATCCAAAAAATGTCACGCAGGCAAAAATAGTCCCGTTTAATCCAGAAAATTCCGCGGCCGCGAGGTCGCTCCAGCGGCCTCTGTTTTATTATTTTATATAGATAGATATAGATATAGATATATAGATTCCAAAACGTCTATTGGGCAAATTTTCTCGGTGCTAATTGAACCTCAAACTTTTGGGTGGGCACTAAAAAAAAACTATGGTATTTTAAACACGGGAATCGTTAATATTTTTAACAATAATATTTTATTATTTTTTAATTTTGATAATAGAATTCAATGTTGAAGTTTATTGACTCAATTCGTGAAATTTGATTGTTCTCAACATTATTTGAATTATTTTTAGTTCTGTCGAATGAGCATTGATGGGTTCGATTATTCGCCTTATTTTGTGAACAACTATTGCTAGACGGATAAAAGGTTGATTTTAGATTGTGCTTGTCAAATTGCTTTTCTCAACAACTTTATCCTCAAAATTATAAAATCTTCGAACAACTCTACAATCCGATATAATTCATTATATTTTGGATGTGAAAAGTATAGGGAAAATCAAAATCGTAAAAAGAAAATCGTATGGTGTACTAATATTAGTCATGCAGATGGAATGTCTAAGAAAAATATTATTCGCTTTTTTTGTATTGTTGAGAAGCCAAAATAAGTGTATGGTGGCTGAGAGTGGAGTTTCGTACACATAACCACAAATTGTCTTCTAGTCTGCAATGCCATCAAAATGGTGGAACGATTGACTAATATATGAGGAGATACAACTAGTGAAGGTTGTTAATGCAGTGTTGGTAGCATGATGTTGTTATGGTGATTGAGCTACACGAACGCGATAAAGGTGCATCTGCAAATGAGATAAGTTTCTTGCATCGAGTTTTGACTAGCGAAGATCGAGTATTGAGGGTCACTTAGAGTGGATGTCATCCCAAAATCAGCGAGTGAGACCTAGCCAAAAGCGTTACTACATCCCATAGTAGTTCATTAGGTTAATTAGTGCAAATTTATAGTTTAGTTAAACTCCAAAGTTCTTTTTTGTTTTTCGTGTAACTCTATTAGATGTTACACTATTAGATGGATGTTGTTTGTGTTCAAATCACTTTAGTTTGACGCCCTTGTTAGAGTACTTTATAAGTGCAACACTCTATCAAAAGTTTGTTTGTGGTGTGTCTTCGCTAGTTTATATGTAGTTTCTATACGCTGAAAGACGGTTACATTATGTTTTCTAACTATTTAAGAATGAGAGCTAAAAGAAATTTAAAAAAAATGTGGTTGTAGGGATAACGGTTCAATTTTCTTTGTGCTCACTTTTGCTAGTGCTACTAGGAAAGAACAACTAGGAGATGACTAGCTCTAAGTGTGGAAGTCCAAAACTTAATACTAAATCGAAGATTAAAAAAATTACATACACATGTCAGTTCTGATTACAACAAGTTTGTTAAAAAATATATAAAAGTAATTTTCCATTAATCAAACATCGAAGGTCTTAAAATACATAAAGAACTCACTCTCATTTTTAAAAAGGGGGAGACATAAAGAAAACTATAACTTTCGTTTCTAAAAGAAAAAATTGAGGGAGTGTCCACCAAGTGTGGTAAATGGGGGTTTTGAAATCATCAATCGATCAATCGCTCCTACTACCGGATCTTGCCTCTCTCGCCCTTGCTCACTGCCTCCAGTCCTCGTCGTCCTCCCGTCGCAGTCGCCCTCGCTAGCTTGCGCGCTGCCTCCATTCCTCGTCGCCCTCACTCGCTTGCTACCTTCGGTCATCGTTATTAGTGGGTCCGCGCTGAAAACGACCACCGCAAGACCTGCCTCGGTGTGCTCCGCGCTGGCGAGGGACTCGATCCTGTTTGAGTCCGCTGCAACAAGTGGATTTGATTTGTCTTTGATTTCCTTGGATCTGTTCGCTGCATCAAGTCGATCTGCTTGGTTCTTCGATTTTGAAAACTCAATTTTGACCAGATGCCGGAGAATCTTCATACTTCAGGTCAACTCTCTCTCCTTCCGTTGAATATCCAAGTTATTGCTTGATTTATTCACAAGACCAAAACCGTTATTACTTGATTTTACATCTAAATCCATATATGAAGGTATGTTGCTTTCTTTTAACAAGTCAAATTTACTGGAACAAAATCAACTTAAGCCTCTATGCTAATTGATTCATATACATATATGTATTCTAAGTCATAATTGTTATCAAATTGTTCTAATTGATTCATAATTGCTTATTAATTCCATGCTAATTGTTTATTTCAGCATCCACTACTAGAATTCTGTTATTTAACATCGGTTAATTAAAATCAGTCAGAAAAACCTGCCATATTAAACAGTTTTTTAACATCGGTTTATAAATATGCGATGTAAATAAAAGAATAGACATCGTTCAGTTTATTTGACCGATGTTAAATATGTGTTTTTAAAAAAAATTTAGAAGGCGCGGAACTAAACTTAAATTCATTTGAACACCCGCTTAAACAAATATGTGTACCAGAGGATGCTTCTTTTTTCATTCTTCGTTCTTCATTTCTCAGAAAACAGACCCCCCTCCTCCACTCTCTCTCCCAATGGAAGTTGCAATCTCCGGCGACCGAATCCTAACTCCGCTCTTCTTCTCCTTTCTCCGGTGGCCAAATCCTGACATTTTCTCTACTCCTCCCCTCTCGCCCTCAATGTGCATCTCAACCCATTCTCCATCATCTTTATCAGACAGATCGATGGAACCCTAACTCGAACCGCGAAGCCTCCGGCGACTCACTCGATCCACCTCCTTCTCGCCGGCGACTCGCTCCACCTCCTTCTACCGCCACCTCCCTTCATAAATCCACCCAGAGCCGTTCTTCCTTCTCAGATCTAAACCCATAGATTCTCCCACCATCACCGACATTGTAACTTCCTATGCTCTCGCTTTTATTGCTCGAACCTGCTTCCTATTGCTTTGATTCCGTCAGGTATGCCGATTTTCATTCTCTTTTGCTCTTTTTTTCCACTTATAGTTTTCATGGTTTCGCCTTTTCGTGCTCACCCCTTCGGATCTAGTGTTGCGATTTTTTGACCCTGGTTTCCTTTACTGATTTCAGCGGGTCTTACTCCTTTTTTTTTTTGTCTTTTACGTGATTTCGCACCTGCTTTGCTTGAATCATTTACATGTTAGGGTTGCAATCTTGTATGAAGCAGAATGTAATCTAGCGTTATTGTTTACTGAAATTATGTACATTAAGCTTAGATAGTGTCATAAAGCATGTTGTTTTATTTGAGATTCACCATAAGTAGATCTGTTAGTCTGTTTATTTGGAGTTCAGTTGTTTATGGTGTGGTTATTTATTTGAGATTCACCATAAGTAGATTCGTTAGTCTGTTTATTTGAAGATTGGCCCTAGTGCATGAGAAGATGTGGTTGCTGGATTTTTGTCATTTCCCGTTTGTACCCAAGAGACATACTAGATAACTTTAGCCTTAAGCTTGCACATAAATATGCTTGTATTAAAATGTAAGCAAAGTCCCAACCACAATGATATGACTTGATAGTGCTCCACCAACCAAACTGTACTTATATCGTGTTACTGTGTTAGTATGTAATGTGTTTTGAGAGGTGTAAAGTGATAGAAAAAGGCAATAAGATTTATGTTGATTCCATTTCATTTGTTGTCTTTTTGCATACAATCCCTCAAGAACTAATTTTGATGGTTTTTAACTAGCTTCAAGGAGTTGTCCATGATGGATTTGTAGACAAAGCTTGCTATTTATGAACCATTAGTCGAATTGGCAGAACAGGTCAGTGTGTATACTGACTTTTCTATATTTGTAGCCAAGAAACACTCTGCTTCTGAATCTTCGATGATTGTCTTTATATATGCTGAAATATTACTCCACAAAAAGGGTAACATGAGAAGAAATTATTTTTCTTTGAATGACTAAGTTTTTCCTATCTTTTAGAATGGAGCAAATACTCTTACTCTACTATTCAACCTGAATGTGTTGAAGGCAAGTGGAAGATCCCAGAAGGGACAAAGAACGAGTACCTTTGCAAGGTATTTTTAATGTAAAGTAATATACCAAATGAAATTTATGCAGGGTTCCTTTTCTCATCTTTTTTTTATTTGGAATGTAATGGCTAAGGATCTTATGCATCCTAATCTACTCTTTTAATGTAATGGATGCTGTTTTAGGTTCGCTACCAACTTCCTCTCAGTTTCCAACATGCTTCTTGTTTCCTCATCTTTTTGGGTAATTCCTTGTGAGTTGTGACTAAAGTGCATTGTGCAAAACATTTTTTTTGTTTGTTTTGTCTGCCATTGCTCTTGTAATATTTGTTCTGCTTGTTTGGCCAAAATTTCCAACCGTGTGAGTGTGCTGGTTTCTGCTTGCTGAACCAGTCTTGTAGTCAAATGATACAACAAGGGGCAAATGTGGACCTTTTTTTTTGGGTGCAATGGAAGTTCTAAATATAATTTTTTATGTCATATGCCCAAGAATACAGGGATTTATCAGTTACTTTGGTTGCTACAGGCTATAATGTATGTGTTTTTTTTTTGATGAGATCAATCATAGAGATTCCTCACCTCAAGTTACAGCTCCATCGCATTCCTTTAGGGAAGATCTTAAAGAATTCATTGGAGCCTTTGAAGGTTAGTTGCTCAGGAAAGACTAAAAATACCTGTCTGTGATATCCTAAGTTAACACTGCTTTTCTTGTCTAAAAAAACGTGCAGGTATGCCTGGCTTCTATCGTAGATGAATTTGATCGGCAGGCAAAAGCTGCCCATTTGGTTAAAGAAGTAGGGACATTTGTCTTCAGTGATCTGATGTAGTCGGAATATTCCAGTGCCTATGGGGGAGTCGAAAGACTTGACATGTTCTTCCCCTTTGACCCATGCTTGTTGCAAAGATCTGACAGGTTTGTCTTTCTCCTTCTTTTCTTATTTAGACGGGGATGATAGTTCAACCTAACTCGTCGTTTTATTTCTACATGAAATTATTTTGTGGGGGATGTGTGTGATAACCTTATATGACTTTGATTACCTACAAGCAGTTTCATTTTTTTGCTTCTAATACATTTAATAGTTCTTCATTGAAAATTGATGTTAGTAGGTTTTGTGTGCTTAAGAGATAGAGAGATCAGCCATCATGTAGACTGAGACAACTTACAAGGTCCTGCACCCTCATCTTTCTGCAGGCTGAATATCTTCTCAAATGACAATCCATGGAGTCTTATTTAGATTTTAAGCTTCCACAAGACAAATGAATCAAAAGTAAGCACCCTCCAGGCCTCCCACATCCAAAATCTCAACATATTTTTCTTTTAATTTCTTGAACTTTCAATTTTCATTTTGTGTCTTATTTTTCCATCATGTGAATATATAAGGTTACTCATGTTTCTGCCTCAAGTGAAGACATTGGCTAAAGAAAACTAGATAGGGGGTGGTTTATAGACTATGGTGACATGTTGAAGTAATCTGATAATTTTATTATAACGAACTGGCTAGAGTTTGATTAACTCAATACATAAAGGTAGAAGCACACAGGATATGTCGATGGAAATTTGGATTGAAAATTTTCAGTTGGGGTAGGGTGGAGGAGTTGTAATCCTTTTGCAAGGTTCATGAGTTTTAATCCTTTCGCTCATGCTATTTTTTAGATTGCCCAGGGTTTCATTCTGGCGAGTTGCCTCTCTTCCTTAATATATTGAGACAATAGTGCTGCTTCTGTATCCTTTGTGTTGTCTCCTTCATTCTATGCGTTTTCAGCTCGATGCTTTATAAAATGGACCCTTTTCTTGGTTTTATTTCATCTTCTTACTATTGGTATGTATTTAGTTTTTACTTCTTGCTTTCTCATTTTTAAATGATATGCTTACATTCTTTATCTTTCCAAACCCATTAATAACTAACTACAAGCTGAAGCATGAAGGCGTCTGATGACCCTACTACTTGCCCCCGTTGCATTACAAAGTCCTCAAGTGTGATAATGATCATGATCCGTTGCTGATGTGTGTATGTTATGCTCACTCCTCATGTTTCGGTCTCTTCCTCTTTGTTCACCTGTTTTTTTTTCCTTGAAGAATGTGTATGTTATGCTCACTCCTCATATTTCATTCTCTTCATCCTTTTCATTCATCTTGTTTTTTTGGCTTAAAGGATGGTCAATGTTTTATGCAATATCAAAGGAGCAGTAGCTACATCATGAGTAGTAAGGGAACTTGAGATTTATGGTGGATCCATCTAGTTTAAACGGACTATGGGACACACTTAGGAAAAATGACACACTTTATTCTAGCTCACGTGTGTCCCATAATATTTTGCACATAAAGGCCATGTTTCATTCTTTCTCTCCATATCATTATATGATATCAGTTGTTTGGTTTTAAAGCCTATTAGCTCAAATGGTAGAGCGTTGTGTTTAAACACAAAGATGCGGGTTCAAATCCCGCATAGGCTATGATAATAAAAAAAAACTGCAAATATGTCATTTCACATCGGGTAATAGCCGATGTCTTTCAAAAAAAACAATCGATGGCTATGTGGGGGATGTAAAAAGTCAAAACGCTTTAACATCGGGTAATAGCCGATGTCTTTGTATGTTATAACGTCGGTTATATTTTATAATCGATGTTATAGGATAACAAAGAAATCGGATTTAAAAATATAAACGATGTTATAACATACAAAGACATCGGGTTCTGGCCGATGTGAAAAACTTTTGACTTTTTACATCCCCCACATAGACATCGATTTTTTTTTTGAAAGACATCGGCTATTACCCGATGTTAAATAACAAATTTCTAGTAGTGATCTTATAATATTTTAATTTTGAATTGTTATCAAATTGCACAAAAATAATGGATTATCTTAATTTTTACATGGTTTGGGTTTGGATATTGGCAATTTCAGCAATTGCTGAAATGCGGATTCTAGTTTCAGCAATTGTTGAAATGCGGAATGCAATGAATTTTGATGTTCTTTCCTTTAAATCTCTTTTAAAATCCTCTTATCTCAATGGTAGAGCGAGGTGCTTATGCGCAAATAAGTGGGTTCGAATCCCGCATAGGCTAAATTTTATATCCCGTAACACGGTTTCAGCAACTCCAGTTTCAACAACTTCGGTGTCGAAGTGGTGATGCGGGGAAAAAAGGAAAAAACAACAACTCCGGTTTCAGCAACAATTTCAGCATCAACAAAGTTGATGAAACCGGGGTTTCAGCATCAACATGACAATAACAGTGTTGAAACCGGGGTTTCAGCGTCAACAACAGTGCTGAAACCGGGGTTTCAACATCAACAACAGTGCTGAAATCGGGGTTTCAGCAACCCCGGTTTCTACAACGCAGGAAAAAAAAATCCCATTTCGCGGAAAAAATAAACTCAATTTCAGCAACTTCGGTTTCAGCAGTTTCAGCAACATAGGTGGATATTTAGCTAATATGGAGAGGGTGGTGGACAATTTCCTAATAGAGGCAAAAAATATGACCTGTATAGAAACTGCCCCTTTCTAAAATGCAAAGGTTGTAGTCAGCTTTTTAACTTCTGTGTAGTCATTGAACGGTTCAATTGAACCCTTTTAATCTTTTGGAAAATATCATTGCGTGGAATTGTTGCATTATCAACCCATCAAAACTGAATTTGCCCAAAGCAAGTCAAACATTAATAGAATTCAAGCCTAATAAAAAACATGCATTCAGCCTAAATAACACAAGTCATAAACTTAATGATACGGGGTTAGCCGTGAGATGGTCCGATCTTCGACAACAAGCAAGAAACTAAAGAAATACTCAAAGAAATAACAAGACTCAAACCGACGCAGCGAGGATGCTTCAAGAATCGATCAAGAAATCTGCAAGATCAATCAAGAAGTTAAAGAACGGAAGCAAGAACGAATAAAGACTCAACAAGATCAGCAAGATTCGACCAAGAAGCAATCAAGATCGATCAAGATTCTCAAGAAACGCAGCAAGACTCGAAATTAAAGAACAAGAATGGAAAGACTCGACCTGATAAGGACTGAAACGATCTATGTAGAACAAGATAGAGACCACAGGCTTCCGAAGAAGGTAGGAACCAATATCAATGACTACACAACCCGCCTCTACAACCCTACACAATCAAGCGGACAACTTGAAGGCACAAGGAGGGGGCTCGTGGATACTAGGATCACTAAGTCTTGCGAAGTTGATGAACACAAAGCAAACCAAGCTGAGATATACCAATTCGATGACCTGAAGAGCACTGCTCAATTCGGCCAACCTCTCTAGGTGTTTAACACACACGTTTCTTTGAGAAATAAACTCTATATTGAATGTTCCAACTGAATTACAAAGGGGGAATTGAAATATATAAGCGTTAGATAAGCTGATGGGCCGAGTTTAATGATAGAAAGATAAATCTAACATCTATCTAATTAAAACACTTAAAAACATAAGTAAATAAGGTCTCTAGAAATAACACTTAAAATAGCCCAATTCGGCCCAATAGGATCCATTCCCGTCAAAACAGTGACAAACTTGTAAAGATGGTGATTTTCGGCCAAGCTCCATGTGGAATCTTGGAAAACCTTCAACACCAAAGTTGTAGATCTCTTCATCCTCGTTCCAACAAGGTATGGCACGTCTCAATCCGATTAATATTGAATCCGTACGACCCATTTTACAGAGACATCGAAAAGCTGTCAAAATTCTGAACGAGAGTCTAAAACGTCATTAACCAAGCTTGCACCTTTGGACCTTCTCCCATGGCGGAGCCTTCTTCTTCCTCTTAAGAAGGACATCATTCGAAGGTGTCTTGGATGGTCCCGCATCACTTTATAAGGCTAAGATTGATCGACATGATCCAAACACGATGTATGTACCCAAAGAGTACGTTTTTGCTTGATGAAGTCAAATTCATCGATGCACAAACAAGTACACCTACAACTACAACTCTACAAGCAAAATAAATGAATTATAAATGAATTCATGCAATTAGCATGGTACCATATAAATACTCCATCCGTTAAGAAAAATATGTCCTATACAAAATTTCTACTTATCCTTACACTCATGTTGTTCAATCTAATTATGCTAATCTTATGTTATGCCACTCTCCCTGGATTGGCGTTTAGCTATCAACCTTATGGTACACATCATGTATGATCATATCTGCTAATTCAACTCCACTTCTATCAAAGAGATGTCTGTCTGAACACAATGATACTCAAAATAACAAAGGTATGAACTTTTCTAAACTTACTCATCAACAATCGGCTAACATCCCCATGAGACTAGCTTCAGGTTCGTCTGTGGTGGAAGGCCAAACCAAACCTTCAATCCAACAAGTCTCACACAACATATTTTCCAACCATTGTGCAACAAGTTACATCCATGACCATCAGATTCGCAGCCACCAACCCCCAGAAGATGGTGATCAAACTAGAGGCAAAACTGAAACTGCAATCACCCTGACATGCCAAGGGGTACTTCTTCAGGTAAAAGACCTTGCTCCTGCTACTTTCAATACCTTGCAACTTGTAGAAACAATTGAAAACATAAACTACACTTCGCATCTGGTACTGTTATCTTAAAATATGTGATTGATTCCTTTAATTGGTGTAGACACTGGATCTTGCTTGAAAAGCTATGTAGCATAGCTGCTATTAGGTGTCATGATTAGAGTTGGCTACTGGAACATTAGGGGTTCTAGGAGGCCCCTTCTTTGGCATGAAATCAATCAAATCAGATAAAGCAGCAAGCTTGACATCTTAGCTTTAACCGAAACTAAATCAGGCGAACCTCCCACTAACTACCAACTTAAAGATTCTGGTTTCCATAAGGCCTTAAGTATTCCCTCCACTGGTGCCAAAGGAGGCATTTGGATCCTTTCCAAAAAACAGAAAACCCTTGACAGTTATATAATCCTTGAGCAACATCAAAGTTTTTGTATGGTGAAAATTACAATAGAACAAATGGATCTAGCTATAACACCCCCTTTTATATCCAAGGAAATCTACAGCGCCAGTAAATAGGCAGACTTTAATGTCTTTGTATTCACCTTAGGCTTACAGGGACATGTACTCATGCTCCCATAGGCAAGATGATAATAAAATAAATACAAAATAATATTTAGCGGAAGACTTGATAATGTTATAATTGAAAATAAACCGTTAAAAGTATATCATAAACCCCTAAAATAATCCCTAAATTCCAACTTAGAAATATAAGAGTAAACAAAGTTTTAAAATGCAACCAAGTTTTTTATTAGCGATAGTCCGTCTCCTTATCCAGCTCCAGCTCCTCTGCTCTTACTAGACCTGTGGAATATGGTCTGGTGTTTCGTGATTACGAAGGACACCAGCCATCCAATAAATAGGATGGTTAACACATTAAATACTAGCAAGCGATAAGAAAAATGTTCAACTTTAACAACAACCAGTGACCCTGAAACGGTATGATAATAGTTAAGGGAAAATTAAGAGTATTCAATGTGGAAATCTGATAATAGAATAAAATAAAAATGACACATGACTCGGATGATCACGGAGATCGATTAAGAATACGATATAGGAATTATACTCGAATAGCAGGAAGTATAACATGCGCAGAATTGATCACCTTACATAACACAATATACTATAACGATAATAGCGATAATAATAATAATATAACACGTGGTACCGGTCGGGCCTCTAAAAGAGAGGACTGCAACCTACAACACTATGGAAGTTTACCATCCCGCGATGAATGCATTGCAGAATGTGTCGTTTCATGAAACCTTTATAGGGTAAGGCTTAACGAACCTCAACCTGCAAGTTAGTCTTAACTAAAGAAAACTCGCATTCACTAGAAGTCAACTCGCACTATAAAGTACGCATATTCAATTATATCATAATTTAATCGCTTTAATTTACACTAGCTAGGTGATCATGTACACGGTATTAACAACAAAAGACAAGCATGGATATTTCAAAGATCTTAATATCACATGTTAACAATTTGCATGAAAGAACCGAACATAAATTCATGCACTTAGGAATATGGGCTTATTATTCTAACTCATAAATTATACACATACACGTTATATTTACAATTGCCCATTTATGTACTCATGCCAATTTAGAATGAAGATGTTAAATCACATCAAACAGGCAGATATGTAATCTATCAAACTGGAATGGAAATTGGCCACAGGGCCGCATTCGACACGATAGAACTGAAAGGCACCACAAAAGTCACGAAACATTGCAATGGGCAATATGAACGAAATCACTTGCCTCGGGATTGGATACTCTAGTGTGAACAATAACGAAATCTGATCAACCGATGATTGAGTGGACCTGTGACATATATAAGCGGAATAAATGCTTATTCAATGAATTAACTAACTGCTTAGTTAACCGAATATGTGCAAGCGCACACTACGCAACACTCACCCGTACAACAGAGTAAGCCGAAAGCGAAAGCTACGCCCTTTTGTCTTATGCACAAGCCACACCAGCCCTACATGATGGTAAGCACATTCAGCAACAATTCATGACAACCTCGGGTCACTGAATTGAATTTCTTTCAACTTACCAAATGTAGTCGGCAGTGCACAGATCAGCTCGATCACAATCACAACTGGAATCGACCCTTAACAACTGCAGAAAACATACCCAAATGTTACTTGACAGTACCCTTACCATGTCCAAGTATGTATGTTTGTTCTTAATTCGATGTAAGTTCGATTTACCAAAACAAGTTTGGTTCAACTTACCGATTGAATTTGGGAAGAGTATGAACAGGTTGATCCCTTGTTCGGTCTGCAATGGCCCCTCAAAACTGCAGAAATGCATCCGCAAAATAGCTAGTTAGCACATCTAGATTCTTAACCCAACATCCTTTAAGAATCAATATATATGGATGTGCAAACATTTGCGAACATGTGAGTTGCAGAAGGGTTGTGCTTCGAACACTGGGGATGTACAGGGGCTGATGATGGAGTCGAAAGCATCCGACGACTGTTTTAGACACGTACAATTACTCGATTGCATAAGACATACAAGGCGAGACTGAATCGAATGAATAAGAAGTTGAGTAATTGGAAGTTATAATCGATTACCAAGGCCTGGATTCGGGACGTATCCTTCCGAGGTCTGCTGGCGGCGCTGGCTTTTCCCAGTAAGGTGTCGGTGGCTGAATTCCTCCGATTGAGTGTTGCACCCTTCGACAGAGAAGCAGAGTAGGCAGAGCGCTGAGCGGACTTCTAAATTGGTGAGGGAGGGAGAGATTAGTCGTCTGGTTTTAACTGGGGATCTCGCGAGGACTTCGGAACAGTGGAGGTGTGATCAAACCGTTGTGAAGATACGTTGACTCAACGTAACCGCATCACAGATACGAGGTTATCTTCATTTCCTTCTTCATTAAGTTAATTACTAACTTAATTCTCTTATTTTTTTTCTTTTTAGCTGGGCCGACAAAGGTGGATCATCTGGAATGGCCTGGCTTCATTTCCCGCTACGGCAGCCCACGATGTATAAAAATATGTACTTATAATATATATTGCACATATATATTATTTATTTAATCACTCCAAACTAAAGGATAAGGATACTTACAATTTGCACTTAACTAAATAAATTCCGATCACTACATTTTAGAATAATACAACTATTCTAATCTTATATTATATGCATAAATAGGTTCCCATAATATAATATAATGTAGCTAGAATTTATTTATTTATATAAAATGAAATATCCAAAGAATACTTTGGGGTATTTCATACCTCACCCCTTCAAATAAGTTTCGTCCAGAAACTTGGAAAGTAGAAAAGAGACATAACTAAGTTATTCGAAAATTAGAACATAACGAGAAGAAGCGGATTAAAAGATCGAGCAAGAATCTGAATCATTATCCAAATGAACCATGACAGTCAAAGGTCATCAATCATAACTTCCTTATTTCATTGACTCAAAACCTGAATACATGAAATAAATAGAGTACGACACTCCTAACACTAGGCAGAAAATAACTGAGGAAAGCGTTTTTGCATCTCCTCTTCAGTTTCCCAGGTCATTTCTTCCGTCCCGTGCTTTGACCAAAGCACCTTGACCAAGGGTACAACTTTCGTGCGAAGCTTCTTCTCCCGACGCTCTAAGATCCGAACTGGTTCCTCCTCATAGGTTCCAGTTGGCCGGACTTCAATGTCTTCATAGCTCAAGACATGATTCGGGTCAGGCACATACTTTCGTAATAACGATACATGGAAGACGACATGCACCGGATGCCCTGATGGGGGAAGAGCAAGACGATAGGCGACATTGCCTACGCGCTGCAGAATCTCGAACGACCCGACGTATCGAGGGTTCAGCTTCCCTCGCTTCCCAAACCGGAAAACCCCTTTAGTGGGCGACACCTTCACAAACACCTTGTCGCCAACTTCAAAGTTGATCTCTCTACGCTTAGGATTTGCGTATGACTTCTGACGACTCTGTGTAGTTAGCATCTGTTGCCTTATCATATCAACCTCCTCAGTAGTCCTTTCTAACACACTAGTACATATATACCCTTTTATGACGTTTAAAAAACGCCATAAAAGCATAAACATGACGTTTTTCAACGCCATGCCTCAACGCCGTCGAAGCTGACGCCGTCTTTTAGACAACCTTTTCATGGCGTTTTCACAAACGCCATAGAAAACCAAACCATGGCGTTTAAAAAACGCCATAGATATCTTTTAAAAAAAAAAAAAAAATCAAAAGCTGCACAATCCATGGAATTTTTAAAACGCCATGGAATTGTATTTATTTAAAAAAAAATTACAATCAAAATATACCCTTACATTGCTCGATTAGTTACAAACTGACAGTCACAACATATACAAATCCACATGTTTCCATTTTGCAAGACACTATCCAAGAAGGTAAAGTCCAAAAAAACTACCTCTGTGCCAAAGTTTTTGTACTATGAACAAATGAACAAGTTGAATTTGGAGTAACATCTACATCATTCATTCAGCTATTGCGGTTCTCATATTTGCGTCATTTCCAGAAATGGGAGGCCTTAGAATGTGAAAGAGCAGGCTAGACCAGTCAGAAGTGAAGTCACCAGCAAGGACATGAAGTTTACCGTGTCGTTGTCAAGTACATCCAGGCCTGCAATCTTCAACACGGTCGGTCCCTTCTTCCACACAACCTTCATTGTGCAATTTCATACAGGATTAGCTAAGAGGAGTGGACGATTTCATTTAAACATGACAAATGAAATCCATTCCTTTTTTAGACAAAGATGCTGAAATAACCTTCTTTCAGGCAATGCAGTATCCTCTAAACTGCAGCTCTGTAGTCAGGTGAGAATGAGTGGTAATTGCACAATTTTCACCCACCACAGTGAGTGGAAGTATCAAGAATTGTTTGAATACAGCATAGGTTGGACACCGATTCGTCAAAAGATTCAGGAAAACAAATGCAACTCCAACACAACTGCCAGATGATATCCTTGTTACATCGTGAATTTTATCCTGACATACAGGATGAATATAACCAAAATGATTAGATTAAGACAAAAAATAGAGGCAGAAAACATTGAACAAACCATCATGTTTTTTACTTTATTTTCTTACCGTCATGTTTTTGGGTCACCAAATAAGGCAACATTACTGCTCTTTATGGATGCAGAACACATTAAAGAAAAGCATAGCAACAATGCAGATAACATTGGTAAGGATATACACACCATCAAATTTGTAATCCCCAGAGTTCTTGCATCAACCTGGACCCATAGGTCGGAAAGTTAAGTTGTAAACAACCATCAATGATTATAAAAACTCATGGCTAGCTAAAACCTAATGTCAAAAGTTAAAACAACACAATATTAGCTGCTTACCTTGGGGGGGGGGGGGGTCTTCTGAACTGTGGTTTCTCCTCAAAGACATTGAACAAACCATCAATTTTGCCTTCATCAAAACAAAATAGAAGGGGCATCACTATCACAGTCCATTCATCTTAAATTTTGTCATTCACACAAATGTTTTGATCAGATCAAAATTCATATGCAGGTAGTATTAGACGCTAGTGGCTTCACTATCACAGTCCATTCATCTTTTCCTAGTCACCTCAAGGAATTCATAGGAGTGTTACATCTTTAAGTATGCTATCGGGAGGGCCTGTGGAAATCTGAAAATATAATCTTTAATCTTTTTATCCACTTGGGATTTAAGATGGAGCACCAGTTAAAGCAATCAGAGGCAGGACCTGGTTAATTCAGCATATGCAAAATAGGTAACTCAAAAAGTTTGATCTTCATTATACAAATTGTTAAATAGGCAAATAGAGTATCCATTTAACCAATAAAGCTCAGTCAAAGGAGATGGGTTTTGATTTTGAATTCTCAAATCACAAAGAATAAACTCTTGCTTCTAACTAGTTTGAATCTCTTCAATTCAAAATCTCAGTATATGGTAACCTAACATCTTTGTCTTTTTCACTACTTTTCATACATTATCTGATAGCAAAACAAAGCTTCTGTTCTCAACAGACATGATTTGATTTTGGTACTCTTCAAACTGTGCAAGTCACATTCCAAAATCCAAATAATGCCAGAATTATAAGCATGTGGGGATGTGAAAGAGATTTGAAATTGGGCTCACAAATCTCCAAAACTTTATTAGTGGGTGAAAAAAAGAAAAATAATGAATGAACATATAAATTGTTTACTTTAAGGCCCCGTTTGGTATGAATGTAGTAATTGGAATGGGAATGGGAATCGGAATGGGAATCAAAAATGGGAATAAGCCATTACCGAGACATGTTGTTTGGTATGATTCGGGAATGAGAAATTAACAAATTCAACCTTAAAAATACCCAAATTTCACAGTTTCAATTCAAAAACTGAAATCCAATCTCTCAAATTTAACATAAAAATACACAAATTCAACCTATGAATTACATAAATTCAACATCAAAATATATAAATTTCAACAAATTTGGGTAAATATTGAAGGAGGGAGATTTGGGCAGTGGTGGAAGTCGACTGCAACAAGGAGAGGATTGGGCGGTGGACGGTGGCGGTGGGCGACTGCAATAAGGAGGGAGGTGGATCTAGACGCATGTGGTGATGGAGGGAAGACGGAGGCGGATCTGGACAGGAGCCGACAGAGGCGGATCTGAACAAGGCCGACGGAGGCGATGAGCGCATATCTGAACGGGAGCCTGGAGATGAACGAAGGCGGCGATGGAGGGAAGGCGCAGGCCGGTGAATGAAGGCTAGAGATGGAGATGAACGATGGAGACGGTGGCGAGAGCCTAGAGGGAAGGCGGAGGCGGGTGAACGGGAGCCTGGAGATGAACGAGAGCCTGGAGACGGAGGTGGCGGCAGCGGCGACAGCCAGTGGTGGTGGAAACAGATGCGGTAGCCGATGGTGGTGTGGGCAGAGGCGGCAACCGGTGGGGCTGGGAACAGCGGCGGCAGAAGGTAGAAGATGGAGCACTGTAGAGCTTGATTGGGGAAGATGGGAAAACGGGAATGGGTTCATCCCCTACCTTTGAGGAAGGAATGAAAAATGCCCAAAAATAGGGATGAGAGGATTACCGGTAATCGATTTAATTCCGGGTTTTGTCGTACCAAACACCAAAACCCGTAATCACTCATTCCGATTACCAATTATGATTACCAGTAATCGATACCAAACAAGCCCTAATTTATGCCTCCCACAACAGTAAAATTCAAACTTTGAAAAGGGCTTTGAAAACCAATCAAAGTTCCAAGGGATAACTCCAAATCTACAATTACAAACTGTAACAAAAGAATCCAAAAAGAAACAACCACCAAAAAACACAAATTGATTGAAAAATGAGAAATGAAACAAAAACAAGTTTAACCCTTCAAAGGCCTAAAATTCAAATTTTGGAGGAGCACAAACCTGGCACTAGGAGGTCTCCTGGGCACCTCAGGTTCAAACTCAACAGGAAGGCCAAGGAAGCCATTAAACCTATCAAAAGTGACATGGGCAACATGTCTAACACTTGTGGGGAAGCCAATCTCCATTTCACCTGCAATTCCAACCTCACCCAAAATCAAAGTTCAATTTTTTAAGAAAAAACCTAAACATTGTAACATCAAAATATAAAACACAACAGACATGAGGAAAAAAAACCCAGAAAATGAATGAATTTGGGGCAAAAATTAGTGGCCCATCTCGGAAAGATGAGGAAGAGGTGAGGGGGTGGGGTGTTCGAAGAGAACTTGGAATACCTATTGCGCAGGCAGCAATGAGTGGCGCCCTGAAATATGTGACCGCGACAACGAATTAAGCCCTAAATCCAACGAAGATGGAGCACCAGTTGAAGCAATCGGAGAGAGAGAGAGAGAGAGAGAGAGAGAGAGCTTACCGTTCGTTGCGAACAGGGAGGCCTCGCGAGGAACAACGCCGGCAGAAATAGGGCGGGAGCGAGTCCTGGCGGAGAAGGCGGAGGAGGAGCAGGACCTGGCGAGTCGGAGGATGTCTATGGTGGCTTGAAAGTCGCCAAGGAAAAGCTTGCAGACGAGAGAGAATAGATCTAGAGAGAAAGAGCTTGTCTCTTATGCTTTCATGGAGAAAGGAGGGAGGCCTGGAGTCTCTCGATAGAAAAGAAAGGGGTGGATTTAGGGTTTTATTTATGTTTCCCGCTTTAGTTGTTGACCAAAATTTCGGATTAAAAAAATTACCCCCATATTTATGACGTTTTATAAACGTCCTAAAATCTATGGCGTTTTAAAACGTCGTAAATTACTTTATAAATTTTACAATTGAAAAGCATGACGTTTTAGAAACGTCATAGATTTTACGGCGTTTTACAAACGCCATAAATAAATTACATTCTAAAAAGTTATAGCGTTTTTATATTTAAACGCCATAAAAGGTATTTTTAATGGCATTTTATGAAAAACGCCATCTTTTAAATGTCATCAATGACTATATTTGTAGTAGTGACAGCTCCGGACCGCCAGATGAATGGCATTAGTTGCATCATCCCAACAAACTAGAGATTGACCCTTCCGTCCGTAGAGTGCTTCAAAAGGAGCCATCTTGATGGACGCATGCCAGTTGTTGTTGTATGTGAAATCGATTAGGCTCAAACTAGTCTCCCAATCCGTCGGCCTGTCTAAGACACAAGCACGCAAAATATCCTCCAATGTCTGAATTGTGCGCTCTGACTGGCCCTCTGTCTGCGGATGAAAGGCAGTTCTGAAATCCAGTTGGGTTCCGAGACCTCCATGCAGCTTCTTCCAAAACTTTGAGATGAACCGTCCATCACGATCTGAAACAATGGACGTTGGAATCCCATGGAGGCGGACTATGTGCTGAATGTACAACTCTGCTATCTTCGTTGGCTTCCAATCAGATCGGATAGCAATGAAATGTGCACATTTGGTGAGTCGATCGACGATCACCCAAATTGCATCCTTCTGACCTCGACCCTTCGGTAGCCCCATTACAAAATCCATTGAGATCTGCTCTCACTTCCACACTGGCACTGGCGGTGATTGAAGCTTCCCACCAGGTCTCTGATGCTCAATCTTGACCAGATGGCACACCAAGCATCTAGCTACATACTCGGTTACTTCATTCTTCATTCCTGATCACCAATAGTTTCTCCTCAGGTCCTTGTACATCTTACTCGCACCTGGATGTACAAAATAGCCTGATGAATGTGCCTCCTAAAGAATAGTCTATCTGATTTTGAGAATATTGGGGACACAGATGCGAGTCCCAAACCATAAAGACCCATCATCCTTCACAACAAACCCTGGGGCCTTACCATCATAGAAGTCCACAACGATCTGTAACAATACATTATCTTCGGCCTAATTCACTTTGATCTCAGCTAACAAATCTGACTGAATCTCCATCATGCACAACTGTCCTCGAATCCGTGCAAGCCAAACCATGACTTCTAGCTTTAGCAGATCCTTCTGCAACTCAGTTCTCCCTGTTAGACAGTTGATCACTGCCTCGTGTTGAGACTTCCGACTCAAAGTATCCGCTACAGCATTGGCCTTCCCAGGATGATAGAGAAGTTCGATGTCGTAGTCTTTGATCAACTCTAGCCAGCACCTCCGTCTCATATTTAGCTCCTTCTGAGTGAACACATACTTGAGACTCTTGTGGTCTGTGAATATCTGGAAACGGACTCCGTAAAGGTAGTGTCTCCAAATCTTCAATGCAAACACAACCGCGGCTAGCTCTAAATCATGCACTGGATAATTCTCTTCATACGACTTCAACTGTCTTGACGCATACGCTATCACTTTCCCTCCTTGTATCAACACACAACCGAGACCATTCTTTGAAGCATCGATGTAAATCACATACTCTTCACATTCCTTTGGAAGCGCCAGAATCGGTGCAGTGGTCAACCGTTTTTTGAGCTCCTGAAAGCTTGCTTCACATTTGTCATTCCAGACGAACTTTTGGGACTTGGGAAGAAGTAAGGTTAGTGGTTGAGCTAGCTTAGAGAACCCTTCCACAAAACTTCTGTAGTATCCTGCCAGTCCAAGAAAGCTCCGGATTTCTTTGACATTCTTTGGTTGTGTCCATTTCTCTACAACCATTATCTTATGCTGATCGACCATCACCCCTTTCTCTGAAATGATGTGACCAAGAAACACCACCTGCTTCATCAAGAAATCACACTTAGACAGCTTTGCATACAACTGATGCTCTCGCAGTATCATCAAAGCAGTCCTCAGATGTTCGGAGTGTGCCTCCTCACTGGGGGAGTAAATCAGAATGTCATGAATGAACACCACGACGAACTTGTCAAGGTACCGGTGGAAACAATAGTTCATCAACTCCATGAAGACTGCTGGGGCATTGGTCAAGCCAAATGGCATCACTACAAACTCATAGTGTCCATGCCGTGTTCTAAAAGCAGTCTTAGCAATGTCCTCCTCACGTACTCGAAGCTGGTGGTAGCCAGACCAAAGATCAATTTTGGAGAATACTCTAGCTCCCTGCAACTGATCTAATAAGTCATCGATACGTGGCAATGGATACCTGTTCTTGATGGTCACCTTGTTTAGCTCCCGATAATCGATGCATAGGCGAAAAGAACCAATCTTCTTCTTCACAAATAATACAGGAGCACCCCAAGGCGACGCGCTGGGTCGGATGTAACCCTTCTCTAACAACTCTTCCAACTGACTCTTCAATTCATGCATCTCTACTGGAGCCATGCGATATGGGGCCTTTGAAATCGGAGAGGTCCCTGGCTCTAAGTCGATAGAAAACTCAACGAATCTGTTTGGAGGTAACCCCGGAATCTCATCAGGAAACTCACGAACCACCGGAATCTCAGAGATTAGGACCGTGCCGGACTTCTGATCTTGCATATAGCATAAGAACCCAGTGCACCCTTGTCGTAGCAATCTGGCTGCTTGCATCACGTTAATCACACGACCATCCTCATCGGGAATGCGCCCACGAAATCTACAAACCACCTTACCATCCGACGAAACGGTCACAATTCTCCGCCCACAATCTATAATGGCGCCATGGTGAGTAAGCCAATCCATCCCTAGAATGATATCTTGGGGAAGCCAATCCATCCCTATAACGGCGCCATGGTGAGTAAGCCAATCTATAACGGCGCCATGATGGAAGGATAACGAGATTGGCATGGTATTCATAATCATCGATCGTGATAGGAAAGCTGAACAATATCCTATTACTTATGATCTTCTCCCCATTGGGGAGTCCAACAACATACGGATCCTCTAGAGTAACATAAGCTAACCCAAGTCTATCAACGATCATTTCAGCTATAAAGGAATGAGAGGCTCCAGAATCGAAAAGAATATTAACTGGTTCAGCTCGGAGATAGATAATACCTTGAGCCATGGGAGATGTGGTGTCCTATAGCCTCCTCATCTCAAAAAGTCGTGGCCCTTGCTGACTTGGCCCTACGACACTCTTCCCCTTGTCCACTATCGGCTGTGACCCAGTAGGAACATGAGTCCTCTGTTGGAACGGTGCTTGGCTATGCTGCTGCTGAGATCCATACTGTCGCTGCATCATCAGGTGTAACGGCCCAGAATTATGATTTCCGGGTTACGTTTCAAGGGATGAAACCCCTTGTTCGGATCTTGCAATCCAGGTACGGGTCGAGGTTTCAAACTCATTTTATGATTAGATCAAAGAGGGATTTCAAACCCTAAAAGTCACGAAGGGTGGTTGGGTACCCTTTACCTGTCTTAAGACTATGTCGCGAAATTTAATTCAAATGAAAGTAAAGCGGAAGCAACGTTAAGATACAAAGTGTTACGGCAGAGCCAGGTCAAAACCAAAACATAAGCGATTGATTACCATTTTACCAAGTTAGAATATTAGCTAGGTTCTTCGATTCACCAAAGGGTTTCCCGTCACAGAAGCAAGGAGCATACAATATCTGCAGAAAATACCTTAAAAAAACGGGGAAAGGAGTCAGATCGAGCCACTCATGCGGGATCGGCAGTCCTCGCTGAGGCCACATAGTATGTGCTATACCTAATAAAGATGCTCTAATGCAGTACGAAAGTCAAACACACTAGCATGCCCCCAGTTAAAATAATGTGTAAAAATACTGTAAAGGGCCCAAGACAATGCCAAGTGGCATATCCCTCTCCTACCTCCATCCCCTTCCGATAGGGCGGAGACTGGCCAGCTCGTGAATGCATTCCATCGTAATCGGGCGGCACGCATGCCTAACCCGCTCCACAATAAAGCCCGCAGGCATCTCATAATATAAGGAAGTTCATGACTCGATTGACGCAGGGTACCCGATGAGGCTGGGCTACCCTATGACCCTAGCAAAGACTCTAGGACTATCACAGATAACGGCCGTTCTGTTTCAAACGCAATAAGTAAGCAGATGCTCATTCAATTAGTGCAACCTAAATAGGATACTACATGGCATACTTTTATGCATATGCGACACCTAACATAAAATGCAACAACAGGCATGAATGTCCAACCTGAATAAGCCCCCTAGGGAACTTAGCTGAAGATGTAGAACAACAGGATAACACAAGCAAGGGCCCAAATGCAAGTCCAAAGCAATCCAAAAGCAATACACACCTATCATCAAGCCATTCCCATAAGCTACCGGTCCATCATTCATACACATGAACTCCAAGTTCTCAACATGCTCAAACCAACCGATAGTAAAACCGTTTTCCAAAACCTTTCCGATTTGATCAACATCGACCAAAATCATTTACCTCCAATCAAACCCATTGACAAAATCGTACTAACCACATTTTCAAACTCTTAAATCCCAAATTAGGTCAACTCATATTCAAAATAATTCCTCAAATCATACTTAAAACCAATCGCTCAAAAACCAATCGCTCAAAAATCATATTATAGAAATAGTTCTGACATTTTATTTCAAAACCCTTATATAAATAAATTCTGATATTAAATCATCAAAACAATTCTATTTTAACAACCATATTTATAAATCAAAACCCATGGTTCGTTTCAAATTTCCTAAAATCACAATTTAAAACATCACTAAATTCATAATCTAATTAATGTCACTTGTAACACAAATTCAGATGAATACTAATTTTCAGAAAATAGAATAATAACTTAAAAACAACTATTACGAACATAATATATATAACCACTTACATATAATAACAACAACATTATAACCCAAATTAAAACCCAGCAGGCCCAACCCCATACTCACCAACCCGGAAGAATAAGCCCAAAACCAAATCCCCACTGAAAAGATCCAACCCGGAATAAGGAATCCCGGACCCGCCCAGAACTTAGCCCAAACCGATTTCCCCTAACAAAACACAACCCGGAACAGAAACCGGATCCAACCCTCTTCCAAATTTTGAAACCCGGTTAGAAAATGATATAACCCGAAAGTGAGAAATCCGGGTTAAGCCCAAGCAATTAGGCCCAAAAGAAGAAAAGGGCATCTATCTCCTGCAAGCTCAGAACAGAGCTCTCAGACACGCGACGGAAAAAGAAGAGGAGAGAAAGATTTCTCCGATCACCCACGAGCGGCTCCCTTTCCGGCTCAAAATAACCCCATCCCGACCGACTGGAAATTCCGACCACACCCATACAACCAGAATGACAACACGGCAAGGGAGGAGAAGAAAAAGAGAGGGATTACCGTTCGACGCGATTCTGACTCCGAGAGGTTTTCCGGCGTCAACGCGGCGCTTCCGACGGCGAGAGCTTGCGGGGGAGATACTGGGAAGCCTAGGAGGATGAGAGAGATGAGCACGATTGTGATTGGAGAGGATTGACATCGAAATCGAATGAAAACAAAAATAGACCTGCAAATCGGAACAGGAACGGGAGCGGCTGGAACGGCTCCGACGAAGGTTTTCTCGGGCGTTGGCTGCTCCTTGGCGGAGCTGGTCTTTCCTGGGACGTCGAGGGAGTTGTGAGGAGTGCTACTGTTGCCTGGATTCGAAAAGAGGAGAGCTGGAGGTCCTCGGATGGAGCCCAGGGAGACGCGGCTGGAGGTGCTACCTCGGCTTGGCGCTCGGTGGCGACGACGATGAACGGCGAGGAAAGGTGAGCTGGTGTGGGTGCTGTGAAATCGGTGAAGTGGGGAACTGATTCTTGTGGTGTTCTGGAGCACAGAGGTGGGATTGGAGGTGTTGGTCCGTCGACAACAGTAGAGAGGAAAAGAGGGGAAGGAGGGAGTGTTACATTAGGATTGGGTTTGTTTAGTGATGCATCTTCAGATCTAGAAAGGTGAAAGATGGGCTATAGGTGGTCTGATCGGTTACCACAAGAGGGCAAGAAAGATTTGTTTGTTTTCCATTTTTAGAGGCATAGGGATTCTGCATTTGGCTGGTCTGATGGACAATGAAGAAGAGTGGAAATTGGAGTTGCTCCCTCCTAAAAGAACTAGAGGAAAAGGTGATAAAGACATGTGGACGAGAAAAATAAAGAAATTGTGGTCCCATAGTCAAAATTCAAAATACCCGAAATCTAAACCTTGCAACCCGCTCACTTGACCCAATTTCGACTCATTTAAAATTTAAATCGAATTCTCCGGACCAAAATATATTAATAAACTTTTGGTAAGTAATTTAATTTTTTTTTCCAACCTCAGAACATAAAAGCGGAATAAAATCAGTCCGAAAGTCCAATTTAAAATTATGCCGGAATTTACTTCGAATGATTTTAACAAAATAAATTGCTCAAGGAAAAAATATTTTCGAAACTTTCCGTATCGAATCAAATATAATAATTATTTAAATAAAATAATAGTTTTAAATTTTTCGGTCTTTACATCAGGCATGTTTCCAATAGGCCTTATAGGTTAGTTTAGGTGCATTTCATTGTTATATAATCATGTTTTAGTGTTAATTATATTAGCATTCATTTTGTGGGAAAGTTCGGAATCTACGCTATTTCGATGGTTTTATGTAGATTTGTAGATCCGAGGCAAAGAACACGAGGAATTGAGCTAAGTAAGGCTAAAGAGAGACTTGGGAGAGCTTAAGGAATAAGTCCCGAAGAGCATGGAACAACCCAAGGAGCAAGGGAAAACGAAATCGAGGTCTAAGAGCGAAAACGAGGGCGAGTCGCGAAAGTTGTCCACCCAGCGAGCTGAACTTGTAACGCACTTTCCGGAGGCCTCGGATATCTGATCGATGCATATGAGTATGCGTTGGAAAGCTCTTTCGAAGATCTACATGACAGTGTTCTGTTGGATTTTCGCTGACAGCGAATGGCTTTCCGCTGCAAGCTGCAGCGGAGCATGTCAGCAACATAATGTGCGAGAAGGTGTCCTGAGCAGTATTCGCTGCCAGCGAATGGAATCTCGCTGCCAGTGAGTGGAGTCAGACGGAGCATGTCCATGAGTAGCAAGACTCGCTGCCAGCGAAAGGAAAGTCGCTGCCAGCGAATGGAGTCGCTTCAGCGGACGACCGGACACGCTGCAGCGGATGGAGGCTCTCGCGGCAGCGAATGGGTGGACTTGCGGAAGCGAAAATGATGGAATTGAAGAAGCTTGAAAATATTCTAAGGCATGGACATTTGCTGTCAGGGAGTGTGGTAGCGAGGTGGTAGCGAAAATCCAACAGGAGCTTGATTGAGGCCATTCGCTGCTAGCGGAAATTTTCGCTGCCAGTGGAATTTGACGTTGGACTAAACATGGAAAGTCTATCTTCTATCTAGTTTGTTTAGGAAGATTCTATCTTATTTATCTATCTTTTACCTTATTTATGCAAGACTTTAGGCTTATAAATAGGATGTTTTAGGATTAGTTTATGAAATGATTCAAGTAGAGAAATCACCATTAACGAGAAGAAAGCTTAGGTAAGCCATGTTTGGCTAATTTTGTAGTTTTCACCTACACTTTCGAGACTTGGTTGGTGGTTTTGTGATTTTCTCATTTAAGTTATTTTTCCTCTTTAGTTCTTTCAACTTCTTTGTGTGATATTGATTATGTTATTGGTGTTATCTTGATTAGCTACCTTGATAATTTTGATTTCATGCTAGGATTTTATACTTTCGTATTTGTGTTATTTCCGTAGCAGCACGCATAAGAATGTGGATTCCGTGTTTGAAGCATGATTATGTAGGGAGTTGACATATATCTTAAACATTGATTTACCGTGTTTAATTGGTGTTATTTATATGCTCAAGTTCTTGGGACTATTTGCTATCTCTTTGTTAAATCTTGACCGTGTTAAGGTTGCATTGAGGTGTAAGGGATTAATTGGACTCGTAGGACTTTTAATCTATTTAAACCAAGACGGGAGGAATTTGTAGAAAAATATAATAGCTTGAAAAGGATTTGATGATCAATAAAACCAACCAAAGTCGAGAACTTGTAGGTGGAAACGCTTTTCACCTATCCTTTATTTGCTTTTGTCAATATTATTTTCTTTTATTTTCATTCATAAAAATCTTTTCTTTTATATTGATAAATACACAATATTTAGAAATACTTGATTCTCTAGGGTTCGGCCCCTTAATTGCATACTATACTAGTTTGTTCGTTTGGGAATTATTTTTGGCAAGAAAAATCAACGACTTTTCCTCCGTCAAATTGGCGCCGTTGCCGGGAAATCAAGTTTATTTCTTTTTTTTGTGTATTTATTAATATTTGTATATATATCTATCCCCGTCGTGAACCTATCTTACGGTTCACGACACCTCGTTTCTAATTGTTTGCAATGGAGTTGGAGTTATGGCAATACCAAGGAGAATACTTCCACCATTACCTCGCAAGAGTGCAAGATTTAGTGGACGACCGTGCTTCATGGGGTATCCAAGATGATTTGAAAGAACAAGTACTTTGCGTTCAAGATGGCATGCTTCCCGAGATACGAGAATTCGCCCAATCATTGAAAGATGAAGGATTTTACGGTTTGGATTGGTCGGAAGTGTTGGACCTTTTCCTTTGCATGGGTGACATGGCGAAGGTGGAAGAAGACTACAAGTTGGGATCCATGCCCTTACCTTTCAAACCAATGGCGGGTGAGATACATGAGGGAAGCCAAGACGCAAGCATCAATGGTTCAATCGAAAATGGAGAAGAGTGCCCGATGCCCCTTGACATGTTGTCTCATGAGTGCACACTTGAGGAACCATGTATTTTGGCACCTACTCCACCTATAGAAATCATCCCCAACTCATCCATTAAGGAGCCAAGTCCGAAGCCAATTTCTGTGGCTTTCGAGCAATGTAATGATATTTCTTACACTTTTGTGGATTATGGTGAATATGTAGATCCTTGGGAGCATTACTTGAACAATCCACCAGCGGAACTGTGTTGGTGGTACTACATACCCTCGGCGAGAAGTCACGCTCGAGCATATGAAGAGTTGGAGTCCTTCTTCAACATCAAACCTTTTGACTTCGACTTCATTATATGTGGTGCTTGCCTACCTAGATGGTGTGCACCGGAATTTGATTTGTTAAAGAGGGCGTTGGTGATGTCCGAGTGAGTCTTGAACACATGGACGAATAAACCGTCGAGTCTATGACGATAAACAAGGACGCTTCTCGGGAGGCAACCCGAGGTAAGTTTTCCTAAATTAGTTATTTAAATTCCTAGTTATTTAATTAGTTTTGTTGTTTAATAAATTAGAAATTTCCTAATTATTCTATATGGTAAATAGATGCTTTCAGATATTTTGAGATAACCATGCAGGGAAAAGTGAACAAGATCGAAGAATAGAGATTATGTGCTGAATCCGCTGCCAGCGAATCATTATTCGCTGCCAGCGAGTCTAGCCGCTCAGAGGACATAGGGGTTGATTTCATCCGCTGACAGCGAATGGAACTCGTTGATAGCGAATCCAACAGCTCATGCTCAGTCTTCGTCCGTTTTCGTCGCAGCGCATCTTATTCATTCTTCGTCATCTTCATTCATCTGTGCTCGTGGTTCGTTAGTCTTCGTCGTTGTCGTTCTTCATCGTTCTTCTTCCAAGCTTGTCATTATCAATCTTCATCATTTTCGCCACCAAAACCTTTCCATGATGTGAGTTATTCTATACCCTTTTTCTCTCATATATTTATAATTTGTTGTATTTGATTTTCATTGAGGACAATGAAGAGTTTAAGTGTGGGGGAGGGTTGCATTCATAGATTCATGCATTCATGTTTATTTTTTTCGTTATTTTAATCATCGATTCATGTTTATTTTTTTTGTTATTTTATTGCATTAGAAAATGAAAAAAAATAAACATGATAAAACATATAAATCCCAAAAGATCATGCATTACATAAATATGTTATTTAAACACCCATCTTGCCTTAGTTTGTCCTCTATTTTTATGAGTTTTAACATATATGTTCCATAATATGATTGAATTGCCTAGCCTTGTCACATAATTGAGATGATTTTTATGGGAGCATGACTTGTTAGTTCAATTGAGCAAGTATGATTCCTAGTTTTGGGCATTATTGACATCTAACAACATATTGTCCTAGTGAGAAATTTTGGCCTTATAGGGATTTTCATCATATTTATTCCCTTTTGCTTTCTTGTGTGAAATTATGCTCTTCTTGTGCAATTACCTCTTGAGATTGACATTGTTATCTATATTTGAGGCCGATTTTATATGTTTATTGCTTATGAGTTTCAAATGATAGATGCATGATCTTCTTAGCCATATTATTATCCATATCCACCCTACATATGTGTCCTTTGCTTGTAGCCAAATTTGAGCCTTAGCCTTTTCTTTGAAGCTCCACAAAATTTATCCTTAGCCGATTATAAACCTTACCCTATCCGGGAATTGGGATTAGAGTTGGTGAATGATTGATCTAGTACGGCGAGTGGAAAGGAAAATATTGTTAAGAGAGTTACAAGTTTTGGATTATTGTGTAATTTTGGTTTTATTCTTCACATTGGGAATTATTGTATTTTTGGCTCTAGAAAAAAAATTGAAAGAAAAAAAAGAAGAAGAAAAAAGTCAAAAGAAAGGGACAAAAAAGAGAAAAAGAAAGAAAAAATGAATAAGAGTGAAAGTTTGAGTTATTTTGGGGTCCGTTTGGATAGACATTGTATTATGTTTATAATTAAAATGAATGTATTAAGTGGAGAATTAAATTATAAGCATAATACATTTCTCTCTCCCACTGTTTATCCCGTTGGATGAGGCAACGAAGACCCCGAATAGCCAGTCGACACCTTTGAAACACCACATTTTGCCTCCACTGACAACAACCAATCTCCAAATCCACCGCCCAGTACTGGATGCAGCAACAGATCTCCGCCGTCGATCTCCTCCAACACCACTCGCGAACCGTCACCCCCTCCTCCGCCGTCAAACTCCTTCCTGTCTCGATTTCTCCCAGATCAGCACAACCCCCACCTAGCAGGCTACCACCATTTCTTGCCTCTGCACATCCATCCTCCCCAAATCTCTCAAATCCAAAACAAAATTTCTTTGAAATTGACCAAATTCAACCGCCTAAAGACCCGTTAAAATTTTGGATCAACCTAAGGTAATTTTACAAACCCTTGGTTTTGAATTTTAAGAAACACCCAAATCGGGATAAGAGATAGAAAAGAAACTGGCTGAATTTGGGGAATTGAAGAAGATTGACCAGTTGCAGATTGAGGATTTTGGTTGAGAGGCTATACATTGAAGAAGACCAACACAAAAACCCCACCTTCATCCCGATTTCACCCAGATCTGTTCAAACTCGACCTCAATCTCTCGATTTTGCCCAAATCTAGCTATATTTCATAATTTCAATGGCCAATTAAGGCTCACCGGTGATGCTGGAGAAAGGCGGAGGTGGGATGCATCGGTTCCAGTGGTGCAAGAGTCAAAGGCGGTGCTAGTGGTGAGGGAATAGGTGGTGATGGAGGCAGGAGCAAGGGCCGGGTTGAAGATGCAAGTGGTGGCCGAAGCGTACGAGGAGGAGCAGAGGAGGCGGAACCACGGAGGGGATACTGGATAGGAATCCAAAGAGATCTTTTCTAACTTAAAACATTTTTCCACATAGGTCAATCAAACAGCATTTAAAATTTAATTATATTATAATTAAAAACAAGTGTTTATAAGCATAATCTAATAGGAATCCAAACAGACCCTTGGTCTTGGAAGTATTTGGTTTTTAGTGTTCTTCCGGTTGTTCTTAGTGATCCCTTTTTCCCGGATTTTTAGCATCACAAACCTAAATATTTTCCTACCTTAATTTCTTATTAAGCCCCATTACAACCTTGATAAAAGACCTCTTGATGTTTCTTATAAGTGATGGCATCCACGGTGGAGAATATGTGATATATGTGTCAATTTCTATGTAGCTTTTTGCATTTTGGATTGAGTTGAGAGATACATTGTTAAGCCTATACACATGAGAGTGAGAGTAAACACATAATCCCGGTGAGGTTGGATGAGATGTTCCTTTACTTTGAATCTCTTATATACTTGCTAGGATGTTATCTTTCATGTTCATGGCTCCTCCACTTTGATGTTGCTTTTGACAAGGTTGGTGCTTGAAGATCATATTTGTGGTATGATGGTTTTGCTCTTGTTTTTGTAGTGCTTGACGACAAGCAAAAGGTTAAGTGTGGGGGAGTTTGATAAGGCATATTTCCAATAGGCATTATAGGTTAGTTTAGGTGCATTTCATTGTTATATAATCATGTTTTAGTGTTAATTATATTAGCATTCATTTTGTGGGAAAGTTCGGAATCTACGCTATTTCGATGGTTTTATGTAGATTTGTAGGTCCGAGGTAAAGAACACGATGAATTGAGATAAGTAAGGCTAAAGAGAGACTTGGGAGAGCTTAAGGAAGAAGTCCCGAAGCGCATGGAACGACCCAAGGAGCAACGGAAAACGAAATCGATGTCTAAGAGCGAAAACGAGGGCGAGTCGTGAAAGCTGTCCACCCGGCGAGCTAAACTTGTAACGCACTCTCCGGAGGCCTCGGATGTCCGATCGACGCATATGAGCATGCGTTGGAAAGCTCTTTCGAAGATCTACATGACGGTGTTCTATTGAATTTTCGCTGACAGCGAATGGCTTTCCGCTGCAGCGGAGCATGTTAGCAACATAATGTGCGAGAAGGTGTCCTGAGCAGTATTCGCTGCCAGCGAATGGAATCTCGCTGCCAGTGAGTGGAGTCAGCCGGAGCATGTCCATGAGCAGCAAGACTCACTGCCAGCGAAAGGAAAGTCGCTGCCAGCAAATGGAGTCGCTTCAGCGGACGACCGGACTAGCTGCAGCGGATGGAGGCTCTCGCGGCAGCGAATGGGTGGACTCGCGGAAGCGAAAATGATGGAATCGAAGAAGCTTGAAAATATTCTAAGGCATGGACATTCTCTGCCAGCGAGTGTGGTAGCGAGGTGGTAGCGAAAATCCAACAGGAGCTTGATTGAGGCCATTCGCTGCTAGCGGAAATTTTCGCTGCCAGTGGAATTTGACGTTGGACTAAACATGGAAAGTCTATCTTCTATCTAGTTTGTTTAGGAAGTTTCTATCTTATTTATCTATCTTTTACCTTATTTATGCAAGACTTTAGGCTTATAAATAGGATGTTTTAGGATTAGTTTATGAAAGGATTCAAGTAGAGAAATCACCATTAAAGAGAAGAAAGCTTAGGTAAGCCATGTTTGGCTAATTTTGTAGTTTTCGCCTACACTTTCGAGACTTGTTTGGTGGTTTTGTGATTTTCTAATTTAAGTTATTTTTCCTCTTTAATTCTTTCAACTTCTTTGTGTGATATTGATTATGTTATTGGTGTTATCTTGATTAGCTACCTTGATAATATTGATTTCATGCTAGGATTTAATACTTTCGTATTTGTGTTATTTCCGTAGTAGCACGCATAAGAATGTGGATTCCGTGTTTGAAGCATGATTATGTAGGGAGTTGACATATATCTTAAACATTAATTTACCGTGTTTAATTGGTGTTATTTATATGCTCAAGTTCTTGGGACTATTTGCTATCTCTTTGTTAAATCTTGACCGTGTTAAGGTTGCATTGAGGTGTAAGGGATTAATTGGACTCGTAGGACTTTTAATCTATTCAAACCAAGACGGGAGGAATTTGTAGAAAAATATAATAGCTTGAAAAGGATTCGATGATCAATAAAACCAACCAAAGTCGAGAACTTGTAGGTGAAAACGCTTTTCACCTATCCTTTATTTGCTTTTGTCAATATTATTTTCTTTTATTTTCATTCATAAAAATCTTTTCTTTTATATTGATAAATACACAATATTTAGAAATACTTGATTCTCTAGGGTTCGACCCCTTAATTGCATACTATACTAGTTTGTTCATTTGGGAATTATTTTTGGGAAGGGAAATCAACGACTTTTCCTCCGTCAAATTGGCGCCGTTGCTGGGGAATCAAGTTTATTTCTTTGTTTTGTGTATTTATTAATATTTGTATATATATCTATCCCCGTCGTGGACCTATCTTACGGTTCACGACACCTCGTTTCTGATTTTCGCTGCCAGCGGAATGTGACGTTGAACTAAACATGGAAAGTCTATCTTCTATCTAGTTTGTTTAGGAAGTTTCTATCTTATTTATCTATCGTTTACCTTATTTATGCAAGACTTTAGGCTTATAAATAGGATGTTTTAGGATTAGTTTATGAAAGGATTCAAGTAGAGAAATCACCATTAAAGAGAAGAAAGCTTAGGTAAGCCATGTTTGGCTAATTTTGTAGTTTTCGCCTACACTTTCGAGACTTGGTTGGTGGTTTTGTGATTTTCTAATTTAAGTTATTTTTCCTCTTTAATTCTTTCAACTTTTTTGTGTGATATTGATTATGTTATTGATGTTATCTTGATTAGCTACCTTGATAATATTGATTTCATGGTAGGATTTAATACTTTCGTATTTGTGTTATTTCCGTAGTAGCACGCATAAGAATGTGGATTCCGTGTTTGAAGCATGATTATGTAGGGAGTTGACATATATCTTAAACATTGATTTACCGTGTTTAATTGGTGTTATTTATATGCTCAAGTTCTTGGGACTATTTGCTCTCTCTTTGTTAAATCTTGACCGTGTTAAGGTTGCATTGAGGTGTAAGAGATTAATTGGACTCGTAGGACTTTTAATCTATTTAAACCAAGACGGGAGGAATTCGTAGGAAAATATAATAGCTTGAAAAGGATTCGATGATCAATAAAATCAACCAAAGTCGAGAACTTGTAGGTGGAAACGCTTTTCACCTATCCTTTATTTGCTTTTGTCAATATTATTTTCTTTTATTTTCATTCATAAAAATCGTTTCTTTTATATTGATAAATACACAATATTTAGAAATACTTGATTCTCTAGGGTTCGACCCCTTACTTGCATACTATACTAGTTTGTTCGTTTGGGAATTATTTTTGGCAAGGGAAATCAACGACTTTTCCTCCGTCACGGCCCTTGCTTCTTAGGGGCTACTGCTGAAGCTTGCTGCGACCGAACCTGACTCTAATACCACCTTCTGTAACACCCCCTTTTATATCCAAGGAAATGCTACAGCGCCAGTAAATAGGCAGACTTTAGTGTCTTTGTATTCACATTAGGCTTATAGGGACATGTACTCATGCTCCCATAGGCAAGATGATAATAAAATAAATACAAAATAATATTTAGCGGAAGACTTGATAACTTTATAATTGAAAATAAACCGTTAAAAGTATCTCATAAACCCCTAAAATAATCCCTAAATTCCAACATAGAAATATAAGAGTAAACAAAGTTTTAAAATGCAACCACGTTTTTTTATTAGCGATAGTCTGTCTCCTTATCCAGCTCCAGCTTCTCTGCTCTTACTAGACCTGTGGAATATGGTCTCGTGTTTCGTGATTACGAAGGACACCAGCCATCCAATAAATAGGATGGTTCGCACATTAAATACTAGCAAGAGATAAGAAAAATGTTCAACTTTAACTACAACCAGTGACCCTGAAACGATATGATAATAGTTAAGGGGAAATTAAGAGTATTCAATGTGGAAATCTGAGAATAGAATAAAATAAAAATGACACATGACTCGGATGATCACGAAGATCGATTAAGAATACGATATAGGAATTATACTCGAATAGCAGGAAGTATAATATGCGCAGAATTGATCAACTTACATAACACAATATACTATAACGATAATATCGATAATAATAATAATATAACACGTGGTACCGGTCGGGCCTCTAAAAGAGAGGACTGCGACCTACAACACTATGAAAGTTTACCATCCCGCGATGAATGCATTCCAGAATGGGTCGTTTCATGAAACCTTTATAGGGTAAGGCTTAACGAACCTCAACCTGCAAGTTAGTCTTAACTAAAGAAAACTCGCATTGACTAGAAGTCAACTCGCACTATAAAGTACGCATATTCAATTATATCATAGTTTAATCGCTTTAATTTACACTAGCTAGGTGATCATGTACACGGTATTAACAACAAAAGACAAGCATGGATATTTCAAAGGTCTTAATATCACATGTTAGCAATTTGCATGAAAGAACCGAACAGAAATTCATGCACTTAGGAATATGGGCTTATTATTCTAACTCATAAATTATACACATACACGTTATATTTATAATTGCTCATTTATGTACTCATGCCAATTTAGAATGAAAATGATAAGTCACATCAAACAGGCAGATATGTAATCTATCAAACTGGCATGGAAATTGGCCACAGGGCCGCATTCGACACGATACAAATGAAAGGCACCACAAAAGTCACGAAACATTCCAAAGGGCAATATGAACGAAATCACTTGCCTCGGGATTGGATGCTCTAGTGTGAACAACAACGAAATCTGATCAACCGATGATCGAGTGGACCTGTGACATATATAAGTGGAATAAATGCTTATTCAATGAATTAACTAATTGCTTAGTTAACCGAATATGTGCAAGCACACACTACGCAACACTCACCCGTACAACAGAGTAAGCCGAAAGCGAAAGCTACGCCCTTTTGCCGTATGCACAAGCCACACCAGTCCTACATGATGGTAAACACATTCAACAGCAATTCATGACAACCTCGGGTCACTAAATTGAATTTCTTTCAACTTACCAAATGTAGTCGGCAATGCACAGATCAGCTCGGTCACAGTCGGCAGTGCAGAAAACATACCCAAAAGTTACTTGACAGTACCCTCACCATGTCCAAGTATGTATGTTTGTTCTTAATTCGATGTAAGTTCGATTTACCAAAACAAGTTTGGTTCAACTTACCGATTGAATTTGGGAAGAGTATGAATAGGTTGATCCCTTGTTCAGTCTGCAATGGCCCCTCAAAACTGCAGAAACGCATCCGCAAAATAGCTAGTTAGCACATCTAGATTCTTAACCCAACATCCTTTAAGCATCAATATATATGGATGTGCAAACATTTGCGAACCTGTGAGTTGCAGAAGGGTTGTGCTTCGAACACTGGGGATGTACAGGGGCTGATGATGGAGTCGAAAGCGTCCGACGGCTGTTTTAGACACGTACAATTGCTCGATTGCATAAGACATAGAAGGCGAGAATGAATCGAATGAATAAGGAGTTGAGTAATTGGAAGTTATAATCGATTACTAAGGCCTGGATTCGGGACGTATCCTTCCGAGGTTTGCTGGCGGCGCTAGCTCTTCCCAGTGAGGTGTCGGTGGCTGATTTCCTCTGATTGAGTGTTGCACCCTTCAACAGAGAAGCAAAGTAGGCAGAGCGCTGAGCGGACTTCTAAATTGGTGAGGGAGGGAGAGATTAAGCGTCTGATTTTAACTGGGGATCTCGCGAGGACTTCCGAACAGTGGAGGTGTGATCAAGCCGTTGTGAAGATACGTTGACTCAACGTAACCGCATCACATATACGAGGTTATCTTCATTTCCTCCTTTCATTAAGTTAATTACTAACTTAATTCTCTTCTTCTTTTCTTTTTAGCTGGGCCGAGAAAGGTGGATCATTTGGAATGGCATGGCTCCATTTCCCGCTACGGTAGCCCACGATGTATAAAAATATGTACTTATAATATATATTGCATATATATATTATTTATTTAATCACTCCAAACTAAAGGACAAGGGTACTTACAATTTGCACTTAACTAAATAAATTCCGATCACTCATCTTATATTATATGCATAAATAGGTTGCTCCTATTTTTCCCATAATATAATATAATGTAGCTAGAATTTATTTATTTATATAAAATGAAATATCCAAAGAATACTTTGGGGTATTTCACTAGCTATCATCTTTCTCTATGCTCCTTCTATAGAACATGAAAAAGATGCCTTCTGGCTTGAAGTCATAACCATCGTCAATAAACATATGCTCCATGTACTAATCATAGGCGACCTCAATGACATAGAAGATGATGTAGAAAAGATTGGTGGTTGCACCCCATCCCTAACTAGATTTCGCCGAATCAGAGAACTCAAAGAAGAGCGTAATCTTAAAAAAACTTCATAAACTCCACTACTACTTTTATCACAAAGGATGGGGACTCGGCTAACAAAAAATGAAGAAATAGCTAACCAAATTACCAAAGAAATGTATGAAAGGTTCATAGCTCATAATAGAACCCCCATCTCGAGTGAACAAATTAAGCATATCCAACCTCAAATCACACCCAATGATAATGTCACACTCTTAACACTTCCAAACAATAAAGAAATTAAAGATACAATCAGCTGTATGGCTGAGGATAAGAAACCTGGCCCTGACAGATACCCTTCAAAATTCTATCTCAAATACTGGAAAGTAGTTGGAGCTTCCCTGTGCAAAGCAGTGAAAGCCTTTTTTCACTATGGAAGCATGTTAACATAAATGAACCAAACCTTCATTTCCCTCATCCCTAAGGTTGAGAACCCCTTGAATATTAATCACTATAGGCCTATCCGCTTATGTAACACCATCTACAAAATCATAATAAAGATCATAGCCAACAGGCTCAAACCAATCCTGTATACGCTAATCAATCCCTTCCAAGGTGCTTTTATTGAAGGAATATCAATCGAAGATAACACCTTTATAGCTCATGAAATATTCCATAATTTCCATAAACAAAAAGGGAAAAGAGGTTGGATGGCCCTCAAATTAGACATGGAAAAGGCCTACGACAGAATCAATTGAGATTATATACGAGCAACTATCTCCAAATTTGGTTTCGCCCCACAATGGATCAATTGAGTTATGAACTCTATTACTATGACCACCTTCTAAGTATTAGTGAACAATCGCCCTGGAACCCCATTTAAACCAAGCAATGGAATAAGACAAGGGGACCCTCTTGCACCCTACATATTTTTCTTGGTCATGGAAAACTTAGCAGGAGAACTAATCCAGGAAGCGAGCTATGATGACGCACTCATTGGAATCAAATTAATAAAAAAAATGGCACCTCAATCCCCTTCCTTACATTTGCTGACGACACAATTATTTCCTCCAGCACTCATTGGAATCAAATTAACAAAAAATGGCACCTCGATCCCCTTCCTTACATTTGCTGACGACACAATTATTTCCTCCAGAGCCTCTCACAAAAGCCTCCACACCATCAAAAGTTCTCACCAACTTCTCCAACCTCTCAGGATTAACCATAAATTATAACAAGAGCTCTCTGCAAGTTTCAGAAAATATTAATTAGTTCGAATCTGGCTAACTCTCTAGCTCGTGATATGAACATTTCCCATTTCTAAAACTCTTGAGAAATATCTTGGTATACCACTAATCAGGGGAAGGGTTAAAAATGAGATCTTTAACGAGGTAGTGCAAAGCCTTAAAAAACAATTATCCAAATGAAAGGCCTCCTCTCTTAGCCAGGCAGGTCGCGCGACCCTAATCCAAGCTAACTTAAGCTCCAAGACTAACTACTTGATGCAAAACTTTCTCCTCCCAAAGGGAATCCTAAATCAAATTGACCAAATACAAAAAAAAAATTATGGAATAAGTTGCACTCCGAGAAATACACCCCTTAATTAGCTGAGACAAGATATTTAAACCTAAAGAGCAAGGTGGACTGGGGCTAAAACTGGTCAGCCGAAGAAATGAACATAAGTCTCCAAATGGAACTAATATGGAAAATCTATCATGAGCCTAATAACATTTGGGTAAAAGTGATAAAAGAAAAATACCTTCAACATGAAGGATTAATGGAAAATTACGCGCAGAATACCTCTTGGCATTTCGGTAGACTTCTTCACCTCCGAGAAAGATTCTCTCGGGCTTATTCTGGCTAGTAGGAAATGGAGAGTCTATAAACGTTTGGAAAGATCCTTGGGTACTCGACCAAAATCTATCGAACTTCCAAGAGCACCTGGATCCTGATCTTCCCTAACAACATTGTACTAAAGATCACTAAAATCAGAATTCCACATTGGAATGCCCTATACAAACTAATTTGGAAATATAATTCTGATGGTCGGTTTACGACCAGATCGGTGAGACAAATGATGTCCAATAGCAGCAATTACACAGACAACTATAAGTGGATTTGGAAACTTATTAACCTCCCTCCTAGAATTAAAAATCTCCTCTGGAAAATAAATTCTGACAGCCTTGCTACAATAGATAGATTAAATAGGTATTTCAATAGAGTATCATCTAACTGTTGCTTCTACAACAACAATAAAGAAGACAACAACCATCTCTTTCTCATGTGTCCGTTCACAAGGGCTACCATTGCCGCCTATGAGCTCTTGGTAGGCAAAAACAATTCACTAACACCTAGACACTGTAATAACATCAGAGACCTCCTAACCATGAATCACAGCAAAAGGGACATTGAAGAACTCATTTTTATATGACAAAAAATTTGGGAATCTAGAAATGATTCGATTTTCAGAAACAAAAAACCAGGGACATCACACTACATACCAACTAGAATTTTGACATACCTTGCTGACTGGCAAATTGCAAACAAAACATCTTCTCCACAAGCAACCCAAAGTGTCAAAAGGAAACGCAAATCTAAATGGATTAAACCACCTAGGGCTATCTACAATGTAAACATAGATGGCTCACTAAAACCCATGAGCGATTGCCAAGTGGGGGTCATTATTAGGGACCACAATAGTTCAGTGATTGATATTCTTCAATCGGAAGTGGCAGCTACATCTGCTATCCAAACAGAAGCTGCTGCATTTTGTGCAGGTGTAAACTTAGCCATATCCAGAGGCATAAGAAGAGTCATAGTGGAAGGAGACTGCTTGGAAGTTAACAAGACCATTAATGATAAAAGTCATGTCAGATGGAAAATTTGGAGGGAAATAGAGCTGATCAAGAATCTTAGCATAAGCTTTGACAGCATCGAATTCAGACATTACTACAGAGCAGCAAACAAGGCAGCGGATTTCATAGCTGGATCTAGGGACAATTGTACTCTCTGTAATCTCCCTAATTTTAGGAATCTCTGTAAGATCATCCAGTCGAATGATCATTGTGGCACCTTACTTCTGTAAGGTACACCTAATTCTTGCCTATTGTAAAAAAAAAGGGAAAACTAATTAAAATACCCCCACCTTTGGGGGTATGGTAAAAATATATCCTCAACTTTCAAATGTAATAAAAATATCCCGACATTTGAGGGTGGTGGTAATATATTACCCTGTATTTTCTCACGGGTTAAAAATGCTGACAAGATAGCCTACGTGGATTTTTTTTTTGATAAGACAACATACGTGGAAGCCTTTTTTTACAAATTAGCACTGAATTGAGTTTTCTTGATCGGTTTCCTTATGAAAAATAAAATAAAACGATAACAAAATATACCCGAAAAACGAAATTGATTCAACCAAACAACTAATCTGGTCAAAATTGCCTCAAATTAACACAACACGAGTATTCCTAACACCAAACTGACAACAAAACTAAACCAACAACAACAACAACGAAGAGGGAAAAAAAACTTACCCACCCAAATCCGTGAACGAATCAAAGGGGAAGAAGATGTGAGAGAGACATCTCAAAATAGTCGACCACGAGGGAGGAAGATTGACATATATTGAAGAGGAACCATAAGCTACCTAGAAGACCTGGAAGACAATTCAAGAGGCGACCGCAGTTCACACAACAAGATATGAGGGAGGAAAAGTCGTTGGGTATGAACCCGATCTAACTCTTTATTTTTTTCCTAAGGACACTGTTCAAGAAAACCCTTGTAACAAATCCACGTAGGCTGCCTTGTAAGCATTTTTTACTCGTGAAAAAACTTGTGGTAATATATTACCACTACCCGCAAAGGTCGGAATATTTTTATTACATTTGAAAGTTGAGGATGTATTTTTACCATACCCCCAAAGGTGGAGGTATTTGAATTAGTTTTCCCTAAAAAAATATAAAAAATATTAAAAAAAAAAAAGAAAAATATGTCATTTTAGGATGTAAATTTTGTTACGAAAAATATGTCATTTTAGGTAATTTGTCATCCACTTTAAAAAATTGACATTGTGATGATTACATAGATATTAATTGTAATTTTCAAGAAAGTAAAAATGTATAATAATAATCAGGAGTATAAGTGTATTTTTGTTAATTTTATTAAAAAGTGCATAAATTATTAACATTACAAGTTTTAATTAAATACGTTGTGTTGTTACCGCTAGGTAGCTAGCTTCAAGTAGCCGAAGGGGCCGGGCCGGAAAAGAATGAAAGACGAAACGGCGAGGCAGCATATATATATATATATATATATATATATATATATATATATATATATATATATATATATATATATATATATACACACACATTAATCAACGTACAATTCCAGCTTCTCTGTCGCGAGATTTTAGAAATTTAGTACTCGTGAATTAGCTTAGATGGAATTAGATATATGTGCGTACTACTTTCCCGGCTATCTCGATCTCTATAGTTAATCTCTCTTGTAGCTAGTTAGAGGGCGGGCCAGATCGATAGATTAATGAGGGTGAGAAGGCGACTTATTTGCTGCAGCCGGGATACAACAACAGATATGAGCCTCGATTTCGATCAACCTCAACGTGATCATAGTAAGTATTCTCTTGATCTATAAGTTAATCTCTTTCTCTCATTTCTTACGATCTCGATCTCTATAGTTAATCTCTTCCTCTCATTTCTTACGATCGAGTTATAAGTTCGAGGAGGCCCGGGAATATCTTCCTCTCCTTGTCCCAGATCTATGTCACTAGGCCAGTTTGACGTTCTAGACACGGGCAAATTTCGTCTCCTGGAGAGGGTTTTGGACTCCTAATAACTCTAGGCACGTACATCCATCCCCTGAGGTTTGTCCCTTATGCAGCGCACCTAGAGCACTTAAAACACGGACCAATTGAACCTCCGTCCCTTGATTGACATCCAATTCACCGGCCCACGAGGACATTGTCAGAGATTTTATGGTTCAGGCGACCACTAAAGTTTGTGTCTTGATAACGGAGGGGACGAACATAAGGTGAAGTAATGTTGTGTCTTGATGAACATTTGGTTAGTCATGTTGTCTTGATGGACATCGTTTGTGGTGCCCTGAGAGTTTTGGAGATCAACTTTTGGTTCAAAATGTTTGTGGCTTCAGTTAATAGAACGTAGTTGTTTTAGGTTAGGTTTGTGGCTTGATTTTAATAAAAATTAACAGCATATACGTTGCATTTTGTGTTGCTCCCTGTCCGAAACCAAATGTAACCCAAAAGAAACAACAATGCATTCAACATAGAGTGCACCAGCACCCATTTCATACATAAAAACCTGCCATTTCATATATAAAACCTGCATACAAGGCAAATGTAACCACCAACAGTACATATTCCATACATTAAAACTGCATACATTGTTCATACATACATTAAAACCTGCCATAACATCATTGTTCATCAATCAACCCATTCAAACACCCATGTCAGCAAAACAAACTACCAAAGTACTTGAGTTGAAACACAAATGGACATAAAGTTTAGAAACACCATGTTCAAACACCATCTGCACTTACAAGTCTAGAATTGTGACCCAAAAGTTGCACAAACTAACCCAAAAGTGAAGCATAGAAACTGTGCAAGCTGCAACCAAGTTCTTGTTAATTGTCACCTACCTAGATCGCCAAGTGCTCAAACCTGCACTTCGGTAGGGAAGTGTCGAGCTATCAGCCTCTCAAAGTGCTCCATTTTGTCCTTCATCTGATCATATTTGTCATTGGCTAGCTTGGCGTTCTCCTCAGCCTTCCTTGCTCGCTCATTAGCCTCCCTAGCTTGGTCTTCCAGCTCTTGTCTTTTTGTCGGGCCTAGAGTGGACCAATCAGCCCCTAGCTTCCTTGGAGGCTTCTTGACAGCCGCGCCCATCCCTAAATGAAGGCAAAGAATGTGAAAATTACATAGATATTAAGTTAATAAAATATGATGGTAAAGTATGAAATTGGTTCCTAAAATATGATGGTAAAGTAAAAAAAATCAGATTTTATGCTCTTACAGTTGGAATTCATGGTGTAATGTAGCTCTTAAATGATGTAGAGTTATGACAATCAACTTGTAAAGTTCCTAACTCAGATTGAGATGAATGAAATTATATATAATTGAACTCACTTTGAATCTTTATATATTTGCATATATAACTGATAGTAATGATAATATATACTCATCAAGTTATATATATAACAGATCAATTATTAAACTCATTTTAAAGCCTTATCCTAAGTTGGTTTACCTCGTACGGAAGTGCCCCTCCTCTCTCCAAAGGCCTTGACGATTATCTCACACTGAGTAGCTACTGGTAGGACATCATTGTCTTCTTCCTCTGGTCGCGAACTGCAATAGTCGTCAATTGCCTGCTGCATAATTTCATGGGAACAGAAAGAAAACATTAGCATCCTACACAATAAAATCATCCAATGAACTCAACAATGACATCCTACAAGTCAGAGATAGATAAACCGTCAGTACACACTCACCACAGTCGACTCGTCTTCATCGTCCTGGAGGTATTCGTCTATTGAAGCTTGCACAAAAGGGGCCAAGTGTCCGTCCTTGTACAGCTGCTCTGCCCGGTAGCACACAGGTCTAGGCCCTGAGTGGTGCTTGATAGGCTTGGGATTCTTAGATCTGTTGAGCTTGTTGCAGTTGCTTATTTCCTCCAAAAACACAACAACATATAAACATCAGAGAACAATAAACATATGGAAACAGTTAAATGGAAAATACACAAAAAAAGCTAACCAGCTTTTCAGGGGCGAGGAACTCCTTCTCGACAAGGTAGCGCCATTGCTCAGGACGGAGTTTGAACTCAAGAGGTATGGGTGGACCATGCTTCAAGAAGTGGGAATGACACTTGTACTTCCAACTGCGGTATCTTGATGCTGCCTGAGTCTCAATATACTTCTTCAATTTTTCATCATCAAGAGATACAACGTACATAGTCTACAAAGTGAAAATGAGAGAACACAGAACATGAGAGATGGGCAAAGCAAAGTGAAAATCAACAGATGCAAGTGAAGAAAACATGGCATTGCATTCAGAACACATAACAACTAACCATGAGAATGCAAGTGAAGAAAACAGTTTAATGCATTCAGAACACATAACAACTAACCATGAGAATGGAAGTGAAGAAAACAGTTTAATGCAAGTGAAGAAAGAAAAGTGAAGAAAACAGTTCCTACATTATCATATATCATTATCAGATCCTGATAATGCAAGTGAATAAAGCAAAATGAACAACTACCATTCAGTTAGAATGCAAGTGAAGAAAGAAAATGGTATTTAAGTGATGAGCAATTGAGAATGTGAAACAGTCAAGATCAATCTCATATGAAGGTGAAATGAAGAACAGAAAAATAAAGAAAATGAAAGAGGGAAAACCATTATGTATTTCCTCATAGTTTGTTACAAGTGAACTGAATGAATTGACAGTGGAGAGAGTTTATGTATTTATATACAATGACACACGTGACACTACAAGTGATCTCATCCATTGAATTCTAACGAACTCTTTAACTAACTTTGCATAGTATAGCTGCATTTTTAACATTAACTCCTAAGAAATTGACAACTAACAAACAGAAAATACCAATCTCATAACACATTATACAATCCAGCAAAATAAACACCTCAATTTATTGACAAAAACTTGTAAACCAACAGACAAAATAGGACAAGGGAAGAGAACAGTTTCTTACATCCAGGTAAGCAGCAAGTGCATCCTTGTGCTTCTTCTCAAGCTGCTTGAAGGAGGAGGCTAGCATTGGCACGTGTGTCTTCACAGCAGTCCCTATATTCCTAATCAGCAAACTGTATTGGTTGAGCTCGGGATTTCCATGGAACTCCGACCACGAAATCTTTATCTTTCCAGTGACCCTCACTATCTGCATAGTCTTGTTACTCACCACAGTCCTTTCTTTCCCTACAAATCATGAAGACAACGATTAGATAAGCAAAGACACATACAAAGCCTACCATTTGGGGAATCAGAAAACCCTAACACAAAGATAAACCCTACAAATCCATATTCTCTCTGAAATCATCAAACAAATATAAAAATTGGGGAATCAATTAACCCTAAAACATCTGAAATTAAAAAAACCTAACCTCTTATTGGTAGATAGACTTCCTGGGGTTCTTCCTCAGCCTGTTCTCCACCGACATTCAGAGGAGGGGGTGGAGGGGAGGTCGACGGAGCCCGTGAGGCACTCACTGACAGAGAGGAGGTTGGAGGAGTTGATGACCGAGCTCGTGCCCCACCGAAATACGGAGGAGAGTCCAAAGGGGTGGTGGACTCATCTTCCGCTGCAGCCACTGAAAGAGGGGGAGGCGCCTGTCGGGTGGTGTCCGTCGGTGTTGGAGAGGAGGCCATGGTTGCCGGCGAGGAAGAGCCGCTCCGTACCAGCCGTCTCTTCGGGGTTGGTGGCTTCCGAGGAGCTGGTGGCTTCCTAGGGCTCCTCCGAAGTGGTGGTGATGCCGGCTGAGTTGGCCTCGGAGGTGGTGGTGGTGACGCGGGCTGAGTTGGCGGAGGTGGTGATGGTGACACGGGCTGAGTTGGCGGAGGTGGTGGTGGTGACACGGGCTGAGTTGGCGGAGGTGGTGGTGGTGACGCGGGATTAGTTGGGACCCGAGGTGACCTCCGAGGAGTGGTGGCCGGTTGTGGAGTGGGGGCCGGTTGTGGAGTGGTGGCCGGGCTCGGCGGTGGTGGAGTAACCCTTGGGCAAACATGGATCTTCTTGAACTTTTTTGGTGGCATGTTGGAGGCCGGGCTCGACGGTGGTGAGTGTTAAGAGGGCGGAATCGGAGGTGGTGATGGTGAGAGTGAAGAGGAATCGGTGGTAATGGTTGGGGTTTGGTGAGAGTGGAGGAATCGGCGGAGAGAGAGAGAGAGAGAGAGAGAGATGAGGGTTTTGGTTTCAGAATGAGTGAGACAGAGAGAGAGAGGGGAGGGTTTGGGGGGTTCTTGAGAAGTGAGAGGGTTTTGGTTTCAGAAGTGTGTGGACAACCGAACGACACGTCAACCCATTGAACAGAGTGGGGGGGGGGGGGAATCCCGCCTAATTGAATTTCATTCAAGAGACGAACGGTGGTTATGTTTGTCCCTTGAATAATGTAGAGTTAAAAATTTTCATTGAAAATTAATTTGGACCGAATATTATCCCGCCAAATACTAACTTTGGGCCGAATATTATCCCGCCTATGTTATTTATATGTGTTGGTGTTGATAATAACTTTTATGAAGGTTATATAAAAGATTATAACTTTTATAATTACATATAACATTAGGTATAAAAAAATATGAACTCGTATAAATATAAATTCATATCTTTCATATTTGTAACATTTGTTCTAGTTTTTATACCACTTATATATTTAAAAATGAAATTCTAGTATTTGGTTTAACCGATCATCTATAAAATTAGAACGAATATACGATATAAAACTAAACCCAATGTATCTTGGTAAGAAACGGTCTCTCATATCTCGATCTCAAACAAAAATTAGAAAATTCTGACATCTTCATCTAAAACGAAATTTAGAAATCTCGGCCTTGATCATATGTTTTGCTTCATTCTTAGTCCTCGACGTCTTCCCCGTCCTCGACGTCTTCACCTTCCTCGCCTTCTGTTTCAATCCTATACTCTTCGGAGGCTTCTTCTTCAGTTTCGACCTCTTGGTCTTCCTCAGCTTCGGTTTCTTCGCTCTCTTCTTCATCGTCGCTCTCTTCTACATGGTTGAATAGCTGGAGATCAACGGCAAGGTTAAAATGCCCAGTAACGGAAGGGGCGTCCTCTTGATAGGCTTCATCTCCGCCTGGAATGATATCACCTTCGATTGTCGCCAAGATTCTAGCATCATAGATGTTCCTATGTGACATTACATTCATCACCTTCCATTCATCGCCCACCTTTGGGTCATCAACATAGAATACTTGCTTTGCCGTGGTTGCCAAACAGAATGGAGAATCATCATACCAACTGCTTTTCGTGTCAATAGATAACAACCCATGATCGATCATATGCGTGATACCGAGATTGTTGGGATCAGTGTCATACCATCTGCACTTGAATAGCACCACTGGCATGTCGTTGGCGTACAACAGTTCAACCACGGCTTCAAGGATCCCATAATAGTCATTGTCCTTTGTACTTACCTTCACTCCACAATTTTGGGTAAGCAATTTTCTATCTCTGTTCCACGACATGAACTTCACCCCATTCACAACACAAGATGAGTAAATCCTATGGAGTTGGGGTTTTCTCGCCAAATTAAGAATCTCTAGTTGAACAGATATAGCCTCATCTCTTTGTTGTCCATAGATCTGTAAATAAGTGTCCATTACTTAGTGAAACGATGACAACAAACCACTCAAACCCATGAATACCATAACTACGAAGAATGCTTACCCATCCGATGAAATAGCGATGGAAATGCAACCTGCGATCCTTGTCATTGTGATCCGGATAATGTTGTGTGTAGAGCTCCTCGTGTGCGTCTAAGTAGGATGACACTTCATCACAATTAAGTAAGACTTACCAATGAGCCTCCAGAATATCCTCTCCACTTAGTCGTGCACGTGAATTATATCCTTGTGGGCGCACAAGCTCGGAAACAACAGAAATATCGAACACAGAAGGAGTAGTGGTTCATGTCCCTTCCTGACCTTCTCCAACCTCCAAGTACAAATTACAATAGGTCACTACCTCTTCTGCGATGTAACGTGTGGTAATGGTCCCTTCTGGGTAACGAGGGTTGACGGCATATTTCTTGTATGCGCCGCCAAGTTGTCTGAAATAGGATGGGTGTAATTTCAATGCGACGAAATGAACAGAAGATATAAATTAAATGAAATTTAAGATGAGAGTAAGAAATGTACCGTTCTATTGGATACATCCAGGTGTAATGCACAGGGCCGGTGAGCAACACTTGGCGAGGAAGATGAACTAGGAGATGGACCATAATGGTGAAGAAGTGAGGAGGAAAAATCATCTCAAAGCTGCATAGAATCTGTACTATCTCATCTTCCATTAGTCGAACTTCCTCTTTCCTTAATTCCCTAGAACTTAATTTCTGAAACCATTTGCATAGGGCCACTAAAGTCGTGACAACGGAAACTGGTAAGTACGGCCGAATAACGATTGGAAGAAGACGTTGAAGCATGCCACCGTATTTGCTTTGCAACATCTTTGGACATGAACAAGCGTTTCAGCCTATGAGTCAAAGGAAAGTACTTCACCACTTTCATAGCGACCTTGCATCCATCATCACCTACTGTGTCTTCCATCTTGAAGTATGGCATATAGGACACACTTCCAGATTCGAATACCTCTTATAAAATAACACACAATTGTACTGACAAGCATGAATATCCACATAACTCAATCCGATATCCTTGCACACCTTGCGAACCCTTTTCCAATCCGGAGGGAAGCTGTGACCTTGTAGAAGCATGTCATTGATCCACGCACAATTATCATCCACACACTTATCAGACATCCCATGTTTTGCCTTTAGCTTCATTGCCCTCAAAACAGGACTCAAAATAGTTTCCTTGCATCCGTCAAACAACGGAGTTCGAGCTTCCACTCATATTTTTCATAATCGTCGTCCACCACGTCCTCAAAACGAACTGAACCATCACCTGCCCCGTATCCGGCATGATACGGGAAGTTGTCATGAAGAATGTTCATCACCGGATCAACGCTAGAAGAACTTGAAGCCCCTTGCTCCAAATATCGCGTTCTGGCAAGGGAGAAAGTCGGCTCCACCGGGGCTTCGCCATGTTTGTCCCAAACTGTATAACATGGATCCATACCTCTACGTACTATACAAGTGTGAGAACATTTGTCCAGGTGTCACTGGGTCTCGACCATTACGACAATGGTTGAACGGACACTGAAAATGGGTCCTCCCTGTTGCTTTCTCGATCTCATGGACAATTCGCACAAACTCGATTATCCCATCAACATATTCTTTAGATAGAAATGGAAGTTGCATCCAACTCTTATCCATCATCTTTGCACAACCCACTCCCTATTAAGAAATATATCCACCATAAATTCAACACAAACACACATATTTGCTATATATGCTCCAATTTCACAAATTAAAGTTTCTATGAACACAAGCACACATATATACTATAATATATTACATATGTGAATCAACACAAACACACCTATGTCAATCCCTTGCTCAAATTTTCATTCTTTTTCAAAAGAACCAAAAATTCCACAATTTCAACCCTAGCTCAACATAGACACATATTTGCTATATATTATATATATATAATCACAATACACAAATAATTTAAAAATATATCACAACACTAACCTCAAATGTCACCAATCCTTCTTCAAATATAACAAATTTGGGGAGAATTTGTGAATTTTTTTTTTAAAGATCCACCATGAAAGAGGATGAAGAGGAAGACAAAGCTCTCGGCTGCTCCCGTATACCCGACACAACAAATCAACCTTAAACATTTAAGGTAACAAGTACACATTCATTAATGCGGTGGTTGGAAAAGTTGAATTCAAGGGACGAACAAATATTTTTTTGTCCCTTGAATGAGGTCAGCGTCTGGTCAACTGCATGACACATGGGCTTGTTGAATTGGGCTGGATCTATGTGATTCATATTCACTTCCCAAGTAACGGCCCATTGTATTTGTAAGGTCAAACAAAACACACTTGAAGCAACAAATTAATACATACAAATCATATCATACAAAACCTACTTTACTTGATGCTAAGTTCAACAAACCGATATCCGAAATGTTATGTTTAAGAAACCGACATAGTAGCTACAATACCATACAAAAGCCTTAAGTCTGAACAGTCTACTTGCCTTCTTACCAAATCCGACTACGACAACGAAAACATTAGATGAATTAAGACACGATTACATAAGGTGGAGGCCATGCCTACTTCTTCGCAAATGAAACGACGAGTTCTCCCAGCTGAAAGTTGCGTTCGATTAGAGCCCGGTTGCGCTCAGTTAGCTCCCGATTGCTCTCCATTAGACACCGGTTGCATTCTTCCACTTCATGGAGCCGCTCAATTAGATTCTGGTTGCGCTCGGTTAGATCCTGGTTGATTTCTACCATCTGACGGAGCAATGGGTTCTCGCTACTGGTTGCATCATCCTCCTCAGTAGTCGTGACATGAATCTTCTCCTCTTTGCCCCTCCATACTTCCTCCATCTCTTCACTATAAGGAGTCCACTACGAATCATGACATTATATTCATAAGCATGACATTATTCATACAATGTATCATGATGATTTAAAGGCAAATAAGTTCATTTTAAGAGTCATATGCACCAAAGGAACAAATCAACATCCATGTTTTAGAAAATGAATATTCCTATGAACAAAACAACATTCGATCTAGAAATACAATGCACCAAATTCAGTCATGAATGAATTACATTCATCTCCACCAATGCACCAAAACAACATTCGATCTAGAAATACAATGCACCAAAACAACATTCGATCTAGAAATACAATGCACCAAAATCAGTCATGAGGGAACAAAGAAGCTAAGGCCAAAAAATTCTTCTCCAACAACATCAATCATGAATGAATTACATTCATCTCCACCAAAATCAGTTCTTGCCTTCATTACAAAGTAAATTAAAAGCAATTTGTTTACCTGACGTTCGTATGGCTCATCCCCTCCAATCCATGGGTACTTTTCTGGACAACCGCTCGGCCAACTACCGGAAGTGTCTGACATGCCTATGGACGGAACAACATGGAGTATAAGCAACAGAGAGAGGGAATCAATGAACTGAATTATGTAGAATCTGTTAACTTGTTCAACTGATAGTTTGTTACATCAAGAGGCTTTATATAGTCTGAAAATGTGATGACTTGACACTAAATGTTAGTATGACAGTTAGAGGCTTTTATCAAAAACTGGTAAGTGTGTGATGTTTGTGTTCTTCTAGAGTCAAGTCCTCGAATCTGTGTGGGTTTGAGTGTGTGTAATCCATGAGTCCAGTTACAACATAAACAAGAAAGCTGAATTTCAGAAATCACTTCGCCGAAATGCTAAAAGAATAAAATGGATGTCACACATAAGAGGCCAAATGAATAGATTGTCACTTTGTAATTGTATTAGCAGATTGATTATAAACAAAATCCTCAATGGAAGCCACCCAAGCCAAGGAGAATCCTCAATGCAAGGAAAGAGATGAGGTCGAATTGAGCAATGATGAAATTGGGGATGAAATTGGGGTTTTTCTCGTTCTCCTACCATTACAGGTTCTAATCCTTCGAATTGAGCAATGGAAGACACCCAAAGCCAAGGAGAAGTAGCACCTAGCTCAAAGGAAACAGATCTGGATGAAACCAATGGAGGCTAGGGCGATTTGGGTTTCGGATCTGGAATCACAGATATGGAATTCTAGTCGAACCAAAACAAAAACCAATTAATCAAACAGATCAATCGAAAGGAAGGAGAAGACTCACCTGATCGAGCGCGATGGCAAATGCAGAACAATGCAAGGAAGTCGAGGAAGAGATGCCAAATACCCCGACCCTCACTGTCTGGAAGAGAGGATGCAAAATAACCTCACTGTCCGAAGAAGACGATATATGCCAAACACGTACGGAGTCACATGTTTTTTTTTAAAGTACAGTTGAATCAAGGGACGAACATATATATGTTCGTCCCTTGAATGATGATGGTACGACTGCACCTGACAATCCTCGATCATTCACCATGTTTATCGATGGTCAACGGCTTGGTCAACCTCCACTCAGTATTCAGGAGACGAACTTAGTAATTGTTCGTCTCCTGAAAGGCTCCCTTGGATGAGTGTACATCCGGTCCTATTGTAAGTGACGACCCAGGCTTTGTTCGTCCCTTGAAGGGCATTCAGGAGATGACAAAAAAGTCGTTTGTGTCTAGAACGTCAATCTGGCCTAGTGTGTCCGGAATGGAGAACTCATATATTCGTCCCATTGCCTTCTCAAGTCTACATTATCACATAGTTACAATAGATATCAAACCTTAGTAAACATATTTATTTTCATACAAATCTTTCCTTCAAATAGTTAATAAGACTTCGCACAATTACTTCTTTCTATTACCTCTTAAACTAATTATTAGTTATTTAGCATTTTTTTTTAGAAATACCATATAAGGCATATATCTATTTTGATTTTTCTACCCTATATTGATTCAATTAAGAAAACCAATTTAGCACTGTTTATTTATTTATTTTAAATATTTATCTTTTTAGAAGGAGAAAAAACCATATATATATATATATATATATATATATATATATATATATATATATATATATATATATATATATATATATATATATATATATATATATATATATATATATATATATATATATGTATGTATGTTAATAAGGGGTAAAAATTATATATATATATATATATATATATATATAGGGTTTACTTCAAATGTAAAACTCCTTAACGTGTAAAATTTGCTTATCGCGTAAAATTTATTAATGGGCCTAATTTAATTACTAATGGGCCTAATTTCATTAGTAGAATATCTGCCCCCCCCCCCCCCCCCCCGCCCATGCGTGTGCCCCCTTGCCCCCCCTTCTCGGACCCGATTTTTTTTTTTTAATTTTTTTTTTTGGCCCAGAATTTTTTTTTTTTGTGGTAACACTTTCTGCTGTGCAAGTATAACTTGCTTTTGTGCACATATAACATCTTATTGTGCAAATATAAGTTTATTTTGTGCAGACAAAATAATTCATTATGGGCTAAATAGGTAAATGTGCCTATTTTAATTATAAAAATTTATAATTGAAATATGTTTAATTTATGGGTAAATTGATAAATATGTCTAATTTTATGGGTAAATGCACTTTTTCCCGTTTTCGATACCTTTTGTGCAACTGTGAAGTGCATTTGTAAAACTGTGAAGTGCATTTGTGCAACTGTGAAGTGCATTTGTGAAACTGTGAAGTGCATTTGTGCAACTGTAAAGTGCATTTGTGCAACTGTAAAGTGCATTTGTGCAACTTTAATTGTGCAATTGTGCAAATTTAAAGTAGGATACAATTGTGCAAATTTAAACTACAATTGTGCAAAAGTAAGATACAATTGTGCAGATTAAGAATACAATTGTGCAAATGTAAGATCATAATGCGCATTAATAAGACAAAATATGTGCTTTTGAAATCGATGTTTTAATTTTGTTTTGTTTTTTTTACTTTTGAGAGTTTGGGTTTCACCTCTCGGATAATTTAGGTTGATAGATGTAAGTTTGAAATCGATTTTTTTACGTATAAGCTTTTAAAATTAAAGTGCATAAATAAGATTAAAATGTGCATAATTAAGGTTAAAAAGTGCATAACTTAGATTATAATGTGCATGATTAACAATTTGCGATTGTTGCGCTCTTGTCTATTATGTAACCTATGTGGGATTTGAACCCATATCTTTTGTGCAAACGCACATTGCTCTACCAATTGAGCTAATAGGCTAAATTATGATTTTTTATGCTAAAATAGAATAACCTAATCGACCTAAAGCATATTGCAATAAAATTCTAAAATTCAATTAGCTCATGATTCACAAACAATTTGACAATGCTATAAACATGAAATTAGCTCCAAATCAACCCAACAACACAACCATAGCATCAATTTCAGTCAATTTGGCCGTTGGCAAAAAACCCCAAATTCTAAAGCATATCGCAATATAAAATTCCAAACTTCAATTAGATCATGATCCATAAACAATTTGACAATGCTATGAACATGAAATTAGCTCCAAATCAACCCAACAACACAACCATATCATCAATTTCAGTCAATTTTTCTTTTGGCAAAAAAGCCCCAAATTCTAAAACATATCGCAATATAAAATTCTAAAATTCATTTAGCTCATGATCCATAAATAATTTGACAATGATATGAACATGAAATTAGCTCAAAATCAACCCAACAACACAACTATATCATCAATTTCAATCAATTTGGCTTTTGGGCTTTTGGCAAAAAGCCCCAAATTCTAAAACATATCGCAATCTAAAATTCTAAAATTCAATTAGCTCATGACCCATAAACAATTTGACAATGATATGAACATGAAATTAGCTCAAAATCAACCCAAAAACACAACCATATCATCAATTTCAATCAATTTGGCTTTTGGAAAAAAGCCCCAATTTCCGCTCCTAAATCAAACCCTAGGTTTTCAATCTCAACCTAAATCATTCAAACAATCTAAATAGATGTAATAAAAAAGTTTAGGGTTAGAAATCATACCAAATTCGAGTTGAAACAAGGAGCAAAATCGGGATTTCGAAGGTATTCCGAGCCAAAAGCACTGATTAGCGCTGTTGGGAGAGATGGGCTCGGTGTGGGCTCGGCTGGGCTCGAACCATGGGGGTTCCGGTCTCGGGGGGGGGCGCCTGAGGGAGGGGGTTCGAGCAGGTGGGGGCTGGTGACCGGAGGTGGCTCGTGGGTGGCGTGGGAGGCCGATGAGAGGGCTCAGGGGTTCGACAGGGCAGGGTGGGCACGTCTGGGCTCGAACCAACCTAAGTCAGGGCTCGGGGGGTGCGCTCAGGGGTTGGCTCGAGCGCGGCTAGGCGGTGGAGGCTGGAGGTGGCTCGACGTGGGGCTGGAGGTGGCTCGACAGGCTAGGCGGTGCTTCTACTGTTGAACGCGGTATGTTTTACGTGGGATTTGAAAATTTTACACGTTAAGCAAATTTTACACGTTAAGGATATTTTACATTTTAAAGCTTCCCTATATATATATATGGCTTATCTATGTTAATAAGGGGTAAAAATTATGTATATTTCGGGTTTGGAATTAAAATTTAAAATCCATATATGATTCTCATTGTTATATCAACATCAGCTTTCCCATACGCTGACTATCCACATCCATTCGTCAAATCATCATTCCTCCCTCAGCTGGATTTTCTTTTTGTTCATATTTTTTTTAGGGTTATTTTCCTCGTATTGTTTTGATCGTTCTGTTTATAGATTGTGTTTTGTTATATTGGTCAGTTGTATTTTGACGGGTCATCCATCTGGCTCTCTTTGTGTCTTCTCGATTACAAGACTTAATTATGGTATTTCAAATCATTTTGAAATAAAAAAAGAAAAGAAAAAAGAAACGAAAAGATGAAGCTAATGTAATTGAGTACCGCGAGAAACCTTAACATACAAAGATATATGACATATATATATAGTATGGATCGGATGAGAACACCCCTTAGGGTGAGAATGTAGGAACAAATCTGAGCCATCGAATAGGATGACATCAAGGGTTTAGATTAATTAAGATTTTTAATTTTTTTTTTAATAAAAAGTGGGTCCCACCTCCTTAATTTGTACATCTACCTGCAATAGATAGCGTGTGAGATGCATTCCCTTCATCACTAACTGTACACGACTACATAGTGGGTAAAATTTTTGTTTCATTTTGCCATTTTAACATAATGACTTTTTTTCTTTTTCGTTTTGCAATTATTATAGTATTGGATTGCTGTTCATTTCTATGACCTGCTTTGGATTTTTTTAAATAGTATATCATATTTTGTATTTATATGTTGTAGTGGGTGATTATTCGTAGTTATTAAAATATAATTTTACAAATAAATACTATGTTCCGTCTTCTTATGTACGAATAATTTTGGTGGTCTCACCGAATAATGTAAAATTATGTCATTATCCTTTTAACCTCTTTAAAATAACAAATGCATAAACAATCCTTCTCTTACATACGAATAATCTCTCTAATTTAACCGACTAATCCCTCAAGTTTAACCGAATAATTTCTAAAATGTAACCAAATAATTTTGGAGGTCTCACCGAATAATGTACAATTATGTTATTATCCTTTTAACCTCTTTAAAACTAATAAACGCATAAACAATCGTTCTCTTACATACGAATAATTTCTCTAATTTAACCGACTAATCTCTCAAGTTTAACCGAATAATTTCTTTTTTTGTAAGATGTTGATTATTATTTAAACCTTCCCAAAATAATAAATTTATAAGTAATTAATGTTCCTCTTAAATACAAATAATATCAATAAATTAAATGAATAATCTCTCAAATTTTACCGAATCATTTCTAAAATTTAACCGAATAATCATCTTTAAATATGAATAAGTTTTCTACTTTTACCGAATAATTCAATTTGAACTAAATTATCTCAATAACAAATGTAAAAAAAAAAAAAAAAAAAACAATAAGTTTGTAAACAATTGTTCCCTTATGCATGAAAAATCTATATAAATTTAACCGAATAATTATTTTTTAAATATGAATAATATTTATAAGTTAACCAGATAATTGATTTCATCACAATTTTGTTGGTAACAAATGTATAAAAAAAATAAAATGAAAAAATGAAGACAAAAAAATTAAAAAGTACGAGTGTATTGGTAATTCACTAATTTGGTACAGTTCAAATTTGAAAACAATAACAAAGGGTGGTTTCAATTATGCGCGTGAGCATGTGTGAATGTAGGGCCCACTAGTTTTCCTTTAAAATAAAAAAAGTAAATTAGATTTAATCTAGACCCTTAATTTCTTTTAATTCTATGGTTCAGATCTGTTCTTACGTTCCCACCTTGAGGGGTGTTCTCACAGGAGCCACCCCTATATATATATATATATATATATATATAGGGAATAGATAAATTGTGCACACCCCTTATGGTGTACTTTGTGCACAAATCTGAGCCTTTGATCAGAATGAAATGAATGAATAGGATTTTGCCACGTGTGTCTAGTGATTAAAAAAAAAACCAGTCCACAATGAAAGAATTGAATGTGTGGGGCGCGTGTAGATTGGTGTGAAATAAAACCCTAATTCCCATTTTTTTATCTTCTTCATCGTTTGGAGATTGGACCAGGCAGAGGCGGAGGCGAATCGCCTTGGCGTGCTAGGGTCGGCTTTCATGGCGGTGCTAGGAGTGTAGCCGATGATCGGGGTTCGAGGAGTAGTCGTATTCCTTCGGTTGGTGCGAGGGTCGATCTCGAATCGGAGTCGGGGCAAGGCGGTGCGAGGGTTGATTCCGACTTCAGCACTATCTCACGGTGGGGCTGCTTGCTCTAGGTCTGGGTCACCGACAGGGGCTGCTTGCTCTCGGGCTCGCTCGTTGTCGCCGGCGGCGAACGGAGGTCCAACCTCCCCACTAGAGCACGTCCTCCCCTCTCGATCAAAGAACAGGCCGAGTTAAGCCCTTTCCCTCTCTCTGTTCTCTTTTGTTTCCTTATTTCTACAGCAAAGAGGCGAGGCCAGGGGTTTCCAGGCGAAGGCGAGGGTGGAAGTTGAGGGGGTGAAGATCGACGGCGGCAATCGAAGGTGGTTTAATTATCGAATTCAATTTGGAATGAAAGAAAGAAAGAGAAGGGGGTGGGGGTAGGGGGTACGTAGGCAGGGGTAGGGGGTGGGTGGTTGTGGTTGCGGTTGTTTGTGCGGCAATCGACGGTGTTATGGTTATCGAATTCAATTTGGAATGAAAGAAAGAAAGAGAAGGGGGGGGGGGGTGGGGGGTACGTAAGCGGGGGGTGGGGGTGGGGGTAGGCGGGGTTGGGTGGTGGTTTGTGTAATTAGGGTATCGAAGTAATCGGGTTAGGGCTGAAATTTTGTAATTCCCATATTATTCGGAGAAAAATATAGAATTATTCAGACATATGTGTCAAATTTAGTGTAGGGTTTTCGACCTACATAATTTGATTTATTATTCGTCAATTTGATTCATTATTTGTCAGTTATTCAGATGAATGTGTCGATTTTTTGTTACCAGTGATAATGAGTTGGTTAATTATTCAGTGAAATATGATTCATTATCCGTCATTATATGGAGTCTTCGGTTTGATGAAAAACATAAAAAAACATTCATTGTATGAGTATAATTACACAACTAAACATTATTCGGTAAAAATTGGATCATTATTCGGTGAAATACGAAGTATTGCTTAGGGATTTAGGACTTATTTTATCTTATATTGATGACCAAACAAAACAAAACATTATTCGGTAGTATGTGCCAAATGATTCAGTGAAATTGGTAAATTTTGATCTGAACTGGATGGAAAAAGATAGCATAACATTATTCGGCAATATTTTAAATTTTATTCGGTGGAATTTCCAAAATTTTTAAATAAACAAAATAGATGTATCACCCATAATAATTTATTTTTTAGAAAACCACAAATAAATAAATAAGTAGCTTAAAAAAAATAGGAATTTTTAGCTAAGTGTCCATTTTCTATAAGGCATTTTGCAAAATGTCCACTTTTATTTTCCCTTTTGCAAAATGTCCTAATATTACATTTTTGCCCCTCCTTCCCAATCCCTTCCTTCCTTCCCATTTTTATTTTGACCATTGACCGGTCAAAGTCAATGAAATGGTGACAAAAAAAAAATTGGTGACACGTTTTTTTTTTTCGAATTTTTTTGAATTTTTTTTTTACGAAATTAGTGTCACCACCTTTATAAGTGGTGACACCGGTCAATGGCTTTGGTGCCACAACTTTGGTGACACATGTATGATGATAAACAAATTTTTGGGTGACAATTTTTTTTTTTACGAGATTAGTGTCACCGCCCTATCGCTGTCACCACCACCCATATCGCTGTCACCACCACCCATATCGCTGTCACCACCCTTATTGTGATCACCACCTCTATCGATGTCACCTCCATATCGCTGTCACCACTCCTATCGTTGTCACCATCACCTCTATCACTGTCACCACCACCCATATTGTTGTCACCACCCTTATTGTTGTCACCACCTCTATCGCTGTCACCGCCCTATCGCTGTCACCACTCGTATCGCTGTCACCAGTCACCACCACTCCTGTCGCTGTCACCACCCTTGTTACTGTCATCACCTCTATCAATGTCACCGCCCTATCGATGTCACCACTCTTATCGCTGTCACTACCACTCATAACGCTGTCACCACCACTCCTATCGATGTCACCACCACCCCTATCACTGTCACCAACACCCATATTGTTGTCACCAACCTTATTGTTGTCACCACCCTTATTGTTGTCACAACTCCTATCGCTGTCACCACCCTTATTGTCACCACCACTCCTATCGCTGTCACCACCACTCCTATCACTGTCACCACCACTCATATAGTTGTCACCACCCTTATTGCTATCACCACTCTTATTGTTACTTATTGTCACCACGATATTACCATTGCAAATTTTCACTAATACAAAGAATCTCACAAAATTATGTCACCAATAAATTTTAAGCATTTACCGAGATGCGAGATAAAAAACACATGTAATATCGCAAAAATAGAGTGTCACCGCACTATTATTATCACTTAAAATTATCATAAATACAAAAAATATCTCACATAATGAGATGTCACCAATACATTTAATAAATCACCTAAATCTTGTAGTCCCAATCAACACTTTTGAAGATACGCACAGCTAGTCACATTGGAATTCAAATACAATTTGTTAAGCTCTGCAAATTGTTTGAGACATTCTGAGCGTGAGCCTCCCCCTGATAATGACACACAAGTCTAGTGTTGTTAAATGAAGATGATGACACAGGCTAAAAAAAACAAAATTCCACCATAGACGAACATGATCAGCTTTTAGTGCAAATTAATCCTCATTATAGCTTCATGAGGACCATGTGTTATGTTTAATCCTCACCTAATATCCCTAATTCATCAATGAAAATAACCAAAAAAATCAATTACCTCATCGTTTCCACTGGAGAGCATTTGAAACCTATTGATATTAAGCACCTATCAACACAGAACACTATACATCAGATTCTGCAAGTTCAGCAACTGTAATCAGCAAACCTATTGATCACTCTAATCAGCAACCATTTTCTAGAACTGCAGTATTATTATCATTGCCTGGATCACAAACATACACCTAAATATAAATGAATGTCAGTATAGATGTATGCAGTACCACCCTGTGCAAACAATAACAAAATCTCATATCATATATATACCTCAAGATCAGAGGATGAGACATCTTCATCTGCTAGAAAAGCTTCAGCTATGTTGTCATCAACCTAAGAAACGGTCTCTATCAGCTCATGACGCTTTTCTGCTACTAGAGCCTCCATATTGGCTGGAATTTCAGCACTGATAACTTCTTCACTGCACAAAAACTATAATATAACAGATCCAAACATAAAATAAAAAATAAATACAGAGAAAGAAAAACTGAAGTTTTACACCACAATTAATCTAGCTCGACTGTCTGCATCAAGTAAAACCCCAATTAATCAACAATCAATTCAATACCCCACAAGAACCACTGTCATCAAAATGTCAAATGCCGAAAATCACAACTCTAATGCAGTAATATACAAGAAAACTCAGCAGTAGAGACAAGAACAACCAAGAAACTTACATTGAGAGAGAGGAGGTGTGATTTTAACAATGTTGTGCTGTCAGCATCAACAGCAAAGAGCTTCCCATCTTGAGAGACACGAATATAGTACTCAAATTACTCCATCACTAATCCCTCTTACTGGAACTTTGGGATTTCACAAGCAGCTGTAATCGGCAAATTAGGAAGCCGAAGTCCTAATCGATCGGCAAATTTGAAACCAGTGCAGGATATGCCTAAACCAACTATGATAATACGAACAACAAATTGAAGCCAATGAATACACAAAAAGATTTAATTTAGATTAAGAAACTGAGAACAACAATTTGAAGATCTTACCAGATCGATCGTTGTCAGCTCTCCTCCTCTTCACTCTCGCCGTTCAGATCCATTTCGCCGATGCCGGAAGGCAGTGGAGGCGATGCTGAAGAATATCGATCGGTTCCGATCTTCGAGAATTTCAGATCTCTGCACTGCGACGACAACAAATTCGACAGATCATGGCAGACACCAGGAACAAACTCTAATTCGACACCATTTCCACATATTCCGAACAACAAGCAGCGAGAGGACGCGGTGGAGATCTGATCCGAGAAGGCGGCGACGAGACGAATTAGGATGCAGACGAATTAGAGTTGAATCGCTACTCATTGTTCGAAATCGCCAACTCCACAGATCGAAGGAATCGTTGCTCGTTGCGGTGGTCTTTTGTGGATTACGCTGTGTCTTCTGTACTGCGATGATGGTGACGGAATAGGTTGCAGGCGAGATGAATTCGGAGCAGCGAGAGGATGCAGGCTCGCTTCTTGTGTCACCGCCAACTCCAAGAGGAAGGAGGAAGGAGAGGCACCATGGATGGGGGAGATGCAGAGAGAGCAATGGACTGATGGAGCGTCAGATCTGTGTGAAGAAGGGGAAGGGGAATGAGGGTAAGGGTAAAACGGGGTTTCCAAAAATTTTAAGGATATTTAACAAAAACTTATTTTAAGGAAACATTTTACAAAACCAGATTGGCAAAATAGACTTTTAGCCAAATATCTTAAAAAAAAATATGGGGGTTAGTGAGTTATACGTGAGGATGATGAAACATCGGGGGTGGAGTGTTGGTACACGCGTATGACAAGAGAAAGTGGGCTGATTTTTAATTACGGAGCCCACATCAAATTACACCAAAATAAAAAGAAATTTCTTTGTATTCTTTAAACAAAAAAGTAGATAAGGTAATTATTTTTCTATACCCCAATAGGGAAAATTGGAAAGGTAGATTAGTATAGTGGAAATCTTGGTTGGAGATTTTGACACAAACACACTTGGAGGAAAAAACGCACAGGAAGAAGGAAACACCAAAATAAAGGAAAAATAAAAACGATTAATGAGGCCAAAGTAAGTGGAAATTTCTTGGCCTTTGTTTGTTTTGCAAAACAAGTCCACTTTTGTGGGGCCTCTGCCGACCCACAAACCACGGAGTAAAAACTGCCTCATTTTTTGGGTTTCTCTCAAACAGTCTACCCTACTGTGCAACTGGAGAATAACGCATTCCCTTCTAGAGTGTGAGTGTTCTACTTGAAAAGATTTTTGGTAGTCTACTCTTAATTCATTCTCTATAATGTTATTCTTTTGAGAAAATCTTGTTAAAATTTTAATAATAAATTCACATGAATTAGCACTGCAAATACAATGCAAGAAATTATTATAGAACATATAATAATTGATACCCAATGTGGTTTTACAAAATCAGAAAATATTTCATTTCATATTTAGTTTTTAGTTTTGTAAGATTATGAAACCCTTGGTCGTATGAAAATGAGAGTCGTGAGAGTCGTGAGTGCTTTTTATTTTATAGCCCAATAAGTTTAAGCTTGAGCATACTAGATTGTTGTTCAAGTCCAATTCAATGAAATGCAAGAGATTCTTAGCTTGAAAATCCAATTTCCCACAGGAACAATGACATATGATGGTCTGGAGAGTTGCATTCTCAACGGCCACCCCTGTGGGAACGAAAGCGCGATAGAAGAGGTTATCCGCGGCTATCCAGTAGACTCCTTGGAAGAAGACGACACTACTAGCTGCTCATCAAGTGCCGCCATTGACTCGTATGTATCACGATGGACAGACAAGGATGATCAAGAAACCGAGGCATGGGATGCTTCGGATCACAGCCCACACCACTTGTATGCCAAGCCGAAACCGAAACCAGCCTATCTCTTCCAGTTTTCCGACGTGGATTCCATCAAGGAAAAGTTCGCTAGACTCCTTTTAGGCGAAGATGTAACTGGTGGAAGCAAAGGCATTTCACCTGCACTCTCGCTGTCCAATGCCATAACTAATCTTGCAGGTAGGTAACTGAAGAACAAACACGCATCATTTGAGATTATGATACTGCAGTGACGAACATATGATATATAATAATGTAATATATGGTTGTGTTGGGTCTCCCACAGCGTCTGTTTTCGGGGAGTTGTGGAAGCTTGAGCCTATTCCTGAGGAAGTGAAGAACATATGGCGAAAAGAGATGGACTGGTTGCTTTCTCCTGCGAATTTCATGGTTGAACTTGTTCCTGCTAAGCAATGTGGATCTAATGGCGGCGTCTTTGAGGTATAAACATAACATATATAAACGTGCTTTGACATAATCAAATAATGTAGATGATTGAAACATACAAGTTATTAATAACGGATTCTTCGTGATTAGAGCAGATTATGACTCCAAAAGCGCGTGCAGACGTACACATGAACCTCCCGGCCCTTCAAAAGCTGGATTCAATGCTCATTGTGAGTGATGGATCTCTTGGAATTCATTCACTAGTACGTACGTACATGTTTACATTACTTTACTTGGATGCGTTTATCTGATGTTAGAACTGCATTTTCTGAGGATAGGAAACTTTGGATTCAATGGTGAAGATGGAGTTCTGGTACACCGAAGGAAGCAACCACAGCCAAGGAAAGGAAGGAACTGTGCGAGTGAGCAAGAGGTGGTGGCTTCCATATCCTCGGGTTCCCATTCGTGGCCTCTCGGCTAAGGCAAGGAAGGGTTTGATCTCCCAGGGCAATGTGGTGCACCAGGTTTTCAAGGCCGCCAAATTGATCAACCAAGATGTCTTGTCCGAAATGCCCATTCCTAGTGTTGTTAAGGCAACTCTCCCCAAGGTAAGTCTTTTCTGGTTAAAACGAGAGATGACACTCGATTTCACTCAGATTTTTATTTAGTTTTATGTGTGTTACAGTCATGGAGAGCTTGTCTAGGTGAGGATTTATACATCAAGCTGGCTGAAGAGTCTACTTCAGCTTCCGAGATGGCTGATTCCCTGAAGCTGATGTCGGATCATGAGGCCCTTGACACCATCAACAAGCTGGAAGCGGCTCAGCTCGTGTGGAGGGAGAGACTCCGAGAACAAGAGATCAATGGCAAGTCTCATGTCCGGAAATCCTGGCCGTTCGCAAAGGATCCTGCACCTGAGGCTGACAAGATAGGATTTATGTCTTTCAACGCCGAAATTCTAATGCAGCAGTTGAGAATGAGATTTCCATACCTTCCACAATCCTTTCACGATGTTACGAAAATACAGTATGGCCAAGTAAGTACTATACTTTCAGTTTTAGATGAATGAATTGTGCATTTTAATTTTTGAAATTTAATGTGACAAGCCATATCAGTACAAGTGCGAAAAGTATGTTTCGTTTCGTGCATCGAAAGGATACAAGTTCATAGACTGCTGTGATTCATGGATGCGGATATCGAAGTTAACTGATTTTAATGATGACATTGTGTTGCAGGACATTGGGCACGCGATCATGGAGGCCTACTCGAGAGTGCTAGCAAACTTAGCCTACCACATACTGCTTCGGATGGGAGACATTTTGCAAGAAGACCATACAAGCAATCCAACATCTCCTGTGCCAATAGCAAGCGTTCCAGGGCTCCTCAGCCCTAAATGGATGTTGTCTGGAGCGAGCTCACCAGCTGGTGCGAACCAGCGAGGAAGGCGGTCACATGAGGACCGGATCAGCAGCAGGGCGGACAGCTACTTCAGTGACTTGAATCCAAGCAGACGAAGCTCTGATCTTGAGGTCTCCTCAAGTGAGGCTAGAACTAGCTCCGTAACGACAACACCACGCGTTAGCCGGATTTGGTGCATTGGAAGTGATGCTTGTGGCCATGGATCTCCTTACAAGACTTCTTAGACATATGCTATGGCCTATGGTATGATTTGATCAAGTTAGTCTATGAATGGAACTTTGCTTTCTACTTGAAATGTTGTGTATTTTGTTATCCACTCGTTTTGGTTTTAGAATGAGGATGCCAACTAATTCTTAAGCTACTGGCCTGTAATGAATAAAAACACATTTTCAGATCCAGATGTTGGCAAACCACAGTTACTATCACAAGTATATATCTGAATGAATCTCAATACGGAATTTTACAACGAAAACCATTATGGATGATTTCATATCATTATTCAAGTAAAAGTAATAGCTATGGAGAGTTCTATTTCTTTCCCAGCTTTAAAGAATGATGTGTGTATTCAATGAAACTAGCCTTTAGGGTTTTGTACGTTAAGTGTTATGAACTAAAAACTCGGTTATGGCAAGTTCGGTCACACGGATAAGGGCAGTCTAGGTGCTGGAACGGGATGCGATCATAGAACCAATCTCCGATAGCCTTTGCAATTGTCTGACAATACAACAGTTTCATCCCAGAAGTTACGAATACATGGAAGCAGCAAATGAAGTTCCAACATCTGAAAGGGAAAGAGAAAGGGATTACAAGTACCGTATTAGTCAATCTAGAAGACTCGGATCCGAACCATGTGTCCTGCATTTCAGTTTGGCAATGCACAAAGCAAGAGTTTATGTATAAGCCTTGATATAGCAAAAGTAATTCAACAAAAGATCCAGGGGCATAATCGTCATTTATATGGTAAACCCTAATCGCAAACCCTAACTCTCATTATATATATGATCGATGACTAGGGTTAGAGGGGGCTTCTATCAGCCGACGCATTCTGACTTGAGCGTCAGAGGCTGCTCTGGGGAGACAAGCCCCGCCCCGACCTCGTTCTTGGTTGATCTTGCAGGATTGCATCTCGCCGATCCTCCTCAAGATCTATGGTGCAGATTTTACCCATTACAAGCCTCTAGACACCGACCTGCCCAATCCAAATAGCGCGGATAAAAACTCCAATCTGAACTCTGCCATCATTTCGCAACACTATGTTAGAAGCAATCCATGTCTTGATAGATAGCTAAGTACTGTCAATATTGGGATTGAAAAGAGTAGACAGGTAACCTTGCATAGTTCTGAGCTGACCGGATGAGCACCTCCTTATGTCAAGCTTGCAGTCGGACCAATAGCCACTAGGATCAGCAGCAACCGGTGCCAAAACGTTCTTAATCTGAAAGGATACAAGAAAAATAAACATAAATCATGGTGCAGATAGGTTGTTTAATTTTACAGGCTATATATACTCATTTCCTTCCATAGAGTTTATTTCATGTCATTGGCATTGATTGTTGCAGACCTGCCATGAATCATATGCTGAATTCAGTATAAAAAGCGGTGTTCGCATCTGCCTGGCCATATATTGTGGAAAGAAGCACTGTGGCAACAAAATCAAAATGCCGCTGTAAGAATGACTATCAGGCTTTGAAACAAGACGAGGACCCAATTAGGAGGAGCGCCAAGTGCTAATGTTCGCCTTACGCACCAAATATGGTCTTGTGGACTTTGTGGTGCAGTATGAAGGCAAGTTTCTCACTGAACCCTATGATACGAGATGAGATCAGATTGAATCAAACAAAATAAAGTTGTATAATTGAAAACTGTTAAGGAATAAATTAATAAATTCCTATTATTTAGTATTTTCTATTAATTAGGTTAGTTTTGAATTAGTCAAAGTAGTTGAGATTATCTCTCTACCCACTTTCTCCATTATCTCATCTTTTGTAATTTAAATATCAAACTGATGCTCAATGAGAATCAATACAATCAGTTGAAATACAATTGAATTGTCTTCTTGGTATCGGAGCGTTCTTAGCCTAAAGGCTTCGATTCTCAAAACTAATGGCTTCCGCCCAACCAAAAACTCTTTGATGGCCAAAACCATGTAGGCCTTTCTTCCTTATTCCCTAACCTCCTACGGGTAATCCAATCTTGGCTTCGGCCATCACAAAACCGCTTCCGCACTAACCAAAATTTTGGCTTTTGCCAACCAAATTTCGGCCAAAACCATGTCGGCCTTTTGTTCTTGTCATTCCTTGGCCAAACCCCATACCGGCCACACAATTCGGCCAAAACCATGTCGGCCTTTTGTTCTTGTCATTCCTTGGCCAAACCCCATACCGGCCACACAATTCGGCCAAAACCATGTCGGCCTTTTGTTCTTGTCATTCCTTGGCCAAACCCCATGCCGGCCACACAAAACCGCCTTCAGGCAAATTCAATTTAGCTTCGGCCATACAAACTCACCTTCATCTAATCCGAAATGAAGAGCGATTGCATCATCCTCTTGATAAGGGGAAAAAAAAACATCGGATTTCCTCCCATATATTGTCCCACCATTGCTTAAGTCCTTTAAGCGTTAGTTTGGTTCCCCATTCACCTTGCCGGCGACACAAAGAGATGCGAGATGATGCAAGGGCTTCACCACCACCAGCAGTTGGCCGCTCTTCTCTTCGTTGCCCTCAACAAAGATTCATCTTCCACACCACCTGTCGCCTTACTCACCTCACCCTCTCCGTTAGTGTACCACGCCGAAGGGCCGTAGCTGCAGCGGCCTCCCTCGACGCCACGCCGACCGTCCTTGCTCGCACTAACCATCGCCCATCATCCATCTGCTGTTGTCAAGGGCTCTGAATACTCTACAACCAAGTTGTTGTTGCCATCAACATTGTTGAAGAAATACAACTTTAGAAACCTTCATCGGCTCAATCTTAAAGAAACCAACATCGGCTTCATGTGTTACAACATTAGGCCAGTCTTCAGCGTTCGTCACTTTTATTTACCCTCGCTTCGACTGCGGAGGCATGTTAAGGAATAAATTAATAAATTCCTATTATTTAGTATTTTCTATTAATTAGGTTAGTTTTGAATTAGTCAAAGTAGTTGAGATTATCTCTCTACCCACTTTCTCCATTATCTCATCTTTTGTAATTTAAATATCAAACTGATGCTCAATGAGAATCAATACAATCAGTTGAAATACAATTGAATTGTCTACTCTAAGCTGATAAAAAAGAAGAAAATGAGGAAACAAGCAAGTGAGAAGAGTAAGTACATGTAATTCAACTATTTGCTTAAAATAAGATTCGATATGTCGTGCTCCAGAAACATCAGGCCTGTATATGAATTGAAAGATGTAAACACCGACGAACGAAGGAAGCTAAGTTCACAAGAAAGATGCATAAACGAGGAGTTGCTCACACATTCACAAAGTAGCCAGCATCGGACAGGCACTTGACGTTAGTACCCATAGGTAAGAGAGCTCGAAAGCTATCACAATGCAAAATGGAAGTCAATCCACCAGCCGAGCATCCAGAAAGAATAGCCTAATGTCGCAACTCTTCAGTAGTAATCACCGGAGAAAAAGAAATGTGATGCAAAAGCACATAATGAGAACAAATCTAGATATGTTAAGTGGCATACATTTTCAGCAGATATCTTTCCTTTTGCAAGCAGTTCTTCTATGACAGCAAGCCAAATTCTCGCTCCTCTGAAGTGAAGCTTAGTAATCTACTTTTACTGTTAAAACTCAGATTTCAGATCTAAACCCTAGAACAGATATAATGAAGAGCTAAGCACAGAAATACGAAAGCGAGAGATGACACAGAGATTGTTTACGCAGTTCGGTTACCCTACTCTGCGGAGCCTTAAGAGGGAGAGACTCAAACCCATGAATCCACTAAGTATGATCGAATACAAGACATGGATGCAGATGATAGACAAACAGTAAGAAACCCTAGATCTAGCGGCTCAGGCAAGCAGGTAATCAAGGAGAAACTCGAAGTATAGGAACAGATACTCCCTTTCACTCCATCTGAGAAGACGAAGAAGAACTGAAGTTGATGAAGAGGCCGAGGTTGAGCACCGAGCAGCTTCTTCTTCCTATGATGAGCTCGGAATCCTTGGATCACGTCAGGAGCTTAGGAATCAAGCTCGTCGGAGTGTGGAACAGCAAGCGTCACCGCGGATCGCCAAGATCGCCGCTAGGGTTTCCTCTCTCTCTCTCTCTCTTTCTTTTCGGAAGCGGAAGCGATGGAATGAGCTCTCAGCCCTTTAGGATTTCCAGAAGGCGAGGCTATATACCCGAGCCCTTACTAAATGAAACGCAGCGTTTCATCAAGTGAGGACATGAGCTTCAATATAACCGTTGGGGCCTTTCAGAAAACAACTGGGCCGAGACAGAGTAGAGAGTTGGGCCAAAGCTACAGTGATGGGCCTGTCGTCTTCAGCTACAGCTTCAGGACATGGAGCCACACTAACCGGTTTAACACCATGGAACCCTTGGGTCTTAGTCGAGTCTCTTCCACCTGAGCCTTAGCCTGAGCCACCTAAGATCTGGGTCCTATTTTTGCCTAGTCATCCAACCATCCAAAGCCCCTAGTACATATGCATCTAGATTACATTTAGGCATAACATTTACAACAGAGGAAGAAAAGGTGAAAGATTAGGCAGATCAAACAGCAAAAAACATGCTCATCGAATTTTGATCTTTCTTACAGGATCGACATACTCCATGTCACCTGTGAATGATTACCCATCACAGTATCCTATCTTCACCCTATTCCAGTTATAGAAGTCTGCACCATGACATTCAACTTAAGCACTTGTCTTTGGGAAAAGATTTTCGGAAGCATGTACAAAAGGAGGGGATTAGATTAAACTAATCTGGATTGAGCATCAACCTGGATTGAACATCGGATTGTTGCTGAGGATCCCGGAGAATGCTAGTTGCCTCACCATCTTTCTTGATGACCCCAGCCTTGTGTTCTTTCGTGCAGAACACGCGGTCACATTGTTGCAGCATCCCCCACCCTAAAACAAGCACATGGGCACACAGAAGTCAGAAATATATGCAGTTTTCTATGCTTAAGATTGTCAATTCCTACTACATTATTCACAATTTTAGTAGATGGTGTTTACTTCATATAAAAGTCCTGATCCCTTCACTACTTGATTATCATGATTTTGGCACAAACTTTACTTACAATTCAGCAATACGACACATAGTTTTTTTTTCCCAATGATTAAGGAAACTACTCAGTATGTCTTGAGGTGTTCTTTTATGAATTCATCTATCTGAAGCAATGGCAGAACTGACCTCCATGTGAACTAACCAACTATCTATCCCAGTTCCGGATCCCCTATGAAGGTGATAAGCGGGTGGGCTTCCATCCAAACAAACTGCAACAAAACAAAACCCGGAATTCGGGTGCATATAAAAGTCATCAAATAGGATATCAAGCCAAAACAAGAATGAAACAGTTTTGCTACCGAGTTGTCTTACCAGCTCCTTTAGCCACAACACTGGTGAGATAAGTAATTCCTACATATAGGGATTCAGTTGTAATGAACCTAAGAGAGCAAATCAGAATATGCAGCAAATTCTGGGGTCTCAGATCAGCCATTCTGGACAATTTCATTGCAAATTGAAAATCCTGAGATCAATTGGCAAAAAGTAAAGTTGGAGAAATACCCTTTTACAACATACACTGTTCAAATCGTATAAACATGAGCAATCAATGGAAGGGAGAATAAGAGAAAGAAACAAATAAAAGTGCACCAAAAAAGTAGAAAACCCCATTTGAAATTGAAACCCACTTTTGATGATTCACAGAAAGAGGTAAAAAGTCAGTAATTAACGGAAAGAGGGCAAATTGCGACCGATGTTTTGGTGGGTAAGCCCTCTGAAGAAGTTAGGTATCAACCCAAAAGTGTCACTCTTCATTTCGCCGATCTAATTTAAAACTAATTGCAGAAAGAAAATCCCCAAATATAAACAGATATTACGAAGCTGTAATGTGAAAAAACCTTACGAGATAGGAACATAAGCAAAACAAGGAAGTTTGAAGACGAAGAAATGGCCGCCGTTAACTGTTCTTGGCGGGAACGCCACACAACCCAAGAGGCCAAGAACCCACACATTCCTTAGTCGAATTGCCAATGCTCAGTGTAAGCCGAAAACAGGATCGGAATATTTTTGGTTTTCAACCGAACCGTATAATTAGGGTAAACCGGAACCTAACCGATATATATATATATATATATATATATATAGAGTATGGATCTTTTGTTCACAACCCTTACGGTGTACCTTGTACACAAATATGGGCCTTTGATTGAAATTGAATGGATACTTAGGATGGAGACACGTGGCTCGGAAATAAAACAAAAAAGAAAAAAAAACTAATGCCCAGCGCTTGAACCGCGCGTGTAATGCGTGAAAAAGACCCCTAAATTTTTATTTATCTTCTTCTTCATTTGAAAGGCCAGGGCCGGTCGGCTGGAGCGGCAAGGAGCGCCCATTCGGAGTGGAGGGGAGGCGATCCGGAGGCCAGGAGGTGAGTCCAATTTGCTTTCTTCATCATCGCTGGTTGACCCTGGAGCCGAGGAGCGCCCAATCGAGGCGGAGGCGAGGAGGACATTCGGCGGGGAGGCAAGCGGCGGAGGTAAGGAGGCGATGCAGAGGTGAGGCGAGACGAGGGGGAGACGATCCCGGGCGAGGCGGAGGTCCACGACCTCCTCTGCAGTTCGTCTTCTTCTTCCATCAACTGGCCACTGTTCATCTTCTTCTTCATTCATCTTCTTTTTCATTTCGCAACGTACCTTTACAGTTGCAGTTTGATATCGGCGCTAGGGGTCGCTGTTCATGGTAAATTAAGGGCAAGGCGAGGCCGTCAGTCGATTAGATTCGTCCGGCAACGAAGAGGGGTTGTTCTGGCGAATCGAGGGAGGCGAGGCGGATTCGGACCTGCCACCGGATATCCGGATTCCTCTCACAGGTAGATTTCGCACTGGGTGGCGGTGAAGGGTCGATGTGGCTCCGACGGCTCCAACGGTGGTTGTGGGTTCGATGTCATCGAGGGTGCTCCCTTCGGCGTCCCGGCGTCCATTGAATTCATGAGATGGGAAACAAGAAATTTGAAGATTATTCGGTGAAATATACTACAATATAGGATTATTTGGTGGGATATAGAATATTATTCGGTGATATTGAATAACTATTCATAGAAAGAAATTTGAAGTTTATTCGGTGAGATATACTACAATATATGATTATTCGGTGATATATAGAATATTATTCAGTGATATTGAATAATTATTCATAGAAATAAAAATTATTTTTTTATGAATTTGTGGTTTCTGAAATATGAAATATTATTCGGTGAATTTTGAAACATTATTCGGTGAAATCTGAAATATTATTAAAAAAAATCAAAACATTATTCGGTAGCCTTTGACAAATTATTCAGTGGAATTGATAAATTATCCTCTAAACTGGAGTTAAAAAGATAAAATAACATTATTCGGTAGAATGTAAAATATTATTTGGTTAAATTGATAAAATTATTCGGTGAAATTGTCAAATATTTAAAAAGAATTACCAATAAACATTTAGTTTTCCTAAATATCATATGTATTTAAAAAAAAAGAGCCGAAATTGAATGGACACCAAAAAAAAAGAAGCAGGAGCGGATCACCCAGAAAAAAAAAGAGAAGGTGGTTACACGCACATTCCAAGGTGGGTGTGAATTCCTTTTCTTCATGGGCCCCGCAAAAAAAATATAGAAAATTTAAAAAAATCCCTTTCTATCCCTTTTCATCCTGACCTTCCATTCTTATCGATTAACGATCCAGATTTGTGTACAAGGTACACTATAAGGGTTGTGAACACCAGAACCACACCCTATATATATATATAGGGTCGGGTTCGGGTACACACACCTCCAATAATGAGAAGGAAAGAAGGGCGCTGATTGGTCCACGTGTATAAAAATTAATGCCAAATCAGCTCAGACGCGTCTCTCCAAATTAATTAGTAACACCCTTGTAAATTAATTAGTAACACCCACACTCTCAGTTGCACACGCGCTAATTAACACTCAAAACTAATTAATTGCACGGGCCTGTTCACCCACCTTGCTAATTATTTATAAAAAGTACGTACCCGTATAAAAATGCTTGAGATAGACTTTTAAAAATTATTTTTTTGGCATTTTCACTTATTAAAAAAGATATAAAAAATATATATTTTTGTGTAATTTAATTTTATCTATCCATAGACACCCACTTTGTATATGTTTTTTTGAAAAAAAAATTAACAATAAGTTATTCATAAGGTTCACAAGTACTTAGTGGTTCAGCCCTCTTACTCTAAGTGGTTCAGCAATTTTATTCTCAGTGGTTCGGCAATTTTATTCACATTGGTTCAGCAATTTTTTTTCATAGTGGTTCACCAATTTTATTCACAGTGGTTCATCAATTTTATTCACAGTGGTTCATCAATTTTATTCACAGTGGTTTAGCAATTTCATTCACATTGGTTCAGCAATTTTATTCACAGTGGTTCAGCAATTTTATTCACACTGAATCAATCTCTATTTAGTCACTGAATCAATCTCTATTTAGTCACTGAACCAACATCTATTTATTCACTGAACCAACCTATTTATTCATTGAACCAACCTCTATTTAGTTAATGAACCAACCTCTATTTAGTTAATGAACCAACCTCTATTTAATCACTGAACAAACCTCTATTTATTCACTGAACCAACATCTATTTAATCACTGAACCAACTTATTTAGTCACTGAACCAACATCTATTTAGTTACTGAATCAAGTCTATTTACTCACTGAATCAATCTCTATTTAGTCACTGAACCAACATCTATTTATTCACTGAACCAACTTATTTATTTGTCGAGCGGATGGAGCTCCAGGAGGAGGCGGTCGAAGAGGAGGTCGCCGAGAGCTCGCTAATCGCCGGCAATGGCGCTGCAAACGGCGCCAAAGCTCTTTCGCTCTGGCTATGCCGCTGAAGTCTAATTCCATATCTGATTTCAGATAGTGAGTCCCGAGCAGATCCGGCAGCGCGGGCTCGCGAGCGAACGGAGCAGCTTCCTCCTCTTCTCCGACACAGATTCCGGTATCCTAGGGTTGAATCCGACGACATCGGTGAGATCATCTAGGAGAAGGAGGATAGGGATAGAGCCAGAGGGAACGCCATTCCCTTCCATTGGAAATCGGAATTCAATTTGACGGAGTCAGAGAAAAGAAAAGAGGCGCGTGGCGAGTTTTATTAATTATTTTAATGAGGCTCTCTTTTAACCAATCACATCACTTCTTTCCTTCTCACCGAATCAATTATTTCTCACTTGAACCCTCCCCCCCCCCCCCCCCCCACACACACACACAGACACACACACACATAGTGGGCAAACAATGGGCGCACGAACTACAAGACTAAGACATCATTCTGATCATCCTAGCGGGTTTGTTACACATATCCCTATTAATAGGGAGAGTCGAAAATATTACAGTTATAAGTATTCCTAACTATATAGTCTGCCACTCTATCTGCCTCTCTGAAGCAATGTCTGAATTCGATGTGTTCAAAACTTGTCTTCAGTCGAATGATCATCTCTAGATAGTACGATATTTCCCACTTGATCTTGGTTCTATCATTAATAGCTTGAACTACTTCCAAGCAGTCCCCTTCAATGATAACATTTCACATGCCTTTGTTTGCGGCTAATTGTGTACCTGCACAGAAAGCATAAGCTTATGTTTGGAGAGCCGTAGTGATACAGGTCTCCTGTTGAAAGATGTTCATGACCATTCCATTTCAATCCCTAATAATCACCCCCACTTGGAAAAAGATAGTGGTTTTTACTAAGTCATCCACATTAATTTTGTAGATAGCCCTATGTGGTTTTCACCATTTTGAATTTTGTCTTCTCTTCCTTGCATGTTCCTTTTTATTTTTGTCATTTGATGTTGCCTGGTTCCATTCTCTAATGTTACTAATAATTTTCTGAGTAATGGAAACCATTGGCTCTATTTTTTTTTCTTATTAAATATTAGACTACTTCTAGTTTCTTAAATAGTTTGCTAGATAAAACACAACACTTCAAATTGGGAGGTTCCATGTCTTACCTGGATGGTGTCTTGTATTGTTGTGTGGGCGTCAGTCAGGCATATGAAAGTTGTACCCACTGTTTGTTCATATATAGTTTAAGATAACCGATATTGTGAATGGAAAATTTAGAAATAGATGATTACTATCATGATCACCACCATTACAATGACAACGCATTTGGAAGGTACTCTATTAATATATTTATTCAATATTGCTTTTGTCGGAAGTCCGTTAGTAGCTAATTTCCATAGAAAATTCTTCATTCTTGGTGGGATTTTGTCTTTCAAATCCAGTTAGATTCAACCTCTGTGATCGGAGTGATGTTCATTATCTCTCTAGCTGATTTTGTAGTAAACTTTCCATCTGGATTTAGTTTTCAAATTAATTTGTCTGATGTAGACCGGTTTGGAATCGGTATGTTAATAATTTTTTTGGATGATATCACAAGGGAAAATTTGTTTAAGTAGGTCTAGATTCCAATGTTTTTTTTTTAGTTGTAAAGAGCTGACTTACAAGAGCATCCTCTAGCATTGTCTCCTTATGCAGTTCTATAGCCAGGTTTTCCATGACTATTACAAAAATGTAGGGGGCTAAAGGGTCTGCCTAGCGAATACCCCTACCCTGTTTGAATTGTTTTCCATGATAATTATAGACAAGTGCTGAAAATGTTGTAGTAGTTATGCATGTCATAAGCCATTTGATCCATCTCAGATGAAGGCCCAATTTATTAAGCATCCCCTCGATATAACTCCAATTGATTTTATCATTAGCTTTTTCCATGTCTAACTTTAGCTTCATCCAACCTTGTTAACCTTTTTCTTTATGAAAAGTGTGAAAGATTTCGTGAGCGACTATTGTATTGTCTTGTATTGATCGTCCCTCCACAAAGTCCCCCTGGAATGGGCTAATGATTTTTGGAAGAATTGGTTTGAGCCTATTAGCTAGTATTTTACTGATTATTTTGTAGGCGGTATTGCACAAACTGATCGACCTGAAGTGGTTTATATATTGGATGCGGTTTATCTACTTTGGGGATAAGAGGAATGAATGTTTGGTTCACCTTTGAGAGTAAGTTTCCATAGTGGAAGAACACCTTGAACGCCTTACAAAGGGATTTTACTATAATATGCCAGTACTTACAATAGAATTTTGGTAGATAGCCATCTGGACCAGGGGTTTTGTCCTAGGCCATTAAAGTTACAATTTTCTTGATTTCAATATCAGTTGGGGGCTTGATAAGGGAGAAATTCTCAGCATTAGATATTTGGGTGGTTAATATGCTTGATTTGATCTTCATTGATTGTATTCTGCTGCTGTACTATAAATCTCTCCTCAATTTATTGATGTGCGCCTAATTTGTCATGTTTTGCATTGACATTTATGTTGGTTTCTGTACATATTTTATATTTTTGGGTTAGATTTATATAGAATTTGCGTAGTTTATGCTTATTTGCCAATTATGGAGATCTACACTAAATCTTGTTTAATTTCGCAGAAAATGAGATACTTTACGAGCGATTCAGAGAAGAGAAGAAACTTGTCTAAATCAGTCGATATCGAGTACAGATGGTCGATATCGAGTAGAGTAGAACCCCAAAAGTCGAGTAAGACACTTAGTTGATTTCCACTTCAGAAGCCGGGATCGAGTGAAGCTGAGAAGACTGGTCGACATCGACGACTTTGCATTTGGTCTATGTTGAATACTCCACAGACGCCAATCCGAGTCGATTTCGAGCTTGAGTCCGATTGGCGGCGTTGCTTGCAAGAGAAGGCACGAGATATTCTATCATATGAACTATGAAGACATATATCCACATTAGTAATTCCCACTTTTACTTAGGGGAGTTTTTATTTGTTTTATTTATTTTATTTGGAACCTTTTATCTGAAGCAAGTAGATCTTTTATCTTAGGACTTTAGATAGATAAATTTAGATAGAGATAGATTGTTCTATCCTAGATTATAGCTAGGGTTAAACACTATAAATAAAGCCCTAGGGGCTGAGTTTTTCATAACTCAAATTCACAAGCAATTATGCACCCATAGAGTAGAGTTAGAGAGAGCTTGAGGCCGAGTAAGGTGGAAGTGTTGAGAGACGTTTTGGCATTATTCGGTTGTAAGCTTTCGTTTATTTTAATGCAAGTAGTTTCTTTTATGTTATTGATGTTTGTTACTATGATGAGAAGCGAGTAGTCGCCCTACTTCTAGGGTCGGGGTGAGCCCGACGGTAGCCATATATAGGGTTATGCATCAAAGGTATGATTTTTATATGCGTTTTCATCTTCTACCCTTATTTGTGATTCTTCTACGAAAGTAGCAGGCGATCCTTATTTGTGTTACTGAAGCGAAAGTGATCTTAATATGAATTTGGATTAATCATTAAAAAGGGTAGTAACAATTAGAGTTTATGCGAAAGTCTCTATATTCTTAATTGTTAATGATGAAAGATTTTGATGAAAAGGCATAATCTTTTATAACTTGGGATAATTCTACATGGTTATCGTTGTGGCGTTGAAACCCCGATCTTGGAAGTCATTATCTTATTGAATTCGATACCCTAAATTTGTGTTATTTCTGTTCTTCATCTTCTCATCCATTCTATATTCTTCGGATATCTTTTCCTACTTTATTTTATTGCAAGTTAAGGTTTTTCTGCACAGACACACTCATCATCAACTACTTTAGTCGAAATGGAGTTAACCAGATCGACATTGAGTACTTTTCCTCGACGTTGAGTTTGTTTTTGTCTTCTGTTGTGCAGCTTTGCATGTTAGATCGACTAACCAGTCGATGTTGAGTCATCCAATCGACGTCGACTGATCTTCTGAAGTCGACGTCGACTACATCGGGATGGATTCTTGTATTTTATTTGCTTGGACAGGGAGTTGGTTTAGTTCGTTTATATTTTATATTTATTTATTCGACTGAATTCCCCTCCATAACAATTATGAAGTGATTTGTTATGTCATACGTTTATGTTCCGTTATTACCTCTCATGTTTTCAAAACAAATGAAGAAGTTGTGTTCTTGAAGTTCCTAATTTTAGTTGTAGTTTGATAATAAGTTGTGTTCCTTTGCTAATTGCTAATGGTTGGTCCTTGCCCGCTGTTTACAGAATTTATAATTGTATTCTAAGAGCATTTTCTCCTCTTTCTTTCCAACCTGACTAATTTTACAGTTTCTCTTTGTGAGATTAATTAGTGCACTCATAGATATGAATATTTAATTAGTGCGCTCATAGATATGAATATTTAAACTAATCAATTAAATTTTAAGTTTTATGTTCGAATAAAGGCTATACACCACTTTCATCATTAAATAAAAATTTAATACAACTAACTTGTAAAAGTTACCAAAAAAAAATTAATAAAATATGTAAAATATATAAAATCTTTCAAATCCAATGAAGGTGAAATACTGGAATTTTTGTCATCGTTAGAAAATTAAAGGCTATACATGATATGTATATATCTTTTCTTCTTTTAATAGGAAAGAACAAAGAAGTGATTTAATATATGTTTTACCCACGATTATGATTTCAGGGTGTACTAGTCTTATACCCGTGCTATGCATGGATTCAACAGTTATAGTTATATAATATATTTAGTTTTTTTCTTTGTATAAGAATTAATACATGCATGTAATATTAGCTTACACTTTTAGAGTATAAAATATTTATCAAAAAAAAAGTTATCCATAAAATTGTATCATAATATACAAAAAGGTTATCTTCTTTGAAAAAAAAAAACATTTTTTGGAAAAAATCAAATTCAAAGGGTTTGAAAATACACTGGTGATTGATAAAAACAAAATTCCTTCAATAACCATTCAAATAATTTTTAAAAATTCTTTTGTTATAAAGTGTGTGAATGTTTAATTTGATTAGTGAAAAAAATATTATCTCATTCAAAATAAATATTTTACATTTATAATTAACAGGAAAATGACGAAAAATAATATGAACTATCAGTGGTGAACCAAAAAAAAATACGAACTTTAAAAATTATCAATTCATATACAAGCTATATATATTAAACCAATATTAATACATTGTCTAGAATATGCAAATTAAAATAAATTTGAATTCAAAATATATATAATTAATAAAAAGTTTGAGTAAAAGATTGTAAATTTAATAGAGAAAATCAATTTTCATCCCGCTTGTTCCAACAACATGGTGAAATGTTAATCGATTTGGGCATGTCCTCTCTCGATCTCTGGTTCAATCTCAGTTGATCTTTGAATCACTCTTCGTACAATCTATGGCGTCAGATCTCGCACCCATATGGAGACTCCTCTCTCTCGCCCTTTTGACTTCCTCGCCCTCTCTCGAATCTTAAGAACACGACTCTCATGGCTACCTCCCTCGGACTCTGAGTCAAACTTGATTGATCCCTCTATATTCTCGCCATTCTTAGTCCTTATCTTGACACCTTGCTATTTCCGAGACCAACTGTAGACGAAGCCCAAGTCGAGTTGTACGCACAGGTAGCCACGACCCTTTGCCTCCTAGTTGAGGTTGAAGATTTTGTGAAATTGAGAATCATTCCATCGATTTACAATCTTTACCCAATGGTCTAGCTAATTATGTTTTGCGTGTCTCAATTAATTTTTAGTCTGTATTTTACGTACTACTTTAATTTAGAAGACTTAGTAGGGGTGTCGCATTCTCCTTAACTTTAGCTAATCCAACCTATCCCGTTTTATCTTACTCCTCTTTTTTTTTTCCTCTCCTGCATTCCCTTCCTAAGGTTCATTTTCCCATAATCAAATCGGCCTAGGGTTCCCAGCTCCCACCGCCTCTGACCATCTCCTGCCATCTCTAGCATGCATTCGATTTCGGTTTCATCTTCGCACCGCCACACGCTCCTCACCGGCGCCGATGTTGACAAGACTACCAGGGAGAGGACCTCCAATCCCCTCACCTTCTTCCCCTTCCTTTGCTTGGAGTTCTACGACTTTACCGCCTCTCCTCTGAATCCATATGGTAGAGAAAGAGGGGGTCCTTGCTTCTTAGAGATTAGTTGGGAAATCATTATAAGCTGCACTCCGAGGCCTTGCTTCATCAATCCCCTAGAAATAAGGTTTGTCCCTTATTTCTTTGGTTTCCTTAATTTTGTTTATAAAATTCAAGATCTTGAAATCCGTTCGTAATTTTGGAACCTACCCATCTCTCCATCGTATTTTAGAGTTACCACAACTTCGACTTTCTTCGACCGAAGGGAGAAAGGCTCCCGCTACCTCCACCGGTCACAGATCTAGCCCATGATTTGTTCGTAATTTCGAAATTGCAAATCAGCCTCCCTATCTTCCTTAATTTTGAGCACATGTTGTTGATGAAATTGGAGTCGATGTTGCATCTCGGGTACGCACTATTAGATTTTTCATGCACTTTATAATCTTCTGATAGAACTTTGTTAACCTATTTATGCACCTTATATCATTGTTCATGCACTTTATAAGTTATAATCTTATTTACCTTATAATTTTATTTATAAACTTTATAATTTAATTATGTATTTTATAATCCTATTCATGCACTTCATATTATTATTTATGCACTTTATAATATTATTAATGAACGTTATAATCTTAATCATGCCCTTTAAATTTAAATTGTTATACAAAAAAAATAAACCCAAACTCTCAAAAGCAAAAGAACAAATTATTGAGATATCGATTTCAAAAGCCTATCTTGTGTATCATTCATGCACTTTATGATCTTATTTTTTTTACACTTTGTCATATTATTTATGCACTTTATAATCTTACTCGTGCACTTCATAATTTTATTCATGAAATTCATATTATTATTCATACACTTCATCATGTTATTCTTGCACTTTATCATTTTATTTTTTGCACTTTATAATCTTAACTATGCACTTCATAATGATATGAATGCACTTCATATTATTATTCATACACTTCATCTTCTTATTATTGCACTTTATTATCTTATTTATGCACTATATCATTTTATTCTTACATTTTATAATCTTATTCATGAACGAAAATGAAAAAAAGACATCCATAAATAACCTATGTTGAATTTGAATCCACGTCTTTATGTTTGACACATCACTCTACCCTTTTGAGCTAATGGATATGTTCTCCCGCGGCCCCATGTTTCTTCTTGATTACAATGTATTGCTTTTATGCCCACACCCATAGGGTGGGCACAAATCCCGCAAATTCCGATCCCGTCCCGGTTCCGATGGGATTTAGGAGAAAATAGCGAATCCCGTCCCGCAAAAATTATGCGGGACGAAACGCGGGACGATCCCGGTGGGATCCCGCAAATCCCGTCCCGTCCCGCATATAATAATAATAATAATAATAATAATAATAATAATAATAATAATAATAATAATAATAATAATAATAATAATAATAATAATAATAATTTTGATAATAATAATAATATCATAATATTATAGAATAATAATATATTATTTTTTTTGAGATCAAACTCCGCCCGCTCATTAATTCCATTTCATTTGTAATAAGAGTTACAACGTTGCAAGGTAGTGACTGTAAATTGAAAAACCAAGAAGATCCCATGGGGCAAGAAGCCGCAATGCTATGTGCGACCCTATTCCCCTCCCTCCTCACAGAGTCCACCTTACAGAAGTAAAACCCTCCGCATCATGTAATATATTATTACTATTATTTTTTTGAACAAATATTATAATTATAATTATAATCATAATCTTCCATTTATAATAATAATAATATTTATTTATAATAATAATATTATTATTATTTGAGAAAATATTATTTATAATAATAATAATAATTTTTGTTTTATAATAATAATTGATTATAATAATAATGTTATTATTATATAATATTATAATATAATTTAATAATAATATTACTTTATAATAAAATTATTATTATTATTATTATTATACCATATTATATTTTTTTCTTGTAAAGTATAATTATTTTATAATAATAACAATAAAAATAAGCAATATTATTATTATTATTATTATTTTAATTATAACGTGGCATTATTAATATTATTATTATTATTATTTAGAGCTACAAGGGGCAAATAGCTAAATACGGTATTCTTTCCAACTATCAATCGATAATGAGACACTATCTGGTGAATTTCGTCTCAATCCCTTTCCGTCCCGATCTAGTAAGATAATGAAGTCAAATATGCTGAACATTATAATGAATTATACAATCATTGTATGAATTAATAATAGTATAATAATAATAATAATAATAATAATAATAATAATAATAATAATACTATTATTATTATTATTATTATTATTATTATTATTATTGAATAATATAGTTAAGAAGAATACCGTATTTAACATATTATACAAATTAATGAATTATGAAAGCATTTTTCACTTTATAAATTTATATAATATTTTATTATTTTTATTTGCGGGACAAGGCCCGTCCCGATCCCGTCCCGTCCAGACAACATCCCGTCCCGATCCCGTTCCGAAAAAAAAGTGTCGATCCCGTCCCGTAAAATTTTCGCGGGACGAGTCCCGTCCCGGCTCAATCCCGCCCCGTCCCGTGCCCACCCCTACATATCATGATTGATTTCCCATGTTTTATGGATCGTTTCTGACACCCTCATATTATTAATTGCAATTAGTAATTAATTAAGCATGCATTTAGTATATATTGTGTTGAAATTGCGATAATTGGTGTGAAAAGCAAAAGGTTTCCAACAACATACATAGTAATTGTAGGTATATCCTAAATATCCATTGGAGTAGTCAGCCACAGTAATCATAGGAGGATTTACATATAACCCTGTACGTGGAAAGTCGAATCCAACGTAAGCTAAGTAGTGCATGTCCATCCTTTGGAAATCAAATCATATTGCAGCAACCAGCAAAATTAGGAGGACATCAATTCATATCGATGCCTGTGTCAAGAAGTTGTTAACCTCTCAAGGGAGAAGATAACTCAACATACTCTCCATGTTAAGACAACAGCTCTCAAGAAGATCTCTTGCATGTTAGATAAGCCATAAATTTCACACTGATAGTCCACTCCAACTTCCAAATATTATATTTGTAATGAGGGAGCTCAACTCCTTCCCAACCGGTGACTTCCTCCGGGGATGCCGAGCTCCAATCGCTGATGCCGTGTTCCAATTGCTCTACCCGAAGCACCAACCCCTATTTCGGGAGTCGTAAAATCTCCTCCGGGAGCCTTAAATCTCCTTCGGGAGCCCCAAAAATCTCCTCCGGAAGCCTCCACCCCGCCTTCTTGGCTAGATGGGTCTCTCGCCTCCTTACGTTTCTCTCCGGTTGTACCGATTGGTGATGTTTTCTGTCGGTGGCGGTGGATAACGCCTTTCGGTTTGTGTAATTGGGCTTCGATCTTATCGTTTCGATGACTCGCTCGATAACTCGCCCTCACCAATGCATCATCGGTCTGAGTGGTGCCCGTTTCTGCCATCTCCGGGTGGTTCTCGTCCCCCAATTCGGTCGCCCTAATGTGCTAATGCTTCTCCAGCCTTGCGTCTCCTCTTCACACATAAGCCATAGGGGAGAGGACGAATTTGATCAAGTCGGCGCCGATCATCGACGTTCAAGTCACTTTGTGTGGTGACGTCACTCAGCACTAGCCCCCTCACCATCGGTCGATTGTAATTGCAAGTGGGCGCAATTGTTGACTCGATTAGTTAACAATCGTTAATTACTTAGCGATTTACAGAGTCTACTCATTACAAATTCGGCATCAATTCAAGGATATCAAGGAGCAATCGCAAGATCGCCGCTTTTAGTTTAGCAATTGGCCGGCCTAGCCAATTGCTATACATCACAGTATTAGTATCATGCCTTTATCAATCTGGTCTAAAGTCAAGATAGGGTCTTTAGAGCCTGTGGATGCCCGACTCTATATGGCGAACAACACTGTGGTCATCCCAACAGGCATGATGGACGATGTACCAGTGCAGGTAGGTAAGTTCTTTGTTCCTGCTGATTTCTTAGCTATCGATATGGTAGATGACCCTGCTTGTCCAATTATTCTAGGGAGGTCCTTCTTAGCGACAGTGGATGCCAACATAAGTGTAAAGAAGGGAGTACTCACTTTCAACATCAGCGATTAGGTAAATGAGTATTCTTTCAATAAAAATGAAAGGCATGCATGTCCTCTGGAGGAGATCAAATCAATCTCAGCCAGGTACATCACTTGCGGGGAGCCAAAGATAAGAAATATGACTCACGAGGAACTGGAGAAGAGAGATATAGAAGCCCAGGTGGATGAAATAATGGCAATTTTGAACGAGGAAACAGAGAATCTACTCGACACCGACCAAGGTAAGTCGACGTCGACTAATTTCTGGAAAAAAACTTTTAGGAGCTCTCCACCATTCAATTCCTTATTTGTTTTCTTCGTCAACACTCTAATTTCTGGAAAAAAAGTTTCTAGGAGCTCTCCACCGCCAAGGGCGGTGGCTCCAACCATCGTTCTTCCCATCGTCCCCTCTGAAACCACCTAACACTCTGATCGACTTTATTTGTACAGTCCACAACTAGCCGTTAGAGGTCACAACGGTCGATTATTTTTTATTTATTCAAAAAAATTGGACTGTTACCCAGATTTGACCAAAATGTTGACCTTCTCTAGTAATAGAATCCAAGCTCCGGCAACCGCCTCTAGGTGGCCCAAATCTCTCTCCTCCCCTATGGTACGTTTCTGCTTCACTTGTACTCTCTTTCTATGGAATTTCTTGTCCGTGCCTCGATCCGATTGACTATTTCCCTTTTCGCACTCAAGAGGAACAATAACCTTCACTGAAAGTGTTCCGGGGGCTCCCTTCCTTCTTCTTCTTACAAAACTAGCCCCGCCCATGACTTACAAGGCAATAGGCTAACCTCGGTCTTGAAAATTGAAGAAGTTGTGGTGTTATTCGAAAACCCCCAAATGCTAGGGTTTGAGGATGACGGACAAGTTTGTGTCCCCTGCCTAGGGGAAGCGAGCGATCCTACTTACGCCAAGTTCTGTTGCTGAGGCTCCTAAGGAAGGTACGAAATCAAAGATGACGGTGCTTGGTAAACTCCCAAAGGCGACCCCGATCACTACCCAACACCACCGGCATGGGATAGATGTACCTCACTCACCGGTGCTTGAGCAAGGTGCAATAACAAGTGTTGGCGCTCCTATTTCAACAATGACGATCCCAGAAGGAGGCTACCCACCAGGTTCGTCTCCCTCGTCTGTCTTCAGGCCTTTTCGAGGCGCAGAGCTGCAAATTCAACAAGGCACCGGAATCCTTCAACAAACTAAAGAGATGGAGAACTCTAGGCATAACAAGGAGGGCATGGGTGACACTACGTCTAAGGATGCTCAGGTAAGTTCCTCATCCTCCCTTCCCCCAGACTTGGCCGGGTCCTATAGGATAGACTCTGATATGCAGAAGATCCCAAGGGAGGGACACTTACATGATACCTTGCCTGATGTCTTACTTCTTGAATACACGAAGAAGATCCATATGGAGGGACAAAATATTGTGTCTCTTCCACCTCTATACTCACATGTTTTGCATTCAAATTATGAGAAGATCCCAAAGGAGGGACAATTTAATTTCCTTTCCAACTAAAATGTAACAACATCACACATAAATGTTGAACCTGGCCTAAAGCAACACAAAGATCAATCTGCTGATATGGGAGTCCCTAAGGCAGAAATCGGGAAATTGCACCAGTTAATCCCGAATTGGAAAGAAACAAATGGTGTACCAGTTTTGAGTAGCCTAGATAAGGAGCCTGAATGTTCTGATCAGATCTCTAAACTGCAACAGTTGAGCAACTTACAAGAACTGATTGGTTCAATCCCACCTCCTTCCACACACTCTCTTTCTGACACCACAACTCCTCCAACTACCTAAAATGACCTAACATGAACTAAGCCTCAACAAACTTCCTTCACCTCTACAAAAAGCCCCCAAGCACCCCCCTCTCAACAAACCCCCCTCCCAAATGACCCAAATAAAGACCCCACCCCAGCTAAAGCCTACAAAGGTAACCCTCCTAACCCTCTTCCCAATCCCCACCCAAGCCTGAATACCACCAATCTACAAGGAAGAGTATCCAATGCATTTAGACCTTCAAAAGCAAGAGGCTACAAGCTGGAGTTTGAAAGATCAGGGGATGGTAATACAGTCAAAGCCAGAAAGGCAGATTGTTTGAGCCTTGAGGAAGCATGGGGGTTCTCTTTGGTTGGTTACATAGTAGGCAGATTCCCTTGATTCCAGACTATAGGTAAGATCAAAGAGGGATGGCCTAAGCATCAATTCAATGCTCAAGGAGGGTGGTTTATGTTCAAGTTTTATTCAGAGGAAGATAGGGATCAAGTCCTGATGAAGACATATTCTAGCCTAGGATACACTTTACTGCTTAAATGTGTTCCCGAGAGGTTCACTTTTGACAAAGCCTTGTTCTCTACACTGCCTATATGGGTTAGGATACATAAGTTCCCTACAGAATGTTGGACCCCAACAATGCTTCAAAGGATTGCATCCAAGCTGGAGGATCCAGTCATGACTGACGCATACACTGAGGACAGATAAAAGCAAATTCATGCAAGAGTCTTGGTGGATATGGATTGCTCTAAGGAGCTGAAGAATGTGATAAATATTGAGTTTGAGGATACACCAGACCACACATGCCTCCTGGAGTATGAAAACCTACCACCTAGATGTAACAAATGCATCACATACGGGCATGAAACAAACAATTGTCCAACTGCAAGAGTAAGCACCAAAGACAAAGGCAAGTAACCTGGGTTTGACAAGGGCAACTCCTCTAGATCAACCCAGGCCACACTTTAAAAAGTTTACCTACCTCGTCAAGCTCCTCCCCCCCCCCCCCCCCCCCCCCCATCCCTCTCAACATGACTAGGACACTTGTCACCCCTCCTCAAACAATCCTTTTGTCTACAATACAGAGGACAGTCACATCCCACAAATTGTGCAACCCAAAACACAACCTTCCGTTCCTCATCCAGAAAAGGATAATGCCCCTACCACACAGTTTGGAGAAAGCTCTAACCAATCACCCCTTTCATCTCCTCATCTAAGAAAGGATAATGCCCCTACCTTTCAACCTCCTGCTTCCCAACACCCTTCTGAAAGAGCTTCCTCATCCATTTCCAAAATAACCAGAAACAATGTTAAATCTTCCTTTTCTCCCCCATTAATAGGATTAATAATTCCTATCAAAAGAAAATGGCTTCACCACCCCCTCCCCTGAAAGCTGTTGATCTAGAGGACATCCAAAAGATATACAGGGAAGCTGCCAAAAAGAACAATGAGCACCTGAGACAGATTCAACAAAGAAATGAAGGACAGAGAAAGAAAAAAATGAGCTTCAGTGAGGAAAATAGGTTTCAGATATTGAAAGACATGGATGAAAGGCAAGAAGTTGAGATCACTGATCAGAGATAACGTGTATATGGGTCTTAGCTATAGTTTGTACTAGAGAGGCACATCACTTGCACAGGCAAAGGGAAAGATAAAATTGCAGACACTACAAAGGAAGGCCCAAGAATAGATAAAAGTCAGACAGAGAAAGAACAAAAGGAAGTCAGACGAAGTGAAAGATTAAACAAAAACCCCCCACCCAAACAAGATAACTTCGTGGAAGGAATTGTTACAGAGGATAATAGTGATGAAGAGTAGCAAGAATCCTTCACCGACAGAGCACATAAGAAACAGGTATTGGGACTTAAATACTGGCCATCAGGGAAGAGGGATAAAAGAGTACCTTATGATAAAGGGTCAAGCACCCTTCAAAATAATCCCCAATGACTTTAGGCTCATGAAATGTTAGGGGTTTCAACAGCTCCCCTAAGCAAAAAGCTGTGAGAACTTTCTTAAGGGAGAAGGGTATCTCTCTCTTAGGAATAATGGAAACCAAGCTGAATGTAAGGAAGCTGGAAGATATAATGAGAAAGGGATTCAGTCAGTGGAATTATTTACATAATTTTGACTATAGTACTGCTGGAAGGATAGTTGTTATTTGGGATGAGTCAAGAGTAGACTTCCAACACCAGAAAACCACATATCAAATGATAACTGGGCAGGTAAAATGCAGGGTCAGTGGGAAGGTTTTTTAGTTTACTCAAGTTTATGGGTTGCATACAATCATCATGAGAATGACATTTTGGAATGATCTAAATGAAGAAACCGAAGCAAGACAAGGCCCATGGATAATACAACGAGGCTTCAATGCCATCATGAGATCCTATGAAAGAAAGTTTTGCTCAACAGTTACAGCATATGCAATTTCAGATTTGTGGGACTGTTGTGCAGAAATTGGTTTGAGAGATGCAAATATGACCGGGGAAGACCATACATGGTTCCAAGGAAAGAAATCATCCAAGATAGATAAGGTCATGTTCAATGAAGATTGGGATGGATCACAGTATTACTGTCAAGCTAACTACCTGATTCCTAAAGCATCCTATGATCATTCTGATGTGATCCTCGACGATGGTAGCTTGTTCGAAGAACCTGGAGAAGAATATGACACCGTTGATGGATCTTGGAGGGATAAACATGTAATCTTAGCCATGTCAAGGCAGCCTCGGAAGCTCTTACCTTGGACGATATCATATTTTCGGAAGAAGAAGACATCAAAGTCTTTTAACTTGATGAACCGACATATGCTTGCTATTTTGGCTCTAACTGGAGTTTTGTTTGTTCGAAGAAGATGCAAGAGGACTGGTTGGAAAGCTGATTTCGAGGGCTATGACATTGTTCAAGACGCCCCCTACCAATTCTACTCCAAAGATGGTCATAAATCTCTTTCTTCGCATCAGCTCTAAGCTGAACAAAAATTTGAAGTCTTTTTTTATCCCACATCAATTAAAACACATGGAGATGGAAACAAACTCCTATATATATGTGTAAACACTTTTCATTTGAAATGAAGTGGAATTTGAGAAAAAACTAAGCTTTGTGCTTCCTTCGTTTCGGGTTAAGAAACAACTCTATCTTGGTGAGATGCCGGATAAAACCTCTTGGTGAGATGATAAGAGCGATTCCCTAGTGAGAGACGACGGAATCAAAGGATCGGAAACACTCAGAGTGCGAGGCCGAGAGTGTGGAAGATCGAGTGTTGGAGAGAACTCGGAGTGCGAGGCCGGGAGCGATCTTGCATCACATATCCCTCAACCCCCATCCCCTACTTTACCACCATTCCAAGGCCTTGCACAGCCCCATCATCACTCTCCATTCACCCCAAAACGTCACCCCAAAGCAGCCCTTAAATCCCTCTCAAACAAGCCCCGTTTGGACTCGCCTCTGCACAAGCGACGTCTCGGTAAAAGGCGATTTCCCGCTTCGTCTGACCTCTGATTGACAAGATCTGCCCCAAGTCGTGACCACGACTTCGAGATCTACAAAAGTAGTACTTGCACGTCCCCAGAAGCCAAGCCAATCGACGGAAAATCGGAAATATTTAAAGACGTATCTGTTGGCTCAAAAGCTGTCCACAATTTCCCGACTTCTCGGAACTCTCGTCGCCGATCCTTTTGCTCGAGCCCGAGTCCGAGCACGTCAAGTGGTATCAGAGCAATGACAAGGGTTTCTCAAACTTTCGGGGTACGAATTACTATCTCTTTGCTTAATCTTTAGTTTTTGCAAAACTTGCTTGATTAGGCCCGAGAGATTGCAATTGTTCTACCTCCCAATTCCTTTGTCTCGTGTGCTTGTTCTTGTCCTCAATGCATCGTCCTCTAGTTTCTAGTGAAACCATCGGAGATTGTTAACTACATTGTTTCCTTGTTGCTTTGTTCTTGGGTCCACCGATCGACTCCAAATGAAGCAAACAGTTGATTGAATTCTTGTTGCCTAAGTTGCCTAATGGAGCGTTACATTCAATTACTACTGTTGTTCATTGAGCTGCTCCCACTTAATTCAAGAAGGCAGGCTAAGTTTTGATGATTTTTTTTTTGTTCATTAAAAAAAAAAAAAGAATAAAAAAGCCAAAAAAAAAAAAAAGAAGAAGAAAAGAGGGAGTTACTGATTTTGAGTGTGGGTTAGTTTTTCACTCCCGCCACTTAGTTTTCATTCACTTGTCTTGAATTTTTTTTATGTTATTTTACATTGCAATCTCAATCTATATCCGGGCTAGATCACTTGTTTTGCACCAGGGCCGGCCCTGAGATTTTTAGGGCCCAAGGCGAGGTAAAATACAGTAATACTAGTCTTTTGATTAATAAATGTAATCATATTTTTTTTTAAAAAAAATATTTAAAATGTAAAATTATAATTTATTTAACCATTATTAAACTCGGATTGTATTTTTATCACTAAAAGGAAAATTTATGGACTTTGAAGTATTACATGAGTATGATTAATGCGACAATCTCTCGGGACGTATAACACAACAAAAGACTAAGATTTTTAGATTTGCGAATATACTTATTTACTAAATTTTATTATATTTCCTTGCATGTCCAAATAAAAATATGTGAATTTTCTAGTGAGAAATAAAGGTAAAAAATATTTTTTTAATATTCTATTTTTTGCCATGAATGCAAAACAATATGATTATTAAACACTTAAAAACATATCTTTATTTTGTAAATTTAAAAACGAAGACTTATTTACACTCTTTTTCGTTGATTCGAAATGTTGAGTAAATTGATAAGTCATATCACAAATGAGTTTTTTTTACATATAAATTTTAGTAAATTTTTATTACATATAAATACAATAATACATAATACCCTAATTATATATATAACGTAATTTTTTTCTCGGTGCCCTACTCGGTAGGGGGCCCTAGGCGACCGCCCTTTGGGCCTACCCCTAGGGCCAGCCCTGTTTTGCATTGCCTAAGGATCATAGCGGGTTTTGGTAAATACTCATCGAAAGGCCCTTGCTGAGTGCTCGAAAGTTGCTCGTTGAGCTTATTTGTGCTTGCTATTGTGTGTGGTGTTCATTGGGTGTTATTGATCATTCTGTCACGAGTACTACTACTAGTTTGCTTTTGTTCGAGGGTGGATTTCAGGTGGTTGGTTTCTATTGTTGGTGCTAGTTGCCGCTAGCGATTATTCAGGTTCTTAAGTGTCGTGCCTCTGCACTGGAAAAGGGGAGTTGAGAGTGTTGCCTATTGCAACAGAAAAAGGAGAGGTGAGAGTAACACTGAGTGGTGTTGGAAAAGGTGAGTGAGAAGAGAGTACCATCTAGAGTAAGGAGCGGAGAGCCAAACACCGAGGAGGTCTGTTGCTGCTAACTACTATCATATCTGTTGTTTGCTCATTTTGCAGGTTCACGAGTCTCTTTCTTTTCTGGAGTACATTATAGTGAGACAAACTTTATACACACGAGCGGAGTGTGTGTGAGAGTGTGAGCGTCCACCAAATTAAAGTGAGAGAGAGATTTACATTTTCTCTAACTTAACTTGTTTGCTTGTTTTGTATGATGTCGCATCATTTAGGCCAACCTAGTATGGTGCATGGTGGAGGAGGTACCACTACGATCAACGCGCTAGCAACCCGGATTGGACGGATGGAGGATGATGTGGCTGAGATCCTACGACGCCTGCCTCCTACACCAAAGAACAAGGTCAGTGACGTCAACATTAATGATGATCCTCGTCAATTGGGACGAGACCGAAAAGGACATAGTGGAAGTCATCATGTGCACCATAAGCCTCAACGTGAGTCATCTACATGCTTTGAGATGACTCCTTCTTGAGAGCATCACCGAGCTAGGCGTGGAAAAGAGTTTGACATTCAGACATCGTTGCTATGGATGGAGACGCTAAGACAGGGTCCTCGCTCTCCTAATGATTACTTCAAAGATCTTCATGCTCTCCTGCAATGTTCTGGGACAAGGTATGATGAGGCTTATATACTTACTAAGTTTCTTGTAGGGCTTAATTCATATGTGGGAGAATTTGTCTTGCGCTCTCATCATACCCATGTTGTTGATGCTTTGAACCATGCTACACGTGTCTATGAGAAAGTTCTTAAGAAGACTATCGTTGCCCCTACTTCTCGACGTTGCTCTAGTCGAGATAGCACCAGCAAGCATCCTTCTGGCCTGAATTCACAACGAACAAAGACATTGTTGGCCACCGCTATGAGTTTTGTCTCTATGGCCACACCGATCCCTACAACACATGTTGTTAGACCCAAGTCTAGTGGTGTTTATGAGGACCACCCACCTAGCTCCAAACTAGAGGTCATCGAACCCCTTGTAAAGGAGAAGGAACTAGGGATCACATCGAACCTTGCTGGAGAGTTATATGAAGCTATAGGGAAGAGGAAGATGGACACTTATTCCCCCGTAGGGAGACAATTCTTACCTAAGGTCGACGATTCTTGCGACATAGGAGATGTTATACAGGGGAGTCGAGTTTGTGTACTTATTATGCTTCCTAGTGATTTATTATTGTTGTCCTCATCTTATATGGCTAATTTGGTTGCTAAGGAATACTGCATGCGAGACAAGGATAATGCTTGGAAGATTGTAGAGCCACTGAAGCTAGTTTTAGGGCCCTCAAAGGACCCTAGGAATCAACTAGTCACTCGTTTGAAGGATGTTAGCCGAGTTACCCAGCGGAGTGGTGTTTCTTACTCTTTTAGTGATATTTTAATTTGTCAAGTTCTCTTTGCTTCTTCTTCTATGATTTTTGTTGGGATTCGTGCAGGTACATGTTTTCTAGGCAACCCACCAGATTCGAGGTCGAATCTTTTTAAAGGGAGGGATGATGATGTGATCCTCGACGATGGTAGCTTGTTCGACGAACCTGGAGGAGAATATGACATCGTTGATGGATCTTGGAGGGATGAACATATAATCTTAGCCATGACAAGGCAGCCTCAGAAGCTCTTGCTTTGGACGATATCATATTTTCGGAAGAAGAAGACATCAAAGTCTTATAACTTGATGAATCGACATATGCTTGCTATTTTGGCTCTAACTGGAGTTTTGTTTGTTCGAAGAAGACGCAAGAGGACTCTTTGGAAAGCTGATTTCGAGGGCTATGACATTGTTGAAGACGTCCCCCACCAATTCTACTCCGAATATGGTCATAAATCTCGTTCTTCGCGGCAGCTCTAAGCTGAACGAAAATTTGAAGTCTTTTTTTATCCCACATCAATTAAAACACATGGAGATGGCAATAAACTCCTATATATATGTGTAAACACTTTTCATTTGAAATGAAGTTTAAATTTGAGAAAAAATGAGCCTTTTAGCTTCCTGTGATTCGGGTTAAGAATCTCGTTGTTAGGAGAGAGGTCGGGAACAAAACCTTCGGTGAGAGGCTGAAGGAGATTCCTTAGTGAGAGACGACGGAATCATAGGTTCGGAAACACTCAGAGTGCAAGGTCGAGAGTGTGGAAGATCGAGTGTTGGAGAGAGCTCGAAGTGCGAGGCCGAGAGCGATCTTGCATCACATATCCCTCAACCCCCATCCCCTATTTTACCACCATTCTAAGGCCTTCCACAGCCCCATCATCACCCTCCATTCATCCCAAAACGTCACCCCAAGGCAGCCCTTAAATCCCTCTGAAACAAGCCCCATTTGGACTCGCCTCTGCACAAGCGACATCTCGGTAAAAGGCGATTTCCCTCTTCGTCTGACCTCCGATTGATGAGTCTATCCCAATCGGCGACCACGACTTCGAGATCTACAAAGTAAGTACTTGCACAACCCCAGAAGCCAAGCCAATCGACAGGAAATCGGAAATCTTTGAAGACTGCTCTGTTGGCTCAAAAGCTATCCACAATTTCCCGACTTCTCGGAACTCTCGTCGCCGGTCATTTTGCTCGAGCCCGAGTCCGAGCACGTCAGTTTAGCTCAACAGTTACAGCATATGCAATTTCATATTTGAGGGACTGTTGTGCAGAAATTGGTTTGAGGGATGCAAATATGACCGGGCAAGACCATACATGGTTCCAAGGAAAGAAATCATCCAAGATAGATAGGGTCATGTTCAATGAAGATTGGGATGGATCACAATATTACTGTAAAGGTAACAACCTGATTCCTAAAGCATCCTATGATCATTCCCAAGTTGTGGGGGAAATTTTGGAGCAGCAAAGGGCCAAGAAAACTAGCATCAAATATTTCAATATGTGGGGCCAAGACGCTAACTTCATAGACATAGTGAATGAGAACTGGCAGTTTCATGGAACAGGTGCTGAGCAATTCTTATTGTGTAAAAAGCTTAAGAATCTTAGAAAGCCTCTCAAGGATTTGAATAAAAAGCATTTCTCAGACATAACATCCAGAGCAAGAAAAGCAGAAGAGGAATAAGACGAAAACTTTAAAGCCTTGAGGGAGGACCCAGAATCATAAGAATTGCTGCATGCCATGGAAATTTCCAAAAAGAAAACTAGAAAATTGAAGGAGGCTGAATTCAAATTCAACTCTCAATTAGCTAAAGTCATGCATACTTTCCAGGGTGACAAATGCAACTCTTATTTCCATGGTTTAATGAAGAAAAATATGAGAAGGAATCACATCAGTGTCCTCACAAAAGCAAATGGATTAGAAACAATGTCTTTAGAGGAGGTGGCTGCTCAATTTGAAGAATTTTACATGGGGCTGCTATGCACTAACAGAGAGACAGATAATATAGACCCGAGATTTGTAACAGATGGGGGTGTATTACTGCATTGCGACAGCCATGAGGATCTCATTCGACAAGTAAGTATAGAGGAGATAAAGCAGGCTTTATGGGATATTGGAGATGAGAAATCACTTGGGCCAGATGGTTTTACTTCAAAATTCTTTAAAGATACCTGGGAGATAACTAGTGATAAGTTTGTAAAGGCTGTGCAGGAATTTTTTGTCTCAAGGCAACTCCTAAAGAAGATAAATCACACGAGTATTGCACTAATTGCTAAATCTTCAAATGCTCAATCAGTAGGGGATTTTAGACCCATATCTTGTTGCAATGTCACATACAAGGTAATCACAAAAATACTTGCAACAAGACTTAGGCCTAAACTAGTTTCTCTAATCTCCCCATCTCAAATGGGTTTCATTGAAGGCAGGCTAATTAATGAAAACACAATGTTGCTCCAAGAGCTGATAAGAAAATATACTAGAAAAAAAAAAAAAAGTCCTAGATACATATTGAACTTGGATCTTAGAAAAGCCTATGATTCTATATCTTGGAAATTTATACAACAAATGTTATATGCTTTGAATTTCCTCAACAGATTCATAGCATGGGTACTGGAATGCATCTCCAATGCTTTTTTTTCCATTAATCTGAATGGTAGCATGCATGGTTTTTTCAAAGGTAAGAGAGGCTTGAGACAGGAAGATCCACTCTCCCCTCTCATTAATGTCAAGAGGTGATACTAGTTCCATAAAAATACTCCTGGATGCCTTGGATCATTTTACAGCATTGTCAGGACTAGAGGTAAATGCATCTAAGTCATCTTTTTTCCTAGCAGGAGTTAAAGATGAAACCAAAGAATATTTAGTGAATAGAACTGGTTTTGCTCAAGGTAGTTTTCCTTTCAGATATCTTGGTATACCAATCTTCTCGGGCAGACTCATAATCTCACAGTTCTCCCCCTTCCTTGATAAAATGCTCACAAACATAAGTTATTGGAACTCCAAAACACTCTCCTATGCAGAGAAAGTTGAGTTTATAAGATCTGTTTTACAAAGAATTCAAGCATTTTGGTTTTCTATCTTACCCTCCCTAACTATGCTTATTAATAAAATTAATAGCTTGTGTGCGAAGTTCCATTGGAAGTCTCACAGGGTCAAATGGTCAGATGTTTGTGTGCCAAAATCTGAGGGTGGACTGGGGTTAAAGGAACTCAAAGCTTGGAACACAGTTTTCCTATCAAGACTGCTTTAGGACATATGGAGCAAGAAAGATTCTCTAAATGGATACATCATCAATACCTCCAACAGGAAGACATATGGGGATGGGAAGCTCATAAACTAAATGAATCCCTTCTAATTAAGAAGGTATTGGATATCAAAAACCAACTACAAATGTATGCAGGTATAGTAGAACAAGCTATACAACTCCTCACCTCCTGGTGTCAAGGGGGGAAATTCAAGATTGGAGCTGCATATGACCATTTCAGGAAGAAGAAACCAAAGCCTCCATGGCATACAGTAGTATGGGACTCGAGCATAATACCAAAGCATTCCTTTACTCTATGGTTAGCTGCAAAGAGGAGATTAGCTACAAAAGATAAGATCAAATCAAGGAAAGTAGACTTAACTTGCAAACTTTGTAATCAAGCTCCCGAATCTCATGAACACATCTTCTTTGCTTGTGATTTTTCTTCTCTAATTTGGTCTCATATTAAAACATGGTTGGGCATATGGAGAGACATGATCACCATACAAGGAGCATTAAAGTTTATGAAGAATAAAGTTAAAGGAAATGGATGGATTTCAAAAGCAAAGAGAGCTGGCCTAGGAGCAACTATATACTACATTTGGCGGACAAGGAATGAGAGGATATTTGAAAATGTAGCCAAGAGACTGGAAGAAATCATCCATCTCATCATGGTTTATGTCTACAAGATGTTGAGCAGCTCACATTCATTACTTTTCAACTCGGCAAACACCCTCCATGCAGGCTTACTAAGGGAGGATTTCAATAGCAACCCACCTTAGAGCTGACAAAGGAAGGTAGGTGCCACTTTTTGTTTTCTTGCATTGATCCACCTACAATATAGCCATGGGTATTACAGTGTTAGGCAACCTATTGTATCCAGTTGCCTAATAGGTTAGTTTGTATCTAAACCAAGAACATTGACTTTGGCACATGCTTGTAGGTTTAATGTTAAAGGGGTGCTCGATGTAGTTTGATATAGCCTCCTTGATGGCATAGCCGAATGAGAGGGTATATTAGACTACACATGATGTGTGTGTCCGACTTCTGATAGTCGTGGCTTGATGTGAAAGGAACCACACAAGGACTTAGTCCTACCCACCCCATTGAAACAGAAGGATGTGAGCCTTACTCACCTGAAAAGGCTAACTAAGCCCCTTAGTAAAGCCTATTGCCTTTTTTGAATGCTTGTAAATATTTTTTTTCCTTTTAATATATTTACCTTTAAAAAAAAAGACTCCATCGACTGTACCATCATCGAGTAACACACCCGAGCTAGAGAAGTACTCGACGTCGACCAGAACCAGGTGCACTTGACTTCTCCTTCTCGACGAGCAAGCCACCAAATGCACAAACGTACTCGACGTCGAGTACTCTCACTTGATGTCGAGTAGATTCAGAGGTCCCGAATTGCGATTCTACGAAGGTGAGCCGAGGTAAAGATGTCTCTTCTCCTATTTCAATTAAAGATTTATCTATACATGGGAGAGGTTTTCCTTGGTATGTGCGATTATGCAAGGTTATCAATGACGATTCGGAGGAATATGAAGTAAGAGATAAGGTCTATATCTCCAAGTCAAAGAATCATTGGTTCCCAAACAAATTCAACAACAAAAAGTTGGGATCTTTCACGGTGCACAAGATCCATTCCGGAGAATTGTTGTAGGAGAAAATCGAGTTCAAAATATAATAATATAAATCAAACCAGATTCATGCCCACGCAAATAATTACAAGACTTCGTCCAGATGTAGCAAAAGGAAGTCAGGTTCGATCCTCGAGGAAGCATGTCAGCGGATCTCAGGTAGCAGGCAAATCAAACATTGGATTTCGACTCAGAGAAGCACTCGATATCGACCACCCTGGTCGATATCGACCTCTTCAGTCGATTTCTGGGTTCTGCAGACGTCGGGCAAATTTCGACCAAATTCACTCGATATCGACCAGTGTCAGGTCAATATCGACCAATACATGCAGAGACAAAAGCGGCAACGATCTTGCTTGGTCGAGAGATTAGTGGTCGACGTCAACTAGGAGTAGTCGAAGTCGAGTAGAACTGTAAAAACGTAACGAAGCTAGGGTTTGTAGATTTCGAAATAAACAATATATAAGAAAACATCCAAGAACGGGGTTTGCAACAACGATAACCAAACATGCATAAGGCAAGATAAAGAGAAATAATCATGCAATCACATCAAAGGAACAAGCTTTCACCTTTTCCAACAATTAGACAACTCTTTCAAGAAACCCTAATTGTATCTACCAATTTTATGTTTATAATCCAAGTTGTTAACCTGAATCTCTATTAATTAGGTAATAAACATATAAAAGGTAGTGGATGATCAAAATACAATAAAGGTCGAATCTTTACCTTAAGCATGCATCGCTATTGTCGGGCTCACCCCGACCCTATAAGTAGGTGAACTACTCGCTCTTCATCATAGGAAAACTCATCAATAATAAAAGAAAACTAATTGGCATTAATAAAATAAAACAAAGCTTACAACCGATCGAAGCCAAATCCGCTCTCACAGGACACAACACTTCTCGGACTAAGCTCTCTCTCCTTACTCTCCTACTCTTCTCTTGTGTGTAAATTGGAAAGAATAAAAAGTAGCCCCATGGGATTTATTTATAGGCCTTAATCCTTGCTAATCAAGGTAAGGAATATCTATCTATATCTAAAGATATAATTCTACTTGGAAATAAATAAATCTAATTTGGTAAACAAGATAAATCTTAATGGGTAATTAAATGTTCCACTCTTAGGATAGATAAAAAGATAAAAAGCTAAAATATCTCTAGTCTTCATGTGCAACGAATCATCAACTCGGAATATCTTCACTCAGAATCCGCCCGTACTCGATCTGGGAGTTAGTCGATATCGACCAAAGTTGGTCGATATCGACCAAAGTTGGTCGATATCGAGTAGTCTGCTCTGCTTCAGTTCTGGTCACTCGATGTCGTCTTCTGTGAAGAATATTGAATGGTGGTGTGGTCGATATCGAGTAATGTTGGTCGATATTGACCTGTGCTTCTTTTGTCTTCGTGTCTGCTCGTCCATGTCGAGTCGTCCTGGGAATTTCGATCAGGTACCAGTCGATATCGACCAATAGTGCTCGATATCGACCTATCTTTAGTGTCTCGTTCTGTGCTCAGCTTTGCTTAATGTCAGGTTCTCTTCCGTCGATTTTTGAGCTTCTTTAGTAGACATCAAGTGTATTTCCAGTGCTTCTTGGTTTTGCTCCAAATTGGCTCCAAATTCTGCAATATTAAACAGAAACTCGTGTAGACTTCTATTTCTCGCTAATAAACATAAACTACACAAATTTGCTATATTCCCAACCCAGCATACATAAAATGATAGAATAAGAAGTTGAAATAAGTATAAAAACATGGCATAAAACATGGACATCAAATCACCCCATACGAGAAAGCATTAATAAAAGCAACTTCTACTCACAAAAGGAGGGCTATGCAAAAATAATTCATGTGAGAAAGCATTAATAATCAAGAGGACATTAACTAAGCTCAATAAGGAGTAGAATTGGTAAAAGGCTTAAGGTGGGCAATATTTGGCAATATGCTGCTAATAATCCGGGGAAATGGAGTAATTTCCAAATTGAATTTTCACATTCCTTCTTCATAAGATTCCTCACCTTGCACTTATTCACTCAATGCTTTTTTCAATATTATGCTTTTACCTCTCTAACCTCAGCAATGCCTTCTCGCGAGTCGCAAACATGGATGTCATGAATTGCCCCGAATACTTAGTGTTTTGGACTCCTTACTTGGTGTCCCATCCTGCGGAACTATTATCTCGACGCATGCAGGGTCGATCTACCTTTATGTTCTGAGGTGAACGAATTTTCTTTCACTCATTAAATTTTCCATATATTTTTTTTTAATTTCCTGCCAAACTCCAATAATGATAATAACAACACAATAACCATATAATAATCTCCATAATGTGACATCATTCTCAACATAATCACTGAATAGGAAATAAGGTAAAGAATGGGCAATATTTGGAACATGTGGAGCAAAATATGAAATAAGGCATAATATGGCTTTTGTGATGCATAAGCATAGGTAAAGCTAAGGAATATAAACATATGAGCATTATATGGAAAATATAAAGTCCTCCATCATCTTATCATGCAACATGTCAAAAGCAATTTCAAATTTTACCTCCTTTCATGGTTTTCATAAAAGTATGCAATTCATTCTGACTTCCCATTAATAGGCAATTTCATGCTACATCTCTAATGAATCTAATTTTTCATCATCGAGTTCAATGTAAGCTTCCATGACATTATTTCTTTAAACAATTTACAAGCTTTAGGAGATGTGTCATAAAACAAACTTTGGGTTTAGCAATTTAAAAATTCACCCAAAATTCACCATGTAAAACCAAAATCAAGAATAAAATATAAAATAATAAGCTTTTCCCCCATCCCATACTTAGAATATACAGTGTATCCACTGTATAAATAAAATAAAACAAGGGTAAATGAAGGAACTCACCGAATGACTTGTTGTAGGGTCGAAATTGGGCTGCAGTATATTGCCAGTAGTCGATATCGACCAGGTTGCCTCGAAATTTTCACTCGATCCGTTTTTCGACCTGAAAATTGTTAGTTTTCACACGAAGACAAGACTTTCCACATGAAGTATTCAAAACCAAAACCAAATGTTTTTAGAGTCCTAAAATTTAAAAGTTTTATGTACATGCTCTAGATTTTGGAGTCGCTAGGCCGACTTCCTCGTTTGTGCTTAGGAACCCTCAATGTAGGGCCCTCTTGTGCCTGGCCCTTCTCCTGGATCATCTAGGTCGTGATTGTAGTATGCAAGCTCCGCTGATAAGTTGTTGTTCGCATATAATCCTTTGCCTTCCTTCATCTTCTTTGTAGTCCTAATCATGCGTAGGTTAGCTCACCACGGGGCCTTTCTCCTCTAAAACTCCTATTAAAATTTTCAAGGCAAGGAGGAGAGGTAGCAATTTTACCTGGTCTTACCTTTTCGTGCCCAAAACAATAATCTTCGGGCTGAAGGGTAGTCGATGTCGAGTACATGTGGTCGACGTCGAGTACAGGGACCCTATACATAGGCTATTGGCAGGTCTGAAGCTCGTCAGAGGAAGTCGACGTCGAGTTGGCGTAGTCGATGTCGAGTAAGGTAGTCGACGTCGAGTAGATCTTATCGACATCAAGTAGTTTTTTGGTGTTTTCCTCCGTTGTTGTTTTCTCATCCCCGTGGTTGCCTATGCTCTTCACCTCAAGCCATGGAATTTCCTCCTTCGTAGGGCCAAAAGAGAAATCTAAAACCTCGTTACCTATCGTGAAGGTGACCAATCGCTTCCTGACGTTGATGTTGGCATCTGTTGTAGCTAGAAAAGGTCTACCAAGTATAATAGGGCAAGCAAAATCTTCCGCCATATCTATAATAAGGAAATCGGCGGGAATATAGAACTTACCAACCTGGACATGGACATTACCAACCATACCTGTAGGGATGACCACTGTATTGTTTTCCAAGTATAGCTTGACATCCACAAGCTCTAGTGCTCTTATCTTCACCTTTGACTAGATTGATAAGGGCATGATGCTCCCGCTTGCACCTAGATCACACAATGCCTCATATCTATGTTGTCAAAATCCCACAGTAATAGAAAACTTACCAAGGTCAGGTCTCTTCTAAGGGAAATCCATCTTTTTGCAGTTGCTGGCGATTTCTGTGATTGATCGCTTGTTGATGAGGATCTCCTTGAGGGGCTTGACATATGCAGGCATCTCATGAAGAGCTTCTATAAAAAGAATTATAACATTTAGTCCGTGAAGCAATTTCACAAAGCGTTTAAACTTACCTGTGGTGGGGTCTTTTAGCGCCTCGGAAGGGAACGGAAGTGTCTTCTTTGGTTTTGGAACCGGATCACCTATCGGAGGTGGTGCAGAAGAGTCGACGTTGACTAGAGGGGATTCGATATCAACTGGCGGTTGCTCGATATCGACTACATGTTCGTCGATATCGACCTGTTGTTGCTCGATATCGACTAGTGGGGTCGGAATCGAGTTTGCTATTGCAGATGGATCAATATCGACCTGAGTTTGGTCGATATCGACCAGTGCTTGGTTGATTTCGACCTGTTGTCCAGTGCCGTCGTTTGCTTCTCCGGTTTCTGGATCGTGCAGTTTGTGACCGCTCCTTAGTTGTACCACCGCAACTTGTCCGGATTACCCCTTAGGATTTGGATCTGTATGCCCAGGGAGCTTTCCGGATGGTATTGGGATCTGTGCCAACAGTTGACCCACTTGGATCTCTATGTTCCTCTTCCAGATGTCCATTTCTCCAAACCTTGTGTTGAGGCTCTAAAGTTGAGTTTGGATGCCGCTGGTGGATTGCTGGAGTTGTGCCTGGTTTTTCCTCATCTCGTCGAGGATCATCTGTAGATCATCTTTCCACTACTCCCTCTCTAGATGTCTTGGAGCTCTGTATGGTGGGGGGTTCCTAGGGGCACCTTGGTTCCACTGTGGTTGATAGAACCTTTGGTCCCCAATATAGCGATTGGGACTCCCTACGTAGGCTACCTCCTCGTGAGTTTATGCAACATGAATTGCTCTGTATGTGGGCATTCTGGAGTAGTGTGCCACTTTGAGCCACATTCAATGCAAAGTTGGTTGACAGAAAGAAACTTGACTTGCTTGAGGAGTTTGCGATTCTGATCATTGTAGAATTGCTCCTTCACGTCGGGATCAATCTCCTTAGAAGGCTCATAGAGGGACATGTATGGGGCTGGCCTTGCATAGTTGTTGTTGTTGTCGTCGTAATTCGTAGGAGCATCATAGGTGTTGTCGAAGTTGGTTAGTCGTTCGATGGATGCCCGTGCCTTTGCTGGTGTTTGCGTCAGATACTCATATTGAGTATATTGATTGATCCTTTCCTTGCTGGCTAGATCAAGAGAATTATAGAAAATCTCCTAAATGACATATGGTGGCTTCCCATGAGTAGGGCAGGATCGCAGCGGATCCTTGTATCGATCGCATGCTCGCGCTAGCGGTTCCCCATGCTTCTTTTTTTTAAAGCTGTGATCTTTTGTCGGAGAAGCGCTATCTTGGCGAGAGGAAAGAACTTGTTGAGGAACGCATTCCTAACCTCTGCCCATGTTGTGAGGGATCGCGCTGGTAGTCTATCCAGCCACTTCAATGCCAGGCATGCAAGAGACCAATGAAAAGCTTTCATTCTTACATATTCAAGAGTAGCACCTTCAGCAATAGTTTGGCACATATCAGAAAAAGTAGTAATACGAGCGAGATGACATTCATTAAATCTCCCTTCAAAAGCATTATTTTTAATTTTAGTAAGGAAGGCAGTGCGAATTTCAAAGTCATTAGGAGGGACTAGAATAGCCGATTCATGCACTATCAGAGTCGGGTCCATGTAATCCTTTGTAGTGGTTGGTTATATGGCAAGCTCAGCTTCCGTCCGCCTCCTTTTTTCTGCTTCCCGCTCAGTGCGTGCTCTCTCAGCGGTGAGAGCAGCATTGTTGGCTACTAGTTCCTCTGAAGCATCTCGATCATCTCAACTTGTGATTCTACGGTTGCCATGATCCTTTTCAGTCTAGAGTGGATGTGTATAAGACGTTCCGGGTCGTCTAAGGCGCCAAACTCAAGGAAAATGTGAGATCTTACCTAAGGCGCGAATGATTGCTTCCCCGGCAACGGCGCCAATTTGTTGTAGGAGGAAATCGAGTTCAAAATATAATAATATAAATCAAACCAGATTCATGCACACGCAAATAATTACAAGAATTCCTCCCCATGTAGCAAAAGGAAGTCAGGTTCGATCCTCGAGGAAGCGTGTCAGCGGATCTTAGGTAGCAGGCAAATCACACGTCGAATTTCGACTCGAGGAAGCACTCAATATCGAGCAGAGGTAGTCGATATCGACCTCTTCAGTCAATTTCTGGGTAATGCAAACATCAGGCAAATTTCGACCAAATTCACTCGATATCGACCAATATCGACTAGAACATAAAACCCCTTTTATCTCGCATTATATATTACGGTTCCCTTCATAAGTGTCTTAAAATGTATTTTCAATTTGTTTATCCCGGTTTTCTAATGGACCCGAGATAATTAGGGTAGCTCACGTCCTACTCACATATATAATTTATCACGCTTATAAGTAAACCGTGATATATTTTCTTAGATTTTATTTCCCTACTCTTTTTTGTTTTTTTTGCAAAGGCCCGCTTTATTTTTCCTCCCATAACTTAACTAATGGCTTAAAAAAAAGAAATATAATTAAAAAACATCTAAACCTAAAGAGAACCGATTCTATCTTTGATTGAAAATCGAATGAAGCTCGGCAAAGGGGAAAGAAGGAAAGGCTGAAGTACAAAAGCGGTGTTAAAGGCGAATTACATCCTCTACCTTTGATTATCAACAAATTCCCCTAAATCTAGTCGTTTAGCAAGGAAAGCTTCTTCTTAAGGACCAAAAAAGCAAGGAAAACTTCAGTAAAGCGGCGTGGCGGTTGACCTATGTTCGAACGGGGCTACACCAACAACCGCTAATTTTGATCGACGACTAATTTTAGTACACCGGTTAGTTTCTACAACCACCAACGACTACTCTCTAGCGATTGCGAGGTAATTTGAAGATTCATTTTTTGTTCTATTTCTTGGTGAAATCTGTGATTCTGCACAATTCGCAATTTTCAGTCTATTGTTCAGTTAATAGATTACGCTAAATTTCGAGTTTGGATTACGCTAAATTTCGAGTTTGGATTCAGTTACTGAGTGCGATCGAGTTTGGATTCAGTTACTGAGTGCGATCGAGTCTATTGTTCAGTTAATAGATTACGCTAAATTTAAGACATGGATTGGATTCATATTTGGATGGATTGGTCAAATATCGTCAATTGTGTATCCAATTGAGTTGTAATCCTCAACGATTAAGCTTTAACCTCACAATTTTGTATGCTAAATGAATTACAAAAATTAATAACTTTTATGCATAAAATTTACCAAAATCTGAGTGTCTGGTTGCCATTCCTACTGATTTTTCTTAATTTGATCTATTGTTGTTTCTATTGGTTTCTTGTTTTTATTAGGCAATTTATAGTTATGTCATATTTGTTCCAATTTTGTTCCATTATGCCCCTTCACTTACCTTTCTTCTATATCTTTCAATAATGATACGTGTAACGCAGTGACTTCACATCTACACTGCTAGATGTACCCTTACCTATTGCAGAACACCAATCATTCTCCTTTGCATTGCCCTTCCCTTTGTAATCTTCAACTGTATGCTGCACCCAAGATGCTTGTCCTTAGAGATGTTATTTGACCATGTGGCACTCCAACAGAACCACCAGCAGTAGTCACTTCCATCTTGCCATTAAGACATCTTGCCATTTTCTCACTCTTGACTATAGAAATAAAGTGAGTTTGTTTGATAAAAACTAAAAATGCTATTTTTTTTAATCTTGATCAGGTTTATAGAATAGTTCATGATTGGGATTAAGGCAAGTTGATGCAATTTGTGATGGACTACGAAATGCTATTTTATTTTATCTCGATTAATTACTAGCTAGCACATATCTTCTTGCCATGGTTTACTTCCCTAATTTATTTGGATCATCTTGTTACATGTTCCCCCTTTTCTTTCAACATTTTCTTTACTCTCTATTTTGATATCCGATTCTGCTAGCAAAAGTCACCCAAACTGAAGTAACTCTCTTAGTTTGTTGTAAGAATTTATGTATTATGGACATCTAACCTTTTTTTTTTGTTGATTTCCAATCACTTCATAAGCTTAGTGAAACACCTTGTTAGATTATGCTGAAATATATCTTGCTATATTTTTCTTTAGAACAATTAATAAAGAATGGATGAAAAAATAATCGGTTGTCCCAAGAATATTTCGATGGTGTGGAGGAATTCATACAGGTTGCCCTTGGCCATGGGATTGATCCCAACAAAATACGTTGTCCGTGTGTGAAGTGTGGTCATGTGAATGAAGGATAATTAGATACATTAAGCGGAATTTCATATCATATCTATACATCTAATTCAAGGATCTTCATGCATAAAAAATAATAGATCAATCATGGTTCATAGGAGATACCTCTTAATGCGTGAACCGGATTGAATCGGTTAAGATTCGGAAGAGATCGAAAGCCTCAAGCGTGACTTCTCTAATTAGTCCACACGAGTCCGGTGTCTAGATCTCCCTTGTCTTTGACTGCTAGGACGAAGTTCAAAAGGCTAGCTAGCAATCTAATTTCTTGGATGATGATTGTGGGTGGCTCTTCCAAAACCAACGTGGTTTTCTTAAGCTTTCAAAAGCTATATTAGATATGTTGATCTTTTTGCTTTTCGGTCTCTCCACCTAAAAAGCCAAGCCAATTAGTCTCACTAATCACTTGAGTTTTGTGAGTCCTTACTCACCCATTATGAGATTTTGATCAATCAATTGGGAGAAAGACCAAACGGCTATGTAGTGTAACTCCCTATATTAATTGATCAGATTGTAACGTACCGTACTCCTAAATATACCGTTTAATTATTTATTTCTAAAATAAATAATATTACTTATTAATAATATATCAAATATATATTAATAATAAACAACCATCAATTCCGTGGATCTAGTCTATCAACTCGATGTGTGTGACCTCATAGGACCTGTTTATATTAGTCATTGACTTAAACCATTTAACCTCATTAATCATAGTTGAATTCTAGCAAAGCAGTACGACTCCTAAAATAATCAGATTGTATATCTCTATCAATCGTCCTATCCCATATTTAGTCATGGCACATTTAATTAAAGGACACAATTTCTTCAATCTCCCACTTGTCCTTAAACAAGTGTGCAATTTAAGACACCTTTGTCTCTTAATGTCTTATTTGACGATATGGTGACATTCATATTTACGTTTGTCTCCCACTTGTCTCCCACTTGTCCAATGTGTACGTTTGAGACCCCTTTGTCTCCCACTTGTCCAATGTGTACATTTGAGACCCTTAGCCCTAGTGTGTCCATCATTCTTGGGCTAGGCATAAGCTTCGTCAATTGATTTGCAATATTGTCATATGTATACACCTTGCACATATTAATGTCAAATAAGGTGATACTTCCTCATAAGATTTACGATCAACTTGTCATCACTCTTAAGAAATCATCATTGGTTCTTCTCAAGAACTTCAGGATGTTCTTAGCTGCACACTAGTGTGCCTTTCATGGAATCGATTGGTATTTGCTACACCTGCTCAAAGCAAATGCAACATCAGGTCATGTACACACCATGATATTCTTGGAATCTTGCATATTGAATCTTTTAAGACTCTTATCTATATATAAGTTCCTTGATTTAATCTAAGAAATCTCTTAGATATATCTCTATAGATCTTTATTCCAAGTATGTACATTACCTCCCCAAAGTCTTTCATTGAGAAACATTTCTTTAGTCATTCCTTAATGGACTCTATCACCGGAATATCATTCCCAATAAGTATTATGTCATCCACATACAAGACTAGGAAGAACACTTTACTCCCACTAAACTTCTTGGATACACAAGGGTCCTCTTTGCATTTGATGTAATCAAGCTCTTTGATCTCTTCATCAAACCGAAAGTTCCAACTCCTGGATACTTGCTTAAGTCCATATATGATATATATATATATATATAGACCTCAAAACCCTCGGGTTGTGTCATGTACACATCCTCTTCCAAATCTCCATTCAAGAAGGCGGTTTTGACATCCATTTGCCAAATCTCATAATCATAATATATAAGCGACAATAGCAAGGATTATCCTAATAGATCTTATCATGACAACTGTTAAAAGGTCTCTTCATAGTCTATACCATGAATCTATTTAAAACCTTTGGCAACTAATCTTGCCTTGTACACAGATACCTTTCCATCCTTATTTGTCTTGAGTTTGAAAACCCATTTGCTCTCTATGAGTTTTACCCCAGCTGGCAAATCTTTCAAGTCCCACACTTGATTTTCAAATATCGAATCCATTTCGGATCTCATGGCCTCAAGCCATTTCTTGGAGTCTAGACCCGTCGTTGGTTGCTTATAGGTATTATGCTCATTATGTTTTAACAAAAGAACATCAAGGTTTACATTCAAGATGAAATCATCATAACGTCTTGATTGTACCTTTGGCCAATTTGATATACGAGTGGGTTCAACTGGTTCAACAATTGGAGGTGAACATCATCAACTCATCCTCGACATCATCTATGCCATCATGTTGTTGAGTTTGTTGCTCTTATTCATGAACTGGTTCAAGATGAATATTTGTCCCGCTTGACTTATTGGAAATAAAATTAATTTCTTTCCAAAAAGGCACTATCTGATGCGGGACCATCCAAGACACCTTCGGACACACCTATTGTAAAGGCTCGGGTTTTCAAATAATAAATTTCGATAAATAATATAAAATGGATTTAAGTCGGAAAAATTCACATATTTTGAAAATTCTCGTCCTCAATAAAAAAAATCGTATTTTAAAATTCTTAAAGCAGATTCCGGCCCAATTTGAAATTTTAAAGATCAGTTCCGTCTATTTACCTCGGGATTTGAAATGAACTTAGGATGTCGATATCCTCAAAATTTTATAACAGTATTTTAATCGCATCGAAATAGCCCCCATCGAGTGAACGGGTTTCGGGATTCAATTCCGGATATTCGAATTTTACTTTTGGAACCACCACCCTTGTCTTTTCTCCCATTCCCACTTCCGAAATTCGGCAAAACAAGCAACCCATTCCAGCTTGCTTCATCCCAATTTTGTGTAACATCTGCCTTTTACTTTTACCTCTCTTACATGTTGACCCTCCATCTTTGACAAAATGCCAAGCACAGCTCCCCACAATTTCAGAAAACCCATCCACCTAATTCTTATCTTTAATTTGGAGTACAAACAACACAAACTCACCCATTTCCCCCTGTTTCCCACCGAACCACCACACCTGCAGCCAGCATCGCCTCCATTCCTCCTCCTTCGAAGCCAGCCGCTATCAAGCACCACCATAACCCCTCCTCTCGCCTCCGTTTCTCGTCGAAAGGGCCTAGCCCTGTTCTGTCCAAAGCCGAGCCCGCGTAGGACGCCGCACCTCCGCCTCCTTCCTCCTTCGAGTAGCGCAGCAGAACCTTCCTCCCCTCCGACGTCCGCCCAAGAGCCGCCGACGCCCATCCCCGGAGCCGAGCGCAGCCCCCATCTCGCTTCCCCTGTTTGGTTTTCGGAAGGTACGGACTCGATTCTCGCTCCTTCCCCTTCCTTTCGCCCCCAAACGCAATAAAGCTCCCGCCTTTAACCTTACCCACCTCTCCTAGGTTATTTCCGGTGAGAATCCGGCCTCCACAGGCCCGAGACGCAGCCTCGCCGAGCTCCCTTTTTCCGACGACGCCGAAGGACCCTAGGTGAGCTCCTCCTTCTTCCTCCATCCTTAAACCGTGTAAAAGCTCCACCTTTAAGGTTCTTCTCGTCCTGCTAGGCCGTCTTCGACGACTTCCGAGCTCCGGCGGAGCCACACCGCAGCCTCGAGGTCCCTTTTTCCGGCGAAGTCGAGGACCCTGTTCGGTGAGACTCTTTTCCTTTCCTTGTCTGTTTGTGGGTCCGTGGGTATCGGGAGGAGTAGTCTGAGCTAGTTGTCGCCGACAAGGCTTCCCTTTCCCTCCTCCTTTTCTTAATTTTCGAACATTCGAACAGAGGGAATTGTTGGGAGGATGATGAACAGTGATTTCTGAAGGGCTTGGTTTTGTTCTTTTATTTTGATCCGGTTCAACAATTAATAAAATAAAACCGGTTCAGTTCATTTAAATGGGAGTTGGGCCTAATTTTATTCAGGAAGTATTTGGGCCTGTTTTCCAATGGATCTGATTTTGGGAGTTTTACAAAAAAAAAAAGATTTTGGGGGTTTGTTACATAAGGGCTGTTTTGGTAATTTAAAAGGGGCGGTTTTTATAAAATGCAAATGGTTGGGTCTATTTTTATAATAATATATTTACATTAAAGGTATTTAAAAATATATTATATTTGCTTTGTAAAGTATGGAGATTTAAAATGTAATATTGGACTATAAAATATTATGAGACTTGGATTTTAGAAAAAAAAAAGAATTTGATGAGCGTTTTCAATGATCGGAATTTCTAACTAGTTGATTCGGATTTTAAAATGGTTTCGGGACTAACTCGGGAATTTTGTGATTGGTGACTAACTAGCATGATTGATGTGAATGGTTGACTAATATCATGATTGGTGTGTACTAATGGCATGATTGATTAAATAAAGGCATGATGAAGTGTTAGACTTGTTTATCATTAATTTATGCATTGAGATATGATGAATATGATGCACATCAGCTATGTGATATGCGAATATATGATTATGAATATATGAATGTGGCGGAATGGAATGATGAGAACGATATGATATCGAGGAATGTGGCAATGTGATGAATGGTTGAACTTGAAGAAATGACGATTGCGATATGGTTGTTATTCTCGTTGAATGATGTATGCTTTGAGTGCTTGAAATGATTAGACGTAGACTTATATATGTGTTCATATATGTATCTAGGTGATACCTTATGCTATGATTGATGTGTGCCAGACTTCCTATTATGCTGTTCTGCATAGCCAGGTAAGTCTCTTCGGAGCTTACTCAGATTGAATAGAGATATTCCCTGCTTTAGGTGCATGATATACTAGGTGATTGCATTCATGATCAGCATGCCATGTAGTACCATGCTAGGTTGCATCGACCGTTGAGCATTCTATTTCTTTATGTGTATGTAAACAGAACGACCGTTATCTGTAATAGTCCTAGAGTCTTTGCTAGGGTCATAGGGTAGCCCAGTCTCATCGGGTACCCTAAGTCAATCGAGTCATGGACTTCCTTATATTATGCCTGCGGGCTTTATTGTGGAGCGGGTTAGGCATGCGTGCCCCCCGATTACGAATGAATGCATTCACGAGCTGGCCAGTCTCCGCCCTATCGGAAGGGGGTGGAGGTAGGAGAGGGATATACCATTTGGTATTTTGTGCTAAGGCCTTATTATTATTATGCACTTGATCATAGGGGCATGTTAGTGTGTTAATATTCCGTCTTGCATCTAGAAGCATCTTTATTAGGTATAGCGTATATGTGTGCTTAGGGTTGGGATGCAGAGCTAAAGTGGGCATCGATCTGATCCCGCCCCATATCAATTTTTTTAGGTATCCGTTATGCTTACTACTGTTGATGCTGATTTGAGTCCATGACCGCTGGGTCTAACATGGTGGAAAGAGAGAGTTGAGATTCCAACTTAACCAATTTAATTACGGCTCGAATTTGAATGGTTGATCGTATTTTGACCCGGCTCTGCCGTGGCACCCCTTTGTATTATGCTTTACTTCCGCTATTTGTGTGACCTTTGGTTTTCCACGCTTAGACTTATGATAGGTACAGGGGACTTCCCGGGGATTCCAACGAACCCTTCGAATTTTGGGTATGAAATCCCACTTTAAAATGTTAGTATAGAATTTCAAACCTTCAACCTGTACTCGGGGCGAAAGATCCTAACGAGGGGTTTCATCCCTCGAAACGTAACCCGGGAATCATAATCTCGGGCCGTTACACCTATACTTGGGGATGGACCTATGATTTGAGCTCATGAGAATGATGTCCTCATCAAGAGAAAGAAGAAGGTTCCACCATGGGAGAAGGTCCAAATGTGCAAATGACGTTTCTAGATTCATTCAGGACATTTGACATTTTTTTGACGTCTCAGTAAAATGGGTCGTTCGGAGTCTGTATTTATCGGATTGGATCGTTCCATACCTTGTTGGAACAAGGACGAAGAGATATACAACTTTTATGTTGAAGGTTTTTCCAGACTCGACCTAGAGTTTGGCCGAAAATCAACCTCGTGAAGTTGTCACTGTTTTTAGACGGAAATTACTAAGTCTTGGAACTTTCTTTATTGCTATTTTTAGAGACCTTATTTACTTAAGTTATTTTAGGTAATTTAGGGATTTATTTTAATTTCCATTATATTTATTAATTTCATTAAAAATCAGCCATAGGTTTGCTATAAGTAACGGCTGATCTATCATTTTAAATTAGACGTCTCAATGAATGAAAATCTTAGTTTGTGTTGAAACACATGAGTGAAAGTTAATCGATTCGAAGCATGGCTCATCAATTGCAACTATTGGTATTGTTTTAGCTTGGTATGCCTTGTGTTCATCAACTTTGCAAGACTTGGTGATCCTGTTATTCACAAGTCCCCTCCTTGTGCCTCCAAGTTGTCCGCTTGGTTGTGTAAGGTTTGTAGAGGCGGGCTTTATAGTCGTTGGTATTTGGTTCCTACCTTCTAAAGACGCCTGGGGTCTTTATCTCATTCTATTTTAGTTTGAATCACCCAATCTATCGGTCTTTATTGCTTTCATGAATCGAGTCTTGTTTCTCTGAGTTTGGTCGAAATCGAGTCAGTCTTGTTCTTGTGTTCTTGCGTCGTTCTTGATCGATCTTGTCCAAGATCCTTGCTTTCTTGGTCGATTCTTGATGTGTCCTTTGAGTCTTGAGTCTTTCTTGCTTCCGTTCTTTAGTTTCTTATTTGATTGTCGAAGATCGGACCATCTTACGGCTAATCCCGTATCAATATCCCTTGCAACAAACACCTTTTGTTCGGTGGGATTGTAGAAACATTATCCAAAACTACCTTTTGGATAACCTATAAAATAGCATTTATCTGATTTAGGGGCAAGCTTATCAGTTTGTAAACACTTTACATAAGCCTAACATCCCCATACCTTCATAAATGACAATTTTGGAACCTTTCCTGTCCATATCTCATATGAAGTTTTGTCTACAGCTCTAGACGGAGTCCTGTTTAATGTAAGTACATGATTTGTGAGGGCGTATCCCCAGAAGGATACCAGAAGGTCATCAAAACTCATCATAGATCGGACTATGTTTAACAGGGTCATGTTTCTCCTTTTAGATACACCGTTAAGTTGTGGTGTTCTTGGAGAAGACAACTATGTTACTATCCCATAGTTTTTCAAATGATGATCAAATTCATGGCTCAAGTACTCACCACCACGATCTGATCAAAGCGCTTTTATTTTCTTGTCAGTTTGAATCTCTACCTCATTTTGAAATTCATTGATCTTTTCAAAGGATTCCGATTTATGTGACATAAGGTAAATATATACATATCTACTCATGTCATTAGTAAATGTGATGAAGTATCTATAACCACCTCTAGCTTCTGTACTCATTGGCCCACATACATTAGTATGAATAATGCCTAATAGCTCAGTAGCCCTTTCATTTATCCCTTTGAAAGTTGACCTTGTCATCTTGTCCGTCAAACATGACTCACATGTATCAATGGATTCACAATCCATACGTCTTTTAGAAGTCCATCTTTATGGAGCTTTTTCATGCAGTCTAAACTGATGTGACCCAAACGAAAGTGTCATAGGTAAGCTTCACTCAACTTACTTGATTTTTTCCCTTTTTGTATTTATGTTATAAGATTTTGTTGTATGGTCGAATACAAATATTCCATTAATATCTTGAGCACGAGCATAGAAGATATCATTCTTATAAATAATTATACCTTCATCTGTAGTGCCAAAATTAAAACCTTCAGAATAAATTAATATAGCCGAAACAAGGTTCTTTGTAATGCTAGGAACAAAATAACAATTATTCAATTCTAAGATTAAAACAGAAGGAAGAGATAAAGTAAAATCTCCTCTTGCAAGTGCAGCAACACTTGCTCCATTTCCGACGCGTAGGTCTATCTCCCATTTCTTCACTTGTCTCCTATTTCTTAGTCCGCACACATGAAATAATGTGAGCACTACATGCGGTATCTAATATCCAAGTAGGACCGTTATCTAATGTGAGGACATTGGTTGACAGTAATTCAATAACATAAATACCTGAAGTGTTGAAACTCAAAGTTCAATTCTTCTTATCTTCTAGGTACTTGGGACAGTTTCTTTTCCAGTGTCCCTTAGCCTTATAGTGGAAACAATCATGGTATACATCCACCCTTGGCTTCTCACCACCCTTAGGTTTTGCAACTTCCTTGCCTTTCCCATGGGTATTATTCTTGTTCTTGGCTACCTTCTTGAACCCTTTCCCTCAGTTAACATTAAAAACTTCCTTCTTGTTGTTAGTGGGAGTATTCTTCTCAGCAGCTTTGAGCATACCATGGAGTTGATTCAGATTTTTCTTAATACCATGCATATGGTAGTTCATCCTGAATGAGGCAAAGTCATCATGTAAGAAGTGCAAGACGTTATCTGTGGCCAACTCTTTGTCATAAGGGGTGCCCAATGTCTCCATACAGCTAAAAAGACCGATCATGTTGAACACATGGGGACCTATTGGCTTTCCCTTCACAAGTTTGCTATCCAGTATAGCCTTGTGAATTTCATATCGTTCAATCCTTACCTGTGCCTGAAACAACATTTTCAGGTTGGTGATGACAGAATAGACATCCTGGTATTCAAACCTCTTTTGAAGGTCAGGTTTCATGCTTCCTAGCATCAAACAAGTAACAGGTAAAGAATCGCTCCTTAAATCCATTTCTCTAACTATCTCCTTATCCGATAAGGCATCAGTAATAATAGTGATAGGGTTTGTTAGAACATCCTCACGCCCTTTAGACCTGAGAACAATTCTCAGATTCCCTTCCCAATCAAGAAAGTTCGTTCCATTCAATTTGTTTTTCTCAACTATTGAGCGCGGAGTGAAATTCAAGTTATCATTATACATAATGCCTATATAAAAGAAAATGGCTTACAAATCAGTTTATGTTCGAAATGCAAATTACTTGAAAATTAAACATCTTTAAAATTAAGTAAATGCATATTTTATTCAAGTTGTTATTGTTCCTTGTGAATAAAATGATTCCAAGATCTCATAACAAACAAGACCCAACGTAAGTAACAATTACTAATTATAACTCCTAACTCTTGGTTGATGATCCAAATCCAATGTTGAATCATCATATGCCTCAAGATCCAAAACTTTGCATTTTGGTCTCTCGTTGGATACAACTATATCAAGGCTTATGAACCCCCATATAGATTTACCCTCATTAGCCCAAGATTATGGAAAGACAACCTCACTTTTATGAAGCCCATCCAACAAAAAATTCAGAACTTAATGAGTTATGATATGGAAAGGCATTGTCCCAATTAACCTTTGGAACTTAAGTCTTTTATTTGTCCTTTATTTATAAGTGAAAAAAAAATGTCATAAATAAAGACAATATAAAAACTTAAAATAAAGCATTTAAAATGTAATAATTGTGATTCTAGTATGGCCCCTACGATGCAAAATATAAAGACCTAATCTTCATAGGTCTCCACCCTTGCATCCCTCATGGATCTCAGGCCATCCTCGAACTTCTCATGTTTTCTTCTTGTATTACAATATTTTCTAATAATCCAATTACTAAAAATAAATTACAAAAATACATAACGATACGCAGATCGTGTACAAAAAAACATAACGATGCGCAGATCGTATTTATGGGTCATACTAGTCAACTTATGCAAGCAATTTATATCAAAATATAAAAAAAGCATAATAATTAATCTCAATTTAAAATTAAATGTTTATATAGCATTAATCAATATTAACCATAAAAGTGTAATAATTGGATTAAGTTGTATGAAAAAGATATAATATCAAATATTAAATCTCAAGTGGTATTTCCTACCTTTTAGGAAATAATTAAAATAAATGATATCATAATATTATCCATCATAAAACAGCAAAATCTCAATTCACCGTTTGATTAATATGAGACAATCAATTAATTAGGAGAATATAACCGTTACAACTTTTGTAACCTCCTCAATTAATAATTCTTTATAACTCCTCTAATTAATATATTTAATTATTTATTTTAAAAATAAATAATATTCCTCAATCATACAATATCATCTCCCAATTCATCAAAATCTCCATTTCAATTTTACATCTTTATCCATATAGAATTTACTATCAATTTTAATCAAGATCCGCATCAAAAATTAACTATTAATCTATTGATCGTATCAATTTATGCAAGATGCTCTGATACCAATTGAAGGATAATTAAATGCATTAAGCAGAATTTCAGATCATATCTATACATCTAATTCAAGGATTTTCAGGCATAAAAAAAGATAGATCAATCATGGTTCATAGGAGATACCTCTTGATGCGTAAACCGGATCGAATCAGTTAAGATTCGGAAGAGATCGAAAGCCCCAAGCATGACTTCTCTAATTAGTCCACACGAGCCCGGTGTCTAGATCTCCCTTGTCTTTGACTGGCAATCTAATTGCTTGGATGATGATTGTGGGTGGCTCTTCCAAAACCAACGTGGTTTTCTTAAGCTTTCAAAAAGCTTAAGAAGTGGGTTTGCTGTGGCCAAAGAGGGCTAGCAAGAGCGGTAGCCACGGCAAATCAGGCGTAACCAAACCTGCAGTGGCAAAAATATTGTAGCAACGGCAGTAACCGTGGCTAACTTCTTAGCCACGGCTAAGCGACGGCAAAGCGTTGCCCTCCTAGAGAAGCCAATGTAAGCGACGGGGGCTTGCCGTGGCTATGAAATTTGGGGCGCCAAGCAACCAAAAGTTTCCCTTCCGTGATTGACCATTAAAATCTGTTGGATAGAGTTCAAGATCAAGATAGAGTTTAACCCTTAGGTTGAATGAACATGGACATGAATCACTATAGCCACTACATATGAGCATCAAAATTAAAAAAGGCATCGTTTGCAAGAGATGTGCTTGAGCCTTGAACTAAAAAGATCTTCCTAAGTGAATTCATTCCAATGAGATATTTAGGAACTAGAAACAAGCCCTGATAGATTTGTTTTCATTAAGACAACTATGAATCATATATTATTAAGGCTATAACAATAAATCCAGTTATTTGGGACTAGAACCATACCTTCAAAGGAAGTCGTGCACAATAAGCTTCTAAGATCATCTCTCTGTCTAGTACACCTTATAGATGAATGCCCTTTATATGACCACATAAGAGAAGACATATCACATCCTTAGACGTGTAAATCCTGGTAAAATGCTAGCATCATTAGATTACCAAGAGGATTAAAACAAGTAAAGTTCCAACAATGCGAGGCAAGAAAAAATTAATCACAAACAAAGCTAACCTTCAGATTGTTAACTAGTTGCCTCATCTCACAACCAATGAAAAGAAAATTAAAGAAAATGAATTGCAATGGCAAATGCAGTTCTCACAGAAAATTAAAGAATGATTCAGTGATGGAACACATGGAGAAACTAAGGAAATTATAAGGTTACAGATGACGGTACCTGAAACATAATATTGAGGAAAGCCCAGAGTTTGAAGATATGGAAAACATCTTTCTACATGCTGAAAAAACACATGAATTCAGAAAGCATACATTATACTAGTTTAAATTAACTTGAGAAACTGAAGAAATCATACCTCGTGAAATATTTCAGATATTAGGAATGCAACAAGGGCAGCAACTCCCTAAAGACCAAAAACAAATGTAATTTTAAGCCTAGATAATACTTGAAAATCTAATTCTATCCAATAAAATAACCATTATATTCAAATAAAATATAAGAGATAACAGATAAGGCACCAAGCCAGTGGGCAGTGGTATTCCGCTTCATCTAGATAGTTACCATCTTTGATTTTCACGCTTTATGGAACTGGATTAATCATCAAACTGTAGTTCGATGGGTTTATATATATATATATAATAATCAAAGATATTTTATCTAATAATAAAAGCACATTTGTACACCCATGTCAAATTCATATAATCAAGTGTCTGAACAGTTGCAAAATCAAGAAAACCAGTGAGAGAAAAACTCACACTCAGCAGGTACATTGCTCAGCAGACAGTAGACACTAGACAGTGAAAAAGAGAAGAAAATAATATATTATTAATATATCCAGATCCTACTCAACTATTCAGTTCATACCATGTTTATATAACAGCAACAGCTACTCGGCAAAAGATGTAAAGCAATGAACAAGTAATGACACAGATGAAAGGACTCTACATACCAATTCTTGTTGATAAGAACAACAGATGAAATTATAAAACAAATTTTACCGAAATTGCACAATTACAACAATGAAATTAAGATAAATGCAAGTCAATATCATTTACCAAGTAATGTTGAAAAAATAAGAAGTCCCTTTTTAAGAGCATAATGTGAGAATATGTTTACCCATACATAATACAAGGAGTCCAAAGAATTGAAATATGGAATAATTGCATAGTTGCCCCATGTGCCAAAGGTCGAAGCCTGAGATTCCTTCGGTTATCAAACTGCAAATAAAATCATTTAGCAAGAATAATGATGATAATAAAAACCATTCTTTTACAAATAAGATTAAATAGTTAACTAATACTAGAGACAAATTACTAGACGTCGCAAGTAAATCCAATCATATATATATAGACCAGTCAATGTGACATGTTGAGATGTCATGTACGCTATCTATTTGTTGAGATTTCCACTAAAAATGTCCACATTTCTCCTAAACAAAACTTTATTTTCTCTTTTGACATGTAAAATCAAGAAAAATACGTGGCACTGGTCTACTAAAGCAAGAGCCATGTTCGACCCCAACACCTGGTCCAAGGCTTGCATAAACTACAGAATAATAATCCTTAGAGACCTCATCTTCTTCCGTGTAACCGACTTCTTGCTTCAACCAATGGAGAAAATGTGAGAACCCTTTAAATCTCAAACTCCGGTCAAACCCACAAGAATCCAGATCAGCCATCGCACTAATTAATTTAAGACAAACTATTATAGAAATATATCCAAAATTATCAAAAAAGAAAGTTTGTATGTATGCTTGTTAATCAACATATAGATGCCTAGTTACAGAAAACTCAGTTATAGGAGATGTGCAGTGTAAATCCCAACAGATAGTTTATTAGATCATTTAGTATTTATCAACTGGTTTTTTTTTTGCCTTTTCATTCTGCTTGTTCATAGAAAATTCTAAAATATATAGCTTGTTCATATCTATCTAATATAGAGAATAAATTGAGTTCAACATATCACACATGCCAAAAACATCCAAAGTGAAACAAATATTACCAAAGAAACTAGCTGCCATGGGGATATATTGCCAAAAATTAAATTCAATTAGGCATGAATTTTAACTAGACAAACATATGTATCCTCCTATATTTCCCATTGCTGGTTTCTCATACTACACTTCCTGTTTAACCAAAACAGCCCCTTCAATCTCAAAGATCCTAAACACGTACGTCATACAAAGACTTAGATCTATCTGCCAATGTTTCCAATTTAAACACAAATTACTCAAATTTCGCATAAAGCTCCAAATCATGTTTATTTTTCAAACAAAAAATCAACATGTATTATGTGAGGCTAAAAATGGAGTTAAAAAACAGTACAAGTTAGGGTTTTCCTACAGCGTCAAAGAGAAGTCGAGCACATATACAAGTTAGGGTTACTCGAGAACAAACCAGAAAACTCCTTGAAATGAGACAGTTGATGAAGGCAGGTATATAAGTAGATGTAGGCGGAGAAAATCTGAAGGAGATATATAGGCATACAAAAGGTTGCGTTAGAGAGCTTCAGGCGGGGAAAGAGGCTTATAAATTGCAACTCAAATTGACCATAAACTACTATTGAAGGGGCAATAGGCTTACCTGGGACTCCGGTGAAGTTCAAACTCTCAAAAATGTCAGACAAGGGGGGGGAGAGAGAGAGAGAGAGATATCGCAACAGAAGTGGGAAGGAGATTTCGAAAGGAACCAAATGACGACGACATGGTGGAATGGTGGTGACGAGTCTCGTACTGTTGTGGCTAGCTAGTGTTTAAAGACGGGGAGGAGATGAAGGAAACGGAGAGGGAGATAGGAAACGAAGAAGGCGGTGTTATTGAGGTCACACGAGGGCTTCTGGTTCCGCGATTCTCTCTAATACACTTGATTTTAAGCGATTTTGACTTTGAGTTTGGGGAAGACGGTGTTGGATTTCAGATCTAGGGTTTTTCTTTGGGTTTTATCTCTCGTGTTTCTCTCTCTAGTGTTAGAGCAACCCCAACAGTTATGGTAAAAATTCTCTAAAATAGAGATTAAAATACCAAAATCTCTATAAAAAAATTACACTCTAACTCCATCAGCTTCTCTATTATACGGATTTCTGCATTTATGATATGTTATACTAAAAACAAAAATTTATAATATAATATATGTATTTATTAAGAAAATGGTTTTCACCTTACAAAATGCAGTAAGTTTGTTTTCACCATGACAAAAGCACCATGAGCCAATGACAAATCCACACTATGAAGGAATGACAGTAGCTATACCAAAATCAAGAAATGATAGCAATTATAGATATGTACGAAAACAATTTCAATCAACTATAAAAAATAAGGAAGCAACCATGACAATAACCGGTTTCAGTAAACTATACATATTCTAGTTATCAACCGATTTCAGTAAACTATACATATGTACAACAGCAAGGCACCAAACAAGAACACATTCAGCAACCGAACACATTCAACAATTAATAAATCAGTAACACAAAACTTACTGCAACTCTAAATCAACAATCAGAAGGAAAAAAAACGCAATTGAAGCCTGGATATAGTGATAATATAACAATCAACTATGACAGCAACCAACACCAACCTATTGACAGCCCATGAACACAGCAACCTAAAAGCAATTTCCTTTTGCTGTGTGTATTGATAGGAACCATGACTCGACCCTAAAATCAGCAATCAAAACCATGACGACAATCAGAGCCTATTGCGATAATAAATCAATTTCCTCTTGTTGCGATTATAAATCGAAGCCTATTGCGATTAATAAATCAGCAATCAGAATCATGACAGAAACCATGCGATTGTAAATTAGTAATCAAATCCAGAAGCCTATTGCGATTAATAAATCAAATCCAATTTTAAGTGAAAATCAGTAGGAAAAAAACGCAATCAACAAGCAAATCCAGAAGTTTTGCTCCTCCGACAACTGGAGTAGTAGTAAGTGTCAATGGGAGGGCGTAGGTTTTTTTCGAAACAAAGAGCAAGAGGAAATTGAACCGGGATCGACAAGTAGGGAGAAGATGGGACAAGAACTAAGAGGGGAAGCAATCAATTTTGATGGGAATGGGTGGAGAATTTAATTTTAGCGTTCTTCAACCCTCCTCTAAATTTGCAGAAATTTTTTCTCTCTCCTAGCGTTTCTCTATTTTAGAGGAAGGTTTACAGAATCTGTTAGAGCTAAAAAATATATATTTTCTCTAAATTTTTGCTTTTTTTCTATTTTGCGGGTACTGTTGGGCTTGCTCTAGCTCCTCTAAAAATTCTTTAAAATAGAGGAAAAATTATCAAAATCTCTAAAAAATTTATACCTCAACTCCAACGGCTCCTCTATTTTACAAATTTCTAATTTAGTTATCCTTAAACTTTATGCAAATTGTGAAATAAATTCATACAGCTAGATGAACATGAATTTTAAGTTAAGATTTTAAATAACATAAATAATTTTAATTGAAATATGAAGTTTAATACTTAAGCTTAACATAACTTAAAATGTAAACTAGTATAAGTTTGACATGTACATATAACATGAGTTTTAACATAACTTAAAACTAACGTGTTTAAATTAAATATCGAGTTAATTGTAGCAAAATATTTAATTTAATTTAATTATAACAAATATTCCTAACTTAATTATTGTATAAATATAACAAAATTGTCCAATTGTTGATGAATTACAATGAATTTACATTGGTATTGAGGAGAATTAAATTTTAAAGTTTTAGCCATCTTCCTCTAAATTTAGAGATTTTTTTTCTCTTTCTTAAAGTTTCTCTATTTTAGAGATAAGTATAAAGGAGCTGTTGGACCTAAAAACCCCATATTTTCTCTAAAATTCTCAATTTTCTCCATTTTACAAGAGTTGTTGGGGTTTCTCTTAGACAATGATGAATAGAGATAAGCTGCTTCAATCTTTGATTTTCCAAAAATTAGATTTTCTTTTTTTTTAAAAAAAAATTACATAATTTAGCCATGGAACCTCACTGTTGTGGCAAATTTAAGGAACATCATATGAGCCGTTGCCTATGCTGTGGTAAAAACCGATCATTGGCCACGGCAAATCCATGCCATTGCTACCATATGTGGCTATTATTATTATTTTACGCAATGGCCACGACAAATCTTTGCCGTTGCTACTATCAGTGGCTAATTCATTTTATTTCCCCCCCAATAGCCATGGAAAATCCCTGCCGTTGCTACCATGCGAGGCTAATATGTTTTTTTTTTGTAGTGTTCTTTTCGGTCTCTCCACCTAAAAAGCCAAGCCAATTAGTCTCACTAATCATTTGAGTTGCGTGAGTCCTTAGACTAACTCCAATGGTTGTGTGTAAATGTCTAAATGTGTATTTTTTAGACATTTTTTTAGCTCCATTGGTTGCTTTTGGGGTGTGAAAATGTGCAAATTTGAGCACATCACCTCCCCAATGTGCAAAAACTTTTTCAAAAATCAAGATAATTTTATTGGTTTATTTTTTATGATTTTTGTTTTCTTTTTATTTTAACTTAATTGTATTTGAATAGTGTGTAAAAAATAGACATTTGACTATTGGAGTAAAATACCAAAAAGTAAGGTGTATTTTTACACATCTTGTGCAAATATATACATTATAGACAAAACCATTGTGGATAGTCTTACTCACCCATTAGGAGATTTTGATCAATCAATTGGGAGAAAGATCAAACGGCTATGTAGTGTAACTCCCTATATTAATTGATCAGATTGTAACGTAACGTACTCCCAAATATACCGTTTAATTATTTATTTCTAAAATAAATAATATTACTTATTAATAATATATCAAATATATATTAATAATAAACAACCATCAATTCCGTAGATCTAGTCCGTCAACTCGATGTGTGTGACCTTATAGGACCCGTTTATATTAGTCATGGACTTAAACCATTTAACTCCATTAATCATAGTTGGCTTCTAGCAAAGCACTACCACTCCTAAAATAATCGGATTGTATATCTCTATCAATCGTCCTATCCCATGTTTAGTCATTGCACATTTAATTAAAGGACACAATTCCTTCAGTGAAGTGGATTATTGTCGACCTCATAAGAAACCATCTCATTACTAAGGGCATCTCTCAAGGTTACACACATTGGAAATGGAACGGAGAGGAAACTCGTGATAGTTCAACTCATCCTGATGGCATAGAAGAATTTCGTGCGGATAATGCGAGTGAAGCTGATCGGATTGCTGATAAGCCTTTGTAACATGATTGAAAACTTGACAGCCGATGCTAATAAGCCTTTGTACCCTGATTGCACAAAGTTTACAAGATTGTCCGCCCTCTTGAAATTGTACAACATGAAGACTACTCATGGATGGACTGATAAGAGTTTTACTGCTCTACTCGAACTTCTAAAGGACATGCTTCCAAAGGCTAATTGTCTTCCTCAATGAACATATGAGGCAAAGAAGATTTTGCGCTCTATGGGGATGAATTATGAGAAGATACATGCATGTCCTAATGACTATATACTTTATCGAAAGGAATACACTGCCTTGGATAAATGCCCAATCCCTTATTTCTCTTTTCGTTGTTGTCTTTATTCTTGGCCAATCCATCCTAAACCAACTGTTCTTGGTCCAACCAGCTTTGGTGTGGTTCTTATCGGTTTAGGATCCCTAACTCTCGAATCCCTCTCCGTTGGGGTTTGGGGCTATGGCGCGATGCCGACCTTAAAAAGAATATCGCCCGTCCCCGCCTTTAGTGATTAGTGATTGGGCTCGCCCTGTAAGTAAGTAAAGGATCTGTCTCTTTTCTTCTGGTTGTCGCGTCTGAGTGCCCCTTTTTTGCGGTGATATCGGCCTTTTCTATCTCCTCATAGAGCAAAGACTTTTCAAAATTCCAATGTCGTTTTCTTCGTGCCAGTTCGTTAGCCCAATGGCTCTTCCTTCCGTTTCGTTCCAGATGAAAAAAGAACATACCGTCGTTTAAGGACCAAGGATGCGATATGAGAAGCGTAGGTCGGAATAACAGTAGTATGCGACAAGCAGTTGGATGTTCGGTGTGGGAGATCTTCTGTAACGAGATGAATTAGAACACTTGGAATCCTCGCGGATATAGCGTGTGTGCCACGAGTGCTCTGTCTTCGAAAAAGGCAGAATGCTCTTATAGAATACGCTTTGTGTCACTCTTCGAGAAGAAGATTGCACTTTTTTCGTTGAGAATTCTTCGTTCTGCTTTCGTCGTTTGATATCGGTATTCTTCAAAGAGTTGTCTTTCATGAATGTGAATCAGACTTGTCTTGTGAAGCGTAGTCCGGCACCATCCAATGTTCCAAACCTGCGTTCTTTCACCGTGTTCAATCGATTCTTGTAGGGGACGATTCGCAGCCCAAAACATGTCATTCTAAATATCTAAATGTGGAGGAGGTTTTCTCAAGGCATTGAACCGTACAATCAAATGAATCGTAACATTCGTAATGATCCACTTTACGGAGTCGATTCAGTAAAGATAAGAATGCTCATTTCTTTTTTGAATAGACAAATCAATGTGTGGTCAAAATAAGTACAACTATCTTCTTTTTTAGAATCGAGTGAAGTACCGTCGAGTGGCTATCAATCCTCATCAAAGTGGCAGCTAGCGAAGATTCAACAAAGTATTGAATCAGTTGTCCATTGATTGGCAGATTCGAGAAACTCACTAGTAGGTAACCTAATGGTGAGTCGTTCTTGACAACGAGCTCTTATCTACTACTATATTGAAAAATATGAAAGCGTAGTGACGAGGGATCACTATCGACAAGAGCGCTTACTTCCAACGATTCCGTTAGAATACATTATTCTACTACAGTTGGTAAAGTATCCCTAAGACTCACGTTTTTATAAAAAGTATGCTTAACAAATTGGTGAACCTTCCATGAATTGTTGCCGATTGATGGTACGCTAAATCCATATTCTTCCGGGTGAGTGAAGTGATTCCCGAGTGGGGAGCACGAACGGTGATCAAGATTCATAGTGATAGGGTTTCCTCGATGGGTGGATGGTTGAAGAAAGGTATCCGTGGACTGTCCCCCTTCTCTTTATAGAAGTTCCACGTTATAAGAAGAATGGTGCACCCTCAAAGATTTTGTGGTATTTTCCTGTAATTCCAAGATTCAGACGTTTGTTTGCTAACCTTGAAGATGCTAAGAAACTGACATGGCATGCCGATGGAAGGAAAAAAGATCGATTTCTTCGACACCCGGCAGATTCCTCTCAATGGACAATGATTGATACAATTCATCGAGAGTTTGGAAAAGAAGATAGAAACCTATGCCTTGCTCTTTCTACTGATGGTATGAATCCTCATGGTAGTCTTAGTAGCAATCATAGTACATGGCCGGTAGTTTTGGTAATTTATAATCTTCCACCAGGGCTTTGCATGAAGCGCATATACATGATGTTGTCTTTGTTGATTTCGGGGCCAAAGCAACCAGGAAACGATATTGATGTTTATTTGGCACCTCTGATTGAAGATTTGAAGGTCATGTGGCAACATGGTGTTGAAGTTGATGATGCATATCATAAAGAGAATTTTCATCTTCGAGCCATGCTATTTTGCACCATAAATGATTTTCCTGCTTATGGAAATCTTTCGGGATATAGTGTTAAATGACACTATGCATGTCCTATATGTTTGAAGAAAACTTGCTATCAACAGTTGAAGCATAGTAGTAAGACTGTTTACCTTGGACATCGTAGATACTTACCTGGAAACCATCGTTATCGAAAATTGCGTAAAGCTTTTAATGGTGAAGTTGAAGAAGAAACAACCCCACTCCCATTATCTGGACAACAGATATTTAATTTGGTGAAAGATATCAATGTGACCTATGGGAAAACAGGTCGTGTTGAGTCGAGAGATAGTTGGAAAAAGAGATCAATATTTTTTGAACTTCCCTATTGGAAAGATCTCTTTGTGAGGCATTGTCTTGATGTCATGCATATTGAAAAAAACATATGTGATGGTCTCATTGGCACATTGCTCAATATACCTGGAAAATCAAAGGATGGCATTAACGTAAAAAATACTTCTCAAGCCATGATAATCATACTGATGAGTAATCATTCATAGAAATTTCATTGAGTCTTTTGTCTTTCTTTGAGTTTGCATTTGTCTGTGATAGTTTGCTTGGGGACAAGAAAAAGTCTAAGCATGGGGTAGTTTGATAGAGTCCATTTTGGTCATATAATGGCATATTATATTAGCTTATTTTCATGCATATTTTACATATTTTTATAGTTAATTTGTATTATTTGATTTTCGGAGTCTACACAAGTACTTCTATATATTTCAAGTATTTTTGAAGCTGGATCGTATAAATTTAGAGGAAGATGGCAATTTAAGAGATTATTGGGCGAATTAAAGATGGGTCGAGCTGAATTCATATGGACCAAGGAGGGATATGCGTCAGGGAAGTGCGGGCTATTGTGTTGTTACTCATCAAAGAACTATATATTTAGACATGGAGATCCAATTACTTACTACCATTATTACCGTAGATAGATAGCTTAATATATTTATATTATATTTATATTAGGATAGATTAGGGTACGCATTACGTTTTGCAATTAATAAATATACTTTCAACATTCATACCGTATGGGGTAGACAGCAAGTGTGTCGAGGCCGAACGTTAGCAGGCCGAGATTGAGTTTACATTCCTTTAACCCTAATTGTCTTTTGTTTTATTTTTATGGAGACCTAAACTCTCCCGTTTTGTCTACGATTTGAAGCTTTGTTTGGATTGCTTGTGAGTTTTTGAATCTTGTTCCTTGTTTCCTATATTGAATGTTTTGACTTCTTTGCGCTTTATTGTTGATTGTTTTATTCTAGCTTGTCTGATCAACTTGGTAGAATCAATTCAATTGCTAAGGTTTTGTAGATTCCTAGTTGTGAACCTTAACCTAAGTGGCAAACTTGTTCCTATAGGGCTGGTTGAACTAATTGAATGAGTAGAAAGTTGGATGTGTTGTTAAATCCCTATTTAGGGAATGCAAATACCTTGGTTAATCTCTGAACTTAAAGCTATCAATTGAGTTAAATCCTTCTTTAGGGACTATTCGATTGATAAGGGTTTCTAGGACTGGTTGGACTAGTAACTATATTAGGTCGGGACAAGGGCATTGATAGGAAACCAAAAAGGACGAGAAAAAGTTACAAGGATCGTTTCAACCAAATAAAGTGGATATTTGCAGATGAAACTATCTTATTAATCGTTATCTTTATTAATTTGTTTATAGTTTATTTTGTTTTCTTTCATATTTCAATCACTCAAAAAACCCCCGTTTCATACTAATTGGTAAATAAACTTAACTTAGGAACAGAGCTGGAAATAACCCGCGGGTACCCGCTCCACCCTCTTTACATGCATTAATTTTGCGGGTGAAAACCCGCAAAAAAGTGGGTGACGGGTGGAGCGGGTGCGGGTGAAGCGGGTGATGGATGGATTATGGGTGAAGATTTTTCACCCATAACCAGCCCCATTAACCCACCCCGCAAACCCGCATAAAATCCTTAAATTTACATATATAATGTGTGTGATTTTACTATTTTACCTTATTCAAGTTTAACTTCTACAAACTCTAATCCTTGATTAATGCTTTGCCCACCAAAATTCAATTAGAATGGATATGGTCTCGGCTTGCTCTTCAACGTTATAGCAAGGGATATACTAGATTAGTATATGATTAGTATAGAGATATATACCCTTCCACTTTCAAATTTCAATGGGCTCGTCATTTTAGTGCTTTACCGACCAAAAATATAAATACATAAACCCACCCCTTTGTAATTTTGAGTTAGAATTGGACTACTAGTTATTTATGTTGATTTGATTTTTTTCTTTTTTTTCACCCATTGGGTACCCGCTCCTCCCGCATCACCCGCGCGGGTCGGGTGCGAGTGAAAAGGTTTGCAGGTGATGGATGGAGCGGGTGAAGTTTTTTACCCGCGGGGCGGATGATGGAGTGGCTTCATCCACCCATAACCCGCCCCATTTCCACCCCTACTTAGGAATAACTTGATTCTCTGTGGGAACGACTCGTGCTTACCATACTACATTAGTAGGTAGGTTCGAATTTATTTTGATACGGTTTACGCGACTAAAAACCGTCCATCAAGGACCTCGTAAGACGGTGAGAGTTCGTCAACAGTATATTGCTGCTGCAATCAGATGGAATATTGAAATGAAGATGGTTTTCGCACCATGCAACTGATGTGGATCAAGATGGCCTTATGTGGGTCAAACAATGATCTTGATCCAGGCGACCTCTCAAGAACGATTCGAGGGCCATTGATAGCAAAGAGTGTCTTCCTCAAGAGGAAGAAGAAGGCGCCACCATTGATTGAAGAAAAGATATTTTATTTATTTCATTATTATTATTATTATTAGTTTTTATATTCTTTCCCTATTTAGTTACTCCTATGTTAGTTGGAGCTATTTATGGAATGTCTTAATTTTAGTAATACTTAGTTAGATGAATAAAAGGGAAAAGAAAAGTTTATCTCTTCTAGATATTTTCCTTGTCCACTAAGTAGGAATATTTATCTAGGAATATTATTAGGATTTAATATTTATTTATCTAAGCCAAAACTCTATCTTTTGTAAAGATAAAATTGGTATAGTTCCCTATTTAAACTCTTGTATTTGCATTGATTTAATTAGATTGGAAAATTATATTGTGGAACCTTAATAGGATTTTAAGGTTTCTACAATTTCTCCAATCCAAAGGCTTTCTATCCTTTTACGTTCTTGGTTACCATCGACAGTCACAATACCAATTACCAAAATCATCACCTTCGGCCAAACACCAAAGCTGCCCAGATTCTGTCGCCATAAGGAACCCGGAATCCATCGTTGCAGAACCTGAGAACCGTCGCTGCGGTGGCCGCTGCAATAGCTGCTGCGGCCGCAGCATCCGTCGCCACCACTGTGTCGTCGCTGCTTCTGTTTTCTTTGTTGTCTTTTACATAGTTCCAAGTCTTTATTTTAATTAACTGTAAACATCGAGAATATCAAGAATATTGCAAGATCAAGCCATCAACAGTTTGGTGTTCTTGATCCTGAACCCACAGGTGATAGATCGGGGATTCCAAATGTATCAAGTGGTATCAGAGCCGTAGGTTTCGCAAGTTCTTGTCTTTTCTTGATGTTATTCACAATTTGATTTGATGGCTTGGGAAATTTGGGGAGATTTGGATGATGATCCCGATCCATTGGATGGATTTTTTGCTGTGGAACGTGCTAAACAACAACGACGCCAACAAGAGTTACGTCGGAGAGCTTGGCTACAACAACAAACCCTAGAGCGTCAACGCGAAGCCAAAAGGCGTCAACTTTGGCTTCAACGTCAAGAGGAAGAACAACGTCAATTGGAGATCGAAGATAAGAGGTGTCGACAACGCTATCAGATTCGGCTTCTCCAACAAAGACAGGCTGCGGAAGAACGTCGCCGAGAGAAGGAGGAACGTCGACGACAAGAGGAGAAACGACTCCGAGAGGAGGCAGAAGTACGCCGAAAGGAGGAACGAAGCCGATGGTTGGAGGCTTTGATTGCGGAGATGGTGGACAAATTCGTTGCCCAGAAAACAGTACAACGCGCCGAACTTGTTTCGCAGATTCCTGTTGACTCCGACCTCGGAATTGAGTCAACTCAATCTTGTTGCGAAGCTCACTCGACGAGCTTTCCAATAGTAGGTCACACGCTGCCAGAATCCTCCGGGAAGACCTCCGAATCTGCGCTGCAAGTGGACTGCAGTGCTGCGCTTGACGATGAGGTTGCTTCTGACGACAACGATGAGGACGTTGGGGACACTTCTCTTGAGTTAGCTATTATACCTCTTGAGAATGTATCTAATGTTGAGAATTATGGAGTTCATAGGGTTATTGAGCCTTTTGATTTTGTTCCTTTTGATTGCTCGATGATCCCTATGACAGGTGATGTTTTTGAGGTTCCTTTGCCTCAAATTCTACTGGCACCATCTCAAGTTGATTGTCAAGGAAGTTACTTTTTGGTGGTTACTCCTTCCTCTTTGATCATCAACGACTCGATTCGAGGACGAATCGAAGCTAAGAAGGGGAGAATGATGTGGATCAAGATGGCCTTCTGTGGGTCAAACAATGATCTTGATCCAGGCGAGCTCTCAAGAACGATTCGAGGGCCATTGATAGCAAAGAGTGTCTTCCTCAAGAGGAAGAAGAAGGCGCCACCATGGATTGAAGAAAAGATATTTTATTTATTTCATTATTATTATTATTATTATTATTATTATTATTAGTTTTTATATTCTTTCCATATTTAGTTACTCCTATGTTAGTTGGAGCTATTTATAGAATGTCTTAATTTTAGTAATACTTAGTTAGGTGAATAAAAAAGAAAAAGAAAGTTTATCACTTCTAGATATTTTCCTTGTCCACTAAGTAGGAATATTTATCTAGGATTATTATTAGGATTTAATATTTATTTATCTAAGCCAAAACTCTATCTTTTGTAAAGATAGAATTGATATAGTTCCCTATTTAAACTCTTGTATTTACATTGATTTAATTAGATTGGAAAATTATATTGTGGAACCTTAATAAGATTTTAAGGTTTCTACAATTCCTCCAATCCAAAGGCTTTATATCCTTTTATGTTCTTGGTTACCATCGACAATCACAAGACCAATTACCAAAATCATCACCTTCCGCCAAACACCAAAGCTGCCCAGATTCTGTCGCTGCAGAACCCAAGAACCGTCGCTGCAGAACCCAAGAACCCAGAATCCGTCGCTGCAGAACCCAAGAACCGTCGCTGCGGTGGCCGCCGCAATAGCTGCTGCAGCCGTAGCATCCGTCGCCCCCACTTTGCCGTTGCTGCAGCTGTTTCCTTTGTTGTCTTTTACTTACTTTTATTTACTTGTTTTTCTTTTATTTCGCAATAGTTCCAAGTCTTTACTGTAATTAACTGTAAACATCGAGACTATCAAGAATATTGCAAGATCAGGCCATCAACAGTTTGGTGTTCTTGATCCTGAACCCACAGGCGAAGGATCGGGGATTCCAAACGTATCAGCAACTTTGGGTAATTTATCTATTAATATTTTGTATGAATATAAATTTCATATTGGGTATCTATATAATTTTGAGTTGAATTTACTAGTTTGCGCAATTTTATATAGGGTGCATTGGGTTTTACTGGCTATTAAGGTCAAAGATGACACTGTGTACTACCTCGATCCATTAAGAGATGTGATTTCATCAAAGATTTCATCTGATATCCAAACTATTTTTGATACATAAGTTTCATTTGGAATACTTAGATAAATAAGTTTTCACTTATAATATGTTATATATAAATTACATTTTCATGTTGTTATATTGGTGGATAGGGGATTAAAGATGTTTTGGGCTCAAAAAGGTTTGAAGAAACCTCGCATACAAACGCGTTGGGTCAAAGTGGAGGTAAAATTCATAATTATTGATTTTATTTTTATTGTTACACAAACATGTGTGTGCTTTTTGTCGTTGTAGTGTCCTCATCATTCTAGTAGTGTTGATTATGGATACTATGTATTGAGGTTCATGCGAGAGATTATTGAAAAGCGCTATACGAATTCTATCCCAACGCAGGTATTGATTGTGAATTTATGAGAATTAATAAAATTCATAACAAAACAGTTTATACTTATGTAATTTGTGTTTGATTTTGCAGTACTATAGGAGGCAACACAATATGTACAGGCAAGAAGAAATTGATGAGATTCGAGTCGAGTGGTTGGAGTACTTCAGTGAAATAAATGACATTTAGGTAACATTTCAATACTTTTATAGTAATCATGAGATACTCTTTTTGTTTTCTACTTCTATGCTTTGAACTATGAAATTTTAAACTACAAGTAGCAGGGTCTCATGTACTATAGAGAAGACAGAATGTCATAGTGATTTAAATTAAAGTTGAGTTATAGTGTTACACTTCATTGCTTTGATTTAATTTTTATTTTCATATTTAATATATAAACTTCAAAGTATATACATCCTAGAAAAAACAGCCCCAACAAATAAATTTTAAGACAAAAAGTCTTTCACTTATGAGGTACATTAAATAGACTTTCACTCAAAGCCTTGAAAAGAGAGGATAGCAACGGTTTACTGTTGACATTTCTTTTGTATCTAATTACATGTTTCAATCAATTTGGCGAGTTTTATTTTTTGGGTTTGTGCTTGATGATCTCTTCATTTATGAGTTTTACTACCGTTTAGAACAGGGTAAAAATCCCGTTTAGAACATGACCAAAATACCCTTATAGTTGTAACAAATTACCCCCAATATCCCACAACACTACCCACCCCCCTCTCTCACGGCAAAGCTCTGTAGAGCAGCCAAAATCGCACCTCGTCGGCCCCATCTCCAATTAGTGTGGGTTTTGTTCTTTTTGTTCAATTAAACGCCTTCATCTCGAAGATCTAACAAAGTTAAGGTATGTTTTCAAAAATTTCCTTGTGATTTTGAGTGATTAAACTAGTTTTTAGGGATTTTGGGGGATTGATGTTTGGCTATAAAATAGGATCCGAAAATTGGTGTAGTTTTGTGTATTTGTGGCCAAATCAGTAGTATATAGGCATCTACTACATAGATCTATGATGCTAATGGTCGAAAATCGTATTTTGGGTTCGGATCTATGTGGGTGTTTTTTGCGCGCAGAGGTAGGAGATGACGGCTGGTCGTTGCGACCCATGCCCAAACGGTCGGTGCGGCCAAGGGTATTTTGGTCGGTGCGACCACGAGCCTTTTCGTCGGTGCGACCACGGGCCTTTTGGTCAAGGATTTCCCAAACTCTTCTTATGTTTTGTGTTTTATTTGTTCAATCTTTTCAGAACGTTGATGACTTGAATCTGCAAACTAATACTGGTATGCTCTACTTTCATCCAAAATCAATCGTAGAAGTCAGGAAAATCAGCCATAATGTCACTATGATCATAAGATTTTTCTATGTGAAAAGAGCCTTCATTGTTTGGCATTTGTTTAGATTTTTCTTACTCTGCATTACTACTTCCTATTTCTTCCTTTGCTTATTTCCTAAAACAATGAAGACTCTTTAATGTACATTATCAATCAAGCATGATTTGTCCAATTCTTCAAAATAAGAAACGAATTCAGAAACCTGGTGCACCTGAACAAATGCTCATACCTTAAACCCATGCCTAGATACCAGAAATGCCCTTATTGGTCTTTAGTCCGATTGAGCAAAACTGATTTTTGTTTTCATGGGGTTTAATACATTTCTTTAAGCTCCTTTTGTTTTCATTGGGTTTAACACATTTCTTTAAGCTCCTTCATAACTTTCCTAGGCCTAGGTACTTTTGCAAAACAAACCCTTAAGTTCTTTAATTTCAACTATCACGATTTGTCCGATTCTTCAAAATTAATACTAACAAATTCAGAAACCTGATGTACCTGAACTACCTATTACAATAACAGCACAAGGCAACTGATTCAAAGTTCTATTCTGACTGAGTGTTGTGAGTTCAGTCAAAGAGGACGGTAAACAACAAAAACAACATCATCATCCTAGTGTGTCCCGCGGAAGAAGGGTCTCTATCACGATTGGTTGTTGTTGGGTTTAATGCAGTTCTGCAAGCTCGTTTATTGCTTTTGTATACCTAGTTGCTTTCACAAAAAAAAAACCCAAGTTCTTTAATATCAACTGTTATGATTTGTCTGATTCTTCAAAATTAGAGACAAATCTAGAAACCTGGTACACCTGAACTACCTGTTACATAGTCTCACTGAATTTTGTAACTTAAGTCGAAGAGGAAGGGAAGAAATTTAAGGACAAAAGGTGGGTCGCAGTGGTGCTCATTTTAATATGTTATACTCTCGGAATAGTTGATATTAAGGTATCAAGCTCGTACTCTTTCCTGCCCAAAACAAATACTGATACCTTAACCCCATACCTAGATACCAAAAATGGCCTTATTGGTCTTTGGTCCCATTGTGAAAGACAGGTTTTCATTTTCATTGGGTTTAATGCCTGTTGGCTGTATTTATTTGCATCCTACTTGGTTTACATCATATTTCTTGATTACATTTTAAATCCTTGATAATTTGAAAAGAACGTAATAGGCATGACTCCTAAACATCATAATTTTTATTTACCATGACTTACAACAAATACATTGGATTGTCAGTTGTTGGCATAGGAGGTTTATTGAGGGTAATATAGGGTTAAGTTGGTGGGATGTACTAACTGGTGATAAGATAAGATGCTTATAATGTATAAGTTGCGTTCCGCCAGTGATATGCGATATATTCCATAGCGCATTTAGTAGTTTTTGTCATCATTTACATGTCATTGTGAGAGATATTCGTATGAACTTGGTGATTCGGAACCTGTTGAAGAAGTTGAAGAAATCATAGGATCATGCAAGTTACAGAAGAGTTGAAGTGAAGAAGTTCGGAAGCAGCTGTAAGCTGGTGACCTTGGCGCGGCCGCGCTGCTACTGGCGCGCCCACGCTGCTAGGAGGACGTGCCCGCGTCGATGCACCATATGGAAGTAGCAAGACGAAACACTGGCGCGCCCGCGCTGCTACCTGACGCGCCCGCGTCAGTCCCTGGAGACGGATTCCTATCCGAGTTTCCCCTATCTTATTAGTTTTAATATTATATTTTTTTTATATTTTTACGGGATGTTAAACCCGATTTTATTAGTTTATATTATTGCCGAGAAGGCAGCAGTGGAGATTAGGTTATTTTCCAGAGACGTATTTTCCCTTTTCTTCATCTCACAAACCATATGGAGAACTAACTCTCCTTTGTTACACTTGGTTCTTTAAAGCCTTCAATTGATTTGGTTGTGAGTATTCTACTCTTGTTTGTCCTTTGTTAATTGTTTCGATCTCCTGAGCTTATTGCTTGATTGCTTATTATTGGTTAATCTGGATTGATCACCTAGGTTTATCGATACTAGTTATATTGCTAGGGTTTCCAATCCCAGGTTTGGGATCGTAGATTCATTGTAGCAAACACAATCATCATACGCAGGTTGCTTGTGGTAGATTGTGAAGGAGATTCGATTACAGGCTATTTTAACGGGTTGTTAGAATCGCTTGTATCTCATTATAATTCATGTTTGAATGCTATCGCTTTATTATTCGGTGAAGGTTTTCCCTTGTAATTTGGTGATAAGTGCTTTTAGGACTGGTAGGACTAAAAGCTATTACACGATCTGAATTGAGAACAATTACTGGACATTAGAACTTGAGATTCATAGAATGCGATGATGAACCGTCTCAATTGTTGTGCGGATAATTACCTGGTGTGATACATTTCCATCATATATTCACAACCTCTATTTGCAACTTGTTCTGTCACCATTGCTTACACACAAAACTCCCCTTTGAATCGGTTACTTTTGGGTAATAAAACTTGCTCTTACAATTGATTCTGTTTCCCCGTGGGTTCGACCCTAACTTACCTACTATACTTGTTATAGTTTGCATCTTAGGAATTTACTTTGATTTGGCATAACGACTTTAGGCCTGTCAAATTTGGCGCCGTTGCCGGGGAAACGGATTATCTCTGTTCTTGTTTGTCTTATTACCTGTTTGGGTGCGAACCTCTTGCATGGTTCGCACTCGTGCTACTGATCCCCATCTTGTTGATTTTGATTGGGAAATTGACAGGACATACCACCGCCGTCCTAGAGAACAACACCAACATTCCCAACAACCCAATCCAATGGTTGATAATGTAAATCAGACGCTGCGACAGCTGACAACAGCAAATATCACACAGCAGACACCTGCTGTGACAGCAGACACCTGCTGTGACAATCCCTGCTCTGGGGGATGACAACCATTTTGAGCTAAAGTCTGGGCTGATTCATCAACTGCCCAAATTCCATGGATTGGCTGGAGAAGACCCCATCAAGCACATGGGGAAGTTTCATAATGTGTGCATGAGCATGAAACCAGCCAATATATCTGAAGCACAGATAAAGATGAGAGCTTTTGGGTTCACGCTGGTCGATGCTGCGGATGACTGGTACTACAGTCTTCCTACAGGGAGCATCGATACTTGGCCTAAGCTCCACAAGGCCTTCCTGGAGAAATTCTTCCCTGCTAAGAAGGAGAACACCTTGAAGAAGGCAATCAACAATATAGAGCAGGAAGATGATGAAACCCTCTATGATTACAATGAAAGGTTCACGAAGCTTTGCGCTAATTGCCCTTTCCATGGCTACAGCACGAAGGACCTAGTCCTATACATCTATGGGGGATTGCTGGAATCTGATAGAAGGATGATTGATGCCGCCTGCGGAGGAAATATTCTGAATGCCACGCCAGAGGGAGCCATGGAGAAGATTCAGGAAATGGCTGAGGGGACTAGAAATTTCGGGAAATCCACCAGAAAGAAAGGGGTCAACTCGGTAGACTCTAACCAAGCCAAGGATATTGCTGAATTGAAGGATATGGTTAGGAGGCTCACTCTGCAAGGGACTCCTCAACAAATCAAGGCTTGTGGAATCTGCAATGATAACTTCCACCCAACTGATGCGTGTCCTACACTCCAGGAAGACACCGCTGAAGTAAGTGCTATAGGTGGAAATGGACCTCAGAGACCCAGACATGACCCCTACTCAAACTCCTATAACCCAGGGTGGCGGGATCACCCAAATTTCAGATGGAGGGATCCACCAAACCAATCATAACAGCAACAGCCACCTCCCTACAATCAGAGGAAGCAGGGTCACGCTCCCTCTACTGAGTCCACGCTCAATACCTTGACACAGCACTTTACTGCGCATGTTCAGACAACTGAATCGAGCATAAAAGATATACAGAAACAAATGGGGCAAATGGCTGAAGCAATCACGAGAATAGAGGCAAAGACGTCAGGGGGTCTACCATCTCAAACGGTGGTCAATCCAAAGGAAAACGTCAGTGCTATAACTCTTCGGAATGGAAAAGAGCTGAAAAGTCAGGAAGATGAGGAGAAAAGCACGCCGAGGTCTGGCGCGCTCACGTCGACAGATTTAGGACCTTTGCATGAAACTGGAGTAATTGTGCAACTAGCTGACAAGTCTAATAAATACCCTAAAGGAGTAGTAGAAGACGTTTTGGTCATGGTCGATAAACTGATTTTTCCTGCAGATTTCTTTGTCCTGGATATGGAACATGATAAGCATGATGCACCTATTCTGTTAGGTAGACCTTTTATTAAAACAGCTAGGACAAAAATTGATTGTGTTTCTGAGACACTAACAATGGAATTTGATGGAGAAAAGGTTGAATTCGATTTATACAAGGCTATGAAACATCCTGTTGATGACCATTCTCTGTGCTCTATTGATGTGATTGAACCATTAGCTCAAGATCTATTTGATATTTCTAGGGAAGATGAGTTGCAGTCAATTATTGAGAATGCTATTGACGAGTCCTATACAGATTTTTCAATTACATCTAACATGCAGGAATTAGTAGCCCAGATGGATGGAGAAGATAAGTCCCCCTACTCTTTTGGGCATTGGCCCCAATCTACTGACTCCAAGCGAAGTGCTTGTTCCATCTGTTGTGCAGGCACCTGAAATTGAACTCAAACAACTCCCTAGTCATCTCAAGTATGCTTTCCTAGGAGTTGATGACACTTTACCAGTTATTGTGTCAAGTAAGCTTTCGGCAGAGCAGGAAGAAAAGTTAGTGGAGGTTCTGAAGGAGTACAAAACTGCGCTGGGATGGACCATCGCTGACATCAAGGGAATTAGTCCATCTACATGCATGCACAGGATTCTGCTGGAGGATGGAGCTAAGCCATCACGCCAACCACAGAGAAGGCTCAATCCTCCCATGATGGATGTGGTGAAGAAGGAAGTGCTGAAATTGCTATCAGCAAACATGATTTTCCCAATTTCTGACGGTCAATGGGTTAGTCCTACACAAGTTGTCCCTAAGAAAGGAGGGATTACAGTCGTGGAGAATCAACAAGGTGAGTTGGTCCCTACCCGGACACAAACAGGTTGGAGGGTATGCATAGATTATCGCAAGCTGAATACAGTAACCAGGAAGGATCACTTCCCCCTCCCCTTTATTGATCAGATGCTAGAACGCCTTGCTGGGCGCCCCTATTATTGCTTTTTGGATGGATATTCTGGATATTTTCAGGTGGCCATAGCGCTAGAGGACCAGGAGAAGACTACATTTACATGTCCTTTCGGTACTTTTGCATATCGCAGAATGTCATTTGGACTATGTAACGCACCCGGGACATTTCAACGATGTATGGTTAGTATCTTCTCTGAATACATTGAAAATTTCATAGAAGTATTCATGGATGATTTCACAGTACATGGGGATAGCTTTGATACTTGTTTGAGCCATTTGGCACTAGTGTTAAAAAGATGTGTTGAAACTAATCTGGTTTTGAACTCTGAAAAGTGTCATTTTATGGTAGAACAGGGAATTGTTTTAGGTCACATAGTCTCTGCAAAGGGTATTGAGGTCGATAAGGCGAAGATTGATGTAATTCAATCTTTGCCTTATCCTACTAATGTGCGCAAAGTTAGTTCTTTCCTAGGCCATGCAGGTTTTTATCGCAGGTTTATCAAAGACTTTTCAAAGATATCCTCACCCTTGTGCGAGCTTTTGAAGAAATATGTGACCTTTGTACTCACACAAGAGTGCAAATAGGCGTTCGACCAGCTGAAAGGACGCCTCACTAATGCACCAATCATTCAGGCACCAGACTGGTCTCGCCCATTTGAGATCATGTGTGATGCGAGCGACTATGCAGTGGGAGTAGTGCTAGGCCAAAAAGAGGGAAGAGCCTCTCATGTGATCCATTATGCTTCCATGACTCTGAATGGAGCGCAGCGCAACTACTCCACCACTGAAAAAGAAATGCTAGCCGTGGTGTTTGCACTAGAGAAGTTTCGACAGTATCTGCTTGGGGTTAAAGTGATTATCTACACAGATCACGCAGCCCTCCGCTACTTGATGACAAAGAAAGAGACAAAGCCAAGATTAATTCGATGGGTTCTTTTGCTCAGCGAATTTGATGTGGAGATTAAGGATAAGAAAGGAGCGGAGAATCTGGTGGCTGACCACTTAAGCAGATTGGTGAATGAGGAGGACAAGCCGGAGGCACAGAAACCCATTTTAGGCACGTTTCCGGATGACACATTATGCAGAATCGAGCACAAAAGCACGCCGGAGTCTGGCGCGCCCACGTTAACGGCTGACGCGCCCGCGCCAAAGTCTGACGCGCCCGCGCCGGAGTCTGACGCGCCCGCGCTGAGTTCTGACGTGCCCGCGTCGTCCCCTGACGCGCCCACGCTATTGCTTCTCAGCCCATCTCAGTCCGTTCTAGGACTTCATTCTGTAAACCCTTGGTACCGGGACATTGTGAACTACTTAGTTTGTGGGGAATTTCCTCCGGATCATACCAAGGCCCAGACGGAGAAGATTCGAAGAGAAGCAAACCACTATGTTTGGGATGACCCATACCTTTGGAAACATTGTGCTGATCAGGTAATTCGTCGTTGTCTTCCAGATAATGAGGTACGATCTGTTCTTGAATTTTGTCATTCTCAAGCATGTGGGGGACATTTTGGTGCCAATAAAACTGCTAGAAAAGTGCTTGAATCTGGATTTTATTGGCCACATATTTTTAAAGATGCTTATTCTTTCTGCAAAGCATGTGATAGGTGTCAAAGAATGGGGAATATCTCTCAAAGGAATGAAATGCAACAATCACCGATGATTTTTTGCGAAATCTTTGATGTTTGGGGCATTGACTTTATGGGACCTTTTCCTAGTTCTTGTGGGAACTTGTATATTTTACTTGCGGTGGACTACGTTTCCAAGTAGGTGGAAGCGAAGGCCACCAGAACTGATGATTCTAAAGTTGTGGCAGGGTTCTTGAAAAGCAATATTTTTGCCAGGCATGGTATCCCTAGAGCGCTGATTAGTGACAGGGGTACCCATTTCTGCAACAAAACTGTGACTGCCGTACTGAAGAAATATCATGACACACATAGAGTTTCCACCGCATACCATCCACAGACGAACGACCAAGCAGAGGTGTCTAATAGATAGATCAAAGCCATTCTCGAGAAGACTGTTAATCCTAACAGGAAGGATTGGAGTTTGAGACTTGATGACGCATTGTGGGCTTATCGCACTGCGTACAAAACTCCAATTGGGAGTTATATGACCCAAATAGCCACAAGAAGTTTAAGGTAAATGGTCAAAGGCTTAAGACATACTATGAAGGGTTCCCAAAGGAGGCTATGGATGAGTTAGTTTTGGAGGAGCCAAATGCAGAGTTAGAATAATAAAAAAGGCTTAGTCGAGCCAGCGACATGAAACAAATGCGCTGCTTGGGAGGAAACCCAAGGTATTGCATTCTTTCCCTTAACTCGATTTTATTCTAACTTGTAGGTAATAAAGATGGAGCTTCTGGTGACGAATTGCACCCGCATTTCGGACCCACTGCATCCGCAGTGTTAATTTTCGTCAAAAAAAAAAATTAATTAAAAAAATAAATAAATAAATAAATTGAAAAGGCCACGGGCTGGAAAACCCACTTCGGGCCAGCCCGCCATCTTCAAGCCCATCACTACCCATCACCATCCCCTCAAATACCTCCAAAACCCTACATCCCCCACACTCTCTCACCTCACACCACACATCCCTCTCAATCACTCTCACCTTCCCCACATCCTCTCCTCCACACTCCACTCAAACACCCCCCACCAGGGTCCCCACACCCCGTCCCCCTCCCTTCCTTCAGCTTTCGGCACTTAGACATCGACGACCGCGTCCGACAAGTTTGGAGGTCTGCAGAAATCGCCGACGCGGCCGCACCACCCCCAACGCGCCCGCGCCTGTCAGAGAAACCCACCAAAAGGCTGACACACCTGACGCGGCCGCGCTGCTACCCGACACGCCCGCGCTGCTCGCCAACGTGCCCGCGTCTGCCCCCTGCGCCGAACCTCGTCGGTTCTTTGTGAGTTCCTTCCGCTGTCCTTATTTCGATTCCGATTTAGTCTTATTATCTATCGAGTATGAGTTCATCGGAGGAAGAGGCGAGTCGATCTGATAATGGGTTAGAATTGTCTGAAGAGGAGTGGGCTATTTATAATAAGGTTAGCTGTGTCAGTTCTACAAAATATTTGCATAGAGAGACCCTTCAGAGACTTCAGATGCTAGATTGTATGCAGAAGTGTCTAGCTCACGCTGGTATTAGTGACTTTTTGGAGTTGAGAGCGGTAGGATACCCGGAACTGTGGAAGCAGTTCCTGGCGACATATCAGCTGTACCTTGGGGATAACAGAATTAGAGGGGTTGCTTTCAGATACATTGGCACTACCTACAGGGCTTCTGCAGCAAGGTTGCGAGCTGCTTTGGGGGTCACTAAAGCCCCAACTGATGGATGGGTGACAGCCGCGACCGACCCAGACCTAGTTGCATTATATAGAGCGGTGTCTGGAGAGGACTTTTTAACCAGTAACGAGTACAACAGCAGGATTACTCATCCTGTCTTCCGTATGTTGTGCAAGATCGTTTCTGGGACATATTATGGGCTGATCACAGATACAAAGCTTTCTATGACGCACCTGAGGTTTGCTTACAGCGCCGTGCCTACTGCCAATTATACGCCTGACTGGGTTAGGCTCTTCTTCGATGGCCTCGACAAGGTCAGAAAGGATCGCAGTGTCGCTGGACCAGAAATGGTCCAGAGCGGACTTATTACTCGGGTAGCCATTGCTGCAGGCGTTGGGCAAAATGGTTTGCAGGAGCTGGAGGAGCAGGTCATAGCAAGGACCTATACAGAGGAGTATCTGCGGAGGTGTTTGATGCTTGATACTGCACCGGATGGGGGAGCCATTTGGTGTACAGGCAAGAAGAAAGAGCATCAGTTCAGGCTCCCTAAGCCCCTTCCTTGGTCTGAGACTTGGACTGATTGGTATATTGAGGCTGATTATTTTCCGACGTCGGTTCTGGGTAGACGGCGTCGCCTTGAGGTGGGTAGCAGTAGTGGCACAGCTGGAGCTGCCACGGATGAGGATGCGCCTGTGGCTCCGCAGGCTTTTGTTCAGACAGATACACAGGGTTTCACACAGAACCCACAGCAGGAGATGCCTGCTTATCAGACCCCTTCTCACGGGTGGGATTCTCACCCGACATATCAGAGCCAGCAGGATTCACATCAGTGGACCCCTTGGCCCCCACAAGCTTTTCAGGATGCCCATCAGCAGCCCCACCAGTGGGGCTACCTGGTTGATCAGATTGGCCTTCTGCGCCAAGACGTGGGGAGTTTGACGACAGTGACGAACCAGATTCTCCACCAGCAGGCCGACATCCTAGAAGGCTTTGGCGAGTTCAGAGAGATGAGGGAAGAGCTTCGCCGCATGCGAGAGGATTACTCTCGCCACTATCCACCCCCTCCGTGAGTTCCTCTGTTCCCTTTCTCCCTACTTATTTCTGTCTTCTTTCACATTGAGGACAATGCTTCATTCAAGTATGGGGGAGGGAAAGGACTTACATATCTTGTACATATTTCATTTCTGCATTATTTGTGTACAGATTCTGCACTTGTTATTCTGGAAAAAAAAAAACAGAAAAAAAAAGAAAAAAAAAGAAAGCAATCAAAATCCTGGGATGAGTTGAAAACCCGAAAGGGCGACTCAGGCAAAAAGCAGGTAGTCTGGCGAGCCTTAGGCTTTGGCAATATGAGACTTGAGGGTAGTGAGAATGTTTATGTGAGTACCATCTTTGGAAAAAAAATGAGTGGCTTGGTGAAAACCCGAAAGGGCGCCTTGGCAAGATGAGCGTTTACTTTGAGTGTTTAAGATTGATCTCTTAGCGAAGGCGACATAAGAAGTGGAGTGATAAGGAGGTTTTCGGGTAGGCCACTGGGAGCTATAAGGTGTAGATGGTGGAGATACAATTGTAAGTCTCATTTCCTATTTTGATTGTCTTTTGTGCTGATTGTTGAGATGGTGGAAACTACTAGTACCTAGTGTTCATTTTCCTTGTACTGTCTGTGAACCTTTGAGATTTATGGTGAGAGTAGGCTTAGCTTCTATGCTTACTCGGGACGAGTAAAGGTTTAAGTATGGGGGAATTTGATATGCGATATATTCCATAGCGCATTTAGTAGTTTTTGTCATCATTTACATGTCATTGTGAGAGATATTCGTATGAACTTGGTGATTCGGAACCTGTTGAAGAAGTTGAAGAAATCATAGGATCATGCAAGTTACAGAAGAGTTGAAGTGAAGAAGTTCGGAAGCAGCTGGAAGCTGGTGACCTTGGCGCGGCCGCGCTGCTACTGGCGCGCCCACGCTGCTAGGAGGACGTGCCCGCGTCGATGCACCAGATGGAAGTAGCAAGACGAAACACTGGCGCGCCCGCGCTGCTACCTGACGCGCCCGCGTCAGTCCCTAGAGACGGATTCCTATCCGAGTTTCCCCTATCTTATTAGTTTTAATATTATATTTTTTTATATTTTTAAGGGATGTTAAACCCGATTTTATTAGTTTATATTATTGCCGAGAAGGCAGCAGTGGAGATTAGGTTATTTTCCAGAGACGTATTTTCCCTTTTCTTCATCTCACAAACCCTATGGAGAACTAACTCTCCTTTGTTACACTTGGTTCTTTAAAGCCTTCAATTGATTTGGTTGTGAGTATTCTACTCTTGTTTGTCCTTTGTTAATTGTTTCGATCTCCTGAGCTTATTGCTTGATTGCTTATTATTGGTTAATCTGGATTGATCACCTAGGTTTATCGATACTAGTTATATTGCTAGGGTTTCCAATCCCAGGTTTGGGATCGTAGATTCATTGTGGCAAACACAATCATCATACGCAGGTTGCTTGTGGTAGATTGTGAAGGAGATTCGATTACAGGCTATTTTAACGGGTTGTTAGAATCGCTTGTATCTCATTATAATTCATGTTTGAATGCTATCGCTTTATTATTCGGTGAAGGTTTTCCCTTGTAATTTGGTGATAAGTGCTTTTAGGACTGGTAGGACTAAAAGCTATTACACCATCGGAATTGAGAACAATTACTGGACATTAGAACTTGAGATTCATAGAATGCGATGATGAACCATCTCAATTGTTGTGCGGATAATTACCTGGTGTGATACATTTCCATCATATATTCACAACCTCTATTTGCAACTTGTTCTGTCACCATTGCTTACACACAAAACTCCCCTTTGAATCGGTTACTTTTGGGTAATAAAACTTGCTCTTACAATTGATTCTGTTTCCCTGTGGGTTCGACCCTAACTTACCTACTATACTTGTTATAGTTTGCATCTTAGGAATTTACTTTTATTTGGCATAACGACTTTAGGCCTGTCAGCCAGCCAGGTCTATAGGGGGGATGATCATCATATTTCTATAAATCTAAGACTGAAGAAACAGTGACCCGTTCTTGGTATGAGTGTTTATCTACCCTCTTCGCCTCTGGCTGTGCTTTTCACTTGGTGCTTCTTGCATTAATGAATGTATCCGATTTTTCACTGTCATGATGTACTGCATATCAGTTGTTTTGCCAAAACTCTACTCTTTCTGAAGACTATAATGCTAGTAAAATTGATGTATTGAGACTTGATTTCTTACTCTGCATTACTACTTTCTATTTGTGCTAAAGGTCGAAACAATGAAGACTCTTTTGAAGCTATTTCTAATAATCACATGAACCAAGCTCCTTCTTGTTGATTAGTTGCAACTATTGTAAAAAAGCAGATTCTTGTTAATTTATTGAGTGGAATAAAAATAATATGTATGTTGATTGCTCGTTTTTGTTACAGATGGATAGGAGATCGGCACTACACGCATCCGCACGGCGTCAGCGCGCCGCTTCTAGGTCCGTATGCGAGACGGATCAGGCCGAAGACGATTCGGCTGACGCTATGATACCAGAGCAGATGACGCCAGTGGACCAGGATGTGCCCGAAGGTTCTCGACGACGTCCTAGGGCCTCCAGAAGTAGGAATCAGCAGCGTGGAGGTCCGACGATAGCACCACTGCTGACGTGTCCAGCTCCAGGAGGCCCTCAGATTCCGGACCTACTTGTGGGATTTGAGGGACACGTAGCTCATCACATTTGGGCTGGGAATGTAAGTCAAATCTTATACACGACAATTACTGTACTGTACTGTATATCCTCATGTTATCATTATTATCATTTTTCTGATTACTGTATATTTCGATAGGAACGGGAACCTTTGAAGTTACATATTCGTACGACACAACTTTCTAGGTGGATTTTGGACGACGATCACATATGGGCAGAACTTGTGTCAAGTAGTGGAATGGCACATCTCCAGAGATCAATGTACAGTAGGCACAACGAAAGGCTAATATATGCGTTTGTTGAGTGCTGGCACCCAGAAACAAACTCCTTTCATATGTCGTTTGGAAAAATGAGTATCACGTTGCACGACGTCTACTACTTGTTGGGGATCAGCATTACTGGAGAAGTAGTCTCACATACCATGGACCCGAAGGCTGTGTTGAAAGAGCTGGTGGAGGAGTTGCAGATCACCGAGGAGGAGCTCATACAGAACCAGGTAGGGAGACGTGGCCTCCCATATGAATTTCTGGTTCAGCACCGTGAGGGCGAAAATGTAGATATTTTGCATCTTGAATCAATTGCAACCAGCTTCCTTCTATCCTGAATCAATCACAGTCAGGTGAACTGTTTTTCATGGGGCTCTGGGACCCTAGCATATTTGTACCATCGTTTAGGGGAGGCTTCACGTAGAGATTGCAGTCATATGTGTGGCTGCATTACGCTGCTCGAGGTGCGTATTAAAATATATTTGCAATATTTCATTGTTTTTATTACAAATTTTTAGTGTTGATTATTTTTATTTTATTTATAATAGGCTTGGATATATGCATACTTTCCAAAATTTTGTCCTACCACATCGAGCAATTGGAATAGGGACACAAAGCCTTTTGCATGCCAATGGAAAGATGCCACCATGCCTTCACCGTACCCCAACTACAACAAGATTTTGGATGGACTACAACAGAATGAGGTATGCTTATCTTCTTCTTCAATGAATATGTGGATGCAGTTTTTAATAAAGTAGATTAAGTAGATAGGAAAGGATCGATTTGATCTGTTTGAATGCACACATGTGGATTGGATGCCGTATGGACATCTTGACTTTTACCACCTTGCTATAGAGCCATCTAGATTCCATGGCATAATCTCATGTCTGGATATTAATAAGCCCTATATGCCAGATCGATTCGCGAGGCAATTTGGTCGCCAACAGGGAATCCCATCTAACTTCATCAATCCCAGGATTGCTAAGAGGGGTGTGAACAAAGCAGACTACAAGGTCGTGTACGAGACTGGGGAGTGGGCTTGGAATCTTGGCCACATCCACTCCATGCTCATGGACATGATCGGCGATGAGGGTAGGTATCCTGGTGATGTGTCAGACGAATATGCATCGTGGTACGAGCCACGAACACATCGGTTTGTACATCCTAGTTCCGCTCCGACTTCTGAAGAATCCATGGTAACACTATATAATTACATATTACTCTATTCTGCATTGTTATCATTCAATATATAAAGTACTTAGGTTTCTACTGCACGAATTCCAGCATATGCAGCGGGCCCTTGGGCATCTCACCCCCTGGTTTGCCGAGGATAGGAGGTCGCGGGTGCCTGATGACGTTCACTGGAGCATGATGCATGCAGCGATTGAGCTAGAGTATATGAGCTTGAATGACCACACCCGTCGCACCACGTTTGATGTTGGCCAAGGTAATAACCCATCTAGTGAGGGTTGAGAATCATGGAATGACAACCCACCACCAAGTGGAAGTTGGGAGGGTTGGGGTTGGGGGGGGGGGGGGGGATCAGGAGTGACATTTTATGGTGTTTGGTAGTCGTAGATTATTCTATTTCGTAGTTAGAGACTGTATGCTAGTAATGCTTTATATTATTTGTGAGAATTAACGATGGAAGTGATTGTAATTGGTAGTTCACGGACTTAAATATGGACATTGCGACCTTTGGTAGGATTCATGAGAGTTAAGTAGCGGGTGATTTAATAAAGTTGTTATAATAAATGTGTGTATTTGTTACTATCAATTCTGATCTAAATTAGCTAATGAGACATACAAAATCATACTTGAAGTGACATGAAATAATGCTTTGAAAATATAACAATGTTTTGAGTCCCATCGACAAATGTTGGAAAACAATATAAATAATCATATAATATCAAAGTAAAATAATTGCATTCTAATCGGAAATAATGACATGATCAGCTCTTTTCCTTTGGACATCACCTTGTTCATACAGATATGCATCAAGCCACTCTCGGAGTAAGAAATCCAGGCCAGCAACGCTATGTTGTCGATTCGGACGCCACATGGGTACAATAGGAGGCAGGGGTGCATCAGGTTGTAACGTTATCTGTATAGACAAAGAATGCATACCATAATCAGATCAGATAACACATACAACTAAAATAGCAAGATACCTATGAATATTGTACTTACACCACTGAAATGTGCGCCTTCTAAACATATTGTAATAAAACCCAAATCTTCAAACCCCTAATCGGGTCGGACCATTAGATGAAGGAATGTCGACCCCATCGTCTCAGGACCGGACACAACAAAGATGCTCTGAAATGTCGTCGCAACCAACAACCCCATATCTAGGCCTTTCTTGTAGGAGGAAATCGAGAATTGCAATAAAATATAAATAAAGTAAATCAAACCAGATTTCGTTCCTTGTAAATGATTACAAGACTCCCTCTCTATGCAGTAGTGGGAACTCAGGATCGATCCACGAGGAAGTGTGTCAGCGGATCTCAGATAGCTGTAAATCTCACAGGCAGAAAAGCAAACAGAAAGACAGAAATAACAAAGCAAAGCAGAAAATAAAGCAAGGACACAGAAGCTACTCGATATCGAGATACAGAAACAAAGACTCGGAAAAAGCAGTGTCAAGTAAACCCTCCTCGATATCGAGTAAGCCCAACTCGATATCGACAAGAACTTCCTCGGTATCGACAAAGACAGAAACTTAAAGATGCAAATTTTCGAACACAGAACGCAGATTTTGGTGAATAAAATCAATAAACTAAAATACTTCCAAGGCCAGGGTATCAACACCACAACGATAACCATGCAAAATAACACATAAAGGCATAAAAGATCATGCTTTCCATCAAATAACTTTCGTTATTAACCAATAGGAATATAGAGGCCCTCGCATAAATCCTAACTGTTACCAACCCTTTTCACATAATTAACCCAAGTTGTATTAAGATCACTTTCGCTTCAATAACACAAACAAGGATCACCTTCAACTCTCGCAAAAGAATCATGCTCATAGGGATAGAAGACGAATCCCCCTATATCTTAAAGCTAAGTCTTTTGGAGAACAGGGAGGCTATCCACGTGGAGGCTTATCTGTTTTTTTTTTCTTTCCTTTTTTACCCTTCTTTTCTTCTTTCTTTATGGAACGCTGAGCGGGCGCTCTCTCTCCTGTCGAACGTGGTAGTTGTATAGCGACCACGTTCTTCATCTTCTCAACCTCCACCTCCCTAGCATAGAGACCGCGCGCCAGATTTGTGAGGGAGCAGGGGACGTCGCTCAGAGAAGAGGGCAGAGGCCGAAATTCAAGACACCGAAAACCTCGGAGCCAGTGGAGAGGAAGCCGTTCTCATCGCTGCGATCGTCCACGAGGTAATCCTCCAACCTCCATCTCCTTGACCGTTAAGGTCCTCAGTTCCGAGTTCACCTTCCTCCTCCTTCCTTTCTGTGCATAGTTTCGCCGGTTTGAGAGTCGATTCAGGTTCGTCGGTTTTCCTTTTCCCGTCCTTTTCAGTTGTTAACCTAGGGTTGTTTTCTGGTTTGTTTTGCTGATCTACTTTTTTGTCCTCACCCCGGTTGGGGTGTCATCTTGAGTTTGAGAATCCAGCGGGGATTCTGTTTCTCCTTCTAGAGTAAAGTCTGTTGTTCTGAGTGTAGACTGAGAACTCGGAGATTGTGATAGATTCGTTTTCATGGCCATCGAATTTACAAGGGAAGAGGTTGAGGTCGAGGCTCCTGCATCTTCTTTCACTGCAGCAAGGAGGAAAGAGGGAGAAGCACTGGGCGTCGCCAAGCGGTCCGACCCGGAGAGATTGGAGAGAAAGACAAGCTTGGAGTTTTGATTGACGTTTTTTCTTTCGATTAGGCCCTAAATTGGGAACTTGCGGTATAAATTGGGCATGGAAATTGACGGATTTGAGATCTGATTATTGGATGATACTTTCTCCCCATTTCGAACAACAACAATGGCGTCTTCTGGATGATACTCACGGTTTCTCTTCGCTCCTTAACCTCTATGAATCTCAATCGCTTCCCTCGTCTATCTGTTAATTTGATCATCTTCCAATTCCGGTGTGCTTTCTCTTTCTCCCTGAAGTTTTTTCCAATTGTTTTTCCATTTCAATTTCATGAAACCCTAGCCTTTTGTTGTTAGCTTGTATCTTGCTGAACATCATCTGCATCTTTGATCTTCACCGCCTTTTTTTCTCATCTGATGTGAATCAATTGTATTCATATAGTTGTTTATTTCGAGGATGAAGCACTTCAATTGTTACTTTGCAATTTTTGAAGTGATTTTCGAATAAGATGATGACTTTTGCGTTTTATGTGATCAATTTATGTGCGAATTTTATCAATCTTACGAGTATATGAACGTATATTAGATCGAATTTATTCTTTGTCTGTTCGATTGTCTCCCTAATTCATTTTTAGAAATTGAAGATAACCTGCTATTGCTCGAGTCTCCGTTGACGAATTTGCTCTTCTAGTAGCTCAATCGTCCTTAACGAATTTATGCTTTAATTTGTTGATGGGAAGGGGACGATTGATTTCGTTATTATTTTATTTGGAATTGTTGCAAGGAGTTTATACATAAATGCTTAATTTGGGGATAATTTGTGGATTGGGGATTGGACTCCTGGGTAGGTCCAGAAATGCTTAAAATCGGTTAAAATCGGTGAAGTGCTGGAGTTAATGAACTCCTTTATGCTATGATCATTGCCTGTTAGCTAATTAGCAATTAACCTTGTAGCTGATGATTCATAGTTTGCTCGATGATTCATAGTAACAGTTCATTAGTACCTTAGTTTATAGTTTCTATTTTGTGCAGCTGAATCAAATGTCTTTTCTGCAGGTTTGTCCTGTGGTGTTGGTTGTCGAGAAATATCTCTCTTTGGTATGTGAGTTTTATGTTTTTAGTTTTTGTTCGGAAGGTTTCAGTTTTCTTAGTCTATTCATGAGCATGCCTATATGATTTTGTGATTGTGTTCTGAATTTTGCCCGTCTTTCATTGTGTGCTGTTTATATGTTCTTGATAGGGAGCATCTTCTATTGGAATTACATTGATTCTTATATGTTTCCCGTAGGTGTGTTGCTTCATCACATGGTGGTCTTATACTCTTATTAAATCTGGCCCATATGTGCTATGTGTTCCTGGATACATCATCTTCCATTCCAATTTGCTTGAACCGTTTTGATTCCTTTTGAGGGCTATTGATCACTAATTGGCAAGCCAATCACATTGGAATTCACCACCGGATTGTTTTCTAGGCTTTCATGTTCCCCGATTTTTGCTTGGATCCAAAATGCTAATTTCATGGTTTCTGCAGATATTTGGGTTCATCTTTTTGGGATTTTCAGCGGTTTTATTTCATAAGTATTAGTTTAAGTCTTTTCTTTTATTTAATTTTATTTCATCTCTTGTGTGGATGTGGGTGTCTTGATTTTTTACATATCCTGTTGAATCTGGTCGTGGGTAGCCTAGCATTGTTTGAATTCATGTTTCTATATAAATTGAAATATATATGTTTGTGGGGATGTATCTTTTTCTGATAAATCTGGAATTTTGTTATTTATTTATTTGTAGTCTCATGTGCTTGAGGGCGGACTAGGTTCAATATTCCAAAGCGACTTATTTATTTTTTCGAAGAGTTGCGGTCCTCAAAAATTCCAACAGCTCTGCACTAAAAAAAAAACCACCAGCTGATGGTCGGATTCAGTTGAAGCATTTGGAACTCAGCTGGGTGCAGGATTTGTTTGGCTGACGCTATGTGCTGATTGTTTTTAAGCCCTTGATAAGACACTGATAATATATGTGCTGGGCTTGCCAAACATATTCTTACAGCCAGTAGCCATTGGTTGTGGGAAGATGTTCAGTTCATTATGACTGGGGAAGGACGACTGCTGCTTTAAAGATGGGCCAAAGCAGATCAGCCTCTGATCTACTTGGTGTGCTGAAATCCTGGATTCCTTCAAGGCCTAAGCCAGCTAATGTGTCGAGGGACTTTTGGATGATTGATGATAGTTGTACAGTGTGCTATGAATGTGATTTCCAAGTTTACATTATTTCCCTCGATTAACTTTAAAAATCTCGTGCGTCGCGCACGGGGTCTAGACTAGTATTCTAAATTTTCAACTAACTAATTTCGGAACTCGTCTTGAAATATTTAGAATAAAATAAATAGCTCAAGGACGGAAATTTCAAACCTCCAAAATCTTAGAAATCGGAATGATTATAAATAACTATTTTAATAATTTAATATTCTAAAATTTCCCGGTCTTTACACCGTTGTTGGTATGTTTTGGTATGACAATCAACAAAAGTCAAGGGCAATCTTTGTCACAGGTTGGTTTATATTTGCCTCGACCGGTGTTCAGTCATGGCCAGTTATATGTTGCGGTCTCTCGGGTGACGTCTAGGAGATGTTTGAAGATTGTAGTATGTGATCAAGATTCTAATCATTTAACCTCTACTACTAATGTTGTATATAAAGAGGTTTTTCACAACGTATAGTTTGTAGAAACTTGTGTTGAGGACATATGCATGCAGATGTTATGGCGGAGTTGATTATTATTTGCGTACATTGTGGTTGACTTATTTTACTTTATGAAACCATGTTAAATTAATTTATGTGTCGCTCCTTCTTGTATCATTCACCTCAGTCGAAGGTAAGGTTCGGTCTAGTACTATGTTTTATACATCATTACTGAGTTAAAAATCTCGTGCGTAGCGCACGGGCTACATGCTAGTTGCATAAAAAGATCAAACCTTTACCGCATCATCATACATGGCCACCGTCGGGCTCACCCTGACCCTAGAAGTGGGTGGACTACTCGCTCTTCATTATCAAGAAACTCATTAATAAACAAAAGAAACTAACTTGCATTAAAATAAACCAAAGAAAGCTTACAAGCGAACAAGCCAAATCCGCTTTCGCCTTTCCATCTTGCTCCCCACAAACTCTCTCTTTCTCTATGTAACTACTTACTGGAATTGAATGTGTGATTGAATCAATAGAAAATCAGCCCCTAAGGCTTTATTTATAGGCTTCCAACCCTTGATAATCAAGGTAAGAAAGTCTATCTCTATCTAAATCTATTTATCTACTTACTTAAAGATAAATAAATGGAATAAAATAATTAAATCCAAAAAGGAATTATATCTAATGTGGGCAAATCCTCCATGATGTTGATAGATCTTGATCGGTGTGGCATGTGGATAGAATCGGACTCCTTCGCTCCCAAGCAAAGCCAGCTCGACACAGATAGCTCACCGCGTAACGCGGCCTAGGACAGATCTCCTCGATATCAAGTAAACTACTCGATATCGAGTAACTTTGGCGTCAACTTCAGCTGGCTAGGCATCTCGAGTAGCTGGTTCTCGATCTTGCTCGGACAGGTGTGTCTGGAGTGGTCGATATCGAGTAAACTACTCGATATCGAGTAGCTGGTGCCCGGCATCTCCAGGTCTTCGGCGTCTCGACTCAGCATTCTTCCTCAACTCAGGGCATGGCATCAGGGTGTTGTCGATATCGAGTAAACTACTCGATATCGAGTAGAGATCCGGAGTCGGGTTGGCGTCGTCTTCAGCTTCCTCGATCAGCTCCTACTCGACCAGCACTGCTCGGACATCCTTGGTCGATATCGAGTAAATGTACTCGATATCGAGTAACTCTTGGTTTCAGCTTGATTCGTGCTGGTTCCGCTGCTTCTTGACTTCAGACTTCTGTAGTTGACTTCCGAGCTTTTCTTCCTTTCTCAGAACTGTCGTAAATTGCCTTGAATTCTGCGAATTTAAACAGAATCTGGTGTAGATTCCATAATTTGGCAACTAAGCATAAACTACATAGATTCTGTACTATTCTAGCCCAAATGCATGAAATGTATGCAGAAAACGATATAAAAGTTATTGTAAAACATGGCAGATTCAACTAAGCATAAACTTCACCGTTAGTGTTTTGGACTCCTCACAATGTGTCCCATCTCGCCAAACTATTATCTTAGCAAGCATGGTCAATCTACCTTTATCTCCTGAGGTGATTGGATTTTTTCTCACTCATTAAATTTTCCATATTTTTCAAATATTCTTGCCAAACTCCATATATGATATATAACAACACAAACACCATATAATAATCTCCATAATGTAACATCATTCTCAACATAATCCCCGAATTGGAAATAAGGTAAAGAATGAGCAATATTTTGGAACATGTGGAGCAATAATTGAAATAAGGCATAATATGGCTTTTGTGATGCATAAGCATAGGTAAGGCTAGGGATATAAAAATATGAGCATTATATGGAAATATAAAGTCTTCCATCCTCTTATCATGCAACATGTCAAAATCAATATCAAATTTTATCTTCTTTCACGGTTTTCAATAAAATATGCACTTCATTGTGATTTCCCTTTACTAGGCAATTTCATGCTATATCTCTAATGAATCCAATTTTGCATCGTCAATTTTAATATAAGCTTCCATCACATTAATCAAAATTTTCAATGGGGGTAATTTTTCAAACATTTGGAAAACATGCATATAAGACATAAATCAATAATGAATTCCAAAATAGCCATGTATAAGCAATTCAAGAAATAAACTTTATACATGTACACATAATGTCAAATATGTCAAATATGCACAAAGTAAGCCCTTCCCCCACCCCATACTTAAACATTACAGTGTCCTTATTGTATAAAAAATAAGGGTAAAGAAAGAAACTCACTAGACAGGTGTGCAAGGCTTCATAATATCGAGTGAAAATGCCTGGACCGAGTCCGAATTTGCTTGCTTCTATCCCCATGGACCGAAAAAATGTAGAAGACATATACCCACAATAGAAAAACTAAAAGTTCAAAACAAAAACAAAAGCAACAAAGTCCCAAAAATAAATGTCTATTTACAAGCTCTAAATTTTATAGTCGCTAGGCCGACTTCTCTTTTAAGCTCAAGGTGATATCTACAGGGCCCATGTAGCTTGGGCTTCAAATAGGACTCCATTCTTGTCCATCAACTGCAGTCCTCCAGAATGGATCTTATTCACCACGAAAGGTCCCATCCTCTTGTTGTTGAATTTGTTAGGAAACCAATGATCCTTTGATTTGGAAACATAGAGTTTGTCTCCAACTTCATATTCCTTGGGCTCATCATTGGAAATCCTACGTAAACGCACAATCCAAGGCAAACCTCTCCCATGTATAGATAGATCTTTAATGGAAATAGAAGAAGAAAGATCCATACCTTGGCTTACCTTCGCAGAAACCGATTCGGGGGCCACTGTGTTTGGTCGATCTCGAGTAACAGTACTCGATCTCGACGAGTTTTCACCTTCTGGTGGCCTGCTGCTCGAGGATCCTGGAGTCGAGGACGATGGTGCTTGGTCGATATCGACCAATTTGGTCGATATCGAGGAGGTTTTCTCTGCTTCTAGTGGCTTGCTCGTCGATAAAGGTGAAGTCGGGGACGGAGATGGTTGGTCGATATCGACTAAATTACTCAATGTCGAGGAATTTTGTCCGACTTCGACCCCATACTTGCATATTGTCAAGGCACCCGAAAAATAGTTAGTCCAAATCGACGTACCTTGGTCCGTGTCGAGTGGATTCTCCGTGTCTTCGTTTAGGATAGCCATGATCTTCTCCACCTGGGCTTCCATATCCCTCTTTTCTAGCTCTTCAGGAGTCATATTTCTTACCTTAGGCTCCCCGCAAGTGATGTAACCAGCTGATATAGATTTTACCTCTTCCATTGGACATGTATGCCTTTCAGTTTTATTAAAGGAATACTCAATTAACTCATCGCTGATGTTGAAAGTGAGCACTCCCTTCCTTACGCTTATGTTGGCATCCACCGTCGCCAAGATGAGCCTTCCTAGAATAGTTGGACAAGCAGGGTCCACCGGCATATCAATAACTAAGAATTCAGCAGGGACAAAGAACTTACCTACTTGCACTAACACATTGTCCACCATGCTTGTTGGAATGACCACCGTGTTGTTGGTGTTGTGAGTGATCTTGCCTTCAGCCCTTCCAGCCATTTCAGTGCAGGTCCAGCGAGCGACCAGCGAAAAGATTTCATCTTGACATATTCCAGAGTTGTACCTTCTGCAAGAGTACGGCACATATCATGAAAGTTAGTAATATGTTCAAGAGGACACTCATTAAATCTGCCGTAAAAGGCATTGTTTTTAAGCTCTATAAGAAATTGAGTGCGAATTTCAAAAGAGTTTTCAGGGATTAGAATCGCCGATTTAGGCACGACGAGAGTTGGGTGCATGTAGTCCTCTGACGTGGTTGGATATTGGCAAGCTCAGCTTGTGCTTGTTCCCTTGCTGCTCTCTCAGCGGCGATAGCAGCATCTTTAGCGTTGATAGCGGCATCCCTTGCGGCTAGTTCCCTGGTAAGCCTAGCGATTAGCTGTTCCTGTGTTTCAGCGGCCGACATGATCCTTTTGAGTTTGGAGTGGATGTGTAGGTAGCGCTCCGGTTCGTCTAAGCTGTCAAACTCAGGTGTTTGACCAGAACGACGCATACACCCTGCAATCTAACTCAAAGAGACAGTGAGAACTGACTACCTAAGGCGCGATTGATTGCTTCCCCGGCAACGGCGCCAATTTGTTGTTGCAGGAGGATGGTCAAGTATGAAATAAATATAGAATAAAGTTCAGACTGACTTCCCTGTCTCAGCAAATAAATACAAGACTTCCTCCCGTTGTAGTAAGAGAAAAGTCAGGATCGAATCCACGAGGAAGCACGTCAGCAGTTCTTAGGTAGCTGTAAATTCTCACAAAGGCAGCAGAAAGACACGGAAACAAAAGCAGGAGTAGAAATAAAACAGAAACAAATAAACCCGGCAAGGGCAACTAAAATAAAAGCAAAGAACAAATAAAAGACAGAAAGCAAAAAATAAAGCAAAGCAAGTAAAGAACAAAGCAAAACAGAAACAAAGCAGAAACTAAAAGCAAAGACAGAAATTTTAAATTGCAAATTCGACAGAACTCAGAATTTCGACAGAAATAAATCAATATATTAAAAGACCTCCAAGGCCAGGGTTTCAACACCACAACGATAACCATGCAAAGTAACACATAAAGGCATAAAAGATCATGCTTTCCATCAAATAACTTTCGTCATTAACAAATAGGAATATAGAGGCTCTCGCATAAACCCTAATTGTTACTAACCCTTTTTCACATAATTAATCCAAGTTGCATTAAGATCACTTTCGCTTCAATAACACAAACAAGGATCACCTTCAACTCTCGCAAAAGAATCATGCTCATAGGGATAGAAGATGAATTGCACAAAAGATTTGACCTTTATCGCATTGCCTCACATGGCCACCGTCGGGCTCACCCCAGCCCCAGAAGTGGGTGGACTACTCACGCCTCATCGCAATTGCAGACATTGAATTGATGAAAGAAACTAACTTGCATAAACTATATTCAAAGCTTTTTACAATCCTGGCAATCAACTTTCGCTGTCAGCCAAAACCTTAAAAACCTTAGAACTCCTAACTGTATCTCTGAATGGAACTACTTACTTCTCTCCAAAATTGAATTGTGTGTGTCTTCGAATTTTTTTTTATGATAAGTCAGCCCCTAGGGCCTTATTTATAGCCTTCATTCCCTAGCTAATCTAGGAAAGAAGATATCTATCTCTATCTAAATCTATATCTAAAATTATATCTAAAAGCCTTAAAGATAAATAAATGTTTAAATGGAAATAAATCATAAGGAAAGGATAAAACTAATTAGGGTAGATCTTCATGTCTTGATAGATTGCGTCTTCCATAGATAGAACTTGATGTATTTGGATAGAATCTTCTGCCTTCGCGACCAAGGAAAGCCAAGTCTACTCGGACAGGTCATCGACGACGCGTTTCTGGGCACTGCTCTAGTCGACCTCGACAAGGCTTGGTCGACTTCGAGTAGGATTCGTCGTCTGGTGCTTGATGTGGCTCGTCATGGTTTCCTGGGCTCGTCGACCTCGAGTTGGTCTCGTCGACTTCGACAAGGGCTAGGGCCATCGACTAAACCTCCTCGGGTTGCTCAGACATGGCTCAGGGCGGCTCGTCGATCTCGACAAGGGTTAGTTGAGATCGAGTAGAGGTGGCTCGGCCTCTCGTCCTCGGTTTGGTGTGCTCGACCGGCTCGGACAAGGACTCAGGCGCTCGTCGACTTCGACAAGCCCTAGTCGACTTCGAGTACGGTGGCTCGCCGACTAGGGTTTCTCGAGCAGCTCTCCTCGAGGGACTCCGGATCTGGTGTTGTGGCTTCGTCGACCTCGAGTAACGGTCCTCGAGATCGAGTTGGCTTCGGAGCTCGGGGAGCTTGGTTCTCGATCATGGCTTTGTCGACTAGGCTGTGCCCGGACATGCTCGTCTAGGTCGAGTAGGCTTACTCGAGATCGAGTAGCCTCGACTCTCAGACTTGTTCGCTGCTTTGACCTTGGACTTCTGTAGTGGTTTTCCGAGCATTTCCGACCTTCTGTAGAATTTGCTGTAAATGCCTCGATTTCTGCGATTTAAACAGAAACTGGTGTAGATTCCATAATTTTGGCAAATAAACATAAACTACACAGATTCTGTACTATCTTAACCCAAATGCATGAAATGTATACAAAATCGATATAAAAGTTACTGTAAAACATGGCAGATTCCGCTCACAACAGTTGGCCATATAAAACTTAGCATCCACAGGCTCTAGGGCACCTATCTTAATCTTGAACCATATCGTTAAAGACATTATACTCACACTAGCTCCAAGATCACATAAAGCATTAAATTTGTATTGACCAAATCCAATGGTTATAGCAAACTTACCTGTATCTGGCCTCTTCTCAAGTATGTCCATATGGCTGCACTCCTCTGTAATCTCAGCCAATGACCTCTTCTTGCTTAGAATCTTCTTGAGGAATTTGACATAGGAAGGCATTTCATTGAGAGCTTCTGTGAAGGGTATGGTGACATTGAGCTTCTGAAGCATCTTGATGAAGCGCTGGAATTTCTTCTCTTCTGGGTCCTTTGGAGATTTTGTTGGGAAGGGCAACTTCTTTTTCTAATTCGGAGTCAGAACAGATGTCGGAGGTGTTGCAGCTTTCTCGATCTCGACTTGATCTTCCTTGACATCGACAACATTCTTCTCGATATCGACCAGATTCTTCGATGTCGAGTTGATGTGCTCTGCAGACAAAGGATGGTCAACTCTGTCGTCGATATCGAGTTGTCCTTCCTCGATATCGAGTTGCCTTATCTCGATATCGACCAAGGTCTTGTCGATATTGAGTAGTTGTTCTCATTCATCCTGCTGCTTTCCGACCTCTGGCTCTTGCAGTTGGTGATCGCTTCTGAGTTTTACGGCAGCGATGTGTCCGGTCTTTCCCTTGGGATTTGGTTCTGAAGATTCTGGGAGTGAACCTGACTGTCTGGGGACTCCTGCTGCTAGCTGGCCAATCTGTGTATCAATTGATTTTCTCCAGACATCGATCTCCCCAAGCCTAGAGTTGACACCTTGAATCTGAGTGTAGACTGAGTTGAAGGATTGCTTTGTGTCTGAATGATTTCTCCGTATTTCCTCTGGGACGGTCTGTAGATCATCCCTTTTCTGGTCTCTTTCCGGATGTCATGGAGCCCTGTAGGGCGGGGGGTTCCTAGGGGCACCTTGGTTCCATTGTGGTTGCTAGAACCTTTGGTCCCCCATGTAGCGATTGGGATCCCCTGCATAAGCTGCCTCTTCATGGTATTCTGCCAGCCTGACTGGCTCTGTGTGTGGGCACTCAGTAGTGGTGTGCCGCTGTGATCCGTATTGGATGCATGCCTAGTTGACAGAAAGATACTTGACTTGCTTGAGGAGCTTGCGATTCTGATCTCTGTAGTATTTCTCCTTGACATCTGGGTCAATCTCTTTAGAGGGCTCATAGAGGGGCATGGATGGGGCTGGCCTAGCATAGGCATTCTCCTCGTAGTTGGTTGGAGTCCCATACTTGTTGTTATAGTTAGTAAGCTTGTCGAGGGCAGCCCATGCGTCAGCTGACGGCATTGTTAGATACTCATAATGAGTATATGTGTTGATCTTATCCTTATGTTGTGAGCTGAATCTGCCATGTTTTACAGTTGCTTTTATATCGTTTTCTGCATACATTTCATGCATTTGGGCTAAGATAATACAGAATCTATGTAATTTATGCGTATTTGCCAAATTATGGAATCTACACCAGTTTCTGTTTAATTTCGCAGAATTCGAGGCAAATTACAGCAGTTCTATGAAAGGTTGGAAAAGCTCAGAAATCAACTACAGAAGTCCAAGGTCAAGAAGCAGCGGAACCAGGACGAATCAAGCCGGAGCTCAACTTTACTCGATCTCGAGTATACTTACTCGATCTCGACAAAGAACATCCGAGCACAACTGGTCGAGCAGAGCTGATCAAGAAACTGTGAGCCAGAGACAACCCGACTCTGGAAGCCTTACTCGATCTCGAGTAACCTAGCCGAGATCGACAACTTCCTGATGCCATGTCCTGAGTCGAGGAGATGTACCAAGTCGAGAAGCCGAGGACTGAAGACGCCGAGCACCACTGTACTCGATCTCGAGTAAACAACTCGATATCGACAAGATCGTCTGCGCCAATCCGAGCCAGTGTCGGGGAAGAGTCCTCGACCAAGACCTGGAGCGCGGAAGTCAACACCAGCCTACTCGATCTCGAGGACATTACTCGATCTCGAGGACACCAGAACCACATGACCGAGCTTGATCGAGTAGCAGCAACCCGAGACGCCCAACCAAGCCATAATCGACGCCACTCTTACTCGATCTCGAGTAGAGTTAGTCGAGATCGGGGAAACCGTGTTTGGGAGCGCGTTACGCGGTTTTGTTGTCCTACTTGGATTGGGATTGCTTAGCGCCAAAGAATACCGAGGTCTATCAACATCTATCTATGGAGAGAAGACCTATCAACACATGGAAGACTTACCTATTTTAGATATAATTTTCCTTATAGATTTAATTCCTTTATTGCATTTATTTATCTTTAAAGTTTTTAGATATAGATAGAGATTTCTATCCTTGAATAGCAAGGATTAGAAGGCTATAAATAAAGCCCATGGGGCTGATTTTAGGAATGATTCAATTCACAAGTTAGAGAAGTAGTTCACATAGAAGTTTAGGAGTTCAAAGGTTTTAGGGTTTTGGCGTTCAACGAAAGTTGGAGTGTCGGGATTGTAAAGACTTTAAATTTAGTATAATGCAAGTTTCTTTTCATACATCAATGTCTGCTATTGCGATGAAGAGTGAGTAGTCCACCCACTTCTGGGGCTGGGGTGAGCCCGACGGTGGCCATGTGAGGTGATGCGGTAAAGGTACAATATTTTGATGCAATTCATCTTCTATTCCTATGAGCATGATTATTTTGCGAGAGTTGAAGGTGGTCCTTGTTTGTATTATTGAAGCGAAAGTGATCTTAATGCAACTTGGATTAATTATGTGAAAAGGTTTAGTAACAATTAGGGTTTATGCGAAATCCTCTATATGCCTATTTGTTAATAACGAAAGTTATTTGATAGAAAGCATGATCTTTTATGCCTTTATGTGTTACTTTGCATGGTTATCGTTGTGGCGTTGATACCCTGGCTTTGTAAATTCTTTCTATATTGAGTTTATTTCTTCCGAAATCTGCGATTCTGTGTTCGAAGTTTGCATCTTTAAATTTCTGTCTTTTTACTCGATCTCGGGTACTGTTGTCGATCTAGAGGAGAACTTAGTCGATCTCGAGTAGGGTTTGTCGAGATCGAGTACAGTGTCTGAGTTTCTGCTTCTGTTGATCGATTCTGAGTTTTCTGTCATCGCTGTCTTTTGTCGATCTCGAGTTCCGCTTTTTCGAGATTGAGCAGCTTCTGTGTTTGCTTTTATTTCTGCTTTCGTTTGTTATTTCTGTCTTTGTTTCTTTGTTTTTGTCTTTTGTTTGCTTTTATGTGAGATTTACAGCTACCTAGGATCCGCTGACACGCTTCCTCATCGATCGATCCTCACTTCCCACTACTGCATAGGGAGGGAGTCTTGTAATTATTTGCTGGGGCACGAATCTGGTTTGATTTATATTTTATATTTTAAACTCGATTTCCTTCTTACAACACCTTAGCAGCCAAGTCAAGAGAATTGAAGAAGATCTCTTGAACTACGCAGGGTTGTTGTCCATGTGTAGGGCATGATCGCAGCAGATCTTTATATCTTTCCCAAGCTTTTGCCAGCGGCTCCCCAGGTTTTTGTTTGAAAGCTGTGATCTTCTAGCGAAGGAGTGTTGTCTTGGCAGGAGGAAAGAACTTGTTGAGAAATTCCGGCTTTACTTCAGCCCATGTCGTGAGGGATCGTGGTTTCATCCCTTCAAGCCACTTCAATGTTGGACCCGATAGGGACCAACGAAAAGCCTTCATCAAGATGTACTCCAAGGTGGTACCTTCAGCAAGAGTACGACACATGTCAGTAAAGTTGGTAACATTCTGAAGAGGACATTCATTAAATCTACCAATGAAAGCATTATTTTTAATTTCAATAAGGAACGGAGTGCGAATTTCATAGTTATTTTCAGGGATTAGAATGGCCGATTCAGGCACGATGAGAGTCGGGTGCATGTAATCCTCTGCAGTGGTAAGGTATTGGGCAAGCTCATCTTCCAATTGCTTCGCACACTCAGCTTCCTGTGTAGTGCGTGCTCTCTCAGCGGTGAGAGCAGTATCTTTAGCAGCTAGTTCCCACCGAAGCCTCTTAATCAGCTGCTCCTGTGTCTCTACGGCCGCCATGGCTCTTTTCAGTTTAGCTTGGATGTGTATAAGGCGCTCCGGTTTGTCTAAGGCGTCAAACTCAGGTGTTTGACCAGAACGGTGCATATACCTGCAAAGTAACTCAAAAGAAAAGTGAGATCTGACTACCTAAGGCGCGAATGATTGCTTCCCCGGCAACGGCGCCTATTTGTTGTAGGAGAAAATCGAGAATTGCAATAAAATTTAAATAAAGTAAATCAAACCAGATTCCGTCCCTTGCAAATGATTATAAGACTCCCTCCCTATGCAGTAGTGGGAAGTCAGGATCGATCCACGAGGAAGCGTGTCAGCGGATCTATGATAGATGTAAATCTCACAGGCAGAAAAGCAAACAGAAAGACAGAAATAACAAAGCAAAGCAGAAAATAAAGCAAGGACACAAAAGCTACTCGATATCGAGCAACAAAAACAAAGACTAAAAAAAAAGCAGTGTCGAGTAAACCCTCCTCGATATCGACAAGAACACAAAAGCTACTCGATATCGAGCAACAAAAGCTACTCGATATCGACAAGAACTTCCCCGATATCGACAAAGACATAAACTTAAAGATGCAAATTTTCGAACACAGAACGCAAATTTTGGTGAATAAAATCAATAAACTAAAATACTTCCAAGGCCAGGGTATCAACACCACAATGATAACCATGCAAAATAACACATAAAGGCATAAAAGATCATGCTTTCCCTCAACTAACTTTCTTTATTAACAAATAGGAATATAGAGGCCTTCACATAAACCCTAATTGTTACTAACCCTTTTCACATAATTAACCCAAGTTGTATTAAGATCACTTTCGCTTCAATAACACAAACAAGGATCACCTTCAACTCTCGCAAAAGAATCATGCTCATAGGGATAGAAGACGAATTGCATAAAAAGATCAAACCTTTACCGCATCATCTTACTTGGCCACCGTCGGGCTCACCCCGACCCTAGAAGTGGGTGGACTACTCGCTCTTCATTATCAAGAAACTCATTAATAAACAAAAGAAACTAACTTGCATTAAAATAAACCAAAGAAAGCTTACAAGCGAACAAGCCAAATCCGCTTTCGCCTTTCCATCTTGCTCGCCACAAACTCTCTCTTTCTCTATGTAACTACTTACTGGAATTGAATGTGTGATTGAATCAATAGAAAATCAGCCCCTAAGGCTTTATTTATAGGCTTCCAACCCTTGCTAATCAAGGTAAGAAAGTCTATCTCTATCTAAATCTATTTATCTACTTACTCAAAGATAAATAAATGGAATAAAATAATTAAATCCAAAAAGGAATTATATCTAATGTGGGCAAATCCTCCATGATGTTGATAGGTCTTGATCGGTGTGGCATGTGGATAGAATCGGACTCCTTCGCTCCCAAGCAAAGCCAGCTCGACACAGACAGCTCACCGCGTAACACGGCCTAGGACAGATCTCCTCGATATCAAGTAAACTACTCGATATCGAGTAACTTTGGCGTCAACTTCAGCTGGCCAGGCATCTCGAGTAGCTGGTTCTCGATCTGGCTCGGACAGGTGTGTCTGGAGTGGTCGATATCGAGTAAACTACTCGGTATCGAGTAGCTGGTGCTCGGCATCTCCAGGTCTTCGGCGTCTCGACTCAGCATTCTTCCTCAACTCAGGGCATGGTATCAGGGTGTTGTCGATATCGAGTAAACTACTCGATATCGAGTAGAGATCCGGAGTCGGGTTGGCGTCGTCTTCAGCTTCCTCGATCAGCTCCTACTCGACCAGCACTGCTCGGACATCCTTGGTCGATATCGAGTAAATGTACTCGATATCGAGTAACTCTTGGTTTCAGCTTGATTCGTCCTGGTTCCGCTGCTTCTTGACTTCAGACTTCTGTAGTTGACTTCCGAGCTTTTCTTCCTTTCTCAGAACTATTGTAAATTGCCTCGAATTCTGCGAATTTAAACAGAATCTGGTGTAGATTCCATAATTTGGCAACTAAGGATAAACTACATAGATTTTGTACTATTCTAGCCCAAATGCATGAAATGTATGCAGAAAACGGTATAAAAGTTATTGTAAAACATGGCAGATTCAGCTCACAACAGCCATCAAGCCAAAACTCTGGTGGAGCATTCACACCATCTTTAAACCAGTTTAGTGCTTTCTCCACCCTCACGATCTCGTCGTTGCCTAAATGCCGAGCGTACAACTGGGGACGCTGTCGTAATTCCATAAGCATATTTTGTCTGATCGTCTTCCAGTAATATTCTTCTTGATGGCCTCTTGTACGTGCAGTCGCTCTGAATCTATAATTTCCATCAGGTGCCACAATATATGTCTCAAAGACATATTTGTTCATGAATTCTGGAATGACACCAATGTGCGGACCCTGAACTAGACCAATTGCGGTGTATTTTGCAGCCTTCGCTATAACAACTATGGGGGACGACTTCTTCGGCAATGGAGGTCTACCTCGACTCTTTTTAGTAGGTGTACATTCGGCCGATCCGGCTGGCGAGCTCTGAATCGGTGTCGCTGCTGGGGATACTTTATTTTTGGTTCCTTGGGGCCTGCCTCGAGTGCGGAGTTTTGAATCGGCGGAGGTGCATTTTGTGCCTTTTGGAGTTGGAGATCGGTGTCTTCCCACCCACAAAGGTCGCGTTTGTTGAGGCTCCCTCGCGGGCGCCCCTTGGTCTGTACCACTTGCAGTTCTTTCAGATTTGTATGTTGAGGGTTACGCATGTCATACATAGTTGTCGCCCATCGAAACTGTTCATCTGCAGAAGCTTTTGGGTATTCGTTGAAGTACAAATCATCCATCAACGATCTAGCAACCCTGCACTTTCGAGTAGCATCATTGTCAAGCTGGTCTGGATTATCATTTAGTGGGATATCAAGCTGTGTTCAGAAAGGATGCAACACCGACAATGAGATCGGAATATCACGATTCTTATGACACGTAACTGTGTGGTAGCATGGAAGTCCATATGTCACTTGAATTGTACAGTTACAGACAGAGTCACATTGACCATGCTGCTCAGCATACCGCAGCTCTTCCATCAACAACTCAATAGCCTTATGAGAAACATAATGTTGTAGTAACCGAAAAACATCTTCAGTTGCTGCAAACGACATCCCTTTCAGTCGAGATTCCCCAAACGATACTTTAATTTCACTTATTTGAACCTCAAGGACTGCATGCATGTTGTCGAAGACAGAATCAAGACTCATTGCTCCCTTAGGAGTCATGAACTGCTTAAATGTGGAATGCGCACCCTCGACTCTGGAATAAAGTAAGTATGAAGGGAGTAAAGACATAGTATAATAATATAAGATATGGAATACATTTTAAGTACAAAAATCAATAATACCTGTTCGTGTTTCTGGTTCCCAAATGGAACACCTTATCCGTCCAAGTAGAAACAAGATTTTCCTTATAGTTTGTCAACCACTGCCGCTCAAAGTAGTTAACCAACCCTGATCTAGTTCTCTAAGTATCACGTAGTCGAGTCAATCCACTGACATACTGCTCTTCAGTCTGGGACCAGAGTAAAGACATGCACTCTTTCGCAAACCTATATGCAAGCTTCACATCTTTTGTAAGTTTCTTTGCTCTGTCCTCCAAGCTTTTTTTGCACATGACGCCGACATAGGATTCGGTTTGTCTAGGGAAAGACAACCGTAATGGAATTAATCAAAGCGAGCTCTCTGTCAGTGGCTATGGCAGCAGGAGACTTTCCGACCAAGTTGAGAAGTTTAGATATGACACCCATAACCCACAAGTAATTTTCAACAGTTTCCCCGCTCATAAACGCACATGCTATGTTGTAGTTCTTCCACGTAGAAGTGAAGCCAATCACTTCAAAGAAGGGCATATTGTACCTATTTAGATAGTAGTGTGTTAAATAGATATATGATGCTCTCTAATATGGACATGTGCAATGGACTTAGAAACTTAAACAAGAGTGACGAACTGTACCTATTCACTTTGTACGTCGCGTCCATCACAAGCACATAAGGGAATGCCTTCAGCAGTGCAATAGAATCAGGATGTGCCCAGACAATGTCACTCAAAACCGCTGAGTTTGGTGCTGTTCTGTGCCGCACAAAATATTTCAACTCCTTAGCCTTGACAAAAAATTGTTGGGGAACGGTTCTCCCCTGCATACCCTGCTTTCGGAGGCTGGCTCTTAAGTTGTACACTTGCTTCAGTTTTGTAACATTCCCGGGGTTCTTTTGAAGGGCTAACAAAATGTTCTTCGGCTTCGCATGGCTTTCGGTCATGGTCTTAACCAACTCATGCTCTATTGTTGTAGGCCTTCCGGCGAACGCATGCCCATGCAAACTCCGGCGTATCTCGTGATTGTGAACTCCAGCTATCATCTCCACCTTCCAACATCCCCTTTTACTCTCTAAAACTTTTAACATGAATGGACATCCATGTTTTTTTGTCTTCACGCGTTTATGGATGCTATCTTTCATGGGTGTGTATGCCCCTTCTCTCTCACAAAACATCCATGTCCGACCAAGTGTCTTCGCATCACTCTTGACAACACGTCTGATCACAATGCACATTTGATTCTCTTTGCCTTTATTCTTTACCCATTCTACAGCTTTCCCCCTACTGTTGAATGTGTCCTTAGTAGTAAACAGTTTAGTGTAATCTGCTTACCATACCTAAACAGGCTCCGGGCACTACATTCTGCTCTGATTCATTCCGATCCATCTGCATTCCCGCTAATGATGGGACAGGCAAAGTCCTTCCATATGGGGTACCCAAATCAGATGACAGTTGAACGAGTTGCGCCCCATTATTTCCTCTCTGACAGTTGACGAGCTTGGAAACAGGGTGTTGTTTGGCACCGCAGTGTCAAAACTGTAATTGATATACAATTCAGTGTCCTCGTTGTCCCCCTTACAATAAACATTGAAACAAGTGTCAACTCGATATACAAATTGATAGAGTGGAAGTCAATTAGTATATAATTTTTCAATTCATAACATTAAATTAATATATAATTTATTCATTAACTCTAATTCTTTTTAACCTAACAAAGTTCGCAATGTTATATTATCAATCCAAAATTTCTTTAACCCTAAAAATATTGCAATTTCATTAAAGTTTGCAAGTTTATACTCTCAATGCCATAAAATTTCATGAACCCTAGTTCTTTTTAACCTTAGAAATTTGCAATGTTATATTCTCAATCCAACATTTCATGAAAGTTTCCAATTTTATATTCAATATTGCCATGATATTTCAATTTATTATCGCTACTAATATTTCACTACCCCTACAAAAGATAGCTATATCATGAAAGTTGGCAATGCAAAATTTTATCAATACTTATTAACCCTAATTCTCAATGCAAAATTTCATTAACCTAAAAAAGATTATAATTTTATATTATGCACAATATGTTAACATCGTCAATATTAATCATGAAAAATAAACATATTTAACCATTATGTAAACATCATCAATACTTGTATCATAACATTCGACACATAAACAAAAGGATGAGATACATACTCGTTGGAGTCCGAATTCCAGCGATATCTCTTCGATGCCTTTACTCCACTCATCGTTCCCTTTCGACATGTTTACAACTTAATTATTGCTCAGTAGAGAAAATCGCAATCTTAGGGTTATCGAATATGCAAACGTATATTTATAGGCGGATTAAGCTTTTTTATCACGTAAACAAGTTGGTCGCAACGACCACATTGGCAGATGGTCGCAATGACCAGGTGTACATCTGGTCGCAATGACCAGGAGCACATCTGGTCGCAATGACCAGGTGGACATATGGTCGCAATGACCCGGATCACATCTGGTCGCAATGACCATCTGCACATATGGTCGTTGCGACCAGTTCTGGGATTGGTCGTTGCGACCAAATTGTAGTTCTGTGGAAAAAAATGGTCGCAATGACCATTTGGCAAATGGTCGTTGCGACCATGTGGCCTTGCGCTAAACGGAAAAATTCCCCTGTGCTAAATAGAAATCGTGTTACTTTATTATTTATTGTAGAATCTCAGGCTTCACACAACACATCATGTGCAAGCGACCTAATATCAGCAGAAGAAGAGTACAAAGACATTAGGAGCAGGTCGTCTATGGATCTTGAAAAATTCAAATGCAGTAAAAAGTTATGTAGTGGTAGCATATATTATATAAGGATATTGATTACTATGACAATTATAGTTGAATTTCATTTCGAATACTTTGAAGTTATTAGCTAAATTTGTACATTAATTTGCCTATGAATTATGAAAGATACTTTGCTTAAGTTCTATTGGTAATTTTCTTTTTGATCATGTTTTAAAAATTGAATGGTGTGTCTATATACACACACATAAACTTTATATCACGGTTATAACAGAACCGTGATAGATTCTTAAGTATCATGCGCGCAAAAATGACTATATGAATTTGTTAGAAGCCTTTTTATCACGGTTCCAAAGTTTTTTTTTATCACGTCTAGCAACTGTGATAAAAACCTTGATCGTGGCGCGCTTGCTCTTTTTAGGCCGATTTTTTTTATCACGGTTCTGTACCAAAATCTCTATTATCGCAAAACAATTGATCATGGTTTAAAACCGTGATATATACCCAAACGGAACCGTGATAAAAAGGATTTTTTGTACTAGTGCGGGTCAGGTCGATATCGACCAGTACCTGCAGAGACAAAAGCGGCAGCGATCTTGCTTGATCAAGAGATTAGTGGTCGACTTCGACTAGGAGTAGTCGAAGTCGAGTAGAACTATAAAAACGTAACGAAGCTAGGGTTTACAGATTTTGAAATAAACAATATAAAAGAAAACTTCCAGGACCGGGCTTTGCAACAACGATAACCAAACATGCATAAGGCAAGATAAAGAGAAATAATCATGCAATCACATCAAAGGAACAAGCTTTCGCCTTTTCCAACAATTAGACAACTCTTTCAAGAAACCCTAATTGTATCTACCAATTTTATGTTTGTAATCCAAATTGTTAACATGAATCTCTATTAATTAGGTAATAAACATATAAAAGGTAGTGGATGATGAAAACACAATAAAGGTCGAATCTTTACCTTAAGCATGCATGGCTATTGTCGGACTCACCCCGGCCCCAGAAGTAGGTGAACTACTCACTCTTCATCATAGGAAAACTCGTCAATAATAAAAGAAAACTAAATTGCATTAATAAAATAATACAAAGCTTACAACCGATGGAAGCCAAATACGCTCTCGTAGGACACAACACCTCTCGGCCTAAGCTCTCTCTCCTAACTCTCCTACTCTTCTCTTGTGTGTAAATTGGAAAGAATAAAAATTAGAGCCATGGGCTTTATTTATAGGCCTTAATCCTTACTAATCAAGGTAAGGAATATCTATATATATCTAAAGATATAATTCTACTTGAAAATAAATAAATCTAATTTGGTAAACAAGATAAATCCTAATGGGTAATTAAATGTTCCACCCTTATGATAGATAAAAAAATAAAGAGATAAAATATCTCTTGTCTTCATGTGCAAGGAATCATCAACTCGGAATATCTTCACTCGGAATCGGCTCGTACTCGATTTGGGAGTTGGTCGATATTGACCAAAGTTGGTCGATATCGAGTAGTCTGCTCTGCTTCAGTTCTAGCCACTCGATGTCGTCTTCTGTGAAGAATATCGAGTGGTGGTGTGGTCGATATCGAGTAATGTTGGTCGATATTGACTTGTGCTTCTTCTGTCTCCGTGTTTGCTCGTCCATGTCGAGTCGTCCTGGGAATTTCGACCAGGTACCGGTCGATATCGACCTATAGTGCTCCATATCGACCTGTCTTCAGTGTCTCGTTCTGTGCTTAGCTTTGCTTGATGCCAGGTGCTCTTCCGTCGATTGTTGAGCTCCTTTAGTAGACATCAAGTGTATTTCGAGCGCTTCTTGGTTTTGCTCCAAACTGGCTCCAAATTCTGCAATATTAAACAGAAACTCGTGTAGACCTCTATTTCTCGCTAATAAACATAAACTACACAAATTTGCTATATTCCCAACCCAACATACATAAAATGATAGAATAAGGAGCTAAAATAAGTATAAAAACATGGCATAAAACATGGACATCAAGAATTACAACTGATGGACAAGAATGTAGTCTTGTTCGAAGCCCAAGCCACATGGGCGCTGCAGATGCCACCCTGAGCTTACAATGGAAGAAGTCGGCCTAGCGACTATAAAGTCTAGAACTTGTAACAAAACAAGTAGTTTTTAGATTTTTAGACACTTTTGATTTTTTTTCTTTTGGTTTAAAAACACTATTTTTGGGTTTTGCTATTGTGGATATTATCAGTCTAACAAGTCTTCCAGGTACGAAAAATTGCAGAAGTACTCGACGCCAACCACCCACATTGAGGAAAGGAGCCTATGGTGGAGGAGAAACCACCCTGAGGCTTCAAGTTTACTCGAGATCGAGTAGATCTAGTCGACATTGACTAGACTTCTCGAGATCGACCACTTATGCAGCAACTTCAGCACTCGATTCCGACGTTCTGCACATCTGTCTAGTGAGTCTCTTTCTTTACCCTTGTTTTTATACAGTGAGGACATTGTAATGCTGAAGTATGGGGTGGGGGAAAGGCTTACTTTGTGCATATTCTAGTTTATTTGACCTTATTTTTTGTGGATTTATGTTTACTTATCGAATTGCTCATACATGGTTACTTTGGATTTAATTATTTATCTATATGTGTAATGTTTTCATCCAAAGTTTATTTTTATCACCCCCAATGAAAATTTTTGTTTAGTGTCAGAGAAGTTATAATTGAACTCGATGATGGAAAATTGGATTCATTAGAGATATAACATGAAATTTCCTAGTAAAGGGAAGTCACAATGATATGCATATTTCTTGAAAACTAAGAAAGGAGGTAAAATTTGATGTTTCTTTTGACATATGCATGATAAGAGGATGGAGGACTTTATATTTTCCATATAATGCTCATTGTTTATATATCCTAACCTTACCTATCACAAAAGCCATAATTATGCCTTATTTCAATTATTGCTCCACATGATATGAAAATTGCCTATTCCCTACCTTATTTCCTTATCCGGGGATTATGTTGAAAATGAAAGCTACATTATGGAGATTATTATATGGTGTTTGTGTTTTTATTATCATATTTTGAGTTTGGCAGGTGAATCATCATATTTTATGGAATTTTTAATGAGTGAAAGAAAAGTCGGTCACCCGAGGAGATAAAGGTAGATCGACCATGCTTGCGTTGAGGTGGTTGTTTCGCAAAATGGGACACCAAGGTAAGGAGTCCGAAGCACTAAGTATCTGGGGCTATTCATGACACCCATGTTTGCGACTCGCGAGAAGGCAATGCTGAGGTTAGAGAGGTAAAAACATTATAATGAAAAAGAGCAATGAGCGATGAGCGATATGTGAGAAATCTTATAAAGACGGAATGTGGTATGAAAAATTAGAAATTACTCCATTTCCCCGGATCATTAGCACCACATGACCAAATATATCCAACCTTTAGCTTTTTACCAATCTACTCCTTAAGCTTAATAAAGTCCTCTTGATTATTGTTGCTTTGTCACGTATGAATTATTTGTGCATAACCCTCCTTTTGTGTGTAGATGTTGCTTTTATTCACAAACATGGATTGGTGACAGTAGTACCTTTTCAAGGATAGTACGTAATTGATTGCAGGGACATATGAGAATGAATCTAAGATGTTGAGAGTTTGAATTCTTCCCCTGTATGACCATTAAAAGTATTGCTTGAGAACAAGCAAGCTTAAGTATGGGGTGTTTGTTGTGAGCCTATTTTGCCATGTTTTACATTGACTTTTATATCGATTTCCGCATGCACCATATCATTGGGTTAGAATAGTACAGAATCTGTGTAGTTTATGCTTATTTGCCAAATCTAGAGGTCTACACTAGTTTATATTTAATTTCGCAGAAATCGGGATATTTTACAGCAATTCATAGAAGGAAGAGAATCATGGAAGCGCTCGAGGTCGAAATACAGAATGCCCAAGGTCGAGTAGCAGCTAAAACACAGCATATCGAGCAGAAAACAAGAAAGAATGCACTCGACAAGACTAGTCGATATCGATCACTCTGGTTGATATCAAGTACTAGTTGGTCGACATCAGCTCCAGAACATGAGATCAAGCAGCAAGTCAGTCGAGACAATGAATCGTAGTCGACGTCGAGTAACTTACTCGATTTCGAGTACCCGTCGAGTCAGCAATCCTAGTCGAGCCCGAGTCCGAATCCGAGGAGAACACAACTACTCGACGTCGACTACTTTGGTCGATGTCGAGTACTCTTCTGGGCCATTCCGAGTCGACTACGAGAAGGAGTCCAAGTGTGTGGTTACTTTCAAGTCAAGACACGTAAAGATCTATCCAATTGAAGACTGATTTATCCACATTAGATATTTCCTTTAGAGATTTATTTCCTTTATTTACTGATGTTTTATCTTAAGTTTTTAGATAGATGGTTTTAGATATAGATAGATTATTCTTTCCTTGGATAGCGGGGATTGAATATTATAAATAAGGCCCTAGGGGCTGATTTTAGGATCATTCTTCTCTCAAGCGATTGAGCAAACATTAGTTAGGCAATTTAAAGGTTTTGTTTTCGAGCTTTGGCTGATTAGAGGTAGAAAGCGAGAGCGGATTTGGCTTCGATTGGTTGTAAGCTTTTATTTGATTTAATGCAAGTTAGTTTCTTCAAATTATTCATGTATGTTTCGACGATGAAGAGCGAGTAGTCACCCAACTTCTAGGGTCGGGGTGAGCCTGACGATAGCCATGTAAGGTAATACGATAAAGGTATGACTTTTAATGCGATTTCATCTTCTATCCCTATGAGCATGATTCTTCTGCGACAGTCGATGGTCATCCTTATTTGTGTTATTGAAGCGAAAGTGATCTTAATGCAAACTTAGATTAATTATCTGAAAAGGGTTTGTAACAATTAGGGTTTATGCGAAAGCCTCTATCTTCCTATTTGTTAATGACGAAAGTTGTTTGATGAAAATGCATGATCTTTTATACCTTTAGTATTGTTCTTATATGGTTATCGTTGTGGCGTTGAAACCCCGATTCTAGGAGCTTTTATATTATTGAATTAATTTCCACATATTTCGTGTTACTTCTGTCATTATTTCATCACAAAGGTACGGTTTTTATTCTGCACAGACACTCGATCTCGACCACTATTTAGTCGATCTCGAGTACACTAGTCGACGTCAAGTACTCCTGTACTCGACATTGCTTGTTTTCGTCTTCTGTGTGCAGGTTTGCAGGTTTACTCGACTGAGGTAGTTGACATCGAGTATTGTTACTCGACTTCGAGGACTTAGGACTTGGGACTATTACTCGACGTCGAGGACTTGGGACTCGACGTCGAGTACTGTTCTCGACGTCGAGTACTGTTACTCGACGTCTTCTGTGTGCAGGTTTGTTGGTCGATTACGAGAGCAACTTGGGACTGTTAAGGCAAGCGTTGTCATGCTTCCTCATGGACACAATCCTGATTCCCTTCCACTACAACGGGAGGAAGTCTTGTATTTTATTTGCATGGTTTAGGGATTCGGTTTGAGGTCTATATTTTATATTTATTTCATACTTGATTTTCGTTCTAACAACAGACCTATAAATTTATGCTCTACGACATATAAAATCATTTCCAAGGTATTAGCTAGACGACTTAAAAAGGGTATACCCAAGATAATAAATCCGCTACAGAGTGTATTCACAGTTGGAAGATCAATACAAGATAACATATTAATAACAAATGAAATATTTCACTCTATCTCTAAAAAAAGGGTAGATCTGGCTAGATGGTCGTTAAGTTAGACATGGAAAAAGCATCTGACCTAGTAGATTGGGACTTCCTCTTATTGACTTTGGAAAAGTTTGGATTTTCACCTAGGTTTGCAGGATGGATAAGAGAATGTATAACAATGGTAACCTATTCGGGCTTAGTAAACAATGAGCACACTGATCTGTTTACCCCCGAGCGTGGACATAGGCAAGGTGACCCACTACCACCATACCTGTTTCTAATTCTAACAGAGGTTTTAGCACGAGGTCTATTCAAGGAATCTATGACTCCTAATTCTCACATTGGAATGACTATTGTCAAAAATGGAACTAGGATCCCTTTTTTTGCATTTGCTGACGACATTGTTATCTTTGCTTCAGCTACGAAGACCGCATGTGACCAGAGCAATAAAGTGATTAGTGAGTTTGCCTCTCTCTCAGGACAAAAAGTAAACAAACATAAATCCCATTTTCAAACAACTCCAAACCTAACACCGCACCAGAAAAATTCCATTCAAAGTGAACTAGAAATTCCCTATACAAATGACTTAGGAAACTACCTAGGATGCCCTATCATTAATGTCAGAACAACAAAGGTGGTCTTCACTGATCTCTTGAATAACACTAAATCGCAACTTCAACGATGAAAAGCGAGCTGTCTGTCTCAAGTAGGAAGATGCACCTTAATAAAAAGGTCAAATGGCATAAAACCACCATTTATTTACTTTTCTTCTCAACTAACCACCTCTTATTAAAACAATTTCACTTAGCCACCCTTTATAGCATATCTATTGCAACTAACCACCCATTTTTTCTTTTCTCTATTTAAAATATCAAAATGGCCTCAATATTAATTACTACTCCCTCCGATCCAAAATATATGACATTTGACTTTTCAACACGTATTTTAAGGCTAAAAACTATATAATATATTAACTTTTGTATTTTTTTATATAATTTAATACTTATCACTAATAAATATTGAGTTATTGAAAAAATTAATAAAAAAGTTGATATTTTGTACAGTGTTTATACGCGATGAAAAGTCAAACAACATATGTTTTTTATCAGAGGAAGTAATGTTTGTTTATTTATCAATATTATTTTGGTAGAGTTATTTTTTGCTTATTAAAACTCAAGTACATGTTTTAGAATAGAGCTAATTGCCAAGTCCTCCCCCAGAGGCGGAGCTAGAGGGTCCTAGGGGGTCACGTGACCCCCCCCCCTATCTGAAAAATTACCTAGGTATATTCTCCTCGTCGATAGATTCATTTTGATATATAGTACGCACTAATCCGACATCTGAGTAAAAAGTTATGAATGCTTGAAAATTACAGCAGTATTAATCACTTTAGTTTTATTTCAATATACTATAATACTTTAATATTTTACTTAAATGGAAATTCACATATTATAATTCATTTCGAGAGCTTCGGAACCATAGGTTATATTACTTATTTTGAGGATATGGTAAGCAGTTACGCAAGTTTAAATTTTTTATATCTAGTAATAAATTATTACATGTTAATAATGCAATATTTATTTATTGCGTTTTATATCTTTATTTTTGTTTTTATCCTTATTTTTGTTTTATATATTTGTAGTATTTTCAAAACCATAGGTTGATACTAGTTTGTACTATCGAACACGTTATGGTTTACGATTTCTTTTCTCTATCTTATTGTCGACTACTACGGTGACCCCCCCACTCAAAACTTTCTGGCTGCGCCCCTGTCCTCACCCATCTCCTTCTACTAACTTAAATTTATCAACTATCAAAAAATTTCCACAGTTCCACCTAATGTTGTTAAAATCCCAATCTGATTCTCACAATTCTAACGATCCAAAATGGAAAAATTAATGGCAGAACAATCCCAATCTTTTTTTTGTGATACTAAAAATTCTACAAAATGTCTATTATACGAAATTTCTAACATTCACAGTTTAAATATAAGAAAATTTTAATATAATTGGTTAGTCTATATTATATTTAGTTTACTTTTAAAAAAATTAAAACCTATATGAATATTTTTTTAATGATTTAACATAATATTTAACTAATATAAAACATATTAACTTCATTTTATTTTTAAATTCATTCATGCGGTGGGGTCTTATGTTTAAAACCGAATATATTGTAGTATAGACAAATAGGTTTTAAAATTTTAAAAGTAAGCTAAATATAATATAAAATCTACCAAAATATTTACTTGAGATTTAATAATAAAAAACAACTCTACCAAAATAATAATCATAAATAAATAAACATTAGTAATTAATTTTGGGGGCATCTTGCTATTTTAAATAGAGAAAATGGGTGGTTAATTGCAATAGACATATTATAAAGGGTGGTTAAGTGAATTTTTTTTAATAAGGGCTGGTTAGTTGAAAAGAAGAGTGAATAAATGGTGATTTTATGCAATTTGGCCAAATAAAAACTACTCTATCTTCCAAGCTTTTGCACATTATGCAATGTTTCTTGCTACCTAAATCTGTACACGCAGAATTAGTCAGGATAAATCACAATTTCTTATGGAACAAGGGCCCGAAACATAAACCTCTGGTCAGCTCGTTTAAGATCTGCAAATCAAAGTGCAATGGGGGACTTGGATTGAGAACCTCAGAAGATATGAATAAGGCTTTACAACTCAAACTGATCTGAAAAATATTAGAAGAACCAAACAACCCATGGGTTACCTTAGTTACAGCAAAATTTCTCAGAGAACAACATATTCTAAAATATCGCAAAAAGGACAAACCTCATGGAAATTGACTCAATTAATGCAATTACTACCATTATTGAAGGAGGGTATTCGTTGGTCCATTGGGAATGGTGACATCATTAATTTCTAGATGGATCACTGAGTTGGTGACTCCCCTCTAATAACCAAGATTGCTAATGACCACCAAATAGACACTATAACTAAAGTATCTCATTATATTCGGGACAATAAATCTTGGGATACTACGAGTTTGATTAACTCCACAAAAAATATTTTACCACAAGAGGTCATAGATATGATACTACAAACACCCATCCCACAAAATATACACATGGACAACCTCTATTGGAAATGGAGCAAGAATGATTGGTTCTCAACAAACTTGGCAATCAGAATGATATCTACTATGAAACAACATAAAAAATGTGACATGAAGTGGATTTGGAATCTGGACATACCACCGAAAGTCAAAAGTTTCCTTTGGAAAATCACAAAGAATGGAATCCCTACCTCAGTTAAGTTAGCCTCGCGTGGTGTTGGTATTCCAACTTCCTATCCGCACCTTCTCTGAGATTGCCCCATCACAAGAGCTACCCTGACAACAATAGACCAACATCTAACCATGAAATTGGACAAGCATTTTTCCCAAGGGAATGAACTGAACAATACCCTTAGGGTCATCACGGAAGAAATAGGAATTTCTCGCTTCAGCAAGTTCGCCTTGATTTGGTGGAGTGCTTGGTATTTCCAAAATAAAGTATTATTTAATAATATTAAACCAAGCGTCACCGGCATCGTATCCTTTATGAAAGAACAAAATATAACCTGGAACTACTCCAAGAATGTAGAAGGGAACCTAAATGATCACTCACAACAATGCAAAAGTTCATCAATTTTGATGAGCTTTTGCAAAGGAAATATGTTAAATGGCAAGCCCCGAGAAAGGGAATATACAAACTCAATTTTGATGGAGCTCTGTCAACATCTGGAAAAGGGACCTATGGCTTCATCATCAGAAACCATGACGGAGTGCCTGTTTTCTTTGGTGTTGGGCCTTCGCCAATCTGTTCAGTGGCTGGTTCTGAAGGCTTTGCACTTTGGAAATGTATTCTAGCAGCCCACAACTTACCCATACAACACCTGACCGTTGAAGGTGACAACCTCACCATTATCAACAGTCTTAAAGGATATGGTAGGCCCCCTGAAGATTCTGAAATGATTGTCTCTGGCAGTCAAATCTCCTTAGGCCTCTTTCGAACAACTGAGATTCGTCATGTCTGTAGAGAGGCAAACCGTGTTGCGGACTACTTATGGCATATGGATCTTGTTCTCTCAAGTAGTGTAGCACCGGACGATGCTATGATTCGCAATTTCATTCACTCGGATGCTCTTGGGTTATAGGCTCTCTTATAGCCAAATTCTTTTCGGTTAAAAAAAATGGCACACTTTTTAAGAAAACAAATAAAAATACACTTATACTAACTTTTTTATTTTCTCAAAAACTATAACTAAAATCTATCTAATCATTAAAATCTATCTAATCATTACGAGGATAATTTTGTAAAGTATGCGATAAAATACCTAAATAACATATTTTTCTTAACAAAATTTACCTCATAAACCAACATGGAAAGAGTATAAAATCGTTGATAACAAACATCCTACCCAAAAAAAAAAAAAACGAAACTAAAAAACCGTTTATATGTTTGAGTCACGACCGTGGCGGTCTGTAATGATGCTCAATAGCAGGCGCCGTCCGACTCCCCGGAGCTACTGGCGCCCTGACGTGGCCCACCATCGACACCTGCAGCGCCTCCTCCTCGTAAGCCCTCCTCACCCTCTCCTCCTCCACCTTCGTCCTCTTCTTCGCTCTCACCAGCATCGCTATCAGCAGCAGCCCCAGCAAGAACGCCCCCAGCGCCGCTCCCACCGAGCTCCCCAGCGCTACCTTCCATCTGCTCGCCCTCTCCCCCGTTCCCGCCTCCTCTCCGGGCCCCGCCGCCGCCATTTTCGGCCCTCGTGGCGGCGCCCGCGGAGGAGCTGCCGCCACCAGCGCAAAATGCCCTTCCTTCTCCGTTACGCAGACCTGGGGGGCACCATGATTAGGAGCTTGATCTCCCCGGACTCGAAGGTGGCGCAGTAGTGCTTTGCACGCGAGGTGGTCGACAAAATGCCGACGCCACTGAAATCGATTTTGATCGGGGTTTTGGCGCTAGCGTAGACACCTATCTCGAACGGGTTGCTCTTGCGGTCGAGGTCGTCACCGGTGTTGTAGGCGAGGAGGCCAATGATCGGGGAGACGAGCCTGTAGCCACGAAAATTGTAGTTTTTTTGGTACATGTTGGACCAATTCTACCCCACCAAGCTCTGCCGTATAAGTGTTAGCCGTTCGATACAGGGGATGGCTCCCACGGCTCCTCCGGCAGGGAGGTGGAACTCCTTGATCTGGGCGCCATATCGATGGAGACTGCCACAGCGGAGGCGTATGGTAGTGGCAGTGATACCGGAGAGGTTAGCTGGTAGAGGGATGGTCTTAGGGACACCTATTTTGATGTTCCTGGTGGCGGGTGAAGAGAGGTTGGTGGTGTAGTCTCTGATGAGGAGGTCAAGCATTCGAGGGGTTGTGATTGTTTGGGATGAAGATGGAGACGTGGACGATGAGAAGAGGGTTAAGAGAAGTAAAATAGGAGAGAGCAGAGAGCCCATCGGTGGAAATTGTTATGCACTATTTCTTGTGGATTTTTCAGTTCCTCGCTTTTTCAAGCTTGGAATGATGGATGCAGTTTCAGCTACGCTGTTTTGATTGCTTGAAATAAGAGTAATTGCAGGTTGGAAGTGGAATTGAGCAATTGGAACGAAGAGATTGTCAGCTGGTGTTTGTGATTGTAAGCGATGTTTTGATACAGAGCATCTGAATATTCGGATTGGATTGGGTGCAGGGTTGTGCTTGTGCGTGGAAGAAATCAAATGCGAAACAGAGTGTAGTGTATAGTGTGCTATAGGATAATAGGAAGTTTGAATGCTAGAGAGAGAGAGAAGGAGAGAGCGCAAAATGGCCTTTTATGTTGCTTTTTTAGAAAGGTAGAGACTTTCATTCAACTTGGAAAGAAATGATGTTTGGTTGGAGAATATGAGCATATGATGAGGGTTCTTCTTTTCATTTTTGGCTATATGGCCAAAAGGGTATGGCATGAATGTGAGTAGTGAGAAAGGGATGATTTGTCTTCTCACAAACTAATTGAGAGAAACATTAGTACATTGCACCTTTGATGAGCCACCTGTATCTTTGCAGTCTCTTGTAAGCCAAGAGATCATCACCATTCTCACACGGTTTATGTATTGCAGATCCGCAAGTGGGTATCGCTCGGTTGCCATGGAAATCTATCATAGCAGGTGGGTCTTGTCTTCTGTGGCTTATCCTTCAGGTATATCACTTCATCCTCATTAGTGAATGACCTTTTATATTGTGGTTATTAAGTATTAACATCCACTAAAGATATTGTATTGATATGCATTAGGGGTTACACCATTGGAATTTGAAGTTATAGAATCAATAAAAATAAAGGTTGAGTTATGCTACAGTTTTGGGTTGGTTTGTTGCAATGTCCTGGCGGCAGGAGCTTGTAAGGAGTCAATAAAACACTTGAGCACAAGCCCACATCTAGGATTCTTGATCTCTGACTCTGAACCAAAGTTCCTTGGCTGTCAATCCCCATGGAAGTAGTCAACTTTGGGGAAGAGTTTTAAGTGACTGAATTGAGGTGTAAATGATCTGTGAAAAGCCAAACTATCAGGGTAATAAGAAGCTTTTAGAGAGGGATTGGGGTGAGGGAGGAATGATTTCAAGCATGAGAGAGTGATGATGATACCTCATATGGCAAAAAAGTAATTGTGAATCTAAAAGAGGGTTGGGGTTGATGCAAAGGGTTTCAAGCGTGCTTTGAGGGATTTGAATCCTCTCCTTTTTAGGGTTGTTGATTACTTGTCACCCCCACACCAAGCACTTTTCTGGGTCTTCATTTTTCAACCCTTTCTCCTTGAATATTTTGGCTCCCTACTTGTTCTTTTGTGGGCCCAACTCATCATCATATATGGTGTTTTCTTACCCCTCTAGATCAATAAACTTGACTTGTAGGAAGTTGCTTTAGTGGTTTATATATTACGGAGTACCTTGTCTTCCTAACCTTGTCTAATCCTGGAATGACCAAATCTAAGACCAATTTCGAAAACAATAAAGCTGTCACCTTGCACATTAGAAGACAAAACACTGTAACATGTATCCTTCAATCTTAATACCGAGTATTACACTTGTATTCTCCTCTTGACACAATAGCCAGGGAGCGAAATCATGACTTCAACAAAGGACAAAGAACTTGCTAACTTGGATATATTCTCCCTTTTCGCTGAACATGAATCAATGTTCAGTATGAGAATATATATATATATATATATATATATATATATATATATATATTTCTATGAAATATACCACATATTGAAGGTAAGCTGTAGCACAGGCCATGTCATCATTGAGATCAGCAAATGCCAACTCAGGTTCAATCATCTAAAGAAAATATTCAAACAGACTGTCAACTGTTTTTTGATTCTAGATAAACAAATAAATAAAGCCAAGTGGTGCAAAAAACACAGTTGGAAGAAAAGAAAAGATGAGAAATAGAGTATACCCAAAATTCAGCAAGATGTCCGGAAGTATTGGAATTTTCAGGCCTAAAAGTAGGACAGTGTATACACCTAGCTAAATGTAAAAGTTAAAGAACACAAGTACAACAAACAAAGGGCATAAATAGAAAATTTCTCCAGTTCACTACTAGATAAAAGAAAGAAAACTTAAAGAACTGAATGAAATAATACATCAGAAAGAGCAGTGGCATATGTTTGGCAATCAGTTTTCTTTAGGAGCTTATTGTCTTCCCGAGAAAATAACATACTCTCTATTCTCGACTTTAGTAAAATCTCATATATATAATGAAGTACTCAAATTAGTAACCATATCATTTGTGTCAATTATCAAACAGGGAATCAGTTGAATCCAAATACAAATAGCAAAATAACACTAGAAATGAGAATTACAATAGCCTCAGCACTTGAGGGATTTTGATGTGCCAACTACTTCTTCATTCTCTCTCCTTCCGGCTTCCTGTTCTCCTGTACATATAGTGCCTTCGAAGTTTTCAGACCTATGTCACCTTGAAAGCTAAATATATTCGTATAAATGACAGAAAAAAAAAACGCTTCTAATTCCTCGAAGCTTTCAGATCTGGTAACTATGTGTAAGAAAATCGACAGTTATAAAGAGAGTAATGCTAACAGATCTAGTTACGAGTGCTATCAGTAAATCCAGATCCAGATTTCAATAGTTATGAATCCATTCAAATGCCAAACAAGTCAGATCTAACACAAAGATGTCGAAATTACCTTGTAGACAATCGCAGTTCTCAACTTCCTTGCGAACAACATCAAGCACGTCATCGATTAGTTTTGCGCCCTCGATGTAGCTACTCTGCTACTGACCTTTAGCCCAGTTGTTTCCGGCACCGGAGTGACCAAACACGAAGTTATCCGGCCTGAAAACCTAGTCGTACGGTCCAGCTCTGTCAATGACTCCAAGCTACAGATTCATCAGAACCGCCATCGGAATGAACCTCCCATGACTGGCCTCGTTGTAGTAGACATTGATGCACTCAAGATGTAGATCCGAGTCCCTCTGGTACCGTCCCTAGGATTTAACGCCGTGCTCTGCGCAAACGACCTTCCTGAACTTGGCTTCGATCTGGTTACGTAGGTTTTGGGTGGAGGGCCTGGAGGCGAACTGGAAATGGAATTAGGGTTTCAGAGAGTGAACGCCAGCGGGGATGAGGCAGGAGTAACAAATTATCTTTAATTTTATCACCGGGCGACCAAATAACTTTTTTTTTTGTCGCCCCCAAGTTCTTTTGTGCGACAATTTTAACTTTTCGTCACGAAAAGCATGTTTTGGGCGACAAAGTATATTTTTGTCACTGAAGGTAAGTTTGGGCGACCATCATTTTTTTGTCACCTTTGTTTTGTATTTTTTGTCGCCCAAAAACAGTTTTCTTGTAGTGAGCCCATGATCGAAAATCGTGTGCATGAGTGTATATGCGCTAGTAGTTTAACACATAAGTCGAGTGAAATTCCATCCTAAAACCAACTATCAATAAGAGTAGTTCGCCAACTTATATGCTACAACGTACATGAGACTGTTTTGGTCTCGATTCGCGTGCATGAGTGTGTATGGGACGGAATAATTTCTATTTTCACCGCCTAAATGAATAGTATTAAGGGGTGATTACCTCGATGTCCAAAATTTTGGGTTTTGTTAGGAAAATGCCCACCACCCTCTCTATATTAGCAAAATGTCCAAGCCTAAAATAAAGTTGCTGAAATTTTTTTTTTCTGCAAATTTTTTTTTACAGAGTTGCTGAAACGGAATTGCTGAAACCCTTGTGCCACCATCTGTTTTCAGCAGTTTTTTTTTCGCGTTTCTAGAGTTGCTGAAACCCATGTGTCACCCTCTGTTTCATCAGTTTTTTTTTTTGGTTTTTTTTCGCGTTTCCAGAGTTGCTGAAACCCACGTGCCACCCTCTGTTTCAGCGGGTTTTTTTTCGCGTTACAGTGAGATCGTACTTGGTAAATATAGAAAAAATAACACATTATATAAATTTTTAAAAGAAGAGAATAACGGCATGTAGTGTAGTTTTTACTAAAAAATAATTAAATTAAAATATTATTGTTCAATGAAAAAAATAAAATAATATATATATGTGTATGTATATATGTATGGTTGTTTTGCAATAAAATACTTTAATTTATAAGATATGGCCTAAGAGTATATATAATTTTGAACAACATAAATATGAGATTATTAGGTGAAGATTACTTCTTGGAATCCAGGGAAGTTAGCATTGAATAACTTAGAAGATAAACAGAGAGTCATTTATTTATTTTAATTCAAGATCGACGTTCAATTTTATAAAATTAATTAATTAATTAATCGGAAATTTCGCGAGGTACCCCTGGGGTATTGCAATTTTCGCGAGGTATACAACTCTTTTGCATATTTCGCGTGGTGCCCCTGTGGTTTTCAATTATTTCGTCACGTGCCCTTTCCGGTTAAATTTAACAGCTTTTTTTTTAATTCCGTTAGTTTGCAATAAAAAAAAAGAAAAAAGAAAGAAAAAGAAAGCCAGGGAAAGAGGAAGCCGGAAGGTACTTGCAGACACAGCAGATTAGGTGATAATTCGATACATCCCCCAAATCAACCCCCCGCCTCCAGCGTACTTACTACTTAGATTCGAAGGACCATCCTTACTAGAATTTGATTTTCTTCCAACAATTTTGTAATCTCTCTCCCGAAATCACCTCAAATTTTTTTAGGGTTACCAAGCTATTTCAATCTTCAAAGCGCCAAATAGGGAGAGAGATTGAGTTTTAGGGATTCAATGGATTTCTCTACCCGGGGAGGAGGAGAGATTTTTGAATCGATTATGTACTCAAGCGATTTCAATCTTCCGCCGTCGAGGAAGGACTCCAGGGAGAGGAGAGACGATATGGACTTCGACCCGCCACCGAACCGAGGGAGCCGGAGGCAGAGGGAGGCGGTAGGGACTTCATTAGACTTCGACAGAGGGAGGCGGAGGAAGGGATGATGAAAAGTGACCATTCCGAATACACGAACACAGATCCGTCCGAGGAAGGGGGTGATTGAACCCTCTCTCCCCAGGACCGCCGCTAACACCAGCGGCTTTGACACTCCGATGACAGTCGATGGATGCCGGGACCGCCGCTAACACCAGGGAACCCTCTCTCCCCGGGACCGCCTGTTGTTGCAGGAGGATGGTCAAATATGAAATAAATTTAAAGTATAAATCAGAATGACTTCCCTGTCTCAGCAAATAATACAAGACTTCCTCCCGTTGTAGTAAGAGAAAATCAGGATCGAATCCACGAGGAAGCACGTCAGTAGTTCTCAGGTAGCTGTAAATTCTCACAGAAGCAGCAGAAAGACAGAAACACAGCAAGAAAAGAAACAAATAAACCCGGCAAGGGCAACTAAAACAAAAGCAATGAACAAACAAAACAAGAAAAGACAAAACGAAACAATAAATAAATGAGGACACAGAAGCTACTCGATCTCGAGTAAGCTGTCCTCTATCTCGACAAGAACAGTAATGAAAACAGAAAACAGAAAACAAAGGCAAATAACTCGACAAGCAAAGTTCTCCTCGACCTCGACAAGAGGTACTCTATGTCGAGTAAAAATGCAGAAAACTATAAATTGCAGAATTAAAGACAAACGCAGATTTTTGACAGAAATAAACTTCAATATATTAAAAGACTTCCAACGCCAGGGTTTCAACACCACAACGATAACCATGCAAAACAACATATAAAGGCACAAAAGATCATGCTTTCCACCAAATAACTTTCGTCATTAACAAATAGGCATATAGAGGCTTTCGCATAAACCCTAATTGTTACTAACCCTTTTTCACATAATTAATCCAAGTTGCATTAAGATCACTTTCGCTTCAATAACATAAACAAGGATCACCTTCAACTCTCGCAAAAGAATCATGCTCATAGGGAAAGAAGATGAATCGCACAAAAGATATGACCTTTATCGCATCGCCTCAAATGGCCACCGTCGGGCTCACCCCAGCCCCAGAAGTGGGTGGACTACTCACGCCTCATCGCAATTGCAGACATTGATTGATGAAAAAGAACTAATTTGCATAAAACTAGATTCAAAAGCCTTTACAATCCTGGCAATCAACTTTCGCAGAAAGCCAAAACCCTAAAAAACCTTAGAACTCCTAAACTTCTCTGTGGGACTAACTAATTGTCTCTGAAAATTGAACGATGAATAAAACTGAGCCCCATGAGCTTTATTTATAGCCTTCTAACCCTTGCTAATCAAGGATAGAATCTCCTATCTATATCTAAAATTATATCTAAAGCTTTAAAAGATAAATAAAATGTTTTAAGGAAATAAATCAAAAAGGAAAAGATAATTCTAAAGTGGGTAAGTCTTCATGTCTTGATAGATCTCCTTCCTTGGATAGATGATGATAGAATCGGATAGATCTTCGCGCCCAAGCAACCCCAAGTCGAGTAGGATTCATCAAAATCGAGTAACGCGGCTCTGGAGGTCTACTCGATCTCGACCAGGGTCTTGTCGATCTCGAGTAGCCCTCGTCTGTCTCGAGTAGCCCTCGTCTGTCTCGAGTAGCCGGTGCTCGACAAGGCTCGGACATGGCTCGGAGGTCTAGTCGATCTCGAGTAGCCCTACTCTGTCTCGAGTAGAGGTGGTATGCATCTTCGTCTTCGGCTTCTCGGCTCGGCACAGCTCGTCGACTCCGGACATGGCTCGTCGATCTCGACCAAGTCTACTCGAGATCGAGTAGGGTTCCGGGAGTCGGGTTGTCTCTGACTCAGTGTCCTCGACCAGCCCTACTCGACCAGGTGTGGTCGAACAGCCCTTGTCGAGATCGAGTAGAGGCTTGTCGATCTCGAGTAGAGTTCTCTCAGCTTTCTGTTCTGTTCTTGAAACGCACTTTCCCGAGTCCTTGTTTGTCGGATTGACGTATATGACCATGCGTTGGAAAGCTCTTTCCGAGGGCTACAACTCTCATGAAGACATCAAAGCTTGATTCAGAACGAAGAATGATGAAAAATGGCCTTTTCTCCAGCTGCACCATTCTTGGCTTCTCCATGAGTTTCCTTTAAGCTCCAAAGTGCGTCCGATTTCTGCGAAATATAACCAAAACTTGTGTAGACCTCCATATATTGCAAATAAGTGTAAACTACACAGATTCTGTATTGTTCTAACCCAAATGAATGCAATGTATACAGAAATCGATATAAAAGTTACTGTAAAACATGGCAGATTCAGCTCACAACAAACACCCCATACTTAAGCTTGCTTGTCCTCAAGCAATACTTTTGTCATTCAGGGGAAGAATTCAAACTCTCAACATCTTAGATTCATTCTTATATGTCCCCTGCAATCAATTACCATCCTCGAAAAGGTACTAGTGTCACAGATCCATGCATGTGCAATTATACAAAAGCAACATCTACTCACAAAAGGAGGGTTATGCAAATACAATTCATTCATGACAATGCATTAATAATCAAGAGGACTTTAATTTAAGCTCATGAAGGAGTAGATTGGTAAAAGGCTAAAGGGTGGGCAATTTCTGGCAATGTGGTGTTAATGATCCGGGGAAATGGAGTATTTTCCAAACTGAATTTCCACATTCCTTCTTCCATTTGATTCATCACCTTTCATACTGCTTTTCTCAATAATAATGTTTTTACCTCTCTAACCTCAGCACTGCCTTCTCGCAAGTCGCAAACATAGGTGTCATGAATGGCCCCGGATACTTAGTGCTTTGGACTCCTCACAATGTGTCCCATCTCTCCAAACTATTATCTCAGAGAGCAGGGTCAATCTACCTTTATCTCCTGAGGTGATTGGATTTTCTTTCACTCATTAAGTTTTCCATATATTTCAAACAATTTCCAGCCAAACTCCAATAATGATAACAAAGACACAAACACCATATAATAATCTCCATAATGTAACCCCGGATAAGGTAAAGAATGGCAAATATTTAGATCATGTGGAGCAATAATTGAAATAAGGCATATTATGGCTTTTGTGATGCATAAACATGGGTAAGGCTAGGATTATAACAATATGAGCATTATATGGAAATATAAAGTCCTCCATCATCTTATCATGCAATATGTCAAAAGCAACTTCAAATTTTACCTCCTTTCATGGTTTTCAAGAAATAATGCACTTCATTGTGACTTCCCTTTACTAGGCAATTTCATGCTATATCTCTAATGAATCCAATTTTGCATCGTCGAGTTCAATAAAGCTTCCATGACATTAATCAAAAATTTCAATGGGGGTCATTTTTCTCAAATTTTGGAAAACATGCATATTAAGCACATAAAGCAATAATGCATTCTAAAATAGCCATGTAGCAATTCAAAGAAATAATGCACACAAAATGTCAAATATGATCAAATAAATCAAATATGCATAATGTAAGCCCTTCCCTCACCCCATACTTAAATATTACAGTGTCCTCACTGTATAAAATCAAATAAAAACAAGAGTAAAGGAAGGAACTCACAGGATCATATCGAGGAGGACAAAACTGGTCTTAGGTCGAGTAGACTGCTGGTCGATCTCGAGTACCTTGTACTCGATCTCGAGTAGCTTTGCTCTGCGTCTAGTGGTTTCAGAAGTCGAGGAGTGTCTGGTCTTGTCGATGTCGAGTTGGCCTACTCGAGATCGAGTAGTTCTGGGCTTCTCCTCTTCGTCGTCGTCGACTTGGCCTTCGTCGATTCCGACTGATTTTCAGGGACTTCTTTCTCCACTTTTCGCGATCCTTATATGCTTGCCGACCTACTAGTGTTAGTTTCCACACAAAAACAAGACTATCCATATGAAGTATTCTAAAAGACATAAAACCAAAACCAAAACCAAAAACCAAAAACCAAAAAGTTCAAAAGTCCCAAAAGTTCATAAAGTTCTATATACATGCTCTAGATTTTATAGTCGCTAGGCCGACTTTTCTCCATGAAGCATTAGAATGGGTCATCTTTGTCCGGAGGTATAGGTGGATTTGGTGGTTCTTCCGGTGGTGGGAAGCGTGGGATGTCATCCGGGGGCATCATGTGAAGAAGCTTGAACCTCCCTGAGTGGATGCTCCATGGCTCCTTCCATCCATCTTCCTGGGCTCCAGCTGGCATGCATAAAGGAATATATAAAGGAAATTTGCATACCTCATCATCATAGCTCTTCTGTTTCATTGGTTGATTTGTTTGCGCGTCTCCACCACAGCAAAACGGTGGAGTGGGAAGAGATATTTCCACCTCATCATGCGGAGCAGCATGCCATTTTGCTAGGACCCCATACTTGAACACAAACATCGATTGCTCAAAATTGTCAGGAATGGCCTTCACCTTATAGGGTAAAAGCGGCCTTGAAGTACCATGGGCAACGACGTCCGGATTTTGCGTTGGTGGCTCTTCTTCTTCTTGGGATCCTTCCAAAGATTCTTCAAAGATAGATAGTGAAATAGAGGAAGGACATACTTGGGTTTCTGTGGTACAGATAATTTTGGCTGGTGTTTCTGGATCAGTTCCTCCAGAATGTGTATATGTCAAGTCCATGTAATGTTCCCATCTACGCAACACAAGCTTAGCTTCTGCCTGCCTCGCACGCTCAACTGCTTGTTCCCTCGCTGTCCTTTCATTGGCGATAGTGGCATCCTTTGCAGCTAGCTCCCTGGTAAGCCTTGCGATCAGCTGTTCTTGTGTTTTGGCAGCCGCCATGGCTCTTTTCAATTTAGAATGGATGTGTAGGATGCGTTCCGGATCATCTTAAGGCGTCAAACTCAGGTGGTTGACCAGAACGGCGCATACACCTGAAAAGTAACTCAAGAGAAACAATGAGAACTGACTACCTAAGGCGCGATTGATAGCTTCCCCGGCAACGGCGCCAATTTGTTGTTGCAGGAGGATGGTCAAGTATGAAATAAATTTAAAGTATAAATCAGAATGACTTCCCTGTCTCAGCAAATAATACAAGACTTCCTCCCGTTGTAGTAAGAGAAAATCAGGATCGAATCCACGAGGAAGCACGTCAGCAGTTCTCAGGTAGCTGTAAATTCTCACAGAAGCAGCAGAAAGACAGAAACACAGCAAGAAAAGAAACAAATAAACCCGGCAAGGACAACTAAAACAAAAGCAATGAACAAACAAAACAAGAAAAGACAAAGCGAAACAGCAAATAAATGAGGACACAGAAGCTACTCGATCTCGAGTAAGCTGTCCTCTATCTCGACAAGAACACTAATGAAAACAGAAAACAGAAAACAAAGGCAAATAACTCGACAAGCAAAGTTCTCATCGACCTCGACAAGAGGTACTCTATGTCGAGTAAAAATGCAGAAAACTGTAAATTGCAGAATTAAAGACAAACGCAGATTTTTGACAGAAATAAACTTCAATATATTAAAAGACTTCCAAAGCCAGGGTTTCAACACCACAACGATAACCATGCAAAACAACATATAAAGGCACAAAAGATCATGCTTTCCATCAAATAACTTTCGTCATTAACAAATAGGCATATAGAGGCTTTCGCATAAACCCTAATTGTTACTAACCCTTTTTCACATAATTAATCCAAGTTGCATTAAGATCGCTTTCGCTTCAATAACACAAACAAGGATCACCTTCAACTCTCGCAAAAGAATCATGCTCATAGGGAAAGAAGATGAATCGCACAAAAGATATGACCTTTATCGCATCGCCTCAAATGGCCATCGTCGGGCTCACCCCAGCCCCAGAAGTGGGTGGACTACTCACGCCTCATCGCAATTGCAGACATTGATTGATGAAAAAGAACTAATTTGCATAAAACTAGATTCAAAAGCCTTTACAATCCTGGCAATCAACTTTCGCAGAAAGCCAAAACCCTAAAAAACCTTAGAACTCCTAAACTTCTCTGTGGGACTAACTAATTGTCTCTGAAAATTGAACGATGAATAAAACTGAGCCCCATGAGCTTTATTTATAGCCTTCTAACCCTTGCTAATCAAGGATAGAATCTCCTATCTATATCTAAAATTATATCTAAAGCTTTAAAAGATAAATAAAATGTTTTAAGGAAATAAATCAAAAAGGAAAAGATAATTCTAAAGTGGGTAAGTCTTCATGTCTTGATAGATCTCCTTCCTTGGATAGATGATGATAGAATCGGATAGATCTTCGCGCCCAAGCAACCCCAAGTCGAGTAGGATTCATCAAAATCGAGTAACGCGGCTCTGGAGGTCTACTCGATCTCGACCAGGGTCTTGTCGATCTCGAGTAGCCCTCGTCTGTCTCGAGTAGCCCTCGTCTGTCTCGAGTAGCCGGTGCTCGACAAGGCTCGGACATGGCTCGGAGGTCTAGTCGATCTCGAGTAGCCCTACTCTGTCTCGAGTAGAGGTGGTATGCATCTTCGTCTTCGGCTTCTCGGCTCGGCACAGCTCGTCGACTCCGGACATGGCTCGTCGATCTCGACCAAGTCTACTCGAGATCGAGTAGGGTTCCGGGAGTCGGGTTGTCTCTGACTCAGTGTCCTCGACCAGCCCTACTCGACCAGGTGTGGTCGAACAGCCCTTGTCGAGATCGAGTAGAGGCTTGTCGATCTCGAGTAGAGTTCTCTCAGCTTTCTGTTCTGTTCTTGAAACGCACTTTCCCAAGTCCTCGTTTGTCGGATTGACGCATATGACCATGCGTTGGAAAGCTCTTTCCGAGGGCTACAACTCTCATGAAGACATCAAAGCTTGATTCAGAACAAAGAATGATGAAAAATGGCCTTTTCTCCAGCTGCACCATTCTTGGCTTCTCCATGAGTTTCCTTTAAGCTCCAAAGTGCGTCTGATTTCTGCGAAATATAACCAAAACTTGTGTAGACCTCCATATATTGCAAATAAGTGTAAACTACACAGATTCTGTATTGTTCTAACCCAAATGAATGCAATGTATACAGAAATCGATATAAAAGTTACTGTAAAACATGGCAGATTCAGCTCACAACACCGCCGCTAACACCAGGGATGCACCGGCGTCATAGCTCGATGGATTATTCGTCTTCGTCGTTCGAAGGAGGAGCGAAGGAGGAGGAAGCCCTAGTCTCTCCCGTTGGCGAGGCCTAGCACCCCAAATCCACCACCAACAACTCATATGCAAAAGCCCTTTTTGAGAGCCAAGATAAAAAAAAACCCAAATCAATTTGAAGAGAAAGGACGGAACCGAATCGACACAGGAAGCAAAGGTGCACTAGGTTGCGAAATCGAAAGCAAACCTTTGGGCAATCATCACTCAATTTAGCCTGAGAGGGGGTAATCGAAGAGAAGGATTGAAATACCGCCATAGCCTAGGGTTTTCTGGTAGGAGGAATAAAGCGGCGTCTGTTCTCCCAAGCCCAAAGAGATGAGTCTTGGCCTCTATCCGTTCATTCTTTCTTTCTTTTCTTTTTTTTTAATTAAAAATAAAGGAATCTGTTAAATTTAACGTCGAAGGGCACGAACCGAAATAATTCAAAACCTCAGGGGTACCACGCGAAATATGTAAAAGAGTTGTATACCTCGCGAAAATTGCAATACCTCAGGGGTACCTCGCGAAATTTCCGTTAATTAATAAATAGACAAATTTTGGAAGATGAAAAGATAGACATTATTTTTATTAATTCAAGCAGTTATAATTTAAAAGTATAAATTGATATAATATTAGAAGTAATGAGGTATACATTTATGGTGATATAATATTAAAAGTAATTGACATTTACATGTATTGACCAAGGTAAATTAGTATTGTCCATTGTTCTAAATACTAATAAAATCCTCACCCCTTTTGGCACACTTTAAGGCTACTGAATTTGAATGGATTTGAATATATATTTGAATTTGATTGGATTTTGAATTTTGATTAAGATAGAAATAAATTTTATTATATTTAAGTAATTATATTATAATAATTTAAATATCCTTATTAATGATGATTGATATTTTTCTATAAAGAACACTTTGAAATGTTAAATTGCAATTTAATATATTAATACTAATTCGAATTTCACTATATTTCATTGAGTTCAAAATTTTAACTAATACTTCCATTTTCAATTAATTTAATTTCTTTTTTCTCATATTACATTCAATAATACATAAAATTATAGTATTAGATGCAAAAAATTAAATGGATATCTTTTCATATTCTAAGTGATTTAATGACCAATAAGTCTCTTTAGATTTAGGTAAAAATTAATGATCGAATATCTTTTCATCTTCTAATTCATGTCTATTTGTTAATTTAACTTAATTTTTTTCTCATATTATCTTAAATGCATTAAGTTGAATGCCTTAATTGTAAAATATTAAATGACTATCTTTTTATTTTACAAATAATTAAATGACAATTTCTTTGGATTCCAAGTTAGGATTAAAAATCATATATTATTTCAACAAAATAATAATTAACACATATATTAAAATGAGAGAGAGAGAGAGAGAGAGAGAGAAAGAGAGAGAGAGATTTCTATATGCTTAAGATTACATATGTGGTAAATATTACATAATGTGCTTGCAACAATGGATCAAATGTTGTAAGATTCTTAACACTTCAATTAAAAAATAGGAATACAGATTAGAAAAAATAAGAATTATATATATTACTTGAACAAAATAAGAAATATAACATATGATATAAAATAACACCATAAATATTGAGGAAAATTCATAATATATCAATACCGATAATAAAGATAATTAAACAAACATGGTTAATTATACATATATAAAGGCAAGAGAAATGAGAAAAACCAATCATAAATTTGTTTTCAACGAAATAAATTATATGTATCAATTATGAATAAAACAAAAAAATAATGGAAAAACATACTCTTAATCTGCAATGTTTACATATCGGCGGCAAAAACGATACTTTTTAGTTTTTACCCTTCAATAAAAAAAAGAATATGAATTAGAAAAAAGAATTAAATAAGAAATAAAACATATGATATATAATAACAACATAGAGATAGAGATTGTGAAAAAAATCATAACATACAAATAAATACAGTTGAAAATAATGCAAAAAGTAAATAAAATCCAAGGTAAAAATTGATGTATTGCATGATCGACCCGGCCCTTGGACGTGGTCTTCCTCCGATTGATCAATGTGACGTTGATCAAGATAGAGATTATGCTCTCTCCTTTTCCATTAGAATATATAGGTGATCACTACTTTGTCTCATCATGGGTGTGTAAGGATTTGAGATCATCGCTGTGAATTTAAGAATTTATGCGAGTTAGAATATATTCTAAAATTGTGGGATACTATTTATAAATTATAAAACTGAAATAAGGGTATATTAATTAAAAAATCAAACATTTGTAAATAAAATAATATAAAAAATATTTATTTTAAATTAAATAATTATCAATTGGCTTGTAAAAAAAAAGCTACAAAAACACATAAAAACTCATTTTTTGATCAATAATCTCATAAAAGCTACAATAGAAAAGCTTAATCAAACATACCTAGACTGTAATAAAATAATACAAAATATTTATAGATGGCCAAACTCCTGCAAATTTCGTTGAAAATAAAACTAAAATAAAAACATAATCATACATACTTACATCTATATATTGTGTCTTTTAAATAAAATAATTAAAGGAAATATAGAATAGATAAATGTATTCATTTGGCCAAAGTTAAGTACTACTTGGTCATAAAATATAAAATATGTTAGTGATATGTAATAATATATTAAGTCACATTATATCTATAAGATTTTTTTTTTCTCTTTGAAAAGAAAGGGAAGAAAAAAAGAACATGGAGTTAATTACAGAGAGGGAAGAAGAAAGACTAAGACCAAAATTTCACAGCAACTCAATTCAATCGCTTTCCTTATTTTTTTTAAGCAATTATGCTTTCATTTTCATACTCTATTAGAATCACCATGTACAAATCAATAGAGTATAAATTATGACTCTACCATTAGAAAAATCAAAATGATCGAAGAAGATGAAGGAGAATGAATATGGATATGGAGATACATTGGATTTCAATAGCGTCACTATCAAATTCGTCATCCTTCGTAGCGATATTTGAGCGGGTGGTCATATCATTAACCGGAACACCTGCAATTCAACCCATTTAGAAGTGAGCATAAAGAAGTTAATGTAACGGCCCAGAATTATAATTTCCGGGTTTCAAGGGATAAAACCCATTGTTCGGATCTTGCAATCCAGGTACGGGTCGAGGTTTCAAACTCATTTTAAGATTAGTAGAAAGAGGGATTTCAAACCCTAAAAATCTCGAAGGGCCGTTGGGTACCCTTAATCTGTCCTAAGACTATGTCGCGGAATCCATTTCAACCGGAAGTAAGGCGAAAGCAAAGTAAAGATACAAGTGTCACGGCAGAGCCGGTTAAAACCAATTCATGAGTGTGTAATTACCATTTTACTAAATTAGGATATTAGCCAGATTCTTCGATTCGCCAAAAAGAAACCCCGTCATATAGACATCGAGCAATCAAAATCTGCAGAAAATACCTTAAAAAAAGAACGGGGAAAGGAGTCAGATCGAGCCACTCATGCGGGACCGGCAGTCCTCGCTGAGGCCACATAGTATGTGCTATACCTAATAAAGATGCTCTAATGCAGTACGAAGTCAAACACACTAGCATGCTCCTAGTTATAATAATGTGTAAAAATACTGTAAAGGGCCCAAGACAATGCCAAGTGGCATATCCCTCTCCTACCTCCACCCCCTTCCGATAGGGCGGAGACTGGCCAGCTCGTGAATGCATTCCATCATAATCCGGGGGGCACGCATGCCTAACCCGCTCCACAATAAAGCCCGCAGGCATCTGATAATATAAGGAAGTTCATGACTCGATTGACTCAGGGTACCCGATGAGGCTGGGCTACCCTATGACCCTAGCAAAGACTCTAGGACTATCACAGATAACGGCCGTTCTGTTTCAAACGCAATAAGTAAGCAGATGCTCATTCAATTAGTGCAACCTAAACAGGATACTACATGACATGCTTTTATGCATATGCAACACCTAACATAAAATGCAACAACAGGCATGAATGTCCAACCTGAGTAAGCCCCCTAGGGAACTTACCTGAAGATGCAGAACAACAGGATAATACAAGCAAGGGTCCAAATGCAAGTCCAAAGCAATACACACCTATTATCAAACCATTTCCATAAGCCACCGGACCAACATTTATACGCACAAAATCTAAGTTCTCAACATACTCAAAACCAGCCGATAATGAAACTGTTTTCCAAAACCTTTCCGATATGATCAACATCAACCAAAATCATTCTTCCAATTTCCTTCTCAAAACCAACATCATTAAGCCAAGACAAAATCCCGACATTTGAAATGACACTTTTAACATAACTTCAAGCTCAAGATCAAATAGTTCAAGTTTCGTCAAATCCCTTCTTTAATATGGAATATTAAAATAATATTTCAAAACTCATTTCCCAAACTCTTAAATCTCAAGTTAAGCCAACTCATTTTTAAAACATTTTCTCAAATCATATTATAGGGATAATTCCGACATTTTATTTCAAAACCTTATCAAAATCAATAAATCATTTTACAATTTCCAATATCGCATAAAATGCATATAATTAATTTTCAGAATAATACTTATCACAAAATCTCAGAAATAGATGTATAATAATAATGATGATAATAATAATCTAAGTAACAATTATCTAAAATCACATATCAACACACACATATAAAATAAAATACAACGCCCTTTAAATTCAACCCAAAAGAAACAGGCCCACAGACCCGGAAGAGAGATTCAACCCGCCCAAGACGTGGCCCAAACCGGATTCCTCACAAAATATAACCCGGTAACAAAACCGGATCCACTAGCCCAATGGAGAAGAAAGAAGGAAGAAAAAGGGAAGGGCTCGGATCCTCCATACCCTAAGAACCCGACCTGAGTAGAAGCCCAAGGAGTTAGGCCCAAAACCAACACAAAACGTGTCTCCTTCCTTGAACGAACAGAAGATGAGAACGCTGCTCTGACCGACGGAAACGGGAGGAAGAGGAAGAAGAATCCAGGCTGCGGCGGTGTTCCAGCCCCCACTCCGACTACCATCACTGAATTTCCCGACCAAAAGTAACCCAATCAAAACAAAATCACGGTAAAAGGAGAGGAAATCGAACACTCACCGAGGTTTCAAAAGGTTCACCGGAATACACCCGAGGAGGCTCGATTCGAGTGCGTCACTGCGAGATCTTCAGCGATACTACCTGGGAAGGGTGTCGAGGGTTTAAAGTTCGACCTTTATACAGTTAGGAAGCGAAAGGAACAAGGACGGCCCCTTACCGAGAGGAAACGCGAAAACAAAGAGAATGGAAAAGAGGTGTTGTTCTCAGCTGGTCGGAGATCCGCTGGGCTGCTCAGTTGCTGCTCATGGACGTCGAAGGAAGGGAAGATGGTCCTGGCGCTGCTGGCTGCTCATCGAGGAAGGAGGAGGCATGCTGTAGTGGCTAGGGGCGCGGCTTCGACCTCGTTGTAAGGCAGCGGAGCTCGGACGATGCTTAGAGAACCAAGAGAGCTCCTGGGCTCCGGATTGAGGTGGTGGAGACGCGAGGAAGAGGTGTCCGCGTGGTGGTTGTGGCCTTGTGGACTGAGTAACAGGGAATCAAGGGAGCAAAAAAAATGGGGTTTTGGTGGGTTTGTGTTTGAAAGCAAAATGGGAGTGAAGAGGAGGAGAGGTTGTTTGAATATAAGAAAACAAAAGGGGATGCTTGCCCTGCAATGTTGGTTGGCGTGGGATCTGTCCAGAAATCAGAAGGATTGGCTGGAGCTGCTGCCTGCTGCTACTCGACAAAGGAAAAGAGGACAGGGCTGGCAATTTGAAGGAAGAAGAAGACAAGAAGGGCTACTAGCCTACTTGTTGTTGATCGAAAAGGGGGAGAGAAACGAGACACATAAATGGTACCAAAACTACATTTGAAATACCCAATAATAAAACCCGGAACCCTCTCTCTCGACCTCGTCCCAATTCGAAATTTCAAATTGAATTTCTAAAACCGAATTAATTGATTTGATAAAATCATGCCGGAATTCATTTTAAGAGATTTTAAATAACCCGATTTAAATTCATTTTTAATTTTTTTTTTCGAGAATTAGGATTTAAAAATCCGGGCCTTTACATCATCCACCTCTAAAAACAAGTCTCGTCCCCGAGACTAAAACCAAAATAAAGTAGGGGATGAAGTTGAAATTGATGAGTCCAATCAATGACCATGTCCAAAGATCTTGTAATCATCTCGGTTGCGTCTTCCGAGATTCTCACAACATCCTAGTCACGGTCGTGACATCTCCAATTGGTCTTGACAAGTATGCAATAAGCGCCCCTATCACATCCTTGCTTCGACTTTTCGGAAGTACCACAACTCTAAAAGTTCTACAATGTCATCACTAGGTCTTAGCAAGCACCCTACAAGCGCCCTCATAAAATGCTTGTATCCACTTCGTGAAGTATCATAGAGTTGCCCGGGTTTGAAAAGTTTCTAAAGGGATTCCGCAATTGAAAATAAAGATTAGCCTCTAAATTCTCGATATCATTCATTCTTTTACAATCAAAGTTGGTCTTTTTTCAAAACCGTTCAAAATCTTCAAATCCAACGTCTAATCAAGCAACCTTACACCAAAACAAGTCAAATCCTTTCAAATCAAGATTTCGTCAAAATCTTCCAACCACCAGATCAGTTTCTCGCATAACCATCAATCAAATTCAGAAGCACGGAGGTGGAATCATCCACCTCTAAGGGCTAATCCCATATTCTCTTCCTAGGTTCCAAAATTATTTTCTCATCATTCTCAACTCAATATGCACATAAGTAAATCAACTTATCAACTTATAACATCATCAGCCAAAAGCATGTTTTCTCAACTCAATATGGCAATCTCAACATCAATCATGATAATCTTACCCATTCGACATCTAAAAAACCTAACATGTTTTCCCATAACATAAATCATACTATCACGCCAAAAGCAATAACAAAATCTCAACATCATATCACGAGTCATAGAGTATATCTACCTCATACAAAAGGCATCACAAGTGCATCATCGAAATCTCATAACTTATCACGCAAGCACACATGTCAAGAAATCAACGGGTTAGATTTTATGGGGTTAGTACGTCAGTACACATCAAATCTCACTATCGCATATCGATATTGCAACACAAGTAGAACAGATTCATCGCATTAACATATCAACACAACAAGGTCATGCTATTAAGATTCAGAACAAGGAAGATCAAGCAGTATATAAATCACCAAAATGTCAGCATGCTCTGAAAGACATCACCTTAACTCATCACAATGTCGAATGACAATCATTTAGAAATCATGCACCATTATCCCATATATACTAATCATGATCATATTTCAAGTCATATTCATCATTTACATAACAAATAATCATGCTTGTCAACCATATAGTACACATCATGCTTACTACCACATAATAAAACATCATGCTTCCACATAATAGCACATCATTATCTCATAGTTCATACTCATCATTACTTCATATGTCATATCTCAGCACGTCCTAACATGCTTCTAAACCAATATAACAGGATATCAAAGTATTAATATATATCATGGTAACACTTGTCATTACCAACTAGATTTTAATATTGCATATCAACATGTAATTCCATATCAGGTTCATCATGATCGTTATCTAACATCATGCCAGCAGATATAAATAAATCACAAAGTCAAGAAAATTCCTCACACCATACCAGTCAAAATAAAACACAATCCCCACTCACCCATCTCCACTCTCAAGCCAAGATTAATCCTCTTCTAGACTCAACAACACTAACTCTGACAAAATCCCCTGAAGATATCTCAACTCATTTCGATACTCCAATCTCACCCCTCATTCCATCAAGCACTCTCACACACCATCCACCTCTAAGAACCCAACTCCTATCTCTGACTTCACACCCAAGCACCCTCTAACACCATGTCCTCAATATTCACGAGCCTTTCTTTACACACTCCTCGTACCCCCCGGAGCATCACAAGCATCACGTAGAAGCTCATCAGAACCACCAACATTGCCTCCCATAAATCTCAAAGCTCACTTAGTCTTACCTAAGTCAACATCCCTCTCTCGCGACTCACCTCCTAATACCATCGATCATCCCAACCGTCCAAAATTCTTTCACCACCCTCCAACCACGCTATCAATTGACCTCACCCACAGGTTTAAGGAAGAAGTAATCACGAAAATCATCAAACATAAGGTCTATAACATATCAACTAGCATTTATAAACTTAACATCATGGGTTCAACAAGTCTTAGTTTACCATCATGCTCAATAATCCTTGCAAAAATCATAGATGAACATAATGAAGTCAAGCTAACATGTTGCATTATAACCTTATCCGATACAATTCAGGCTTCTTAGCATATGTAGTTCACATTTTACAAGTAAAGGAATTCAAGCCATGCTTAGCAACTTAGAGTAACAACACGTCAAGACATCATGGTACATGAGATCTATAAGTCATCAAATCATATCATCATAGACAACAAGCAATCAGGCAACGGTCATCATCAAGTCAGCACATCAACACATAATCTCATCGCTAGGTCAGTGCAATATCGTCGTCAACAAATTCAAAAGGGTTAGCAATTCGAACGAATGAACACTCTCGCTTGCAAGTCATATCGTACTCAGTAACCTCCATCCTCGAAACATGTTTGTCCTGCCGACATCGTTGATCCTAAGGCCCGTGGGTTATGGGCCCACGCTTCCGCCACACTGCTCTATTGCTATGCAGCTTTCTTTCTCTTTTAAGCAGTCGCTCACCCAATGTATCGCGCACGACTCCAAGTTAGCAAAGATAGGGTAGTGACAAGAGCGGACAACCCAATGTTCCTTTCGGAACCAAACATAGACCAAGGCTAAGAACGACAAGACTAAGGGCAAGACTTCGACCCGGGAATAACAACGATGCCCTTATGAAAGTCTATTAGGTTATAATCGTGACAAGTAACATAAATTCATCATGAAGCATATCAATTACAATAACCCACACAAACATGTACCTATCTCAAGGAGAATAACATGCGTATTCATTCCAAACGACACAATCAAGTCCTACACTAATGCATGTGAGACGAGCTAACAGTTTATTATTCCATGAAAGAAGAGATGCCTACTTATTTCAAGCATATTATATGTGTAACGGCCCAGAATTATGATTTCCGGGTTACGTTTCAAGGGATAAAACCCCTTGTTCGGATCTTGCAATCCAGGTACGGGTCGAGGTTTCAAACTCTTTTAAGATTAGTAAAAAGAGGGATTTCAAACCCTAAAAACCTCGAAGGGTCGTTGGGTACCCTTTACCTGTCCTAAGACTATGTCGCAAAATCCAATTCAACCGAAACTAAAGCGGAAGCAAACTAGGATACAAATGCCACGACAAAGTCAGGTCAAACCAAATCATAAGCGAGTGATTAACATTTTACCAAGTTAGAATACTAGCTAGGTTCTTCGATTCGCCAAAGGAACCCCGTCATATAGACATCGAGCACTCAAAATCTGCAAAGAATACTAAAAAAAAGAACGGGGAAAGGAGTCAGATCGAGCCACTCATGCGGGACCGGCAGTCCTCGCTGAGGCCACATAGTATGTGCTATACCTAATAAAGATGCTCTAATGCAGTACGAAATTCAAACACACTAGCATGCTCCTAGTTCATAATAATGTGCAGAAATACTGTAAAGGGCCCAAGACAATGCCAAGTGGCATATCCCTCTCCTACCTCCACCCCTTCCGATAGGTGGAGACTGGCCAGCTCGTGAATGCATTCCATCATAATCGGGGGGCACGCATGCCTAACCCGCTCCACAATAAAGCCCGCAGGCATATCATAATATAAGGAAGTTCATGACTCGATTGACTCGGGGTACCCGATGAGGCTGGGCTACCCTATGACCCTAGCAAAGACTCTAGGACTATCACAGATAACAACCGTTCTGTTTCAAATGCATAAAGTAAGCAGATGCTCAATCAATTATTACAACCTAAACATGATACTACATGGCATGCTTTTATGCATATGCAACACCTAACATAAAATGCAACAACAGGCATGAATGTCCAACCTAAGTAAGCCCCCTAGGGAACTTACCTGAAGATGCAGAACATCAATATAACACAAGCAAGGGCCCAAATGCAAGTCCAAAGCGATCCAAAAGCAATACACACCTATCATCAAGCCATTTTCATAAGCTATCGGGCTAACATTCATGCACACAGAACCCAAGTTCCCAACATTCTCAAAACCAATCGATAGTAAAACCATTTTCCAAAACCTTTCTGATGCGATCAACATTAACGAAGACCATTTACTTCCAATCGACCCAATTGATAAAATCGTATCAACCATATTCTCCAAACTCTTAAATCCCAATTTAAGGCAACTCATATTCAAAATAATTGCTCAAATCATACTTGGCCAAATTTCGAGACTTATCATTTAAATCCTTAACAAATTCCCAAAATCTTATTATTAACATAATCCCGGCATGGTTATTTTCAAAATCGTTACATAAATAAATTTCGACATTTAGTCACAAAATAATTCTAATTTTCACAACCATATTTATAATTCAAAACCCATATTTCAATTTGCTAAAATCCCAAGATAAGACATCACTAAATAGGTTTTTCAAATAATATCACTTTTAAAATAATTTTATAATCCATAGACATTTTAGAAATTATATAATACTTTTCCAGAAATAATATATTTATCACAAAACAATGATATAGTCATAATAACAACTAACAACAATCATATATAGAATAAATAGCCCAATCTTTTAGTAACAATTGACAAATGTATCAAAACCAACATAAGACAATACTAGCCCAAAAAAAAAATACAGCCCGGAAGAAAATATCAGAACCCGGCCCAAAGAGAAAGAGAGAAAAGGAAGACCTGGCCCAAATCAATTTCCCCTTTTTAAAACATTCCCGGCCCAACAAAATAGGCCCAAACCCACTTTCATTTTGTCTCATTTTAATCGAACACAGAAGAAGGTAAAACAAAGGGAGGGGCCCATCTGATGTGGCGGTGACGTGGCACGGGGCCCACGGGTAAGAGGAAATGGGGAGAGAAGGGGCTACTGTTCATCTCCCACACATACCTCCCTGCGTTAAAATATGACGGAAGGGAGAGGGAGGGAAGGACCTCGCCGGAGGGGGATTCGAATTCCGACCACCTCCCAGACACCAAGGCGCAGAGATTGACAAGAAAAGGAGGAGAAGGAGGTGCTCACCGAGGGTCTCAACTCACCGGGAAGCTCGTCGGTGGTGCCTCGGTTCGTCGACGGGATCGGGTGAATCGACCGCGCTTGAATCCAGAACAGGGGAGATGTGAGGGATATGGCGGCGACGGCGGCTCGGACTGCGCTTGGGTGCTCGGAGCTTCCGAAACAGGGCGAGGAAACTCTCGGTGCTGTTCTCGGGTGGTGTCTCGGGGACACAAAGGAGGGTGAGTGGTGGTGTTTTTGGATGGGAGAGGGGTATGAGATGAAAAAGGAGAACTGGGGGAGGGGAAGATAAGGTTGGCGTTCCCTAACATTTGCATATGAAATAGGGGAGAGGGTCAAACTGGCTTGGGCTTGCTTCTACAATCGGACAAGGAGGCTGCAACAATACTTTGGAATCTTTGCCTCAAATGAGAGAACAAGTTAAGTGAGAGATGTGCTGTTGTAAGGTTCTGTTGATACCAAATGGGAAGGACAGAGCTGGATGTGAGCCTTTGGATAAGAAAGAGGGGAAATGACAAAAGGTGGCGAGCTGTAACCCTATTTGGATCTAAGTTCGGATCAAAAGAAGGGTGAGAAACAAATGGGTCCCAATTTATGGATTTCAAAATAACCCAAAATAAACCCCGAAACCCGTTCCCTCGGTCTTATCTCAACTCATTCAAAATAAATTTTAAATTTTTCGATCCGAATTTGATAATGAATTCCGAACATCATCTTTCCAAATTCTCGGCATAAGAAAACGGAATAAAATCTATTTTGCATAAATTTTAAAATTTGGCCGGAATCCGCTTTAAGAGTTTTAAAATCCGAGTTCGCGAGTTTTCCGTTAAATTCCGATTCTAAATTCATTATTATTATTATTATTATTATTTTTTTTAGTTTCTTTTTCCGAAAATTATGATTTAAAAATCCGAGCCTTTACATCATCCACCTTTAAAAACAAGTCTCGTCCTCGAGACTAAATCCAAAACAAGGTAGGGGATGAAGTTTGAAATTGATGAGTCCAAGGACCATGTCCAAGGATCTTGTAATCATCTCGGTTGCGTCCTCCGGGATTCTCACAACATCCTAGTCACGGTCGTGACATCTCCAATTGGCCTTGACAAGTATGCAATAAGCGCCCCTATCACATCCTCGCTTCGACTTTTCGGAAGTACCACAACTCTAAAAGTTCTACAATGTCATCACTAGGTCTTAGCAAGCACCCTACAAGCGCCCTCATAAAATGCTTGTATCCACTTCATGAATTATCATAGAGTTGCCCGTGTTTGAAAAGTTTCAAAAGGAATTCCGCAATTGAAAAAGATTAAACTCAAAATCGTTGAAATCCTCGGCAACATTTATTCTTAAAATCCCAAGTAATTCATTTTCAAACCGCTCAAAATCTTCAATTAAGACGTTTAACCAAGCAACTTTACACCAAAACAAGTAAAATCCATTCGATCAGAATTTCGTCAAATCCACCAAAACCAATTCAGTTTCCCGCATAACAATCAATCAAATTCAGAAGCTCGGAGGTGGAATCATCCACCTCTAAGGGCTAATCCCATATTCTCTCCCTAGTTTCCAGAATCAAATCAATTTATTAGTCTCCATTCAAGCAAGATTCACAAGCCATAAGCAATGCATAACCAAAATAACCAACTAATCTCCAATCAGTACATCATATGACAAGTCTCAAACATATGCCAACACAGTGCCACAAGGTCACATCAACATCTCTACATCCTACTATGGGTCATAATACATATCTCAACCACATAACAAAATCATAATAAACGTCTCGACATCACATCAGAAGTCATAAAAGTACCACCTCATCATAGAGTCAACAAAACAAAACTCATTGTGAACACATCAACACAACGAAATCATGCCATTAAGATTCAGCAAAAAAGGGGAGGTCAAGCAGCATATCAATCATCGAATGTCAGCATACTCACCAGACATCATCTTAACTCATCACAACACCATGTAGCGATCATTTAGTAATCAGACCTCATTATCTCATATATAAATCATATTCATTTTGAAAGCGATATTCGTGATGTAACATATCCATAAACATGCTTGCTAAACATAGAATACAACATCATGTTTACTACCACATAATATAACATCATGCCTTCACCCCATGACATAACATCACACTTTCACATAATAACACATCATTATCTCGCATATCATATCACAACACATTCTAACATGCTCCTAAAACAACATAGCAGAGCAGCAATATATCATGATAACATTTGTCACTACCAACTAGATTTCAATATTGCATAACAACATGTAACATCATTCTGTATCAGATTCATCATAGTTGCTATCTAACATCATGCCAGCAAATATAAATAAATTACATAATCAAGAAAATTCTCATGTCATACCAGTCAAAATAAAATACAATCCCCACTCGCCCATCTCCACTCTCAAGCCAAGACTAATCCTCTTCTAAACTCGTCAACGTCAACTCAGACAAAATCCACCGAAGAAATCCCAATTCAGTTCGATACTCCAATCTCACACCTCCTTCTACCAAGCACTCCTACACACCATCCACCTCTATGACTCCAACTCCTATCTCTAACTTCACACCCGAATACCCTCTCTTACTATATCATTAATATTCTTATGAGCCATTGCTTACACTTCCCAAGTTCACCTAGAAGCTCATCCGAACCCACAAAACATTGCCTCTTCTAAATCCCAAAACACACTCGGTCTTCCCTAAGCCAACATCTCTTCCGGCAATTCGACCTTATATCACCATCGATCATCCCAACCGCCCAAAATTCTTTCACCACTCTTTAAACCACGCTACCAAATGACCTCACCCACAGGTTTAAGGAAGAAGCAATCATGAAGGTCATCAACATAAGGTCTACATCATATCAAATAACATTCACAAACATAACATCATGGGTCCAACAAGTCTCAGTTTACCATCATGCTGAATAATCATTATAACATCATATATGAACATAACCAAATCAAGCTAGCAGGTTGCATTATAACCTTATCAGATGCAATTTAGGCTTCTTGGCATATGTAGTTCACATTTTTACAGACAAGGAATTTAAATCATGCTTAGCAACTTAGCGTATCAACAAATCAAGATATCATGGTACATGAGAGCTATAAGTCATCAAATCATATCATCATAGACAACAAGCAATCAACCAACAGTCATCATCAAGTCAGCACATCAACACGTAAATCTCATCGTCAGGTTAGTGCAATATCATTGTCAACAAGTTCAAAAGAGTTAGCAATTCGAACGGAGAACACTCTCGCTTGCAAGTCATGTCGCACTCAGTAACCGCATTCCTCGATGTGTGCCCGTTCCACCGACAACATTGATCCTGAGGCCCGTGGGTTATGGGCCCACGCTTCCACCACATTGCTCTATCGCTATGCAACTTCTTTTCTCTTTCAAGCAGTCGCTCACCCAATGTATCGCGCATGACTCCAAGTTAGCGGAGATAGGGGAGTGACGAGAGAAGACAACCCAAATTCCTTTCGGGGACAAACACGGACCACAACTAAAGACGACAATACTAGAGACAATACTCTAACCTGAGAATAGCAACAACACCCTTATGGAGGTCTATTAGGTTGCAATGGTGACAAGCGGACACAATGTTCTCATAAGGGCATATCAATCAATTTAATCCACAATAACATGTACCTATCTCGAGGAGCACGACATACGTATTCATTTCAAAAAGACATATTCATGTGCTACACGGATGCATGCGAGACAAGATAGTAGTCTATCATCCCATGAAAGCAGATAGGCCTAGCAACTCAAGCAAAATATGCAGGATTAAATAGGCATCACAATTATCACATATATGAACAATGCACGAGCGTAGTGTATGCATCATAAAAGGACATGTAAGAGCAACATAGTAATTACCTTATATGACACAATGATCGTATAATAGGTCAAGCATGGCACGTAATCATATGACGAGATACATTTAGAAAGCATGGGTCCTACATGGTACTAGTGATACATGATGTGATACAAGCATAGTCAAGAGTCATCAAGAGGAGTTCAGCATAATATTTACGAAACATGAGGCATCGTCAAAATTAACAAGAAATACACCATGGGCGATACATTATAATCATACTAAGAACGAACCATCATAGAGCACATTCACGATACAATAATCATCACATCATAGAACAAGTACAACACGTGATCATTTGGCGAGTCACATTGGAAAACATAAGCCCTACATGATACTATTAGTACATATCAAGTATGGATACAATCAAGGCAATTCAACAAGACCCATTCTAATATTTATTCGTCATGCGTATGCGAAATCATGATATAGTGTGGTATGTGATCATGCGAAGTGTGAAGTCATAGTTTCATGCAAGCACGATATGATATCATAGAGTAATAGGGGAAATACCACCAAGCGATAACATGTAAGCATGCTAGGATCAAGCATCACAGAAATTAAGCAAGGCAATCATCGAATTCAACATTAATCCAATCAGGATGAGTAAAACATTTTAAGAGAACAACAAGAGGGAAGAAACACACTATCAGGGACCTAGCTCGAGAGAGAATCAACAGTAGTGTAGGCAAGGTATAATTCGCACAAGTCATGATCAAAGGTCCTATATGATACTAATGGCTCAACATAACACGCGGTACATACATGCAACTAATCATGGCGACACGTAAGAAATTAATTCAATCACATTTCAACAATCTAGAAACATGAGGAAGGTTTTACGATGTATAACACGAGTTTAAGTAATGAAAATATGACTAGAATACGGGGCATGAGCTCAAATCAACACATAGTAGGATAAAACATGCATTCCTCAAGACTCAATTATACCAAATATTCTCTCTTCAACACAAGTGACACACAGCAATATCAAGTGCAAAATAATCAGCAACAGTTAATCTGACAATTACAAAATAGATATGCATGCTATAGGTTCTTGTCACAAAAGGAATAAGGAGCATCGACGCGTCATTAGCTAGTATGATAAAGAGATCATTTACAGGCATTCATACGAAGAAGATTTTATCACACTATCATGGACCTAATTCAAGAAAAGCTACATCCATATAAATTCATATCATGCCATTTATGTTTCTAACCAATCAGTAGTACGATCATTACAATAGGTCAATTAGACACGCGAGACCAAACATAATCATGACAGAAAGCGAGATGCAACACGAGACCTCTAAACAATGTGACTAGCATGGATACAGAATGTTATATATTCACGAATTTACATTAAGGATCATCACGATAACATGTAGGGGAAATTAAATATCATATAAGGCAAGTTGACATCAAGTTGTAGCACGTATCAAACAGGGAACTTGCTTCTTCAAGGTGTCAAAATTTAACGGTCACACTATCATGAACCTGGTACAGTAAAATCATGCAGATTCATTTCATGCAGCTCACACTTCCATTCAATCCTACGATAAATAGGCCAAGTAAATCTGCTATGACAACATATAATCATGGTAGAAGCCAAGAGATAACACAAGACCTAAGCAATGTAACAAATCATAGATGCAACAACATGAGTAGCTTTTTACCAATGGTCATTAGCAGGGTACATGCGGGAGATTACAAAATCATGTCATGCAATTCAGAGAGAGTCACCATTACAACCGTACAGAGATCCCTGAGGACAACCATTGACTTTTCCCGGCTCACTTATCACCCCTCTTTCCCGTGGGACTTTGGTACGACTCTTTGTGGTAAGAAAACATTGGTTGGTCATCATAAGAATAAGGAAAGACAGCCCCAGAAACACCTTACTTTTGACTCAAAGTGACATCAAGAACTTCCAACACTCACTCAAACAAACTTAATATCCAACCATGATTCCCGACACAATGTGTTTACCAACACAATTTCCCCGTGGAAGAAACTGACATCCAGGGAAAGGCTAGATAGAACCGTCAAGGAGTTAACATAGTAGAAGGGGTTTTTCCACACAAGCTGGGTTTGACCACACAAAAACAAGGGTACTCCCACTATCCCGTTTTCACAGATCAGTCAATACATATTTAATTGTTAGGCATACCAATCAGATATCTAGCATAGAGAGCACTCAACACAAAATCAGTTAGTGACACTCATAATGACCTCCTTGGAGTCTTCCAGACCCATCTGTAAAGAACAAACTAATATTTCGCCTACCCATTCCCAGCTACACCCAATAGGGGTAGTCTAGCGCCTTTACTACCCACTCGCGTCCCAGTTTGGTCGATTTTCCTCTTTTATTATAAGTCGAGTTCATTACTTAGTCCAATTTCGGTTAGACATCTTAAGTTCATTTTGCCCCTTTTTAACACTTTCAAATCATTTGAAATTCATGGGCGGTTTTCCAAAACATACACTCGACCCTTGTGTACCCGAATTGCACAACCTCAGCTCTGATACCATCTTTGTAACGGCCCAGATTTATGATTTCCGGGTTACGTTTCAAGGGATAAAACCCCTTGTTCGGATCTTGCAATCCAGGTACGGGTCGAGGTTTCAAACTCTTTTAAGATTAGTATAAAGAGGGATTTCAAACCCTAAAAACCTCGAAGGGTCGTTGGGTACCCTTTACCTGTCCTAAGACTATGTCGCAAAATCCAATTCAACCGAAAGTAAAGCGGAAGCAAACTAGGATACAAATGCCACGACAAAGTCAGGTCAAACCAAATCATAAGCGAGTGATTCACATTTTACCAAGTTAGTATACTAGCTAGGTTCTTCGATTCGCCAAAGGAACCCCGTCATATAGACATCGAGCACTCAAAATCTGCAGAGAATACTAAAAAAAAGAACGGGGAAAGGAGTCAGATCGAGCCACTCATGCGGGACCGGCAGTCCTCGCTGAGGCCACATAGTATGTGCTATACCTAATAAAGATGCTCTAATGCAGTACGAAATTCAAACACACTAGCATGCTCCTAGTTCATAATAATGTGCAGAAATACTGTAAAGGGCCCAAGACAATGCCAAGTGGCATATCCCTCTCCTACCTCCACCCCTTCCGATAGGTGGAGACTAGGCAGCTCGTGAAAGCATTCCATCATAATCGGGGGGCACGCATGCCTAACCCGCTCCACAATAAAGCCCGCAGGCATATCATAATATAAGGAAGTTCATGACTCGATTGACTCAGGGTACCCGATGAGGCTGGGCTACCCTATGACCCTAGCAAAGACTCTAGGACTATCACAGATAACGGCCGTTCTGTTTCAAACGCATAAAGTAAGCAGATGCTCAATCAATTATTACAACCTAAACATGATACTACATGGCATGCTTTTATGCATATGCAACACCTAACATAAAATGCAACAACAGGCATGAATGTCCAACCTGAGTAAGCCCCCTAGGGAACTTACCTGAAGATGCAGAACAGCAATATAACACAAGCAAGGGCCCAAATGCAAGTCCAAAGCGATCCAAAAGCAATACACACCTATCATCAAGCCATTTTCATAAGCTATCGGGCTAACATTCATACACACAGAACCCAAGTTCCCAACATTCTCAAAACCAATCGATAGTAAAACCATTTTCCAAAACCTTTCCGATGCGATCAACATTAACCAAGACCATTTACTTCCAATCGACCCAATTGATAAAATCGTATCAACCATATTCTCCAAACTCTTAAATCCCAATTTAAGGCAACTCATATTCAAAATAATTTCTCAAATCATACTTGGCCAAATTTCGAGATTTATCATTTAAATCCTTAACAAATTCCCAAAATCTTATTATTAACATAATCCCGGCATGGTTATTTTCAAAATCGTTACATAAATAAATTTCGACATTTAGTCACAAAATAATTCTAATTTTCACAACATATTTATAATTCAAAACCCATATTTCAATTTGCTAAAATCACAAGATAAGACATCACTAAATAGGTTTTTCAAATAATATCACTTTTAAAATAATTTTATAATCCATAGACATTTTAGAAATTATATAATACTTTTTCAGAAATAATATATTTATCACAAAACAATGATATAGTCATAATAACAACTAACAAAAATCATATATAGAATAAATAGCCCAATCTTTTAGTAACAATTGACAAATGTATCAAAACCAACATAAGACAATACTAGCCCAAAAAAAAATACAGCCCGGAAGAAAATATCAGAACCCGGCCCAAAGAGAAAGAGAGAAAAGGAAGACCTGGCCCAAATCAATTTCCCCTTTTTAAAACATTCCCGGCCCAACAAAATAGGCCCAAACCCACTTTCATTTTGTCTCATTTTAATCGAACACAGAAGAAGGTAAAACAAAGGGACGGGCCCATCTGATGTGGCGGTGACGTGGCACGGGGCCCACGGGTAAGAGGAAATGGGGAGAGAAGGGGCTACTGTTCATCTCCCACACATACCTCCCTGCGTTAAAATATGACGGAAGGGAGAGGGAGGGAAGGACCTCGCCGGAGGGGGATTCGAATTCCGACCACTTCCCAGACACCAAGGCGCAGAGATTGACAAGAAAAGGAGGAGAAGGAGGTGCTCACCGAGGGTCTCAACTCGCGGGGAAGCTCGTCATTGGTGCCTCGGTTCGTCGACGGGATCGGGTGAATCAACCGCGCTTGAATCCAGAACAGGGGAGATGTGAGGGATATGGCGGCGACGGCGGCTCGGACTGCGCTTGGGTGCTCGGAGCTTCCGAAACAGGGCGAGGAAACTCTCGGTGCTGTTCTCGGGTGGTGTCTCGGGGACACAAAGGAGGGTGAGTGGTGGTGTTTTTGGATGGGAGAGGGGTATGAGATGAAAAAGGAGAACTGGGGGAGGGGAAGATAAGGTTGGGTTTCCCTAACATTTGCATATGAAATAGGGGAGAGGGTCAAACTGGCTTGGGCTTGCTTCTACAATCGGACAAGGAGGCTGCAACAATACTTTGGAATCTTTGCCTCAAATGAGAGAACAAGTTAACTGAGAGATGTGCTGTTGTAAGGTTCTGTTGATACCAAATGGGAAGGACAGAGCTGGATGTGAGCCTTTGGATAAGAAAGAGGGGAAATGACAAAAGGTGGCGAGCTGTAACCCTATTTGGATCTAAGTTCGGATCAAAAGAAGGGTGAGAAACAAATGGGTCCCAATTTATGGATTTCAAAATAACCCAAAATAAACCCCGAAACCCGTTCCCTCGGTCTTATCTCAACTCATTCAAAATAAATTTTAAATTTTTCAATCCGAATTTGATAATGAATTCTGAACATCATCTTTCCAAATTCTCGGCATAAGAAAACGGAATAAAATCTATTTTGCATAAATTTTAAAATTTGGCCGGAATCCGCTTTAAGAGTTTTAAAATCCGAGTTCGCGAGTTTTCCGTTAAATTCCGATTCTAAATTCATTATTATTATTATTATTATTATTATTATTATTATTTTTAGTTTCTTTTTCCGAAAATTATGATTTAAAAATCCGAGCCTTTACAATATGCAGAGCCAGTAATGGTCATGCGGGGTTTAACGAGGATGACAAGTATCATGTATATGAAAAATGAACGAGCATGGTATACATATCACAAATGAGACCAAACATAGGATGACGAGGTACATAATAATAATCAACTAAGCATCATACGAGAATGCATAAGGGCGGCATAGTAATCATCACATTTAACAACAAGGATCATATAATAGGTTAAGAATGGCATGTAATCATATGACGAGATACATTTAGAAAGCATGGGTCCTACATGATGTTAGTATTACATGATAAGGCATGGGCATAATCAAGAGTCATTTAAAGGAGTTCAACATAATATTCACGAAATATGAGGCATAATCAAAAGTAACAATCATGGGCGATATATTATAATAATGCTAGGAACGAACCATCGTAAGGCATATACAACGATAACTTTCACATTATGGAACAAGTATAACATGTAATCATTTAACGACTCATATTGGAAAGTAGAAGCCCTACAAGATACTACTAGCACATATCAAAGCGTGACTACAATCAAGGAAATTCGACTAGATTCGTTCTAACATTCCTGCGTCATGCGTATACGAAATCACGATGTAACGTGGTGTTTGACCATGCGAGGTGTCAAATCATACATCTATGGAAGCACAAGAGGATAGCATAGAGCAATAGAGGAACACTACTGAGCGACGACATGTAAGAATGCTAAAATTTACCATCACGAAAAATAAGTCGATCATCGAATTCAGCATCAGTCTAATTAGGACGAGTAAAACACTTTAAGAAGAGGGAAGAATCACACTATCAAGGACCTAGCTCGAGAGAGAATCAATAATACTGTAGGAAAGATATAAACTCACAAAAGTCACAACCAAGGGTCTTACACGACACTAATAGCTCAACATAACATGCTATACATATAAACATTTAATTGATAATTATAACGGTACGCAAGAAATCAATCACTCATATTCCGACGATATAGAAGCATGGGGGCAAGTGCAGCGGTGTATAATACGAACCTAGTAATGGGACAATATAGCTAGAATACGGGGACATGAGTTCAAACTAATACATACTGGGATAAAACATGCATTTATCAAGACTCATTTACACCAACATAATGCTATTTCAGTGCAAGTATCACACAATAGTATAAATTGCAGAGTAAGCAACAATAATCAACCTGATGTATACATAACAATCGGGCATGCTATTGATTCTTGTCACAAAAGGGATAATAGACATTCACACGTCATCATCCAACACGCTAAGATGATCATCTATCAACATTCATACAAAGGGGAGTTGATCACACTATCATAAACCTAATCAAATAGGAAATAACGATCATGTAGGTTCTCATCATAAGGTTCATCCTTTCAATCAATCATACGACTAATAGGCTAAGTAAACATGCTATAACAACATACATGCATTATAGAAGGCAAGACACAACACGACACTTAAACAATAAAATCAATCACATATGTAATAGCATGAGCAGCCTATACTAATGGTCATTCGCAAGGTATATGCAGAATGCTATTAGATCATGTCATGCAACTCAGAGAGGGTCATCATTACAACCGTACAAAGATCCCTACGGGCAACCATTGACTTTTTCCAACCGACTCATCACCCCTCTTTCCCGTGGGACTTCGGTATAACTCTTCTTCGTAAGAAGACACTAGTTGATCATCATAAGAATAAGAGAAGACAACCCTAGAAACATCTTACTTTTGACTCAAAGTGACATTAAGAACTTCCAACACCCACTCAAACAAACTTAATATCCAACCATGATCCCCGACACAATGTGTTTATCAACCCGATTTCCCATGAAAGATAATGACATCCGGGAAAATATTTGATAGAACCGAAAAAGTGGGTATGACCACACAGAAACAAGGGTACTCCCACTATCCCATTCGCATAGATCAATCAATACACATTTCATTGTTAGGCATACAAATCAGACTTTAGCATATCAAGCACTCAGCATAGAATCAGTTAATAACACCCATAATGATCTTCTTGGAGGCTCCCAACCCATCTGTAAGGAACAAGCTGATGTTTTGCCTACCGTTCCCAACTACACCCAATAGGGGTGGTCTAGCGCCTTTACTAGCCACTCGCGTCCCCGTTTGGTCGGTTTTCCTCTTTTATTACAAGTCAAGTTAATTACTTAGTCCAATTTCAGTTAGACATCTTAAGTTCATTTTGCCCTTCTTAAAATCCTTTCAAAAGTCCTTGAAATTCATGGGCGGTTTTTCAAAACATACACTCGACCCTTGCGTACCCGAATTGCACAACCTCAGCTCTGATACCATCTTTGTAACGGCCCAGAATTATAATTTCCGGGTTACGTTTCAAGGGATAAAACCCCTTGTTCGGATCTTGCAATCCAGGTACGGGTCGAGGTTTCAAACTCATTTTAAGATTAGTAGAAAGAGGGATTTCAAACCCTAAAAACCTCGAAGGGCCGTTGGGTACCCTTAATCTGTCCTAAGACTATGTCGCGGAATCCATTTCAACCGGAAGTAAGGCGAAAGCAAAGTAAAGATACAAGTGTCACGGCAGAGCCGGTCAAAACCAATTCATGAGTGTGTAATTACCATTTTACTAAATTAGGATATTAGCCAGATTCTTCGATTCGCCAAAAAGGAACCCCGTCATATAGACATCGAGCAATCAAAATCTGCAGAAAATACCTTAAAAAAAGAACGGGGAAAGGAGTCAGATCGAGCCACTCATGCGGGACCGGCAGTCCTCGCTGAGGCCACATAGTATGTGCTATACCTAATAAAGATGCTCTAATGCAGTACGAAGTCAAACACACTAGCATGCTCCTAGTTATAATAATGTGTAAAAATACTGTAAAGGGCCCAAGACACTGCCAAGTGGCATATCCCTCTCCTACCTCTACCCCCTTCCGATAGGGCGGAGACTGGCCAGCTCGTGAATGCATTCCATCATAATCCGGGGGGCACACATGCCTAACCTGCTCCACAATAAAGCCCACAGGCATCTCATAATATAAGGAAGTTCATGACTCGATTGACTCAGGGTACCCGATGAGGCTGGGCTACCCTATGACCCTAGCAAAGACTCTAGGACTATCACAGATAACGGCCGTTCTGTTTCAAACGCAATAAGTAAGCAGATGCTCATTCAATTAGTGCAACCTAAACAGGATACTACATGACATGCTTTTATGCATATGCAACACCTAACATAAAATGCAACAACAGGCATGAATGTCCAACCTGAGTAAGCCCCCTAGGGAACTTACCTGACGATGCAGAACAGCAGGATAATACAAGCAAGGGCCCAAATGCAAGTCCAAAGCAATACACACCTATTATCAAACCATTTCCATAAGCCACCGGACCAACATTTATACGCACAAAATCTATGTTCTCAACATACTCAAAACCAACCGATAATGAAACTGTATTCCAAAACCTTTCCGATATGATCAACATCAACCAAAATCATTCTTCAAATTTCCTTCTCAAAACCAACATCATTAAGCAAAGACAAAATCCCGACATTTGAAATGACACTTTTAACATAACTTCAAGCTCAAGATCAAATAGTTCAAGTTCCGTCAAATCCCTTCTTTAATATGGAATATTAAAATAATATTTCAAAACTCATTTCCCAAACTCTTAAAATCACATATCAACACACACATATAAAATAAAATACAACGCCCTTTAAATTCAACCCAAAAGAAACAGGCCCACAGACCCGGAAGAGAGATTCAACCCGCCCAAGACGTGGCCCAAACCGGATTCCTCACAAAATATAACCCGGTAACAAAACCGGATCCACTAGCCCAATGGAGAAGAAAGAAGGAAGAAAAAGGGAAGGGCTCGGATCCCCCATACCCTAAGAACCCGACCCGAGTAGAAGCCCAAGGAGTTAGGCCCAAAACCAAAACAAAACGTGTCTCCTTCCTTGAACGAACAGAAGATGAGAACGCTGCTCTGACCGACAGAAACGGGAGGAAGAGGAAGAAGAATCCAGGCTGCGGCGGTGTTCCAGCCCCCACTCCGACTACCCTCACTGAATTTCCCGACCAAAAGTAACCCAATCAAAACGAAATCACGGTAAAAGGAGAGGAAATCGAACACTCACCGAGGTTTCAAAAGGTTCGCCGGAATACGCCCGGGGAGGCTCGATTCGAGTGCGTCACTGCGAGATCTTCAGCGATACTACCTGGGAAGGGTGTCGGGGGTTTAAAGTTCGACCTTTATACAGTTAGGAAGCAAAAGGAACAAGGACGGCCCCTTACCGAGAGGAAACGCGAAAACAAAAAGAATGGAAAAGAGGTGTTGTTCTCAGCTGGTCGGAGATCCGCTGGGCTGCTCCGTTGCTGCTCATGGACGTCGAAGGAAGGGAAGATGGTCCTGGCGCTGCTGGCTGCTCATCGAGGAAGGAGGAGGCATGCTGTAGTGGCTAGGGGCGCGGCTTCGACCTCGCTGTAAGGCAGGGGAGCTCGGACGATGCTTAGAGAACCAAGAGAGCTCTTGGGCTCCGGATTGAGGTGTTGGAGACGCGAGGAAGAGGTGTCCGCGTGGTGGTTGTGGCCTTGTGGACTGAGTAACAGGGAATCAAGGGAGCAAAAAAAATGGGGTTTTGGTGGGTTTGTGTTTGAAAGCAAAATGGGAGTGAAGAGGAGGAGAGGTTGTTTGAATATAAGAAAACAAAAGGGGATGCTTGCCCTGCAATGTTGGTTGGCGTGGGATCTGTCCAGAAATCAGAAGGATTGGCTGGAGTTGTTGCCTGCTGCTACTCGACAAAGGAAAAGAGGACAAGGCTGGCAATTTGAAGGAAGAAGAAGACAAGAAGGGCTACTAGCCTACTTGTTGTTGATCGAAAAGGGGGAGAGAAACGAGACACACAAATGGTACCAAAACTACATTTGAAATACCCAATAATAAAACCCGGAACCCTCTCTCTCGACCTCGTCCCAATTCGAAATTTCAAATTGAATTTCTAAAACCGAATTAATTGATCTGATAAAATCATGCAGGAATTCATTTTAAGAGATTTTAAATAACCCGATTTAAATTCATTTTTAATTTTTTTTTTCGAGAAATAGGATTTAAAAATCCGGGCCTTTACAGTTAAATAATACAAAATTGGGTGTTGTTACCTTGTTATATTGCTTCTTTTGCTATCTTTCCTCCCATGATCCATTTAGCAGAGCAAATCGCTATATATATATAGAGGAATAAACAAATGACGGATCTGCTTTATTAGATTGGATGAAACAACCCATTTGAATGAGTAAATGCCTAATTTGGTGCTCAATAGTAGATTTATTGATATCATTTTAATTCTCATCGACCGTTACATTTTAGTCTTATTCAATTGCTATATACAATTAATTACTTTAATTTTGTCGGTTACATGTCGGTGATATTAATGTTACAATTATATTAATTAGGTGTAATTAAGCGTTAATTAGAATCATTTTGGGTGTTATGTGTTCGTGCCTATCTGCTTATATCTAATATGTATGTGCGTGTGTAGATTTTGAAACAACCGAAGAATTATTTAATTAGGTGTTACAATAGTTATATATTTATAATTAATATATAATAATTATGTGGGGATAATTTTATTTATTTTTGGATTATTTGTGTTCCTAAATGATGGTAATGGTTAAGCTTAAATTCAATTTATAAAGGATAGATCATTGTATGAAAATGGGTTGTGGTATTAATTTTCTTTGAGGTAATTGTCTTAGAATTAACTCTGTAATATAAGCTAAAAAATTCTTAAAATATATTAATCATATCTTCATATAAAATAAAAAGTAATTATGATAGTTTTAACAATATAATAATATGATTGGGGTATGATGGCAAGTTATGCTTAAATTCAATTTATAAAGGATATATGGATCATTGTATGGAAATAGGTTGTGCTATTAATTTTCTTTGAGGTAATAATATAATATAAGCTAAATTTTTTTTAAAAGTATTCATCATATGGTCATATAAAATAAAAAATATTTATGATAGTTTAAATAATATATACTCAAAAGAAATTCCTTAAATATTCTCAATATGACTATATAGAATATAAAGATTAAAAATGTCATTAGTAGGAGTCGAACTCAAAACCAAGTGACACTTGACAAAGAACTTATCCATTGAGCTAATATAGACACTTTGTTGCAAATTGTGGTGAAAAAAACAGAATAAAGTAGATGGAGACATGGAGATAAATGAGTAATAAATAGGGTGGTGAACACAACTTTTAATGTTATTATATATATTATATATATAGGTAAAGGTTCAAATGAAAATGGGGCTTAAAATGAAAATTCTCTTAAAATGAAAATAGGTCTAATTCTCGGATTTGGGCCGCGGATTTGCTGCTCCGACCCGTTTCTATTTCCAATTCAACGTGCTCCCGATAATCCGTCTCTCTCAATCGCTCATCTCTCTCCTCCCTCTTCATCGGCATCCTCCTGTCGCCCTCACTGCTCCTAGTCGCCATCAGGTCTGGCATCGGCGCAACAACTTCCTCCTCGATCCGCCCCTCCTTCCTTTGGATTCGGCGCCGCTGCTTCCTCCTCCGCTGCTACTTCCTCTCGGCGCATCTCACATTCGATGTTGTTCAATAATCTCGTCTTCAGGTTTTATTTTTGAACTTTCAATTGAATTTTGTCCTTATAGTATGATGTCTCTATTATTTTGCATCTTATTGCTCTTAATTTTTCGATTTTCGAATAGATTCTATAATTTTGATAGATTTAGGGTTTTCAATTTGGGGAAAATGGGGAAATCGATTTAGGGTGTTCATAATTGTTATAACTCTTACACAAATTTCAGCAACCCTGGTTACACAAACCAGAAAAGAGTCCCTGAGATTTAGTGGTTGCTTGAACGGTATGAACTGATATATGAATGCGGTTGCGGAACAACAAAATAAAGGAATGAATGTGCATCACATTTTGCTAATTCGGGGCCTTATTGATAGGGCTCAATGTGTGAAGATGCAAAACGGAGTGAATATTTATACGGTGGGTTCAAGCTGTTAAGAGTTAAGCATGTGGAGTTGGAATAAAGAGACTGCAATTTGGTAATTGGATTGGATTATGATGCAATAAATTAATTCATCTTCTTAGTGTGATTGTGGATTGTATTTGTGGGGTTTTCATAGAGTTACAGAAGGCTACAATTATTGGATTGATTGATCTAGTTTGGTTTTGAATTGATTGTGAGTTTGGATGGTATTTTGGTTTGCTCATTTCAATCTGATCGTGGGGTTTTCATTTTAGTGTGTGATTCATTAGCTTTTGATGTTATTTTGGGTTTGGTTAAGTAGATTTGGGTTTGTTCATATTTTGCTCAATTTTGAGTTGTTTTGTGCATGAGAGCTTATATTTATGCAAGCATACTTTATACATGGCTTTCAATTTCATTTTGACATTTTGAGTTGTTCATTGCTTATGTTTTAGAACTGTTGTTGTGAATAAAATTTGTCTGTTATTGACTTATCACTAATGTTACATTCGTCTTCATTTTTGGTGAAATGGGGAGCATATGTGATTATGAGCAATGCTTATTTTGTGATCCTTGTCCATTATTATGATTATTGTTATTGTTACTCCATTGCTATTATTGCATCTTGTTGGTAGATTCGCAAGATATTCAGTTACGTACCTCTCTGGATAAAAATGTATAAACCTAAACTGTACATTGAGTCTGATCTCAGGACACCACTTGACCATCTTGACCTCAGCATTTACAAGTATGATTTTGCATTCCTTTTTATCTTTTGTACTAGATTCTTCTACAAACTGCACTTTGTTTTTTTCAGCATCTTTAGTTACTGCTCTGATTGGCCTTTTCCCTTTCATGTGCTTCATATTACACTGAAATTTTATTGGGACTGAGCTCTTTTTAATTCATATGGCTATTTTAAGCATTTTCTTTATTTTTAAGCTCTTGTTCCCACTTTGATGTCTTCACAGTGCCGCCTATCATCTTCAATTGTTCCATAGTCTCCAAATTCAGGTCATATGGCTTTGGCTGTTACAAGTTCGTTTATCTTGTTGAACCCTAATAAGTAGAGCTTCTTGTTACAATAGAGAAGAATTCGTTACACAGTTTGTCTCCAAGAATTTACTTGAAAGTTTTCAGTTGAATCTACTCACTTCTGGAGAGAGTGCTCATATTAGTTGTGGTGCTTTCTTCTTATTTTCCTGAGATGATCAATTAAAAAAACAAAAGATAAATCTTATATCCCCCACTCATCTGAATATTTATGGCTTATTTTTGGTTCTTTTTAATAAGAAGAGTGTGAAAACTTACATAATGTTTCGATAGATCCTTGTTATTATAGTCTAAATCTAAGTGAGGTGTTTTTCTAAGTTAATCATTAGATTTATTTTCAGGATTATCTTCCTGGATCTTTGTTATTAGTTATCAATACCAAAATATCATGGTTAGGTTATGGCATCCTTTAGCTCTCATAATAAAATGTTACAGTGAACATTGGTTTATGTGAGGTTATGAAAAGTGCTAGAAAGAGTCAACTGGTGGGCTTCATGGATGAGCTTATCCACACAATTCATGTTGCTCTTTGCGATAGGTTTGTCAATGGCTTTGTGCTGATGTCTCTACAATTTTCTTATTGTGTTAGCTTTAGTGTTAGGTGGCAAGTAATGACAAGTGCTGAAGACTCTATAATTAATTGTTGTGATGTACTGAGCTACAGTATTTTAGAGACTGTTTTGAATTGCTCTTGTTGTGTTTAGAACTATAGTCTATAGTGCATATTTAAGAGGTAATATTGCATATTTAATATTAAAAAGTGTATGAATAAAGAACATAAAGTGCACATTTTGGCATGGGCTTTTGTAAATATGAATAAATCTCTCAAGTTTATGGCTAAATAGTAAGAGGTAATATTAATCTCCTCCTAGAGATAAAGCTACCTACCTAGGGATAATACTAATCTTTAGCCTTGGAGTTTTTGCACCAAAGCCTATTAGCTCAAAATGGTAGAGCAATGTGCTTACGCACAAAGATGCGGGTTCAAATCCTGCATAGGCTATATATGTGTATCTCATATTATGAATCTCTTCGTGAATAAGAGTGCAAGGTGCAAAAATAAAATTGTAATGTGCAAATATAAGATCATAAAGTGCACGGTTAAGATTATAAAGTGCACAAATGATAAAAGGAGAGAAATAGATGTTTTGCAACATGTGTGGGTTCCGAAAACAAAATTTATTCAAGCAAGGGAAAGCCATGACAGAGGGGGAAAAGGATGAAATTTCTATGAAAGCAATAAATCAGGAGAGTAGGATGAGTGTAGAAGATGGAGTTGTTGAGCATGGAGAGTGTGGAGGGAAGCAAGGGAAACAACTCAATACTATAATCAAGGAGTATGTGCATGGGCTCACTACAACGGATACTAAGGATGATGGGCAAGCTATTGGCGGGTGCAATGTGAATGTGCCTAAGTTGCTGCCTGGTGCAATAGAATGTAGTATGGCAGATGGAATGGAAGGGGTGACAGCTTCAAACAAGCCAATGAGAGAGTGAGAGGCAAAGTTGTATTCGAATCCTACACAGAAAAATGGACTAAAATATGGTGAGAGAGCCGATGTGACAGTAAATAGAATACATGTGTGCATACAATAATTACTAAAAAAGAGTGAAGAAATCTGGTAAATCTTATCTCAATCAATTGTGCAAAAGTAAGATATAATTGTGCAGATTTAGAATACAATTGTGCACATTTAGAATACAATGATGCATACAACAATTATTAATATTATAAAGTGCAAAAGTAAGATACAATTGTGCAGATTTAGGATACAGGTGTGCATAAAACAATTACTAAAAAAGAGTGAAGAATCTAAGAGATCTTATCTCAATCAATTGTACAAAAGTAAGATACAATTGTGCAGATTTAGAATACAATTGTGCACATTTAGAATACAAGTGTGCAAAAGTAAGATACAATTGTGCAGATTTAGAATACAAGTGTACAAAAGTAAGATACAATTGTGCAGATTTATAATACAATTGTGCACATTTAGAATACAAGTGTGCAAAAGTAAGAGACAATTGTGCAGATTTAGAATACAAGTGTGCAAAAGTAAGATACAATTGTGCAAAAGGAAGATACAATTGTGCATATTTAGAATGCATGAAGATAAGATTTGAATAATCTTCTGGCCGCTCATGAGTTGACAATTGTTTGCTTTAGAACACCCCAAGCCTGAAATTGCCTAATAACTCTTCACGTTGTTGATCTGGGAGCTCGCTTTACAGATACAACAAAAAGAGGCGATTCCACTTCTCTATCTATCTAATGTTGCACTTCTTTATATTAAATATGCATAATTACACCTTATATATGCATATTTTCTATCTAATGTTGCACTTAAATATAAAGAATTCAGCATGACTCTTAAACATTCAGAATCTTTTATTGCAATATTCATGACAGAAGTCAGCACCAAAACATCAAATTGAAGACAACAAACAACCTCTAATTAGCCTCAAACTTGCAATATAAAGTTAAAAAACCCCATAATTGCATTTGAATGACATAAAAATCCAGCTCCTATCGTTGTTTATACAAAAATGTATCTCTCTACCTTTATCAAGTCATTCTAAATGACCACATGAATACATGACGTTAGTCACTAACAAAAGTAGCCTCATTGGGTCTCTTTTCCACGAAAGTAGACATTTGATCAAACAGTTGCAATGAGAGCAGCAGGCACAACCATCCTCTTGATCTCGTCATATGGAGGAGGTACTCCCTCAAATACCTTCAACCTTGCCAAGGCAGCAGCTCCTCTCTTGGTCTTGTGGAGAATCATCCTAAAATTAGTATCATCATTAACAAATGTCAGTACCCACGCCTGCTGAGATTGATACCTGAAAATAAAGGCAGAAACATCCACCATGAATTTGTTTATAGACCTTGAATTTGAGAAACAACCACCATGAGACAGCACAAATGTCACAAACTAATGCAAAAAGACTTCGTGGTTTTGGAAGATCAGATCGGATTCTTGTGTCTGTTGTCTTGAATCCAGTTTCCAGCTGGTGAGGACTTGCACATTTTCTTCTTGTTTCCTAGTTCGTTGGTTCAAGCTGTTCAATTCCATCAAAGTGAATGATATTTCAGATAAGCACTGTTGTATCTCATATGCACAAGAATATGCTGGAGATATTACACATTTGAATTCTATGATCCAAACCTAAAAGGCTGGAAATGCCAGGCATGATTAGTTTAGTAGTAATTCAAAGATGGCACTAGGAAATCAGATTCTAAAAAGGAATGGCAGCAGCACATTCCTGTTTATACAATTAGTTTGCCTTGTTGCTGGTTGTCCAGACCAGATATGATCTATTTCATATGTTGAATGTTCTTTCGATTGCACATACAGGAATTTTAGCAGCTAAAAGATTCAATCATGTAGTTGCAGCGATCCATCCTGGAAAGCAAGATATGATTAACAATCCAAAATTGCAGTATCAAATTCCTAAACAGTAATGGTTGTCACTTGACGCTTGGATTAAGGGCGTTGAGAAGGAGATGGAACAAGAGAGGGCAGAATGTGGTTAAAATACAACAAACATCCATATCCCTAACCCCTGTGATTCAACAAAGACAAAATCGAAAACATCCAAATCGAAAACATCTTCAATGGATCAACTGAAGATACAACAAACCTGGAGACGGAAGGCGCTGGAAGTGAATGGTGGTGCTGGCTGTGGCTGGTGGTCGGCATGAGTGCGGGATGGTGGCGCACATCAACCTAAGTCAACAAACAACACATACACAGTGAGTTGTTCTAATTGAACAACTGCGAAATCTGGAAGCAATGCAAACGGAGGCAGAGAGGAAGAGATTTTCACAAATTGTGAACTCAAGGAGTACAAATGCGAAATCTGGAAGCAGTACAAGGTAATCTACATCCCTAAACCCCCTCACTAATTACTATGTTCGAAAACCCTAAATTCATCGATTGATTATGATGAATCAAGCTAATTGAAAACGAGCAACAAATTAGGATGAATTGGAGAGAGAAAACCTGAAGCGGCAACAAGAAGTCCTTGAACGAGGATGATAGTGCCAAGGCCCAGCCAAGTAACAAGAACAGCGGTCCCCCGACAGCGATGAGCAGAGGCGGCAGCCATGGACAACCGGTGATGGGGATGACCAGCGTGGCAACGAATCCTCGCGAACAGATCGTGGAGGAGAGAGGCCCGAACAGAGCGAGGAGGAGAGAGGCCGGTAACCAGGCGGCCATGGACAATCGGCGATGGGAGAACAGAGCGAAGAACGACGAGGGAAGAGTGAAGAGCCCGCATCTGATGGGAAGGAAAGAGGGAAGGTTAGGGTTCAGTTGGGCTTGTTCGACTTTTTTTGTGACCCGTGGGCCTTCTACCTCCACGCGGCATTGCTCCGTCAGGCTTTCGCCCATTGCGGAAAATTCCCCACTGCTGCCTCCCATAGGAGTCTGGGGGGCAGCGGGTAGGAGAAATGGAGGTTTGGGCTCTCGAAGGATTTGGTGTTGCTCATATTTTACAAGAGATGCTTACTTATAGAACACGCATAGAACCTGTGATTATGTCTCGACGAAAATCCGCTTCATAGGGATAATCTATCATATCCACTTCTTCTATTTCATCAGGCTTCGACAGAACCGGAAGCGCCCCTTCTTTCAAAGAGAGGAGCCGGTGATGGTCCTTTTGGTCGTAAGGGATGTGATCTTGAATGAGATAGATTGACCACCGAGCTGGGATAAGGCCTGGAAAGACACACCCCAGTTGTGGGTCATGCTAATCCACCCTGCTTGGCTCCCTTTCACCCACATTTTGTAGATGTCAGTAATGTCACCACCGTCTCCAACATTCATCACGTAGACCAAAAGCCATTAGGGGTTCCCTTGGAGGTAGAATTTCAGGCTTCCACTCCTTGCACAAGGCACCCTGCCAAGTTAAACGGGAGATAACAAGAGTTAAAGAGTGATAAGAAAGGAAATGTCTTATAGTGATTGGAAAAAGTTCGGGTCTACTTTATTCGCATTTAGTTAGACCTATCACAAAATAACTTAAATTGGCGTCTTATGTATCGATATCCCTTAGTTGTTAGGTTACATACTCATGTATCATGTATGTTTTTACATAATGAGTATTATTAATTAACTCAATTCAATGATTAATGCGCCTTGTGTTGCAGCTGAGTTGCAGTGCGAATTATCAAGCAAAGATTCAATGACAAGGAGGATTCATCCAGTACGAATTCATAGTAGCTATAAGAAGCTAAGAGTGCGTGTGTGTAGCATTTCCGGTTACCTCCTATATATACATGACGGGGACAATGCTAGCCTTCCACTGTGCGAGTTTCATGAAAGCGGGTTTCTCCAGATCAAAATGCTCCCGGGCACATTGCACCAGCCACCGTTGTTGCTGTCTTGGTACCAGTTGGGTGGGCAGAGATTCGTAGCGGTCACAGTGACTGTACCACCGCTAAGACACCAAGGTGACTGCGCGCATTTCATTTGAAAGCAAGTCCCACAGGCGTACTCGTTATGGAACAAGACCGTGCTCAACGCAGCTGTGGCTGTTCCGCAGCCATTGTCGAACAGGTTCCCGTATCCACAAGCTCCTCCTGCATTCACAAACAACATTTCGATCTTATGAGCTGAGCTGCAATAAACACCTAATTAATATTAGTGGCTTCAATTAATCGATCGACCGGTCAGCATTAATGTACTTACGTACCCATTGTGGCGGAGGGCCGGAGGCAGACTCGTCTCCATAAAACGTGGCATGTGCGAGCTTCCATGGATCCGGCTTGAAGGACGCAAGTGCAGGATTTACGACGCAGAGCAGCATGCATACTGTCAAGACAACAGACAGCCTCCGTGAATGGCGGGGTTTAGTTGCAACAAGCCATGGCTTTCGAGTAAGTCGTAACGTAACAGGCATAGAGAGACGTGCTTGATGAGCAGATTTGGATTGGCTTGGAGGGGGATAAGCATGCATTGCGCGACTTATCTATTAATATTACTAATTCTGCTAGCATTTTGCTGACGTGTCACGCCCACAATTAAAGTTGAATTTTTTTATTCAAATGAGCTTTTCTTATTGGTCAATATTATTATGGAAACTTTAAAATATTTGTTTCATATTTTAAATATGATTTGAATCCATTCCTTTTTTATTTATTTTCGGTTATATTGTCGTAAATATTGAGACATGTTTCCATTTTTTTTTCCGATTGCAATGTATATATCTATTAATTAATTTTACTAATTCTGCTAGCATTTTGCTGACGTGTCACGCTCACAATTAGAGTTGAATTTTTTATTCAAATGAGCTTTTCTTATTGGTCAATATTATTATTGAAACTTTAAAATATTTGTTTCCTATTTTAAATATGATTTGAATCCTTTCCCTCTTTTTTATTTTCGGTTATATTGTCGTAAATATTGAGACATGTTTCCATTTTTTTTTTTCCGATTGCAATATATAATACTAATCTATAAATCTATCTATTATCTATTAATATTACTAATTCTGGTAGCATTTTGCTGACGTGTCACGCTCACAATTAAAGTTGAATTTTTTATTCAAATGAGCTTTTCTTATTGATCAATATTATTATGGAAACTTTAAAATATTGGTTTCCTATTTTAAATATGATTTGAATCCTTTCCCTCTTTTTTATTTTCGGTTATATTGTCGTAAATATTGAGACATGTTTCCATTTTTTTTCCGATTGCAATATATATATTACTAATTCTGCTAGCATTTTGCTGACGTGTCACGCCCACAATTAAAGTTGAAATTTTTTCTATTCAAATGAGCTTTTCTTATTGGTCAATACTATTATTGAAACTTTAAAATATTTGTTTCCTATCTTAAATATGATTTGAATCCATTCCTTTTTTTTTTAATTTTCGGTTATATTGCCGTAAATATTGAGACATGTTTCTTTTTTTTTTTTCCGATTGCAATATTCTCATAATTCATCTACGTACATTGAACTTAAATTTGAATCTTGGTATATTTTATTTTTGGAAATTTATACTTTACAGACCCATATCCAATTATCAGTTTATAAAATGCTACGGAGTATAAATTAACTTTCACATATATTCATATTTTCTCACCAACCATGCAAGTATTTCATTTTCAAATAAATTAATCAAATATTTACTCGGATTGCCTGCGTTCATTATCTTAACGGATTGAATTCATTTAAATATTTGTTTATTATATCACATTTATCCCAATCATGTTAAAATTTACTACTCTCTCTATTCGTTTAGCTAAATATGTTGTTTAATATTCATTCACTCTTTGTTAGGATGGTAAAAATTATATAAAATATTATTTTTTTCAATTTTTTTATAAATTAATTTCGATAATAGGTAATCTATTTATAATATTAATTCTACTATCATTTTGCTGATGTGTCACGCTCACAATTAAACTTGAATTTTTTATTCAAATGGTATTTTCTTATTGGTCAATATTATTATGCTGAAATTTTAAAATATCTGTTTCTTATTTTAAACAAATTTGTTTCCTATTTTTATACTAAAATATTATTTAATTTGATATGTTGTATGTCAATTTATGATCTATTTTAATCGTCTACGTACATTGAACATTCGTCAAGTCTTGACTGATTTTATTCTTGGATATTGAAACTGTTGATTTATCATATTTAACCGATTGCAATATTCCCCATAATGTCTACATACAACGAACGTGTAATAATCAATTTGTAAATATTCGATTTTAAAAATTAATTATAAAAATCAATTAGATCTATGCTAATGCTAATAATTATATATTTATTTCAAATTATATTAGGTGGTGTGTTTGAGTATTATTACTACTTTACCTTATTAAATCATTTTCAAAATTTGTATCGTATATCTTTCCAACTAATTTATAAATTATAAAAAATACTTTATACATATTTTTGTTGTAAACACGTATATATATTAATATAGTATTATATAAATATATAAAATGATGTTCAAATTAAAATGGATCAAGCTCCCGTGCCTTCAAGGCACGGGTATTACACTAGTATATATATAAAATAAGTATCAAATTATATAAAAATAATAATTAAAAAAATAAATTTTATAAAGTTTTTCGGTGGTTAAAAAACGTGTCCAAAACTAAAAGGACATGTATTATGGAACGGAGGTAGTATATGTATACAAGAAGTTGGTAGGCCGGGGATTCGAATCCGCGAATATCGGGAAGGTGGAGGGGAAGAAGAGGAAGCTAGAGGGGTGACCATGTGCAACCATGAGTTTTACTTACTTTATAGGTCTTAAAAAGTAAACCCATGGTTGCATGCCAAACACTTAATGGAAGAGTTTGAAAGAGGTTACCCCTTCCCACTAAGGTAACCTCTTCCACCACAAGTGGTTCCCACCCTCTTATTACTATATTTATTTGATATATTAATTATTCAAATGTATTTATAATATATATTTTTTATTATTATTTTCAAATTATAATTATACCATTAATTTTATTTAATTTTTCTCCATAATTTGAGTATAATTTTTTCCTATATATACTCATTTTGACCTATTATATTGTTTGCACTTCTTTTTCATATTCCATTCTCAAACACTAATGTAATTATTTTTGTTATTTGCTTATAATATAATTTTATTTTTATTTTTATTTTTCATCTAATATAATAAAAAAATATTAATATCAAACACTTTTTAATTTTATTTATAAATAAAACTAATGAGATGGAAAAAGTGATGGAACAAGGTTACCTCATGGTTGCAATGTAAACCTCTTAGGAAGAGGTAGAAAAACTACAAAATTATTTACAGAAAAAAAAGGTTAAATTTGGTGAATATCAATTTTTCATGTCAAAATTAAGTAAATGTCTTTTTTTTACATAATTAGTAAATGTCTTTGCAATGTAAACCTCTTAGGAAGAGGTAGAAAAACTACAAAATTATTTAAAGAAAAAAAAGGTTAAATTTGGTGAATATCAATTTTTCATGTCAAAATTAAGTAAATGTCCACTTTTTTTTTTACATAATTAGTAAATGTCTATTTTTTTTTCCAAAAATACTCCTCCTTCCCCATCCTTAACCCTTCCTCCTTCCCCTTTAACCATTTTTAATTTTAACATTGACTAGTCAACATTGACCATTCCGGTCAACGCCTGCATTTGGTGACAATTTTTTGGTGACAGTTGAGTATATTTTTCTAGTGACAGTTAATTGTGACAATTATTTTGGTGGCAATTGATTTTTTGTGACATTTTTTTTCCGGTGACAGTTAAGGGACAATCTTTTCTAGTGACAATTGAATTTCTTTTTTTCTTGTGATAATTGTTGGTGGCGAAAAAAATTGGGTGATAATTGATTTTCGTCTAGTGACAGTTGCCAGTAACACTTTTCCTCGGTGACAAACTGGGTTTTTCTGCCAATGGATTATTTTCCTGATGACAATTGTTGGTGACAGTTATTAATGACGAGGTGGATGACAATATTTTGTCATCATGATATTGTAACCTTAAAAAAATTGTCACCATAACATTATACATCACCAAGACAGTGTCACCAACTACAGAACACTGTTTTCATATTGTTTAATCAACCGTATTGTCACCAACTTATAAAAAACATTCACTGACCTCTTTATCAGTAATTTATTGACACCAACAATAACAGTGTAACCAACCTATTTTCATCAAGTTTTGGTCAATAATCTACTATCACCAATTACAAAACTTTATCACCAATCTAATGCCAACCACCTATTTTTAGAAATTAATTCTCACCAAGGACAAAACAGTGTCACCAACCAATTGCCACCAACTACAAAGCCCTTTCATCAAACTAAAATGTTTACAATGCTAATGTTATCACATTTGTCATCTAATATTAACACATTTTTGTTACAAAACTGAAATCCTAGAACAAGGGGATCATAGACCCAAGAGGGGCTAAACCTGAGCAGACGAAAAATTTGATGTATAATATAGTTTAGTGTTTAGTCTTTAGGGTTTAGGGACAAGGCCTTAAACCCTAAATCCTAAACCCTAAACCCTAAAATGTGTGTACAGTACCAATGTTATCAGATTTGTCATCTAATATTAACGCATTTTTGTTACGAAACTGAAACCCTAGAACTAGGGGAGCATAGACCCTAGAGGAGCTAAACTTGAGCAAACGAATAATTCGATGTACAATACTATAATGGCATCACATTTGTCATCTAATATTAACGCATTTTTGTTACAATAATAACCCTAAGTAGATAAAATTTGATGTAAAGTTTAACTTTGTAATACTTAATTGTCAGACTACATCAACTTGCAAAAATATCAAAACAAATGGGAACAGTTGAGACATTCATAATTAACATCCAAAATAGCAAGACCGTCTATAGCCATCCTCTCTCTCTATACGCATCCATATACTTGTCTGAAATAGCTTCAATACCACCATGAAATGCAAGACCCTCGATATATTTGATGGTATACATACCACAACTTCCACTACAATTGAACAGAAGGATAATAAAAATTACATTATAGCTAAATGAGATATAAATTCCATTTGTCACCAAAACAGAATATATAACTCTACTAATTGGCATCAATCTAAAAAAAAAAAAATAACAACATAATTTCCATTTGTCACCAAAACAAAATATATAACTCTACCAATTGTCAACAATCTAAAAATAACAACATAAATTCCATTTGTCACCAAAACAGAATATATAACTCTACCAACTGTCACCATTCTAAAAATAACAACATAAATTCCATTTGTCACCAAATTAGAATATATAACTCTACCAATTGTCGCCAATCTAAAAATAACAACATAAATTCCATTTGTCACCAAAATAAAATATATAACTCTACCAATTGTCACCAATCTAAAAATAACAACAAAATTTTCATTTGTCATCAAAACATAATACATAACTCTACCAATTGTCACCTGATGTCACTAAAATAGTTAGGTTTTTATGCACATTTTAGCTTCATGCTCTGTATACTTTGCATATTTCGGGCTTAGAATATGTTGAATTTATGTAGTATACACTTATTTGCAAGAAATGGAGATCTACATAAGTTTTGTTTTAAAATTACAGAATTTGGAGCCATTCCGGGACAAAACCAAGAAGCAAAGACGGAGGCTGCACTTTACTCGATATCGAGTATTGGTCCTCGATATCGACAAAGAAGTCCGAGCAAAGGCCAGATCGAGGACAAGCTGATGGAGGAGCCGAAGACAAAGCAACCTGACTCCAGGACACTCCTCGATATCGAGTTAGTTACTCGATAACGACAAAGCTAAAAATCATACCCGGAGTCGAGGAGGAGCACTTGATCGAGAAGCCGCGGAGAGCTACTCGACTTGACCAGACAACCGGACACTGAGTGACACTCTCCTCGATATCGAGGATGTTTCTCGATGTCGAGTAAACCCGGAGCACTTATCCAAGCCAGGTCGGGGAATAGTTACTCGACCAAGCCAGAAAGCCCAAGTCGACCGTCAATTTCCTTGATATCGAGTTACTTACTCGATATCGACAACACCAGAAGCGCACACCCGAGCCATGTAGAGGACCAGCTAGTCAAGCATGCCGTTGGATCCAAGTCGACACACCACTTTCCTCGATATCTTTACTCGATATCGAGTACCGCTTTTCTGGGCCGCGACGCCGCTGGGCCTGTCCGAGCATGACTTGGGCTGTTGGGTTGCGAGGTGTCCGAGTCTATCAAGTTCTATCCGAATTTTATCAAGACTATCAAGGCATGGAGGAGAGATTTTCTATCTATGCTAAGAAGATAAAGAGATTTTAGATATTCCCTTTTAGCATTAATGTTTTATCCAATATTTATGTTTTATCATTAGATATAGATATAGATTGCTTTCCTTGATTAGCAAGGAGTTCAAAGGTTTTAGGGTTTTTGCATTCCGCGAAATTTGAGTGCCGGGGTTGTAAAGACTTTCAATATAGTTTATTGCAAGTGATTTCTTTCAAATCAATGTCTGCGATTGCGATGAGGCGCGAGTAGTCCACCTACTTCTGGGGTTGGGGTGAGCCCAACGAGAGCCATGTTGGTGGATTAGCAATTGCAAAAGGATGTATTTTATCGTTATTTTAATCTATTCCCTATGTGCTTCATCTTTGATTGAGAAATTGAAGAACTCATGTTGTGAAACTTGGGTAGTAATTAGGATTTCTATTCGAAAGATTATAAAAGCTAATTATGAAAAGGAATAGATGCAATTATGATTATTTGTCGCGAGATTTATATTACTACTTGTCGGATTAGGTGAAAGCCTTTTCCTTTATCGATAAAGTCACCGCCTTTTATGATTTATGTTCCACTTTCATCGTAATCTTTACCGCAAACCCTAAACTTGGAAGTTCTCTTTCATTCGTCAAGTTACAAATCGAAATTGCTTGTTTTTACTTTTCTGCTCTCCTCGATATTGACTAAGTTTAGTCGATATCGACTACTGATTCCCGATCCCAGATCACCGTAGCTTCTCATGTGCAGGTACTCGACAAAGCCATCCTCGACATCGACTTGTTTACTCGATATCGAGTAGATTTGGTCGATATCGACAACTCTCCTGCGACTGCTGCTGCGTGAATCGACTTGCTTGATCTTCTGCCGACTAACCCTAGTCGAGATCGAGCACCTGTTGTCAACTTCTGTCGGTGAGATTCCACCGCTGCCTAGGATCCGCTGACCAGCTTCCTCGTGGATTCGAACTTGACTTTCTCTTGCTACATCAGGAGGGAGTCTTGAACATTATTTGCTGGGATTCGATCGGTTTGCTTTACTTTATTTACTTACTATTTGCATTCTCGATGTCCTCTTACAACAAATTGGCGCCGTTGTCGAGGAAGCTATCATTCGCGCCTTAGGTAGTTAAATCTCACATCTACTTTGAGTTACTTTACAGGTGCATGCGCCGCTCTGGTCAACCACCTGAGTTTGACGGCTTAGACGAACCGGAACGCCTTCTACACATCCAAGCTAAACTAAAAAGAGCCATGGCGGCCGCAGAAACACAAGAACAGCTGATTGAGAGGCTTACAAGGGAACTAGCCACCAAGGATACTGCTATCGCCGCTGAAAGAGCAGGAAGGGAACAGGAAGCTGAGCGTGCGAGGCAAGCAGAAGCTGAGCTTGCCCAATACCCAACCACTGCAGAGGATTATATGCACCCGACTCTCGTCGTGCCTGAATCGGCTATTCTAATCCCTGACAATACTTTTTTAATTCGCACTCAATTCCTTGTAGAACTTAAAAATAATGCTCTTCATGGAAGGTTTAATGAATGTCCTCTTGAACATATTACCAATTTTTCTGACATGTGTCGAACTCTTGCTGAAGGTACAACTCTGGAATTTGTCAAGATGAAGGCCTTTCGTTGGTCTCTCGTCGGACCTGCATTGAAATGGCTAGAAGGACTAAAACCGCGATCCCTCACAACATGGGCTCAAGTAAAGCAAGACTTTCTCAACAAATTCTTCCCTCCTGCCAAGACAACACTCCTCCGCCAGAAGATTACAACTTTCAAACAGAAGCCTGGGGAGCCGCTAGCAAAAGCATGGGAACGATACAAGGAACTAATTCGATCTTGCCCTACTCATGGATAGCCACCCTACGTCATTCAAGAGATCTTCTTCAATTCTCTTGACCAAGTCACTAAGGACAGGATCAACCAGTATACTCGATATGAGTATCTGACGATGCCACCAATTGACACATGGGGCGTGCTCGACAAGCTCACCAATTATGACAACAAGTATGGGGCTCCTACAAAATATGAAGAGAATACCTATGCTAGGCCAGCCCCATCCATGCCTCTCTATGAGCCGTCTAAAGAAATAGACCCTAATGTCAAGGAGCAGTACTAGAGAGACCAGAATCGCAAGCTCCTCAAGCAAGTCAAATATCTCTCTGTCAACCAACCTTGCATCGAATATGGTTCACAACGGCACACCACTACTGAGTGTCCGCACACAGAGCAAGTCAGGATGGCAAAAATTCATGAAGAGGCAGCTTACGCAGGGGGTCTCAATCGCTATATGGGGGACCAAAGGTTCTATCAACCACAACGGAACCAAGCTCCTCCTAGGAACCCCCAGCCATACAGAGCTCCAAGACATCCAGAAAGGGACCATAGAAAGGATGATCTACAGCTCATCCTTGACGAGATGAGGAAAAACCAAGCACAACAGCATCAGTCTACAAGCGCCATCAATAATCAGCTCCAGAACATCAATACAAGATTTGGAGAGCTAGATATTTGGAAGAGAAACATAGAGACCCAGATGGGTCCATTCGCGGCGCAGATTCCACAACCATCCGGGCAGCTCCCAGGGTATACAGAACCAAATCCCAAGGGGCAGCACGGACATGTCGCTGATGTAAAGCTACGGAGCGGTCACAAATTGCATGAGCCAGAGAATGGAGAAGAAAAGGGCAAAACTGTCCTCGACACCGAGCAACAGCAAATCGATATCGACCAAAGCTTAGTCGATATCAACAAAGTTCTCCTCGACACAGAAGAGAAGAAGAGCTCGGACGCGTCTGCACAGCCCATCAACTTGAGATCGACCACTTTGGTCGATATCGAGGAACCTGTTGTCGATATCGAAAAGAACCAGGCCGACGTCGAGGAGTCCTCACCGCCCCCGGAAGCTATTATGGCTCAGAAAACGAAGAAGACGCTCCCATTCCCTTCCAAAAACCAAAGAGATCCAACTGACGGTAAATTTCAGCGTTTTGTGAAATTGCTTCAGAGTTTAAATGTTACTATTCCTTTTACAGAAGCACTTCACGAGATGCCTGCCTATGTCAAGTTCCTCAAGGAGATTGTTAGCAACAAGCGATCGATGACTGAGATTGCCAAGGAATGCAAGAAGATGGATTTCCTTGAGAAGCGACCTGGCCCATGTAAGTTTACTATCACTGTTGGACTTGGTCGTCATAGATTTAAAGCACTGTGTGACCTAGGAGCAAGCGTCAGCATCATGCCCCTCTCCATCTAGTCGAAGGTAAAGATAGGCGCCCTGAAACCAATTGATGCCAAGCTCTACATGGCAAACAACACCGTGGTAATCCCTACAGGTATTGTTGATAATGTTCCTGTTAAAGTTGGTAGATTTTTTGTCCCTACAGATTTTGTTGTAGTAGAAATGGAAGAGGATCCAGCTTGCCCCATCATCCTAGGGCGACCTTTCCTAGCAACAGCTGATGCCAAAATTTGGAGTAAAGAGGGGAATTCTTACTTTCACCATTGGAGATGAAATTATTGAATACTTCTTCAATCAAGACACAGAAGAGGTAATGGAAATTAAAGCTATCTATTCAAAATTCAATTTTATCTCTTGCAATGAGCCTGCAGGACAACTCTTGATACAAGAAGAAGGTAAGACAGAATCTATACTAGAAGAGGAGGAACTGGTGGCAGCAGAATCAAGCGAGGAGGAGATCTTCGACGACGCATTATCGTCAGAGCTGAACGACTCACCCGATATCGAGCAGAACAAGTTGACATCGACGAATCTCCTCGATATCGAGGAACCTTGCCCGATATCGACCAGCACCAGTTCTCCAGAAAAGGTACGTCCTCTGAATTTACTCGATATCGAGCAGTCATCCTCAATATCGACTACCTTCCTCCCTGCAGGCACACCAGAAGCTGAAGTAGCCAACTCGACAATTTTCCTCGATATCGAGGAAACCAACTCGAGATCGACCAACTCTGCATTCAAGGTAAGTTCTGATTTTTTGGTTGATTCTGAGCTTTCTAAGTCGATGTCGAGTAGCTTCTTGCAGCAGTACAGTCCTATGTCCAATTTCAGCGTTGTCATCGATGTATACTTGGTCGACGCCAACTCCTGTAGCTGATTTGGATGCTTCTTCCATGAGGATCGAGACGGATTACTTAGGGGAGATCATGATGACGGGGGAAGTGGAGCCCATCTTGATTCCACGGGGCCCTTCTCCGGTGCTGAAGCCCTTACCTGACACCCTTATGTATGAATTTCTTGGTCCTAACTCTACTTTTCCTGTGATTATAAATGCTTCATTAAACACACAGGAAGTAGACAAGCTAGTAGAAGTCCTCCGCACTCATAGGAAAGCCATAGGCAATTCTCTAGAGGACATAAAAGGTATTTCACCCATTACTTGTATGCATAGATGACAGGCCTAATGTCGTTATGCCAAATCAAAGTAAATTCCTAAGGTGCAAACTATAACAAGTATAGTAGGTAAGTTAGGGTCGAACCCACAGGGAAACAGAATCAATTGTAAGAGCAAGTATTATTACCCAAAAGTAACCAATTCAAGGGGGAGTTTTGTGTGTAAGCAATAGTGACATAACAAGTTGCAAATAGAGGTTGCGAATATATGATGGAAAAGTATTACACCAGGTAATTATCCGCAAAACAATTGAGATGGTTTATCATCGAATTCTATAAATCTCAAGTTCTAATGTCCAGTAATTGTTCTCAATTCAGATCATGTAATAGCTTTTAGTCCTACCAGTCCTAAAAGCGCTTATCACCAAATTACAAGGGGAAACCTTCACCGAATAATAAAGCAATAGCATTCAAACTTGAATTATAATGAGATACAAGCGATTATAACAACCCGTTAAAATAGCCTGTAATCGAATCTCCTTCACAATCTAACACAAGCAACCTACTTAAGATGATTGTGTTTGCTACAATGGGTCTACAACCCCAAACCTGGAATTGGAAACCCTAGCAATATGACTAGTATCGATAAACCTAGGTGATCAATCAAGATTAACCAATAATAAGCAATCAAGCAATAAGCTCAAGAGATCGAAACAATTAACAAATGACGAACGAGAGTAGAATACTCACAACAAATTCAATCGAGGGCTTCAAAGAACCAAGTGTAACAAAGGAGAGTTAGTTCTCCATAGGGTTTGTGAGATGAAAGGGAAAATACGTCTCTGGAAAAATAATCTAAAAACCTGTTCCGACTCTTCGAAAATAATATATAACGTAATTAAAAGGGTTAAAATCCCCTAAAAATATAAACTAACAACTAATAAGATAGGGGAAAATCGGATAGGAATCCGTCTCCAGGGACTGACGTGGGCACGCCAAAAAGCAGCGCGGGCTCGTTAGTGAATGTCTGCTACTTCTTCTCTCTGAGGCAACGACGCGGCCGCGTCAGAGACACAGCGCGCGCGCCAATGCCTGACTTCATTTCTGCAGCTTGGCCGCGTCGATCTTCCACGCAGGTACTCCCTCATAGCAGCGCGGGCACGTCATGTAGCAGCGCCGTCGCGCCAAGCTCACCTGATTCCAGCTGCTTCCGAATTTCTTCACATCAACTCTTCTATAACTTGCATGATCCTATGATTTCTTCAACTTCTTCAACAGGTTCCGAATCACCAAGTTCATACAAATATCTCTCACAATGACATGTAAATGATGACAAAAACTACTAAATGCGCTATAGAATAAATCGCATATCAAATTCCCCCATACTTAAACCTTTACTCGTCCCGAGTAAGCATAGAAGCTAAGCCTACTCTCACCATAAATCTCAAAGGTTCACAGACAGTACAAGGAAAATGAACAATAAGTACTAGTAGTTTCCACCGTCTCAACAATCAGCACAAAAGAAAATCAAAATAGGAAATGAGACTTACAATTATATCTCAACCATCTACACCTTATAGCTCCCAGTGGCCTACCCGAAAACCTCCTTATCACTCCACTTCTTATGTCGCCTTCGCCAAGAGATCAATCCTAAACACTCAAAGTAAACGCTCATCTTGCCAAGGCGCCTTTTTGGGGTTTTCACCAAGCCACTCATTTTTTTTTCAAAGATGGTACTCACATAAACATTCTCACTTCCCTCAAGTCTCATATTGCCAAAGCCTAAAGCTCGCCAGACTACCTGCTTTTTGCCTGAGTCGCCCTTTCGGGTTTTCAACTCATCCCAGGATTTTGATTGCCTCTTTTCATTTTTTTTTTAAGAATAACAAGTGCAGAATCTGTACAAAAATAATGCGGAAATGAAATATGTACAAGATATGTAAATCCTTTCCCTCCCCCATACTTGAATGAAGCATTGTCCTCAATGTGAAAGAAGACAGAAATAAGTAGGGAGAAAGGAAACAGAAGGACTCACTGAGGGGGTGGATAGTGGCGAGAGTAATCCTCTTGCATGCGGCGAAGCTCTTCCCTCATACCTCTGAACTCGCCAAAGCCTTCTAGGATGTCGGCCTGCTGGTGGAGAATCTGGTTCTGCGCTCTATCTTGGTTTTGAACCATCGTCGTCAAACTCCCTACGTCTTGGTGCAGAAGGCCAATCTGGTCAAGCAGGTAGCCCCACTGTTGAGGCTGTTGATGAGCATCCTGAAAAGCTTGTGGGGGCCAAGGGGCCCACTGATGTGAATCCTGCTGGCTCTAATATGTCGGGTGAGAATCCCAACCATGCGAAGGGGTATAATAAGCAGGCACCTCCTGCTGTGGGTTCTATGCGAAACCCTGAGTATCTGTCTGAACAAAAGCCTGCGGAGCCACAGGCGCATCCTCAATCATGGCAGCTCCAGCTATGCCACTACTGCTACCCACTTCTAGGCGATGTCGTCTACCCAGAACTGATGTCGGAAAATAATCAGCCTCAATATACCAATCAGTCCAAGTCTCAGACCAAGGAAGGGGCTTAGGGAGCCTGAACTGATGCTCTTTCTTCTTGCCTGTACACCAAATGCTTCCCCCATCCGGCGCATTGTCAAGCATCAAACACCTGCGCAGATACTCCTCTGTGTAGGTCCTTGCTATGACCTTCCCCTCCAGCTCTTGCAAATCACCTGGCTCAACGCCTGCAGCAATGGCTACCCAAGTAATAAGTCCGCTTTGGACCATTTCTGGTCCAGCGACACTGCGATCCCTTCTGACCTTGTCGAGCCCATCGAAGAAAAGCCTAACCCAGTCAGGAGTATAATTTGCAGTAGGCACAGCGCTGTAAGCAAACCTCAGGTGTGTCAAGGAGAGCTTGGTATCTGTGGTCAGCCCATAATATGACCCAGCGACGATCTTGCACAACATACGGAAGACAGGATGAGTAATCCTGCTGTTGTACTCATTACTGGTTAAGAATTCCTCTCCAGACACCGCTCTAAAGAATGCAACTAGGTCTGGGTCGGTCGCGGCTGTCACCCATCCATCAGTTGGGACTTTAGTGATCCCCAAAGCAGCTCGCATCCTTGCTGTAGAAATCATGTAGGTAGTGCCATTGAACCTGAAAGAAGCCCCTCTAATTCTGTTATCCCCAAGGTCCAACTGATATGTCGGAAGGAATTGCTTGCACAGTTCTGGGTATCCTACAACTCTCAACTCCAAAAATTCACCAATACGAGCGTGAGCTAGACACTTCTGCATACAATCTAGCATCTGCAGTCTCTGAAGGGTCTCTCTATGCAAATATTTTTTAGAACTGACACAGTTTACCTTATTATAAATAGCCCACTCCTCTACAGACAAATCTAACTCATCATCAGATTGACTCACCTCTTCCTCAGATGAACTCATATTCGAATCGAAATAAGGACAGGTGAAATAACTCACAAAGAACAGAGGAGGCTCGGCTGAGGAGGCCGATGCGGGCGCGTCAGGAACACAGCGCGGGCGCGTCGGCGAGTTCTCCCTCGTTTCGTAACTCTGACAGCGCGGGTGCGCTGAAATGTGTGTGCGGCCGCGTCGGCGGTTTCTGCAAATTCGAAAATCGTCGAAGACGGTTTTCGACGTGGAGCTTCTCCCCGGTGCCAATGACGAGAGGAAAGGAGAGAGGGGGAAGGGAGAACGGGTTTGGGGATCCCGGTGGTGGGTCGGCGCTGAAATAGGGGTGGAGGGGTGGCGGGTTGGTGTGAGTGTGAGTGTGGCGCAGGGGAGGGCGGATTGGGCGTGAGAGGAGAGGATGTGGGGTAGGCTAGGGTTTTGTTTGGATTTGAGGAGTGATGATGCACTTGAAGATGGCGGGCTGGCCCGAAGCGGGTTTTCCAGCCCGTGGTTATTCAATTTATTTTTTTTTAGACAGAAAATTAACACTGCGGAAGCAGTAGGTCCGAAATGCGGATGCAATTCGTCACCAGAAACTCCTTCTTTATTACCTACAAGTTAGAATAAAATCGAGTTAAGGGAAAGAATGCAATACCTTGGGTTGCCTCCCAAGCAGCGCCTTTGTTTCATGTCGCTGGCTCGACTAAGCCTTTTTTATTATTCTAACTCTGCATTTGGCTCCTCCAAAACTAACTCATCCATAGCCTCCTTTTGGAACCCTTCATAGTATGTCTTAAGCCTTTGACCATTTACCTTAAACTTCTTGTGGCTATTTGAGTCATATAACTCTACAGCTCCATGTGGGAAGACTTCAGCAACAATGTATGGTCCCCCCCACTTTGACCTGAGCTTCCCAGCGAAGAGTTTCAGGCGAGACTGAAAAAGTAGGACTTTGTCACCATCTTTAAAGTCCTTCCTATGAATGTGCTTGTCATGCCATGCCTTGGTCTTCGCCAGGTAAATTGCAACATTATCATAGGCGTCCAAACATAACTCCTCGAGCTCACCTAACTGTAGCTTCCTGTGTTCTCCAACCCCGTCACTCTGCATATTGCATTGTTTCACTGCCCACCAAGCCTTGTGCTCCAGCTCAACAGGAAGATGACATGCCTTACCATAGACAAGTCTTAAAGGAGACATCCCAATTGGAGTTTTGTAAGCAGTGCGATAAGCCCACAATGCATCATCAAGTCTCAAACTCCAATCCTTCCTGTTAGGATTTACAGTCTTCTCGAGAATGGCTTTGATCTCTCTATTGGACACCTCTGCTTGGCCATTCGTCTGTGGATGGTATGCGGTGGAAACTCTATGTGTGACATGATATTTCTTCAGCACGACAGTCACAGTTTTGTTGCAGAAATGGGTACCCCTGTCACTGATCAGCGCTCTAGGAATTCCATGCCTGGCAAAAATATTGCTTTTCAAGAAGCCTGCCACAACTTTAGAGTCATCAGTTCTGGTGGCCTTCGCTTCCACCCACTTGGAAACGTAGTCCACCGCAAGTAAAATATACAAGTTCCCACAAGAACTAGGGAAAGATCCCATAAAGTCAATGCCCCAAACATCAACGATTTCGCAAAAAATCATCGATGATTGTTGCATTTCATTCCTTTGAGAGATATTCCTTATTCTTTGACACCTATCACATGCCTTGCAGAAAGAATAAGCATCTTTAAAAATATGTGGCCAATAAAATCCAGAGTCAAGCACTTTTCTAGCAGTTTTATTGGCACCAAAATCTCCCCCACATGCTTGAGAATGAAAAAATTCAAGAACAGATCGTACCTCATTATCTGGAAGACAACGATGAATTACCTGATCAGCACAATGTTTCCAAAGGTATGGGTCATCCCAAACATAGTGGTTTGCTTCTCTTCGAATCTTCTCCGTTTGAGCCTTGGTATGATCCGGGGAAAATTCCCCACAAACTAAGTAGTTTACAATGTCCCGGTACCAAGGGTTTACAGAATGAAGTCCTAGAACGGACTGAGATGGGGGGAGAATATGCTCGGAAGAATTTACTTTGCAAAAATCGGAGCCAGGAGACATTAATAACGTGGGCACGTCAGGGAACGACGCGGGCGCGCCAGTACTCAGCGCGGGCACGTCAGCGATCGACGCGGGCGCGCCAGACTCCGGCGTGCTTTTGTGCTCGATTTTGCACAATGTGTCATCTGGAAACGTGCCTAAGATGGCTTTCTGTGACTCCGGCTTGTCCTCCTCATTCACTAATCTGCTTAAGTGGTCAGTCACCAAATTCTCCACTCCTTTCTTGTCTTTAATCTCCACATCAAATTCGCTGAGCAACAGGACCCATCGAATTAATCTTGGCTTTGTCTCCTTCTTTGTCATCAAGTAGCGGAGGGCTGCGTGATCTGTGTAGATAATCACTTTGACTCCAAGCAGATACTGTCGAAATTTCTCTAGTGCAAACACCACGGCTAGCATTTCTTTCTCAGTGGTGGAGTAGTTGCATTGCGCTCCATTCAGAGTCATGGAAGCATAATGGATCACATGAGAGGCTCTTCCCTCTTTTTGGCCTAGCACTGCTCCCACTACATAGTCGCTAGCATCACACATGATCTCAAATGGGCGAGACCAATCTGGTGCCTGAATGATTGGTGCACTAGTGAGGCGTCCTTTCAGCGAGTCGAATGCCTTTTTGCACTCTGGTGTGAGTACAAAGGTCACATCTTTCTTCAGAAGCTCGCACAAGGGTGAGGATACCTTCGAAAAATCCTTGATAAACCTGCGATAAAAACCTGCATGGCCTAGGAAAGAACGAACTTCGCGCACATTAGTAGGATAAGGCAAAGACTGAATTACATCAATCTTCGCCTTATCGACCTCAATACCCTTTGCAGATATTATGTGGCCTAAAACAATTCCCTGTTCTACCATAAAATGAGACTTTTCAGAGTTCAAAACCAGATTAGTTTCAACACATCTTTTTAACACTAGTGCCAAATGGCTCAAACAAGTATCAAAGCTATCCCCATGTACTGTGAAATCATCCATGAATACTTTAATGAAATTTTCAATGTATTCAGAGAAGATACTAACCATACATCGTTGAAATGTCCCGGGTGCGTTACATAGTCCAAATGGCATTCTGCGATATGCAAAAGTACCGAAAGGACATGTAAATGTAGTCTTCTCCTGGTCTTCTGGCGCTATGGCTACCTGAAAATATCCAGAATATCCATCCAAAAAGCAATAATAGGGGCGCCCAGCAAGGCGTTCTAGCATCTGATCAATAAAGGGGAGGGAGAAGTGATCCTTCCTGGTTACTGTATTCAGCTTGCGATAGTCTATGCATACCCTCCAACCTGTTTGTGTTCTGGTAGGGACCAACTCACCTTGTTGATTCTCCACGACTGTAATACCTCCTTTCTTAGGGACAACTTGTGTAGGACTTACCCATTGACTGTCAGAAATTGGAAAAATCATGTCTGCTGACAGCAATTTCAGCACTTCCTTCTTCACCACATCCATCATTGGAGGATTGAGCCTTCTCTGTGGTTGGCGTGATGGCTTAGCTCCATCCTCCAGCAGAATCATGTGCATGCATGTAGATGGGCTAATTCCCTTGATGTCAGCGATGGTCCACCCCAGCGTAGTTTTGTACTTCTTCAGAACCTCCACTAACTTTTCTTCTTGCTCTGCTGAAAGCTTACTTGACACAATAACTGGTAAAGTGTCATCAACTCCTAGGAAAGCATAGTTGAGATGACTAGGGAGTTGTTTGAGTTCAATTTCACGTGCCTGCACAACAGATGGAACAAGCACTTCGCTGGGAGTCAGTAGATTGGGGCCAATGCCCAAAAGATGTGTAGAGAACTTACCTTTTACATCCATCTGGGCTACTAATTCCTGCATGTTAGATGTAATTGAAAAATCTGTATAGGACTTGTCAATCGCATTCTCAATAATTGACTGCAACTCATCTTCCCTAGAAATATCAAATAGATCTTGAGCTAATGGTTCAATCACATCAATAGAGCACAGAGAATGGTCATCAACAGGATGTTTCATAGCCTTGTATAAATCGAATTCAACCTTTTCTCCATCAAATTCCATTGTTAGTGCCTCAGAAACACAATCAATTTTTGTCCTAGCTGTTTTAATAAAAGGTCTACCTAATAAAATAGGCGCATCATGCTTATCATGTTCCATATCCAGGACAAAGAAATCTGCAGGAAAAATCAGTTTATCGACCATGACCAAAACGTCTTCTACTACTCCTTTAGGGTATTTATTAGACCTGTGAGCTAGTTGCACAATTACTCCAGTTTCATGCAAAGGTCCTAAATCTAGTGATTTGTAAAGTGAGTAAGGAAGCACATTTATGGAAGTGCCCAAATCAAGCATAGCTCTATCAAATTTTACATCTCCAATGACACAGGGGATAGTAACCATACCTGGATCAGTGCACTTTTTCGGCATTCTCCTCTGAAACATAGCGGAGACTTGCTCACTTACTTTCACTTTCTTTTTACCTTTCAGCTTCTGATTCCTCTTTACCGTGCAAAGCTCCTTCAAGAACTTTGCGTACTTGGGCACATTTTTTATCATTTTCAGCAGAGGAATGTTCACCTGGCACTTGCTAAATGTCTCGAAAAGCTCTGAATCATCGATTATCCTCCTCTCTTTGAGTGCCTCGGGGAACGGAGGTTTTGGTTTCTCCGACCCGAGAGGGGGAAAATTCGGTCGTACATATGTATCGATATAGGGCTCGGATTCAGGCGAAATCTCGTTCTCAGGTTCAGGATTCGACGTGGGCGCGCCAGTATCCAGCGCGGGCGCGCCAGTGTTGGGTGTTGCCACGTCGGAGACCTGCGTGCTTTCCTCCACTTCTTCTTGACTTTTCAGCTCTTTTCCATTTCGAAGAGTTATAGCACTGACGTTTTCCCTTGGATTGACCACCGTTTGAGATGGTAGACCCCCTGACGTCTTTGCCTCTATTCTCGTGATTGCTTCAGCCATTTGCCCCATTTGTTTCTGTATATCTTTTATGCTCGATTCAGTTGTCTGAACATGCGCAGTAAATTGCTGTGTCAGGGTATTGAGCATGGACTCAGTAGAGGGAGCGTTACCCTGCTGCCTCTGATTGTAGGGAGGTGGCTGTTGCTGTTGTGGTTGGTTTGGTGGATCCCTCCATCTGAAATTTGGGTGATCCCGCCACCCTCGGTTGTAGGAGTTTGAGTAGGGGTCATGTCTGGGTCTCTGAGGTCCATTTCCACCTATAGCACTTACTTCAGCGGTGTCTTCCTAGAGTGTAGGACATGAATCAGTTGGGTGGAAGTTATCATTGAAGATTCCACAAGCCTTGAGTTGTTGAGGAGTCCCTTGCAGAGTGAGCCTCCTAACCATTTCCTTCAATTCAGCAATATCTTTGGATTGGTTAGAGACTACCGAATTGACTTCTTTCTTTCTGGTGGACTTCCCAAAATTTCTAGTCCCCTCACCCATTTCCTGAATCTTCTCGATGGCTCCCTCTGGCGTGGCATTCAGAATGTTTCCTCCGCAGGCGGCATCAATCATTCTTCTATCAGATTCCAGCAACCCCCCATAGATGTATAGGACTAGGTGCTTCGTGTTGTAGCCATGGAAGGGGCAATTAGCGCAAAGCTTCTTGAACCTTTCATTGTAATCGTAGAGGGTTTCATCATCTGCCTGCTCTATATTGCTGATCGCCTTCTTCAAGGTGTTCTCCTTCTTAGCAGGAAAGAATTTCTCCAGGAAGGCCTTGTGGAGCTTAGGCCAAGTGTCGATGCTCCTTGTAGGAAGACTGTAGTACCAGTCATCCGCAGCATCGACCAACGTGAACCCAAAGGCTCTCATCTTTATCTGTGCTTCATCTATATTGGCTGGTTTCATGCTCATGCACACATTATGAAACTTCTCCATGTGCTTGATGGGGTCTTCTCCAGCCAATCCATGGAATTTGGGCGGTTGATGAATCAGCCCAGACTTTAGCTCAAAATGGTTGTCATCCCCCAGAGCAGGGATTGTCATAGCAGGTGCCTGCTGTGTGATGTTTGCTGCTGTCAGTTGTCGCAACGTCTGATTTACATTTCCAGCCATTGGATCAGGTTGTTGGGAATGTTGGTGTTGTTCTCTAAGGCGGCAGTGGTATGTCCTGTCAATTTCCCAATCAAAATCAACAAGATGGGGATCAGTAGCACGAGTGCGAACCATGCAAGAGGTTCGCACCCAAATAGGTAATAAGACAAACAAGAACAAAGATAATCCGTTTCCTCGGCAACGGCGCCAATTTGATGGACGGTTTTTAGTCGCGTTAACCGTATCAAAATAATTCGAACCTACCTAACTAATGTAGCGTGGTAAGCACGAGTCGATCCCACAGATAATCAAGTTATTCCTAAGTTAAGTTTATTTACCAATTAGTATGAAAGGGGGGTTTTGGTTGATTGGAATAAGAAAGAAAATAAAATAAATTATAAACACGTTAATGGAGATAACGATTAATAAACTAGTTTCACCTACAATTATCCACTTTATTTGGTTGAATTGATATTGTAAATTCCTCTTGTCCTTTTAGATTTCCTATGAATGCCCTTGTCCCGACCTAATATAGTTACTAGTCCAACCAGTCCTAGAAACCCTTATCAATCGAACAGTCCCTAAAGAAGGATTTAACCCAATTGATAGCTTTATGTTCAGAGATTAACCAAGGTATTTGCAGTCCCTAAAGAGGGATTTAACAACACATTCAACTTCTTACTCATTCAATTAGTTCAACCAGCCCTAAAGGAACAAGTTTGCCACTTAGGTTAAGGTTCACAACCAGGAATCTACAAAACCTTAGCAATTGAATTGATTCTAACTAGTTGCGCGGGCTAGATAGAATAAAGCAATAGACAATCAAGCACAAAGAAGTCGAAACATTCAATATAGGAAATAAGGAACAAGATTCAGAAACTCACAATTAATCCAAACCAAACTTCAAATTGTAAACGAAACGGGAGAGTTTAGGTCTCCATAGAAATAAAACAAAACATACTTAGGTTAAAGAGGAAGCAAACTGGTCTCGGCCGTATCACGTTCGGCCCCCTTTGTTTCTAATTTATAAAAGGATCACAACCTCCAAATTCATACGATCCAAGCCCAAAAATACCTGAAATACATAAAAAAAACTAGTGTAGACTCCGAAAATCAAATAATACAAATAAGCTATAAAACATGCAAAGATGCTCTAAATTAATATGCAAATCTATACTAAGAACATGATTAAAATAGACTCTATCAACTACCCCATGCTTAGACTTTTTCTTGTCCTCAAGCAATGAAAAATAAATATAGAATTAATTATCCCACAAATAAGATCTGCATGCTGTAGTTTTAGAAAAGCAACATCACGTAGGAGCCACGAATAAGAGAACAAACATCCTAACAAGTATATGAGCGATCCAATAGTAAAGGCAAATTTAATCCAACCTCACCGGGATAATGTGTTTCACTCAAGCTCTCATGTGTTTAGGCTTTAAAGTTCAACTCTCAACTCAATCCAAAATGCTCTATACACCGGGAAAGTTATCACTTGCAAACAACATCATGAGGACTTTTATAGGGTTATAGTGGGGCTTTGGTAGGAACATAAGGCATGAGAAATATTTAGGCCTGTGGTGCTAAAAATCCGGGAAAAAGGAACAACAACAAACCAGAACAACACCAAAACTTTCATACTTCGCAAACCATTCCAATAACATAAACTCCAATGCACATCAATAAGCACTTTTCGATTCCAATAACCATACAATTTATGCATTTTTTTTATATTTTTATTATGGCTTCTTTTCTTTTATGCTTACTTTTGCCCCTAGGTGAATTTTATCCTCCCTAGGTCCAAGCTTACTAGACTTTTACTCGTAAGTGAATTTTATCCTCCTTAGGCCCCTAGTAATAAGTCATCTCTATTATGCAAGAAGGGTTACCTTATTTTGGCTATGCCTCTCGCAATGTACAACCATACCATACATCATCTCCACTCAAAGCAACTCCAACATAAAGATTTTTTTCACCAATTCTTCTCCTAATTCCCGGATAGGGTCAGACTAATCATTGGCTATGATATATTTTTGTGGAGCTATAAAAAAGAATAGGCTTTAAGGCTCAGATTGGCTTCAAGCAAATGATAATATGTAAGGTAGATAGGGTATAATATGGCTAAAGAAAACATGCCTCAATCATTTGAAATTCACAAGCAACAAACATGTGCAATACGGTATTGAAATAAGAAGCATATGGAGAGTATAATCACACAATAAAAGCAAAAGGGAATAATATGTAAAGTCCCTATAAGGCCAAAATAAACTCACAAGGGTTATATTTTTTTAGATTTCAATTAAACCTCAACTAAACCATACTTGCTCAATTATATTCTCAAATCATGCTCCAAAAATCATTTTCAAGCAATTCAATCAAATTATGGGATTTATGCAATTAAGATCATAAAATTGATATTAGATGACAAATTAAACCAAGATGGGTATCGTTAATAACACCTAAATGCAATGAAATGAATAACAAAAATTGAAAAAAACAAAAAACAAAAAGCTAACATAACAGAAAACTAACATATATATAAAGACGGAGCTACACTTGAATTCCTCACCCCATGCTTAAAATCTTACTTTGTCCTCAAAGTAAAGAAAAAGAAAGAAAGAAAGAAAGGTAGAGGAAACTCACAAAGTAATCAGGCATTCGAGACAAATCATTCAACTTAAGAAGAGGCGGTGGTTTTTTTTTTCTTCGAACAGACCATAAAATTCAGCACTTCTCATAGTTATAGAACCTGTCCACCACCACAAACAACAGCAAAAAACAAGCAAAACTAGAATACAAATCAGCACCAGATTCAATTTCGTACAAAGGAATATCAAAAGTAGAAAGTTCACCAAGATAGGTGGCTATTCCTAAGTACTAACACCCTTAAAATATGACAAAAGATCAAAAATTACAGCCCTTGTGTTTCAGCAGAAGCTTTCAGCAACTCTTGGATGTAATTGCCAGTCGTGAACCTTCTTAGAGTTGGACAAATATAGGGCTATCCTCTTTGCAAAATGCCTGGCCATGGCACAAATCAAAAAGAATGCACCACAAACAAACAAACACATTCCAACCACGAAGAAAAATATACCATCCAAGAATGAAGAACAACAAAGGCCATCCAAACCAAAAAAAAAAAAAAAAAATCAGCCCCTACAAGTCATGCTCAATCACTTATATCAATTTTAAAACATGGAATTCAAGTGATTTCAGGGAGCAACATAGCTAGAAAAAAATTGAAACATGGGCACCAGCACCACACCAAAGTTAGCTTGTCTTGATAATAGCACTCGAGACTAAATAAAAATATTCAGCTGATTTAAAATATAGCAAGAAGAAATCAATCAGCCACAATTTGTTCAAGAGCCACCAGAGGCTACAAAATTCAGCAATCATCATATCACCTCATGAAAATAACCTCACTTCAAATTCCAACAAAAACCACAAACAATTCCGCTGCATCAAAATTTAGCAGTGTAGAATCAAGGCATCAAGATCTCAATGTCAAAATTGAAGCAATTTAGTTGCACTTGCCAATCTTGAGCACCAATTCAACTAATAAGCAATCAAAATCTCAGTCATAACCAATCGAATCCAAGCCAAGACAATAATAACCAAGGAATCAAATCATAACCAATCAAATCTAGAAATCGTGAAGTGGAAATTCGATGGTACCTTCACTTAACCTGCCAATACTGAAGTCCAGGGAATCATAGGCATGGTCGAGAGGAATCACGGACACACGGAGCAGCATCAGCGATGGCGGAGTGACGAGCAGCGGTGGCGGAATAAGCCTCGCCGGTGGCTTTGGTGTGGGAGGCGAGGGTTATGATGCTTCTGGTGGTGACCGCGGCACTGAATGGTGAAGGCGCGGGTTGAAGATGCGACCAGGAGAGAGAGAACCAGGCGGTGGTGGTGGCCGGCCGGCGGCTTCAGATGGCCGAAGACGGTCTGGACATCTGCGGCGACAGAGGAGGAAAGGCGGTGGGAGTTTGATTGTCGGTGGTCAGGTGGCGAGGAGATCCCGACCAGGAGCGAGAGAAGCAGGCGACGAGGGTGGCGCTGTGGTGATTGTGCGGCGCCGGTGAAGAAGAAAGAAGAGGAAACCGGAGGGGGGAATTCCGGCGATCCGGAGAGGGATGCCCTTCCATCGGTGGCGGGCGCCCGACGGTCAGAGGAGGACCCAGGGGTGAAGAGTGACGGCGCTCCAGCGGGTTTGAGAAGGGAAAGAACGAGGGAGACGGGGACGAGGGAGAGGCGTTGTGTCGTGGCTGCCGGCAGTTGAGGTGAACAGGGAAAGAGAGGAGGAGAGGCGGTGACGGAGAGCGGCGGTTTGAGATAGGTCGAGGGAAAAGAGAGAACGAGGGAGACAAGTTTTTTTTTTTTTTTTTTTGTTTTTCTTACGGAAAAAAAATAAATAAATAATCCTAACTTAAAATAAAAGGAATAAAGAAAAACATACTTTGGTTTCTACCAACCTTTCTAAGATCAGACATTGTTAACGCCCTCAGTAATTTGTCAAACTCTTGTGCACACATACCACATAAACGAGCAAGGCTTTCTGTAGATGCTATGTAATACCACCAATTCAGATCCATTAGTGGCTTCTCCAAATATGCTCTCCTCTTTTGCCATCTCTTAGATCTTTGTCCATTTACACCCTCAATAAATTCAAACAACAGAATCCTATTTGTCAAATTTTCCTCATCTTGCTCATCTATCCAATCTTCTAAGATCTCCTTGTCAAAAGAGATGATAGCGCAGTCGTCACTGACAATCACCTCCGTCTGCATAGGGAGAATCTCTGAAATAACTGGAATCGTAATTTGTAGAGCCACTTGGATCCGCCTCATCTCGTTATTGAAATCAATTTGGATCTTTATAAGTTGGGACTCTATTGCAGCAAAGTGTTCTTCCATGAGGGGCAACATAGACGATTCTTGTGATGTTTGCGAAGCCAAACATGGAGGCTCTAGTTGTCCGATTTGGAGCTCTAATTGTGCAATCTCATGTATGATATCCATCTCAAGAGAAAGTTGAGTTTTGCACAAATGATGTACTTCCTGAACCTTTCCGATCGGAACCCTAAACACCGGACACTCTTTAAATATATGATTAGAAACTCCTCAAAAATCACAAAATAAACCATGAGTCATCTTTAAAGGCACACACCTAGACACACGAACACAAACAGTTAGTAGCACGGGTGTTATGAACCGTAAGATAGGCTCACAACAAAATTAGTTATATACAATAATCAGCAAACACACAGAGCAAAGAAATAAACTTTGATTCCCCGGCAACGGCGCCAATTTGATTAATATTCAGTCCGGTCCAATTGCAATATTAGCCCGGCGCAATAACTAGCCCAATCCTCTTCCATTTGAAATATGTTTAGAATATTTTCTCTACTTCGACCAGTACCCGACCTCGTATAATTTGTCAAATACGAATTATTCCAAATTAGCTCCAAAATACCTGAAATAAACAAAACACGGGTGTAGACTCCGAAAACTCAAATAATACAAATAAGCTATAAAACATGCAAAGATGCTCTAAATTAATATGCAAATCTATACTAAGAACGTGATTAAAATAGACTCTATCAATAGAATTCTTTTAGAAGATGATCACAGGGCAACAATTGAGCATCAAAGGAAGCTTAACCCCAACATGAAGAAGGTTGTCAAGAAGGAGATCCATCGCATGCTGGACGCAAGAATCATTTATCCAATCTCCGACAGCAAGTGGGTAAGCCCTGTTCATGTCATCCCTAAGAAGGGTGGAATGACCGTTGAGGAGAATGAGAAGGGAGAGCTTGTTCCTAAAAGAATCACTACCAACTGGCGGATGTGCATAGATTACAGGAAACTCAACACCACCACCAGGAAGGATCATTTTCCACTCCCCTTCATTGATCAGGTACTCGAAAGGTTAGCTGAACATGATTACTTTTGCTATCTGGATGGATATTCTGGCTTTTGGTAGGTTCATATTCATCCCGATGATCAAGAGAAGACCACCTTCACTTGCCTTTATGGAACTTTCGCATATAGGAGGATGCCCTTTGGCCTTTGCAATGCCCCTGCTACTTTTCAAAGGTGCATGATGGCCATCTTCTCAGACATGATTGACGACATAGTGGAGGTATTCATGGATGATTTCTCAGTATATGGTACTACTTTCGATGTTTGTCTCTCTAACCTACGCAGGGTACTCAAGCGTTGTGAAGAGACAAATTTGGTTCTTAATTGGGAAAAATGTCACTTTATGGTAAAGGAAGGAATCGTGCTAGGCCACAAAGTGTCTAACAAGGATATAGAGGTGGACAGGGCCAAAATAGAGCTAGTGGAGAAATTGCCCCCACCATCATCCATTAAAGAGATAAGGAGTTTTCTTGGTCATGCTAGTTTTTATAGAAGGTTTATTCAAGATTTTTCTAAAATTGCCAAGCCATTAACTAACCTTCTTATGAAAGATGTTAAGTTTGTGTTTTCTAGGGAATGTCTTGAAGCCTTCAACATGTTAAAAGAAGCTCTTATCTCCGCTCCAATCATTCAATCGCCGGATTGGTCACTACCATTTGAAATCATGTGTGATGCCAGCGATTATGCCGTGGGAGCAGTTCTAGGAGAGCGGAAGGACAAGAAACTGCATGCCATCTACTATGCAAGCAAGACTCTGGATGTGGTCTAGGCTAAGTACATGATAAACGGTTTTTTAGTTGCCTAAACCGTATGAAAATAAATTCGAACCTACCTAACTAATGTAGTGTGGTAAGCACGAGTCGATCCCACAGAGAATCAAGTTATTTCTAAGTTAAGTCTATTTACCAATTAATAGAAAAGGGGGGTTTTTGAGTGGTGAAATTAGAAAGAAAATAAACTAAACTATAAACAAATTAATGGAGATAACAATTAAAGGAATAGTTTCATCTACAAATATTCACTTTAGTTTGACTACTTGATCCTTGATTTTTCTTCAAGTTCTCTTTTCATCATATTATTGTTCCTGTCCTGATCTTGTGTAAATTACTAGTCCTACGAGTCTTAGTAACCCTTACTAATTAGATAACCCTAACACGGTCAAGATTAAACCTAATAGTAGCAGTAAGATTAAGGATTAACCAGGATACATGTAACACCAAGCTACGAGTCAGCATTCAACATGTAATTGATTCTCTACACACCAGTTTAGTCCTACGAGTCCTAAAAAGGCATGATTGCTACTAAGGATTAAGGTTCGCTACGAGGAATCTACAAAATCCTAGCAATAATCTCAACTAGTTGTACGGACTAGAAGAAATCAACAATATTCGCAAAAGAATCAATACGAATCAATAGAAATAGAACAAGAATAGAAATCTCACAACTTTATCAAATCAAAGCTTCAATCCATAGATGAAACGGGAGAGTTTAGATCTCCATTAATATAAGACAAAAACAATTAGGATTTAGGGTGGAATGTTAGTCGGCTCCTGTCTCTCCTAGTTTTGCCGTATGGATGAACTGTATATATAGTATAGAGCAATACTATCCTAATCTATCTCATCTATATAATATATAATAATATATATCTAATTCTATCTAAGGTAGTAAGCAACTGCTGCCTTGAACATTCGGTACTCCAATTTCACACATTTGGCGCCTCAGACCCGTACGTGGGCTTCCTCCCGTATGAATTTCATCGACCCATTCATTAAGTAATGGCCCAATTTTGATCTCAACCTCCAAATTCATATGATCGAACCCAAAAATACCTAAAATATATAAAAATACTAGTGTAGACTCCGAAAACTAAATAATACAAATTAACTATAAAATATGTAAAATATGCATGAAAATAACCTAATATAATATGCAATTATAGGACTAAAATATACCCTATCAGTACACCACAACAGAGAAAGAATTTTTGGCTCATATCCATGCAAAGAAGAATACTCACATGAGAACTCGATATCGAGTAAAGCTGACCACCAGAGGAAGTGCACACCACCAGGCGAAACTGTAGCCTGCTCGATATCGACTAACCTTACTCGATATCGACTAGCCCTAGGTGAGTTATCAGGTGAGGTCTTTCGTATGGATTCCGGTGAGGATTTCATCTTTACACCTCCTACTAGTCCTATACATGATATATATATATGCTATAAAAGGATCAAAGGTACCCTGGTATGCGGATTTCGCTAACTATCTAGCAGGAAATGAGATTCCGTCAGGACTATCCTCAAAGGCAAAGAAGAAATTCCTCCATGACGTCAAGCAATACTATTGGGATGATCCTTACTTTTTCAAACAAGGGAAGGACCATATCTTCAGACATTGTATTCCGGAGGAAGAGGTGGAAAGTGTCATTCGCCATTGCCATACTCTCCCTACACGCGGACATGCAAAAGGCTTCAAAACTCTATCTAAGGTACTTCAATGTGGTTTTTACTGGCCTAATCTTTTCAGGGATGTGCAGGCTTATGTCACTTCATGTGATGAGTGCCAAAGATCAGGCAACATTACTTGGAAGAATGAGACACCCCTCACAGGGATTTTGGAGGTTGAGCTATTTGATGTATGGGGAATTGACTTCATGGGACCATTCCCTGCTTCAGGACCTTACAAATACATCCTTGTGGCCACTACTAAATTAAGAGGCTATTGTGGCGCCTAGAAACCGTCATATAAAGTTTCAAATCCGTCACTTAAAGTCTAAGGTAGCGGTTTTTTAATCGCTACATCAGCTCGCGCTACCTTAGCTCAAATGTGGTGGTTTTTAAAAGCAAATGTGGCGGAATATAACCAATGTAATTAACCGCCAGATTAGACTAAAAAACCGCTACCAAATGACCTAATGTAGCGGTTTTCTCCAAAATGTTGAATTTTTATAGGTGGCGGTTTAAAGGGCTTTGGTGGCGGTTTTGGTTCATTAGTGGCGGTTTTTTGAAGCTTTGGTGGCGGTTTTGGTTCATTAGTGACGGTTTTTAAAAGCTTTGGTGGCGGTTTTGGAAATCATACGTGACGGGTTTTAAGAGCTTTGGTGGCGGGTTTGGTAGTCTTAATTAGTGTTAGATGTTAAGAGCTTTGGTGGCGGTTTTGAGAATGACAAATTGTCAATTTTTGCCATAGCTGGCGGTTTATTTGAGAATCACAAATGCCATTGCCTAGTTTGTTATATGGCGATTTATTTAATTTATTCAATTTGACCTGTCAATATGTATATTTTATAATCCCAAAATTACGTAAATATTAATACTCACATTCTTAAAATAAATACAAAGGTATTCATCCTTACAAAGTTTACCATCAACCATATGATTTCATACAAAATTTACACTTGAATTGGCTAGCTGCACGCGAGTACTCGAAGCTAGGAGATCAACCGCTGCCATGTTCACCTAAGGCACACAATAAACAGTTGGGTAAGTACTTGAAGCTATGCCAATCACCTAAAGCACAAACCAATTTGAAGCTAGGAGAAGAGCTGCCAAGTTCACCTAAAGCACAAAATAAATAGTTGGGAAAGTATTTGAAGCTATGCCAATCACCTAAACCACAAACCAATCCATTGTTTATCTAACCAAATGGAGCCAAGTGCTTAAAGAACAAACTAGCTATATCTAGACAACTATATATTATATGTACGTACCCATGCCATATATGCAACCGCCGTGCCGCTTTTGCAAATAACAAAATAGGTCGATCATATTCTTCAAAAGGGAATAAATGCACACTTGACCTTGATTGGTTGACCAAAATGCATTATCGATCTTCATTCCTGTCAAGGAAAAAATAAGTATATATATTATATTCAAACGACCAAAGAGCTAGAAGATGTGAGTAAGGACATCATGTGAATCTAAACAACTAGAATCTGTCTAAATGGAACCACCCCTAAAGATAACAGGTGTACACAGTCCAGTAGAAAGCAATAAAAAAATTGAGTAGCATCAGAATGGATGCAATAAAAACAATATGAACATATGCAACAAGTATGAAAACAGATGACAACTTAAACAAGAATTTCAATACATAATGCAACTAAGTTTATTGATTCTAATTAGAGACTTCCTAGTTCTATTTTCTTCTTATCAAATTCAGAAACCTCTTTGTTAATTTTCTTTTTCTCTATGTTTTCCCCTATGACTACAAACCCCATGTTCCACGGCACTGGAGGCCACACAACCCACATAAAAACCAATTGCATCGTACCAGGGGGTTTTCGAGGGTTAGATAGTATCATCTTGGACAAGTCCATTTGCTAGAAGAATTTGCATCATACTTATTCTAGTTATTCAGTCACTCAACATAGATTGGCAGGCAATTAAGATGAAACAGATGTATGAAGAGAGATTATAAATCACTTCATTATTCATAGCAGCTACTGCTAGAGCAATTGTGTTCCTATTTGAAACAATCCTAAAAGTAAGCTCAATGATAAACAATTTAATAACTTAAAATTCATACATCCTAAAGTGAGCCCAATGCCATCCACCTTGTGAGAAACTCAAAATTGAAGAAGCACAAGTACATAGGCTTGGAAAAACTAAAGAGCAATGAGCAAAATGCACCGACGGTACTGATCAAAGTTCATAACCATTCATATGAATGGAAATCTTGAATTTCTTAGTGACAAGTAAAGCAAGAAGCAAGCCAAAACTTGGTGTGGACTGCTTTAAAGTTTTCTATTACTTCATCCGCTTTCCTTAGATTTTCTGTTACTTCATATGCTTCTCCTTTGGTCCCTATTTTTTTTTTAAACTGTCATTGCTGATTTCCTAAGATGTTACATTATTGAACATATATTTCCTATTTTTTGTTATTTATTGGTGTGTAAAGTGTGACAAGAGGCATATAGCTTCAGATTTTTCATTCTTGAACAAACCGCTTCTGATTTTTGTGAATGTAATAATTAATCTCTTTATGTTGTATTTTGGATTATAATAAACCGCATTATGAGTGACAGGTGGTAAGATTGTATCCAATTAGTGTATATTTTCATTAATTGGGTCTCTTATCATTACTAGGTATTGTCAAGTTACTTGAGTTGTTTTATAATATTTGAATTTGATGCAATGTTGGACTATGTTGTAATTTTAAGTGTTTAAGACTTTAAGTCTATTAACTTAAAAGCTCGTAGATCAATGTGTTAAATAAATATATAGTAAAATAATTTTTTTGAACAAAAAAAACAAGAGGATAGACAGAAGGAAAGAAACTGAAAAGTTTGACAAGTAGATTGATCACACCGTAGGGAAGAACTATAGGATTGATTGCTGCCACTAGGAGAACAATCGAGGAAGACTCTGAGATGGGGCAATGCAAACATCAATGCAATTAGCAGAAGCAATACAGTAGAATCTTAATTAAGGTAAGTAAATATATGAAGTTTTTAGAGACTTTCTTTTGAGAAAGTACCAATCGATGGGGGTAGTGGGATGGAAAGAGAAATTAGATATCAATTCTTGCTTCATTGGAAATCGAAATTATAGACTCAAACAGATTCTTCTTAGAGGTAAATGAAGAATACATACCTTATTCTGGAGTTGTTCTTGAAGGATACGATTGTTTACCGCTTTTAGCTACCAAAACAAGTAATAAATAAAAATCCAACAGAGACTTGTTAAATTTATCTATAACAGAATCAACTATTAATTAGAACCTTTAAGCTTTATTTCAACATATGAATCATAAATTAAAAAAAAAATCATTTGTAGCTCCACAAAATGATCAACTGAAAACATGTTGCATATCAACAAGAGAGGCATCATAAAAAATTCAAGAGATGAAAGATAGTCTCCTTCGACAAAAAAAATCTGAATATGGGTTAATTCTCAAACTAGCAAAAAAAAACCTTAAAATTCGAGATTAAATAGATAGAACCCTAGATAAAAGTTTCATCAAACCTCACCTTAACCATTGCAACGTGCTCTACATTGACATAATTATATAAAAAATCTTCATTTAAATTGAGCTTGACATATATAAGCCTACGATGAGTCGAGTGCTCCAACCAAAATCAGTGCACAATGAATCACTCAATATATTATGAAATTACTTCCAACACCAAATTTAGGTATTAATTAAAGCACGAAAGGTTAAGGTGTCAGCCAATCAAACTCATCATCCAAGCAAAAACATTTTGTTTCAAATAGTATCAAATCTTGGAACAAAATCCCTTATTAGATTTCACTACCATTCACAAAGAAAGTGAGAAGGGACATTTTTTTATATCTAAAAAGAAGCCTAAAATAAAATAGAAGAAACACAAACCTTTTCGTTAATAGCACTTGGATTGGACGTGGTAATTGGCATCGAATATAAAGATTTGAAGAGATTAAGGTTATCCTCAAGCAATAAACCATTCTCCTTTGCTGCGAGTGAAAATAGATGGATTGAAGATGATCGATCGAGATCAAGACATATAATCAACTACCCTAGTTCAACGGCATGCCAAGAAAGAAAGAAAAAAGTCAATGCAACATTCAAGCAAAACTAAAGTAGTATTGAATTGTAACACTACAAAAATAACAAGAATAAAGATACAAGATGAAAGGAAGGAGACATTTACAAAGACAATAATTTTTTGTTTAACACTCCAAAAGTAAAACAACTATAAGATATAGTGTATTGATACTTAATATATCCAGACCTCCTTTATAGACACTAAAATTCTTCGATGAACTCTAAGTTCCCTTTAACGAAACTAACACTCTCAATCACAAATGTACATTACTACCTCTGATTTATAGCCACTTTGTTTTACCATGCTCCCAAGATGAGTATTTCACCTTAACTTTACATAAATACTAGCATTCCCCCCACCATTAGCTAACTAAGTTTTGAGTAGACCTTACCAACAGGAGATCCCAATCTAAAAAACTAAAAATATGAACAATCTAATCTGCTAGCTAGCATTACAGCTTTTCTACGATAGTAGTGTGGGTGTAATCTTCCAATACATTATACATTTTATAACATTATACTTGTGTGCCCCTTTAATAGCCATAGTGAATTAGTCACCATTAAAATCCTTTGATGTTGTGTGACGAAGAACACTATAATTTCCAAGTACAATGTGTATGTGTGTGACTAACAAAAAAAAAAGCAACAAAACCCCTTTATCCTTACTCTGATAATTAGATTGTGTTTACCCCTCTGCATCAGAGAGAAAAAGCAAAAACACATCTACAACGAAATTAAATCATTCAAATTCCCAAGAGCTAAAAACAAGTGATTCCATAAAGCAATAAAGCTAGAATGGCAACAAATAACTTGGGAGAAAGTATATTATGTACCTTTTCAATTCAAGACAACCTCTATCACCGGAAACCCGCTCCTCCGGCTTCGCTTAGCCTCATGTCGTTATCGGCCAAAGCATCGCAGTGACAGAGAACGGTAGCTGAAGCATCGTCTTTAGTGATAGACTGAGCTCTCTAAATGATCAAAAGGAAAATGTAAATTAACCATGGAGAGCCTAACCTCAAATATCACCAAAACCTAAAAATAAATCACGAGACACTCAACTGGAATGAAAACCCTATTTTCAATCCCTAGCTTACCAAGTGTGAAATCAAAGAGAGTAAAAGTTCAATTGAAATTTATAAGTTCAAATAGACCATCAATGGAAAACAAACCAGAAAAGGAGAGATTGTTGGCACCGAAGGGAAGAATTGCTCGATTGATTGTTGGCTTCAGGTGCGGGGTTTAACCGGTGGAAAATTGGAAATCAAAGGTTGCACCAGAAGCGCTTGTGCACAAGATCGCCAGGAGCAATTTTTTTTTGGTCGAAAGATCGCCAGGAGCGATTTGTTTCAAACCCTAATCGAAATTCACAAAGGTCGCATATGGAGGAGAGCGAGGAGGGAGGGGTGCAAAAGTAACTTTTTGACATTAAAAAAGTTCATTAAAATTTTTCCAATGGACGAAGCGCGGAATTCTCCCGCCTATGGAAACCGCTACGTTTGCTAAAAAGAGCCGTCACATTTGGTTTATTTTTTAGAATTTAGAAAACCGCCACATTAGACTAGCGAGAACCGCCACATTAGCCTTCAAAACGAAAAATGAGTTTACGACGGTGGTACAACAATAAATTCACCACACAAACCGCCACATAAGTTAAACCACTACAATCAACCGTTACATGATGTAACGGTTGATTGTAGCGGTTTAACTTATGTGGCGGTTTGTGTGGAGAATTTATTGTGTGGCGAATTTATTGTTTTTCCCGGAAAAACAATAAATTCGCCACACAATAAGTGAAAATGTGTGATCGGATCGAGTACCTAATGTAGGATCGATGCAAGGGTCTAGGATCGGATCGTAGGATCGGATCGTAGAATCGTAAGATCCTAGCAAAAAGTGAAAATCAACTAAAAAATCAAATATAAATAAGTCATACCAAACAAATGCCTTAATTTTTAAACAAAACTAGTCAGTTTCTCCTTTAAATAAACTAAGTAACTAACATATGCCAATAATAACTCATTAGCATGCATAATATGTAAAAAGGTATAATATAATACTTAAAATGTTTAAATAAGTCACTTAACATCCATAAACCAAACTAAAATGGTATAAGAAACAAGGTTAACAAAAAATGAAACCCCACGTCACATTATTGTTTCTGGTATGCCATATGTGATAGATGCTAAGTGTTAACACTACTTAGTAGATATTAGAAATTCCTCTTCCCATCTATAGTTTGTAATGTCATCATAAACAATTTCAGCATCTCTCTCAAGAAAATCATCAACATCAACACAATCTTCACCATCATTTATCACTATAGTTTTATCTTCACTACAAGTTATTATAGGTTCACCACAACCACCACCCACACAACTTCCATGGGTTGATTCATGGGTGCCACGTACTTTCAACATTATCACCTATGCAAATTCAAATAAGGAAAACATAAATACATAAATACTTATATATTGTAAATTTGTATGTTTAAATAAACATAAAGGATCGGAGAAATGAGAAAGAGTATATGGAAGATAGTGATTACGTCTAGAACATGAATAAGTATCATCATCTTCGGTGCATAAGGCTTTCCCTATGATAGCTTTCCACTCTTTTGTGAGGGGTGCAAGATCTTCATTAGCCCTTTCGGTTATCTACTCATCATCCGAGGATATGTCCTCTAACTCCAAGTTCAAATTGTATGACGGCTCAATTTTCCTTGTTTTATGTTGTTTCTTATTCTTTAATTTCATATTGTGCATCCTTGCCGCCGCACTGTGAGGATGCTCGTTGTCGGCTACCACCAAGAGTCACCACCGCTGGAGTGCACTATGGTTGCCGAATGGTTGGAATTTGCCTCTCAAACTTGAGAGTTCAGGCTTCACCGCTTCATCGATTTAGGGATTTTAAGGTTTAATTTCCCCCAAAAATTAAAACACAATTAAAAATAATAATAGAAATGGGCAAATTTCATCAAAATAACGACATGGGCTTTGTGGACTAAAATTTGGATGGGCCTAATTTTATCAAAATCTGAAATTATTAGGATCGGTTAGGATCGTTAGGACCGTAAGATCCTAACAAATATCCTAACGATCCTAACCGATCCTAGCCGACCCCACTCCGATTCTAGTATAAACAAGTATGTACAACCGATCCGGATCAAAACTATTCCTAAGATCGTAGGATCGTTAGGATCGTACGATCCGGATCGCGATCCTAATAACCATTACATCTGATCGTTTATGTAGTAGTGCGTGGCGGTTGACTATGTCTCTAAATGGGTTGAGGTTGTTGCAACTAGGACCAACGACGCGAAGGTAGGTTCAAAGTTTGTTAAAACTAACATATTTCCTCGCTTTGGTGTTCCTAGAGTTCTTATTTCAGATGGTGGCTCACATTTCATCGAGAGAGGGTTTGAGGCTCTTTTGGCTATGTATGGGGTGACGCACAGGGTGGCAACACCTTATCATCCCCAAACTAGTGGTTAAGTGGAAGTCTCTAATCGTCAAATCAAGGCCATCTTGGAAAAGACAGTCTCTCGCTCTAGGAAGGATTGGTCATCTAAGCTTGACGATGCGCTATGGGCTTATAGGACAGCTTACAAAACACCACTGAGAACAACTCCTTACAACTTGGTTTATGGCAAGTCTTGTGTTGATAGGAGGAAAGCGAGTATGCAAATAAAATATAAATAAATCAAAGCAAACCAGATTCCGCCAATGCAAATAATTACAAGAGTCCCTCCCTATGCAACAGTGGGAAATCAGGATCGATCCACGAGGAAGCGTGTCAGCGGATCTCAGGTAGCTGTAAATCTCACAGACAAAATAGCAGAAAGACAGAAATAACAAAGCTAAAGCAGAAAATAAAGCAAGGACACAGAAGTACTCGATATCGAGCAACAGTTCTCGATATCGACTATAGCAAGTCGACAACAGAAACTCAGAAATCATAGAAACTCGATCTCGACAAACCCTTACTCGATATCGACAAGGGCACTACTCGATATCGACTAACAACTCCCCGAGATCGACAAAGACAGAAACTTTAAAGGTGCAAGCTTTCGAAGACAAAACTTAAATTTCGGTGAATAAACTCAATAAACTTAAAGAATTCCAAAGCCAGTGTATCAACACCACAACGATAACTGAAGGTTCGATAATGTAAAAACAATGTAATAAGAAATACTCTAGAAGGGGGGTTGAATAAAGTATGCCCGTTTTTCGCAGAAAGTCTCAAGACTTTTGGAGCTTGTACCAAAACCTTTGAGATTAAACCTGAATCACAAAGTTAGACAATCGAACCAAGTGCGGAAATAAGGTAAAGCAAATAAGTAAAGAAAACGAGTAATTGTTTACGAGGTTCAGCACAACTTGGCCTACATCCCCGCCTAGGGTTCTTCCACAACCCTAGGATTCAAAGGCTTTATTCATTCGCTTAGCTTAGGATCCTAATAGCTCACCGAGAAGCCTCTCTCCTATACAATTGTAATCTAGTCAACTCACGTTCCCTTGGAGTCCTAGACCAATCTAGAAGAGCCCCACCTCTCTCAGTTATCTAGTACAATCCTCTTACTCTCACAAATCAATAGCCTAGTGCAACTTCCCGAGTTATAAACTCTCGAGTAACACTTTAAATGAATATATCCTATAAGCTCACAGTGACTCTCAAAGGCTTTGAAATAAACAATAAACTCTTTGAGCGCTTAGCAGAGAGACACTTTGGAAGACAGTATCGCTTGATGATTGAAAACTCGTGTAGCACTTGTTGTCTATGTCTTCTTCTTTCTTTCCTTTATATAAGAGTGGAATAGCGCCTGAGAATCTTCACCAACGGCTCTAGAATTAGGCTTGATCTTCAATCTTCTATATAAGGACACTTCGAAGCCATGATCCGTTTTTGAATAAGATCTCCTCATATGCGCCAAAGGAAAGAGATAATCTCGAATATACTTCCTGAAATGGTTAGTCCAACATATACATATAAAATAACGAAAGTATATAATAAGATAAAATAATATTCGGACAAATAATATAGGTTTTGTATTTCATCAACTATTAATGCTCCAAGGCCTTTGACACAAAATATCCTGTCAAAGCCCTTGAAACATTTATTCCAATTTCCATCAAGGGAGGGAGTTATCAATCTGCCCCTTGATGAAAGACAAAACCTGTGCATCCCTGCAACTTAGTCAAACATAGATAATAAAATAGAAATCAGACTAAGTACCTGCAAGGGTTAGACAAATGTTGGATCAAAAAATTTTTAAAGCATGAAAACACTATCCAACCGAAAACCATAAATCAAAAACCAAGGTCTTCCAAGACCTTTAAGAAGAGGTTTTCAAAGTCTAAGCACCACAGATCATCTCCCCCTTTTTGTCTTTCAACAAAGGGCGGAGGTAAAAACAGTCACCAAAAAATTCACCAAAAGTTTTGAAAAAGTTTCCAACAAACCAGCAATGTATCTAGTTTCACGGGTGGAATAGGGTGGGTTAGGGTTTAGGCTTAGTTATTCGGAGCATCATCACTGAGCCTCGTCCACAGTCCTTCCAGCATCTTTGAAATCCCGCTCATCTCCGTCATCAACTCCTTCTGCAGCTCCTTAATATCCAGGCGAACCTCCTCCAAGCCCAACTCTAGGTTGTCCATGCGTTCATCGAAAGCTGGAGCAGTGGGAAATGCTTTTGAAGGAGTGGCAAGACTCAAGGTCCCTTGGGGAGACCGAGTGATGCCAATCTTTTCAAGGCCTTTAGAGTCGAACTTACCCGTATGACGCAGCTGTTCTTCATTTTTGACATCAATTCCAGAAGCTTTGAAGATAGGGGTCAAAAGGGTGGCAAAGGGGAGGGGAGAGCCTTTTCTAGCTTTTCTGGCATGAGCCATGGTTCCAAGGATAGTGTTGGCCAAATCAGGATCAAGGCCATTTAAGATGCGGTAGAGCAGGACCACAACATTGTCGGTAAGGAGTGAGCCAGGGTTAAGACGGGGTAAGGGGCATCTCACAATGATGTTAAAAATTATTTTTGCCTCAAGGGTTAAGGATGAGTGGGTGAGTTGTTTTGAGGTATTGTTGGATGCTTCGGGTAGGAGATATTTGGCTCGGGCTAGGATGATGCAATTTTCTTTTGAGGGGTGGATTTCAGCGGGTGGAACTGGGGTAGGTAGGCCAAGGAAGTCTGCAAAATCATTGGAGTTGAGAGAGATTCTAACCCCTTTGACAATAGACTCCAAAGACCAACCATCGGTGTCGTTTTTGGCTTTTAGGTTAATGTAGAAGAGTCGGGTAAGCTGGGGGTAGTAGACAGTCTCAAGGTTAAGAAGAGTCCAGGCTGGGGATTTTTTGAGGATCTCAATGCAAGGTAACTTCAAAGCTTCAAAGAACTCAACATCTAAAAAATCAGAACAACTAATCTTACGAGTTCGAAACTCGTCTACCCACTTACCAGCAGTCTCAGCATCTTGAAACCAAGAGGAGGGCAAGGATTGATTTACCTGGGTATAGGCCGGGGGGTCTGCATTCTTTCTGCGCGCAACTGTTGGAGCAGCTCTCTTGACAGGCGCTACAAGACTCTTGACAGTGCCCTTCCTGGTGCGCTTGGGGGATGGAGGCTTGACAGCAGCAGGGGCTTTCCGCTTCTTTGGAGACGGGGGAGGAGGAGGAGAAGGAGAGGGAGATTCTTCCTCCTCTTCCTCAGACCCCGAGTCCTCACCGGACCCCGCTTCATCTCCTTCAGGTTCCTCGTCCTCTCCAGATCCCTCTTCCTCTTCTTCTTCTTCTTCCTCAGGATCCTCCTCGGATGGAACCTCCTCGGCTTCGGCTTCCTTCCAAATCCGCTCAGCTTCTTCCTCGGCCAGTTTCTTAGCAAGTTCGGCCTCCTCATCGGCCTTTTTCTTCCTTAAGGCCTCCTCCTCAGCTTCCTTGGCGGCATCTCTTTCTAGGAGGGCGTCTAGGTCATCTTCCTACTCATCCTCGTCTGGTTCCTTAGCCAAGATCTTCCTCTTCCCTTTCTAGTTAGCACTGATTGGCTTCTTAGCAGAGCGCTTTTGAGAGCCCTTGGGAACAATGGCCGAGCTCTCGGTGATGGTGCTCTGGACGACAGTTGGGACGATAGCTTGAGGAGCGGGTTCAGGTGTGGGAGAGGTAGCAGGGGCCTGACGTCCCTTGGGGGTGGCGCCAAGTCTTTTGGGTGTGACAACTTTCTTGGTTTTGGGTGCCATGGAGGAAATTGGTTAGGGTTTTCTTAGAACAGATGAGAGGTTGAAGAGGGAGAAGGTGAAGGGATTTTGATTAGCTTGAAAGTGTGAAGAAATCGGGTACAATATTGGGTTTAAGTAGAGGGAGTGATGGGACGGGTTTAGGGTTCCAAGGAAAGAAATCATTACATTGCCAATTTGAAAGGTTTTCAAATTCAAATATCCATTAAAATCGGACAAGATAACAAAAAAATATATTTCCAAAAATAAAAAATCTTTAACGGTTTAAGAAAATTACTAAAAGGGCAATTTTTGAAATCCGATTAAAACAAATATAATTGATTAAATATCTAAAAAGATATTAACCAAAAATATATGATCCGATATATGTACTCCACCATTTAGTTCACACACCTTGACATGGTTCTCAAGGGTCTTGACACTAAGTAGACTTTATCTTTCGTAAAGGGAATGCTCCCCCTACGAAAGTGCATCCTTGTTAAGCATCCCAATCTCTCGTCTTATGAAGGTGAACTTGTCCTCTGCCAAAGGCTTAGTAAAAATGTCAGCCCATTGATAATCAGTAGAAATAAAAGATATGGACACATCACCTTTTTCAACATGATCTCTAATGAAATGATGCCTTACATCAATATGCTTGGTCCTTGAATGCTGAACCGGATTCTTAGTGATGGATATGGCACTTGTATTGTCACACTTAATTGGAATACCTTTAAGGTTAATGCCATGATCTCACATTTGTTGAGCTATCCAAAGGATTTGGGAGCAACATGCTCCAGCTACAATGTATTCGGCTTCTGCAGTGGATAGAGCAACTGAGTTTTGCTTCTTTGAGTGCCAACTGATCAAAGATGTTCCTAAGAATTGACAACATCCTGATGTGCTCTTCCTGTCCACTTATAGCCAGCAAAATCTGCATCAGAATATCCAATTAAAGTGAAATCCTTTAGCTTTGGGTACCATAGTCCAAGTTCCTTAGTGCCATTGAGATATCGAAAGATCCTCTTCACAGCCACGAGGTGAGATTCTTTAGGATCGGCTTGAAACCTAGCACACATGCAAACACTAAACATGATGTCAGGTCTACTAGCCGTGAGATATAATAGAGATCCAATCATTCCTCGATACTCCTTTTGATTGACACTTATTCCAGTCTTGTCTTGATCTAGATACAATGTTGAGCTCATGGGAGTCTTGGCTGCCTTGGATTGATCCATCTTGAACTTCTTCAAGAGATCCTTAGTGTACTTGCTTTGGTTGAAAAAGATCCCTTTCTTGGATTGATGAACTTGTAATCCTAAAAAGAAGTTAAGTTCACCCATCAAGCTCATCTCAAATTCACTGCACATGATGTCAGAAAATTCCTTGCACAAAGATGTGTTAGTAGCACCAAATAATATATCATCAACATAAATTTAAATAACCAAAATGTCCTTTTCTTTGGTCTTGATAAAAAAGAGTTTTGTCAATCAACCCCCTTTTAAAATCATTTTCTAAAAGATATTTAGACAAACGCTCGTACCAAGCTCTTGGGGCTTGTTTCAAACCATAAAGCGCTTAGTCCAATTTATAAACATGATTGGGGAATTCTGAGCTTTCAAAACCTGGGGGTTGAGCAACATAAACTTCTTCCTCTAAGAAACCATTAAGAAAAGCACACTTGACATCCATTTGATATAACTTTATGCTCATAAAAGATGCAAATGCTAATAAAATACGAATGGCTTCAAGCCTGGCTACGGGAGAAAAGGTCTCCTCGTAGTCAATACCTTCCTCTTGATTGTAGCCTTGGGCGACAAGCCTTGCCTTGTTCCTCACAATCTTACCATTCTCATCCAGCTTGTTTCGAAATACCCATCGAGTGCCAATGACTGATTGATGCTTTGGCCTAGGCTTCAAAGTCCAGACTTTGTTCCTTTCAAATTCATTAAGCTCACTTTGCATAGCAATGATCCAGTCTGGCTCCTGAAGTGCCTCATCTACCTTCTTTGGCTCAATAAGAGAAACAAACGCGTGAAAAGCACAAAGATCTTTAAGTTTAGAACGAGTTTGAACACTAGAAGTAGGGTCAGAAATGATATCCTTTAATGAGCGTGATGAGGAGTATTTGAATTTCCTTTTGCTAGTCTCAGCTCCTTGATTCGTCACACTGGTAGGATTGACTTGTAGTGCATCTGACTCCGTGGTCCTGTTAAGTTCAGTTACTGCAGTTTCTGACGTCTCAACACTGTTGGATTGGACACCAAGGGCTTTGGACGAATCTTCAACACCTTGGGCCAATTCTTCAGTGTTAAGAATTGGTTCCTGCATGTTCCTTTTCTCTGTGTTCATGGTAGTAGCATCATCACCTTCCTCGTTCTCTTCATGGATGTTAAGATCTATATCTGCAACACTTTCACTCAAAGCACCGTCACTTCATTCATCAAAAATAACATGTATACTTTCTTCAACTACCTGGGTCCTTTTATTGAAGATTCTATAAGCTTTGCTACTCGTGGAATAGCCAAGAAATATACCTTCATCACTACGCGCATCAAATTTCCCAAGGTTATCTTTTCCATTGTTATGAACAAAACAAGTACAGCCAAAGGGTTTAAAATAAGATATAAGTGGTTTGAGACCTTTTAAAAGTTCATAAGGAGTTTTCTTTAAGATAGAACGAATAAGACAACGATTTAAAATGTAGTTAGCTGTGTTAACAGCTTCAGCCCAATAGGTTTTAGGTAATGCATTTTCTAAAAGCATAGTCCTGGCCATATCCTCTAAGGTGCGGTTCTTGCGTTCCACAACCCCGTTTTGTTGACGTGTCCTAGGAGCAGAAAAGTTATGGGAGATGCCATATTTAGCACAAAACAAATCAAATTGAAGTTGATCAAACTCCCTACCATGATCACTCCGAATAGACATTATGGGCTCATTTCTTAAATTTTGCAACTCCTTACAAAGTTTTGAAAACTCAAATAAGGCCTCTGATTTTTCTTTCAAAAAAGCAACCCAAGTATATCTAGAAAAATCATCAACGACAACTAGCATGTACTTTTTACCATTGGGAGATTTGACTCGCATAGGACCACATAAATCCATATGTAAAAGTTCAAGGGGTCTAGAAGAACTTACAACCTTTTTGGGTTTGAAGGAGCTACGTGTTCGTTTACCTCGTGTGCATGCATTGCACATGTCAATACCTTTGAAGTCCATCTCAGGTAGCCCTCTTACAAGCCCTTTGGACACAAGCTTATGTAGCGTATGTGGACTCACATGACCTAGTCTCCTGTGCCAGAGCTTTGGATCGTCCGTCAAAGCCTTTAGACAGGTTAAGCTTCCTTGTGCCACTTGATCAACATTTATGGCGTATATATTGTTGTAACGATATGCAGTCAGAATAACTTCACCTGTATCTTCTCTGCACACTATACATCTTTTCTTGTTAAATCTGACATTGTTACCACTATCACATAATTGAGAAACACTAAGCAGATTATACTTTAAACCATTAACAAGATAGACATTTTTAATACTATGGCTCGAATTACTTCCAACACTACCAATACCAACGATGTCGCATTTCCCTTTGTCACCAAGAGTGATTGTTCCCGTGGATTGCTCCTTTAGATCATGAAAGAGAGAACTCTTCCCACTCATATGCCTCGAACATCCACTATCAATAATCCATTTGTGTTCTTTCACCTTGGTGATCTCCTTCAAGACAAACATCAACCTTTGTGGCCAGACCAATAAGCAAATTTGGATCCATTGTTGGGGTAAACCATATTTGGTAAAATAGTGCCTTTTGGAACCCAAACTTGTGTTATCCGTTCTTTTCTCAAATGAACAGGAAATGTATTACGAATAATATATGGATCCTTTCTTCTATAAGGGCAGGTCTCTTTTACATGTCCCTTTCTAGCACAATGGTGACATATAGGAGAGGTTCTGCTTCCTTTTGCCTTTACAAAAGTGGTAATGTGTTGCTTCTTTAAAAACTTTGGATTGTAACCAATACCACTTTTGTTTAGAGAGCTTTGTTGCTCACCCAACATCTTATCGAGAGTGCCTTTGGATTTGGTAAAACTTATGAGGGCGGTCTGTTGGTCTAGAATCTTATTATTCAGGGAGATCTTCTCTTTCTCTAAGTCATGATGCTCATTTCTTAGAGAGGAGAGATCTTGCTTGAGTTCAGATTTCTCCGAGTCAAGCGTCTTGACTTTAATGTCAAGACCTGAATAAGAAGCTTCAAGACCTTTGACCCTTATAGACAGATCCTCAATAGTTCTTTCCTGGTCCACATTTCTCTTAATAAAAATATTAGTTTGGGCAATAAGCTTTTCTTCATTGGCAATCATATTGGAAAGGAATTCCGATAATACCTCTTTTGGACTTTCCATAAGTTCTCTTTCAGTAGCTTCAAGCTTTTCATCGTGGGATTCATCTTCTGAGGCCATGAGACAAATGTTGGCCTTCTCATCGTCGGAGTCAGAGTCGGAATCACTCCAAGTAGCCACCATGGCTTTCTTCTTCCATTTGTCACCTTTCATGGGCTGACTCTTTGTCTTTTGAGGGCAGTCCTTCACAAGATGATCTGTTTCACCACATTCAAAACAAGACAACGGTTTAGTCTTCTTTTCATACTTGTTGTATTGAGGCTTACCTTGAAATTTTGAAGACTCTGATCCATCCTTGTTGTTGAATTGCTTCTGCATTTTGAGAATTCTAGCAAGGCCTCTTGTGATAAGAGCAAAAGGATCATCCTCATCGTCGTCCTCTTCTTCGGAATCAGATCCATCCTTGGGCTTATCCTTCTTAGACTTGAGTGCCAAGTTCTTAGTGCTAGCTGGAAGTTCTCCACCGTCTTCATTAAGGATCATCTCATGCGTGATCAGCTTTCCAAGAAGGTCATCAAGAGGTAGAGTGGTGAGGTCCTGGGCTTCTTCTATAGCTATTACTTTTGGACCCCATTTCTCCTTTGGAAGGCACCTCAGTATCTTCCTTACTTTCTCAACGTTGGTAAAGCTCTTGCCGAGAGAGTCAAGGTTGTTGGTGATTTCTGTGAATCGTGTGAACATGGCCTTGATTGACTCATCAGACTTCATCTTAAAGAGCTCATACTTTCGAAGGAAGATGCTGATCTTGGTGTCTTTTACTTGGCTCGTTCCTTCATAGGTGACGACCAACTTGTCCCAAATCTCTTTAGCTGACCTGCAAGATGAAATACGGTTAAACTCATCAGTGCTAAGACCACAATAGAGTAAGTTAATAGCCCTGTAGTTCTTGGAGATGGTTTCAAGATCTGCTTGGTTGTATTCAGGCTCCTTCTTTGCAACTTTGGTGTCATTTGGTCCATCCTTTTCTGGAATCTTCGGACCATTCTCTATAATGTTGCAAAGCTCTAGATATTGGTCTATGATGAACATCTTCATCAAAGATCTCCAGTGGACAAAGTTGTTTCCTACAAAGAGTGGTGGTCTGCTTGTGGACCTTCCCTGTGCAAATCCTCCGCTTGCTTCACCATACATGATCGAAAACTCACAAGATTGTTAGATCAAAAACAGTAAGTAAAGCTCTGATACCAATTGAAGGTTCGATAATGTAAAAACAATGTAATAAGAAATACTCTAGAAGGGGGTTGAATAGAGTATGCCCGTTTTTCGCAAAAAGTCTCAAGACTTTTGGAGCTTGTACCAAAACCTTTGAGATTAAACCTTAATCACAAAGTTAGACAATCGAACCGAGTGCGGAAATAAGGTAAAGCAAATAAGTAAAGAACACGAGTAATTGTTTACGAGGTTCAGCACAACTTGGCATACGTCCCCGCCTAGGGTTCTTCCACAACCCTAGGATTCAAAGGCTTTATTGATTCGCTTAGCTTAGGATCCTAATAGCTCACCGAGAAGCCTCTCTCCTATACAATTGCAATCTAGTCAACTCACGTTCCCTTGGAGTCCTAGACCAATCTAGAAGAGCCCCACCTCTCTCTGCTATCTAGTACAATCCTCTTACTCTCACAAATCAATAGCCTAGTGCAACTTCCCGAGTTATAAACTCTCGAGTAACACTTTAAATGAATATATCCTATAAGCTCACAGTGACTCTCAAAGGCTTTGAAATAAACAACAAACTCTTTGAGCGCTTAGGAGAGAGAGACTTTGGAAGACAGAATCGCTTGATGATTGAAAACTCGTGTAGCACTTGTTGTCTCTGTCTTCTTCTTTCTTTCCTTTATATAAGAGTGGAATAGCGCATGAGAATCTTCACCAACGGCTCTAGAATCAGGCTTGATCTTCAATCTTCTATATAAGGACACTTCGAAGCCATGATCCGTTTTTGAATAAGATCTCCTCGTATGCGCCAAAGGAAAGAGATAATCTCGAATATACTTCCTGAAATGGTTAGTCCAACATATACATATAATATAACGGAAGTATATAATAAGATAAAATAATATTCGGACAAATAATATAGGTTTTGTATTTCATCAACTGTTAATGCTCCAAGGCCTTTGACACAAAATAACCTGTCAAAGCCCTTGAAACATTTATTCCAATTTCCATCAAGGGAGGGAGTTATCAATAACCATGCAAGATAACACATAAAGGCATAAAAGATTATGCTTTCCATCAAATAACTTTCGTTATTAACAAGTAGGAATATAGAGGCTATCGCATAAACCCTAATTGTTACTAACCCTTTTTGTAACGGTCCAAAATTATAATTTCTGGGTTACGTTTCAAGGGATAAAACCCCTTGTTCGGATCTTGCAATCCAGGTACGGGTCGAGGTTTCAAACTCATTTTAAGATTTGTAGAAAGAGGGATTTCAAACCCTGAAACCTCGAAGGGCCGTTGGGTACCCTTAACCTGTCCTAAGACTATGTCGCGGAAACCATTTCAAACGGAAGTAAAGCGGAACTAAAGTACAGATACAAGTGCCACGGCGGAGCCGGGTCAAAACGGAGTCAAAAGTATAAATCCAAAACAATATAATCAGAGTCTGGTGAAGTCTATAACTCCAGCGCTCACTCTCCGCCGACAAAATGACCCGCGCAATAAGCAAACAACACCGATAGGATGAACATACATAATTCCTAAAAAAATTGATTTGGGGCGGGATCAGATCGATGCCCACTTAACTCTGCATCCCAACCATAAGCACACATATACGCTATACCTAATAAAGATGCTCTAATGCAGTACGAAATTCAAACACACTAGCATGCTCCTAGTTCATAATATTGTGCAGAAATACTGTAAAGGGCCCAAGACAATGCCAAGTGGCATATCCCTCTCCTACCTCCACCCCTTCCGACAGGCGGAGACTGGCCAGCTCGTGAATGCATTCATTCATAATCAGGGGGCACGCATGCCTAACCCGCTCCACAATAAAGGCCGCAAGCATATCATAATATAAGGAAGTACTCGATTGACTCAGGGTACCCGATGAGGCTGGGCTACCCTATGACCCTAGCAAAGACTTCTTGGACTATCACAGATAACGGCCGTTCTGTTTACATACGCACAAAGAAATAGAATGCTCAACGATCGATGAAACCTAGCATGGTACTACATGGCATGCTGATCATGAATGCAAGCACCTAGTATATCATGCACCTAAAGCAGGGAATAGCTCTATTCAATCTGAGTAAGCTCCGAAGAGACTTGCCTGAAGATGCAGAACAGCAAGATAACACAAGCAAGGGCCCATATGCAAGTCCAAAGCAATCCAAAAGCAATACACACCTATTATCAAGCCATTTTCATAAGCTATCGGGCTAACATTCATATACACAGAACCCAAGTTCCCAACATCCTTAAAACCAATCGACGGTAAAACCATTTTCCAAAACCTTTCCGATATGATCAACATCAACCAAAATCATTTACTTCCAATCAACCCATCGATGAAAGCATATAAACCATATTTTCCAAACTTCCTTCTCAAAACCAACATCATCAAACCAAGACAAAGAATCCCGACATTAAACATTTAAACCTTAAATTTAATACCTCAAAATCATTATTATAAAATAATTCCGGCATTTTGGTTTTCCAACATGAATATTTAAAGGACATTTCCAAAAATGTGAGAACTTCTTTTTAAATAATTTATCATCAACATAACATCACACACTTTATTAATAATTCACTTCCAAAAATCACATATTTAAATCATTCCGCAAAACTTACCCCAATAATAACACTTTCAAATTAATTCCATAATACGAAACAAATTCATAATTTTATTTTCATGAAATGATAATCATCATAAAGATAATAATAATCACATCATTAAGTAGATACTAGCATATAACCTAATCTATGTATAACATGTAAGAGTAGCCATTCAAAACCATTAAGAAAAGGCCCAATAGGGAGGAACCCAGCCCAACCCGGAAGAAAAGGGCTCGGATAACTTGAACCCGGATCCAAAACACGGAAGCCTCAACCAGCTGTTAAATGAACCGGGGAATTTAAGGCAGGCCGGCCGGTTCCCAGGAAAAGAAAAAAAAAGGATGAGCCCGGTTCCCTTGAACCCGCCTTCCCCCAAGAAACAAACAGACCCTGTTCAACGCCGGAAAGAACGGAAGAAGGAGGAAGGGAGCTGTCGGCCGGTGACCTTGCTCCGACCGTCTCCCCGACAGTAATGGACACAGAAGGGCTTAAATCGAAACCAAGGAAGAGGGAAAAGGGAAGGAGCTCACCGAGATTTCGACTCATCGAAAAGCGTTCGGTCGACACTCAGTTTGCCTCGTCGGAGTCAGATCCGGCGTGTTCTTGGCCTGGGACGAGAGAGGACGGATTAAGGTGGAACTTTGGCTCGTTTTTGTGGTGAAACGAAGCTTACCGAGCTGGAATTGCAAACCAGAGCAAGAGAGGAAGAGGTGGGCTGCCCTCGGCGCTCCGGCTGCTCCTGGGCGGCGGTTCTGGCTACGTCGGAGCTCGGATTCGAAGGAAGGGGTTGGAAGAGTGTTAAAGCTGTTACTAAGAGGGATGGTGGAGGTGCCCAGCTCGAGTTATTCAAAGGAAACAGGGCTCCTCGGGGTGCTGGACATCGGAACAGGGAGGGAGCAGGAGGAGCTCTCGGCTTCAGATGAAGAGGAAGAAGATGGATGCGTTGGAGCTGCTGGGAGGAGGCGGCGACTGTCGGCTCGGCCTCATCGGAACAAAGGCTGCGAGAAGAATAGAGGAAGAAGTACATGGATTTTGGATTTGGATTCTAGGAGGGGGTTAGGTTTGGATAAAAGGGTATTTGTTTGGGGGAAGGTTGCAGCTTTTCTCAAATTAGGGAATCAATGGGATGAAGAAATAAAGAGAGGATGTGCTTGCTGAGCCAAGTCCGGTAAAGGACAAAGTTAAGTGAGAGGAGTGGTCTCAAAACTAGAAATTCGAATACACAAAACGAATAATCTCGAAACCCGTTCTCTCGACCTTATCCCGACGCGTTCACTAATAAATTTTAAAATTTTCAATCCGAATTTAATAATGAAATTCCTGAAAGGCGAAATAAAATCTATTTGTATAAACTGAAACTTTAGGCCGGAATTCACTCTAAGAATTTCAATTTCGATTTAGTAGATTAATGACGAGTTTTCCTTTAAACATCCAAATTAAATCCATTTTATTTTTATTTATTTTTAAATTATTATTTTTAAAAATCCGGGCCTTTACATCATCCACCTCTAAAAACAAGTCTCGTCCCCGAGACTAAAATCAAAATAAAGTAGGGGGTGAAGTTTGAAATTGATGAGTCCAAGGACCATGTCCAAGGATCTTGTAATAATCTCGGTTGCCTCTTCTGGGATTCTCACAATATCCTAGTCACGGTCGTGACATCTCCAATTGGCCTTGACAAGTATGCAATAAGCGCCCCTATCACATCCTTGCTTCGACTTCTCGGAAGTACCACAACTTTAAAAGTTCTACAACAGCATCACTAGGTCTTAGCAAGCATTCTATATGCGCCCCTATAAAATGCTTGTATCCACTTCGTGAAACGTTATAATATAAGCCCGGGTTGAAAAGTTTCAAAAGGAATTCCGCAATTGAAAAAGACTAACCTCAAAATCGTTGAAATTTTCGGTAACGTTTATTCTTTAAAATTCCAAGTAATTCCTTTCCAAACCGCTCAAAATCTTCAAATAAGACGTTTAACCAAACAACTTGACACCCAAACAAGTAAAATCTTTTCGATCAAAATTTCATCAAAATTCTCCAAAACCAAATCAGTTCCCCACATAACAATCAATCAATCAAATTCAGAAGCTCGGAGGTGGAATCATCCACCTCTAAGGGCTAATCTCATATTTTCTTCCTAGTTTCCAGAATCAAAACAAGCTATCAGTCTCGATTCAAGCAAGCTTCACAAGCCATAAGAAATGCATAACCAAATAACCAACCAATCTCCAATCAGTACATCATATGACAAGTCTCAAACATATGCATGCCAACACAGTGCCACAAGGTCACATCAAAATCTCTACATCCTACTATGGGTCATAATATGCATCTCAACCACATAACAAAATCATAATAATGTCTCGACATCACATCAGAAGTCATAAAAGTATCACCCTATCATAGAGTCAGCGAACCAAAACTCATTGTCAACACGTCAACACAACAAAATCATGCCATTAAGATTCAGCAAAAGGGGAGGTCAAGCAGCATATCAATCATTGAATGTCAGCATACTCACCAGACATCATCTTAACTCATCACAACCCCATGTAGCGATCATTTAGTAATCAGACATCATTATCTCATATATATAAATCATATTCATTTTGGAAGCCATATTCTTGATGCAACATATCCATAAGCGTGCTTGCTAAACATATAATACGACATCATGTTTACTACCACATAATATAACATCATGCTTTCACCCCATAACATAACATCACACTTTCACATAATAACACATCATGATCTCATATATTATCATATCACAACACACCCTAACATGCTTCTAAAACAACTTAACAGGATAGCAAAACATCAATATATCATGATAACACTAGTCACTACCAATTAGATTTTTAACATTGCGTTTCAACAGGTAATGTTAGTCCATATCAGGTTTTACCGTGGTCACTATCTACCATCAGGTCAGCAGATATAAATAAATCACATAATCAAGAAAATCCTCACATCATACCAGTCAAAATAAAACACAATCTCTACTCGCCCATCTCCACTCTCAACCAAGACTAATCCTCTTCTAGACTCGCCAACGTCATCTCAGACAAAATTTCCCAAAGAAATCCCAATTCATCTCGATGCTCAAATCTCGCCCTCATTCCACCAACTCTCACACATACCATCCACCTCTAAGAATCCAACTCCTACCTCTAACATCACACTCGAGCACCCTCCCATACTATATCCTCAATTCTCTTAAGGTCATTTCTTACACTTCCCAAGATATCACTAGCATCCTGCCCTGCTAACCACACATCTCCTCTAGAAATTCCTCGATCATCGCCTAGCCGACCTATTCCTAACCATATACTCTCACCCAAGATTCACCCCTATATTCATCGTAATCACCCAAGCATTGCCTCTCATAAGTTCCAAACTCACTCGGTCTTACCTAAGCCAACATCGCTTCCTGCAACTCGACCTTATATCACCATCGATCATCCTAACGACTCAAATCCTTTCACCATTTTTTTGACCACTCCACAAAAGTATCTCACCCACAAGTTCAGGGGAGAGCAAACATGGATATTATTACACATAACATCATATCAACTAGCATTCATAACGATAGCACCATTAGTTCATCATTAAGCATTGCAATTGTATCAATAAGTCTCGATTCCTATCACGCTCAATAGTTATTGCAATTCATCATGTATGCACGTAATTAAGTCAAGCTAACAAGTTCCTTCATAACCTTAGCAGATAAACAATTCAGGTTCTCAGCATTTGCAGTTCATACTTTTATAGGCACAAGAATTTAGAAGATGCTTAACAAATCAGAATATCAACACATCAAGGCATCGTAACACATTAGAACTATAAGGCATCGAATCATATCATCATAGACAACAGACAATCAAGCAACAATCATTACCAAGTCAGCACATCAACACGTAAATTTCACCATCAAAGCAGTGCAACATGGTTATCAACATACTTAGAAAGGTTAGCAATTCAAACGAAGGACACTCCCGCCTGCAAGTCATATCGTACTTGATAGCCGCCATCCTCGAAACATACCTGTCCCACCAACACCTTCGATCACGAGGCTTGTGGGTTATGGGCCCACGCTTCCGCCACACTGCTCTATCGCTATGCAACTTCCTTTCTCTTTCAAGCAGTCGCTCACCCAATGTATTGCGTATGACTCCAAGTTAGCAAAGATAGGAAAGTGACAAAAGCGGACAACCCAATGTTCCTTTCGGAACCAAACATAGACCAAGGCTAACAACGACAAGACTAAAGACAAGACTTTGACCCGGGAATAGCAACGATGCCCTTATGAAAGTCTATTAGGTTATAATCGCGACAAGTAACATAAATTCATCATGGAGCATATCAATTACAATAACCCACACTAACATGTACCTATCTCAAGGAGAATAACATGCGTATTCATCCCAAAAGACGCAATCAAGTCCTACACTGATGCATGTGAGACGAGCTAACAGTTTATTATTCCATGAAACCAGAGATGCCTACTAATTTCAAGCAAATTATGCGGAGCTAGTAATGGTCATGTGGGGTTTAACGAGATGGCAGGTATCATGTATATGAAAAATGAACGAGCATGGTATACATATCACAATGAGACCAAACATAGCATGGCGAGGTACATAATAATAATCAACTAAGCATCATACGAGAATGCATAAGGTCACATAGTAATCATCACATTTAACAACAAGGGTCATATAATAGGTTAAGAATGACATGTAATCATATGACGAGATACATTTAGAAATTATAGGTCCTACATGATGCTAGCGATACATGATGTGATTCAAGCATAGTCATGAGTCATTTAAGGAGTTCAACATAATATTTAGGGTAGTAAGAGGAAAATCACAGAGTAACAAGAATGACATCACGAGCGACAAATCATAATCATGTTAGGAATGAGCCATCATAGGACACATGTAATGATACGATAGTTATCACAACATAGAACAAGTACAACACGTGATTATTTAGCGGGTCATATTGGAAATCATAAGGCCTACATGATACTAGTAACACATATCGAGCCTGAATACAGTCAAGGTAATTCGACTAGATTTATTCTAACATTCATGTGTCCTACGTAGGTGAAGACATGATATAGCGTGGCGTGTGATCATGCGAGATGCCAAATCATACATCTATGCCAGCACAAGAGGAATTCATAAGATAATAGGGAAACACTACCGAGTGATAACATGTAAGCATGCTATGATTAACCATTACGAAAAGCAAATCAATCATCGAATTCAACATCAATTATCTTGCATGAGTAAGACATGTTATGGTGATAGAAAGAGGGAAGAACCACACTATCAGGAACCTAGCTCGAGAGAGAATCGACAACAATGCAAGCAAGATATAATTCACACGAGTCATAACCAAGGATCCTACATGATACTAAGGTTCAACATAATATACGATGCATGCATGCACTGATCGTGACGACACGCAAGAAATCAATTCAATCACATTCCAGCAATACAGAAGCATGAGGGAGGTTCTTACGATGTATAACACGAGTCCAAGTATTGAGCAATATGACTAGAAAACGGGAACACGAGTTCAAATCACCACATACTAGGATGAAACATTCACTCACCAAGACTCAATTAAACCTCATATTCTCCATTCCACGCAAGTAACACACAACAATATCAACTTGCAAAATCATCAGCACTATTCAATTTGACGAATACAAAATGGATGGGCATGCGATAGATTCTTGTCACAAAAGGAATAAGGAGCATCGACACATCATCATCTAGCATGCTAAGGAGATCATTTCCAGGGAATTGCACAGAGGAGAGTTTATCACACTATCATGGACCTAACCCAAGCGAAGACAAAAAGCATATAGGTTCATATCATGTGGTTTATGCTTCCAATCAATCATACGATCAATAGGCCAAGTAAACATGCTATAAGGACCTGCAATCATGATAGAAGGCCAAACACAACACGAGACTGAAGCAATCTAAGCAATCACATATGTAATAGCATGAGCAGTCTGTACTAATGGTCATTCGCAAGGTATATGCAGGAGGCTATAAGATCATGTCATATAGTTCAGAGAGAGTCACCATTACAACCGAACAGGGATCCCTAAGGGCAACCATTGAGTTTTCCCGACTGACTTCTCACCCCTCTTTCCCGTGGGACTCTGGTATGACTCTTTGTGGCAAGAAGACACGGGTTGATCGTCACAAGAATCAAGGAATACAGCCCAGAAACACCTTACTTTGACTTAAAGGGACATAAGGAACCACCTTCCAACATTCGCTCAGACAACCTTCACATCCATACATGATTCCGACACAATGTGTTTACCAACCCGATTTTCCCCGTGGAAGACACTGACATCCGGGAGAAAGACTCGATAAGGTCCTCAAGGGTTTAGCAACGTGGAACGGGCTATCACACATAACTGGGTTGACCATACAGAAACAAGGGTACTCCCACTATTCCGTTTTCACAGATCAGTCAATACACATTTAATTGTTAGGCATACCAGTCAGTTATCTAGCATAGCAAGCACTCGACACAGAATCAGTTAGTGACACTCATAATGACCTCCTTGGAGTCTTCCAGACCCATCTGTAAAGAACAAGCTAATATTTCGCCTACCCATTTCCAACTACATCCAATAGGGATGGTCTAACGTCTTTCTACCCACTCGATCCCCTCTTTAGTCGGTTTTCATCTTTTATTACAAGTCAAGTTCATTACTTAGTCCAATTTAGGTTAGGCACCTTAAGTTCATTTTGCCCTTTCAAAACACTTCCAAATCCTTTGAAATTCATGGGCGGTTTTCCAAAACATACACTCGACCCTTTTTGTACCCGAATTGCACAACCTCAGCTCTGATATCATCTTTGTAACGGCCCAGAATTATAATTTCTGGGTTACGTTTCAAGGGATAAAACCCCTTGTTCGGATCTTGCAATCCAGGTACGGGTCGAGGTTTCAAACTCATTTTAAGATTTATAGAAAGAGGGGTTTCAAACCCTGAAACCTCGAAGGGCCGTTGGGTACCCTTAACCTGTCCTAAGACTATGTCGCGGAAACCATTTCAAACGGAAGTAAAGCGGAAGTAAAGTACAGATACAAGTGCCACGGCGGAGCCGGGTCAAAACGGAGTCAAAAGTATAAATCCAAAACAATATAATCAGAGTCTGGTGAAGTCTATAACTCCAGCGCTCACTCTCCGCCGACAAAATGACCCGCGCAATAAGCAAACAGCACCGATAGGATGAACATACATAATTCCTAAAAAAATTGATTTGGGGCGGGATCAGATCGATGCCCACTTAACTCTGCATCCCAACCATAAGCACACATATACGCTATACCTAATAAAGATGCTCTAATGCAGTACGAAATTCAAAACACGGAAGCCTCAACCAGTTGTTAAATGAACCGGAGAATTTAAGGCAGACCGGCCGGTTCCCAGGAAAAGAAAAAAAAAGGATGAGCCCGGTTCCCTTGAACCCGCCTTCCCCCAAGAAACAAACAGACCCTGTTCAACGCCGGAAAGAACGGAAGAAGGAGGAAGGGAGCTGTCGGCCGGTGACCTTGCTCCGATCGTCTCCCCGACAGTAATGGACACAGAAAGGCTTAAATCGAAACCAAGGAAGAGGGAAAAGGGAAGGAGCTCACCGAGATTTCAACTCATCGAAAAGCGTTCGGTCGACACTCAGTTTGCCTCGTCGGAGTCAGATCCGGCGTGTTCTTGGCCTGGGACGAGAGAGGACGGATTAAGGTGGAACTTTGGCTCGTTTTTGTGGTGAAACGAAGCAAAATGAAGCTTACCGAGCTGGAATTGCAAACCAGAGCAAGAGAGGAAGAGGTGGGCTGCCCTCGGCGCTCCGGCTGCTCCTGGGTGGCGGTTCTGGCTACGTCGTACGTCGGAGCTCGGATTCGAAGGAAGGGGTTGGAAGAGTGTTAAAGCTGTTGCTAAGAGGGATGGTGGAGGTGCCCATCTCGAGTTCTTCAAAGGAAACAGGGCTCCTCGGGGTGCTGGACATAAGAACAGGGAGGGAGCAGGAGGAGCTCTCGGCTTCAGATGAAGAGGAAGAAGATGGATGCGTTGGAGCTGCTGGGAGGAGGCGGCGACTGTCGGCTCGGCCTCGTAGGAACAAAGGCTGCGAGAAGAATAGAGGAAGAAGTACAGGGATTTTGGATTTGGATTCTAGGAGGGGGTTAGGTTTGGATAAAAGGGTATTTGTTTGGGGGAAGGTTGCAGCTTTTCTCAAATTAGGGAATCAATGGGATGAAGAAATAAAGAGAGGATGTGCTTGCTGAGCCAAGTCCGGTAAAGGACAAAGTAACAGGCTGGAGGTGAGCTGTTGGGTCTGAAACTCGGAAAGAAGGGAGGGAACGAGAACAAAGTGAGAGGAGTGGTCCCAAAACTAGAAATTCGAATACACAAAACGAATAATCTCGAAACCCGTTCTCTCGACCTTATCCCGACGCGTTCACTAATAAATTTTAAAATTTTCAATCCGAATTTAATAATGAAATTCCTGAAAGGCGAAATAAAATCTCTTTGTATAAACTGAAACTTTAGGCCGGAATTCACTCTAAGAATTTCAATTTCGATTTAGTAGATTAATGACGAGTTTTCCTTTAAACATCCAAATTAAATCCATTTTATTTTTATTTATTTTTAAATTATTATTTTTAAAAATCCGGGCCTTTACACTTTTCACATAATTAATCCAAGTTGCATTAAGATCACTTTCGTTTCAATAACACAAACAATTCAAGGATCACCTTCAACTTTCGCAAAAGAATCATGCTCATAGGGATAGAAGAAGAATCGCATAGAAAGATCAAACCTTTACTGCGTCATCTTACATGGCCACCATCGGGGTCACCCTGACCCTAGAAGTGGATGGACTACTCGCTCTTCATTATCAAGAAACTCATCAATAAACAAAAGAAACGAACTTGCATTAAAATAAACCAAAGAAAGCTTACAACCGAACAAGCCAAATCCGCTTTCGCCTTTCCACCTTGCTCGCCACAAACTCTCTCTCTCTATGTAACTACTTACTTGTTCTCTCTGAAATTGAATGAATAAAACTCAGCCCCTAAGGCCTTATTTATATGCTTCCAACCCTTGCTAATCAAGGTAAGAAAGTCTATCTATATCTATATCTAAATATCTAAATATCTAAATATCTAAAGGCTTAAAGATAAATAAATGGAATAAAGGAATTAAATCCTTAATTATATCCAATGTGGATAAAATATCTTCTCCCTTGACTCGATAGCTCTTGATAGATGTGGATAGAATTTGGTCTCGAAAATATCACCATTGGCTTCGGGATAGAAACTAAACAAGATATCCGGATAGCTCGGAATCCGCCGCCTGGGTCAACTCGATATCGAGTAGGAGTCGTCGATATCGACTAGCAGCTTCTTCGTCTTGTACTCAGCAGCTCCATATCGGCCAACAGAACACATGTCGACTTGGGTGGTCCTCGATATCGAGGAATTTCCTCGATATCGACTAAGTCTTGCTCGGCATCCCAGTGCTCAGGTTCTCGATCTCGGCTCCGGACATGGAAATCGACTAAGTGTTTCTTCGATATCGACCAAATCTTGTCGATATCGACTAACCTGCTCCTGCTCCCAGCTTCTTTTGTCGATTTCTGGGGTCTTTACTCGATCTGGGTTACTCGATATCGAGTAAAACAACTCGATATCGACTAGGTCTCTCAGCTTTCTGCTCTGTTCTTGAAACGCACTTTCCCGAGTCCTTGTTCGTCGGATTGACGCATATGACCATGCGTTGGAAAGCTCTTTCTGAGGGATACAACTCTCATGAAGACATCAAAGCTTGATTCAGAATGAAGAATGGTGAAAAATGGCATTTTCTATAGCTGCATAATTCTTAGCTTCTCCATGAGTTTCCTTTAAGCTCCAAAGTGCGTCCGATTTCTGCGAAATATAACAAAAACTTGTGTAGACCTCCATATATTGCAAATAAGTGTAAACTACACAGATTCTGTATTATTCTAGCCCAAATGTATGAAATGTATGCAGAAATTAATATAAAAGTAACTGTAAAACATGGCGAATTAGGCTCACAACATCTTGTCATTTACCTGTCGAACTGGAGCATAAAGCAATGTGGGCCCTCAAGGAGCTCAACATGGATCTCGACGAAGCAGGTAAGAAGCGCTTTATTGATTTGCAGGAGTTAGATGAGCTAAGATGGAAAGCCTATGAAAATGCTGAAATCTACAAGGAGCGCACCAAGAGATGGCACGATAAGAAACTGGTGCCAAAGACATATGAGTTAGGTGACAAAGTGCTTTTATATAATTCCATATTGCGTCTATTCCCAGGAAAGCTCAGGACAAGATGGAGTGGACTTTTCTTGGTTCACCACATATACCCTCATGGAGCAGTAGAGTTAATTGGCACTAATGGAACCACCTTTAAGATAAATGGGCACAGTGTCAAGAAATACTATGACAAAGAAGACCCGAAAGAGGGGATTCGCGCCACCTTGGCGTTGGTCAAAGCCTAAAACAGGGAAGTAGGTCGAGCTAACGACATAAACCTTAGCGCTTAGGGGAGGCAACCCGCTTTTCTTTTTCTTTTTTCTTTACTTCTATTTTATTTTATTTCCTAAATTCGTGTTTAATCTCTTCTCATGATTAAATTCAGGAATTCAAGGTGTCTCTATCAGTCGAGTTCATCCACATCAGGTAAGTATGAGGTTCTAGGTAAGTTTTCTATCTCTAAATAAATAAGAAATTAAAAATAAAAATAAAAATATATATACAGCTTACAGTTTTTTTGAACCTCCTCACAAATATCTCGCGCCACCATCTCTTGCTCCACCTTCTCGAGCTCCCAGTACATCCACCACAGCCCTGATCCGGCCGCTCTTCCCGAAATCCGACCACCCGAGCCCCAGTCCAGCAGCTCCAAGCACCTACAGCCCTCACCGAAGGCCGTTACGCCATCCCTGTTCTTGCTGCCGCCCAGAACTGCTTGATCGACCACCTCACCACACCAGATCCGGCATCCCCATTACCGGAATCGACGAATTCCGGGCACTAGCAGCGCCCACTGCCACCGCCATCCCCTTCGCTGCCCAGATTTCTCAAGATTCCGGCCACCTCCCCTCAAAAATCCGGCCTGCACCCCCCGATCCCACCCTTGCACCTTTCGAATCCAGCCCGTTGAACCCTAGATCCACCTCCCTCAGTCCCTTCCTGGCCAGATCCGACACCACCGAGCCTTGCTCTGCCCCCTCCAGCGCAAAACCGTCTTCCCCGGTGTGTTTTGCTTCAAAATCCGAAAACCCACCCCTTAATTTCTCTAATTTACAGATTTCCTCCCATCTTTTGCAACTCTTCTGATATGATTTCTCTCTCTTCTCTTTAATTTTCAGATTATTGCATTTTTGAGAACCTAAAAAGAGATTGGAATTTGAGTTGTGGGTTGAATGTTTAGGGTTTGAAATTTGTTGGGAAAATTGCTATTTATTATTAAGGGTGGGTTATATATGGAAATTTCTATATTTGGTGGGCTGATTTTTATTTAACTAAATGATGCCATACTTAGTCCATTTATATTAGGGCGATTTTGGTACTTGGCCTTTTTTAAATATCCAATTAATCACCTAGCCCATAAATCAATTTAATTAGTTTGCCCTAGCCCCTTTTCCAATTGGGTGGGTTGGTCAATGGTCAACCGTTTAACCACCGGTCAACGTTGACCAATCCATTTTGATGCCAACTTTTCTTTTCTTTTTTTTTTTTCTTTTTTTTGATGCCAACTTTTTTTTTTAGTGATGCCATATTTTACCGTTTTGATGCCAAAATTTTACTATATTTTATTTTCACTTTGATGCCACTTTTTTATGTCAATTTTTTTATAATATTTTTTTTACCGTGATGCCATATTTTTGATGATATTTTTTCAAAGTAGTATTTTTGATGACATTTTTTTCTTTAATGTGATACAAATTTTTTAAAATGGCATCAATGGTCAACGTGACATTAGAGTAAACAAAAAATGTCATCAAAGTTTAAAAAAAGTGTCATCCAATAATTTAATTAGAAAAGTGGCATCAGATTGAAAATAAAATGTAATAAAATTTTGGCATCAAAACGGTAAAATATGACATCACAAAAAATGTCATCAATGTTTTAAAAAAGTGGCATTAAAAAAAAATTCATCCAATCATTTCATTAGAAAAGTGACAATAAGGTGACAATATTTTGATTCCACGTTTTAAGCTCTTATGCCATCAATTATATAAAATTGTCACCACAAAATGTTGGCATCAAAACGGTAAAATATGGCATCACAAAAAAAAAAAAAAAGTTGGCATCAAAAAAAAAAAAAAAAAATTGGCATCAAAAAAAAAAAAAAAAATTGGCATCAAAATGGGTTGACCGGTCAACGGTCAAGAGGGCTAAGCAAGCTAAAAAAACAATTAATGGGCTAAGCATACTAAAAAAACAATTGATGGGCCTATCTAGCTAACCAAATATGCTAAAAGGGCTTTTTCACCAAATTCCCTCTTTATATTATCAAAGGAAATTCACGAAATTTGGGATATATTACATAATATATTTGGAAATTTCTTCAAATTGTGCCTTCATTTAAATTCATATATATGTTACATTTATTGTTTCATTATATGGGTTATTACATGATTTGGTAATATAAACTTCCTCAGGCTTATTTATTCCTTCTAATCGGATAGTTATGTACTAAGTATGGGGTTATTTTATATGATTTATTTTGCGGTATTATGGTTGGGACAACTTGCCGGGAGATGACTCGCTACAAGGCTAAGAGACTTGATCCAACAGCTCTGTAAGTCCGTTTCCCTCACTTTGGTTACATTTCTTTGGAAGTGAGGACACTGTCGATTTTAAGTATGGGGTGGGGATACAGAAATCTTATTTTAGTCTTGCTTCTTATGCATTTTATGTTGCATTTTTTTTATTATGTTATGCATTCATGTTTAAGTTTTATGCATTTAAGTCTTTGGTCATACTTTAGTCTTGTTTTTCGTTCCATAAAAAAATAAAAAATAAAAAAATAAAAAAAAATGTCGAAAAAGAAAAAAAAATGCATGTTTTTATACCCTAACTTAGAGGTCCTATGATGATAAATAATGACTGACTTGATCATGTAAATCCTATGGCATGTTTGGAAGGTTTAGCCTAAGTCATCGAAATTGTTTTTATGTGGATTGTGAACTTGTCATGAAATTGAGCACATATGATCCTAAGCTAAAGGTTGAAATCCAACAAAAATTGTCCTAGTAAGAATTTTGGCCTTATAGGGAGAACATTACAAATCTCTCTGCTTTCTTGAGTGTATTTACTCTTCCTATGCATCTCTAAATGTTGTGATAGTTATTCAAAGCCAATGCATTTATATGTTTATGTGAATGAGAATTAAATGATAGAGGCACCTTTTAAGCCAATTTTATCCTCTCTTTACCTACCCTGCATTATCCCTGCTTGAAGCCAGAACATTAGCCTGAGACTTTTATTATAAACTCCACAAAATTATCCTTAGATAAATTGAGCCTGACCCCCATTTGGAAATTAAGACTTAGAGTTGGCTGGAATGATAATTTATGGAAAGAATGAGCTTGTGTTTCATTTCAAGTGAGAAGGATTTTTGAATTTATTGAGATATGGGTTGGTTTTATTTTTTTTATCTTGCTATGCATACTATGTAAAAAGATCTTTGGCTCACCCTATAAATGCACTAGTCTTATTTTATTTTTCGTTAAAAAAAATAATCGAAAAAAAAGAGAAAAAAGAAGAAGAAAAGTTTGTGATTATGAATAAAGTGCATGAGCCAAATTTTCCTTATTTCTTTCATTTTCGAAAAATTCATACTTTGGAGAGGTTAATTAAGTTTGAAAGGTTGCGTACTTCAATGACATAAGTTGGAGAGTTTCATTGATGCATATGATTAAGTGTTATGGTTTGGTTGAGTTGTGTTGGAGATTTAGGAGTCTTGATTCCCGAATTTTATTAAGCACCACATGACCAAATAATTCCATACCCTTTTATTTCTTACCAAGCCCCATTACAAACCCGCCGAATGGAATCTTCTTTGAAGACTTCTATTGAGCGAAGTCCTCCTGATAATTCTTGTTGCATTTACATAATTGGCTGCGAAGTGGATTTATATTTAAATTGCAATGTTTATGAGATTGTATATGGAATTGAGTTGAGACTTGATCTGCATAGCCTAAACACATTGAGAGTTGAGTGTAAACACTTTACCCTGGTGAGGTTGGATTTATATTGCCTATGCCCATGGATCTGCATAGCCTACATGTTGCTTTTGATAAAGGCGAAGACTTGAAGGATGTGTTGTAGGTATTGGTTATTGTTTGGTTATTGCTTGAGGACAAGCAAGTCTAAGTATGGGGTGATTTGATGTCACTAAAATAGTAGGTTTTTATGCACATTTTAGCTTCATGTTATGTATAATTTGCATATTTCGGGCTGGGAATATGTTGAATTTATGTAGTATACGCTTATTTGCTAGAAATGGAGATCTACATAAGTTTTGGTTTAAAATAACATAATTTGGAGCCATTCCGGGACAAAACCAAGAAGCAAAGACGGAGGCTGCACTTTACTCGATATCGAGTATTGGTCCTCGATATCGACAAAGGAGTCCGAGCAAAGGCCAGATCGAGGACAAGCTGATAGAGGAGCTGAAGACAAAGCAACCCGACTCCAGGACACTCCTCGATATCGAGTTAGTTACTCGATATTGACAAAGCTGAAAATCATACCCGGAGTCGAGGAGGAGCATTTGATCAAGGAGCCGCGGAGAGCTACTCGACATGACCAGACAACCGGACACTGAGCGACACTCTCCTCGATATCAAGGAAGTTCCTCGATGTCGAGTAAACCCAGAGCACTTATCCAAGCCAGGTCGGGGAATAGTTACTCGACCAAGCCAGAAAGCCCAAGTCGACAGTCAATTTCCTCGATATCGAGTTACTTACTCGATATCGACAACACCAGAAGCGCGCACCAGAACCATGTAGAGGACCAGCTAGTCGAGCATGCCGTTGGAGCCAAGTCGACACACCACTTTCCTCGATATCGAGGAGTTTACTCGATATCGAGTACCGCTTTTCTGGGCAGCGACGCCGCTGGGCCTGTCCGAGCATGACTTGGGCTGTTGGGTTGCGAGGTGTCCGAGTCTATCAAGTTTTATCCGAATTTTATCAAGACTATCAAGGATTATCCATGGAGGAGAGATTTTTTATCTATGCCAAGAAGATAAAGAGATTTTAGATATTCCCTTTTAGCATTAATGTTTTATCCATTATTTAAGTTTTATCATTAGATATAGATATAGATTGCTTTCCTTGATTAGCAAGGATTAAGCCCTATAAATAAAGCACATGAGACTAGTTTTTAATTAATTCAATTTCATAGATAAAATTACACAGAGGTTTTTGGAGTTCAAAGGTTTTAGGGTTTTGGCATTCTGCGAAAGTTGAGTGCCGGGATTGTAAAGACTTTGAATATAGTTTATTGCAAGTTATTTCTTTCAAATCAATGTATGCGATTGCGATGAGGCGCGAGTAGTCCACCTACTTCTGGGGTTACGGTGAGCCCAACGAGAGCCATGTTGGTGGATTAGCGATTGCAAAAGGAGGTATTTTATCGTTATTTTAATCTATTCCCTATGTGCTTCATCTTTGATTGAGAAATTGAAGAACTCATGTTGTGAAACTTGGGTAGTAATTAGGATTTCTATTCGAAAGATTATAAATGCTAATTATGAAAAGGAATAGATGCAATTAGGATTATTTGTCGCGAGATTTATATTCCTACTTGTCGGATTAGGTGAAAGCCTTTTCCTTTATCGATAAAGTCACCGCCTTTTATGATTTATGTTCCACTTTCATGGTAATCGTTGTCGCAAACCCTAATCTTGGAAGTTCTCTTTCATTTATCAAGTTACAAATCAAAATTTCTTATTTTTACTTTTCTGGTCTCCTCGATATCGACTAAGTTTAGTCGATATCTACTACTGATTCCCGATCCCAGATCGTCGTAGCTTCTCCTGTGCAGGTACTCGACATCGACTTGTTTACTCGATAACGAGTAGATTTGGTCGATATCGACAACTCTCCTGCGACTTCTGCTGCGTGAATCGACTTGCCTGATCTTCTGTCGACTAACCCTAGTCGAGATCGACCACCTATTGTCGACTTATGTCCGTGAGATTCCACCGCTGCCTAGGATCCGCTGACCAGCTTCCTCGTGGATTCGAACCTGACTTTCTCTTGCTATATCGGGAGGGAGTCTTGAACATTATTTGTTTGGATTCGATCGGTTTGCTTTACTTTATTTACTTACTGCTTGCATTCTCGATTTCCTCTTACAACATCACCAATATAAAAAAAACAAAATAACAATGTCATCAACCTCTTGTAGGTAATATATTGTCACCAACGACATAACAGTGTCACCAATTAACCTATTGTCACCGACTACATTACATTATCACCACCTTATTGTCACCAACTATAGAACATTGTCACCATATTCTTTTCTCAAACTTATTGTCACCAAAAACAAAACATTTTCACCAACTACATAACAATGTCACCATATTATTTTCTCGAATGTATTGTCACCACTCACCAACGACAAAAAAAAAATGTCACTATCCTATTGTCATCAACCTCTTGTAAGTAATATATTGTCACCAACTACATAACATTCTCACCAACTACAATACATTATCACTAACCTATTTTCACCAACTATAGAACATTGCCACCATATTCTTTAATTTTCTCAACTATAAAACTCTGACATTATTACCACTCAAAATTATCACAAATACAAAGTATCACACAAAATGATGTAACCAAAGCAAACAATTGTCACCAAACACATAAGCAATGTTAGTTGATGATATGGACTCAAGATACATATCATTTATCACCAAACAAGTCACCAAACACATAAGCAATGTTAAATCTTTGATAGACTCAGTTCAATTGTTGATATAGACTCAAGATATATAACATTTGTCACCAAACAAACAAGCAATGTTGAACCCCTGATAGTTTTAGTTTAGTTGATCGATGATACAAACTCAAGATACATAACAGTTGTCACCAAACAGACAATTGTCACCAAATAAACAAGCAAAAATCAACATATGAAATTGAATAGCACATAAAGTAAGAATGAAATTAGAATTATAAATAAGAATACTAACCATTTCGATGATCCATTTGAAGTAGCTAAGAACAAACAAACCCTAAAAAACGAAAACGAATTGTCATCAATGATACCAAAAACTTCAAAAATCATAAAGTGATTAACAACAAAACCAGAAATTGCTCAGATTGCAAACAATGAAATTGAAATTTCACATAAGCATCACATAATTTCACAAGGGGTTCTTGCAAAATTGTTCAAATTTGGTCGAATTGAGGGCAAAACCACAAAATTGCTCAAACCAAAGGGAAAAGGGAACTGAAAGTAGAGATTAAGAGGACGTGGGGAGTGGAGAAAAGGTAAGGGAGATTGAGAAAGACAGGAACGGTGAGACAAGGTCGAATTTATCTCAACAGGGGTTGAGCGAGAGGGATGGGAAAATTGAGAGAGATAAAGAGCGGCGAAGGGGAAGGAAGATTGTGAGGGATGGAGAGAGAGAGAGAGAGAGAGAGAGAGAGAGAGAGAGAGAGAGAGAGAGAGAGAGAGAGAGAGAGAGAGAGTGTTTGTGTGTGTGTGTGTGTGCGCGCGTGTGTGTGTGTATGTGTAGAGCATACCTCCGACCAACAATGCTTGAGCGACGGCGATCGATTGAGCGAGAAGATGAGATAGAGAGGAACCTCTAAGGTTGGAGATGGTGAGAGACAACAATGAGGGAAAACGTACGTGAAATGTGAACTTTCTACCAGGGGTAGTGTTGGAATTAAGTAAAGTTTATGGACATTTACTTAATATCCATTTACATGTTGACAATTACTTAATTAACCATTCTAAATGGATATTTCACCTCTCCTGCCACCAAGAAGACGAAGAAAAAGAAGAATTGATGAAGAAACTCAACATGAATCAGGGTGCTTGGGTTGTTCCTCCTAGGGATCAACCTTACTTAAATAATTTTAAGCTTTACAAAGCTATTATCTCCCTGATCATTTCCCTTGATTTCTATCATTTTAACTATGTTGTTGGATTTGCTGTGTGTGCTGTATGGACAAGGTTTTGGTGGCTTCTCCCGATTCTTATAATTGGCGGGAGCCACATGGTTTAGTTTTCTGTTAGCAAAGACCACCTTTATCTCTGCTACTATCTGATCTCTATTTACACTACTACATATATGCATTGCTATGGCTATTTCATTTGCATTAAGCTGCCATCCTCTTGGACAATGCCCTGCATGAATATGCTGAGTTCCTATCAGTCAGATGTTGCATGTTCATGGAGGATATCAGGTATGTTCTTCCGTAACAACACTTACCAAAACTTGGTTGTAATCCCAATCAATCTATCTCTGTATAGCTTGGTGGAGGAGAGCCACCCCAAAACTTCAAACCAACAAGCCTTAGACAAAAAATGTTCCAACCATTATGCAATCAGCAGGTTTATCCGACTTCAGATCTACCTGCCTCAAGCAGTTATGCTTCCACATCTAAACAAGGACACAATCAAGCTAAAAAACGCACATACAAATGGTAAAACACCAGGTATTATACTATGTGATCTTTGCATCTACATTTTCAATGGTTATAAACTCCTTTCGAGTACCAAATTAAACCTACAGTGGGTAGGCTACTTGCAAGGAAAATGGTTGAGTCGGAATCGAGTCTCCGGCGAGCCCAAGCATCCTTTCTCCGATTCTCCGTCGAAGCTCTGTTCGGGTTTTGATTTGGGGAAGAAGATGGGGCCGGTTTGGTTCTTTCCTTCTTTTCTTTATTTGACCGGGTTCGATTCAGCCATTTTGTTTCAGAAAACCGGTTCACCTTTAAAAGAACATTGGGTTGGGCTTTGAACTCGGGTTTGGGCTTCTTTCTTCCGGCTTGGGCCTAAATTTGGGTTATTTAATTATTGGTGTGACTAATTGTTTTGTTATATGTTATAGTATATGGTTAGACTTTAATCTTTTGGTTATTATTATCCGTATTATGATTATTATAATTCTGATTTTATAAAAGTAAAGTTCTGAAATTATTTTATGTAATTATTTTAAAAGTGTTATTATAAGGTTAAGTGTTGTGTGATGATTTAAATATGGTTTGTGAAAATAGACGTGTTTTGGCGATTTAATGTCGGAATTCATTATAAATGACTTTTGAAAATAAACATGCCGGAATCGTTTTAATAATATAATTTTGGGAAATTGGTTAAGGATTTAATGATTTATGTCGGAATTTGGCCAAGTATGATTTGAGAAATTATTTTGAAAACGAGTTGACTTAACTTGAGATATAAGAGTTTGGAAAATATGGTTGGTACGATTTTATCAATGAGTGTGATTTGAAGAGTGATTTTAGTTGATGTTGATCGTATCGAAAAGGTTTTGGAAAATGGTTTTACAATCGTTTGGTTTTTGAGGATGTTGAGAACTTGGTATCGTGTGTATGAATGTTGGTCCGTAGCTTATGGAAATGGCTTAATGATAGGTGTGTATTGCTTTTGGATTGCTTTGGACTTGCATTTGGGCCCTTGCTTGTATTATCCTGCTGTTCTGCATCTTCAGGTAAGTTCCCTAGGGGGCTTACTCAAGTTGGACATTCATGTCTGTTGTTGCATTTTATGTTAGGTGTTGCATATGCATAAAAGCATGCCATGTAGTATCATGTTTAGGTTGCACAAATTGATTGAGCATCTGTTTACTTCATGCGTTTGAAACAGAACGGCCGTTATCTGTGATAGTCCTAGAGTCTTTGCTAGGGTCATAGGGTAGCCCAGCCTCATCGGGTACCCTGAGTCAATCGAGTCATGAACTTCCTTATATTATGATATGCCCGCAGGCTTTATTGTGGAGCGGGTTAGGCATGCGTGCCGCCCTATTATGAATGAATGCATTCACGAGCTGGCCAGTCTCCGCCTATCGGAAGGGGTGGAGGTAGGAGAGGGATATGTCGTTGGCATTGTCTTGGGCCCTTTACAGTATTTCTGCACATTATTATGAATTAGGAGCATGCTAGTGTGTTTGACTTTCGTATTGCATTAGAGCATCTTTATTAGGTATAGCACATACTATGTGGCCTCAGCGAGGACTGCTGGTCCCGCATGAGTGGCTCGATCTGACTCCTTTCCCCGTTCTTCTTTTAAAGGTATTTCTGCAGATCTTGTTTGCTCCATGCTTATGTGACGGGAAACCCTTGGACGAATCAAAGAACCTGACTAATATTCTAACTTGGCAAATGGTAATCACTTGTTTATGATTTGGTTTTGACCCGATTCTGTTGTGTCATTGTATCTTAACTTTGCTTCCGCTTTATTTCATTTGAATTGGATTTCACGACATAGTCTTAGGACATGTTAAGGGTACCCAACGGCCCTACGATACTTTAGGGTTTGAAATCCCTCTTTCTACTGACCTTTGAAATGAGTTTGAAACCTCGACCCGTACCTGGATTGCAAGATCCGAACAAGGGTTTTCATCCCTTAAAACGTAACCCGAAAATCATAATTCCGGGCCGTTACAAAGATGGTATCAGAGCTGAGGTTGTGCAATTCGGGTACACAAGGGTCGAGTGTATGTTTTGGAAAACCTCCCATGAGTTTCAAAGGATTTGAAAGTGTTTATAGGGGCAAAATGAACTTAAGATGCCTAACCTAAATTGGACTAAGTAATGAACTCGACTTGTAATGAAAGGTCAAAACCGACCAAGCGGGGACACGAGTGGGTAGTAAAGGCGGTAGACCACCCCTATTGGGTGTAGTTGGGAACGGTAGGCAAAATATCAGCTTGTTCTTTACAGATGGGTTGGGAGACTCAAATGAAATCATTATGAGTGTTATTAACTGATTCTGTGGTGAGTGCTTGCTGTGCTAGAGATCTGATTTGGTATGCCTAACAATAAATGTGTACTGACTTGTCTGTGCAAACGAGATAGCAGGAGTACCTTTAATTCTATATGATCAAGCCCAGTTGTGTGAAATAGCCCGTTCCACTATGCTAAACCCTTGAGGGTCTTATCGAGTCCTTCTCCCGGATGTCAGTATCTTTCATGGGAATCGGGTTGGTTATAAATACATTGTGTCGGAATCATGTGCGTATATGAAGGTTGTCTGAGTGAGTGTTGTAAGGTAGTTCTTAATGTCATTTTGAGTCAAAAGCAAGGTGTTTCTAGGGCTGTCTTTCTTGATTCTTATGACAATCAACCAGTGTTTCCTTGACACAAAGAGTCATAGCAGAGTCCCACGGGAAGCAAGGGTGATGAGTGGGTTGGGAAAAGTCAGTGGATGCCCTTAGGAATCTCTGTTCGGTTGTAATTGTGACCCTCTCTGAACTGCATAACATGATTTTGTAATCTTTGGCATGTACCATGTGAATGCCCATTGGTAAAAAGCTACTTGTGTTGTTGCATCTATGATTGGTTACCTTGCTTAGGTCTTGTGTTATGTCTTGGCTTCTACCATGATTATATGTTGTCATAGCATGTATACTTGGCCTATTGATCGTAGGATTGAATGGATGTGTGAGCTGCATGAAATGAATCTGCATGATTTTACTCTACTAGGTTCATGATAGTGTGATCGTTAAATTTTGATACCCTGATGAAGCAAGTTTCTTATTTGATACGTGCTACAACTTGATATCACCATGCCTTATATGGTACGTAAATTCCAGTACATGTATTGTGATGATCCTTAATGTAAATTCGTGATCGCATAACATTCTGTATCCATGCTAGTCACATTGTTTAGGTCTCGTGTTGCATCTCGCTTTCTGTCATGATTATGTTTGGTTCCGCGTGTCTAATTGACCTGTTGTAATGATCGTACTACTGGTTGGTTAAAAACATGAATGGCATGATATGGGTCTATATGAATGTTGCTTTCCGTGAATTAGGTCCATGATAGTGTGCTAAGCTCCTCTTTGTACGAATGCCCCGTAAGATGATCTCCTCGGCATTTTAGTTAGTGCTGCCATTGGCCTTGCTTGATTAAATTAGTAGTTCCATCTGTGACCATGCTATCGAAGTAACATCTTGATATATGCGTGTCTCGTTTAGTATTATTAAATTGGAACGCTTGGCCCATGCTTCTATATCGTCGGATATGAGTGATTGGTTCCTTGCCTACCGTCGTAATTATCAATTAAATGTTAATATGTATAACATGTTATGTTGATCCATTAGTATCATGTAGGATCCTCGATTGTGACTTGTGCGAACTTGTATCTTGCCTACGTTGTTGTTGATTCCCTCTCGAGCTAGGTCCCTGATGGTGTGATCTTTCCCTCTTCCTATCATCTCGAAATATCTTACTCATGCAAATTGGATTGAAGTTGAATTCGGTGTTCGATTGCTTTCAGTGATGGTTTATCATAGCATGCCCGCGTGTTATCACTCGATAGTGTTTCCCTATTACTCTAGGATATCCTCTTGTGCTTGCATAAATGTATGACTTGGCACCTCGCGTGATCACACACCACCCTATGTCATGGTTTCGCATACGCATGATGCATGAATGTTAGGACGGATTTAGTCGAGTTACCTCAATTGTGTTCATGTTCGATATGTACTAGCAGTGTCTTGTAGGGCTTATGATTTCCAATACAACTCACTAAAAGGATCACATGTTGTACTTGTTCTATGATGTGATGACTATTGTACTATATATGTGCTCTATGATGGTTCGCTCTTAACATGATTATAATATGTCGCCCATGATGTCATTCTTGTTATTTTGATGATGCCTCATGTTTCGTGAATATTATGTTGAGCTCCTCTTAATGACTCTTGACTATGCTATATCACATCATGTATAGCTAGTATCATGTGGGACCCATGCTTTCTAAATGTATCTCGCCGTATGATTACGTGTCACGCTTGACCTATTATATGACTAGTGTGTTAAGATGAGATAGTTATTATGATGCTCTTATATGTTCTCGTATGATACTTAATCTGCCTGCTATGATATACCTCGTCATGCTATATTTGAACTCAATTGTTGCTGTGTGTACCATGCTCGTGCATTGCTCATATACATGATACTTGTCATCCTCATTAAATGTCGCATGACTTTGAATCTTGCATGATCATTACTGGTTCTGCATATCTTGTGATGCGGATCAAGATGACCTTCTGTGGGTCCAACAATGATCTTGATGCAGGCGAGCTCTCAAGACCGATTCGAGGGTCACTGATGGCAAAGAGTCTCGTCCTCAAGAGGAAGAAGAAGGCGCCACCATGGAAGAAGGTTCAAGATGTATATCGAGTGGGCCTTGGCCCATGTCGAGTGCTCTTGAGGCCCATTTCGAGTAGCTTGAATGTGTGGGCCGGTTCTAGTCTTCAAATTAGTTTATTATTTTATTAATTATTATTTTATGCAATTTAGATAAGTAAGGTGGAAATTAATTATATCTCTTCTAGATATAATCCTTGGCCACCAAGTTATTATATTTCTATCTTCTTAGGTTATATTTATCTTTAAGTTATTTCATTTATCTTAGATAGAATTAATCTATCCAAACCCCTTTCCTTTGCAAGGAAGGATTGGTTAGATCTCTTAGAACTTTACTATAAATTCATGTTACGCACTTTGGATTTAATCAGATTGAAATAGAATTGAAGAAACCCTTAACGGATCAAGGGTTCTTCGATTATCAATCCCAAAACACTTTCCCACTTTTGTTCTTGAGATCTTTCGGCAACACCAAACACTCAACCCTTACTGTTCATCTACATCGAGCAAGAACAGAGCCCAACCTGATCGAGACGTCGGCTTGTCGAGGAAGCACTGCCCTTGGCGACACTCGCAACCGGCCTCGCTGCCAGCGAGCGCGGACACCTGCTCCCGCATCCTCGCGCTCGCTCCCGCGCTCCCCAGGTGCCCCTCCGCGTTCTCCAGCGCTGGCTCCTGCGCGTCCCGCTCCCGCGTCTTCGATCTCGCCGTCGCTCGCCTGCACCCCTGCGCCCAGCGAGCGCTCCTGTCCCGCGCGTCCGAAGTCCTCGCGCAACCTGCCCGCAGACCTGCGCTGCCTTTACCTTCTTCGCTTCCCTTCTTTAAATTCCCTTAGCTTAAGTTTTAATTAGTTTGAATTTGATTATGTTATTTCCGTCATTATTAGTTGGTTAATTTTCTTAGTTGTAAACCTGTAGCTTTTTAGTTAGGAATTCATATAGTTTAGTTTTAATTAGTTTAATTTCCGTAGCTATCCATGATCTAAATTTCTTAAGTTAAGATAATTGTTTTGTTTAGTTTATTAATTAGTTTAGTTAATTGTGTTAATCAGGAGATATCGCAAGAGCATTGCAAGATCTTAGCAAATATACGGCGTGGTTCTTGATCTGAAGCCCACGGGCGAAGGATCGGGGATTCCAAATGTATCAAGTGGTATCGGATTTCAGGTTAATGCAAGTTCTTTACTCTCTTGATTTCTATTTGAGTGATTTATTTTTCGAGCCTTTTTTTTCACCATAGCCGCTGCATAAAAAGTTGAATCTTTATTATTCACCCATCAAAATTGGCACTTTATTTTTGTTGTTCTTTGTTTGGATCTATAATTTGGAAGATATTGTTCTTAACTGCAAGTTGTGATCTTTTATTCCTAGTTGCTACATATCATGCCTATGACTGTGATTCTTGGATTAAAAGCATTATATAAACTTGCACCACTAAAGAACCCTAATTTTTCCAGTTTCTAGCCTATTTTCCCTATTTTCTTTATTTTTGCTTACTTTTAGATCATCGTAGCTTGTTATTTTATTTTTATTTTTATTTTTTCTCCCTTATTTCGGTTACTACAGCCCTTTACAGCAGCTATTCCATAGCCAAAAAAAAAAAAACCAATCAATATAATTATTTAAGGAAATATAATTAAATTATGGAAATATATAAGAACAACAACATTAATAATAATAATAATAATAATAATAATAATAATAATAATAATAATAATAATAATAATAATAATAATAAGGTCATTTTTAATAAATGATAAGGTAGTTTTTTAATCAACCACTGCTAATTTTTTTAAATAAAATATCATTACTACCAATTTGATAGATAGATTCTGCATATAATTTAATACTTAACAAATGTAGTAGAATCATACTGATAAAACCAATCAATATAATTATTTAAGGAAATTTATGCAATACTTAAATATAGAAGGCTAATCTCATGACAAAACCAATCAATATAATTATTTAAGGAAATATAATTTAATACTTAACATACAATTTAATACTTGCAATATAATTTTTTTTTAAAAATATCATTACTACCAATTTGATAGATAGATTCTGCATATAATTTAACAGGGTCTTGTTAGATACACCGCAAATTGTGGCTAAGGATTTGCATGTTCTTATTGACGTGCATGCACGTCGTTAACAACGTGCAAGTGTGGAAATGTGCACGTCGACTAGCAAACTAGGGTTTGCACGTCGAAAGTAATTTGCGCGTTGTTAAGGACGTGCAAATATTGCACGTTACTTTCGACGTGCAAACCCTAGTTAGGGTTTCGCGTTTAGGGTTTAGGGTTTCCGAGGGTTTTTTATCGTTAATTGAAAAAATTGAAGGGTTTAACTAGTGGAGTTTAAGGATTTAGGGTCTAATTAAATGACAAGCAATAATTGTTAAGGTTTTCATTTGGATAATATGCGAATAATGTTACAAGGAATGGAAAAAAAGGTTTACATCCATATTTTAATAAATCGGTGGAATAAAATCTAGGAAAAGTGTAAAGGGCGACCGGACTCGACAGGTAAGGCTCAAAATCTCTCAAACTGAGCTTGAAACAGAGCATCCCATCCTTCGACGCTCAGTTGATGATGTGCGACCCATTTCGGCAGAGGCGGCGGAATAGAAGCGTTAGGACGCAACCAAATCTATGAGAAGGGAAAATTAGAGTTAGAGTATTGACATATAGATGAAAAGTAAGAATAGGTAATAAAATAAGACGTTTGAAGTCGTACCGCGACAAAATGGTCTTGGTTTCCAATGCAGGCTAAACCAAGGGTTGCTGATTGAGGGTTGTTAGCAGGTGTCGGCGAGGTCATGGGGAGACATGTGAACGGATGATGTCAAGCTAGGACGACGAGAGGAATCTGATATACCGTTGCAAATACTAAACCCATGATGGGTAGCTCTATCCACCATCTCCTATCACCATGCACAGGCCCCGCCCATCTCTGGTAGTCGACGAACTGCTAGAATGGGAACCCTCCCATATAACAATCGGCGTAGAGATCGGCATGATCCTCCAAGTGATTGCATAATAATGTTTTGTGTTCCGAGAAAACAGACTCGCCGATCGGTGATGTCAATGACGCCAAAGCACGGTAGCCACAATGACCATCTCCAACAGTGTCCCTCACACCCTCAATATGACCGAGCATGAAGGGATCAACGTTGTTTCGACCCCAGTTGAACCCTCCGAACACATCATCACGTCCACGTCGAGATGAGGTCGCTTGTGGACGATGTCGAGAAGCATTTCGAGCAGCACATGCTTCTTCTCTCTCAAATCTTTCCCTTAACTCCTCGTATGGCAACGGGTTGGTTCTGCGGGCATTCCTCAACCCCCGAGGCCTCCCTTTCCTTCGGACGCTTGCAGATGAGGGTGGGTGGAGCTCATCGTCGCATACATCGTTGGAAGCCGTGTATGAAGATGACATCTCATACGGCAGTGGGGCGTCGTCGATGTCAGTCCATGACAAATCCATCTATAACGGGTGGATGTCCTCGACGGGTATCGGAGTACCGGAGTTGACGTATGCCTGAATCTCATGGATACAAGGGATCCCGTAACAAACCTTCCAATGTCGGTCTGTGCATTCCGAAGGAATGTTTTGGTTCACGACATCCTGCCACATTTTGTACAGATAATCGAAGCACTTTTTGGAGATTAAAGTCTTTACCTCATCAAAAAGGTTGACTTTATGCGCCGATGTTGACCATTTGAAGCGGTCGATCTCCAAAGCAGTCTGCAGCTCATGCAGTTGACAATCGTTGACTCTATGGATTGCATCGATCACGATGCAAAAGTCACCAGTCGATGAGTGCAGTGCCTCCTTCAGAACCATGTGTTGACCCTCAACTCTGTACACATTGAAGTGCATACCACTAAATGTTTGATGTCATATCATATTGTAATGGGAGATATGAAGTAAGGTGTACCTGTTTGTCGTACGGGTGCCGAGATGGAAGACATTATCTACGTAGCATCGTACGATATTCCTGCTGTACGGAAGCCACACCGCCTCTAAATATGCTACCACACCTAGAAATGGGTGCCATGCAGCGTTTAGCACCCGACGACGGCGGTTGAATGATTCCTCCGAGCTTAATTGGAACAACCCCCAACAGTTGCCCTTGAAGGTGCCAGTGTGGTTTAAATTCTTTGTGATCTTTAGAGCAGCTTCCTCGCATCTTCTCGTCACGTGTAACCAGAAAAGGAGATGTTGGACGTTGGGGAAGACAACATTTAGTGCCGCCAAGAGACCTAGCTCCCGATCAGTCATAAAAGCTTGAGGTTGAACCGTCCCAAGCAAGATCTGAAGTTGACGCAACACCCAGGCGTATGTGTCTTCGTTCTCGTACGACATGAAAGCATATGCGATGCAGGAAGTCTTGCCTGAGGGTGTGAACCCAACCACCTCGCACAATGGAACCCCATATCTGCAAGTGTAAATATGTTACATGTACAATACTTTATAATTGGCTATATGTGCAATAATGTAATCGTAATTAAGTAACTTACGCATTTGTTTTGTACGTGCTGTCCAATACGATGACGTAATGGAACCTTCGGAGTAGCCGTATCCCGTCACGATGCGCTAGGAAGAGGTCTCTCAAGACGTTTTCGTCATCCGGATGTCGTCTGAACTCGTAGTAGTACCCTCTTTACCGCAGACAATGCAGGGTATCTTGGGTCATCGTCCGACTACCCCTTTCTTCGGCGACCATCATGCTGAGCGTGTTGGTAAGGGAACGTGATGACGTGACGCTTGTCTCATCTAACTGCCTCCATCCGTGCCCAATGGCTTTTGGAGGAGTACCAATTTCCTTCATCCACCTAGCCATCTTCTTTTCCCCCTCTGTTATTTGTCCGGCGATGGCGTGACCCTTCACGCTCATGGGAAGCTCGTGGTTATGAACACCGTGGGTTACCGTCATAACCCAGTGACCTGGCGGAGCTTCGTGCCCGTGTAGAGAGAATGGACAACCGTTTATCTTCGATTGCGTGCTTCATAGCTTCCTCCCGCGTGATCGGTACTCCCCATACTGCTCGCAAGCAAGGAGAACCCCGCCTGGACGGTTCGACACCCTCGTCCAAGACCGCTTGATTACTAAAATCATGTAGTGTTTTAGACCCATGTCCTTGAAATACGTAACCATTTCGTTACAGTCATTCCAAACCCTTGGGTCCGAGAACTCAGAGGTGAAGTCTCAAAACTGTAATAAAATTAGTGGAAATATGAACAAAACGCAAGGCATACGAAATATATTCACTATACGAAACGTATATGTACCTGGCAAACTTGGAGACGACGATTGCCTTGCGACTCGGCCATATCGAACTACGTGGGACTTTGTTTTGTTTTGGATGGTGCGGATTCAAGCTATTCCGCTCTGCTTCAAATAGGCAGTTAGGCGTCAAAAGAACTCTATTTTACATGTCGTTAAGGACGTGCAAACCCTAACCCGGAGATGGCGGATAAACCCTCCCGCCCTAGCCAACCCTAAACCCTTACCGTAAACCCTAACTACCCTTCCCTCTCGTTTTCGTTCTTGACAATTTCGATTTCGTTCTTGACGTTTTCGTTTAATATGACTCAGAAGAAATGAGAGGAGTCTAGATTAGCCATTTCGTTGAGGATCTACTCAAGATAGAAATATAGAGATAGATACAAAAGTCGTAACATAAAAGTATAATATAAAGATAGATACTGCAAACACTGTAAAAGTATATATGTACATCAATGTCCAGGTGGATGGCGTACAACCTCATCCAAAATCTCCATCACCTCATCTAAAATTTGCTGAATGCGAGGGTCGGTAGCAAGAGCCCGGATATAGCCCTCTATCTCCCGCATCCAGGTTGCTACCTCTGGAGGGATGACTGGAGGCTGAGGGAGGTCCACCCATGGATCCAGGGTGATCGGATGGACGGGCGCCGGAGGGTCCGGATGGGGTGGCGTGGTGGGCAGCACGTACGTCCAGCTCTGTGACTCGTACCAAGCTAGGTAATCTGTAGTGACACCGGCCTGACACTCCTCGCAGGTGCGTCTGTGCTCGGCCAACCGGTAGAAGCGACCCTCGTCCTCCAAGTCCTGCCACTTGTCGTGCCCGCGGTCAAACACGGCGACGTACTTGGTCTTCAAGGCGGCGTCGTGGGTGATCTGACTCGGTCAGATAACGGGCAGCGGGACCCCCTGGACTCGTCCAGACTGCTGAAGACACCTATCGGGCATATATGGCTCCTCCTCCCCGCAGAATGTGATGGTGCCCCGATAGGTGGACTGACGGTACTCACCGTCGAAGTCCAGATCACGCCCAAAGGGCATCCACTCCACCTATAATTAAAAAAATCAGGCGTAATTCACAGTTACCAAATATATGTCATATAGTTAGAATCTCGAATACATATATCGGCGATGGTAAGGCAGTCGACCTCGTCTCGCGTCTTCTTCACCTTCGTCAGCTTGGCCTCTTCTTTCGCGCGGGGTGGCGCCTTCGGAGCGATGAACTTCGCATAGAAGCGAGGGTCGGCCTTCCTAGCCGGATCGCTGGAGAAATCACCTCAGAATCGAGGGAAGTACACCCATATCCAAGCCTTGACACAAAACACAATGTTGTTAGCATATAATATAAATATTTGTAAACTATAACTCAAATTCAGCGGTCTCGTACCTGTAGAATCGGCGTGCAGCTATCTATACCCTTTGCACCTACTCGGGTATGAGCTCAGGGCCTGCGGGGTCAACTGGTAGTTGATGCGAGCCTCATTCGCCATGTTTTATAGTTACTTTTATATCGTTTTCTGCATGCATTTCATACATTTGGGTTAGAATAGTACAAAACCAGAAAAAGGTTGCAACACCTCCGACGTCTGTTCTGGATGCAACACCTCCGACATCTGTTCTGGCTCCGAACTAGAAAAAAAAAGATGCCTTTCCCGACAAAATCTCCAAAGGACCCAGCAGAGAAGAAGTTTCAGCGCTTCATCAAGATGCTTCAGAGGCTCAATGTCACCATACCCTTCACAGAAGCTCTTAATGAAATGCCATCATATGTCAAGTTCCTGAAAGAGATCCTAAGCAAAAAGCAATCAATGGCTGAGATCGTAGAGGAGTGCAGCCATATGGACGTTCTTGAGAAAAGGCCAAATCCAGGTAAGTTCGCTATAACCATTGGATTTGGTCAATATAAATTTAATGCTTTATGTGATCTTGGAGCCAGTGTGAGTATAATGCCTTTAACAATATGGTCCAAGATTAAGATAGGTGCCTTAGAGCCTGTGGATGCTAAGCTTTATATGGCAAACAACACAGTGGTCATCCCAACATGCATGGTGGACAATGTGCCAGTGCAAGTAGGTAAGTTCTTTATCCCTGATGATTTTCTAGTTATTGATATGGTGGAGGACCCTGCTTGTCCAATTATTCTAGGAAGACCCTTCTTGGCGACGGTGGATGCCAACATAAGCGTCAGGAAGGGAGTGCTCACTTTCAACATCAGCGATGAGGTAATTGAGTATTCCTTTAATAAAACTAAAAGGCATACAGGTCCTATGGAAGAGGTAAAATCTATATCAGTTGGTTACATTACTTGCGGGGAGCCTAAGGTAAGAAATATGACTCCCAAAGAGCAGGAAAAAAGGGATATGGAAGCCCAGGTGGAGAAGATCAGGGCCATCCTAAACGAAGAAGTTGAGAATCCACTTGACATAGATCAAGGTACGTCGATTTGGACTAACTATTTTTCGAATGCTTTGCCAGGTCTTAAGTATGGGGTTAATATCGACCAGGAGATTTTGACAGAGCCACTGAACAACTCGATATCGAGTACCCCAGGTCGATATCGACCAGACCATGCCGAGACAGCCCCACCAATAGCCGAGCAGAGGAATATCGAGCAACCTAACTCGATATCGAGTAAGGGTACTCGATATCGACCAAACCTCACCGAGTCGATTCCTCCTGTCAAGCCAGAGCCAGCCGATATTGAGCCAAGTAACTCGATATCGACCAACTCAAAACGACAAACCCTCATCCATATCGACTGAGATTTCGCCAGAAGAGCCGACTTCCTCGACATCGAGTAATCTTACTCGAGATCGACTAAAACAGGAGCTTCCGATATCCGATTCTGCGAAGGTAAGCCAAGGTATGGATCTTTCTTCTCCTATTTCAATTAAAGATCTATCTATACATGGGAGAGGTTTGCCTTGGTATGTGCGCTTATGTAGGATTTCCAATGATGAGCCCAAGGAGTATGAAGTTGGAGACAAGCTCTATGTGTCCAAATCAAAGGATCATTGGTTTCCCAACAAATTCAACAAGAAGAAGATGGGGCCTTTCATTGTAAACAAGATCCATTCAGGAGGATTGCATTTGATGGACAAGAATGGAGTTATATTTGAAGCCCAAAATACATGGGCCCTGCAAATGCCACCTTGAGCTTAATGGAGAAAGTCGGCCTAGCGTCTATAAAATCTAGAGCTTGTAAATAGACATTTATTTTTGGGATTTTGGGACATTGTTGCTTTTTTTTTTTGTTATTGGTTTTGAACTTTTAGTTTTTCTATTGTGGGTATTTCTCTTCTACATTTTTCAGGTCCATGGGGATAGAAGCAAGCTAAAATCGGACTAGGCCCAGTAGCATAACACTCGATTCTGACGATCATGCACGCATGTCTAGTGAGTTTCTTTCTTTACCCTTATTTTTTATACAGTGAGGACACTGTAATGTTTAAGTATGGGGTGGGGGAAGAGCTTACTTTACGCATATTCGATTTATTTGACCACATTTGTGCATGTTTAAAGTTTATTTCTCGAATTGCTTATACATGGCTATTTTGGAATTCATTATTGACTTATGGGCTTATATGCTTGTTTTCCAAAGTTTGAAAAATGACCCTCATTGAAAATTTTGAATTAATGTCATGGAAGCTTTATTGAACTCGACGATGCAAAATTGGATTCATTAGAGATATATAATGAAATTGCCTAGTAAAGGGAAGTCACAATGAAGTGTATTGTTTTATGAAAACCATGAAAGGAGGTAAAATTTGAAGTTGCTTTTGACATGTTGCATGATAAGAGGATGGAGGACTTTATAATTTCCATATAATGCTCATATTGTTATATCCTAGCCTTACCTATGCTTATGCATTACACTAAGCCATATTATGCCTTATTTCAATTATTGTTCCACATGATCCAAATATTGTCCATTATTTACCTTATTTCCTATCCGGGGATTATGTTGAGAATGATGTTACATTATGGAGATTATTACATGGTGTTGTTGTTATATATTATTTTTGGAGTTTGGTAGGAAATTGTTTGAAAATTATGGAAAATTTAATGAGTGAGAAAAAATCCGATCACCACAGGAGATAAAGGTAGATCGACCCTGCTTGCTAAGATAATAGTTCAGTGAGATGGGACACACAAGTGAAGAGTCCAAAGCACTATGTATCTGGGGCCATTCATGACACCCATGTTTGCGACTCGCGAGAAGGCAGTGCTGATGTTAGAGAGGTAAAAGCATTATTATTGAAAAAAGCATTGTGAAAGGTGATGAATCTTATGAAGAAGGGATGTGGTAAAGAATGTTTGGAAATACTCCATTTCCCCGGATCATTAGCACCACATTGACAAACATCGCCCACCTTTTAGCCTTTTACCAATCTACTCCTTATTGAGCTTAAATTAAAGTCCCCTTGATTATTAAAGCTTTGTCACTGATGAATGTTTTGCATAACCCTCCTTTTGTGAGTAGATGTTGCTTTTAATTGCGCATGCATGGATTTGTGACACTAGTATCTTTTCGAGGATGGTAATTAATTGCAGGGACATATGAGAATGAATCTAAGATGTTGAGAGTTTTATTTCTTCCCCTGAATGACAATTAAAAGTACTGCTTGAGGACAAGCAAGCTTAAGTATGGGGTGTTTGATGTGAGCCTAATTCGCCATGTTTTATAGTTACTTTTGTATCGTTTTCTGCATGCATTTCATACATTTCGGTTAGAATAGTACATAATCTATGAAGTTTATGCTTATTTGCCAAATTATGGAATCTACACCAGTTTCTGTTTAAATTCGCAGAAATCAAGGCAATTTACAGCAATTCAGAGAAAGGGAGAAAAGATCGAAGTCAACTACAGAAGTCCGAGGTCAGGGAGCAGCGGAACCAGGACAAATCGAGCTGGAAAGAAGAAAACCAAGTCAAAACACACAACTCGATATCGAGTACTGCAAATCGATATCGAGTACAGTCAAGTCGATTTCCACCAAAGCTGCCCAGAATTGAGAAAGCTGAAGAAAGTTAGTCGATATCGAGGTGTTATACTCGATATCGAGTAAACCCAAAATCGAGCTGGAGAGCAGACATCGACACGAGGAAGCTGGGAGCTGAACATTTTACTCGATGTCGAGGAATTTACTCGATGTCGAGTAAGAATCAAGTCGATGTGACGTCCTGGAGCCGGAATCAAGTTGCTGAGCAGAAGACGAGAAAAGTGCTAGTCGATATCGAGTAATTTTACTCGATATCGAGGAAACCCCCAGTGGCCGATTCCGAGTTATCCGAGTCTTGTTAAGTTTCTATCCCGAGTCCAATGGAGATATTTTCGAGATCAAATTCCATCAAATTCTTACAAGAGCTATCAAGAGGAAAAGATATTTATCTACTTTAGATATAATTCCTAGTTGATTTATTTCCTTTATTTCTATGTTTTAATCTTTAGATAAAATATAGATAGAATTAGATATAGATATAATTTTCTTTCCTAGATTAGCTTGGAATGAAGGCTATAAATAAAGCCTTAGGGGCTGATTTCCATTCATTCAATTAAATTTCATACACAATTAGTTACATAGAGAGAAGAGAGAGAGAGAGCTTGTGGCGAGAGGAGAGAAGGTGTTGAGAGACGGTTTGTCTTCAATCGGTTGTAAGTTCTCTTTAGTTTATTTAATGCAATTTATTTTCCTGAAATCTTTGATGAGTTTCTTGATGATGAAGAGCGAGTAGTCCACCCACTTCTAGGGTCGGGGTGAGCCCGGCGGCAACCATGTGAGGTGATGCGGTAAAGGTTTGATCTTTTTATGCAATTCTTCTTCTATCCCTGTGAGCATGATTCTTTTGCAAAAGTTGAAGGTGATCCTTATTTGTGTTATTGAAGAGAAAGTGATCTTAATACAACTTGGGTTAATTATGTGAAAAGGGTTAGTAACAATTAGGGTTTATGCGAAAGCCTCTATCTTCCTATTTGTTAATAACGAAAGGTATTTGATGAAAAGCATGATCTTTTATGCCTTTATGTGTTATTTTGCATGGTTATCGTTGTGGTGTTGAAACCTTGATCTTGGAAGTTTTTAGTTTATTGATTTATTTCATCAAAATTCGTGTTCTGTGTTGCGAAAGGTTGCGATTTAAGTTTCTGTTGCTTAGTCGATATCGGGCAAATCTTGCCGACATCGAGGTATCTTGTCAACATCGAGTTGATTTTGTCGAAAACGAGTAGTCTTTGTTGGTTTTCGTTTTCTGTTTCGTTTTTGCTTGTTGTTTTACTCGACAGGTTAGTCAATATCGAGTACTTTACTCGATATCGAGGAATCTTCTGGTCGACTTCGCTGAGATTTGCTGCTACATGAGATCTGATGACGTGCTTTCTCGAGGATCGATCCTGACTTCCTGCTGGTACATCCGGAGGAGGTCTTGTAATTATTTGCGTGGCCACGAATCTGATTTGATCTATTTCATTATATTTTAAACTCGATTTCCTCCTACAACAGTAGTACTCAGCGACCGTGGGGATCAGCTCCGCCACATGTAGGTGTGACAAACATGGAAGACCCTCAATTCGAACCCCCAGGATGCAGGCGACGTCGTGTAGCGTGATGGTCATCTCGCCCCACGAAAAATGGAAGGAGTTGGTCTCCGGGTGTCAATGCTCCAGGAACGCGGTGGCCGTGAACTCGTCCACACCCTCCCAATGGAGGGCCCTCGAATATGTACGGGTCAAACAACTGCAGATGAGTCGCCCGATGGTGGAACTTCAGCAAAGGCAGCTCCACAGTCAACTCTCTCCACACCCGGTACGCTCGGTGGTGCCTGTAAGACACCAGCAGATCTCCCGGTGGTAAGAATGGGTCGACCTGCACAGCCGGTGCGGCAGCCTGCACAGGGATGGGCGCGGGCTCCTGCTGCCCCCACTCGTGTGGGCCCCCTGACCCTCAACCCGCCCCTTCTGCCCCCTCATGTGCCCCCCCCCCCCCCCCCGACCATCAACTCGCCCCTCCTGCCTGTCGTCGGCCTCCTCTACGACGTCAGGGATCCTGTCATCCGCAGAAGCCAAAGAGATCACCGCTGGTGTGGGGGAGGTTGAAGCCTCAGCGTCCTGTGTGGCGGAAGTAGATGCCTCGGGGATGGTGGGGGTAGATGAGCAGGCGGTCTACCCCTGTCGGCCCGTCGACCCGCAACTACATTAGTGACGCAGTTGCTCAGTACATCGGTGGGCTCCAAAGAAGGCTGCTGCCACTCAGTCGCATCGCCAGAAGGATCGAAAGAAGGCAGACCCCCCAAAATTTGTCATCCTCGTCGGCCTGGGGGTCCCCATCGACTACTGGTAGCCCTCTGCAGACATCAGCAGATCATCTACTGTATGTGTCTGATCGTGAATATCATGGAGTACCGTCTCCTCCTATATCTGACTGACCGCTGCCCGGTCGCCGAACCTAACTGGCCTGGGGGTACCATCCCCCCCTCAAGAGCCTTCCTGCTTGTTATTATGAAATGTTGAGAACCTGTTACTTTCTATGTGCTAATTTATTTCATCTAGTTGGCTATTAATGTCTTTTCTTTTTATTTTAATGTATTTTAATATATTTTAATGTTTTTTATTTTAATGTATTTTAATATCTTTTAATGTCTTTTAATAGGTTCATTTAGCTAAGTGTCCATTTTCTACAAGGCATTTTGCAAAATGCCCACTTTTATTTTCCCTTTTGGAAAATGTCCTAATATTACATTTTTGCCCCTTCTTCCCAATCCCTTCCTTCCTTCCCATTTTTATTTTGACCATTGACCGGTCAAAGTCAATGAATTGGTGACACAACATTGATTACACACGAAAAAATTTGGTGACAATTTTTTTTTTTACGAAATTAGTGTCACCACCTTTATAAGTGGTGACACCGGTCAATGACTTTGGTGACACATGTATGATGATAAACAAATTTTTGGGTGACAATTTTTCTTTTTTACGAGATTAGTGTCACCGCCCTATCGCTGTCACCAAAACCTATATCGTTGTCACCACCACCCATATCGCTGTCACCACCCTTATTGCGGCCACCACCTCTATCGTTGTCACCGCCATATCGCTGTCACCACTCCTATCGCTGTCACCACCACCTCTATCACTGTCACCACCACCTCTATCACTTTCACCACCACCCATATTGTTGTCACCACCCTTATTGTTGTCACCACCTCTATCGTTGTCACCGCCCTATCGCTGTCACCACCACTCCTCACGCTGTCACCACCATCCATATCACTGTTACCAGCACCCATATTGATGTCACCACCCTTATTGCTGTCACCACCTCTATCGCTATAACCGCCATATCACTATCATCACTCCTATCGATGTCACCACCACTCCTATCCCTGTCATCACTACCCCTATCACTGTCACCACCCTTATTGTTGTCACCACTTCTATCACTGTCACCGCCCTATCGTTGTCATCACTCCTATCGTTGTCACCACCACACCTATCGCTGTCATCATCACCCCTATCGTTGTCACCACCACCCTTATCATTGTCACCAGCACCCATATTGTTGTCACCGCCTTTATTAGTGATGACACATTTCGTGACAATTTAGTAGGGGTGGGCATGGGACGGGACGGGACGGGATTGGGGTAATCCCGCATCCCGTCCCGCGTATTTTTTGCGGAACGGGATTGAATTTTTTTTTCTAAATCCCGCCGGGTCTTATCCCTCACGGGACGGGACGGGATTTGTCCCTCGTAAAAAATAATTAAAAAACAATTCAATTAACTTGAAAAATAACAAGTAGAAATGTGAAAAACAAAGTTATTACAAAATACAGTAAGTATTTACCAAAAGAAGGAAAAAAATGCATAATTACAGTAATTACTAGTAGTAAAATACATTAAGTAAATTTGAAACAAAATGCAGTAAGAAAAATACACTAAGAAAAATAGCAAGTAAAAAAAACAAAATACAGTAAGTAGCAAAGTACTACATTTAATCCCATTACAAAATATACAAAGTATTATTTTACTTATTTCAATATTTCTTGATGTTTTAATATTTTATTATTATTTTAAAGTTTAAATTCCGGGTTTAAACAAATGTTAAGGTATAATATAAATATATTATTATATGTTTATATTAATTTTAATTATATATATGCGGGACGGGATCGGGACGGGATTGAATTATTTTTTTCTAAATCCCACCGGGATCGGGACGAGATGCGGGACGGGACGGGATTTGCGGGATTTGTGCCCACCCCTACAATTTACTGTAGTTTTTAGAGTTTTTTTTACGGGGCCACTTTCATCACGCTTATCGTTGTCACCACACTTATCAATGAACACTGTCACCATTCTTATCGATGTCACCACCCTTATCATTACTGTAAAAAACATAAATAATGGCGTCATCAACGTAAAAATAGTGTCACCACTCTTGTCACCAAAAAGAAAATTCTATAACAAGGGGTACAACAATTAAAAACAATATTCTCACAAAAAAAATAAACAATACTGTCATCCAGCCAGTTCCAATTTCAATCGGCCAGTTCCAATTTCGGCAAATACTAACAGATGAATCACAATCTCAACCGGACAGTTCCAATTTCGATACAAATTCGAACGTTTTGGAGAGAATCAAGTAGCAACTGCAAGTAACTACAAAATAGGGAGACAAACATCGGTCTTCCAAATCCGATTAGGAAGAATGGAACCAATCAAATTACTAGTATTTGCCCTGTAACCATTAGTTGTTCCTAATCTGTAACCATTATGAAGAACGAACTTGTCGAGGTCGACTTCGACGACGCGGTTGAAGCTGCCTTCCTTCTTAATCTGGATAGCGACAGAGTTGAAGATGATGTCGCGTATTGAATTTGTGTGGATTCAGGAGATTTAGGTGAGTTGTGATGATGAACCAATGGTGGAGCTCAGCTCTGCATCTATGGAGGAAATCAGGGAGTTGCAGAGGAGAGAAAATGTTTCATTGATTGATCATCTTGATCAGTTACATGGTTTGTTGTCCTACTTATAGAAGAAGGAAATCGGTTACACAAGTAATATTCTCCTGTACACAGCTCTATGAATATGTCATGGACCTCAGCTCTAATCAAAGACAATCATGATTGATCAAGCTCATAGTGAGCTGAAGATGCATATCTCAACACCCCCCCTCAAACTTGGGATGGGGAAGACATACCAAGTTTGGCAAGTAGTTCATTTTGCTGGTGAGAAGGTAAGATTTTGGTGAGTACATCGGCGAGCTGAGAAGCTGTAGGAACGTGGCAGAGATCCAATAATCCTTCCATGACCTTGTCCCTAGTGAAATGGCAGTCGATCTCAATGTGTTTAGTGCGCTCGTGGAATATAGGATTCTTAGCAATTTGTAGAGCTGATTGATTATCACAGAACATAGAAACTGGCTTGATTGGGGCAACATTAAGTTCTTCCAATAGACGAACCAACCATGTAACTTCAGTTGCAGTTTGTGCCATTGCACGATACTCAGCCTCTGAAGAACTCCTAGAAACAACTCCCTGCTTCTTGGACTTCCAACTGACAGGGGATTGCCCCAACAAAATCACAAAACCAGTGACTGACTTCCTTGAGAAAGAGCATGAAGCCCAGTCAGAATCTGTGTATGCTACCACTTGAGGTTTATCAAAACCTTTGAGAACAATGCCTTGATCTAGAGTACCAGCAATGTAACGAATGGCATGATGAAGAGCAGTTAGATGAGAAGTTCTGGGTGCTTGCATAAACTGGCTGAGAGATTGCACAGTGAAAGAGAGGTCTGGTCTGGTGTTGGTTAGAAAATTGAGCTTGCCAACCATTCTTCTGTAATATAGAGGATCAGGAATCAAGTCACCTTCAAGGGGATGAAGCTTGATGTTCTGTGGGAGAGGAGTACACACAGGTTTGAGATCAACAAGTTGGGACTCAGATACCAGCTCCTGGCTGAACTTGTGTTGAGAAAGGTGAACTCAACTGCTGCTGTAAGACACCTCAATTCCAAGGAAATAATGCAGCAATCCAAGATCCTTGATGCTGAATGTAAGATCAAGGTAGGATTTCAGCTTTTCTATCTCAGTAGAGTCTGATCCAGTGACCAAGAGATCATCGACATAAATGGCAATGATGGTGATGTGACCATGTGATCTCTTGGTGAAGAGGGAATAATCCAATTTTGACTGAACAAAATTGAGAGAAACCAGTGCTGAAGTAAGCTTCTGAAACCACTGTCTACTTGCCTGTTTGAGGCCATAAAGTGATTTTTGAAGCTTGCATACCATGTTGGGACCAGCAGAGAACCCTTCAGGGAGTTTCATATACACTTCTTCATGGAGATCACCATGCAAGAAGGCGTTGTTGACGTCCATTTGATGAAGAGACCATTTCTGGGCAGCAGCTATAGCAATGATTGATCTGATGGTGGTCATTTTGACCACGGGGGAGAAAGTTTCATGGTAATCTATGCCTGCAGTTTAGGTGAAGCCTTTTGCCACTAACCTGGCTTTATGTCTCTCCAAGCTGCCAGCAGCCTTTAGCTTTACCTTAAACACCCACTTGCAACCAATAGGTTTCTTGCCTGCAGGTAAGGGAACTAGGATCCAAGTGTTGTTAGCAGATAGAGCACTAATCTCTTTTTTCATTGCTGAAATCCAATTGGGATCAAGGGCAGCTTCTTTGTAGGTTGTGGGCTCAACATATGAGGTGGTGTGAGAGAGGAGGGCAAATGTGTTTGGGGGTAATGTATATGCAAAATAGGCTTTGGGATACTGGTGAGATGGATGAGAGAGGGTGCAGGCATTGCAAATATAGTCAGAGAGGTGAGCTGGGGGACGATGTGTCCTTGTGGACCTCCTGGGAGAAGGAGGATTGATAGCAGCAACATCACTAGAATCCACTGGTGGTTGAGAAACAGATGAAGGAGGTGATTGAGACACTGGAGGAGAACTGGTTTCAGAATCTGGATGTGTGTTTGGTGGTAAAAATATTGAAGAGGGAAAAGAGGTAATAGGAGAAGGCAGGGTAACATTGTCAATAACATGTGAAGAGGAATGAAAGGGGAACTGATGTTCATAGAACAACACATCTCTGGAGTGAGTAATAAGGTTTGTATTGAGATCAAGGACAATATATGCACGTTTTCCATATGTGTAACCCATGAAAACACAAGGGGAGGCACGAGGCTGAAACTTATCCCGCCCACGTTTTAGAGTGCTCATGTAGCACAGACATCCAAAGACACGCAGGTGAGTGTAATCTGGTGGTTTATGAAACAACATTTCATAGGGTGATTTGTTGGATAGAGTTGGGAGAGGGCAACGATTGATCAAATATGTTGTTGTGAGTATGCATTCCCCCCAGTATTTTAAAGGCACTTTGGACTGAAATTTCAATGCACGAGCTACCTCAAGAAGGTGTTTGTGTTTGCGTTCAACTACTCCATTTTGCTGAGGTGAATCAACACAAGTTGTTTGGTGAATAATGCCTTTTTCAGCAAAGAAAGCCAACAAGGATGAATCATAAAACTCAGCTGCATTGTCGGATCTCATGGTCTTAATGGAGGTTTTGAACTGATTTGTTATGAGGGAAACAAAGGACTTGATGACAGTGAGAGTGTTGGATTTGGAAGCCATGAGAAATGTCCAAGTGGACTTGGTAAAATCATCAACAATGGTGATGAAGAACCTGAACCCATTGTGAGTGGGGTGTTTGTAAGGCCCCCAAGTATCAAAATACACAAGCTGGAAGAGCTCGGATGATCTGTATGTGCGCATATGAAAGGGTTTTCTATGCATACGAGCCTGAGGGCAAATTTGACAGATAGGGGGATTCTTTATCAAATGCAAAGTAGAATCAACATACTGCAATTGAGAAAAAGGGATGTGTCCCAATTGACAATGTAACAATTCAGATGTACAATTGGCAGAAAAGCCATTATTACAAACAGAATCTGTAAAACCACCAGTGTTTCTAGGAAAGAAATGTTGTAAAGTTTCTGTCAAAGAAGGAAATGAATCCAGCTCATATGATTTGTGGGCAATGTAAAGGCCATTTTCTTCACTTCCAATCACCAAAGGCTTCTTCATCGAAGGGCCCTGAATGATGCAAGAATTTGTGGTGAAAAGGATGTTAGATTGTATGTCTTGAGTAAGTTTTCGAATAGAAAGGAGGTTATAGTGAAAGTCAGGGACATGTAACACATCATGTAAGGTAATGTGAGGTGAAACTTTGACATCTCCAGTGTGAGTAATGGTGGCTTTCTTGTTATTGGGCATGGTGATGTATGATGGTTTAGGTAAGGATTTATGATTGTGGAAGAAGGATAAATCAGGAGTCATGTGGTCAGTTGCACCACTGTCCAAGATCCAAGTGGAATTCAGTAATGAAGAGAAGAGACAAGTTGATTTACCTGCTAACATGGCCTTGGAATCCTGAAGTTCTTGATTCTGGAGAAGGGAGATCAACTTCTGGTACTGCTCTTGAGAGATTGGAGAGGAAGCAACATTTGCAGCAACCTTCTTTCCCTTGCTAGGACCAGTGCCATCAGTGGGATAACCATGCAATTTCCAGCACCTCTCTATGACATGTCCAAGACTCTTGCAGTGAGTACAAAATGGTCGTGATCCAGTCCCACTCCCAGCTCTAGTTCCATTGCTTGAGCTTCCATTGTTGGCATTGGGATACTCGTGAAGTTTCCAACACTTCTCCATGGTATGACCTCCCGTTTTGCAGTGATCACAATATGATCCTGTGGATGAATTGCTTGGGAATCCATGTATCATCCAACATTTCTCAATGGCATGACCTGTGATCTTGCAATGATCACAATACAATGGCTTCTTGGGACCTTGATTTCCAGATCTTGAACTCTGAGAAGCAAAGGCAGCGCCATCACCTTCGACAGTTGAGCCTTTGTTCATGCCTCTCTGCTCTTCTTCTTGAATTAAAAACCGATAAACCTCATCAATACCAGGTGGAGGCTTCATGATCAATATGTTTCCTCTAATCACACTATATGCTTCATTCAGTCCCATTAGGAACTGAGTAACCTGTTGATTCTGAATCAACCTCATTACAGAGCGATTGGATCCACAATCGCATATTTGATCTTCAATCGAATTGACATATTCATCCCAAAGTTTCTTGAACTTTGTGAAATAATATGAAATTCCTCGATTTCCTTGATCTATAGTAGAAATTTCTTTCTGAATTTGATAGAATCTGGTGCGATTAGGAGTGCCAAACCTGTTTGCAAGCTCTTTCCATATTTGAGATGCATTTCGAGAATACAAGATGGATTCCGCAATGTGTTTCTCAACCGAGTGAACCAGCCAGCAAGCCACCATGCTGTTGCAGCGATCCCAGTGCTGGCACAATGGCGAGTTCTCCGGCGGTCTCCGACAGGCTCCAGTGACAAATCCGAGTTTGTTCTTAGCCATAAGTGACATCTCCACCGATTGCTTCCAATGGCCGAAGTTACGACCGTCGAGGAGGCGAGTTGACAGCATGTAATCCGGATGGTCCGAATGGTGGAGGTAGTGTTGATCCATTGGATCAAGAACGAAATCGTTCCGGGGATCTTCAGTGACGTCTCCCATGGAATTCGACGAGAATCGGAGCTCAGGGCTCTGATACCATATTGAATTTGTGTGGATTCAGGAGATTTAGGTGAGTTGTGATGATGAACCAATGGTGGAGCTCAACTCTGCATCTATGGAGGAAATCAGGGAGTTGCAGAGGAGAGAAAATGTTTCATTGATTGATCATCTTGATCAGTTACATGGTTTGTTGTCCTACTTATAGAAGAAGGAAATCGGTTACACAAGTAATATTCTCCTGTACATAGCTCTATGAATATGTCATGGACCTCAGCTCTAATCAAAGACAATCATGATTGATCAAGCTCATAGTGAGCTGAAGATGCATATCTCAACATCGCGGACGTAGTGGACGATGGACCAGTCGAAGACGGCACCAATCATGTGCTGGTACATCTCCCAACGGAGGGGGCCGGAGGAGTAGAAGAAGTTAGTTGCGGCGAAGAACAGGCAAACGATGATGATAGCGGTGACGGAGCCGAGGAAGCCGGCGGCGATGACAACTGAATGATTCATGTAACCAAAGCACCAATTGCTTCATTTGAACATGTCACGGGTTGGCAAAATCAAAATTAAGAAAGGATAAAGAGAGGAAACGAGAAGAAGATTTGTCGATCTTACAAACAGACGCAACAGATCGATGAATCCTCCAATTTAGACCTCGATCCATCAATTGAAGCTATCGACTGGACTCCTCAACTCCAGAACAATCTCCACGGCCGCTCAAAGCCTTGAATCGGCGACTCGAAATCCGCTATGCTCCATTTCTACGACTGATGATTTCAGAGAGCTCCTCCGCTATCACGAAGATCTAACAAGTTGATCTAACAAGTAGATCCACCATGGGAGAATCCGATGGTGTGAGCGTCGATGAGAGCTACGGTGTCGCGATCGGTGAAGCCATGGGAGTTGCCGAGGAGTTATGAGGAGGTCCGGAGGAGGAAGACTGGATCTCAGATCTGGAGGCATTGAACCGGCCGGACGAACAGAGAAATAGAGAATGGGTGGAGGGACGAGAATGAGAAGTAGGGTTAATTAATAATAGGGGTAGATTGGGGATTACAATTTTTTTTTGGACATTTAGCAAAAGGTAGTTTTAGATGGACATTTAGCAAAAGTAATATACCAAAGTGGACATTTAGCCAAATATTTTCCTTTTAATATAGTTTAATGTTTTTTATTTTAATGTATTTTAATATCTTTTAATGTCTTTTAACATATTTTACTGTTTTTTATTTTAATGTCTTTTAATATATTTTAATGTTAATTATTTTAATGTATTTATATATATATATATATATATATATATATATATATATATATATATATATATATATATATATATATATATATATACACACACACGTAGTATATAATAAAAACTCTTCGATCTTCTATCTTCTTCTATATATAGTAAAGTAAGCTTTTTCGGCCATTTATTGCTCATTCATTAGTGAAATAAAAGTAAGTTTTTTCTTTCTTTTCAAATAGTCGGCCATTTATTGCTCATTCATTAGTGAAATAAAAGTAAGTTTTTTCTTTCTTTTCAAATTAAAAAAAAAAAACTCTTCGATCTTCTATCACAATTGTTAAAAAAGTACTCTTTAAGCAAAAAATTTCATATTATTAAATGAAATAAGGTTAAATTTTAGTTTGAATAAGTAAACCATATAATAAAAACTAACTCGAAATAAAATTTTAAGTAACTCATCCGAATAATCAATTGAGTAATATAAATAAAAAAAAAGAAAATAAATTATTATTTATGTGGAATATATAGTATCAATTGAGTAATGTAAATCAGTTGAGTAATACTCCCTCCGTTCGGCAAAACATGTCATTTACTATTACGCACGCTTCTTTAGAATGATAAAAACTATATAAAATATTCATTTTTTATATAAAAAAAAGTAACAAGTTTGTACTTATTAATAATTACAACGAAATTGTTAAAAAAATTATTTAAAAAATTATTTATTTTATATAGTTTTTATCTCCTAAAAAAGCGTGTTTGAATAGTATAGTGACATGTTTTGCCGAACGGTGGGAGTATAATGTTACTGATGAAATAAATCGTTAAAATTATAAGATTGAAACTATAAGTTAATACAAGTAATATAAATTATTATTTATATGGAATATATAATATCAAATTTTAAAAAAATAAAAAATAAACTCGTCCATAGCACGGGAACATCCACTAGTTTCAATGTAGTTTGTACTTTTTGTACAAACTATAATTGAATCTATCAAACTATATTATAAACCATAAAAACTATATACGATGAAACTATAAAAACTATATACTATCAATTATAATCTATCAAATTATATTATAAAACTATATTATAATCTATCAAACTATATAACAAATTATTAAACTATCAAACCATGAAAATATAAGCTATAAACATATAACAAATCATAAAACTACGTATATACTATCAATTATAATCATGCACGTTATATAATAAAACTATATTATAATCTATCAAACTACATTATAAGGTCCGAATAAACCCGACTCGAACCCGATCAGACCCGAATTATCATCACACCCGATATCAACCTGAATCCGATATGACTCGAAATCGAATAACCCGACCCGACTCGTCCGATTGCCACCTCTCTACTCCTAGAATATACACTCGTACAATATACACGGCCATCATACACCGTATTTGGGATTCTTCACAACGTCTCTTTCGAAAATGACAGCTCTGGACCCCACCCTCTAATATTTCAAACTCCCTCCTTCTTCTACTGCAACCTGACAAAAGGAAGAGCGTAACCGTCAGTCAGGGACCAGTCATGTAAATATCTCCCGCCCTCAAGGGCAATTTCGGAATCCCGGTTCACATGTCCTCCTCGACGCCCGATAACCCGAGCTCGAAACCCCACACGGCACACCCTCTTTGTCGCCAGATCGCATTTCCACTTCAATTTACTATCCTACCCCTCATTGTTCCCACTTCCCGAGCTTCTTCCAGGGCTAAAAAAGACATTTCCAACTCTAATGGCGTAATTACGGGTTGCGGGATTTTCTATCCCAATTAAATTTAATTTTGTTTTTTTTTTATTACGGAGTAAATACTGGAGTAGTAACATTCGGAGCTATCAAATCGATTCAAAATTGATTGGGGATGCAATCTTTTCACACTATGGCCGCTCCCTCTCCCCTCTGAGCAGCTGCTATTGACTTGGTATAGGAGAAGGAAACCATCCCCTTTCTCTTTTCACCGCCATTGTTTTTCGCTTGCGTTTCTCGGCAGTTGGGGACTATGGAGGAGGATATGGAGGTGGACGTGCTCGAGGTGGAGGAGATTGATTTTGATTACGAGTTCGAAGCTTCTCGGTTCTTCGATTTTACCAGAGAGGAGACGGAGGAGGAGGCCTCCCTTGCCGAGGTCTGGTTTCAGTCTGCAAAGAGCTATCCAGCTTCTCGTATGTTTCGATTTCTTTTAGATAATCATTCGCTTTTCTGCGTTTGCTAGGTATTTGTTTGATTTGGTGCTCAATCTAGGTCGAATACTTGTGATTTCTTAATTAGAAAGGAACATTATTTTTTTTGAATTCCTGGATTTTCGCTCGTCATCCAGGATTAAAGATGGAGACTTTACACATTTTTTGGATGAGGCGGTTAATCGATGCGGTGTTTTTTTTTTTTTTTTTTGGTAAATCTACAAGTATGAACTATGAAGACGGAAACGAAATTATCTATGGTGTTGGCTAGGCATTCTAAAGTTGTCACCTCTCATTTGCATTGTTTTCTGGTTACACCATTGGAAAATGCGGGAGGAAAACGTTTCTGATTGTATGGAGCATTTGGATTGATTTTAAGCATCTCTGCTACTGGGATTGATTTTAATTGTATGCTCAGTTTTATTGGCTGGATTGATTTTGGTTAGGAAATGAGAAATGAGCCAATTTAAAAGTTGTCACAGCTGAATACTGGGATTCTATATCAATGTTTTTGCTACCCTGATCCTTTTACTTCTGAATTTTTAAAGCATTTGTTGCCAAACTATTCTCGATGGAGGATATTTTGGCTGGAAGCGTCAATGTCTCCCCCAAGTCAAAGTGTGGAGATGATGAAGAGCTTTGTGAGCCGGATGAGAACATTAGAGGTTTGGTTTCTGCTATTTGTGTTAAGCTTATCACTTTTCTGTTGATTTTTAAGACTCTAGCCCTTTCAACAAAAATGCTAATTCTTCTTCTTTCATAGGAAGTGTTTGTTTGTTCCTGCTGTGAAGAATCTAGGAAAATGCAGCCTATTTGTTGATTTGATCAATCACTTGCTCACAAGCATGATTTGTTTGTTTCCTATCTTATGAATTCCTGGACGACATAACCTATTAGTTTAATATCTAGAAGAAAAGTCATCAGTTGTTTCAAGTAGGACAGCAATGTGATGCTGTTGGGAAATCCTCAAAATCACAACTGTACTTAGTATCTCGTATATCGATGTCTGTTGCATCTGACTGAATACTGGTCAAGTGGAATAAGAGTATTTACTTTTACAGTTTTTCTAACTTATGCTCTTGGGGCATAGCTTAAGAACCTTGATTTAGAAATATTTTCCCAAATTTCATTATTTTAGCTTTTCTATTTATTGATTTCGTAGGGTTTATGCATTTTTATGTTAGGGAATCTTTCCTAATTAGGCCATAGATTAGAAAGACCATTACTTTTTATAATCATGATTCAGGAGAACATCAAATTTATTGTTACCTATCCTATAAGATTGTAATTGATTGATTATTACATGTTAGAGTTATTGATGGTGTGGTCATGGACTCATGGTAGAAGTTTGAAGATAGTACTGCAGTTTTATAGTTTTGAAATATTGATTATTCCTATTAATGAATGACCATAACTGTCCAAATATTCCACGTACTAATGTATAAAATGACTAACCAATGGAATTTTACATGAGCAAATTTGTCTGTCTTGCTGTTATGTTTTGTTAACATGCGGGAGAGAAGTGCATTGCTGAACAGCTTTATTGGTCTTCTTCTCTTGACCTTTTTGATAGAGAGCCTTTTACAGTCAATCGTCAATCCCTGGAGGATAGAGGGGGTTAAACTCGACTTCATGTTCTGATATTTTCCCCCCTATTTCAGACTTTGAAGGAACAACACAGACAATATTGACAACTATGCAAAATGGAATCCTAATGGATGATCAAAGTGTGCCTCATGGTTTTACTTCAGGTACTAGTTCTTTCTTTTGCTGTGCTGTAAGCTTTGACTCACTGCTTGCTTTTTTTTTGTGACCTGTATTTGTCTTCAAACTTCAATCTTTGCCTACATGTTCTGTCCTATTGGTTAGAAATACTAAAAAAAATAAGTTAAAAACATCCTAACACTGATAAGGAGGTATATATATATATATTGTTGTTGTCTATCTGTCATTTTTTTTAAAAGGCATTCTTCATGGTGATCAGCCAATAAAATGCTAGAACTAATTAACACAGTAATGGCTGGTTATTGGTCCAAATCTGAACCGCTATTCATGATCTGCAGATTTCAGATTGGACCTTACCAAATACGGACTGCTTTGGGTTATTATTTTGACTATTTTATTCCTTGGATACATGTTTAGTCCATTGTTGAGAAATGAAAAATAAATGGAAAACATCCTAGCACTGATAATGGGGTTCGAAAAATATTTTTTTGGTTATCTATGAAAAAAATACAATTGAATAAATGCATATCACCCAATAAAATGTTCCAACTAATTAGTGTACCACAGTTATGGCTGTTGATTGGTCCAAATCAGGACTTCTATTCAAATTCGTAACCAACATTATGAATAAGTGGCTGATTGGGTTGGTGTCATGATTTGGACTATTTCAGATTTTTAGTTAATTATTGAATGTGGCTTGGTTGATGTATATTAGATTTTAAGATTGGTTAAGCATAATTTTAGAACGAAAAATTGGGTCCGATCTCCAGGGTTTCGGGGATTTGCATGTAATGAACTGAACTTGGATTCCTCCAGATTAATTAAAGAGTAGCCTTGATGAATCGGACCCAAATGTCTTCATCTTATGAAGATATGTTGAGCAGAATCAAAGTATGTACAGCTGTAGCTAGTTCAGTATTCACCTTTTGTTTATTTCTGGTTTCTGATAGGCTATAACTATGGACAAGGGTTCATATTAAACCTTTGAAAGTGACTTCACATTATTTTCTCATTCACAAGTCATCCTCGGCTGTTTAAAATTTTTAATTTTGGATTGATATCCATCGATAATTTGTTCTTATCCCAGGTTCTTGTCGAGGTTTGACATTTTATGATCACTTCTCCAATGATACCAAGAATTTAATGACCAAACCTGCTGTCAAGTCATATATGCCAAGGAGCTCAACTTTCATGAAGCCCACTGCAAGTCAATTAGCAAAGCAAAATCCACGAAACCAAGTTAAATATGGAGTTTCAAGGTGACTTTGAAATTTGTTACTTTTTTTTTTTTTTGACGAGGAACCCACCTTTGGTGGCAATTGTAACCTCTGTTCAATTGTTCTGCTCTATACTGATCTGACATAGGAGTTTCGCAGAATCACTTCATAAGAGTTTTGTAGAATCACTTCATTTTTACATTCTTCAGGATAGTGGTTTGGGTTTTTAGGAGTTCCATTTTTAGATGTGATCTACTTCTAATTACCATTTCTACAGCCATAAGCACATACTCCCTGTCTCAAAAATATTTGATATTTTTGTTCTTTGTTTTTGTCTCGAAATATTACAGAGAAGTTGTTTTTAGCTTTTCAAGACCTTTAATTTTTTTATCGATTACTTCTGTTCCAATAAACAAAGCAAGTTTTAATTCCTAATTTATATTTCCAATAAAAAGCAATCCAACTCATCATCTATCCTACAATCACGTTTCATCTCTTGATTAATTATTTATTATTTGAAAAAGAATAGCCACCTCTTTCATTTTATTTTAAAAAGTGTACAAACCTCTAAAACACAATTGTAACTTTATAAGGCGGAGAGAGTACTAATTAAATTGGCTGCATAATCTCTTTCATTTCTAATCATGGGCCTTGTTATTCTTAGGTTTCAAAAGCTCCTTCCAAATGCCTCTAGTGCACATTGTGGGGTTGAAATTCAAGCTTCAAAGAGACAAAAGCTAGAGGGAGGCCAGTTGCGCAAGGTTGGAATACAACTAACATTCTTTGTAAATACTTTCAAGTCCCATGCAGAACTCGTGCATGCTGTTTTTAGTTTGCACTTTTCTTTTATCGGGTTTTCTAATCTTTGCCCCAAGGACATGGGTTAAGAGACCATATTTTGAAATTTTTTCAAATTTTAATCATTTTAGTCCTTATTAAAAAGGCCGTTCTTTTATTAAGCCGTGCTCCAATTGCTTGATTGCGTTTTGCAGTTTTTTGGTAGAAGTTCTAATGTTGATTCCATTAAGAATTATCTATAACCTATATGGGCTGTTTCTATGTGCTTATTATGGTTCAAGGTTGTGAATTATGTCATCAAACATGATTCTATATTGTATAAATGCAACAGCAGGTGCATGGTTGTTTGTACTAGTACCAGATGTCTCGTTTTCTACAGAATCCAGTACATGATTAATTGATTATACATTGTGGGGCAAATTATCTATATGCTGTAAATAAGATGCTATTTTTTCACTCCAACTGATGTGAGTGATGTATCTTTACACGTTTATGTAGAAGCAAATATATATCTTTTACATGATGACTTGTATCTCTACAGTTGTCCCCCCTTCATAGGATTTGCTAATTTTTATTCAAATAACCTCGTGAATTTTTGTTTTTAATTAATGCCTTCTGAAATTTCCATTCCGTAGGTTGGCGATATGAAGCAACAAAACAGTCTGGTTCACAAGGCGCCTAATAAGGTTTTTCTTGCTTCATCCTAGTGGATTAAACTAGAGAATCCCTTATTTGTTGTTGCTCGCATAGCGAAGAATCCCCACTCTCATTACATCCTTGATCAATAATTTAACTGCTGACTTGCTGTTTTAACCCTGTTGTAATTTTACTACAAGAAATACTGAACATATATGAGATAGCTGTAGAAGCTTCTGCTGGTGAATGGAAAAGTTTGATCTTAAAACAATGCAGGAATTTAGCATTTTGACAGCGTCCCAATTACTATTCTCCATGTTAAATGCCTCAATATCTGTTTGCATGATGATGAAGAGTGTTTTTGTGCGATTCCAAGTCTAGCGATTTGTTTCTTTGTTACCCGTTTCTGAATTCTGGAAATTTGTCTATAAATGTATCCATACTTTGTTTAAGAGTTCTTTATTTATCTGAGTGGAATATCATGGCCCATGGTTACAACTGTGAACTTTCTTTCTTTGGCGGCACAAATTGAGCATTCAACACAAACTTTTAGCATCTATAGATATGTTATTAACAACTGTTTTTTCTCTAATTTAATGGGAATATAGGTGGGAAATGTACCTGGTATTTCTCAAAATAGGTTGAAGATCACCATCCCCGTGGAGCCTGACCTCTTAACTACAAATAGGAAAGAAAGGTCCAGGTTGGCTTTACATTACTGCTTATCCATGGATTACACTTCTTCCATTCAAATGATTCTCATTTATTGATACATGTATGACAGACAAATGGGCACTAAAACTGTTGAAAATTTGACTGGGAGACCATTTACATTCAAAGCACGCCCTTTGAACAGAAAGGTATACATGTCCACTATAAAAATTGGATTGTTTTTATGCACCCCACTTACTTTTTCTGGATTTTGTTGTTAAAATCTTCAGATCCTTGAGGCTCCTACACTATCGTTTGCCAAGAAAAGTACTCCACAGGCGCCTGTCTTTGAAGTAAGGCACCAAAATCTAGTCTCCTGTTCATCTATCTTTGGCTCTGTCAAAAAAAAAAAAACATTTCTTCCAATTAGTTAGCGCTTGGTTAATTTCTTCTCAGGTCTTTGAAGTAAGGCACCAAAATCTAGTCTCCTGTTCATCTATCTTTGGCTCTGTAAAAAAAAAAAACATTTCTTCCAATTTGTTAGCGCTTGGTTAATTGCTTCTCAGGTCTTTCACCTGAAAACGATGGAGAGGGCTCAGCAAAACACCTTTGAGAGGGCTCAGCAAAATACACCTGTTATTACATCCTCCTTACATCAACCTTCTAAGGTTACTTTCTTGATTTAGCATAAATTTTAGACCTATTCTGTTCTTATGTTAACTGTTGAGACATGAACTTTTGACATATTCAACAAAATACACCTGTTACTTTCTTGATTTAGCATTTTTTTACCTGTTCAGCAAAATACGCCTGTTATTAAATCCTCCTGTTGTTACATTCTCTCATTTGCATAGGATTTTACACACAATACTAGACAGTTGAAATCTGTATTGAAGCTGTTTAATGAATTCTTCTATTAGTTGTATAACACGAGAATTTGTTGTATTCTCATGCACTTTAGTTCTCCTTTTCCCTAATAGAGCATTGTTGTTACACTCGGGTGTCTCTTGTTCTGTATGGTTTAAATTTCATGCATTATTTTCTTTGTTTCTTTGCATTATGGCTTATTTAATCTCATTGCTGCAGGCTAGAGGAGAAGCAGTTGCTGATCCGTTTATGGGAAATGTAAATAAAGTTGGTTCAAGGTAATGAATCCACTCGTTTTTGGATGATTAAACCTGCATTACAAAGACATCTCCCTATTTCCTGTAATTTGTTTCACATGAATGTGATATTGTTCCAATTTTTGTCATGGTAAGAAATTGTGTCATTTATCTAGACCTGGATTGTAAATCCTTATCCTATTCCTAGATTTGAAATGGTGCTTACTTTCATACCTCTATTGTCCAGGTTAAAAGCTGTAAATTCTGTGAATGAGGATACCTGTAAATCAGGACATAGTTTTAAAGCTCGGCCTCTTGATAAGAAGGTACCGAATTAGACTATTACTGTTGCTGCTTATTTTGGTCAAAGCAAAATCCAACTATCGCTATTGAATCATACACCATCGGCAAAGATGACTCTCAATATGTTATTTTGCTGTGCTAGTGTACGCAGAAGATGAAAACTTTGTCTGCTTAAAAGGGACAATTAGTTTTTAAGAGAAGTAACTCAAGTTCATCTTAAATTAGGGGATAGGATGAAACCTTGAAATGATGTTTTCTTTTTTGTTGTTGATACTTCATTTCAATGCAGATATTTTCAAGTAAAGGTGATCTTGGTGTTTTCAGAAATACCAAGCGAGCTGTAACAGTACCCAAGGTATTGTAATTGTCTGTTTGAATTGTCCTCACATTCTTCAATACTACTTATGAAATAAGTGTTATACAACATACACCATCTTCTCCTTGCATTAGGAATTTGATTTTCATACGCAGAAGAGAATTCAGCATAAGCCTTTATCAGAACTATTTGCCAAGGTATATATTTTGTGAACTTTGAAAACTTTTTGGTGAAAAAGATCACTATCTTTGAGGTGTATTTGGTTTTAGCCTCTTTGTGTTTATGATGTATTGTTTTTCTAAATAAGAAAGCAATTACTATCATTTTGTTTTTAATGTACTTTTCAATATTATTCTCCTTTTGCCAAATATCAGCTCACAGTTGCACCAGAGTCTGAGTCGAAAATCTCTGCACTATCGAAGTTGCCTCGCCCTTCCTATATACATTCAAAGGGGCCAAAAGAGAATCGAGGGCCTGTATTTCACCAGGATCACATTGTAAGAATGCTTAATAGTACTACTTATGTTCATTAACAATCTATCATATTTCTGATTGATCAAAGATGAAGGATTTGCAGAAAGACAAGCCCCACAGTGCTTTGTGGATGAGAGAGTAACGAACCTAATGATAAGGTACTATCACGATGCATGTTTTGACTAACCGGCAATACAAAATAAACATTTTTACAATTTGATTATTGACGCTTGATAACTCTCTTCTATAGGACTTTTTGACTTCTGATGACATTAGGACTAACCAGAGGCAAAGCTAGATGAATCTCGATCAACTCTGGATTGCGTAGTTTAGTGGTTGATCAAACATTTACCTATAGATCAACATACCCGAGTAGCAAAGATGGTTCTGAGGTTCGTACCTCTCTGCAGTTTGGAGATGATACTTGAAATTGATGGGTGATTGAATCAACGACACCCGAGCCATGGATTCTACTACACTTTTTTTGTATACACCTTTGGCAATAAACAGAGCCAGGCAGTTGTATAAAGTAACAGAAATCAACAAAAACTTCTGAACATTATTCTACTAGACGGTAATGGCTTTCAATGCAGTGTAAGTAAAAAGAATCCTAGAAGGGGATTTTTATAATTTCGGAGTAAGAATGGCTGATTCCTCAGCATGACGTTCCTTGTTGATCTTGTTTTTCGCCATAGATGAAACAAAGGACAGTGGGGACTGCTTTGCCCAACGCCTTATGTCATATGCTCGTTTCTTTGGCTGCTTCATCTCCTTGCCTTGTTTCCTCCTTGTGATTGCAATGGCAACGTCATTTGGAAACAGGGTGCGCCAAAAGAAGGCGTGCAAGAGAGTGGAGACGCATAGTACAGAAACCATTGCCGATGACATAAAGGCGAGTGCCAGGGCTAGGATTGTGCTCTCTACTGATGGTGCTTGTTCTGCATATTTGATGGTTGCTATTGACGCAGTCGTCATTGGGAAAGTGTAGGACCACCAGGATACTGAGAATCTGCAAAAACAAAAACCGAAGAACAAAAAGTAATGTAAGACTATTAAAATAATTCAATGCAGGTTTACAGAACAAATCAGACAACACAACTTACCTAAATCCGGTGAAGAAGTTGACCCGAACGACGAGGGAGATGTAAAGAAACAAGGCAATGAAGTAGCATGTCCTTGCCAACCCATCAAACTCGCCATATATCGTCTCCCAGGCAACGCTAGCAGCCGAAGGGGCTGCAATGAACATCGAGTAAACAGGGTGCAGCTCCTTGGGCAACACTTCACTTGTGGGTAATCTCTGATAAAGGGTCACAAACACCACCATGTAGTGTGCAAACCCAATGGCCCAGAAGAACTTGGCAGGCTCTGTCCACCCAGCCTTGGCTGCCAAGATAGCCCCCACAAAGTTTCCGACTACAGAGAGATGAGACGAAGGGTTGGCCACCTTGCTAAGGCGTCTCTTGCCACCGGAAAGCCACTGGCCGTATATCTTGAGCTCAAGAAGGAAGATTGGAGTCATGAAGACGCAGAAAACAGCCGGATGAGGGGCACCAGGGGCTACAATTGCCGGCGTTCCAATGGCCAGGAACATACATACAACCCACGGGGCGAAGAAAAAGTTGACTCTAACAGGGTGGAAGTACTCTCTCCTCACTGCCTCAAAGTAGAAGATAACTTTGAGCACATAAGTTGAAGCTACAAGGCAGATGCTGAACACTGCAAGGAACCATATCACCAAGTTTATGTAAGGCGTGATGTGAAGGAACTTTGTTACCGGGCTGGTAGCCATGGCGCGCCACAGAATGGCTTGGCTGCTGAGACCGAGGCAGATACCGAAGCTATTTATGGGGAACCGAAGCAGGAAAGGCCATAACTCGTGTTTTGGTAAGAGAATGTCTTCGTAGTCCTTCGAAAGAGAGAAAATGGTCGATATATTAAGCCGGAGAAGGTTGGTTTCTTAAACTCTGAGTAAGAAGAGTGCGAGTGTTTTTATGTTATACCTTCACTTCGTCGAGTTCAGGGCCTCGGAGTGCAGCAAAGTATCTGCCAGCAGGAACACTTGTGTCATCATTCCCTTCATTGGGACCATCATTGTTGCCATTGCCACTGAAATTCCTCTGTTGATTATCGGTGTTGTTCTCCTTCATTGGAAGGAAAGAGGTCTGCTTACTGAGAGTCGATTTCGTCCTAAACATGCTGAAGTCTCCCTTCCGAGCCACCGCCTCCCCCATGATGTGATTATGGTTGATTTTGCCGAACCCTCCAAAGCTTCTCCCATTCCTTGTAAGACCTTTGCTACCACCTTCATCGCGTTCCTTAAGTGCTGAGAAGCCGGTCTCCAAGGAAACCTGCCGGCTGAAGCTCCTCTTTGTCTCCCCAAATCTATCAGGCTTCGGCTTGTTAGCTCTTTTCGGAGGAGTCGTATTGTTATGACCATTCCCAGCCATGTGGGTTGTTGCAGCTTGTTGATGATCATCATGATCATCGTCTTCATGATGGACTTCATGGATATCGATTAAATGATCTCTGGAGGAGCTAGGTTGCAGCTGTGATCTGTTCATTGCAATGCCCTTGGTCATTTCTTTCTTGTTTCTTCGCTCCTGCATTGGAGCCTTTTTAAGACGATCCTTGATGCCGGGTTGTTGTGTAACTTGTGTTATGAGTCAAATGATCACGAGAGTGAAAGCGAGGCCAAACATGGGGTTTACTTTGATGTTGTACGTTCTGAAAGGGTGACCTTGTTTTCCACCTACATTGATGAGGAGATTCTTGTGACGGTTGAAACCCATGAGCTAGGAAAGGATTTTGTGGCTCAGAGGTTTTAAAGATTCACGGGGCTTGCAATCAATTTCCCAGCCACACAGTAAATACCAAAAAATTTAAAATAAATAAGTCGTATGATCTTCAATTGAAGAGGAGAGTGTCACTGTCAGATCTGCTGGGTTTTGAGGAATTTGGTGGCAGAAACTGAGTCCCTGTCTTACCCAACATATATAACTCAAGGCATTGATTGACACAACAGCGTGGTTGCAATATATCAAGTTGGTCCGTGACTACATGGAAATGAAGACTGAATCCCCAAACTCCTGCATTAGCTTCAACCTCCACATGTCCTCGATGCCCGGATCGGCCGGTGGTGAGCCCAGGAGAAGAGCACCGTTTTCTTCTCCTCGGAAACCGCCACCGCGCTGGGCAGGGCGATCCATGCCTGCCTCCATGGGCGACGCCGCCGACCTCCACACAAGCCCTGCGGTCGAAACTCGGCATTGTCGGAACTAGGACGACAGCCAGCAGCCCCTCTGATAGATTACATAGGTCTCCTATTGTATAGTGGGCTAAAAGCCCGTTAAGGCCCAATACCTTTGTAACCTATATATATATATATATATGTTATATCAATTAATCAAAACCCTCAAGGAGGACATTGCAATCAATCTCATTATCTCACATGGTATCACAACCTAAGATCCAAAAGTCCTAAATTTATTTTTCTCTAAACCCTAGCCGCCCCTCCTCTCTCTCCTAGCCTCGGCCACCTCTCGCCACTACCCTCCCCGCCTCTCTCTCCTCGCCGTCACCCACCCGCCTCGGCCCCCCCTCCTGCCGTCGGCCTCCCCTTTCCCCCTTGCCGCCGACCACCCTCTCCTCCCCCTCTCTCTCCTTCTCGTCTCAATGACTACCGAACCCACCACCACCAAATCACCCTTCCATTCCGCCCTAACCATCTCCAATATCAAATATTGCATCCCTATCATTCTTGATCATGAATCCAGTACCTACACCATGTGGTCGCACCTCTTCACGACCCATGTTAAGGCTCACAAAGTCCTCCACCACATTGACTCCTCTGCCAAACGCCCTAAAAGCGAAGACGACGATCTCTTCGCTCAACTTGACACCATTGTCCTTCAATGGATCTTCAACACCATCTCAAAAGATTTATTGACCACCATCCTCGACCCCAAAGACTCCGCCTTGAACGCTTGGAAGAAACTTCAGGATATCTTTCAAGACAACAAGTCCACCCGTGCTGTCTATCTCGAGCACGAATTCTCAAGCTGCAAGCTTTCTTCTTTTCCGTCGATCTCTGCCTACTGTCAGCACATCAAGACCCTGGTTGATCAGCTCGATGTCGTCGACTCCAAACCCAGCGCCACCCGTCTCGTCCTCCGGGTACTCTCGGGCCTCCCTTCTGAACACAATGCTGCTGCTACTCATATACAGCAAACGGAACCTCTCCCTACATTCGAGAAGACCCGGTCTCAACTGATCCGGGAAGAGACTCGCCTTCAACGTCAGACAACCGACGCCGCCAAAGACAAGACGGCGTTGGTCTCATCCAGTGACATCATCGAGCAGCTTGCCCTCCAGCCCGGCCGCATCAACGACCAGCAGGGACCAAGAGGCGGCCGCCGCGGCGGCCCAGCAATGGCCGCCGCTCGCAGCAGTATGATCCCTGCCACCCCTCTTGGTACCCCAACCCTGGCTACCCTCCTTGGATGTCCTATGGCTACCCCGGTGCGTCGTTTCGTGGAACAGCCCCGTATCCCAACCGTCAGCAGGGCTTGTTGGGTCCTGCTCCCCGCCCTGTCGGTCATCAAGCATACTCGTCGTCTGATCAGGCATAACCTCCTCCGACTGATGTGCACAATGCCTTCTCCTCAATGCAGCTGATACCTCCTGACGCCGCTTGGTACATGGACACTGGCGCTACCTCTCATATGACGAACTCCTCAGGTACTCTCTCCTCTCTTTCTTTTAAGGGTCCTGCTCATTCTATTATCATCGGAAACGGTGGTCGCCTTGCTACTTCGGGCATTGTCCACACCACACTACCAACCCCTACCAACCCTTTGCACCTCAACAACGTCCTTGTTTCCCCCAAACTTGTCAAAAACCTTATTTTTGTCTGTCGGTTCACCACCGACAATAATGTTTCTCTTGTGTTTGACCCGTTTGGTTTCTCTGTGAAGGATCTTACTACGGGGGTTACTCGCCTGAGATGTAATAGCACCGGGGAGCTCTATCCTGTGTCGTCACCCTCACCATCCAGCCCGTCAAGTCCAGTCGCCCTCTCGGCATCATCATCTAGTCTTTGGCATGCACGCCTTGGTCATCCCAGTCCTGCAGTTTTAGATTTACTTCGTTCTAAGAGTCTTGTCCAATGTAATAAAGAGCATCGCTCTAGTTTATGTTCGTCTTGTCAGTTAGGCAAGCATGCCAGACTTCCTTTTCAGCGATCTTTAAACACTACTTTTGCACCTTTTGATATTATTCATAGTGATATTTGGACATCTCCTGTGCCTATCAAGGAGGGTCATAAGTATTACCTCTTGTTTCTGGATGATTATACACATTTTTTATGGGTTTTCCCTTTGCACTTTAAATCTCAAGTGTTCCCTATCTTTTTCCAAATTCCACGCTTACATCAAAACACAGTTTCACACCTCTGTCAAGTGTTTCCAATGCGACAATGGCCGCGAATTTGACAACAAAGATTTCCACACTTTCTTTAATACCAATGGGATCTCCTATCGCTTGTCCTGCCCCTACACCTCTCAACAAAATGGCAAGGCCGAACGAATCATCCGAACCATTACCAATAGGATGCGCACTCTCCTCTTCCACGCATCCATTCCCCTTCTTTATTGGCCTTACGCCTTGGCCACCACATGCTACCTCCTCAACATTCTCCCTTCTACCACCCTCAACCATCGCTCACCGTTTCAGGCACTGTATTGCACTTTGCCCATGTATGATCACATTCGTACCTTTGGTTGCTTGTGCTTTCCTAATTAGTCATCCACCGCCCCCCACAAGCTTCACCCACGTTCCACCCCTTGTGTCTTTCTTGGCTACCCGTCTGATCACCGCGGTTACATTTGCCTCGATATCAAGACTCACAAGATCATTCTCTCTCGTCATGTTACCTTTGATGAGTCGCGATTTCCCTTTGCGTCTCCCACACCTCCTGTGTCTCCGTCAGAGTCTGAGTCACCATTCCTTCACTTCCTTCTTCCCCAGAGCTCTCCCCGTGCTCCTGCTTCTCCTCCAACTCCACCCCCACCACCAGACCACACACCCGCAACGTCTCCGGGGTCTTCCGGCCCCGTCAGATCGTCTCCATGACCACCGCTCACCAACCCGCCGGTCACACCCAAAACCCGACCGCCCAGCCTCGCATCCCCTACTGGCGACGACCACCGCAGGGTATGTTGCGCCCGCCGCATCCCTCCCCGCCTCGCATCACCTACTGGCGGCGGCCACCGCAGGGTATGCTGCGCCCGCCGCATCCCTCCCAGCCTCGCCTCACCTCCTGGCGGCGGCCACCGCAGGCTATGCTGCGCCCGCCGCGTCCCTCGTCGCCTCTGCACCCCTTGCCCGCAGCTCTGCTGCACCCGCCGCCTCATCCCCATGCTTAGCCCCTCTTGCCCCCATCCTTCCCGACTCCCAATCACCCGCAGCCTCCACCCAGACCTCCCTCTCCCCCATTCCCACCTCCCACAAAACAGCCCTCCTCGACCCGAATTGGCAGACGACTATGCTCGACGAATACATGGCCCTTACGAAGAATGGTAATTGAGTTCTTGTTCTTCGCCCTCCTGAGGCGAGCATCATTCGCTGTATGTGGCTCTTTCGTCACAAGTTCCGCTCTGATGGGACGTTGGAGCGCTATAAGGCCCCTCTTGTGGTGAACGGTAGATCTCAGTAGGCAGGTATTGATTGTGATGAGACGTTTAGCCCTGTGGTCAAGCCTGCCACTATCCGAGTGGTCCTGAGTCTAGCTTTGTCGCGCAACTGGGCCATCCATCAGTTAGATGTCAAGAACACCTTTCTGCATGGTCATCTGAACGAGACGGTTTACATGTTTCAGCCGTCGGGGTTTGTTGATGCTGAGCGTCCAAAGCATGTTTGTCTCCTCAAGCGCTCTCTGTATGGTCTGAAACAGGCTCCGCGGGCGTGGTTCCAACGTTTTGCCTCTCATCTGCTCCGTTTGGGTTTCACTGGCAGCCGTTCGGATACATCTCTGTTTATCTATCGCAGAGGCTCAGACTTGGCATTTCTGCTGCTATATGTCGATGACATCATCCTCACCACTTCTTCTGATGCTCTTCGAACGTCCATTATTTCGCAGTTGAGTGCGGAATTCGCCATGTCTGATTTGGGTCAGTTGTCGTACTTCTTGGGTGTTGATGTTCAGCGTCATGCGTCTGGTCTTTCGTTCCATTGGACATGTCCGCGTTCTACATGTCCCGTCCTCTTATCAGTACGCTGATATATTCACCAAGGGTTTACCTAGACAGTTGTTCATTGATTTTCGTTCCAGTTTCACTTTACGGACCCCTCCTGTTTCGACTGCGGGGGTTTGATAGATTACATAGGTCTCCTATTGTATAGTGGGCTAAAAGCCCGTTAAGGCCAAATACCTTTGTAACCTATATATATATATATATATATATATATATATATATATATATATATATATATATATATATATATATATATATATATATATATGTTATATCAATGAATGGAAATCCTCAAGGAGGACATTGCAATCAATCTCATGATCTCACACCCTCAGCTGTAGCATCGACACCGAGCCCGGACTTGAACATTCGCGAAGGGACCCAGATCGCCCTCTGCAAATCAATCGGAGAAGACGATAGGAATTCATTGCCATTTTGGATTAATTACAAATCCAGCCCCAGAATATTTAAAATCGCATTTCACCTTACACACTTTTGATAATTACAGAAAAGTGAGGAAATTGACATTATAAATCACTCGATATGATTAATACATCTCATCCATGCAGAGATGATCGAGCCGATGAATTTCATCCCCATAGTGATGAAATTATATTTATTATTTATGTTTATTCATATGTATGTTATTTTATTTTATTTATTTAAACTACATTTGTTTCCCCTCATATCCCGAAGTAGGTGAACGAAATCATCACATCTCCTGAAGTAGATGAACGGTTATGATAATGCATATTTTAGATAGGCATTATAGACATATTTAGTTTAGTTAGGTTGCATTTCTTGCTTGCTTTGTTGTTAAATTGCATCTTGTGTTTATTTTAGAAGAGTTTGGATTCTGCGCAATTTTGTGTTTATCTCGCAGATTGAATCGGAACACATTTAGGAGATGCAATATCTCAAAGGGGAACACAAGATACATGGGAAGGAACAAGGAAGAAAGAAGCAAGACAAGAGGAGGAGGCCGCAATGGAAGCTACAAGGCCACGACAAAGCTACGTGCTGCGGGCGCAGCAGATGTGCCGCGGCCGCGGCAGAGCCCGCCGCAGCGGGAAGAGAAGAAGACACTTGCGGCGGCCGCCGCAGCTACAGTCAGCGAGATGCGCCCGCCGCAGCTGCCGCCAGCGTGCAGCGCGTTTTGGAAAAAACCCTAGTTTTCTATTATGTTGTTTTGAGGCCGACTTGGATGTTTTATTAGGCCACTTTTATGTTATTTTTCATTACCTTTCATTCTATTCTTTCAACCATCAGACAATTAGAGAGAGAGCGATGTTCGCCATGGGCGACTAAACTCTCTTCGTTCTACTTGCAATTTGAAGCTTTATTTGGATTGATTGTGAGTTTCTGAATCTTGTTCCTTATTTCCTATATTGAATGCTTCAACTTCTTTGTGCTTGATTGTTTATTGTTTTGTTCTTTCTCGTCTGGCCAACTAGTTAGATCAATTCAATCGCTAAGGTTTTGTAGATTCCTGGTTGTGAACCTTAACCTAAGTGGCAAACTTATTCCTTTAGGGCTGGTTGAACTAATTGAATGAGTAGGAAGTTGAATGTGTTGTTAAATCCTTTTTTAGGGACTGCAAATACCTTGGCTAATCTCTGAACTTAAAGCTATCAATTGGGTTAAATCCTTCTTTAGGGACTGTTCGATTGATAAGGGTTGCTAGGACTGGTTGGACTAGTAACTATATTAGGTCGGGACAAGGGCATTCATAGGAAACGTAATAGGACGAGAAGAAGTTACAAGGATCGCTTCAATCCAATAAAGTGGAAAATTGTAGGTGGAATTGCTTCTCATAATTGTCTAAACCAAAATCACTTACTCTGCGTTCGTTACTTTGCTTCAAAACTTTCACACTAAAACCCCCTCTTGTTACTTAATCGGCATTAAAATCATACTTGAATCATAAATTTCCCTGTGGGATCGACCTCTTACTTATTACTATACTAGTTATAGGTTTGAGTTTTCTTTGGCGGAATCAACGACATGTTTTCCCTCCGTCAAATTTGGCGCCGTTGCCGGGGAATTTTTATTGAATTCTTGTGTGTTTTTAGTGTTGATCTTGGTGTGGACCGTCTTATATGGTCCATACCCGTGCTACTAATTCGTCTTTGTTACCATTTGATTCAGAGATTGAAAGGACCCTTGCCGCTCTAAGGCGAGAAGTTCGTGATCGCTTTCGCGAACTCCCTTTTGATCAAGAAGAGCCGACAACAGAGATGGCTGACGATGCAAACCGCACTCTTAAGGAGCTTTCTGCTCCTGATCTGGCACAGCAACCCCTGGCAATCCAATTCCCTGCGCTAGCAGAAGGAGTCAAATTTCAGCTTAAGTCTGGGGTAATTCATCTTTTACCCAAGTTCCATGGGTTGAGTGGGGAGGACCCCCACAAGCATCTGTCTGAATTCCATAGGGTGGTAGTTGGGATGAAACCTGAGGACGTCACTGCAGAGCAAATCAAATTGAGAGCTTTTCCCTTCTCTTTGAAGGATGATGCAAATGAATGGTTCTTCTATCTACCGCCTGGATCTATTACCACTTGGGCTGAGATGAAAAGAGTTTTCTTAGAGATGTACTTCCCTGCAACAAAGCTAAATGCTTTGAAAAGATCAATCAGCAGCATTGAGCAGTACGCGACAGAGTCTATACATGAGTATTTTGAGCGCTTCAAGAAACTCTGCGCCAGCTGCCCATGCCATGGGTACTCTCAAAAGGATCTGGTTCTCTTCCTATTTAATGGGCTGACTGATATAGAGCGAAAAACAGTGAATTCTGCTTGTGGAGGTAACATGCTGAACAAGACGCCTGCCGCAGCTTGGGAGGTGTTTAAGGAGCTATCTGAGGGCTCCAGACAGTTCAACAAGAGACCTCGCGCTGGGGGTGTACTCGCTGTTGATGCTAATGTGGCTGCACTTCAGACTGATATGGCAGAGGTAAAGGAGATGATGAAACAAATGGTTATTGATAGGACTCCTCAACAACTGAAGGCATGTGGTCTCTGCAGTCAATACACTCATCCCATGGACATGTGCCCGCTTCTACAAGATCCTAATTTTGATTTGAATGCCATTGGGAATTTCACTCAACAAAGGCCTAGGCAAGGCAATTATGGAAATCCTGGGTATTCCAACAACAACAATTACAACAGAGGCTATCAGCAAGGCTATGGGAACTATCAAGCCTCTTTCAATCAGCAAGGGGGGCAACAGGAAAGGCCTCAACAACAATATGAACCTCGACAGGGAGGTCAGCAGCAATCCAATAGGGATAATGAGGGTCCGTTGCAGAAACTGACAGAGCGGATGGCGAATCTAGAGAAGCAGCAATCCGATCGGATGACAAATCTTGAGAATCAAATGAGTCAGCTCATTCAAATCTTAAGTGCTAAAGATGCAAATAATTCCGGTAAGCTTCCGTCGCAGACCATTGAGAATCCGACAAAGGAGAATGTCAGTGCTGTAACCCTTAGGAGTGGCAAGGAACTGGTTGTCACAAATCAAAAGGACGATGAGGAGATAATGGACGAAGAAATAGACATTATTGAAGATGAAAACGGCCAAACAGTGGTGCGGCGCCCGCGGCAACCATGCGGCGCCCGCGGCAACCATGCGGCGCCCGCCGCAGCACCCCTGCGGTGCCCGCCGCCAGAGACGGATTTCAAGCCGCGCCCGCCGCAGTTGATGCCCAACAAGTTGCGGCGCCCGCCGCACCCTCTGCGGCGCCCGCCGCAGGCACCCCCGCCGCCGAATGTTCTCCTGGTGAGTTTTCTCCCTTACCTCTTTCCTCTTCTCTCCCTCTTTCTCCTTCCCCTTCTTCTTCTTCTTCTACTCCTTCTTCTCCCTTACCTATGGAGACTCCAAATCCCATTCCGCCTTTCCCGGAAGCTTTGAAGGATACAAGAAGATATGAGAATGACAAGGAAATCTTCGAGACATTCAGTAAGTGTGAGGTAAATATTCCTTTGCTTAATTTGATCAAAAGCATTCCTAGATATGCTAAATTTTTGAAGGAACTTTGCACTATCAAGCGGAACCAGAAGCTAAAAGGTAAGCAAAAGGTGAAGGTAAGCGAACATGTCACTGCTGTATTTCAAAAGCGTATGCCTGAAAAGTGTAGTGATCCTGGTATGTTTGCTATTCCATGTGTGATAGGTGATACTAAATTTGACAAAGCCATGTTAGATTTAGGAGCATCTATTAATGTTTTGCCTTCTAGTGTTTATCATGCTTTGGGGTTGGGACCACTGAATGACACTCAGGTAGTAATTCAACTTGCTGATCGATCTACTATCTACCCGAAAGGGATTGTTGAAGATGTCTTGGTTATGGTTGACAATTTGATATTCCCTGCTGATTTCTTTGTGATTGACATGGGTCCTGGTAACAATGAAGGCCCTATTCTGTTGGACAGACCTTTCTTGAAAACTGCTAGGACCAAGATAGATGTCTATTCAGGATCTCTCACTATGGAATTTGATGGTCAAAGAGTTGAATATAACATGTATGATTCCATGAAATTCCCATCTGATGATCCTTCTCTGTGCTTTATGGATGCTATTGATACTATGGCACAGGATTGCTTTGAATTGGAGTGTGTTGATGAGATGGAAATTGCTTTACAGGCTCCTATAGATGAAATTGCTAGAGATTATGTATTGTCATCTGACTTGCAGGAGGCTATAGTAGCTTTAGACCATCGATCTCCCACGTATGTGCCACCGAGGGGAGACCGCATCGAGCTGACCATTCCTACTGAAAAGCTTCTTCCATCCATTATCCAAACGCCGGATGTTGAATTGAAACAACTTCCTAATCACCTTAAATATGCTTTTCTTGGTGAAAATGATACTCTACCTGTCATTATTTCTAACAAATTGACATTTGGACAGGAGGAGCGATTGGTGAATGTTCTAAAAGAGAACAAGGAGGCGCTAGGATGGACGATAGCAGACATTAAGGGCATCAGTCCTACTCTCTGCATGCATAGGATACTATTATAGGATGATGCCAAGCCATCTAGACAACCTCAGCGAAGACTCAACCCACCAATGATGGAAGTGGTAAAGAAGGAGGTGCTAAAACTCCTTCAGGCAGGTATGATTTTTCCCATATCTGATAGCAAATGGGTGAGTCCTACTCAGGTTGTCCCTAAGAAGGGAGGTATTACTGTTGTTGAAAATCAGGATGGTGAATTGGTCCCTAGCAGGGTTCAAACTGGATGGAGAGTCTGTATTGATTATAGAAAATTGAATGCAGTTACTCGCAAGGACCATTTCCCCCTCCCCTTTATTGATCAGATGCTTGAGCGCCTTACCGGCCGCTCCTTTTATTTTTTTTTGGATGGCTACTCAGGATATTTTCAGGTACCAATAGCACCAGAGGATCAAGAAAAAACGACTTTTACATGCCCCTTTGGCACTTTTGCATACCGCAGAATGCCTTTTGGGCTATGTAACGCACCTGGGACCTTCCAACGGTGTATGGTGAGCATATTTTCTGAGTATGTGGAGCGGTTTATTGAAGTATTTATGGATGACTTCACTGTGCATGGAGATGATTTTGATACTTGCTTACATCATTTGTCACTTGTGCTTAAGCGGTGCGTAGACACCAATTTGGTTCTTGTCATTTTATGGTTGAGCAAGGCATTGTGTTGGGTCATATTGTATCTAGCAGGGGTCTTGAGGTAGACAAGGCTAAGATTGATGTCATTCAGTCTCTACCTTACCCCACCAATGTGCGTGAGATTCGCTCCTTTTTAGGCCATGCAGGGTTCTATCGCAGGTTTATTAAGGATTTTTCTAAGATTTCTGCACCTCTTTGTGATTTATTGAAAAAGGAAGTAGCTTTTGAGTTTGATGACAGGTGTAGAGCATTCTTTGATGAGCTTAAAGGTCGCCTAACTAGCGCTCCTATAATCCAAGCACCCATATGGTCGCAACCTTTTGAGATTATGTGCGATGCTAGCGATTATGCTGTGGGGGCTGTTTTGGGACAAAAGGAAGGAAGGAGCTCGCATGTCATCTACTATGCCTCCATGACTCTGAATGGAGTGCAAAGGAACTACTCAACCACTGAGAAAGAGCTCCTGGCTGTGGTCTTTGCGCTGAAGAAATTTCGCTCCTATCTCCTAGGAGCTAAGGTAATTGTCTTCACTGATCACGCTGCTCTTCGCTATTTGTTAACTAAGAAAGAAGCGAAACCAAGATTGATTCGTTGGATTTTACTTTTAAGTGAATTTGACATTGAAATCAAAGATAAGAAAGGTGCAGAAAACTTAGTAGCGGATCACCTCAGCAGACTTGTCCAAGGAGAGGATAAGCCAGAAGATCAAAGACCCATTCACGGTGAGTTTCCTGATGATACACTGTTCTACTTAACTCACACATCTTCGTTGCAGCTGCAGGAACAAACAAGGACGGAAGATGCGGCGGCCGCAACACGTATGCGGCGCCCGCCGCACGTATGCGCCGCAGTGCAGTGCGGCGCCCGCAGCACGTATGCGGCGCCCGCCGCACGCTGTTCAATCCACCTATCCACCTCTTTCCCTCCCATCCGACGAGGTAAGTCCTGATATTTCTGAATTATTGATGGGTGTCCATACTCCTCGACCTTGGTTCGCCAATATGGTGAATTTCTTGGTCACAGGAGAATTTCCACCGAAATTTACAAAGGCTCAGAAGGACAAGATTCGACATGACTCTCGCTTCTACGTTTGGGATGACCCCTACCTTTGGAAATATTGTGCTGATCAGGTAATTAGGAGGTGTCTGCCGGACAATGAGGTACAATCTGTCCTTACTTTTTGTCATGCTCATGAATGTGGAGGCCACTTTGGTTCTCAAAAGACTGCTAGGAAAGTTTTAGAAGCAGGTTTCTTTTGGCCTCACTTATTTAGGGATTCTAATGCCTTCTGTAAATCATGCGATAGATGTCAAAGGGTCGGGAACATATCTGCTAGGAATGAAATGCCACAAACAACTGTCATGTTTTGTGAAATTTTTGATGTTTGGGGTATCGATTTTATGGGTCCCTTCCCTAGTTCTTTTGGGAATTTATATATTTTGCTTGCGGTGGACTATGTCTCCAAGTGGGTGGAGGCAAAGGCCACCAGAACTGATGATTCTAAAGTGGTTGCAGATTTCCTGAAAGATACCATTTTCGCAAGATTTGGGGTGCCTAAGGCTATAATTAGTGACAGAGGGACACATTTCTGTAACAGGACGATCACTGCCCTGTTAAAGAAATATCATGTCACACAGAGAGTGTCCACTGCCTATCATCCTCAGACCAATGGTCAAGCGGAGATATCAAATAGGAAGATAAAGACCATTCTGGAGAAAACAGTGGCACCCAACAGAAAGGATTGGAGTCTACGGCTCAATGACGCTCTTTGGGCCTATCGGACAGCTTATAAGACTCCTATTGGTATGTCCCCTTATCGTATTGTCTTTGGAAAAGCATGCCATCTCCCTGTAGAACTTCAGCACAAGGCGTATTGGGCTGTAAAGAATTGCAACATGAGGTTGGATGAAGTGGGTGAATTCAGAAGACTTCAATTGCAAGAGCTGGAGGAATTGCGTCTGGATGCTTACGATAATGCAGTAATCTATAAGGAGAAGACAAAGGCTTGGCATGATAAGCATATCCTGCGGAAGGAACTCAATGTGGGAGACAAGGTTCTTCTATACAAATCACGCTTGAAACTCTTCCCTGGAAAGCTTAGATCAAGGTGGGAAGGACCTTACACCATCTCAAGGATTTTCTCTCACGGAGCAATTGAACTTTATGATCCCAAGTCTAATGAGCTATTTAAAGTCAACGGTCATAGAGTTAAGCCTTATTTTGAGAACATACCGCATGATGAAGAAGAGGAGTTGGTGCTTGCTGAACCAACCAACTAGGCCACTCAAGGGCCATTATATCGAGCCAACGACTTGAAAAAAAGGCGCTGCTCGGGAGGCAACCCGAGGTAAGTTTTTCTTTCTCATCCTTATTATTTCTTAAGTAGTTTTCATTAGTAACTATTTTAGGAGTAGTTAACATAGGTAGTTAAATTAAAAAAAAAAAAAAAAACCAACCGCGTACAAGGCCACCCCACTTGCGGCGGCCGCAGCAACCCCTGCGGCGCCCGCCGCAGCCCCCGCGGTGCCCGCCGCCAGAGACGAATTTCACGCGGCACCCGCCGCAGGTGAAGCCCAGCGAGTAAGCGGCGCCCGCAGCACCCTCTGCGGCGCCCGCAACACCCAACCCGTGACCTTTATTAATAAAAAAAAAAAAAAAAAATCACAAGAGGCACGGGACCTTTTATCAAAACCCTAACTTTCCTCTTTCCTCTTACCATCACTTTCAAAGCCGCCCAAGCACTCTCCATTGCTCTCTTTCTTCTTCTTCTTCATCTACCACCTCCATAGCCACCCAAGCTCTCTCTCCTCACCCCATCGCCGGATCTGCAACGCTGCGCCCGCCGCTACTGGAGCTGCGCCCGCCGCCACCGTGTCCGCCGCTCCTGTGCACGAAATCAGCCCCTAATCTCCTAGATCTTCAAGTTTCCCATCCTTTAAACTCTCAAGGTATGATTTTCTTCCCTTTTCTCCCCGAATTTCAGATTTTACATGTGTTTGGAAATTAGGTAGAGATTGGATCTTGGAGTTGTTCATTGTTTAAAGGTGGAAATTTGTGTTTTACATGTGTTTGGAAACTTAGGGGACGGAATTTTTATATGAATAGAGGGCTGATTTTGTTAGGGCTATGAGAGTTCGAGTTGGAATTTTTTACGTGGACAGGAGAAATTTGTGTGGGATATTATTGTGGTTCTTTGAGGGTTGAAATTTGTGAGAGCATGAAATTTGGAGCTGATTTTTCATTGCTAATGGGGCTGATTTTTGGTTGTTAATATTGAAGTTAAAGCTTCGGTGTGAATTGGGAATTTGGGTGTGATTATTGATAAATTGTGAAGTATGAGTTGGGGCTGTTTATTGGAGATTCTTGATTCCTTGTGGTGTGCTTAGTTGTGTGTGTTATTGATTGGCTTGGGTTGTGTTTGAGTTGTGCTTATTTGTGTTGAACTCTGAATCTGTTTGGGGTTGTCGATATATACTGCTGAAATTTGTTACAGATGGTGCGCCGACTGAGGAATGCATCCGATGACCAGAGGAGAATTTTTAAGAATTTCGATACTCGGCGCTTCGTCCAGACGAAGTTCTTTCACACCCCAGCCCTGCATACGTTGGGGATGTTGGATGTTACCCACCAGATGCTCACCCATGGCGGGTTGGGGGGATTTCTAAATCGTAGTGCCCCAACATATCCCGAGCTGGCATGGGAATTCTTGTCTACATTTGAGAGGGTGGACGATTCGAGGATTCGGTTCAACTTGTTAGACCAACCTCATGTTTGCACACTTGACAACCTCCGACAACAATTTGGGATATCACATGCGCCCACCCCAAATTGGTCTTCTATGACTACTGAGCAGCAACGCCATGACCTGTGGTTTAAAGCAACTGGTGCTGTTTTCGATAGCCACAAAGGGGAGTACAACTACAGCTTTGTCCACCCCTGCTTCCGTCTGATCCACAAGGTTTTGGCTATGTCCTTTAGCGGCCGAGGTGACGTAAACAAGGTATATGCTGCTGATCTAGCTTGGTTATGGAGCTTTGCTCTCTAGTCTCGTGGTACACCAGACTGGGTTGAGATATTTATAGAGGCCTGTCTGAGGATCCAGGGGACGACGTCAGGCAGGTTTGGGTTGGAAGGCATGATTAGCCTCATCGCCTACCAGTACCTATCGCCTGACCAATGCGGTGCACCTATGTCTGGTGGGTACACCTACACCACTGAGCAGCTTCGGAGGGCGTTTGTGCTTGAGGGTAACGACGGAAGGGGCTGGATTTGGAAGTCTGGCCGCGGTGGAGAGCATCGATTGAGTCTTCCCAGGCTCCTACCTTATGGACCTTCCGACAACACCCTCTACATCGCAGGCGATCAGGAGCAGGCCGAGGAGGAGGTCCCTGAGGATGATGAGGAGGAGGATGCCCCTGCACCGACATATCATCATATGGGGGATGCACAGCATGATGCTGGCCCGTCTGCGGGACATCGCTTCTCGCCTGATGAGGACGACTACTTGCGGGACTACCTGACCAATGAGTTCCATCGTCTGTCCTTACGCCAGGATGCAGTTGAGTTCGCCCTTAGCGACATCAGTCGCACTGCGAGGGAGACGGACTCCAACGTGGCGGCTATGCGGAGTGAGACGACCTACCAGCTAGAGGAGATGCGGAGAGAGCAGCAGTACTACTTCCGCCAGCAGTTCCCTCACATTCCGCCATACCAGTCACCACCCTACAGGCCTCCGCATCAGTGATGGTTAGTTCTACCCTCCTTCACTCTGAGTTTTTATGATTATTATGGTTGTCTGTACTGTTTCAGTGAGGACACTGAAAATTTTAAGTGTGGGGGAGGAGACTTATATATATTTTATGTTATTTCTATAAATTTTTAGGACATGTTTATGTTTATGCACATGTTTAATTTTTAATTCTGTAATAGTTAGTTATTTTAATTCTGTTAAGTTTAGTTATTTTACTTATTTTAATTTCTGCATTTTTGAATTTAATTAGTTTATTTCCTGCATTTTCGAAATTAAAAAAAAAAAAAATTTAAATTTCGAAAATATTAGAAATAGAGCATGCATTGCATATATATGTGTTATTCAAATACCCATCTTGCTTAGTTTGTCCTCTATTTTAAATTTCAAGCATGATTCATAAAAATCCCATGGAGTCCTAGATATTTTGATTATTATTGCTATTTGATTTTTGTGGAACATGAGCTGACAAATATAATTGAGCATGTATGATTGAGCTAAAGTATGATTGAAGTCCTAAAAACATGACCCTGTGAGGATGTTTGGCCTTATTTGAATTCTTTTGCTCAATTGTGTGAATTACTCGCCTAGTGTTGCTACCTCTTGGCATTGACTGCAATATCTATTTTAAAGACCGATGCACATGTTTGTTGCTTGCGGAGTTTATGTTATATTTTGAGTCTTATTATTTGAATTTTTGCATATTTAGTTAATAAGGTGGCAATGGTTGATGCACTTAGTAACCGGATCTACGCATGACACCCATGGGTATGATTCGCGCAAAAAGGTGTTGAAAACTATCCACTAGGAAAGAAAGCTTGATCATTGAGTAACCAGGTTCATTCATGACACCCATGTTTGCAACTTGCGTCAAAAGGTGTTCAAGTGGACTTCATATTCATAGTTGAGGTGTTGATAGACCGGGGCCATTCATGACACCCATGTTTGCGCTTCGCGTAAGAAAAGCACCAAGACAAGAAAAAGAAAAAAAAAGAGAAAAGAAAACCAAAGAAAGAGAAAAAAAAAGTGTTGCATTTTATTTTCTTTATTGTGTCCCGCAAGTAATGACATTTCGGTAGAGAATTGGTGATATGGTGGTCAATGTCTATGAGCTTAGTGCATGATTGGTTTGAGTTGAGAGTTGTACTTAAAAGCCTAAACACATGAGTGAAACACATAATTCTGGTGAGGTTGGATGATGTCTACTTCTAAGCTTTGATCACTGGAATACATGCTATGACGTTTGTTTGCTTGGTTTATGTTTTCACCTGCTATGATGTTGCTTTTTGATAATGTTGAAACTTGAAGGGATTTCCTGTGGGATACATTGTTTCATGTTCATTCTATCATTGCTTGAGGACAAGCAAAGGTTAAGTGTGGGGGAATTTGATAATGCATATTTTAGATAGGCATTATAGACATATTTAGTTTAGTTAGGTTGCATTTCTTGCTTGCTTTGTTGTTAAATTGCATCTTGTGTTTATTTTAGAAGAGTTCGGATTCTGCGCAATTTTGTGTTTATCTCGCAGATTGAATCGGAACACATTTAGGAGATGCAATATCTCGAAGGGGAACACAAGATACATGGGAAGGAACAAGGAAGAAAGAAGCAAGACAAGAGGAGGAGGCCGCAATGGAAGCTACAAGGCCACGACAAAGCTACGTGCTGCGGGCGCAGCAGATGTGCCGCGGCCGCGGCAGAGCCCGCCGCAGCGGGAAGAGAAGAAGACACTTGCGGCGGCCGCCGCAGCTACAGTCAGCGAGATGCGCCCGCCGCAGCTGCCGCCAGCGCGCAGCGCGTTTTGGAAAAAACCCTAGTTTTCTATTATGTTGTTTTGAGGCCGACTTGGATGTTTTATTAGGCCACTTTTATGTTATTTTTCATTACCTTTCATTCTATTCTTTCAACCATCAGACAATTAGAGAGAGAGCGATGTTCTCCATGGGGGACTAAACTCTCTTCGTTCTACTTTCAATTTGAAGCTTTATTTGGATTGATTGTGAGTTTCTGAATCTTGTTCCTTATTTCCTATATTGAATGCTTCAACTTCTTTGTGCTTGATTGTTTATTGTTTTGTTCTTTCTCGTCTGGCCAACTAGTTAGATCAATTCAATCGCTAAGGTTTTGTAGATTCCTGGTTGTGAACCTTAACCTAAGTGGCAAACTTATTCCTTTAGGGCTGGTTGAACTAATTGAATGAGTAGGAAGTTGAATGTGTTGTTAAATCCTTTTTTAGGGACTGCAAATACCTTGGCCCTCTGAACTTAAAGCTATCAATTGGGTTAAATCCTTCTTTAGGGACTGTTCGATTGATAAGGGTTGCTAGGACTGGTTGGACTAGTAACTATATTAGGTCGGGACAAGGGCATTCATAGGAAACGTAATAGGACGAGAAGAAGTTACAAGGATCGCTTCAATCCAATAAAGTGGAAAATTGTAGGTGGAATTGCTTCTCATAATTGTCTAAACCAAAATCACTTACTCTGCGTTCGTTACTTTGCTTCAAAACATTCACACTAAAACCCCCTCTTGTTACTTAATCGGCATTAAAATCATACTTGAATCATAAATTTCCCTGTGGGATCGACCTCTTACTTATTACTATACTAGTTATAGGTTTGAGTTTTCTTTGGCGGAATCAACGACAGGTTTTCCCTCCGTCAGGTTACATCTCTCAAAAGAGATTAACGTTCTCATCTCCCGAAGTAGGTGAATTAACAAGTCGTATATTTGAGATAGACCAATTAATTTCATCTCTTAAGCGATGAACTAAATATTGCCATCCCTGTAGTGATGCATAAATGATTAGCCTTTTATTTTATTTACTTTTATTTGTATATATTATATTTTTCTTTTATTCTTTATCTCTTGATCGAAGTTGATGAACAGATATATCTCTTGAAGTAGATGAAAAATCACATCTTTTAATAGATGAGTGGACATCTCTTGAAGTAGATGAATGTTAAACCACACCCTCGTAGGGATGAACCGATAAATGTCATCCTTACAGTGATGATTCGTATAGCCAGAGAAGCAAATCAACTATGATCCTTAATGTTTCTCCATTAGTTTCCCGCAGTAAACGATAAAATTGCATATAAGAATAGCACATCCTGACGTAGGTAATAAAAGGATCTCGAAAATCTATGTTAAATTTTCTTGTCACTCGAAGTTGACATTAATTTTATTTACTTATTTAAGATTATTTTTGTTTATATACATGCTTCTTAATATATTTTACTATTTAGTATTATCTTTTACATAGTTATTATTATTATTATTATTACCTTGATCCACTATATTGTGAGTTTTTCAACACCTATTTTGTGGGCTTGAAGTTCCTAAACTCAATGGTCAAACAATCCAGTAGATTGTGACACTTATCTCGCTAAGAGATCAAAGTCTGCATATAAGAGTTCGAGACTCTAATTTCATATTCTTATAAACTCAAGAAGAGTATATATATATATCTTATTTTAAACGTTTGTACTCTTGAAGAAGTACATGGAGTGTGGGTTATGACATATTCAGAACTATTTTTATTTGGTTAGTACAACAAATATAAATAACCACAAAACATGATCTGGTTTACAAGACCACTTCCTGACAATCCTCTAAGCATGACCCGAAGCATGCCCTCCTGTAGAAGGTGTAAAAGAGGTAATGCTTAAGCGCGCAACCAAAGTTATTGTTGTGGCTTATAATTAGGTCACATTTGTACAATTAATTCTAATGTCCCGAAGAACATTTTGAATAAGGATAAAGTGTATCTAATAAATACACATAGTTGGTCATTAGTCTCATACATGTAGTATGAAACCAACGGAAGTTCTGAAAATACCCAGTTAACGGCATCTGATTAAGTAAACATATCACCATATACAAAGTTCAATGGTTAGAATGTTTTACCATTGAAACTTATTCTTTGTGGCATTTGGTCACTAAAAAAACGATGATTTGCAAGATCATCAAAATGCAAATGAATACCCACCAAAAGGACTAGAAGATCCTAGGATCGAAAGATCCTCAATAAGGGTGACCATACATGTACGACTTGCTCTCTTGGCAAAATAATAACAAGATCGTCTATAATAAATAGTAAATGCAAAGTCTCTTATGTCTCTTGACCGATTTCAGTGAGACAACTACAAACAGAGATGCCCATGCCCAACCCTAACCCCAAGTGCACATGTGGTGGAATTTGAATTGGTCAAGATGGTTGCCCTATTTAGAGGAGACACCCACAAACACCTTTTCCCTCCTTCCTCTCTTGTATGCCCTTCTTTTGGAAAAAGACAACCCATCTCTTATCTTGCATTCCAATCCTCAAACCATATAGGCAAGAGGATAGACAGATGACATCACTCCCATGTGAAATCTCACCAGAAGACAAACCACTCATCTCCCATCTTATCTAAAAAGTGAAGAGAGCTTTGAAAGCCTCATTCTCTCACAAACACAAACCCTAAACATCCTCTCTTCTCTCCTATCTCTCCCTTGGGCCGCCCCAAATTACCACCACCCTTCACCAACTCAAAAACCACCCTATCTTCTCTTAAGCTATCACATCAAACCCCAAGGAGAGCCCTCTCTCCTCCCTTCTCTCCCTCTCGGCGGCACCACCAAATACCACCTCTTCACCTCTTTTCTTCTCCACCTCAAGACCTAAGGAGTACATCCAAGGAGTCCAAAATCCACCTCACTCTTCCAAGGAGTCCAAGAAGGTCCTTTGGAGCCACACAAATGCCCGAAAGTCCAACATCCCCAGAGCTCATTTGTTCGGTTTTGGGTCTATGAAGGGTAAGTTGACACCTTTTCTCTTCCTTTCACTTCCAAACCGTCCAAGTTCTCTCTTTTATTCTCAAACTAACTCCTCTAACTCAACAACAAGCAGATCTAGGAGATTCGACCTCAAATCGCCTCAAAAGTCACCCGGGAGAAGAGAAAGTAAAGCAAGGAAGTGTTCGGTGAGAAATCTCTTTAAATCCTCAAGTTTTTAAGGTATTTTTGTACTAACATGAGCCTGGGTGTCATGGAAAAAATTGGGAAAAAGGGGAGCTTCAAATAACTCCAAAATAGGCCACAAACGGCCCATGGATCACGGATTCAGGGTCATATTCGCCGCTGAGGGAAGGACCTCGCGGCCACGAGGAAGAACAACTTGCCTAGGGTTCTTGCTTGTGGCCGCGATTTGTGGTATCACGGGCGCGAGATACTCGCGGCCGTGAAAAGCCTCCGAGGCGCCGAGTCTCACAAGTGTGAGAGCCCATCTCGCGGCCGCGAGTGACTCCTTGTCTGAGCGTTTTGACTCCGTTTATCGACGTTTTCGACGATCGTTTTTGTGACTTGTTTCAACGATTTTGGGGGATTTCAAGGACTAAGTAAAGGGTCTGATTTGGGAGTTTTGGGAAGCGAACTTCATAAGCTTTTAAGATCGAACGTCTTAATCGGTTACTTGGTTTTCAACTCGACTTTTGAGACTAACTCGAGAATCATGTGATCGGTGACTAACTGGCATGATGGATGTGAATGATTGTCTAATATCATGATTGGTGTGGACTAATGGCATGATTGATTGACTAATAGCATGATGAAATGTTAGACATATGTATCGTTAAATTATGCCTTATGAGATATGATGAATATGATGACCTTGAGATATATGACTATGCAGATTATTAATGCAGATATATGAATTCTATGAACATATGAATGTGGCTAAATAGAACGATGAGAATGATATGATCTTGTGGAATGTGGGAATATGAAAAATGGTTGAACTTGATGGAATGACGATTGCGATATGGTTGTTATTCTCCTTGAATGATGTATGCTTTGAGTGCTTGAATGATTAGACGTAGACTTATATATGTGTTATGATATGTATCTAGGTGATACTTTGTGATTATGATTGATGTGTGCCCGACCTTCTAACATGTTGTTCTGCATAGCCAGGTAAGTCTCTTCGGAGCTTACTCAGATCGACAGATAGAACTCCCTGTCTTATGTACATGATATACTAGGTGCTTGCATTCATGATCGATAGAGAGAAATCCCTGAGTCATTATTGTCATTACATGAGATAGTTCAGCACCATCGGACATGAGTATTATTATTTGACGAGCATAATGATATGATATGATATGATGATGTTGTGCACATACATGATGAAATAGGTACCGTACTGGCCAGGTACACTCATGAAAAATGGGGTGTAGTGTGAGAAGGATATGCCACTTGGCATTCTTTGGGCGCCTTTACCGTCTTTCTGCACTTATAATTATATCGTGATAAGCATGTCTTGCCTGTTTAATTTTTGTACTGCATCAGGGCATCTTTATTATAGGATTAGCGTATGTGTATGCCTAGTTGTGGGACCTAGAGTGCATTAGGGGGGGGGGGGGGGGTCGGTCTGACCCCGCCCGTAGCCATTTGTTTTTAGGTATGCTTGATCTATGCTTCTATAGCATGGGAAATCCTCCTGGGCGAATGCGAAAAACCTGTCTAACTCCGCTAATTCGGCTAAAGGACTTCTCAATCTTATGTTTTATCGATTTGGTTTTGACTCGGCTTTGCCGTGACAAGTTGTGCTTTAATTCCGCTTTCGTAATTTCCCTCAAATGAATTTTCGCGACTTAGTCTTTAGGACAGGTCAAGGGTGCCCAACGACCCTTTAATTGTTTTAGGGTTCGAAATCCTCACTTTAAAGTACTGATATTTCGGGGTTTAAAACCTCGATCCATACCTGAATTGCAAGATCCGAACGAAGGTATCCAACCTTCGAAACGTAACCCGGATATTTATATTCAGGCCGTTACACCAGTTTATCATTTACTTCAAAATGATATCTTTTACAAAAAAAAGGTTTATTTTGTCAACTTCAAGTGACAATTAGTCTCTATTATACATTATTTATACGCTTCAAAAGATAATAAGTTGTCATATAACATTTACCCTATTCTTCAAGAAATGGTGTATATTCGATTAATTATTACTCACTTTAAGGAGAATAAATTAAATTTGGCAAAATTATATTGATGTGACTAAAAAAGATAACACTATATTCTAAAAATTAAAATATGACACGTATGTAAATTGCACCAGAATATATATATATAGATTGGAGTAATACAATGTTATATTATCTCTTTTAAATTCTCAGCTTAGAAGGCCTTATGTTTATATTTTGTGTGGTTTTACTTTTATATGTTAAAATATGACACGTGTGTCTGCTCCATGTTCTTGTGTGCTTCCTCGCTCACTCTCCAAGTCTCATTGTGTTGTGTAATTCTTATCTTACTTTAATTATTCATCGATCTTATGTAGAAATTTAAGTAGAAATTTAAGGAGAAATAAGAGGAATTTAAGGAGAAATAAGAGGAATTTGTTGACTTCAATGTTCATGTGTTCCACTTACATCAATTTTTAATTAATTACATATATTTTTATTGTTTGTTGTTTGTTTGTGTTTTCTACATTGATGTTGCAAGATCACTCCCAAGAGTCTAATGTCAGTTGCGGTAAGCTACATTAATCTTAAAAAACTAAATAATTGATGCATGGATTTGGAAAAGTTTTACATATGAAGTTGTTACGTACTCAGCCACTTATGAACCTTCTACCTTTATTCCTTACAGTCTAATTTATAAATAAATTGGTAGATTAAAATCCATTGTGATTTAAAGAAAAATTTTAAGAGTAAAATTACTCGTTTGAAAAAACATAATTATTCGTATATAACTCATATGAATAATCTTATTGCAATATATGGATAATTTTTATATGAAAAAGAATATTAATACATACAAAAAATTATATTGTGTCAGATGAATAATTTTTTTTTTATTATATAATAATTAATCTTTTTTTTACAGTGTGCGAAAATAGGATGTACTACCGACATCCATGATCATCTAACATGATGATGTTCTGGAACTCACAACAAGAACTCAAAATAAAATTACAGCTCAACTGAGATTTCGCAAGAAAATCAGCTACACAATTCGTCTCTCTATAGCAATGCTGGAATGTGATAATCTCGAAATCTTCGCTTAATGAGCAAATTTAGTTCTTGAACTATTTGCACCACCTCCCATGGTATATTTCCCCCCTGATTAATTACATTGATAACAATTGAGCAATCACTCTCAACAATGGATTTCCGTAACCCAAGCTCCGCTGCCACTCTTATACCTACTTATACTGCAAAAGCTTCTGCTAGAATGACAGAACTCATCCTAACATTACATTTATGTACCCGAATAACTTGACCATAACTATTCCTCATAATGCACACAATATGAGGTCGCAAGCCAATTTTGACCGATGCATCTACATTAATATTAACGACATTTATTGGTGGGCGATTCCAAATCACTATATCGGGAGGCCTAATACGTTTGGGTAATTTGGTTTCACCTGTTCCTTACTCCAACAAGAAATCTTATCAATAGTTTGAATTAAAACATTGCTAATACTCTTATCAGAACCATTGCGAAAAATAATTATATTCCGCAACTCCCAAATAGAATGTCATAAATGGAACATATCTGTAAAATCTATATTAAGAGCCCCAGTTTTAGAATATTTCCTGAGACATCCCTTGTTAAATTTGGCATAGTAAAATATTTTTTCAATTTAAGACCCAAATTTTGAATAAGGGACTTGGTAACCTGACAATTAAACAATAAATGATTTGTATCTTCTATATCATAATTACAAAGAGAACATGTACTTGGTACTCTATTTATATATATATATATATATATATATATATTTAGACGAACAGTAGTAGGTAAGATATCTAAAACAATTTTCCAAATTAAACTTTTTATACTTTGAGCAATATTAAGTTTCTGAATCCAGTCTGCTGAGATTTTTTTATATTCCTTATATTAAAGAGAGAAGATGTGGAATTAACAGAAAAGTTCCCATTATTATTATAAATCCAAATTAACTTGTTAGGAATATCAGTTATGGAATATGGATATTAGTAATCATATGAGCAATATGAGAGGGAAAAAAATTGTTTAATTTTTCAGTATCCTAGGAATTCGAATTTGTAAATAAATCACAGACCTTTAAATTAGGGTCACAATCATTCCTAAACCTCTATATGTATTGTGAATTTACCCAAATTTCAGACCATACATTGATAGTTTTCCCATTACCAACTAGTCATAGCAATCTTTAGAAAATAGATCTCTAATATTCAGAACCCTACCAAATCGCCAAGAAGTTTTTAATCTTCCCATTTCTATTTCTTTCGAAAGATATTTATCCAAGATCACCTTTGACCAAATATTATCGGGATTTGTCATAATTCTCCAAAGTAACTTCATTTGCATACCAATATTAATTTGCTCAGCCGTTTTAAAGCCTAATTCCCCGTCTTTCTTAGGAGTACACAAATGTTTCCTGCTGATTAAAGGATGATAATTATCAAATTGAATTTTGTTCCAAATGAATTTTTTGTTGATCTGATCAATTTTTTGAAGAATTCCTTTTGGAAGAAGAAATGATTGCATTAGATAATTTGTTTTAGAATTTAGGTTTGACTGAATAAGAACCGTCCTACCAGCCTGAGAGAGAGTATTGGATTTCCACTTTGACAGCTGTTTTTAAGGCTTATTATCGCCTCATCAAACAAGACATTACAAACTCTACCACTAATAAATGGTATACCAAGGTATTTTTCCATTGTTTTAGTAACTGGAATATTTAACTGTTGAGCAAGAGATTGAGCTTTACTGAAAGACATATTTTTAGAAACTTGTAACGAACTTTTATTGTAATTTATAGATAGCCCATACATATTGGAAAAAGTACTCAAGAGATTTTTAATCGTATGGAGACTTAACTCATCAGCACGTCAAAAAATGAGCATACCATCTGCAAAGGATAGGAATGGAATAGGAGCACTGTTGTTTGTAAGTTTGATTCCAACCAAAGGGTCACAATCCAATGATTCTTGTTGCATCCTTCTTCCTAATAACTCCATAACCAACACAAAAATATATGGTGCAAGAGGATCTCCTTGTCGAATTCCCATAGAAGTTTGGAATGTATGGCCTTGTAAGTTATTAATTAAGACTGAGAAACTCGTTTTAGTCAGACATATGTCAAGCTGACTCCTTGTCTCAGCAAATATAAAATATGAAATCAAACTGACTCCTTGTCAAGTATGAAATCAAACTGACTCCCATAGAAGTTTGGAATGTATGGCCATGTAAGTTGTTGCAGGAGGAAGTGTCAAGTATGAAATATAAATATAAAATATGAAATCAAACTGACTCATTGTCTCAGCAAATAAATACAAGACTTCCTCCCGTTGTAGTAGAAGGCAGTCAGGATCGTATCCACGAGGAAGCGTGTCAGCGCCTGCCTTTTCAGTCCCAAAACTCAGCACGATTTCGACCAGGAGAGTACTTCATATCGACCTATCTAGTCGATATCGACCAATACGTCGACAGAAACTACAAAACATAAATCAACAAAAACGAACTGAAACAAACCGGTCGATATTGACCTTACTACTCGATATCGACCAACTTACTCGATGTCGACTGGAAGTGCTCAAAGTCGAGTAAAGCAGAACCGAAGATCGAACTTTAAATTGCATAAAAACAAAAGTAAACACGAAGTTTGTGAATAAAATCAATAAACTGAAATACTTCCAAGATCAAGGTATCAACACCACAACGATAATCATGCAAAATAACACATAAAGGCATAAAAGATAATGTTTTTCATCAAATAACCTTCGTTATTAACAAATAAGAAAATAGAGGCTTTCGTATAAACCCTAATTGTTACTAACCCTTTTCACATAATTAATCCAAGTTGTATTAAGATCACTGTGGCTTCAATAACACAAACAAGGATCACCTTCAACCTTCGCAAACGAATCATGCTCGTAGGGATAGAAGATGAAATCGCATCAAAAGATTGTACCTTTAGCGCATCACCTTACATGGATACCGTCGGGCTCACCCCGACCCTAGAAGTTGGGTAACTATTCGCTCTTCATCATGAATAAACACATCAAAGATTTCAGGAAAATAAATTGCATTAAATAAACTAAATAAAACTTACAACCGAATAAAGCCAATTCCTCTCTCGCTTCACAAACTTGCACTCGGCTCCAAGTCTCTCTCTCTCCTAACTCCTACTCGATATGTGTGTTGTAAGATAATCTAAAACTTAGCCCCTAAGGCTTTATTTATAGTGTTCATTTCGTAGCTAATCTAGGAAAGAACTATCTATCTATATCTAAATCTCTCTATCTAAAGACATAAGATAAAGTTTGGAAATAAAAGAAATAAATCCATAAAGGAAACTATATCTAAAGTGGATAGATCTCTCTTGGACTTGATAAATCTTCTTTTGAATTGATAGAATATCTCTTGCTTCATGTGGAAGAAATCCCACTCGGATTCTAGACCCGGACTGCTCGAAATCGGCTACTGGGGGTTACTCGATATTGACAAAGTTAGGTCGATAACGACCTGTCTTCGCTTCTTCACTCGATCCTGGCCTCTGGAGTAGATTTTGACCATGCTTGTACTCGATATCGACCACCTTAGGTCGATATCGACCTCTTTTGTGTAGCTTGAGTTGTTCCGATCGATTTCTAGTATTTCTACTCGATTTGCTTCACTCGATATCGACCAAGTCAGGTAGATGTTGTGAGCCTAATTTGCCATGTTTTACACTTACTTTTATATCGATTTCTGCATACATTGCATACATTTGGGTTAGAATAATACAAAATCTGTGTAGTTTACACTTATTTGCAATATATGGAGGTCTACACAAGTTTTGGTTATATTTGACAGAAATCGGACGCACTTTGGAGCTTAAAGGAAACTCATGGAGAAGCTAAGAATGGTGCAGCTGGAGAAAAGGCCATTTTTCACCATTCATCATTCTGAGTCAAGCTTAGATGTCTTCATGAAAGTTGTAGCCCTCGGAAAGAGCTTTCCAACGCATGGTCATATGCGTCAATCCGACGAACGAGGACTCGGGAAAGTGCGTTTTCAGAACGGAGCATAATGCTGAAAGCAACAGCGTTACTCGAGATCGACCACATTAGTCGACATCGACAAGAGTTTACTCGACATTTGCTCCAGAGGACGGGATCGAGCACGAGATGAAGACAAATGTTACTCTACATCGAGAAAGTGCTACTCGATATCGAGGAGTCCTAGTCGATATCGAGTAAATCCTAGTGACCGATGTCGGGTAATCCGGATCTTGTTAAGGTTCTATCCCGAATCCGATGGTGACATTTTCGAGATCAGATTCCATCCGGATCTATCAAGAGCTATTAAGATCCATCATGAAGAGAGAGATCTATCCACTTGAAGACTTTAGATATATTTCCCTTATTTAGATTTAATTCCTTTATTGTTTTTTCTTTATCATTAAACTTTTAGATATAATTCTAGATATAGATAGATATATTCTATCCTTGAATAGCAAGGATTAGAATGCTATAAATAAAGCCCTAGGGGGCTGATTTTGATTCATTCAAGCAAAGCCGTCTTCGGGCGCAAGGGAGGAGGCGAGAGAGAGAGAAGAGGAGAGAGAGAGAGAGAGAGGAGGCGAGAGAGAGAGAGAGAAAGAGGAGGCGAGAGAGGAGAGAGAGGAGGCGAGAGAGAGAGAGAGAAAGAGGAGGCGAGAGAGGAGAGAGAGGAGGCGAGAGAGGAGAGAGAGGAGGAACGTTTGGAAGGTTTTGTAAGTTTTAGTTTATTTTATGTTAAAGTTAATTTCTTTCATCATGTTTGCTTTCTAATTCTCCTTCTTCTAGGATTGGGGTTATCCCAACATAGATATGTGTGTTTGATTTATAAGTCCATGAATTTATATGTCTTTATAATCATCTACCTATGTGCTTAATCCTTTGCGACAGTCGAGGACAATTTCTTATTTGCAATTATGAAGCGAAAGCGAATTAATTATAAATTTGGATAGTAATTAGGCTTTGCTTGCGAAAGTTGGTTGATCCTAATTAAGAAAAGGTAGTAACACTTAGGGTTTATGCGAAAGCCTCTATATTCCTATTTGTTAATAACGAAAGTTATTTGATATAAATCATGCATATTTATGTGATTTATGATCTACACATATGTTTATTGTTGTGGTGATCTCTAACCTTGGAAGTTTGCATCTTCATTTGTTTTATTTTATTATTTTTATTCGGCACATATTCTACCCGACACCAACCACCATTCCCTCTCCATCCGTCGACATCGACCCCTCTATTCTTTGTCGACAACAATCTCCCCACCTTTTCCCGCTATCCCTGAACCCCATAACACACTAAACCTAGAACCGCTGACTTCTCTCCTGAGGACGAACCTAACTCCACTATCCTCTAGCGGGGTCTTGACTACAAATTTATTTGGTCGAGAAACCCTCTCGTCAAATTGGCGCCGTTGCCGGGGAGATATCAATCGCGCCTAGTTTAATTGTGTTTAAGGTTCAGAAAAGCCCATCCCTTTTTCTTACCCTATCACATACCCTACCACCACCTACCTCACTGGTACCAACTAGGTGCCAAGCTTTTGCCACTAATTTGTGTTCTTGATTGTGATTTCAAAGCTTAGGTACAAAGATGGAAGACTTTGTCGAAGGGAATCTTGCATGGGAAGAATGGTATCAAGATTTGAGATGGAGAAATAGGATCGCAGTGGAGGAGTCACGATTAAGGAAAATAGCTCGGCTGGAAGACGAAATCCGAAGGCTTGAGGCTTCCATTAAGTCTAAAGGACCATGCCCTCCTCTCGACGAGCCAATTGACCCACTCGATGTCGACAACCAGGTGTGTCCTTCCTCGAATTTCATTCCTACTTTGCTACCTATTGTTGATGAATCATATGAAGGATCCCAAGAAGAAGAAGCACTAGAAGAGAAGAAGTTGGACATTGTTGCCCAGGGCATTCCAAGATCGCTTTTACCTTACAAAGTGAAGGTTATCCCTGACGATTTTGAGCAACCGATGTTCATATTCAAGTATGGGGTCCTCGCAAAGTGGCATGAAGCTCCACATGATGAGGTGGAAATATCTGTTCCCACTCCACCGTTTTGCTGTGATGGAGATGCGCAACCAAGTCAACCTATGAAGCGGAAGAGGTATGATGATGAGGTATGTATATTTTCTTTATATCTTCCTTTATGCATGCCAGCTGGAGCCCAGGAAGATGAATGGGTGAAGCCATGGAGCGTTCACTCAGGGAGGTTTAAACTTCTTCACATGATGCTCCCGGATGACATCCCACGCTTCCCACCACCGGAGGAACCACCAGATCCACCTATACCTCCGGACAAAGATGAGCCATGCTAATGCTTAATGAAGAAGTCGGCCTAGCGACTATAAAATCTAGAGCTTGTAAATAGACATTTATTTTTGGGACTTTTGGACTTTGTTTGTTTTTGGTTTGGAACCTTTTAGTTTTTCTATTATGGGTATATGTCTTCTACACTTTTCAGGTCCATGGATAGAAGCAAACTACATTCAGACTCGGCCCAGGATTCTTTTATTCGACATTTTGAGGCCCTGCACACCTGTCTTGTGAGTTTCTTTCTTTACCCTTGTTTTTATACAGTGAGGACACTGTAATGTTTAAGTATGGGGTGGGGGAAGGGCTTACTTTATGCATTATTTTCCATATTTGACATTATTTGTGCATATTTCGAATTTATTTCTTTGAATTGCTACATGGCTATTTTGGAATGCATTATTGATTTATGTGCTTATATGCATGTTTTCCAAAGTTTGAAAAAATGACCCCCATTTGAAATTTTTGATAAATGTCATGGAAGCTTTATTGAACCCGACGATGCAAAATTGGATTCATTAGAGATATAGCATGAAATTGCCTAGTAAAGGGAAGTCACAATGAAATGCATATTTTGATGAAAATCATGAAATGAGGTAAAATTTGAAATTGCTTTTGACATGTTGCATGATAAGAGGATGTATGACTTTATATTTCCATATAATATGCTCACATTGTTAATTCCTAGCCTTACCTATGCTTATGCATCACAAAAGCCATAATATGCCTTATTTCATATATTGCTCCACATGATCTAAATATTTGCCATTCTTTACCTTATCCGGGGATTATGTTGAGAATGATGTTACATTATGGAGATTATTATATGGTGTTTGTGTTGTGATTATTATCATTATTGAAGTTTGGAAGGAAATTGTTTGAAATATATGGAAAATTTAATGAGTGAAAGAAAATCCAATCACCTCAGGAGATAAAGGTAGATTGACCCTGCTCTCTAAGATAATAGTTTGGAGAGATGGGACACATTGTGAGGAGTCCAAAGCACTAAGTATCCGGGGCCATTCATGACACCCATGTTTGCGACTCGCGAGAAGGCAGTGCTGAGGTCAGAGAGGTAAAAACATTATTATTGAGAAAAGCAATATGAAAGGTGATGAATCTTGTGAGAAAGGAATGTGTTATGAAAGTTTGGAAATACTCCATTTCCCCGGATCATTAAGCACCACATTGCCAAAAAAAAATTGCCCACCTTTAGCCTTTTACCAATCTACTCCTTATTGAGCTTAAATTAAAGTCCTCTTGATTATTAATGCTTTGTCACACGAATTGTTTTTGCATAACCCTCCTTTTGTGAGTAGATGTTGCTTTTGTATAATTGCACATGCATGGATCTGTGACATAAGTACCTTTTTGAGGATGATAATTGGTTGCAGGGGACATATGAGAATGAATCTAAGATGTTGAGAGTTTGAATTCTTCCCCTGAATGACAATTAAAAGTATTGCTTGAGGACAAGCAAGCTTAAGTATGGGGTGTTTGTTTTGAGCCTAATTTGTCATGTTTTATACTTACTTTTATATCGATTTCTGCATACATTGCATACATTTGGGTTAGAATAATACAGAATCTGTGTAGTTTACACTTTTTTGCAATATATGGAGGTCTACACAAGTTTTGGTTATATTTGACAGAAATCGGACGCACTTTGGAGCTTTAAGGAAACTCATGGAGAAGCTAAGAATGGTGCAGCTGGAGAAAAGGCCATTTTTCACCATTCATCATTCTGAATCAAGCTTAGGTGTCTTCATGAAAGTTGTAGCCCTCGGAAAGAGCTTTCCAACGCATTCTTATATGCGTCAATCCGACGAACGAGGACTCGGGAAAGTGCGTTTTAAGAACGGAGCAGAATGCTGAAAACAACAGCGTTACTCGAGATCGACCACATTGGTTGACATCGACAAGAGTTTACTCGACATTTGCTCCAGAGGACGAGATCGAGCACGAGATGAAGACAAATGTTACTCTACATCGAGAAGATTTACTCTACGTCGAGAAAATTTACTCTACGTCGACGAGATTTACTCTATGTCGAGGAGGTTGGTCTACGTCGAGAAAGTGCTACTCGATATCGAGGAGTCCTAGTCGATATCGAGTAAATCCCAGTGACCGATGTCGAGTAATCCGGATCTTGTTAAGGTTCTATCCCGAATCCGATGGTGATATTTTCGAGATCAAATTCCATCCGGATCTATCAAGAGCTATCAAGATCCATCATGAAGAGAGAGATCTATCCACTTGAAGACTTTAGATATATTCCCCTTATTTAGATTTAATTCCTTTATTGTTTTTTATTTATCATTAAGCTTTTAGATATAATTCTAGATATAGATAGATATATTCTATCCTTGAATAGCAAGGATTAGAAGGCTATAAATAAAGCCCTAGGGGGTTGATTTCTATTCATTCAAGCAAAGCCGTCTTCGGGCGCAAGGGAGGAGGCGAGAGAGAGAGAGAGAGAAGAGGAGAGAGAGAGAGAGAGAGAGAGAGAGAGAGAGAGAAGGCGAGAGAGGAGAGAGAGGAGGCGAGAGAGGAGGAACGTTTGGAAGGTTTTGTAAGTTTTAGTTTATTTTATGTTAAAGTTAATTTCTTTCATCATGTTTGCTTTCTAATTCTCCTTCTTCTAGGATTGGGGTGATCCCAACATAGATATGTGTGTTTGATTTATAAATCCATGAATTTATATGTCTTTATAATCATCTACCTATGTGCTTAATCCTTTGCAACAGTCGAGGACAATTTCTTATTTGTAATTATGAAGCGAAAGTGAATTAATTATAAATTTGGATAGTAATTAGGCTTTGCTTGCGAAAGTTGGTTGATCCTAATTAAGAAAAGGTAGTAACACTTAGGGTTTATGCGAATGTCTCTATATTCCTATTTGTTAATAACGAAAGTTATTTGATATAAAGCATGCATATTTATGTGATTTATGATCTACACATATGTTTATTGTTGTGGTGATCCCTAACCTTGGAAGTTTGCATCTTCATTTGTTTTATTTTATTATTTTTATTCGGCACATATTCTATCCGACACCAACCACCATTCCCTCTTCATCCATCGACATCGACCCCTCTATTCTTTGTCGACAACAATCTCCCCAACTTTTCCCGCTATCCCTGAACCCCAAAACACACTAAACCTAGAACCGCTGACTTCTCTCCTGAGGACGAACCTGACTCCACCATCCTATAACGGGGTCTTGACTACAAATTTATTTGGTCGAGAAACCCTCTCGTCAGTAGATATCTACCGGTTGTGTCATGTGCTTCTTTCCTCGTTCTCTGCTCGATTTGTCCTGGTTCTCCTGCTTCTTGACCTTGGACTTTCTGTTGTTGACTTCGAGTTTTCCTTCCTCTATCTGAATTGCTGTTAAATGCCTCGATTTCTGCAAAATTAAACAGAAACTAGTGTAGACTCCATAATTTGACAAATACCTGTAGACTACATAGATTCTTCACTATTCTAGCCCAAATGTATGAAATGCATGTAGAAATCGATATAAAAGTAAGTGTAAAACATGACAAATTAGGCTCACAACAAACACCCCATACTTAAGCTTGCTTGTCATCAAGCAATACTTTTATTGGTCATTCAGGGGAAGAAATCAAAACTCTCAACATATTAGATTCATTCTCATATAACCCTGAAATCAATTACCATCCTCAAAAAGGTACTAATGTCACAAATCCATGCATGTGCAATAAAAAGCAACATCCAATCACAAAATGAGGGTTATGCAAAAACAATTCATATGACAAAACATTAATAATCAAGATGACTTTAATTAAAGCTCATGAAGGAGTAGATTGGTAAAAAGCTAAAGGTGGTCAATTTTTGGCCATGTGGTGCTAATGATACGGGGAAATGGAGTACTTTTCAAACTTTCATACCACCTTCCTTCTTCCTTTGATTTCTCACCTTTCGCTCATTCACTTATTGTTTTTTTTTTCAATATTATGTTTTTACCTCTCTAACCTCAGCACTGCTTTCCCGCGAGTCGCAAACATGGGTGTCATGAATGGCCCCGGATATATACTTACTACTTCGGACTCCTCACCTTAGTGTCCCATCCTGCGGAACTATTATCTCAATGCAGGCAGGGTCGATCTACCTTTATCTCTTGAGGTGACCGAATCTTCTTTTCACTCAATAAATTTTCCATATATTTCAAACTTTCCCTGCCAAACTCCATATATGATAATAACAACACAAACACCATTTAATAATCTCCATAATGTAACATCATTCTCAACATAATCCCCGGATGAAAATAAGGTAAATAATGGGCAATATTTAGATCATGTGGAGCAATAATAATGTAAGGCTCATAATATGGTTTTTGTGATGCATAAGCATAGGTATGGCTAGGGATATCAAAATATGAGCATTATATGGAAATATAAAGTCCTTTATCCTCTTATCATGCAACATATCAAAAGCAACTTCAAATTTTACCTTCTTTCATGGTTTTCATAAAAACATGCATTTTATTATGACTTCCCTTTACTAGGCAATTTAATGATATATCTCTAATGAAACCAATTTTGCATCGTCGAGTTCTATTAATGCTTCCATGACACTTATTCAAAAATTTCAATGGGGGTACTTTTTAATGAACTTTGGAAAACATGCATATAAGCATATAAATCAAATATGAAATCCAAAGTAGCCATGCATAAGCAATTCAAGAAATAAACTCTATATATGCACACAAATGTCAAATAATATCAAATATGCACAAAGTAAGCCCTTCCTCCACCCCATACTTAAATATTACAGTGTCCTCACTGTATAAAAACAAGGGTAAAGAAAGAGACTCACTAGACATGTGTGCTGACTGTCGTAAATTGAGTGGTATGGTACTGCAGAGCTGGTCGATTTCGAGTGTCTTGGTCGATATCGACCTATATTACTCGATATCGAGTGAGTCTGCAACTTTTGTGTACCTGCAAGAACCGTTAGAAAAGAAATACCCACCATAGAAAAATTTAAAAATAATGTCCAAAAACCAAAAACCAAAAGCAACAATGTCAAAAAATTCAAAAACTAATTGTCTTATTTACAAGCTCTAGACTTTATAGTCGCTAGGTCGACTTTCTCCGCTGGGCTCAAGGTGGCATCTGCAGGGCCCATGTAGCTTGGGCTTCTAACAAGACTCCATTTTTGTCTATCAGTTGTAGTCCTCTTGAATTGGTCTTGTTCACCGTGAAAGGCCCCATCTTCTTCTTTTTGAACTTGTTAGGGAACCAATGATCATTTGATTTGGAGACATAGACTTTGTCTCCTACTTTGTATTCCTTAGGATCGTCATTGGAAACCCTGCATAAGCGCACATACCAAGGCAAACCTCTTCCTTGTATGGATAAATCTTTAATTGAAATAGGAGAAGAAAGATCTATATACCTTGGCTTACCTTTGCAGATTCTTCGTCGTTCATCTCCTCAGGATCTAGTCGATATGGATCAATATTAATCGATATCGACTGCTGCTTTTCTGGTGGAGTTTCATTCAATGTAGACAAAGATGGGTCGATGTGGGTTGGTCGATATCGACCAAGAGTGGTCGATATCAAGTGATGTTGCCCGATCTCTACTGGCTTCGTCTCTGGCGTTGGTATCGACTCGATATGCGTTGGTCGATATTGACCAGATGTGGTCGATATCGACTGCTGCTGCTGCTCAGTCGATTCTGCTGCCGAATGTTGGTCGATATCGACTGACCGAGTTCGAGTGGTCCTGCTCGATTTCGACCCCATACTTAAGACCTGGCAAAGCATTCGAAAAATTGTTAGTCCATATCGACTTACCTTAGTCAATGTCGAGTGGATTTTCTGTTTCTTCGTTCAGGATGGCCATTATCTCCTCCACCTGTGCTTCCATTTCCCTCTTTTTCAGCTCCACGGGGGTTATATTTCTTACCTTAGGCTCCCCGCAAGTGATGTACCTGGATGATATGGACTTGACCTCTTCCATGGGACCTGTATGCCTTTCAGTTTTATTAAAGGCATACTCAATTACCTTACCGCTGATGTTGAAAGTTAGCACTCCCTTCCTTACGCTTATGTTGCCATCCACCGTCGCTAAGAAAGGCCTTTGAAGCATCTTTATGGCATCTCATTAAGAGCTTCTGTGAATGGTATTGTGACGTTGAGCCTTTGAAGCATCTTTATGAAACGCTGGAACTTCTTCTCTGCTGGATCCTTTAAGGATTTCATCGGGAACGACATTGTTTTCTTCTTCGGAGGTGCTGATGTCGAGTGGAGGGGGTCGATATTGACTGGCGTTTGGTCGATATCGACTGGACTGGTCAATTTCTGGGCTGGCAGGGCATTCTGGTCGATATCGAGTGGGGATAGGTCGATATTGACTGCTTTGGTCGATATCGACTCGTCTCCAGCGCCTTCCTCCTCCGTCGTTTGCTCGGGCGTTTGCATCTGTCCTACACTCCTTAGGTTCATGGTAGCCACCTGTCCTGTAGATTTACCTTTAGGGTTAGGTTCAGAGGATCCAGGAAGTGTACCTGATTGCTTGGGGACGGATGTTGCCAGTTGACCATTCTGCGTTTCGATAGATTTCCACCATATATCAATTTTTCCAATCCTAGAGTTGACACCATGAATCTGAGTGTGGATGGAATTGATAGATTGTTTGGTGTCTGTATGATTCCTCCACATCTCCTCATGAATGGTTTGCATGTCATCTTTCTTACCTTCTCTGTCAGGGTGTGACGGGATGAAAATCATTGATTCCCAATCAAATAGTTCCCACTCTCACAAATTAGTATAATTGGCAAGAAAGGGGTCGAATCCTTGGGGGATTTAAGATTTCACAATGCAATTTGATCACCAACAAACCAACAAGTAACAAAAGTGGGAAAAGATGCGACTTTTAAATAAGAGCAAGTAAAGTAAAGTAAAGACGGAATTTTGTTGTAAAATCAAGAGTAGAGAACGGTTCCACCCACGAATTCTTTGACATTGGTTGCCTTATCGATCAGCAAAGTCTTTTCAAGCTATTAACTTTCCTACAAATTCCTCTCGTCTTGGTTTATATGGATTAAAAGTCTTACGAGTCCAATTAATCCCTTACACCTCAATGCTTGTCGAGCCACGGTTAAGATTTAACAAAGAGATAGCACAACATCCCAAGAACTTGAGCACATAAATAACACCAATTAAACACGGTAAATCGATGTTTAAGATATATGTCAACTTCCTACATAATCATGCTTCAAACACGGAATCCACAATCTTATGCATGCTACTATAGAAATAACGCAAATACGAAAGCATTAAATCTTAGCACGAAATCAATATTATCAAGTCGGCCAAGCAAGATAACATCAATAACCTAACAATAAGCACAAGGAAGTTGAAGGAATTAAAATAGAGGAAAGGTAACTTGAATTAAAAACTCACAATTCACCAGTCAAGTCTCCGAAAACGTAGGCGAAACACTAGGAAAATTACCCACTCATGGCTTACCTAAGCTCTCTTCTCTTCTATGGTGATTGCTCCAATTGAAAACTTAATTAAACTAACCCTAGAACATCCTATTTATAAGCCTAATGTCTTACAAAAAAGATAGATAAAAGATAGAAATTTCCTAAACAAACTAGATAAAAGATAGAACTTTCCTAATTTAACTCAGCGTCGGATTCCGCTGGCAGCGAATGATCTTAATTGAGCTCCTGTTGGATTTTCGCTACCACCTCGCTACCACACTCGCTGTCAGCGAACTCCCATGCCTTAGAATTTTTTCCATCCTCTTCGAGTCCTTCCTTACGCTTCTGCAAGTCCCTCAATCCGCTGCAGCGAGTTCGTCCATCCGCGGGCGCGAGAGCCTTCATCCGCTGGAGCGAGTTGCCGAGTGCTAGTCGTCCTGGTGATTCTCGCTGGCAGCGACTTCTTTTCCGCGGCAGCGAGTGGCTCACTGCAGCGAGTGGAATCTCGCTGGCAGCGGACGGTGTTGGCTTACTCTTCCTCTTCGCTGACTCCTCCTCTCGCTGGCTCTCTCTTCTCGCTGGCTCTCTCTCGCTGCTTCCTTTTTTGCTTGCTGGGCTCCAGGCTTCTGGTTCCACTCGCTGGCAGCGGCTGTAGCATTCGCTGGCAGCGACTGATGCCCAGAAGCTTGATTCTTCATTGTTCTTCCCTTGTTCCTTCTTTCCTTCTTTCTTTCTCTTTTTAGCTTGATTTCTTGACTTCACTTGGCCATGTTTGACAGCTTTTCCCTTGCTTTCCACCATGTCGGATCTACGATTCTGCGCAATTCAACCGAAATAGCGTAGATTCCTAACTTTTCCACAAAAAGAGTTTAATCTAAATTAACACTAAAATATGCATATTGTACAATGTAGATGCAACTAAATTATCCTATAATGCCCATTAGAAATGTGCATTATCAAACTCCCCCACACTTAACCTTTTGCTTGTCCTCAAGCAATGCAAAATAAAGACGAACAAAACCATCATCCCACACATATAATCTTCAAGCACTAACCTTGTCAAAAGCAACATCAAAGTGGAGGAGTCATGAACATGAAAGCTAACATCCTAGCAAGTTTATGAATGATTCAAAATAAGGCACATATCATCCAACCTCACCGGGATTATGTGTTTGCTCTCACTCTCATTGTGTTTAGGCTTAACAATATATCTCTCGACTCAATCCAAAATGCAAAAAGCTACATAGAAATTGACACATATATCACATATTCTCCACCGCGGATGCCATCACTCACAAGTAACATCAAGAGGTCTTTTATCAAGGTTGTAATGGGACTTGGTAAGGAAGTAAGGGAAAGGAGAATTTATGGTCATATGGTGCTCAAAATCCGGGAATCAAGATCCTAGATAATCAAACATCAACCATCCACTCTCTCAAAAACATCATCTTAAACTCAAGCTCTCACAACAACTTTACAAAAGACATTCATTTCTCAACCAAAGATTATTTCCAACTCTCACATTCATAATGAAAATAAAAGGCTCAAACTCATGCTCTTTGTTTTTTCTTTTCTTCTTCTTTTTTTTTCTTTTCATTCATTCATCATTTTTTTTTCTTTAGAGCCAAAACAATAATGCACAATGTGAGGAATAAAACTAAAATTACATACTCATCCAAACTTGTAACTTTCTCAACAATAATCTCTTTTCCACTTAACCAAATCAATCATTCACCAATTCTAATCCTAATTCCCGGATAGGGTAAGGCTCGTCATCGGCTAGGATAAATTTTGTGGAGTTTTAAAGAAAAGGCTAAGGCTCAAATTTGCTACAAGCAAAGGACACATATGTAGGGTGGATATGGATAATAATATGGCTAAGAAAATCATGCCTCTATCATTTGAAAATCATAAGCAATAGACATATAAATTCGGCCTCAAATATAGACAACAATGTCAATCTCAAGAGGTAAGTGCATAAGGAGAGTGTAATGTCACACAAGAAAGCAAAAGGGAATAAATATGATGAAAATCCCTTATAAGGCCAAAATTTCTCACTAGGACAAGTTTTGTTAGATTTCAATAGTGCCAATAAGAACCATACTTGCTCCATTAAACTAACAAGTCATGCTCCAATGAAAATCACACAAGTAGGTGACAAGATTAGCCAATTCAAACATATCATGGGATTTATAGGTCAAGCTCAAAAACTCAAATAAAATAGAGGACAATTAAGGCAAGATGGGTATTTGAATAATACAAGAATGCAATGCATGATATTTTTGGGTTTTTGAATTTTTTCAATTTTTTTTCGGAAATTTCACGAGGTACCCCTGAGGTATCGCTTAATTCACGCGGTAACCAACTGTTTTACACCTTTCACGTGGTGCCCCTAAGGTTTTGATTTTTTTCACAGTATACCCTTTAAGGTTATATTTAACGGACTTCCCCGTTAGTTTGTTTATATCTAACAAAAAGAAAGGAAGAGCGGATAGACCGGGGAAGCTACAAAGAGGAAGAAAGGAACAAGTCGCACAAGGCGAGGAAGGATGGGGAAGGTGACACACGCTGGTCGGTGACGTCGACCGAAGGTGGAGGATGGGCCAGAAACCTCCTACAGGTGGTGCCAGGTATGATTGAGATTTTGAAATCCTTCTTGAAAATTAGGGCTTAAGTGTAATTGGATTTGAATTACTAGGCTTCTCCTTACTCAGTTTGGGATTGGAGATTTGGAGGTTCTGAGTTTGTGAATCCGAGTTGCTATCATGTTAGGGTTCGTGATTGAATTATTTAGTTTGTGATTTTACAATCCAATTACAGTGAACTTGCAATTTGAGTGTTAGGTTTTAGGTTTGTCATGTTAGGTTTTAGGTTTCAATTTCAGTCAATTTGCAATTTGAGTGTTAAGGTTAGGGTTTAGCAATCACAATCCCTCACTCGATTCCCAAATTTGTATCCTAAATTGCAATTTGAGGATATGTGAAATATTGAAACTCGTTGTCTTAGGTAGCTTTGAAGCTAGGTAAAATAATATGTCATGTCCATAATTTTTAAGATTGGCCGGTATAGCTTGTTGTTTTGAGCTTTTTGGTGGATTCCTTGAACTTGATAATGTTAATGGTAAATTATTTCTCTCATATTTGTTAAATCTCCTATTCTATGGTGTTATCACCTTCTGTTTTACTCAACTCTCTCTTGCAAAAGTTCAATATATTATATGTTGGATAAATAGGTATAAATTGCTATAACTTGTTGTAAACTGCTATAGCCTATAAGTATGTATAAATTGTTGTAAACTGCTATAGCCTATAAGTATGTATAAATTTTTGTAAACTGCTATAGCCTATAAGTATGTATAAATTGTTGTAAACTGCTGTAAATAGAATATGCCTTTGCTTCACCAAATGCTGTCACAAATTCAGCTTATCAAATTGCTGTCACAAATTCAACTTATCAAACTGCTGTCACAAATTCAGCTTATCAAACTGCTGTAAATTAAGCTTCTCTTTGCTGTCATAAAAGCATAAATTCAGCATATAATCATGTCAAGATCAATAAACCAAACTTCCGCAAGAGCCGGTTCAACTCCCTCAAGCATAATGTGCAAAATAATTTTAGCCAAGCTATTTACATTCATATTAACCGAGAGAAATATAAATTTATTTCACTGTCAATAGGAAAAAAAGTTTAAAATTTTTAGTTGACTTCTATTCTTTAGCAACATCATCGATGAAGTTAGATTAACAAACATCAAAACCAAATCAGGTGGCCTTCAAGGAATTCTGATTTGCAAATCAAGGGATTCTGCAGGACATGACAACAAACGAAAAATATCCACTGGAGAAGCAAACATCAAAATAATTAGAAACTCAAATTGTGATAGGAACTAAACAAAATAATAAAAAACTCATAGATCGACACTTCAATCTCTCATTGGAAGATCATTCTTACTTTATCACATCGTCATCAGTCGAGGTGATGATTTCTGTTTTGTGTTCATCTTATTTGAAATTTTGGCCTATTAGCTCAACTGGTAGAGCAATGTGCTTAGGCACAAGTATGTGGGTTCGAATCCTACATAGGCTATCTAGATTTTGAGTGTCATCTTGCTTGAAAAATCTCAATCATGTATAATAATACTTCAAAGAAGTTAAATGACACTTAGCAATAAGTAGGGAAAATCCAAGCAAAATAAAAGGGAGCTGAAATAAGATAAAAATGTTACCTTCTACAAGATAAAAATCATAAACACAAGCAAAAATCAGCATGCAGTAAGCTTACAAACACGGTAATGTTTTCATAAGAAACTTACAAACACATGTAGATTACATGCATGACATAGCAAGTAGGCATCCACCAGAAAGGTTCAAATTAAATGCATGACATAGCAAGTTCTAGAGAAGACATCAAATAAATTCTGTATTTTTTCATGCCTAAAGTAAAGGAGCATAAACAACATGTAGATTATGAGTAGCTTATGTGGGATTTGAACCCACGTCTCTATGCTTATGCACAATGCTCTTTCCATTTGAGCTAATAAGCTATATCCACCACATAACCGACAATTCAAAAAAATTCACGAAAACTTCAATTTCTTGATTAGACAGGAATATAAAATCATTCATCAACTATAAATGGTCTAGCTAGATCGATCATTTAACCTAAACCACACAATTAAACTTTTCTAGATGGGAGAATCGCACAATCAGTTGATAAATTGAGAATCACACAATCAGTTACCCTAATAAAAAAAACCACCATTTCAAAATCAGCCAAAATACTTTATTCAGCCATTTCAGCTGAGAATTTCAGCCAAAATCTGGAAAAAAAATTTAAAAAAATTCAGCCATTTCAAAAGGTAGGTAATATCCATATACACAATATTTGATTCGAGATACTGATTTCACCAAAACAATTTGCTAATTTCACCTAACCAATTTCCTATATCAATGACTATCAATTTTTTCACAAATTCGGAAAATTCGAGAACCCCTAAACCCTAACATGACACAACCACTAAATTTTTATACAAATTCGAAAAAAGGCAAAATTGGAGAACCATTGGTATGAAGCAACCTTGCATCAGCAACATTAAGCATCTACAAAGTCGAAAAAGGCCGAAATTGGACATACCTCATTTGTCGGAATCTCGCCCTTTTCACCAGGTCACTCTCTTTGCTGAGGTATGACTCCTGCACCAGCACCGCCTCGTCCGAGTCGAGTCACCCACCAGCACCAGCACCGCCTCGTCCGAGTCGAGTCACCCACCAGCACCAGCGTCCGAGTCGAGTCACCCTCGTCCGAGTCGAGTCACCCACCACCGAGTCGAGTCACCCGACGAACACAGGACCCCTTCTTCTGTTCTTCTCTTCAGGCGAGGGCACGAGGTGAACGTAAGTCTTCTGGCTTCTTTCCCTTTTTTTAATTCAATGGATTTTTTTAATTTTTCACTAACGGAGAGCTGTTAAAAAATAGCGATAAGGGTACGAGGTGAAAAAAATTTATAACCTCGGGGGCACCACATGAAAGGTGTAAAACAGTTGCTCACCGCGTGAATTACGAGATACTTCGAGGGTACCTCATGAAATTTCCATTTTTTTATGCAATATAAATGCTAGAAATAAACATGATATGCACATGAAAATTTTAAATATGACCTAACTAATGCAATATGTACACTAAACCCCTCCCCCACACTTGAATATTTCATTGTCCCTAATGAAATAAAGACAATAAAAATTAAACAATTGAAATAGGTGAGGGAGAAGGAAACTCACGAGCTCAATGTGGTGGTGGAAATTGGGTTTGCCACCCAAAGGGTGCCCAAGCGTTGAATTGGGCCATGATCTCCTTATGATTCCTTCGTTGTTTCTCCATGAGAATGTGATGGTTCTCCGCAATTTGTCGGTCCGTGGCATTTGACGCTCGGTGATTTCACGGAAGGCACTCTCAAAATAGCCATGAGAGGGAAATCCATCATAAGACTCGCCATGGTATCCGCCATGTGAAGACTAGCTCCCCCGCCATAAGACACTCGTGGATGGAATGTCTCCACTTGCATTACCGGTTCATACTCCATCTCCGTGGGTTCTTCATAAGGCTCCTCATATGCATCTCCTTCGTTGGCGTTCGGAGGTTGGCCCAATGGTAAGGCATCGGATGGAATATATAAATCGGCGGGGGACGGACCGGTGGGTAGTGGGCGAGGGAGTACCAAAGTGTGGGACTTATTTACACCGGCATACCAAATGAAGCTCCCCCCATAATCATTTTCCCTCACGATGTTAGCCTTCTTTAGCGAAGCCAAATTAAGCCTATAGTTGTCCGCACCAGGGACATAGGCATTTAAATCAATGTCAAGCTCTAATGCAAGCAAGGTAATTAAGCCTCCAAAGCCAATCTTCACCTCTTCCTTCCTTGAATGCTTTTTAGTAGCCTCGCTACAAGCGGCAAAGAAGAGCTCTACCCAATCCGGGGTCTCATGTGCTTCGGGCAATAAGCAAGTCATCCAAGCCCAACTTCCCTTGGAAACCTTATTCATCTCGGCATGCCCGAAAAAAGTGTTGTTCAAGACCTTGTGGCAAAGTCGAAGGTCATGACCCTTTGTGTTGCTTCCAACCATCGTTGTTGAGGGATGGAGCTACGAGGCAATTTAGACCAATGGGCGGAGGGATTGCCCGTGATCCCAAATACATTCTTCAATTCTTCAAAAGTCATAGCTTGATTTGCCCCACCTAATCGAAAAGTAAAACCATCCTCACTAGCCATTACAAAGGTTGCCAAAAACTCCCTAACCAAATCCGGATAAGTGCGGACACACTTGTCTACCAAACCATCAATATCTCCAATGCCCATAAACGTCCGCACACTCTCCTCAAGTCCCAATAATCTCAATGTGGGGATATAAAAAAATTTCGTCGAAATATACCGACGAGCATCAAGATCGTCCCACCTAGTCCTTTGAGCTCTAGTCGATCCCCTAGGCCTAACCATTGGTGGAGAAGCCATAAAAATTATAATCAAAGGATGGAGATTTAGAACTCACAAACAAAGCGACTTACTGCAGGATTCTCGCTGGAAGCGAGTGGGATCCCGCTGGCAGCGACTCGAGTCAGGCCGGGGGAGCTGCGTTATGGGTGCGACTCACTGGCAGTGAAGGCTACTCACTAGAAGCGAACAGGGTGACACCGACGGGCTCCGGAGCTGTTGTGTAATGGATGCAGCTCGCTGGCAGCGACTGGTGCTCGCTGGCAGCGACTGAGATCACCTCTTGGGCTCGGTGGCTGCTGCTTCGCTGGTGGCGGCTGTGGTGGCGGCTACTATTCCGCGGGAGCGAGTCGGAGCTTTTGTGACTCCGGCGTCGTTGTCCGAACGTCGAAATTAAAAAATTCCTTCACGAAAGTTTCCCAACTCTACCCGATCTACGCAATGGCGGAAGAATAAAAGGGATTTGGGTGATTTTTTGGTTATGTGGTGGTTGATGGGTGGTCGGAATGTGGTGAATGTGGTGTGGTTGCGTAGATCGGCTCGCTGGGAGTCGGAATCCGGTGCCGGAATTTGGTTTCGGGGTGACGGAGACGGTGGTGTGGCTATGGAGGTGTGAAGCTTGGAGGTGTCCCAGTGGAGGTTTGATGGGATTTTTGGAAGGAAGGAAGAAGATGGTAAAAATGGAAAGTGGGGGATGATGAAATATGAATAATGGGTAAAAAGAAAAGTGGTTAAAAGGTAAGTGGGTAAAAAGGGGTAAAAGGGATTTTCACTATTTTATTCTTTTTTTTTTTTTTTTTTTGAAAATCCGGGTGGTCTTCGGAGCATCGGAACCCGCTGCCAGCGGGTTGGGTTCGCTAGCAGCGAGTCGGGCTGCTTGGCTCGACTCCTCCTGGTTTGCTGCTGGTTGCTCTCGCTGGTAGCGAATTCGGTTCGCTGCCAGCGAAAATAGCCCAGTGCTTCCTTTTTCCGACTTATTCTCAACCCTGAAAGGTTAGCTCCACACTTTCTGAAAAAAAAAATCTATCTAATAAAATAAGGAAATTTTTAGCCTAATAATAAAAAACTAAAATTAATTAACTAATTATGAAATTGAAATTGCAAGGCGAAAAAAACTTACCTCGGGTTGCCTCCCGAGAAGCGCCCTTGTTTTAAGTCGTAGGCTCGACGGTATGACCCCTCTATGGGTCTCCTTGGTGGGCTCTTGGAGGTTCATCTCCTCCATGATCTTGTCGGAGAAGCCATCATAGTAGCGTTTTAGCCGGTGGCCATTTACCTTGAACACGTGTGCATTCTCCCTCATCCTTGATTTCTACCGCTCCATGTGGATATATGTGCATGATGGTGTAGGGACCTCTCCATCTTGAGCGTAGCTTTCCCGGAAAAAGATTAAGGCGAGATTGATAAAGAAGTACCTTGTCACCTACCTTAAAGTCCTTTCTCAAGATGTGCTTGTCATGCCATGCTTTGGTCTTTTCTTTGTAAGTGATGGCATTGTCATATGCATCCCAACGAATCTCCTCTAATTCTTGAACTTGGAGCATCCGGAATTCTCCAACCTCATCTACTCTCATGTTGCACTCTTTCACCGCCCAATAGGCCTTGTGTTGGAGTTCTACCGGAAGATGACATGATTTCCCATAAACTAAGAGGTAAGGAGGCATGCCTATCGGTTTTTTGTAGGCCGTGCGATAGGCCCAAAGAGCATCATCTAGCCGTTGGCTACAATCTTTTCGGTTTGGTACAACCGTCTTCTCCAAGATTCTCTTGATCTCTCTATTTGACACTTCGGCTTGCCCATTGGTTTGAGGGTGATAGGCAGTGGATACCCTATGTGTGACATGATATTTCTTCAAGAGAGCGGCCACCGTCTTGTTGCAAAAGTGGGTACCTCGATCACTAATTAATGCACGTGGAATACCAAATCTAGTGAACAAATCGTTAAGGAATCCTGAAACCACTTTAGAATAATCAGTTTTGGTGGCCTTCGCCTCCACCCATTTGGAGACGTAGTCCACCACAAGTAAGATATAAAGATTCCCAAAGGAACTAGGAAAAGGTCCCATGAAATCAATCCCCCAAACATAAAAAATTTCACAAAACATCATCCTAGTTTGAGGCATCTCATTCCTAGTTGCAATATTCCCCATGCGTTGGAACCGATCACAAGATTTACAAAAAGCATATTGAAGGTTCGATAATATAAAAACAATGTAATAAGAAATACTCTAGAAGGGGGGTTGAATAGAGTATGCCCGTTTTTCGCAGAAAGTCTCAAGACTTTTGGAGCTTGTACCAAAACCTTTGAGATAAACCTGAATCACAAAGTTAAACAATCAAACCAAGTGCGAAAATAAGGTAAAGCAAAAGAGTAAAGAACACGAGTAATTGTTTACGAGGTTCAGCACAACTTGGCCTACGTCCCCGCCTAGGGTTCTTCCACAACCCTAGGATTCAAAGGCTTTATTGATTGCTTAGCTTAGGATCCTAATAGCTCTCCGAGAAGCCTCTCTCCTATACAATTGCAATCTAGTCAACTCACGTTCCCTTGGAGTCCTAGACCAATCTAGAAGAGCCCCACCTCTCTCAACTATCTAGTACAATCCTCTTACTCTCACAAATCAATAGCCTAGTGTAACTTCCCGAGTTATAAACTCTCGAGTAACACTTGAAATGAATATATCCTATAAGCTCACAGTGACTCTCAAAGGCTTTGAAATAGACAACAAACTCTTGATCGCTTAGCAGAGAGACACTTGGAAGACAGATCACTTGAATGAATGAAACTCGTGTAGCACTTGTGTGTTCTGTCTTCTCCTTCCTTTCCTTTATAAAAGAGTATGGAGCGTGAGGATCTTCACCACCAGATCTCCAAAGGCTCCTTCGAATCAGTTTGATCTTCAATCTTCTATATATGGACACTTTGAATGCCATGATCTATTTTGAACTGATCTCCTCAACATGTATTAAGGAAGGATATAATCTCGAATACACTTCCTGAAATGGTTAGGCATACATATATATAATATAATGGAAGTATATAATAAGATAAAATAATATACGAATAATTAAGATAGGTTTTGTATTTCATCAACTGTTAATGCTCCAAGGCCTTTGACACAAAAGTCCTGTCAAAGCCTTTGAAACATCTATTCCGATTTTCATCAAGGGAGTGGAGTTATCAATCTCCCCCTTGATGAAAGACAAAACTTGTGCATCCCTGCAACTTAGTCAAAAATAGATAATACAATGGAATTCGGACTAAGTACATGCAAGGGTTAGACAAATGTTGGATCAAAAATTTTAAAGTAAGAAAACATCCAACCGAAAACCATAAATCAAAAACCAAGGTCTTCCAAGACCTTTAAGCAGAGGTTTTCAAGGTCTAACGATCATCTCCCCCTTTTTGTCTTTCAACAAAGGGTGAAGGTAAAAACAGTCACCAAAAAGTCACCAAAAGTTTTGAAAACGTTTCCAACAAACCAGCAAAGTAACAAGTTTCAGGGGTGGGATAGGGTGGGTTAAGGTTTAGGCTTAGTCATCCGGAGCATCATCAGTGAGCCTCGTCCACAGTCCTTCCAGCATCTTTGAAATCCCGCTCATCTCCGTCATCATCTCCTTCTGCAGCTCCTTAATATCCAGGCGAACCTCCTCCAAGCCCAACTCTAGGTTGTCCATGCGTTCATCGAAAGCTGGAGCAGTGGGAAAGGCTTTTGAAGGAGTGGAAAGACTCAAGGTCCCTTGGGGAGACCGAGTGATGCCAATCTTTTCAAGGCCTTTAGAGTCGAACTTACCCGTATGACGCAGCTGTTCTTCATTTTTGACATCAATTCCAGAAGCTTTGAAGATAGGGGTCAAAAGGGTAGCAAAGGGGAGGGGAGATCCTTTTCTAGTTTTTCTGGCATGAGCCATGGTTCCAAGGATAGTGTTGGCGAGATCAAGATCAAGGCCATTTAGGATGCGGTAGAGCAAGACCATGGAATTGTCGGTAAGGAGTGAGCCAGAGTTAAGACGGGGTAGGAGGCATCTAACAATGATGTTAAAGATTATTTTTGCCTCAAGGGTTAGGGATGAGTGGGTAAGTTGCTTTGAGGTGCTGTTGGATGCTTCGGGTAGGAGATATTTGGCTCCGGCAAGGATGATGCAATTTTCTTTTGAGGGGTGTATATCAGCGGGTGGAACTGGGGTAGGCAGGCCAAGGAAATCTGCAAAGCCATTGGAGTTGAGAGAGATTCTAATCCCTTTGACTACATACTCCAAAGACCAACCATCGGTGTCGTTTTTGGCTTTTAGGTTAATGTAGAAGAGTCGGGTAAGTTGGGGGTAGTAAACAGTTTCAAGGTTAAGAAGGGTCCAGGCTGGGGATTTTTTTGAGGAGCTCAATGCAAGGTAACTTCAAAGCTTCAAAGAACTCAAAATCTAAAAAATCAGAACAGCTAATCTTACGAGTTCTAAACTCGTCTACCCACTTACCAGCAGTCTCAGCATCTTGAAACCAAGAGGAGGGCAAGGATTGATTTACCTGGATATAGGCCGGGGGGTCTGTGTTCTTTCTGCGCGCAACTGTTGGAGCAGCTCTCTTGATAGGAGCTACAAGACTCTTGACAGTGCCCTTCCTGGTGCACTTGGGGGATGGAGGCTTGACAGCAGCAGGGGCTTTCCGCTTCTTCAGAGACGGGGGAGGAGGAGGAGAGGGAGAGGGAGATTCTTCCTCCTCTTCCTCAGACCCCGAGTCCTCACCGGACCCCGCTTCATCTCCTTCAGGTTCCTCGTCCTCTCCAGATCCCTCTTGCTCTTCTTCTTCTTCTTCCTCAGGCTCCTCCTCGGCTTCGGCTTCCTTTTGAATCCGCTCAGCTTCTTCCTCGGCCAGTTTCTTAGCAAGTTCGGCCTCCTCATCGGCCTTTTTCTTCCTTAAGGCCTCCTCCTCGGCTTCCTTGGCAGCATCTCTTTCTAGAAGGGCATCAATATCATCTTCCTCCTCTTCCTCGTCTGGTTCCTCAGCCAAGATCTTCCTCTTCCCTTTTTGTTTAGCACTGATCGGCTTCTTAGCAGAACGCTTTTGAGAGCCTTTGGGAACAATGGCCGAGCTCTCAGCAATGGTGCTCTGGACGACGGTTGGGATAATAGCTTGAGGAGTGGGTTCAGGTGTGGGAGAGGTAGCAGTGGTCTGACGTCCCTTGGGGGTGGCGCCAAGTCTTTTGGGCGTGACAACTTTCTTGGTTTTGGGTGCCATGGAGAAGGTTGGTTAGGGTTTCTTGAGAAGCGATTGAGAGGTTGAAGATGAAGAAGTGGAAAGGGTTTGGATAAAGTCTGAGTGTGGGTTGTAATCGGGTACAGTATTGGGTTTAAGTAGAGGGAGTGATGGGACGGGTTTAGGGTTCCAAGGAAAGAATCATTACATTGCCAATTTGAAGGGTTTTCAAATTCAAATTCAAATTCAAATATCCATTAAAATCGGACTAAACACAAACCGATTTAGTTCCAAAAATAAAATATCTTAACGGTTAAGGAAATCACAGAAATAGGCAATTTTTGAAATCCGATTAAAACAAATATAATTGATTAAATATCTAAAAAGATATTAACCAGAAATATATGATCCGATATATGTACTCCACCATTTAGTTCACACACCTTGAAATGGTTCTCAAGGGTCTTGACACTAAGTAGAATTTATCTTTCGTAAAGGGAAAGCTCCCCCTACGAAAGTGCATCCTTGTTAAGCATCCCAATCTCTCGTCTAATGAAGGTGAACCTGTACTCTGTCAAAGGCTTAGTAAAAATGTCAGCCCATTGATAATCAGTAGAAATAAAAGATATGGACACATCACCTTTTTCAACATGATCTCTAATGAAATGATGCCTTACATCAATATGTTTGGTCCTTGAATGCTGAACAGGATTCTTAGTGATGGAGATGGCACTTGTATTGTCACACTTAATTGGAATACCTTTGAGGTTGATGCCAAGATCTCGCATTTGTTGGGCTATCCAAATGATTTGGGAGCAACAGGCTCCAGCTGCAATGTATTCGGCTTCTGCAGTGGATAGAGCAACTGAATTTTGCTTCTTTGAGTGCCAACTGATCAAAGATGCTCCTAAGAATTGGCAACATCCTTATGTGCTCTTCCTATCCACCTTGTAGCCTGCAAAATCTGCATCAGAATATCCAATTAAAGTGAAATCCTTTTGCTTTGGGTACCATAGTCCAAGTTCCTTAGTGCCATTGAGATATCGAAAGATCCTCTTCACAGCCACGAGGTGAGATTCTTTAGGATCAGCTTGAAACCTAGCACACATGCAAACACTAAACATGATGTCAGGTCTACTAGCCGTGAGATATAATAAAGATCCAATCATTCCTCGATACTCCTTTTGATTGACACTAATTCCAGTCTTGTCTTGATCTAGAGATAATGTTGAGCTCATGAGAGTCTTGGCTGCCTTGGATTGATCCATCTTGAGCTTCTTCAAGAGATCCTTAGTGTACTTGCTTTGGTTGACGAAGATCCCTTTCTTGGATTGATGAACTTGTAACCCCAAAAAGAAGTTGAGTTCACCCATCAAGCTCATCTCAAATTCACTGCACATGATGTCAGAAAATTCCTTGCACAAAGATGTGTTAGTAGCACCAAATAATATATCATCAACATAAATTTGAATAACCAAAATGTCCTTTCCTTTGGTCTTGATAAAAAGAGTCTTGTCGATCAACCCCCTTTTAAAATCATTTTCTAAAAGATATTTGGACAAGCGCTCATACCAAACTCTTGGGGCTTGTTTCAAACCATAAAGCGCTTTGTCAAGTTTATAAACATGATTGGGAAATTCTGAGCTTTCAAAACCTGGGGGTTGAGCCACATATACTTCTTCCTCTAAGAAATCATTAAGAAAAGCACACTTGACATCCATTTGATATAACTTTATGCTCATGAAAGATGCAAATGCTAATAAAATGCGAATGGCTTCAAGCCTGGCTACGGGAGCAAAGGTCTCCTCGTAGTCAATACCTTCCTCTTGATTGTAGCCTTGAGCAACAAGCCTTACCTTGTTCCTCACAACCTTACCATTCTCATCTAGCTTGTTTCGAAATACCCATCGAGTGCCAATGACTGATTGATGCTTTGGCCTAGGCTTTAAGGTCCAGACTTTGTTCCTTTCAAATTCGTTAAGCTCACTTTGCATAGAAATGATCCAGTATGGCTCCTGAAGTGCCTCATCTACCTTCTTTGGCTCAATAAGAGAAACAAACGCGTGAAAAGCACAAAGATCTTTAAGTTTAGAACGCGTTTGAACACTAGAAGTAGGGTCAGAAATGATATCCTTTAATGAGCGTGATGAGGAGTATTTGAATTTCCTTTTGCTAGTCTCAGCTCCTTGATTCGTCACACTTGTAGGATTGACTTGCAGTACATCTGACTCCGTGGTCCCATTAGGTTCAATTACAGCAGTTTATGAAGTCTCAGCACTGTTGGATTGGACACCAAGGGCTTTGGACGAATCTTCAACACCTTGGGCCAATTCTTCAGTGTTAAGAATCGGTTCCTGCATGTTCCTCTTCTCTGTGTTCTTGGTAGCAGCAACATCACCTTCCTCATTCTCTTCATGGATGTTAAGATCTATATCTGCAACACTTTCACTCAAAGCACCGTCATTGTATTCATCAAAAATAACATGTATACTTTCTTCAACTACCTGGGTCCTTTTTATTGAAGATTCTATAAGCTTTGCTACTCGTGGAATAGCCAAGAAATATACCTTCATCACTACGCGCATCAAATTTCCCAAGGTTATCTTTTCCATTGTTATGAACAAAACAAGTACAGCGAAAGGGTTTAAAATAAGATATAAGTGGTTTGCGGCCTTTGAAAAGTTCATAAGGAGTTTTCTTTAAGATGGAACGAATAAGACAACGATTCAAAATATAGTTAGCTGTGTTAACAGCTTCAGCCCAATAGGTTTTAGGTAATGCATTTTCTAAAAGCATAGTCCTGGCCATATCCTCTAAGGTGCGGTTCTTGCGTTCTACAACCCCGTTTTGTTGAGGTGTCCTAGGAGCAGAAAAGTTATGGGAGATGCCATATTTAGCAAAAAACAAATCAAATTGAAGTTGATTAAACTCCCTACCATGATCACTCCGAATAGACACTATGGGCTCATTTCTTAAAGTTTGCAACTCCTTACAAAGTTTTGAAAACTCAAATAAGGCCTCTGATTTTTCTTTCAAAAATGCAACCCAAGTTTATCTCGAAAAATCATCAACGACAACTAGCATGTACTTTTTACCATTGGGAGATTTGACTCGCATAGGACCACATAAATCCATATGTAAAAGTTCAAGGGGTCTAGAAGAACTTACAACCTTTTTGGGTTTGAAGGAGCTACGTGTTTGTTTACCTCGTGTGCATGCATTGGGCATGTCAATACCTTTGAAGTCCATCTCATGTAGCCCTCTTACAAGCCCTTTGGACACAAGCTTCTGTAGCGTATGTGGACTCACATGACCGAGTCTCCTGTGCCAAAGCTTTGGATCATCCGTCAAAGCCTTTAGACAGGTTAAGCTTCCTTGTGCCACTTGATCAGCATTTACGGCGTATATATTGTTGTAACGATATGCAGTCAGAATAACTTCACCTGTATCTTCTCTGCACACTATACATCTTTTCTTGTTAAATCTGACATTGTTACCACTATCACATAATTGAGAAACGCTAAGCAGATTATACTTTAAACCATTAACAAGATAGACATTTTTAATACTATGGCTGGAATCACTTCCAACACTACCAATACCAACAATGTCGCATTTCCCTTTGTCACCAAGAGTGATTGTTCCCGTGGATTGCTCTTTTAGATCATGAAAGAGAGAACTCTTCCCACTCATATGCCTTGAGCATCCACTATCAATAATCCATTTGTGTTCTTTCACCTTGGTGATTTCCTGCAAGACAAACATCAACCTTTGTGGCTAGACCAATAAGCAAATTTGGATCCATTGTTGGGATAAACCATATTTGGTAAAATAGTGCCTTTTGGGACCCAAACTTGTGTTATCCGTTCTTTTCTCAAATGAACAGGAAATGTATTGCGAACAATATATGGATCATTTCTTCTATAAGGGCAGGTCTCTTTTACATGTCCCTTTCTAGCACAATGGTGACATATAGGAGAGGTTCTGCTTCCTTTTGCCTTTACAAAAGTGGTAATGTGTTGCTTCTTTAAAAACTTTGGATTGTAACCAATACCACTTTTGTTTAGGGAGCTTTGTTACTCACCCAACATCTTATCGAGAGTGCCTTTAGATTTGGTAAAACTTATGAGGGCTGTCTGTTGGTCTAGAATCTTATTATTCAGGGAGATCTTCTCGTTCTCTAAGTCATGATGCTCATTTCTTAGAGAGGAGAGATCTTGCTTGAGTTCAGATTTCTCTGAATCAAGCGTCTTGACTTTAATGTCAAGACCTGAATAAGAAGCTTCAAGACCTTTGACCCTCATAGACAGATCCTCAATAGTTCTTTCCTGGTCCACAGTTCTCTTAATAAGAATGTTAGTTTGGGCAATAAACTTTTCTTCATTGGCAATCATATTGGAAAGGAATTCCAATAATACCTCTTTTGGACTTTCCATAAGTTCTCTTACAGTAGCTTCAAGCTTTTCATCATGGGATTCATCTCCAGAAGCCATAAGACAAATGTTGGCCTTCTCATCGTCGGAGTCAGAGTCGGAATCACTCCAAGTAGCCACCATGGCTTTCTTCTTCCATTTTTCACCTTTCTTGGGCTGCCTCTTTGTCTTTTGAGGACAGTCCTTCACAAGATGATCTGTTTCACCACATTCAAAACAAGACAACAGTTTAGTCTTCTTTTCATACTTGTTGTATTGAGGCTTACCTCGAAATTTTGAAGACTCTGATCCATCCTTGTTGTTGAATTGCTTCTTCATTTTGAGAATTCTAGCAAGGCCTCTTGTGATAAGAGCAAAAGGATCATCCTTATCGTCATCTTCATCTTCGGAATCAGATCCATCCTTGGGCTCATCCTTCTTAGACTTGAGTGCCAAGTTCTTAGTACTGGTTGGAAGTTCTCCATCGTCTTCATTAAGGATCATCTCATGCGTGATCAGCTTTCCAAGAAGGTCATCAAGGGGTAGAGTGGTGAGGTCCTGGGCTTCCTCTATAGATGTTACTTTTGGACCCCATTTCTCCTTTGGAAGGCACCTCAATATCTTCCTTACTTTCTCAACGTTGGTAAAGCTCTTGCCGAGAGAGTCAAGGTTGTTGGTGATTTCTGTGAATCGTGTGAACATGGCCTTGATTGACTCATCAGACTTCATCTTAAAGAGCTCATACTTTCGAAGGAAGATGCTGATCTTGGTGTCTTTTACTTGACTCGTTCCTTCAAAGGTGACGACCAACTTGTCCCAAATCTCTTTAGCTGACCTACAAGAAGAGATACGGTTAAACTCATCAGTGCTAAGACCACAATAAAGTAAGTTAATAGCCCTGTAGTTCTTGGAGATGGTTTCAAGATCTGCTTGGTTGTATTCAGACCCCTTCTTTGCAACTTTGGTGTCATTTGGTCCATCCTTCTCTGGAATCTTCGGACCATTCTCTATAATGTTCCAAAGCTCTAGATCTTGGTCTATGATGAACATATTCATCAAAGATCTTGGTCTATGATGAACATATTCCTACAAAGAGTGGCGGTCTGCTTGTGGACCTTCCCTGTGCAAATCCTCCGCTTGCTTCACCAAACATGATCGAAAACTCACAAGATTGTTAGATCAAAAACAGTGAGTAAAGTTGTGATACCAATTGAAGGTTCGATAATATAAAAACAATGTAATAAGAAATACTCTAGAAGGGGGGGTTGAATAGAGTATGCCCGTTTTTCGCAGAAAGTCTCAAGACTTTTGGAGCTTGTACCAAAACCTTTTAGATAAAGCTGAATCACAAAGTTAAACAATCGAACCAAGTGCGGAAATAAGGTAAAGCAAAAGAGTAAAGAACACGAGTAATTGTTTACGAGGTTCAGCACAACTTGGCCTACGTCCCCGCCTAGGGTTCTTCCACAACCCTAGGATTCAAAGGCTTTATTGATTGCTTAGCTTAGGATCCTAATAGCTCTCCGAGAAGCCTCTCTCCTATACAATTGCAATCTAGTCAACTCACGTTCCCTTGGAGTCCTAGACCAATCTAGAAGAGCCCCACCTCTCTCAGCTATCTAGTACAATCCTCTTACTCTCACAAATCAATAGCCTAGTGTAACTTCCCGAGTTATAAACTCTCGAGTAACACTTAAAATGAATATATCCTATAAGCTCATAGTGACTCTCAAAGGCTTTGAAATAGACTACAAACTCTTGAGCGCTTAGCAGAGAGACACTTGGAAGACAAATCACTTGAATGAATGAAACTCGTGTAGCACTTGTGTGTTCTGTCTTCTCCTTCCTTTCCTTTATAAAAGAGTATGGAGCGTGAGGATCTTCACCACCAGATATCCAACGGCTCCTTCGAATCAGTTTGATCTTCAATCTTCTATATATGGACACTTCGAACGCCATGATCTATTTTGAACTGATCTCCTCAACATGTATTAAGGAAGGATATAATCTCGAATACACTTCCTGAAATGGTTAGGCATACATATATATAATATAATGGAAGTATATAATAAGATAAAATAATATACGAATAATTAAGATAGGTTTTGTATTTCATCAACTGTTAATGTTCCAAGGCCTTTGACACAAAAGTCCTGTCAAAGCCTTTGAAACATCTATTCCGATTTTCATCAAGGGAGTGGAGTTATCACATATGCATCACGAAAAATCGTGGGCCAATAGAATCCCGAATCAAGTACCTTCTTAGCCGTTTTGTTTGGTCCAAAGTGTCCCCCACATGCATAAGAATGACAAAAGCTAAGGACGGACATTACCTCATTATCTGGAAGGCATCGCCGAATGATTTGATCCGCACAATGCTTCCAAAGAAACGGATCGTCCCAAACATAGAATCGGGCGTTGTGGCGAATCTTGTCTTTCTTGTACTTGGGAAAATTTGGCGGAAACTCCTTCATAACAAGAAAATTGACTATGCCCGCGAACCATGGCCGAGGAACGTTGGCTGCCATCAAAGACAAAGGTGTAAAGGATTCTAGACATACCTTCTGGGCAGAATCCGCTGGCGGCGAGTCGGGTTCGCTGTCAGCGAATGGAGTCAGAATGTGAGCTGGTGCCGGTAACTAGAGAGCCTCGCTGGTGACTTGACCCGCTGCCCGCGGGTTGGGTTCGCTGTCGGCGAGTGGGGTCCGCTGGCTTACAGGAGCGTTCGCTGTCAGCGAGTCTTCAGCACAACTTGAAACGAAGTGTAGAGTTTTGTCCGGAAATTCTCCAAGTGCTTGTAGCTTCTCCCCCACACTATTCGGGTGCACAATGCGGCTAAGGTGATCGGCCGCATATTTTTCCGTGCCCTTCTTGTCTTTGATTTCGATGTCGAGCTCGCTCAAAAGCAAGATCCACCGAATAAGCCTTGGTTTGGAATCCTTCTTCTTCATGAGGTACCTAAGGGCTGCATGATCGGAGTAAATTATTACCTTTGCGCCTAGCAAGTATGCGCGAAACTTGTCCAAGGCAAACACCACGGCCAATAGCTTCTTCTCCGTGGTTGTATAGTTCCGCTGGGCTCCATTTAACATCATTGAAGCATAGTAGATGACGTGTGAGGCTTTGTCAATCCTTTGTCCAAGAACCACTCCGACGGCGTAGTCGCTAGCATCACACATTAGCTCAAATGGGAGGGTCCACACCGGGGCTTGAATGATTGGTGCGGTAATAAGACGACTTCTCAACTCATGGAAAGCCTCCTTACACTTCTCATCAAACTCAAATATGGTGTCCTTCTTGAGGAGTTCATAAAGAGGTGCGGTGATCTTGGAGAAATCCTTGATGAATCGGCGATAAAATCCTGCATGACCAAGGAAAGAGCGAACTTCGCGCACATTAGTAGGGCAAGGCAAAGATTGAATGATGTCAATCTTTGCTTTGTCAACCTCAATTCCCTTTCTGGAGACGATGTGACCTAAAACAATCCCTTGCTCAACCATAAAGTGACATTTTTCAGAATTTAAAACCAAATTTGTTTCAACACATCTTTTTAAAACCAATGTCAAATGGTCTAAGCAAGAGTTGAAGTCATCGCCATGAACGGTAAAGTCATCCATAAAAACTTCAATGAACTTTTCAATATACTCAGAGAAGATACTTACCATACACCTTTGGAATGTACCTGGAGCATTTCGTAGTCCAAAAGGCATTCGGCGATATGCAAAAGTGCCAAAAGGACATGTGAATGTTGTTTTCTCTTGGTCCTCCGGTGCAATGACAATTTGAAAGTATCCCGAGTAGCCATCCAAGAAACAATAGTAAGCTCTTCCGGCGAGGCGCACCACCATTTGGTCAATAAATGGGAGAGGGAAGTGGTCCTTACGAGTCTGCGCGTTCAATTTGCGATAGTCGATGCAAACTCTCCATCCGGTTTGGACTCGCGTGGGCACTAGCTCTCCTTCTTTGTTCTCTACGACCGTGATGGCTCCTTTCTTTGTAACCACCTGCGTAGGACTAACCCATACCCATTTACTATCGGAGATAGGATAGATCATACCGGCTTGTAGTAGTTTTAGAACTTCCTTCTTGACCACCTCCATCATTGGTGGGTTGAGTCTCCTTTGGTGTTGTCTTGATGTTTTGGCTCTTTCCTCCAAGAGTATGCGATGCATGCACATGGGTGGGCTTATTCCTTTGATGTCCGCAATTGTCCATCCAAGGGCCGTCTTGTGTTCCTTAAGCACCGCTATCAACCTCTCCTCTTTTTCAAGAGTGAGCTTATTTGAGGTGATCCGGCAATGGTTTAAGCTCTATCACGGGTGCATGAACAATAGAAGGTAAAAGCCTCTCGCTTGGGAGGGTTAGTGTTAAGGCATCATTTCTTTAGTGAGTATGTTGTGCCTCTAATGCTCCCAAAACTTCATGCAAGTAAGGTGAAATAGAATATTCAATTTTAAGCTCATCTAGAGGGGTTTCTAAAGCTACTTGCAATTCATCTTTCCCATTAAGCTCAAATACATCTTCTACACAAGGTTCAATAGTATCAATGGCAAATAGAGTGTTCATCATGACGATACTTCATTGCATCAAATATGCAATACTCTACCTTTTCTCCATCGAACTCCATAGTAAGTGAACCGGCATAGACATCAATCTTTGTTCGGGCGGTCCTTAGGAAGGGTCTACCAAAGAGGATAGGCGCCTCCACTACTCCATCCTTCATGTCCAAAATAAAGAAATCTGCATGAAAGATTAGCTTGTCCACCATAACTAAAACATCTTCTACAAACCCCCTAGGATATATTTGAGAACGATTTGCCAATTGGATCACAACTCTTGTTTCTTGCAAAGCACCAAGACCAAGCGATTTATAGAGGGAGTATGAGATAACATTAATGGATGCTCCTAAATCTAGCAAAGCATGATTAAATTTAGTATCTCCAATTGTGCAAGGAATTGTAAACATACCCGGATCGCTACACTTTTCGGGCATACGCCTTTTTATCATAGCGGAGACATATTCACTTACTTGAACTTTTTGCTTCCCCTTCAACTTTTGATTCCTCTTGACCGTGCATAGTTCCTTTAAAATTTTTGCATAACGAGGAATAACTTTAACTAGGTTGAGTAGGGGGATGTTTACCTCACACTTGGCGAATGTTTCGAAGAGTTCAGTGTCGCTCTCCGACCTCCTTGGATTCCTCAAAGCCTCCAGAAAGGGTGCCACCGGCTTAAAATTGTCAAGAGGAGGTTTGGAATCGGCAACAGCGTGTCCGGACTTGAGGACGTCAGTTTTCTGGGTAGAATCTGTTGTCAGCGAATCGTTTTTCATTGGTAGTAAGTTAGGTTCGCTGGCAGCAAGTGGGATCCCGCTGGCAGCGACTCGGATCGTACGTGGTTCAGCAGATGCATTCCGTCTGGTTTCGCTGTCAGCGTAATTTGCACAGAACTAGTCTCTTCCTTGTTTTCTTCGTAGCCTTCTTCCATGATCTCTTCTAAGGCTTCTTTCTCACCCCTAAGTGCGACAAACAGTTCCTTACCGCTCCTTAGGGTGATGGCGCTCACGTTCTCCCTTGGGTTGACCACCACTTTTGGTGGTAGCTTGCCCGAGTCCTTTGCTTGTAATTCTCCAATTGCTTGAGCCATTTGGCCCATCATCTTCTCTTGTGCATTCATCTTCTCCGTTTCAGCTTTGAGGGTTTCTAGAATGAGCTTGTATGGATCCTCACCTTGTTGATTAGCTTGAAGAGCCCCCTTTTGATGATTATCATAGGGTGCTCTATATTGGGGTCCTCCTTGTTGATAGGGAGGTTGTTGTTGTTGATTGAACCAGCCACCATAACCTTGTTGTTGAAAATTAGAATTATAGAGATTATTACCATAGTTACGGCGTGGACCGTAGTCTCCCATATCATTGACCTCCATGGCCCCATCTTGCACGTCGGGACAATGATCCATACGATGGGATGAGTCTCCACACAACCCACATGCTTTGAGTTGTTGTTGTTGACCTCTGTGCAAAGTTAGATTCTTTAGAGCCTCTCTAATCTCCTTAAGCTTGTTTTGCATGGTTGATGTTGGGGAGTCCAAGTGTAAGACTCCTCTAGCTCTACGAGACCGTCGATATTGTTGAGAAGCATTATCAAGCTCCTCAAATATATCCATAGCTTCCTCCGGTGTTTTGTTGAGGATGTTCCCTCAACTAGCCGAGTTAACCGTCCCACGATCATTATCGAGTAGCCCATCATAAAGATATAGGACCAAATCGTCATCCGAAAATCCATGATAGGGGCAACTCGCTTTTAGCTTCTTAAATCTCTCCACATATTCGTAGAGAGTCTCCGTGGTCGATTGCTCAATGCTTGATATCTCCTTCTTCAAAATATTGTGTCTAGTGGCGGGGAAGTATTTGCGCAAGAAGGCCTTTTTCATCTCCATCCTTGTAGTAATGCTCTCCGTGGGTAAATAATAGAGCCAATCGTTGGCCGCATCCTTCAAGGTGAATGGGAGGGCCCTTAGCATCATTTGATCCTCCGTGATGCCGTGAGGTCTCAAACGATTGCATATTCCATGAAATTTCGCAAGGTGCTTGTTTGGGTCTCTCCACTCATGCCAGGGTGTGACGGGATGGAAATCATTGATTCCCAATCAAATAGTTCCCACTCTCACAAATTAGTATAATTGGCAAGAAAGGGGTCGAATCCTTGGGAGATTTTAAATTTCACAATGCAATTTGATCACCAACAAGTAAAAAAAGTGGGAAAAGATGCGACTTTTAAATAAGAGCAAGTAAAGTAAAGTAAAGATGGAATTTTGTTGTAAAATCAAGAGTAGAGAACGGTTCCACCCACGAATTCTTTGACATTGGTTGGCTTATCGATCATCGAATTCTTTTCAAGCTATTAACTTTCCTACAAATTCCTCTTGTCTTGGTTTATATGGATTAAAAGTCCTACGAGTCCAATTAATCACTTACACCTCAATGCAATCATAACACGGTTAAGATTTAACAAAGAGATAGCACAACATCCCAAGAACATGAGCACATAAATAACTCCAATTAAACATGGTAAATCGATGTTTAAGATATATGTCAACTTCCTACATAATCATGCTTCAAACACGGAATCCAAAATCTTATTCATGCTACTATAGAAATAACGCAAATACGAAAGCATTAAATCTTAGCAAAAAATCAATATTATCAAGTCGGCCAAGCAAGATAACATCAATAACCTAACAATAAGCACAAGGAAGTTGAAGGAATTGAAATAGAGGAAAGATAACTTGAATTAAAAACTCACAATTCACCAACCAAGTCTCCGAAAATGTAGGCGAAACACTAGGAAAATTAGTCGCTCATGGCTTACCTAAGCTCTCTTCTCTTCTATGGTGATTGCTCCAATTGAAAACTTAATTAAACTAACCCTAGAACATCCTATTTATAAGCCTAATGTCTTCCATAAAAGATAGATAAAAGATAGAAATTTCCTAAACAAACTAGATTAAAGATAGAACTTTCCTAATTTAACTCAGCGTCGGATTCTGCTGGCAGCGAGAAATTCTGCTTGCACCGAATGGCCTTGATTGAGCTCCTGTTGGATTTTCGCTACCACCTCGCTACCACACTCGCTTTCAGCGAACTCCCATCCTCTTCGAGTCCTTCCTTCCGCTTACGCGAGTCCCTCAATCCGCTGCAGCAAGTTCGTTCATCCGCGGGCGCGAGAGCCTTCATCTGCTGGAGCGAGTTGCCGAGTGTTAGTCGTCATGGTGATTCTCGCCGGCAGCGACTTCTTTTCCGCGGCAGCGAGTGGAATCTCACTGGCAGCGGACGGTGTTGGCTTGCTCTTCCTCATCGCTGGCTCCTCCTCTCGCTGGCTCTCTCTTCTCGCTGGCTCTCTCTCGCTACTTCCTTTGCCGCTTGCTGGGCTCCAGGCTTCTGGTTCCACTCGCTGGCAACGACTGTAGCATTCGCTGGCAGCGGCTGATGCCCAGAAGCTTGATTCTTCATTGTTCTTCCCTCGTTCCTTCTTTCCTCCTTTCTTTCTCTTCTTAGCTTGATTTCTTGACTTCACTTGGCCATGTTTGATGGCTTTTCCCTTGCTTTCCACCATGTCGGATCTACGATTCTGCGCAATTCAACCTAAATAGCGTAGATTCCGAACTTTTCCACAAAAAGAGTTTAATCTAAATTAACACTAAAATATGCATATTCTACAATGTAGATGCAACTAAATTATCCTATAATGCCCATTAGAAATGTGCATTATCAGGGTGACTAGGAGCTCTGTAGGGCGGAGGATTCCGATGCTGGGGCTGGCGATAATAGCTTCAATTCTGGTTCTGATGTGGCCCTGAGTAGTGTCCCCCTGTGTACCTTACCTCTTTGTGGGTTTATGCTTGTTGTACTTGATCGACGTGTGGGCACGCAGTGGTGTTATGCCTCACAGACCCACATTCTAAACAAGGCTTATCCTTAGACAGAAACTTAACCTACTAGGTGAGACAGCGCACTTGATCGATGTGGAATTGGTCCCTGACGTCTAGATCAACCTCATTTGGCGGCACATACAATGGAATAGATGGGGCGGGCCTTTCATATCTTTCATCAGCAGAGGTCGCAGAAGTCCCATATGTGTTGTCGTAGTTGGCCAGCATTTCAAAGACTTCCTAAGCACGGCGTGGAGTGTACTCGACATACCTATAGGAAGTGTAGTTGTTGATCCGATCCTTAGTAGGCGCATCAAGGAAATTGAAGATGATCTCCTGGATGACGTAGGGTGGCTGTCGCATAGGACAGGATTTCAGAAGCCTTTTGTAGTGCTTCCAGACCTGTGCAAGTGTCTCCCCTGGCTTTTGTCTGAAAGTGATGATCTGTTGTCCGAGAGCAGCTGTCTTCACTTGAGGAACAAGTCCTGCAGTACGTTCCATGTGCGAATTGATCGTGCAGGCAATCCTTCCAGCCACTGCTGTGCTATTCCTGCAAGGGACCAACGAAAAGCCTTTAGTTTTAGATATTCTAGATTAGCACCATCAGCAATAGCTTCACATAAATCTATAAAAGTGGTGACATGCTCTAAAGGACATTCATTGATTCTTCCCCTAAATTGACTGCTCCTAATTTCAGTAATAAAAGAAGGACGAATTTTAAAATTAATAGGGGGAAGAACGATCGGCGATTCTGGAACTTCCAGAGTAGGATGCAGATACTCCTTTGCGTTGGCTAGGATATACCCAATCTGCTCCTCAAGTTCCCTTCTCGTGTTGATCTCGCGATCTACCCTTGCCTCCCACCGTTGCTGATTATGTGCATATTCCGCCTCTCGTCGGGCGTGTTCTGCTTTTCTGGTAGTAAATTCCTCTATCCGTAGGCGGAGTTGCTCAAGCTCATGTGCTGGTGTGAGCTCGACCGCATACTCGTTGTTGGGATGAGTCACCATAAGTCTCCTTCTAAGCCTTTGGTGAAGATGGAAGAAACGTTCCGGTTCGAGAATAGGGTCTATGGGTGTGCGATCAGTTCTTCGCATGCACCTGAGAAACAAAAACAAAAATAATCAAGTAAAAAGAAACTAAAAAGCAAAAACAAATATAAAGAAAAGTAAAAGGAACTAAAAAGGGCGCGATTGATTGCTTCCCCGGCAACAACGCCAATTTGTTGTTGAAGGAGGATGTGTAAAGTAGGAAATATAAATATAAAATATGAAATCAAACTGACTCCCTGTCTTAGCAAATAAATACAAGACTTTCTCCCGTTGTAGTAGAAGGCAGTCAGGATCGTATCCACAAGGAAGCGTGTCAGCGCCCGCCTTTTTAGTCCCAAAACTCAGCACAATTTCGACCAAGAGAGTACTCGATATCGACCTATCTAGTCGATATCGACCACTACGTCGACAAAAAATTCAAAACAGAAATAAACAGAAATGAACTGAAACAAACCGGTCGATATCGACCGACCAACTTACCCGATGTCGACTGGAAGTGCTCGAAGTCGAGTAAAGCATAACCGAAGATCGAAACTTTAAATTGCATAAAAATGAAAGTAAACACGAAATTTGTGAATAAAATCAATAAACTGAAATACTTCCAAGATCAGGGTATCAACACCACAACGATAATCATGCCAAATAACAATAAAGACATAAAAGATAATGCTTTTCATCAAATAACCATCTTTATTAACAAATAGGAGAATAGAGGCTTTCGCATATATAAACCCTAATTGTTACTAACTCTTTTCACATAATTAATCCAAGTTGTATTAAGATCACTTTCACTTTAATAACACAAACAAGGATCACCTTCAAATTTCGCAAAAGAATCATGCTCGTAGAGATAGAAGATGAAATCGCATCAAAAGATTGTACCATTAGCGCATCACCTTACATGGCTACCGCCAGGCTCACCCCAACCCTAGAAGTTGGGTAACTACTCGCTCTTCATCATGAATAAACACATCAAAGATTTCAGGAAAATAAATTGCATTAAATAAACTAAATAAAACTTACAACCGAATAAAGCCAATTCCGCTCTCGCTTCACAAACTTGCACTCGTCCAAGTCTCTCTCTCTCTCCTAACTCCTACTAGATATGTGTGTTGTAAGATGATCTAAAACTCAGCCCCTAAGGCTTTATTTATAGTGTTCATTACCTAGCTAATCTAGGAAAGAACTATCTATCTATATCTAAATCTCTCTATATAAAGACATAAGATAAAGTTTGGAAATAAAAGAAATAAATCCATAAAGGAAACTATATCTAAAGTGGATAGATCTCTCTTGGACTTGATAAATCTTCTATTGAATTGATAGAATATCTCGTGCTTGATATGGAAGAAAGCCCACTCGGATTCTGGACTCGGACTGCTCGAAATCGGCTACTGGGGGTTACTCGATATCGACCAAGTTAGGTCGATATCGACCTATCTTCGCTTCTTCACTCGATCCTAGCCTCTGGAGTAGATTTTGACCATGCTTGTACTCGATATTGACCACCATAGGTCGATATCGACCTCTTCTGTGCAACTTGAGGTGTTCCGGTCGATTTCTGGTGTTTCTACTCGATTTGCTTCACTCGATATCGACCAAGTCAGGTAGATATCGACCAGTTGTGTCGTGTGCTTCTTTCCTCATCCTCTGCTCGATTTGTCCTGGTTCCGCTGCTCCTTGACCTTGGACTTTCTGTAGTTGACTTCGAGCTTTCCGTCGTCTCTTTGAATTGCTGTTAAATGCCTCGGTTTCTGCAAAATTAAATAGGAACTAGTGTAGACTCCATAATTTGACAAATAAGTGTAAACTACATAGATTCTGCACTATTCTAGCCCAAATGTATGAAATGCATGCAGAAATCGATATAAAAGTAAGTGTAAAACATGGCAAATTAGGCTCACAACAGTCATAACCCAATTAATCCATTTAGAGTCAAAACCAAATTTGTTTAGTATAATGCGTATAAAATTTAAAATAATTTTTTCATACGCTTTCTCCATATCTAGCTTTAACGTCATCCATCCAAATTTGCCCTTTTTGTTATGAAAGAGTGGAAAACTTCATGAGCAATTAATATGTTATCTGGAATATTTCGTCCTTGTAAAAACGGTCCTTGAAATGGATTAATAATACATGGTAAAATAGGTTTTAACCGATTAGACAATAATTTCGAAATAACCTTGTAAATAGTATTACACAGACTTATCGGACGGTAATGGGTAATGTTAATAGGTATATCAATTTTTGGGATAAGCGCAATGAAAGTTGTATTTAGTTCATGTTGTAAGAGGGAAATCGAGTATGAAATATAATAAAATAAATCAAACTAGATTCGTGCCCCAGCAAATAATTACAAGACTCCCTCCCTATGCAGTAGTGGGAAGTCAGGATCGATCCACGAGGAAGCATGTCAGCGTATCCCAGGTAGTTGTAAATCTCACAGAAAAGCAAACAAAAAGAGAGAAATAAAGAAACAGAGACAGAAATAACAAACGAAAGCAAGAACGAAAGCAAAGACACAGACTTGTCGATCTCGACAAAGCAGTACTCGAGATAGACTAAAAATAGCGACGACAGAAAACTCAGAATCACAACAGAAACTCGATCTAGACTTAACCTAACTCGATCTCGAGTAAACAATGCTCTAGATCGACAAAGTTCTCCTCTAGATCGACTAAAAACAGTAACTTTAAATTTGCAAACTTCGAACACAGAATTGCAGATTTCGGACGAAATAAATCAATATATGAAGAAACTTCCAAAGCCAGGGTATCAACAGCACAACGATAACCATGCAAAGTAACACATAAAGCCATAAAAGATCATGCTTTCCATCAAAAATAACTTTCGTTATTAAAAAAATAGGAAGATAGAGGCTTTCGCATAAACACTAATTGTTACTAACCCTTTTTCACATAATTAATCCAAGTTCCATTAAGATCACTTTTGCTTCACTACTAGAATTTTGCTCATAGACATCGGGTATAAACCGATGTTAATAAAAAAAAATTCGACGTGTTAGTGGGTGGTGTTAAAGATCCCAACTTTACCACATCGGTTTATAACTGATGTCTTTAATAATTTATAAAATCGTATTTCTTTTTAATAATGACTTAAATACATGGATATAATTACTTTTTGATTGATTTATCTAATGCCAAACCGTTATTATTTTTCATTTCTAGCCATTTGAAAGTATGCAGGGTAATACAAAATTTCAAATTAACATCGCTATTTTTTTAAACCCGATTTCTTACATTGCTACACACATCGGTTATGTATTATTCAATTTGTGAATACACTTTTTTCATTTGTAGTTTATGATATTATTTTACATAAATATAATATACCATATTGAATATTTTTAAAGTCGATGTTATTTATATATTTTCAAATCAGGTTTTTCTTTGAAAATGATGTTTTGCTTATTTACAGCATCATTTTATATATTTTTGACGATGTAATTGCTACACATACACATGTTTTTGTTATAATTTTCATATGCTAGGTTTAGAAATCAATCTGTATCTTAATGGTCGACATATTTACAAATGTAGACATCGCTTTTCGCTCTCAAGTTCGATGTGTTTCATCAAATACACCTAATAATCTATAGCATGAAATTGCCTAGTAAAGGGAAGTCACAATGAAGTTCGATGTGTTTCATCATTAGAGATATAGCATGAAATTGCCTAGTAAAGGAAAGTCACAATGAAGTGCATATTTTCTTGAAAACCATAAAAGGAGGTAAAATTTGAAGTTGCTTTTGACATGTTGCATGATAAGATGATGGAGGACTTTAGATTTCCATATAATGCTCATATTTTGATAATCCTAGCCTTACCTATGCTTATATGCATCAGAAAAAGACATATTATGCCTTATTTCATATATTGCTCCACATATTCTAAATAATTCCATTCTTTACCTTATTTCCTATCCGGGGATTATGTTGAGAATGATGTTACATTATGGAGATTATTATATGGGTGTTTTTGTTATTGTTACCATTATTGGAGTTTGGCGGGAAAATGTTTGAAATATATGGAAAATTTAATGAGTGAAAGAAAATCCGATCACCTCAGGAGATAAAGGTAGATCGAACTTGCTCTCTGAGATAATAGTTTGGAGAGATGGGACACATTGTGAGGAGTCCAAAGCACTAAGTATCCGGGGCCATTCATGACACCCATGTTTGCGACTCGCGAGAAGACAGTGCTGAGGTTAGAGAGGTAAACGCATTATTATTAAGAAAAAACATTATGAAAGGTGATGAATCTTATGAGAAAGAATGTGGTATGAAATTCAATTTGGAAATACTCCATTTCCCCGAATCATTAGCACCACATTGCCAAAAATTGCCCACCTTTAGCCTTTTACCTATCTACTCCTTATTTGAGCTTAAATTAAAGTCCTCTTGATTATTGTTGCTTTTTCACAAATGCATGTTTTGCATAACCCTCCTTTTATGAGTAGATGTTGCTTTTATTTGCACATGCATGGATCTGTGACACTAGTACCTTTTCGGGGATGGTAATTGACTGCAGGGACATATGGCAATGATTCTAATATGTTGAGAGTTTTGATTTCTTCCCCTGAATGACAAATAAAGGTATTGCTTGAGGACAAGCAAACTTAAGTATGGGGTGTTTGTTGTGAGCTGAATCTTGCATGTTTTACAGTTTCTTTCATATCATTTTCTGCATATATTTCTTGCATTCGGGCTAAGATAATACATAATCTATGTAGTTTATGCTTATTTGCCAAATTATGGAATCTACACCAGTTTGTGTTTAAATTTGCAGAATTCGAGGCAAATTACAACAGTTCTAACAAAGGTTGGAATTGCTCGGAAATAACCTACAGAAGTCTAAGGTCAAGAAGCAGCGGAACCAGAACGAATCAAGCTGGAAACCCAAATTTACTCGATCTAGAGTTACTGTACTCGATCTCGACAAGGGTGTCCGAGCTGAGCCTGGTCGAGCAGAGCTGATCGAGAAACTGAGAGTCAAAGGCAACCCGACTCCCGGAGCCTTACTCTATCTCGAGGAATCTAGTCGAGATAGACCAAATCCTGATGCCATGTCTGGAGTCGAAGAGATGTGCCAAGTCGAGAAGCCGAGGACTAGGAGACGCCAGGCACACTTTACTCGATCTCGACAAAAGTTGTCGATATCGACAAAATCTTCACCACCAATCCGAGCCAGTACCGAGGAGAAGAGTCCTCGACCAAGAAAGGAGGTAAAATTTGTTAGGGAACCAATGATCTTTTTATTTAGAGACATAGAGCTTGTCTCCAAGTTCATACTCTTTGGGCTCATCATTGGAAATCCTACATAAGCGCACATACCAAGGCAAACCTCTCCCATGTATAGATAAATCTTTAATGGAAATAGGAGAAGAAAGATCCATACCTTGGCTTACCTTCGCAGAAACGGAATCGGGGACCACAGTGTTTGGTCGATCTCGAGTAACTGTACTCAATCTCGACGAGTTTTCAGCTTCTGGCGGTGGACTGCTCGAGGATGCAGGAACTAGGGGAGGTCGGGTTTGGCCGATCTCGACCAATTTGGTCGATCTCGACGAGTTTTGCCCGTCTGGTGGAGTGCTGGCCGAGGGAGGTCAAGTCGATGCAGTAGAGGGTTGGTCGATCTCTAGTAAAGTACTCGATCTCGAGGAGTCTGGCGCTTCAGTCTGGCTGCTCGACGACTGGTGCTAGTGGAGGCTCTTGGTTTTGTTCGAGATCGACTAGAGTCCTCGATATCGAGGAATCCTGATCGACTATGACCCCATACTTGCATCCTGTGAAGGCATCCGAAAAATAGTTAGTCCATAACGACGTACCTTGGTCCGTGTCGAGTGGATTCTCTGTTTCCTCCTTTAGGATGGCCATGATCTCCTCCACCTGGGCCTCCATATCCCTTTTTTCCAGCTCTTAAGGAGTCATGTTTCTTACCTTTGGCTCCCTGCAAGTGATGTAGCCAACTGAGATGGATTTCACCTCTTCCATTGGACCTGTATGCCTTTCAGTTTTATTAAAGGAATACTCAATTACCTCATCGCTGATGTTGAAAGTGAGCACTCATTTCCTCACGCTTATGTTGGCATCCACCGTCGCCAAGAAGGGTCTTCCTAGAATAATTGGACAAGAAGGGTCTTCTTGCATATCAACAACTAAGAAATCAGCAGGGACAAAGAATTTACCTACTTGAACTGGCACATTGTCCACCATGGCTATTGGAATGACCACCGTGTTGTTGGCCATGTAAAGTCTAGCATCCACAGGCTTTAGGGCACCTATCTTAATCTTGGACCAAATTGTTAGAGGCATTATACTCACACTAGCTCCAAGATCACATATGGCATTAATTTTATATGGACCAAATCCAATGGTTATAGCAAACTTACCTGGATCTGGCCTCTTCTCAAGTATGTCCAAATGGCTGCACTCCTCTGTAATTTCAGCCATTGATCTCTTTTTGCTCAGAATCTCCTTGAGGAATTTGACGTAGGATGGCATTTCATTAAGAGCTTTTGTGAAGGGAATGGTGACGTTGAGTTTCTGAAGCATCTTGATGAAGCGCTGAAATTTCTTCTCTGCTGGGTCCTTCGGAGATTTTGTTGGGAATGGCAGCTTCTTTATCTGATTTGGAGCCAGAACAGATGTCGGAGGTGTAGCAGTCTTCTCGATCTCGACTTGATCTTCCTCGATATCGACTACTGTAGTCGATTTCGAGTTGCTGTGCAGTGCAAAACGAGGATTTCCCAGTTGTTCCTCGGGATCGAGTTGACCTTCCTCGAGATTGACTAAGTGCTCGTCGACTTGCTGCTGGTCGATGTCGAGTTATTTCTCAGCTTATCCGCTCTGTTGCTTTCCGACCTCTGGCTCTTGCAGTTGATGGCCGCTTCTGAGTTTTACAGCAGCGATGTGACCAGTCTTCCCCTTGGGGTTTGGTTCTGAAGATCCTTGGAGGGTTCCTGACTGTCGGGGGATTCCTGCTGCTAGCTGGCCCATCTGTGTTTCCATTGACTTTCTCCAGACATCGATTTCCCCAAGCCTAGAGTTGACACCTTGTATCTGAGTGTAGACTGGGTTGAAGGATTGCCCGGTGTCTGAATGGTTCTTCCGCATCTCGTCAAGGATTGTCTGAAGATCGTCCCTTTTCTGGTCCCTTTTCGGATGTCCTAGAGCTCTGTAGGGTGGGGGGTTCCTAGGGGCACCCTGGTTCCATTGTGGTTGCTGAAACCTTTGGTCCCTCATATAGCGATTGGGACCCCCTGTGTAAGCTACCTCTTCGTGGTGTTCTGCCAGCCTGACTTGCTCTGTGTGTGAGCACTCAATAGCGGTGTGCCGCTGCGATCCGTATTCTTGTTCTGATCTCTGTAGTACTGCTCTCTTACATCTGGATCAATCTCCTTAGGGGGCTCGTATAGGGGCATGGATGGTGTTGGCCTGGTGTAGGGGTTCTCTTCATAGTTTCCAGTAGACGCATACTTGTTGTCATAGTTAGTGAGTTTGTCGAGAACACCCCATGAGTCAATTGGTGGCTTCGTCAGATACTCATAGCGAGTATACTGGATGATCCTGTCCTTAGTGACTTGTATCGCTCCCATGCTTTTGCTAGCGGCTCCCTAGGCTTCTATTTGAAAGCTGTGATCTTCTGGCGGAGGAGTGTTGTCTTGGCAGGAGGGAAGAATTTGTTCAAAAACTCTTGCTCTACATGGGCCTATGTTGTGAGGGATCTTGGTTTCAGCCCTTCAAGCCATTTCAGTGCCGGTCCAGCGAGAGACCAGCGAAAAGCCTTCATCTTGAGATATTGCAGAGTTGTAGCTTCAGCAAGAGTACAACACATGTCAGAAAAATTGGTAATATGTTCAAGAGGACACCTATTAAACCTTCCAAAAAAAAGTATTATTTTTAAGTTCTATAAGGAATTGAGTGCGAATTTCAAAAGAGTTTTCAGGGATTAGAATCGCTGATTCAGGCACGACGAGAGTTGAGTGCATATAATCCTCTACCGTGGTTGGGTACTGGGCAAGCTCAGCCTTCGCTTGTTCCCTTGCTACTTTTTCTCTGTGGCGATAGCAGCATCTTTAGCGGCTAGTTCCTCTTAAGCCTCGCAATTAGCTGTTCTTGTGTCTCAGCGGCCGCCATGGATCTTTGTAGTTTAGCTCCGATGTGTAGGAGGCGTTCCGGTTCATCTAAGCCGTCAAACTCAGTTGGTTGACCAGAACAGCGCATACACCTGTAAAGTAACTCAAAGAAAACGTGAGATTTTAACTACCTAAGGCGCGAATGATAGCTTCCCCGGCAACGGCGCCAATTTGTTGTAAGAGGGAAATCGAGTATGAAATATAATAAAATAAATCAAACCAGATTCGTGCCCCATCAAATAATTACAAGACTCCCTCCCTATGCAGTAGTGGAAAGTCAAGATCGATCCACGAGGAAGCGTGTCAGCGTATCCCAGGTAGCTGTAAATCTCATAGAAAAGCAAACAAAAAGACAGAAACAAAGAAACAAAGACAGAAATAACAAACGAAAGCAAGAACGAAACCAAACACACAGACTTGTCGATCTCGACAAAGCAGTACTCGAGATAGACTTAAAACAGCGACAACAGAAAACTCAGAATCACAATAGAAACTCGATCTAGACTTAACCTAACTCGATCTCGAGTAAACAGTGCTCTAGATCGACAAATTTCTCCTCTAGATCGACTTAAAACAGTAACTTTAAATTTGCAAACTTCGAACACAGAATTGCAGATTTCGGACGAAATAAATCAATATATGTAGAAACTTCCAAAGCCTGGGTATCAACACCACAACGATAACCATGCAAAGTAACACATAAAGGCATAAAAGATCATGCTTTCCATCAAAAATAACTTTCGTTATTAACAAATAGGACGATAGAGGCTTTCGCATAAACCCTAGTTGTTACTAACCCTTTTTCACATAATTAATCCAAGTTGCATTAAGATCACTTTCGCTTCAATAACACAAACAAGGATCACCTTCAACTCTCGCAAAAGAATCATGCTCATAGGGATAGATGACGAATTGCCTAAAAAGCTCAAACCTTTACCGCGTCACCTCACATGGCCACAGTCGGGCTCACCCCAGCCTCAGCAGTGGGTGGACTACTCGCTCTTCATTATCAAGAAACTCATCAAATAACAAAAGAAACTAACTTGCATTGAATTAAATAAAAGAAAGCTTACAACCAAACAAGACAAATCCGCTTTCGCCTTTCCACCTTGGTCGCCACAAACTCTCTCTTCTCTATGTAGCTACTTACTTGTTCTCTCTGAAATTGAAGATGAAAAACCAGCCCCTAAGGCTTTATTTATAGCCTTCTACTCCTTGCAATTCAAGGATAGAATATATCTATATTTATCTAAATCTATATCTAAAGACTTTAAGATAAATAAATGCAATTAAGGAATTAAATCTAAAAGGAAAATTATATCTAAAATAGGTAAATCTTCTAAGTGTTGATAGGTCTTCTCTCCATAGATAGATGTTGATAGATCTCGGCCAAATTCGGATTCCTTCGGCTCCAAGGACTCCCAAACCGAGTAGAGCAGCAAAACCGCGTAACGCGGCTTCAGAACGCGGCTCCTCGAGATCGAGTAGGACTACTCGAGATCGAGTAAGGGTGACGTCGACCATGGCTTGGATGGGCGTCTCTGGTAGCTGGTGCTCGATCCGGCTTGGTCAGGTGCTTCTGGGTTCCTCGAGATCGATAAGCTTACTCGAGATCGAGTAACCATGTCTCATCGACTTGCTTGGTCTTGGTCGAGGACTCTTCTCCTCGGTACTGGCTCAGACTGGTGGTGAAGATTTGTCGATATCGACAACTTTTGTCGAGATCGAGTAAAGTGTGCCCGACGTCTCCGGGTCCTCGGCTTCTCGACTTGGCACATCTCTTCGACTCCGGACATGGCATCAGGATTTGGTCTATCTCGACTAGATTCCTTGAGATAGAGTAAGGCTCTGGGAGTCGGGTTGCCTCTGACTCTCAGTTTCTCGATCAGCTCTGCTCGACCAGGCTCAGCTCGGACACCCTTGTCGAGATCGAGTACAGTAACTCTAGATCGAGTAAATATGGGTTTCCAGCTTGATTCGTCCTTGTTCCGCTGCTTCTTGACCTTAGACTTCTGTAGTTGATTTCCGAGCATTTCCAACCTTTCTTAGAACTGCTGTAATTTGCCTCGAATTCTGCGAATTTAAACAGAAACTGGTGTAGATTCCATAATATTGCAAATAAGCATAAACGATATAAAAGCAACTGTAAAACATGGCAGGTTCAGCTCACAACAGTTCACTAAGAAGAACACCAGAATGAAAAAATGATTTAACTGTTTTGCATACTAAACTGCCTACAATGTTCCAATATTTTTTTTAAAACTCTGGTGAAAATCCATCAGGACCTGGAGACTTGTCATCTGTTGTTGAAAATAGGGTATCCTTGATTTCTTTATTTGAGAAATGCTGTATTAAAGCTAAATTTTCAGGATCCGTAATTGTATGATCTATTAAATTTAAAAAATGTGGATTAATACTAATCGGGGCATTATTTGAAATGAATATTTCATCTAATTCAGTTGTAATTTCATCTCTAATTTGATCCTCATCCTCAAGTAGTAAACCATTTTTATTTGTAAAATTACGAGTAATATTTTTTGAGTTTCTTATTTTAGATATTGATTGGTAGTATTTGGTATTTCTGTCTCCAAACCTTATAAATTTGATTTATCTCATTGTTTCCAAAAAGTATTATGAAAGTCCATGAGAGATTCACGCTTACTTAACAATCTATTACGTTTAATGTTTATGGTATCGTTTGAAATCCCACCAATTTGTTGTGTTTGAAGTAATGGAAGCTGATCTTCGATAAATGTTATATGTCAAAAAATATTTAACTGCTTTGTATATTTTTTTAAGAAGTTTCTGGTTTTGTAATAGTGTAAACATAAACAACCCATGAAGGTTATTCCGCCAAGTTGCCTTAACTAATCTGTTATAGTTATCATTACTAGTCCAAGACATTTCAAATTTGAACGGTGAACCAACCCTTACTTTCGTGCTTCCTATTGACATGGACATTAAAGAATGATCAGAAGTTGTAAAAGGATGATTGTGTACTGATAAATTAGAGAACCGTGTTAAGATATCTGTATGAACCATTACTCCATCTAATCGCTCGTAGATATTACCAATAGGATTTTGACTTTTCCTCCACGTAAATTGACTTCCTGTATAAGGGATCGTATGAACATCAAATTCTTCCATAATCTGTTGAATTCGCATAAATCTATTAGCATGCGGATTTACCCCTCCAATTTTGTTAGAACCTGATTCGATTTCATTGAAATCTCCCATTATCATACATGAGAGAGATTGGTTATGAATGGCAATGAATAACTCATTCCAGAACCTATTTTTATCTATTTGATTCGAATGAGCATAAATGAAAGTAATAATAAAACTAAAATTATGAATTTTAACCCGGCAAATAATATACTTATCTGATGTAGATATTTTTTGAAAAGATTAAGTAAATTTAGAAGTCTTTAGGAAAATCCAGAAACCACCTTTTGTTCCAATTGAGGCAATATAATGAGCATTGTTAAAACCTACTCGTATATAGAGGGAATGAGCTGGGGCTTACTTGACTTGGTTTCTGCAAGGACTAAAATATCCAGATTGTTTCGTTTTTGAATATAAGCTAAGTCTTGTCACATGTTAGATTTTCTCACACCCCTGATATCCCAATATGCAATATTCGTCATTTAAAAAAATGTTTTATACATGCATACCCGCTTTGTGAGCATTTCTATGACATACAATACAATAACCATGATTGATATCATTGACTAACCGTTAATATACTAATTCTAATCGCTTGATAGTTTATGTTATATATTTCATGGTTAATCATCCACACATTGAAAACAGACATGGAATAAAATTTATAATTTGGGGCATACTCACTACCGTTAAAAGTGTTTGAGATCAGTCCATCTCCATCCCTTTTATTAAAGAAATTTTTTGCAAAATAGGCACTTTATTTGGACGAATTTGCAAAATGCTCACTTTTTTGGAAAATTTAGCAAAATGTCCACTATATATACTTATTTTTGCTTTGTCCGGACATTTTTTCCTGTTTCTCAGAAAATCCGAATCCATCCTCTTCCAAACTCTCTCTTTGCTCGAAGTTTTTCGTCGTGCGTTTTCCGGCTTCGTTCGTCTTGCATCCTTCAATATTTGCTAAAGTAGTGAGTTTTCGGTCGATTGTTCTTCCTTTCTTCGCTAAAGTTGGGAGTTTTCGTCGGTTGCTTCAATGTCATCATCCAACAGTTTAGGTATCAATTTCGCTTCTTTTTGCAAACTGTATCGTGCTAGGGTTTTGGATTAAGTTTGTTTATGTTGATTTTATTGTTTTTGTATTATAATTTTGACAATCTATGGTTAAATCCATGCGTGATATGCATACCTATGTGCGTTTTTTAGTAGTTTCCGTAGTTTATGCAAATTGCATATGTAAATGCGTTGATTTTAACTGTTTCTTTTCGTCAATTTTGTGGTGTGGCACTTTGTAAGTGCTTTTTTTAGTGTTCTTCGTGTATGTCAATCTGTTTTCCATGCTTTGGATTGTTTGTGTTGATTATAGTGTACTTATCTGCTGTTATGTTCATGTGTATGATGGTTGACCCTATATGTTTTTATATATTATTGTGTTAGTTTATTGTAGTTCCAACAATGTGTGTCTTTGGATTTTGCATTTTGTGTTGTGTTTGTGATGTTTATGTTCTTTTTCTTTGTCTTGGTGACATTTTATTGTTATTGTTTATGGTTGTTTGCGTCATCACAGATTCTGTTATTGTATATTTACATTGTTCTGTATGTTGTTTCTTGCTGGAGCTCAATTTTCTGATTCATCCACCTCTTATACTGGTTCTGATGTAAGTTATTTTAGTTTTCCATTTGGAGTTCTTTTTTTGATGAGCAAGTTGTAATTTTTTCTTAATCTGATGTTTGTTTTTGTCTTTAATTGTCTGTGATTGATCAGGGTTTGAAATATTGCATTCCTGTTTCTGAGGATTTCATTGTAGATCCAACATCTATTCATATCCTTCTGTCTGTGATCTGATTAAGGAGCATTTGTTTCCTTCCCACTACAATATTATGGATGAAAGTTGCCTTGGATGGGTGCTCACGCAAGACACCGAAAGGGTTACTAATTTTCAGCTTATGCATCAAATGGTGCTCCGTCAAGTATAAACACAAAAAGAGAATGAGTTGTGGTTTAGAGTTGGTGAACATCTCGCACGTTTTTCAATTGCTGAGTTTCATGTTATTACAGGCCTTCCTTGTGAACACCGTGTTTGTAATATCCCAAAGAAAGTGTCAATATTTGAATTTTTTGGGCAGAAGAAAATCACTCTTGATGAGTTACTTGATCGTTTCATATCTGGGAAAAAGAAGTCTAAGAAGAAGTTGATTATGACAAAGTTGTTGCTGATTGAGAGGTTAATTGTTTATAGGAGGTCAGCAGTTGTAAGTGCACAATTCTTATCTTTTGCGTGCAATGAGAAGGAGTTTGAACTATATCCTTAGGGTATAGAGTCATACACCCGTTTGATGAAGTCATTGAAGAGTTCTTATGTTGTAGATCAGAATGGGGTTAGGGGTTCTTATCAAATGTATAGGTATTGCCTTGCATTCCAGGTATTGTGCTTTAGTGTTTGCATGTCTTATGTCATCATTTTTTTGTCTGTGTCATCACAACTTTATTGTTTATGTGAGCATTATTTAAATATTATTTTATAGTGTCATAATGAGTTTTCTTTTGTAACAGGCTTGGATATTAGAAGCTTTCCCAACTATCTCCGTTAATTTTGACTGTAATTTTAAGATGCCTGATAGATATCCATACTCGTTGCACTGGGAATGTGGTTATAGCCATGTGTACGGTGAGGTTGAGAAGTTCTTTCATGGCGATTTGGTAATAATTTTATATTTTCCCTCTTTAAGAACATTTTTATTTGATGCGTCTTTGGGTTTTTATTCTGATACATGCATTTTGTCCAGACTTCGTTGTACCCTATATATGGGGAGTTTGCACGCATCGAAGGGATGGGGTTTGCTGATGAAAAAGTTGATGCTGTAGTTGATGCAATAGTTGATGCATCAGTTGAAGAAATAGTTTTTGGTCATGTTGATGAGACTTTGTATGAGAGTGGTCATGTTCGTAGAAGGGCATATGAAGCTAAGTTTTCAAACAGGGCTCTCTAGGTTGAGGATGAAGAAGCTAATGTCTTACAGAAACATGCTGAAGGAGAGACCTGAAAGAAGAAGATATCTGTGAAGAGAGGCAAGGCTGCTAGAAAGAAACAGGATGGGATGTCCTTTGAAATTGCTTTTGAAGTTTTCTCCGAGGGGGATAAAGAAGATGTTGTAGGGACCTCAAAGAAGAGGAAATCTTCCACTGGAGGGATGGGTGGTAAAAAGAAACAGAAGGTGGTGCCCAGCGATACCTTTGAGGAATGGGTTTCCCTGAGGAGGGGTCGTTCTTCAAGTCGTGTTCTATTCAATCCATACGTTGCTTTAGAACGTAAAAAATCTGTTAACAGTGAAGTAAAGAAGCATAGACAGAAGGCTTCAGTAGTGAGGAAAGGTAGTAGAGTTATTCCTTCTAAGAAGGTGAAGAGATTTAATGCTGACACATATCTACATAAGGAGATTGTGGTGGTTGCTACACCTTCCAAGAGATGTCGGTTGGGTACTGATTCATGTGATCTATTAGACGACGATGTCCCGCTGAATATTGTCTTTCAGGGGAGGTATAAGATGAAGAAGAACGGTGGTGTAGGTAGTGGAATGCCGTTATATGATAGTACCGCTGATAGGTCTTCTGTTCTTCCTTCAGTTCCTATTGTTAATAATGAGGGTGTCCATGGAGTGGAGATCGTAGATATTCGTGTTGTAGTCTCTAACTATGGTGGTGAAGTCAGTGTTGGTGATGACAAGGTTGATGATTTTACTACTGACACCCATTCTTCCAAATCTTGTGGTGAAGTCCGTTTTTGTGATGACAAGGTTGATGTTTTTACTTCTGACACCCATTCGTCTAAATCTGATAAATTGGATGCTCGTCATACTGCCAGGGTTTATGTTTTGGCTGATTTTGCAGATGTGATTGATTGTGGCGACACCGTTGAAGGAGTTGGCACACCTTCCGGGGACAGCTTTGGAGAGGGTGATATAGCGACGCCTTCTGTGCAGAGGTCACCCTCTGGGAGTGTTGAAGCACATGATTTTGTTGATGTGAGGTCTCTGTTTGGGAAAACATCTGCTGCTTGTGGAAATGAAGAAATTCGTGTTTCAAGTGTTGAAGCTGGCAAAATAGCAATGTCCGCCGAGAAAGTGGAAGGTACTGAAGATGTATCTCCTCAAATGGAGGCCAACAATGATTCAACGGGTGAGTTGCCTCCTAAAACACATGTTGATGCTTTTGCTTCTTCTCTTCCAACTCATCCTGATTGGGTGAAGGAGATTTTTAGGAGGATTGAGAAGCTTGAGGAGGTCCCTAAATCTATGCATCTGTTGTTTGCGAGGGTTGATGCAATTGAAACAAAGATGGTGGAGTTGACTGGAAGTATTCAAGTTTTTGGGGAGATGTCGAAGAGGTACGATGAGTTTGAGGTTAGGATTGCTAATTATGAGGCTTTGGTTGAGAGGTTGCATGCAAATGTTGTCAAGCCTCAAGATGATAAGCACATTGCTGGTAAGTCGGAGGGCACTCCTTCGAACGTCGATGATGACCATGTCAGTGGTGGTAAGCCCTAAGGCACACCTGTGAAGAATGATGATAAAGATCTGAACAAAATTGTGAATGATGTGGTGTCTGATCTTCAGCAGTCTTTCCCCGATGAGGAGTTAGTGTTGAAATCATCTCATGCTTCTGTTAACGTTGTGCACGTGTCTTTGCCATCAATAAGTTTTGAAGTTCCAGGAGTGCATAAGGAGTTTCCATATGTTGTCTCTGACACTGAATTGAAGGTTGTATGTGCGGAAGTGAAATGCGTGCAGGATTTGAAAACTGATATTTCATTAATGAAGCATGAAGTTGATGATGCCAAAATGGGGAGAGATTTGGTTGGAATTCCATCAACTTCTGCTAAAGCCCCTCAATCTACAATGTGTCGAGGCAAAGGTGCTGATGGTCAAGTTGCTGGAGTTAGAGTTGACCCATCCTTGGAAAAGTACATCACTCTGTCTCATAACGATGATGATAAGGATGTAGGTGTTGATTGGGATTCGGTCGCCAATGATCCTGCAACTAAAATTCAAGTTGAACAATTAAAGGCTTCCAATCTTATCCCATTGTTGTGAGCTGAATCTGCCATGTTTTACAGTTACTTTTATATCATTTTTTGCATACATTTCATGCATTTTTTGCATACAATTATGGAATCTACACTAGTTTCTGTTTAAATTCACAGAATTCAAGGCAATTTACAGCAGTTATGAGAAAAGTTGGAAAAGCTCGGAAATCAGCTACAGATGTCCAAGGTCAAAGGTTTACAGAACCAGGACGAATCAAGCTGGAGCCCAAAGTTACTCGATATCGAGTTCTTTTACTCGATATCGACAAAGATGTCCGAGCAGTGGTGATCGAGTAAGGGCTGAAGACGAGGCAACCCGACTTCGAAGTTTTACTCGATATCGACAAACACCTTGATGCCATACCCGAAGTCGAGGAGCTGTGCCAAGTCGAGAAGCCGACGACCTGGAGACGCCGAGCAGCATTTACTCGATATCGAGGATCTTACTCGATATCGACGAACTCAGCGCCACGTTTCTGAGCCTGTGTCGGGGAGTAGTTCCTCGACCAAGACCAGCAACGCAGAAGTTGACACAGGTTACTCGATATCGACAACCTTAGTCGATATCGAGGACCCCAACAACGCCTGTCCGAGCTAGATCGAGCACCAGCTACCCGACATCACCGAGCCAGCTGAAGTCGACGTCCTTTTTACTCGATATCGAGTAGTTTACTCGATATCGAGGAGCACCATCCGGAGCCGCATTACGCGGTGTGCTGTCCGTGTCGAGCTGGCTTTGCTTGGAGCCGAAGGAGTCCGATTCTATCCACATCTATCCACATCTATCAAGTTCTATCTATGGAGAAGATCTACCCACACAAGAAGATATTTTTGCTACTTTAGAAATAATTTCCTTTATGGATTTAATTCCTTTATTCCATTTATTTATCTTTAAAACCTTTAGATATTTAGATTTAGATATAGATAAGATGTTCTTTCCTTGATTAGCGGGGTTTGAGCACTATAAATAAAGCCTTAGGGGCTGGTTTTTATTCATTTAATTTCAGAGACAATTAGTTACATAGACAGAGAAGGAGAAGAGGTTGTAAGTTTGAGTTTATTAATGCAAGTTAGTTCTTTTTCATCAAAGATGTCAGCTATTGCGGTGAAGAGCGAGTGGTCCACCCACTTCTAGGGTCGGGGTGAGCCCGACGGTAGCCATGTAAAGTGATGTGGTAAAGGTACGATCCTTTTATGCAATTCGTCTTCTATCCCTGAAAGCATGATTCTTTTGCGAAAGTTGAAGGTGATCCTTGTTTGTGTTATTGAAGCGAAAGTGATCTTAATACAACTTGGATTAATTATGTGAAAATGGTTAGTAATAATTAGGGTTTATGCGAAAACCTCTATATTCCTATTTGTTAATAACAAAAGTTATTTGATGGAAAGCACAATATTTTATGCCTTTATGTGTTACTTTGCATGGTTATCGTTGTGATGTTGATACCCTGGCTTTGGAAGTCTTTTAGTATATTGATTTATTTCGTTGAAAATATGAGTTATGTGTTCGAGAATTTGCAATTTAAAGTTTCTGTCTTTGTCGATCTCGGGGAAAGTTCTTGTCGATATCGAGAAGGGATTTACTCGATACTTGTCTTTTCTGAGTTTCTGTTGCTGTTGGTCGATTTCTGTTTCAGTTGATCGACATAGCTTTAGTTGATATCGAGTAGCTGTTTGATGTCTCTAAAGTAGCCATGTCTTTATGCATATTTTAGTTCCATATTCTACACATTTTGCATATTTCGGGTTGGGAATATGTCGAATTTATGTAGTATATGCTTATTTGTCAGAAATGGAGATCTACATAAGTTTATGTTTAATATTGCAGAATATGGAACCATTTCGGGAGAAAATCAAGAAGCGAGAACCGGAGCTCAAAGTCACTCGACATCGACAAGCCTTGGTCGATCTCGATGAATCACGCCTAGACACACCCTAGTCGAAGAGCACATGTCGAGGAGCGAAAGACGAGCCAACCCGGAGCCAAGAAGGGATTATCCAGATCTAAAGAGAAATTACCCGGAGTCGAGGAGAGACTACCCGACCATGCCCGGACACCCTCCTCGAGATCGAGGACTGTTACCCGATGTCGACAAGGCTGAGAGCCCACACCCGAGCATGTCGAGAAGATCTACCCGACGCTGCCGAGAAGACCTAGTCGACGAGCCACCTTTACTCGAGATCGAGTAAGGGTACTCGAGATCGACGACGCCTAGGAACCATGTCCGAGCATGTCGAGGAAAGCTGCTCGACAACACCAGGAGGCCAAGACAACGAATCTCCCAACTCGATATCGAGGAGCGGTCCTCGAGATCGAGTACACTTGTGAGGCCTATCCGAGCCAGTCGAGGACCAGCAACCCGAGACACCGAGCCAAGCCAAGTCGACCGACACTTCTACTCGAGATCGAGTAGCCTTACTCGAGATCGAGGAAGCTTCCAGAAGTCGCGTAACGCGTTTTGATCTATGCTACTCGGCTTGGGATTCCTTGGAGCCGAAGGTTGCATAGTTCTATCCGATCTATCAAGTTACATCATGAAGAGAGATTTATCCACTTAAGACTTTTTAGATATATTTCCCTTGTTTAGATTTAATTATGTTGTTGCTTTTATTTATCTTTAATGCTTTTAGATATAGTTTTAGATATAGATAAAGATTTCTATCCTTAAGTGGCAAGGTTTAGAAGCCTATAAATAAAGCCCATGGGGCTGATTTCTATTCATTCATTTATAGTAGGAGAAGTAGTAGTAGAGAAAGAAAGTGAGGCCGAGTGGAGCAAAGGAGAGAGAGCAAGTTGGCTTTGTTCGGTTGTACTTTCTTGAGTTTGATTTAATGCAAGTTTCTTTTCATCAATCAATGTCGGAGGTTGTGATGAAGCGTGAGTAGTCCACCCACTTCTAGGGTTGGGGTGAGCCCGACGATAGCCATGCGCGTTTGAGGTAAAGATCCGACTTTTATCATGTTTTGAGCATCTACTACTTGTTATGTGTTTATTACCCATCTAATGGAGGTCCATGCTAACAACTTGGATTGTAAACATAAAATCAGTAGAGACAATTAGAGTTTCGTGAAAGAGTTGTCTAATTGTTGGAAAAGGCAAAAGCTTAGTCCTTTGATGCGATTCACATGGTTATCTGTTTTATTCCTGCCTTATGCATGCTTAGTTACCGTTGTTGCAAACCCTATTCTTGGAAGTCCTCTTCATATAGTTTAGTTCGAATCCCCAAAGCCTTTGCATTTATTTTTCTTTCGTTTTTATTTTCTGTTTTCCTCGAGATCGAATAGCACTCCTCGATCTCGACTACTGATCTTCGACCCAGGTCGTTGTAGCTTCTGTGTGTGCAGGTGCCCGACAAGAACCAAGCCGACGTCGACCAAGACCCTACTCGATCTCGAGTAGCCCTTGTCGAGATCGACCAGCTCCTGTGCTTGCTGCTGCGCTGTGTTCGACTGTCCTATCTTCTGTCGAGTTGCTGTACTCGAGATCTAGGACCACTGTTGTCGACTTCTGTGAGATTCCACCGCTGCCTAGGATCCGCTGAGACGCTTCCTCGTGGATCGATCCTGACTTCCTACTACTGCATCGGGAGGAAGTCTTGTAATCATTTGCAAGGGGCGGAATCTGGTTTGCCTTAGTTTATTTACATTCTATTTTGCATACTTGATTTCCTCCTACAACAAATTGGCGCCGTTGCCGGGGAAGCTATCATTCGCGCATTAGGTAGTTGAATCTCACGTCTACCTTGAGTTACTTTTCAGGTGTATGCGCCGTTCTGGTCAACCACCTGAGTTTGACGGCTTAGACGAACCAGAATGCCTTCTACACATTAGAGCTAAACTACAAAGAGCCATGGCGGCTGCTGAGACGCAAGAACAGCTGATTGCGAGGTTTAGAAGAGAGCTAGTCGCAAAGGATACTACTATCGCCGCTGAAAGGGTAGCGAGGGAACAAGAAGCTGAGCGCGCAAGGCAAGCAGAAGCTGAGCTTGCCCAATTCTCAACCACTGTAGAGGATTATATGCATCCAACGCTCGTCGTGCCTGAATCGGCGATTCTAATCCCTGATAACTCTTTTGAAATTCGCACTCAATTTCTTATATAGCTTAAAAATAATGCTTTTTATGGCAAATTTAATGAGTGTCCCCTTGAACATATTACCAATTTTTCTGACATGTGCCGTACTCTTGCTGAAGGTACAACTCTGGAATATGTCAAGATGAAAGCTTTTCGCTGGTCTCACGCTGGGCCTGCACTGAAGTGGCTCGAAGGGCTGAAACCAAGATCACTAACAACATGGGCCCAAGTAGAGAAAGAATTTCTGAATAAATTCTTCCCACCCGCCAAGACAACACTCCTCCGTTAGAAGATCACCGCCTTCAAACAGAAGCAAGGGGAACCGCTGGCAAAGGCATAGGAACGCTACAAAGAACTGCTGCGATCTTGCCCTACTCATGGACAACCACCCTACGTCATTCAGGAGATCTTCTTCAACTCTCTTGATCAAGTCACTAAAGACAAGATCAATCAGTACACTCGCTATGAGTATCTGACGATGCCACCAATTGACGCCTGGGGTGTGCTAGACAAGCTCACCAATTATGACAACAAATATGGGTCTACTGCAAACTATGAGGAGAACTCCTACGCCAGGCCAGCACCATCTATGCCACTCTATGAGCCAGCAAAGAAGATTGACCCAGATGTCAGGGAGCAGTTCTACAGAGACCAGAATCGCAAGCTCCTCAAGCAAGTCAAATATTTGTCTGTCAATCAGCCTTGCATCGAATGTGGATCACAGCGGCACACCACCACTGAGTGCCCACACACTAAGCAAGTCAGAATGGCAGAAACACATGAGGAGGTAGCCTACGCTGGGGGTCCAAATCGCTACATGGGAGATCAAAGGTTCTATCAACCACAGTGGAACCAAGGTCCTCCTAGGAACCCCCCACCCTACAGAGGTCCAGGACATCCAGAACATCCAGAAAGGGATCAAAAGAAGGATGATCTGCAACTCATACTTGAGGAGATGCGTCGGAATCAGGGCACCATCAACAACCAGTTCCAGAACATCACTACAAAATTTGGGGAATTGGACATCTGGAAAAGGGGAATAGAAACCCAGATGGGTCAAATCGCTGCACAGATTCCACGACCGTCCGGACAGCTCCCTAGGCAAACAGAACTAACTCCTAAAGGGAAGACCGGACACATCGCAGCTATCAAACTCAGAAGTGGGCATCAATTACACGAGCCAGAGGTCAGGAAACATCAAGACAAGGCTGAGCAGCAACTCGACGTAGAGCAGAATCTACTCGATCTCGAGGAGCATGTACTCGACCTCCACAAAAAGCTACTCGACACAGACAAGAAGCTGAGTTCAGACTCCACTACGCAGCCCAGCAAGTCGAAGTCGACCACCCTAGTCGATCTCGAGGAGCCTCTGGTCGAGATCGAGGAACAACAAGGCGACGTCGACGACTCTGCAACACCTCCGACGTCTGATCTAGCTCCGAAGCAGAAAAACCCATTGCCTTTCCCTTCCAAAGCACAAAAAGATCCCACTACAGGTAGGTTTACCAGATTTGTTAATATGCTGCAAGAACTGAATGTCTCTATTCCTTTTACAGAAGCCCTGCAAGAGATGCCTGGATATGTCAAATTTTTGAAGGAAATCCTGAGTAAGAAGCGATCCATCTCATAGATCGCATGCGAATGCAAAGTACTCCACTTCCCTGAAAAGAGACCTGACCCTGGTAAGTTTTCTTTTACTGTGGGTTTTGGACAATATAAATATGAGTCTCTATGTGATTTAGGAGCAAGTGTGAGCATTATGCCTTTATCAATCTGGTGGAAGGTCAAGATAGGATGCATAGAGCCTGTGGATGCCAAACTTTACATGGCAAACAATACAATGGTCATCCCAACAGGTATAGTTGAGAATGTCCCCGTCCAGCTTGGTAAATTCTTTGTTCCAGCAGATTTCGTTATCATAGACTGTGCTGAAGATCCTACTAGCCCTATTATTCTTGGTAGACCATTCTTAGCTACTGCAGATGCCAAAATTAGTGTCAAGAATCGATCGCTCACCTTCACCATAGGCGATGAGGTTTTAGATTTCTCTTTTGGCCCTACAATGGAGGAAATTTCATGGCTAGAGGTGAAAAGCATCAGCAACCATGGGACCAAGCAATCAACGGAGGAAAGCACTGTAATCGAGATCAACAAGGACAACTCGAGATCGACAAGGGAGTTCCTCGATCTCGACCAAGATTTGTCGAGGTCGACAACCTTTGTTGAGCCAATGACTTGCCCAGAGCCTAAGTATGGGGTCCCTGTACTCGAGGTCGACCAGCCGTACTCGACATCGACTAGCCCTAAGCCCAAAGATTTCTGTTTTGGGTCCGAAAAGGTAAGTTCAGGAATGAATTCTACTCCCCCTCAGTCCATAAAGAAATTTGTCAATAATTTAAGGGGAGGTAAGGCCCCGTGGTGAGAAATCTGCGAAAGCTAAGAGCTGGAAGGAAGAAGAAGAAAGAGAAGAGAGATGGTGCAAGCAACCACCTGTCAGCTGAGCTTGCATTCTACCAACAGGACCTAGATGATCCAGGAGAAGGGCCAACCATGAGCGGGCACCACACTAATGGTCCTTGAGCGCAAACAGAGAAGTCGGCCTAGCGACTCTAAAATCTAGAGCATGTATATAAGACTTTATGAATTTTGGGACTTTTTGAACTTTTTGGTTTTTGATTTTGGTTTTATGTCTTTTAGAATACTTCATGTGAATATTCTTGTTTTTGTGTGCAATCTAACACTTTTAGGTCAAGCAAGCATATAAGGATCGCGAAAGGTGGAATAGAGAAGTCCCTGAAAAACAGTCAGAATCGACGAAGGCCAAGTCGACGACGACAAGGAGGAGCAGCCCAGAAACTTGTCGATGTCGAGTTGGCCAACTCGATATCGACTAAGCCACCAGAAGCTCCTCGACTTCAGAAGCCACTGGACGCAGACGAAGCTCCTCGAGATCGAGTACCCTGTACTCGAGATCGACAAGCCTATTTTCTCGACCTACACTAATTCGCCCTCCTCGATATGTTATCCTGTGAGTTCCTTCCTTTACTCTTGTTTTGATTTTTTATACAGTGGGGACACTGTAAATTTTAAAGTATGGGGTGGGGGAAGGGCTCATTATAATTTTTATATATTTGCAGGCTTGCTTTTGATTTTACATGGTGAAATTTTAATTTTTATGCATTCATGTTTAAATTTTATGCATTTTAGTCTTTTGTCATACTTTAGTCTTGTTTTTTTGCATAAGAAAAAAATAAAAAATAAAAAATAAAAAATATAAAATATAAAATGTCGAAAAAAGGAAAAAAAAAATATGCATGTTTATTTTTTGCATTGTTTTAGTTTTTATACCCTAACTTAGATGTCCTATGATGATAAATAATGATTGACTTGATCATGTAAATCCTATGGCATGTTTGGAAGGTTTAGCCTAAGTCCTCGAAATTGTTTTTATGTGGATTGTGAATTTGTGATGAAATTGAGCACATATGATCCTAAGCTAAAGGATAAAATCCAACAAAAATTGTCCTAGTAAGAATTTTGGCCTTATAGGGAGAACATAAAAAAAATCCCTCTGCTTTCTTCAGTGTATTTACTCTTCCTATGCATCTCTAAACGTTGTGATTGTTATTCAAAGCCAATGCATTTATATGTTTATGTTGATGAGAATTAAATGATGGAGGCACCTTTTAAGCCAATTTTGTCCTCTCTTCACCTACCCTGCACTATCTCTGCTTGAAGCCAGAACATTAGCCTGAGACTTTTATTGTGAACTCCACAAAATTATCCTTAGCCAAATTGAGCCTGACCCCATTTGGGAATTAAGACTTAGAATTGGTTGAAAGAATGGTTTGTGGAAAGAATGAGCTTATGTTGCATTTCAAGTAGGAAGGATTGTTGAAATTATTGGGATATGGGTTGGTTTTATATTTTTATCTTGCTATGCACACTATGTAAAAGGATTTTTGGCTCACCTTATAAATGCACCATTAGTTTTATTTTATTTTCGTTTAAAAAAAAAAATCGAAAAAAGAAGAGAAAAAGTACATATGTTTGTGAATAAAGTGCATGGGCCAAATTTAACTTATCTCTTTCATTATTCGCAAGATATATACTTTGGAGAGGTTGAGAAAGTTTGAAAGGTTACATACTTCATTGAGATAAAGTGGGAGAGTTTGGTTGATGCATATGACTGAGAAGTTATGGTTTGGTTTTGTTGGAAATTTAGGAGTCTTGATTCCCGAATTTTATTAAGCACCACATGGCCAAATAATTCCATACCCTTATTATTTCTTACCAAGCCCCATTACAACCCCGCCGAATAGAATCTTCTTTGAAGGCTTCTATTGAGCGATGTCCTCCTGATATTTCTTGTTGCATTTTCATAATTGGTTGCGAAGTGGATTCATATTTAAATTGCAATGTTTATGAGATTGTGTATGGAATTGAGTTGAGAGTTGATCTTCATAGCCTAAACACATTTGAGAGTTGAGTGTAAACACTTTATCCCTGTGAGGTTGGATTTATATTGCCTATGCCTATGGATCGCTCATATATGTGTAATGACGTTAAATTCACTTGTCTTACATTGCTACTATTTGAGATGTTGCTTTTGACAAAGGCGAAGATTTGAAAGATGTGTTGTAGGTCTTGGTTATTGTTTGGTTATTGCTTGGGGACAAGCAAGTCTATGTATGTGGTGATTTGATGTCTCTAAAGTAGTCATGTCTTTATGCATATTTTAGTTCCATATTTTACACATTTTGCATATTTCGGGTTGGGAATATGTCGAATTGATGTAGTATATGCTTATTTGTCAGAAATGGAGATCTACGTAAGTTTCTGTTTAATATTGCAGAATATGGAACCATTTCGGGAGAAAATCAAGAAGCGAGAACCGGAGCTCAAAGTCACTCGACATCGACAAGCATTGGTCGATCTCGATCAATCACGCTTAGACACACCCTAGTCGAAGAGCACATGTCGAGGAGCGAAAGACGAGCCAACCCGGAGCCAATAAGGGATTATCCGGATCTAAAGAGAAATTACTCGGAGTCGAGGAGAGACTACCCGACCATGCCCGGACACCCTCCTCGAGATCGAGGACTGTTACTCGATGTCGAAATGGCTGAGAGCCCACACCCGAGCATGTCGAGAAGATCTACCCCACGCTGCCGAGAAGACCTAGTCGACGAGCCACCTTTACTCGAGATCGAGTAAGGGTACTCGAGATCGACGACGCCTAGGAACCATGTCCGAGCATGTCGAGGAAAGCTGCTCGACAACACCAGCAGGCCAAGAAGACGAATCTCCCAACTCGAGATCGAGGAGAGGTCCTCGAGATCGAGTACACTTGTGAGGCCTATCCGAGCCAGTCGAGGACCAACAACCCGAGACGCCGAGCCAAGCCCAGTCGACCGATACTTCTACTCGAGATCGAGTAGCCTTACTCGAGATCGAGAAAGCTTCCAGAAGCCGCGTAACGCGTTTTGATCTATCCTACTCGGATTGGGATTCCTTCGAGCCGAAGGTTGCATAGTTCTATCCGATCCATCAAGTTACATCATGAAGAGAGATTTATCCACTTAAGACTTTTTAGATATATTTCCCTTATTTAGATTTAATTATGTTGTTGCTTTTATTTATCTTTAATGCTTTTAGATATAGTTTTAGATATAGATAAAGATTTCTATCCTTGAGTAGCAAGGTTTAGAAGCCTATAAATAAAGCCCATGGGGCTAATTTCTATTCATTCAATTTCAGTAGGAGAAGTAGTAGTAGAGAGAGAAAGTGAGGCCGAGTGGAGCAAAGGAGCGAGAGCAAGTTGGCTTTGTTCGGTTGTACTTTCTTGAGTTTGATTTAATGCAAGTTTCTTTTCATCAATCAATGTCTGAGGTTGCGATGAAGCACGAGTAGTCCACCCACTTCTAGGGTTGGGGTGAGCCCGACGATAGCCATGCGCGTTTAAGGTAAAGATCCGACTTTTATCATGTTTTGAGCATCTACTACTTGTTATGTGTTTATTACCCATCTAATGGAGGTCCATGCTAACAACTTGGATTGTAAACATAAAATCAGTAGAGACAATTAGGGTTTCTTGAAAGAGTTGTCTAATTGTTGGAAAAGGCGAAAGCTTAGTCCTTTGATGCGATTCACTTGATTATCTGTTTTATTCCTGCCTTATGCATGCTTGGTTATCGTTGTTTTAAACTCTAATCTTGGAAGTCCTTTTCATACAGTTTAGTTTGAATCCCCAAAGCCTTTGCATTTATTTTTCTTTCGTTTTTATTTTCTGTTTTCCTCGAGATCGAATAGCACTCCTCGATCTCGACTACTGATCTTCGACCCAGGTCGCTGTAGCTTCTGTGTGCAGGTGCTCGACAAGAACCAAGCCGACGTCGACCAAGACCCTACTCGATCTCGAGTAGCCCTTGTCGAGATCGACCAGCTCCTGTGCTTGCTGCTGCGCTGTGTTCGACTGTCCTATCTTCTGTCGAGTTGCTGTACTCGAGATCTAGGACCCCTGTTGTCGACTTCTGTGAGATTCCACCGCTGCCTAGGATCCGCTGACACGCTTCCTCGTGGATCGATCCTGACTTCCCACTGCTGCATCGGGAGGAAGTCTTGTAATCATTTGCAAGGGACGAAATCTGGTTTGCCTTAGTTTATTTACATTCTATTTTGCATACTCAATTTCCTCCTACAACACTGTTGTTGATATGGAGTTAATTCTGTCTTTGCTTTTATTTTCTGCTTTTGCTTTGTTATTTCTGTCTTTCTTTCTGTCTTTCTGCTTTTCTGTCTGTGAGATTTACAGCTACATGAGATCCGCTGACACGCTTCCTCGAGGATCGATCCTGACTTACCACTACTGTATAGGGAGGGAGTCTTGTAATTATTTGCTGGGGCACGAATCTGGTTTGATTTATATCTTTATATTTTGAACTTGATTTCCTCCTACAACAAAATTGGCGACGTTGCCGAGGAAGCAATCATTCGCTCCTTAGGTAGTGAGATCTCACTTTTCTTTTGAGTTACTTCGCTTGTATATGCGCCGTTCTGGTCAAACACTTGAGTTTGACGCCTTAGACGAACCGGAGCGCCTTATACACATCCAAGCTAAACTAAAAGGAGCCATGGAGGCCGCAGAGACACAGGAACAGCTAATTGAGAGTCTTCAGAGGGAACTAGCTGCTAAAGATACTGCACTCACCGCTGAGAGAGCACGCACTACAAGGGCAGTTAAGCGTGCGAGGCTATTGGAAGACGAGCTTGCCCAATACCCTACCACTGCAGAGGATTACATGTACACGACTCTCATCGTGCCTGAATCGGCCATTCTAATCCCTGAAAATAACTATGAAATTCGCACTCCTTTCCTTATTGAAATTAAAAATAATGCTTTCTTTGGTAGATTTAATGAATGTCCTCTTCAGCATATTACCAACTTTACTGGCATGTGTCGTACTCTTGCTGAAGGTACCACCTTCGAGTATATCTTGATGAAGGCTTTTCGTTGGTCCCTAGCTGGTCCAGCATTGAAGTGGCTTGAAGGGATGAAACCGCGATCCCTCACGACATGGGCTGAGTATATCTTGATGAAGGCTTCTCAACAAGTTCTTCCCTCCTGCCAAGACAGCACTCCTCCTCCAAAAGATTACAGCTTTCAAACAGAAGCCTGGGGAACCGCTGGCAAAAGCTTGGGAAAGATATAAGGATCTGCTACGATCATGCCCTACACATGGACAACAACCCTGCGTAGTTCAAGAGATCTTCTTCAATTCTCTTGACTTGGCTGCAAAGGATAGGATCAACACATATACTCACTATGAGTATCTGATAATGCCGCATGTTGACGCATGGGCTGCTCTAGACAAGCTGACCAACTATGATAACAAGTATGGGACTCCAACCGACTATGAGGAGAATGCCTATGCTAGGCCAGCCCCATCCATCCCCTTCTATGAGCCCTCTAAAAAGATTGACCCAGATGTCAAGGAGCAATACTACAGAGATCAGAACCGCAAGCTCCTCAAGCAAGTCAAATATCTTTCTGTCAACCAGGCCTGCATCGAATGTGGGTCACAGAGGCACACCACTACTGAGTGCCCACACACAGAGCAAGTCAGGCTCGCAGAATACCATGAAGAGGCAGCTTACGCAGGGGGTCCCAATCGCTACATGGGGGACCAAAGTTTCCAACAACCACAATGGAACCAAGGTGCCCCTAGGAACCCCCCGCCCTACAGAGCTCCAGGACATCCGGAAAGGGACTAGAAAAGGGATGATCTACATACCGTCCTAGAGGAAATACGGAGAAATCATTCAGACACCAAGCAATCCTTCAACTCAGTCTACACTCAGATTCAAGGTGTCAACTCTAGGCTTGAGGAGATTGATATATGGCGGAAATCAGTTGATACACAGATTGGCCAGCTAGCAGTAGGAATCCCCACACAGTCAGGTTCTCTCTTTGGATCTTCAGAACCAAATCTTAAGGGGAAGACTGGACACATCACTGCTGTAAAACTCAGAAGCGGCCATCAACTACAAGAGCCAGAGGTCGGAAAGCAGCAGGACGGAGGAGAACAGCAACTCGATATCGAGGAAGGTTTACTCGATATCGACAACAGAGTGGACTAACCTTCGTTTGCACAGCACAGCAACTCGACACCGAAGAAGCTAGTCGATATCGAGGATGAACTAGTCGATATCGAGGAGACCCAAGCCGAGATCGAGAAAGCTGCAGCACCTCCGACATCTATTCTGGCTCCAAATCAGAAAAAGAAGCTGCCCTTCCCAACAAAATCTCCAAAGGACCCAGCGGAGAAGAAGTTTCAGCGCTTCATCTAGATGCTTCAGAAGCTCAATGTCACCATTCCCTTCACAGAAGCTCTCCATGAAATGCCATCCTATGTCAAGTTCCTTAAAGAGATTCTAAGCAAGAAGAGACCAATGGCTGAAATTACAGAGGATTGCGGCCATATGAACATCCTTGAGAAGAGGCCAGATCCAAGTAAGTTTTCTATAACCATTGGATTTGGTCAATACAAATTTAATGCTTTATGTGATCTTGGAGCTAGTGTGAGTATAATGCCTTTAACAATATGGTCCAAGATTAAGATAGGTGCCCTAGAGCCTGTGGATGCTAAGCTGTACATGGCCAACAACACGGTGGTCATTCCAACAGGCATGGTGGACAACGTGCCAGTACAAGTAGATAAATTCTTTGTCCCTGCTGATTTCTTAGTCATTGACATGCCAGAGGACCTTGCTTGTCCAATTATTGTAGGAAGACCCTTCTTGGCGACGGTGGATGCCAACATAAGCGTAAGGAAAGGAGTGCTCACTTTCAACATCAGCGATGAGGTAATTGAGTATTACTTTAATAAAACTAAAAGGCATGCAGGTCCCATGGAAGAAGTAAAGTCTATATCAGCCGGCTACATCACTTGCGGGGAGCCCAAGGTAAGAAATATGACTCCTGAAGAGCTGGAAAAGAGGGATATGGAAGACCAGGTGGAGGAGATCATGGCCATCCTAAAGGAAGAAACAGAGAATCCACTCAACACGGACCAAGGTACGTCATTATGGACTAACTATTTTTTGGATGCCTTGACAGGATACAAGTATGGGGTCGAAGTCGGACAAAATTCCTCGACATCGAGTAATTTAGTCGATATCGACCAAAATCAGAAGCCTCCACCAGCACCAGCGTCATCGAGCAGCCAAACTGAAGCCGAGCACTCCTTGATATCGAGTAAGCTACTCGATATCGACCAACACTCCGCTGCATCGACTTCACCTTCCTCGACGCTGATTCCGCCAGGCGAGCAAGACTCCTCGATATCGACAAAACTGCTCGATATCGACCAACATCTGGCTTTCTCGACTCCAGCATCCTCGAGCAGCAGGCCACCAGAAGCTGAATCCTCGTCGATATCGATATCGACCAAACATAGTAGCTCCCGAATCCGTTTCTGCGAAGGTAAGCCAAGGTATGGATCTTTCTTCTCCTATTTCCATTAAAGATCTATCTATACATGGGAGAGGTTTGCCTTGGTATGTGCGCTTATGTAGGATTTCTAATGATGAGCCTAAAGAATATGAAGTTGGAGACAAGCTCTATGTTTCCAAATCTAAAGATCATTGGTTTCCTAACAAATTCAACAAGAAGAGGATGAGACCTTTCGTGGTGAACAAGATCCATTCTGGAGGATTGCAGCTAATGGACAACAATGGAGTTCTATTTGAAGCCCAAGCTACATGGGCCCTGCAGATGCCACCGTGAGCTTAATGGAGAAAGTCGGCCTAGCGACTATAAAATCTAGAGCTTGTACACAAACATTTACTTTTTGGGATTTTTGGACATTGCTGCTTTTTGTTTTATTTTTTCATTTTTGAACTTTTAGTTTTTCTATTGTGGGTATATGTCTTCTATATTTTTCAGGTCTATGGGATAGAAGCAAGCTAAATTCGGACTCGGCCCAGGCATGTTCAATCGAGTTTTTGAAGCCCTGCACACCTGTCTAGTGAGTTTCTTTCTCTACCCTTGTTTTTATATATTGAGGACACTGTAATGTTTAAGTATGGGGTGGGGGAAGGGCTTACTTTATGCATATTTGGTTTTAGTTGACATTTTGTGTGCATTTTTAAAGTTTAGTTCTTGAATTGCTTATGCATGGCTATTTTGGAATTCATTATTAATTTATGTGCTTATATGCATGTTTTCCAAAAGTTTGAAAAAATGACCCCCATTGAATTTTTTTATTAATGTCATGGAAGCTTATATTGAACTCGACGATGCAAAATTGGATTCATTTGAGATATAACATGAAATTGCCTAGTAAAGGGAAGTCACAATGAAGTGCATATTTTATTGAAAACCATGAAAGGAGGTAAAATTTGAAATTGCTTTTGACATGTTGCATGATAAGATGATGGAGGACTTTATATTTCCTTTTAATGCTCATATTGTTATAATCCTAGCCATACCTATGCTTATGCATCACAAAAGCCATATTATGCCTTATTTCAATTATTGCTCCACATGTTCTAAATATTGCCATTCTTTACCTTATTTCCATCCGGGGATTATGTTGAGAATGATGTTACATTATGGAGATGTTATATGGTGTTTGTGTTGTTGATATCATTATTGGAGTTTGGTAGGAAAATGTTTGAAAAATATGGAAAATATAATGAGTGAGAAAAAATCCAATCACCTCAGGAGATAAAGGTAGATTGACCCTGCTTGCTAAGATAATAGTTTGGCGAGATCGATGGGACACATTGTGAGGAGTCCAAAGCACTAAGTATCTGGGGCCATTCATGACACCCATGTTTGCGACTCGTGAGAAGGCAGTGATGAGGTTAGAGAGGTAAAAGCATTATTATGGATAAAAGCATTATGAAAGGTGATGAATTATATGAAAAAGGAACGCGGTGGAGAAAGTTTGGAAATACTTCATTTCCCCGGATCATTAGCACCACATTGCCAAAAATTGCCGACCTTTAGCCTTTTACCAATCTACTTCTTATTGATCTGAATTAAAAGTCCTCTTGATTACTAATGCTTTGTCACGAATTAATGTTTTTGCATAACCCTTCTTTTGAGAGTAGATGTTGCTCTTAAAATTGCACATGCATGGATTTGTGACACTAGTATCTTTTCGAGGATGGTAATTGACTGCAGGGACATATGGCAATGAATCTAAGATGTTGAGAGTTTTGATTTCCTTTATATCGTTTTTTGCATACATTTCATGCATTTGGGCTAGAATAGTACATAATCTATGTAATCTATGTTTATTTGCCAAATTATGGAATCTACACCAGTTTCTGTTGAAATTCGCAAAATTCGAGGCAATTTACAACAGTTTTGAGAAAAGTTAGAAAAGCTTGGAAATCAGCTACAGAAGTCGAAGGTCAAAGGACGATAGAACCAGGACGAATCAAGCTGGAGCCCAGAGTTACTCAATATCGAGTTCTTTTACTCGATATCGACAAAGATGTCCGAGCAGTGGTAATCGAGTAACGACTGATCGAGGAAGCTGAAGACGAGGTAACCCGACTTCGAAGTTTTACTTGATATCGAGTAAGCTACTCGATATCGACAAACACCTTGATGCCATACCCGGAGTCGAGGAGTTGTGCCAAGTCGAGAACTCGAGCAGCATTTACTCGATATCGAGGATCTTACTCGATATCGACGAACTCAGCGCCACGTTTCCGAGCATGTGTCGGGTAGCAGTTCCTCGACCAAAACCAGCAACGCAAAAGTCGACACAGGTTACTCGATATCGACAACCTTAGTCGATATCGAGGACCCCAGCAGCGCCTTTTCGAGCTAGATCAAGCACCAACTACCCGACATCATCGAGCCAGCTGAAGTCGACGTCATTTTTACTAGATATCAAGTAGTTTACTCGATATCGAGGAGCACCATCCGGAGCCGCGTTATGCGGTGTGCTGTCCGTGTCGAGATGGCTTTGCTTGGAGCCGAAGGAGTCCGATTCTATCCACATCTATCCACATCTATCAAGTTCTATCTATGGAGAAGATCTACCCACACAAGAAGATATTTTTGCTACTTTAGATATAATTTCCTTTATGGATTTAATTCCTTTATTCCATTTATTTATCTTTAAAACCTTTAGATATTTAGATTTAGATATAGATAAGATGTTGTCTCCTTGATTAGTGGGGTTTGAGCACTATAAATAAAGCCTTAGGGGCTGATTTTTATTCATTCAATTTCAGAGACAATTAGTTACATAGAGAGAGAAGGAGAAGAGGTTGTAAGTTTGAGTTTATTAATGCAAGTTAGTTCTTTTTCATCAAAGATGTCGGCTATTGCGGTTAAGAGTGAGTAGTCCACCCACTTCTAGGGTCGGGGTGAGCCCGACGGTAGCCATGTAAGGTGATGCGGTAAAGGTACGATCCTTTTATGCAATTCGTCTTCTATCCCTGAAAGCATGATTCTTTTGCGAAAGTTGAAGGTGATCATTGTTTGTGTTATTGAAGTGAAAGTGATCTTAATATAACTTGGATTAATTATGTGAAAAGGATTAGTAACAATTACGGTTTATGCGAAAGCCTCTATATTCTTATTTGTTAATAACGAAAGTTATTTGATGGAAAGCACGATATTTTATGCCTTTATGTGTTACTTTGCATGGTTATTGTTGTGGTGTTGATACCATGGCTTTGGAAGTCTTTAGTATATTGATTTATTTCGTTGAAAATCTGAGTTATGTGTTCGAGAATTTACAATTTAAAGTTTCTGTCTCTGTCGATCTCGGGGAAAGTTCTTGTCGATATCGAGTTGGCTTTACTTGATATCGAGGAGGGATTTACTCGATACTTGTCTTTTCTGAGTTTCTGTTGCTGTTGGTCGATTTCTGTTTCTGTTGATCGACATAGCTTTAGTCGATATCGAGTAGTTGTTGTCGATATCGAGTTAATTCTGTCTTTGCTTTTATTTTCTGTTTTTGCTTTGTTATTTTTGTCTTTCTTTCGGTCTTTCTGCTTTTCTGTCTGTGAGATTTACAGCTACCTGAGATCCGCTGAAACGCTTCCTCGAGGATCGATCCTGACTTCCCACTACTGCATAGGGAGGGAGTCTTGTAATTATTTGCTGGGGCACGAATTTGGTTTGATTCGTGCCACAGCATGCCCCTAATAAGTCATTGATCAGCTCGGAAGATAATGAATATATTTATGGACTTGTAAAGAAACAAAGGTATGGTTTACTTTTATGTTCAATATTTGTCATGGAATGTTGTTGGCATTGTATTAGTTACAACATCTCATGCTAGATATATTTTTACGCATTTTGTGTAATTTTGGGTAGGAATTTTTAGTGAAGAATCTGTGGCTTGATTGTCGGGTAATAACTGCTTGTTTTTTGGAGTAGATATATATGTGTGGATTGGATTTTATTGTATTAGTTGATTGTTGAATTCAAATTTTTACTACTTTGTTTAGCATCAAGAAGCAGGTTTGATTCACATTAGGAGGCGCATTTCTGAGGACCTTGTCAAATATCGAGATGTTCTTGTTCTGGATTGACTATTTTACCTAAAGTACCTGCCTGAATATGCTTCAAGTTATAGGGAAGACTTACCTCTTGAAGTCAACAATGAGGATTATTTTGTCGGTACGTGCCCTGCTAAGCATGGGAAGCCATGGGCATCTGTAAAGAAAATATACACAATTTTCAACGTGATAAACAAGCGCTGGATGGCGTTGGAGATTAAAATTGAGGAGAGGGTAATCAGCGTATACGATTGCAAGTCTATGCTGTTAGGGATTGTGTTCTTGAACAACAATTGCAACCGTTTGCTATTTGGCTCCCAATTCATTTGGCAAAGGCTGGGCTATTTGAAAACTTTGATTCCTCTCCTTTCCAGCTAAACATGGTTCCTAGGTTAATGCATGATTCTACCGGGTATGTATTTTTTATCTTGTTTTGTTTGTTGTTTACCTTATGATACTTGTTATTTATGTGCCGACATTACATTCTTCCATTTTGTGTTGATAGGGCTTCATGTGGTGTATTTACATTAAAAGCGATTGAAGCGTATGTATTTGGGGGAGATTTTAAATGGTTCAACAATGAGAAGATCTTTTGATTCAGAGAACTAATGTGCTCAGATCTGATCAAGGAAACTTGGAGTTTTAAATTTTAAAACCAGTGTTTAGATAGGTTGTTGTTGTGTATATGACGAAGTTTGGATGTAATCTGACAAATTTAGTGTTCAAAGAGATAAGTAGTGGTTACACTGAGATGAATTAGTGGTGAAATTATCCTTGTATTTTTTTTATTTCTGTCGTGTCTGTGGTGACGTTTTATGTTAGTGAACATTATGTGCTGACACCAGGTGTCTAAGTTCCAAAATAGTGGTGACATTGATATTCTTTTCAAGTAGTGGTGATACTGTTATTGTAATTGGTGATTTTGAAGTGTATGTGGTCGCACGAGGTGGTTATAGTAGTTAGAAGTATTGGCGACACTACAATTGTGCTTGCACATCAATTGAGTCTTGCGAATTTGTGCGGTTGGTGAAAATTTGCTCAATATGATCTTATTTTTTATCAATAATATTTTATATTTGCAAAACGACTGAGACTTGTGAATTTGCACCCAATATGATCTTACTTTCCCTCAATACAATTTTGTATTTTTTAAATATATTTTATGCACGATGAGGTCTTATTTTTTGATTATCATTCTAATAAAATTGGCCACCATAGGGCGATTGGTGAAAATGTGCTCAACATAATCTTATTATTGATCAATAATATTTTATATTTGCACAATAATTGATCCTTGTGAATTTGTGCCCAATATGATCTTATTTTCCCTCAATATAATTTTTTAATTTTTAAATATATTTTTTCACGATGTTGTTGTATTTTTTGTCATAATCAGAATTAAATTGCACACCATGGTCGATTGGTAAAAATTTGCTCAACATGATCTTATTTTTGCTGAATATTAGGTTAAATTTTGCACAACAATTGATCCTTGTGAATTTGCGCCCAATATGACCTTATTTTTCTTCAATATAATTTTTTTATTTTTAAAAATATTTTTTTCACGATGTTGTCTTATTTTTGGTCATCATTAGAATTAAATTGCACACCACGGTCGATTGGTGAAAATTTGCTCAACATGGTCTTAGTTTTGTTGAACAATAGGTTAAATTTTGTACAACAATTGATCCTTGTGAATTTGCGCCCAATTTGATCTTATTTTTCCTCAACATAATTTTTTAATTTTTTTTTTCACGATGTTTTCTTATTTTTTTTCATCATTAGAATTAAATTATACATCATGGTCGATTGGTGGAAATTTGCTCAACATGGTCTTATTTTTGCTGAACAATAGGATAAATTTTGCACAACAATAGGAATGGACAAAATTGGTGTTGGGTTTAGTTTGAACTTCATGATAGGAGGCTGTGGCCCATTTTCTCGATCAAAGAAGTTCGCCCATTTCAGTTAATTTATATAGGGGTTATACTTCCGTCTAAGACTCCAACGTCATTACAACTCTTTCCACTCTCTTCCTCATTACCGTCTCTCCTAGTCTTTTCATCTTCCTCCACACGCTCTTCCCCTTTCCCGATTTTTCTTCACAAGGTGCGTTCTTGCCTTTCTTATGTAGTTCTCTCCCTTTCGTTATTATGTACATTTTATATAAGCGGTTAGGGTTTTTACATTCTACCAGCAAGTTATATATTGTTTTTTCCTGATTTTAGATTACGTTTTCATTATCTTTCAGTCGATTAGGGTTTTCATTTCAGCAAGTTATATGAGCGTATATTTATTTTGTTTGTGTATCTTTTCTATCCTTAGATGACACTTCAAACTGTAACCCAAAATGGGTACCATTACAATGTTGGCTCCTTTGAAGTTGTTATCACACCAAGGGAGACGCCTGTATATGGACCCAGCCAACTGCACGTGTCTATTCATTCTGATTCCCTCCCCAGGTGTTCCTGGATCATTTCTCTTATTGGGATGCGTTGTCAATGACCTTTGCACAATGTGATCGTGTGTTAAATGAAGCAGGGGTCACTAGTGTGGTGCGAACTCAACTCGCCAACTTGATGTTAGTGGATTATACTCGCAATTGGTTTGCGGGTGACGCTGAGTTCATTGAATATGGTCTCTGCCCAGACCTGATTATGGATATACATTTCATTGATGACTCTGATTCAAGCTCTGAATTTTATATGAGCTCTGACTCGGAGATGGATGTGGATCCCCTAGCTCCTCCAACAAATGCAGAACAAAATGGCAATTTGGAATAGGATTGGGATCAATGCACAATATGTCTTGATAAGAATTTTCCATCGATGCCTGTCATTTGGACACCGTGTGACCATTCCTTCCACCAAGGGTGTCTCCTAGAGTGGGTGTCAATTCAACCCATTTGTCCACTTTGTCGATCAACCTTTTAGCCATATGTCTAATGTATATCTGTTGGGAAAAGACATTGTAGTTGCACCTATTTTACGGTAGTTAATTTAAGGAAATGTATGGTATGAATGGAATTTTGTGTCTGGCGATATTTTGTATCCGATTTCCATTCAAATCATACCAATGTATTTAGTAACTATTTGCGGTACCTAGTGTATGTAAATGCATAATATTAATGAAATTTGTGAACTATTATATTTGTTTGTGATTTCCATTATATCATATTTTTCCTGATGTGTGAGTATGATATTGTGTTTTATTTGACGAAGAAAGACCATCTGAACTTTGATGAATTTGCTTATATATCATGTGTGGATTTAAAATAGGGTAAATTGCAACTAATATCCCAACCTTTAGGGATAGTTGCTTTCAATACCCTAACCTTGTAAAATTTTACAAAATATCCTAACCTATACTATTAGTTGCACTTAACACCCTAGATGAGATTCTTAAATTTAAAAATTACCCACATCATACAAAAATTACAAAAATCGCCCATATTTATAAAATGTTTTCAATAAACTCCTAATAAATTTTAAATTTTGAAATTAAAAAAATCTCTTACAATTTAAGCTCACCCAACCCACCATCCAAAAATAATTATAACAAGTATATAAAATCTACTCCTTTAAAAATATAATATAATTATTTTAGCATTTACTCATTTAATATCTTAATATAATTACTCGAAATAATTAATTATTTATCTTAAACATAATACTTTTACAAAAATAAAATAATGTAGATTTTAATAAATAAATGCTATGAGATATGATAACCGTTTGTAATATATAAAGAGTTACATGATAAAGATATATTAAAAATAATATGGTAAAATTATTATTTTTTACCATATTATTTTTAGTATATATTTATTATATAATTATTGATTGCAAATGGTTATCATATCTTTTACCATTTATTTTTTAAATCTACTTTATTTTATTTTTGTAAAACTATTATGTTAAACATTTCTTATAGAATCATTTTTTTAATACCATGGAATTTATGTGTGATACATTATAAGATGTTATGTATTAGTTTTAGTATATATAACATAATATTAATTAAAAAGACAGTATATATTGTATCAAATAATATATATGGAATATATAGATGTACAAATCGGCATGTATCGAGACAGACTTATATAAATTTAGATTTTAATTATAATGTTTGTTTTTTAGATAAATAATTAATTATTTTGTTTGATTATATTAAAATTTTAAATGAGTAGATGCTAAAGTAATTATATTATATTTTGAAGGAGTAGATTTTATATACCTGTTATAATTATTTTTGGATGGTGGGTTGGGTTGGCTTAAATTGTAAGAGATTTTTTTAATTTCAAATTTTAAAATTTATTAGGAGTTTATTGAAAACATTTTATGAATATGGTCGATTTTTGTAATTTTTGTATTATGTGGGTAATTTTTAAAATTTAAGAATCTCATTCAGGGTGTTAAGTACAACTAATAGTATAGGTTAAGATATTTTGTGAAATTTTACAAGGTTAGGGTATTGAAAGCAACTATCCCTAAAGGTTGGGATATTAGTTGCAATTTACCCTTTAAAATACATATAAAACTTATTTTTCCCAAAATTCTGCACGGTTGTGCATCCCAAAATAGTGCTGACACTGATATCAGTTCAAAGTAGTGGTGACACTGGCTCTTTTTTTTTCTGATATTGAAGTCTATGTGGTGGCAGGAGGTGTTTAGTGCCCATATTATTGTTGACATTGTTGGTTATATTAGGTTGAAGTAGTGGTGTCACCAGTTTGATGGTCTCTGACATTGAAGTTTATGTGGTTACACTTGGTGGTTTAGACCCAAAGTAGTGGTGACACTAACACTAGTTACAAATAGTGGTTGTAAAGGCTCGGATTTTTAAATCCTAAATTTTTCAGAAAAAAGAATTAAAAATGAAATTAAAATTGGTTTTAAAACTCGTTTAGCGGATTCCGACCGGAATGTAAAATTTGGCGAACAATTTCCGTCCTTGACCTCAAAAATTCAAAATAATTATCAAATGGCGATATCCTTGTCGATTTTAAAAATCTAATTGATCGAGAAAGCGAGAGTTGAGAAAACTAACATTCATGAACTAATTTCGGGATTCGAAATTCGCGGATTCTGGATTTATTTTCGTGTAATTGTTTACCCAATTCAACACACAATACTCACATACTCCCTCACCTCACCATACCCCTTCAAATCACCATCCCTCCCCGTAACTTTCATTCACCATCACCATCACCAACTCCTATCCTTCACCATATTCATCCCCGATCATCACCATCACCATTTCTGATCACCTTCACACTCCTCGTCACCACCACCCCTCTGTTTTTCAAGCCACCGCCAGCAGCTCAAATCCACCATTTCTCCTGTTTTCACTGCGAGCAGCAGCCGTCAGTGAGACCTCGCCAACACCTCCGCTTCCTCTGTTTCTCCGACGACCACTGGGAGCTTCTCCCTACCACAACTGGCCGCCGACGAGCCCTCGGCGCCACCTTCCAAAGCACCTGCGAGCTACTATACATCGCCTTTCCCTGTTCGACCGCGCTTCGCCTTTCGGTAAGCCGTTCTCCTCCGTTTTCAATCGGAATCGACCTCGAGCTTTACTATCACACTCACACATGTTCAGTGCAGGTCCGACGAGCCATCGCGAGCCACCGACAAAGCCCAGAACTTCGATCGAGAGCTCCGAAGTCGCGAAATCACCTCGGTGAGCTTCTGCCATTTCCTTCCTCCCTCGATTTGAATTCGTGCTTTATTCAATGTTTATATTAGTCGGGAGTGAGTGAGGGTTGAGTGCGGGATGAATGGGTTAGCTCGAGAGCTCCGGCGAGGTCGAGAGAGGCATGAGGGAGCAACGTCGAGCCCGGAGCGCGAGGCAAGAGCGTGAGCAAGGGAGCAGTCCGAGCGGGCAAGAGCGGGTGCGCGCGAGATCTCTGTGAGCGAAACTGAGGACGGGGCGGGATCATGGAGCCGGAGCCAGTGCGTCGCGGCTGGGTGTGATTCCAGGACGTCGACGGCGGGGACGAGTCTCGAACAGGGCGGGAGTCCGTTTGAATTCGGGATGAAGAAGAACCAACGTGGCTTGTGGCCCCACCTTTTCTAACTTATATATATATATATATATATATTTGTTATAGTATTTAACGGTTGGGAATTATATTAGCAGGTTCGGTTCGGGTCGGGTTTAACTATTTATTTATTTAATTAGTTAATATTAGTTGGGGATTTAATTATACAACATAAAATCATTTGGGAGTTTAAAAATAAATTATTAAGATTCGTCAATTTAAAAAGAGAATTTGGAAAAGAATTTCAAGGTTGGAAAATGGGTTAATAAATAATTGATAAATGAGTTTTGCTAACACTTACAAGGGTCGAGATTCTAACTTGGATTTTGAAACGGTTTTGGAACAAACTTGAGAGTCTGACTTGTTCTGTGACTGACAAGCATGGTGTTCTGATATGTGTGACTAATAAGACTTGTGGTGAATTATTATAAGAGATTAAATGTTAGATAATTACGACAACGTAGTAGGATTTTTATATCACACAAATTATGTCTTATGGTTTTGATGAACGGTTTAGGTATATGCGGAAATGATGTATATGAACATGCGGAATTGGTTGAATGATTTATGGAAAACGATGTGGTCTTGTGGAGCGGATGATGCGATGAAATGACTTTCATAATGTGTTACTTGTTCTATTGATTGGGGTGTGCTTGAGTGCTTAATAGTTGGATGTAGACTTATGTATATTCAATCATGAAGGTTCGATAATGTAAAACAAAGTAATGTAAACATACTCTAGAAGGGGGATTGAATAGAGTATGCCGGTTTTTCGCAGATAATCTCAAGACTTTTAAAGCTCGTGCAAAACCCTTTGAGATTATACTTAATCTTTTCTTTGGAAAACCTGAATCACAAATAAGTTATACAATCTGAACAAATGCGGAAATATGGTAAAGCAGTAAGTAAAGGACGCAACGAATTGTTAACGAGGTAATTCGGCACGAACTTGGCCTACGTCCCCGCCTAGGGTTCTTCCACAACCCTAGGATTCAACCGGCTTTTATTGATTCACAAGACATAGGATCCTAATAGCTCACCGAGAAGCCTCTCTCCTATACAATTGCAATCTAGTCAACTCACATTCCCTTGGAGTCCTAGACCAATCTAGAAGAGCCCCACCTCTCTCAGCTATATAGTACAATCCTCTTACACTTCGTGAATCAATCGCCTAGTGTTCACTTCCTGATTTATAAACTCTCGAGTATAACACTCTCTCTGAATATATCCTATAAGCTCAATGTGTAACTCTCAAATGCTTTGAAACAAAATATAAGACTCTTAAGAACAAGCAGAGAGAACACGCTGAAAAGAGATCGTAAACTTGATGGCTGATTGTGCAATGATATTTGTGAATGTACGTCAGTCATCTCTCTCTTCTTCATCTCCTTTATATAGTGAAGATCATCGGCGCCACTTAAGGAAAGAATCTTCTCCAACGGCTGGGCTGATCATGGCTATCTACACAATCTTCTATTCATGGAAACTCTGAAGCCATGATCTCCGATTTTATTCTCCACGTTATTCAGCTCAAGGAAGGAGATATAATTCGAAAAGCTTCCTAAAATGTTAGTGCATATATAATAGTATCTGGAAGCATATAATAACATATAATAATAGCCGAACATAATATAATAAAGTACAGGTTTTGTGTTTCATCAACACAGCTGTAGCTTCAAGACCTTTGACACAAACTGTCTGTCAAAGCCTTTGAAATTAATTCCGAGTTATCAATCTCCCCCTTGATGAAAGACAAAACCTGTGCATCCAAAACCTGTGCATCCCTGCAACTTAGTCAAGTAATAATATCATAAGCAAAATGGAACTTAGTACCTGCATGGGTTAGACAAATGTTGGATCATAATTTTATCATGAAAAACATCCAACCAAATATAAAAAAAGGTCCTCCAAGACCTTTGGTTCACAACAGTCTTAACGTCTAAACCATCAGCTGATCATCTCCCCCTTTTTGTCTTTCAATAAAAGGAGGAGGATAAAAACAATCACCAAAAATTCAAATTTTAAAAAGATCCTTTCAATTCTTAAAGGCAAGAAAAGATTTATCCGATTTTAAAATAATTTCCACAAATAAGCTATACTCGGATAAAATAAAAGGATTTTTCTGAAAATAAAATAGGTAATATATAAAAAAGGTTAAAATCCATTAAAACCATATTTGATCAAATATCTAAAAAGATATTATCCAAATATATATGATCCGTTATATGTACTCTACTGTTCAGTTCACAACCTTTGAAATGAGGTTCAAGGATCTTGATACCGAGTAGAATTTATCTTTTGTAAAGGGAAAGCTCCCCCTACGAAAGTGCATCCCTGTTAAGCATTCCAATCTCACATCTAATGAAGGTGAACATGTCCTCTCCCAAAGGCTAAGTAAAGATGTCAGCCCATTGATAATCATTTGAAATAAAAGATATGGGCACATCACCTTTTTCGACATGGTCTCTAATGAAGTGGTGCCTTACATCAATATGTTTGGTCCTTGAATGTTGAACATGATTCTTTGTGATTGATATGGCACTTGTATTGTCACACTTAATCGGAATACCTTTGAGGTTGATGCCAAGATCTCTCATTTGTTGAGCTATCCAAAGGATTTGAGAGCAACATGCTCGAACTGCTATGATTTCGGCTTCAGCAGTGGATAGAGCAACTGAGTTTTGTTTCTTTGAATGCCAACTAATCAAGGATGCTCCTAAGAATTGGCAACATCCTGACGTGCTCTTTCTATCCGAATACCCGATTAATGTAATGTCTTTTTGCTTTGGGTACCATAAGCCAAACTCCTTAGTGCCATTGAGATATCGAAAGATCATCTTCACAACTATGAGGTGAGATTCATTAGGATCAGCTTGAAACCTATCACACATGCAAACATTAAACATGATATCAAGTCTACTAGCTGTAAGATATTGTAGAGATCCAATCATTCCTCGATACTCCTTTTGATTGACACTCTTCCCAGTCTTGTCTTGATCTAGAGATAGTGTTGAGCTCATGGGTGTCTTGGCTGCTTTAGATTGATCCATCTTGAATTTCTTCAAGAGATCCTTAGTGTAGTTGCTTTGGTTGACAAAGATCCCTTTCTTGGATTGATGAACTTGTAATCCCAAAAAGAAGTTGAGTTCACCCATCAAGCTCATCTCAAATTCCCTGCACATAATGTCGGAAAATTCCTTGCACAAAGATGTGTTAGTAGCAACAAATAATATATCATCAACATAAATTTGAATAAACAAAATGTCCTTTCCTTTGGTCTTAATAAAAAGAGTTTTGTCAATCAATCCCCTTTTAAAATCATTTTCTAAAAGATATTTTGACAAGCGCTCATACCAAGCTCTTGGGGCTTGTTTCAAACCATAAAGGCTTTGTCTAGTTTATAAACATGATTAGGAAATTCCGTACTTTTAAAACCCAGGGGTTGAGCCACATAAACTTATTCCTCTAAGAAACCATTAAGAAAAGCACACTTGACATCCATTTGATATAACTTTATGCTCATAAAATATGCAAATGCTAATAATATGCGAATGACTTCAAGCCTGGCTATAAGGTGGATAGAAAGTCTCCTCATATTCAAATGCTAAGAAAAGCACACTTGACAAAAGTCTCCTCGTAGTCAATACCTTCCTCTTGATTGTAGCCTTGAGCAACAAACCTTGCTTTGTTCCTCACGATCTTACCATTCTCATCTAGCTTGTTCTGAAATACCCCACGTGTGCCAATGACTGATTGATGCTTTGGCCTAGGCTTCAAAGTCCAGAATTTGTTTCTTTCAAATTCGTTAAGCTCACTTTGCATGGCAATGATCCAGTCTGGCTCTTGAAGGGCCTCATCTACCTTCTTTGGTTCTATAAGAGAAACAAACGCGTGAAAAGCACACAGATCTTTAAGTTTAGAACGAGTTTGAACACTAGATGTAGGGTGAGAAATGATATCCTTTAATGAGTGTGATGAGGAGTATTTGAATTTTCTTTTGCTAGTCTCAGCTCCTTGATTCGTCACACCAGCAGGATTGATTTGTGATACATCTGACTCCATGGATCTGTTAGGTTCAGTTACAGCAGTTTCTGACGTTTCAACATTGTTGGATTGGACATCAAGGGCTTTGGACGAATCTTCGACACCTTGGGCCAATTCTTCAGTTTTGAGAATATGTTCCTACATGTTCATCTTCTCTGTGTTCTTGGTAGCAGCATCATCACCATCCTCGTTTTCTGTATGGATGTTAAGATCTAAATCTGCAACACTTTCACTCAAAGAACCGTCATTGCATTCATCAAATATGACAACAAGCATGTACTTTTTACCATTGGGATATTTGACTTGCATAGGACCACATAAACCCATATGTAAAAGTTCAAGGGGTCTAGAAGTACTTACAACCTTTTTGGGTTTGAAAGAGCTACGTGTTTGTGTTGTGAGCCTAATTTGCCATGTTTTACACTTACTTTAATATCGATTTCTGCATACATTGCATGCATTTGGGTTAGAATAATACAGAATCTGTGTAGTTTACACTTATTTCCAATATACGGAGGTCTACAAAAGTTTTGGTTATATTTCGCAGAAATCGGACGCACTTTGGAGCTTAAAGGAAACTCATGGAGAAGCTAAGAATGGTGCAGTTGGAGAAAAGTCCATTTTTCACCATTCGTCATTCTGAATCAAGCATAGATGTCTTCATTAAAATTGTAGCCCTCGGAAAGAGCTTTCCAACGCATGGTCATATGCGTCAATCTGACGAACGAGGACTCGGGAAAGTGCGTTTTAAGAACAGAGCAGAATGCTGAAAGCAACAGCGTTACTCGAGATCGACCACATTGGTCGACATCGACAAGAGTTTACTCGACATTTGCTCCAGAAGACGAGATCGAGCACGAGATGAAGACAAATGTTACTCTACGTCGAGGAGATTTACTCTATGTCGAGGAGGTTGGTCTACGTCGAGAAAGTGCTACTCGATATCGAGGAGTCCTAATCGATATCGAGTAAATCCCAGTGACCGATGTCGAGTAATCCTATTCTTGTTAAGGTTCTATCCCGAATCCGATGGTGATATTTACGAGATCAAATTCCATCCGGATCTATCAAGAGCTATCAAGATCCATCATGAAGAGAGAGATCTATCCACTTGAAGACTTTAGATATATTCCCCTTATTTAGATTTAATTATGTTATTGCTTTTATTTATCTTTTAAGCTTTTTCGATATAGATAGATATATTCTATCCTTGAATAGCAAGGAATAGAAGGCTATAAATAAAGCCCTAGGGGGCTGATTTTCATTCATTCAAGTAAAGTCGTCTTAGGGCGCAAGGAGGAAGCAGAGGGGAGAGAGAGGAGAGAGAGAGAGAGAGAGAGGAGAGAGGAGGCGAGAGAGGAGGAACGTTTGGAAGGTTTTGTAAGTTTTAGTTTATTTTATGTTAAAGTTAATTTCTTTTATGATGGTTTGTTTCTAATTTCCTTCTTCTAGGGTTGGGGTGATCCCAACATAGATATGTGTGTTTGATTTATAAATCCCTGAATTTATATGTCTTTATCATCATCTACCTATGTGCTTAATCCTTTGCGAGAGTTGAGGAAATTCCTTATTCATGATATTGAAGCGAAAGTGATCTTATTATGAATTGAATAGTAATTAGGGTTTATTTGCGAGAGCCGACTAATCCTAATTAAGAAAAGGTAGAACCAAATTAGGTTTTTATGCGTGAGCCTCTATCACCTAAATTGTTGGAATTTGCGAAAGTCGATTCCTTGATATAAAGCATGCATATTTATGTGATGTATGATCTACACATATGTTTATTGTTGTGGTGATCCCTAACCTTGGAAGTTTGCATCTTCATTTGTTTTATTTTATTATTTTTATTCGGCACATATTCTACCCGACACCAACCACCATTCCCTCTCCATCCATCGACATCGACCCCTCTATTCTTTGTCGACAACAACCTCCCCACCTTTTTCCGCTATCCCTGAACCCCAAAACACACTAAACCTAGAACCGCTGACTTCTCGCCTGAGGACGAACCTGACTCCACTATCCTATAGCGGGGTCTTGACTACAAATTTATTTGGTCGAGAAACCCTCTCGTCAAATTGGTGCCGTTGCCGGGGAGATATCAAACGCGCCTAGTTTAATTGTGTTTAAGGTTCAGAAAAGCCCATCCCTTTTTCTTACCCTGTCACATACCCTACCACCATCTACCTCACTGGTACCAACTAGGTGCCAAGCTTTTGCCACTAATTTGTGTTCTTGATTTTGATTTCAAAGCTTAAGTGCAAAGATGGAAGACTTTGTCGAAGGGAATCCTGCATGGGAAGAATGGTATCAAGATTTGAGACGGAGAAATAGGATCGCAGTGGAGGAGTCACGATTAAGGGAAATAGCTCGGCTGGAAGACGAAATCCGAAGGCTTGAGGCTTCCATTAAGTCTAAAGGACCATGCCCTCCTCTCGACGAGCCAATTGACCCACTCGATGTGGACAACCAGGTGTGTCCTTCCTCGAATTTCATTCCTACTTTGCTACCTATTGTTGATGAATCATATGAAGCATCCCAAGAAGAAGAAACACTAGAAGAGAAGAAATTGGACATTGTTGCCCAGGGCATTCCAAGATCGCTTTTACCTTACAAAGTGAAGGCTATCCCTGACGATTTTGTGCAACCGATGTTCATATTCAAGTATGGGGTCCTCGCAAATTGGCATGAAGCTCCGCATGATGAGGTGGAAATATCTCTTCCCACTCCACCGTTTTGCTGTGGTGGAGACGCGCAACCAAGTCAACCTATGAATCGGAAGAGGTATGATGATGAGGTATGTATATTTTCTTTATATCTTCCTTTATGCATGCCAACTGGAGCCCAGGAAGATGAATGGGTGAAGCCATAGAGCGTTCACTCGGGGAGGTTTAAGCTTCTTCACATGATGCCTCCGGATGACATCCCACGCTTTGCACCACCGGAGGAACCACCAGATCCACCTATACCTCCGGACAAAGATGAGCCATGCTAATACTTAATGGAGAAGTCGGCCTACCGACTATAAAATCTAGAGCTTGTACATAGACATTTATTTTTGGACTTTTGAGACTTTGTTGGTTTTGTTTGTTTTTGTTTTTGGAACTTTTAGTTTTTCTATTGTAGGTATATGTCTTCTACACTTTTCAGGTATATGGATAGATGCAAGCTAAAAACGGACTCGGCTCAGGCATTATAACTCGATATTATGAAGCCCTGCACAGTGAGTTTCTTTCTTTACCCTTGTTTTTATACAGTGAGGACACTGTAATGTTTAAGTATGGGGTGGGGGAAGGGCTTACTTTATGCATATTTGCCATATTTGACATTATGTGTGCATATTTAAAGTTTATTTCTTATACATGGCTATTTTGGAATTCATTATTGATTTATGTGCTTACATGCATGATTTCCAAAATTTAGAAAAATGACCCCCATTGAAAATTTTGATTAATGTCATGGAAGCTTATATTGAACTCGACGATGCAAAATTAGATTCATTAGTGATATAGCATGAAATTGCCTAGTAAAGGGAAGTCACAATGAAGTACATTATTTCTTAAAAACCATGAAATGTGGTAAAATTTGAAATTGCTTTTGACATGTTGCATGATAAGATGATGGAGGACTTTATATTTCCATATAATGCTCATTGTTTATAATCCTAGCCTTACCTATGCTTATGCATCACAAAAAAGCCATAATATGCCTTATTTCATATATTGCTCCACATGATCTAAACATTTGTCATTCTTTACCTTATCCGGGGATTATGTTGAGAATGATGTTACATTATGGAGAAGTTATATGGTTGTTGTGTTGAGATTATTATTATTGGAGTTTGGAAGGAAATTGTTTGAAATGTATGGAAAATTTAATGAGTGAAAGAAAATCCAATCACCTCAGAAGATAAAGGTAGATTGACCCTGCTCCCTGAGATAATAGTTTGGAGAGATGGGACACATTGTGAGGAGTCCAAAGCACTAAGTATCCGGGGCCATTCATGACACCCATTTTTACGACTCGCGAGAAGGCAGTGCTAAGGTTAGAGAGGTAAAAGCATTATTATTGAGAAAAAAGCAATATGAAAGGTGATGAATCTTATGGAGAAGGAATGTGGAAATTCAGTTTGGAAATACTCCATTTCCCCAGATCATTAGCACCACATTGCCAAAAATTGCCCACCTTTAGCCTTTTACCAAATCTACTCCTTATTTGAGCTTAAATTGAAGTACTCTTGATTATCAATGCTTTGTCACATAAATTGTTTTTGGTATAACCCTCCTTTTGTGAGTAGATGTTGCTTTTGTATAATTGCACATGCATGGATCTGTGACATAAGTACCTTTTCGAGGATGGTAATTGATTGCAGGGGACATATGAGAATGAATCTAAGATGTTGAGAGTTTGAATTCTTCCCCTGAATGACAATTAAAAGTATTGCTTGAGGACAAACAAGCTTAAGTATGAGGTGTTTGTTGTGAGCCTAATTTGCCATGTTTTACACTTACTTTAATATCGATTTCTACACAATATGTGTAGTTTACACTTATTTGCAATATATGGAGGTCTACAATGTATTGCTTGAGGACAAGAGCTTTCCAATGCATGGTCATATGCGTCAATCCGACATTGCATGCATTTGGATTAGAATAATACAGAATATGTGTAGTGAGTTTCTTTCTTTACCCTTGTTTATAAATCAAACACACATATCTAAACATTGCATGCATTTGGATTAGAATAATACAGAATCTGTGTAGTTTACACTTATTTGCAATATATGGAGGTCTACACAAGTTTTGGTTATATTTCGCAGAAATCGGACGCACTTTGGAGCTTAAAGGAAACTCATGGAGAAGCTAACAATGGTGCAGCTGGAGAAAAGGCCATTTTTCACCATTCATCATTCTGAATCAAGCTTAGATGTCTGCATGAAATTGTAGCCCTCGGAAAGAGCTTTCCAATGTATGGTCATATGCGTCAATCCGACGAACGAGGACTCGGGAAAGTGCATTTTAAGAACGGAGCAGAATGCTGAAAGCAACAGCGTTACTCGAGATCGACCACATTGGTCGACATCGACAGGAGTTTACTCGACATTTGCTCCAGAAGACGAGATCGAGCACGAGATGAAGACAAATGTTACTCTACGTCGAGGAGATTTACTCTATGTCGAGGAGGTTGGTCTACGTCGAGAAAGTGCTACTCGATATCGAGGAGTCCTAGTCGATATCGAGTAAATCCCAGTGACCGATGTCGAGTAATCCTTATCTTGTTAAGGTTCTATCCCGAATCCGATGGTGATATTTACGAGATCAAATTCCATCCGGATCTATCAAGAGCTATCAAGATCCATCATGAAGAGAGAGATCTATCCACTTGAAGACTTTAGATATATTCCCCTTATTTAGATTTAATTATGTTATTGCTTTTATTTATCTTTTAAGTTTTTTAGATATAGATAGATATATTCTATCCTTGAATAGCAATGTATAGAAGGCTATAAATAAAGCCCTAGGGGGCTGATTTTCATTCATTCAAGTAAAGTCGTCTTAGGGCGCAAGGAGGAAGCAGAGAGGAGAGAGAGGAGAGAGAGAGAGAGAGAGAGAGAGAGAGAGAGAGAGAGAGAGAGAAAGAGAGAGAGAGAGGAGAGAGGAGGCGAGAGAGGAGGAACGTTTGGAAGGTTTTGTAAGTTTTAGTTTATTTTATGTTAAAGTTAATTTCTTTTATGATGGTTTGTTTCTAATTTCCTTCTTCTAGGGTTGGGGTGATCCCAACATAGATATGTGTGCTTGATTTATAAATCCATGAATTTATATGTCTTTATCAACATCTACCTATGTGCTTAATCCTTTGCGAGAGTTGAGGAAATTCCTTATTCATGATATTGAAGCGAAAGTGATCTTATTATGAATTGAATAGTAATTAGGGTTTATTTGCGAGAGCCGACTAATCCTAATTAAGAAAAGGTAGAAACAAATTAGGTTTTTATGCGTGAGCCTCTATCACCTAAATTGTTGGAATTTGCGAAAGTCGATTCCTTGATATAAAGCATGCATATTTATGTGATTTATGATCTACACATATGTTTATTATTGTGGTGATCCCTAACCTTGGAAGTTTGCATCTTCATTTGTTTTATTTTATTATTTTTATTCGGCGCATATTCTACCCGACACCAACCACCATTCCCTCTCCATCCATCGACATCGACCCCTCTATTCTTTCTCGACAACAACCTCCCCACCTTTTCCCGCTATCCTTGAACCCCAAAACACACTAAACCTAGAACCGCTGACTTCTCTCCTGATGACGAGCCTGACTCCACTATCCTATAGCGGGGTCTTGACTACAAATTTATTTGGTCGAGAAACCCTCTCGTCATGTTTGTTTACCTCGTGTGCATGCTTTGCACATCTCAACACCTTTAAAGTTCATCTCAGGTAGTCCTCTTACAAGCCCTTTCGATACAAACTTTTGTAGTGTATGTGGACTCACATGACTGAGTCTCCTATGCCAAGTTTTGGATCGTCCGTCAAAGCCTTTAGACAGGTTAAGCTTCCAAGTGCGACTTGCTCAGCATTTACAACATATATATTGTTGTAACGATATGCAGTCAGAACAACTTTACTTGTATCTTCTCTGCGCACTAAACATCTTTTCTTATTAAATCTGACATCATTGCAACAACGATGTCGCACTTTCCTTTGTCACCAAGAGTGATTGTTCCAGTGGATTGCTTCTTTAGATTTTGGAAAAGAGAACTCCTTCCACTCATATGCCTCGAGCATCCACTATCAATAATCCATTTTTGCTCATTCGCCTTGGTGATCTCCTGCAAAACAAACATCAACCTTTGTGGCTAGACTAGTGACCAAATTTAGATCCTTTATTGGGATAATCCATATTTGGTAAAATAGCGCCTTTGGGGACCCAAACTTGCGTTATCCGTTCTTTTCTCAAGTGAATAGGAAATGTATTGCGAATAATATGAGGATCCTTTCTTCTATAGGGACAGGTCTCTCTTACATGTCCCTTTCTCGCATAGTGGTGACATATAGGAGAGGTTCTGCTTCCTTTTGCCTTCACAAAAGTGGTAATGTGTTGCTTCTTTAAAAACCTCGGGTTGTAACCAATACCATTTCTGTTTAGAGAACTTTGTTGCTCACCCAACATCCTATCAAGAGTGCCTTTGGATTTGGTAAAACTTATGAGGGATGTCTATTGGTCTTGAATCTTATTATTCAGGGAGATCTTCTCGTTATCTAAGTCATGATGTTCACTTCTCAGAGACGAGAGATCTTGCTTGATTTCAGATTTCTCTGAGTCAAGAGTCTTGACTTTAATGTCAAGACCTGAATAATAACCTTCAAGACTTTTGACCCTCGTAGACAGATCTCAATAGTTCTTTCCTGGTCCACAGTTTTCTTAATAAGAGTGTTAGTCTGGGAAATAAGTGTCTCTTCATTGGCAATCATATTAGAAAGGAATTCGGATAATACCTCTTTTGGACTTGCCATAAGTTCTCTTACATTTACCTCAAGCTTCTCATCGTGGGATACATCTCCTGAGGCCATAAGACAGACATTGGCCTTCTCATCGTCGAAGTCAGAGTCAGAATCGCTCCAAGTTGCCACCATGGCTTTCTTTTTCCATCTATCACCCTTCTTGGACTGACTCTTCGTCTTTTGAGGGCAGTATTTTACAAGATGATATGTTTCACCACATTCAAAACAAGACAAAGGTTTAGTCTTCTTCTCATATTTGTTGAATTGAGACTTACCTCGATATTTAGAAGACTCTGATCCATCCTTGTTGTTGAATTGTTTCTTCATTTTGAGGATTCGAGAGAGGCCTCTTGTGATAAGAGCAAAAGGATAATCCTCATCTTCGGAATTAGATCCATCTTTATGCTCATCCTTCCTAGACTTGAGTGCCGAGTTCTGGGTGCTTGTTGGAAGTTCTCCATCGTCTTCATTAAGGATCATCTCGTGAGTGATCAGCTTCCCAAGCAAGTCATCAAGGGGCAGAGTGGTGAGGTCCTGTGCTTCCTCTATGGCTGTTACTTTAGGACCCCATTTTTCTTTTGGGAGGCACCTCAATATCTTCCTCACTTTCTCAACGTTCGTAAAGCTCTTGCCGAGAGAGTCAAGATTGTTGGTGATTTCCGTGAATTGTGTGAATATGGCCTTGATAGACTCATCAGACTCCATTTTGAAAAGCTCATACTTTCGAAGGTAGATACTGATCTTGGTGTCTTTAACTTGGCTTGTTCCTTCATAGGTAACGACCAGCTTGTCCCAAATCTCTTTATTTGACCTACAAGATCAAATACGGTTAAACTCATCAGTGCTAAGACCACAATAAAGTAAGTTGATAGCCCTGTAGTTTTTGGAGACGAGTTCAAGATCTGCTTGGATGTATTCAGACTCCTTCTTTGCGACTTTGGTTCCATTTGGTCCGTCTTTCTTTGGAATCTTCGGATCATTCTCTATAATGTTCCAAAGTTCCAGATCTTGATCTATAATGAACATCTTCATCAATGATCTCCATTGGACAAAGTTGTTTCCTACAAAGAGGGGTGGTCTGCCAGTAGACCTTCCCTGTGCAAATCCTCCGCTTGCTTCACCAGACATGATAAAAAACTCACAAGATTGTTAGATCAAAAGCAGTGAGTAAAGCTCTGATACCAATTGAAGGTTCGATAATGTAAAACAATGTAATGTAAAGATACTCTAGAAGGGGGGTTGAATAGAGTATGCCGATTTTTCGCAGATGATCTCAAGACTTTTGAAGCTCGTGCAAAACCCTTTGAGATTAGACTTAATCTTTTCTCTGGAAAACCTTAATCATAAATAAGTTATACAATTCGAACAAATGTGGAAATATGGTAAAGCAGTAAGTAAAGGACGCAAAGAATTGTTACCGAGGTTCGGCACGAACTTGGCCTACGTCCCCGGAACCGGCTTTTATCGATTCACAAGACTTAGGATCCTAATAGCTCACCGAACTTGGCCTACGTCCCCTGGAGTCCTAGACCAATCTAGAAGTGCCTCACCTCTCTCAGCTATCTAGTACAATCCTCCTACACTTCGTGAATCAATCGCCTAGTGTTCACTTCCTGAGTTATAAACTCTCGAGTATAACACTCTCTCTGAATATATCCTATAAGCTCACTGTGTAACTCTCAAATGCATTGAAACAAAATATAAGACTCTTAAGAACAAGCAGAGAGAACACGCTGAAGAGAGATCGTAAACTTGAGGGCTGATTGTGCAATGATATTCGTGAATGTACGTCAGTCCTCTCTCTCCTCTTCATCTCCTTTATATGGTGAAGATCATCGGCGCCACTTAAGGAAGGAATCTTCTTCAACGGCTGGGCTGATCATGGCTATCTACACATTCTTCTATTCATGGAAAGTCTGAAGCCATGATCTCCAATTTTATTCTCCACGTTATTCAGCTCAAGGAAGCAGATATAATTCGAAAAGCTTCCTAAAATGTTAGTGCATATATAATAGTATATGGAAGCATATAATAACATATAATAATATTAGGACATAATATAATAAAGTACAGGTTTTGTGTTTCATCACCACAGTTGTAGCTTCAAGACCTTTGACACAAACTGTCTGTCAAAGCCTTTGAAACTAATTCTGATTTTCATCAAGGGAGTGGAGTTATCAAATCATATACTAGAAGATACTATGTGAATGTGACTACTGTGTGCTTGATTCTTTTGTTGCCGATCTGCTAGCCAGGTAAGTACCTCCGGGGCTTACTCATTAATCAGTACCTCCTGCCTGATGTGTCATATAGTATGTAGGTGTTTCATATGCACAAGAGCATGCCATGTAGTATCATGCTTAGGAATTGCACTTACGAATGAGCATTCTTATTCTGTATGCGTTTGAATACAGAACGATCGTTATTTGTGAGTCCTAGAGTCCTTGCTAGGGTCATAGGCCAGCCCAGTTTCATCGGGTGTTGCCCTCTTTGAGTTATATATATATCACGAGATACGAGATGAGCATGCGATACGAGATGAGCATGAGATGCGATATGATGATGAGATTTGATATGCTATAGTATCGAACTGGCCAGTCTCCTCCCTATCTGGAAGAGGGGTGGTGGTAGAAGAGGGATATACCACTTGGTATTCTTTGTTAAGGCCTTTCTTAATATTCTACATATATGAATTAGGATCATGATAGTGTGGTTAAGATTTCAGTACTGCATGAAGGCATCCTTTATTCTAGGTATAGGTGTATTATATGTCCTCAGCGCGGTCAAAGGACCCGCGGGCGGACTCTTTGCCTGACTTGGTGGTATAGTTTCAAGTACCCGATACACTGCTTGATTTTGTGCTGTTATGACAGAGTCTATTCTTATGGAGGAGAGTGAGTGTTTGAAACCTGACTTCACCAGATTCATGGTTTTGGGATTTCTCCCTACTTATACTCTGTTTTGACACGGCTCTGTCATGACACTGGTTGTATCATTTTCAGAACTTAAGCCCTTTGCATGATAAATGATTTCCCGCGTTGTAGACTTAGGAAAGAAATAGGGGTTTACCCCAGGGTCTCCAACGGACCTTCCGGATTTGGGTGCGAAATCCCACTTTACACAACAAATCCTTGGTTTCAAACCTTCAACCTGTACCCGGGGCGCAAGATTCCAACGAGGGGTTTCATCCCTCGAAACGTAACTCGGGAATCATAATCCCGGGTCGTTACAAAGGTGGTATCAGAGCTGAGATTTTGCAATCCGAGTACAATAGGTTGAAGAGGTTTTGAAAATGGCCCAATGTTTTTAAATGGTTTTGGAATATATTTGATAAAGGGCAAAATGAATTTAATTGGACTTAAAACCTAAAATGAATAAAGGGGAAATAATCTCGTGGGTAGAGACCCAAGTGGTAGACATTCCTTATGGATGTAGAATTCGGGGAACGGTACGCAAAATACTAGCTTTATTTACAGATGGGCCTAGAAGACTCCAAGGAAAACCACAGAGGTTGGAGTGTTGAGTTAGGAGGCCATGAGGTTTTGCCCCTCCGGTCAGCCGTCCCTCGAAGGACGACATAGATCATCTCTATGCTTACGTTTAAATATATACGTATATGCAATTGGGCCCGAGGGCGATCCTCCTCGAAGAGGATTATATTAATCTTGTTGATTGCTTCCGTGATAAGTGCTCCATTGTGCTTAGGATAGCGAACTAATCAGAATGCCTGGACTTGAATCATGTGTTGAATAACTGTGCAAACGGGATAGTGGGTGAAAACCTTGTTTTTATGTAATCGGAATTCCTGTCTTTTCGAAATAATGTTGTTGCAGGAGGATGGTCAAGTATGAAATAAATATAAAATAGAGTTCAGACTGACTTCCCTATCTCAGCAAATAAATACAAGACTTCCTCCCGTTGTAGTAAGAGAATGGTCAGGATCGAATCCACGAGGAAACATGTCTATAGTTCTTAGGTCGCTACAGATCTCACAGACAGAATAGAAGAAAGACAGAAACACAGAAACAAGGAAAGAAACAGAAATAAAAGCAGAAAATAACAAACAAAAGCAATGAACTAAACGAAGACAGAAAAGACAAAGCAAAACAGAAAGTAAAGCAAGCAAAAAGGCGTACTCGATCTCGACCAACAGCTCCTCGAGATCGACTACCAACAAATCGACAAAAATTTGAAAATCGACAACAGGAGCAGAAAACTCAACTCGACCAAGACAAGACCTACTCGATCTCGATAAGGTCCTACTCGAGATCGACGAGAACTACTCTATGTCGACTGGAAATAGAAACTTTAAAATGCAAATTTTCGAACCCAAACTCAGATTTCTGATGAAAATAAATCAATATAATAAAAGACTTCCAAAGCCAGGGTATCAACACCACAACGATAACCATGCAAAGTAATACATAAAGGCATAAAAGATCATGCTTTCCATCAAATAACTTTCGTTATTAACAAATAGGCATATAGAGACTTTCGCATAAACCCTAATTGTTACTAACCCTTCTTCACATAATTAACCCAAGTTGCATTAAGATCACTTTCGCTTCAATAATACAAACAAGGATCAATTTCAACTCCTGCAAAAGAATCATGCTCATAGGGATAGAAGATGAATTGCACTAAAAGATCTGACCTTTATCGCGTCACCTCACATGGCCACCGTCGGGCTCACCCCAGCCCCAGAAGTGGGTGGACTACTCACGCCTCATCGCAATAGCAGACATTGATTGATGAAAATAAATTGCATAAAACTATATTCAAAAGCCTTTACAATCCCGGCAATCAACTTTCGTTGAAAGCCAAAACCTTAAAAACCTTAGAACTCCTAAACTGTATCTGTGGAACTACTTGTCTCTGGCTGAAATTGAATGAATAAAACTGAGCCCCATGGGCTTTATTTATAGTGATCAAACCTCGCTAATCAAGGAAATAATAATCTATCTCTATCTAAATCTATATCTACTTTGCTAAAAGATAAATGAAATGCTTTAAGGAAATAAATCAACAAGGAAAAGATAATTCTAAAGTCTTCATGTCTTGATAGATCTTGCTTCCTTGGATAAAATTGATCAACTTTGGATAAATCCCGGCCAAATCGACTTCCTTCACGCCCAAGGAATCTCAAGTCGAGTAGGACTCGTCACGTCGACAAATCGACGTGTTTCTGTAAACTGGGCTACTCGACATCGACAAGGGTCTGGTCGACCTCGAGTAGGATTGATCGTCGACTGGACTTTCTCGGCTAGATCTGCTCGATGTGGCTCGGACTTGGCTCCTGGCGCTCGCCGACCTCGAGTACACCTAGTCGACCTCGAGTAGACTAGTCTTTCCGACTAGGTCTTCTCGGGTAGGTGTGCTCGACAAGCTCGGATCTGGGCTCTGGGCATCGTCGATCTCGACTAGGGCGTGGCCTTCTCTGGTCGAGCAGCTTCTCCTCGGCACGGACTCGGACTGGCGTTGTGGCGCTTGTCGATCTCGACTAGACCTTGTCGAGATCGAGTAGGGTTGCTCGGCATCCTCGTCCTCGGCTTCTCGGTCAGCTTCTCTCCTCGTCGACTCCGGGTGTGGCACTGGGCTTCGTCGATCTCGACCAAGGTCTTGTCGAGATCGAGTAGACATCCGGAGCTGGGTGGTCTGGCTCTCGACGTCGCTCCTGATCGACAAGGCTTGCTCGGCCATGCTCGTCGAGATCGAGTAAGAGCTACTTGAGATCGAGTAGCCTGGTTTCTCGGCTCGATTCGACTGGTTCCGTTGCTGCTTTGCCCTTGGACTTCTGTAGTGGATTTCCGAGTTTTTCTGACCTTCCTTAGAATTGTTGTAAAACGCCTCGAATTCTGCGAATTAAACGGAAACTGGTGTAGATTCCTTAATTTGGCAAATAAACATAAACTACATAGATTCTGTACTATCTAAGCCCAAATGAATGCAATGTATGGAAAAATCGATATAAACTTTGCTGTAAAACATGGCAGATTTAGCTCACAACAAACACCCCATACTTAAGCTTGCTTGTCCTCAAGCAATACTTTTATTTGTTATTCAGGGGAAGAATTCAAAACTAACCCTGCAATCAATTACCATCCTCGAAAAGGTACTAGTGTCAGAGATTCATGCATGTGCAAATGTATAAAAGCAACATCTACTCACAAAAGGAGGGTTATGCAAAACATTCATTCGTGACAAAGCATTAATAATCAAGAGGACTTTAATTTAAGCTCAAATAAGGAGTAGATTGGTAAAAGGCTAAAAGGTGGGCAATTTATGGAAATGTGGTGCTTTTGATCCGGGGGAATGGAGTATTTCCAAATTGAATTTCCACATTCCTTCTCCATATGATTCATCACCTTTCATAATGCTTTTATCAATAATAATGCTTTCACCTCTCTGACCTTAGCACTGCCTTCTCGCGAGTCGCAAACATGGGTGTCATGAATGGCCCCGGATACTTAGTGCTTTGGACTCCTCACAGTGTGTCCCATCTCTCCAAACTATTATCTCAGAGAGCAGGGTCAATCTACCTTTATCTCCTGAGGTGATTGGATTTTCTTTCACTCATTAAATTTTCCATATATTTCAGACAATTTCCTTCCAAACTCCAATAATGATAAACACAACAACCATATAACAATCTCCATAATGTAACATAATTCTCAACATAATCCCCGGATAAGGTAAAGAATGGCAATATTTAGATCATGTGGAGCAATATATGAAATAAGGCATATTATGGCTTTTGTGATGCATAAGCATGGGTAGGGCTAGGATTATAACAATATGAGCATTATATGGAAAATATAAAGTCCTCCATCATTTTATCATGCAACATGTCAAAAGCAACTTCAAATTTTACCTCCTTTCATGGTTTTCATTCATCTAAAATATGTACTTCATTGTGACTTCCCTTTACTAGGCAATTTCATGCTATATCTCTAATGAATCCAATTTTGCATCGTCGAGTTCAATATAAGCTTCCATGACATTATTCAAAATTTTCAATGGGGGTCATTTTTTTCAAAACTTTGGAAAACATGTATGTAAGCACATAAATCTATAATGCATTCCAAAATAGCCATGTAGTAATTCTAAGAAATAATGCACCAATACTGTCAAATGTGATCAAATATGCACAAAGTAAGCCCTTCCCCCACCCCATACTTAAACATTACAGTGTCCTCACTGTATAAAAACAAGGTAAGGGTAAAGAAAGAAACTCACAAGACAGGCGTGCAGGGCCTCTAAATTTTGAATGGAAGCACCTCCTGGCTGAGTTTGATTGTTACTTGCCTCTATCCATGGACCTGAAAAAGACATATACCCACAATAGCAAACTAAAAGTGTTTAAAAACAACAAAGTCTCAAAAAGTCCTAAAAAGTCTATGTACATGCTCTAGATTTTATAGTCGCTAGGCCGACTTTCCATTTATGCTCAAGGTGGCATTTGTAGGGCCCATGTAGCTTGGGCCTCAAATAGGACTTCATTCTCATCCATCAGCTGTAATCCTCCAGAATGGATCTTGTTCACCACGAACGGTCCCATCCGCTTCTTGTTGAATTTGTTGGGAAACCAATGATCCTTTGATTTAGAGACATAGCGCTTGTCTCCAACTTCATACTCCTTGGGCTCATCATTGGATATCCTACATAATCGCACATACCAAGGCAAACCTCTCCCATGTATAGATAAATCTTTAATGGAAATAGGAGAAGAAAGATCCATACCTTCGCTTACCTTCGCAGAGACGGAATCAAGGACCACAATGTTTGGTCGATATCGACTAGGACTAGTCGATCTCGACGAGGATGTTGGTTCTGGTGGTGGTCTGCTCGAGGATGCGAAAGTCGACGGAGGACAGGGCTTGTCGATCTCGACAAGGCTCGTCGACCTCGAGTAGACTTCTGCTCCTGGTGTCTGCAGCGTCGAGGAGGAAGGATCTGGTGGAGTCGAGTGGTGGTCGATCTCGACCAGACTTGTCGAGATCGAGGAGACTGGTTCGTCTGGTCGAGTCAGAGTCGGGGATGGCGAAGTCGATGTAGGGCAAGTCTTGTCGATCTCGACAAGGCTACACGATCTCGACGAGCCTGTCCCTTCAGTGTTGCTGCTCGATGATGCTGGTGCGGGTGGAGGCTCCTTGGTTTGGTCGAGGTCGACTAGGGTCCTCGATGTCGAGGAGTCTTGGTCGATCTTGACCCCATACTTAGTTCCTGTCAAGGCATCCGAAAAATAATTGATCCATAACGACTTACCTTGATCTGTGTCGATTGGATTCCCTGTGTTCTCCTTGAGGATTGCCATGATCTCCTCCACCTGGGCCTCCATGTCCCTCTTTTCCAGCTCCTCAGGGGTCATATTTCTGACCTTGGGTTCCCCGCAGGTAATATAGCCAGCTGAGATAGATTTGACCTCTTCCATTGGACCTGTATGCCTTTCAGTTTTATTAAAGGAATACTCAATTACCTCATCGCTGATGTTGAAGGTGAGCACTCCTTTCCTTACGCTTATGTTGGCATCCACCGTCGCCAATAAGGGCCTTCCTAGAATAATTGGACAAGCAGGATCCTCTTGCATATCAACAACTAAGAAATTAGCAGGGACAAAGAATTTACCTACTTGTACTGGCACATTATCCAACATGCCTGTTGGTATGACCACCGTGTTGTTGGCCATGTAAAGTCTGGCATCCACAGGCTCTAGGGCACCTATCTTAATCTTGGACCAAATCGTTAAAGGCATTATACTCACACTAGCTCCAAGATCACATAAAGCATTAATTTTGTATGGACCAAACCCAATAGTTATAGCAAACTTACCTGGATCCGGCCTCTTCTCCAATATGTCCAAGTGGCTGCACTCCTCTGTGATTTCCGCCATTGATCACTTTTTGCTCAGAATCTCGTTCAGGAACTTGACATAGGATGGCATTTCATTGAGAGCTTCTGTGAAGGGGATGGTGACGTTGAGCTTCTGAAGCATCTTGATGAAGCGCTGAAATTTCTTTTCTGCCGGGTCCTTTGGGGATTTTATGGGGAAAGGCAGCTTCTTTTTCTGATTTGGAGCTAGAACAGACGTCGGAGATGCAGGAGGTTGCTCTATGTCGACTAAGGGCTCCTCGACATCGACTAGGCCCTTGTCGATCTCGACCAGGTTGGGTGCAGTCGAGTTGCTGTTCGGCGTAGACGAAGGTTTCTGAAGCTTCTCCTCGACATCGAGTAGACCTTCCTCGACATCGAGTAGGCTCTGGTCGACCAGCTGTTCTCCGTTGTTCTGCTGCTTTCTGACCTCTGGCTCTTGCAATTGATGGCCGCTTTTGAGTTTTACAGCAGCGATATGTCCAGTCTTTCCCTTAGGATTTGGTTCTGAAGATCCAAGGAGCGAACCCGACTGTCTGGGGATTCCTGCTGTTAGCTGACCAATCTGTGTATCAACTGATTTTAGCCATATATCAATTTCCCCAAGCCTAGAGTTGACGCCTTGCATCTGAGTATAGACGGAGTTGAAAGATTGCCTAGTTTCTGAGTGGTTCCTCCGTATTTCCTCCAGGACTGTCTGTATATCATCCTTTTTCTGGTCCCTTTCCGGATGTCCTGGAGCTCTGTAGGGAGGGGGGTTCCTAGGGACACCTTTGTTCCATTGTGGTTGCTGAAACCTTTGGTCCCCCATGTAGCGATTGGGACCCCCTGCGTAAGCTACCTCCTCATGATGCTCTCTCATCCTAACTTGTTCTGCGTGTGGGCACTCAGGAGTGGTGTGCCTTTGCGATCCGCATTCAATACAAGGCTGGTTGATAGAGAGATACTTTACTTGTTTGATGAGCTTCTTATTCTGGTCTCTGTAGTACTGCTCCCTAACATCAGGATCAATCTCCTAAGGGGGATCATAGAGGGGCATGGATGGTGCTGGCCTGGCGTATGGGTTCTCTTCATAAGTTGCAGTAGACCCATACTTGTTGTCGTTGTTGGTGAGTTTCTTCAGCACACCCCATGTGTCACTTCGCGGCATTGTCAGATACTCATAGCGAGTATAATGGTTGATTCTGTCCTTAGTGACCTGATCAAGAGAGTTGAAGAAGATCTCCTAAATGACGTAGGGTGGCTGGCCATGAGTAGGGCAAGATCGCAGAAGTTCCTTGTAGCGCTCCCATGCCTTTGCGAGCGGTTCTCCTTGCTTCTGTTTGAAGGCGGTGATTTTCTGGGGGAGATGTGCTGTTTTGGCGGGTGGGAAGAATTTGTTCAGAAACTCTTCCTCTACTTAGGCCCAGGTTGTGAGTGATCTTGCTTTCAGCCCTTCCAGTCATTTCAGTGCAGGCCCAGCGAGAGACCAGCGAAAAGATTTCATCTTGACATATTCCAGAGTTGTACTTTCAGCAAGAGTACGGCACATGTCAGAAAAGTTTGTAATATGTTCAAGAGGACACTCATTAAATCTGCAATAAAAGGCATTATTTTTAAGCTCTATAAGAAATTGAGTGCGAATTTCAAAAGAGTTATCAGGGTTTAGAATCGCCGATTCAGGCACGACGAGAGTGGGATGCATATAATCCTCTGCAGTGGTTGGATATTGGGCAAGCTCATCTTCTGCTTGCCTTGCGCGCTCATTTGCTTGTTCCCTCGCCGTCCTCTCATTGGCGATAGTAGTATCCTTTGCGGCTAGTTCCTTAGTAAGCCTCTTTATCAGCTGCTCCTGTGTTTCAGCGGCTGCCATGGCTCTTTGCAATCTAGCTCTGATGTGTAGGAGGCGTTCCTGTTCGTCTAAGGTGTCAAACTCAGGTGGGATACCAGAACGGCGCATACACCTGCGAATTCACTCAAGAGAAAAGTGAGAACTGACTACCTAAGGCGCGAATGATTGCTTCCCCGGCAACGGCGCCAATTTGTTGTTGTAGGAGGATGGTCAACTATAAAATAAATATAAAATAGAGTTCAGACTGACTTCCCTGTCTCAACAAATAAATACAAGACTTCCTCCCGTTGTAGTAAGAGAATAGTCAGGATCGAATCCACGAGGAAGCACGTCAGCAGTTCTTAGGTCGCTACAGATCTCACAGGCAGAATAGCAGAAAGACAGAAACACAGAAACAAGGAAAGAAACAGAAATAAAAGCAGAAAATAACAAACAAAAGCAATGAACTAAATGAAGATAGAAAAGACAAAGCAAAGCAGAAAGTAAAGCAAGCAAAAGGGCGTACTCGATCTCGACCAACAGCTCCTCGAGATCGACTACCAACAAATCGACAAAAACTTGAAAATCGACAACAGGAGCAGAAAACTCAACTCGACCAAGACAAGACCTACTCGATCTCGACAAGGTCCTACTCGAGATCGACGAGAACTACTCTATGTCGACTGGAAACAGAAACTGAAAAATGCAATTTTTCGAACCCAAACTCAGATTTCTGATGAAAATAAATCAATATAATAAAAGACTTCCAAATCCAGGGTATCAACACCACAACGATAACCATGCAAAGTAACACATAAAGGCATAAAAGATCATGTTTTCCATCAAATAACTTTCATTATTAACAAATAGGCATATAGAGGCTTTCGCATAAACCCTAATTGTTACTAACCCTTCTTCACATAATTAACCCAATTTGCATTAAGATCACTTTCGCTTCAATAATACAAACAAGGATCAATTTCAACTCTCGCAAAAGAATCATGCTCATAGGGATAGAAGATGAATTGCACAAAAAGATCTGACCTTTATCGCGTCACCTCACATGGCCACCGTCGGGCTCACCCCACCCCCAGAAGTGGGTGGACTACTCACGCCTCATCGCAATAGCAGACATTGATTGATGAAAATAAATTGCATAAAACTATATTCAAAAGCCTTTACAATCCCGGCAATCAACTTTCGCTAAAAGCCAAAACCTTAAAAACCTTAGAACTCCTAAACTGTATCTGTGGAACTACTTGTCTCTGACTGAAATTGAATGAATAAAACAGAGCCCCATGGACTTTATTTATAGTGATCAAACGTCGCTAATCAAGGAAATAATCATCTATCTCTATCTAAATCTATATCTACTTTGCTAAAAGATAAATAAAATGCTTTAAGGAAATAAATCAACAAGGAAAAGATAATTCTAAAGTGGGTAAGTCTTCATGTCTTAATACATCTTGCTTCCTTGGATAAAATTGATCAACTTTGGATTGATCCCGACCAAATCGACTTCCTTCACGCCCAAGGAATCTCAAGTCGAGTAGGACTCGTCACGTCGACGCGTTTCGGTAAACTGGGCTACTCAACATCGACAAGGGTCTGGTCGACCTCGAGTAGGATTGATCGTCGACTGGGCTTTCTCGGCTAGATCTGCTCGATGTGGCTCGGACATGGCTCCTGGCGCTCGTCGACCTCGAGTACACCTAGTCGACCTCGAGTAGACTAGTCTTGCCGACTAGGTCTTCTCGGGTAGATGTGCTCGATAAGCTCGGATCTGGGCTCTGGGCGTCGTCGATCTCGACTAGGGCGTGGCCTTCTCTGGTCGAGCAGCTTCTCCTCGGCACGGACTCGGACTGGCGTTGTGGCGCTTGTCGATCTCGACTAGAGCTTGTCGAGATCGAGTAGGGTTGCTCGGCATCCTCGTCCTCGGCTTCTCGGTCAGCTTCTCTCCTCGTCGACTCCGGGTGTGGCACTGGGCTTCGTCGATCTCGACCAAGGTCTTGTCGAGATCGAGTAGACTTCCGGAGCTGGGTGGTCCGGCTCTCGACGTCGCTCCTGATCGACAAGGCTTGCTCGGCCATGCTCGTCGAGATCGAGTAAGAGCTAATCGACATCGAGTAGCCTGGTTTCTCGGCTCGATTCGACTTGTTCCGTTGCTGCTTTGCCCTTGGACTTCTGTAGTGGATTTCCGAGCTTTTCCGACCTTCCTTAGAATTGCTGTAAAACGCCCCATAATTTGGCAAATAAACATAAACTACATAGATTCTGTACTATCTAAGCCCAAATGAATGCAATGTATTCAGAAATCGATATAAACTTTGCTGTAAAACACGGCAGATTCAGCTCACAACAAATAGCCCTTTCATAATTCAAACCCCCTGATGGTTCCGACTCTGTCATCCGCCCCAACCAAAACATCTAGGCATGTTAGCAAGGGTCGAGAAGCATCCGTTCCCCCAGTTTAGAGTCTTGTTTCGTACCCCACCATCGATGCTTCTATCGAGTATCGTACCTGTGGTTGGGGTCTTTCACGGGAAATTTGGGTCGGTCAACTAAATATCTTTGAAAATCGTGCCAGATGTGAGGGTTACCTGAGTATGTTAGTGGGAGTGAGGATTTAAATCGTTTCGAGATAGAAGTGAGTTGTCTTATGGAGTCATCCCTTTCGATGCTCGTAATGGCCAACCATGTCTTCTTGCCACAAGAGTCTGAACACGAATTCTACCATTTTCTCTCGGAAACGGCGTGAATGTCCTTGTGTCCAGCGAGTCATACTAGCGTCCCACGGGGAAACTGGGTGGTGAGTCGGTGATTGCCCTTAGAGAATTATATCAAGTTACAATGATAGCCTCTTTGTGATTTCATGAAATTGTATATTGGTATAATTCAGCATGACTTGCATGGTACCTTGCATGGTTGCACTTATGAGTAGATGTATGTGTCGTATGTATGGAATCCCCATGATTACCGTCTCCCTATGAACTAGGTCTATGATAGTGTGGTCAACTCTCTTTGTATGTTAAAACGTGAATTGGATGACTTAGCATGCCAGATGAACCTCATTGGACCTCATGAATGTGTACATGTTTAATAAGTATTACTAGTATCATGTAGGATATATACCTCCCAGTTATAAGCCCTCATATGATTTTTTGACATCTCAGTCTTACTATGTGAATATGGATGTATGTGATGAGATAGTTGCTATACCAACTCTGCATGAACTGCCCATACCCTTAGCATGATTTTTAGAGTGCATCTTAGCATGCTTGCCTCAATCTCGCAATATTATGACTTGCTTATGTGTGTATCTAAATTGAGTGATAAGTCGTGCATATGATATCTTGTGATATTTGCTAGGTCTTGCATAACTTATGCCATATATGTCCCATGTCAGTCTGTGCATACATGTTCTTAGTCTGTCAAGCATGATTGGTGAATGAAATGATAGGTTGCTAGCTTGTTCTCCGCACACATAAAGATGATTTATGAACATGTTATGATTGCATAAATCAATATCCCTTGAGATAGGTGCATACTAGTGTGAAATAATGTGATGATATCTCTAGATTTTTATGTGCTTGTGTGCCACAATTATAAGGGCATCGTTGTAACTCTCGGTTTAGGATCTTCTCCTTGGTCTCGTCGTCCCTAGTCTTGGTCCATGTCTAAACTCTTAAGGAAGCTGTGTCGTCCGCCTTTGTCTCTCCCCTATCTCCGTAACTTCTAACCCTTGTAATCCTTCGATGAGCGTCGACGTGCAAGAAAGGACCGACGACCAAGTGGCACCATAGCGGTGCAACGGAATTGTGATGGGCCCATGACCCATAGACCACAGGACTGACGTCGTCAAAAGTATACAAAGGACGAACACATTTGAAAGATGGTAGCTGCGTACGTGATTCTCTTAGATGACTCAAGGAAGGACGTTCTTAATTCAAATCGTGGATTCTTCTATACTAATCGGAATTGATGTTTTGTGATAAGCCTAGAACTGACATAATTGAATGCGTGATGACGGATGTGCTGAATTGGTAGCAATGATTGCCTGACTAACTTGTTTCTACGATGACGTGCCTTGGTACTTGGTATACTAACTTGCTGGTGAGTAGGTTATGTGTTATATGTATGGGAGTGCTTTCTTATTGAGCTTGAGTCATGAGATTCTTCGGTGAGACGGGTTAAAAAGTGGCAAGTGGATTAAGGTCTTCGGATTGGGTCATTGATCGTGTGAGATGTGGTGCAAAAAGGATGCGTTAGCTTGGGTAGAGCCGAGTGAGTTAGGATGTGTTGAAGATAGTGATCCGTGAGTATATATGAGCTTCTAGGTAGGTCTTAGGTGAGCAGTGGGGCTAGTATGCTGAGATTTTGAGGGGGGGGGGTGTCCTAGTGAGAAGTGGTAGTATAGGCAGGTAGTGTGTACGGGTAGTATAAGAGAGTGGTTGACTGAGGTCTGGACTAGTTTCATTAGGGTGACCTTGAGAGTGAGTGTGAGTATAGGAAGTTGGCGTAGTTCTAGAGGTGGATTAGAGAGATAGGAGTTGATCGGGGGATTCTTGAGGGGAGGTGTTGTGAGACAGATTGGTGTGCTAAGGAAGGTGTCTAGATAGTCTATGAGCGGATCGTGAGCGGTGTCGAGGATGATCGATGAAGGAACGTCTAAGGAATCGTAGAACTTGGGACTAGGTTGTGTGTGTTGTGAGTGAGAGCGATTTTGATAAAGGATGAGGTTTTGGAATGACCAAGGAAGAGTAGTGATCCGGATCAGATGTCCTTCTGTGGGTCAAACAATGATCTTGATCCAGGCGCGCTCTCAAGAACGATTCGAGGGCCAATGATAGCAAAGAGTGTCTTCCTCAAGAGGAAAAAGAAGGCGCCACCATGGATTGAAGAAAAGATATTTTATTTATTTATTTATTTATTATTATTATTAGTTTTTATATTCTTTCCATATTTAGTTACTCCTATGTTAGTTGGAGCTATTTATGGAATGTCTTAATTTTAGTAATACTTAGTTAGGTGAATAAAAGGGAAAAGGAAATTATCTCTTCTAGATATTTTCCTTGTTCACTAAGTATGAATATTTATCTAAGATTATTATTAGGATTTAATATTTATTTATCTAAGACAAACCTCTATCTTTTGTAAAGATAGAATTGGTATAGTTCTCTATTTAAACTCTTGTATTTGCATTGATTTAATTAGATTGGAAATTATATCGAGGAACCCTTTTTAGGATTAAAAAGGTTTTTGAATCTCCCAATCCAAATCCTTTGCAATCGCTTATGTTTTTTGTTATTCAATTCACAAAGATCCCAAACACCTACATCATACACGCGTCCAAACACAAACCCATCCTGCGAAACCGTCGTTTAACCACAGAAGCCGTCGCTGAGTCTGCCCAGAACTGTCGCCACTGTCTGGGCCGCCCCGCAGCCGTTCCAGCGACCGTCGCCAGAGAATTCCAGCTTCTGCCGCTGTTGCCCTTTTACTTAATTTTATTTACTTGTTTTTCTTTTCTTTCACAATAGTCTCAAGTCTTTATTGTAATTGATTGTAAACATCATGATTAGCAAGAATATTGCAAGATCGGGCCATCAATAAGTTTGGTGTTCTTGATCCTAAACCCACAGGCGAAGGATCGGGGATTCCAAACGTATCAAGTGGTATCAGAGCCGTAGGTTTCGCAAGTTCTTGTTTTTTTTTCTTGATGTTATTTACGATTTGATTCAAAGGTTGATATTATCTGGGGAGATAAGGATGATGATCCCGATCCATGGGTTGCACAACAACAATGTCGCCGAGAGTTGCAGAGACGAGCTTTACAACAACAACAAGCTTTAGAGCGACAACGAGAGGCACAAAGGCGCCGCCTTTGGCTTCAACGGCAAGCGGAAATCGAAGAGGAGAGGTGTCGACAACAATATCGCCGTCAGATTTGGCTTCTCCAACAACGAGAGGCTGAGGAGGCACGACGACGAGAGGAAGAGGCACGACGGCGAGAGGAAGAGGCACAATTCCAGGCCGACCTTTCCGCCATATGGGCCGAATTCTGGAAGGGTTTGAAGGAGGACTTATCAGATTGCCATCGTCAAGCTCTTGCTTCAGCCCTCACCCCTGCTCCAGCGGCTATAGTTGCCTCAACCGACGACGAGGTAATTGAGCCTATGGAGCCTTCTGTTGATTTCATTGCCCAGAAAACAGCACAGCGCGTCGAACGTGTTTCGTAGATTCCCGTTGAATCCGACCTCGGAATTGAGTCAACTCAGTCTTGTTGCGAAGCTGACTCGACGAGCTTTCCAACGGCAGGTCACACGCAGCAAGATTCATCTGGGAAGACATCCGAATCTGATCTGAAAGCTGGCTGTAATTTTCTGCAAGATGATGTGGTTGCTTCTGACGACAACGATAAGGACGTTGGGGACACTTCTCTTGAGTTAGCTATTGTACCTCTTGAGAATGTTTCTAATGTTGAGATTTATGAAGTTCATAGGGTTATTGAGGCTAATGATATTGTTTCTCTTGATTTCTCAATGTTCCCTATGTCAGGTGTTGTTTTTGAGGTTCCTTTGCCTCAAATTCTGCTGGCGCCATCTCAAGTTGATTGTCAAGGAAGTTACTTTTTGGTGGTTGCTCCTTCCCCTTTGATCATCAACGACTTGATTCGAGGACGAATCAAAGCTAAGAAGGGGAGAATGATACGGATCAAGATGGCCTTCTGTGGGTCAAAAAATGATCTTGATCCAAGTGAGCTCTCAAGAACGATTCGAGAGCCATTGATAGCAAAGAGTGTCTTCCTCAAGAGGAAAAAGAAGGCGCCACCATGGATTGAAGAAAAGATATTTTATTTATTTAATTATTATTATTATTATTATTATTAGTTTTTATATTCTTTCCATATTTAGTTACTCCTGTGTTAGTTGGAGCTATTTATAGAATGTCTTAATTTTAGTAATACTTAGTTAGTTGAATAAAAGGGAAAAGGAAATTATCTCTTCTAGGATTATTATTAGGATTTAATATTTATTTATCTAAGCCAAAACTCCATCTTTTGTAAAGATAGAATTGGTATAGTTCCCTATTTAAACTCTTGTATTTGAATTGATTTAATTAGATTGGAAATTATATTGAGGAACCCTTTTTAGGATTAAAAAGGTTCTTCAATCTCCCAATCCAATGCCTTTGCAATCAAGCTTATGTTTTTTGTTATTCAATTCACAAAGATCCCAAACACCTACATCATACACGCGTCCAAACACAAACCCATCCTGCGAAACCGTCACTGAACCAGAGAAGCCGTTGATGAGTCTGCCTAGAACGGTCGCCACTGTCCGGGCCGCCCCGCGGCTTCCTTGGCTGCCCCGCGGCCATCCCAGCGACCGTCGCTGCAGAATTCCAGCTTCCGCCGCTGTTGCCCTTTTACTTAATTTTATTTACTTGTTTCTCTTTTCTTTAACAATAGTCTCAAGTCTTTATTGTAATTATTTATAAACATCGAGATTAGCAAGAATATTGCAAGATCAGGCCATCAATAAGTTTGGTGTTCTTGATCCTAAACCCACATGCGAAGGATCGGGGATTCCAAACGTATCAAGTAGTATGAGGTTCCTTAGGAAATTATCAATCGAGGATATTAGGTTGTTCACATCAGGGTTGTTCGTTTGATGAGTATTTGGGGTTGTTTAGATAGGATTGGTAATGCTTGGGGAAATTATGAGTGAAGGATTTCTAGATCGTTGTTGGAGGATTTTGGCATAGGGAATGAATCGGGATTTACGAGTGGATGTTATTGTGGCTATTGAGGTATTTGAGGATGTGAGATGAATCTTTGAGGAAAGGCCGGTAGCTAGGCCAAGAGGTAGTTGAGATTTATAGTAAGACTGTGGGCTTAAGGTTGAGATAGGGAGATTATGAGCATGGATTTGGGAACTACGCAAAGCAGAAGGTATTGAGGATGCTAGAGGATAAGATATTTTAAAAGGATGGGGAAGTTGCGGTGCTTAGGAAATTCGAATGAGGATGTCATAGGAGTTCAATGGGAATTCTATGATTTCTATCGGCTGGAAAATCGTGGGAGAATTAGTCAAGTTGCGATGCTATGGGTAATTCGAGTTAGGGTGACATAAGGTTTCGTTGGGGATAATGGTCGTGGTTAAGGAGTGGTAACATGAGGTAAATTCAGATAATGCTGGGAAAAGGAACTAGGGTAGGTCCGCTTGAGGAGTCATGAGTGGTTTAGGTTTCATGAGTTTTGGAATGGGATGATTAGGTAAATTCAGTGGTTGGTCTTCAAGGATAGGCGTTGGTGATGAGGGTCTTGGTAATTCGTGGTTGAGAGTAGCACGAGATGGATTTCTGCATTAGAGTTGGTCGAGAGTTACATGTGTAAGATGATTAGTATGAGTTGGATTCTTAGAGGTGGATGGTTAGTGAGAGTGGTCAGTGGTGCATGGATATGATTAGGTTAGCAAGGTGATTCGAGAGATCTCTTTGGGGGACAATGTTTAGGTGGAGTCTTGAGAGCCTAGAAAGTGTAAGCGAGATTGTTAAGAAGTGTCTAGATCTATCGTGAGAACGGTTCAGTTGAGGGCTCAGAATTTTCTATTAGAGGGTAAAGATGGGACTGATAGAGGACCCCTAGGGCAAGGACGTCTTATATATGGAGTCTTGGTAGTTGGTCGAGTTGTTAAGCTTGTCGAATCAGGAAACCGTGTGATTGGGAACTCCGAAAAATAGTTTAGATGGTCGAGTGGAAGGTAAGAATTGAGATCGGGATGTCGAATTGGATTGGCCCTTAGATGGATTGAGGGTATATGATTTGGGATACCTAGTAGTTGGTTTGGGTTCGATTGCGAATAGTTATGAGGCTAGGAAGGTTGTATGTGAGGGGAATGCAATGGTGCCTAGAACTGGTAGTGAATTGATCGAGTTCGTAGACCTTGATAAATTTGATCTTAATGCAAGAGTTGATGGGTAGTGTGTTGTGAGCTGAATTTGCCATGTTTTACAGTAACTTTTATATCGATTTTTGCATACATTTCATTCATTTGGGCTAAGATAGTACAAAACCTATGTAGTTTATGTTTATTTGCCAAATTATGGAATCTACACCAGTTTCTGTTTAATTCGCAGAATTCGAGGAGTTTTACAACAATTCTACAGAAGGTCAGAAAAGCTCAGAAAACGGCTATAGAAGTCGAAGGTCAAGAAAGTAGCGGAACCAGTCGAGTCAATCTGAGAGTCAAGGTTACTCGATCTCGAGTTGACCCAACTCGATCTCGACGAGCTTGTCCGAGCAGCCTTGGTCGACAGTGCCTGATCGAGAAAGCCAGACCAACCCGACTTCCGGACCCAACTCGATCTCGACAAGACCCTAGCCGAGCACACCTCTACTCGATCTCGACAAGCCCTAGTCAAGATCGACGAGCCACCCAGTGCCAGTCCGAGTCCATGCCGAGGAGAAGATACTCGACCAGGGAAGACCACCACTCTACTCGATCTCAACAAACCCTTGTCGAGATCGACGAGCCAGAGTCCAGATGCAGGCTTGTCGAGCACACCTACCCGAGAAGACCTATTCGACGGATCAATCCTACTCGAGGTCGACTAGGGCTACTCGAGGTCGACGAGCGTCAGAAGCCAAGACCGAGCCACATCGAGCACCAGTTAGCCAAGACGACGAGTCCTACTCGAGGTCGACAAGGCTTTGTCGAGGTCGAGTAGACACAGTTTCCAGAAACGTGTCGTCGAGAAGACCTAGTCGACTTGGGATTCCTTGGGGCCGAAGGAGGAAGATTCTATCTGAATTCTATCAAGTCTATCCGTGGGAGACAAGATCTATCAACACATGAAGACTTACCTTAGTTAGATTTATCTTTTCCCTTTTAGATTTATTTCCATTAAGCATTTTATTTATCTTTTATCACATTAGATATAGATTTAGATATAGAGATAGATGATTATTTCCTTGATTAGCGAGGTTTGATCACTATAAATAAGGCCCTAAGGGCTGGTTTTTCATTCATTCCAATTCAGAGACACAATTCAATTCCAGTAGAGAAGTTTAGGAGTTCTAAGGTTTTTAGGGTTTTGGCTTTCTGCGAAAGTTGATTGTCGGGATTATAAAGGCTTTGAATATAGTTTTATGCAAGTTATTTCTTTTCAGTCAATGTCTGTTATTGCGATGAGGCGTGAGTAGTCCACCCACTTCTGGGGCTGGGGTGAGCCCGACGGTAGCCGTGTGAGGCGATGCGATAAAGGTCATATCTTTTTGTGCAATTCATCTTCTATCCCTATGAGTATGATTCTTTTGCGAAAGTTGAAGGTGATCCTTGTTTGTATTATTGAAGCGAAAGTGATCTTAATGCAACTTGGATTAATTATGTGAAAAAGGGTTAGTAACAATTAGGGTTTATCCGAAAGCCTCTATTTGCCTATTTGTTACTAACGAAAGTTATTTGATGGAAAGCATGATCTTTTGTGCCTTTATGTGTTACTTTGCATAGTTATCGTTGTGGTGTTGAAACCCTGGCCTTGGAAGTCTTTTAATATATTGAATTTACTTCTGTCAAAAATCTGAGTTTTAGTTCGAAATTTGCATTTTAAAGTTTCTGTTTCCAGTCGACATAGAGTAGGGCCTTGTCGAGATCGAGTAGCTGTGGTCGATCTCGAGTAGGGACTGGTCTAGGTCGAGTTGAGTTTTCTTCTGTTGTCGTCGATTTTTACTTTCTGTTGACCTGCCTTTGTCGATCTCGAGTAGCTGTTGGTCGAGATCAAGTAGCCTCTGTCTTTGCTTTTATTTGCTGCTTTGCTTTGTCTTTTCTTGCTTTGTTTTGATCTTTGCTTTTGTTTGTTCTTTTCTGTTTTATTTCTGTTTCTTTCCTTGTTTCTGTGTTTCTGTCTTTCTGCTATTCTGTCTGTGAGATCTGCTGCTACCTAAGAACTGCTGACGTGCTTCCTCGTGGATTCGATCCTGATTTTCTCTTACTACAACGGGAGGAAGTCTTGTATTTATTTGCTGAGACAGGGAAGTCAGTCTGAACTATATTTCATATTTATTTCATACTTGACACATCCTCCTGCAACAACAAATTGGCGTCGTTGCCTGGGAAGCAATCATTCGCCCCTTAGGTAGTCAGTTCTCACTGTTTCTTTGAGTTACTTTGCAGGTGTATGCGTCGTTCTGGTCAAACACCTGAGTTTGACGCCTTAGACGAACCGGAACGCCTTTTTCACATCAGAGCTAAACTACAAAGAGCCATGGCAGCTGCGGAGACACAGGAACAGCTGATTGCTAGGCTTACAATGGAATTGGCTGCTAAGGATGCTGCTATCGCCGCTGAGAAAGCAGCAAGGGAACAAGCACAGGCTGAGCTTGCCCAATATCCAACCACGGCAGAGAACTACATGCACCCAACTCTCGTCGTGCCTGAATCGGCGATTCTAATCCCTGATAACTCCTTTGAAATTCGCACTCAATTTCTTATAGAGCTGAAAAATAATGCCTTCTATGGTAGATGTAATGAGTGTCCTCTTGAACATATTACAAACTTTTCTGATATATGTCGTACTCTTGCTGAAGGTACAACCCTGGAATATGTCAAGATGAAATCTTTCCGTTGTTCTCTCGCTGGGCCTGCACTGAAATGGCTGGAAGGGCTGAAAGCAAGATCACTCACAACCTGGGCCCAAGTAGAGCAAGAGTTTCTGAACAAATTCTTCCCACCTGCCAAAACAGCACATCTCCGCCAGAGAATCACCGCCTTCAAACAGAAGCAAGGGGAACCGCTGGCAAAGGCATGGGAGCGCTATGAGGAACTTCTGTGATCTTGCCCTACTCATGGACAGCCACCCTACGTCATTCAGGAGATCTTCTTCAACTCTCTTGATCAAGTCACAAAGGACAGAATCAACCATTATACTCGCTATGAGTATCTGACAATGCCGCCAAGTGACGCATGGGGTGTGCTAGAGAAGCTCACTAACTACGACCACAAGTATGGGTCTATTGCAACCTATGAAGAGAAACCATACGCCAGGCCAGCACCATCCATGCCCCTCTATGAGCCACCTAAGGAGATTGATCCTGATGTTAGGGAGCAGTACTACAGAGACCAGAATAAGAAGCTCATCAAGCAAGTAAAGTATCTCTCTGTCAACCAGCCTTGTATTGAATGCGGATCGCAAAGGCACACCACTCCTGAGTGCCCACACACAGAACAAGTCAAGCTGGCAGAGCACCATGAGGATGCAGCTTACGCAGGGGGTCCCAATCGCTACATGGGGGACCAAAGGTTTCAGCAACCACAATGGAACCAGGGTGTCCCTAGGAACCCCCCGCCCTACAGAGCTCCAGGACATCCGGAAAGGGACCAGAAAAAGGATGATATACAGACAGTCCTGGAGGAAATACGGAGGAACCACTCAGAAACGAGGCAATCTTTCAACTCCGTCTATACTCAGATATAAGGTGTCAACTCTAGGCTTGGGGAAATTGATATCTGGCGGAAATCAGTTGATACACAGATTGGTCAGCTAGTAGCAGGAATCCCCAGACAGTTAGGTTCGCTACCTGGATCTTCAGAACCAAATCTTATGGGAAAGACTGGACACATAGCTGCTATAAAACTCAGAAGCGGCCATCAACTGCAAGAGCCAGAGGTCGGAAAGCAGCAGAACAATGAGGAACATCAACTCGATGTCGACAAACCTGTAGTCGATCTCGACGAAGGCCTCGTCGATCTCGAGGAGAACCTGCAAAAATCTTCGTCTGCACCGCACAGCAACTCGACTACGCCCAACCTGGTCGATGTCGACAAGACTCTAGTCGATGTCGCGGAGCCCCTGGTCGACATAGAGCAGCCTGCAGCACCTCCGACGTCTGTTCTGGCTCCGAATTAGAAAAAGAAGCTGCCTTTCCCCATAAAATCTCTAAAGGACCCGGCAGAAAAGAAATTTCAGCGCTTCATCAAGATGCTTCAGAAACTCAACGTCACCATCCCCTTCACAGAAGCTCTCAATGAAATGCCATCTTATGTCAAGTTCCTGAAGGAGATTCTGAGCATAAAGCGATCTATGGCGGAAATCACAGAGGAGTGCAGCCACTTGGACATATTGGAGAAGAGGCCGGATCCAGGTAAGTTTGCTATAACTATTGGGTTTGGTCCATACAAAATTAATGCCTTATGTGATCTTGGAGCTAGCGTGAGTATAATGCCTCTAACAATTTGGTCCAAGATTAAGATAGGTGCCCTGGAGCCTGTGGATGCTAGACTTTACATGGCCAACAACACGGTAGTCATTCCAACAGGCATGGTGGATAATGTGCCAGTACAAGTAGGTAAATTCTTCGTCCCTACTGATTTCTTAGTTGTTGATATGCAAGAAGATACTGCTTGTCCAATTATCTTAGGAAGACCATTCTTGGCGACGGTGGATGCCAACATAAGCGTAAGGAAAGGAGTTCTCACCTTCAACATCAGCGATGAGGTAATTGAGTATTCCTTTAATAAAACTGAAAGGCATACAGGTCCAATGGAAGAGGTCAAATCTATCTCAGCTGGCTACATCACCTGCGGGGAACCCAAGGTCAGAAATATGACCCCTGAGGAGATAGAAAAGAGGGACATGGAGGCCCATGTGGAGGAGATCATGGCAATCCTCAAGGAGAACACAGAGAATCCAATCGACACGGACCAAGGTAAGTCGTTGTGGATTAATTATTTTTCGGATGCCTTGACAGGAGCTAAGTATGGGGTCAAGATCGATCGGACCCTAGTCGATCTCGACCAGACCAAGGAGTCTCCACCAGCACCAGCATCGTCGACCAGCGAACCGGACAAACCAGGCCCCTCGATCTCGACTAGACTTGTCAAGGTCGACCACCCCTCGGCCGACTTGACTTCTCCTTCCTCGACGCTAACTCCACCAGACCTCCAGAGCTCGTCGATCTCGACCACCATTGTCGATGTCGACCACCACTCGGGGAGCCCAGATCCTGCCTTCTCGACGCTGAGACCACCAGAGCCAGGATCGTCCTCGATCTCGAAGAGCCTTGTCGAGATCGACCACCACCCGACTCCACCAGTTTCTCCTTCCTCGACGCTGGAGCCACCAGGAGCGGAGCCCTACTCGAGGTCGAGTAGGCTACTCGAGGTCGACAAGACCTTTCCTTCGTCGACTTCTGCATCTGCGAGCCGACCACCACCAGAACCTGCAGACTCGTCGAGATCGACCAAACACAGTGGTCCCCGATTCCGTCTCTACGAAGGTAAGCCAAGGTATGGATCTTTCTTCTCCTATTTCCATTAAAGATTTATCTATACATGGGAGAGGTTTGCCTTGGTATGTGCGCTTATGTAGGATTTCCAATGATGAGCCCAAGGAGTATGAAGTTGGAGACAAGCTCTATGTCTCTAAATCAAAGGATCATTAGTTTCCCAACAAATTCAACAAGAAGCGGATGGGACCTTTCGTGGTGAACAAGATCCATTTTGGAGGATTACAGCTGATGGACAAGAATGGAGTCCTATTTGAGGCCCAAGCTACATGGGCCCTGCAAATGCCACCTTGAGCTAAATGGAAAAGTCGGCCTAACAACTATAAAATCTAGAGCATGTACATAAACTTTTTAGGACCTTTTTTGGACATTGTCTTGCTTTTTGTTTTTGAACACTTTTTTAGTTTTGCTATTATGGGTATATGTCTTCTACACTTTTTAGGTCCATGGATAGAGCTAAGCTATATTCAAACTCGGCCAGGAGGTGCTCCAGTCGAAATTTTGAGGCCCTGCACACCTGTCTTGTGAGTTTCTTTCTTTACCCTTGTTTTTATACAGTGAGGACACTGTAATGTTTAAGTATGGGGTGGGGGAAGGGCTTACGTTATGCATATTTGATTATATTTGACATTATTGGTTCATTATTTCTTTGAATTGCTACATGACTATTTTGGAATGCATTATTGATTTATGTGCTTATATGCATGTTTTTCAAAATTTGAGAAAAATGACCCCCATTTGAAATTTTTGATAAATGTCATGGAACTTATATTGAACTCGACGATGCAAAATTGGATTTATTAGAGATATAGCATGAAATTGCCTAGTAAAAGGAAGTCACAATGAAGTGCATTATTTCTTGAAAACCATGAAAGGAGTTAAATTTGAAATTGCTTTTAACATGTTACATGATAAGATGATGGAGGACTTTATATTTCCATATAATGCTCATATTGTTATAATCCTAGCCTTACCCATGCCTATGCATCACAAAAGCCATAATATGCCTTATTTCATATATTGCTCCACATGATCTAAATATTTGCCATTCTTTACCTTATCCGGGGATTATGTTGAGAATGATGTTACATTATGGAGATTATCATATGGTGTTTGTGATTATTATCATTATCGGAGTTTGGAAGGAAATTGATTGAAATATATGGAAAATTTAATGAGTGAAAGAAAATCCAATCACCTCAGGAGATAAAGGTAGATTGACCCTGCTCTCTGAGATAATAGTTTGGAGAGATGGGACACATTGTGAGGAGTCCAAAGCACTAAGTATCCGGGGCCATTCATGACACCCATGTTTGCGACTCGCGAGAAGGCAGTGCTGAGGTTAGAGAGGTAAAAGCATTATTATTGATAAAAGCATTATGAAAGGTGATAAATGTAATGGAGAAGGAATGTGGAAATTCAATTTGGAAATACTCCATTTCCCCGGATCAAAAGCACCACATTGCCAAAAATTGCCCACCTTTTAGCCTTTTACCAATCTACTCCTTATTTGAGCTTAAATTAAAGTCTTCTTGATTATCAATGCTTTGTCACATGAATTGTTTTTGCATAACCCTCCTTTTGTGAGTAGATGTTGCTTTTGTATAATTGCACATGCATGAATCTGTGACATAAGTACCTTTTGGAGGATGGTAATTGATTGCAGGGACATATGAGAATGAATCTGATATGTTGAGAGTTTTGAATTCTTCCCCTGAATGACAATTAAAAGTATTGCTTGAGGACAAGCAAGCTTAAGTATGGGGTGTTTGTTGTGAGCTGAATTTGCCATGTTTTACAGTAACTTTTATATCGATTTTTGCATACATTTCATTCATTTGGGCTAAGATAGTACATAACCTATGTAGTTTATGTTTATTTGCCAAATTATGGAATCTACACCAATTTCTGTTTAATTCGCAGAATTCGAGGCGTTTTACAGCAATTCTACAGAAGGTCAGAAAAGCTCGGAAAACGGCTACAGAAGTCCAAGGTCAAGAAAGCAGCAGAACCAGTCGAGTCAATCTGAGAGTCAAGGTTACTCGATCTCGAGTTGACCCAACTCGATCTCGACGAGCTTGTCCGAGCAGCCTTGGTCGACAGTGCCTGATCGAGAAAGCCAGACCAACCCGACTTCCGAACCCAACTCGATCTCGACAAGACCCTAGTCGAGATCGACGAAGCCCAGTGCCACCCCCGGAGTCGACGAGGAGAGAATCCGAGGACGAGAAGTCGAGCACACCTCTACTCGATCTCGACAAGCCCTAGTCGAGATCGACAAGCCACCCAGTGCCAGTCCGAGTCCATGCCGAGGAGAAGATGCTCGACCAGGGAAGACCACCACTCTACTCGATCTCGACAAACCCTTGTCGAGATCGACGAGCCAGAGTCCAGATCCAGGCTTGTCGAGCACACCTACCTGAGAAGACCTAGTCGACGGATCAATCCTACTCGAGGTCGACTAGGGCTACTCGAGGTCGACGAGCGTCAAGAGCCAAGACCGAGCCACATCGAGCACCAGTTAGCCAAGACGACGAGTCCTACTCGAGGTCGACAAGGCTTTGTCGAGGTCGAGTAGACCCAGTTTCCATAAACGTTTCGTCGAGAAGACCTAGTCGACTTGTGATTCCTTGGGGCCAAAGGAGGAAGATTCTATCCGAATTCTATCAAGTCTATCCATGGGAGACAAGATCTATCAACACATAAAGACTTACCTTAGTTAGATTTATCTTTTCCCTTTTAGATTTATTTCCATTAAGCATTTTATTTATCTTTTAACACATTAGGTATAGATTTAGATATAGATATAGATGATTATTTCCTTGATTAGCGAGGTTTGATCACTATAAATAAGGCCCTAGGGGCTGGTTTTTCATTCATTCCAATTCAGAGACACAATTCAATTCCAGTAGAGAAGTTTAGGAGTTCTAAGGTTTTTAGGGTTTTAGCTTTCTGCGAAAGTTGATTGCCGGGATTGTAAAGGCTTTGAATATAGTTTTATGCAAGTTATTTCTTTTCAATCAATGTCTGTTATTGCGATGAGGCGTGAGTAGTCCACCCACTTCTGGGGCTGGGGTGAGCCCGACGGTGGCCGTGTGAGGCGATGCGATAAAGGTCAGATCTTTTTGTGCAATTCATCTTCTATCCCTATGAGGATGATTCTTTTGCGAGAGTTGAAGGTGATCCTTGTTTGTATTATTGAAGCGAAAGTGATCTTAATGCAACTTGGATTAATTATGTGAAAAAGGGTTAGTAACAATTAGGATTTATGCGAAAGCCTCTATTTGCCTATTTGTTAATGACGAAAGTTATTTGATGGAAAGCATGATCTTTTGTGCCTTTATGTGTTACTTTGCATAGTTATCGATGTGGTGTTGAAACCCTGGCCTTGGAAGTCTTTTAATATATTGAATTTATTTCTGTCAAAAATCTGAGTTTTGGTTCGAAATTTGCATTTTAAAGTTTCTGTTTCCAGTCGACATAGAGTAGGGCCTTGTCGAGATCGAGTAGCCGTGGTCGATCTCGAGTAGGGACTGGTCTAGGTCGAGTTGAGTTTTCTTCTATTGTCGTCGATTTTCACTTTCTGTTGACCTCCCTATGTCGATCTTGAGTAGCTGTTGGTCGAGATCGAGTAGCCTCTGTCTTTGCTTTTAGTTGCTGCTTTGCTTTGTCTTTTCTTGCTTTGTTTTGATCTTTGCTTTTGTTTGTTCTTTTCTGTTTTATTTCTGTTTCTTTCCTTGTTTCTGTGTTTCTGTGTTTCTGCTATTCTGTCTGTGAGATCTGTTGCTACCTAAGAACTGCTGACGACTGACGTGCTTCCTCGTGGATTCGATCCTGATTTTCTCTTAGTACAACGGGAGGAAGTCTTGTATTTATTTGCTGAGACAGGGAAGTCAGTCTGAACTATATTTCATATTTATTTCATACTTGACACATCCTCCTGCAACAACATAGTGGTCGTGTCTTGTCATGATTGGTAGTTATAGGCAGATTCTCCTGAGGTTGTGATCTAGCGTATACTTCACTTGGGGCCGAATACGGTGCGAATTTTATGCTATAGACGAGTTGATTCTATGATGTATGGTCGTTGACAATAGTGAATTCTTAGTACTAACATAGTTATCTTTGAACTCGATAGAATGCTGGTGTACGGAAGCACTTGTTTGCCTCTAATAAAATGACGCTTGTTAGTTAGCATGATTATGATGTGCTTGTATGATTGATATGACCTGTTTATCTAATTGATATGGTGTGTAACCTCCATGAGATGATATGATAAATCCTGCCATATATGATACGATGCTAGATATGTTATGGTATGTGACTGTCTGTGAGATGAGTATGACTTGATTAGGAATGCGTGATGTCATTTCTATGTTGTACGATTGTTATGTTATATGATGTCCTAAATTTGAATTGCTAGGATGCTATAACCGAATTGGTGAAAATTGACTTTGACTTGGAACCTAGGAAGAAAATATGAGATTAGCCCTTAGAGGTGGATGGTAGGATGAACTGAGAAGTTGGAAATGAACTTGCCTAACGTCGAACATGAAATTTTGAATCGTGTTTCAAACAAAACTAACTTTGATTAAAAAAAATAAAAAAAATACAACACTAGATTTCATTATAACACCCCACGATGTGGATAAGTATTTGAGTTATGATATGGCCAAGGAGTCGGAGTAAGGATGTGGTAGGGGCCCATATTACATCCTTACCACGGTCTATTTGGGGATATTATGATCACGGCAACGGTACTGTGAGGACCTCATAGGGGCACTTATGAGGTGTTTACGGGATCAATGACATGATCCATGGACTCACCGATTTCAAACTTCATCCCCTGTTTTAAAAATGATTTTAGTCTCGAGGACGAGACTTATTTTTAGAGGTGGATGATGTAAAGGCTCGGATTTTTAAATCCTAAATTTTTCGGAAAAAGAGAATTAAAAATGAAATTAAAATTGGTTTTAAAACTCATTTAGCGGATTCCGACCGGAATGTAAAATTTGGCGAACAATTTCCGTCCTTGACCTAAAAAATTCAAAATAATTATCAGATGGCGATATCCTTGTCGATTTTAAAAATCTAATTGATCGAGAAAGCGAGAGTCAAGAAAACTAACATTCATGAACTAATTTCGGGATTCGAAATTCGCGTATTCGGGATTTATTTTCGGGTAATTATTTACCCAATTCAACACACAATACTCACCTACTCCCTCACCTCACCATATCCCTTCAAATCACCATCCCTCCCCGTCACTTTCATTCACCATCACCATCACCATCACCAACTCCTATCCTTCACCATATTCATCCCCGATCATCATCATCACCATTTCTGATCACCTTCACACTCCTCGTCACCACCACCCCTTTGTTTTTCAAGCCACCGCCAGCAGCTCAAATCCACCATTCCTCCTGTTTTCACTCCGAGCAGCAGCCGCCAGTGAGACCTCGCCAACACCTCTGCCTCCTCTGTTTCTCCGACGACCAACGGGAGCTTTGATGAGACCTGAGGACCGGGATCGACCAAGGCTTCAGCTTTCGAACATTCTTTTTGTGGAGCTAATTTTTGTGGTTTATGGAAACTGGAAAAAAAGGATATGTGGAGCAAGATTCGCAGGCCTCTCACCCTTGAATCCCCTACACTCGATCTCAATCCTCTCGGATTCGCACTCCGAGGATCTCGACCCTTTGACACCTTCGCCTCTCACTAGGGTGCCACCCTCGGCCTCTCACCAAAGGGTTCGCTCTTAGCCTCTCACCAAGAACTCGATCCTTAACCCGGAATCATAGGAAGCTATTAGTGGCTCAAACTTTAACTAAACTCAACTTGGATTGATTTAAAATGAAGGTTTTACAAGCAACATATAGGATGAAAATAGAAGCCACAATCATCTCTAAGCGATGTGGGATTATTTTGATAGAAATAAAAGCATGGAAAAAACGTCTAGATTGGAGCTGCTGCAAAGAACGTCCAATTCTAGCATCTTCGAGGCTGATTTAGGAGAAGTGTCCTTAATGGAAGTTGTAGCCACTTAAAATAGCTTTCCAACAAGTACTCATTGGCTTCAATCGGAATTTTATGCATCCCGAAAGAGCCAAAATATCACGGTGTCGCCATGCTGTTTTCTCAAACGAGGGTTGATGTTCGGCCCCAGCAACATAGCTTTGTAAGATAAAGGATTCCAGCTCATTGAAGACTACGAACTCATCATCCTCCTCCCCTTGAGAAGGATTCGTCCTCGAATCCGTGATGAAAACGAGCGACTTCTTCGAACATGCTTCTTCTTCCTTGAACGGATCTTGAATCCCCTCTTTTTCTTGAATCGTGAAAGGCAAGCAAGACGGAATGAATGGGGCCGCATCCGACCACTTAGTTGACATAGAATTCAGAAAGATAGGTACCTCGGCTGAAGTCCGTCTCTCCTTCATGGAAAGCACAGCATTAGGAAATTGGATGATTTCCTCGTCATTCTTAAGCTCAGGCATGACCTTTGTAGTTTCAATCGGAACATCCTTGGACTTGCCTTCCTTGATCTCAAGTATCACACCCATGGCCATAAAGGATGTCATTGTTGAAGAGGGAGGGGGTGGTGTTGTGGGCTTTGATAGCTTCGACCCCAATGGGATGACGACTTTTCGCATTTCTTGTACTTGTTGCATTGAGTCTTCCGCGACCTTGCGGATCTCTTGCCATGGTGGTTCAACCTTCTTCTTTCGCCGAGCCTTATCCTCTTGAGCCCTTCTCTTTCGATATCTCCTCCGGAGCTCTTGATCAACTACATCATATGTAGCACTATCCATGTCGCTCCAACGAAGATACCCATCATCATAAGCTCGAATGGCCCATCGGATGTACTCTTCGGACAAAGGCTTGGAACTCGCCTTCTTGAACATTTTGACTAAGAACAAACAACTCGGATATCGAAAGCTCGATGGACTCGAGTCGATTAGCTCTGATACCACTTGATGAGACCCGAGGACCGGATCGACCAAGGCTCGAGCTTTCGAACACTCTTTTTGTGGGACTAATTTTTGTGGTTTATGAAAACTGAAAAGAAGGGATATGTGGAGCAAGATTCGCAGGCCTCTCACCCTTGAATCCCCTACACTTGATCTCAATTCTCTCGGAATCGCACTCCGAGGATCTCGACCCTTTGACACCTTCGCCTCTCACTAGTGTGTCACCCTCGACCTCTCACCAAAGGGTTCGCTCTTAGCCTCTCACCATGAACTCGATCCTTAACCCGGAATCATAGGAAGCTATTAGTGGCTCAAACTTTAACTCAACTTAACTTGACTTCATTTAAAATGAAGGTTTTACAAGAAATATATAGGATGAAGATAGAAGACCCAAACATCTCTAAGCGATGTGGGATTATTTTTTGATAGAAATAAAAGCATGAAAAACGTCCAGATTTGTGCTGCTGGAAAGAATGTCGAATTTGAGCAACTTCGAGGCTGTTTCAGGAGAACTGTTCTTCATGGAAGTTGTAGCCGCTTAAAATAGCTTTTCAACAAGTGCTCACTGGCTTCAATCGGAATTTTATACAGCCTGAAAGAGCCAAAATACCACGGTGTTGCCATGCTGTTTTCTCAAACGAGAGTTGATATTCGGCTCCTACGACAAAACTTTGTAAGATAAATGAGTCGAGCTCATTGACCACTAGGATCACATCAAGCTTCTCCCTACCACAACTGGCCGCCGACGAGCCCTCGGCGCCACCCTTTCTCTGTTCGAGCGCGCTTCGCCTTTTGGTAAGCCGTTCTCCTCCGTTTTCAATCGGAATCGACCTCGAGCTTTACTATCACACTCACCCATTTTCGGTGCAGGTCCGACGAAGAATCGGGAGCCACCGACAAAGCCCAGAACTTCGATCGAGAGCTCCTAAGTCGCGAAATCACCTCGGTGAGCTTCTGCCATTTCCATCCTCCCTCGATTTGAATTCGTGCTTTATTCAATGTTTATATTAGTCGGGAGTGAGTGAGGGCTGAGTGGGGGATGATTGGGTTAGCTCGAGAGCTCCGGCGAGCTCGAGAGAGGCATGAGAGAGCAACGTCGAGGCGGGAGCGCGAGGCAAGAGCATTAGCAAGGGAGCAGTCCGAGCGGGCAAAAGCGGGTGCGCGCGAGATCTCTGCGAGCGAAACTGAGGACTTGGCGGGACCATGGAGCCGGAGCCAGTGCGCCGCGGCTGGGCGTGAGTCCAGGACGTTGCCGGCGGGGACGAGTCTCGAACAGGGCGGGTGTCCGTTTGAATTCGGGATGAAGAAGAACCAACGTTGCTTGTGGCCCCACCTTTTCTAACTTATATATATATATATATATATATATATATATATGTTATAGTATTTAACGGTTGGGAATTATATTAGCAGCGGGCTCGGTTCTGGTCGGGTTTAACCCTTTATTTATTTAATTAGTTAATATTAGTTGGGGATTTAATTATACAACATAAAATCATTTGGGAGTTCAAAAATAAATTATTAAGATTCGTCAATTTAAAAAGAGAATTTGGAAAAGAATGTCAAGGTTGGAATATGATTTAATAAATAATTGATAAATGAGTTTTGCTAACACTTACAAGGGTCGAGATTCTAACTTGGATTTTGAAACGGTTTTGGAACAAACATGGGAGTCTGAACATGCAGAATTGGTTGAATGATTTATGGAAATAGATGTGGTCTTGTGGAGCGGATGATGCAATGAAATGACTTTCATAGTTGTATGTAGACTTATGTATATTCAATCATGTACTAGGTGATATTATGTGAACGTGACTACTATGTGTTGAATTCTTTTGTTGTCGATCTGCTAGCCAAGTAAGTACCTCCGGGGCTTACTCAGTAACCAGTACCTCCTGCCTAATGTGTCATATAGTATGTAGGTGTTTCATATGCATAAGAGCATGCCATGTAGTATCATGCTTAGGAATTGCACTTACGAATGAGCATTCTTATTCTGTATGCGTTTGAATACAGAACGACCGTTATATGTGAGTCCTAGAGTCCTTGCTAAGGTCATAGGGCAGCCCAGTTTGATATATATATCACGAGGTACGAGATGAGCATGAGATACGAGATGAGCATGAGATGCGATATGATGATGAGATTTGATATGCTATAGTATTGAACTGGCCAGTCTCCACCCTATCTGGAAAAGGGGTGGAGACTGGCCAGGTAAGTACCTCCAGGGCTTACTTATTAATCAGTACCTCCTGCCTGATGTGTCATATAGTATGTAGGTGTTTCATATGCATAAGAGCATGCCATGTAGTATCATGCTTAGGAATTGCACTTACGAATGAGCATTCTTATTTTGTATACGTTTGAATACAGAACGGCCGTTATCTGTGAGTCCTAGAGTCCTTGCTAGGGTCATAGGGCAACCCAGTTTCATCGGGTGTTGCCCTCTTTGAATTATATATATATATCACGAGATACGAGATGAGCATGAGATACGAGATGAGCATGAGATGCGTTATGATGATGAGATTTGATATGCTATAGTATCGAACTGGTCAGTCTCCACCCTATCTGGAAGAGGGGTGGTGGTAGAAGAGGGATATACCACTTGGTATTCTTTGTTAAGGCCTTTCTTAATATTCTACATATATGAATTAGGATCATGATAGTGTGGTTAAGATTTCAGTACTACATGAAGACATCCTTTATTCTAGGTATAGGTGTATTATATGTCCTCAGCTCGGTCAAAGGACCCGCGGGCGGACTCTTGGCCTAACTTGGTGGTATAGTTTCAAGTACCCGATACACTGCTTGATTTTGTGCTGTTATGACGGAGTCTATTCTTATGGCGGTGAGTGAGTGTTTGAAACCTGACTTCACCAGATTCATACTTTTGGGATTTCTCCCTACTTATACTCTGTTTTGACCTGGCTCTGTCGTGGCACTGGTTGTATCATTTTCAGAACTTAAGCCCTTTGCATGATAAATGATTTCCCGCGTTGTAGACTTAGGACATAAATAGGGGTTTACCCCGGGGTCTCCAACGGACCTTCCAGATTTGGGTGCGAAATACCACTTTAAACTACAAATATTTGGTTTCAAACCTTCAACCTGTACTCGGGGCACAAGATCCCAACGAGGGGTTTCATCCCTTGAAACGTAACTCGGGAATCATAATCCCGGGACGTTAGAAATAAAATACTAATAGAATAAGCAAACCGATTGGATCCCAACAAATAATGTTCAAGACTTCCTCCCGGTGCAGTATTGGGAAGTCAGGATCGTTCCAAGAGGAAACGTGTAAGCGGATCCTAGGCAGTGGATGAATCTCACGACAGAAGACCAGGCAAGTCGAACAAAGAAGCAGCAGCTCCCGGTGGTTAGTCGATATCGAGGACACCTTACTCGATATCGAGTAAAGATCTTGTCGACATCGGGTACCTGCACAGGAGAAGCTACAACGATCTGGGATCGAGGGAGGCAGAAACTTAAAACGAAATAAATCAAAGACAAGACTTGGTGAAAATCGAAATAAACTATGAATGTATGGAAACTTCCAAGATTGGGGTTTGCAACAACAATAACCAAACATGCATAAGGCAGGAATAAAACAGATAATCATGTAAATTGCATAGAAGGACCAAGCTTTCGCCTTTTCCAACAATTAGACAACTCTTTCAAGAACACTAATTGTATCTACCGATTTTATGTTTACAATCCAAGTTGTTAGCATGGACCTCCATTAGATGGGTAATAAACATATAACAAGTAGTAGATGGTTAAGACATGATAAAAGTCGGATCATTACCTCAAACATGCAGGGCCATCGTCGGGCTCACCCCAACCCCAGTAGTAGGTGGACTACTCGCGCCTCATCGCAATCTCAGACATTGATGATGGAAAAGAAACTACTTGCATTAATAAACAGAGATTACAACCGATCGAAGCCAACTTGCTCTCGCTCCTTAACTCTTTTCGGCCACTCACTCTCTCTCTCTCTCTACCTCTATGTAACTAATTGTGTCTTGAATTGAATGAATAGAAATCAGCCCCTAAGGCCTTATTTATAGGCTTATAATCCTTTCTAATCAAGGATAGAAATCTCTATCTAATATCTAAGGATAAAACTTTAATAAAAGAAACATTTGTCTTAAAGGAAATATATCTAAAAAGCTAAATATGTTAAAGTGTTGATAAATCTTCTTCTCCATGGATGGATCTTGATAGACTTGATAGATCTCGGACTTCTTCTCTCCCAAGAAAACCCAAACCGCGTCGGACAGCCCAACCACGTAACGCGGCCCAGGATCCTTCTGCTCGATATCGAGTACTTTCCTCGATATCGAGGAAATACGTGTCGTCGACTTACTGACTTGGCTTGCTCGAGCAACTTCTCCCCGATCAGGCGCGGACAGGCGATTTGGTTCTTATCGATATCGAGTAAAGTACTCGATATCGAGTAACTGTTGTTCGAATTCCCTTGGTCCTCGGCTTCTCGATCAGGCGCTGTCTCCTCGACTCCGGATGTGGTTTCAAGCTTTGTCGATATCGAGCAAACTACTCGATATCGAGTAAGTTTCTGGAGTCGAGTTGGCTCCATCTTCAGTTCCTCGATCAGCTTGTCCTCGATCAGCCTTGGTTCACATTCTTTGTCGATATCGAGAAAAGTTCTCGATATCGAGTAATGTCCTGAATCGAGTTGCCTTCTTCTCTCAGTGTCTCGATTAGGATTCGTCTCGATCTGTGCTCTGCTTCAACCTTTTTGTCGTTATCGAGGAAAGATGTTCGATATCGAGTAACTTTCAGCCTTCGTCTTTGCTTCTTGGTTTTTTCCCGAAATGGCTACAAATTCTGCAATATTAACCCAAAACTTATGTAGACCTCTATTTCTTGCAAGAAGCATATACTACATAAATTCAACATATTCCCATCCCGAAATATGCAAAGTGTACAAAATAAGGAGCTAAAATGTGCATTTCAACATGACTATTTTAGTAGACATCAAATCACCCCATACTTAATCTTGCTTGTCCCCAAGCAATAACTTGGATGGTCATTCAGGGGAAGAATTTAAACTCTCAACATCATAGATTCATTTTTATATAACCCTGCAATCAATTACTATAATCGAAAAGGTACTTGTGACACAAATCCATGCATGTGCAATATAAAAGCAATATCTACTAAAAAAATGAGGGTTATGCAAAACAATTCATAAGTGAAAAAGCATTAATAATCAAGAGGATTTTAATTTAAGCTCAATAAGGTGTAGATTGGTAAAATGCTAAAGGTGGGCAATTTGTGGCAATGTGGTGCTAATGATCCGGGGAAATAAAGTACTTTCCAATTTTCATACCACATCCCTTTCTTCATAAGATTCATCACCTTCCATAATGCTTTTTTTCAATAACAATGCTTTTACCTCTCTAACCTCAGCACTGCCTTCTCGCGAGTGGCAAACATGGGTGTCATGAATGACCCCGAATACTTAGTGCTTTGGACTCCTCACTTTGTGTTCCATCTCACTGAACTATTATCTCAGTAAGCAAGGTCGATCTACCTTTATCTCCTGACGTGACCTGATTTTCTTTCACTCATTAAATTTTCCATATTTTTCAAACAATTTCCTACCTAACTCCAATAATGATATATAACAGCACAAACATCATATGACAATCTCCATAATGTAACATCATTCTCAACCTAATCCCCGGATAGGAAATAAGGTAAAGAATGGAAAATATTTAGATCATGTGGAGCAATATATGAAATAAGGCATAATATGGCTTTTGTGATGCATAAGCATAGGTAAGGCTAGGATATAACAACATATGAGCATTGTATGCAAATATAAAGTCCTCTATCCTCTTATCATGCAACATGTCAAAAGCAACTGCAAATTTTACCTCCTTCTATGGTTTTCAAGAAAATATGCACTTCATTTCGACTTCCCGTTACTAGGTAATTTCATGCTATATCTCTAATGAATCCAATTTTGCATCGTTGAGTTCAAAAGTTGCTTCCATGACACTATTTCTTGAACAATTTAGAAGCAATGGGAGATGTCTTATAGAATTTTGAGTTTTAGCCTTATCCACAAAAATTTAAAATTTACTCAAAATTTCACCATGTAAAACCAAGAACAAGAATAAAACATATAATAATGATAATGAGCTCTTCCCCCACCCCATACTTAAAATATACAATGTCCTCACTGTATAAAATCAAATAAAAACAAGGGTAAAGGAAGGAACTCACCGAATAATGCGTCGAGGAAGGCAAAACAGGAGTTGTCGAAGAAACTGTGCTGGTCGATATCGAGTATTGTACTCGATATCGAGTAATCTGTCAGCGTCGAGTGGAATGCTCAAGTGGAGGAGCCTTATGACTTGGTCGATATCGAGTTGGCCTACTTGATATCGAGTAACACTGGGCTGCTCCTCTTGGTCGTTCTCGACTGGCCTAGTCGATTTCGACTGTTTTTCAGGGACTTCTTATTCCACCTTTCGCGATCCTTTTATGCTTGCCGACCTAAAAGTGTTAGATTGCACACAAAGACAAGATTTTCCACATGAAGTATTCTAAACTAAAAAAAAAAACAAAAAACCAAAATCAAAAGTTTTCAAAGTCCCAAAATTCAAAAGTTTTATATACATGCTCTAGATTTTAGAGTCGCTAGGCCAACTTCTCCGTTTGTGCTCAATGATCGTTAATGTGGGGCCCACTTGTGCTTGTCCCTTCTCCTGAATCATCTAGGTCCTGATTGTAGTATGCAAGCTCAGCCGACAGCTGGTTGCTTGCATAGTCTACCTTTACTCCATTCTTTCTCTTTCCAGCTCTCAGTTTCCACAAATTCTCTCGCCACGGGGCCTTACCTCCCCTTAAATTGTTTATAAATTTCTTAATGGACTGAGGAGGAGTAGAACTCATACCTGAACTTACCTTTTTGGGCCCAAAACAGAAATCTTCGGGCTTGGGGTTAGTCGATGTCGAGCAAGACTGGTCGATATCGAGTACAAGGACCCCATACTTAGGCTCTTGGCAAGTCTGGTGCTCAGCAAGGGAAGTCGATGTCGAAGAAGACTGGTCGAAATTGAGTAAAGGCTTGGTCGATATCGAGGAGGGCTTGTCGATATCGAGTAGAGTTCTGTTGCCTTCCTCCGTTGTTTGCTTGATCCCGTGGTTGCTGATGCTCTTCACCTCTAGCCATGAAATTTCCACTTTTTCAGGGCCAAAAGAAAAATCTAAGACCTCATCCCCTATTGTGAAGGTGAGCAATCGTTGTTTGACACTAATCTTGGCATTTGCAGTGGCTAGAAATGGTCTACCAAGAATAATAGGGCAAGTAGGATCCTCAGCACAATCTATAATAAGGAAATCAGCTAGAATAAAGAATTTACCAACCTGGACATGGACATTCTCAACCATACCTGTAGGGATGACTACTGTATTGTTTGACATGTATAGCTTGGCATCCACAGGTTCTATGGACACTATCTTTACCTTTCGCCAGATTGATAAGGGCACGATGCTCACACTTGCTTCTAAATCACACAAGGACTCATATTTATATTTTCCAATTTCCACAGTAACAGAAAACTTACCGATGTCAGGTCTCTTCTCAGGGAAGTGGAGCACTTTGCATTCGCTCCGATCTATAAGATGGATCGCTTGTTGCTCAGGATTTCCTTCAGGAATTTGACATATGCATGCATCTCTTGCAGAGCTTCTGTAAAAGGAATAAAGACATTCAGTTCTCGAAGCATATTAACAAAATGTTTAAACTTACCTGCAGTGGGATCTTTTAGCGGTTTGGAAGGGAGCGTCAATATCTTTTTCTGCTTTGGAGCCAGAACAGACGTCGGAGGTGTTGCAGAGTCATCGACATTGGCCGATTTCTCCTCGACATTGACCAGGGATTGCTCGATATCAACAAGAGTTGTCGATCTCGAGTTGTTGGGATGTGCAGATGAGTCCGAGCTTGGCTTCTCCTCTGTTTCGAGTAGATTCTTTTCAATATCGACCAAGGGTTGGTCAACATCGAGTTGCTGCTACTCGTTGTCGAGTTGCTGCTCTGCTTTGTCTTGGTGCTTTTTGACCTCTGGCTCGTGTAATTGGTGCCCGCTCATGAGTTGACAACTGCGACGTGTCCGGTCTTCCCCTTAGGATTTGGTTCTGTTAGCCAAGGGATTTGCTCGGTCGGTAGTAGAATCTGCGCCGCGAATTGACCCATTTGAGTCTCAATGTTCTTCTTCCAGATGCCTAGCTCTCCAAATTTTGCATTGATGTTCTGGAACTGATTGTTGATGGTGCCTTGATTCCGGCGCATCTCATCAAGGATGAGTTGTAAATCATCCTTCTTTTGGTCCCTTTCTGGATGTCCTGGAGCTCTGTATGGCGGGGGGTTTCTAGGAGGACCTTGGTTCCATTGTGGTTTGTAGAACCTTTGATCCCCCATGTAGCAATTGGGACCCCTTGCGTAAGCTACCTCTTCTTGGGTCTCTGCCATCCTGACTTGCTCTATGTGTGGGCACTCAGTTGTGTTGTGCCGCTGTGAACCGCATTCGATGCAAGGCTAGTTGATAGAGAGATACTTGACTTGCTTGAGGAGCTTGCGATTCTGGTCTCTATAGTACTGCTCCCTCACATCTGGGTCAATCTCCTTGGACGGCTCATAGAGAGGCATGGACGGGGCTAGCCTGGCATAGGAGTTCTCCTCATAGTTGATTAGAGTCCCATACTTGTTGTCATAATTGGTCAGCTTGTCGAGGGCAGCCCATGCGTCAGCTGGTGGCATTGTTAGATACTCATAATGAGTATATGTGTTGATCCTATCCTTTGCAGCTAAGTCAAGAGAATTGAAGAAGATCGAACGACGCAAGGTTGTTTTCCATGTGTAGGGAAGGATTGCAGTAGATCCTTATAGAGTTCCCATGCCTTTGCTAGCGGCTCTCTAGGATGATGTTTGAAAGATGTGATCTTTTGGCGAATGAGCGCTGTTTTGGCAGGAGAGAAGAATTTATTGAGAAATTCCTGCTTTACTTGAGCCCATGTTGTGAGGGATCGTGGTTTCAGTCCTTCTAGCCACTTCAATGCAGGACCGGCCAATGACCAACGGAAACCCTTCATCAAGATGTACTCCAAGATGGTACCTTCGGCAAGAGTATGACACATGTCAGTAAAGTTGGTAATGGGTTGAAGAGGGCATTCATTAAATCTACCATGAAAAGCATTATGTTTAATTTCAATCAGGAAAGGAGTGCGAATTTCATAGTTATTCTCATGGATTAGAATAGTCAATTCAGGCACGACGAGGATCGGGTGCATGTAATCCTCTGCAGTGGTAGGATATAGGGCAAGCTCAGCTTCTGTTTGCCTCGCACGCTCAGCTTCCTGTTCCCTGGCTGCTCTCTCAGTGGTGAGAGCAGTATCTTTGGTGGTTATTTCCCTTCTAAGCCTCTCAATAAGCTGTTCTTGTGTTTCTTCCTCCTGGTGCAGTAGTGGAAAGTCAGGATCGAACCACGAGGAAGCGTGCCAGGGTATCCTAGGGAGCGGATGAATCTCACGGCAGAAGTCGACCACAATGCTCGATCTCGACTAGGGTTAGTCGACAGAAGACCAGGCAAGTCGAACAAAGCAGCAGCGGCTCCCGGTGGTTAGTCGATATCGAGGATACCTTACTCGATATCGAGTAAAGATCTTGTCGACGACGGGTACCTGCACAGGAGAAGCTACAACGATCTGGGATCGAATATCAGTACTCGATATCGACCAGATTTAGTCGATATCGAGGGAGGCAGAAACTTAAAACGAAATAAATCAAAGACAATACTTGGTGAAACTCGAAATAAACTATGAATGTATGGAAACTTCTAAGATTGGCGTTTGCAACAACAATAACCAAACATGCATAAGGTAGGAATAAAACAGATAATCATGTAAATTGCATCGAAGGAGCAAGCTTTCGCCTTTTCCAACAATTACACAACTCTTTCAAGAAACCCTAATTGTATCTACCGATTTTATGTTTACAATCCAAGTTGTTAGCATGGACATCCATTAGATGGGTAATAAACATATAACAAGTAGTAGATGCTTAAGACATGATAAAAGTCGGATCTTTACCTTAAACATGCAGGGCCATCGTCGGGCTCGCCCCAACCCCAGAAGTAGCTGGACTACTCGCGCCTCATCACAATCTCAGACATTGATGATGGAAAAGAAACTACTTGCATTAATAAACCTAGCTTACAACCGATCGAAGCCAACTTGCTCTCGCTCCTTAACTCTTCTCGGCCACTCACTCTCTCTCTCTCTACCTCTATGTAACTAATTGTGTCTTGAATTGAATGAATAGAAATCCGCTCCTAAGGCCTTATTTATAAGCTTCTAATCCTTGCTAATCAAGGATAGAAATCTCTATCTAATATCTAAGGATAAAACTTTAATAAAAGAAACATTTATCTTAAAGGAAATATATCTAAAAACCTAAATATCTTCAAGTGTTGATAAATGTTCTTCTCCATGGACGGATCTTGATAAACTTGATAGATCTCGGACTCTTTCGCTCTCAAGAAAGCCCAAACCGCGTCGGACAGCCTAACCGCGTAACGCGGCCCAGGATCCTTCTGCTCGATATCGAGTACTTTCTCGATATCGAGGAAATGTGTGTCATCGACTTGCCGGCTTGGCTTGCTCAAGCAACTTCTCCCCGATCAGGCGTTGTCTCCTCGACTCCGGATGTGGCTTCAAGCTTTATCGATATCGAGAAAACTACTCGATATCGAGTAAGTTTCTAGAGTCGAGTTGGCTTCGTCTTCAGTTCCTCGATCAGCTTGTCCTCGATCAGCCTTGGTTCACATTCTTTGTCGATATCGAGTAAAGTTCTCGATATCTAGTAATGTCCTGAATCGAGTTGCCTTCTTCTCTCAGTGTCTCGATTAGGCTTCTTCTTGATCTGAGCTCTGCTTCAACCTTTTTGTCGATATCGAGTAAAGATGTTCGATATTGAGTAACTTTCAGCCTCCGTCTTTACTTCATGGTTTTGTCCCGAAATGGCTCCAAATTCTGCAATATTAACCCAAAACTTATGTAGACCTCTATTTCTTGCAAGTAAGCATATACTACATAAATTCAACATATTCCCATCCCGAAATATGCAAAGTGTACAAAATAAGGAGCTAAAATGTTCATTTCAACATGGCTATTTTAGTAGACATCACTGATATTATTTACAAGTAGTGGTGAGACGGACGTCCTATTTTTTTATTTTGAAGTGTATGGGGTGTCAATAAGTGTTTAATGCACATAGTATTGTTGACATTGTTGGTTATATTAGTTTTATGTAGTGGTGTCACCAGTTGGTTTTTTTCTGATATTGAAGTGTACGTGGGTACACTAGGTGGTTGATACCCAAAGTAGTACTGACACTGATAGTAGTTACAAATAGTGTTGACACTAGACCTGGTGACACTATGTGGTTGAGGACCAAACTACTGCTGACACTGAAATTAGTTACAACTATTGGTGATACCAGTCTTGTATTCTATGATTTTGAAGTTTATGTTGTGTCATTTATATTTGCTCAATAATAGATTATTTTTGCATCACACTTGAGACTTGTGAAATTTTGCCCAATATGATTCTATTTTCTTTCTCAATATAATTTTATAGTTTCTCAGTAGAGTATTACACAACATGGTCTTATTTTTCTCATTGATAGAATAAAGTTGCACAACATGTGGGGGGATTGGTGTAATTTTGCTCAACATCACATTATTTTTGCTCAATAGTAGTTTTTAGTTGCACAACAATCGATCCTTTTGAAATGTTCTCATCATTATTATATTTTTTGTCAATATAATTTTATACTTTTCCAATAATTTTGTTTGCCCATCATGGTATTATTTTTGCTCATCATTAGATTAAAATTTCACAACACCAGCGATTGGTGAAAATTTGCTAAACATGATCTTATTTTTTCTTATCAATAGATTATTTTTGCACAAATGTTTAAATTTTTGAAATTGCCTTCAACATAGCTATTGGGCTTAGTTTAGAGAGGCTCGGCCCATTACTCATTTATTTATAAGTTGCTTGAAAGTTGTTCAGATTATTTGCAACTCTTTTCATCTCCCTCCAGTTGTGCATCTTTATCCACTCTCATTCCCATTAAGATTTTCTCTTCTCAAGGTGCGATTCCGTTTCCGGAATGTATGCCTTTTTGTTTCCTTCCTCTGAAAAAAAACGTAATCAGTTATTTTGGGAGAAGACCTGGATAAATCAGTTTGGGAGAAGCAGCAAAATTTGAGCTAGGTTGCACAGACACGGGAAACGGAAATGGGAAACGGGGACACGGGGAGCGGCAATTCTAAAAAATTATAAATCAGTAAACGGCGAGGAAACAGCAATATGAATTATATGTTATTTTAAAGCTCACACAAAGACTAGTACATATATCTTTATAAGAGTTACTTTGGGGGTAAAAAAATACTTTGGGGGTAAAAAAGTATGAACAAGTTGTATTCCATTTATTTCTTCCAAAATTAATTATGTATTTGTTTCAAAATTAACGTTTCGGCTATATACACCGCAAATCCGCACGTTGGAAGTAACGTGCATGCACGTCCAAAGCAACGTGCAATTGGGTTTCCAGCCACCGTGCGGAGACGTGCATGCACGTCGGAATGGACGTGCAATAATGCACGTCCAAAGAAACGTGCAATACTGCACGTCCATTCCGACATACATGCTCATCATCTTAAATCAAAGGAGACGTGCCCCTTCGTCTCCCCCATTTCGTCCCAGATCCACAGAGAGAGAGAGAGAGAGAGAGAGAGAGAGAGCTTGCCGGCGACGAGAGAGAGAGAGAGCTCGAGCCGCAGAGAGAGAGAGAGATGGAGCCGGAGAGAGAGATGGAGGCGCAGGCGGTGCTAGTGGAGGCGGAGGTGGTGGCGCAGAAGGAGGCTGTTGGAGGTGGTGCGTAGGCGGAGACGGCGGAGGGTGGTGGTGGTGGTGGAGCATTGGCGGAGCCGGTGGAGGAGGCGGTGGCGATGGAGGGTGTGGCGGCGGTCCCGATGGCGGAGGCGGTGGCGATGGAGATAGTGGCGGAGGCGGCGGTTCCGGTGGAGGTGTCTCCTATCCCGACTCCACCGGTATGTTATTTGAATTATTTATTTTATTTGATTAAGTTTTATAGTTTTATAATGTAGTTTGATAGATTATAATATAGTTTTATAATATAACGTGCATGATTATAATTGATAGTATATAGTTTTTATGTTTGATTATATGTTTATAGTTTATATTTTCATGGTTTGATAGTTTAATAATTTGCTATATAGTTTGATAGATTATAATATAGTTTTATAATATAATTTGATAGATTATAATTAATAGTATATAGTTTTTATAGTTTGATTGTATATAGTTTTTATGGTTTATAATATAGTTTGATAGATTCAATTATAGTTTGTATAAAAAGTACAAACTACATTGAAATACATTAAAATTCAAAGACAATAAAAAACATTAAAAGCGATTAATATATATTAAAATATATTAAAAGACATTAAAACATATGAAAATATAAAAAACATTAAAATATGTTAATATACATTAAAATTCAAATACAATAAAAACCATTAAAATCGATGTTTGAAGAGGCAAATGACAATCTCACGGAGTGCGTTAAAGAAGTTTAAGATGCAGAAATGGAAAGGATGAAGAAGATTGATGACTTCTTAGGACTGTAGTTCTACTATATTAATAATTGATAATATCATAACTTATTTACATGTTGAATGTATTTTTGTTTTGTTTTTTTAGTTTCTATGTGTTCCATGCTAATGATATGATGCAACATATTAATATCATAATAATCATATAATTATTTTGTAATTTCCCACCTCATATTTGATATTATAAAGTGATACTGAAGTTTTTACGTCTATCTGTTGTGATACTGCGGACACATTGATTAGTTTGTGGATTGTTTTGGTAAAAGTAGTGCTGACACTGTTTAGCTAAGGTTTTATGTTATTGGTAATTTGCTCAACATTATCATAGTTTTGCTAAACAGTAGTTTATATTTGCACAACAAACAAATGGATGTCATCAGATCAACTGTATGAATAAAATAGACCAGTTATAAACACAAATCACATATTTGATTGAGAATTGTGCTGACATAGAGAAAAGAAGACACAACTGTTCAGAAGCAATTATAGTTGTATGCATCTTCACACATACTACTGACCATAAAACCACAGGGAAAACAATTGTCTTAACGTTTACGAGAAAACTGTTCAGAAGCAGATTACACAACTGTCTACACCCAAATACATTCCAAAGTTTGCAAAAAAACATGAAATTGCCTTGTAGTTGTTCAATCAAGATTTAGTTTTTGGCCCTGAATCCCCTTTGAAGTCATTTTTGCATGGGATTTCGCTGCCTTGACAACTTATGTGTTCACTTCATTCAGCTCTGAGCACACAATATCTGTTAGGTACTTCACCCGTAGCTTTGAGGAATTCTTGAAATTGCCCTTTTCTAATCCACAATTTTACGCTCTCTCTGTCCCAAAGAAGGTCTCCATGTGACGCATGAGGCATACCTCAGAATGCACAACTTTCTCTTCTCCAGCCCATGCGATGGGGACATTTGATGTTGGTGCAGTCGACACTATTTCTGCCTTTTCTTTAAGCCCCTTGTCTGTTAGATAAGCAATCAGTATATCCCCCTGCATGGATTGAATTATAAAGCATGTAATTTTAATTGTAATCTGAGGTGATATTTAAATGAAATTAATACAAGTAAAGCCATAGTAGATATCACTAATAACACTCACCAAACATTCGAAGGGTGATGGGAAGCTGCTAGTTGCATCAGTGCAAGATGAGGTGATATCAACGATATGGACAACTTTGTTTTTAAAGTTGAAGACAACCATGACATAAAACACTTCTCGTTGAACTCCAAATATGTTGTGAGCTGAATCTGCCATGTTTTACAGTAACTTTATTTTCTGCATACATTTCATGCATTTGGGCTACAATAGTACATAATCTATGTAGTCTATGTTTATTTGCCTAATTATGGAATCTACACCAATTTCTGTTTAAATTCGAAGCAATTTAGAGCAGTTATGAGAAAGGACGAAAAGCTCGGAAGTCAACTACAGAAGTCCAAGGTCGAAGAACGACATAACCAGGATGAATCAAGCTGGAGCCAAGAGTTACTCGATATCGAGTACCTTTACTCGATATCGACCAAAGAAGTCGAGCAGTGCCTGGTCGAGTAGGAGCTGATCGAGAAGTTGAGAGATGAAGCCAACCCGACTCCAGAACCTTACTCGATATCGAGCCATTTACTCGATATCGACAAAACCCTGAAGCCATGCCCGGAGTCGAGGAAGCCACACCTAGTCGAGAAGACGAAGACACAGACATACCGAGCACAATGTACTCGATATCGAGGAGTGTACTCGATGTCGAGGAAGCCACACCATTTACTCGATATCGAGCCATTTTCTCAATAAATTTTTTTCTCCTGCCAAGACAGCGCTCCTTCGCCAAAAGATTACATCTTTCAAACAGCAGCCTAGAGAGCCGCTAGCAAAGGCATGAGAACGTTATAAGGATCTATTGTGATCCTGCCCTACACATGGACAACAGCCTAGCATCGATCAGGAGATCTTCTTTAATTCTATTGACCTGGCTGCTAAAGATAGGATCAACACATACACTCATTATGAGTATATGACAATGCCACCAACTGACGCATGGGCTGCCCTCGACAAGCTGACCAACTATGACAACAAGTATGGGACTCCAGTCAACTAAGAAGAGAATGCCTATGCCAGGCCAGCCCCATCCATGCCCCTCTATGAGCCCTCTAAGGAAATTGACGCATATGTCAAGGAGCAATACTACAGAGATCAGAATAGGAAGCTCCTCAAGCAAGTAAATTATCTTTCTGTCAACCGGCCCTGCATCGAATGCGGATCACATAGGCACACCACTACTGAGTGCCCACACACAGAGCAAGTCAGGCTGGCAGAATACCACGAAGAGGTAGCTTACGCAGGGGGTCCCAATCTCTTTATGGGGGACCAAAGGTTTCAGCAACCCAAATGGAACCAAGGTGCCCCTAGGAACCCCCCACCCTACAGAGCTCCAGGACATCCGGAAAGGGACCAGAAAAGAGATGATCTACAGACCGTCCTAGAGGAAATACGGAGGAACCATTCAGACACTAAGCAGTCCTTCAACTCCGTCTACACTCAGATTCAGGGAGTCAACTCTAGGCTTGGGGAGATTGATATATGGCGGAAATCAATTGAGACACAGATTGAACAGCTAGCTGGGGGCGTCTCCAGACAGTCACTCCCTGGATCATTAGAACCAAAACCCAAAGGGAAGACAGGACACATCGCTGCTGTGAAACTCAGGAGCGGGCAACAACTACGCGAGCCAGAGGTCGGAAAGCAGCAGAACGAAGGAGCTGTACAGCAAGTCGAGATGGACCAGACCGTGGTCGATGTCAAGAAGAGGCAACTCAATAAAGAGGAAGGACAACTCGACATCAAGGATAGAGTGGACCATCCTTCGTCTGCAGAGCGCAGCAACTCGACATCGAGGAAAGTGGTCGATATCGAGAAGAATGTGGTCGATATCGAGGAGAATGTGGTCGATATTGAGAAGAATGTGGTCGATATCGAGGAGAATCACATCGATCTCGAGAAAGATGCAACACCTCCGACATCTGTTCTGGCTCCGAATCAGAAAAAGAAGCTGCCTTTCCCAACAAAATCTCCAAAGGACCCAGCAGAGAAGAAATTTCAGTGCTTCATCAAGATGCTTCGGAAGCTCAATGTCACCATACCCTTCACAGAAGCTCTAAATGAAATGCCGTCCTACGTCAAATTCCTCAAGCAGATTCTAATCAAGAAGCGGTCATTGGCTGAGATTACAGAGGAGTGCAGCCATATGGACATACTTGAGAAAAGGCCAGATCTGGGTAAGTTTGCTATAACCATTGGATTTGGTCAATATAAATTTAATGCATTATGTGATATTGGAGCTAGTGTGAGTATAATGCCTTTAACGATATGGTCCAAGATTAAGATAGGTGTCCTAGAGCCTGTGGATGCTAAGCTTTCTATGGCCAACACCACGGTGGTCATTCCAACAGGCATGGTGGACAATGTACCAGTGCAAGTAGGTACGTTCTTTGTCCCTGCTGATTTCTTAGTTATTGATATGGCGGAGGACCCTGCTTGTCCAATTATTCTATGAAGGCTCTTCTTGGCGACGGTGGATGCCAACATAAGCGTAAGGAAGGGAGTACTCACTTTCAACATCAGCGATGAGGTAATTGAGTATTCTTTTAATAAAACTGAAAGGCATACAGGTCCAATGGAATAGGTAAAATCTACCTCAGCTGGTTACATCACTTGTGGGGAGCCTAAGGTAAGAAATATGACTCCTAAAGAGCTCGACATCGACCAAGTTAAGTCGACCAAGTATGGGGTCAAAGTCGACCAAAACTCCTCGACATCGAGGACTTTGGTCGATATCGACCAAACTCAGAACCCTCCACCAGCAGCAGCGTCGTCGAGCAGCCAAACAGAAGTCGGGCCCCCCTCGATATCGACAAAACTGGTCAATATCGACCAACATCCTGCGTCCTCGACTTCACCTTCAGCGACGAGCACTCCACTGGCAGCAAAAAGCTACTCGTGATCGACAACCTTAGTCGATATCGACCAAGAAAGTCTTCCTCGACTCCAGCATCCTCGAGCAGCAGGCCACCAGAAGCTGAAAACAACTCGATATCGAGTACTGTTACTCGAGATCAACCAAATATAGTGGTCCCCGAATCCGTTTCTGCAAAGGTAAGCCAAGGTATGGATCTTTCTTCTCCTATTTCCATTAAAGATCTATCTATTCATGGGAGAGGTTTGCCTTGGTATGTGCACTTTTGTAGGATTTCCAATGGTGAGCCTAAAGAATATGAAGTTGGAGACAAACTCTATGTTTCCAAATCAAAGGATCATTGGTTTCTTAACAAATTCAACAAGAAGAAAATGGGGCCTTTCGTGGTGAACGAGATTCATTTAGGCGGACTGCAGCTGATGGACAAGAATGGAGTCCTATTTGAAGCCCAAGCTACATGGGCCCTGAAGATGCCACATTGAGCTTAATGGAGAAAGTTGGCCTAGCGACTATAAAATCTAGAGCTTGTAAATTGACATTTATTTTTGAGACTTTTTAGACATTGTTGCTTTTGTTTGTTTTTTGTTTTGAACCTTTTAGTTTTTCTATTGTGGGTATATGTCTTCTATATCTTTCAGGACCATGGGGATAGAAACAAACTAAATCGGACTCGGCCCAGGCATATTATGAAGCCATGCACACTTGTCTAGTGAGTTTTCTTTCTTTACCCTTGTTTTTATACAGTGAGGACACTGTAATGCTAAAGTATGGGGTGGGAGAAGGGCTTAATTTGTGCATATTCGAAAATTTTGACATTTGGTGTGCATGTTTGAAGTTTATTTCTTGAATTGCTTATACATGGCTATTTTGGAATTCATTATTGATTTATGTGCTAATATGCATCTTTTCCAAACGATTTTGGAATTCATTATTGATTTATGTGCTAATATGTATTTTTTCCAAAAGTTTGAAAAATGACCCCCTTTTGAATTTTTTTTATTAATGTCATGGAAGCTTTATTGAACTCGACGATGCAAAATTAGAGTCATTAGAGATATAGCATGAAATTGCCTAGTAAAGGGAAGTCACACTGAAGTGCATATTTTATGAAAACCATGAAATGAGGTAAAATTTGAAGTTGCTTTTGACATGTTGCATGATAAGAGGATGGAGAACTTTATATTTCCATACAATGCTCATTGTTTATATCCTAGCCTTACCTATGATTATGCATTACACAAAAGCCATATTATGCCTTACTTCAATTATTGCTCGACATGATCTAAATATTTGCCATTCATTACCTTATTTTCTATCCGGGGATTAAGTTGAGAATGATGTTACATTATGGAGATTATTCTATGGTGTTTGTGTTGTTATCATTATTGGAGTTTGGTAGGAAATCGTTTGAAATATATGGAAAAATTAATGAGTGAAAGAAAATCCGATCACCTCAGGAGATAAAGGTAGATCGACTCTGCTTGCTGAGATAATAGTTAAGTGAGATGGGACACCAATGTGAGGAGTCCAAAGCAATAAGTATCCGGGGCCATTCATGACACCCATGTTTGCGACTCGCGAGAAGGCAGTGCTGAGGTTAGAGAGGTAAAAGCATTATTATTGAAAAAAGCATTATGGAAGGTGATGATCGCGAATCAAAGAAAGAAGGGATGTGGTTAAGAAAGTTTGGAAATACTCCATTTCCCCGGATTATTAGCACCACATTGCCAAAAACTGCCCACCTTTAACCTTTTACCAATTTACTCTTTATTGAGCTTAAATTAAAGTGCTCTTGATTATTAATGCTTTTTCACTTTTGAATGATTTGCATTACCCTCCGTTTGTGAGTAGATGTTGCTTTTTATTGCACATGCATGGATTTGTGACACTAGTACCTTTTCGAGGATGGTAATTGATTGTAGGGATATATAAGAATGAATCTAAGATGTTGACAGTTTTGATTTCTTCCCCTGAATGACAGATAAAAGTATTGCTTGAGGATAAGCAAGCTTAAGTATGGGGTGTTTGTTGTGAGTTGAATCTGACATGTTTTACAGTAACTTTTATATTGTTTTCTGCATACATTCCATGCATTTGGGCTAGAATAGTACAGAATCTATGTAGTCTATGTTTGTTTGCCAAATTATGGAATCTACACCAGTTTTTGTTTAATTCGCAGATTTCGAAGCAATTTACAGCAGTTTTGAGAAAAGACGAAAAGCTCGGAAGTCAACTACAGCAGTCAAAGGTCAAAGAACGACAAAACCAAGACGAATCAAGCTGGAGCCAAGAGTTACTCGATATCGAGTACCTTTACTCAATATCGACCAAAGAAGCCGAGCAGTGCCTGTTGTGAGCCTAATCTACCATGTTTTACACTTATTTCTATATCGATTTCTGCATACATTGCATGCATTCGGGGTTAGAATAATACAGAATCTGTGTAGTTTACACTTATTTGCCACTTATGGAGGTCTACACAAGTTTTTGTTATATTTGGCAGAAATCGGACGCACTTTGGAGCTTAAAGGAAACTCATGGAGAAGCTAAGAATGGTGCAGCTGGAGAAAAGACGATTTTTCACCATTCTTCGTTCTGAATCAAGCTTTGATGTCTGCATCAGAGTTGTAGCCCTCGAAAAGAGCTTTCCAACGCATGGTCATAAGTGTCAATCCGACGAATGAGGACTCGGGAAAGTGCGTTTCAAGAACAGAGCAGAAAGCTGACAAAACTTTACTCGAGATCGAGTACACTCTACTCGAGATCGACCAAAAGTGCCTGGTCGAGAACGGAGCTGATCGAGAAGCCGAAGACGAGGACATGCCGGGTGACACTCTACTCGAGATCGAGAAGACCTACTCGAGATCGAGGAGTCCGGAAGCCGTGTCCGAGCATGTCGAGAAGATCTACCCGACGCTGCCGAGAAGACCTAGTCGATAAGGCCAGTCTACTCGAGATCGAGGAGCTCTCCTCGAGATCGACGAGCGCCAGGAGCCATGTCCTAGTCTGTCGAGGACCAGCTAGCCGAGATGACGAAGCCGAGCCAGTCGACCAGCAATACTACTCGAGATCGACAAGACCCTGGTCGAGATCGACGACGGTTCCAGAAGCCGCGTTACTCGGTTTGACGAATCCTACTCGATGTTGGATTGCTTGGGCCCGAAGATTGACGATTCTATCCGATTTTATCAAGATACATAATGAAGAGAGAGATCTATCCACTTGAAGACACTTTCGATATAATTCCCTATTTTAGATTTAATTCCTTTGATGCTCTTATTTATCATTAAGGCTTTTAGATATAGATAAAGAATTCTATCCTTGATTAGCAAGGAATATAAGACTATAAATAAAGCCCTAGGGGCTGGTTTTTCATTCATTCAATTCAATACAAGTCAGAGACAAGTAGTTCCACAAAGAAGTTTTAGGAGTTCTAAAGTTTTTAGGGTTTTGGCATTCAGCGAAAGTTGATTGCCGGGATTGTAAAGGCTTTGAATTTAGTTTAATGCAAGTTTCTTTTTATACATCAATGTTTGCTATTGCGATGAGGCGTGAGTAGTCCACCCACTTCTAGGGTTGGGGTGAGCCCGACGGTGGCCATGTGAGGTGATGCGGTAAAGGTCAGATCTTGTTATGCAATTCATCTTCTATCCCTATGAGCATGATTCTTTTGCGAGAGTTGAAGGTGATCCTTGTTTGTGTTATTGAAACGAAAGTGATCTTAATGCAACTGGGATTAATTATGTAAAAAGGGTTAGTAACAATTAGGGTTTATGCGAATGCTTCTATATGTCTATTTGTTAGTAACGAAAGTTATTTTGATGGAAATCATGATCTTTTATGCCTTTATGTGTTACTTTACATGGTTATCGTTGTGGTGTTGATACCATGGCCTTGGAAGTCTTTTATTATATTGATTTTTTTTGTCAAAATTCTGAGTTTGTGTTCGAAATTTGCAATTTAAGTTTTCTGTCTCTCTTGTCGATACAGAGTAGAGCTGCTCGAGATCGAGTAGGACTGTAGTCGATCTCGAGTACGGTCTAGTCTAGGTCGAGTAGAGTTTCTGTTCTGTTGTCGATTTTGCAGTTTCTGTCTTCACTGTTGGTAGTCGATCTCGAGTAGAGTCTTGTCGAGATCGAGTACGCCTGTTGCTTTGTTTTATTTTCTGCTTTGCTTTGTCTTTTCTGTCTTTGTTTTGTTCGTTGCTTTTGTTTGTTATTTTCTGCTTTTATTTCTGTCTTTTTGCTGCTTGTCTGTGAAATCTGTTGCTAACTAAGAACTGCTGACGTTAGGGGTAGGCACAAATCCCGCAAATCCCGATCCCGTCCCGGTCCCGTCCCGATCCCGTCCCGATCCCGGTGGGATTTAGGACAAAATAGCGAATCCCGTCCCGATCCCGTCCCGCAAAAATTATGCGGGACGAAACGCGGGACGATCCCGGTGGGATCCCGCTAATCCCGTCCCGTCCCGCATATAATAATAATAATAATAATTTTGATAATAATAATAATATTATAATATTATAGAATAATAATAATATATTATTAGTATTATTATTTTGAGCAAATATTATTTAAAACTATAATAATAATTTTCAATTTATAATAATAATAATAATATTATTATATAATATTATAATATAATTTAATAATAATATTAATTTATAATAAAATTATTATTATTATTATTATTATATCATATTATATTTTTTTCTTGTAAAGTATAATTATTTTATAATAATAACAATAAAAATAAGTAATATTATTTTATTTTATTTTTAATTATAACGTGGGATTATTAGTATTTTATTATTATTATTATTATTATTATTTATTATTATTATTATTATTATTATTATGATTATTATTATTATTATTATTATTATTATTATTATTATTATTATTATTATTATTATTATTATAAAAAAAGATTACAAGAAATTAGTGGGCAACCGAGATACTATCTAGGCACCCACTCCTTTAGCGATAACAAAGCCAAGTCTAGTAAAAATATAACGTGCAGCACGAGCCCCAACATCCTGAGATACCGAGAATTTCTGAATCCGCTTCAGCAATGCAACCGCATCTGTATCCAACTCCCCCAATGAAGAGAATGAGAAGGGTAGGAAACCAAACTAGTTGCCGTACACAAATCTCGATACTTGACACACTTACGTCGAGCAGCATCAACAACAGCACGACCAGGCATAAAGTCAGAAATTCCAGACTGAGTCAATGGAGAGGATCCCGTCAGATCGACACACACATCCCGCCCATTTAGAGTTACAAGAGGCAAATAGCTAATTAAATACGGTATTCTTTCTAACTATCAATCGATAATTAGACAATATTGGTAAATCTCGTCTCAATTCCCTTCCGTCCTGATCTAGTAAGATAATGTAGCCAAATATGTTGAACATTATAATTAATTATACAATCATTGTATGAATTAATAATAGTATTATAATATTAATATTAATAATAATAATATTATTATTATTGAATAATATAGTTGAGAATAATACCGTATTCAACATATTATACTAAATAATGAATTATGAAAGCATTTTTTCACTTTGCAAATTTATATAATATTTTATTATTTTTATATGCGGGACAAGGCCCGTCCCGTCCCGATCCCGTCCCGTCCCGTCCCGATCCCATCCCGAAAAAAAAATGTCAATCCCGTCCCGATCCCGTCCCGAAAAATTTTCGCGGGACGAGTCCCGTCCCGGCCCAATCCTGTCCCGTCCCGTCCCGTGCCCACCCCTAGCTGACGTGCTTCCTCGTGGATTCGATCCTGACAACCTTCTACTACAACAGGAGGAAGTCTTGTATTTATTTGCTGAGACAGGGAAGTCAGTCTGATCTTTATTCTATATTTATTTCATACTTGACCATCCTCCTACAACAACAAATTGGCGCCGTTGCCGGGGAAGCTGTCAATCGCCCCTTAGGTAGTCAGTTCTCACGTTCTCTTTGAGTTACTTTGCAGGTGTATGCGTCGTTCTAGTCAAACACCTGAGTTTGACGCCTTAGACGAACCGGAACGCCTTTTTCTCATCAGAGCTAAACTACAAAGAGCCATGGCAGCTGCGGACACACAGGAACAGCTGATCGCTAGGCTCACAAGGGAATTGGCCGCTAAAGATGTTGCTATCGCCGCTGAGAAAGCAGCAAGGGAACAAGCACAAGCTGAGCTTGCCCATTACCCAACCACGGCAGAGGACTATATGCATCCCACTCTCGTCGTACCTGAATCGACGATTCTAATCCCTTATAACTCTTTTGAAATTCGCACTCAATTTCTTATAGAGCTTAAAAATAATGCCTTTTATGGTAGATTTAATGAGTGTCCTCTTGAACATATTACAAACTTTTCTGACATGTGCCGTACTCTTGCTGAAGGTACAACCCTGGAATATGTCAAGATGAAATCTTTTCGCTGGTCTCTCGCTGGGCCTGAACTGAAATGGCTTGAAGGGCTGAAAGCAAGATCACTCACAACCTGGGCCCAAGTAGAGCAAGAGTTTCTGAACAAATTCTTCCCACCCGCCAAAACAGCACATCTCCGCCAGAAAATCACCGCCTTCAAACAGAAGCTAGGGGAACCGCTGGCAAAGGCATGGGAGCGCTACAAGGAACTTCTGCGATCTTGCCCTACTCATGGACAGCCACCCTACGTCATTCAGAAGATCTTCTTCAACTGTCTTGATCAAGTCACTAAGGACAGAATCAACCATTATACTCGCTATGAGTATCTGACAATGCCGCCAAGTGACGCATGGGGTGTGCTAGAGAAGCTCACCAACTACGACAACAAGTATGGGTCTACTGCAACCTATGAAGAAAACCCATACGCCAGGCCAGCACCATCCATGCCCTTCTATGAGCCTCCTAAAGATATTGATCCTCATGTAAGGGAGCAGTACTACAGAGACCAGAATAAGAAGCTCCTTAAGCAAGTAAAGTATCTCTCTGTCAACCAGCCTTGCATTGAATGCGGATCGCAACGGCACACCACTCCTGAGTGCCCACACACAGAGCAAGTCAGGATGGCAGAGCACCACGAGGAGATAGCTTATGCAGGGGGTCCCAATCGCTACTTGGGGGACCAAAGGTTTCAGCAACCACAATGGAACCAAGGTGTCCCTAGGAACCCCCCGCCCTACAGAGCTCCAGGACATCCGGAAAGGGACTAGAAAAAGGATGATATACAGACAGTCCTGGAGGAAATATGGAGGAACCACTCAGAAACTAGGCAATCCTTCAACTACGTTTACACTCATTGGTCAACTAGCAGCAGGAATCCTCAGACAGTCAGGTGCGCTCCCTGTATCTTCAGAACCAAATCCTAAGGGAAAGACTGGACACATCGCTGCTGTAAAACTCAGAAGCGGCCATCAACTGCAAGAGCCAGAGGTCAGAAAGCAGCAAAACAACGAAGAACAGCTAGTCGACCAGAGCCTAGTCGATCTCGAGGACGACCTACTCGACCTCGAGGAGAAACTTCAGAAACCATCGTTTGCACTGAACAGCAACTCGACAACGCCCAATCTAGTCGAGATCGAAAAGAGTGTAGTCGATGTCGAGGAGCCCCTAGTCGACATAGAGTAGCCTGCAGCACCTCCGACATTTGTTCTGGCTCCGAATCAGAAAAAGAAGCTGTCTTTCCCCACAAAATCTCCAAAGGACCCAGCAAAAAAGAAATTTCAGCGCTTCATCAAGATGCTTCAGAAACTCAACGTCACCATCCCCTTTACAGAAGCTCTCAATGAAATGCCATCCTATGTCATGTTCCTGAAGGAGATTTTGAGCAAAAAGCAATCGATGGCTGAAATTACAGAGGAATGCAGCCATTTGGACATACTGGAGAAGAGGCCGGATCCAGGTAAGTTTGCTATAACTATTGGATTTGGTCCATACAAAATTAATGCTTTATGTGATCTTGGAGCTAGTGTGAGTATAATGCCTTTAACAATTTGGTCCAAGATTAAGATAGGTGCCCTAGAGCCTATGGATGCTAGACTTTACATGGCCAACAACACGGTGGTCATTCCAACAGGCATGGTGGACAATGTGCCAGTACAAGTAGGTAAATTCTTTGTCCCTGCTGATTTCTTAGTTGTTGATATGCAAGAAGATCCTGCTTGTCCAATTGTTCTAGGGAGACCCTTCTTGGCGACGGTGGATGCCAATATAAGCGTAAGGAAAGGAGTGCTCACCTTCAACATCAGCGATAAGGTAATTGAGTATTCCTTTAATAAAACTGAAAGGCATACAGGTCCAATGGAAGAGGTCAAATCTATCTCGGTTGGCTACATCACTTGCGGGGAACCCAAGGTCAGAAATATGACCCCTGAGGAACTGGAAAATAGGGATATGGAAGCCCAGGTGGAGGAGATCATGGCAATCCTAAAGGAGGACACAGAAAGTCCAATCGACACATACCAAGGTACGTCGTTATGGATTAATTATTTTTCGGATGCCTTGACAGGAACCAAGTATGGGGTCAAGATCGACCAAGGCTTCTCGACATCAAGGACCCTAGTCGACCTCGACCAAAACCAGAAACCTCCACCAGCACCAGCAGCGTCGAGCAGCCAAGCAGAAGCAGGGTCCTACTCGAGGTCGAGTACGCTACTCGAGATCGACCACCAGAGCCCTACCTCGACTTCGCCTTCTTCGATGCTGACTCCACCAGACGAACCAGACTCCTCGATCTCGACCAGGCTTGTCGAGATCGACCACCACCCGGCTCCACCAGCCCCTGTTTCCTCGACGCTGAAGCCACCAGGAGCAGAAAGCTACTCGAGATCGAGTAGTCTACTCGATGTCGACCAGTCCTCGACTTCACCAGCTTCTGCATCCTCGAGTAGACCACCACCAGAAACTGCAGACTCGTCGAGATCGACTAGCCCTAGTCGAGATAGACCAAACACCGTGGTTCCCGATTCCGTCTCTGCGAAGTAAGCCAAGGTATGGATCTTTCTTCTCCTATTTCCATTAAAGATCTATCTATACATGGGAGAGGTTAGCCTTGGTATGTACGCTTATGTAGGATATCCAATGATGAGCCTAAGGAGTATGAAGTTTGAGACAAGCTCTATGTCTCTAAATCAAAGGATCATTGGTTCCCTAACAAATTCAACAAGAAGAGGATGGGGCCATTCGTGGTGAACAAGATCCATTCTGGAGGATTGCAGCTGATGGACAAGAATGGAGTCCTATTTGAAGCCCAAGCTACATGGGCCCTGCAAATGCCACCTTGAGCTAAATGGAAAGTCGGCCTAGCGACTATAAAATCTAGATCTTGTAAATAGATATTTATTTTTGGGACATTTTGGACATTGTTTTGTTTGTTTTTGGTTTTGAACACTTTTTCTATTATGGATATAGGTCTTCTGCACTTTTCAGGTCCATGGATAGAACCAAGCAATATACATACTCGGCCCAGGAGGTGCTTCCATTCGAAATTTAGAAGCCCTGCACATCTGTCTAGTGAGTTTCTTTCTTTACCCTTGTTTTTATACAGTGAGGACACTGTAATGTTTACGTATGGGGTGGGGGAAGGGCTTACTTTATGCATATTTGACATTATTTGTGCATATTTAGAATCTATTTTTTTGAATTGCTACATGGCTATTTTGGAAAGCATTATTGATTTATGTGCTTATATGCATGTTTTCCAAAGTTTATAAAAATGACCCCCATTGAAAATTTTGATTTAATGTCATGGAAGCTTATATTGAACTCGACGATGCAAAATTGGATTCATTAGAGATATAGCATGAAATTGCCTAATAAAGGGAAGTCACAATGAAGTGCATATTTTATTGAAAACCATGAAAGGAGGTAAAATTTGATATTGCTTTTGACATGTTGCAAGATAAAATGATGGAGGACTTTATATTTTCCATAATATGCTCATATTGTTATAATTCCTAGCCTTACCTATGCTTATGCATCACAAAAGCCATAATATGCTTTATTTCAATTATTGCTCCACATGATCTAAATATTGCCATTCTTTACCCTATCCGGGGATTATGTTGACAATGATTTTACATTATGGAGATGTTATATGGTTGTTGTGATTATTATCATTATTGGAGTTTGGCAAGGAAATTGTTTGAAATATATGGAAAATTTAATGAGTGAAAGAAAATTCAATCACCTCAGGAGATAAAGGTAGATTGACCCTGCTGTCTGAGATAATAGTTTGGAGAGATGGGACACATTGTGAGGAGTCCAAAGCACTAAGTATCCGGGTCCATTCATGAAACACATGTTTGCGACTCGCGAGGAGGCAGTGCTGAGGTTAGAGAGGTAAAAGCATTATTATTGAGAAAAGCAATATGAAAGGTGATGAATCTTATGAAGAAGGAATGTGTTATGAAAGTTTGGAAATACTCCATTTCCCCGGATCATTAAGCACCACATTGCCAAAAAAAATTGCCCACCTTTAGCCTTTTACCAATCTACTCCTTATTGAGCTTAAATTAAAGTCCTCTTGATTATTAATGTTTTGTCACATGAATTGTTTTTGCATAACCCTCCTTTTGTGAGTAGATGTTGCTTTTGTATAATTACACATGCATGGATCTGTGACATAAGTACCTTTTCGAGGATGGTAATTGATTGCAGGGGACTTATGAGAATGAATCTAAGATGTTGAGAGTTTGAATTCTTCCCCTGAATGACAATTAAAAGTATTGCTTGAGGACAAGCAAGCTTAAGTATGGGGTGTTTGTTGTGAGTCTAATCTGCCATGTTTTACACTTATTTCTATATCGATTTCTGCATACATTGCATGCATTCGGGTTAGAATAATACAGAATCTGTGTAGTTTACACTTATTTGCCAATTATGGAGGTCTACACAAGTTTTTGTTATATTTGGCAGAAATCGGACGCACTTTGGCGCTTAAAGGAAACTCATGGAGAAACTAAGAATGGTGCAGCTGGAGAAAAGGCCATTTTTCAAGAATTCTTCTTTCTGAATCAAGCTTTGATGTCTTCATGAGAGCTGTAGCCCTCGAAAAGAGCTTTCCAACACATGTTCATATGCGTCAATCCGACAAACGAGGACTCGGGAAAGTGCGTTTCAAGAACAGAGCAGAAAGCTGAGAAAACTTTAATCGAGATCGAGTACACTCTAGTCGAGATCGACCAAAAGTGCCTGGTCGAGAACGGAGCTGATCGAGAAGCCGAAGACGAGGACATGCTGGGTGACACTCTACTCGAGATCGAGTAGACCTACTCGAGATCGAGAAGCCCGGAAGCCGTGTCCGAGCATGTCGAGAAGATCTACCCGACGCTGCCGAGAAGACCTAGTCGACAAGGCCAGTCTACTCGAGATCGAGGAGCTCTCCTCGAGATCGACGAGAGCCAGGAGCCAGGTCCGAGTCTGTCAAGGACCAGCTAGCCGAGACGACGAAGCCGACCCATTCGACCGGCAATCCTACTCGAGATTGACAAGACCCTGGTCGAGATCGACGACGGTTCCAGAAGCCGTGTTACTCGGTTTGACGAATCTACTCGATGTTGGATTGCTTGGGCCCGATGATTGACGAATCTATCCGATTTTATCAAGATACATCATGAAGAGAGAGATCTATCCACTTGAAGACACTTCAGATATAATTCCCTATTTTAGATTTAATTCCTTTGTTGCTCTTATTTATCATTAAGACTTTTAGATATAATTTTAGATATAGATAAAGAATTCTATCCTTGATTAGCAAGGAATAGAAGACTATAAATAAAGCCTTAGGGGATGGTTTTTCATTCATTCAATTCAATAAAAGTCAGAGACAAGTAGTTCCACAGAGAAGTTTTAGGAGTTCTAAAGTTTTTAGGGTTTTGGCATTCAGCGAAAGTTGATTGCCGGGATTGTAAAGGCTTTGAATTTAGTTTAATGCAAGTTTCTTTTTATACATCAATGTCTGCTATTGCGATGAGGCGTGAGTAGTCCACCCACTTCTGGGGCTGGGGTGAGCCCGACGGTGGCCATGTGAGGTGATGCGGTAAAGGTCAGATCTTGTTATGCAATTCATCTTCTATCCCTATGAGCATGATTCTTTTGCGAGAGTCGAAGGTGATCCTTGTTTGTGTTATTGAAACGAAAGTGATCTTAATGCAACTTGGATTAATTATGTAAAAAGGGTTAGTAACAATTAGCGTTTATGCGAAAGCCTCTATATGTCTATTTGTTAGTAACGAAAGTTATTTTGATGGAAAGCATGATCTTTTATGCCTTTATGTGTTACTTTACATGGTTATCGTTGTGGTGTTGATACCCTGGCCTTGGAAGGCTTTTATTATATTGAATTTATTTTGTCAAAATTCTGAGTTTGTGTTCGAAATTTGCAATTTAAGTTTTCTGTCTTTCTTGTCGATACAGAGTAGAGCTTGTCGAGATCGAATAGGACCGTAGTCGATCTCGAGTACGGTCTAGTCTAGGTCGAGTAGAGTTTCTGTTCTGTTGTCGATTTTGCAGTTTCTGTCTTCACTGTTGGTAGTCGATCTCGAGTAGAGTCTTGTCGAGATCGAGTACGCCTGTTGCTTTGTTTTATTTTCTGCTTTGCTTTGTCTTTTCTGTCATTGTTATGTTCGTTGCTTTTGTTTGTTATTTTCTGCTTTTATTTCTGTCTTTCTGCTGCTTGTTTGTGAAATCTGTTGCTACCTAAGAACTGCTGACGTGCTTCCTCGTGGATTCGATCCTGACAACCTTCTACTACAACAGGAGGAAGTCTTGTATTTATTTGCCGAGACAGGGAAGTCAGTCTGATCTTTATTCTATATTTATTTCATACTTGACCATCCTCCTGCAACAACAGTGCCTGGTCGAGTAGGAGCTGATCAAGAAGCTAAGAGACGAAGCCAACCCGACTCCTGGACCTTACTCGATATCGAGTCATTTACTCGATATCGACAAAATCCTGAAGCCATGCCCGGAGTCGAGGAAGCCACCCCTAGTCGAGAAGACGAAGACACGGACATACCGAGCACAATGTACTCGATATCGGGGAGTGTACTCGATGTCGAGTAAACCAGCCTAGCATATCCGAGCCAGTGTCGGGGAGAGGTTGCTCGATAACACCAGGCTAGCAAGTCGACGACGATGTTACTCGATATCGAGGAGAGCTTTCCTGGGCCGCTTTACGCGGTGAGCTGTCCGAGTCGAATTGAGATTTGTTTGGAACAAAAGGAATCCGATTCTATCCACATCTATCAAGTTTTATCAAGATCTATCAACTCCATGGAGGATTTACCTACTTTAGATATATTTTCCTTTATGGATTTAATTCTTTTATTCCATTTATTTATCTTTAAGTATGTAGATAAAGAGATTTAGATATAGATAGACTTTCTTACCTTGATTAGCAAGGGTTGGAAGCCTATAAATAAAGCCTTAGGGCTGAGTTTTATTCATTCAATTTCAGTTACAATTAGTGACATAGAGAGAGTAGAAGAGAGAGCTTGGGGCGAGAGAAGTTGGAAAGGCGAAAGCGGATTTGGCTTCGATTGTTTGTAAGCTTTCTTTAGTTTATTTAATGCAAATTATTTCCTTTTGTTTATTGATGAGTTTCTTGATAATGAAGAGCGAGTAGTCCACCCACTTCTAGGGTCGGGGTGAGCCCGACGGTGGCCATGTAAGATGACACGGTAAAGGTTTGAGCTTTTTATGCAATTCGTCTCCTATCCATATAAGCATGATTCTTTTGCGAGAGTTGAAGGTGATCCTTGTTTGTGTTATTGAAGCGAAAGTGATCTTCATACAACTTGGATTAATTATGTGAAAAGGGTTAGTAACAACTAGGGTTTATGCGAAAGCCTCTATCTTCCTATTTGTTAATAACAAAAGTTATTTGATGAAAAGCATGTTCTTTTATGCCTTTATGTGTTATTTTTCATGGTTATCGTTGTGGTGTTGATACCCTGGCCTTGGGAGTCTTCTAGTTTATTGATTTATTTCATCGCAATCTGCGTTCTGTGTTCGAAAGCATTGCAATTTAAGTTTCTTTATTGTCGATCTCGGGGAGTTTTACTCGACATCAACGAAATCTTGTCGATATCAAGGAAGGTTGGTCGAGATCGAGTACTTTCTGCTGAGTTTCTGTTTCTGTTTGTCGATTATGAGTTTCTGTCGCCACTGAGTTTAGTCGATATCGAGTACCCCTTAGTCGATATCGAGTAGCTTCTGTGCTTTGCTTTCGTTTCTGCTTTTATTTATTATTTCTGTCTTTCTGTCTGTGAGATTTACAGCTACCTAGGATCCGCTGACGTGCTGCCTCGAGGATCGATCCTGACTTCCCACTGCTACATCAGGAGGAGGTCTTGTAATTATTTCCGTGGGCACGAATCTGGTTTGACTTATTTTATTATATTTTGAACTCGATTTCCTCCTACAACAAAATACAATCTAATCAACATAATATAAAACAGATAGACATTAGTGATTGAGCTTGTTAACTTTGATTTCAGATTCAGTATTTTTGGAACTTAATTAAGGTGATTGCGAGGGACTACCATGTCTACATCTCTCAACAAAATGTGTGGTGACAAAGACAATATAGTATCAAGGTGGAGGTTAAACCTCTTAAAATGTTCGTCACAAGCTCCTGATGATACACTCTCCACATTAAACTAGATCAAGAATAAAAATTAGTGAAAAAAAAACAGACCCATCGTAGTAATGACAAAACAATGGAGTGTAATTGAAGGCTGAACTTGTAAAGATATTACAGATTTGTTGATATTGCTAAATAGCCTTGCTGGTGATTGAGCACTTTTATACTGTTCCTTGTGGGTGAGGACAGTTGTCCATGCATCAATAATGACACTAGACAAGTGTGTTTCATCTTCAAGTGTACCCATGTCTGTCCTTACAATTTCAACAGACTTGTGTTTAAATAAAACTTCCCTGCAAAGCGAATCATTTATGAAGATGGATTAAGTAAAAATAATCTTTTACCTGTAACTGAACATACACTAAGTAAGTTAAGATTAAAATGAACTTACGTGCTTTGAGTTCTTTTCATTGCTAAATAGGCTGAAACAGCGCACTCAATTTCAGAGATAGGATCTTTAATATCAACAACCCGTGAATAATAAGGGCTTCTCAAAGATGCAGAAGGTTTATGTGCTCTCCATGCAACTTGTTCTCTCTTTCTGTCATTCAGTTGTTGTGCAGCATTCACATCAGCTGCGTTGACACGTGGGGATCTCCGTGGTGGCAATGTAGCAGGAGACTTGCATTTTCTCTTACCTTCCAAATGGTTCCCTGGCAGAATATCAATTTCAAATTGAGTGGGTAGGGGATTTGGAGTTGTGCATAATGTGTCTGGAGTTTTAGCTTGAACATCCTGGTGTATTGGCGGATCACCATGGCCGCCGGGAGGAGCTTGGTTTGGTTCATTCGTAACGTTGTTTGCATCTCCAGTGTTCTCCGATGTCCCATTATCTTTCTTAAAAGCAGGATCATTTAGAAATATATCAAAGGAAAATTCCCCATCTACTTTGATGTTTGATTTTAATTTTTGCTTATTCTGATACGCCATCTCAATCTGAGTAATGTAATCTAACAAAGCAGGGTCTGACCAGAATTTTTCTTGGGAGTCGGTAAAATGTGTGTTTGGAGAGTCATTCATATAAGACCTGTCAGCAGCATCTGTAGTAGGCTCAGGGGTTACATCTTCCATCCCTAGAAGCTGGTTTGCCCCATGTAGAAGTCTTTTCACCTTGTCATCATGTTGTAGTTCAAGCGGTACATTTGTAGACCACTCAACAAAATCAGATATAGCAGATGCAAGCACAGAAGTTTTTTTAGCAAAAAACTTTATCCAACTCTAGAAGATAACAGCACACAAAAAAAACAAGAATAAAAAATAACCAGTAAATATCAGAACATGCTAAATTGCACCAATATTAGATTGAATTATTTTAAAGGATTAATATAAACCTCTAATGGGGGTGGTTGTTTTTCTGGATTAGCAGGGTGACTGGTGCCTTCATCGTTTTGTGCAGTAGTGGGCGGACAAGATGTAGACGGTATGTCTTGATGAGAAGGAACAATTTGGCGAGCCTGGACTAAGCCAAGGCCAAAGCCTCCGGTACTAATATCATCAGTTTCTCGTTTGCACAAAATTTTATAATTCATGCCAACAAACACTGGGAAACAACGACTCATTCTTCTGAGTGCGGTGCTTGTGAATAGTTTAACCCTATCCATATAAAACAACTGCAACACCAAGGCGATAAACATATATCAGTATAATGATGGAGCGGGGGAATGCTGACACGAAGAATACGTACTTTACGTACATTGTAAAGAAATTAAGGTAACATCAGAGGAAAGGTTTAAAAAAAAACTTACAACCAAGAATAAGAGAGGCCCTCTGAAATGGCCATTCTTGTTCCTTTCCCAGCTTTTCTTTGCGTCAACCAAACTTTCCAACACCAAAACACACCAATTTAGGTCTTTCATGTCTCCCAATTCAGGAACTACTCTTAGTAAACTCTGGTTTGCATGCCCGTTTCCTAGGGTATCAACCAATATAGAGTATAATATAACAATATAGTTCACAAGGAATTGAGCACCACAGTCAGTGTCAGCTATCAATTTATCCATCACCATTGTTGTTGTTATATTATCCTGGACCTCAAATGTCCTTCTCCAATCTTGCACAAGACTGAAATTCTCTTTAGCTGTTTTTCTTCCAACTAAAATCTTTCCCATGGGGAACCCCATTGTGATATGCACATCTATTTCTGCAATTTCAAGTTCTCCTCCATTAGCCAGAACCAAGAAACACTTGTTAGCATCAAACTGATCCACTAACCAATACGAAAGATGCAGTGGTAGGGTAACAATATCCAAGTTGAACAAAAATCCAAACCCAATATCTTGAATGAATGTCTTCTGCTTATCATTCATTTTTCTCAGCGATGACACCAGCAAGCGGGGGCTTGAACGTGCCTTCAAACCGGGGAGATTTTTTGTTTGGTGTTCCTCTCGGGCCTCACAATTATTTGCCAGTTTTCTGTGTTAGGTTTCATGTCTGTGGGATCCATTTGCTTATCAGATGTGATGATATGCATAGTTGGGTTTACATGTTGAACACAAGCCTCATTAGGTGAATGAGTATCCAACCTTGCAATTTCAATGGTTTCCAAACCAACAGTGCTAACAGGAAGAGCAGTCAGAAGGTGAAATTCTTTCTTACTATTTTTTCGAACATGTGGTTGAGAATCTATTGATTCAAGCGACTGACAACCGTCCCGTGCTTCGAAGGCTTTACCAGGCTCATTATCATCAAGCAGTTCATCTTTGAAGGGAGGGGAATCTCTAGATAAATCAACTACTAGAGGTTTAACTCCAGATCTTTTTGATCTCTTAGAAGTTCGTTTTGGACTTTGTAGAATAGGTGAATCACTTAAACTCTGGGGACGTTTACCTATAGAATGAACACTTACAATCAATTTCTACAAATATCCGGAGTAATGACATTGTAAAAGAAGGCAGTTCATACCGTATAAAGTTCAAAATTGAATGATAAATCCATCACATTAATTTCTAATTCTAATGTGCAAGTAATTGAAGTAGCAATGGTAGCTCCTCGAAGTCTGAATAACTGCTTGATTATAAACGTTAAAGCGTCTCGAATAAGCGCCATTCCTGATTTTCGTGAAAACTAAACCCTAAAACACAATTCGTTCTAATTTAAACTATAATATACGGAATAGACGGAATCAAACCTATCGGATCTGATGACATGTAGATGTATATGATAGATTTCTTATCCACAAGCCTATAATCAAGCGTGAAGAAATCTCGCAGAGAAAGAGTGAGAGTAGATTTAGTTGGACGATGAAAACCAAACGAAGGTGATTGAGAACTTATAGAACGAGAAAAGCGTTTTAGACATTTACATTGGTTGCTTTTTATATTTTTTTAGGAAAACCGTTTTGTTTTTCTTTTTTTTTTTTATAAAATTGGAAATTGTGTAATACTTTATTTATTTCTTATTATTTAACTTATAATTCCATACCTTAAATTTATTTTTTCATAATATGATTCTTTACTTTTCAATAGAATATGATTGCACAACATTGTTTATTGGTAGATATTTGCTCAAAAACATATTATATTTGCTCAACAATAGTTTATATTTGCACAACAACCGAGAGGTGTGCAATTATTGGTAACATGATCTTATTTTCTCTTTTTATGTTTACATACTTTCACAATAGATTATTGCACCACATCATAATATTTTTGCTCATCAATCGTATAAAATAGCACAACATTGAAGTCCGGTAGGGGAAACATTTGCTCAAAATCATTTTATTTTTGCTCAACAATAGTTTATATACGCACAACAATCGACACTTGTGAATTTGTTAGCAACATGATCATACTTTCTTTATTGATGTTTTCATATTTGCTCAATAGATTATTGCTCAACATCATCTTATTTTTTCTCATCAATAGGATAAAATTGCACAAAAACGTATCATTGATGAAAGCTTGCTCAACATCATCTTATTTTTCTCAACGATAGCTTATATTTGCTCAACAGCAACACTTTGTTGCCAACATGATCATACTTCCTCTATTTATGTTTTCATAGTTGCTCAATAGATTATTGCTCAACATTCTCTTATTTTTGCTCATCAATACGATAAAATTGCACAACAGCGTATCATTGATGAAAACTTGCTCAACATCATCTTATTTTTGCTAAACGATTGTTTATATTTGCACAACAGCAACACTTTGATAGCAACATGATCATACTTTCTTTATTGATGTTTTCATAGTTGCTCAATAGATTATTGCTCAACATTGTCTTATTTTTGCTCATCAATAGTATAAAATTGCACAACAGCGTATCATTGATGAAAACTTGCTCCACGTCATCTTATTTTTGCTCAACGATTGTTTATATTTGCAAAATAGCAACACTTTTTTGGCAACATGATCTTATTTCCTATATTTATGTTTTCATAGTTGCTCCATAGATTATTGCTGAACATGGTCTTATTTCTGCTCATCAACAGAATAAAATTGCACAACATCGTATCATTGATGAAAACTTGCTCAACATCATCTTATTTTTGCTCAACAATAGTTTATATTTGCACAACAACAACACTTTGTTAAATTTGTATCGTTTTTTGAGTGAACAATAATGATATAAATTTGAGATTTCATGAGCACTGATGGAAAAAATGTGTTGACATAAATGGAAAAGAGTCCTCAAACTTGTATTATTACATGATAAAATCTAAAATTTTATTTTATAATATTGAATTAATGTTTATTTTGAAACATAAATGACATTCACAATGTCTAAACTATAATATTTCCTAACATTACTTTTATGAAATACTGATGACAGAAATTGTGCTGAAAGCCTTATTTCGAATGCTTCAATCTCCTCTTGAACTCCCCCATTGAAAGCTTTCTATCTGAAGATGGTCTTCCTGCTCTCTTTCTTACTACTGGGGGTAACATTTGATAGATTTTATCACATCAAGGATGTTCCCTTCATCTTCTACTAACACTGGATATATTGTTTCTGCATATGCCATACGCCAAGCATCATTGCTGCAAAATTTTGCAACAAAATCAGACACATTTGCCTTTATGTGTGTAATGGCTGCTAGAGCATGTACACACGATATTTTCTCGACATCAAATACTCTGCACGTACATGTCCTCGCTGATAGATCAACTATAGCTACGACTCCGTGACCTTTGATCTCAAATTGTGATGCATTCATCCTTTCTACTCTGCATAATCCAACTTGCTCTTGTGATTTCCGTATCACCTTAAGGATTTCAGGAGTTATTCTGTCTTAGTTTCCAAGTGCTTTCTCTCTTCTTTCCTGGAACCATGATGTGAGTTTTTCTCTAGCAAACTCCATAAGTGCCACAATGGGATAATCCTTTTTCTCTTTGAAAACGAAGTTCAAGCTTTCAACATTGTTGGATGTCATCATGTTGTATCTATTACACTTTGCATGTGCTCTGACCCATTTATCAAAACCTGCTGACACTAGATATTCTGACAGTTTTGGACAGGTTGCTTCAATTTGTGAAAGGTAGTTGTTGAACTATTGGATAGTGTAACTCTCTGCTGCTTTTTTGAACATTTTCCCCAGTTCTTTTTTCCTGAATGTCGCTTTGATGTTTTGTTTCAAGTGCCACATACATATGCAGTGTGTAGCTGTTGGGTAAACCAAAGATATTGCCATTGAAATGCTAGCATGTCTACCAGAGACAAACACTAAGTCATTTGATGGAGGCACAACCTGCAACAGCCGATACATAAACCATTCCCAAGAGCTGTTGTTTTCAGAGTCAACAATTCCAATGGAAAGCGGAAAAATATGTCTATTTGCATCTTGGGCAACTGCTCCAAGCAACGTGCCTCTGTATTGCCCAGTTAGGAATTTGCCATCAATAACAACAACTTGGGATATAAAGAAATGAAATTACTAATGTTATTGAATTTAAGGAAATCAATGACAAACAGAATTTATGCTGACATTGATCAAGACATACCTTCTTTAAGAGTGGGAATGCTCGGATGCACTGTCCAAAGGAGAGGAACAAGTACTGAAACTTGTCTTCTTTGTCTGTTGAAAATAATGCTATAGTCCCATTGTTTCTCTCCATGAGCATATGGCAAAATGATGGTAAATCTGCATAATTTGATTCTAGTGTCCCCTTAACAATTTCGTGAGCAATCTTTGATGACTTCCATGCTCTCCAGTAGGTAATTGGCATCTTTTTTTTTTTGTTCTCATCTTATCCATTATCTGTGCTGGTTTGTATCCAGCATCAACACTGTCCAATTATATTCACATTAGAATAAATAATATATTAAAAAGCAAGATTAAATATAAATAATATTTCTTAAAAAAATTTCTCACCTTGATTCGATGATGCTTGCAATCACAGAAGATGAAGGCTGTTTGTAGTGTTTTGTTCTGAAATCCCAAGTGCAGGTGTGCATGTCAACATATACTATAACCTCATGTCAAGTTGGACCAAAAGTTTTGACATGCACTTTCCATTTACAGTTAGGATCTATACAATGCACCCTATAATACTTTGTATTTGATTTTGCCACACGAAAACCAAATATCTCAGTTATTGACAAGATTCCCAAAGCATTCTTAACTTCTTTCCTTGATTCAAAGCTTTTCCTATGCACATCAAGTTTTGTGAATTCAGATTCACACTAGGCACTGTAGAGCTATCGTCATCCCAATCTTCTAGGTGTAGTTTCTCTTCTGTGTGTTGTAGAATAGAGTGTTCTCCATATTTCATATGCAGAATCTTCATTACTTGCAGTATCACTGTTTATAGAATACATGTCATCTCCATTATCTTCTCACAAAGCACCCTTCATCTTGCTGTCACCGATCAATGTCATGCTATTTTCACATGAGACAATGTTGGTTACATTTGGATTGCATGTCACCAACTATAAACTGTCAACTGAGAATGCTTGTTGATCTTCTTGTTCACTAACTGTTTTAATGCTGACACACAACTCAACTGAAGGTTCGATAAGGTAAAACAAAGTAATGTAAAGATACTCTAGAAGGGGGGTTGAATAGAGTATGCCTGTTTTTCGCAGATAGTCTCAAGACTTTTGAAGCTCGTGCAAAACCCTTTAAGATTAGACTTAGTCTTTTCTCTGAAAACCTGAATCACAAAGTTAAACAATTCGAACCAAGTGCGGAAATAAGGTAAAGCAGTAAATAAAGGACTCGATGAATTGTTTACGAGGTTCGGCACGAACTTGGCCTACGTCCCCGCCTAGGGTTCTTCCACAACCCTAGGTTTCAACCGGGTTTTATTGATTCACAAGACTTAGGATCCTAATAGCTCACCGAGAAGCCTCTATCCTATATAATTGCAATCTAGTCAACTCACGTTCCCTTGGAGTCCTAGACCAATCTAGAAGAGCCCCACCTCTCTCAGCTATCTAGTACAATCCTCTTACACTTAGTGAATCAATCGCCTAGTGTCCACTTCATGAGTTACAAACTCTCGAGTATAACACTATCACGAAATATATCCTATAAGCTCACTGTGTAACTCTCAAATGTTTTGAAATGAAATAACAGACTCTTAAGGACTAGCAGAGAGCACACGAAGAAGACAGATCTCGCTTGAGAGATTGAATGTATGAATGCTTGTGTTCAACGAATGTATGACTGTCTTCTTCTTCCTTTTCATTATATTGAAACAAATCGGCGCCTAAGGATCTTCACCAACGGCTAGAGAGGATCATGGCTTGAGCTGGATTCTTCACAATCTTCTATCTTTGGAAACTTCTGAAGCCATGATCTTCCGATTTGAATCTTCTCGATTTACAGTTTAAGGAATAAGATAATATTCGAAAATGCTTCTTGAAATGTTAGTGAATATATATAATAATATTTGGAAGCGTATAATAACATAAAATAATATTCGAACATAATATCATGGAGATATCGAAAGATCCTCTTCACATCTACGAGGTGAGAGTCTTTAGGATCAGCTTGAAACCTAGCACACATGCAAACACTAAACATGATGTCACGTCTACTAGCTGTGAGATATACTAAAGATCCAATCATTCCTCGATACTCCTTTTGATTGACACACTTCCCAGTCTTGTCTTGATCTAGAGATAGTGTTGAGATCATGGATGTCTTAGCTGCTTTGGATTGATCCATCTTGAACTTCTTCAAGAGATCCTTAGTGTACTTGCTTTGGTTGACAAAGATCCCTTTCTTGGATTGATGAACTTGTAATTCCAAAAAGAAGTTGAGTTCACCCATCAAGCTCATCTCAAATTCACTGCACATGATGTCAGAAAATTCCTTGCACAAAGATGCGTTAGTAGCACCAAATAATATATCATCAACATAAATTTGAATAACCAAAATGTCATTTCCTTTGGTATTGATAAAAAGAGTCTTGTCGATCAAGCCCCTTTTAAAATCATTTTCTAAAAGATATTTTGACAAGCGCTCATACCAAGCTCTTGGGGCTTGTTTCTTCAACTAACTGGGTCCTTTTATTGAAGATTCTATTAGCTTTGCTACTTGTGGAGTAGCCAAGAAATATACCATCATCACTACGCGCATCAAATTTCCCAAGGTTATCTTTTCCATTGTTATGAACAAAACAAGTACAACCAAAGGGTTTAAAATAAGATATAAGTGGTTTGCGGCCTTTGAAAAGTTCATAAGGAGTTTTCTTTAAGGTGGAACGAATAAGACAACGATTCAAAATATAGTTAGCTGTGTTAACAGCTTCAACCCAATAGGTTTTAGGTAATGCATTTTCTAAAAGCATAGTCCTGTCCATATCCTCTAGGGTGCAGTTCTTTCGTTCCACAACCCCATTTTGTTGAGGTGTCCTAGGAGAAGAAAAGTTATGGGAGATGGTATATTTAGCACAAAATAGATCAAACTGAAGTTGATCAAACTCCCTACCATGATCAGTTCGAATTGACACTATGGGCTCGTTTCTTAAAGTTTGCAACTCCTTACAAAGTTTTGAAAACTCAAATAAGGCCTCTGATTTTTCTTTTAAAAATGCAACACAAGTATATCTAGAAAAATCATCAACAACGACAAGCATGTACTTTTTACCATTGGGAGATCTGACTCGCATAGGACCACATAAATCTATATGTAAAAGTTCAAGGGGTCTAGAAGAACTTACAACCTTTTTGGGTTTGAAAGAGCTACTTGTTTGTTTACCTCGTGTGCATGCATTGCACATATCAATACCTTTGAAGTCCATCTCAGGTAGTCCTCTTACAAGCCCTTTACACACAAGCTTCTGTAGTGTTTGTGGACTCAAATGACCGAGTCTCCTGTGCCAGAGCTTTGGATCATCCGTCAAAGCCTTTAGACATGTTAAGCTTCCTTATGCCACTTGATCAGCATTTACAGCGTATATATTGTTGTAACGATATGCAGTCGGTATAACTTCACCTGTATCTTCTCTGCACACTAGACATCTTTTCTTGTTAAATCTGACATTATTGCCACTATCACATAATTGAGAAACACTAACCAAATTATACTTTAAACCATTCACAAGATAGACATTTTTAATACTATGGTTGGAATCACTCCCAACACTACCAATACCAACGATGTCACACTTTCCTTTGTCACCAAGAGTAATTGTTCCAGTGGATTGCTTCTTTAGATCATGAAAGAGAGAATTCTTCCCGCTCAGATGCCTCGAGCATCCACTATCAATAATCCATTTTTACTCCTTCCCCTTGGTGATCTCCTACAAAAACAAACATCAACCTTTGTGGCTAGACCAATGAGCAAATTTGGATCCATTATTGGGGTAAACCATATTTGGTAATATAATGCCTTTGGGGACGCAAACTTGTGTTATCCGTTCTTTCCTCAAATGAACAGGAAATGCATTGCGAATGATATATGAATCCTTTCTTCTATAGGGGCAGGTCTCTTTTACATGTCCCTTTATAGCACAGTGGTGACATATAGGAGAGGTTCTGCTTCCTTTTTTCTTCACAAAAGTGGTAATGTGTTGCCTCTTTAAAAACCTCGGATTATAACCAATACCTCTTTTGTTTAGAGAACTTTGTTGCTCACCCAACATCCTATAAAGAGTGCCTTTGGATTTGGTAAAACTTATGAGGGCTGTCTGTTGGTCTTGAATCTTATTATTCAGAGAGATCTTCTCGTTCTCTAAGTCATGATGTTTACTTCTTAGAGAGGAGAGATCTTGCTTGAGTTTAGATTTCTTTGAGTCAAGAGTCTTGACTTTAATGTCAAGACCTGAATAAGAAGCTTCAAGACTTTTGACCCTCATAGACAGATCCTTAATAGTTCTTCCCTGGTCCACAGTTTTCTTAATAAGAGTGTTAGTCTGGGCAATAAGTTTCTCTTCATTGGAAATCATATTAGAAAGAAATTCCGATAATACCTCTTTTGGACTTGCCATAAGTTCTCTTACAGTTACCTCAAGCTTCTCATCATGGGATTCATCTCCTGAGGCCATAAGGGAGACATTGGCCTTCTCATCATCGGAGTTAGAGTCAGAATCACTCCAAGTTGCCACCATGGCTTTCTTTTTCCAATTATCACCCTTCTTGGACTGACTCTTCGTCTTTTGAGGACAGTATTTTACAAGATGATCTTTTTCACCACATTCAAAACAAGACAAGGGTTTAGTCTTCTTCTCATATTTGTTGTATTGAGACTTACCTTGAAATTTTAAAGACTCTGATCCATCCTTGTTGTTGAATTATTTCTTCATTTTGAGGATTCGAGCAAGGCCTCTTGTGATAAGAGCAAAAGGGTCATCCTCATCGTCATCCTCATTTTCGGAATCGGATCCATCTTTGGGCTCATCCTTCTTAGACTTGAGCCCCAAGTTCTTAGTGATTGCTGGAAGTTCTCCATCGTCCTCATTAAGGATTATCTCATGCGTGATCAGTTTCCCAAGCAGGCCATCAAGGGGCAGAGTGGTGAGGTCTTGGGCTTCTTCTATAGCTGTTACTTTAGGATCCCACTTCTCTTTTGGGAGGCACCTCAATATCTTCCTCACTTTCTCAACGTTCGTAAAGCTCTTGCCAAGAGAGTCAAGGTTGTTGGTGATTTTTGTGAATCGTGTGAACATGGCCTTGATAGACTCATCAGACTTCATTTTGAAAAGCTCATACTTTCAAAGGAAGATACTGATCTTGGTGTCCTTCACTTGGCTGGCTCCTTCATAGATGACGACCAGCATGTCCCAAATCTCTTTAGCTGACCAACAAGATGAAATACGGTTAAACTCATCAGTGCTAAGACCACAATAAAGTAAGTTGATAGCCCTGTAGTTTTTGGAGACGAGTTCATGATTCGCTTGGATTTATTCAGAATCCTTCTTTGCGATTTTGGTTGCATTTGGTCCGTCTTTCTCTGGAACCTTCGGACCATTCTCTATAATGTTCCAAAGTTCCAGATCTTGATCTGTAATGAACATCTTCATCAATGATCTCCAGTGAACAAATCTGTTTCCTACAAAGAGTGGTGGTCTGCTGGTAGACCTTCCCTCTGCAAATCCTCCGCTTGCTTCACCAGACATGATAAAAAACTCACAAGATTGTTAGATCAAAAGCATTGAGTAAAGCTCTTATACCAATTGAAGGTTTGATAATGTAAAACAAAGTAATGTGAAGATACTCTAGAAGGGGGGTTGAATAGAGTATGTCGGTTTTTCACAGATAGTCTCAATACTTTTGAAGCTCGTGCAAAACCCTTTGAGATTAGACTTACTCTTTTATCTGAAAACCTGAATCACAAAGTTAAACAATTCGAACCAAGTGCGGAAATAAGGTAAAGCGGTAACTAAAGGATTCGATGAATTATTTATGAGGTTCGGTACGAACTTGGCCTACGTCCTCACTTAGGGTTCTTCCACAACCCTAGGATTCAACCGACTTTTATTGATTCACAAGACTTAGGATCCTAATATCTCACCGAGAAGCCTCTCTCCTATACAATTGCAATCTAGTCAACTCACGGTCCCTTGGAGTCCTAGACCAATCTAGAAGAGCCCCACCTCTCTCAGCTATCTAGTACAATCCTCTTACACATAGTGAATCAATCGCCTAGTGTCCACTTCCTGAGTTAAAAACTCTCGAGTATAACACTATCACGAAATATATCCTATAAGCTCACTATGTAACTCTCAAATGCTTGGAAATGAAATAACATACTCTTAAGGACTAGCAGAGAGCACACGAAGAAGACAGATCTCGCTTGAGGGCTTGAATATATGAATGCTTGTGTTCAACGAATGTATGACTGTCTTCTTCTTCCTTTTCTTTATATTGAAACAAATCGGCACCTAAGGATCTTCACCAATGGCTAGAGAGGATCGTCGCTTGAGATGGATTCTTCACAATCTTCTATCTTTGGAAACTTCTGAAGCCATGATCTTCCGATTTGAATCTTCTCGATTTACAGCCTAAGGAATGAGATAATATTCGAAAAAGCTTCCTGAAATGTTGGTGAATATATAAAATAATATTCGAACATAATATCATGAAGAACAGGTTTTGTGTTTTATCAACACTGCTGAAGCTTCAAGACCTTTGACGCAAACATACTGTCAAAGCCTTTGAAACTTATTCTGATTTTCATCAAGGGAGGGAGTTATCATCAACAACAAATTTAACATCCTGTAGTTCGAACAACCTTAAAAAAATCTTTTAAATCAGCATCACATTTAACATTAAGTGGAGCTCTCAAGAATTTGAAAGGGTGTAAATGATTGAATTCTAATTCAAATGCACTGTCTATATTGAATCAGTTGTGCACTTTTTCAGTTAAACCCTGTAATGTTATTGACTCATCAATCATAAACACCTTTGAAGTAGTGTCTCCAACAAAGGTTGGACATGAATCATCAAACAACCATTTCCCACCATATACAACTGTAATAATGTGGGTTGCCATTGTAATCTGCAGAGTATGAATTTAAGAGGATAAATACATTACAGTAGGAACAAACACAATCTGATTAAAACGATGACATGAGCAACCAAAGTGAATAGAATACACCTGTTATGAAAAAAATCTTACAAAATTTGCCCCTATGGTGCAAATTTTTTATGAGTCAAATGCAGTCCTAATATTAAAACTTTCAAAGTGTAATAAGGAATGTATAGATCATTGTATTGTCAAATGCAACAATGGATTTGCACCCCCTGTGCAAATTTTCTACGACTCAAGTGTAGTGCTGACATGGCTCAATCAAAGTTCAATAAGGAAGTGTAGTGATGACATGAGCAATCAAAGGCTAATAAGGAATAGATACTTCAACATATTGTGCAGATTCAAGTGTAGTGATGACATGGGAAATCAAAGTCTAATAAGGAATAGATACTTCAATATATTGTCCAGATTCAAGTGTAGTGATGACATGAACACAATATTGGATGTAACAGTTTGGAATCTATATCTTTAAATCAACTAAATGAATACAATACACTTGTTATGAGACAAATTCTATAAAACTTGCACTTTTGGTTGAAAACTTACATGATTCAAGTCTAGTGATTACTTGAACAATCATAGTGAAATCACATCGTAAGTAATCATAGTGATGACTTGAGCAATATAAAATATTAACAAGCATAAATAAGCATAAACATACACTGTTTCGATTGGAAACTTGACGATTACACATATATAGCAAAAAATGATCATAAACAGTAATTCATGCTTAAAAAATCAATCAAAATTTGCGCCAAGGCGCAAATTTTGATGTATTCTATAACATTATTCATTCGATTCTACAGTATTTGTGACTCCATAACCATAATCACTTGATGCATAAAAAATGAATCAAAGTTTTCGCAAAAGGCACAGATTTTGATGCATTCAATAGCAGTAATCATTCCGTTCACCTATATTTTCATACATGTATAGCATATATAAGCATAGATAAACACCGATTTGACGTAATCTATATTTGTAATCACTCGATTCAAATTGAAGCAGTAATCCAAAAACTGAAGCAGTAATCCAAAAATTCAAAGAAATTTGCGCCACCGATTAAACAGTAATCCAAAAACTGAAGCAGTAATCTAAAAACTATAGCAGTAATCCAAAGTCGCAAATTGAAGCAGTAATCCAAAAACTGAAGCATTAATCTATATTTGTAATCACTCGATTCAAATTTAATATAATTCTTCAGTATAATTGAGAATCAACTTAGAATCGTCAAAATTCTAGTAAAATTTGCGCCTTTGGCGCAAATTTTTGATGAATTCATGGTAGCATTTGTTATAAATTGTAATCGAATACTTTGCTTACATGATTCTCTAGAAGAGACTTTGAAATTGATCGTTTTGATGATGTCGGAGTTGTAATATGTCGGAAATCCTGACAATCGCCATTGAGCAGGTCGGGAGGGAGAAAGAGAGAGCGTGCGGAGAGGGAGAGCTGAAGGAGAGAGAAAGGCGTGTGGGAGAGAGAGAGAGGAGGCTTTTATTTAGGACATTTTACAAAATTGTCCCAAAACGTGGATATTTAACAAATTAATCCCATTTTCGTGGCTATTTTGCAAAATCCTCCTTTATTACACACAAATTTACTTTGATAAGCATTATGGGATAATCTATAAACTAACCTATAATCCCCTTTTTCTGCCCAGTAATTTAGAAAATCACACTCCCAATTATTTAACACAAATCTCATTTGATACTCATTATAAGATAATTTGTTCGCTAAACTTAATTCCCCAAATTTCGGCCATTGAATTCGAAAATCACATCTGTTCGAACCTTGACAGGCCAACCATATATGTTTATCAAGATGGAATTCAACATGTTTTAATATAATCAAGAGGGGTGTTAAACCTTAAAAAAAAAGTTGTTAAGCACCTTAGAATTAAATTTGAACCAATGTTTTTGAGAGAATAGAGTATCACTGTATCACAATAGCCAACATAAACACCCATGAATACAGAAGCAACGCACCCATGAATCTCAAAGGCTGTTAAGCAAATCAAGAGGGTTGTTAACCGAGAAATATTGTTGTTAAGCATATTAGAAACATAACTGAGGCACTCTTTGTGAGGAATTATACAAATAAAACCTGCTGCTAAAATAATACAGAAGCGAACAAAAGTACCCAGTACTACAAACGCAGGCCACACAAAACCCTTAAGCATAAGATCTAAACCAACCGACAGAAGAACATCCCTGCGATCCCCAAGCACAACAGTAGAGAGGAAGGAAGAAGACCTGGATAAATCAGTTTGGGAGAAGCAGCAAACTTTGAGCTAGGTTGCACGGACACGGGAAAAGAAAATGGGAAACGGGGACACGGGGAAGCGGCAATTCTAAAAAATTAAAAATCAGGAAACGGCGAGGAAACAGCAATATGAATTATATGTTATTTTAAAGCTCACACAAAGACTAGTACATATATCTTCATAAGAGTTACTTTGGGGGTAAAAAAGTCTGAACAAGTTGCCTTTTAATCTGTATTTAGTTCAAAAAATATGGGCTCCGGTCTCCAGCTGTATTCCATTTATTTCTTACAAAATTAATTATGTATTTGTTTCAAAATTAACGTTTCGGATATATACACCGCAAATCCGCACGTTGGAAGTAACGTGCATGCACGTCGGAAGTAATGTGCATGCACGTCCAAAGCAACGTGCAAATGGGTTTCCAGCCACCGTGCGAAGACGTGCATGCACGTTTTTATTTTTTTTTTAAAAACGTGCATGCACGTCCATTCCGACGTACATACTTGTCATTTTAAATCGACGGACACGTGCCCCTTCGTCTCCCTCATTCCGTCCCAAATCCACATATATATATATATATATATATATATATATATATATATACAGAGAGAGAGAGAGAGAGAGAGAGAGAGAGAGAGAGCTTGCCGGCAACGAGAGAGAGAGATAGAGAGAGCTCGAGCCCCAGAGAGAGAGAGAGACAACGAGAGAGAGAGAGAGAGAGAGAGACAGAGAGAGAGAGATGGAGCCGGAGAGAGAGATGGAGGCGGAGGCTGTGCCAGTGGAGGCGGAGGTGGTGGCGCAGATGGAGGATGGTGGTGGTGGTGCGCAGGCGGAGACGGCGGATGGTGGTGGTGGTGGTGGAGCGGAGGCGGTGGCGATGGAGGGTGTGGCGGAGGCGGCGGTCCCGGTGGCGATGGAGATAGTGGCGGAGGCGGAGGTTCCGGTGGAGGAGACCCTATTACCGCCGCTTCCGCTACAGAGGTGTCTCTTGTCCCGACTCCACCAGTAGTTTTATAATGTAGTTTGATAGATTATAATATAGTTTTATAATATAACGTGCATGATTATAATTGATAGTATATAGTTTTTATGATTTATTATATGTCTGTAGTTTATATTTTCATGGTTAGATAGTTTAATAATTTGTTATATAGTTTGATAGATTATAATATAGTTTGATAAATTATAATTGATAGTATATAGTTTTTATAGTTTGATTGTATATAGTTTTTATGGTTTATAATATAGTTTGATAGATTCAATTATAGTTTGTACAAAAAGTACAAACTACATTGAAATACATTAAAATTCAAAGACAATAAAAAACATTGAAAGCGAATAATATATATTAAAATATATTAAAAGAAATTAAAACATATGAAAATATAAAAAACATTAAAATATGTTAATATACATTAAAATTCAAATACAATAAAAAACATTAAGAGTGATGCTAATATATATTAAAATATATTAAAAGACATTAAAAGATATTAAAATACATTAAAATGAAAAGCATTAAAATATATTAAAAGACATTAAAAGATATTAAAAAGCATTAAAATATATTAAAAGACATTAATAGATATTAAAATACATTAAAATAAAAAGAAACGACATTAATAGCCAACCGGATGAAATAAATTAGCACATAGAAAGTACGTAGCGGGTTATCAACATTTCATAATAACAGGCAGGGAGGCTCTTGAGAGGGGATGGTACCCTCCGGTCAGTTAGGTTTGGCGACCGGGCTGCGGTCAGTCAAATACAGGTGGAGATGGTACCCCATGATATTCACGATTAGACACATACAGTAGATGATCTCCTGATGTCTGCAGAGGGCTACCAGCAGTCGATGGGGACCCCCCCAGCCGACGAGGATGACATCTTCTTGGGGGGTCTGCCATCTTTCGATCCTTCTGGCGATGCGATGGAGGGGCAGCAACCTTCTTTGGAGACGGCCGATGTGTTCGGAGGGTTCAACTGGGGTCGAGACAACGTTGATCCCTTCATGCTCGGTCATATTAAGGGTGTGAGGGACACTATTGGATATGGTCATTGTGGCTACCGTGCTTTGGTGGCATTGACATCACCGATCGGCGAGTCTGCTTTCTTAGAACTCAAAACGTTATTAGGCAATCACTTGGAGGATCACGCCGATCTCTACGACGGTTGTTATATGGGAGGGTACCCATTCCAGTAGTTCGTCGACAACCAGAGATGGGCGGGTCCTGTGCATGGTGATAGGAGACAGTGGATAGAGCTACCCATCATGGGTTTAGTATTTGCAACGGTATATCAGATTTCTCTCGTCGTCCTAGCTTGACATCATCCGTTTACATGTCTCCCAATGACCTCGCCCACATCTACTAACAACCCTCAATCAGCAACCCTTGGTTTAGCCTACATCGGAAACCAAGACCATTTTGCCGCGGTACGTCATCAAACGTCTTATATTATTACCTATTCTTGGTTTTCATATATATATCAATACTCTAACTCTAATTTTCCGTTCTCGTAGATGTGATTGCGTCCTAACGCTCCTATTCCGCCGCCTATCCCATAATGGGTCGCACATCATCAACCGAGCGTCGAATGATGGGATGCTCTTTTTCAAGCTCGGTTTGACAGATTCCGAGCCTTACGTGTCGAGTCCGGTCGCCCTTTACACATTTCCTAGATTTTATTCCACCAGTTTATTAAAATTATGGATGTAAACCTTTTTTCCGTTCCTTGTAACATTATTCACATATTATCCGAATGAAAACCTTAACAATTATTGCTTGCCATTTAATTATCACTTGACAATTAAACACACCAATGCTCAGAATGACTTAGACCCTAAATCCTAAACCTCCACTAGCTAAACCTTTCAATTTCTTTCATTTAACCCTAAATAACCATCGGTAAACCCTAAACCCTAAACCATAAACCCTAAAACCCTAAGTAGGGTTTGCACGTCCTTAATGACGTACAAACCCTAGTTTGCAATCGACGTGCACATTCCCACACTTGCACGTTGTTAAGAACGTGCATGCACCTTAATAAGAACGTGCAAATCCTTAATCACTATTTGTGGTGTATCTAACAACACCCAAAATTAATTACATAAAGCATTCATCTTCTTCTCCACTTCTCAAGCTTCGCCGCTGCCTCGTCTTCTCCGCCTCAGACAACCTCGTCGCTGCCTCCTCACCGTCTTCCCTCGCCTTCTCTGTCTCGCCGTCCGCCAGCAGCACCGCGCCCACATCTTGCGTCGCCTCCTCCTACCAGATCCGAACCCCCGCCCTCGCAGATCTTGCTAGATCAGAATCCTTCGGCCACCACTAGCCCAGATCCGGCCCCCACCATCCGCTGCACCCCCGATCCGAGCCCCTCAGCCCCAGATCCGAGCCTCCAACAATTGAGGTGGCGTTTCCGGTTCGTTTCCAAAAATCGTTGGTCCGTGTCCACGGCGTGTCCAGATGACATGGCGTTTTGTTGACCGTTTCCAGTCATTCTTGACTGTTTTCCCGCCGCTTCCCCACCACTTCCCAGTGTCGAACACCTCCAACAATTGAAAATTGTCGTTTCCGTGCTTCTTAGAGTTTGAGATAATTGGAAAGTATATAATCCAAGATGAAAAAAGAAAGAGTAGGATAAAGAAAGGTAAAACTCAAAAATATTAACATTTTTTATTTTTAAAATATCATTTTAAACTTATAATTAATAATTATAAAATTATATAAAAAATTAATAAAAAAAACTTGATATTGGATATATAGTTTTTTGCTCCTTCCAAAATGTGTCAAAAACTCAAATGAAACTTATTTCTGTAGGAAGGGAGTATTATTTAATACTAAATAAACTTTTTTTGGCCTACAACTAATTTAACGTTTTGTATAAAATTAATACTCTTGTAAAATTAATTTTATGTTACATTTTATACCACAACAGGTAATCCACCCCTTATACTTATAATTTTAGAAGCAATGTCTTCACAAAAAATTGAGCCACATGTCAACCCTTTGAGCAGCCTAAGAAACTACTTTCTTCATCCACGTTCTTTCAACTGCTCAAATCCCCTTCCCTCTCTCATCTCCTCCTTCCATCTGAAATTCTCCTCTCATCGCAAGTCACAACTTTAACCCTCTCTTCCTTGATTTTCCCTATTCAGCCCTCGCCATGGTTGCCGGAAGATCCAAGCAGGAAGATTCTCCGATCACCGAATCCTAGTTTTATCATGGCTACCAAGGTCATTGTTTCCCACATTGGCGGGATGAGGAGAGAACGCGGCCACTGGGACGAGGAGAGGATGATGGCGACGCGCGAGCTCACCGTGGCGGCGGCCTTGACAGGTCCTTCTCTTGATCTCGATTCAACTGCATCTGCCGGATCGAGAACGGTTCACCACATGACAGGTTTTCTCCTCTCCTCTCGATCTCCATATAATTTATGTGTGATTGTCTTTAAAGGAAATTGAGGATTTGGATTTTTGGGGCTTGAATGGGAAATTGAGGCTTTAACTTTGCTTAGGCTTTAGTTAGCTTTCCACTTTCAATTCCAATTTTAACTTCCGTAGAGATAGTGATCGAATTCATATGTGAATCCGGATGTGAATTAGGGTTGAGTTTTAATGTCCAATTCTACCGTTGTCTTCTGTCCTTCCAAATGCTTAGCTTATTACAGTTAATTAAGGGTGTAGTATTAATATTAAATATTTTTTATTTATAAAATGCACATTACTTATACACAGACATGAAAATAAGTGGGTTGGCTACATAATAGTTTTTGAGAAAAAAATGGGTGGTTTAGTTACTGTAATATGGATCATAGCAGTATACATTTGATGGATGGCTACGTAAAATTCATGAATGATGGTAAATAGATAACCGATGAGGGATAAAGGGTTCTTTTTAATGCAATTTTGAGAATAAAATGATGGTGATGTTAACGGGAACTTGCTTTATTTTCCTCTCATTTTCATCGAGAGTTCTATTTGTTTTTACAAACAACGATGATTGTCTTCCTGTTTTCCTGCATTCATCAACATCATCGATGGCATGTTTTTGCTATTAGAACTCATCTTTGTACTTCTTTTCAACTTTTGCAAACTGTGGCTGGCGGATGAAATAAATATCTGATTAATGGGTATCTTGCCCAACCTAGCCAGGTACAAAATCTATTCCATTATGAGCAACTCAATGTTAACAATCCACATTTTCTTATAATGCAAGGTCGCATAACAATGGTTTTAAATATGAAACCTCCTGAAATTTTATTCATGCTTGAGGAGGCTGCTGGAACAAGAATGTATGAGACAAAGAAATAGATAGCTCTAAAGACACTTCAAAAGAAGCAGGTAAAGCTGATGAGATTAGTAAACTTCTTGATCAGCGTTTCAAGCTTCAGTTACCCAGAAATGAGTCTCGAGTGCTCGACCCTTACAAATGGCGGTACATACGAGGTACGCAATCTCAAAGCTTCCCTAAACCCTCACTTTTGGGGGGGTTTTGCATCAAATTTATTTACAAAGGCCGAATCTTTCTTAGTCCTTTTGTTGATGTTGAAGCAATTGGTTTGGGTGTTGAAAAGTACTATTTTATCATTTGCAGGTGCTGTTATTCTATAAATTGGTATTTGCACTTTAAGATTTTGAATTGCTAACTACTTACTTTTTCTTTGCAAGATTCGAATCGAAAAAGCTAATAAGAAACAATATTTGGTTCAGCTGATGTTGCTGCTTCTCTACTATAATAACCCCTAGAAGTCACATTTTTTGTCCCAATTTGGTACCTTAAAATATCTTCTGTGAATTTTTCTACCTTGAGTTTGCTACTCTTTTTCCCCCTTTTTTCGTCTTAATTACTAGAATTTAATATAATCCGTGGGTCAACTATGTGTGTGGATAACAATTGAGTTATTGATTTAAACTTGAAATTATTTTATTCTATAGATTGATTCCCTTTATACTAGCGATCACTTCTCACATCTTAAGAGAGAATGTTTATAGGTGATGCAAAGTATATTTGAATGTTTGATTTGTTTAGGAGTAAAAAAAATGAGCCATTTTATTTTGTTGCTCAACCTCTGGACAAACACAAGCCATATGTATTTTTAGTTGCTTTTGTGATTAAAATTAGAATATTCATGTAAACTTTTATGGTGTGTCTAATTTGCAGAGTTGCATCCTTCTTGACATTGAAGGGACTAACACTCCTATATCTTTCATCACAGACGTTCTCTTTTCATATGTTCATGATAATGTTGGTTGTGATATTTGAGCATAACCTATGATATTCCTGAAACTCAAAGCAACATTAAGCTGCTACGAGCACAAGTGAGTCATTCATTATCTCATGGTGTCGTTCTGAACTGATCGCATATTATGCTTCTAAAATTTTGTCTCTATAGTATGGATGTTGCCTTCAGATAGGTTCTTTTTGAGGATTTGCTAACCATTATGATCTTTTACCTTTACCTTCGATCTATCTATCTTCATTGTTGTCAACGTTACCTTATTTTCATGAGAAAGATATCCTCACGAGTTGTAGATAAAAAGAAAAAACATATACATTTAACTTCGATCCATGGTTGTTAAAATTGATTCTAATGTGAACTACCGAATAATTAAGTTGTTCTGCTGGGTTATTATTCAACACATTCCCATAGCATTACTTTTCTAATTGGGTACTCCCGCTGTAAATGCTTTTGAGTATTTATATCAAGGATGCGAATAAGTATGGCATGATATGATTATCTGAGCAAATGTGACTAGCCTCTTTATGTATCAGTTTCATTATATACATTTTTTATAGAACATCGGTGCGATGAACGATTAGTATGTAGGCCTGTCCCGAGGAAATTCATTTATTGTAGACCATTTTTATAATATCCGATGGACATTTTGTTTTTGCATATTGAGGATGGTTTGAGGACAAAGGTAGTTAGTGTTCCATTTCCTCCTGACAGTGAGGGAACAGAGGTCGTTGCTGCCTTGGTTGCTAATGTAAATGCTATGATCAAAGCTAATAGGAAAATCACTCATTTGAAAGAGTTGCAAGTAAGTTGAAAAGGTTAGGGTGTATGAGTATTGTCTATTGATGTAGGCTTAGTGGCCATCTATTTGATGTAGGCCTACTGATAGTTTATTGGAGCTATTTGATTAATCTCTGCTTTGTTCAACTTCTTGATGGCCAGCTAACATTGAATTCGTATGTAAGTACGTATCTAGCTTTCTCTCCATTTCCCAACCTTGCTATGATCTTACCACTCATCGATTGAATGTGTATAGTTGCTGATGCTTGAACTGCACATAGTGATTAGACGTGAATGTTATGAAATATCAAAATGCGCATAGAAAACTCTAATTGAATTGCATGTGTTATTTAATTCAGCTTCTGGGCAACTCTCATTGCATTTCTTATTAGTTTTTCAACCTATTTACTTCAAAATAGTCCAATTGATTAATGTTCATGCTTCAGTAAAAATTGGGCATACATAATCCAGACAACACATGTGAATTTAATTGGCAACTCCTAAGCAAGCCTTACTAATGCATTCGTGTAGGCCTAAACTCTGTTGGCTCTTACACTGAATCTAGCTACAAAAGAGAGGGCGTGGTTTGTAGTATCTTTTATTGCCTTCATTGCATCTTCTTTTTTTTCTTATTCTTTCTGTTTGAAGATATGCAAAACATGTCATTGTCGTTGATAAAGCTTTGTATCATTAATGCATTCGTGTAGGCCTAAACTCTGTTGGCTCTTCCACTTATGACTTTGTCTAGACTTCTCAACCATGTAATTGAAACCCTTTGGCCCTCATCACTTGCTATTTCAATATGTTTGACTTTGTGTGAATTTATATTGACGCTTTAAAGCTACAAGGCATCTTGGAGTTGCTATAGTCTATAGATGTTTAGAATTTTATTTATTTTTTTTTTGGGGGGGGGGGGGGGGGGAGGCTTTGCTTCCGGTTGAAAAGTATTAGCCCATATATAGCTACCAAGAATCTATACAAATTCACACACAAAATCTCCACAAAACATATTTTAATTGCTTTTACTGTTGGTAACTTAACACTTGGACATATGTTTTTTATACGATCTTATGGTTTAAGTATATCCACTAGATTTATTATAGCATTCAGTAGATTGTTCTGGTGTAATTGCTTCAAAAATATTTGATAGAATTGGACTTGGTGACTTTATTTTTCATGTGGTGGGTTCCCTTTCATTTTGGCTTTGATTTTGAATATATATGATTCTCGGATGCTTTTCTACCCCACTTTCTATTTCTCAATTTTCAAGATACACTATAGAATAGAGATAATAATCTTACTACTTTGGAGAAAATTTTGGAGGAATATCTTTCAAATTAGACCGAAAATATTAGGAAAAAAATCGAACAAGGTTCGGGAAAAGTATGAATCAAATATTGGGTTGTTGTGAAGTTATTAGGAATTAAACCTTAGAGCGTGTCTTCTATTGGACATATTGTTCTTGCTAGATTTCAAAGTTCTTATGGTTTTTTTTATAATGGGTTTGATTTTAAATCTTATTTGAAATTTGAAATTCTAAATAATGGGTTTTTTTTTATTATGGGTTTAATTTTGAAATCTTATTTGAGATTTTATGGAGGGAGTAAGTCTGACATGAGTTGAGATCTAATTGGGCTTTATCTTATTTACATGTATTTGATTATATCTAAAGATTAGTGGCACGAAAAGCCCTTTAGATGTAAGGTTTAAAATTAATGGGATTCTTTATATGGGACATCGATAATGATGTTTTGTTCAATGAAGAGCTTTTTCTCTTATAGATAATGAAGTTTTATTGAATTTATCAGTTTCTACTACACGGATCCAAAATCGAAAGAAAGTTCTGCAATGTTATTAAATTGTTGGCTTACTTCTTAGACTCCAAACCAATAACTTTCAAATTGTGGCATTGAAATTTCCATGTTTTTGTTATTTGTTCTAGTGTTGATGCCTCATCCTCTAGGAGGGGTCTTAATTAAGACAAGAGATTGGTGGTTCTCAGATGCACAAGAAAGGGAGGCAAATGAAAAGGGGGAGTGCAGCACGATTGCACAAGGTGTTGGTGTTGCTGAAGAGGAAAATCAAGTGATGGTGAATATCTCTACCATAAAATTAATGCAACAACAACCAGTAAAAAAGAAACAATTGAGAGTATTTCAATGACAAAGGTTGAGGCTGGGAACATGGAGAAGCATTGAAACATAGGATTAAAGTGTTTGCGTAGCAAAATAACATGATAGATGATCATGTTAGTGTTTTTCGTCTCAGGTAGAGTGCAGCGATATGCACCAATCTGGCAATCTCAGGTGTGAAATGGGACTAAGAGGGATGAACCTTGTGTGACAGAAACATGCTCCATTGGCACTGCAGGACCTTGATGGTGACTTTGATGCATCCCTGTTGTTCCTGCGATTGACCATGTGAAGCATGTGAGTGGTTTGTGCACTGACTTTGTGAAGCAGGCGAGTGTTTTGCGCATTGCCTTGCCATCAAGGGATAAATTTGAGGAAGATCTAACTCCGGTGGTGGAACAAATTACTACCATTGGGAATGGGTTCAGTGTTGTGTATAATATATTTGAGGAAAATAAACAAGAGCCAATGAGGGTCAACAAGGTTGCTTCTTGAGTCGGACGAGGAGAACCCACCCAATGACAATGAAGACTTAAGGGTGCACTCATGTGGGAGAAGTGATCGTGCGCGTCGTCTTGATGAGTGACTCCCTTGAAATGATGTGTAAAGGGTGGAGGGAGCAAAGGGGTAGAATTATTTTGTTTTTGTTTTGCAAGTGTTGTAGGGACGAGCAATAGGGACTGCTAAGAGTGGGGTGATGAGACTTGAGAGTGGTTGGGACTTTTGGTTTACTGAGTTTTGTCTTATCTTGCAGCTAGGCCTTTAGTTTAGCAACTTCCTTTTTTGTAATCATGTTACACATATCTATATATACCTATTCAAGACCCTAACTTTTGCGGAACGCAATTCAATTATTCCTCAAAAGGTTATGTTGTAAGTGGATCTTATAGGGATATGTACCATATCCACAAGTTTGCATTGAATTAAGATGCATGATATTTTAACTCCTTTAAGGATGATCCGAGAAAGAGGTCCTCATATGTGCTTTTTAAGGCACTAACGACATGTCGTTTTTTTTTTTTGTGCTTGGTACATTTGAAAATAAATTGATTATTATGGGTAAATTTGAAATAATTGAATTCAGATGAAAATATACGTCACAACCTTAAAATGAGTAAATACATAAATTATTTATTTTATTCAGCCCGATTTATCATCAAGTTGTGAACTCTATTATGGTCATGAAAATCAAGTTTTAATATTGTTACATACCATAAGAATAACAAATATCAAACGTTAACAATATCTGAAAATAAACAGTATTGATGGTCACAGTGGAAATTGGGGCTACAAATCGAACTTGAATTGACCAATAGAGATTTTTCGCAGCCCGTTTCACATCCAAGGTGTGAAATCTTTTATGGTTATTAAAATCCATTTTCTCAATAATAAATATAATGTGAATTAATAAACCCCAAAAATATTTTATTGTGAACCCTGGTCATATATTTAAGGGAAGGAAAGAGGTGTGACAAGGGTTTCAAGGTCATAAGTTAGAGTTGTCGGTCTCTCCATTGAGCAGCCTCTCCGAGAGGTAAAGGACTGGTTAGTTTCCCTGGAACTTGTGTGCAACTTTGTTTATTTTATTGTGTAATTGTTATTTCATTCCTTACATTTCTTATTTATTTATGTAAAGTTAATAATTATATAATAGCACTTTGCACGAATTGCAAATTTATATTTGGTTTATTGTTTTTTCCTAAAAGTGTGTTATGTAATTTTTTTTCCCTAAATCTACATAAATATTTAAGGTTTCTAAAAAGTTTTAGCTCATTACTAGGTAATTACCCCTCCAAAAGTTAAAAATAGAGGAAGAGCTCAAAAGAGTCCATCATGATCCCTCGGTTCATATACCTATATATATTGTTATACTGCCCATTTATTTGTAAATTTTACATCTATTTTTTTTATATAGATGATCTTAACATTTGTATTTTATTGTGTAATGGTGGCAATATTTATTATATTTTATTGGTTTTGAGGCCTTTCCGACTTCACTTGTGTGGGATATTGGTTTTGCAATCCTACTTAGTGCAGAATGGTGCATCCGGTTATTTCAAATGTTATGGTGATTTGTTGCCATAACATCGTGTTTGTAACTTAACATATATACTATTGGCGAGGCTACTAGCTAACCCGAAATGCCTAAAAGGGAGGCATTTGATGTTTGATAAGTATGTGTAAATGTATTCTCAATTGGCTATGCGCATGCAAGATTCATTGTTGTTCTCTTTTGACTATATATGCACAACAAGAGCATTTTATTTTTCTAAGTAATTTAACACGTAGTAATTTTTTTTTTTTAAATAATTAAAATTGCTTATTCAAACCTCTGCTTAGGAGTATTTTGTTGATGGATATGCTCTTATTTCTATAGTCCTGTAAATGAGGAAAAGTCTAAAGCGGAAACTAAGGAGATCAACGAATATAAAGATGACATAAAACCCTTGAGTTATAAATGTGTAATGTGTTTTGGACTCTTAGGTCATCAATCAAGAAGAATTTTCTAATTTGAGAGATGTAACTTATTTTTGACAACAATTCAAATGAAATGAAATATATTCATGCGATGAGTGAGAACTAAAGCGGTAAATTTCAATAAAAAATTCTCTTCCGTACAAGGTATGGGAAAAGTACTAGTTATTGTTTAAAGCAGAATCGTCCCCCTAAAAAAAATACAAGTTCCGAAACGGTTCACTTAAAAGGACATATGAGTAGTACCCATTGGTCCCCGGTTCGAACCCCGGATGGACGCTCTTTATTTACCAAGTCCAAGGTGTACAAGGCAGTGAATAACGAAAAGCTTTACCTTTCTTTTCTATATGACAGCCGAAATCATCTCTCTCTCTCTCTCTCTCTCTCTCTCTCTCTCTCTCTCTCTCTCTCTCTCTTTTAACAGTAGGGAAACATTCGGAGCTATTTCAAAGAATGTAAACGTGGTCCGAGATCATCCTGATGGATGATGGTACAAAGTTCCCTATTAAAAGGGATTGTAGATCTATCACTAATGATACCCCTAGTGGCTATATAATCTGCAACTGTGTTCGCTTCTCTGTAGACGTGATTGAATTCAACCATTTCAAAAGTTGCTTCCATGATCTTGATTTCTTCTGTCTTGCGCATAATCTCCCACTTGTTGTCTTTTCCTTTAGAAAGAATTCTCATCAGCTCTTGATTGTCTCCTTCTACAACAATCTCTAAATATGCGTATCTCTACCTCCATATTCCTAAACAAGTCATCTTGCTTGATTTCCTAGGGCTTGATGAATTAGGCCAATAATTGGCCTTATTTCTTTGAAAAATATGGAATAAAAAAAAGATATTAAATTTTATGTGTAAAATATGTATTATAATCTTTTTTTTGTGTGATTATAGAAAATGACTGAGAGAAATGGTTAAAGGATCGTAGGGATGTGATGATTACCCTGTACTAAAATTAGGTAATCAAATGGGAGAAAGAGAAATAAATTTTGTATGTAAAATGAGAAAATTAAGGAGGATAATGGTTAAAATATTGACCAACGAATCTATTTAACCTCTTAATACATAACATTTTTTTTATGAAATGAAATGGAGCGTTGAGACCTTCTCTCTCTTCTCTTGAGAGAGAAGCAGAAACCCCAAATCGTTAAGTTGATCTCCGCCACCACCGGTCTTTGTCTGGTCGAATAACCCCTCATTGGAGGCTTGAAACCCCTCTTCGGAGGTCGAAAACCTTCCTCGTCGGTCATAGGTTGGATTGCCCACCATCGCCGCTCTTCCTCCTCTCCTGCTGGGTTGGGCGAGGCGCACCCCTCTGGCTTATCGACCCTCTTCGGACCATCACCTTTGGCCCATCGATCCTCTCCTTCTCCTCCTCTTGCGTTCTCTGGCGGTGACCAAACTCTCCGATTTTTTAGGAGTTTCCCTACTGAAATCTAAAATTAAAATTGGGGCTTTTGCTCTTGGACAACTTCACATCGGGCTTGGTTCGTCCGTGGAGTTTCTACAAATATGTGGACGAGGTTCATCTCTCGTCCTTCGTCTTCATCAATTTCAACCCTCCTCGCCCTCGATCCAATGGTCTTGGGTTTATTGTCAATCAACGATTGTAAATCCTTGGGTGTAGAACTCATATCTAAATCCGATTGAATCTAATTCGAACAACTCGCTCTCAGATGCCGTTTTTGTTTCTTCCGTCTAGCTCGCACGTGCTTCTTTGCTGCTTGGGACAAATTGTCCGCCTCCGGCGGCGCCCTTAGTTAAACCCTCCACCGCCTTGCCTGCTGATGATGCCATGAAAAATAGACATATTAATTAACATGGATATGACGTCATAAGTAGACCACCCAAAACAAAAGACATCTGGTCTTCTAAGAAATACATCGGGAGAAAGGCATTTCGCCAGACCCTGACCAAACTCAGTACGCTAAGTATCATCGATCTAAGGAACATCACGATCCGAATCCTAGCATAAGTAAGCGTACATCTCGAGCAGCAACAACCCGAGATGCCCAACCAAGCCGTAGTCGACGCCAGAGTTACTCGATCTCGAGTAAACTTGGTCGAGATCGAGGAAAGATGTCCAGAGCCGCGTTATGCGTTTTTGCTATCCTACGCGGATTGGGAGTTCTTGGAGCCGAAGGAATCCGAGTTTGACCGAGATCTATCAACATCAATCAAGACCTATCAACACATGGAAGATTTACCTATTTTAGATAGAATTTCCCTTTTGATTTAATTCCTTTATTGCATTTATTTATCTTTAAGCTTTTAGATAATTAGATTTAGATAGAGATAAGATGTTCTTTCCTTGATTAGCGGGGTTTGAGCACTATAAATAAAGCCTTAGGGGCTAGTTTTTCTTCATTGAATTTCAGAGACAAGTAGCTACATAGAGAGAGAGAGAGAGAGAGAGAGAGAGAGAGAGAGAGAGAGAGAGAGAGAGAAGAAGAGGTTGTAAGTTTGGTTGATTTTATTTAATGCAAGTTAGTTCTTTTTTTCATCAAAGATGCCTGCTATTGCGATGAAGAGCGAGTAGTCCACCCACTTCTGAGGCTAGGGTGAGCCCGACGGTGGCCATGTAAGGTGATGCGATAAAGGTACAATCTTTTTACGCAATTCGTCTTCTATCCCTATGAGCATGATTCTTTTGCGAAAGTTGAAGGTGATCCTTGTTTGTGTTATTGAAGCGAAAGTTATCTTAATGCTACTTGGGTTAATTATGTGAAAAAGGGTTAGTAACAATTAGGGTTTATGCGAAAGCCTCTATATTCCTATTTGTTAATAACGAAAGTTATTTGATGGAAAGCATGATCTCTTATGCCTTTATATGTTACTTTGCATGCTTATCGTTGTGGTGTTGATACCCTGGCTTTGGAAGTCTTTTGATATATAGATTTATGGGTTATTTGCACAAATACCAATTTTTTGGTGTGGGTTTGCAAAAATACCATTTTTTTTGGAAAATTTGCACAACTACCATTGGTGGTATTTTTGCAAATAAAACTGGGAAGGGCTAAGCCGGTTGCAGGTTCCCACAAGGGGGAGAGAGAGAGGGAGGGAGAGAGAGAGAACCACCACCAGATTGCTGGCGGCACTGTCGGCTGACTTGGACGATGGAGCCCCAGCGGGAGACTCCTCCGGTGCAGCGATCATTGGAGCGGGAGGTGAAACCGTCGGCGCCTAAGAATCGGAGGCCGGAGCATCTGCTGGAGACGGAGAGAGAGATTCCGGCGCTGGAGCAGGTGCCGATGTGGGAGACTTACTGAAGAGCTCCACAGGGAGGAGCACGCTGTCGACGGTGAAGATGACGACGGGAGGAGCGGAGACGTCGTCGCTGGCGGTCTTCACTTTGAGACCGTATTTCCCGGCGCCGTTGGTGGCGAGTGTTGTGAGGACGTCCTTGTGGGTCTTCAAAGAGCCCTTAGGGTTGTAGGTGTTGAGCGCGTGGTACTGGAGCAGGGAGACGATCTCGATGTTGCTGAGATTCGACAGATAGCCGGCCTTCCACCGCCGCCGACCAGATCTGAGGAGAAAGAAGCACAGATCCACGTTAAGCTCGGGAACAACCGGATCTGACGGCGAGCAGCGACCACGCACCAGATCCGACCCGACGGCGACCAGATCTGACAACGAGGCACCAGATCCGGCCAGAATAAGAGCTAGACGGGCAAGATTCGAGCCAATCGCCCCCGAAACCACTCAAAAACTCCCAATCTCACACCAGATTTGAACCCGCTGACAGCTCGAACCCAAACCTGCATAATGGAAACCTGTGTCACCCAATGTCAAACCCGTGTCACCCCATTTCGGAACCCTTCTCTACAAAATGGAAACCCGTGTCACCCAATGTCAAACCCGTGTCACCCCATTTCGGAACCCTTCTCTACAAAATGGAAACCCGTGTCACCCAATGTCAAACCCGTGTCACCCCATTTCGGAACCCTTCTCTACAAAATGGAAACCCGTGTCACCCAATGTCAAACCCGTGTCACCCTATTTTGGAACCCTTCTCGACAAAATGGAAACCCGTGTCACCCAATGTCAAACCCGTGTCACCCCATTTCGGAACCCATCTCTACAAAATGGAAACCCGTGTCACCCAATGTCAAACCCGTGTCACCCTATTTCGGAACCCTTCTCTACAAAATGGAAACCCGTGTCACCCAATGTCAAACCCGTGTCACCCCATTTCGGAACCCTTCTCTACAAAATGGAAACCCGTGTCACCCAATGTCAAACCCGTGTCACCCCATTTCGGAACCCTTCTCTACAAAATAGAAACCCGTGTCACCCAATGTCAAACCCGTGTCACCCCATTTCGGAACCCTTCTCTACAAAATGGAAACCCGTGTCACCCAATGTCAAACCCGTGTCACCCCATTTCGGAACCCTTCTCTACAAAATGGAAACCCGTGTCACCCAATGTCAAACCCGTGTCACCCTATTTTGGAACCCTTCTCGACAAAATGGAAACCCGTGTCACCCAATGTCAAACCCGTGTCACCCCATTTCGGAACCCTTCTCTACAAAATGGAAACCCGTGTCACCCAATGTCAAACCCGTGTCACCCTATTTCGGAACCCTTCTCTTCAAAATGGAAACCTGTGTCACCCAATGTCAAACCCGTGTCACCCCATTTCGGAACCCTTCTCTACAAAATGGAAACCAGGGACGAAGAAGACGAACAGGGACGAAGAAAGATTTAGAGAGAGAGCAAGCGGCAGGTGAGAGAGAACAGGGACGAAGAAGACGAACTAGAGAGCGAGAGAGCAAGCGGCGCCCACGCCTTCCACCGCCGCCGGCCTCACCCTGGGGTCGGCCTTCCACCCACCACACCACCGCTGAGGAATAGCCATCTCGCTGCAGCGATCCGTCGAACCAGGAAGGCCGACATTACTAACCCCATCTCGCCTGGCTCACACCCAAGACCACCCCCTATCAGCCTGACAACCAACGTTGGACAAGCGGCGGCGGAGAAACCCTTACCAACGCCCAGATCTGAGAAAAAGGCAAGAGCGAGGGAGAGGAGAGAGAACAGCAACAACCCAGAACACCAGAGCCCACCTATTCCACCGCCGGGCCGCCGCCGCCGGCCTTCCACCGCCGCCACCGGCCTTCCACCATCGCTGGCCTCGCCCTGGGGCCGGGCCGGACAGCCCCGGCGACGCCCACGAACCACCACTACGAACAAAGGCACCCAAACGAGGGTTGCCAATGCCTGTAATTTAAATTTTTTTTTTTGGAATAATAACCTAGAATAGCAGGTTTGGGGGGAGGGTTTACCTTGGCATTTTTGCAAATTTTTGGAAAAAATGGTATTCTTGCAAATTTTTCCAAAATGGTGGAATTTTTGCAAAGATTTTTGAAAAAGTGGTATTTAGTGCTATTCCCTGTTGAGTTATTTCGTGTGAAATCTGAGTTATGTGATCGGAAAGTTTGCAATTTAAAATTTTGTTTTTGTCGACGTCGAACAAGTTCTTATCGATATCGAGTTAGTTGTACTCGATATCGAGTTGAATTTACTCGATATTGTTTGTTCCTGATTTCTGTTTTTGTGATCGACTTGCTTTAGTCGACGTCGAACAAGTTCTTGTTATTTGCTTTCTTTTTCTGCTTTGCTTTGATATTTTCTGTCTTTCTTTCTGTCTTTCTGCCTGCTTTTCTGTTTGTGAGATTTACAGCTACCTGAGATCCGCTGACACGCTTCCTCGAGGATCGATCCTGACTTCCCACTGCTGCATAGGGAGGAAGTCTTGTAATCATTTGCAAGGGATGGAATCTGGTTTGCTTTACTTTAGTTATATTTTATATTTGCATTCTTGATTTCCTCCTACAAAAAATTGGCGCCGTTGTCGGGGAAGCAATCATTCGTGCCTTAGGTAGTCAGATCTCACTTTTCTTTTGAGTTGCTTTACAGGTATATGCGCTGTTCTGGTCGAACACCTGAGTTTGATGCCTTAGACGAACCGGAGCGCCTTATACACATCCAAGCTAAACTGAAAAGAGCCATGACGGCTGCAGAGACACAGGAACAGCTGATTGAGAGGCTTACAAGAGAACTAGCCGCTAAAGATACTACTATCGCCACTGAGAGAGAAGCCAGGGAACATGAAGCTCAGCGTGCGAGGCAAGCAGAAGCTGAGATTGCCCTATACCCAACTACTGCAGAGGATTATATGCACCCGACTCTCGTCGTGCCTGAATCGGCCATTCTAATCCCTTAAAATAACTATGAAATTCGCACTCAATTCCTTATTGAAATTTAAAATCATGCTTTTCATGGTAGATTTAATGAATGCCCTCTGCGGCATATTACCAACTTTACTAACATGTGTCGTACTCTTGCTGAAGGTACCACCTTGGAGTGCATCTTGATGAAGGCCTTTCGCTGGTATTGTGAGGAGGAAATCGAGTATGAAATATAACAAAATAGATCAAACCAGATTCAGGCCCACGCAAATAAATACAAGACTCCTCCAATGCAGTTATGGGAAGTCAGGATCGAATCCACGAGGAAGCGTGTCAGCAGATCTCAAGTAGCTGTAAATCTCACAGACAAAGCAGTAGAAAGACAGCAACACAGAAACAAAGGGGCAGAAACAGAAATAAAACAGAAAAGAACAAACAAAAGCAAAGATCAAAACGAAAACAGAAAAGGCAAAGCAAAGCAGAAACAAAAGCGAGGACACAGAAGCTACTCAATCTCGAGTAACATTCCTCTATATCGACTAAGGAGGTCGACAACAAAAACTCAGAAATGAAAGCAGACAACTCGATGTAGACAAGTTCGTACTCGATATCGAGTAGAGGCTACTCTGTATCAACCAAAAACTCCTCCGTATCGACCTAGCAAGACAAAACTGTAAATCGCAGATTCGAACCCAAACTCATAAATTTGACAGAAATAAACTCAGTATGCTAAAAGACTTCCAAAGCCAGGGTATCAGCACCACAACGATAACCATGCAAAGTAATACATAAAGGCATAAAAGATCATGCTTTCCATCAAAATAACTTTCGTTACTAACAAATAGGCATATAGAGGCTTTCGCATAAACCCTTATTGTTACTAACCCTTTTCACATAATTAATCCAAGTTGCATTAAGATCACTTTCGCTTCAATAATACAAACAAGGATCACCTTCAACTCTCGCAAAAGAATCATGCTCATAGGGATAGAAGACGAATTGCCCAAAAAGATCTGACCTTTACCGCATCACCTCACATAACCACCATCGGGCTCAACCCAGCCCCAGAAGTAGGTGGACTACTCACGCCTCATCGCAATCACAGACATTGATGTATGAAAAGAACTAAATTGCATTAAAACTAAATTCAAAGCCTTTACAATCCCGACAATCCAACTTTCGATGAATGCCAAAACCCTAAAAACTTTAGAACTCCTAAACTGTCTCTGTGGAACTACTTCTCTAGCTTGTGAATTGAATGAATAAAAACCAGCCCCTAGGGCTTTATTTATAGGCTTCTAATCCTCGCTATCCAAGGATAGAATCATCTATCTCTATATCTAAAGGCTTAAAAGATAAATAAAAGCAATAAAGGAATTTAATTTAAAAGGAAAAGATAAATCTAAACTAGGTAAGTCTTCTTCATGTTGATAGATCTCCCTTCCATGGATAAATGATGATAGATCTCGGCCCACTCGACATCCTTCATGCCCAAGGAATCCCAGCTCTACTCGGACTGCTCAAACCGAGTAACGCGGCTCGACATGTCTACTCGATATCGACCACGGCTACTCGATATCGAGTAACAGGGTTCGTCGACTTGGTCTGGCTGGGTGACTCTGCTCGACAAGGCTCGGAGGTCTGGTCGATATCGACCACGGCTACTCTGTATCGAGTAGAGGTGGTTTGCATCTTCGTTCTCGGCTTCTTGCCTTGGCACAGCTCGTCGACTCCGGACATGGCTCTGAAGTGTGGTCGATCTCGACTAGAGGTACTCGAGATCGAGTAAGGTTCCGGAGTCGGGTTGTCTCTGACTCAGTGTCCTCGATCAGCTTTGCTCGACCAGGTGTGCTCGACCAGCACTCGTCGAGATCGAGTAGATGCTAGTCGATCTCGGGTAGAGTTCTCTCAGCTTTCTCCTTTGTTCTTGAAACGCACTTTCCCGAGTCCTCGTTCGTCAGATTGACGCATATGACCATGCGTTGGAAAGCTCTTTCCGAGGGCTACAACTCTGATGAAGACATCAAAGCTTGACTCAGAACGAAGGATGGTGAAAAATGGCGTTTTCTCCAGATGCAACATCCTTAGCTTCTCCATGAGTTTCCTTTAAGCTCCAAAGTGCGTCCGATTTCTGCGAAATATAACAAAAACTTGTGTAGACCTCCATATAATGCAAATAAGTGTAAACTACACAGATTCTGTATTGTTCTAACCCAAATGCATGCAATGTATGCAGAAATCGATATAAAAGTATGTGTAAAACATGGCAAATTAGGCTCACAACAGCTGGTCCCTATCTGGTTCCGCATTGAAGTGGCTTGAAGGGCTGAAACCTCGATCCCTCACAACATGGGCTCAAGTTAAGCAGGAATTTCTCGATAAATTCTTTCCTCCTGCTAAGACAGCGCTCCTTCGCCAGAAGATCACGTCTTTCAAACAACAGCCTGGGGAGCCGCTGGCAATGGCTTGGGAACGCTATAAGGATCTACTGCGATCATGCCCTACACATGGACAGCAACCCTGCATAGTTCAAGAGATCTTCTTCAACTCTCTAGACTTGGCTGCAAATGATAGAATCAACAGATATGCTCACTATGAGTATGTGACAATGTCGCATGCTGATGCATGGGCTGCTCTCGACAAGCTGACCAATTATGACAGCAAGTATGAGACTCCAGTCAACTATGAGGAGAACCCCTACGCCAGGCCAGCACCATCCATGCCCCTCTATGAGCCCCCTAAGGAGATTAATCCAGATGTAAGGGAACAGTACTACAGAGATCAGAATAAGAAGCTCCTCAAACAAGAAAAGTATCTTTCTGTCAAACAGCCTTGTATTGAATGCGGATCACAGAGGAACACCACTACTGAGTGCCCACACACAGAGCAAGTCAGGCTGGCAGAATACCACGAAGAGGCAGCTTACACAGGGGGTCCCAATCGGACAAGCCTTCTTCATCGACTTCTGCCTCTTCGACCAGGACACCACCAGAACCTGCAGACTCGTCGAGATCGACTAACCTTAGTCGAGATCGACCAAACACAGTGGTCCCCGATTCCGTCTCTGCGAAGGTAAGTCAAGGTATGGATCTTTCTTCTCCTATTTCCATTAAAGATTTATCTATACAATGGAGAGGTCTGCCTTGGTATGTGCGATTGTGCAGGATATCCAATGATGAGCCTAAGGAGTATGAAGTTGGAGACAAGCTCTATGTCTCTAAATCAAAGGATCATTGGTTTCCCAACAAATTCAACAAGAAGGGGATGGGACCGTTCGTGGTGAACAAGATCCATTCTGGAGGATTGCAGCTGATGGACAAGAATGGAGTCTTATTTGAGGCCCAAGCTACATGGACCCTGCAAATGCCACCTTGAGCTAAATGAAAAGTCGGCTTAGCGACTATAAAATCTAGAGCATGTACATAGACTTTTTAGGACATTTGAGACGTTGTTATTGTTTTGGTTTTGAACATTTCTTTGGTTTTTGTTGTTTCTATTATGGGTATAAGTCTTCTACTTTTCAGGTCAATGGATAGAACCAAGTCTTACTCGGCTAGGAGGTGCGCCATACGAAATTTTGAGGCTCTGCACATCTGTCTTGTGAGTTTCTTTCTTTACCCTTACCTTGTTTTTATACAGTGAGGACACTGTAATATTTAAGTATGGGGTGGGGGAAGGGCTTACTTTTTGCATATTTGATTTATTTGACATTACTTGTGCATTATTTCTTTGAATTGCTACATGGCTATTTTGGAATGCATTATTTATTTATATGCTTATATGCATGTTTTCCAAAGATTTGAAAAAATGACCCCCATTTGAAATTTTTGATAAATGTCATGGAAGCTTATATTGAACTCTACGATGCAAAATTAGATTCATTAGAGATATAGCATGAAATTGCCTAGTAAAGGGAAGTCACAATGAAATGCATTATTTCATGAAAACCATAGAAGGAGGTAAAAATTGAAATTGATTTTGACATGTTGCGTGATAAGATGATGGAGGACTTTATATTTCCATATAATGCTCATTGTTTATAATCCTAGTCTTACCCATCCTTATGCATCACAAAAGCCATATTATGCCTTATTTCATATATTGCTCCACATGATCTAAATATTGCCATTATTTACCTCATCCGGGGATTATGTTGAGAATGATGTTACATTATGGAGATTATTATATGGTGTTTGTGTTATGATCATTATTGGAGTTTTGAAGGAAATTGTTTGAAATATATGGAGAATTTAATGAGTGAAAGAAAATCCAATCACCTCAGGAGATAATAGTTTGGAGAGATGGGACACATTGTGAGGAGTCCAAAGCACTAAGTATCCGGGGCCATTCATGACACCCATTTTTGCGACTCGCGAGAAGGCAGTGCTAAGGTCAGAGAGGTAAAAGCATTATTATTGAAAAAGCAATATGAAAGGTGATGAATGTTATGGAGAAGGAATGTGGAAATTCAATTTGGAAATACTCCATTTCCTCGGATCATTAGCACCACATTGCCAAAAATTGCCCACCTTTAGCCTTTTACCAATCTACTCCTTATTTGAGCTTAAATTAAAGTTTTCTTGATTATCAATGCTTTGTCACATGAATTGTTTTTGCATAACCTTCCTTTTGTGAGTAGATGTTGCTTTTACATATTTGCACATGCATGAATCTGTGACACTAGTACCTTTTCAATGATGGTAATTGACTGCAGGGTTATATGAGAATGAATCTGATAAGTTGAGAGTATAGATTTCTTCCCCTGGATGACAATTAAAAGTATTGCTTGAGGACAAGCAAACTTAAGTATATCGATTTCTGCATGCACTGCATGCATTTCTGCATGCATTTCTTCCCCTAGATTTCTTCCCCTGGGTGTTTGTTGTGAGCTGAATCTGCCATGTTTTACAGTAACTTTTATATCGATTTCTGCATGCATTGCATTCATTTGGGCTTAGATAGTACAAAACCTATGTAGTTTATGTTTATTTGCCAAATTATGGAATCTACACCAGTTTCTGTTTAATTCGCAGATTTCGAGACATTTTTCAGCAATTCTACAGAAGGTCGGAAAAGCTCGGAAAACCACTACAGAAGTCCAAAGTCAAAGCAGCAACGGAACCAGTCGAATCGAGCCGAGGAACCAGACTACTCGATCTCGAGTAGACCTTACTCGACCTAGACTAGCATGTCCGAGCAACCTTGGTCGAGCAAGCCTGATCGAGAGAGCTGAGTCAACCCGTCGTCCGGAGCCAACTCGATCTCGACAAACCCTAGTCGAGATCGACGAAGATCAGAGCCACACCCGGAGTCGACGAGACGAGAAGCTGCCCAAGAAGCCGAGGACGAGAAGCCGAGCGCACCCTACTCGATCTCGACAAGCTTTGGTCGAGATCGACAAGCCACCCAGAGCAACTCCGAGACCTTGCCAAGGAGGAGTCCTCGACACCACCACAGAGAGCCATCCTCGACCAACTCTACTCGATCTCGACAAGCCCTAGTCGAGATCGACGAGCCCCTGAGTCCAGATCCGAGCCAGTCGAGTAGAGCCACCCGAGGAGACCTAGTCGATGACCCATTCCTACTCGACATCGAAAAGGGCTACTCGAGGTCGACGAGCGCCAGGAGCCAAGTCCGAGCCACATCGAGCAGATCTAGCCGAGAAGTCCAGTCGACGAGGAAACCTACTCGAGGTCAACGAAGCCTTGTCGAGGTCGAGTGTACCCGAGTCCAGAAACGTGTCGTCGAGAGCTGTCCTAGTCGACTTGGGATTCCTTGGGCACGAAGGAAGTCGAGCTGGCCGAAGATCTATCCGAATCCATCAAGTTCTATCCATGGAGGGAAATCTATCAACATCATGAAGACTTACCTATTTAGATTTATCTTTTTCCTTTTAGATTTATTTCCATGATGGCATTTATTTATCCTTTCAAGTTTTAGATATAGTTTTAGATATAGATAAAGATTTCTATCCTTGGATAGCAAGGACTAGAAGCCTATAAATAAGGCCCTAGGGCCCTAAGGCCCTAAGGTTTTTAGGGTTTTGGCTTTCAGCGAAAGTTGATTGCCGGGATTGTAAAGGCTTTGAATTTAGTTTTTATGCAAGTTAGTTCTTTTTATAATTCAATGTCTGTTATTGCGATGAGACGTGAGTAGTCCACCCACTTCTGGGGCTGGGGTGAGCCCGACGGTGGCCATGTGAGGCAATGCAATAAAGGTCAGATCTTTTGTGCAATTCATCTTCTATCCCTATGAGCATGATTCTTTTGCGAGAGTTGAAGGTGATCCTTGTTTGTGTTATTGAAGCGAAAGTGATATTAATGCAACTTGGATTAATTATGTAAAAAGGGTTAGTAACAATTAGGGTTTATGCGAAAGCCTCTATATGCCTATTTGTTAATGACGAAAGTTATTTGATAGAAAGCATGATCTTTCATGCCTTTATGTCTTACTTTGCATGGTTATCGTTGTGGTGTTGATACCATGGCCTTGGATGTCTTTTAGTATATTGTGTTTATTTTCATCAAAAATCTGAGTTTGGGTTTGAGCATTTGCAATTTACGTCTTTTTATGTTTTCTGCATTTTAACTCGATACAGAGGAACTTCTTGTCGATCTCGAGTAAGGTTGTACTCGATATCGAGTACGCTTGGTCTAGGTCGAGTACTGTTGTTCTTTTCTTATCGATTTCTGAAGTTTCTGTCGACTTATCTCTTGTCGATCTCCAGTAGGGGTTGTCGAGATCGAGTTGCCCTTGCCGGGTTTGCCTGTCTGCTGTGATTTCCGATTTGCTGTTGTCGACTACTGGGGTCGATCTCAAGTAAGCTTTTATTTCCTGTTTCGCTTTGTTCTTTGCTTTTGTTTGTTATTTTCTACTTTTGTTTTTGTTTCTGTCTTTCTGCTGCTTTGCCTGTGAGAATTTACAGCTACCTGAGAACTTCTGACGTGCTTCCTCGTGGATTCGATCTTGACTATTCTCTTACTACAACGGGAGGAAGTCTTGTAATTATTTGCTGAGACAGGGAAGTCAATCTGAACCTTATTTTATATTTATTTCATACTTGACCATCCTCCTGCAACAACAAGGTTGCTCCGCATCGGACATCTGGTGGACGCATTAGGCTCCCAGGTTATTATTAGTCCTATGACGCTGGAGCTTGATCCGCGTCGGACATCTGGTGGACGCATTGTGCTCCCAGATTATACTTGAAGTCTTATAACGATGGAGCTTGCTCCGCGTCGGATATCTGGTTGACGCATTGGGCTCCCAGATTATACCTAGTCCTATGAAGCTGGAGCTTGATTCGCGTCGGATATCTGGTGGACGCATTTGGCTCCCAGATTATGCTTAGTCCTATGATGCTGCAGCTTGATCCGCATCGGACATCGGGTGGACGCATTGGGCTCCCAGATCATACTTGAAGTCCAATGACGCTGGAGGTTGTTCCGTGTCGGACATCGGGTGGACGCATTGGGCTTCAAGATTATACTTGAAGTCCTATGACGCTGGAGCTTGATCCGCGTCGGACATCTGGTGGACGCATTGGGCTCTCAGATTATACTTAGTCCTATGACGATGGAGCTTGCTCCGCGTTGGACATCTGGTGGACGCATTGGGCTCCCAGATTATACTTGAAGTCCTATGATGCTGGAGGTTGCTCCGCATCGGACAAAGTCCTAAAACGCTGGAGCTTGCTCCGCGTCGGACATCTAGTGGATGCATTGGGCTCCTAGATTATACTTAGTCCTATGACGCTGGAGCTTGCTCCACATCGAACATCATGTGGACGCATTGGGCTTCCAGATTATACTTGAAGTCCTATGACGCTGGAGCTTGCTCCGCATCGGACATCTGGTGGACGCATTTTGCTCCCAAATTATACTTAGTTCTATGACGCTGGAGCTTTCTCCGCGTCGGATATCTGTTGGACGAATTGGACTCCCAGATTATACTTAGTATTATGACGCTTGAGCTTTCTCCGCGTCGGACATCTGGTGGACGCATTGGGCTCCCAGATTATACTTAGCCCTATGACACTGGAGCTTGATCCGCGTCGGGCATCTGGTGGACGCATTGGGCTCCCAGATTATACTTAGTCCTATGACGCTGGAGCTTGCTCCGCGTCGGACATCTGGTGGACGAATTGGCCTCCCAAATTATACTTAGTCCTATGACGCTGGAGCTTGATCCGCGTCGGAAATCTGGTGGATGCATTGGGCTCCCAGATTATACTTGAAGTCCTATGACGCTGGAGCTTGCTCCACGTCGAACATCATGTGGACGCATTGGGCTTCCAAATTATACTTGAAGTCCTATGATGCTGGAGCTTGCTCCGCGTCGGACAAAGTCCTATGACACTGGAGATTGCTCCGCGTCGGAAATCTGGTAGAAGCATTGGGCTCCCAGGTTATACTTAGTCCTATGACGCTAGAGCTTGATCCGCGTAGGACATCTGGTGGACGCATTGGGCTCCCAGATTATACTTAGTCTTATAACGCTGGAGCTTGATCCGCGACGGACATCTGGTGGACGCATTGGGCTCCCATATTATATTTAGTCCTATGAAACTGGAGCTTTCTCCGCGTCGGACATCTGGTGGACGCATTGGGCTCCCAGATTATACTTAGTATTATGACGTTTGAGCTTGCTCCGCGTCGGACATCGGGTGGACGCATTGGGCTCCCAGATTATACTTAGTCCTATGACGCTGGAGCTTGATCCGCGTCGGGCATCTGGTGGACGCATTGGGCTCCCAGATTATACTTAGTCTTATGACGCTGGAGCTTGATTCGCGTGCGTCGGCCATCTGGTGGACGCATTGGGCTCGCAGATTATACATAGTCCTATGACGCTGGAGCTTGCTCCGCGTCGGACATTTGGTGCACGCATTGGACTCCCAAATTATACATGAAGTCCTATGACGCTGGAGCTTGCTCCGCGTCAGACATCAGGTGGACGCATTGGGCTCCCAGATTATACTTTGTCCTATGACGCTGGAGCTTGATCCGCGTCGGACATCTGGTGAATGCATTGAGCTCCCAGATTATACTTAGTCCTATGACACTGGAGCTTGCTCCGCGTCGGACATCTGGTGGACGCATTGGGCTCCCAGATTATACTTGAAGTCCTATGACGCTGGAGCTTGCTCTGCATCGGACATCTGATGGACGCATTGGGCTCCCAGATTATACTTGAAGTCCTATGACGCTGGAGCTTGCTCCGCGTCGGATATCTGGTGGACGCATTGGGCTCCCAGATTATACTTGAAGTCATATAACGCTGGAGCTTGCTCCGCGTCGGATATCTGGTTGACGCATTGGACCCCAGATTAAACTTAGTCCTACGACGCTGGAGCTTGATCCGCGTCGGACATCTGGTGGACGCATTGGGCTCCCAGATTATACTTAGTCCTATTACGCTGGAGCTTGCTCCGCGTCGGACATCTGGTGGACGCATTTGGCTCCCAGATTATACTTTATCCTATGACGCTGGAGCTTGATCCGCGTCGGACATCTGGTGGACGCATTGTGCTCCCAGATTATACTTAGTCCTATGACGCTGGAGCTTGCTCCGCGTCGGACATCTGGTGGACGCATTGGGCTCCCATATTATACTTGAAGTGCTACGATGCTGGAGCTTGCTCCGCGTGGGACATTTGGTGGACGAATTGGGCTCCCAGATTATACCTAGTCACATGAAGTTGGAGCTTGATCCGCGTCGGACATCTGGTGGACGCATTGGGCTCCCAGATTATGCTTAGTCCTATGACGCTAGAACTTGATACGCGTCGGACATCGGGTGGATACATTGAGCTCCCAGATCATACTTGAAGTCCTATGACGCAGGAGCTTGTTCCGCGTCGGACATCTGGTGGACGCATTGGGCTCCCAGATTATACTTGAAGTCTTATAACGCTGGAGCTTGCTCCGCGTCGGATATCTGGTTGACGCAGTTGGCTCCTAGATTCTACTTGAAGTCTTATGACGCTAGAGCTTGCTCCACGTCAGACATCTGGTGGATGCATTGGGCTCCCAGATTATACTTAGTCCTACGTCGCTGGAGCTTGATCTGCGTCGGACATCTGGTGGACGCATTGGGCTCCCAAATTATACTTAGTCCTATGACGCTGGAGCTTGCTCCGCGTCAAACATCTGATGGACGCATTGGGCTCCCAGATTATACTTTATCCTATGACGCTGGAGCTTGATCCGCGTCGGACATCTAGTGGACGCATTGGGCTCCCAGATTATACCTACTCCTATGAAGCTGGAGCTTGATTCACGTCGGATATCTGGTGGACGCATTGGGCTCCCAGATTATGCTTAGTCCTATGACGCTGGAGCTTGATCCGCGTCGAACATCGGGTGGCCGCATTGGGCTCCCAGATTATACTTGAAGACCTATGACGCTGGAGCTTGCTCCGCGTTGGACATCCAGTGGACGCATTGGGCTCCCAGATTATACTTGAAGTCTTATAACGCTGGAGCTTGCTCCGCGTCGGATATCTGGTTGATGCATTGGGCTCCCAGATTATACCTAGTCCTATGAAGCTGGAGCTTGATTCGCGTCGGATTTCTGGTGGACGCATTGGGCTCCCAGATTATACTTAGTCCTATTACGCTGGAGCTTGCTCCGCGTCGGACATCTAGTGGACGAATTGGCCTCCCAAATTATACTTAGTCCTATGACGCTGGAGCTTGATCCGCGTCGGAAATCTGGTGGACGCATTGGGCTCCCAGATTATACTTGAAGTCCTATGACGCTGGAGCTTGCTCCGCGTCGGACATCATGTGGACGCATTGGGCTTCCAAATTATACTTGAAGTCCTATGATGCTGGAGCTTGCTCCGCGTCGGAAATCTGGTAGAAGCATTGGGCTCCCAGATTATACTTATTCCTATGACGCTAGCGCTTGATCCGCGTAGGACATCTGGTGGACGCATTGGGCTCCCAGATTATACTTAGTCTTATGACGCTGTAGCTTGATCCGCGACGGACATCTGGTGGACGCATTGGGCTCCCAGATTATACTTAGTCCTATGACGCTGGAGCTTGCTCCGCGTGAAACAACTGATGGACGCATTGGGCTCCCAGATTATACTTTATCCTATGACGCTGGAGCTTGATCCGCGTCGGACATCTAGTGGACGCATTGAGCTCCCAGATTATACCTAGTCCTATGAAGCTGGAGCTTGATTCACGTCGGATATCTGGTGGATGCATTGGGCTCCTAGATTATGCTTAGTCCTATGACGCTGGAGCTTGATCCGCGTCGGACATCGGGTGGACGCATTGGGCTCCCATATTATACTTGAAGTCCTATGACGCTGGAGCTTGCTCCGCGTTGCAAATCCAGTGGACGCATTGGGCTCCCAGATTATACTTGAAGTCTTATAACGCTGGAGCTTGCTCCGCGTCGGATATCTGGTTGACGCATTGGGCTCCCAGATTGTACCTAGTCCTATGAAGCTGGAGCTTGATTCGCGTCGGATATCTGGTGGACGGATTGGGCTCCCAGATTATGCTTAGTCCTATGACGCTGGAGCTTGATCCGCGTCGGACATCGGGTAGACGCATTGGGCTCCCAGATTATACATGAAGTCCTATGACGTTGGAGCTTGATCCGTGTCGGACATCTGGTGGACGCATTGGGCTCCCGGATTATACTTGAAGTCCTATGACGCTGGAGCTTGCTCTGCGTCGGACATCTGGTGGACGCATTGGGCTCCCAGATTATACTTGAAGTCTTATAACGCTGGAGCTTGCTCCGCGTCGGATATCTGGTTGACACATTGGACCCCAGATTATACTTAGTCCTACGACGCTGGAGCTTGTTCCGCGTCGGACATCTGGTGGACGCATTGGGCTCCCAAATTATACTTAGTCCTATTACGCTGGAGCTTGCTCCGCGTCGGACATCTGGTGGATGCATTGGGCTCCCAGATTATACTTTATCCTATGACGCTGGAGCTTGATCCACGTCGGACATCTAGTGGACGCATTGGGCTCCCAGATTATACTTAGTCCTATGACGCTGGAGCTTGCTCCGCGTCGGACATCTGGTGGACGCATTGGGCTCCCATATTATACTTGAAGTGCTACGATGCTTGAGCTTGCTCCGCGTTGGACATCTGGTGGACGCATTGGGCTCCCAGATTATACCTAGTCATATGAAGCTGGAGCTTGCTCCGCGTCGGATATCTGGTTGACGCATTGGGCTCCCAGATTATACTTAGTCCTATGACGCTGGAGCTTGCTCCGCGTCGGACATCTGGTGGACGAATTGGCGTCCCAAATTATACTTAGTCCTATGACGCTGGAGCTTGATCCGCGTCGGAAATCTGGTGGACGCATTGGGCTCCCAGATTATACTTGAAGTCCTATAACGCTGGAGCTTGCTCCGCGTCGGACATCATGTGGACGCATTGGGCTTCCAAATTATACTTGAAGTCCTATGATGCTGGAGCTTACTCCGCGTCGGACAAAGTCCTATGACGCTGAAGATTGCTCCGCGTCGGAAATCTGGTAGAAGCATTGGGCTCCCAGATTATACTTAGTCTTATGACGCTGGATCTTGATCCGCGACGGGCATCTGGTGGACGCATTGGGCTCCCAGATTATATTTAGTCCTATGACACTGGAGCTTTCTCCGCGTCGGACATCTGGTGGACGCATTGGGCTCCCAGATTATACTTAGTATTATGACGTTTGAGCTTGCTCCGCGTCGGACATCTGGTGGACGTATTGGGCTCCCAGATTATACTTAGTCCTATGACGCTGGAGCTTGACCGCGTCGGGCATCTGGTGGACGGATTGGGCTCCCAGATTATACTTACTCTTATGACGCTGGAGCTTGATCCACGTCGGACATCTGGTGGACGCATTGGGCTCCCAGATTATACTTAGTCCTATTACGCTGGAGCTTGCTCCGCGTCGGACATCTGGTGGACGCATTTTGCTCCCAGATTATACTTTATCCTATGACGCTGGAGCTTGATCCGCGTCGGACATCTGGTGGACGCATTGGGCTCCCAGATTATACTTAGTCCTATGACGCTGGAGCTTCCGCCGCGTCGGACATCTGGTGGACGCATTGGGCTACCATATTATACTTGAAGTGCTACGATGTTGGAGCTTGCTCCGCGTGGGACATCTGGTGGACGAATTGGGCTCCCAGATTATACCTAGTCATATGAAGCTGGAGCTTGATCCGCGTCGGACATCTGGTGGACGCATTGGGCTCCCAGATTATGCTTAGTCCTATGACGCTAGAGCTTGATCCGCGTCGGACATCGGGTGGATGCATTGGGCTCCCAGATCATACTTGAAGTCCTATGACGCTGGAGCTTGTTCCGCGTCGGAAATCTGGTGGACGCATTGGGCTCCCAGATTATACTTGAAGTCTTATAACGCTGGAGCTTGCTCCGCGTCGGATATCTGGTTGACGTATTGGGCTCCTAGATTATACTTGAAGTCCTATGACGCTAGAGCTTGCTCCACGTCAGACATCTGGTGGATGCATTGGCCTCCCAGATTATACTTAGCCCTACGTCGCTGGAGCTTGATCCGCGTCGGACATCTGGTGGACGCATTGGGCTCCCAGATTATACTTAGTCCTATGACGCTGGAGCTTGCTCCGCGTCAAACATCTGATGGACGTATGGGGCTCCCAGATTATAATTTATCCTATGACGCTGGAGCTTGATCCGCGTCGGATATCTGGTGGACGCATTGGGCTCCCGTATTATACCTAGTCCTATGAAGCTGGAGCTTGATCCGCGTCGGACATTTGGTGGACGCATTGGGCTCCCAGATTATACATGAAGTCTTATAACACTGGAGCTTGCTCCGCGTCGGATATTTGGTGGACGCATTGGGCTCCCAGATTATACTTAGTCCTACGACGATGGAGCTTGATCCGTGTCGGACATCTGGTGGACGCATTGAGCTCCCAGATTATACTTAGTCATATGACGCTGGAGCTTGCTTCGCGTCGTACATCTGGTGGATGCATTGGGCTCCAATATTATACTTTATCCCATGACGCTGGAGCTTGATCCGCGTCGGACATCTGGTTGACGCATTGGGCTCCCAGATTATACTTAGTCCTACGTCGCTGGAGCTTGATCCGCGTCGGACATCTGGTGGACGCATTGGGCTCCCAGATTATACTTAGTCCTATGACGCTGGAGCTTGCTCCGCGTCAAACATCTGATGGACGTATTGGGCTCCCAGATTATACTTTATCCTATGACGCTGGAGCTTGATCCGCGTCGGATATCTGGTGGACGCATTGGGCTCCCAGATTATACCTAGTCCTATGAAGCTGGAGCTTGATCCGCGTCGGATATCTGGTGGACGCATTGGGCTCCCAGATTATACATGAAGTCTTATAACACTGGAGCTTGCTCCGCGTCGGATATTTGGTGGACGCGTTGGGCTCCCAGATTATACTTAGTCCTACGATGATGGAGCTTGATCCGCGTCGGACATCTGATGGACGCATTCTGCTCCCAGATTATAGTTGAAGTCCTATAACGCTGGAGCTTGCTCCGCGTCGGATATCTGGTTGACGCATTTTGCTCCTAGATTATACTTAGTCCTACGTCGATGGAGCTTGATCCGCGTCGGACATCTGGTGGACGCATTGGGCTCCCAGATTATACTTGAAGTCCTATGACGCTGGAGCTTGCTCCGTATCGGACATCTGGTGGACACATTGGGCTCCCAGATTACACTTGAAGTCCTATGACGCTGGAGCTTACTCCGCGTCAAAAATCTGGTGGACGCATTGGGCTCCCAAATTATACTTGAAGTCTTATAACGCTGTAGCTTGCTCCGCGTCGGATATCTGGTTGACGCATTGGGCTCCTAGATTAAACTTGAAGTCCTATGACGTTGGAGCTTGCTCCGCGTCAGACATCTAGTGGACGCATTGGGCTCCCAGATTATACTTAGTCCTTCGATGATGGAGCTTGATCCGTGTCGGACATCTGGTGGACGGATTGGGCTCCCAGATTATACTTAGTCATATGACCCTGGAGCTTGCTTCGCGTCGTACATCTGGTGGATGCATTGGGCTCCAATATTATACTTTATCCCATGACGCTGGAGCTTGATCCGCGTCGGACATCTGGTTGACGCATTGGGCTCCCAGATTATACCTAGTCTTATGAAGCTGGAGCTTGATCCGCGTCGGACATCTGGTGGACGCATTGGGCTCCCAGATTATACATGAAGTCTTATAACACTGGAGCTTGCTCCGCGTCGGATATTTGGTGGACGCATTGGGCTCCCAGATTATACTTAGTCCTACGACGATGGAGCTTGATCCGCGTCGAACATCTGATGGACGCATTCTGCTACCAGATTATACTTGAAGTCCTATAACGCTGGAGCTTGCTCCGCGTCGGATATCTGGTTGACGCATTGGGCTCCTAGATTATACTTAGTCCTACGTCGCTGGAGGTTGATCCGCGTCGGACATCTGGTGGACGCATTGGGCTCCCAGATTATACTTGAAGTCCTATGACGCTGGAGCTTGCTCCGCATCGGACATCTGGTGGACGCATTGGGCTCCCAGATTATACCTAGTCCTATGAAGCTGGAGCTTGATCCGCGTCGGACATCTGGTGGACGCATTGGGCTCCCAGATTATACATGAAGTCTTATAACACTGGAGCTTGCTCCGCGTCGGATATTTGGTGGACGCATTGGGCTCCCAGATTATACTTAGTCCTACGACGATGGAGCTTGATCCGCGTCGGACATCTGATGGACGCATTGGGCTCCCAGATTATACTTAGTCCTATGACGCTGGAGCTTGCTCCGCGTCGGACATCTGGTGGACGCATTGGGCTCCCAGATTATACTTTATCCTATGACGCTGGAGCTTGATCCGCGTCGGACATCTGGTTGACGCATTGGGCTCCCAGATTATACTTGAAGTCCTATAACGCTGGAGCTTGCTCTGCGTCGGATATCTGGTTGACGCATTGGGCTCCTAGATTATACTTAGTCCTACGTCATTGGAGCTTGATCCGCGTCGGACATCTGGTGGACGCATTGGGCTCCCAGATTATACTTGAAGTCCTATGACGCTGGAGCTTGCTCCACATCGGACATCTGGTGGACGCATTGGGCTCCCAGATTATACTTGAAGTCCTATGAAGCTGGAGCTTACTCGGCGTCAAAAATCTGGTGGACGCATTGGGCTCCCAGATTATATTTGAAGTCTTATAACGTTGAAGCTTGCTCCGCGTCGGATATCTGGTTGACGCATTGGGCTCCTAGATTATACTTGAAGTCCTATGACGTTGGAGCTTGCTCCGCGTCAGACATCTAGTGGACGCATTGGGCTCCCAGATTATACTTAGTCCTACGACGATGGAGCTTGATCCGTGTCGGACATCTGGTGGACGCATTGAGCTCCCAGATTATACTTAGTCATATGACGCTGGAGCTTGCTTCGCGTCATACATCTGGTGGATGCATTGGGCTCCAATATTATACTTTATCCCATGACGCTGGAGCTTGATCCGCGTCGGACATCTGGTTGACGCATTGTGCTCCCAGATTATACTTAGTCCTATGACGTTGGAGCTTGCTCCGCGTCGGACATCTGGTGGACGCATTGGGCTCCCATATTATACTTGAAGTCCTATGATGCTGGAGCTTGCTCCGCGTCGGACATCTGGTAGACGCATTGGGCTCCCAGATTAAACCTAGTCCTATGAAGCTGGAGCTTGATCCGCGTCGGACATCTGGTGGACGCATTGGGCTCCCAGATTATGCTTAGTCCTATGAAGCTGGAGCTTGATCCGCGTCGGACATCGGGTGGACGCATTGGGCCCCAGATCATACTTGAAGTCCAATGACGCTGGAGCTTGTTCCGTGTCGGAAATCTGGTGGACGCATTGGGCTCCCAGATTATACTTAGTCTTATGACGCTGTAGCTTGCTCCACGTTGGACATTTGGTGGACGCATTGGGCTCACAGATTATACTTAAAGTCCTACAACGCTGGAGCTTGCTCCGTGTAGGACATCTGGTAGACGCATTGGGTCCATGGACCCCGACCTGGCACAAGACCAAACCGCAAAACATCGTCAAGAACGGAATTATTAAAATTCAAAAAGAGTAACCCCGAAATGTTGAAACAAAACAGAAGGTCCAGAAAGTCTAAACAAAGCAAAACAGGCAAGATAGTCCTAAATGACACAGAATCAACCCTCGGAAGGAGGGAAGAACCCATACTAACTCACGGAGTGTCCCGGGGTCGATCTGAAACCAAACAAGTTCGGTCCGCACATAACCGAGTTCCATTAGGCAAAGGACCCTGAGGATGAGGTTCTCGCCACTCAGCATCAACTTCATTACCATCCACGGATAAAATATGAACCTCGAACCGTGCATTCCCTTTGCGCAGAAAGGTGATGGCGGACCCTATATCGACACCATGCGTATGAGCAAAATGATTCCACCCGTACCCCAAGTAAGGCACCCTGTAATCACCAGAGTACACTGTCACGGGGAAGTCCCGGATGATCCTCGACGATAGCAGAACGCGCCCGGGGAGATCTGGGCCATATTCAATTTCGAAACGGGAAGGCAGCCGCTGTTCAAACACATTAACTAAATAAATAAAGATAAGTTCGCCCCCGAAATATCAACAAGAACACTAAAGCCACGATAAGGACGTACCAAGCGGTGCATCTGCTCCGGGAAATCCAGAGAATGAAAAAAGGCCCAGTTCGTCCGACTTGAGGACGGCATCCTTGGATAGATCCGATTTGCAAAAAATGGAAGGCTCAGAGAGCCCCGATTTTAAAGGGGTCCTTAGGGGTCACAGGCCGCACAGGCACCACCTCGAAAACCTGAGTCACAGAAAAGGAACTCGGGCGAAACCCGAAAACAGTCAAGATACCACTGCCTTAGGCCAGGCATGGCGGACAGATGTACCACAGAAGGCTCACCTCGGGTAGACCGAAGCCTGCCACCACGAAAAGAAGCGACAAGAAAGAAAAAAGAGAGAGCCCACGATCCCCCTTCAACCATAAAAATTCAAAGAGAAATGGAAAAGAAAAGGGAAAAATCTAAACCTCTCTCAAGTAGCGATAAGATCGAGGGCAAGACTTTATCCCTTGAGTATAAAACACGCTTAGATGACCTAGGTGATGGAACGTCCCTCATCGGCAAGATGAGTCCAGGGGCACCACCAAAGACATTCTGTCGAGTCATCATGAGGGAGGAATAGCTTCGTGCGCTCCGACTCCCACTCGTGTATGTCCTAATAGACGAGGACGCCTACACCCAAGCCAGGGTTTGGTCCCGCTCCAATCAAGAGCACGAGGTAAAAGTAGAAAGGGATAACGATGGCCTTTTCTGGTTAACTCAAGGGTGGCACGATTTCATTCAAGCAAACCGAGTCAATGTAGGATCGGCTCTGATTTTCACCTACATGGGGGACTCCATCTTTGAAGTCAACGTGATCAATCCAGATAGCGAAGAAAATGAGTGAACAAAATGCCTTCAAATTTCTATCCCGTGTATCATGTTCCTTTCTTTATGTTTAATACGCCAGGTTCAAAGGGGTCGAACCTTTAAAAGTTTGTGTTCATGTTACCTCTAATAAGTAATAAAAGATCCTCTTTTGAGCACGATTGAGGGACATGACAACATGATTACATAACAAAAGAAATCCATGAATACCAGCAGCCCATAGTTACCAAAATGTCCGCGGGCGGCCGGAAACCACCCTTTGAACTACTAAAGTATGACGAGTAGTTTTATACGGGGTTTCTGTGGTCGATCCAGGCCCAGGCTATGAAGATCACACTTCGTTTCGCCCCCCGACAATTAAGTGAAAGATCATTCCTTGTCTATTATGAGGGACACATCTTTCCTTCGTCACCAATCTTAATCGAATGGTCGAAGGGTCGTTCCGAACCACAAACAGAGACGGCATCTTTCGGGGCCTCACATATAACGATCTTTTTTCCTTCAGAAAAACGGGAAGAATACTCTAAATCTCCCCAAAACACGTGGATCCCAGTCGACTAGAAAAAGAGAACGTGGATATTAAGGGACTTCCACGTATGATAAGGATCACTAACCCCAAAGACCACTTGGCTGTAGACGGCCCTAGTGAATGGAGCACCATAAAAAGAGGGGAAGAAAACAGCATAGCCAGCCCTCTTAAAACCTAAAAACTTCTTCCTCGAAGGAACTCCAACATGAGCTCCGAAAACACTCGTGCTTTCTACCGTTTCGTCATCAAGGAGGAGCACTTGCAGACATTACCGCTACCCCGGATATTCGAGCAGCTGGGGGAAGAGACACTCCATCTCGTTTATCTATGGTCAACCACTTTTTAGGATTTCGAGGTTGATGTTGAGAAGGATGCGGACGGGGTCTACTGGTTCACCGACGGGTGGCCGGACTTCGTCTTCTCTAACCGTATAGTCATGGGATACTCGCTTCTCTTTGTTTATGAAGGGGAGTCCCACTTTGAGGTGTACGTGTCCTACCCAGATCCAACTCCCGACTACCAAAAGAAGCTCGGCCCAACAGACATGGGCCCACCCAAATCCAAGGCCCACCAGAAGCCCCCACGAGCCCACAAGGGCTCCGATGCTCCAAAGCGAAAAAGGTGAATCCATGAGTTCCGATGTACCTTGTAACAAATAAAAGTTTTTTCTTATCTAAAGAAATAAAGGAGTCATCATTCTCCAAGCACTAACTTTGGGTCAGAAAAGCTGTGGTGTCTTCATTGACTAATTTTCCTTCCCTAGAGGCTTAGGGAAGGAACGATTCCGAAAGAAACCAAAACAGTGGCCACATTAAATGAAAGAACCAGACGAATAGGGAAACAATGGCCATTGGCCCCTCTATAAAACCCAAAGACCAGAGAATCCCCATGAAACAGTTTCTATCAGAAAAAATACCAAAAACTCCAGAAACAATATGGCAGCAGGCGGTGGTCGCTCAAGAGATTTCCTCCGTTGGATTCAAAACGGTTCTTTCCTGCAAAGAACGGTAATGTACCTCAAACCTCTCCATTAATTCTCAGTTTCTTATTCGCGACTAATAATCCCCTCCAAACAACTATAGCCTCTGCCAGCGTTCTTCGAAGAGGAGTATGGGTTACCAGGAGTTGAAAGAATAACCCTAACCAATGGGCCTGGGAGGAGGGGCATACACGTCCTGATAGAGAGAGACGAAGCAGGGGTGCTCTGACTCACCCAGGGATGGAGCGCTTTCACAAGGTCAAGAAACGTCCACGTGGGCGGGGTCGTCATATTCAAATACCTGTGCAGTGCGTGTTTCAAAGCCAGCTACGTACCTTCATGGAAAGCCTTAGTTGTCAAAAAGGGAGTCTGTATAAATAAGAAACATCTAATGAAAACGTAAGACGCCCTGAGGGCGAGGTTCCCAAATTTTTTGTCATCTAAAGAAATATTTAAGTTAAAAAAGGACTACCATTAGCAAGCATCGCGAAATGTGTTTTTTAACGCGGACATACCACGAAACGCGAAACAAAGCACAATCCAAAATCAGACACCTACCAAGAGTATCAAAGACTGTTTGAAACACAAAGATCACTCAGGGTAGTGGGAACGAAAGTCTACAAACCATCGCCACTAAAATTCACGTTCTCATCATCCACCAAATTCCAGTCCTCCCGATTTTTGCTAGGGGAGAATGGCTGAAGAGGAACACCTGGGGCCTCCGCGGATTTCTTCACGCTCTGATGAATCCCGGCCTTCATCCCGATGTAGAAACTGTCTTTGTAAAGATCTTGGATGAACTCTTGTTCAGCCTCTTCATTCAACCACTCAGGAACCGCGCTCTTCATGAATTCTAGACCATTCGGAGTCTTCAGCCAATCGTCCACTAACTTGGTAAGATTGTGTGGAACATCCAACCAAGATAGAACGATATCACCGTCCGTTGAGGACTGATATCGCTCTAACTCTATTGTCCGACGGTTGGCTTCCAGGATCGCTTTACTTATCGCTTCATTTGCCGCTAGCAACTGGTTTTCAAATTCTTTTTTCTGGGCCTCAGAATTAGCTTGCAGGGTGGTCAATGCTTGTTGGGATGACTCAAGTTGAGCTCGCATCGTTTCCATATCCTCAGCCAACTTACTACTTTTCGCCCTCTCTACGGATATGATCTCATCTTTTTCCTCCATCCGCGAACGAAGGGACTCGATTTCCTTCCTTGGTGTCTCTGCCTCCAAGAGCCTTTTCATCATCTGCTCCAGTTTCTCTTCCAGACCGCGAGCATGTTGGCCCAAGCGAAGATATCGACCCCCAACCGCTATGAGTAAAAACATGACCCTAGCAACGAATACACCGCTAGGTTAAAGGAAAAAACGCCCACCAACAAACAAAACAAGGAATCAGATAGGTAAGAGATATAAGACACGATTCACTTAGCCAATTGCACCAACGCTCTTGTTCGATCGTAAATTGCTCATCAGTAAGGCGGTCCAAGTACCGTAACTCCACCTTCCCGAGTTCTGGGGGAAAGGGCAACTGATCAAGAATGTCGGAGTCAAAACCGGGCATCCTGTACGCGGGCCGACCGTTGGCATCCACATGGAAAACTGGCACATCCCAGCTTACACCTTCCCACGCCGGATAAGAACGCAATTTCTTTTTCTTCGGCGGCGTTTTTTAAGTCCCCGCCTCACCAGGGGAAACAACTTGAGGCTCTGCAGGGGCAACCAGAGGAAGGGACCGGACATCCACGACTAGGGAAGAATCAATCAAGATAATGGAAGGCTCAAGCTCCACCGGAGCGGCAGGGGAAGAAGAAGATACGACAACCGCTTTCTCTTTCATCACCTTTTTTCCTTTGAATTTTGGGGCTGAAGTCTTGGGGCGCTTCAAGGCTCTCATCACATCAGTAGGAATTTTCCTTTTAGCCGAGGAGGGGGGGCCGAGGACCATGAAGAAAACAAAGATGTTAAAACCATTTCAAGAGAATACCACTAATAAGGCGAAAGCAAGGGCACCCCCCGAAATTAACTACAACCTATGCGTGGATGAGGAAGACTCAACCCGGCCATCTCCAGCCGCAAAGGGGAAACCATGTCTTTTCATGATGGTTTTGTCTCAATAGCAAACTTCTGCTTAATCTCCTTAAGATCATAAACAGCTTTTCTCTTCATCCGCGTATACAGACGCAGTTCTGTATGAAAGTTCAGAATCTTACACGAAGGATCTCGAACCAAGAACCACTTATGCCGCCACTCTGGCTTACTGGTGGTACGGTCCACGACAGGGACACTGAGTTTAGCCTGGTAGAGGTTTTTGTGGATACCCCCATGACCCAAGGTGAGCATATGGCTCAAGATTCCCAGAGAAGGCTGAACCCCGATCTCCATGCAGCGCATCATAAACGAAGTCAAGAAAAGCCAGCTGTTCGGGACCAGCTGGGCGGGGCTCAAGCAACAAGCTTTCAGATAACGCTTAAACAGATTAGGTAAAGGGAACCGAAACCCCTGAACCAAGCTCTCAATATACACCACCCGACAACCAGGGTAGGCATCCAGGCTCCCTTCCCCTTCCGCCGGAAGACATAGCGCAACTCCCTCTGGCCAAGGGAAGACACGGGCGATCACGTTCAAATCCTCCAAAGTCGTGAATGTTCCTCCACCACGGCTCTGAGCATTCGGCGGAGCAATAGGAATCATCCGCTGAGGAAGAATCACCCAACACAGATGATGAGCGGCGTTCCTTTGGTAGGAAGGCGGAGCCAGAGGGTAAGTCAGTATGAGAATCCCACTCTTTGTAAAAATGTTGAGATTCGGGCGACTCTAGTATTGAGTCTGACCCTGATGACGAAGCCCCGTCACCCGACCGCGAGGACGCAATGTCAACAGGGGAGGAGTGTTCATCGCGCACGCGACCCGGGTAAATATAAAAGGAAGGATCCTCAAGATCTTTGGGTTGCCGAAAGGTAACGTCTTCGGGAACCTCTATCTCACCCATCAAGAGTTTTCCCCCGGAACGTCTGAAAGACGGAGGTCTGATCAAAGCATGTACACTACCAGAACTACTTTAGGAGGTCGACATAGTGAAGATGTCAAAACCAAGTAAGAAATAAGAAGCAAGGAAGAAAGATGCCTAGGACCAGCGGTAATACATATGTGCCCAGAGATTGTCCACACACCAACCGCGGCCAGAAAGAAAAAAAAAGGGGGGGAAAGGAAAACTAAAATTAAAACAAGAACTAAGACGCGGAAGGAAAAGAAAATAAAGATAAAATTTACCTCGAGGATGTTCGGAGCGAAGAGCTGTAAAAAATCGGAGAACGGGAAAAATAAGAAGGGGGTCAGAACCCCTATTTAGAGGCACACCAATCCATGGCGTGTCAGAAGCACAGCACACATCAATCAAACGAATGGGCCAAAAAGTACCGGCCCACAAAAGCTCATAAAAGCCCAAGAAAGCCCAATAGTTTTCTCTTCTTCGACTTTTTGCCCTGGAAGAACAACAAACATCGGAAGGAGGGTGTGGAACTGCGGAATAACCTATCCGGTTCCCCCACGGCCCGAGGAGCTGTGATGACGCCCAAAAGATAGAATCCAAGAAACAGAATCCAAGAAACAGCACAACAACTAGTGGTCCGCGGACGAGAGTTGCATGCACACAAGGGACAGATGGCACACAAAAAGGACAGGTGGCGCACATGCCCCCCATCCAGGCACGTGGCGACCCCGCATCAACAAGTGTCCATAGGAAGGGAACGTCCCCCTCACCTGATAGAGAGAACGCCATACTATAAAAGGAAGAGAGGATATTAAGAAAAAGGACTTTTTGGAAACAATAGAGAGGAGACGCTAGCTCCGAAGGGGGAAGAGAGGGAAACTATTACACCGAGGCATTCTCCTTGACTTATCCATCCTTCACCCGTCCGCGGATACCTTAAGATTAAGGAACGACAGCTAATCCGGGACAGGTAGTCGGACATCAGTCCAAGGAGCAAGGGAGCGCATAGTTTTATTTTACCCTCGATCTCTGCTACGATGGACGGGCATATCTCCTTTACCATTGGGTCATTTGATGAACCCGAATTAGTAAAGATGTGAGTCTCTTCAAAAGACTCGGCGGCACCGGTCGTGAGATCCTCATAGATTGTGAGGATCTCAGGTAGCGGGTAAGACCGTCAATATTTCCTCTAGGGTAAAACGACTCAGGTAAAGGTCCTTTTCCCCTTTTTATTACCCTTATCAGGCGATAATTATGGGGGGAAGGGGGCTTTAGGTAAGTCCGTATTACCAACCTTTCATAAAAGGAAATCCATGGCATACTTTTTTCATTTACGGTTTCGTCAGTACTAGTGTCACAAAGTCATGCATGTGCAATTAAAAATCAACATCTACTCACAAAAGGAGGGTTGTGCAAAACAATTCATATGTGACAAAGCATTAATAATCAAGAAAACTTTATTTAAGCTCAATAAGGAGTAGATTTGTAAAAGTCTAAAGGTTGGCAATTTTTGGCCATGTGGTGCTAATAATCCGGGGAATTGGAGTACTTTCCAAATTTTCATACTACATTCCTTCTTCCTTTGATTTCTCACCTTTCGCTCACCGCTCATTGCTTTTTTACAATATAATGCTTTTACCTTTCTAACCTCATCACTGCCTTCTCGCGAGTCGCAAACATGGGTCTCATGAATGGCCCCGGATACTTAGTGCTTTGGACTCCTTACATTGGTTATTACATAGACAAACCCGACTCGACCGAAACCCGAACCGACTCTAAACCTGACCTGACTATGAACCTGACTCGACTCTATGTTATTATATTTTGCTAGAGTTAATTATTTGTATCAAGATTTGTTAAAAACTAATAATAATAATGAAAAAAAAAATATAGTCAAACCACAAATAAGCCCATTTGCAACTTGCTAGTTAAAATAAGGTTAACTCCTAAATGTACAATTAATTTGATTTAATTATAGCACCGAATAATTGGTTTAAATGTTTTAGAAAGGATGATGTTGCCAAATACCGAATTTCCGATTATGATTTTTTTGAAAATCGGTTGACAACCGATGAGTCAATGACAATGAGTGTATTCAACCGAGTCAAAATTACATATTCGAGTATGAGTTGGAAAGCTCTTTTCGAGGGATACAACTGTCATGAAGACATCAGAACTTGATTTAGAATGATGAATGGCCAAAAGTGGGTTTTTCTCCTCTTGCACCATCCTTAGCTTCTTCCTGACTTTTTTTTAAGCTCCAAAGTGCGTCCGATTTCTGCGAAATTAAACAGAAACTAGCGTAAACTCCATAATTTGGCAAATAAGCTTAAACTACATAGATTTTGTACTATTCTAACCCAAATGCATGAAATGTATACAAAAATCGATATAAAAGTAAGTGTAAAACATGACAAATTAGGCTCACATCAAACACCACATACTGAAGCTTCCTTGTCCTCAAGCAATACCTTTATTTGTCATTCAGGGGAAGAAATCAAATCTCTCAACATATTAGATTCATTGCCATATGTCTCTGCAATCAATTACCATCCTTGAAAAGGTACTAGTGTCACAAATTCATGCATGTGCAATTAAAAATCAACATCTACTCACAAAAGGAGGGTTGTGCAAAACAATTCATATGTGACAAAGCATTAATAATAAAGAGAACTTTTATTTAAGCTCAATAAGGAGTAGATTTGTAAAAGTCTAAAGGTTGGCAATTTTTGGCCACGTGGTGCTAATAATCCAGGGAAATGGAGTACTTTCCAAATTTTCATACTACATTCCTTCTTCCTTTGATTTCTCACCTTTCGCTCACCGCTCATTGCTTTTTTACAATATAATGCTTTTACCTTTGTAACCTCAGCCCTGCCTTCTCGCGAGTCACAAACATGGTCGTCATGAATGGCCCCGAATACTTAGTGCTTTGGACTCCTCACATTGGTTATTACATAGACAAACCCAACTCGACCGAAACCCGAACCGACTTTAAACCCGACCCGACTATGAACCCGACCCGACTCTATGTTATTATATTTTGATAGAATTAATTATTTATATCAAGATTTATTAAAAACTAATAATAATAATGAAAAAAAACTAATGGACCAAAAGCTAAAAATGAAATAGGTATTGAAAATGAAATGGGCCAATGATATAATCAAACCACAAATAAGCTCATTTGCAACTTGCTAGTTAAAATAAGGTTAACTCCTAAATGTACAATTAATTTGATTTAATTATAGCACGGCACAATTGGTTTAAATGTTTTAAAAAGGACGATGTTGCCGAATACCGAATTGCCGATTATGATTTTTTTGAAAATCGGTTGACAACCGATGAGTCAATGACAATGAGTGTATTCAACCGAGTCAAAATTACATATTCGAGTATGCGTTGTAAAGCTCTTTTTGAGGGATACAACTGTCATGAAGACATCAGAACTTGATTCAGAATGATGAATGGCGAAAAGTGGGTTTTTCTCCACCTGCACCATCCTTAGCTTCTTCATGACTTTTTTTTAAGCTCCAAAGTGCGTCCGATTTCTGCGAAATTAAACAGAAACTAGCGTAGACTCCATAACTTGGCAAATAAGCTTAAACTACATAGATTTTGTACTATTCTAACCCAAATGCATAAAATGTATACAAAAATCGATATAAAAGTAAGTGTAAAACTTGGCAAATTAGGCTCACATCAAACACCACATACTGAAGCTTCCTTGACCTCAAGCAATACCTTTATTTGTCATTCAGGGGAAGAAATCAAAATTCTCAACATATTAGATTCATTGTCATATGTCCCTGCAATCAATTACCATCCTTGAAAAGGTACTAGTGTCACAAATTCATGCATGTGCAATTAAAAATCAACATCTACTCACAAAAGGAGGGTTGTGCAAAACGATTCATATGTGACAAAGCATTAATAATCAATAGAACTTTAATTTAAGCTCAATAAGGAGTAGATTTGTCAAAGTCTAAAGGTTGGCAATTTTTGGCCATGTGGTGCTAATAATCTAGGGAAATGGAGTACTTTCCAAATTTTCATACTACATTCCTTCTTCCTTTGATTTCTCACCTTTCGCTCACCGCTCATTGCTTTTTTACAATATAATGCTTTTACCTTTCTAACCTCAGCACTGCCTTCTCGCGAGTCGCAAACATGGGTGTCATGAATGGCCCCGGATACTTAGTGCTTTGGACTCCTCACTTTGGTTATTACATAGACAAACCCGACTCGACCAAAACCCGACCCGACTCTAAACCCAACCCGACTATGAACCCGACCCGAATCTATGTTATTATATTTTGATTAGTGCTTTGGACTCCTCACTTTGGTTATTACATAGACAAACCCGACTCGATCAAGATTTGTTAAAAACTAATAATAATAATGAAAAAAAACTAATGGACCAAAAGCTAAAAATGAAATAGGCATTGAAAATGAAATGGGCCAATGATATAGTCAAACCACAAATAAGCCCATTTGCAACTTGCTAGTTAAAATAAGGTTAAATCCTAAATGTACAATTAATTTGATTTAATTATAGCACCGAATAATTGGTTTAAATGTTTTAAAAAGGTCGATGTTGCCGAATACCGAATTTCCGATTATGATTTTTTTTTAAATCGGTTGACAACCGATGAGTCAATGACAATGAGTGTATTCAACTGAGTCAAAATTACATATTCGAGTATTCAACCGAGTTAAAATAATTTATTTTCAGTAAGTTACATATTTAAGTATTCAACTGAGTCAAAATCAACTTAACTATTCAAACGGGTCGAATATGATGCGACCGAAAAGTCAAACAAAAAATACGCACTTTGATTAGAAACTCAAATGAGACCGACCCGCCTCTTAACCCGAAATCCGAACGAGTCTGACCCGCTTTGACCTAAACCTGAATGAGCATGACCCGATTTAACCTGAAACTCGACCAATATAAAATTCATTATGACCGAATCTGACCCGAACCTGACCTGACCAGTACCCGAGCATAAATTTTACCAAAATTGACCCGACATGAGCAAGCCTGACCCGAACGACCGACTTGCCAGCTGTATTGGCGTCGATCAACATATCTTCAAAGAAAGTAAGACAAAAGTTAAGCAAAGAAAATCATAATCGAAATAATGAGAGGCTAAACCCAGCCATATCTAAGCGAGCAGGGGTCACGACTTCCTTGTAGCCTCGTTTTGCCGAAGGCCCCTCCCCCAGCCTAAACGCGGACCACCACCTGTCCATCACACTACTTTTGTTCTTCGAAGGAGATACGTAAGAACCAGGAGTAATCAAGAAATTTAGAAAGGTCTTGGTCGGATCGCGACCAAGACCTTTCTATGTTCCCGGACAGGGAAACAGATACCAGTCCTTCGCTATGTCTCCAAGACAGGACTGAAAATAAGTGATCCAACGTTTGTGTCTTCTTAATAACGGTGCAACACATAACATATGCCGCTAGATACATCCAAACGTTAAAGGAAAGTTGGGCAGGACAAGAATCTATCCTCGCTAGGAAATCAGAGTAAATTTTGGGTAAAGGAAGGCGGAACCCTTGGAGCAAGCTCTCGAGATGGACAACAACGTGATCCTGATACGAGTTCAGACAACCTCCATTCTTAGTAGCCAAGCCTATCTCCACCCTAACTAGCCAAGGATAAACCTGAGCTATCATCTACAGATGAGAAGCTTGGAGGATCGATCTCTCCCCCCTGGTTTCGGCAATGGTGGGAGCCCCGCACCCCTTGAGAATCTTAGGGGTAGGTGGAGAAGTAGCAAAAACGTAGCCTTCAAAAAAGTGAAGTTGTCCACCTCCTTTTGCTTGTAAGGGCGCACGGCGAAATCGTTAGGGACTACGTGAACTGGTTTCTTTCTCTCCTTGGGTACGAGAGACGACTTGCCATTCCCCGGTTCATTTATAGACACTGAGGTATGATAGTACTCAGGATTATCCATCGTTAAAGGACGCTTGATGGACTTGACCTTTTTTCCTTTTACCACACGTGATTCATTCTTTTATGGGGGAGGGGTCAGGGACATCACGGATTCTGGATCATCATGTAGTATCGATTCTGTCTTTGTCCGCGAGGAGATAACCTCCTCGTACTCATGACCCACGCTTTTGTTTTGGTTATCGCTTTCGTTCAGCATTGCTAAGTATATTAAGAAGCCCCTGAAAAGACGTAAAGAAGGAAAAATCAACAAGGGGAAATGACCTTTTCAGCACCGCGAATAAACAATTTTGGCGCCAAAAACCCCCTCCTAGGTTTATGTTGGCGCCTGACGCGCCCCTTAAAGAAGGCATTGAAAATAAATCACCCCCTGGTGGATGAAGGTTAAAAGAAGCATTTTCGTCTCCTCCATATAGTGTCTCAGTTTTCGAGAAATCACCTCCAAAAAGTAAAAAAGGAGGGGAGACGAAAACTCTTGTTCCGTCCACGACCGTCGAAAAAACCTCGAAAAGACCCCAACCCCACTGTATCACCACCAGAAAACCATAAAACACCCCCTGTGTAGATCAATCGAACCCCTAAGAGAAGAGAAGAAAAAGAGGAATGAAATCACCAGGGAACACCCTTCTCTCAACCCTACAACCGTAGTGCTCCTCCCCGGAGGAAGGTGGTTCAACAACCAAGGTTTTCCTCCCTCTGCCCTAAAAGTCTAAAATACAAATGGGAATCTAAGAAATTAAACATAGTATTAAGATGATCAGGAAATACTTACTTGAAGGAAGTGTAAGAGAAGCACCAAACAACAAGAGCAAACCTAGAAATGAACTGCCATCATATTCCGGTATCGTCTTTCTGGAAATGAAAACCCTTTGTGTTCTCTCTCTCTCTCTCTCTCTCTCTCTCTCTCTCTCTCTCTCTCTCTCTCTCTCTCTATCTCTGTTTTCTCTATTTTTGAAAGTATGGAATGATCCAACTAGAAGCAAAATCCTCACTTTTAGGTTTCCGTGGGGTTACCCCCCAAATGGGCCAAAAACATACTGGCCCCAGTTCAAGCCCATCTTAGAATAAGCTTTTTTGCAAGAAGCGTCGCTTTTGGATCAAAACCTAATCGCGGGTGACACATTACTCGCGATCCAGTTCCGAGGAGATATGGCGATGCCATGAAAAATAGACCTATTAATTAACATGGATATGCCATCATAAGTATACCACCCAACACAAAAGACATCTGGTCTTTTACGAAATACATCGCGAGCAAGGCACTTCGTCATACCCCTACCAAACTTAGTACCCTATGTATCATCGATCTAAGGAACATCGCAATCCGAATCCTAGAATAGGTAAGTGTACTTCTCATAACAGGACCCACCAGTACCTCGAGGTTCTTTAGGGCAAAGACGAGCAGCTCGTTGGCCAAGCACCTCCCCTCTAACAATGCCACTTGTAATGCCTAGCTCCATATATAACGTGAGGCCATGCGTTACACGTGTCCCCTGTTAACCCACAAGGTTACCAGCAAGCTGCTCGCTTAGTCTCCCTATAAATATATACCCCCCTCCAACCTCCAAATTTGGGGATCCGATTCAAGAGAGTAGAAGAAGAGCTCTATATATCTCCTTGACCTAAAACCCCTAGAGTTGAATTCTTAAGGACTTTGGTCAGATAAGAACGTTTCTGGAATAAGAACATCATCTTACTTCCTCTAAAGACGATGATTGAACAACAACTACTTCTTCGCGAGCCAAAGATATCATCAACGTTGATCAAACCGATAAGCATATAAGCTGACCCCCACCCATCTTGATCAGACTTGCATGTAAATTAGGACATTTGTCGTCACCATGAGGTAATAAGTATAGGTGAAATTCCACGAGCGCGTCACCTGCGTCTGGGTCTGGCGCTGGCGTGCTCGCTCGAGCTATTGGCGGCTCATCCCTTGCCTCTATTGGCTTGGCGACTTCGGATGCATAAAACCTGTGTCCCTTTCCTCTATTACCTAGGGACCGAAAGAAGATTATATAATAAAAAATTAGTTAATTAATAATAATAAATAAAATAAAGTAAATAAAAACTTGTCGAGGAATAAATTCTTACTATATATATATATATTGATTTTTATATATTGGTATAATAAAAATCCTGTCAGGGAGCCAAACCCTACTCGAAATGGTGTATTTAAAGATTCCCGAAAGGGTTGATCAAAATCCCGTTAGGGTTTCTAGGTGCTTTCTACTCAGGCATTGTGGGGCTTTGTTTTGGCGTGAATGTGCTGTTTTTATTGGAGATGGGGTTCTGGCTGTTAGAATCGAGATAGATTGGGGTCGTGGTAGTGTGTATCGTGGCGTCTCCGTTACTCGGGTTGACTGCTTCCCTGGAGCTTCGTCCTCACTGCCCAAGCTGGCCTACGGTTCTGCTGCAGAGTGGAGCTTGGCTTCGTCCGTCGATTCGTCCTCATCACGTTAGGTTTAGGTCGGTTTGGTTTCGTTGTTGTAGGGTGTTCTTGCCTATGTTTGCACCTTTCTTTGTACTTTATGTTTATTAAGATGGTTCTCCGTCTACCGACCTAGTCGGCCATCGAGTTTCAGGTTTGCCTGTACCCGAATTTTTACCTAATAAAAAAATAACACTTTTTTTATGACATGTCATTAATACCTTGATTTTAACTCTTTAAAGTACTCAATTATATCTAATTTCTACTATTAATCTACGACCATTACAAAATTGGCCTAATATCACAGATATTTAGAGCCTAATATCATATAGGAGTGTTCTCACCCGAACCCTATCCTATATATATACACACACACATACACAAAAGTTCTCCCCACTATCGGATGAACCTTGCTTTTTTGGGTTCTCATGCATAAATCATTTCCCTTGGGTTCATACTCTTTTTCTTTTTAAAAAAAAAAAATTGTACTAGTTGGCTTCTTTATGAGCCTAAAAGCTCATGAATGTGGGTAGTCTAACGGGAATATGAACGAGAGTTGCAAATCAATTGAATTCAAGATTTACTTACCCAATACCCTAATCGGAGATGTTGCGGGACGTGGCGGAGATGTTGCAAGAGTGACCAGATGTGGAGGTGGTGGAGATGTTGCAGGAGTTGGTGGATTGATCGACGAGAGTCGGAGATGGAACAGACATAGAGAGACCAAAGCTGGTGCGCAAAATCGCAAGTCTAACATCTTGGGAGAGAGACGACGGAGGCTGAAGCTAGGTTCAATTCGTTAGGAGCGAAATCGCTAGTCGAAATCGGCTTCGGCTGCTGGAGAGAGAGAGAGAGAGAGAGAGAGAGAGAGAGAGAGAGTGGTGGTCACTAGTGTTGTGACGAGGTCCGGAGACGAGAGAGACAAGTGTGGTGAGAGAGACACAAGAGAGAGTGTGTCATGTGGTAGAACACTAGAAATTACAAAATATCGCCCTAATATCCCAATTTGTTCAATCCGAGATATTACCTCTAATATTCCAGGCATATGTTATATTTTTTTCCCCGGGATATTTTCTTTTATCACATTTTTCAAACTACCCTTAATATTCCAGTTTTCTTTTTTAATATCTGTGATATTAGGTCTTTACCCATTAAAATTTTCTTTCCCTGACCTTAAAAGGCCTAAAATCACGGATATAATAGGTCCGTAATATTAGGGTTACGTGATAAAATTGAACTTTTGTGCTAATGTACATGTAAATATTTATATATCATATTAAATCTACCTATATCTACTATTAATTTATAATTATTTACGATGATATGTCATAACCACCTTATTTTTAGGTATTTTATTGAATCAATTCTAACTACAATGATATTAAAAAAAATATTTCCTCAACACATTATACATTTACTACAAAATTTATATAATCTTTATCTATATAAACTCTTAAAACATAAAACTTTTGGATGAAGTTTCATTGATACCTTGATTATATTTAAAAATGTCACGTTTAAAGAGTTTATATAGAATATAGAATATGGATATAGATTATATTAAAAAAAATATTGTTTCCTTAGAATAATATATTTTTTTTAACCAATGAGTTTAATTCAAAAATATTTAATTAAATCTTTTAAATAACGCTACAACGAGTGATCATATTAAAAATATACATATCTTTATATCCTAGTTTAAATGAGAAATATTTTATCTACTCACTGTTATGTAAATCTTTTAAACAAAGTTATAGTAATATTAAATTTATTCTTCTTTTTATAGCAATGAGAGTGATTTAAAATATCTATATCTATATATAATACTTTAAACGAGAATCAAATTTTTAAAATAATTATTTCTAAGATTTCTAAGATACGGTAAAGATTTTTATGATTTTTTATTTACTTAATCAACTTTACCTTTCTTATTTTATCCTAATTTTAATTAATATTTTTTAATATGAATTTATTATATTATTAATATTTTATTTTTAAATGAAATTGCACCATGACGCGGATATTGTACCAATCTTAACTTAACTATACACTAAATTGTTTTGGTTAATAATTACATTTCCTTACTTAAAAACATACGATGGTTTAGATCCGTTTATTTTGCCGAGGAGAATAACATAGCTCAATAAATCTAACCGAACTTATGCATTTCTCTTGCTCAAATCTTGAATATCCTCTTCAATTAATCGTGCAATTAAAACTAAAATAAAATTATGAGAACTTTTGGTAGAATATCACATTTTGAACTTTTGATTAAGTCTTTAGCACCTTTAAAAATTTTATTAGCCGTCCTAACACCTCTTAAAAATTAATTAGGTACGTAGTTCGGTAGTTGTCTTCCTCCCTTTCAGACTCATCCATGGCGATCTAATCCCTTCAATCTCGCGCTACGCTTGTCGTCGGATGCCTCCATCACCGTCTCCTCACTCGGTCGCCTCCATCACCGGACCTCCTCCTTTACCGACTCCTCTTCCATCTCCTCCTTTATCTCTTATGTACCCCTTCCGTCAATCCCAAACCCTAGACTCCAAAATCCAATCCTTTCAATCCCAATCCCATGAAACCCCATATGTCCTCGACAACCGCGAGCCTCCCTCCCAGACCGTATCGTCTCCCTCTCCGACGAGATCGAGGTCCGGAAGTAAGCCACCCTCTCCGAATTCGAAAATTTGGCGCCTGAGGCGGTAGATCTCGTCAATTTGCGAAAGTGTTCATCTAGGGTTTTGTGGAAGATTTCGTTTCTCAGATCTGTATCAATTGCAATCAGGCTTTGAAAAGGTTTTCTATGCTTTCCTTCTTCCAATTTGAATTTTGTTTGGTAGGTTCCTTGATTTCTTCCAATTTGCTAGAAAACATGTGTGTTGAGTGATTGTGCTCATGCTTCAATCTACTACTTGAAGATACATATGATGTTGCTAGAATTTTCTCGATACTGCTGAGGCTGATGAATATGATAGCTTTGAAATCACTTGTTGATCTTCAATTTGTGGGGCAGGTGCTTGAGCTTCCAGGGAAGAAATGCATATTTACTTTGAGCATGTACTTGGGCGAGGATCCTAGCAGCTCTTGATGCCATTCTTGTTCTCTATTGTGCCTATCTATGTGTGATTTGTTTTGTTTGCCACTCTTACTATAACCTTTCTTCAACTTGCTTCCTTTAATTTGTATATTAAGTTGTATTGCTTGTGATGCTTGATTTCTTATAATTCCTTCTTTTTTAGGAACAAGAAATTGATGCCATAGATGTCTTCTCATATTTTTGGTTGAATGTTGATAGCAAGTTTAGGTAAAGTTGCATATTTTTGTTTTTTTTTTATGTGAACGAGTATTCTTATAAGCCAGATGTTACTTGTATAGTTCAGAAATAAGGAGTGGATGATATACTTGGTTTATACCCTTATGAGAATTTCATTTTGCAGATCCACATATCTTGGAAGAGTTTGTGATGATAAAGGATGAATTTTCTAGAGCCAACATCAAAGCAATATGCATAGAGGTTAGCTATTTATAATTAGGATTGCTCCTTTTGGTTGAAATTGTGATTCAGTGTCGAAATGGTTTATGTATGGTGAAAATGATTCTCACTTTCACTAGCTCCTTTTTTGTTGGACATGGATTCAATGTCACTTGTTTTAGTTGTGTTAACATATGACGGCAAATAAGGTCTTTACTCTTTTATATAGTTGTTCATTTGGTTGCATTGCTTACTTGCTCATTGCTGGTGTTTGATTGTCAGTAAAATGGACTCCTTGATGAAGCTCTTTTTACCTTTTTGTTTTTGGATTCAAGAAATATTTGTTGCTATTAATGTTTAGATAAAAAATTTATACTATTCAGTTCCTTAATTAGATTAGAGTACATGAATCTATAACTTAAAATGATTCAAGGAATCTGATTCAACGGCTGTGGTCAAAAGAGATGTGGGAAAATCAGATTCAAGGAATCTGATTTGGTTAAAGATTCCTTGAATCATCTTGGTGATTGGCTATAAAACCTGTGGGAAAATCAAAGCACATGATCCAATTGTGAGAAGTCTCAAACTTGTCCAGGTGTTTGGGGACTGCCATCTTGGTGATTTGACCTGAATTTGGGGTTGTTTTCCTTGGTGTTTGGCTGATGTTGTGCTCCATTAGGTTCTTTATTGTCTAGAAGATGATTGTCTTAGTTTTTCTGCACATTATCTGGCTGATGTATTCGATTCCAGAAGTTACTTAGGATTTGAGTCTTATGACCTGAAATTTAGGCGATTTGGCATGAACTATGGAGAAATTTGATTTAAAGCTAAATTTGAAATGGTTGTAACTGATCCTAGGATATTTCAGATTTTGGAATTGATAGGAAGATGCTGACATATGTAAGTTCATTTGCTTTTGAGTTTGTTTGTTATTTTCTTTTGCGTTCCATGGATATTTACTTCTTTGTTTCATGTGTAATTTTCATGGTGGTTACATTGCTTGGGAATGGTGATGGTATTCCCGGGATTGATCCCAGCCTGCTTGGCGAGTGGCGACGGCAGCACAGCGCAGAGGCATCTGGGCGCCGTCCTGATCTGACCCCCAACCCTCCTGTAGCACACCGTTGTCACCTTCAATTCGCCTTCACGTCCGCAGCAGCCCCCATGCACGGGCTGAGGCTGGCTGCAGCGGAGCTAACCGGAGTGGCCCCGCACTCCCCTGCGGGTTCCGATTGTGGGACCAGAGTACCAGAGAGTTGCCTGCTAGCTACCAACAATATTGCAATGGCAGCTACGACCAGCCGACCTCTCAAAAGTACAGCACTTGAATTACCCATATATCTTGATCGACAGTTATTTAAATTGTGGTTAATTAGGAGATTAATTGTAGCTCCATTTGTGCTTGTATATATATATATATAGTTAATTACTTTCTCTTTTAATTTGTGCTTGTATGTATTGCAATGGAAGAAGGTATTGCTAGGTAATTCATATCATTAACTTTGGCATCAATTACTTCTCCTTTAAAGCATTAGTTCAGAGGATTAAAAGAAGCAGGAAAAGTCGTGTCATCAAATTGTATATATTTTAATGAAGTTTAATCATGTGTCACCGATTATATAAAAAAGGTAATAAACATGTCACCACAAGTGATTGCATCAATGAAGTGTAATCACAAATGTGTCATCAGTGAATAAAAGTAGAATTGATGAAAATATATCGATATACAATTGATTAAATTAAAAAAAAGTGGCATAAAACGATTTGATTAAAAAACCGGCATCAAATAATTACATTAACGGAAATTTCACCAGGTACCCGTGAGGTATTGCAATTTTTTCGAGGTATACAACTCTTTTACATATTTTGCGTGGTGCCTCTGTGGTTTTCTTTTTTTTTCGCCTCGTGCCCTTTTGGGTTAAATTTAACGGGTTTTTTTTTCATCCGTTAGTTTGCAATTAAGAAGAAAAAAAAGCCAGAGACAGAGAACAACGACGCGACTGAGACGAGAGAGCGAAGCGAGGGGGAGACAAATCAAAGAAGACCAGCGCTACCGTCGGGGGGAGAAGTTGATGCTCGCCTACTCGGATCCGGTGCTCGAAGGCCAGGTCGCTGCTGCTGCAACCGAAGAAGGGCGACCGTTGCTGCTGTGAACGGCTGTCATGGGAGGATAGGTGGGAGGCGTTGTGCTTGACAGCGAAGGCGGTGGCGGCCCATTGCCTCAGCCGGCGGCCGGAGGTGGACGAGAAGAAGCTCCTGCTGCAGAGAGGTGCCGATGGTGGAGCCGTAGAGGTGCCAAGTATGTTTCTTATTTCAAACCTCTTTTCACAAATTAGGGTTTCTCTGTCTGAAATTCTAATTGGGGGTTGGTAAATTATTGAATTCAGTTTCGAATTTGGGGTTTCAATATGTGAAATATTTGGGTCACTAGGAAACACCCTCTCGACCTAGTCGGGGAAAGGGTGCGTACAATCCGACCCCCCAGACCCTGCTCTTTGAGCGGGATATACTGGGTTTGTTGTTGTTGTTGTTGTTGTTGTTGTTGTTGTAATATGTGAAATGCTCAGATTGTGCGGGGAGGTTTTGAGTTTTGATTTTGTCTGACAGATTGTGATTTTGCAATTCTTATTACAATGAACGAATATGAGTGCTATGGTTTAAAATTTGAGTGTGAGGTTTAGGGTTTAGTTCACTCATTATTCATCCTGTAATTTCATTGATTTTCTATTGATTCCATCACACTCATGGAATATAACCTTTTTATTGAGTTCTAAATTTCTAACACAAAAGATCACCATTTACAAACACTGTATGTTGTGCATATTATACCATCTGATTTAGCCCAATTGCATTCGACATGGACTGTGCCCAAGTATTTAGTATCCTCCTCTTACCCATCACCTATCCAGTCTCATAAACTGATGGATCACCAATGGGGATTGAATCGCCTTTGGATTGCTTTACATTCCGGTGAGCATAAACTCGCAATGAGCACGAAGAAGGGTATGGTCTAGGTGGCAATACCCAGCCCTTTCCCTTAGTTTGAGTGTCAAATGTACAAATGGCATAGCGGTATGCTCGATTTTGGTCCATTTATTCGATACTCTTAGAAGGTTGTTTTTTAAGTCTTTATTTTTTATTATTTATAAGCCTATTAGCTCAAATGGTAGAGCGGTGTGCTCAAGCACAAAAATGCGGGTTCGAATCCCGTATAGGCTATGATTAATGTAGTTGTAAGAAAGTTATTCTGGTTATATTGGGTCATGTTAGATGCAACAATCAAGCCAGTTAACTTTTAACATTTTTGCTGAATTTTGGACATCATTCACATGGAAAAAGAGTTAAGGCATGAATGTGATCTTTTAGACAAGTAAGGATTTATAGGAGCAGTAGTTTTTTCAGACCATGGCATGTAGTTAGAACATTTCAGACAACAGGTATATAACAACTTTCAATCCCATTTAAGCACCGAATAATGTATGACAATAACTATCACATTAAATGCCAATTGTAACTCTTAGTATTGCCTGCAACATTGATTTTAGAGTTTTAAAAAACGGTTTATAATGTTGTGATGCAGATGCAGAGATGGATTTTGGGATGTGGAGTAAAAGAGTTTTCAATTATTATAGTTTTGTAATGTAACCATACACAAGATCAATTGTGTGTTTCTCAACTTTCACAAGTTGAATTTGTACGTCAAAAAAGACTTCAATCATTACTCATTACAAATCAAATTAGCCTATGCGGGATTTGAACCCATATCTTTGTACATTAGCACATTGCTCTATCGGTTGAGCTAATAGGCTTAAAACGGTAAAAAAAAAATACACATCACTCTATATTACAAGAACACAGTAATTTGAAGCTTTACAATAACTAAATGCACAATACAACTCGAATGATCAGTAGTGTGGTGGTAAGTGTCTAGTTCCACAAGGTGGTCACGAACCAAAAGGAATGTGCTTACAAACCATTGCTCTAGTAGTGCACCTTTCTACCACCATAAAAAAGAATGAAGCAATTAAATATTTATAAGGAATCAAGAACAGATAAGGGGAAGAAAAGGGATAGATGTAGCTAAACTATTTCAGATTGTTGAATTTTATGAAGACATTTTTACTATAGAACTTCACATTCTTCTTAATTGTAAGCTTTCTTGATCTTCTATAACTTTTTGTATTTGACCTTCAAACTTGAAATATCTGCGAGAAGAGTATCACCTGTCTTGTTCCCTCAGAAAGGTAAGGATTCCTGTTAGTGATAGGAAGAAGCAAATGCTTGAAATGGGTAAAGGCATTAGCGGCTACATTCACTCCAGATTCTTGTTGTTGGGCTTTTGCTGAATTCAAACATGGAGAAACTTATTAATCAGTAATCTTCTATGCCAATTTTGATTATAAAACAAAATGCAGCATCCCTTTATGAATAATGTAAGAAAAAATGGCATGCTGTCCTGTATCATAGACATATGCTTCAAATTAAAAATCCCCAGCAATAACCACATAAATGACTAATTTCTTCAAAACATGAAACTGGAATAACTAGCCCAAGAAATGTTCAATCCATTATTATTGATAAAATACAGAGTATAAGAATACAAGTAACTCAAAAGGTCGTGATTATTGAACTTCAAGTCTAGAGCAGTGCAAGGGCCCTTGTGCCAAGGATTGATGGGGACCTTTTTGTTTTGAGTTAGTGGCTCTTGGAGGTTGGTAGAAATGTAGAATAAGTTAGTCTTCCTGTTTTCATATCCTACTTATGGTATTCCAAGCACTTGTATCCTTTACGAGCATAGCCAATCAAATTCCAGAAATCATAATGTATGAATGTAATGCATCGTTATCAAATTGTAAACATCAAATTGACGATATGCCCAATAGGAATTCGGATGAAAATAAACCCTAATTTCATACCCAAGAGAAACAAAAACCAGAGGCGAATGGAAAGAACCCTATATGTCGCAAAAGAAATATATCGATACCTGTCTATGGTCACCAGACTCCACTCATCGCCTGACGCCTTGCGTTGCATCTAGTCGCTGATATGGAAGTTCTCTTCTCCGTCTTCCACCCGAGTTTGGGTTCTTCACATCTGAGTTCTCTTTTGGTTGAACGCATCAATTGAGCTTCTATCGACGCGCTCTTCACCTCTCATTTGTTTTTCTATTTTTTTCACTGAAAAGTTAACGTTTAGGGTTAACTTTAACGGGAAGGGGCACGACGCGAAATAAAACCAAAGCTGAGGGCTATCATGCGAAATATGTAAAAGAGTTGATACCTCACGAAAATTGCAATACATCAAGGGTACCTCGCGAAATTTCCGTTACATTAATGGTATCAAAACACTACTTTGAAAAACTTGCATCACATTAAAGAAAAAAAATGTTATCAAAACACTACTTTGAAAAAATATTGCATCACTGTAAAAAAAATTCATCAAAAAATTGACATAAAAAGTGTCATCAGTAGTCAACAGTAAAAAAAAGGCATCAATGGTCCACGTGACATCACATTAAACAAAAAATGTCATTAAGGTTTGAAAAAAGTGACATTAAAAAAGTGTCATCAAATCATTTCATTAGAAAAGTGACATCAAAGCGAAAATAAAATGTAATAAAAAATGGCGTCAAAACGGCAAAAAATGGCATCACAAAATATATCACCACTAAAAATAGAAAAAATAAATCGAATGGGTTGGTCAAACGTTGACCGGTTAAGGGTCAACCGTTGACCGGTTAACGGTCAAACAGTTAATCATTAACCATTATAACTCCATAAAATTATCAATAAGTTAGTCTTCCAATTTGTTTGGATGCTAATCACCTAATTGAATGTTCAAAATAGTCTAGTTAGTAAAATAAACATAAAATTATCAATAACTACCAAAATCAATCGAAAAAAATAAAAGAAAAATACCAATTTGTTTTACAACACATTTCAACAAGATTATGGTAATTATGAAATTGAAGGATTTCAATAACAAGTTCGGGTTGCCGTCGGTACCACGACTAGTATCTTCGGAATACAAGAGGAAAGGAAAAGATAGAGCAGGTAATTAGCTTGGCAACGATTCCACCAATCCCCCCTCTCTTTCAGCAACATTTCTATCTTTATTAATAGTGGGGTGAGTGTTTCCGCATATATTAATTAAAATTCTATATAATTTTAATTATATATATGGATTTAATATATTTGACCCGGAATGACCGCTCTTTATTTACCAATTCAAAGATGAGAAATTTCTATTAGACATAGTAGAATTTAGACATGATTTAGTTTTAGTTTTTTTTTTTGTTCAAATTCTACCAGAATCGAGATGAGACGAGAAGGCAATTAGGATTTTTGAGAATTACGGTCACCCCTAATTGACATGATACCGTGGGCTATAAAGAAGGCAATTAGTTGTATAGCCCATTCAAGGGTTAAGTAACTAACGCACAAGTGAGTAGATGCTTTTATAAAGATTCTTGTACTTAATTTAGTAGTTGTGGACTTGTGGTGTTAGATACTCCGTATTATGCCAAAAATCTCCATGAAATGAAGCGTTGTTAACTCGCGTGTGACATAGTCTATTAATGGGTCTACTCTGATTGTACCCAATCCAATTCAAACATATAATAACTTGGTTTAATCAAATCAAATTAAAGAGGCGACAATTGAAAAACCATGGAGAGAGAGAGATCCCGAAGCCCTCATCGGCATGACCGTGCCGCCGCCGGAGACCCCCCTGATCCCCCCATCACGACTGAAGTGGTTACAGCCAGCGCAGCCCCTGAGGCCTCGGCAGAGCAACCGGTGTTTGGCTCGGTACCAAACATAGCAACTGCATCCAGCAATGCTGAATTCCCGTCTCTGAATGATGCTACAAAGAACAGGGAGAGGACCACCGCAACCCCAAACTACAGACAGGCCCTGGTGGGTGGTGAGGGCTCGCAATTTACGATCGCTCACACAAACCCAGGGTACCAGGCATCGGTGGAAGAACCTGACTATGGCACCGATGATGACATCCTACCGGTAGAAGATGATCCAGACTGCCCGACGATCGTCTTAAACAAGGCAGAAAAACTCGCCCTACGGAAGCCTTGGCGTAACACCCTCATCATCAAGCTGTTTGATAAGGGTCCGGGATACATGCAACTCCACCGCCGTCTTTCACAGAAATGGGGGCTCAGCGCCCCATTTTCACTGGTCGACTTAGGGAATGAGTACTATATTGCTAGGTTTGCAAACCAAGCCGATTACAACCACGTTGTAATGGAGGGTCCATGGATGATTGGAGACAATTACCTAGCACTACGCAAATGGGTCCCGAGATTCAACGCTGAAGCTGAAAAGATAACAACGCTCACAGTCTGGGTTCGGATCCCTTGTCTTCACATTGAATACTTCGATCCGAGATTCCTGAATAGGGTGGGGAGTAAGATTGGAAGAGTTTTACGCATAGACAATACCACGGCGGCTGCGGACAGAGGAAGATTCGCGCGCCTCAGTGTGGAGATTGACCTCACCAAGCCCTTGCTATCGAAGTTCAGAATGGACGGGAAGACCTGGCCAATCCAATATGAGGGACTCCGAATGCTGTGTTTCAAGTGCGGGAAAGTTGGTCACAGTGTAGATGGCTGTGGGGAGAACACTAGCAAGCCGCCGGAAGATGCAGGGAGAAAGGGGGAAGGCGAGACCAGTACCGTCGGAATAGAAGAGAACTCCCATGGAGGCTGGATGCAAGTCAAGACCATCCCTAGGAAACGGAGTCAACCACCGAAGGGTGGGAATGTTAACACAGGCACCACGGGCAAACAGATGACTCGTTCGGCGATGGACACTGGTACGAAGGACAAACGGCCGGGGAGTGAATCCGGGAACGCTGCTGGTGGCCAGGCGGCCGTGAACATCGCAACCCCCTCTCGATTCGAAATCCTTAGCTCTGAAGAAACGGCGCCGAATCCGGAAGATGTGGCTAAGGAAAAATCCGTTCCAATCCAAACAGATGGGACCCAGGCTAAAGATCCGGCGGTTATAACGAAATTGGGAAATCAAGAAGGGGATATCCTAGTAACCAAATCCTCTACCGAGGCTGCAAAGGATAAGACTATCCAATCTGAGAGAAAGAAGGCAAATCCAGGCAAACCCACGAACCAAACCCACGACCAAACGGCCCAAACCGACGCCCCACCAAAGACCCAACCACTGATTATCAACAATTCATACCCTGATGCCATAGAAAACGTTAACCCTAATATAACTCCCACGCCCTCCACCGCCTCAACTCAGGCGTTTCCCCCTGCAAACACACACCTCCAAATCCCCCTCAGCAATGGAGCCCATGCCGAGAGTCCAAGTCATCCACACCGACAATTCGGCGAGCTTTCTCATATCAGACCTCCGGACGGGGCCTTTCCTGACAAACATCCCCCGGGTTGCGGACAAGATGATCTGCGATTTCTTCCCAATGATGACCGAAACCAGACCAATGTTGTGCAAGGTGTCAATTCCGGAACCAATGAACAAGGCGCTTGATCACTTTGCGGAGGCGATCGGAGCTTATTTAGAAAATAATACGGGAGATTATATGGAAATTAGAAGAAACATCAACACCTTTGTTTCTACCATGAATAAACTCAATCTTTTAGTTTGGAACGTCAGGGGAGCGGCGAGTAACAGCTTCCTAAACGCTCTCAAGGAACTTATCCGGACGTTCGACCCGCGAGTTATCGCGTTGGTTGAACCCCGCATTAGTGGTCACTCGGCGGACGACGTCTGTAGTAGAATTGGTTTTGATGGAGTGAGAAGAGTTGAAGCACAGGGCTTCGCTGGGGGTATCTGGCTCCTCTGGAGGACCTCGGAAGTCTCGGTAAACTTCATATCCCTCCGCGAGCAGCACATTACAGTTGAAGTTCAAAGAGTCGGCGAGGAGCCGTGGATCCTGTCAGCAATCTACGCGTCTCCCGCCTCGACTCGTCGGCTAGAACTATGGAATCAGTTGAAGGAGTTTGCCGAGAATAACGACAAGCCGTGGCTACTTGCTGGAGACTTCAATGCCACCTTGGGGGGCCATGAGCGACTGGAGTCATCAGTGGGATCTAACAGGGAGTCCTACAGATTCAAGCAACAAATAGAGGAGCTGCGGTTGATTGATCTTGGTTTCGACGGCATACCGTTCACATGGAACTTTGGACGGACGCCGAGCACTAGGAAGGCGGCCAGATTGGACCGAGCACTGTGCTCTCCGGATTGGCTGGCAGCTTTCCCGGATGCTAGTGTGCATCACTTAACGGCACCCCATTCTGACCACGTGCCCCTTCTCGTCCGTGTGGATGGCCCGACTGTTTCACATCGCTTTGATGCTCCCTTCCGGTTCGAGGCAGCCTGGATGCTTCATGGGGAGTTCCGAAGCTTCATGGACACCCATTGGAAGAAAGAGTTGAGTACTAGTGCTGCGTTGTATTGCCTTGCTTCGGACCTGAGAATCTGGAACCGGGATGTGTTCCGAAACATATTCAAAAGGAAGCGGAATTTGTGGCACCGACTTGAGGGAATCCAACTGAAGCTCAGTCAAAAAGCGACTACCCATTACCTAAAGCTAGAATCAGAGGTTACGAAGGAGTTGCAAGAGGTGTTAGCCCAGGAGCAAGCACTCTGGTTCCAAAAATCCCGAGCCAATTTTCTGATCGAGGGAGATCGGAACACTCGCTTCTATCACCTTTCTACTGTGAAGCGACGGAAGGCAAACAAGATCACAGCTCTTATGGATGGAAGCGACAACTGGGTGACTGATCCGAGTTCCCTGAAGGAGCTGGTGAAGTCGTTTTTCAGCAACCTCTACACGGTTGAGACCTCGGTACTCACAGTTCCTCTACAACCCATCTCCTGCTCCTTTCCGCCCCTGTGCAGTGAACAACGACAGACCTTGGAGCAAGCTTTCGTCCAGGAGGAGGTCTGGGACTCAGTGAAACAGATGGGCCCCTACAAGGCGCCCGGACCGGATGGATTCCCCGCCATCTTCTATCAGCGTAACTGGGAAGTGGTAGGAGATCAAGTCAATCAAACAGTGCTCGATATGCTGAATAACGGCCAGTTTCCGGACAAGATATCTGATGCCTTGCTGGTTCTCATTCCCAAGGTGCAAACTCCGCTAAGACCAGCACAGTTTAGACCGATTGCACTCCTCAATGTGATTTTCAAGATTGCAACGAAAGCGATCGTGAACCGTATCAAGCCAGTCCTCAGCGACCTCGTTTCTCCTACGCAAGCTAGTTTCATCCCAGGTCGACAAATTGTGGACAATATTGTTATTATTCAGGAGGCCCTTCATTCCATGTCAGAGAGGCGTCGAAGAAAATGGATGATGATCAAAATCGATCTCGAAAAAGCGTATGATAGAATCAGTTGGGATTTCCTTCAAGAGACGCTTAGGATGAGTGGTATTCCCGAGGGTCTTGTTGATGTGATCATGAAATGCCAAACACTTGGCAATACGGAAGTACTGTTCAACGGCGGCCGCACAGAGGGATTTCATCCATCCAGGGGCATCAGACAAGGGGATCCGCTCTCCCCATATCTCTTCGTACTGTGCATGGAACGGCTTGCCCACACTATTGAAGATGCTGTCCGGAAAGGAAGTTGGCGGCCGATCAAGGTTGGAAATGTCGCCCTCTCCCATATTTTCTTCGCCGACGATCTAGTTTTGATGGCAGAGGCTTCACTAGAACAAGGGCGGGTGATAAACGAGTGTTTGGACAGCTTCTGCAAGGCTTCCGGGGAGAAAGTAAATCATGCTAAGAGCTCTGTCTTTTTCTCAAGAAATGTGCCTGCGGTGACAAAACAGCAAGTCTGCAGTGCACTCGCCATCCCGGTGGCGGATGAGTTCGGCAACTACTTGGGAGTTTCTACCAAGTGCGGCCGTATGACATGTGACCAATACAATTATCTGTTGGATAAAGTGTCCTCGGAGCTTCAAGGATGGAAAGCCAAGACACTCTCCCTAGCTGGGCGGGTTACTCTGGCGAGATCTGTCCTCACAAGCCTTCCCCTTTACACTATGCAGTCTAATTTTGTCCCCAGAACCGTTTGTGATGAGATTGATAAGAAGGTGAGGGGCTTTATTTGGGGTTCCAGCCCGGAGGAAAAGAAAATTCATTTGCTCAATTGGGATACAATCACCAGGCCCTCGACCGAAGGAGGATTAGGCATCCGCTCTATGAGAAATACTAACCAGGCAGTTCTGGCAAGGCTCAGCTGGAGACTCATCCAATCGCCCTCGTCATTATGGAGTCGGATTGTAAGGGGGAAATATTGTAACGGGAGGCTCGATGTGGATATGTTCACTAGGCGATCAGGGGCGTCGAGATCTTGGCGTGCTATGACCCATGGTGCTGAATTACTCACTCCCAATATGCGTTCAGCTATAGGGAACGGCACCTCTACGTTATTTTGGCTCCACCCATGGCTTCAAGATAGTGCTCTGGTAGATCAGGCCACGCAGCCGGTCCCGGAGGACCTGATTGGAGCCACGGTAGCAGAAATGAGACAGGGAAGCGCATGGAACTGGGAGGTCTTGGCTCAATACCTCCCCACCGACGTCAAAATGGCGATTCAGTCCATCTATGTGTCCGATGACCCAACAGCTAGTGACAAGCTCTTTTGGGGATTGACCCCTTCGGGCATTTTCTCCACCAGTTCCGCTATACGACAGCTCAACCGAACAGCTGCCCAGCCGATCATAGATGGTGCCTGGAAGAAGCTATGGGGACTGCCTGTTCAGCAACGGGTACGAATCTTTACTTACTTGGCGGTTCACGATGCGTTCCTTTCAAATGGAACTAAATCCCGTCGCCATTTAACCGAGTCTGATGCCTGCCCTCGGTGTAATCGAACCGAATCGGGAATTCACTTGCTAAGGGACTGCGACAGCATCCGTCTACAATGGGAGACGCTAACTAGGGAGTTTGGAATTCGGAATTTCTTTGGCCAAGTCTCGATCAAAGCTTGGATCTTCACCAATATTAAAGAGAGTTCTGGCTGGCCACCCATTTTCGCCAATATGCTTTGGCTGATATGGAAAGCAAGAAACATGCTGGTGTTTGAGCATAAGGAGGATCTTGTGGGGCTCACGAGGCGAGCGAAGGAACACTCAGCCATGTACGTCCAATGCCGTCAAGGTACCAACCTTCCCAGAGGCGCACCAACCCCCTCTCCATCTCCACCGGTTGTCTGGACAGCGCCTCCGGAGGGATGGGTGAAGCTGAACATCGACGGCTCGTCGAAAGGGAACCCTGGTGCAGCTGGCGGGGGAGGGGTCTTCCTCACGAATGAAGGCACTTTCCTCTCAGCTTTCACCTTCTCCTGTGGTCGAGCTGATGCATTAAGAGCGGAACTTTGGGCAGCACTGTATGGTCTTAAAGCGGGCATTCGTCTGGGTGTCCCACGACTGATTCTAGAATCGGATTCGTCAATGCTTTGCGGGTTTCTGAAGGCCAGAGAGACGGTAATCCACCCGGACGTCTATCTGATTGAGGAATGCCGCAAATTACTCAATTTGGAGTGCTGGGAGGTGTCAATTCGTCTGATTAATCGGAAGGCCAATGAAGGGGCTGATGCCCTGGCAAATTGGGCGACAAGCATGTCTGATGCCTATGTTGAATACTCTTCCCCTCCTGTTGCCTTATTTAATTTCATGGAGTCTATCTCCATAAACATTTGTTGATTGTTTCAATCCTTTAATAAATTCCGAGCTCTGCTCGGCTCTTGGATCAAAAAAAAAAAAAAAAAAAAAAAAAAAAAAAAAATGGAAAATTTGTCGGATAACAATGAGGTTGATTGCTCCCTTGATAAAAGGATATTATGTAGGGGTGGGCACAAATCCCGCATATCCCAGTCTCGTCCCGGGCCCGTCCCGATCCCGGTGGGATTTCAAAAAAAAAAATAGTGAATCCCGTCCCGGTCCCGTCCCGCAAAAATTATGCGGGACAGGACGCGGGACGGTCCTTCTCAATCCCGCAAATCTCATCCCGTCTGGCATATATAATAATAATAATAATAATAATAATAATAATAATAATAATAATAATAATAATAATAATAATAATAATAATAATAATAATAATACTTTATGTTACACATACTGTAATATATATAATCTAGCTATATATAGATTACATACACTGTATATTAGTATATACATACTAATGGTACTGCGCATTCCACCAAAAAAAAAACTTATGCTATTGTGTGTATATATGCACACGTGTATGCATATATATAGAAAATCCTGTAAAATATAATTTTTTTTAATATATTTATACGTGTTACGTCTTTCAAAATCGTAAAATATAAATGAAAATTTTAACTTTTTATATTCTTTTTTATTCGAGGGACAAGGCCCTTCCCGTCCCGGTCCCGTCCCGTTCCGTGAGGGACAAAGCCCGTGCGGAACGAAGAAAAAAAGGATAAATCCCGTCCCGGTCCTGTCCCGCAAAAATTACGCGGGACGGGACGCGAGACGACCTCAGTCCCGTCTCGTCCCGTCCCGCGCCCACCCCTATTATTATGTGCATATTATATTGCATGAATGATAAAAGACAAAACATAAAAGGTAGTAGTGTATTAAAATTATTATATTGATTCTATTACTTATATTGCTTATTTTAAAGGGTTATTTAAATTTAATTTTCGGTAAGCATTATTCTCTACTTATCCTATATGCATGTTTTCGGTTAAGATTTGCTTGAGATTTGCCGTGACTAACATGTACAGATTTGGAGGAAGATTAAATTCAAAAACGAGATCATCAATTCCGAACAACAAGATCCGACATTCTAGGATATAAACTTGTTGAGATTTTGATGGGATTCAAAATTCAAAGGGCATTCCGACCTGGTGAGATCATGTGTGCCTAATTAGCCATGTTTTTCTCTTACATTCATATCGATTTCTGTCTGCATTTCATATTTTTGGGTTTCATTTATACAGAATATGTGTAGTTTATGTTTATTTTCAATATATGGAGGTCTACACAAGTTTCTGTTTAATTTTGCAGAAATCGGACGTACTTTGGAGCCTAAAAAAAAGTCATGAAAACATTGTAGAAACTAAGAAAGAGTACAGAATGGTGCAGCTGGATAAAACGTCACTTTTCACCATTCATCATTCTGAATCAAGTTCTGATGTCTTCATGAGAGTTGTAGCCCTCGAAAAGAGTTTTCCAACGCATACTCATATGCGTCAATCGGACAAACGAGGACTCGGAAGATTACTGTATTTCAAGACGGAGCATAATTGCTGAAAGCTGATAGGCCTATTCGACGTCGACCACTTTGGTCGATGTCGAGTACTTTTTTAGTCGACATTCACTCCAGAGGACAAGATCGAGCACGAGATGAGCATAGGACCACTCGAGATGACGAATTCTACTCGACGTTGAGTACTTTACTCGATGTCAAGTACTCCCGGTGACAAGTTTGAATCGAAGTCGAGTGGAAATCCGAGTGATGGAGATTACTTACCTACCAAGGCACGAGAATCTATCATGAGTTGAAGATATTTATCAACTTTAGTAATTCCCGTATTTACTTTAGGGAATTTTAATTGTTTTATTTCCTTTATTTATCAAAGTTATATCTTAGGAAAAAGATAGATAGATTTAGATATAGATAGGATTGTTCTTTCCTAGAATAGCGGGGATTGAACACTATAAATAAAACCCTAGGGGCTGATTTTCATAAATTAAAGTTAAATCGTCTTCGGGCGAAAGGAGAGAGAGAGGGAGAGAGAGAGAGAGAGAGAAAACGATCTTATTATGAATTTGGATAGTAAGTAATCTCCATCACTTCGGGCAAAATGTGTGTTTGATTTATAAATCCATGAATTTGTATGTCTTTATCATCATCTACCTATGTGCTTAATCCTTTGTTAGAGTTGAGGAAATTCCTTATCAGGAATATTTAAGCGAAAACGATCTTATTATGAATTTGGATAGTAATTAGGGTTTATTTGCGAAAGCGGACTAATCCTAATTAAGAAAAGGTAGTAACACTTAGGCTTTTATGTGAACGCCTCTATATTCCTATTTGTTGATAATGAAAGTTATTTGATACAAAGCATGCATCTTTATGTGATCTATAATCTACTCATATGTTTATTGTTGCGGTGATCCCTAACCTTGGAATTTTGCACCTTTATTATTTTATTTTGTTATTTGAAATTCTACACAGATTCTACTCGACACCAACCACCATTCCCTCTCCATCCCTCGACATCGACCAAGTCTTAACCGACGTTGAAAGCAACCGTACACCTTTTCCCGGTATCACTGAACCCCAAAACACACTAAACTCATTGAACCGCTGACTTCTCTCCTGAGGACGAACCTGACTCAACTATCCTATAGCGGGGTCTTGACTATAAATTTATTTGATCGAGAAACCCTCTCGTCAAGATCTCGGCACAACTGAGATCTTGTATTTGATTTTATCTATACTCAATTCAACCTCCCCCCCCCCCCACCTCTAGAGTATTTATATTATTCTTAATTATTTACATTACCTACTCCGTTCTTCATCATGTCCTTTTTTTATTTAAAAAAAATTGAGCTTTTTTAAGGGGGATTTGCAAAAATGACTCAAAATCCCGAACCCCTTTGCACTCCCTATCCCCTATCCAAATAAATTGCAAAATCTAACCCTCCCCTTCAAAATTCCCGGTTAACTCACATGTTGTAACTAGTGGAGAGAGAGAGAGAGAGAGAGAGAGAGAGAGAGAGAGAGAGAGAGAGAAAGAGAGAGAGAGAGAGAGGACATGATCTCGTTATCCATCCAAAACCCTTTCTCTTTATGTCTCTCTCCATCTCTCTCCATCGAAGAGCTCCATTGAAGAGGTTATTTATTCTTTGATGTATCAGTTTTCTATCTCTATGCCTTCGAGGGTGACGGGATCTTCGTGGGAGTTCAAATTCGTCCCGCACCGCTGGTGTGAATCGCCACCGGAACACCGCTTTGGTGCCTCTGTCTTTCACCTTCGTTGTGATGGCTTTTCCAGGTAAATTCGAGGCGAGTGGAGACTGGATTTGGAGTAGAGGAGGTGGAATCGAAGTGGATGAGCCCTCGCAGAGGCTTGATGAACAACTTTGTTTTTATTCACCTTCATTAGTTTTAACTGGACACCAAAAGCAAAACCACATGTCACCTATTGGAACCGACTGGACATGTTATCGGAGAAACAGATTCACCATCGACTTCAGATAGAAAATGGGTAAGTTTGCTTTCAATAAAAAATCAGAGAGAGAGAGAGAGAGAGAGAGAGAGATTAGTGAGGATAGAACATAGAGAGATGTAAGAGTGACAGTGAGGGGACATTAATATAATTTGAATTAAATCTTAAGTTTCAGATAAAAACCATCGAAGAAGAAGCAATTGGGTGGGGTTTTAATTGCAGGTTGACATGTAAGTAGTTAGTTTTAAATGTACACCCTAAGCAAAATGACATGACACATATTGAAATCAACTGGACATGAGTTATCGGAGAAACAGATTCATCATCGACTTTAGATAGAAAATGGGTAAATTTGCTTCAGATTTGAGGGAGACACCTCTCGCATAACCTTTATTGAAAGCAAACTTGCCCATTTTCTATCCGAAGTGGATGGTGAATCTGTTTCTCCGATAACTCTTGTCCAGTCGATTCCAATATGTATCATGTCGGTTTGCTTTTGGTGTTTAGTTAAAACTAACTGCTTACACGTCAAAATAAACCCCCGTCCAATTGCTTCTTCTTCGAAGTGAAACAACAACAATAAAGTTGCAGAGGAGAGGGGACTCTTCCATCTCTCTCTGTTCTATCCTCACATATCTCTCTCTCTCTCCTCTTCAACTTTACATTTTTTTTTCACACACTCTCTCTCTCCTCTACATGCTTTCTCTATTATTTGCAGACTCTCTCTCTCTCTCTCTCTCTCTCTCTCTCTCTCTCCCTTTTTTTTATTTTTGCCAGGTGTCAATCAGCGACAGCCCAAACGGAAAACGCACCCCCCCCTTCACTTACCTACTACCGGGGGAACCTTTTACCCCATATCCGGTTTGATCCAATTTAAAACCGGGTTGGGTTAACCTTGCAAATACACCGGTTTTTTTTTGTTACTTTTTGTATTTCCTTCTTTTTTTAAAGAAAGACGGTATTGTATCGGTTTCCCAATTACCTATGTATCCCCTACAGATAGGTCCAGCATTCTAGAATGTCGAATTCCTCTTACTCCTCGCCTCGAAACTTGAAATTAGTAGAATAATATCCGTTGTGCTTTGAAGTGGTGCTCAATGAGGTCCTCGCTCTTTCATGCCAAATATATGTCTAGCAAGAGCCCTTGTTTTCACAGTAATGCTAGTGCGCGATTATTGTGCAAAGAGTTGGAAGGAGCGAGAGCAGTTGAGATATGGTTGAACATCTCTAGCACATTGATCATATAATTATTTAATTCAAGGCCTATTCTTATCAAGTATAGTATGAAACATTGCTTATGGGATTATCTTCAATACCTTTTTTTTTCAATACCTAGTATATTAAAATATTTTCTAAAGACCTTTGTAATTCGATCATTTTATATCAAGAGTCAAAACAAATATAATAAGGAAAATTATCGGGAATAGCCTTATAATATTGTAAATACCCTGAAGGAGATCTCCTCCACGGTATAGGTGAAAAATGGCACATTCAATTCATTTTTTAAGATAACCTAACGGGTTGACTCTATGAATCAACCCTTTACCCTTCAAGTTCGACCAACCGGATTAACGGGCCAAAATCAATGCAAACTTAACCCAAAACATTAACCTGCATAGACCCTTAACTCTTGATCGATAACCCAAAACCCATTGAGTTCGGGACTTCCAAGTCGACCTTTTTGTATTTTTATTTTTTACGGTAGGTAAGTATACCTTATTCATTTCTAACTATATCCTTGTTCTTTTTCTATTTGTTTTGGTCATACATTTGAAAACACCCCTAAAAGTTTAAAACTGAATTAATCTTTATGCCCGAAAACATAAAAAATAATGGGCATGCCGCAATTTATTTTTTAAAAAAAGTATTGCTCGTCTTGCCTACAGTAATTCTACCGACGGAGGCTTGGAAGAGGACCCAGAACTGCTTATTCTCATCCGCAAGGATGCGCTAGGAACAATTTCGTCTACGGGCGGCCCCTCCTAAATTTTATATTGCGTCAAAAAAAATAGTGGGTTAACACATGAAATAAATAAAAAAAATCATATTTAAAGTGCAAAAAAGCCTCAAGATGAGACGAAAATTTTGAATTAAAAAAACAGAACATAAGTGATAAGGAAACCTGATTAATAACCAATTATGATTTTTGAATTTAATTTGTCCTCCCTATATATATCAAAGGCAATATTATTAAAATTAAAAAACCCTACTGCACCGAAGGCGGTGTTGGCGATCGTTCCCTGACGATTGAAACTATCTTCTTCTTCTTCGGTCAAGAGATGTGGGAGCTAGGGTTCCCTTGCTGATCAAGTGCGAGATTCACCGTTCGTTGGTAGGTAAATGTAAGTCGATCCTTTAATTTGGTGTTGTAGATTTTGGAATTAGGGTTTTGAGGGAGGGATAACGGTTCAGTTAGGGTTAACTATGGCGGGGAAAGGGAAGGAGGTTCATCTAACAGAAGAGGAGTATGTGTGACGTATTGGATGGAGCAGGGATTTGCGAGGAGGAGGAGGCACATGAGGCAATGCACATGTCTTTTTTTTTTTTTTACAGTAGGCAAATATTAGGGAGAATTACATAAAATGTAATTCACTCCATGGATCATCCTAACGGATGATGGTACAAAGTTCCCTATTAAAAGGGCTGGTATTTCTATTCGTAATGATACCAGTTCTAGCTATATAGTCCGCAACCTTGTTAGCTTCTCTGTAGCAGTGGTTGAATTCAACATGATCAAAGTGCTCTCTTAGCCGATTGATGTTTTATACTTGACGTAAGACTTCCCACTTTGTGTTCTTCCCTTCCTTGATTGCCTTTATAATCTCTTGATTATCTCCTTCAATGACAATTCTCCTTATACCTAATCTTCGGGCATGCTCCATTCCTATTTGATAGCATAGGCTTCATTTTGGAGGATACTTCTTCTTTCCGTTACCTGGTAAAAAATATCCTTAATATTACCCTGAGAGCTTTGGATAACTCCCCCACCTGACAGGCACCCGTGGGTTTCACGGAGCCATCAACATTAATTTTATAGATAGATGTTTGGGGTTTGGTCCACTTTGCTCTTGATCTCTTGTTCTTTCTTCCTGGTTTGATGTTTTCTTGTTTTGCATAATTCCATTCTTTAATGGCCGAGATAGCAGTTTGAGCTACTATGTTCGGAGGGGTTATATGTTTTGTTTTGAAGATGTGGTTGTTTCTAGCCTCCCAAATGGCAAGCCATATGAAGACTATATCATTAAAATTACGGTTGTGCTCTTTGACTTGTTCTATGTTGATTAGGTTACCATCTCTGTTAGGGAGTTGAAAATAATCCTTTGTCATTTGTTCATAACGGGCGATTACTTCTCTCGTATATTGACATCCTAAGAGGAGATGATGTAGGTCTTCACTTGTTTGATTGCATAGGCAACATTGACTCGGAACTCTATTAAAGTATCTATTTAGGAGTTCTTTCATTGGGAGGCCATCTGACATGACTTTCCAAAGAAAATTTTTTTGTCTTGGTGGTAGGCATAGGTTCCAAATCCATTTGTGGTTTCCTATTACTTGTTCTTCATTTCTTGATATAGTCTTTGCCGATTTTGTGGAGAAGTTTCCAGAGGGGTCGGGTTTCCATATAAGCTTATCTTGGACCTGCCAATCTGGGATGTAGATTTTGAGAATTTCATTCTGAATGTTAGATGGAAACACGTTGCTAATTAGATGGGTATTCCATGTTTTGTCATTTACGATAAGATCACTAACCTTCATATTTGGATCATAATTATTTAGAAAATTTGTTAGCCTTATGTTTGAGATCCAAGGATCATTCCAAACATTGATAGATTGACCATTGCCTACTAGCCATAAGAGTCCTTTTTCAAATTTTTCCCGGATGGAGAGAAGTCTTCCAAATTGCCAGGAGGTGTCCTGGTTTGTTCTTTGTTGGATTCCTTGATTTGTTAGGTATTTCTCTTTGATAACTCGTACCCAGATGTTGTTTTCATTTGTGTAGATTTTCCAGAGAAGTTTCATTTGGAGGCTCTCATTGAGCTCTTCCGCTTTCCTAATGCCTAGCCCACCTTGATGTTTGCTTTTGCAGATTTTATCCCAGGAGATCAGGGGTGTATACCTTTCAGAGTTGAGCTTATTCCAGAAGAAGTTTTTATTTATTTGATCAATCTGGTTTAGAACACCTTTTGGTAACAGGAAGTTTTGCATTAGGTAGTTTGTTTTAGAACTCAGATTTGCTTGTATAAGAACTGCTCTACCTGCTTGTGATAGGGTAGAGGCCTTCCATTTCGATAACTGTTTTTTGAGATTTTGTATTGCTTCTTCAAACATATTATTTTTGATACGCCCATTTAGAATTGGTATACCCAGATATTTTTCGAGGGTTTTAGAAATTGGAATACCCATACTTTGTGCTAGATCCCTCGCTAGGTTTTGGTTAACATTTCTTGAGAATTGAATAGAGCTTTTGTTATAGTTTATCGTAAGGCCTGAGAGATTGGAGAAATTGTTTATCATGTTTTGTATTGTGTTAAGACTTGTATGGGAAAATGTGAGGAAAGGTATAGGTGTGCCATCTTTAGTTAGTTTGATGCCAACTAGGGAATCATCAAGGAGAGCTTCCTTATGTAATTCTCTAGCCAGACTTTCCATGACTATTACAAAAATATAAGGGGCTATGGGATCACCTTGCCTTATACCTCTGTTTGGGTTGAATTGCTTGCCCGGTCTGTTGTTAACCAGGACCGAAAAGGTAGTGGAAGAGATACATTTCATTACCCAATCAATCCATCTTGGGTGAAATCCAAATTTGTTTAGTACGGTTTGTATGAAACTCCAATTAATTTTGTCATATGCTTTCTCCATGTCTAGCTTTAAGGCCATCCAAGTCTTTCTGCCTTTTTGTTTATGGAAACTGTGAAAGATTTCATGGGCAATAAGAGTATTATCTTGGATTGATCTACCTTCCACAAAGGCTCCTTGGAATGGGTTGATAATTTTTGGGAGGATAGGCTTTAATCTATTGGCTAGGATTTTGGAGATGACCTTGTAGATCGTATTACAGAGACTGATCGGTCGATAGTGATTTATGTTTGATGGGTTGTCTATTTTTGGGATAAGGGCTATAAAAGTTTGATTGATTTTAGATAAAAGGTGTCTAGAGTGAAAAAAGGATTTGATCGTTTTACATAGAGAACTTCCTAAAATTTGCCAATATTTTTTGTAGAGTTCTGGAGGATAACCATCAGGTCCCGGGGTTTTGTCTTCTGTCATTTCATCTATTACTCTTTTGATTTCAGATGAGGTGGGAATGGCTATAAGGCTCATATTTTCATCATTCGTAATTTGTGGTTGAATATTCCAGATTTCTTGGGGATCAATGGTTCTTTGTTGATTACCAATAAACCTTTCCGACATCTCCTTGGTAATATGGTCAGATATGTTGTCAGGATCTGAGATAGTTTGGCCTTGTTTTGTGACAAAGGTGGTAGTAATTTGTTTGATGTTTTTAATTCTTACCGAGGGTTGGAAGAATTTTATGTTTCTATCAGCAAGGTTGAGGTGTTTTGTTTTGGCTCGTTGTTTCCAAAATTTATAATTGTATTCTATAAGCCTATGTTTTTTGTGTTCTAATCTTTCCAGTTTCATTTTCTCACTATTCGTAATATCTCCCCAAGGTAATTTGTTTTGGAAATTTGAGATATGGGACTCTACGTACTCAAGTTGTCTTGTTGTATTATTCACATTGTTCTTGCACCATTTTTTCGTGTTTATTTTTAGTAGTTTTTGTTTGCGCATTAGTTTGTAGGCATGAGAACCATTGAAATTGTTACTCCAGACTTGTCTTACCATTTGCTCATAAGCTTGATTTGTTGTCCAAGCCATCTCAAATCTGAAGGGAGAGCCCTTGCGAGGTAGTGAATTTCCAATCTGAAGGGTGATGAGGCAATGGTCTGATGTAGTGAAAGTATGATGCTTGGTTCGAAGGGAGGGGAACCAATTAACTATATCTTGATGAGCTATGATTCTATCAAGTCTCTCATATGTGTTGTTTATCATTTGCTTATTCTTTCTCCAGGTGAGGGGGGGGGCACAACAGGGGAGAGTGATGAGATTGAGCTCTTCTTTTACATTATTTAGCCTTCTGAATCTTGAGAGGTTGGGCGTAACACCAACCACTTTCTCTGTATCATTTTCAATCTCATTGAGATCTCCAATAATAAAGACAGGTAGGCGGTGTTTGTGAACAATAGTATAGATTTCATTCCAGAATTGGTCTTTTTCATGTTCAACAGAAGGTGCATAAACAAAGAGGAGGGCTAATGTATGGTTTTCAACACTAAGTTTGATCATAATATATCTTGTAGATAATTCTAGGATTGCACTATCGTGAAGAGTATTTTGCTTATATAGAACCCATAGACCACCCTTAGTACCAACAGACGCGATACAGATGGCTTTATGGAATCCTGATTCTTTAAGTTGAGACTGGGAGGGGTTAACCGTTGTCTTAGTTTTAGCTAAAACCAGAATATCAAGTTTGTTGTTATTTCTAAGGAGGTTTAGTTCTTGACAGATGAGAGGACGTTTAGTCCCTCTTATGTTCCAGTAGCCAATATTAATCATGAGGATTCCATTGAAAATAAAGGTTGCATTTATTCATATTCGCTTTAGGATTACAAGTGTAGAGAGCAGATCTAAATTGCTGAGTAATCAATTGCGAATTAAACAAACACATGAGAGTGACAGTTGAGAGCCAAAGTTTGCAGCTTGTGGTAGCAGAACTAGTCTTCTCTTGTGTCTTCCAGGTTCCTTTTGATTTCTTGATTGAGCAAGAACTATGAACAATAGCTAGTATATGTCTGACTGGTTTTGCATGAGCTTTCTCATTATGTTTTGTGAGTAAGGTTTTGTGATGAAGGTTTGGGTGGCTTACCACCACACCATCAAAGAGACAAGATGGGATGGGGTGTAGCCAAAGGTTTGGAGGGATAAGAAGTAGAATTATACCTGTTCTTTTGGGTCTAGTACATCCCACCATATTCTTGGAGGTAGAGGGACGCCTGCCACAAGTGGTTCTTGAAGCGCTGCTAAGAAAAACAAACAGATAGAACGAGCACCAACCAGGCATAGAAAGGCTAACATGAGAGAGCACAAAAGTGAAGGAAAACCTGGACCACCAGGAATCAAAACAAAGACGTTTCCCAACATAAAAACCAGGCTGTTGGGAGAGGCAAAGCAAGCACGAACAGTAAAACAAGTTCCAACAGCAAGACAAACAACAACAAGATGTCCAGAAACGAAATAAAAACAAGTGCGAACAATAACATAGATTGAGATAGATGAGCTGGGGCGTATTATTTAGGATAATATGACCCTTCATGGTGATTTTCCAAGGAAGCATCCATCTAGAGCCTTCATGGCAATGCACATGTCTTGAAAGATACGATGAAACATGATTGGAGGCCGAAAAAAGGATTTCTATAAAGTTAGATTTCCAAACTTTTTAGACTACATTTTGTAGTTTTCTCTTTTTCATCACATGTTTTTTAATTTAAATGGTTGAAAGTAATTTGCTCTTTTTAATTACATGTTTTTTAATTTAAATGGTTGTTGGTGAACACCTGATTCTTAGTTGATATATTCAGTTGCATTGGAATCATGACCATCCAATCAATTTTAGAGGCCATGTGTACAAGAAACAAAATAAAATGAGGCATTGAGGCCTTTGATACTGTAATAATTTTTTATAAATATTTTTAACATATAAATATAAAATTATATTTCATATATTATAATTGTATTAATATTTTTATGTATATTAGTACAATTATTCTTATAATAAAAAATTAATTTTTGTAGCTTTAAGTATTTTCAACAAAAAGTTCATTGTATGAGTTTTTTATATTTATGTCATATGATATGAAAAATATAAACATTATTAGGTTCATAAATCTATTAATGAAAATAAAAAATTAAAACAAATGATATAGTTTTGGGTTATCTTCGTGTATCATTATATTAAATTATTTGTGTTGTATTTTTCTCTTTTTAGTCAAATTGAAAATACTAAAAAATTTATTTTAGTTTCTTATAATGCTTATTTTGGATAAATTATATTTGATTATTTTGAAGAAAAAAAAATTAAATGTGGCATACATAAAGTGTAATTTTGAGTAATTTTTATGAATTTTTTTTTGAAGCAGAATAAAGGTTAGGATAGCCGCCGACTACCAGGCTTCTTTCCTAGCGCGTCTGAGCAGAGGAGAACATAGAGTTTTAAATCAGTAGCAAAGCTATCATCAACAAGGGAGCTATGGGCCAGACGAGCAATCATGTCAGCCACAACATTGGAATCCCTGAATGTTATGACGAATAGCAACATTAGAAAAGGAGCGAAGAAAGGTAGAAGTATCAGCCATCAGAAGCTCAATGTTCCAAGGGCAAGACCAATCCCCCAGGAGAGCCTTAACAACCACTGTTGTGAGGAGGAAATCAAGTATGAAATATAATAAATAAATCAAACCAGATTTAGGCCCACGCAAATAAATACAAGACTCCTCTAGTGCAGTAAGAGAAAGTCAGGATCGAATCCACGAGGAAGCGTGTCAGCGGATCCTAGGTAGTTGTAAATCTCACAGAAAAGCAACAGAAACACAGAAACAAAGAAAGACAGAAATAAAACAGAAAAGAACAAACAAAAGCAGAAACAAAAGCGAGGACACACAAGTTGGTCGATATCGACTAACTGTCCTCGATATCGACTACAGATGTCGACAACAGAAACTCAGCAAGCAAACAGACAACTCGATATAGACAAGCCAACTCGATCTCGACCAGTGTCTACTCGAGATCGACAAGACTCTACTCTGTATCGACTAAAAACTCAGAAAACGTAAATTACAATTTCTCGAACCCAAAACTCAGAATTCCGATGAAATAAATCAATATGCTAAAAGCCTTCCAAGGCCAGGGTATTAACACCACAACGATAACCATGCAAAGTAACACATAAAGGCATAAAAGATCATGCTTTCCAACAAAATAACTTCCGTTACTAACAAATAGGCATATAGAGGCTTTCGCATAAACCCTAATTGTTACTAACCCTTTTCACATAATTAATCCAAGTTGCATTAAGATCACTTTCGCTTCAATAACACAAACAAGGATCACCTTCAACTCTCGCAAAAGAATCATGCTCATAGGGATAGAAGACAAATCGCATAACAAGATCTGACCTTCCGCATCACCTCAGATGACCACCGTCGGGCTCACCCCAGCCCCAGAAGTGGGTGGACTACTCGCTCTTCATCATCAAGAAAAACATCAAATAACAAAAGAAACTAACTTGCATTGATTAAATAAAGAAAGCTTACAACCAACAAGACAAATCCGCTTTCGCCTTACTTGCCACAAACTCTCTCTCTACTCCTACTTACTTCAATGGAATTGATTGTGTTTCTGAATGAATGAAAAACCAGCCCCTAGGGCTTTATTTATAGCCTTCTATTCCTTGCTAATCAAGGATAGAATCTTCTATCTATATCTACTTAAAAGCTTAAAGATAAGTAAATTGCTTAAGGGAAATAAATCTTTAAAAGAAACTATATCTAAAGTTTGCAAAATATCTCCAATGTAGGTAGAACTTTTCTTCCATAGATAGACTTGATCAAATTGGATAGAATCTCGGCCAACTCGACTTCCTTAGGCTCCAAGGATTCCCAACTTGACAAGGACTACTCAAACCGCGTAACGCGCTCCCGGACGTGGCTCGTCGATCTCGACCAAGGCTACTCGACATCGAGTAGGATTGACGTCGACTGGTGTGGCTCGGCTTCTCGGGGAGATCTGCTCGACATGGCTTCAGACTTGTGGTTCTGGCTCCTCGAGATCGAGTTGGGTTGGCGTCGAGGATGCCTGGACTGGTGATGTCGAGTAGGTGGTGCTCGTCACGGACTCGGATTGGCGACATGGGTTACTCGATCTCGACAAGATCTCCTCGAGATCGAGTAGGGTTTGGCTCAGCGTCTTCGTCCTCGGCTTCTCGGCATGGCACAGCTTCTTCGACTCCAGGTGTGGCGTTTAGGCTTTGTCGATCTCGACAAGATGTACTCGAGATCGAGTTGGCTTCCGGAGTCGGGTTGATGTGGCTCTCGACACTGCTCTTGGTCGACAAGGCTTGTTCTCGGACAGCTTCGTCGAGGTCGAGTAGCATTACTTTAGATCGAGTAAACTCGGGCTCCAAAGCTTGATTTGACCGGTTCCGCTGCTTCTTGACCTTGGATTTCTGTAGTTGATTTCCGAGCTTTTCTGACCTTTCTCAGAACTGTTGTAATTTGCTTCGAATTCTGAGAAATTAAACAGAAACTGGTGTAGATTCCATAATTTGGCAAATAAACATAAACTACATAGATTCTGTACTATCTTAGCCCAAATGAATGAAATGTATGCAGAAATCGATATAAAAGTTACTGTAAAACATAGTCGATTCAGCTCACAACAAACACCCCATACTTAAGCTTGCTTGTCCTCAATCAATACTTTTAATTGTCACTCAGGGGAAGAAATCAAAACTCTCAACATATCAGATTCATTCTTATATAACCCTGCAGTCAATTACCATCTTCGAAAAGGTACTAGTGTCACGGATCCATGCATGTGCAATTATACAAAAGCAACATCTACTCACAAAAGGAGGGTTATGCAAAACATTCATTCGTGACAAAGCATTAATAATCAAGAGGACTTTAATTTAAGCTCAATAAGGAGTAGATTGGTAAAAGGCTAAAGGTGGGCAATATTTGGAAATGTGGTGCTAATGATCCGGGGAAATGGAGTATTTTCAAACTGAATTTCCACATTCCTTCTCCATAAGATTCATCACCTTTCATAATGCTTTTATCAATAATAATGCTTTTACCTCTCTGACCTCAGCACTGCCTTCTCGCGAGTCGCAAACATGGGTGTCATGAATGGCCCCGGATACTTAGTGCTTTGGACTCCTCACCTGTGTGTCCCATCTCTCCAAACTATTATCTCAGAGAGCAGGGTCAATCTACCTTTATCTCCTGAGGTGATTGGATTTTCTTTCACTCATTAAATTTTCCATATATTTCAAACAATTTCCCACCATACTCCAATAGTAACATAAACACCATATAACATCTCCATAATGTAACATCATTCTCAACATAATCCCCGGATAAGGTAAAGAATGACAAATATTTAGATCATGTGGAGCAATATATGAAATAAGGCATATTATGGCTTTTTGTGATGCATAAGCATAGATAAGGCTAGGATATACACAATGAGCAGTATATTGAAATATAAAGTCCTCCATCCTCTTATCATGCAACATGTCAAAAGCAACATCAAATTTTACCTCCTTTCATGGTTTTCATCTAAAATATGCACTTCATTGTGACTTCCCTTTACTAGGCAATTTCATGCTATATCTCTAATGAATCCAATTTTGCATCGTCGAGTTCAATATAAGCTTCCATGACATTATTCAAAAAATTTCAATGGGGGTCGTTTTTTCAAACTTTGGAAAACATGCATATAAGCCCATAAATCAACAATGAATTCCAAAATAGCCATGTAGCAATTCAAAGAAATAAATTCTAAATATGCATGAATAATGTCAAATATGGCAAATATGCACAAAGTAAGCCCTTCCCCCACCCCATACTTAAACATTACAGTGTCCTCACTGTATAAAAACAAGGGTAAAGAAAGAAACTCACTACACAGGTGTGCAGGGCCCCAAAATGTCGAAACAAGAATCCTGGGCCGAGTCTGAATATAGTTTGCTTCTATCCATGGACTTGAAAAGTGTAGAAGACATATACCCACAATAGAAAACTAAAAATGTTCAAAACCAAAAACAAACAAAGCAAAGTACAAAACTAAATGTCTATGTACATGCTCTAGATTTTATAGTCGCTAGGCCGACTTTCCATTTATGATCAAGGTGGCATCTGCAGGGCCCATGTAGCATGGGCCTCAAATAAGACTCCATTCTTGTCCATCAGTTGTAATCCTCCAGAGTGGATCTTGTTCACCACGAAAGGTGCCATCCTCTTTTTGTTGAATTTGTTGGGAAACCAATGATCCTTTGATTTAGAGACATAGAGCTTGTCTCCAATTTCATACTCCTTGGGCTCATCATTGGAAATCCTATATAAGCGCACATACCAAGGCAAACCTATCCCATGTATAGATAGATCTTTAATGGAAATAGGAGAAGAAAGATCCATACCTTGGCTTACCTTTACAGAGATGGAATCGGGGACCACAACGTTTGGTCGATCTCGAGTAGGGGTACTCGATCTTGACGAGGTTTCAGGTCCTGGAGGTGAGCTGCTCGAGGATGCGGGAGTCGATGAAGCTTGGTCGATCTCGACCACACTGGTCGATCTCGAGGAGGCTGGCTCGTCTGGTGGCTTCAGCGTCGAGGAAACAGGTGCTAGGGAGGGTGGGTGTTGGTCGATCTCGACAAGCCTGGTCGAGATCGAGGAGCCTGGCCCTTCCAGTGGTTTCAGTGTCGAGGAAGCAGGTGCCCGAGGATGCAGAAGCTGGTGAGGGTGGTCGACATCGAGTACGGTACTCGATCTCGAGGAGGGCTGAGCTTCTATTTTGCTACTCGAGGACACTGGTGTTATTGGAAGCTCCCGGCTTTGGTCGAGATCGACTAGGGTCCTTGATGTCGAGGAGTCTTGGTCGACCTTGACCATATACTTGGTTCCTGTCAAGGCATCTAAAAAATAATTAGTCCATAACGACGTACCTTAGTTTGTGTCGATTGGATTCTCTGTGTCCTCCTTTAGGATTGCCATGATCTCCTCCACCTAGGCCTTCATATCCCTCTTTTCCAACTCCTCAGGAGTCATGTTTCTCACCTTGGGTTCCCCGCAGGTGATGTAGCCAGCTGAGATAGATTTTACCTCCTCCATTGGACCTGTATGCCTTTCAGTTTTATTAAAGGAATACTCAATTACCTCATCGCTGATGTTGAAGGTGAGCACTCTTTTACTTACGCTTATGTTGGCATCTACCGTCGCCAAAAGGGTCTTCCTAGAATAATTGGACAAGCAGGATCTTCTTGCATATCAACAACTAAGAAATCAGTAGGGACAAAGAATTTACCTACTTGTACTGGCACATTATCCACCATGCATGTTGGAATGACCACTGTGTTATTGACCATGTAAATTCTAGCATCCACAGGCTCTAGGGCACCTATCTTAATCTTGGACCAAATTATTAAAGGCATTACACTCACACTAGCTCCCAGATCACATAAGGCATTAATTTTGTATGGACGAAATCCAATGGTTATAGCAAACTTACCTGGATCTGGCCTCTTCTCCAGTATGTCCAAATGGCTGCACTCCTCTGTAATTTCAGCCATTGATGGCTTTTTGCTCAGAATCTCCTTCAGGATCTTGACATAGGATGGCATTTCATTGAGAGCTTCTGTGAAGGGGATGGTGACGTTGAGCTTTTGAAGCATCTTGATGAAGCGCTGAAATTTCTTTTCTGCCGGGTCCTTTGGAGATTTTGTGGGGAAAGGTAGCTTCTTTTTCTGATTCGGAGTCAGAACAGATGTCGGAGGTGCTGCAGTTTTCTCAATCTCGGGCTGACCGTCCTCGATGTCGAGTACACCCTTGTCGATCTCGACCAGGTTGGGTGATGTCGAGTTGCTGTGCAGTGCAGACGAGGGCTTTTGAAGTTTCTCCTCGAGATCGACGAGGCCCTCCTCGAGATCGACCAGGCTCTGGTCGATGTCGACTAGCTGCTGGTCGACTTGCTGGTCTTCTTTGTTCTGCTACTTTCCAACTTCTGGCTCTTGCAGTTGATGGTCGCTTCTGAGTTTTACAGCAGCGATGTGTCCAGTCTTTCCCTTAGGATTTGGTTCTGAAGATCCAGGGAGCGCACCTGACTGTCTGGGGATTCCTGTTGCTAGCTGACCAATCTGTGTATCAATTGATTTTCTCCATATATCAATTTCCCCAAGTCTAGAGTTGACACCTTGCATCTGAGTGTAGACGGAGTTAAAGGACTGCTTAGTTTCTGAGTGATTCCTCCGTATTTCCTCCAGGACTGTCTGTATATCATCCCTTTTCAGGTCCCTTTTCGGATGTCCTGGAGCTTTGTAGGGCGGGGGGTTCCTAGGGGCACCTTGGTTCCATTGTGCTTGCTGAAACCTTTGGTCCCCCATGTAGCGATTGGGACCCCTGCGTAAGCTACCTTCTCGTGGTGCTCTCCCAGCCTGACTTGTTCTGTGTGTGGGCACTCAGGAGTGGTGTGTCATTGCGATTCACATTCAATGCAAGGCTGGTTGACAGAAAAAACTTTACTTGCTTAAGGAGCTTCTTGTTCTGATCTCTGTAGTACTGTTCCCTTACATCAGGATCAATCTCTTTAGGAGGCTCATAGAGGGGCATGGATGGTGCTGGCCTGGCGTAGGGGTTCTCTTCATAGGTTGCAGTAGACCCATACTTGTTGTCATAGTTAGTAAGCTTGTCCAGCACACCCCAAGCGTCAACTGGTGGCATCGTCAGATACTCATAGCGAGTATAATGGTTGATTCTGTCCTTAGTGATTTGATCAAGAGAGTTGAAAAGATCTCCTGAATGACGTAGGGTAGCTGTCCATGAGTAGGGCAAGATCGCAGCAGTTCTTTGTAGCGTTCCCATGCCCTTGCCAACGGTTCCCCTTGCTTCTGTTTGAAGGCGGTGATTTTCTGGCGGAGATGTGCTGTTTTGGCGGGTGGGAAGAATTTATTCAGAAATTCTTGCTCTACTTGGGCCCATGTTGTTAGGGATCTTGGTTTCAGCCCTTCAAGCCACTTTAGTGCACGTCCAGTGAGAGACCAGCGAAAAGCCTTCATCTTGACATATTCCAAAGTTGTACCTTCAGCAAGAGTACGGCACATGTCAGAAAATTTTGTAATATGTTCAAGAGGACACTCATTAAATCTACCAAAAAAGGCATTATTTTTTAGCTCTATAACAAATTGAGTGCGAATTTCAAAAGAGTTTTCAGGGATAAGAATCGCCGATTCAGGCACGACGGGAGTTGGGTGCATATAGTCCTCTGCAATGGTTGGGTATTGGGCAAGCTCAGCCTCTGCTTGTTCCCTTGCTGCTTTCTTAGTGGCGATAGCAGCATCTTTAGCGGCCAATTCCCTTGTAAGTCTTGCGATCAGCTCTTCCTGTGTCTCCGCAGCTGCCATGTCTCTTTATAGTTAAGCTCTGATGTGTAGAAGGCGCTCTGGTTCGTCTAAGCCGTCAAACTCAGGTGGTTGACCAGAACGGTGCATACACCTGTAAATTAACTCAAAGAAAAAGTGAGATCTGACTACCTAAGGTGCGAATGATAGCTTCCCCGGCAACGGCGCCAATTTTGATGTGAGGAGGAAATCAAGTATGAAATATAATAAAATAAATCAAACCAGATTTAGGCCCACGCAAATAAATACAAGACTCCTCCAGTGCAGTAAGAGAAAGTCATGATCGAATCCACGAGGAAGCGTGTCAGCGGATCCTAGGTAGCTGTAAATCTCACAGAAAAGCAACAGAAACACAGAAACAAAGAAAGACGGAAATAAAAAAGAAAAGAAAAAACAAAAGCAGAAACAAAAGCGAGGACACAGATGTTGGTCGATATCGACTAACTGTCCTCGATATCGAGTACAAATGTCGACAACAGAAACTCAGCAAGCAAACAGACAACTCGATATAGACAAGCCAACTCGATCTCGACCAGTGTCTACTCGAGATCGACAAGACTCTATTCTGTATCGACTAAAAACTCAGAAAACGTAAATTGCAATTTCTCGAACCCAAAACTCAGAATTCCGACGAAATAAATCAATATGCTAAAAGACTTCCAAGGCCAGGGTATTAATACCACAACGATAACCATGCAAAGTAACACATAAAGGCATAAAAGATCATGATTTCCATCAAAATAACTTTCGTTACTAACAAATAGGCATATAGAGGCTTTCGCATAAACCCTAATTGTTACTAACCCTTTTCACATAATTAATCCAAGTTGCATTAAGATCACTTTTGCTTCAATAACACAAACAAAGATCACCTTCAACTCTCACAAAAGAATCATGCTCATAGGGATAGAAGACGAATCGCATAACAAGATCTGACCTTTACCGCATCACCTCAGATGGCCACCGTCGGGCTCACCCCAGCCCCAGAAGTGGATGGACTACTCGCTCTTCATCATCAAGAAAAACATCAAATAACAAAAGAAACTAACTTGCATTGATTAAATAAAGAAAGCTTACAACCAAAAAGACAAATCCGCTTTCGCCTTTCCACCTTGCTTGCCACAAACTCTCTCTCTCTACTCCTACTTACTTGAATGGAATTGATTGTGTTTCTGAATGAATGAAGAACCAGCCCCTAGGGCTTTATTTATAGCCTTCTATTCCTTGCTAATCAAGGATAGATCTTCTATCTATATCTACTTAAAAGCTTAAAGATAAATAAATTGCTTAAGGGAAATAAATCTTTAAAAGAAACTATATCTAAAGTTTGAAAAATATCTCCAATGTAGGTAGAACTTTTCTTCCATAGATAGACTTGATGAAATTGGATATAATCTCGGCCAACTCGACTTCCTTAGGCTCCAAGGACTCCCAACTCGGCAAGGACTGCTCAAACCGCGCAACGCGCTCCCGGACGTGGCTCGTCGATCTCGACCAAGGCTACTCGACATCGAGTAGGATTGTTGTCGACTGGTGTGGCTCGGCTTCTCGGGTAGATCTGCTCGACATGGCTTCGGACTTGTGGTTCTGGCTCCTCGATATCGACAAGGACAACTCGAGATCGAGTTGGGTTGGCGTGGAGGATGCCTGGACTGGTGATGTCGAGTAGGTGGTGCTCGTCACGGACTCGGATTGGCTCCATGGGTTACTCGATCTATACAAGATCTCCTAGAGATCGAGTAGGGTTTGGCTCAGCGTCTTCGTCCTCGGCTTCTCGACATGGCACAGCTTCTTCGACTCCGGGTGTGGCGTCTAGGCTTTGTCGATCTCGATAAGTTGTACTCGAGATCGAGTTGGCTTCCGGAGTCGGGTTGATCTGGCTCTCGACACTGCTCTTGGTCGACAAGGCTTGTGCTCGGACAGCTTCGTCGAGGTCGAGTAGCAGTACTCTAGATCGAGTAAACTCGGGCTCCAAAGCTTGATTTGACTCGTTCCGCTGCTTCTTGACCTTGGATTTCTGTAGTTGATTTCCGAGCTTTTCTGACCTTTCTCAGAACTGCTGTAATTTGCCTCAAATTCTGCGAAATTAAACAGAAACAGGTGTAGATTCCATAATTTGGCAAATAGACATAAACTACATAGATTATGTACTATCTTAGCCCAAATGAATGAAATGTATGCAGAAATCGATATAAAAGTTACTGTAAAACATAACCGATTCAGCTCACAACAACGGCCAAACAATCACCCTTGATAAGTAGATTGTCGAGACCCATATTGAGGGTCTTAAACACATCCATGTGCATCCCCATTGCCTCGGAGATGACAGTCGAAGTGCTGTTGCAAAGACCAGAACCAAAGGACACGTTTCATTGTGGTCTCGGATAACGAATCCAAAAGAACCATTCTCTGGTGGAAAGTATATCACTAGTACAAAAAGGGGGGACCAGAGCATGTTTTTTTAATGCATGAGAGCACACTTCTCGTACTGTGCTTATAGTGAGTGCGCTCCCAAACAAGCACACTTACTATTTAACCGTGATCCCATATTTTAAGCACGATTTTGTGTTGAAGCGTTCTTAAAATTATCATACGACCAATTATAAGAACACGCTTCAATTGAAGTGTGCTAAAAAAAAAATTAGCACACTTTTTTTCAAACCGTGCTTAATAATAAGAATGCTTTAAATGAAAAGTGTGCTCTTTTATATTCATGTAAGCACGCTTTAAATAAAAAGTGTGCTATTTCATATTTCTCTCAAGACCTCTTGCGCACTCGAACCAAGAGTCGAATCCAAGACCTCTTGCACCCTCATACTGAATTCGTCCACTTTACACTCCTGCCACCTCAGCTACGGAATTTTATTGTAACTTTGTGCATTTACTTGATCTAATTACTAAAAAAACCGTAAATATAAAAAAAAAATTTCGAGAACGGTTTATAAAATTAATTGAGGATGGTTTAAAAGAGAAATGTGTTCCCTCTAATTAAATTTGGTTTTGGGAAGACACTTTTCTTATAAAACCGTATTCGTTTTAATTTTTAAGCACACTTTACATGAAAACCGAGCTAATTATTTCTTTAGAAACAAACGAGAACGGTTCTATATAAAAGCGTGTTGATTTTAGTTAAAGTTGGCTTTAGGAACACACTTGTAAAATGAAACCGTGTTCGTTTTAATTTATTTTTAAGCACGCTTCACACGAAAACCGAGCTTAATAGCTTTCATAAATAAATGAGAACGGTTTTATAGCAAAGCGTGTTTGTTTTAGTCAAATCTAGTTTTGGGAACACACTTTGAAAATTAAACCGTGTTCGTTTTAAGTTTTTTAAGCACGCTTTACAGGAAAACCGGTCTAAATATTTTTTTAGAAATAAACGAGAATGGTTTTATGGAAAAGTGTGTTGCTTTTAGTTGAATTTGGGGTTGGGAACACACTTTTAATATAAAACCGTGCTTAAAATAAAATAAAAAAAGCACGCTTGTCAAAAACCGTACCCAACTTACCGTGCTCCACCCCCCATATTTGTACTGTAGGAACCGTAAAAATTAAGTTTATAGTGACCCCTAGGGGGCTTTTTCCATCTCTCATATTTAAGTGCGTTGTTTTGACGCGTGATGGATTGGTTATCGGTGTTACTCTGATTTTGGATAGCTTGCGTTGCAGGTTTGTCACCCTGTGAGTTACCTTTTGCAGTCCAAGAATTTGTAACAACTTGGTAAAATAAAGAAATAGCTTGAATGGAAATAGTATTTATATGTTGGAAAACAAGTTGGTTACGGAAGTACCAAATGGCCCACCAAGCGGTGGCTAATTTAGCGAAATTGGTGTTCCTTTCTTTTGAGTAAATGACATTTAGGAGTATGTTTGGTTTAATGTATGCATATCCACTATGTATCGTTGGGCGATGAATTCCAGTAGCATAAAACACATCTATGGTCATTTGACAGTCGAAAAGAAGATGAGTGGTGGACTCAACAGTAGAGCCACAGAAATGGCACCCCGAGGGACCGAGAGATGGGATCGTTGAAGTCTTTCTGAGGCTGGTAGACCATCCCGCGCAATTTTCCAAAGAAAATGACGAATCTTGTATGGAATGTCTACCTTAACCAAATCCATTGACAACCGAACTGGGAATCACCTGCTTGCCGCGGACAAAGTTTAGCAGCAGAACAGGTAGAAAACCACTTTTCCCTGCTAGGTCCCCAAAAAAACCTGTCAGGAAAGGAGTTTTTCGGTAAATGAGTCAACACTATTGTTGCAATAGTATCTAGGTTCAACATACCTTGAAGGTTGATGGACAGTTTATCCACATCCCACTTTTTATCTAAAGTAATGAACCGGCCCACGGTCCAGGCCAAGGTAGAGTCATCAAGTGTATGGAGAGCAAGCTTGGACGATTGACCAGTTAATACCCGACTTGAACTCCCAGTTAGCCTCTTAGAAGTTATCTGATTGTCCATTTTCAATTGACCAGTTCATACCCGACTTGAACTCGGTTCTAGTAGTCATAAGTTTGGACGATTGCCAGGGAGTGTTTCTTTTTTTAACATACTTAAGAACATAATCATTTTTTAAATATTTGGTCATAACGACTCTAAGCCAAATATTGTCTGGCTGAGCAATGATTTGTGATGTCCACTAAAATAGCCATGTTGAAATGCACATTTTAGCTCCATATTCTATACACTTTGCATATTTCGGGATGGGAATATGTTGAATTTATGTAATATGTGCTTATTTGCAAGAAATGGAGATCTACATAAGTTTTGGTTTAATATTACAGAATTTGGAGCCATTCCGGGACAAAACCAAGAAGCAAAGACAGAAGCTAAGACTTACTCGATATCGAGTACATTTACTCGATATCGACTAAAACGGTCCAGGCAAAGCACTGATCGAGGAGCAACAGATTGAGGAACTGATGACGGAAGCAACCCGACTCCAGGACACTACTCGATATCGAGTAGTTAACTCGATATTGACAAAAGCTTGAATCCACCTCCGGAGTCGAGGAGACAGCGCCTGATCGAGAAGTCGAGGACCAAGGGAACTCGAGCAAAAGTTACTCGATATCGAGTACTTTGCTCGATATCGACAAGATCAGAAGCCTGTGTCTGAGCCGGATCGAGGTGCAGTTACTCAAGAAGACTGGCCAAGCCGAAGTCGACGACATCCTTACTCGATATCGAGGAGTTTCCTCAATATCGAGGTGATCTTTCCTGGGCCGCGCTACGCGGTTCAGCTGTCCGACGCGGTTTAGGCTTTCTTGGGAGCGAAGGAGTCCGAGATCTATCAAGTCTATCAAGATCCATCCATGGAGAAGAAGATTTATCCAAGGAGTCCGAGATCGACGAGCCACCCAGCACCTTCGGCCACACCCCTAGTCGATCTCGAGGATCCCTAGTCGAGATCGACGACACCCAGGAGCCCAGATCCGAGTCTGTCGAGGACCAGCTAGCCGAGACGACGAGCCGAGCCAGTCGACCACAATCCTACTCGAGATCGACTAGACCTTTGTCGAGATCGAGTAGACCTCCAGAGTCGCGTTACTCGGTGGGACCAATTCTACTCGACTTGGGATTGCTTGGGCGCAAAGATTGTTGATTCTATTCGAAACTATCAAGATCCATCATGAAGAGGAGAGTTCTATCCATTGAAGACCTTTAGATTTATTTCCCTTTAGCATTTTATTTATCTTTAAGCTTTAACTAGATATAGATAGAAGATTTTATCCTTGATTAGCAAGGAATAGAAGGCTATAAATAAAGCCCTAGGGGCTGGTTTTTTATTAATTGAATTTCAGAAGTAGAGAAGTAGTTTCACAGAGACAGTTTAGGAGTTCGAAGGTTTTAGGGTTTTGGCATTCAACGAGAGTTGGATCGCCGGGATTGTAAAGTCTTGGAATATAGTTTAATGCAAGTTGTTTCCTTTCAATCGATGATGTCTGAGTTTGCGATGAGGCGTGAGTAGTCCACCCACTTCTAGGGTTGGGGTGAGCCCGACGATAGCCCTGCATGTTTGAGGTAAAAATCCGACCTTTATCATGTTTTGAGCATTTTCCTACTTGTTTATGTGTTTATTGCCCATCTAATGGAGATCCATGCTAATAACTTGGATTGTAAACATAAAATCGGTAGAGACAATTAGGGTTTCTTGAAAGAGTTGTCTAATTGCTGGAAAAGGTGAAAGCTTAGTCCTTTGATGCGATTTACATGATTATCTGTTTGGTTCTGCCTTATGCATGCTTGGTTATCGTTGTTGCAAACCCCAATCTTGGAAGTTCTTTTACATACAGTTTAGTTCGAGATCCCAAAGCCTTTGCATTTATTTTACTTCGTTTTAGTTTCTGCCCTCGTCGATCTCGACCAAGCCTGGTCGATCTCGACTACTGATCGTCGACCCAGAGTCGATGTAGCTTATTTGTGCAGGAAATTGACAAGCCAACCCGAAGTCGACAAGGACTGTACTCGATATCGAGTAGCCCCTCGTCGATATCGAGTAGCCTGTGCCGAGTTGCTGCTGCTGTGTTCGATTGTGCCTGACCCCTGTCGACTAACCCTTAGTCGAGGTCGAGTACCACTGTTGTCGACTTCTGTCTGTGAGATTCCACCGCTGCCTAGGATTCGCTGACACGTTTCCTCGTGGATCGATCCTGACTTCCCGCTGCTACATCAGGAGAAGGTCTTGTAATTATTTGCAAGGGACGGAATCTGGTTTGCCTTAGTTTATTTACATTCTATTTTGCATACTCGATTTCCTCCTATCAACACTTATTGAGTTTAATTAAAGTCCTCTTGATTATCTTTGCTTTGTCACATAAATGTTTTTGCATTACCCTCCTTTTGTGAGTAGATGTTGCTTTTAATTGCACATGCATGGATCTGAGACACAAGTACCTTTTCGATGATGGTAATTGATTGCTGGGTTATATAAGAATGAATCTATGATGTTGAGAGTTTCAATTCTTCCCCTGAATGACCATTCAAGTTATTACTTGGGGACAAGCAAGCTTAAGTGTGGGGTGATTTGATGTCCACTAAAATAGCCATGTTGAAATGCACATTTTAGCTCCATATTCTATACACTTTGCATATTTCGGGATGAGAATGTGTTGAATTCATGTAATATGTGCTTATTTGCAAGAAATGGAGATTTACATAAGTTTTGGTTTAATATTACAGAATTTGGAGCCATTCCGGGACAAAACCAAGAAGCAAAGACAGAACCCGAGACTTACTCGATATCGAGTACATTCACTCGATATCGACTAAAAAGGTCCGGGCAAAGCACTGATCGAGGAGCAGCAGATCGAGGAACTAATGAGGGAAGCAACCCGACTCCATGACACTACTCAATATCGAGTAGTTTACTCGATATCGACAAAAGCTTGAAGCCACCTCCGAAGTCGAGGAGACGGCGCCTGATCGAGGACCAAGGGAACTCGAGCAACACTTACTCGATATCGAGTAATTTGCACGATATCGACAAGATCAGAAGCCCGGATCTGAGCCGGATCGATGTGCAGTTACTCGAGAAGACCGACCAAGCCGAAGTCGACGACATCCTTACTCGATATCGGGGAGTTTCCTCGATATCAAGAAGATCTTTCCTGGGCCGCGCTACGCGGTTGAGCTGTCCGACGCGGTTTGGGCTTTCTTGGGAGCGAAGGAGTCCGAGATCAATCAAGTCCATCAAGATCCATCCATGGAGAAGAAGATTTATCCACACATGAAGATATTTAGCTTTTTAGATATATTTCCCTTTAAAGATAAATGTTCCATTTATTTAAGTTTTATCTTTAGATATTAGATATACTTTCTTTCCTTGATTAGCAATTATTGGATGTCTATAAATAAGGCCTTAGGGGCTGATTTCTATTCATTCAATTCAAGACACAATTAGTTACATAGAGGTAGAGAGAGAGTGAGTGGTCGAGAAGAGTTAAGGAGCGAGAGCAAGTTGGCTTCAATCGGTTGTAAAGCTCTGTTTTGTTTAATACAAGTTAGTTCCTTTTCATCAATGTATGTGATTGCAATGAAGTGCGAGTAGTCCACCTACTTCTAGGGTTGGGGTGAGCCCGACGATAGCCCTGCGTGTTTGACGTAAAGATCCGACTTTTATCATGTTTTGAGCATCCACTACTTGTTATATGTTTATTACCCATCTAATGGAGGTCCATGCTAACAAATTGGATTGAATTGAATATTTTATCCTTGTTCTTGGTTTTACATGGTGAAATTTTCAGTAAAATTTTAAATTTTTGTGGATAAGGCTAAAACTCAATATTCTCTGAGGCATCTCTCATTGCTTGTGAATTGTTCAAGAAATAGTGTAATGGAAGATTAATATTGAACTCGACAATGAAAAATTGGATTCATTAGAGATATAGCATGAAATTGTCTAGTAAAGGGAAGTCACAATGAAATGCATATTTTATTGAAAACCATGATATGAGGTAAAGTTTGAAGTTGCTTTTGACATATTGCATGATAAGAGGATGGAGGACTTTATATTTCCATATAATGCTCATATGTTTATATAACCTAGCCTTACCTATGCTTATGCATTACACAAAAGCCATAATATGCCTTATTTCATATTTGCTCCACATGATCTAAAATATTGCCATTCTTTACCTTATTTCCTATCGGGGGATTATGTTGAGAATGATGTTACATTATGGAGATTGTTATATGGTTGTTGTGTTCATTATTGGAGTTTGGTAGGAAAATGTTTGAAATATATGGAAAATTTAATGAGTGAAAGAAAATCTGGTTACCTCGGGAGATAAAGGTAGATCGACCCTGCCTGCGTTGAGATAATAGTTCCGCAGGATGGGACACACAATGTGAGGAGCCCAAAGCACTAAGTATCCGGGGCCATTCATGACACCCATGTTTGCGACTCGCGAGAAGGCATTGCTGAGGTTAGAGAGTTAAAAACATTATTATGGATAAAAGCATTATGAAAGGTGATGAATCTTGTGAAGAAGGAATGTGGTATGAAAGTTTGGAAAGTACTCCATTTCCCCGGATTATTAGCACCACATTGCCAAAAACTGCCCACCTTTAGCCTTTTACCAATCTACTCCTCATTGAGCTTAATTAAAGTCCTCTTAATTGTCGTTGCTTTATCACATAAATGTTTTTTGCATTACTCTCCTTTTGTGAGTAGATGTTTCTTTTAATTGCACATGCATGGATCTGAGACACAAGGATCTTTTCGATGATGGTAATTGATTGCAGGGTTATATAAGAATGAATCTATGATGTTGAGAGTTTAAAATCTTCCCTTGAATGACCATCCAAGTTATTACTTGGGGACAAGAAAGCTTAAGTATGGGGTGATTTGATGTCCACTAAAATAGCCATGTTGAAATGCACATTTTAGCTCCATATTCTATACACTTTGCATATTTCGGGATGGGAATATATTGAATTTATGTAATATGTGCTTATTTGCAAGAAATGGAGATCTACATAAGTTTTGGTTTAATATTACAGAATTTGGAGCCATTCCGGGACAAAACAAAGAAGCAAAGACAGAAGCTGAGACTTACTCGATATCGAGTACATTTACTCGATATCGACTAAAAAGGTCCGGACAAAGCACTAATCGAGGAGCAGCAGATTGAGGAACTGATGACGGAAGCAACCCGATACCAAGACACTACTCGATATCGAGTATTTTACTCGATATCGACAAAAGCTTGAAGCCACCTCCGGAGTCGAGGAGACATCGCCTGATCGAGAAGTCGAGGACCAAGGGAACTCAGGCAACAGTTACTTGATATCGAGTACTTTGCTCGATATTGACAAGATCAGAAGCCCGTGTCTGAGCCGGATCGAGGTGCGGTTACTCGAGAAGACCGGCCAAGCCGAAGTCGACGACATCCTTACTCGATATCGAGGAGATCTTTCCTGGGCCGCGCTATGCGGTTGAGCTGTCCAACGCGGTTTGGTCTTTCTTCGGAGCGAAGGAGTCCGAGATCTATCAAGTCTATCAAGATCCATCCATGGAGAAGAAGATTTATCCATACATGAAGATATTTAGCTTTTTAGATATATTTCCCTTTAAAGATAAATGTTCCTTTTATTTAAGTTTTATCTTTAGATATTAGATATACTTTCTTTCCTTGATTAGCAAGGATTGGAAGCCTATAAATAAGGCCTTAGAGGCTGATTTCTATTCATTCAATTCAAGACACAATTAGTTACATAGAGGTAGAGAGAGAGTGTGAGTGGCCGAGAAGAGTTAAGGAGCGAGAGCAAGTTGGCCTCAATCGGTTGTAAAGCTCTGTTTGGTTTAATGCAAGTTAGTTTTTTTTCACCAATGTCTGTGATTGCAATGAAGCGCGAGTAGTCCACCTACTTCTAGGGTTGGGGTGAGCCCGACGATAGCCCTGCGTGTTTGAGGTAAAGATCCTACTTTTATCATGTTTTAAGCATCCACTACTTGTTATATGTTTATTACCCATCTAATGGAGGTCCATGCTAACAACTTGGATTGTAAACATAAAATTGGCCGATAAAATTAAGGTTTCTTGAAAGAGTTGTCTAATTGTTGGAAAAGGCGAAAACTTGGTCCTTTGATGCAATTTACATGATTATCTGTTTTATTTCTGCCTTACGCATGTTTGGTTATTGTTGTTGCAAACCCCGATCTTGGAAGTTCTCTTTCATACATAGTTTATTTCGAAATCCCACAAGCTTTGTTCTTTATTTATTTCGTTTTAGTTTTTGTCTCCTCGATAATGACTAAATCTGGTCGATATCGACTACTGGTCTTCAATCCTAGATTGTTGTAGCTTCTCATGTGCAGGTACCCGACGTCAACAAAATCTTTACTCGATATCGAGTAAGGTGTCCTCGATATCGACCAAAACCCAGGAGTTGCTGCTTTGTTCGACTTGTCTGACCTTCTGTCGAGTAACCTTACTCGAGGTTGAGCATTGTGGTCGACTTCTGTTCGTGAGATTCCACCGCTGCCTACGATCCGCTGACACGCTTCCTCGTGGATCGATCTTGACTTCCCGCTGCTGCATTGGGAAGAAGTCATGTAATTATTTGCAAGGGACGGAATCTGGTTTGCTTTGATTTATTTTATAATATTTTGAACTCGACTTCCTCCTACAACAATTTGCCATTATAGTTTCATCTGTAGAGCGATGTTCATCGTTTTTGCTTTTTGAGTTCCAAGACCTTCCTAGAAGGGTATCCGTGCAGATTTTATCTCAACTGACGAGCGGAGTGTAATTTTCATGTTTATTCCAAAAGAACTGTGTGTATATTTTGTCCAGCTCGTGAAGGATCGAGGACGGCAACATAAACGCTTGCATAATGAATAATCGTTGGGCACTTAAGTTGGACATGATGAGAACCTTTCGGCCCTATGCCGAGAGTGAGCTTAGGATGCTTTCCATTTAGATTAACTGTTGTTTAGTTTTGACAATAGTATTTGCGATTTTCATCGTTTCAGCTTTTTGAATTCCAAGACCCCCCTAAGAGGGTATCCATGCAGATTTTATCCCAACTAATGAGAGGAGTGTAATTTTCATGTTTGTTCCAAACGAATTGTCTGTATATTTTGTCGAGCTCGTGAAGGATCGAGGACGGAAACATAACTGCTTGCATAATGAATAATGGTTGGGCACTTAAGTTGGACATGATGAGAACCTTTTGGCCCTATTCCCAGACTGAGCTGAAGATGCTTTCCACTTAGATAACTGTTGTTTAGTTTTGACAATAATATTTGCAAAAGTGTCGGCATTAACTCTGCCATTAATGATTGGGAAACTGATAAGAGGGTTTCTCGACCAAATAAATTTGTAGTCAAGACCCCGCTATAGTATAGTGGAGTCAGGTTCGTCCTCAGGAGAGAAGTCAGCGGTTCTAGGTTTAGTGTGTTTTGGGGTTCAGGGATAGCGGGAAAAGGTGATGAGGGTGGCTGTCGACAAAGAATAGAGGGGTCGATGTCGAGGGATGGAGAGAGAATGGTGGTTTGATATCGAGTAGAATATGTGACGAATAAAAATAATAAAATAAAACAAATAAAGATGCAAACTTCCAAGGTTATGGATCACCACGACAATAAACATATGTGCAGATCATAAATCACATAAAGATGCATGCTTTATATCAAAGAATCGAATTTCGCAAATTCCAACAATTTAGGCGATAGAGGCTCTCGCATAAAAACCTAATTTGTTTCTACCTTTACTTAATTAGGATTAGTCGGCTCTCGCAAATAAACCCTAATTACTATCCAATTCATAATAAGATCATTTTCGCTTCAATATCATGAATAAGGAATTTCTTCAACTCTCGCAAAGAATTAAACACATAGGTAGATGATGATAAAGACATAAATTCATGGGCTTATAAATCAAACACACATATCTATGTTGGGATCACCCCAACCCTAGAAAAAGAAAAAATTAGAAACAAACCATAATAAAAGAAATTAACTTTAACATAAAATAAACTAAAACTTACAACCGTTCGTCTCCTTCCTTCTCCTTCTCTCTCGCCTCATCCTCTCTCTCTCTCTCTCTCTCTCCTCCTCCTCCTCCTCCTCTCTCCTTCTCTCTCTCTTTTTGCCCTAAGATGACTTGACTTGAATTAATGAAAATCAGCCCCCTAAAGCTTTATTTATAGGCTTCATTCCAAGCTAATCTATGAAAGAAACTCTATCTATATCTATATCCATCTATCTAAATTATTAAGATAAAAATATGGAAATAAAGAAATAAATCTCTAAAGGAATTATATCTAAAGTAGATAAATGTCTTCTCCTCTTCATAGCATTTAATAGAATTTGATGGAAATTGATCTCGAAAATATCTCCATCGGATTCGGGATAGAACCTTAACAAGAAGTCGGATAACTCGGAATCCGCCACCTGGGTCAACTCGATATCGAGTAGGATTGCTCGATATCGACTAGCAATTTCTCGTCTTCTACTCAGAAACTCGATGTTGGCTCCCAGGGCGCATGTCGATTTGACTTTTACTCGACATCGAGTAAATTTCCTCGATATCGAGCAAGGCTTGGTCCATCTTCAGCTTTTTCGTCGATCTCGGCTCCAGGAAGTGAAAATCGAAGTGTTTACTCGATATTGACCAAATCTTGTCGATATCGACTAACCTGCTCAGCTTCCTTGTCGATTTCTGGTGTCTCTGAATCGATTTGGCTTACTCGATATCGAGTAAAACAACTCGATATCGACTAAGTCTCTCAGCTTTCTGCTCTGTTCTTGAAACGCACTTTCCCGAATCCTCGTTTGTCGGATTGACACATATGACCATGCGTTGGAAAGCTCTTTCCGAGGGATACAACTCTTATGAAGACATCAAAGCTTGATTCAGAATGAAAAATGGCGAAACATGGTGTTTTATCCAGCTGCACCATCCTTAGCTTCTTCATGACTTTCCTTTAAGCTCCAAAGTGCGTCCGATTTCTACGAAATATAACAAAAACTTGTGTAGACCTCCATATATTGAAAATAAACATAAACTACACAAATTATGTATTATTCTAACCCAAATGCATGAAATGCATGCAAAAATCGATATAAAAGATAATATAAAACATGGCGAATTCGGCTCACATCAAAAACCTCATACTTAAGCTTGCTTGTCCTCAAGCAATACTTTTACTTTTCATACAGGGGAAGAAATCAAAACTCTCAAGTCTCAATATATTAGATTCATTGCCATATTTCCCTGCGATCAATTACCATCCTCGAAAAGGTACTAGTGTCACAAATCCATGCATGTGCAATTAAAAAAACAACATCTACTCACAAAAGGAGGGTTATGCAAAACGTTCATAAGTGACAAAGCATTAATAATCAAGAGGACTTTAATTTAAGCTCAATAAGGAGTAGATTGGTAAAAGACTAAAGGTGGACAATTTTTTTTTTTGGCAATGTGGTGCTAATAATCCGGGGAAATGGAGTGTTTCCAAAATGTATTTCCACATTCCTTCTTCATAAGATTCATCAACTTCCATAATGCTTTTATCAATAATAATGCTTTTACCTCTCTAACCTCATCACTGCCTTCTCGCGAGTCGCAAACATGGGTGTCATGAATGGCCCCGGATACTTAGTGCTTTGGACTCCTTACCTTGTGTCCCATCCTGCGGAACTATTATCTCAACACAGGCAGGGTTGATCTACCTTTATCTCCTGAGGTGATCGGATTTTTTTTCACTCATTAAATTTTCCATATTATTCAAACAATTTCCCACCAAACTCCAAATAATGATATATAACAACACAAAAACCATATAATAAGCTCCATAATATAACATCATTCTCAACATAATCCCCGGATAGGAAATAAGGTAAAGAATGGGCAATATTTAGATCATGTGGAGCAATGACTAAAATAAGGCATATATATGGCTTTTGTGATGCATAAGCATAGGTAAGGCTATGAATATAAACATATGAGAATTATATGGAAATATAAAGTCCTCCATCCTTTTATCATGCAACATGTCAAAAGCAACTTTAAATTTTACCCCATTTCATGGTTTTCAAGAAAATATGCATTTCATTGTGACTTCCCTTTACTAGGCAATTTCATGCTATATCTCTAATGAATCCAATTTTGCATCGTCGAGTTCAATATAAAGCTTCCATGACATTAATCAAAATTTTCAATGGGGGTCATTTTTTCAAACTTTGGAAAATATGCATGTAAGCACATAAATCAATAATGAATTCCAAAATAGCCATGTATAAGCAATTCAATAAATAAACCTTAAAAGTGCACACATAATGTCAAATAAAACCAAATATGCATAAAGTAAGCCCTTCTCCCACCCCATACTTAAACATTACAGTGTCCTCACTGTATAAAAACAAGGGTAAAGAAAGAAACTCACTAGACAGGTGTGCAGGGCTTCAAAATATCAAGTGAAAATGCTACTGGGCCTAGTCCGAATTTAGCTTGCTTCTATCCCCATGAACCTGAAATGTAGAAGAGAAATACCCACAATAGAAAAACTAAAAGTTCAAAATCAAAAACAACCAAAAGAAACAATGTCCAAAAGTCCCCAAATATAAATGTCTATTTACAAACTCTAGATTTTATAGTCGCTAGGCCGACTTTCTCCATTAAGCATTAGCATGGCTCATCTTTGTCCGGAGGTATAGGTGGATCTGGTGGTTCCTCCGGTGGTGGGAAGCGTGGAATGTCATCCAGGGGCATCATGTGGAGAAGCTTAAACCTCCCCGAGTGAACGCTCCATGGCTTCACCCATTCATCTTCCTAGGCTCTAGCTGGCATGCATAAAGGAAGATATAAAGAAAATATACATACCTCATCATCATACCTCTTCCGCTTTATTGGTTGATTTGTTTGCACATCTCTTCTAATGCTTCTTCTTCTTGGGATCCTTCATATGATTCATCAACAATAGGTAGCAAAGTAGGAATGAAATTCGAGGAAGGACAAACCTGGTTGTCGACATCGAGTGGGTCAATTGGCTCGTCGAGAGGAGGGCATGGTCCTTTAGACTGAATGGAAGCCTCAAGCCTTCGGATTTCGTCTTCCAACCGAGCTATTTCCCTTAATCGTGACTCCTCCACTGCGATCCTATTTCTCCGTCTCAAATCTTGATACCATTCTTCCCATGCAGGATTCCCTTCGACAAAGTCTTCTATCTTTGTACCTAAGCTTTGAAATCACAATCAATAACATAAATTAGTGGCAAAAGCTTGGCACCCAGTTGGTACCGGTGAGGTAGGTGGTGGTAGGGTATGTGATAGGGTAAGAAAAAGGGATGGGCTTTTCTGAACCTTAAACACAATTAAACTAGGCGCGATTGATATCTCCCCGGCAACGGCGCTAATTTGACGAGAGGAGGAAATTGAGACTTGCAATAAAATATAAATAAAGTACAACAAACCGGATTCCGTCCCTTGCAAATGATTACAAGACCTCCTCCTGATGTAGCAGCGGGAAGTCAGGATCGATCCTCGAGGAAGTGTGTTAGCGGATCCTAGGCAGAGGAGAAATCTTACTCGGTTTTGACTCCAGGGAACAACTCAATATTAACTAGAGACAGTCGATATTGACTTAGCTCAGTCAATTTTGGGCAGTTTTCAGCAAGTCGGTCAATTTCTGGTCAGAGTCACTCAATATCGACTTAGGTAAGTCAATATCGACTGGTTCTTCCTCCAAATCGACCTGTTCAGAGAGGAGGGCATGGTCCTTTAGACTGAATGGAAGCCTCAAGTGGCTCGTCGAGAGGACGGCATGGTCCTTTAGACTGAATGGAAGCCTCAAGCCTTCAGATTTCGTCTTCCAACCGAGCTACTTCCCTTAATCGTGACTCCTCCACTGCGATCCTATTTCTCTGTCTCAAATCTTGATACCATTCTTCCCATGCAGGATTCCCTTCGACAAAGTCTTCCATCTTTTTACCTAAGCTTTGAAATCACAATCAAGAACATAAATTAATGGCAAAAGGTTGGCACCCAGTTGGTACCGGTGAGGTAGGTGGTGGTAGGGTATGTGATAGGGTAAGAAAAAGGGATGGGCTTTTCTGAACCTTAAACACAATAAACTAGGCGCGATTGATATCTCCCCGGCAACGGGGCTAATTTGACGAGAGGAGGAAATTGAGACTTGCAATAAAATATAAATAAAGTACAACAAACCAGATTCCGTCCCTTGCAAATGATTACAAGACCTCCTCCTGATGTAGCAGCGGGAAGTCAGGATCGATCCTCGAGGAAGCGTGTTAGCGGATCCTAGGCAGCGGAGAAATCTTACTCGGTTTTGACTCCAGGGAACAACTCAATATTGACTAGAGACAATCGATATTGACTTAGTTCAGTCAATTTTGGGTAGCTTTCAGCAAGTCGGTCAATTTCTGGTCAGAGTCACTCAATATCGACTTAGGTAAGTCAATATCGACTGGTTCTTCCTCCAAATCGACCTGTTCAGAGACACAAACGAGCAGCGATCTTTCTGGATCGAAGGTCAGAAGTCGATATCGACCTATAGGAGGTCAATATCGAGTAGCGGAACAGTAGGAAAAAAATAAAGAACAAAGCTTTCGTAGATTTCGGAATTAACTTTATATAAAAGAAAACTTCCAAGATCGGGGTTTACAACGACAATAACCAAGCATGCATAAGGCAAGATAAATAACGATAATCATGAAAATTGCATCGAAGGATCAAGCTTTCGCCTTTTCCAATAATTAGACAACTCTTTCAAGAAACCCTAATTGTATCTACCAATTTTATGTTTACAATCCAAGTTGTTAGCATGAATCTCCATTGAATGGGTAATAAACACATAAAAGGCGGTAGATGCTCAAGACAAGATATAAGTCGGATCTTTATCTCAAACACGCAGGGCTATCGTCGGGCTGACCCCAACCCTAGAAGTAGGTGGACTACTCGCGCCTCATCGCAATTGCAGACATTGATGTAAAGTAAATAACTTGCATAAACTAAATTCAAAGTCTTTACTATTCCGGCACTCCAACTTTCGTTGAATGCCAAAACCCTAAAATCTTTGAACTCCTAAAACTTCTCCGTGGAACTACTTCTCTAGCTTCTGAATTGAATGAATGAAAAACCAGCCTCATGGGCTTTATTTATAGGCTTTCAATCCTTGCTAATCAAGGTAGGAAATTCTATCTATATCTCTATCTACCATAGAAGATATAATGCTACTAGAAATAATTATATCTAAATAAGTAAAACACGATAAATCCTTAGGGTAATTAATTGTTCAACCCTTAGGATAAATAAAAAGATAAAAAAGATAAATATCTAAAATCTTCACGTGTCGGAATCTTCTCTCGGAAATATCTCCATCGGATTCGGGATAAAACTTTAAGTAAAGCTCGGAATCGACCCGGACCCGTCGCTGTGAGTTGGTCGATATCGACCAAGACATGTTGATATCGATTAACTTTTCTCGGCTCTTCTTCTCTTCTACTCGATTCCGGTTCCTGGGATGAAAATCGAGTCGATTTTTGGTCGATGTCGACTAAGTTAAGTCGATATCGAGTATAATCTTCAGCTTCTTTCTATCCTGGCTCGATTTTGGTTTCTGAGGAAGATATTGAGTCGATTTTGTGGTCGATATTGACTTACTGAGGTCAATATCAACTTGCCCTTTTTCTTCACTTCTTGCTTCTGGTCCATATCGGTTTGATTCTTGAATTTTCGACCAGATTGAGTCGATATTGACTAGTATGAGTCGATATTGACCTGTGCTCAGTTTCTCGTTCTGTTCTTTAAACGCACTTTCCCGAGTCCCCGTTCATCGGATTGACGCATATGAGCATGCGTTGCAAAGCTCTTTTCGAGGGTTACAACTCTCATGAAGGCATCAGAACTTGAATTAGAATGATGAATGCCGAAAAATGGCCTTTTCTTCAGCTGCACCATCCTTAGCTTCTTCATGAGTTTCCTCTAAGCTCCAAAGTGCGTTCGATTTCAGCGAATTTGAAGAAAAACTAGTGTAGACTCTATAATTTGGCAATTAAGCATAAACTACATAGATTTTGTATAAATTCAACCCAAATGCATGAAATGCATGCAGAAATCGATATAAAACATGGCATAAAACATGGACATCAAATCACCCCATACTTAAGCTTGCTTGTCCCCAAGCAATAACTTGGATGGTCATTCAGGGAAAGAATTTAAAACACTCAACATCATAGATTCATTCTCGTATAACCCTGCAATCAATTACCATCATCGAAAAGGTGCTTATGCCACAAATCCATGCATGTGCAAACAAAGCAACATCTACTCATAAAAGGAGGGTTATGCAAAAACAATTCATGTGACAAAGCATTAATATTCAAGAGGACTTTAATTAAGCTCAATAAGGAGTAGATTGGTAAAATGCTAAAGGTGGGTAATATTTGGCAATGTGTTGCTAATAATCCGTGGAAACGGGGTACTTTCCAATTTTCATACCACATTCTTTCTTCATAAGATTTCTTACCTTTCATAATGCTTTTATCAACAATAATGCTTTTACCTCTCTAACCTCGGCACTGCCTTCTCGCGAGTGGGTGTCATGAATGGCCCCGGATACTTAGTGCTTTGGACTCCTCACCTGTGTGTCCCATCTCACTGAACTATTATATCAGAAAGCAGGGTCGATCTACCTTTATCTCCTAAGGTGACCAGATTTTTTCTCACTCATTAAATTTTCCATATATTTCAAACATTCCTTCCGAACTCCAAATAATGATAACAACCATACAAACACCATATAACATCTCCATAATGTAACATCATTCTCAACATAATTCCCGGATAGGAAATAAGGTAAAAAATGGCAATATTTGGAACATGTGGAGCAATGACTGAAATAAGGCATATAGATGGCTTTTGTGATGCATAAGCATAGGTAAGGCTAGGAATATAAACAATGAGCATTGTATGGAAATATAAAGTCCTATATCCTCTTATCATGCAACATGTCAAAATCAACTTCAAATTTTACCTCCTTTCATGGTTTTCAAGAAAATATGCACGTCATTGTGACTTCCCTTTACTAGGCAATTTCATGCTATATCTCTAATGAATCCAATTTTGCATCGTCAAGTTCAATAAAGCTTCCATGACACTATTTCTTTGAACAATCAGTACTAAAAAAAAGGATTTAGCAACGAATTATTAGCCACGAATGTTAGGCGACGATATCCTTGTGGCCAATAGCAATGACATTGGCGACGATTGTTAACCGCCGTGGCTATATTCGTGGCTGGTAGGCGTCCTGGTATTCCACCTCATCAAAGTCGTGGCTAATAGCAACGAGCTTGGTGTCCGTAGCTAATTTCGTGGCTCGAAAGGTGGATTGTCCAGGTAAATACCCACGAACTTAGCCACAACTGTTTGATTTGTGGCTATATTCGAAGCTGATCTGGCCTCGGCATACTATCCGTAGTAGAATCCGTGGCTATTCATTATCGGAAATCGTTGAACATTTGCTGACTGGGCTTGGTCGCAAATGGTTTAGGCGGGCCGGATGAGATTACTATATCTCTTAAATTTTATGTAGATTGAATATAGTCCATTAATAGGTTATAGAGTCTAACTAAAGGCGGGCCCGTTTTGTTGTCCAATAGCCCATCGGGAGTGAAAGCCCAATTAGCCCATAGAATGAAAGGGCATTAATGAGCTCAGTTAGCGACGACTGTATCCGTGGCTATTACGGATGATGTCAAACGTTAATGCACTTTGTACTCTACCTACAGATGAGGTCGACACGTGTCTATTCCCTTCCATTTTATGGTTGAGAGCATTAATGGGCCTGGCCCAATTGGATGGGATAGTAAGGTTAATTTGTAACATAATACTCCATCTGCTAATTAAAACTTGTCGTTTACTATTCATGCGCACTTTTTTAGAATGATAAAAACTATATGAAATATTAACTTTTTTTAAAAAAAAATTTTATAAATTCATACTTAATAGTAACAAGTATGAAATTATTAAAAAAATATTTAAAAAGTTAATATTTTATATAGTTTTTAGCACCTCAAAAAGCGTGCATGAATAGTAAAACGTCATGTTTTAATTAACGGGGGGAGTATTACATATATATTATATTGTTCCTTTGTAATTTAATTATATGAATATGTAGTGTAATTAAGATTTAAATAGGTATTTATAATTTATATATACAAACGAGGAAAAGGATTTGAATTAGTATTTAATTTGAAGAATTTGTAAATGTTTATATGTAAACGTAATGCAATTTCAAAATTGGTTGTAATTGATACTTGTATGTTCAATTATTACAATTTTATTCAATATAATGTATGTAATAAAATCTTATTAGAATATTATAAGGTTATGTTTGCAGGAAAACTCATATAAAGTGTCTAATAGATATTTAATAAAACATTATATTAAGTAATAAATTCTTATTTGAATACTATAAATGTATATTTTGATGAAAACTCATATAAGTGTCTAATAAATACTTAAGAAAATATTATATTAAGTGATAACTTCTTATTCGAATACTATAAGGGTATGTTTTGAGAAAAAATCATATAAATAAATGATAAATGTCTAATAAGACTTTATATTAACTAATAAATTCTTATGAGAATACTAAAAGAGTATGTTCTAAGGAAAACTCAAATGACTAACTAGTAAGTGTTGAATAAAACCATATATTAAGTAAATACTCATTAGAATAATATTAGAGTATGTTTTGAAGAAAAATCATATAAGTGACTATTAAATGTTGAATAAAGCATTATATTAACTAGTAAATTCTTATAAGATTACTATAAGACTCATATAAATGACTAATAAATGCTGAATAAAACATTATATTAATAGTAAGTTCTTATTAAAATACTATAAGAGCATGTTTTGAGGAAAACTCATATAAGTGACTAATAAATGTTGAATAAAACATTATATTGACTAGCAAATTCTTTTTAGAATAATAATATAAGAGTGTATTTTGAGGAAAACTCATATAATTGACTAATAAATGTCGAATAAAACCTTATATTGACTAGTAAATTCTTATTAGAATACTATAAGAGTATGTTTTGAGGAAAACTCATATAAGTGCCTAATAAATGTTGAATAAAACACTATATTAACTAGTAAATTCTTTTTAGAATAATATAAGAGTGTATTTTGAGGAAAACTCATATAAGTGACTAATAAATATTGAATAAAACCTTATATTATTGACTAGTAAATTCTTATTAGAATACTTTAAGAGTATGTTTTGAGAAAAAACTCATTCAGATAAATGACTAATAAATGTTGAATAAAACCTTATATTGAATAGTAAATTCTTACTAGAAAACTATAAGAGTATGTTTTGATGAAAGCTCATATAAGTGACTAATAAATGTTGAATAAAACTTTATATTGACTAGTAAATTCATATTAGAATACTATAAGAGTATGTTTTGAGGAAAACTCATATAAGGGACGAATAAATGTCTAATAAAACTTTATATTAACTAGTAAATTCTTATTAGAATACTATAAGAGTGTGTTTTGAGGAAAACTCATATAAGTGACTAACAAATGTTGAATAAAACCTTATATTGACTAGGAAATTCTTTTTAGAATAATATCAGAGTGTATTTTGAGGAAAACTCATATAAGTGACTAATAAATGTTGAATAAAACCTTATATTGACTAGTAAATTCTTAATATAATAGTATAAGAGTATGTTTTGTGGACAACTCATATAACTGACTAATAAATGTTGAATAAAACACTATATTAACTAGTGTTCTAAAAATCGCGCCTAGGCGCTAGGCGGGACGGGACCTAGGAATTTTTAAGCCTAGGCGGACCTCTAGGCGGAAATTCGTCCAGGAACCGCCTAGTCCCGCCTAGGCGCCGCCTAGGCACCGCCTGGTCCCGCCTAGGCGCCGCCTGGGCCCGACTAGTCCCGCCTAGGCGCCGCCTGGGCCCGCCTAGGCACCGCATAGTCCAACGATTATTCAATTTGCGCTTCTAAGCATATGATTAGTTGACTTAGGGTTTTTTTATCCCCCATGTCGGGATGCATTTTCTTTTCAGTGGAACTTATAGTTTTGGATTTTAGGAGGTTTAGAGTTGTTAGTCAGACATGTACTTTTGCGTTTATTTACTTTAGTGTTAGTTAACTACTACAAATTTGGGTTTATGAGTGATATTATGGATTATTATTACATTATATGAATTATTGACAAGTGTTATTCGTCAAAATATAAGGAAATAATCAAGTTTGTTCTAAGCCCGCCTAGGCGCCGCCTAGGCACCCGCCTAACCGCCTAGGCGCTAGGGGGCCACCCACCGCCTAGCGGCCGCCTAGCGCCTTTTAGAACATTGATATTAACTAGTAAATTCTTTTTTATAAGAGTGTATTTTCAGGAAAACTCATATAAGTGACTAATAAATATTGAATAAAACCTTATATTGAATAGTAAATTCTTATTAGAATACTATAAGAGTATGTTTTGAGGAAAGCTCATATAAGTGACTAATAAATGTTGAACAAAACCTTATATTGACTAGTAAATTCATATTAGAATACTATAGAGTATGTTTTGAGGAAAATTCATATAAGTGACTAATAAATGTCTAATAAAACTTTATATTAACTAGTAAATTCTTATTAGAATATTGTAAGAGTGTGTTTTGAGGAAAACTCATATAAGTGACTATTAAATGTTGAATAAAACCTTATATTGTTGACTAGCAAATTCTTTTTAGAATAATATAAGAGTGTATTTTGAGGAAAACTCATATAAGTGACTAATAAATGTTGAATAAAACCTTATATTGACTAGTAAATTCTCATTATAATACTATAAAAGTATGTTTTGTGGACAACTCATATAAGTGACTAATAAATGTTGAATAAAACCTTATATTGGCTAGTAAATTCTTATTAGAATACTATAAGAGTATGTTTTGAGGAAAACTCATATAAGTGACTAATATATATTGAATAAAACCTTATATTGGATAGTAAATTCTTATTCGAATACTATAAGAGTATGTTTTGAGGAAAGCTCATATAAGTGACTAATAAATGTTGAACAAAACCTTATATTGACTAGTAAATTCATATTAGAATACTATAGAGTATGTTTTGAGGAAAATTCATATAAGTGACTAATAAATGTCTAATAAAACTTTATATTAACTAGTAAATTCTTATTAGAATACTGTAAGAGTGTGTTTTGAGGAAAACTCATATAAGTGACTGTTAAATGTTGAATAAAACCTTATATTGTTGACTAGCAAATTCTTTTTAGAATAATATAAGAGTGTATTTTGAGGAAAACTCATATAAGTGACTAATAAATGTTGAATAAAACCTTATATTGACTAGTAAATTCTTATTATAATACTATAAGAGTATGTTTTGTGGACAACTCATATAAGTGACTAATAAATGTTGAATAAAACACTATATTAACTAGTAAATTCTGTTTATAAGAGTGTATTTTGAGGAAAACTCATATAACTGACTAATAAATATTGAATAAAACCTTATATGGAATAGTAAATTCTTATTAGAATACTATAAGAGTATGTTTTGAGGAAACCTCATATAAGTGACTAATAAATGTTGAACAAAACCCTATATTGACTAGTAAATTCATATTAGAATACAATATAGAGTATGTTTTGAGGAAAATTCATATAAGTGACTAATAAATGTCTAATAAAACTTTATATTAACTAGTAAATTCTTATTAGAATACTGTAAGAGTGTGTTTTGAGGAAAACTTATATAAGTGACTAATAAATGTTGAATAAAACCTTATATTGTTGACTAGCAAATTCTTTTTAGAATAATATAAGAGTGTATTTTGAGGAAAACTCATATAAGTGACTAATAAATATTGAATAAAACCTTATATTGACTAGTAAATTCTTATTAGAATACTATAAGGGTATGTTTTGAGGAAAACTCATATAAGTGACTAATAAATGTTGAATAAAACACTATATTAACTAGGAAATTCTTTTTAGAATAATATAAGAGTGTGTTTTGAGGAAAACTCATATAAGTGACTAATAAATGTTGAATAAAACCTTTTATTGACTAGTAAATTCTTATTATAATACTATAAGAGTATCTTTTGTGGACAACTCATATAAGTGACTAATAAATGTTGAATAAAACACTATATTAACTAGTAAATTCTTTTTATAAGAGTGTATTATGAGGAAAACTCATATAAGTGTCTAATAAATATTGAATAAAACCTTATATTGAATAGTAAATTCTTATTAGAATACTATAAGCTCATATAAGTGACTAATAAATGTTGAACAAAACCTTATATTGACTAGTAAATTCATATTAGAATACTATAGAGTGTGTTTTGAGGAAAATTCATATAAGTGACTAATAAATGTCTAATAAAACTTTATATTAACTAGTAAATTCTTATTAGAATACTCTAAGAGTCTGTTTTGAGTAAAACTCATATAAGTGACTAATAAATGTTGAATAAAACCTTATATTGTTGACTAGCAAACTCTTTTTAGAATAATATAAGAGTGTATTTTGAGGAAAACTCATATAAGTGACTAATAAATATTGAATAAAACCTTATATTGACTAGTAAATTCTTATTAGAATACTATAAGGGTATATTTTGAGGAAAACTCATATAAGTGACTAATAAATGTTGAATAAAACACTATATTAACTAGGAAATGCTTTTTAGAATAATATAAGAGTGTGTTTTGAGGAAAAATCATATAAGTGACTAATAAATGTTGAATAAAACATTATATTGACTAGTAAATTCTTATTAGAATACTATAAGAGTATGTTTTGAAGAAAACTCATATAAGTGACTGATAAATGTCTAATAAAACTTTATATTAACTAGTAAATTCTTATTAGATTACTATATGATTATATTTTGAGGAAACTCATATAAGCGACTAATAAGAGTATGTTTTGAGGAAAAATCATATAAGTGACTAATAAATGTTGAATAAAGCTTATTTTAACTAGTAAATACTTATTAGAATAATATAAGATTATGTGTTGAGGAAAACTCATATAAGTGACTAATAAATGTTGAATAAAATATTATATTAACTAGTAAATTCTTTTTAGAATCATATAATAGTATGTTTCGAGGGAAACTCATACGAGTGACTAATAAATGTTGAATAAAGCATTATATTAACTAATAAAATCTTTTTTGAATACTATAAGGGTGTGTATTGAGAAAAACTCATATAAGTGATTATAAATGTTGAATAATACCTTAATAAATTCTTTTTATATGATTTTTTATACCAAACCTATAAATCTTAAAATTGATATTTTAAAAATTTGCATAAGATACGGGTACTGAACTAGTTTAATGATGTTTGGTAAAATCTTATAAAACATATAGATATCTGATTAAGTTTAATAAAAATTTATTTGAAATATATATTTATAATAAATAGTTGTATTGATAGTTTTATTTTCTAGATGTAAATTGAGAGGAAATAAAAAGCAATTCACATTGTCAAAATTCGTGTTAGCGCTCAATGTATCTTTGAGCGGTAAATTTCCCCCCAAAATTTTGGGCGAAAATTTAAAGCACTAAAATATAAGACTTTTAACCCTAAAATCGCTGCTTCCCAGAGGCAAAATCCAGTTCCCCTTTCCTCTTCACTGATTCGTCTCTTCCGTCATATATGTGCGTCCATGGCCGCTTCCTTTTCTGCACACTCGACCTTCCAGCTTCCAAGCCTGCCACCATTCCTCGGCTCCTCCCTCTTGCTCACCCTCAGTCCTTCCTCTAATTCGCGTTCTATAGATCCCGACCTCTCTTCATCCCGTCTCGTCGCTCCATCTTCATTCGATCTCTCTCTCTCTCTCCCCAAAATTTCAGATCTAAGCCCTAATTCAGACCCCTCTTTATCCCTTCTCGGCAGATTAGGTTTTGTGTAGAAGAGGAAGCGGCCATGGATGGTCAGTTGGAGGCGGCGTCCAAATTAGGTTGGAGACGGTCATATTGGAGGCGGCCCTAATTTCAGATCCCGACCTCTCTTTATCCCGTCTCGGCAGTCATATTGGAGGCGGTGGCATCAAGGAGAACGAGATGCTCAGTTGGAGGTGGCGGCCAGATTAGGTTTTGTGCTTCCTCCTTCCTTCGAATCTGCAAGTGAGCAACCAAACGAGGTGAAGAGATGGCGGCCGGGAGGGAGAGGAGGTCGGACAGGCATTCCGACGAGATCTAGAACACCACCCATTATTGTTGCGCTCTCCTCTCTCTCTCTCTACCTTGTCTTTCTCTTATCAGAAACTATGCAACTAATTATCCCAAATAATGGAGTCCTTGAATCTTTTGTTTATGGTGACAGAATAACTGGATAGGAATGGTAATCCTCCTCCGCCGTCCACCGCCTCCGCTGCCGTCCACCGATTCTCTGACGCCGTCTCCCCTGCCTGCTCCACCTGCGTTGTCTCATCTTCCGACCCGCTCCACCTTTCCTTCGCCTTGACTCCCAACTCCTCCAAGGTTATCCCTCTCCTTCGCTTCTTTTTTATTTTCCAATTTCCTAGTTTTAATATACCTAATTTCGATTTCGTTTTTGCTGTTTCACATAAATTTCATTTCACAAATTCCGTTTCTATGAGCATAATCGGTGTATAAACTTAGACTGTAAAAAAAAATTGATTTTTTAATACCTAATTTCGATTTCTTTTACTTTCTTTCTCCACTCCTATTAAACGAAATCGAAATACTTAATTTTTCTTCTTGGGGATTACTAGTTGAGCAATATTTTTGGGATTACTAGTTGAACAATATTTTATTTCATCTCACAATATTTATTTCATCTTACAGACTGCTTCAGATTATACAGGTTACAGGCTGCTTCAAATTATTGGGGGCGTCAATTGGTTTTGTGTCAACAAGCAATGGAATATTTTGATTTTTTCCTTAGTAATTTGTTTCTTTTTTGTCTAGAATGTGTTCTTTATTTTTGTTCTTCATTTATCTATGTTTGGATTTGTTATTACTTTGGATGTATCCATAACATTTTTGTATATTTTTAAGTATACAAAACATTACCAATGAAATGAGCAACAACATCAGCAATGACTTTAGCCTCAAAGTTAGCCACGAACATAGAAACGAATCGGCCACGGAACCAACAACACACATGACCTGTTCTCCGCCACGAATTCAGCCACAACATTAGCCACGATACATTTAGCCACGACATTTGCAACGATCGATTTCGACGCTGTCTTCGTCGCCACAACCACGACAATCATAAGTCATATCCAGCCACGGAATTAGCCACGACAATATGAGTTCGTTGCTATTTTCGGTCGCTACGTCGGCTCGAATTTAGTCACGAGGCATATGGCTACGGATGGCCCGACCGTTGCTGAGTCCGTGGCTAAACCGGTTAGCCACGGTCATTCGTTGCCAAATTCGTTGCTATTTTCCGTGGCTAAATCCTATTTTTTTAGTAGTGAATTTACAAGGATTGGGAGATGTCTCATATAACTTTGAGTTTAGTAATTAAACACAAAATTTAAAATTTTACTCAAAATTCACCATGTAAAACCAAAAACGAGAATAAAATATATAATAATAATGAGCTCTTCCCCCACCCCATACTTAGAATATACAGTGTCCCCACTGTATGAAAATCAAATAAAACAAGAGTAAAGGAATGAACTCACCGAATAACGCGCAGTAGGGTCAAAATAGGGCTGTTGTAGGTTGCCAGGAGTCGATATCCACTTGGTGTAGGTCGATATTGACTGCAATTTGCCCGATTCCAAGTATGCAGCTGGTCGAAATTGGGTGGATAGGTCGATATTGACCAACTTCACTCGATATTGAGTAAGTCGGGTCAAAACTGACTGGTCCGTCTCTTCTCCTGATGGGTCGATTTCTACCTCAGGGCTCAATATTGACTGATTTAGGTCGATATTGACCAGGTTGGCTTGACTTTAATTTTTTTTTTCGACCTGCAGAATTTGTTAGTTTTTCCCGCAAAAAGATAAGATTCCACATGAAGTATTCAAAGTCAAAAACAAAAACAAAAACAAAACCAAAAGTTTCAAAGTCCCAAAAAAAAATCCAAAAGTTTTATGTACATGCTCTAGATTTTAGAGTCGCTAGGCCGACTTCTCCGCTTATGCTCAAGGACCGTTAATGTGGGCCCCCCTTGTGCTTGGCCCTTCTCCTGGATCATCTAGGTCCTGATTGTAGTATGCAAGCTCAGTTGATAGGTGGTTGCTTGCATAATCTTCCTTTTCTCCCTTCTTTCTCTTTCCAACTCTCAGTTTCCACATATTCTCTCGCCACGGGGCCTTACCTCCCCTTAAATTATTTATAAATTTCTTAATGGACTGAGAAGGAGTAGAACTCATACCTGAACTTACCTTTTCGGGCCCAAAACAGAAATCTTCGGGCTTAGGGTTAGTCGACATCGAGCAAGACTGGTCGATATCGAGTACAGGGACCCCATACTTAGGCTCTTGGCAAGTCTGGTGCTCTGCAGGGGAAGTCGATGTCGAAGAAGACTGGTCGACATCGAGTAAAGGCTTGGTCGATATCGAGCAGGGCTTATCGATATCGAGTAGAGTTCTGGTGCCTTCCTCCGTTGTTTCCTTGATCCCGTGGTTGCTGATGCTTTTTACCTCCAGACATGAAATTTCCTCTTTTTCAGGGCCAAAAGAGAAATCTAAGACCTCGTCGCCTATTGTGAATGTGAGCAATCGTTGTTTGACACTAATCTTGGCATCTGCAGTAGCTAGAAATGGTCTATCAAGAATAATACGGCTAGTAGGATCATTAGCACAATCTATAATCAGGAAATCAGCGGGAATATAGATCTTACCAACCTGGACAGGGACGTTCTCGAACATACCTGTAGGGATAACTACCGTATTGTTTGCCATGTATAGCTTGGCATCCACAGGCTCTATGGACCCTATCTTTACCTTTCGCCAGATTGATAAGGGCATGATACTCACACTTGCTCCTAAATCACACAAGGACTCATATTTATATTGTCCAAATCCCACAGTATTAGAGAACTTACCAGGGTCAGGTCTCTTCTCAGGGAAGTCCATTCTTTTGCACTCGCTGGCAATTTCCGAGATAGATCGCTTGTTGCTAAGGATTTCCTTGAGGAACTTGACATATGCATGCATCTCTTGAAGTGCTTCTGTAGAAGGAATTGAAACATTCAGTTCTTGAAGCATCTTAACAAACCTTTTAAACCTACCTACAGTGGGATCTTTCAGCGCCTTGGAAGGAAAAGGAAGCGCTTTTTTCGGAGCCAGAACAGATGTCGGAGGTGCTGCAGATGAGTCGATATTGACTGGAGGGGACTCGATATTGAGTTCAAGTGGGTCGATATTGACCTTGTGATGCTCGATATTGACTGGTGGAGTCGAAGTCGAGGTGGCTGGTGCTGCAGAGTCAATATCGACTGGTCCATGCTCAATATCGACTACTGTTTGATCGATATCGACCTGGGTATGGTCGAAATTGACCTGCTGTTCAGTAATTCCGTCTGCTTCTCCGTTCTTTGGTTCGTGCAATTTGTGACCACTCCGTAGCTTTACAACAGCGACGTGTCCGGTCTTCCCCTTAGGATTTGGTTCTGTTTGCCCAGGGAGTTGTCCGGTTGGTCGTGGAATTTGTGCAGCGAATTGACCCATCTGGGTCTCTATGTTCCTCTTCCAGACGTCAAGCTCTCCAAATTTTGTATTGATGTTTTGGAACTGATTGTTGATGGTGCCTTGATTCCAGCGCATCTCATCAAGGATAAGCTGTAGATCATCCTTCCGTTGATCTCTCTGTATGGTGGGGGGTTCCTAGGGGCACCTTGGTTCCACTTTGGTTGCTGAAACCTTTGGTCCCCTATATAGCGATTGGGACCCCCTGCGTAAGCTACCTCTTCCTGGGTCTCTGCCATCCTGATTTGCTCTGTGTGTGGGCACTCAGTAGTGGTGTACCTCTGTGATCCGCATTCGATGCAAGGCTGGTTGACAGAAAGGTACTTGACTTGCTTGAGGAGCTTGCGATTCTGGTCTCTGTAGTACTGCTCCCGGACATCTAGGTCAATCTCTTTAGAAGGCTCATAGAGGGGCATGGATGGGACTGACCTGGCGTAGACATCATCATCATAGTTTGTTGAAGCCCCATACTTGTTGTCGTAGTTGGTGACCTTGTCTAGTACACCCCATGCGTCAGCTAGTGGCATTTTCAGATACTCATATCGAGTATACTGATTGATCTTGTCCTTAGTGACTTGGTCAAGAGAATTAAGGAAGATCTCTTGAATGACATAGGGTGGCTGTCCATGAGTAGGGCAAGATCGCAGTAGCTCCTTGTATCGTTCCCATGCTTTTGCCAGCGGCTCTCCAGGCTTCTGTTTGAAAGATGTAATCTTCTGGCAGAGGAGTGCTGTCTTGGTAGGAGGGAAGAATTTGTTGAGAAACTCTTGCTCTACTTGAGCCCATGTTGTGAGGGATCGTGGTTTCAGTCCTTCTAGCCACTTCAATACAGGACCGGCGAGAGACCATCGGAAGGCCTTCATCTTGACATATTCCAGAGTAGTACCTTTAGCAAGAATACGACACATGTCAGAAAAATTGGTAATATGTTCAAGAGGGCATTCATTAAACCTTCCATGAAAAGCATTATTTTTAAGTTCTATAAGGAATTGAGTGCGAATTTCAAAGTTATTTTGAGGGATTAGAATAGCCGATTCAGGCACGACGAGAGTCGGGTGCATATAATCCTCTGCAGTGGTTGGGTATTAGGCAAGCTCAACTTCTGCTTGCCTCGCACGCACAGCTTTCTGTTCCCTTCCTGCTCTCTCAGCGGCGAGAGCAGCATCCTTAGTGGCTATTTCCCTCATAAGCCTCTCAATCAACTGTTCTTGTGTTTCTGCGGCCGCCATGACTCTTTTCAGTTTAGCTTGGATGTGTATAAGGTGCTCCGGTTCGTCTAAGGCGTCAAACTCAGGTTTTTTACCAGAACGGCGCATATACCTGTAAAGTAACTCAAAGTAGATGTGAGATTTAACTACCTAAGGCACGAATGATAGCTTCCCGGGAAACGACGCCAATTTGACGAGAGGGTTTCTCGACCAAATAAATTTGTAGTCAAGACCCCGCTATAGTATAGTGGAGTCAGGTTCGTCCTCAGTAGAGAAGTCATCGGTTCTAGGTTTAGTGTGTTTTGGGGTTCAGGGATGGCGGGAAAAGGTGATGAGGGTGGCTGTCGACAAAGAATAGAGGGGTCGATGTCGAGGGATGGAGAAAGAATGGTGGTTTGATATGGAGTAGAATATGTGACGAATAAAAATAATAAAATAAAACAAATAAAGATGCAAACTTCCAAGGTTAGGGATCACCAAAACAATAAACATATGTGCAGATCATAAATCACATAAAGATGCATGCTTTATATCAAAGAATCGACTTTCGCAAATTCCAACAATTTAGGTGATAGAGGCTCTCGCATAAAAACCTAATTTGTTTCTACCTTTTCTTAATTAGGATTAGTCGGCTCTCGCAAATAAACCCTAATTACTATCCAATTCATAATAAGATCACTTTCGCTTCAATATCATGAATAAGGAATTTCCTCAACTCTCGTAAAGAATTAAGCACATAGGTAGATGATGATAAAGACATAAATTCATGGACTTATAAATCAAACACACATATCTTTGTTGGGATCGCCCCAACCCTAGAAGAACGAAATTAGAAACAAACCATAATAGAATAAATTAACTTTAACATAAAATAAACTAAAACTTACAACCGTTCGTCTCCTTCCTTCTCCTTCTCTCTCGCCTCCTCCTCCTCCTCCTCCTCTCTCTCTCTCTCTCTCTCTCTCTCTCTCTCTCTCTCTCTCTCTCTCTCTCTCTCTCTCTCTCTCTCTCCTCCTCCTCCTCCTCTCTCCTTCTCTCTCTCTTTGCGCCCTAAGACGACTTGACTTGAATTAATGAAAATCAGCCCCCTAAGGCTTTATTTATAGGCTTCATTCCAAGCTAATCTAGGAACTATCTATATCTATATCCATCTATCTAAATTATTAAGATAAAAATATGGAAATAAAGAAATAAATCTCTAAAGGAATTATATCTAAAGTAGATAAATGTCTTCTCCTCTTGATAGCACTTGATAGAATTTGATGGAATTTGATCTCGAAAATATCTCCATCGGATTCGGGATAGAACCTTAACAAGAAGCCGGATAACTCGGAATCCGCCGCCTGGGTCAACTCGATATCAAGTAGGATTGCTCGATATCGACTAGGAATTTCTCGTCTTCTACTCAGCAACTCGATGTTGGCTCCCAGGACGCATGTTGACTTGACTTTTACTCGACGTCGAGTAAATTTCCTCGATATCGAGCAAGGCTTGGTCCGTCTTTAGCTTTTTTGTCGATCTCGGTTCCAGGAATTGAAAATCTTTCGATATCGACTAACCTGCTCAGCTTCCTTGTCGATTTCTGGTGTCTCTGAATCGATTTGGCTTACTCGATATCGAGTAAAACAACTCGATATCGACTAAGTCTCTCAGCTTTCTGCTCTGTTCTTGAAACGCACTTTCCCGAGTCCTCGTTTGTCGGATTGACGCATATGACCATGCGTTGGAAAGCTCTTTCCAAAGGCTACAACTCTTATGAAGACATCAAAGCTTGATTCAGAATGATGAATGGCGAAAAATGGCGTTTTATCCAGCTGCACCATCCTTAGCTTCTTCATGACTTTCCTTTAAGCTCCAAAGTGCGTCCGATTTCTACGAAATATAACAAAAACTTGTGTAGACCTCCATATATTGAAAATAAACATAAACTACACAAATTATGTATTATTCTAACCCAAATGCATGAAATGCATGCAGAAATCGATATAAAAGATAATATAAAACATGGCGAATTCGGCTCACATCAGCAACTCAGATCGATACTTCTCTAAGTTATTTGATTGAGGAATTCTCAGTGTTGTTGTTACAGTGTGAATGGCAGACGTTCACGTGTTTGGTGAGACTTGAAAACTAGATTTATGCAGATTTACCTTTTGTCCAGGGATGGAGCATAAACGTTGAATGATGTTGGGCAGAAACGTTTAAATACTCTGTCTATGGGTGAAGATTGTTTTGGCCCAAACTAGATATAAAGTTTTTTTTTCAATCAAACGTTGATCTAGCTACGTTGTAAAACTATGAAAGAGGTTTTTTAACCTATAACTCTAAATTTTATATACACAATGTTTTAATTTAATCATCTCTTAGGTTAGAAATTTTAAAACAATATTTAATTAGCATTTAATGGCAAATTATTTCAACTATATATCATGAAAGTGAAATTGCGAAAAGCAAAGATCCAAATTATTTCAACAATGTAAAATCATTTTTGTAAGTTGGAATATTATTTAGGTTACAATTATTCATGAAATTGAAGAGTGTTGTAAATCTATTAAGGAATGGTTCATTATTGAGAGAGCAAAACTAAGCGAGCACATTAAGGTTCAAGGGCATTCTTGTCTTTCCTTCGGTAAAACCCTCAAACCCTAATTTTGATTATAAAACATGAGATACGCCTCTAGAGGAAGGAAGAAGGAGAAGAATACTGACTTGAGCGTCGGAGGGTCCACTGGGGGAGACAAGCCCCGCCCCGACCTCGTTTGTTCTTGTTTCGCAGGCTAGGGTTCGATTTGAGATCATCATCTCCATCAACAGTTATTGAGAGCAGATTTATGCACTCACAATTGGTGCCGTCTGTGGGAACCGATCAAAAAGCACTAAGATCGTAACCCTAACGAACTAAATTGAAGAACACTACCATCGCCGAGGGCCAACAGCACTGTGAGGGAGCGTGCTGGCCGCCGCAAGCACCCGTAATGGATCGACGGTGGAGCCGGTGAACCTCCATGGGGCGGACCGGTGGAGTCGTCCCTCGATAAGAACTCAGTTTCGCCTTCCATGTCTACACGTCCTCCCTCTTCCTCTTCCTCGTGGACGCATCTCCTCACCCTCGTCGACTTGTGATTCCGGTTATCAGTCGCAGATCTTGTGGCTCGGGGCACGATCGCAGCAGCCTTGAAGGTTCGCACCAATCAACCAGCATTGATGGACCCTCTCGTCGAGTTCGATCCCACTTCTTCATCAACGCTCGACGGTCAATCTTCACCAGTTGAAATCAGGGAGTTTGGATTGGTGATCTGCGAACCCAATCACCAAGCGGTATCGCAAGGCTTCCTAACATCCGCCCATCTAAGGCGAGCACGCACATGGGCCATCGAGCCGTTACCCGCCCACAATCGGTGTCGATCCGAGAGAGGCGGTGGATGATAAGGGCGTTCATGTCCGGACAAGATTTCGAAGCATGAAAAACCAAACGGTTTTAAATCAGGAAGTGCCCAGGACCATTGTCATTCTCTTAGCAAATACGATCTTTTCATTATTCACATATTTACTTGATATGTCTAATATATCTATATGTATATACACATCATGGATAGGACATCATTGATTTGCTTACAAAACTAGATCGATCAAGTTCAGTGATCTGGGCAATTTGAAGATATGCAACACGCGATGTTGGGCATAGTTGCTAAAGGTAGTCACTAACGACCAGGCGAAATAAGAGGATATTCGTTTGTGCGTTGATTGCATCTCGATTAGTTGGGCGGATCAAACAAACACTGACCACCGCCACCATAGTTGTTGCAAAGCAATTCGACGATAACCACCTATGTTGGATCTCTTACGTTGCACCTTGATCAGAGTCTCGGCGGAGGAAGAGAAGAAATCGGCGGAGCAGCTAGCCTTGTCCTGCACTAGATTTCTTTTGGTGGCTTTGAAGATTCCGTCACATTTGGTTCATCATCGTAGCCGCATCCATCATCTTAATTACTGAGTTTGCCTCTCTCTCACTTTCTTTCCAATTGATACATGAATTTTGGATCAAATTGCCATAAATTTACACTAAGGGTCTTAGTCGACGGTTTATCTACCATTCTTTCGTCGGTTCAAGTATTGAAACAAACGATTAATTAGAATTGGTTTGATCATATATTTCAAAGTGGTAGCTTACAAATAATTTGGCACATGGAGCAAGATCTCCAGAGCAAAACGGGGTCGGATCGTGCTTGAGGTCATAAGAAAAGTACTCATCGACCATGTGGAATCCCCCGTCGATTTCTCCCATCGATCGACAACAATAAGACCGTCGACCTCAACCTCTGCCGTTGGCTATTGCGGGTGAAGCAGCCTGTGGCCGCCGCTCACCAACACCCCACAAAGTCTACTTCGACGTCTCCCTCTTTGTATGACTCAACATAGCCTCCTATACTGGATTTCTAAAATGGTATGCTTATAAATGAGCGAAGAGAGCACCGGGATAGTCTACTTCCCGATGAGCATCGGGGCAACGTGCAATACAACGGAGTGAATTGGAGCTATCGGAGATTAATTAGATGGCTGCATCCTAGTCCTATGAACTCCAATGATCGGATCGAACCCCTTCCATGAGGTCGAACTCTCTTTAACAGACGAAGAAGAGTAGCAACGGTAGATGAAGATGGATAGCAGTCTGACACCACCCGCTGACGGAGATCTCTCCCATCCCCTCCTTGGCATCGCTGCTATATCCCCGTCGAGAAACCATTGTCCGCCCACGACCGGACAATCAGGACACCACCGAAGTCTCGAGCCCAGGCCACATCAAGCCCTATGCACCTTCTTCCTCGTCGCATGCGTCACCGCCGAGTTCTCACCGCCACCGCGCGCGCGTTACCTCGCATCCACGACTCCTCAGTCACCGGAGATCAACGTCGCCTTGGTACCAGGGACATAGAGAATCGGAGTCCTCCCGCATCGTCGTCATCATTGCCTTCGAAGCTGAGGCCAGAGGCGCGCACAACCGCCGATCGATAGCCTTGTCGCACCCTGCGAAATCACCCCTAGAGGTGAAGACGGCTTCTCTGTTGCAATTTTGGGTTAATTATGGGACCAACTGAAACTTTTCACAAATTGTGAAACCAACTTACGATTTAATGTTAATTGCAGAGAAGGGCCAGAACTTTCAAAGTTACGGATTTTTATCCCTAAACATCAAGAGTTCCAGAAGGGACCAACCGAGGATGACAAGGGGCAGTATCTCGAGGCATTGAAGTCAAGACAATCCGAAATCATGGATTAGGGACACTCTCCACTCACATGGACCAATTAAGACAAATAGAACGCCAATCAAGGCCATTAGATCGCCATTCAAGGCTAATAGAACGCCAATCAAGGCCATTAGAACGTCACTCAAGGCCAATAGAATGCCAATTAAGGCCATTAGATTGCCACTCAAGGTCATTAAATCGCCACTTACGGCTACTAGTTCGCCACTTAAGGCCAAAAGTCGTCAATCACAGGCCATAAGGTATTCGTCAATTAAGACCAAAACAAGCCAATGATAGGCCAAGAAGGAGTAAGCTTTAAAGCCAATTTAAGCCATTTTAGGCCATGAATACGCCAATTAAGGTCAATAGTCGCCAATCACATTCCATAAGGAGTTCGTCAATAAAGACCAATGGAAGCCAATCACATGCCTAATGCGTAGAAGCCGTCAAAGGCCAATTATAATCCGTCACCGATAGGGGCCGATTGCTTTCACCAATTAAGGCCAATAGTAGCCGCTCACAGGCCATCAAGATGGACGCCAATTAAGGCCAATAGTCGCCACTTACAGGCCAATTAATAGTCACCAATTAAGATCAATAGTCGTCGTTTATAGGCCAAAGTCTTGGCACCAATCACTGTCAATATTATTCAACTGTTGGCAATCAAGAGAGTTTACCCGACTTGTTATCCAAGTACCCATCTACGAGATCAAGGATCAACTAAGTGATCAAAGGATAAATCCAAGTATAAGCATAAAGATTCCCAAGGATCAGAAATTATCGGCCTCCTTCACCACTGATAAGTGCTAAAGAAGCCCGAAGGGCAATTGAGAGAGCGAAACTAAGCGAGCCCATTAAGGCCCAAGGGCATTCTTGTCTTTCCTACGGTAAAACCCTCAAACCCTAATTTTGATTATAAAACAAGAGATAAGCCTCCAGAGAAAGCAAGAAGGAGAAAAATACTAACTTGAGCGTCGGAGGGTCATCCGGGGGAGCCAAGCCCCGCTCCGACCTCGTTTGTTCTTGTTTCGCAGGTTAGGGTTCGGGTTGAGATCATCATCTCCATCAACAGTTATTGAGAGCAGATTTATACACTCACGATTATCTATCTCTCTCTCATGGAATGTTATGTGAGAGCTTGAGCCTTGAGTGTGAGAGGTGAGAAGGAGGGGCCATAACTATGCTGGTTTTTTCAGCCTCCCGGGGTGGACCGTAGACGAAAAAGGAATTGGAAAGATAGGAGACCAATCATAGAAAAAAATGAGACCCTTCTTTTTCTCATCGATCAAATCCCAGTAGCCACCGGACGACACCAACCATCCCATGTATTATATATATATATATATATCATCAAATCAAATCAATGACTTTGATGGAGTTGTTTTTGTTTTTCCCCCTTTTTAACCAGGGAGAGGTGGCGATTTTAAAAATGTTATTAAATTAAGGAGAAAAAAATATTGGCTCTAATTAATCATGCATACGGAATTTTTGGATAGTGAATACTAATTAACATACACTACAGGAAAATAGTGTTAATTTCGACACTTTTTGTGACCATTTTCGACGCTTTAAAACGTCGCAAATTTCAATTTCAACGCTTTTAAAAAGCGTCGAAAATTCTTGCGTCACGAATGGCAAGTGCCATTTTCGACGCAGAATTCTGTCGCAACCAATCTCGACGTCCTAGGGCGTCGGAAATGGCACGTCATTTTCGACGACATAGAGCGTCGAAAATGACATGTCAATTTCGACACCCTAAAGCGTCGAAATTGCCCTGTTATTTTTCCAAAAAAAATGTCAATTTCGACACCCAAAAGCGTCGAAATTGCCCTGTTATTTTTCAAAAAAAAAATAAACGTATATTTCTTCATTCATCCTCTTTGATTACACATCAATTTTAATCCTTTAATTAACAAAAAATACATTAACACAAATCCTTACACCTGCTACCTTAAGTTCAAACATGTATTAGAAATCGCCACAACATGCGTCTATTCGTTACCTCCTTCGCTGACTAACTGGGATTTTTTTTTCTGGCTTATGAGAGAGGGTTTGTTCAAACTTTGCCTACTTGCCTGAGCTGGACTTAATAATGTTGTCTGCAGCCGAATCTTGCGGAAGGTTAGAGCGGTATTCTCGCTTGTGTTCCTTCCTCTTCCATTTGCTGAAAGATCACGACAGCCTAACAAAAGAAAAGAAACCCAACCCACTTAACTTCAATCCGAACTGCAATTAGACCCAACCCAACTTGACCGAACATCTACATGGATGATAAGGTCCAAATTGATTTGAACCAATAGCAACTCGAATCCCAAATGACCCTAGCAAGATAAGCTCTTTCATATTCATTTGAAGTCCAGAGATAAATAAAACTGAATCACAAAAGGGACAAGTGAAATTCAGGAGCTTACCAGCTGGTGAAGTTGCTTCTCTAGTTGAGCAATATCTTTAGAAAGTATCCCATTCTCCTCTTCGGCAAGATCCGGCTTAAAGATAGAACAAAGTAGTGAGAATAACTTACAAAATTAGGCAACAATTTAGAAAGGTTAAAGTTTCTGCTTCAATATAAATGCCACACACAAAACTGAATTATGTTATATGAACAGTTTTCCACCAAAAGAGAATGATAAACCAACCCATCAGATGCTTAATATTTTCCATATCTTATTTTTGCTCTACTATTAGTCAAGCCCGATCATAAAAGAAACAACACACTACAAAAGGAAAAGGAGACTGATATGTGTTGAAAGCAAGGAGAAAAAACATAATCAACTGGACCTGAGAAATATAAGAGTGAAAGCATAGTCCATCTATTAAGATAAGTGTAGCAACAATAGAAAGATTCAAAGGTAAAAAAAATATGTTACTTCCAAACAAGAGGGAAAATAGTTTGCTATAAATTATCTGAACAGAAGGAGAGTTAATCATTAAGATTAGAAACAAAAATGAAAGATATTTGTCCTAATAGTTATTTGAGAAATAATATTATTTGAGAAAAGACATTAGAAAAGATATTGTTTTCTAATGCTTTCTGCAAAAGACGAGTAAAGAAAACAAGCTTACAAAGCTTCATCAAGCAAAACAGTGATACCTCCATGTTTCTGCATTAAATAGTTCTTGGGTTAAAGATTAAGAGTGGATAAATAAAAAGCAAAAGGGGAAAAGAAGTATATTATTTTATTTGTATTTGAACATTACCTTTGTCGAAGACAAAGCTAGAGCATCTGATGTCGAATGTCCACCAAATACATTCTTTTTTGCATTGGCATCCACTGTATCACCTGAAAGGACAAATCCTACATTCAGGTAAAATAGGATCCATAAAAACCAGCAAGTGAATCAGAAAGATGAACAGTTTACCCAAAGGTGTTGATGTAAACCTTTATAAATTTCACAGCAAGGTCAAGTTGATACTTATAAGTGGAAAAGTAACCTAACTTCAGGAAAACTAAGCAACTGGAGCACTAATCCAGTGAAATTAGCAAATGCCTGTATAAAAATTTTCCTTCATTAATAGTCACCAAAAAAATATCCTTTTTATGCAATGCTTGTATAAATTACTCACCAAAAGATGTCAACAGTTGGCTTTACCATTCCAGTAACCAACCCTGACAAGTCAGCTGTCAATTTTTCAAGGTCATGGGTTAACCTCTGATCAGCATCAATGCTTTTGCTTGACATGTGAAAGACCTGTAAGAGATCACACCATATCAGTGTTGATCATATTTCTCGGTTCCAAATGTTCACGGGACCAGTGAGTCCCCTTGTCTATGTATGCACTGTAGCTTAAAATTATGTCTCCTTTGCTTAATGGATTCCATTTTCTCCCCCAATTGGAAAAGCTTTAGTAATAGAAAAATATGTGACATGAATACCTAATACAAGTTCTCAACAAAGTGTTTGAGTGGTAACAGCAAAATATGTGCATGAATACATAATACTTTCTCAATAAACACCTGCCTTAAAGACACATTGCATAAATTCACAAGCACTGACTGAATGACAAGATAATAACGTTAGAGATGGAAGAGATATTTCATGGTTTAAAACCTTATAGAAAGTATTTTTCCTCAAGTAGTTCTTCAGCAAGTACTGCGTCAAACGGATCCTCCAAAGCAAGGCTAACCTGGCTGTCAAGTGCCTGAAACAAAAAAAAAATCCATTTTAAGATTCCATCTATACAAATATCCTCTTTTAGGTTCAAACATCAAACAAGAAACTTAGCCAACGTGTTCTACATTGTCAAACAAACAAACGAAACTGGGAACTTATGGGCTAATATTGAAAAATAAGGTTAACATCACACGAAATGAATATTCAAAATATGCAAAAAATGCGCATCGACCACTGCAGAACCATCATCACCTACTCTTTCCCCAAATGAAGACAGGATCACTCCCTTTCTTGCTAGTAGGTGAGGAAACAAGTAAGCAGCTGAATGATGATCAAAAAGTAAAAAGAAAAAGAGCAGCAAGTGTTAACAGTTGACACTAGGTTACTGATGAAAAACTACCTTAATGAAGGTGCAACAAACCATAAGCATCATCACAAGCGACTACCTTAATGAAGGTGCAACAAACCATAAGCATCTCCCTTTAGAAAGTATATTGTGATCTACATATAAGATGAATTAGATTTTCCAGGTATTGATTTGTAATGATATGTATTTATTTGTGTTTTTTTTATTTTTTAAACACTTTTGATTGGTTGTAGGGAGTAGTGAAAATTTTAAAAATAGTAATTCATGAAAGATTTAGTGTAATTATGATAATTTTAAATGAAGAATGGATTTTCTTAAAATGTATGTTATATGTTCAAAAGTCATATGGTTGATCGGAGGGAATAACAAATATACTATTCTGGTGGAACACCTTAAGACGTTCAATCACAGCTGGAATCTTGTCTTCTTGAGGCATAATTGTGCATTTGAAGTGCCATGTTCCCGGGACCTTTTTTAGACACAAATGAAAACCACACATCAGTCAGTCATTAGGTTTTCAACCTTCTATACCATTTAGATCACCTAACATAAAAATGAAATCTATTCGGTCAAAGTGCAAAACTTATGATAACAAACCAGGCCAAAACCAGATCCAGGAACGATGACAATTCCAGTCTCATTCAGGAGGCGGATAACGTAGAATGCATCTGCAGCTTTATTGGCAGATTGTTCAGCTTCAATGGCCTTCCTAGGGAGAGTTAAACGGGGAAAGAGATACATTGCACCCTCTGCCTTGTTGCAGGTTATACCTTCTAAACTGTTGAACGCGTCTTCTAGCATCTGGTATCATTTTGGAAACATTGAAGGGAGAACAAAAGAAGGCAATGAGTAGAAACATGAAAAATAGTTTGGGTAAAGCACGTCCATTAACTTGTGATGAAGCCACGGCATGGGAGTTGCCGAGTTACCTTTGCACGTCTTGCCATGGAAGAGAGAATTCCATCTCTTTCTGCAGCGTAACTTTGGTATGATGCATCTCCAACCTAAGCACATGAATCAGTAGACGTGAGGTGATTTTTCATAAAGAATCAAGAGTTTTTTCGCAACGTAATCAATCAGTTCAAAAGAGAGATTTCCATTTCCCTCAGTTTCACAAGATAGTATTCTATGATATGCTGCTGTCATCATTCCCTAAACCAAGGGAATGCCTTTTCTAGATTTAACCCCTCGGAGCTCAGTCACTCAAAATCATCCAGCAGACAACTATATTTGAAGTTCAAATATAGTTCATTGCAATACAATAAGGTGAAATCATAAAGCGCGAAGACTCAACCAAATCACCTACCTTGGGTGGGTTCATGAAAAGGCTAGCAAGAATCTGGCCAGATATATTTGAACACAAGTTGATAGAAGCAACTTTGTAGATTTGCTCCCTCACTTCAGGGGCAAAGCCAGTGACTTCCATATAGCCCCCTCTTTTGCCACATTCTCCATAATATCCTGGCCAGATATATTTCTGTCCAGATTAGTGTCTTATGTTATTGTCAAAGTTTCGTGAGCAAAGTTCAAATCACTTATCTCTCACTCTAACTTGAAAAAGTTAAATTAGCTAGTCCTTTCTTTTTCAAACAGAAACCTGATTAATTAAAATGGCAATATATTACCACAAGATAGATAAAGGATCAGACTCTAACCTCCACTACCAGTGTTTTCAAAAGCCTCCCAGAAAAAGTGGTGATATTAGCAGTAAGGACTTTAAGCCCCAACGATTCAAACACCTCACATAGCTTCACCATTGTGTCTCTCCTTTGACTGCAGGTGAGGTTCACAGCCACTGTCTTATCTCCCATGAAGGAAATTCTCCACTGCATCAAATTTAAATCAAGCAAACAATGCAATTTAATAATTGAAGAAAATAAAAGCTACAATAGGAGTATTTTCTCCATTAATGTGAGGTTGGTTTGAATAGTTTACCCATCATCATGATAATGATGTTTATTTTATTGAACATTAAAAATATGAATAATATGTGTACACGATCAGATTAATTCAAGATGCGACCAAATTGACAATATTTATAAAAACATCCATCCAGCATCAAACCCCTTAAGCTGAAAGCAATAATTGAAAACTGACACGAAATATTCTATTTAATGTGATAATATTTTTTAGGGTTAAATATAATTTGTTTTCCATCAAGAAATTAAAGAATGTTATTTAGCATGCCCCAGCTGCTTAATTAATAATTACTACTGTAGTATAAAAAACTCAACAAGAGAGATCTGAACAAATATTGTGACCTCAATGTCTTCCACCGGGGAGTGCTGCATTCTCTTTTAAGCAGTTTTTCCCACATGTGGTGTGTTGATTTTCTTCTTTCTACTTATTTAGGTATATGTTATTGATTTTGGCCTTGCAAAAAAGTATCGTGATCTTCATACACACAAACACATACCATACAGGTATGAGATGCTATCTTCATACACACACAAAAGTTTTTTTATTTAAAAATAATAATCCTTGATGTTGTGTATGTGCCCTTCAATGACTGAACATTTTCAGAGGTTAAAGACAATAGATGTGATCATGTGGCAACTATGAGTTCTAGTCAGAGAGTCATTTAGCAAAACTGTTGGATTTCAATGACTGAACTTTTTCGGAGGTTAAAAGACAGTAGATGTGATCATTTTGACTCTTCTCATCTCTCTTCTAAGAAGTTCCTTCTGTTACATTATTCTAAAACCTCCAAAGTTGAAATGCTTCATCTCCTTAGACCACATTATGTTCCCTGGTATTTCCCCAGCATAGATCTTAGTTAAAGCTTATTGACATACTATTTGTGCATAAAACAGTCAATTCAACAAAACTGATTTGGCAACGACTCCACTTGTTATAATAGTGAGATAGCAATACGCAATAAATGACACCACTTCCCAATATCTTAGAGGAGAGCAATTTCAAATCAGAAAGAATACCAGTAGAGAGGGAATTGAATTAGTCAACCACAAGGATGGATCCACACTCCAAATGTCCGGACGAAGACCTGATATTGAGGGGGGGAAAACCATAATCCGTGAAAAAAAAACCTAGAAATGTGCTCTTTACAAAATCAGATCCATATTTCATTTTCAACTAAACCAAAATTCCAAAAATCTAGAGAGAAGAACGGGAATACCTTATTTGAACTTCCGACTTCGGTATCAGCCTAAACTGCGAAAACAAATCTCCAATATGTGGAGATTTCGACTGGCGGAGAAAGGAAAACGAAGAGCAAGGGAGATGGCGAAGTTGAAGCTCTGTTGAGTCGGCGGGAGAGGCGGTTTAGAACGAATTCATCTCGACGAGGTTGAGCTCGCCGGAGAGACGAAACGCGGCGGTTAAGGGACTACATGAAGGTCGGAAAGGCGGAATCTGAGACGAAACGCCCCGATCTGATTATCGAATCCTCCATTGAGAGGAAATGGAGGATTCAAGCGTCAAGAAGAGCCATTAGATTTCAAAGCAAATCTCTGATCTCAGATTTTCTAGGTGGAAGGAGAGGCATTAGATCGATTTGGAGATGTCGGGATTAGGGATGGTTAGGGTTTCGTCGATTCGGTGCTCGAAGGATTCTCACCTTCCGTGAGAGAGAGAGAGAGGTAAAAAAGGTTAAGTAGGCATTGTTTTAATTTAATTTTTTAGTTGACCAAATCGACGCTTTTAAGCGTCTATAAAGATGCCAATTTCGACACCCAAAGATGTCGAAAATTTTCGACGCTTTATAGTGTCGGAAATTTTCGACGAAGATAAAAAGCGTCGGGACATTAGCGTCGGTAATTCACATTTTTCCCGTAGTGATATATCGTTTATTCATTGTCTACTACAGACTACAGGTGTGTTTGCTAACTAGTGAACACTAATTAACATCGTTTATTCATTGTATAATCATGAAAAGTTGAATGGTTTGTTGTGTGAAATATATATTAAATTAAATTGTTGATAAGTTAGTACTATATTTGATAATCTTAACTAATATGGTAAGTAACAGATAATGCTACTAGATGATAAAATAGAAAAAATGAATAGATTTGTGTGTAAAAAGAAAAGCTATAAAAAGTTTGAGGTGTAGTTGTTTAAAATTCAATTTAAAAACGCTAATTAAAATACAATCTTACCTTTATTTCATTTAAGCTATATAATATTAAAAAAAAAAGCTCTTAAAACTATTTGTGTTATCCCCAAATCTTTTTTTTTTTTCCAAAAACAAATCAAATTTTAGGGCAGTGCAAATAAATAATGAATTAATTGCTCATCAAGAGTTAATCTCACTAACGAATACGTAAATCACTCATTTCTAAGAACTAGCCAACTCACCCAATTAGCTAGCAAGTAGAACTACATCCGCACATTTTACTTCCCCTATGCAATATAAGAGTTTGGGTACGTAGTCTGACAATGCACAGTTTAACATGTATAATAGGACAGTTTTTAGGTACATTTGTATTGTAATATAAATAGTCCTTAGTCTAGCTAATTCAGTGCATTAAACGTTGTGGAAGAAGTCATAAACTACGCTATTTTAGTGATTTATGCAAATGCAGGAATTCGACATGGTTGAGAGTCAAAGCAAGGAAGCCAGAGGAAGTTAAGTGGAGATCGAAGGCATCAAGGAAGAAAGCGTAAGAAGAAGGAAAGGAAGTCAAGACAAGAAGAAGAGAGATGTATGTAGGAGCCGTAGGTGCGGCAAGCCAGCACGCGGGCGCGACCATCCATCTGCGAGCTCCAGAACCAAGCGGACACGAGCAACATGGGATACCCCGGACCCGCTGCCACCGAGTACCCAGTGGGATCCAACGTGTGTTGTAGAGGAGAAATGGTTTGATCCGCTGCCAGCGGATGCCAATGGAAGACAACAGATTCTAGGATTTTCGCCAATACGAATTTGCTTGATCCCCAAGGATGAAATCTTATCTTTATGGGATTCTTTCCTATCTTATATCCGACGGAACTAGGGTTTTCAGCAGCATATTAGCACTATATAAGGACCTCTAACCTATTATTTTCAATCACCCCTTAGAAACGGTTCTTCCTCCCACTTGGGATAAACCAATTTGCATCTTTTCTATTTTCTTTTCATATTTAATTTAGGATAGCCATGCTAGGCTAATTCTCTTATTTTGCTCACGATTCAAGATCGGTTTGGTGTATCACGAGGGTTGATTCCGAGTTTTATCTATCTAAGTTATTTCAATCTCCATTGCTTTATATTGTTAATGTTGTGATTTCATTTAGATTCACGACCCGTATATAATTGCATTAAACTAGGGTTTAGACTACCTCCGTTATCGCGAGTTGAATCCATTATAGCGGGAAGTCACTTCCAGCATAACGGGTAGGGAAACTGAATTATGTAGAGACATTGACATCTTGATTGCAGGTATTCTTAGTGGAAGTGGTGGTTAGGTTGACAACAAGGTCAGAAGTCGACGACACAAGGATATCAATCAAGGTGTCATTGCATGCAAGAGTTTAGGGAGTTTGGTGGTGATTGAAGACATTGACCTACCTAATTCTGTGTATAAACCGTAATGGGAGTAAAAAAAAGAAGAAGCACGTACAAGGCTCGAGAAACAACCATGTTGTGATGAGCGGGTATAAAACCACTCTCATATCCACCTATCCTTACTTTGCACCCAATTGCTCTATTACTTTGATTATTTTCACTTTCAACTGCATTCTCAATCACTTCCATGCTGCACTCTATTTCTGTACAATCACCACCTAACTCCATAAACTCTTGCATGGGAGTGAGTAGCACTAGGTTCCGGAATGCAACAAAACCTTGAGTGGATATCCCCGCCTCATCGGCTTATCACCTTGTTGTCAACCCAACCGCCGCTTTCTTTAAAAAATAACCGCAATCAAGATGTTAATCACCCTACATAATCTAGTTTCCCTGCCCATCCCACTGGATGTGACTTGCCACTATAATGGATTCAACTTGCAATAGCAAAGGGTAGTTTAAACCCTAGCTTGATGCAATTATATCTAGGTTGTGAATCTAAATACAATCACAACATTAACAATAAGCAAATGCGATTGAAATACATATATAGATAAAAACATGGAATCAGCCCTCATAATACATCAAGTCGTTCTTGAATCATGAGCAAAACAATGGAATCAGCCTAGCATGGCTATCCCTAAACTAAATATGAAAAGAAACTAGAAAAGATGCAAAGTGGTCCATCACAAGTGGGAGACGGAACCATTAACTTGAGTAGTAAATGAAATTTTTTGGTTAACATTAGGAGCAAGGTTCTAAATATCGTGTATCGGGTTCGTATCGGTTAGGAGTAAAAATGATATATCGGGGATATATCGGATTTATCGATTTCGCTAATATTTAATTATAAATATTATATTTATACTTCAAAATGTAAAAATACACATGAAATTTGAATATTTAAATTACAAAATTACCAAATAAACTTGACAAAAAAACAACTTAATTAATAAAGGCTAAAGTTACCTTATCAAAGTTGGCAGTTCTAAATATCTTCGATATCATCGATATTGACCCGATATATCAGGTCATAAAGGCTAAAGTTGTCTTATAAAAGTTGGCAATTCTAAATATCCCCGATATATCACCAATATTGACTCGATATATCGACATTGACCCGATATATCGCCGATATTGACCCGATATATCACGTTGACCGATATTTTCACCCGATATGCCGATATCGTAGCGGATTCTAAATATGCCTGATATATCGCCGATATATCAGCCGATATATCGGCCGATATATCCGATATTTAGACCACTAATTAGGAGTAATAATATTAGACATTATAATATATTTATACATTTTATTATAAATGATAAGAAGTATTGAGAACAACTTTGTTTATTTATATATATAATTTTGTTAATAATATTGTAATTTATATTTTTTTCCCTATAATGTCAATTTCAATTTTCATAATTTTTATATCAAATTAAACTATCCAACTCAAAATCGAATTTCAACATCAATAAACCTAATTAAGATTTATGAACCATTCAATTAATTAGTAATTTTTAGCAAGATATAGTTGTAAATAATATTGATGTTTAAGGATTAATTACAAATATATATATATATATATATATATATATATATATATATATATATATATATATATATATATATATATATATATATACTCCCTCCGTTCCATAATACATGTCCTTTTACTTTTCTGCACGTTTTTTAAGGAGCGAAAAACTCTATAAAATATTAATTTTTCAATTAATTTTTTTATATAATTTGATACTTGTTACTAATAAATATCAAATTATATAAAAAAATTAATTAAAAAAATAATATTTTATAGAGTTTTTCGCTCATTAAAAAACGTGCCCAAAACTAAAAGGACATCTATTGTGGAACGGAGGGAGTATATATATATAGATGTCGAATACACTATTAAAGTTGATAAAAGACCGCACAAGGTGGGGATCATTGCACTAGGAATAATTTTAAATGTTGAGAGAAATTTTAAATTTATAATAAAAAATCGATTTTACATTCTAAAAAATATATTTTTTGATGTTTTGATATATATTTCGGTATTTCAAAAGTTATCTGGTAAACCTAATTTAATTCCTACCTTTATTAACTAGAAAGAAAAAAGAAAAAGAAAAGAAGAAGAAGAGAAACTCAACTATTTAAACCACCCCGAAGCAAGTCATTCATCAGAGCAAAAGCTCATCGTTTTTCATCAAACACTGACCAAAACGACGCCACACGTACAAATCAAAGGATGATGATCCATAGCTGGAATTGGTACACCATTCTGTACTTCTGCCTCCTGGCATGGATATCCACCCACCTCCGACGCCGCCGCCTCCTAACCTCCTGCAGCCGGCGACTGCCTCCGGGCCCACTCCCGGCACCCATCATCGGCAACCTCCTTAGCATCGGAGACAGGCCCCACCGCTGCCTGGCTAGTCTTGCAAAGTTGTACGGTCCCATCCTCTCTCTCCGCCTTGGCTCCCTCACCACCGTCGTGGTTTCGTCGGTGGACGCCGCTCGGGAAGTCCTCAAGAAGAACGATGCAGCTTTCGCCAGCCGCCACGTGCAGGACGCCCTCACGGGAAACGGCCACCACGATGTGTCCGTCGTCTTCATGCCTCCCGGCCCACGGTGGCGCAACCTCCGTAAGATTTGCAACTCCCACGTTTTCTCCACCACCAGGTATATATATATATATATATATAAACCATTTCCCATTAATTATTAGGTTTAGTTTTGCATCAAATCCATTCTTAAATTCGTATAGTAACTTTATGCTGTTAAGTAGTTATCGACTTTGTTAGATAACAAACGAAGGATCGGATCGAACTAGGCAAAAAAAAAAAAAAACATACAACGCCAAAGAATGAGGTTGTGCACTTACACTCCCAGCTTTTTTTTTTTTTTTAATGTTTTGTATTTGTGTTAAGCTAGATCCGACCACTATTAAAATCTTAAGCTAGTTCGATTCGATCATTTGCTAACTATTGAGCAACATCGACAATGTTTCTACTCACCGTTTAATATGACGTTATTATAAAGAACGCCCACTTAACCGGTAGACGTTGTTTCACGTACTCTATAGGTTACGCTATAAGAAATGAACTCACCGCACAATTAATCATTATGTACGTATATTAGTGTTAATTATTGTATGGTGAATCATTTATTCAGACCAGATAATAAAATATACTATATCCGATCCAAAATATACGTCGTTTGACTTTTCAACACGTATTTTAAGGACTTAAAAATTATATAATATATTGACTATTTTATTATTATTTTTTTACAATTTAATACTTATTACCAACAAATATTAAATTGTGAAAAAAATATTTAAAAAAAGTTAATATTTTATATCGTTTTTTTAGCTTTTTAAAATACGTGTTAAAAAGTCATACGACATGTATTTTGGATCGGATGGAGTATAGGTTATGATAATGAGGCAAAATGTCAAAAAATCTGAAGTTTTATTTGACAATACCTAGATTGTGTAGGGTTACTATGGGTTCGTATGAGACGGGGTTAATAAACTGACTAAAATTATAAACAGGGTAAAAATTTATAAACTGTTGCTAAAAGTAGTTAAAAATTTATGAAAAAATATAAACTTCGTATGGGGCGAAAAACAGTTTATTTGTAAAAAGTGGAGTTTATTTGGTTTTTATTAGGGGTATTGTGGTACTTTCAAACCAAATAAGATAAAAGAGAAGGGATAAAATAGTAATTATGGAATATAAACCTCAAAATAAGCTTCAATCTGCAGCTTATTTATAAACCCTTTTTTTAACTGACTAAAGCTTATTTGTTGTTCTCATACACCGTTTAAACCCGTTTATTTTTTTAACAGTTAATAATTTCACACTTTTTAACCTGTTTATACGCAGCCATACACACCCTATATGTAAAATGACTTCTACAACTCTCGGTCCCACGGTGGTGATAATCTTATTTTGAAAAAAAAAATAAAAAAATATATATATTTATATTCTACATACTTGTATTTACATATTTATAAACTTTTATTGGAAAAAAATAATGTTTTAAAAAATCATAAAATTTATTTTCTAATATAATTGATCATTTTATTTTTTTAAATTTTTAAATGGAATTTTTTTCAATAAAAGTTTATAAATATGTTAATACAAGTATGTCAAATGTAAATATATTTTTTTAAGTAAAATTATATCCAAAATAATTTAGTATCGTGTGGTGTCCTGGAGTTGTAAAAGATCCTAAGTCCTAACTCATGTAAAACTGTCAAATGCATGGTTATTTAATTTATCAGCTTTTAATGTCGATAGTTTGGTTTTTATTTGAAAACTGCTCACTAACACCGATTGTTTGTATTGACAAAATTAGTAGATATTGTGCCAACACGAGATATCGGTGTCGATAAACTATTTTTTCGGAAAAAAATCACGACGTTGAAAGTTTAATCGAGAAAGACTCCCCAAATTTAAATTATTTTTAACCATTTTTAATATTGATTTACTAGGTTACTTATTTTTTGTTGACAATTTAATTAAGAGAAGATGGTCGTTATATATGTCATGATACTATCGGGTAAAGTCAGTCAACCCGAATCAATATTATATATTAAACAAAAAATTAAGGGAAGATGGTAATTAATGTAGTTGAATGTTTGTTGACCAGACTTGACGCAAGCCGTGAGTTGAGGAAGAAGAAGGTGGAGCAGCTCCTCTCCTACGTAGAAGAATGCTGCACCGTCGGGGCTCCGGTCAACATTGGCCTCACGGCGTTCACCGCCTCCCTTAATCTCCTTTCCAACACTTTCTTCTCCGTCGACATAGCGGACTCCAACTCCAAGTCCACTAAGGAGTTCAAAGATCTCGTTTGGGACATCGTGAAGGAGGTTGGGAAGCCAAATATCGTCGACTTCTTCCCAATACTCAGGGCGTTTGATCCGCAGGGCGTTCGCCCTCGCATTGGAGCTCTAGTCGATAGAATCTTCAAGGTGTTCGATAAAATGATCGATCCTCGATTGAAGATGAGGAGTGAGAAGGGCGTTTTCGAGGATAAAGATGTGTTGGATGCGCTTTTGAGTATTGTTGATCAGACCAATGAGTTCGGTTTGAAGGACATTCGACACCTTCTAACGGTTAGTATTTCCCCTTCTCAATCATTAGGTTTTTCCAGTGTCCGAAAAGTGAGAGGTAAGACGAGTATCTCAGGTCGTACCCCTCTCACTTCGCGGACAACACACATAGTCACTAATATGTTGAAAATAGGGCACGTTTTACCTGCAAAATTTTTGTGGATGAAAATCCGCAAAAAATGGATGATGGGTGATGTGGGTGGTGGTGACTGGACGGGTAAATATTTCAAATAATGTTTATAAATAAAAAATAATTAGTTCGTCTTATTAGATATTCAATATTCACCCACACACCACTCGCTCACTTGCCTGAGTTTTGATGTGGGCAGGGGCGGAGGGAGGGGGGCATGAGGTGGCTCGAGCCCCCCTGGGTCGGGGGAAAACGTAAAAAAAAAAAATTATGCATTTTTTGTGTAATTTTTAATAATTTAAAGAATAAAAATAGTTTAAAAGAGTATTGGATCAATAAGTTTGCTTAGCTTAGTTGGTATGGGTTGAGGATTATAATGATAAGGTCTTGAGTTCGGATCCTTGTAGTTTCATTTTAGGGATTTTTTTCTCCTTTTAAAATTTTAAACTCAAAATAGCTATTTAAATAATACATTTAGTGTGTTTTATACTATATTTCTTATAACAAAAATTGTATCATATATATATATATATATATATATATATATTCAAAAAATATCCAAAAAATTTAATTGAGCCCCTCTCGGATTTTTTCTGCCTCCGCCACGTGGGTGCATAAAGAATTTACGGGTGATATATAGAGCGTATGCGGTAAAGATTTATAACCATTGAACAGGGGAGGGGATGTAATAATGATTTTCACCCATTAACCGCATATTTCCACCCACTAAAGGCGGCTTCTAGCTAGCTACTATAGCAAGGATTGTAGCACGTAGGATTGCGAGTCTAGAAGGGTCTTCCCACTGACTCCTCTCTCTTTTATAGTAACAGTACGTTTAGTTTCTTCCTGAAAAGGGAGAAAAACCGCCCTCATGAGAAACCCACTATTAATTGTCCCCCCCAATCAACAATTTCAATCCAACTACTCTTCATATTCCTCTTTTGGTCATCAACTTTTCTTCATAGGCTGAAGTGGTTGAAATGGATTCTTCATAGGCCGGGTACGTATTTGTTGGATAAATGTCCGTTTAAAATACATGAATTTCAATGAATTGAATTATTATACATGCATTTTAACTGAATTCCATACCGAATACATAATTAATAAGTTAATTGAATGTATATTTCTCATTTCTCAATTTAATTAATTTTTCTTCTCGGTGGTATTTAATGATCTTAGGATTAAACAATACTCTCAATGACTCAATGTTGATTCATCGTTCGATATATATAGTTAATTATATCGAAAGATAGTTAATACTACCTCCGTTCGGAAAAAAACCTGACACTTTACTATTCATGCACGCATTTTTAGGAGATAAAAAATATATAAAATATCTAGTTTTTTTAATATTTTTTTTAACAACTTCGTAGTTATTATTAATAAGTACAAACTTGTTAAAAAAATTTATAAAAAAATGAATATTTTATATAGTTTTTATCGTTATAAAAAAACGTGCATGAATACTAAACGACAAGTTTTGCCGAACGGAGGGGGTAACATGGTACTGTAATTTGGATCATGTACGTACGTACATTGCAGGATTTATTCACGGCAGGAACAGACACAACATCAAGCACGATCGAGTGGGCAATGGCGGAGCTCCTCCGCAACCCGGAGAAGCTAATCAAAGCCCAAACGGAGCTCCAACAACTGATCGGCAAATCCAACACCCTCGAAGAGACGGACATTGGGCGGCTCCCCTATCTCCAAGCCGTGATCAAGGAAACTCTAAGGCTTCACCCTCCGACGCCCCTCCTCATCCCTCGCAAGGCGGTTGCAGAAACCGAGCTCTGCGGCTACACTGTACCGGAGAACGCCCAGGTGCTGGTGAACGTGTGGGCCATCGGCAGGGACCCCGCGGTGTGGGTGAGGCCGGAGGTGTTCGAGCCGGAGAGGTTCTTGAGCTCGGGGATTGACTACAAGGGTTGCAATTTCGAGCTGATCCCGTTCGGGGCGGGGCGAAGGGTTTGCCCGGGATTGATGCTGGCCCATAGGATGATTCATTTGGTGGTTGGGGAGATGATTCATTCGTTTGATTGGAAGCTTCCGTCGTCTGAGGGTTTGGATATGGAGGATAAGTTTGGGCTGACCGTTCAGAAGGCTCAGCCATTACTTGCCATACCCTTACGGAAAGTCAGTTAAAAGCTCAAAATCTAGCTAGCTAGCTCTATATATGCTGGACTTGTTCCATATAAGATCTAGGAGCCATGTCTAATTAGCATATGCATCTTCACAGCACGTAACTTCAACATATATATTTATGTTGATAATCTCATCATCATGTACTCCTTTAATAAATTATGAAATAATGCTAATATGTTAATGCCATCATGTAAGGCGGCTGAAATACCCAATCTATATCTTTATACACAGAGACTCGAGAACATCCGCATTCGTGAAACCATTATGATTCCTTAACTCTACTTTTTATATTTCTCTCACCTTAAAAGATTTAGTACAATTTTTTACCCATATCTCTAAAACCCCTTAAAACCCTAATATTTTTTTTTTCAGATTTGCTATATACACCATCAATTTATCGCCGATTACACGGCCGACCTTCGCGATTGCGCACAGCGAGAGCGCTGAAGAATTCGTGGATCCGCAGCTGCGCACTACGAAAGCGCAGATCTGCGTGTGCGCACAGCGAGAGCGCGGATCAGCGTCTGCGCACGGCGACTGCGCGGATGTGACGGCACTTTGCACGCGAGAATCTCTGAACGCCCGGATTTGACGCTGCAGTTCGAGGGAATCTGCAGGCGGGAATCTCTGCAAGGCTACGCCATCTTTGTTGTTCAGTTCCCAGTCCATCATTGTGCTTGTGAAAAAAAATTGTTGTACAGTTCCCAGTCCATCATTGTGCTTGTGAAAAAAAATTCAGTTCCTTCGGCAGTCCATGTGCTTGTGAAATTTTTTTGGATCTGAAATTTTTGCCTATTTAACGCCATTGAAGCTCCTTTGCTCTTTCATTTGGCACTTTCATTCGGTTTAAGAGGTAAGAGATTTTCTTTCTTGTTCATTATCTTCATTTTGGACCTGAAATTTTGTTGGATCTGAAATCTTCATCTTCAAGGATACTCAACAACTGTCGAGGTTTTAACCCAATCATTGCACCGCGTCGTACCTTATGATGCTGTTTATCATTCAACCTTCCCGCAAAGGTATGTCCATACAAGTTGTCCGGAAGATTATGGTTGTGAGAACCACATATAACAAACATTCTCCATTTACCTGTCTTGTACTCACAACCCTCGAGCTCAAATGGACATCCAATTTTCTTCGATGGTTTCTCTCGGTGTGATGATGGTGGAAAATCCTTATCCACATCGGCCGCATCTCTAGGATAGCCATAGTACTCGCAAACCAAACGAAAGACACCTAACCCGTTTCGCTTGTTCTTCCAAGACCTATGAGTTATTAACACTATATTTCTAATTCTACCCATAAAACGAGTCCACTCCTTTGCATTCCTGGAGTCAAAGAAATATCCATCTATCCGAAACATATCTGAATAATCGGTACCCTCTTCTAGAGAAAAGTCGGCGAGATCCTACAATTCGAAACATATTGATGATATAATACACACACATTGGAAACAAAAACATTCAAAACATATAATCCATCCGTTTCATAATACATTGTCACCTCACTTTTTTTTAAAAAAAACATCATTATTCTACTAACTTTTTCACAAATATTATTATTTTTATATACCCACTACACATTTTAACCAATTATAATATTTTCAAAAGTAAACAATACACAAAACAATACAAATTATTACAATCACCTACCTATAAAATATCTAACATCATCTAATTTGAAGCAAAAATTACCATCTAAAATACCCAAGTATTATGAAATCGATAGAGTAGATGTTAAATAAATCTCTCTAATATTGACATATACAACTATATATTCAAAAATATTGGAAACATGGAAGATATATACATGAGATTTTAGTACAATCGTATTTAGACTTACATCGACATGAGTTAGAAGTTCTTGCGGATTGTTGTAATCGTATGGGTTGAACGGTAGATCATCTTCAACTGGCGACGACATATGGAGAAATTTAGGATCTTCGAAATATTAGCTTTACTAGAGGTGTCAAAATTTTCATATTTGTGACCTAAACATGCATTGTATATATAGAGATCATCATCTTTTATTATTGGAAAAAAATATATCTATTGACATTATCTCCAAATATATCTATATCTAAATATATAGGATATATCTTTCGATTATCTGTCTTATTTTACTCCGTGTACATATCATTATCTATCCTATTTCGATTCGTATATATCTTATTTATTTTCGGTAAAAATAAATATATCGGCGTCCGCGCATCACGCATACGCGGATTCTAAAAAAAAAATATTTGCGTTTGCGCACTGCGCATGCGCGGATTTTTTTTTTTAAAAAAAAGCGCGACCGCGCACCGTGTAAATGGCGAGATATCGACCGTGCATATAACCCCCTTTTTTTTTATCGAGATCCACCTCTTTTTTCCCTCTCACTCTCTCTCCTCCCGCTGACCCACCTCCTTTTTTTCCTCTCACTCTCTCTCCTCCCGCTGGCCCACCTCCTATACCTTTTCTTTCTCTCTCGGGGTTTAAAGATTCCTTATTAAGAAACCTTTCAAATCATTCCTAAACCCCTCCATCTCTTCTTCAATTTTTTATTAATTGGTTCCTTATTTTAGGGTTAAAACACCCCGTTGTGGATGCTCTAAATTCGTATTATCTGATCCTAATCGAATTGGCCTAAATGTTATTTTCTAGTCTAATTTAATTAAACTTATTTTTACACGTCAATTCATAATATAATATATGTAATCCACATCAACAAATGAATCCACAAATGATTATAAATAATTTTTAATATAAATCTTCAACATTATATATTTCTTAACTATAAAACATAATATTTTAATTACTATATGATGGCACACATTCACTCAAAAAAGAACCGCTATCTCACACGTTCCCTCTTTCCCCAAATCCCCAAATCAAGTACACAGAAAACCCTACAAAAAGATTCATCGATCCTCTTCATATATCTTTGATCAACCCGGTCTGCTCATGTCAATTCGCTACTTGAAACTCAACAGATAAAGCAAAAGATTAAGGGTTTCTGGTTTTGGATTTGGATCTCTTCCCTAGCCTTGGCTTGGAGCAGCTCAGTCTTTTCCCCTCTTTTTGAAAATCAAACCTCTTGTCTCGATAAATCTCCTCCATATCGGAATAGTAATCGCGGATCCCTTGTGCTCTCCCCCTTTCAACGATCTTTAGTTGTTGTTGCAGGAGGATGTGTCAAGTATGAAATATAAATAAATATAAAAGCAAACTGACTCCCTGTCTCAGCAAATAAATACAAGACTTCCTCCCGTTGTAGTAGAAGGCAGTCAGCATCGATCCACGAGGAAGCGTATCAGCGCCCGCCTTTTCAGTTCCAGATCTCAACACGAAATCGACCAAAAGAGTCCACCACTTTGAGTAGGGTACTCGACTTCGACAACACTGTCGACTAAAATAGAAAGCAAAAAGCAACAGAAAGCGGAAAAAAAAGAGGACAGTAGTCGATCTCGAGCAAACTTCCTCGACGTCGACCAAGAGTGCTCGATGTCGGGTAGAAACAGAAACCAAAATCGCAACTTTTCGCAATGAAATAAACACAGAACACGAAATTGATGAAATAAAAATCAATAAACTAAAGATTTCTAAGATTAGGGTTTCAACACCACAACGATAACCATGTAAAATAACACATAAAGGCATAAAATATTATGCTTTTCATCAAATAACTTTCGTTATTAACAAATAGGAAAATAGAAGCTTTCGCATAAACCCTAATTGTTAATAACCCTTTTTCATATAATTAACCCAAGTTCTATTAAGATCACTTTCGCTTCAATAATACAAACAAGGATCACCTTCAACTTTCGCAAAAGAATCATGCTCATAGGGATAGAAGACGAATTCACATCAAAAGAATGTACCTTTACAAAAAGGAACTAAATTGCATTAAATAAACTCAAACAAGACTTACAACCGAATATAGCCAACTCCGCTCTCGCTTCACAAACTTGCACTCGGCTCCAAGTCTCTCTCCTACTCTCTCTCTCTCTCTCTCTCTCTCTCTCTCTCTCTCTCTCTCTCTCTCTCTCTCTCTCTCTCTCTCTCTCTCTCTCTCTCTCTCTCTCTCTCTCTCTATGTTCTCTTGTGGCTTGGCTTGGATTGATTGAATCATTAAAATCCATCCCTTAAAGCCTTATTTATAATGTTCCATGTAGCTATTCTAGGAAGGAACAACTATATCTATATCTAAAACTTTTTATCTACTAACAAAAGATAAAACATCTTGGAAATAAAATAATTAAATCTAAAAGGAAACTATGACTAATGTGGATAGATCTTCCTTCCATCTTGATATATATTCTCCTGATTAGATAAAATATCTTGTTCCTTTCCTTACAAATATCTTGTTCCTTTCCTTACAAGTAAACTATGACTAATGTGGATAGATCGGCCACTGGATTGTCCTCGACGTCGACCAAGTCTACTCGACGTCGAGTAGAATTCTTCTCCCGGGGTTGTACTCGAGCTCGGCTAGGATTCTGGGCTCGTCGACTTGTCCTCGACATCGAGTAAGTGTACTCGACGTCGACTCAGCTTGGCTTCTCGGGTGGCTCTACTCGACTCCGTGTAGATTTCTAGGCTTCGATGTACTCGACCTCGACCAGATGTGGTCAACGTAGAGTAGAACTGGTTCGCTCTCAGCGTTCTGCTCTGTTCTTGAAACGCACTTTCCTGATTCCTCGTTCGTCCGATTAACGCATATGAGCATACATTGGAAAACTCTTTTTGAGGGCTAAAACTTTTATGAAGACATCAATGCCTGATTCAGAACGATGAATGGTGAAAAATGGCATTTTCTCTAGCTGCACCATCCTTAGCTTCTTCATGACTTTCCTTTAAACTGCAAAGTGCGTCTGATTTCTGCGAAACATAACAAAAACTTGTGTAGACTCCATAATTTGGCAAATAAGCGTAAACTACATGGATTATGTACTATTCTAACCCAAATGTATCAAATGTATGCAAAAATCGATATAAAATTAAGTATAAAACATGGCAAATTAGGCTCACAAAAAACACCCCATACTTAAGCTTGCTTGTCCTCAAGCAATACTTTTAATTGTCATACAGGGGAAGAAATCAAAACTCTCAACATATTAGATTCATTCTTATATGTCCCTGCAATCAATTACCATCCTTGAAAAGGTACTAATGTCACAAATTCATGCATGTGCAACAAAAGCAACATCTACTCACAAAAGGAGGGTTATGCAAAAACAATTCATACATGACAAAGCATTAATAATCAAGAGAACTTTAATTTAAGCTCAATAAGGAGTAGATTGGTAAAAAGCTAAAGGTGGCCAATTTTTTGCCATGTGGTGCTAATGATCCGGGGAAATGAAGTACTTTCCAAACTTTCATATCACATTTCATCTCTTTTTGATTTCTCACCTTTTGCTCATCCGCTCGTTGCTTTTTTCAATAATATGCTTTTACCTCTCTAACCTCAGCACTGCCTTCTCGCGAGTCGCAAACATGGGTGACATGAATGGCCCCGAATACTTGGTGCTTTGGACTCCTGACCTTAGTGTCCCATCCTGCGAAATTATTATCCCAACGCAAGCAGGGTCGATCTACCTTTATCTCCTGAGGTGATCGGATTTTTTTTTCACTCATTAAATTTTCCATATATTTCAAACATTCCTGCCAAACTCCATATATGATATATAATAACAACACAACAACCATATAACAATCTCCATAATGTAGCTTTCATTCTCAATATAATCCCCGGATATGAAATAAGGTAAAGAATGACACTACTAGAAATTTCTTCGTACACGTCGGTTAAAAATCGATGTCAAACAGAAAAATTATCAACGTGTTAGTGGGAGGCGTTAAAGATCCAAACTTTACCACATCTGTTTTCAACCGATGTCTATATTGATTTATAACATCGTTTCTCTTTGTAATATCGACTTAAATGCATGAATATAGTTACATTTTGATTGGTTCACCTAATGTTAAACCATTATTATTTTTCATTTCTAGCTACCTGAATTTATGAAGAGCAATACAAAAGTGCAAATTAGCATCCATATTTTCTCCAAAAACAATGTTGTAATAACTTATTTACATCAGTTATATGCGATTCTATTCATGTTTATTAATTTTCCCTTTTTATTTTGTCTTGTTATTTCATTTAAAACATAGTATACAACATTCAATATTTATAAAGACAATGTTATATGTATATATTTAAATCAATATATTTGAAAGAAATGATGTATGAAAATATTAAAACATCAATTTCTTTATGTGTAACAATGTATAATTTCCCTAAAGACATCAATTTTATTAGTTGTTCTATTGTGTTTCAATAAATTTTTAAATTGTTTTTATGTTATTAAATCGCATCTCATTTCTCCTTTATCCATTATGATGCTATTTCTCAAATTCTCAAAATTGGATGAAATCCATGATGCATTATCCAAAATAGTCACACATGATGAAATACAGAAAGTAGATTCAAATCTAATGCTTATTATAATAAGGTGAAATACATCAATAATCGAATTCTATGTTTCTATCCTTTCACATAATGATACAAAACATATACAGACATGATCTCATGATGAGGAAAGACAAGCATCACACAAACTCTAGAAGTACACAACTCCACCAACACAATCCCCATTGCACTAACCACAGCTGCTGCAGCACAAACAAATCCTAAACAGTAGCCAGGTACACCAACAACAACCCAAAACAAAGGCAGCTCCCACCCAAGAAACAACCAAACAGCCACCCGCAACACCTTTACACAATCACTGGCAGTACAAACGTATCACAAGCACCAAATTCGACCAAACCCGAACCAAGCAGCCATAACAAACACTTCAAGGAACCCAAAACCTCATCGGAATCCAGTGAAGGAGCACACATTCAGCTCTCATTCAAATAAAAAAACTAAGCTTCTTACAACAGACACATGATGCTCCGAGGCACCAGGAAGATGAGGGAGAGACCAAACAGAACTGGAAGAGAAATTACCTCGAGTCCCATGAATAGGAGAAGATGGGTGCATCACCATACTAGAAGATGTCGCACAAGCTGCACAAACCCTGAACAAGCACACACAAAACGAGAAAATGATAGTAGCCCTGAACAAGCCGAATTATCTTCAATTTGGTCTAAAAATATATAACAGACAAATTGAAAGACAAACAATGGAGTGAGATGGAAACCTTGCCGGAGAACAACCAAGTAGACATGCCAGACGAAGAGGATATTAAAAAAAAACAGTGCTCGAGTAGAAGAACAAAGCTTTAGCATACGCTTGAAGACCTTGGCAAACCTATAATAAATATAAAAATAAATAAAGTCGGATAAACCAATCACTTTAGGGAAACCTTAATATTGTAGTACAGGCTATTAAACTAAAGAAAAATTACTCAAGCACACAGAAATTCCCTTCACTACAAGAAAGAAAGATAAAAACCACTGGCTTATATAGGAAAAAAATTATTCGTTAGCTGGATAACATATATTATGACCAACTAAGGACAAGTAACTACTTGCATAGTGTACTTTGAAGCTAGTAGACAACTTCACCTCATAATATCACATAACACAGATGCAATTGACAAGTAAACTACATCCTCATCTTTTTACCAATCATAAATTAAAACTCCTTAATTCCATTCCATATACAAAATCAGCTTCATCTTCTTACCAGTCATAAATGAAAACTCATTAATTTGCCTCCACCATAAGGCAATTCGTCAGTACACCTATCAAAAGAAGAAGAAAAAAGCGTATGTTATAAGAAAACTATCTTGAAGGAACATCAATGTCTTTATAAAAAGCGTATCTTTTTATAAAGACATTTATATTAAAAGTAAATCAAGAGCACGGAAAGAGTAGGACTCCTTTCAATGTCAAATAGGTGATCTAACCATCTTGAAGGAACATCAATGTCTTATTTCAAATTGTAGTTTTCCTCATCTAAATTTCAGCATTGGAAGTTGCTATTTTGGCAGTTTAGCCAATACTGACAAGAAGAGGCTGATGAATTCCTGATGTGAAAAGAACTATAAGTAGACATTTCGTCCCCCGATTGGCCACAAGAGATAACCAAATCAAATATTAGAAAACGCCACTAACAGAACTAAATATACCTACTCTGAGTCTACCATAACACATTACACAGAAGCAGCAGTGTTTCAAAATTCAACCACGCATGAAGAACATTTTCCGTGCGTTACACGACGGAGAATTTGCTATATGTGAACCTATATTCCTTTCTAACAACCACTACTATAACCCCGATTTACCTGACAGGATCTAAGAATAAAACTAATAGAAGAATATGAGTGTAACTCATGCTCGTTTAAAAAATCTAAAATCATATGCCCGACCAAGTTGTTTAAAATAATCAATTGTACAAAGTGACAAAGTAAATGTCTTTAAAGACAAAATTTCTTCATAAAATAGCTTAATCAATTTAGGCTTTATTCTTTCTCCCGCTCAAAAAGAAAAAGGAAACATGTAAATTGAGGTGGATAGACATTTTGAAACACCTCAATGTACTACCAAGACAGCAAGACAATGAAACTGAAAGAGGGAGTTCAATAAACTCCAACACTGTGATTCCCAATACTCCTACAGGCATATTGGATTGTGAAAACATACCAAAAAAGATTAGTAAAAAACATTTTGGTTGTAGATATAATAAGCATGTCCTCTAATTTTAAGTGGCAACTCAGTTATGGTTAAAGACTCCTAGTTGTGGAGAAATCATGTATATCAACCAAACTTTGCAGCCAAGCTCCTAAATGATCTTTTTGGATATTCACATCAGAAATTTCAACCCTAAAAATTATCTCTAACAACAATGTGAGCATTGGAGATTCTTTGACAAGATGTAATCATTCTTTTCGGCTCCAAGCAAATATAGCTCGTATGAAAACTGAAAAAGAAAAAAAAATCAAGAGTGGTTTACCTAAAAATCAGAGGTGAGGTGGCATTTGATGCCTGTTGATCTTGCATAATCGTCGAGCCTGGTCAAATGAGCACAAACCCTATAACCAAAAAAAATAACTTAAACCTAGATCTAGCCTATTCTCGGGGTTTTTATTCAAAAAAATAAGATTCAAGTAGCAATTGAAGACCAAATGAGAGATGGAGGATATGAAATCTTACAGGAAATTGAGAGATCTGAGATTAAGAGAGTGTAAGAGAAAGGTAGCCAGACAAAGAGCAAAATGGATGAGAAAAGATGCATTGAAGGTGGAGTTCAGGGAGGTTACCTTTCGTTTCTAGTTTAGGGAGGATTGAGGAGTCACCGGACACAAAAAAAGGGAACAAGCCGGGAGTCAAGGAGCTTGAGGATGCCGTCGCAGATCTCGAACAACTCCTTCTTGATCTTAGATCTGTGGTCTTCGATGGTGGAAACATGGTCCCCGTTCCCATGGCTTTCCTCCTTCTGCTCGATGAGACGAACCTCTAGAGGCTCTACGGGCTCGTCCTGCTTGATCTCTCAATTTCCCTCGGCTGAGAATGTGTAGTTGTTTGAGAAGGAGAATGAACGAGAGAATGTTGAGTCAGAAAGAATAAAAGTTAGGGTTGGTAAATTGACGAACATATCTTTTAGTATTTTGTTCAAGTGTTGGGTATTTGGTTTTGAAATTGAAAATTATTTTGTTCAAGTTAGGGTTGGTAAATTATTCATTCTGCTAGTGTATTTCGCTTATTGTTTCAAAATTTAAGTCATATAGTATATTTTGCGCGTTTTTGAAAATTTGGGTGACACTTGATTAACATCGTCTAGAAACTGAAATCGATATAAATTTTCTAAACAACACCAGTTATTTGAAAATTGATGTTTAAAATATATTTAACATCATGCGTTTTTCTTACTAATGTAAATGATGCGATGTCTATGAACACAATTCTAGTAGTGTGGGCAATATTTAGATCATGTGGAGCAATATATGAAATAAGACATAATATGGCTTTTGTGATGCATAAGCATATGTAAGGCTAGGATATCAAAATATGAGCATTATATGGAAATATAAAGTCCTCCATCCTTTTATCATGCAACATGTCAAAATCAATTTCAAAATTTACCTCCTTTCATTGTTTTCAAGAAAAATATGCACTTCATTGTGACCTCCCTTGACTAGGCAATTTCATGCTATATCTCTAATGAATCCAATTTTGCATCATCGAGTTCAATAAAACATCCATGACACTAATAAAAAAATTTCAATGGGGGTTATTTTTCAAACTTTGGAAAACATGCATATAAGCACTTAGATTGATAATGAATTCCAACATAGCCATGTATAAGGAATTCAAAAAATAAATTCTAAATATGCACACATAATGTCAAATATGGTCAAACATGCATAAAGTAAGCCCCCCCCCCCTACCCCATACTTAAATATTACAGTGTCCTCGCTGTATAAAAACAAGGGTAAAGAAAGAAACTCACTAGACAGGTGTGTTGATCGTCGGAAATCGAGTGCAATGTTGTTGTAGTAGTGGTCGACATCGAGGAAGATTGGTCGACGTCGACCAAGGCTACTCGAGATCGAGTAAAGTGGAACCTCTAGGGTGGCCTTCTCGACCACAAGCTCCTTTATGCTCGATATGTGTGGTCGATGTCGAAGAGGTTACTCGACGTCGAGTACTCCTGCAACTTCTTTGTACCTGCAAAACTTGTTAGACGGAAAATATCCACAATAGAAAAACTTTAAAACAATGTCCAAAACCAAAAACCAAAAGCAACAATGTCCAAAAATCCCCAAAACTAATTATCTATTTACAAGCTCTAGACTTTATAGTCGCTAGGCCGACATTTCTCCATTAAGCTCAAGGTGGCATTTGCAGGGTCCATGTAGCTTGGGCTTCGAACATGACTCCATTCTTGTCCATCAGTTGCAGTCCTCCTGAATGGATCTTGTTCACCGTGAAGGGCCCCATCTTCTTCTTTTTGAATTTGTTTGGAAACCAATGATCCTTTGATTTGGCGACATAGACCTTGTCTCCAACTTCATATTCTTTAGACTCATCACTGGAACCCTTGCATAAGCACACATACCAAGGCAAACCTCTTCCATGTATAGATAAATCTTTAATGGAAATAGGAGAAGAGTTGTCAGTACCTTGGCTTAACTTCGCAGAATCAGCTTTCGGGACCTCCTGTTCTGGTCGACATCAAGTACAGGTGGTTGACGTCGAGGAGATCGGCTCGTCTGATGGACTGCTGGTCGAGGAAGGCGGAGTCGAGGAAGGATGATTTTGGTCGACGTCGAGGAGCTTGGTCGATGTCGAGGAGCCCTCGACTTCGGGTGGGTTGCTCGACGAAGTTGCAGTCGGTGGTGGACTCGAGTTCTGGTCGACGTCGACCAAAGTACTTGACGTCGAGTAGATCTGGTCGACTTCGACCCCATACTTGAATCCTGGCAAGGCATCCGAAAAAAAGTTAGTCGACGTCGACTTACCTTGGTCGATGTCGAGTAGATCCTCTGTGTCGTCGTTCAGGATGGCCATGCTCTCCTCCACCTGGGCTTCCATATCCCTCTTTTCCAGCTCATCGGGGGTCATATTTTTTACCTTAGGTTCCCTGCAAGTGACCTATATGCCTTTCGGTTTTATTAAAGAAATACTCAATTACCTCATCGCTGATGTTGAAAGTGATCACCCCTTCCTTACGCTTATGTTGGCATCCACCGTCGCCAAGAAGGGCCTTCCTAGAATGATTGGACAAGTAGAGTCCTCTGCCATATCAATAACTAAGAAATCAGCAGGGACAAAGAACTTACCTACTTGTACTGGTACATTATCCACCATGCCTGTTAGGATGACCACCGTGTTGTTCGCCATGTATAATTTTGCATCCATAGGCTCTAGAGCACCTATCTTAATCTTCGACCAGATTGATAAAGTCATTATACTCACACTGGCTCCCAAATCACATAAAGCATTGAATTTATATTGACCAAATCCAATTGTTATAGCAAACTTACCTAGATCTGGCCTTTTCTCTAGTACGTCCATCTCACTGCACTCCTCTGTGATCTCAGCCATTGATCGTTTTTTGCTTAAAATCTCCTTGAGGAACTTGACGTAGGATGGCATCTCATTAAGAGCTTATGTGAAGGGTATTGTGACGTTGAGCCTTTGAAGCATCTTTATGAAGCGCTGGCACTTCTTCTCTACTAGATCCTTTGGAGATTTTGTTGGGAAAGGCAGCTTCTTCTTCGTCGGAGGTGCAGAAGGTTGTCGACATGTGCAGAAGGTTGGTCGATATCGACTAAGGTCTCCTCGACGTCGAGTATAGTGGTCGACTTCGGGGCAGTCATTGCGTTCTGGTCGATATCGAGTTACTGCCGGTCAATGTCGAGCAAGTTCTGGTCGACGTCGAGTGGCTTGGTTGACGTCGAGGAGTCTCCTGCATCTTCTCCTTCTGTGTTGGGTTTGGGTGTTTGCATCTGCCGCCCACTCCTTAGGTTCATGGCAGCCACCTGTCCTGTAGATTTACCCTTAGGGTTAGGTTTAGAGGTTCCAGGGAGCGTACTTGATTGTTTGGGGATGGATGTAGGCAATTGACCAAGAATGGTCTACAGGTCATCTTTCTTACCTTCTCTATCAGGGTGACCAGGAGCTCTGTAGGGAGGGGGGTTTTGATGTTGGGGTTGGCGATAATAGCTCCAGTTCTGGTTCTGATGTGGTCCTGAGTAGTGTCCCCCTGCGTACCTTACCTCTTAATGGGTTTCTGCTTGATGTACTTGATCGACGCGTGGGCACGTAGTGGTGTTGTGCCTCACATACCCATATTCCAAACAAGACTGATTTTTAGATAGGAATTTGACTTGTTTGTTAAGACGGCGTTCCTGATTGTTTTAGAATTGCTCCCTGACGTCTGGATGAACCTCATTTGGTGGCGCATACAATGACATAGATGGGGCAGGTCTTTCATACCTTTCGTCAAAAGATGCCGCAGAAGTCCCATATGTGTTGTCGTAGTTGACCAGCGTCTCAAATACCTCCCAAGCACGGCGTGGAGTGTACTCGAGATATCCATAGGCGGTGTAGTTGTTGATCCTATCCTTAGTAGGCGCATCTAGGCAGTTGAAGATGATCTCCTGGATGATGTAGGGTGGCTTTCCGTGCATAGGACAAGATTTCAGAAGCCTTTTGTAGCGCTCCTAGACTTATGCAAGTGTTTCCCTTGGGTTTTGTCTGAAAGCCGTGATTTGTTTTCTGAGTGCTGCTGTCTTTGCAAGAGGAAAGAACTTGTTGAGGAACAGGTCCTGTAGTTCTTTCCAAGTGCGAATTGATCGTGCAGGCAATCCTTCCAACCACTGTTGCGCGCTATTCCTGCAACGGACCAACGAAAAGCTTTTAGTTTTAGATATTCCAAATTAGCACCATCTGCTATAGCTTCACATAAATCTATAAAAGTGGTGACGTGCTCTAAAGGACATTCTGGAACTTCAAAATTAATAGGGGGAAGAACGATCGGCGATTCTGGAACTTCCAGAGTAGGATGCAGATACTCCTTTGCGTTGGCTGGGACATGCCCCATCTGCTCCTCAAGTTCCCTTCTCACGTTGACCTCGTGATCTACCCTTGCCTCCCACTGCTGCTGGTTCTGTGTATATTCCGCCTCTCGTCGGGCGTGTTCTGCTTCTCTGGTGGTAAATTCCTCTATTCGTAGCCGGTGTTGCTCAAGCTCTTGTGTTGGTATGAGCGGGCCCAAATTATCATTGTTGGATGTCGACATGAGTCTCCTCCTAAGCCTTTGCTGAAGATAGAAAAATCACTCAGGCTCGAGAATTGGGTCTATGGGTGTGCGATCAGTTCTTCGCATGCACCTAAAAAAAAATCGAAAAGAAGCAAGTAAAAAGAAACTAAAAGAAAAAACAAATATAAAGAAGAAAAGATGGAACTAAAAACGGCGCGATTGATTGCTTCTCCGGCAACGGCGCCAATTTGTTCTTGCAGGAGGATATGTCAAGTATGAAATATAAATAAATATAAAAGCAAACTGACTCCCTGTCTCAGCAAATAAATACAAGACTTCCTCTCGTTGTAGTAGAAGGCACTCAGGATCGATCCACGAGGAAGCGTGTCAGCGCTCGCCTTTTCAGTTCCAGATCTCAACACGAAATCGACCAGAAGAGTCCTCGACTTCGAAAACACTGTCGACTAAAACAGAAAGAAAAAGGCAACAGAAAGCGAAAACAAAAGCAGAGTAGTCGATCTCGAGCAAACCTCCTCGACGTCGACCAACTTTCCTCGACGTCGACCAAGAGTGCTCGATGTCAGGTAGAAATAGAAACCAAAATCGCAACTTTTCGCAACGAAATAAACACAGAACACGAAATTGATGAAATAAAAATCAATAAACTAAAGACTTCTAAGATCAGGGTTTCAACACCACAACGATAACCATGTAAAATAACACATAAAGGCATAAGAGATCATGCTTTTCATCAAATAACTTTCGTTATTAACAAATAGGAAAATAGAGGCTTTCGCATAAACCCTAATTGTTACTAACCCTTTTTCACATAATTAACCCAATTATATTAAGATCACTTTCGCTTCAATAATACAAACAAGGATCACCTTCAATTTTCGCAAAAGAATCATGCTCATAGAGATAGAAGACGAATCTATATCAAAATATTGTACCTTTACCGCATCACCTTACATGGTTACCATCGGGCTCACCCTGACTCTAGAAGTTGGGTGACTACTCGCTCTTCATCATCAAGAAACTCATCAATAACAAAAAGGAACTAAATTGCATTAAATAAACTCAAACAAGACTTACAACCGAATAAAGTCAACTCCGCTCTCGCTTCACAAACTTGCACTCGGCTCCAAGTCTCTCTCCTACTCTCTCTCTCTCTCTCTCTCTCTCTCTCTCTCTCTCTCTCTGTTCTCTTGTGGCTTGGCTTGGATTGATTGAATGATTAAAATCCAGCCCCTAAAGCCATATTTATAATATTCCATGCAGCTATTCTAGGAAGGAACAACTATATCTATATCTAAAACTTTCTATCTAATAACATAAGATAAAACATCTTGGAAATAAAATAATTAAATCTAAAAGGAAACTAGGACTAATGTGGATAGATCTTCCTTCCATCTTGATATATCTTCTCCTGATTAGATAAAATATCTTGTTCCTTTCCTTGCAAGTAATCTATCTTCTCCGGACTCCACTCGATTTCGACTCGGATTGGCCACTGGTAAAGTGGTATGTGTGTAGCACCGCCGGCGATTGTCCTTTGATCTGTTGTTTGCCTTGTCGTTTCCGCTTGGAGTGCAGTACTCGCTTGCCTTGGGCCCCAAGTTCATCCCTTGGGCTGAAGTTTGACCCGATGTTGTTGGTCTTGGCCCATTTTTGGCTTCGGGCCCAAGGCTTTTCCATGGGCCCGAGGTGGAAAAATTATATTAGATTAAACAATAAAAAAAGGGAAAATTAGAGAGGTGAATCTGGGGTGAATCCGTTGTTTCTGGCAGGTTGATGTGTTGCTTGTTGGTGTGGTTATTTGGCTTCGAGGTCTAGCAAATTTTTTGTTGCAGTGGTTCTTCTTATTTGTCAATGCGCGAGAGGTCGTGGACATGGTCAAAACTTGAAGGCTCCTTGACATATTCCAAATATGAGGTTTCCACTTAGTTCCCAGGGATTCCCTGCGTCGCCTCTACCAATCGACGGATGAGTTGCCGCTCACTGTTCTGGTTCTTTCTTCATTTTGGTGATTTTGCCTCGTTGTAGTTTTATGTCTTACCATGTTTAATGGTTTTCCGTCGCCGATTTATTTGGCCTATCGACCCACCGGGCATGTCCGGTGCGTCGAAGTCTTACTGATCAAAACAAAAATGCATGCCTATCTCATCCATCTCTCTCCTCTCATTCTTCTCTTCTACGTATTGTTTAATCGGAGTTTAGGTTGTTCTTCAACTTGCAATTTAATGGGTAAGAAACAAACAATTGACACAGGGAAATGGTGCTTGTTTGAGGACAGTACCCTAAACCCCAATCCTCCTAACCAATTGATATCATCATATTCTACATACTATAGGTAATAGTTTATAGTCATTTTTAAGTCATTTTTATATGGTTTGCATGTCTTTTATATAGGTTTTGGTTTATTTTCTAGAATAGATGTCTACACTCGTGTTCCATTTGTTTTCAGGGAATTTGGAGCTTGTTTGATGTCAATTTGGAATCATCATGGAATAAGATTCATTGAAACCAAGTTTGAGATGTTCATGGACACCGAAAGAATCTTGCATAGTGGTCTCAAGTGCTAGAAATCAAGCTAAGAAGAGCCCATTGTCGAACCGACATATTTTGGACAATTCCTGCTTGGCGACGTCTCAGTAAAATGAGTCGTTTGAGCTCCACAAAATTCGTATCGAGACGTTCTATAGCCTGTTAGTAAGATGATTCAAAGACCTACAACTTTCATGTTGAACACCTTTGCAAATTCGGCCTACAATAGGGAGAAATCGAGCCAAGAATTTGATGCTGAGTCAAAGTATCGATCCGGAACCATGGCGTATCGAGTCGGTATCCAATCATTCCGAGTCGGTATACCGAGCAGAGAAGAAAGTTACGACATACCGAGTCGATACTTGTAACTACCGACTCGGTACCTTAACCTTTCGAGTGAAAGATTGCCTTACAGTAGTGAAGTATCGAGTCGATACTCAGAGGTATCGAGTCGATACGTTTCCTCAGCGCCAGTTCGTCATAATTATTTGTTCGGTTTTATATTTTATTGAACGACTTTTTTTATTATATTTTATTATTATTTTAGGACTATTTTCAGATCTCTTTTAGGAATATAGATAGAGAATTAGGGTTAGATTAAAGGACGTCCAATTTTAACGTCAGAAACGCTAGTGGCAGACATTGGAGTTTTAGACTTTTTCAGAGATTTCTCGTTGAAGGTTTGTTTTGCTAGATTCAAGATAAGTTCTTTTACTCTAGTTTTATATTCTTTCATCATGAATTCTTTGATTGTGTCTGAATCTATGTCTGGCTAATTTTCTTGTTCTGGGGTTGGGGTGATCCCAACGATGCTGAGATAGACATGTGCGTAATAATTGTCTGAATGAATTCTATTATTTGTTTGATTTGATCCATGAGTGCTTAATCCGATCAACTCTATGATTGATTGGAATCCTTTTGATGTTCAACATGCGCCAGCTGCGAATTGAGGTTGGATATATAGATAAAGAATGGTTTATTGGAAAACATGGATTGAACTTGAGAATTGTTTATGAGCAATCTATTTAATTCTCTTGAGGATAATAAACTATCGTAGACAACCTAGGTTTGAGTTGATTATGCAGATCGCGCATGCGATTGTTTGATCGATTTGCTCGCTAGGGTCTAAGTGCTTAATGAGCCCAATTTGATTGATTAATCTACAACAAGCGCAAGCTGAGTGGTAATTAAATGAAATTGACATAGTTATTGCGAGATGCGTAGGCTGAGTGATAATGAATTTAGATAGTTTACCTTCAAATATTTCTTTTCAATTTGTTCTGGCATGAAAATTATATAGTCTATCGAAGATGCATTGTTGTGGTAAACCCTGACTCTGGAATATTTCTCATCATATATTCACAAACAGTTGCAATTCGTCATTTTCTTCTTCTTATTTTCTTTATTCCTTCAAAAATCACTTCTCTTATTTGGCTTAGTAAACTAGTTGAGGTTCTGCAATTGATATTCACACGGTCCCTGAGATTCGACACTCGATTACTACAATTGACACCGTACGCTTGCGGGGTGTTGGTTTTAGACCGATCAAGTTTTTGGCGCCGTTGCCGGGGACTGTCGATAATATCAGTTGTGTAACACCAATTAGTTTTCTAAGTCTTTTTGTTATTTTTGAGGTTTTTTCTTTTTGTTTTTTTTTTTACCAGGTGCTCTCTAGAATATGAATCATTACCCTTTTTGTGAATATTGTCAAAGATGGGGTCATCTGACTTGTGTTCCCTATTGCTAATATTGTGGTTTGTGGGGTCACCCAACCTGCCAATCTAAGACTAATGGGGAGCAGACTTTAAGGCAACGTCTGACCAACCAAAATACTTATCAGACAACATGTGAGCCATTTTGTGAGTTTTGCAAGATTTATGGCCATTTTGAACATGATTGTGAGTCAAAGAAAAATGTAGAGCAAATGTGCGAGCAAATCCTCGCGCTCCAAAGTGCAACAGAGGCAAGGTTTGATATGCTTGAGTCTCAAGTAGCTCAATTATCTACGGATTTTCAGGCATTACCAGAGGCTCCCAGTAGCCAAGCAGAGGTCAATGATTCTTACGATTACATTGACAAATCAATTGAGATGGAAGACCATAGAGATGAGCCACAAGAGCCCAGTTTTGGAAAGCCTGAGGAGGATGAGGAACTCGTCGACTCTGAAGTGTGGGAATCGATAGAGCGATTCCTATTAAATGTAGTTGCGCTGACAACAAAGAAGACCACAAAAGAAAAGCCCAATGAAGAGCCTGAATTAGTTGTTCATGAAGATTACTCATCCGTGGAACATCACGACTACACATCTGCGCTTCATACAGATTATCCATCACCTCCACCCATCTCTCCAGTGGTGATGCAAGAACACAAGGAACAACAATTTGGCGCATTTACAGGGATACTTGCAAAGTGGCACATGGATGACCCACAGACAGAAATCTTCACTGATGCACAACATTCTTCCAAGTTGCAAGAAGTACATGTGATTGTGCGTCCACCTAACATACCATCGCACATAAAAACCCAGAAGGGAATCCAATTGTTTGAAGATATTGGTACTGATGGAAGCAAAAAGGGAACAAGAGTCAAGAAAAGGAAGAGAAGCACATACTTTGAGAGCAAGTGCATCAAACGATCTATGTTTTGTTGCTCGAAAAAGACTCTACAAGATGGATGGCGAGAACCATGGACCATTCACTCTGGGAGGTTCAAACGTTTTCAGAAGTGTTGAATGGTCAATCTAAAAACCAATAAAGAAGCGCTGCTTGGGAGGCAACCCAATGTTAGTTTTCCATATTTTTCTTTTTTTATTTTATTTTGTTTCATTTTATTTGATTCATCTGCATATAGTTAGGGTAGTACCTCTTGGTTGAGTTCTACATTGGGGACAATGTAGGATTTAAGTATGGGGTATAGTCATGTTGATTCCTTTTATTTTTATTAATAAAAAAACAGAAAATGTCATAAAATTTAAAAAAATGCATGTTTGTCTCATGTTTGTTTTGGTTTGAGTCTTTTATTTTAGTGTATGAAAATGTTTTATTAATTGATTATATCCCAAAAATTTCATAAATACCATAATGATGGGATTTTTGCCTACGATGCTAACATTCACCTTATATTTACCTGTCATTGTCTTTTGATAATTTGTCTAGCATGGAGTTATTTGTTAAGATAAGCATGATTTAGTCCCTAAACAAAAGGCCTGTGAGATTTGAGCCTAAAGGACTAACGTTTATGTGGGTATTCTCATTCATTTTTATGTGTGACACTCACTTTTGTTGCTATATGCAGAAATTGCTTTAGACTCTTATTTGAGGCTGCATTATATTATTTGTGTACATAACATTAAAATGATTGAGGCATTGATTTCATTAGCCATTTTTCCCTCTCTTTACCTACCTTTTACATGATTCCTCTGTTTGAAACTCCTTCGAGCCTATAGCCTATTCTTTGGAAGCTCCACGAAATTATCCAAGCCATATTATTTAAGCCTTTCTACCTATTTGGGAAATTGGTCTGATTTTATTGAATGCTTGCGATGATAGAGTGGCAAAAAGCCAAGTATGGGGTGGAGATCATTGGTGTCATGTGTTTAATTTATTCTGCTTTGAATGATTTGTGCGATGTTGCAGAAATTCCTTGGGACAAGAGGAGGATAAAATTCACTCCTGGGCAAAAGTCAAGAAGAAAAAAAATACGGTTAGTAACCGATCCTGCTTGTGGAGGATAAAATTCACACAAGGAGGAAAATATATAGGTGAGGTGGCTGAGACACTTAGTAACCTGGTGCATTCATCACAAATGTTTGTATTCGCGCAAAACAGTGTTGAAGCTAGAGAGAAAAGAAAAGAGTGAAAAAAGGAAAGAAAATGGTTGATTGAAGTCTGAAGTGCTTAATTGAGAATGCATTATTTGTGATGGAGTTGGTGATTTGGTTTGTGAAGTTGTTGGCATTGGTGTTTTACTGGTTGCTCTTTGGCATGCCTTTTTCCCGGATTTTTGCATCACATAGCCTAAATATTTCCATACCTTATTTTCCTTTACCTTAGCCCCATTACAACCCTTATAAAAGACCTCATGATTATTGTTTTGTGCATGATCTCAAGCGGTGGAGATGTAGAACGCTGGGCAAGCCTATGGTATAGATAAACGCAATTGTTGAGACTGAGCGTAAATTCCATCCCTTATACACATTTGAGTGAGAGTGATTCTCATAAAATATTACTTTGAGGTTTGGGGACTTTTGATTGTTTTGTCTTTGGTAATGAGGAAACATGCGATGATGGCACTTGTCTTGAGATTTTGATTGCATTATTATTATCGAAAGGGCTTGAATAAGTTGAGGCAAATATTCTATCTTGCACTTGTGGTTTGATCTAATTAGTCTTGCTTGTGGACAATCAAGGTCTAAGTATGGGGTATTTTGATATCATCATATTCTACATACTATAGGTAATAGTTTATAGTCATTATTAAGTCATTTTTATATGGTTTGCATGTCTTTTATATAGGTTTTGATTTATTTTCTAGAATAGATGTCTACACTCGTGTTCCATTTGTTTTCAGGGGATTTGGAGCTTGTTCGATGTCAATTTGGAATCATCATGGAATAAGATTCATTGAAACCAAGTTTGAGATGTTCATGGACGCCGAAAGAATCTTGCATAGTGGTCTCAAGTGCTAGAAATCAAGCTAAGAAGAGCCCATTGTCGAACCGACATATTTTGGACAATTCCTGCTTGGCGACGTCTCAGTAAAATGAGTCGTTTGAGCTCCACAAAATTCGTATCGAGACGTTCTATAGCCTGTTAGTAAGATGATTCAAAGACCTACAACTTTCATGTTGAACACCTTTGCAAATTCGGCCTACAATAGGGAGAAATCGAGCCAAGAATTTGATGCTGAGTCAAAGTATCGATCCGGAACCATGGCGTATCGAGTCGGTATCCAATCATTCCGAGTCGGTATACCGAGCAGAGAAGAAAGTTACGACATACCGAGTCGATACTTGTAACTACCGACTCGGTACCTTAACCTTTCGAGTGAAAGATTGCCTTACAGTAGTGAAGTATCGAGTCGATACTCAGAGGTATCGAGTCGATACGTTTCCTCAGCGCCAGTTCGTCATAATTATTTGTTCGGTTTTATATTTTATTGAACGACTTTTTTTATTATATTTTATTATTATTTTAGGACTATTTTCAGATCTCTTTTAGGAATATAGATAGAGAATTAGGGTTAGATTAAAGGACGTCCAATTTTAACGTCAGAAACGCTAGTGGCAGACATTGGAGTTTTAGACTTTTTCAGAGATTTCTCGTTGAAGGTTTGTTTTGCTAGATTCAAGATAAGTTCTTTTACTCTAGTTTTATATTCTTTCATCATGAATTCTTTGATTGTGTCTGAATCTATGTCTGGCTAATTTTCTTGTTCTGGGGTTGGGGTGATCCCAACGATGCTGAGATAGACATGTGCGTAATAATTGTCTGAATGAATTCTATTATTTGTTTGATTTGATCCATGAGTGCTTAATCCGATCAATTCTATGATTGATTGGAATCCTTTTGATGTTCAACATGCGCCAGCTGCGAATTGAGGTTGGATATATAGATAAAGAATGGTTTATTGGAAAACATGGATTGAACTTGAGAATTGTTTATGAGCAATCTATTTAATTCTCTTGAGGATAATAAACTATCGTAGACAACCTAGGTTTGAGTTGATTATGCAGATCGCGCATGCGATTGTTTGATCGATTTGCTCGCTAGGGTCTAAGTGCTTAATGAGCCTAATTTGATTGATTAATCTACAACAAGCGCAAGCTGAGTGGTAATTAAATGAAATTGACATAGTTATTGCGAGATGTGTAGGCTGAGTGATAATGAATTTAGATAGTTTACCTTCAAATATTTCTTTTCAATTTGTTCTGGCATGAAAATTATATAGTCTATCGAAGATGCATTGTTGTGGTAAACCCTGACTCTGGAATGTTTCTCATCATATATTCACAAACGGTTGCAATTCGTCATTTTCTTCTTCTTATTTTCTTTATTCCTTCAAAAATCACTTCTCTTATTTGGCTTAGTAAACTAGTTGAGGTTCTGCAATTGATATTCACACGGTCCCTGAGATTCGACACTCGATTACTACAATTGACACCGTACGCTTGCGGGGTGTTGATTTTAGACCGATCACAAACCAAGAAACACACTAGGAATTAAGCATCCGTGCGAAACCCACTCAAACCGTACTCCCTCCAATTTGTCTAAGCACAATAAAGGCAAAGGGATGCTCGACATATGATGTGATCCTAATTCGCCATGTTATATAATTACTTTTATATCGATTTCTGCATGCATTTCATGCATATTGGGTTAGAATAATACAGAATATGTGTAGTATATGTTTATTTGCAATATATGGAGGTCTACACAAGTTTATGTTATATTTCGCAGAAATCGGACGCACTCTGGAGCTTAAAGGAAACTCATGGAGAAGCTAAGAATGGTACAACTGGAGAAAAGGTCATTTTTCGGCATTCATAATTTTGAATCAAGCTTTGATGTCTTCATGAGAGTTGTATCCCTCGAAAAGAGCTTTCAAACGCATGGTCATATGCGTCAATACGACGAACTAGGACTCGGGAAAGTTAATTTCTTTCATTATGTTTTGTTTCTAATTTCCTTCTTCTAGGGTTGGGGTGATCCCAACATAGATATGTGTGTTTGATTTATAAATCCATGAATTTATATGTCTTTATCATCATCTAACTATGTGCTTAATCCTTTGCGAGAGTTGAGGAAATTCTTTATTCATGATATTGAAGCGAAAGTGATCTTATTATGAATTGGATAGTAATTAGGGTTTATTTGCGAGAGCCGACTAATCCTAATTAAGAAAAGGTAGAAACAAATTAGGTTTTTATGCGAGAACCTCTATCACCTAAATTGTTGGAATTTGCGAAAGTCGATTCTTTGATATAAAGCATGCATCTTTATGTGATTTATGATCTGCGCATATGTTTATTGTTGTGGTGATCCCTAACCTTGGAAGTTTGCATCTTTATTTGTTTTATTTTATTATTTTTATTCGGCACATATTTTACTCGATATCAAACCACCATTCTCCCTCCATCCATCGACATCGACCAAGTCTTACTTGAAGTCGACAGCAACCTCCCACCTTTTCCTGCTATCCCTGAATCCCAAAACACACTAAATCTAGAACCGCTGACTTCTCTCCTGAGGACGAACCTGACTCCACTATCCTATAGCGGGGTCTTGACTAAAAATTTATTTGGTCGAGAAACCCTCTCGTCAAATTGGCGCCGTTACCGGGGAGATATCAATCGCGCCTAGTTTAATTGTGTTTAAGGTTCAGAAAAGCCCATCCCTTTTTCTTACCCTATCACATACCCTACCACCACCTACCTCACTAGTACCAACTGGGTGCCAAGCTTTTGCCACTAATTTGTGTTCTTGATTGAAGGTTCGATAATTAAAACAAAGTAATATAAAGATACTCTAGAAGGGGGGTTGAATAGAGTATGCCCGTTTTTCGTAGAAAGTCTCAAGACTTTTGGAGCTTATACCAAAACCTTTGAGATTAAACATGAATCACAAAGTTAGACAATCGAACCAAGTGCGGAAATAAGGTAAAGCAACAAGTAAAGAACACGAGTAATTGTTTACGAGGTTCAGCACGAACTTGGCCTACGTCCCCGCCTAGGGTTCTTCCACAACCCTAGGATTCAAAATGCTTTATTGATTCGCTTAGCTTAGGATCCTAATAGCTCACCGAGAAGCCTCTCTCCTATACAATTGCAATCTAGTCAACTCACGTTCCCTTGGAGTCCTAGACCAATCTAGAAGAGCCCCACCTCTCTCAGCTATCTAGTACAATCCTCTTACTCTCACAAATCAATAGCCTAGTGCAACTTCCCGACTTATAAACTCTCAAGTAACACTATAAATGAATATATCCTATAAGCTCACAGTGACTCTCAAAGGCTTTGAAATAAACAACAAACTCTTGAGCGCTTAGCAGAGAGACATTTTGGAAGACAGATCTTGCTTGAATGAATGAAAGCTCGTGTAGTCCTTCTTATCTCTGTCTTCTTCTTCCTTTCCTTTATATAAGAGCATGGAGCGTGAGGGTCTTCAACACCAGATCTTCATCAACGGCTCTTTCGAATCATGGCTTGATCTTGAATCTTCTATATATGGATACTCCGAAGCCATGATCTATTTTGAATTTAATCTCCTCAATATGTACTAAAGGAAAGATATAATCTCGAAATACTTCCTGAAAAGGTTAGTTAAACATATATATATATATATATAATATAAAGGAAGTATATATTAAGATTAAATAATATTCGGACAAATAAGACAGGTTTTGTATTTCATCAACTGTTAATGCTTCAAGGCCTTTGACACAAACATCCTGTCAAAGCCTTTGAAACATTTATTCCAATTTTCATCAAGGGAGGGAGTTATCAATCTCCCCCTTGATGAAAGACAAAACCTGTGCATCCCCGCAACTTAGTCAGGCATAGAAAATAAAATAGAAATTAGACTAAGTACCTGCAAGGGTTAGACAAATGTTGGATCAAATTTTTAAAGCATGCAAAAACCATCCAACCGAAAACCATAAATAAAAAACCAAGGTCTTCCAAGACCTTTAAGCAAAGGTTTTCAAAGTCTAAGCACCACAGTCACCAAAAACAAAAGCCTTGAAGAGTGGGTTCAAAAGGGGAGGAGGTAAAACAGTCACCAAAAAGTCACAGAAAGTTTTGAAAACGTTTCCAACAAACAAGCAATGTATCAAGTTCTCAGGGGTGGGATAGGTTAGGGTAGGGTTTAGGCTTAGTCATCCGGAGCATCATCAGTGAGCCTCGTCCACAGTCCTTCCAGCATATTGGAAATCCCGCTTATCTCCGTCATAATCTCCTTCTGCAGCTCCGTGATATCCAGGCGAACTTCCTCCAAGCCCAACTTTAGGTTGTCCATGCGTTCATCGAAAGCTGGAGCAGTGGGAAAGGCTTTTGAAGGAGTGGCAAGACTCAAGGTCCCTTGGGGAGACCGAGTGATGCCAATCTTTTCAAGGCCTTTAGAGTCGTACTTACCCGTATGACGCAGTTGTTCTTCATTTTTGACATCAATTCCAGAAGCCTTGAAGAGTGGGTTCAAAAGGGTAGCAAAGGGGAGGGGAGAGCCTTTTCTAGCTTTTTTGGCATGAGCCATGGTTCCAAGGATGGTATTGGCCAGATCAAGGTCAAGGCCATTTAAGATGCGGTAGAGCAAGACCATGGCATTGTCAGTAAGGAGTGAGCCAGAGTTAAGACGGGGTAAGAGGCATCGAACAATGATGTTGAAAAGCTCAATGCATGGTAACTTCAAAGCTTCGAAGAACTCAAAATCCAAAAAATCAGAACAGCTAATCTTACGAGTTCGAAACTCGTCTACCCACTTACCAGCAGTCTCAGCATCTTGAAACCAAGAGGAGGGCAAAGATTGATTTACCTGGATATAGGCCGGGGGGTCGGCATTCTTTCTGCGAGCAACTTTTGGAGCAGCTCTCTTGACAGGCGCTACAAGACTCTTGATAGTGCCCTTCCTGGTACGCTTGGGGGATGGAGGCTTGACAGCAGCAGGGGCTTTCCGCTTCTTCAGAGACGGGGGAGGAGGAGGAGAAGGAGAGGGAGATTCTTCCTCCTCTTCCTCAGACCCCGAGTCCTCACCGGACCCCGCTTCATCTCCTTCAGCATCCTCGTTATCTCCAGATCCCTCTTGCTCTTCTTCTTCTTCCTCAGGCTCCTTCTCGGATGGAACCTCCTCGGCTTCGGCTTCCTTCCGAATCCGCTTAGCTTCTTCCTCAGCCAGTTTCGTAGCAATCTCGGCCTCCTCATCGGCCTTTTTCTTCCTCAAGGCCTCCTCCTCGGATTCCTTGGCAGCATATCTTTCCAGGAGGGCGTCTAGGTCATCTTCCTCCTCTTCCCCGTCCACTTCCTCAGCCAAAATCTTCCTCTTTCTTTTCTATTTAGCACTGATCGGCTTCTTCGCAGAGCGCTTTTGAGAGCCCTTGGGAACAATGGCCGTGCTCTCAGCAATGGTGCTCTGGACGACAGTTGGGACGATAGCTTGAGGAGCGGTTTCAGGTGTGGGAGAGGTAGCAGTGGCCTGACGTCCCTTGGGGGTGGCGCCAAGTCTTTTGGGTGTGACAAGTTTCTTGGTTTTGGGTGCCATGGAGGAAATCGGCTATGATTTTCTTAGAATAGATAGAGAGGTTGAAGAAGGAGAAGGTGAGGGGTTTGGATTAGTTCTGAGTGTGGGTTGTAATCGAGTACAGGATTGAGTTTAAGTAGAGGGAGTGATAGGACGGGCTTAGAGTTCCAAGGAAATAAATCATCACATTGCCAATTTAAAATGTTTCCAATTCAAAATTCAAATTTTCCATTAAAATCGGACCGAATAACCAAAATATCTAGTTCCAAAAATAAATTATCTTTAATGGTTAAGAAAATCACTAAAAGAGCAATTTTTGAAATCCGATTAAAACAAATATAATTGATTAAATATCTAAAAAGATATTAACCAAAGATATATGATCCGATATATGTAATCCACCATTTAGTTGACACACCTTGACATAGTTCTCAAGGGTCTTGACACTAAGTAGAATTTATCTTTCGTAAAGGGAAAGCTCCCCCTACGAAAGTGCATCCTTGTTAAGCATCCCAATCTCTCGTCTTATGAAGGTGAACCTGTCATCTGCCAAAGGCTTAGTAAAAATGTCAGCCCATTGATAATCAGTAGAAATAAATGATATGGACACATCACCTTTTTCAACATGATCTCTAATGAAATGATGCCTTACATCAATATGTTTGGTCCTTAAATGCTGAACAGGATTCTTGGTGATGGATATGGCACTTGTATTGTCACACTTAATTGGGATACCTTTGAGGTTGATGCCAAGATCTCGCATTTGTTGAGCTATCCAAAGGATTTGGGAGCAGCAGGCTCCAGCTGCAATGTATTCAGCTTCTACAGTGGATAGAGCAACTGAGTTTTGCTTCTTTGAGTGCCAACTGATCAAAGATGCTCCTAAGAATTGGCAACATCCTGATGTGCTCTTCCTATCCACCTTATATCCTGTAAAATCTACATCAGAATATCCAATTAAAGTGAAATCTTTTTGCTTTGGGTACCATAGTCCAAGCTCCTTAGTGCCATTGAGATATCGAAAGATCCTCTTCACATCCACGAGGTGAGATTCTTTTGGATCAGCTTGAAACCTAGCACACATGCAAACACTAAACATGATGTCAGGTCTACTAGCCGTGAGATATAATAAAGACCCAATCATTCTTCGATACTCCTTTTGATTGACACTTGTTCCAGTCTTGTCTTGATCTAGAGACAATGTTGAGCTCATGGGAGTCTTGGCTGCCTTGGATTGATCCATCTTGAACTTCTTCAAGAGATCCTTAGTGTACTTGCTTTGGTTGACAAAGATCCCTTTCTTGGATTGATGAACTTGTAATCCCAAAAAGAAGTTGAGTTCACCCATCAAGCTCATCTCAAATTCACTGCACATGATGTCAGAAAAATCCTTGCACAAAGATGTGTTAGTAGCACCAAATAATATATCATCAACATAGATTTGAATAACCAAAATGTCCTTTCCTTTGGTTTTGATAAAAAGAGTCTTGTCGATCAACCCCCTTTTAAAATCATTTTCTAAAAGATATTTTGACAAGCGCTCGTACCAAGCTCTTGGGACTTGTTTCAAACCATAAAGCGCTTTGTCAAGTTTATAAACGTGATTAAGAAATTCTGAACTTTCAAAACCTGGGGGTTGAGCCACATATACTTCTTCTTCTAAGAAACCATTAAGAAAAGCACACTTGACATCCATTTGATATAACTTTATGCTCATAAAAGATGCAAATGCTAATAAAATGCGAATGGCTTCAAGTCTGGCTACGGGAGCAAAGGTCTCCTCGTAGTCAATACCTTCCTCTTGATTGTAGCCTTGAGCAACAAGCCTTGCCTTGTACCCCACAATCTTACCATTCTCATCTAGCTTGTTTCGAAATACCCATCGTGTGTCAATGACTGATTGATGCTTTGGTCTAGGCTTCAAGGTCCAGACTTTGTTCCTTTCAAATTCGTTAAGCTCACTTTGCATAGCAATGATCCAGTCTGGCTCTTGAAGTGCCTCATCTACCTTCTTTGGCTTAATAAGAGAAACAAACGCGTGAAAAGCACAAAGATCTTTAAGTTTAGAACGAGTTTGAACACTAGAAGTAGGGGGGTTGAATAGAGTATGCCCGTTTTTCGCAGAAAGTCTCGAGACTTTTGGAGCTTGTACCAAAACCTTTGAGATTAAACCTGAATTACAAAGTTAGACAATCGAACCAAGTGCGGAAATAAGGTAAAGCAATAAGTAAAGAACACGAGTAATTGTTTACGAGGTTCAGCACGAACTTGGCCTACGTCCCCGCCTAGGGTTCTTCCACAACCCTAGGATTCAAAAGGCTTTATTGATTCGCTTAGCTTAGGATCCTAATAGCTCACCGAGAAGTCTCTCTCCTATACAATTGCAATCTAGTCGACTCACGTTCCCTTGGAGTCCTAGACCAATCTAGAAGAGCCCCACCTCTCTCAGCTATCTAGTACAATCCTCTTACTCTCACAAATCAATAGCCTAGTGCAACTTCCCGACTTATAAACTCTCAAGTAACACTATAAATGAATATATCCTATAAGCTCACAGTGACTCTCAAAGGCTTTGAAATAAACAACAAACTCTTGAGCGCTTAGCAGAGAGACACTTTGGAAGACAGATCTTGCTTGAATGAATGAAAGCTCGTGTAGTCCTTCTTATCTCTGTCTTCTTCTTCCTTTCCTTTATATAAGAGCATGGAGCGTGAGGGTCTTCAACACCAGATCTTCATCAACGGCTCTTTCGAATCATGGCTTGATCTTGAATCTTCTATATATGGATACTCCGAAGCCATGATCTATTTTGAATTTAATCTCCTCAATATGTACTAAAGGAAAGATATAATCTCGAAATACTTCCTGAAAAGGTTAGTTAAACATATATATATATATAATATAAATGAAGTATATATTAAGATTAAATAATATTCGGACAAATAAGACATGTTTTGTATTTCATCAACTGTTAATGCTCCAAGGCCTTTGACACAAACATCATGTCAAAGCCTTTGAAACATTTATTCCAATTTTCATCAAGGGAGGGAGTTATTATTGATTGAGATTTCAAAGCTTAGGTACAAAGATGGAAGACTTTGTCGAAGGGAATCCTGCATGGGAAAAATGGTTTCAAGATTTGAGACGGAGAAATAGGATCGCAGTGGAGGAGTCACGATTAAGGGAAATAGCTCGGCTGGAAGACGAAATCCGAAGACTTGAGGCTTCCATTCGGTCTAAAGGACCATGTCCTTCCTCGAATTTCATTCCTACTTTGCTACCTGTTGTTGATGAATCATATGAAGGATCCCAAGGCGAAATAGCACTAGAAGAGAAGAAGTTGGACATTGTTGACCAGGGCATTCCAAGATCGCTTTTACCTTACAAGGTGAAGGCTATCCCCGATGATTTTGAGCAACCGATGTGCATATCTCTTCCCACTCCACCGTTTTGCTTTGGTGGAGACGCGCAACCTTGTCAACCTGTGAAGCGGAAGAGGTATGATGATGAGGTATGTATATCTTCCTTTATGCATGCCAGCTGGAGCCAGGGAAGATGAATGGGTGGAGCGTCCACTCAGGGAGGTTTAAGCTTCTTCACATGATGCCCCCGGATGATATCCCACGCTTCCCACCACCGGAGGAACCCCAGATCCACCTATACCTCCGGAAAAAGATGAGCCAGGCCAATGCTTAATGAAGAAGTCGGTCTAGCGACTATAAAATCTAGAGCTTGTAAATAGACATTTATTTTTTGGGACTTTTGGACATTGTTGCTTTTGTTTGTTTTTGGCTTTGAACTTTTAGTTTTTCTATTGTGGGTATTTCTCTTCTACATTTTTCAGGTCCATGGGGATAGAAGCAAGCTAAAAACGGACTCGGCCCAGCAACATAGCACTCGATTAGTACACCTGTCTAGTGAGTTTCTTTCTTTACCCTTATTTTTTATACAGTGAGGACACTATAATGTTTAAATATATATGGGGTGGGGGGAGGGCTTACTTTGTGCATATTTGGTTTTATTTGACATTATTTATGCATATTTTAAGTTTATTTCTTGAATTGCTTATACATGGCTATTTTGGAATTCATTATTGATTTATGTGCTTACAGGAATGTTTTCCAAAGTTCGAAAAATGATCCCCATTTAAAATTTTGATTAATGTCATGGAAGCTTTATTGAACTCGACGATGCAAAATTGGATTCATTAGAGATATAGCATGAAATTGCCTAGTAAAGGGAAGTCACAATGAAGTGCATTATTTTCTTGAAAACCATAAAAGGAGGTAAAATTTGATGTTGCTTTTGACATGTTGCATGATAAGAGGATGGAGGACTTTATATTTCCATACAATGCTCATATGTTTATATTTCTAGCCTTACATATGCTTATGCATTACAAAAGCCATATTATGCCTTATTTCATATTTGCTCCACATGTTCTAAAATATTGCCATTCTTTACCTTATTTCCTATCCGGTGATTATGTTGAGAATGATGTCACATTATGGAGATTATCATATGGTGTTTGTGTTGTTATATATCATTATTGGAGTTTGGAAAAGAATGTTTGAAATTTATGGAAAATTTAATGAGTGAAAGAAAATCCGATCACCTCAGGAGATAAAGGTAGATTGACCCTGCTCGCTGAGATAATAGTTTGGCGAGATGGGACACACATGTGAGGAGTCCAAAGCACTAAGTATCCGGGGCCATTAATGACACCCATGTTTGCGACTCGCGAGAAGGCAGTGCTGAGGTTAGAGAGGTAAAAGCATAATATTGAAAAAAACTTTATGGAAGGTGATGAATCTGATGAGAAGGACTGTGGAAATTCAATTTGGAAATACTCCATTTCCCCGGATTATTAGCACCACATTGCCAAACAATAGCCCACCTTTAGCCTTTTACCAATCTACTCCTTATTGAGCTTAAATTAAAGTCCTCTTGATTATTAATGCTTTGTCACATGAATTGTTTTTACATAACCCTCCTTTTGTGAGTAAATGTTGCTTTTTATTGCACATGCATGGATTTGTGACACTAGTACCTTTTCGAGGATGGTAACTGATTGCGGGGACATATGGCGAATGAATCTGATATGTTGAGAGTTTTTTTTTCTTCCCCTGAATGACAATTAAAAGTATTCCTTGAGGACAAGCAAGCTTAAGTATGGGGTGTTTGATGTGAGCCTAATTCGCCATGTTTTATAGTTACTTTTATATCGATTTCTGCATGCATTTCATGCATATTGGGTTAGAATAATACATAATATGTGTAGTATATGTTTATTTGCAATATATGGAGGTCTACACAAGTTTTTGTTATATTTCGCAGAAATCGGAAGCACTTTGGAGCTTAAAGGAAACTCATGGAGAAGCTAAGAATGGTGCAGCTAGAGAAAAGGTCATTTTTCGGCATTCATCATTTTGAATCAAGCTTTAATGTCTTCATGAGAGTTGTAGCCCTCGAAAAGAGCTTTCCAACGCATGGTCATATGCGTCAATCCGACGAACGAGGACTCGGGAAACTGCGTTTCAAGAACAGTGCAGAAGGCTGAGAGATCTACTCGATATCGAGGACCTTTACTCGATATCGACCAAAGCCCAGATCGAGTAAAGAACCCAGAAATCGACAAGTGAAGCTGGGGAGCTGGAGCAAGTTAGTCGATATCGACAAGAATTGGCCGAGATCGACGAAGCTGAGCACTGGGAAGCCGAACATGTTACTCGATATCGAGGAACTTACTCGATATCGAGGACAACCCAAGTCGATATGTTTCCTGAAGGCCAACATCGAGTTGCTGAGTGGAAGACGAAGAAACTGCTAGTCGATATCGACGATTCCTACTCGATATTGAGTTGACCCAGGCGACGGATTCCGAGCTATCCGGATATCTTTTTAAGTTTCTATCCCGAAGTCAATGGTGATATTTTCGAGACCAAATTCTATCAAGATCTATCAAGTTCAAGGAAGATTTATCCACATTAGATATTTTCCTTATTTCATTATTAGATTTATTTCCTTTATTTATCAAGTTTTTATCTTAAGTAAGTAGATATATAGATATAGATATAGATAGAGTTTCTTTCCTAGATTAGCTTGGAATGAAGCCTGTAAATAAAGTCATAGGGGGTTGATTTTCATACATTCAAGCAAAGCCGTCGTCCGGCGCAAGGAGAGAGAGAGAGAGAGAGAGAGAGAGAGAGAGAGAGAGAGAGAGAGAGGAGAGGCGAGAGAGAAGGAGAAGAAAGGAGATGAACGGTTGTAAGTTTTAGTTTATTTTATGTTAAAGTTAATTTCTTTCATTATGTTTTGTTTCTAATTTTCTTCTTCTAGGGTTGGGGTAATCCCAACATAGATATGTGTGTTTGATTTATAAATCCATGAATTTATATGTCTTTATCATCGTCTACCTATGTGCTTAATCCTTTGCGAGAGTTGAGGAAATTCCTTATTCATGATATTGAAGCGATAGTGATCTTATTATGAATTGGATAGTAATTAGGGTTTATTTGCGAGAGCCGACTAATCCTAATTAAGAAAAGGTAGAAACAAATTAGGTTTTTATGCGAGAGCCTCTATCACCTAAATTGTTGGAATTTGCGAAAGTCGATTATTTGATATCACTACTAAAATAGTCTGATATAGGGACGACATTAGGAATAGATTCAGGGACAAATGGTCGTCCCTAATCACGTCAGGGACGAATTTAGAGATGAAGCGACTATTTGTCCCTAAACATGGCGATGGTAAATAGCAACGACACGTAGCGACAAATTTAGGGATGTGTTTTAAATTAATCCCCAATTCGGTCTCTATTACCAATGACTTCCGATACGACTTAGAATGCCCCCAATAGTAACCATAATTGTGACGCCCTATATCCGTCCTTATTTTTGTCCCTATATCCGCCCCTGTAACCATCACAAAACATATACCTATTTTGGTCTTTAAGTTCGTCGCAACATTCATCTCTACTTCTGACCTGAAATCCCTCTAAGTAGCGCCTCTAAATTTATCCCCAAATATGTTCCTATATTTGTCTCTATACTAGAGGTGGCAATCGGGCGGGTCGGATCGGGTTCGGGTTCGGTTAGTCGGGTTTCGGGTTATTCGGGTTTCGGGTTATTCGGGTTTCGGGTAATTCGGGTTTCGAGTCATTCGGTTTCGGGTAATGTCTAATAATTTGGTCATTTGGTTGGGTCGGGTTCGGGTTTCGGTTGTATCGGGTTTCGGTTCATTCGGGTTTCGGTTGTCTCGGGTTTCAGTTATTTCAATATTCATTTTGAAAAATTTACTAGAATGTATCTTAAAGTTCGGGTTATATCGGGTTTCGGTTGTAACGGGTTCGGGTCTTAATGGGTTTCGGTTGAATCGGGTTCGGTTCATTCGGATTTGGGTGAGTTTCGGTTATCGGTTATTCGGATTTCGGGTCCAAAATGGGTCGGGTTGATCGGTGTTCAAAACAATCGGTTCCGGGTCGACCGGGTCGGGTTTTCGGGTTCGGGTCGGGTTTTGCCAGCTCTACTCTATACTTGTATCCAAATTAGTTCCTATATCCGTTTCTATACTTGTCCCCTAATACATCCATATATCTGCTTCTATATTTGTCTTTAACTTCATTACTATATTTCTCTCTATACTTGTCCACAAATTCGTTCTTATATTCGCCTCTATATGTGTGCCAAAATTCATCCCTATATTTGTCGCTAAACGTATCCCTAAAGTCGTCTCTATATTCATTTCCATATTTGTACCACAAATTCGTCCCTATATAGTTGTCCCTCTAATTGTTCCAAAATTCATTCTTATATTCGTCCCTATATTTGTCGCTAAATTTGTGTCTATATTTGTCTATCTTAATCCTTAATGCAGTCCACTTTCTATACCTAAATCCGCTCCAAATCTTTGTCATTCATAAATAAATATTCAATTGTCAATGAAAATTGAATTTATAAACCAATCAAATAATTCTTGGTCAACCAACATAAAGTACTGAACTAGTAGAAACATCACATAAATCCTAATAAAATTGTTTAGTCAATAATTAATCTCTAATGCATATAACAAATGTTTCCAAAGAAAAGCTAAGAAGATTGTTTAGCAAAGAATTCCTTAACCGAGTTGATAATGGTCTCTTGAAGACTTTGATCTCTTAAATCATTGTTGAGACTTGTCTTACTCCGGATTGCACCAACAGAGTTATCTACATGAGTCTCGATGTTGGTTATATCTTCTCTTACTTGATCTTGGTTTCGTTGCATAGTATCCGCCAAGTTGGTCACATCTTTCCTTGTTTCTTCTTGGTTTTCCTGCACAATTAATTGTCATTTTCTCATTCAAGCTTGTCATTTCTTGTGTAATTTGTGTCTGCAATGATGATAGTTGAGTCATCATGTCCTCTCTCATAGACTCGGATACTTCAGACGATCCACATGCACCAACGGACGTAGCACCATGCACATTGCGAGTCCTTTTCAACATGGATTCAGACTCAGATCCCATGCCTATAACTCTTCCTTTTCTTGAACCACCAGTTGCTTTCAACCATATTTCATTCTTATCAATCAAGGGAGGTACCTCACTGTCCGGAGCCTCTTGTGTTGCTTCTTCAAGCAATGTGTCATATTTTTCCTATAAATTGAAATAAAGAAACAATAAGATTTACCATATAAAAAAGGAAAAATAACTCGAAATAATACAAAGTATCAACTATTTCAATGCTGTCAAAATCAGCTTACAATGCTGAACATCTATGCTGTCAAAATCAGCTATTTTTGCACTTCTAAGATACATTACATTGCTGTAAAAAACAGCCATTTAAATGCTGAACAACAATGCTGTAAAAATCAGCTATTTTTGCACTTCTAAGATACATTACAATGCTGTAAAAATCAGCTATTTCAATGCTGTAAAAATCAGCTATTTTTGCACTTCTTGAGATACCTAGTTAGTTGCAATGCTGTAAAAATTAGCTATATTGTTTGTTGCTGTCATAACCATGAAATTTAGCTATTTTTGCACTTTTGACACTATCTTGATGTTGAAAATCAATGCTACAAAAATCAGCTATTACTTGCTGTCATAAAAATCATCTATTTTTGCACTTATGGAGATATCGAGTTCGTTGCAATGCTGTAAAAATCAGCTATATGGTTTGTTGCTGTCATAACCATGAAATTTAGCTATTTTTGCACTTTTTTTATTGTTGCAATTCAAAGACTGATAGTTGCAATTCAAAGACTGATAGTTGCAATTCAAAGAAATTACATTTTAGTTTATTTTCAGTGAATTTAAAAATATGTTTGTTCAATAAAATATGTGTGGTTTATCATCCAGAACAATTTCATAAGAAAACAAAATGCAATAATCACACATGGAAAACAACGTTGAGCAATCTAAAGAAAAGACTGATTTATAAATAATTCCCACGAAGATATGTACTCTACCTACGGTTACTTCATAAGTATATATTGCTATCAAATCAAGTTTACTCTACCTACTATCATTACCTAAATATATGGAAATCATGTTTAATTTGAGCACGCTTGCACTTCAATTTGCATTGGAAAAAAATCCATATTATTGCATTCCAAACTAACTCATAAAAGAAAAGACAACTTTTACCATAATTTGTTGGCAGTTCTCGCTCAAAGCACCATCTTTTTTTCTCTTATAGCATCTCTCAAATAACTTCTTTGGTGATGGTTCTTGTCCATCTTTATCCTTCTGCAAGAAGAATCACGAAATTTGCACTTGTAAAAAAAATACTACATATATAATTATAATATTACAAATTAAATGAAATACTAAACAACTATAAAACTAGGCATGATATAATGTACAAATGTAACAAACAAAGCGGATTTATGTTCCCATGCTATTAGGAGGAAAAAATAAAACTACATGGACAATGCTTAGATAATTAGTTTTCACATATGCTAGTAAAATTGTAAATAATGGTTATAAATAGATGCATGTATACAACCAACAAGGTATAACGATTTGGTGCTAGATACTAGGCTCATGAACGATCAAGTACTTGAATGACTCAAATGCACATTTGTCGAAAATATAAAATGAAATGATATTTACCATTTTGTTCTTATGGGCGGTAGTAGTTATCGATCCACCTCTGTAAGGGGGGATACCCTTTTCCTTTGCGATGGCTCAATTACGCTTGTTCACCTCAGACTTATGTTGAAATTCACGTGATTTCCATTTGACCCACATCTCATCCCAGATCTTTTCTTTAATCCATACCGGTCTACGTTTCTTATCGCGAGTCGTCTGTAATATACGACCAAGATGCCTACTACCTTCATGATTGAATGCTTTATAAACCCGTTCTTCTGAGAATCGACCCTTGTCCCATCGACATTGTTTCTGTAAAAGTGAATGAGACAATAAATATAGTGTTGTGTGTGGACCTATATGACAACTATATTTGTAATTCACTTATTTAACCAGTGTTGTGTCATTCATAAATAAATATAGTGTTGTGTGTGGACCCGTTCTTCTGAAAATATTCTAAATGTAAGATTAGCTAACCATTACAATTTAACCAGTGAATGTCTGTTTGGTAAATGATGAGAATAGTGAGTAGATTTGATATATACCTTGAACATTGTCCACCACTGTTTGTGTGTTCCATCTGCAACTTCACCCCAAAAGGTATATGGGCCGTCAAAATGAGAATGAATGATATGAACTAATGCAGCCCTCCTAGGCCCATCCAATCTAATCATTTTAATTATAAAAAATACAGAATTAGTAGTGTGTATAGCATAATAATTATAATTACATATTTGGTAGTGTAGGATTGAACTCACTTTTTTGTTACCACTTCAATTAGCTCCCTTGTGTCCGATTGGTTGGTTTGGAGTGGAGCCCTTTCTTCATTGTTCTAAGGCACCATAGGTGTTGAAGGTTGTGATCGAGTTCCCGAATCTGTAGTAGGAGCCAAAGGAGCTGTAGTAGGAGCCAAAGGAGTTGGTTGCGGATTATGTGCCGATGAAAGATTTGGCTGTGATGCTACAACAGTAGGTTGGTCGTCTGGTGCATTCTCAATAGACAGATTTAGATGCGCATTAGGCGCAGAAGAAGGTTCTTCCTGGGAGACTGCATCATTTGGCGGAGAGGCCTCAACGTTCGATGAGGATTGCCTAGATAGTAAGGCCGCAGATTTTATTCCTCTCCCTCTGACAAGTAACAATTAATAACAATAATAGCTTATGGATAATGCTTGTTAAGCAAAATCTTAGCTAAAGAAGTTCAATGAAAATACAACTAAAATTCAAATCAGTTTTTCCATTATTCAACTATTTAATTTCACAGAAGTTCAATGAAAATATATATCCCATTCATAGGAAACACTTCACTCATTGACATAGATCCCGATGAACATAGAGACAAACAGAACCTAAGTTCTAACCACTGCACAAGACACTCTACAAATCATATACACCAATTGACATACTTTTCTAGTTGGTATCATTTTGATACTATATTATTATTCCCTAGTACTTATACACAATTCTTAGTCTCTTCATAATAAAAATCTCTTGGACGGGTGAACATTCGGCAAAGATCCCACCCTAATCCATCTTTTGAGCATGTGTTTGCAACGATCTTTTATAGAGGTTTTAATAATTTGTCATCTTATTACAATGGTGTTTGGCGTTTGAATATTTATGTCAAGGTGAGGATTTGAAAGGTGTCAAAGAGAGATTTTAAAATTGAAAAATGAAAGATGGTAGTGAAAGGTTTGGTAGGTTTAAAAGAGAGGTGCAGAGAAATATGTCTCAACTTTCCTACTCTTCAAAAGATAAATATCATTTAAAGAAACTCGTCAGAGGTTTACTCATCTGTTTAATGCATATCTACAGCCCCTGGTTAAAAGTTTAAACATAAAGTCATTCCTAAAGTATGTGGCTTCAAGCCTTAAAATGGCCCTGTTGACAACACATTCCTATTTAAGTGTACCAAAGTTGCAATTTCAGCATTTCACTAAGCAAAATTGAGAGAAATCAAACAAATCTTGTGCTGGATCAAAAGACAAAACCTACTGGATTGACAAAAGCTCGGCATGAATTTCTTAAATTGAACCCTAAAATCAATTGATGCGGTCGATTTTTAGAAATTGCCAAAATTTCCAAACTTTGTTGAATAGCAAAGCATAAAACACAAACATACCTGGATGAATAAGCAATATGACGAGCCATGACAAGAGAGGAGCCAAAGATGAATCGAAATCAAGATGAGGAACAAAGAGAACGAGGCAGCGGAGAGGCAATTTCGGATAGAACAAGGCAGCGGAGAGAGCTCGGGCTGTCTTCCGACTAACGGAGAGCTTGTTCTAGGGAAGGCGGCATCGCCAGAGGCTCTAGAGCGTGAAGATGGCAACTAGGGGCGGGCTGATGATATGAAGTGCCGTACTGGTGGTGGGTTGATGCCAAAAATATAGGGATTTTGAGATTTATTATGATTAATTTGAAGATAAAATTTGTTTAAATTATTTCAGTTCCCTCCTTAATCTTTTAATTCCCTCCTTTTTTTAAGTTATTGCAATCTTATATGTGTATATATATCACGTAGTAACTATTATAGTGTAGCCATCTTTGTGGTATTTATAATATTATAAAATTCATAATTTAGGATACATTTAAATAATATTTTTGACAAAAAAATATTACTCAATCTGTTTTTAAATAAGTGACTTTTTACTATTTATATATGTTCCAATTTTATCAAATGTCTTCGAAGAGACATTTGATATTTTTTTTTATATATTTTATATTTTATTTTGATAAACTCATACATACTTATTAATAATAAGTATAATATTATTGATATTATTTTTTATTTTGATAGACTCCATCTATTATTTTTTTTAATATTTTATTTTGATAAACTCATGCATACTTATTAATAATAAGTATAATATTATTGAAAAATTAATTAAAATTTTAATATTTTATAAAGTTTTTACCCTTCTAAAAATACGTGTATGACTTGAAAAAGTCAATTATTTGAAATTGGAGGGAGTTGTATTTATTATAAAATAAATACAAAAGGTGAAAATAATTTTTAATCATAGTGCAACATATGAGAATTAAGTACAATTATTATTTGAGTTTATAAGATAAGAATAATTGTTGAATGAAGGCTTAATTGGAAAACAAATGCATAGAAAAAATATATCAAAAAATAGATAATAAAAAATTAAGACGCGTGATATGCGATATATTCCATAGCGCATTTAGTAGTTTTTGTCATCATTTACATGTCATTGTGAGAGGTATTTGTATGAACTTGGTGATTCGGAACCTGTTGAAGAAGTTGAAGAAATCATGCAAGTTACAGAAGAATTGAAGTGAAGAAGTTCGGAAGCAGCTGGAAGCTGATGACCTTGGCGCGGCCGTGCTGCACCTGGCGCGCCCGCGCTGCTACCCGACGCGACCACGCTGCTAGGAGGAAGTGCCTGCGCTGTGACAGCAGGTAGAAGTAGCAAGACGAGTCTAGGCGCGCCCGCACTGCTACATGGCGCGCCCGCGTCGGTCCCTGAAGACGGATTCTTATCCGATTTTCCTTATCTTATTAGTTTTAATATTATATTTTTACGGGATGTTAAACCCGATTTTATTAGGTTATATAGGCCGAGAAGGCAAGAGAGAATGAGGTTAATTTTCCAGAGACGTATTTTCCCTTTTGTTCATCTCACAAACCCTATGGAGAACTAACTCTCCTTTGTTACACTTGGTTCTTTGAAGCCTTCAATTGATTTGGTTGTGAGTATTCTACTCTTGTTCGTCCTTTGTTAATTGTTTCGATCTCCTGAGCTTATTGCTTGATTTCTTATTATTGGTTAATCTGGATTGATCACCTAGGTTTATCGATACTAGTCATATTGCTAGGGTTTCCAATTCCAGGTTTGGGGTTGTAGATTCACTGTAGCGAACACAATCACCATACGCGGGTTGCTTGTGGTAGATTGTGAGGGAGATTCGATTACAGGCTATTTTAACGGGTTGTTAGAATCGCTTGTATCTCATTATAATTCATGTTTGAATGCTATTGCTTTATTATTTGGTGAAGGTTTTCCCTTGTAATTTAGTGATAAGTGCTTTTAGGACTGGTAGGACTAAAAGCTATTACACGATCTGAATTGAGAACAATTACTGGACATTAGAACTTGAGACTCATAGAATGCGATGATGAACCATCTCAATTGTTGTGCGGATAATTACCTGGTGTGATACTTTTCCATCATATATTCACAACCTCTTTTTGCAACTTGTTTTGTCACCATTGCTTACACACAAAACTCCCCCTTGAATCGGTTACTTTTGGGTAATAATACTTGCTCTTACAATTGATTCTGTTTCCCTGTGGGTTCGACCCTAACTTACCTACTATACTTGTTATAGTTTGCATCTTAGGAATTTACTTTGATTTGGCATAACGACTTTAGGCCTGTCAAATTTGGCGCCGTTGCCGGGGAAACGGTTTATCTTTGTTCTTGTTTGTCTTATTACCTGTTTGGGTGTGAACCTCTTGCATGGTTCGCACTCGTGCTACTGATCCCCATCTTTTTTATTTTGATTGGGAAATAGACAGGACATACCACCGCCGCCATAGAGAACATTATCCAATGGCTGGAAATGCAAATCAGACGCTGCGACAGCTGACAGCAGCAAACATCACACAGCGGGCACCTGCTGTGACAATCCCTACTATAGGGGATGACAACCATTTTGAGCTAAAGTCTGGGCTGATTCATGAACTGCTCAAATTCCATGGATTGGCTGGAGAAGACCCCATCAAGCACATGGGGAAGTTTCATAATGTGTGCATGAGCATGAAACCAGCCAATATAACCGAAGCACAGATAAAGATGAGAGCTTTTGGGTTCACGCTGGTCGATGCTGCGGATGACTGGTACTACAGCCTTCCTACAGGGAGCATCGATACTTGGCCTAAGCTCCACAAGGCCTTCCTGGAGAAATTCTTCCCTGCTAAGAAGGAGAACACCTTGAAGAAGGCAATCAGCAATATAGAGCAGGAAGATGATGAAACCCTCTATGATTACAATGAAAGGTTCAAGAAGCTTTGTGCTAATTGCCCTTTCCATGGCTACAGCACGAAGGACCTAGTCTTATACATCTATGGGGGATTGCTGGAATCTGATAGAAGGATGATTGATGCCGCCTGCGGAGGAAATATTTTGAATGCCACGCCAGAGGAAGCCATGGATAAGATTCAGGAAATGGCTGAGGGGACTAGAAATTTTGGGAAGTCCACCAGAAGGAAAGGAGTCAATTCGGTAGACTCTAACCAATCCAAAGATATTGCTGAATTGAAGGAAATGGTTAAGAGGCTCACTCTGCAAGGGACTCCTCAACAACTCAAGGCTTGTGGAATCTGCGGTGATAACTTCCACCCAACTGATGCGTGTCCTACACTCCAGGAAGACACCGCTGAAGTAAGTGTTTTAGGTGGAAATGGACCTCAGAGACCTAGACATGACCCCTACTCAAACTCCTACAACCCAGGTTGGCGGGATCACCCAAATTTCAGATGGAGGGATCCACCAAACCAACCTTATCAACAACAGCCACCTCCCTACAATCAGAGGCAGCAGGGTAACTCTCCCTCTACTGAGTCCATGCTCAATACCCTGACACAGCACTTCACTGCGCATGTTCAGGCAACTGAATCGAGCATAAAAGATATACAGAAACAAATGGGGCAAATGGCTGAAGCAATCACGAGAATAGAGGCGAAGACGTCAGTGGGTCTACCATCTCAAACGGTGGTCAATCCAAGGGAAAACGTCAGTGCTATAACTCTTCGGAATGGAAAAGAGCTGAAAAGTCAGGAAGAAGAGGAGAAAAGCACGCAGGTCTCCGACGTGGCCACGCCCAACACTGAAGTGGCCACGCCCAACACTGGCGCGCCCGCGCCACAGTCTGACGCGCCCGCGCTGACCCATGACGCGCCCGCGCTGAGTTCTGGCGCGCCCACGTCGAGTCCGATCTCACCTGAAACCGAGCCCTATGTCGATACATATGTCCGACCGAATTTTCCCCCTCTCGGGTCGGAGAAACCAAAACCTCCGTTCCTTGAGGCTCTCAAAGAGAGGAGGATAATCGATGATTCAGAGCTTTTCGAGACATTTAGCAAGTGTCAGGTGAACATTCCTCTGCTGAAAATGTTAAAAACTGTGCCCAAGTACGCCAAGTTCTTGAAGGAGCTTTGCACGGTGAGGAGAAATCAGAAGCTGAAAGGAAAAAAGAAAGTGAAAGTAAGTGAGCAAGTCTCCGCTGTGTTTCAGAGGAGAATGCCGAAAAAGTGCGCTGATCCAGGTATGGTTACTATCCCTTGTGTCATTGGAGATGTAAAATTTGATAGAGCTATGCTTGATTTGGGTGCTTCCATAAATGTGCTTCCTTACTCACTTTACAAATCGCTAGATTTAGGACCTTTGCATGAAACTGGAGTAATTGTGCAACTAGCTGACAGGTCTCATAAATACCCTAAAGGAGTAGTAGAAGACGTTTTGGTTATGGTCGATAAACTGATTTTTCCTGCAGATTTCTTTGTCCTGGATATGGAACATGATAAGCATGATGCGCCTATTCTGTTAGGTAGACCTTTTATTAAAACAGCTAGGACAAAAATTGATTGTGTCTCTGAGACACTAACAATGGAATTTGATGGACAAAAGGTTGAATTCGATTTATACAAGGCTATGAAACATCCTGTTGATGACCATTCTCTGTGCTCTATTGATGTGATTGAACCATTTGCTCAAGATATATGTGATATGTCTAGGGAAGATGAGTTGCAGTCAATTATTGAGAATGCTATTGACGAGTCCTATACAGATGTTTCAATTTCATCTAACATGCAGAAATTAGCAGCCCAGATGGATGTAGAAGGTAAGTCCCCTACTCTTTTGGGCATTGGCCCCAATCTACTGACTCCAAGCGAAGTGCTTGTTCCATCTTTTGTGCAGGCACCTGAAATTGAACTCAAACAACGCCCTAGGTATCTTTGCACTCTTGATGTGGAGATTAAGGACAAGAAAGGAGCGGAGAATTTGGTGGCTGATCGACCACTTAAGCAGATTGGTGAATGAGGAGGACAAGCCGGAGTCACAGAAACCCATCTTAGGCACGTTTCCGGATGACACATTATACAGAATCGAGCACAAAAGCACGTCGGAGTCTGGCGTGCCCACGTCAACAGCTGACGCGCCCGCGCTGCTCCATGGCGCGCCCGCGCTGACATCTGACGCGCCCGCGCTGACCTCTGACGCGCCCGCGTCGTTCCCTGACGCGGGCGCCCACGCCATTACTTCTCAGCCCATCTCAGTCCGTTCTAGGACTTCATTCTGTAAACCCTTGGTACCGAGACATTGTGAACTATTTAGTTTGTGGGGAATTTCCTCCGGATCATACCAAGGCCCAGACGGAAAAGATTCGAAGAGAAGCGAACCACTATGTGTGGGATGACAGCTTGGACAGAAAGTTACACCTTTCAAGGGTTCCCGCATTTGTCAATGAGATGACTGGTGTTGGTGACCCTGGTGGAGGAACCTAGGCCAATCAAGGGCCAATTAGTCGAGCCAGCGACTTGAAACAAAGGCGCTGCTTGGGAGGCAACCCAAGGTATTGCATTCTTTCCCTTAACTCGATTTTATTCTAACTTGTAGGTAATAAAGACGGAGTCTCTGGTGACGAATTGCACCCGCATTTCGGACCCACTGCATCCGCAGTGTTAATTTTCGTAAAAAAAATAAATAAATAAAATCCGACCACGGGCTGGAAAACCCACTTCGGGCCAGCCCGCCAGCTTCAAGCCCACCATCAGATGCCCCCATCATCACCAAAACCCTACACCCCCCACACTCTCTCACCTCACACCACACATCCCTCTCAAACATCCTCTCCTCCCACTCTCCTCTCACACCCAATCTAACCCATACCCACACTCTCTCTCACTCCCCTGCGCCACACTCGGCCACCGGTGAGCCTCCACCAGGACCCCCACACACCGGCACCGGAGGGACATCGGCGGGCTCCACATCGACAACTGCTTCCGACGATTTCCGGATCTGCAGAAATCGCCGACGCGGCCGCGCCACCCCTAACGCGCCCGCGCCTGTCAGAGAAACCCACCAACAGGCTGACACATCTGACGCGGCCGCGCTGCCACCCCTAACGCGCCCGCGCTGCTCCGCGACGCGCCCGCGCCACCTCCAACGTGCCCGCGTCTGCCCCTGCGCCGAGACTCCGCTGTCCTTCGTGAGTTACTTCCGCTGTTCTTCTTTCGATTCCGATTTAGTCTTATTATCTATCAAGTATGAGTTCATCGGATGAAGAGGCGAGTCGATCTGATAATGGGTTAGAATTGTCTGACGAGGAGTGGGCTATTTACAATAAGGTTAGTTGTGTCAGTTCTACGAAGTATTTGCATAGAGAGACACTTCAGAGACTTCAGATGCTAGATTGTATGCAGAAGTGTCTAGCTCACGCTGGTATTAGTGAGTTTTTGGATTTGAGAGCAGTAGGATACCCGGAACTGTGCAAGCAGTTCCTCGCGACATATCAGCTGTACCTGAGAGATAACAGCATTAGAGGGGTTGCTTTCAGATACAATGGCACTACCTACAGGGCTTCTGCAGCAAGGTTTCGAAAAGCTTTGGGGGTCACTAAAGCCCCAACTGATGGATGGGTGACAGCCGCGTCCGACCCAGACCTTGTTGCATTCTTTAGAGCGGTGTCTGGAGAGGACTTCTTAACCAGTAACGAGTACAACAGCAGGATTACTCATCCTGTCTTCCGTATGTTGTGCAAGATCGTTTCTGGAACATATTATGGGCTGATCACAGATACAAAGCTTTCCATGACGCACCTGAGGTTTGCCTACAGCGCTGTGCCTACTGCAGATTATACGCCTGACTGGGTTAGGCTCTTTTTCGATGGCCTCGACAGGATCAGAAAGGATCGCAGTGCCGCTGGACCAGAAATGGTCCAGAGCGGACTTATTACTCGGGTAGCCATTGCTGCATGCGTTGGGCAAAATGGGTTGGAGGAGCTGGAGGAGCAGGTCATAGCAAGGACCTATACAGAGGAATATCTACGGAGATGTTTGATGCTGGATACTGCACCGGATGGGGGAGCCATTTGGTGTACAGGCAAGAAGAAAGAGCATCAGTTCAGGCTCCCTAAGCCCCTTTCGTGGTCTGAGACTTGGGCTGATTGGTACATTGAGGCCGATTACTTTCCGACGTCAGTTCTGGGTAGAAGGCGTCGCCTGGAGGTGGGTGGCAGTAGTGGCACAGCTGGAGCTGCCACGATGGAGGATGCGCCTGTGGCTCCGCAGATTTTTGTTCAGACAGATACACAGGGTTTCACACAGAACCCACATCAGGAGATGCCTGCTTATCAGACCCCGTCTCACGGTTGGGATTCTCAACCGACATTTCAGAGCCAGCAGGATGCCCATCAGTGGGCTCCTTGGCCCCAACAAGCGTTTGTGGATGCCCATCAGCAGCCTCACCAGTGGGGCTACCTGGTTGATCAAATTGGCCTTCTGCGCCAAGACGTGGGGAGTTTGACGACAGTAACGAACCAGATTCTCCACCAGCAGGCCGACATCCTAGAGGGCTTTGGCGAGTTCATAGAGATGAGGGAAGAGCTGCGCCGCATGCGAGAGGATTACTCTCGCCACTATCCACCCCCTTAGTGAGTCTTTCTGTTTTTCTTCTCCCTACTTATTTCTGTCTTCTTTCACATTGAGGATAATGCTTCAATCAAGTATGGGGGAGGGAAAGGATTCACACATCATGTACATATTTTATTTCAGCATTATTTGTGTACAGATTCTGCACTTGTTATTCTAAAAAAAAAAAAGGAAAAAAGAAACAAAAAAATAAAGAAAGCAATCAAAATCCTGGGATGAGTTGAAAACCCGAAAGGGCGACTCAGGCAAAAAGCAGGTAGTCTGGCGAGCCTTAGGCTTTGGCAATATGAGACTTGAGGGAAGTGAGAATGTTTATGTGAGTACCATCTTTGAAAAAAAAAAAGGAGTGGCTTGGTGAAAACCCGAAAGGGCGCCTTGGCAAGATGAGCGTTTACTTTGAGTGTTTAGGATTGATCTCTTGGCGAAGGCGACATAAGAAGTGGAGTGATAAGGAGGTTTTCGGGTAGGCCCCTGGGAGCTATAAGGTGTAGATGGTTGAGATATGATTGTAAGTCTCATTTCCTATTTTGATTGTCTTTTGTGCTGATTGTTGAGATGGTGAAAACTACTAGTACTTAGTGTTCATTTTCCTTGTACTGTCTGTGAACCTTTGAGATTTATGGTGAGAGTAGGCTTAACTTCTATGCTTACTCGGGACGAGTAAAGGTTTAAGTATGGGGGAATTTGATATGCGATATATTTCATAGCGCATTTAGTAGTTTTTGTCATCATTTACATGTCATTGTGAGAGGTATTTGTATGAACTTGGTGATTCGGAACCTGTTGAAGAAGTTGAAGAAATCATGCAAGTTACAGAAGAATTGAAGTGAAGAAGTTCGGAAGCAGCTGGAAGCTGATGACCTTGGCGCGGCCGCGCTGCACCTGGCGCGCCCGCGCTGCTTCCCTGACGCGACCACGCTGCTAGGAGGAAGTGCCTGCGCTGTGACAGCAGGTAGAAGTAGCAAGACGAGTCTAGGCGCGCCCGCGCTGCTACATGGCGCGCCCGCGTCGGTCCCTGAAGACGGATTCTTATCCGATTTTCCTTATCTTATTAGTTTTAATATTATATTTTTACGGGATGTTAAACCCGATTTTATTAGGTTATATAGGCCGAGAAGGCAAGAGAGAATGAGGTTAATTTTCCAGAGACGTATTTTCCCTTTTGTTCATCTCACAAACCCTATGGAGAACTAACTCTCCTTTGTTACACTTGGTTCTTTGAAGCCTTCAATTGATTTGGTTGTGAGTATTCTACTCTTGTTCGTCCTTTGTTAATTGTTTCGATCTCCTGAGCTTATTGCTTGATTTCTTATTATTGGTTAATCTGGATTGATCACCTAGGTTTATCGATACTAGTCATATTGCTAGGGTTTCCAATTCCAGGTTTGGGGTTGTAGATTCACTGTAGCGAACACAATCACCATACGCGGGTTGCTTGTGGTAGATTGTGAGGGAGATTCGATTACAGGCTATTTTAACGGGTTGTTAGAATCGCTTGTATCTCATTATAATTCATGTTTGAATGCTATTGCTTTATTATTTGGTGAAGGTTTTCCCTTGTAATTTAGTGATAAGTGCTTTTAGGACTGGTAGGACTAAAAACTATTACACGATCTGAATTGAGAACAATTACTGGACATTAGAACTTGAGACTCATAGAATGCGATGATGAACCATCTCAATTGTTGTGCGGATAATTACCTGGTGTGATACTTTTCCATCATATATTCACAACCTCTTTTTGCAACTTGTTTTGTCACCATTGCTTACACACAAAACTCCCCCTTGAATCGGTTACTTTTGGGTAATAATACTTGCTCTTACAATTGATTCTGTTTCCCTGTGGGTTCGACCCTAACTTACCTACTATACTTGTTATAGTTTGCATCTTAGGAATTTACTTTGATTTGGCATAACGACTTTAGGCCTGTCAACGCGTGTTATAAGCTGATGCATAGAAAATTATATTATTTTTTAGGTAGAATGAATTGTTTATACATAGGTTTATTTTTATTTTATACTTCCCGATACAATTTGATTGTCATTAGTTTATTGGAATTTATAGTTATTGTTTTTATAGATTTTTTTATATAAATAATATATATAATTTTACAATAGCGTGTTAATATATTCTCGTGCATGTGATGGAACACGCACTAGTAAGTATAATATGAAAAATTGACTACAAATATATTTTCATATACATATTAAGGTTATATGATATATGAATATATTTATTTATTTATTTTGAAAATTTGAAAAAAAATACCTAACATATCTAAGCATAAACGATGTCATAGTTCAGTAAGTGAATTCAGTTTAAGTATTTTATATATATGTAATGAAATATTTGATTGACATAGTTCTTGTAGAGTCCGTCGTATACACTCCCGAGAAAAAAAAATAAACATTAGATATAATAGACGATTTTGGTTCATATGTATGAATCATTACGATTTTTTGATTTCATTCAGAAATCCATCATTGCGAAATAAAATGAAATATTGACTATAATGAAAATTACTTAACTAATTTACTCTCTTTTTTAATGACATTGTTTCGATCTCTTTTGTTCGTTCAATCAATTGGTCGAAGTGAATCTATAGTTTATCATTATTCCATTTGTAGTCCATATGTTATGTTAGCTAGAGTTGATATATATATATAATACTTAATAAAATATATATATTATAAACTAATTTATTATATAAAGAGAGATCAAATACTAACCATGAGTGCTACTCCGCATATAATAAACTAGTATAAATACTTAATATAAGATTATAAATAATATATATTATTTATAATCTTATATTAAGTATTTATACTAGTTTATTATATGCATATATATTATTTATAATCTTATATCAAATACTAACCATGAGTGCTACTCCGCATATAATAAACTAGTATAAATACTTAATATAAGATTATAAATAATATATTATTTATAATCTTATATTAAGTATTTATACTAGTTTATTATATGCATATATATTATTTATAATCTCATATTAAGTATTTATACTAGTTTATTATATGCGGAGTAGCACTCATGGTTAGTATTTTATTTATCTTTATATAAATTATTTTTTTTATTTTTTATTTGGTAATCATCTTTATATAAATTATCTATACTAGTCTAAAATTCTAAATCCTTACTACTAGTCTATATATATCTTACTATATAAAAGCTGAAGATGTCCTTTACTGTTCATCAATGCTAATTACAGTTTTACCCTTTCAACTCCTTCATCCTTATTGAATGATTTAAGGGTGATTTCGGAATTTTCTTGGGCCAGCTGTTTTCCAATTTCCATTACCTTCACATTTGCCTATACACACCGCCTCTTTCCGCTTCACATCGGCATCTCCGTTCGCCTCCAGTCTCCACCAAAACCCCCAAAATCTTCTTTTCAATTTCTCTCTCCTTTGGGTCTCCCTAAATTTGCAGAATCTCCCCTCTTTCTCCATTCGTCGTCTGCAGCAATCGATTGCGGTTCCGAATATCTCTCGATCAGGGTTCAATCGGAAGTCTAATCGTACGCGTTTTCTTCTCTTAATTCAACTTTTGTGGTGCATCGTTGCTACTTGGAATTCATTCATGCGGTTTGATTTTTGCCTGTTAGGTATTTCAAGTTGATAGTTTTTAGGTTGAAAAGATGGGCCTTTTATTTTGTGTGTTTGGGGAAACTATTTCGAACACCATTCGTCGTCTGCAGCAATCGATTGCGGTTCCGAATATCTCTCGATCAGGGTTCAATCGGAAGTCTAATCGTACGCGTTTTCTTCTCTTAATTCAACTTTTGTGGTGCATCGTTGCTACTTGGAATTCATTCATGCGGTTTGATTTTTGCCTGTTAGGTATTTCAAGTTGATAGTTTTTAGGTTGAAAAGATGGGCCTTTTATTTTGTGTGTTTGGGGAAACTATTTCGAACATTGTCGTTTTTTATTGGGAAGAAAAGGGCTTGGATGATTATGACAATATCGGCTTGGGCTGTTGTTGGGGGTTTTTCAAGTTTGTGGCTTTTCTAGGGCTGATAAGTGAATTTGTACCTGGTGAAGAATATGAACAATTTGCTTATTTGTTTTAGAAGTTTGTTTCAATTAATTACTGGTTTATACCAGAAGCTTGATTATATCTGATGCTGATTGAGATTTGTGTTAATCGTATGACTTTTGAACTAATTTGGGGTTGTACTTACCTGGGAAAGGGATAAACGGCAGGAACGATTGATCTACTGATGATCATAACTCACAAGGTACCTTCTCTTCAATTTTTCTCCCCTTAATATTCGTAGAGACATGGACTTCGTTGATTTTTTTATCTTCCTTTTGCGTTAGAAATATTTGTGTTTTGCTTCCTCCTGCATTTTGGACATGTTAGGTTATGATTTATCATTTGTTGCTTCTGCAATTGAGATTGATACTAGAGTTGGATTACGGCTACTGGGGCTTTGGATTGACCTCCTCCCCGCCTTCGTCGGAGCAGCTTGCTCCACCAATAACTCCTTGGAATGAAAGGGCTTTTGCTTCTACAAAAGCTCTGCCTGTTTACTTCATTGATTTGTATTGTACATGGTAAGTTTTCTCTTTTTCCAATTGTTTATGGTTGCAAATTGTTGACTCAGTTATGTAGCTGTTTGATGAAATTCTTTAAGCAAAATATATCATCATTGCAGCAGCATGAAGCCTTTGACTAACCTTTGACTACTAAAATAAGGATTCCATTTCAATTCCAATGGATTTCTGACTTTATCGTACAAGTGCTTATTTGAATTTGAGAGGTTCAAGTTAGTTTTGAAATGGTACTTTGTATTTGGGTGTATTCAGTTCTTTAGGAATAAATAAAGTCAAGTCAAGTCAAGAGTGGAGCATTAAAAATCAAATGATAGATAAAATTGACATTTTCTCCTAGGCAATATAGGGAATAGTGAGTATAGTAAGTGTATATCAAGAGATGCATATAATGTATAGTATTGAAAAGCAACTGATAAGCTAACCATTGAAGAGAAGCTCATGTGTGGGAGTAGTGCTAATGGAATCATGTGCTTTTCAATTTGATTTCCCCGAGTATTTGAAACCCTGATTTCCTTGATTTTCCCTGATCAGGAGGCATCTAATTCTCTCATCTCAATCCAGTAGTTTGATTCATTGAGAAATTCAAAGAGCGAAGAAAATTCTCTCCATCAATGATGTCCTCGTGAAGAGGGCTTAGAAGGAAAATTTGATAATCGGCGACAAGATTCCACTTCTCATCGAAGGGTCGAGAAGATACTCATGCTCATTGACAATGGCGTTGTGAAGGCGTTTAATCTAGAAGAGGGAGCTCCGACTTTTGAGAGGTAAGGATACCTTGTGTTTATTGAATTGTCAAGTTAAATAGACTTTGTTTTTGTTATTTCATGGGGTTTTTTAGTTGGAATAAAATCACATACTCCTCGTTAGGTTTTCCGAGTTTAATAGGAATTTGGGATTATTTATCTCAAAAATAGGAAGTTTGTCATAGTCATAATGATTTTATATTGCTAAGTGACAGATTCTGACCTTCTTATATGCCAATTTTGCTCCATGTCCTCACACAAATGTCAAACTAGGACCATCCGTCTATTTTGAGGTTAGCACTTTAAAATTGCTAATCACAATACTAATGTGGCAACTAACAAAATTTTCTCATGAACATGTCAAGGGATATTTCATATTGCTTGCCCACTGTGATATTTGCAAGATGCCATCAACTTGTGAGTGAATTATCATAGTAACTGACTGACTACTTTGTATTGTTCAGTCCCATTAGAAAGTGAAAATTTTCAATCATTTGATGATCATTTTTTGGCTTTCTCATCATAATTTAAGGGTTGGTGGTGTTAGTGGTGCTACTGCAAAGCTACAGAGCAGAAATCTACATCTGTTAGTATGATTTTTTGGCATATTAAAATGAATCTAAAAGGTGAGATAGGTTATAAATAATTCATTTATCCATTCACCAAAATTCTCCAGGTTCTTGGGGCACTTTCAGCCAGACTCTGGTTGACCAGCACTGAGGGAACTAGATTCAAATCATCTCTACAGGATTGGAAGTCTTAACCTATCTTTTATAGAAGAGATCTCAAGGTCTAGTATAGTCTATATGCAGTTGAAGTGTTAGATTCTGAAGTAGACCCTATGAAGTGGGGTTCTACAATTTGGATGGCTACTATACACAATATATGTAAATTTTGATGTGCAAACTAAGATCTGGTACCAAGAAGATAAAGATAAAGACACGTTGGGCAATATTTTAGACATATAAACTACTTCGAGGGGTAGAGTGGGATGCTGGTGAACTTCCCTCTCAATTGATGTAAAACTGGTGTTACTAATATAGCCTTGTTTCCTTACAGTGGTCGGATTTTTTTTTTATTGCCTTCCTCTTCTTGTTAACCTACTATAAAGCAATTATTGACTGAGACAAGATATCCAAGCCGGGGCAACACCTACAGGTGTGTTGAGAGGGATGGGTGTTGCTGGTATGACCATTTATCATGTTAAAAACCATTTACAGTTTCATTTTTTAGGGATATCTATTATTTGTGTATAGCATTACAACCTTAGCAATTATATTCCACACTAACTACCATCTGTCACCTTCATATGTAGTTGGATTTCTTCTACATGGATCGAAGTAGAGGTTTTTTTCTTCATAACATTGCAATTTATTGAATTGCATATTCATCACTTTTTTTTTGACCGAGTCTTTATTTGCATTACATTTTCATACTATTTTCTGTTTTTATCTTTGTGGAAGTGGAAATATCGCTTAGTATCTACGAGTCTTCGACAGATGGTATAAGAAATATTCTGGTGATGGTAGCTAGCTAGCTCCGGATTCTCCCCATGAGTTGCTAAACCTATTTTGAATCTATTAAACATGCTTTTAACAGTTTATTATACTTCCAAGTGATGCAAACTCATCTTTACAAGGAAGCAAAATATTTTTTGCTTTTTTTTTTCAGGGGAGTACATATTATCGAGACACTAAGGAAGTTAGGATGCAAATGGAGGTTTAGAAACATCTTAATGAGCAGTTTGAGGTTTGTTCTTGTTTTCTTTCCTTTTTTTTTTCCCAGTTGTCTAATGTGCAGTTTGAGGTTTAGAAACAATGGCTATAATGCAACAAGGTAGTTATTGCCTTATTGCTTTATAATTGTATATGGGAGTAAGATTAAATAATTTTAGTAGTTGGTCAAGGTATAGCAAATCTGGCTCATTTTAATAATGATTTCCACTATCCTTATTACTTATTACAATTTAATCAATCATTTCACCATACATCTGAGAGCATCATCGTTGGTGGACTAGATCACCTAATGCTCCAAACTTTGATCTCCCAAACTGAAGCTAAAGAACCCACACCTGATGTTCTCCTGCCGCCTATGAGGGGTTCTACCACCACACTCTCCCTCCTCCTCAATCCCCTCTGGTGAGTTTCTCCACATCCTCCCAATGTATGTAATAATTTTATATTGGGATTGTTGAGCCCTGACGGGAATGGATCAGGCAAGTTCCTATAATTTGTTTTTTATTTGGATGATGCATATCCAGATTCGACTCGACGACAAGTTTTCTGACTACCAGGTTTCTTGTGGAGTTGCCTGTATTTTAGACTATGTACTTTTTTCTTGACGACTTTAAGTAAGACTTACATTATTGTACATATTTACCCATTAAACTTGTAAAATTAATGTATGTAAAGGAAACATGTAAACTTGTTTTTTTTTATAACTAAAAGTGCATCCAATAACATCAATGCAGTGAACACATATCATACGACAACAAAACATTGTGGGGAACATCATGCGCGCGATTAATGACCTAGTATATATAAATATAAAAGCCGGAGTGTGGCAAAAAGTTGACTTACCCTTTTGCCCGTGAGTTCAAATAATTACGTGACTGCCACCGCGTGTTTCATCTCCAGACTCTTCGCATCCTCCAACAGGCAAGAGTCCTACTACCTGGCTTCACTCCTTTAACTGGATCCATCTCTCTCGGCACCGCACCCCACATCGACGTTGTTGGCTCCTCTCCGGCGTGGCTGCCACGACGACCCCGTTCGGCTCCTCCTCCAAAGCCGGCGGCTGCTGCTGCTGGCTCCTCAGTCCTCTTCCCCGCCGGCTGCAACCTTGAAGTCCAATCTCAATTATTCTTCCTGAATTTGAAATGGTATTTGAACTGAAAGGTTAGTTTTTTTCACCTTATAGCTTGATTTGAGATTCAATTTATATGTAGGATAGGAGAATTCATTTAGGCTTTGTAGTTTATAGAATCAATTTTGTAAAATTTTGATTAGGGTTTGTAATTTAGAGAATCACAAGCGAATTTCACAAGTAATATTGGTTTAGAAGTAAGCAATCATTTCTGAGGATGAGCAGAGAAATATCAATGCTTTCATCCAAAAAATTTCCCTTCAACAAATTTATCTCTTTCTTGTGCTCGCCATGCTCTGACTGACAGACTAAAAAGGTTACATTCATTGATAATTTACACTTGATTAGTAACTGTTATCAAAGCTTCTACTTTTGGAATATTATCTTTAGATGCACTCAAAGTGTTTGATTAAATGCTTATAACAAACAGATTGCCTTGTTTGTTTTAGTTCTTTATCACCTTTAACCTTTGATAAAGTTAGCCTCATTTAGAAAGATTAATTGCATCCACTTAAATATGAGTTTGAATTCGCTTTGGTTTGCTTGGCTATCTCTGTTACGCAGGGGGAACATCCCGATGCCTGTTTTAGTTCAGACATATGCTCATCTCTACCTATTCGATTGAAATTGACCCTTCATGTATAGTTTCTTCCTTACATTTTGCATCCCCCAACCCCACCCCACCCCACATTGACATAAGTTGCTGGTTTTATTAAAATCAATAAGCCTTTTGGGACTAGCATCCCATATTTGGATTGCTTTTGAGTATAATGGTTTACCATAGCTTCCATTGACAGAAACACCTATTACGATTGTGGTCAGCTGTATTTGGGAATTGAAAACGAATGCATCACCCAATAAATCAAAACCTGGACTACTTTGAACAAAAGAGGCGAATTCGAAAGAAAACGAATTCGTCTTGTGAGGAAGAGATATGACAAGATAACAGTATGATCGGCCAAGATGGCAAGATAACCAGTGGTCGGGATAGGCGAAAGCCATTGCAGTTTAGAAGGATTTCAGCTACAATTGAATGGGGGTGGAAACCTGTAAATTGCTTAATAGTTATAAACAATTTTTGGGCAATAGCTAATTGCTCACTAGCTATTTTTTCTGGTTACATGGATTACATGCTCACTAGATTAGAGGTTAAATGTTAGCTTGGAGTTGAGACATTGAGAACCACATTGAACCATTAATAATTTTTTTATTTGGGATGGTTGGGCTTCGTAATCCTGAATTAGCAAATCTTGTTTGCTCAGATCTTCCTCTATTCTTTCTATTGGTTCCTTGTGATGGTCTTTTTTGACTTAAATCATCAGTATCTTCAACATGTTGAGTCCTGTAATCAATTTGAACAAAATATGGATGTATGCATTTCCTTCTAAATACAATTGCAGAGTATTTTCTTGGATAATATAAATATGCATTAAACTTAAGTACTTTTTTTTTAACTACCAAGTGCTCCCAATCTTGCTATCCCCTCCACGCCTAAAACTTATCGATGATTCTTTATTGAATTCCTATGCTATGATTAGAAAACTCTACATTTCTATTTATTAATATTTACAGGTTTAATTCTTTTCTTCAAATCATAAATGGTGAAACTTCGAGCTAAATTCTCATTTAGTTTTTTTGTTACTCATATCATTTAGATGTAATTGATTTAGGGAAAAAAATGAATATACTTCATCTTTATGAAATTTTTGGCGCCAGAACATAGTCAAGTTCTCAGAGTTGTAATTGATTTAACCCTGCCTTTCACTTGTGCCTCTTCTAATTGATTCTCTTCCTTGCCGACTGCTCACCTTTTTGACCTATTCGACGGAATTCTCGCTCTGGACTGTCTCGGCGTCGCCTCTAAACTGCTCTCCTCTGGACGGAATTCACCGCCTTTGAACTGCTCTCCTCACGGTCCCGCCTCTGAACTGCTCTCCTCTGGAGGGAATTCACCGTCTGAACTGCTCTCTTCAAGGTATATCTGATTGCCTCTGTTTTTTTTTTTGGGTGGTAATTTCTGAAATTTATACTTGTTATTGTGTTGTATCTCTCATAAAGTTTTCTGTAATTCCAGTCAATCAATTCTCCATCCTCCTTCACCCTGCTCTTATTCCGGTTGATCTCATTCGCTGCTTTGTTAATCCCTCGTGGTCTCTTCCCTGCCATCCAGATTTGGATTTGTAATTCGTTTTTTTTATGGGTTAGATTTGTAGTTGGAACTGTTTGTGATCAAATTGAGAGACTTGGTCTTTAAATTAATGATTTGTGCCTTGAAATGGAGGTTTATGACCTTGAAATTGAGGATTAAGATCTTGAGATTGAGGGTTGTGGCATTGAAATTGAGGGTTATGGCCTTCAAACTGAAAATTGGGGAATTCAAATTGAGGGTTAAAGTATTCAGATTGATGATTAGGGCCTCGGAACTAAGAATTTACTCCATGAGATTTTCCATTAGGGTGTTGAAAATGCAAATTAGGATCTTGAAATTGCAAATTATGGTTTGATGTAAAGCTTTGCAGATGATATTGCACATCCTTTAGCTTTATATTCACATCTTTTAGTTCATTCAGGAGTAACTAGGTTACTTCTGAGTTTTCCAATGAGGTTGTCTCTTATGTTATATCTAAACTCCTTCCTACTTTTCATGTTCTTTATTTGAATTTGGTTATTTTGAATTCTTCCAATAGGTAAGATGTTTAATAATGATTTTCTTGTTATATAACTGACATTATTAACTTGATTTTGCCCCTTTGATTCATAGAAGGTTAGTCAATTTCTATAATTTCAGTCATATAGATTCAATTCTAATTGCTTGTTGGTTAACATTGGTTTTTTTTGGCTTCGCCTTACAGCTTCATTCACATAGTGCCAAAATTTATCTTATACAGCTCCTTGTCTGTTCCCTATTCATTCTCAGTTTTTTCTTAACCTGTTTATTGGTCCATCGTACAGGTTTGTTCAGTTCCTGCCGCCTCTCTTCAAGCTTCTTCTCCTCTTTTTTCTTAACGTCGATAATGTAGATTGAGAAAGACCCACCAGAAAAAAACCCTCTTCGACTAATTTTCGTCATTTCATTATCAGTATTGGAAGTTATTGCAGGGAGAGATTTTACTCTGGAAATGTTTATTGTTTGTTGTGGTGATTCAGCTGTAATTGAAGTTACTTGTCTAAAATTCGGAGCTCAATGAAATCAGAGCTATACTTTTCCCCTATCACTATACTAGGTATCCATTAAACCATCATTCGTCGAGCTCTGTTTAAAAGTAAAACTAAAGGTCATTAGTTCATAAAACTTGCATAAATATTTCATCTGATTGTTTGGCTTTTTTTTTTGTGAAGGTTCTGGCTGATATCATACCAAAAGATACTCTTCTTTGGAAGTTGAAGCTGTTAAAATCAGCTGCTGCTTACGTAAATTCCCGCCTTCACCTTGTTACAGCTGAAGTACTCATTCTTGCTAGGTTTTATTCTCGTCAATTCATTTATGTTTCAGTTTTTAGCTTGATATACTGACCACGGCAAACAAGGAACTTTAAACATTAACCTGTTGCAGAAAAGGATGCATTTATGTATTTTTGGGTCTGAAGTCATGAACACTATGAGATTATTGTACAAATTCGTTTATTAACAGATTTGTAATTGGAGAAAAGACTGTAGATTATGCTGTTAGAGGATTGGTTTGGAGAAAGCAATTTTTTCATGCCACAGGTCTTAACTCCCCCTATCCCCCTTTCAGATTCTTCTTATTAATCCAAGTTTGTGTATAGTGTCTTGTTGTAATCATAATGAGGTTGTGTATTTGGCAGGTGCTTGCTATTCAAGTCGGCAAGATTACTATGAAATGCTCGGAGTTCCTAAAGATGCCAACCGTGATGAGATTAAGAAGGCTTATCACGAGGTAAAGGCCTAATGTTTGTGTTTTAATCTGATACAATGGAAGTTACTCATGTATTCATCCTTCAAAATCAGAGAACATTAAAGAATATATTTGATTCAAACATATAAGTGTAGGGTATGACAGAAACGGTGGGAAATGCATCTATGACAGCAGTTGGTGCTCTTACCTGTCTGACAGCAACTGTATCAATGTTGTATCAGTAAAAACTTGCCATTAGTTTTTTCTGGTTTTGCCTAGTATTTATGGTTCTAAAAACACTAGATGAATAAATTCTTGCCATTAGTATGGTGAATTGAAATTAATAGTCTATTGGCTCAAATGGTAAAGCATTTGTGTTATACACATTCATGTGGGTTCGAATCCCACATAGGCTTTATAGATACTTTAAAATTTGAGAAGTATTAATACTCCCTCCGTTAATTAAAACTTGTCGTTTACTATTCATGCACGCTTTTTTAGAACGATAAAAACTATATAAAATATTAACTTTTTTTAAAATTTGTTTTTATAAATTCATACTTAATAGTAATAAGTATGATATTATTTAAAAAAATTATTTCAAAAGTTAATATTTTATATAGTTTTTAACACCTAAAAATGCGTGCGTGAATAGTAAAACGTCAAGTTTTAATTAACGTAACGTTTTAATTAACGGAGGGAGTATAAAATAGCAGCTCCAATTAATGCCCAAGTCCTTAAGAGTCCGGAGTTCAAATTGAGTCACAAAGCACACAAATAACTTGCCTTAATTCAGAAATATATTTAAACTTTATATGATCTAGATAATTAACAAACCAAATGCGAGCAATTATTTTCAGTCAATTACCAAAAGTAGACAAAACTTAAACTAACAAGAAAATGGGATCCTACATTGATGTTGTAATCTGTTTTTGTGATTATTCTTCATCTTGCGAATCATCAGATTCAACATCTTCATCCCCAGAGGGCTCTGTTTCATACTCTACTCCATCATTGGCATTGAACAATGCTTCCTCCTCATCACTATCATCAGGCTCCACCAACTCCTCCACAACATCATTGACTGCATTTGATGGATCACGCAAACTTGTTGGCACATTGTCTGCCATTAGTTGGACATAAAGACCAGGAGTGATGATTTCATAAGATTGATAAGCAGTAGTGGGGGTGGTAGATGTCCACCGTTCTGCTATTCTCCCTCGGGGAGTTGTCTTGCATACATACCTCCAATCTGCCTGATCGCTCCTTGCTCCTGGGTATTCCGTGTAAAATACTTGCACTGCTTGTTGTGCTAGTATGAATGGTTCATACTTTTGATATTGTCTCTTGTGATTTACTTCAACAAAATGGTACTCTCGATGAACTCTTGTACCTCTTTCAGATGGATCAACTATTTACACTTAAATAAGGCAATCTTATTTTCATTATTATGTGAACGAGGATATTCAAGCTCGATGATTTCTTCCAGAAGACCATAAAAGTTTGTTTCAACATTTTCCTGATTAGATCCCGTAACACATACTCCATTATTCATTGTTGACTTGCCGACGCTATTCCCCACCGTTTGGAACTTGTATCCATTAACTTTGTAGGTGGTCCAACTTTTATCTTTGACACTCGGACCACATGCACAACTCCACAAAAGCTCATTTGTATGGACTCCATTGTTCTCATCTAGTGCTTGTAATGTTTATGCAAATATATCATTAAAATGTAGATAATAATTATTTATTTATATATACATATATGTCATATATAATCCAACTCTTAACTTATTTGAAAGCAAAAAACCAAGGTACACTTACATATTTTTTAAACCATCCCGCAAACTCTTTCTCGACCATATCCTCATCAACCATGCCTCTTTCTGACTCAAATATACTACATACCAATTATAAATATAATTCTTAATCCAAACAAAACAAAGTATATCATTATTAATATAATACAAAATATACCTGATGTATGATTGCACTTCCGAATAGTTAAGCAATACGTATGTGTGTCCAGCATTCCACTCTTTGTCCACCGTCATCCATCTTGTTTTCGCTTTGCCGCCACTTTGACCAGGATAATTGAAAATCGAAAGAGCACTTTCATCACGTTCAAACGCATCATTTCTCGCTGATCTCCTCAATTTAGATGGAACATGAGAAGGAAAGTAATGCACAGAAAAATTAGACGACTCTTGACGAAAGTAAGCCATGCATATCAATCCCTCAACATGATTCTTTTGCACAATTTTGCGCTTCAAGTGATACAAATATCTCTCAACAGGGTACATCCATCGATATTGCACCGGTCCTCCTATTTCAGCTTCATACGGCAAGTGCACAAGTAAATGCTCCTTGGAATCAAAGAATGAAGTTGGAAAGATACGTTCCAACGTACATAATATTACAGGCACCGTAGACCGCAAATGTCTCATGTGATCAGTAGACAAAGTGGATGAACAAATTGACTGAAAAAAGATACTTAGCTCAGTCAAAGGACTCCAAACAGATAGAGGTAACAACTCTTTGAAAGCAATCGGAATGAGTCTTTCCATAAACACATGGCAATCATGACTCTTCATCCCTGCGAGACTGCAATTATCCTTCTGAACACATCTCCCCAAATTAGATGCATAACCATCAGGAAACTTCACAGACTTCAACCATTGACAAACATGTTTCTTTTCATCCCTCGTCAATGTGTAAATTGCTTTTGTCTTCGCCCCCTTGTGATCATCATTTACTTGAACCTCTGGACGGCGACAAAGTAGTTGAATATCTTTCCGTGCATTCAAGTTATCCTTGGTCTTCCCAGGAACATCCATCACAATATTAAAAATATTATCAAATACATTTTTCTGTGTGTACATAACATCAATGTTATGTCGAATTAAAAGATCTTTCCAATATGGAAGCCTCCAAAAAATACTCTGCTTCGTCTACTTGTGAGAATCTCCATAACCAGGCGGATTATTCAGTGGGTCCTCAATGTCGGTTGGAAAGTGACGTACCCATTCCCAAATTTCATTCTCACTCAGCATCGGAGGTGGCGGTGATGTTCTCACAACATTTTTGCGAAACTGATTCCTATTTTTTCGCCAAGGATGATTAGCTTCTAAAAATCGTATGTGACAATCGAACCAACAAGCCTTTCTACCATAATGTAATCGGAAAGCATCTGAATTTTCCATACATATTGGACAAGCTAACTCTCCAGCAGTACTCCATCCTGACAACATAGCATATGCGGGAAAGTCACTAATCGTCCAAAGGAGAGCTGCCCTCATAATAAAATTTTCCTTCCTTTAAACATCATAAGTGGTCACCCCGGACTCCCATAATTGCATTAACTCATCGATCAAAGGTTGCAGACACACATCAATCAACTTCTTAGGATTTCGAGGACCTGGCACGACCAATGTCAAAAACATATATTCTGATTTCATACACATAATGGGTGGAAGATTGTAAGGAGTAACAATAACTGGCCAACAAGAATAGTTTTGACCCGATTTAGTAAATGGGGCAAAACCATCTGTGGACAGACCAAAACGAATATTTCGAGGCTCATAAGCAAAACTAGGATGCATTGTATTCAGCCTCTTCCATGCATCTCCATCTGAAGGATGACTCATCATCCCCTCCTCCGGTACATGATTCGCATGCCAAGTCATATGGCCAGCCGTAGCATCAGATGCATATAATCTTTGCACTCGTGGGGTTAGAGGCAAGTAAAATAGTTCTTTACACGGGTTGCTCTTATTCTCATTACTTGTGAACCTAGAATGCCCGCAAAATTTGCAAGATTCTTTGCTGACATCATCCTTCCAATATAACATACAACCATTGGGACACATGTCTATTCTCTCCATCGGCAAACCTAAATTACTAACCAACTTCTCTGCCTGGTAGTAATTGACTGGAATCTTATGACCTGGAGGTAAAATCTCGCCATACAATTGGACGAAGCCATTGAAGACGCTTTGAGGCACATTATATTCACATTTCAAACTCATAAGCCTTGCAGTAAAAGACAATTGTGTATGTGTAGAACATCCAGGCCACACCGGTTCCTCAGCTGCTTTAAGCACATCCCAAAAACGCTGGGACATCCTATCAATGTCGGTTGGTCCTACGTCTTCTTCCATGTCATTGACATCGCTAATTGTCTCAGAAGGTTCCGTTCCCAGATCTCCTTGGTAGTCATCTCTAGCTCCACCACTATTAGCTTCATTAAACCACGACGGGGGAACAAAATTAGGCCCGACCAAATCAAATACCATTCTTTGTTCTGGATTCAATTCTCGTGGGTTACTCTCACAAAGTTCTTCCTCATTTGATGCACCAATCGACTCACCCTGTGCAGTCCATCGGTAATAATCACTAAAAAACCCATTGTGATATAAGTCGTCCGTAACTTGACTTGCAACCTTAAATTGACAATTTCTACACCTCTTGCATGGACATTTTATCTTGTCTCCATCCATGTAATGTTCTTGAGAAGCAGCAAATTCCACAAACTCATCAACCCCTTGATAATATTCAGGTTTGATGCCATCAAGATTCGGCAAGTACATATCATACATCCAAGCACGATTATTCATTTTTTCTGCACATATATAACAAATTCAGTCTTTTTAATAAGTATGCAATTGAGTAATACTATAAAACCCTAACATGATCCATTAATTTGATCATATAATTTAAAAATTCAGATAATACATATGCATATATCATCCAGCGGAATAAATAGATACAGATCTTACGGTACATATACTTACTTACATTGAATTATGCAAAGAAGGATGTATGAATGTATGATTGATATAGAATACCATCGTTTTCTCCAAAAAAACAGAATACTGTCGTGGAATTTTGAGGAAGACTGGAATTAAATTGGCGGATTTGTGTTATATAATGACCTAATTAGAGACGGATTCAGGGACGAATTCAGAGACGGATTCAGGGATGGCTTCTGGGACGAAATCGGGGACGAATTCAGTGGCGGCTTATCAGGGACGAATTCGGGGACGAATTCAGGAACAGATTCAAGGCCGAATTCGGAGGCAGATGCAAGGACGGATTCGGAGACGCATTCAGATACAGACTCAGGAACGGATTTAGAGATAGATTTAGGAACAAATTCGGGGATGGAGTCGGGATTGGCTTTTGTAACCAACTTAAGGTCGTGACTATTCACCAACAAATATTGTAATGCGTGTTTATTTTGTTAATGAGTTTGCGTTGAACGCTCATTCATCCTCATATTCTTCAGTAATTAGAGAGAAATTTAGGCACATATTTCAATTTGTCTCTATATAGAGACGAAATATAAACTGGTTCCTTTATTTGTTGCTATATAGAGTCAAAGGTAGACACGACATTTCACCATGTTCCCATTAGGTAAGGATTTAGGAACCTATTATCGGATATTGTAATTAGCAACAAAATTACTAACGCTGCGATAATTTGTTTTAAATTTAGCGTCGATTATGACATTTTGTTCCAAAACTCATCCCTAATAGGGACATAATTAGCTACAAGTGAAATCCGTCTCTAATATCCGTCCCTATATCAAACTATTTTAGTAGTGTAAAGCATGCATCTTTATGTGATTTGTGATCTGCGCATATGTTTATTGTTGTGGTGATCCCTAACCTTGGAAGTTTGCATCTTTATTTGTTTTATTTTATTATTTTTATTCGGCACATATTCTACCCGACACCAACCACCATTCCCTCTCCATCCATCGACATCGATCCCTCTATTCTTTGTCGACAGCAACCTCCTCACCTTTTCCCGCTATCCATGAACCCCAAAACACACTAATTCTAGAACCGCTGACTTCTCTCATGAGGACAAACCTGACTTCACTATCCTATAACGGGGTCTTGACTATAAATTTATTTGGTCGAGAAACCCTCTCGTCAACATACCCACTCCATACTCCTAGTATACCAAGCTCTGTTCTCTCGAGTAGCCCAGAGGAGAAAGGGGAACAGTAGCCTTGCATTCCCTAATTCCTCAGCTAGCGGGCCCAACGTCCTTGCCACATCAGCCGCCAACTGGGCATGGGGCCCTTTTTTTTCAAAACTTGCATCCGGTTTTTCATAAATGAAAGGAAGAATGGTGGGCCTATCTGGTGTTAGACCGGATATGTCTTTTAAAAAGAGAAGAGGAATCAATTTTGGGCCTATTTTCAACTAAGTCCAATTTGGTTAAATAAAAGGGATCGGCTTGAGAGTTTTAACCAAAGAAGGGGTCGTTTTGTAATTTTTATAAAATGTGGGCAGTTTATAAATTCTACTAAAAGGGTTGGGGCTTTAAAGGGATTATAAATATTTTATGAAAATGTTTAAAAGAAAATGGTACTTAAAATAATATATAATATTATTGAGATTTAAATTAGAAAACATTATTTTGAGATTAAAGATATAATATATATTATGGTGATTTAAAACAAATATAATATTTATGAGACTTGGAGATTTAAAAGGGTATTGTTGGATTTAAATCGAAAAAGGAATTTGACGAGCATTTTCAAAAGGGCGGAATTTCTAACTAGGTGACTCGGATTTTGAAGCGGTTTTGGGACTAACTTGGGAATTATGTGATCGATGACTAACTACCATGTTGATATGATTGATTGACTAATAGCATGATGAGATGTTAAGATTTTTTATCTTTAATTTATGCTTTTAAGATATGATGATATGATGGAATCGAGTTATGTGATATGTTGATATATGATTATGAATATGATGAATGTGATGATATCTTGATATATGTGACATGCGGATTATTATTGCGGATATATTGTGGTGAATACATGAATGTGGCTGAATGGAATGATGAGAATAATATGATCTCGTGGAATGTGGCAATATGATGAATGGTTGAACTTGTTGGAATGATGATTGTGATATGGTTGTTATTCCCGTTGAATGATATGCTTGAGTGTTTGGATGATTAGACGTAGACTTATACATATATGTTCTGATGTGTATCTAGGTGATACTTTGTGATTATGAATGATGTATGCCTGATCTTCTATTATGAATGTTGTTCTGCATAGTCAGGTAAGTTCTTATATGAGCTTACTCAGATTCGAAAAGAACTCTCTGCTTGTAGCCATGTGCATACTAGGTGTTCATAATCATATAAAGCATGTCATGTAGTATCCTGCTAGGATTGCACTTATGATTGACCATTTGTTTACTCATTGCGTTGTAAACAGAACGACCGTTATCTGTGAAGTACCTAGAGTCTTTGCTAGGGTCATAGGATGACCTAGTCTCATCGGGTTTGTCCTGAGTCGCCGAGTCGTAATTACCACTTTACTTATCGCTCTAAATTATTTTACCTTTTGCATTATATTATTCATTTTCTCTTTTAAGTCCACATTCATGATTTGAGAAAAGGCATGCAAACATGGGGTCGGGTGCCACAACGGGCCTCGCCCCATTAATGGAAAGGAATGCATTCACGAGCTGGCCAGTCTCCGCCCTATCGAGAAGGGGGGCGGTGGTAGGAAGATGGATATACCACTTGATATTCTGTGTTAAAGCCTTATTATATTACGCACTTGATCTTAGGAGCATGTTAGGGCTTCGATCTGAGACCGCCCGCATACATATTTTTTAGGTTTGTTTTACAACATGATTGTTCCTTGCTTCCGTGACGTGGGAATTCTCTTGGGCGATTGCGATGAAATGGTCTAACCCCATTAACATTGCCTATTAGATTTCGATAAATACGCTTATTGATTTGGTTTTGACTCTGCTCTGCCGTGGCACCCTATTGTATTACACCTTCATTCCATTATTTGCATGACTACTGGTTTTCCACGCTTAGACTTCTGACAGGTACAGGGGATTTCCCCGGTGATTCCAACGATCCCTTCGAATTGGGGTATGAAATCCCACTTTGAAAACATTAGATTAGGCTTTTAAACCTTCAACCTGTACTCGGAGCGCAAGATCCTAACGAGGGGTTATATCCCTCAAAACGTAACCCAGGAATCATAATCTCGGGCTGTTACATTTAATTTTATGGGTTTGCTTGTATTCTGGTTTATTTTACTGATGCACACTAGCTTTCTATAAACTGATTCTCTCCCTCTGTGTCAATCTTTATTTCCTTTTTTGCTTCCGGTTTTCTATGGATAAAACTATGGGAAATTCCTTCGGGAACGACACCCAAAAAACCAAACCCACTGGGAAGCCTCTGAGTGGACCCCATTATTTCTCACTCACACTGAAGATGGCTTTGCTTTGGGCTCTTCTAACCCCACCACACCATCTTCTGCCTCACTTAAACGTGATAAAGGCAAAGGAAAGATGGATGTTTTAACATTTTACTCTAAGTTCACCAAATTTAAGACCAATAACCACAAACAGATTTACATTACTTACGATTAGACTATTTGTTTCATGATTTTGTTTTGTAAATTTGCATCCCTGACTCCTCTATTTCATCATGTCTACCTGCCTATATCCTAGTTATATGGAACTAATTAAGCCTTCTATGGCTCTTATCTACTATGCCTTTATCAATTTAGTGGTTTTTATCAACATTGGATTAAATTAATGAAAGTGAAAACTCTCCTCAACCCTCTACATTACTTTTACCTGAATATTACATCTACAATTACATTCATAGATTGTAAAACTATCAGGATCTTATCACCAACTTATTTACTCATGACTATAGTCTTTGTTATGCATCTTCGAATTTGTCCACTACATGTCTTAATCTACCTAATACTGCATCTGAACAAACCTGGGGTCTTCCCCAAGTACTCCACACTCATGTTACTGCAGGTTACCTAACGGAACTGCCGCATCCTTCGTGCTGTCGGATTTAATTTTTGGTCATCACTCGAGGCTTGTGCTTTGATGTTCTTCTACAACAACTACTACCTCGACATATACAAATTCAACTGTTCCTACTCAATTGATTTGTATACTCTAACCCAACACTGCTTTAACAACTCTATGTGTTGCCATTTTCGGCTCCCAAAATGGATGAATTCTACTTTAGACCTATGCTCTATCATTTTGTATCTATGGCATTGAAAAGACTTCTCATCTTTGAATACCTACCAATACATTTTCCTAGTACAAACAAACTTTAAAATTTGTAACAAATATACATGATCATTTACTCATACTTTAAATTCACCAATTCTTTTCACCCAACGAAACTGCGGCATCCTTCGTGCTGTCGGATTTAATTTCTGGCCGTCACTCGAAGCTTGTGCTTTGATGTTCTTCTGCAACAACTACTACCCAGAAATATACAAATTCAATTGTTCCTACTCATTTGATTTGTATACTTTAATCCAACACTACTTTAACAATTCTATGTGTTGCCACTTTCGGCTCCCCGAATGGATGAACTCTACTTTAGACATATGCTCTATCATTTTTTATCCATGACATTGCAAAGACTTCTTATCTTTGAATGCCTACTAATGCATTTGCCTAGCTAGTAAAAACAGACTCTAAAATTTGTAACAAATATAGAGGATCATTTACTCATACTTTGAATTCACCATTTCTTTTCACGCATTTGAACAATTTATATCTAGCAAAGAGATATGAGCATTCATCGAAGCACATCACCTCATTAATTGATTATATTAGATCGATCCTTGCATGGATCCATGTAGAGCTAGCAAAACTCGACCCGAACCCGAAAACCCGACCCGGTCGACTCGAAACCGATTATTTTGCACACCGATACAACCCCTCCATTTTGGACCCGAAATCCGAATGAACCGAACCCGATTAACCCGAAACCCATTAAGACCAGAACCTGTTATAACCGAAACCCGAAATAACCCGAACTTTAAGCTACAATCTAATAAATTTTTTAAAATGAATATTGAAATAATGAAAACCCGAGACAACCGAAACCCGAATAATCGAAACCCGATACAACCAAAACCCGAACCCAACCCAACCGCTTGAACAAATTATTAGACATTACCCCAAACCCGAATGACCCGAAACCCGACTAACCGAACCCAAACCCGACCCGACCCGCCCGATTGCCACCTCTAGATCCTTGTCTCCAGGCTTTCAACCACTTTCTCCATTTCTCTTGGGATGGAATTAACCTACCTCACCGAATTCAAAAAACTTGTTACTCATGAAAGTTAACTTTTGAAATGTTTATGGCCTACGTATCGACATTAGTAAGTTGACACTTGATTAGAATGAAAACAATAAATTTGGTGTTGTTTCTCACTTAAAATATCAACATTAATAAGTTGACACTTAATTTTGATTTTTTTTGGTTTATTTACATGCGGGTTGGGAAAAAGAAAAGAGGAAGGGCTTGAATCGGCCGTCATGCCAGATTCTTGAGTTGGGATCGAGGAAGGATTTCCCTATACGGCAACCTCCTCCTCAATCTCCTCCTCACGTCGCTCATCAAGTAATGAGCCTTGGACACTCGATTCGCTTTCCCTGCTCGATAATGGGGCTCCGGTCGCTCCGCTAACGCACCTTCGATCTCGGGAAAACATTTTCAATAAATTTGAATTAAATATAAACTAAAAATAACGCAAATATGTAAATAACAAAATAATTAAAATTTTAAGAGAAGGAAAGTGTGGATTGAGAATAGGATTTATTTGGTGATGAGAAGCGATGAATTCTTGAAATTTCGACTCATCAAGCACCGACTTTTCAGTTTCACGATTACAAACTTAATACATAGCGATTACAAAGAGTGAGATGAGATTAGAGGAGATGTTTGAGGTGTGAGTGAAATGGGAGGGAGATGAGGCTTATTTATAGCTAAAATCGGAAGGAAAATTGTGAAAACCGAACGCTGGGCAACGTTTGACCCGACGGGTTGAACGTTAGAATTTCGAACGTTTCCCCTATTTTTTTTACCAAGGTTGAGCACTTGAGATTGGTTGGTTTCTGGTTTTTTACTAGGTTTTACGTGCACTTCGGTTCAAACATTTTTTTTTGTTTAAAATGTAATAATTTCTTCACGTGTTAATCATTATTTTACTGATTTCTCTCAATCAAAGTTGTGATAAACCAAATAATAATACATAATTACAAAAGACACAACTTTATTTCAAGTCGAACAATGATTACAACCCGAACCGGAATCCTCGGTGTGGATCGATTTCCAACTTCTAAACTTGTAATGATAATAAAATTAAAAACATTTTACATCCTACTTTATTTAATATTTCATTATATTTCAAACTTAACTACTTCAAAAAATTAACCCAATACAAGCTAATTAACCGATCCCGATGCTTCGGCCTTGTCGAGATGTTTCTTTGAAATGTGTTTCTTCAAATTCTCGTAGCCCAAGTTATTCACCACCTTGTATTTATGAGCACAATATCGACAAATCGCTTTGAATTTGCCCAGGCCTAACACAACCTTGTCGAAATGATGCGTGAACAACAAACTCATAGGGACTTCAACTTCACTTCCTGAACCAGATTTATCCAACATTATGATGAAATGAACAAAATGACAACTTTCAAATATTTATAATTTGATAAAATGTATGAAATGAATTATGGAGATTTGAGAGGACAAGAGATGAGGATTGAGGAATGGGGAGGTGTGTGTGAATGTGTGAATTTATAGGTTCGGAGGAGTTGTAGCTCGACCCCAAGTCACCAACGGCTATTTTTTTTTAAAATCTCTGACATGTGGACCACAATCCAACAACATTATTTTTTAAAAGGTGGGTCCGACCCGCCGGGTCAGCGGGTTCCCAAACCCCCAATCCTAACCCTAACCCGCAAACTGCCTTAACCCTTTGTCCCGAGAACCCACACCCGCTGGGTTAGTGACCCGTATGAATTGGCGGGTCACGAGTTGACCCGTGACCCGTGGCCACATCTATACTCACCTCCACTTTCGGCACCAACTGAGCTCCACTGGCGTCAATCTGGTCGGTGTCGTGTATCAGACCCCTCGCCTCGCTCTCTCCCTCTTTGCTCTTTGCTCTTCGCTCTACGCTTTTCGCCCTTCGCCTTCTCTCTATCGCGCGACTTGTAAATTCATTTAATTTTATTTTTTTAAAAGAAAATTGTTAACAGATTGACGCAAGTGGAACTTTGCAAATTACATAATGAAATATTTCAAGGGCATTTTGCAAATTATGTAAAATTTTCGTATACCTAACGAATTTAGCCTTACATTAGGGCACCACGTCAAAATTCCGAAAAATAAAACTACTTTTTTTTTATAAGGTAAAAATTTGGATGAGGTCAGGCCCTGCTGGACCACCACCCAAGGGCATCCTTGCGAATGAGTATACGCAGAGCAGGATTAGCGAGAAGGTCCCGCGTGGGCGTTGTGTGAATTAGACGCGCGATCCTGTCAGTGGTCGAGTTGACCTCTCGGAAGATATGGCCGAATTGCACCCTAGCAAAGTGTTGTAGTAGGAGCAGGGTGTCAGAGATCAGCATCTCGATCTCCCACGGGCAGCGCCACAGGCCTTGCAAATAATTAATGACGGTCAAGCTGTCGCCTTCAATCGTGATGCTCGGAAGCCGAAGTTCCTTTGCCTTAGCGATGCCTCCTCTAATTGCTAGAGCCTCCTCAGCTAATGTTGAGATGTGTCCACATTTGTAGCCACCACACTCGATGACTCCCCCACTGTGGTCTCTAATGATGAAACCTGCAGAAGCTTCACCCGAAGATAGTTTGGATCCATCGAAATTAATTTTGAAAGATCCATCATCAGGTTTGCTCCATCTCAAATTTCTTCTTCTTCGTAGTTGAGTTGTCCGAGTTTTCTGGTGGTGGCATGTGGCCTCCTCTTCAACGGTCAATTTAGAGGCATCCCAGTTCTGTATTTTTTGTTTGGTATAATTCTCCATAGTATGGATGGATGTTGTGCTGAGGTTTTCAAATACTTGTCGATTCCTGCTTGTCCATAGGCTCCACCATGTCGTTGCAAGTCTTCCCTTTTGCTCGTGGTTTAGTTTAGAAAAAAATTCACATATAATGTTTTTGATTGATTTGTTTCTGCTGTCAATTTCTCGAATCACTTTTCCAATGTTTGGGTCAATTTTGTGAATTAGTTGTAGGGTAATGTGGCATTCGGTAAAGAGATGGATTGGGCTTTCATCCATCCGGTCACACAACGCGCAAGATAGTGGAACATGAATGCCTTTGTTTGCTAGTCTGGTTCTCATCGGGATTCCATCTAGTGCAAGTTTCCAGATGAAGTTTCGGACTTTCGGAAATGTGTCTAGGTTCCATATCCATGCCGTGTCACAATTTTCTTTTGTGTTTTGCTTTGTGATATGTGCTAGGGCGCTTGTCGTGCTGAACCAACCATTTTTACTTGATTTTCAGTATAGTCTGTCTTCTATTTCATATTCTGGTATGTAGATGTCAACGATCTCGTTGACCACATCCATCGGAAGGATGTTGGATAGTTCATCAATATTCCATTTCTTGTTGATGTCAATATATTTTTCTGCCTTGTCATTTTCATAAATGTGTGATGTTTGGATGTTGTCGACCTCGTAGTGGTTTTCCGTCTAGCCAAATGTCTCTCCAAAAATTGACCGCCTTTCCATTTCCTATTTTCCATATTAGTCCTTTGCAGAATTCTTCTTTTAGTTCCATTAATTTGGTCCATTGCGAAGATGGGTTACCTTTTCGCTGGTATTAAAGGACGGAGGTTTCTTTCAAATATTTTTCTTTAATCACTTGGACCCATGGGTTCCATGGTTCTGCTAAGATTTTCCAAAGCAACTCCATTTGTAGTGCTTGGTTCATGTCTTTTGTTTTATGTATTCTGTTGTAGGAGGAAATCGAGAATGCAAATTAAAATAGAAATAAATCACAGCAAACCAGATTCCGTCCCTTGCAAATAATTACAAGACCTCCTCCTGATGCAGCAGCGGAAAGTCATCGATCCACGAGGAAGCGTGTCAGCGGATCCTAGGCAGCGGAAAAATCTCACAGAAGTCGACAACAGGGTCCTCGATCTCGACTAGGTTGGTCGACAGAAGATCGGACAGTCGAACACAGCGCAGCAGCAAGCACAGGGGCTCGTCGATATCGACCAGGGCTACTCGATATCGAGCAGGGCTTCGTCGAGTACCTGCACACAGAAGCTACAACGATGCTAGATCGAATATCAGTAACTCGGGGTCGACCAGGCTTGGTCGAGATTGAGTAAGGGCAGAAAACTTAAAACGAAACGAAAGAAAATAAAGACAAGTGCTTTGGGATTTCGAACTAAACTTAATGTAAAAGACTTCCAAGATTGGGGTTTGCAACAACGATAACCAAGCATGCATTAGGCAAAGATAAACAGATAATCATATAAATTGCATCAAAGGACAAGCTTTCGCCTTCTCCAACAATTAGACAACTCTTTCAGGGAACCCTAATTGTCTCTACCGATTTTATGTTTACAATCCAAGTTGTTAGCATGGATCTCCATTAGATGGGTAATAAACACATAAACAAGTAGTAGATGCTCAAAACATGATAAAGGTCGGATCTTTACCTCAAACGTGCATGGATATCGTCGGGCTCGCCCCAACCCTAGAAGTGGGTGGACTACTCACGCTTCATCGCAACCTCATACATCATCGATTGAAAGAAAATAACAACTTGCATTAAACTAAATTCAAAAGACTTTACAATCCCGGCGATCCAACTCTCGTTGAACGCCAAAACCCTAAAACCTCTGAACTCCTAAACCGTCTTTGTGAACTACTTCTCTACTTCTGAAATTGAATGAATAAAAATCAGCCCCATGGGCTTTATTTATAGGCTTCTAAACCTTGCTATTCAAGGATAGAAAGTCTATCGATATCTATATCTATTTATCTACTTACTTAAAGATTAAATAATGGAACAAAAGAAATAAATCAACTAGGACTACATCTAATTTGTAGATAAATCCTTCATGGAGTTGATAGATCTTGATAGGTCTTGATAGAAGTTGATAGAATTTCATCTCGAAAATATCACCATTGGATTCGGGATAGAAACTTAACAAGATACAAATAACTCAGAATCCGCCGCCCAGGTCTTCCTCGATATCGAGGAGTTTCCTCGATGTCAACCAACACTTTTTCCTCGACGTAGAGTAAATTTCCTCGACGTAGACCAGCTTCCTCGACGTAGACCAACTTCCTCGACGTAGAGTAAATCTCCTCGACGTCAAGTAAAATTCTTCGTCTCGACTGGTCCTATCCTCAACTCGTGCTCGATCTCGTCCTCTGGAGCCTATGTCGAGCAAAGTTTGGTCGATGTCGACCAATGTGGTCGATCTCGAGCAACTCTGTCGCTTTCAGCATTCTGCGCTGTTCTTAAAACGCACTTTCCCGAGTCCTCGTTTGTCGGATTGACGCATATGACCATGCGTTGGAAAGATCTTTCCGAGGGCTACAACTCTCATGAAGATATCAAAGCTTGATTTAGAACAAAGAATGGTGAAAAATGACATTTTCTCCAGCTGCACCATTGTTAGCTTCTTCATGACTTTCCTTTAAGCTCCAAAGTGCGTCCGATTTCTGCGAATTATAACAAAAACTTGTGTAGACCTCCATATATTTCCAAATAAGTGTAAACTACACATATTCTGTATTATTCTAACCCAAATGTATGAAATGCGTGCAGAAATCGATATAAATGATAGTATAAAACATGACAAATTAGGCTTACAACAAACACCCCATACTTAAGCTTGCTTGTCCTCAATCAATACTTTTAATTGTCATTCAGGGGAAGAAATCAAAACTCTCAACATTTTAGATTCATTCTCATATAACCCAGCAGTCAATTACCATCCTTGAAAAGGTACTAATGTCCCAGATCCATGCATGTGCAATTTAAAGAGCAACATCTACTCACAAAAGGAGGGTTATACAAAAACATTCATAAGTGACAAAGCATTAATAATCAAGAGGACTTTAATTTAAGCTCAAATAAGGAGTAGATTGGTAAAAGGCTAAAGGTGGGCAGTTTTTGGCCATGTGGTGCTTTTGATCCGGGGAAATGGAGTATTTCCAAATTGAATTTCCACATTCCTTCTCCATAAGATTCATCACCTTTCACATTGCTTTTATTCATAATAATGCTTTTACCTCTCTGACCTCAGCACTGCCTTCTCGCGAGTCGCAAACATGGGTGTCATGAATGGCCCCGGATACTTAGTGTTTTGGACTCCTCACAATGTGTCCCATCTCTCCAAACTATTATCTCAGAGAGCAGGGTCAATCTACCTTTATCTCCTGAGGTGATTGGATTTTCTTTCACTCATTAAATTTTCCATATATTTCAAACACTTTCCCGCCAAACTCCAATAATGATAATTAACAACACAAACAGCATATGATAATCTCCATAATGTAACATCTTTCTCAACATAATCCCCGGATATGGTAAAGAATGACAATATTTTAGAACATGTGCAGCAATATATGAAATAAGGCATAATATGGCTTTTGTGATGCATAAGCATGGGTAAGGCTAGGATTATAACAATATGAGCATTATATGGAAATATAAAGTCCTCCATCCTCTTATCATGCAACATGTCAAAAGCAATATCAAATTTACCTCCTTTCATGGTTTTCAAGAAAATATGCACTTCATTGTGACTTCCCTTTACTAGGCAATTTCATGTTATATGTCTAATGAATCCAATTTTGCATCGTCGAGTTCAATATAAAACTTCCATGACATTAATCAAAATTTTCAATGGGGGTCATGTTTCAAACTTTGGAAAACATGCATATAAGCCCATAAATCAATAATGAATTCCAAAATAGCCATGTAGCAATTCAAAGAAATAAATTCTAAATATGCACAAATAATGTCAAATATGGGAAATATGCACAAAGTAAGCCCTTCCCCCACCCCATACTTAAACATTACAGTGTCCTCATTGTATAAAAACAAGGGTAAAGAAAGAAACTCACTAGACAGGTGTGCAGAACCTCTTAATATTGAATGAAGGAATCGCCTGGGCCGAGTATGAATATGAATATAGCTTGCTTCTATCCATGGACCTGAAAAGTGTAGAAGACATATACCCACAATAGAAAAACTAGAAATGTTCAAAACCAAAAACAAACAAAAGCAACAAAGTCCAAAAAGTTCCAAAAATAAATGTCTATGTACATGCTCTAGATTTTATAGTTTCTAGGCCAACTTTCTCTATTAAGCTTTAGCCTGGCTCATCTTTGTCCGGAGGTATAGGTAGGTCTGGTGGTTCCTCCGGTGGTGGGAAGTGTTGGATGTCATCCGGAGGCATCATGTGAAGAAGCTTAAACCTCCCCGAGTGAATGCTCCATGGCTTCACCCATACATCTTCATGGGCTCCAGCTGGCATGCATAAAGGAGTATATAAAGGAAATTTGCATACCTCATCATCATACCTCTTCCGCTTCATTGGTTGATTTATTTGCACATCTCCACCACAGCAAAACGGTGGAGTGGGCAGAGATATTTCCACCTCATCTTGTGGAGTTTCATGCCACTTTGCTAGGACCCCATACTTGAACACAAACATCGATTGCTCAAAATTGTCAGGAATGACCTTAACCTTATAAGGCAAAACCGACCTTGAAGCACCATGGGCAACGACGTCCGGCTTTTGCGTTGGTGGCTCTTCTTCTTCTTGGGATCCTTCCAAAGATTCTTCAAAGATAGATAGCAAAGTAGATATTGAAATAGAGGAAGGACATACCTGGGTTTATGTGGTACAAATGATTTTGGCTAGTGTTTCTGGATCAGTTCCTCCAGAATGTGTATATGTTGAGTCCAGGTAGTCGTTGTCGACTGGCTCATAGAAGGGGACATTGTCGAACCAACTTGTCATTGTTGATTTGGGCGATTTAGCGTAATGTTCCCATCTACGCAACACAAGCTTAGCTTCTGCCTGCCTCGCATGCTCATCTTCTTTTTCCCTCCCTGCTCTCTCTGTGGCGAGAGCAGCTTCCTTGGCGGCTAATTCCGTCCTTAGCCTTAGTATTAGCTGTTCTGGTGTTTCTACGGCCGCCATGGCTCTTTTTAGTGTAGAATGGATGTGTAGGACGCGTTCCGGATCATCTAAGGTGTCAAACTCAGGTGGTTGACCAGAACGGCGTATACACATGCGAAGTAACTTAAAGTAGATGTGAGATTTTAACTACCTAAGGCGCGAATGATAGCTTCCCCGGCAACGGCACCAATTTGTTGTAGGAGGAAATCGAGAATGCAAATTAAAATAGAAAGAAATCACAGCAAACCAGATTCTGTCCCTTGCAAATAATTACAAGACCTCCTCCTGATGCAGCAACGGGAATTCAGAATCGATCCACGAGGAAGCGTGTCAGCGGATCCTAGGCAGCGGAAAAATCTCACAGAAGTCGACAACAGGGTCCTCGATCTCGACTAGGTTAGTCGACAGAAGATCGGGCAGTCGAACACAGCGCAGCAGCAAGCACAGGGGCTCGTCGATATCGATCAGGGCTACTCGATATCGAGCAGGGCTTCGTCGAGTACCTGCACACAGAAGCTACAGCGATGCTAGATCGAATATCAGTAACTCGAGGTCGACCAGGCTTGGTCGAGATCGAGTAAGGGCAGAAAACTTAAAACGAAACAAAAGAAAATAAAGACAAGTGCTTTGGGATTTCGAACTAAACTTAATGTAAAAGACTTCCAAGATTGGGGTTTGCAACAACGATAACCAAGCATGCATAAGGCAAAGATAAACAGATAATCATATAAATTGCATCAAAGGACAAGCTTTCGCCTTCTCCAACAATTAGACAACTCTTTCAAGGAACCCTAATTGTCTCTACCGATTTTATGTTTACAATCCAAGTTGTTAGCATGGATCTCCATTAGATGGGTAATAAACACATAAACAAGTAGTAGATGCTCAAAACATGATAAAGGTCGGATCTTTACCTCAAACGTGCATGGCTATCGTCGGGCTCGCCCCAACCCTAGAAGTGGGTGGACTACTCACGCTTCATCGCAACCTCAGACATCATCGATTGAAAGAAAATAACAACTTGCATTAAACTAAATTCAAAAGACTTTACAATCCCGGCGATCCAACTCTCGTTGAGCGCCAAAACCCTAAAACCTCTGAACTCCTAAACCGTCTCTGTGAACTACTTCTCTACTTCTGAAATTGAATGAATAAAAATCAGCCCCATGGGCATTATTTATAGGCTTCTAAACCTTGCTATTCAAGGATAGAAAGTCTATCGATATCTATATCTATTTATCTACTTACTTAAAGATTAAATAATGGAACAAAAGAAATAAATCAACTAGGACTGCATCTAATTTGTGGATAAATCCTTCATGGAGTTGATAGATCTTGATAGGTCTTGATAGAAGTTGATAGAATTTCATCTCGAAAATATCACCATTGGATTCGGGATAGAAACTTAACAAGATACGGATAGCTCGGAATCCGCCGACCGGGTCTTCCTCGATATCGAGGAGTTTCCTCGATGTCGACCAACACTTTTTCCTCGACGTAGAGTAAATTTCCTCGACGTAGACCAGCTTCCTCGACGTAGACCAACTTCCTCGACGTAGAGTAAATCTCCTCGACGTAGAGTAAATCTCCTCGACGTCAAGTAAAATTCTTCGTCTCGAGTGGTCCTATGCTCAGCTCATGCTCGATCTCGTCCTCTGGAGCCTATGTCGAGCAAAGTTTGGTCGATGTCGACCAATGTGGTCGATCTCGAGCAACTCTGTCGCTTTCAGCATTCTGCGCTGTTCTTAAAACGCACTTTTCTGAGTCCTCGTTTATCGGATTGACGCATATGACCATGCGTTGGAAAGATCTTTCCGAGGGCTACAACTCTCGTGAAGACATCAAAGCTTGATTTAGAACGAAGAATGGTGAAAATTGATGTTTTCTCCAGCTGCACCATTGTTAGCTTCTTCATGACTTTCCTTTAAGCTCCAAAGTGCGTCCGATTTCTGCGAATTATAACATAAACTTGTGTAGACCTCCATATATTGCCAAATAAGTGTAAACTACACATATTCTGTATTATGCTAACCCAAATGTATGAAATGCGTGCAGAAATCGATATAAATGATAGTATAAAACATGACAAATTAGGCTTACAACATATTCCTGCGCCTCCTGATCGTTTCTGCTTGCACACCTTGGCCCAACCAACAGGGGGGGGGGGGGAAGATTGATCCTTGTTCCAAAAGAAGCATCTGTTTATTTGGTCAAGTTCTTTATGGATTGTTGTGGGGAGCATAAAATTTTGCATAATATAATTTGGCTTAGTTGCCAGATTTGATCTTATTAGCGTCGCCCTTCCTTCTTGCGAAAGGGAATTGGCTTTCTATTTCGTGAGTTGTTGCCTGGTTTTGGTTACTGTTTCTTCAAATGTGGTTCGGTTGACTCGACTATTAATAATGGGACAGCCGAGTTATTTATCAAGTGCTATCTGGTTTGTGATATGAATCGTACTTTGGATCATTTGTTTTGTACTGTTCGGGACTTTTGGGGTAGTTTGAAAGGCCGATTTGTGGAAATTGACCTTTTGTCCCGATATGGAACAGTAGTCGTCAATAATTTTCTTCACCACTCGACACGAGTCTTGGTTTGCCTTGGCGAATATCATCATATTATCCGCGAAGGATAGGAAGGGGATTTTCATGCCTGATCTTGTATTAAGGTTCTATCAAGTTTTTCCATGATATTGTTGTTGTCAGATCTATTTTTCCTCCATGTAAAAATATTTCCAGTCGTAGGCACTTCATGCAGGAAGCAGCTATCTTTGAATTCTGTTAATCTTCTATATCTGTTCGGATGTGGTTCCATCCCTCCTTCTTTTTCCGAGCTATTTTGGATTTCATTTAGATCTCCCATGATCATGAATGGGCAATCCAAGGATTGGACGTATCGTTGTAATTCGGTCCAGAAGTTAGATTTCTCGTTCTCATGAGGGGGTCCGTAGACGAATACGATGTTAATAGCAATGTTTCTATTTTTATTTTCATATTTTATTACTATGAATCTTTGATCCGAATGTACCATTTCTAGTGATTCGTTCCGAAGGTTATGACTTTTCCATAGCACACATAATCCTCCAGCCCTGCCGGTTGCCGGGACCCAAATCATATGATCAAATCCAGCTTTTTTCCAATCCGTCTCCTTTGGTTGTCGTTCAGTTCTTGTTTCAAGTAAAGCAATTACTTGAATTTTCTCAATTTTACAGAATGAGTCTATTTCCGTCCATAGGTTTTTGCAGCCTATTCCGCATATGTTCCATGAGCATAATCTCATTTCAACCTAATTGATTGGGGTTCTGTTCCATAAGCTTTTCTTGGATCAAGTATTTGTTCTGGTTTGGGCCATTGTTTGTATATTCACTCATGTCAAACCATTTCATGATATTTGCAGTAATCTTTTCTGAGGAGACCTCATTTCTTGTCTTCTTCAATACTTCATTATATAGCAGATCAAGTTGATTTCATTCATAGAAAGGGTTAATAATGATAACATCTTGAACCCAACCATCTGTTCGTCCTTGCATTTCAGATATGCAAATGAGATTGCTACAATCTTCACGGGGTTTCAAATCATAGATTACTATCCATAAATTGCATCGGCGCTTTTGGCCATTTGTTTTCTTTATTCTTTTTTTCTAAGTTCATCTGAACGAGGTCGGCCTTGTTCTTTTGTTCAGGAGAAGTAATCAGCTGCAAAGGATAGCAGCCATGAACGAGAAAAAAGTGGAATAGATTTGCCATGGGTAAACATGTAATATTTCTATTGCTCTTTCCAGTTCCAAGTTCTATTGTTTCATGGCCATGAGAATCAGGGCTCACATTCATTTCTTGATCAAGGTTCGGTTCTGTTATAAGGTCAGGACGAGAAAACTGGGGACATGTCACCCTTATAGATCCAACAAACTTCAAATTGAAGACCTGATAATAGTACCAAGGATTCAATTTTTGCAAGTTACGGTAGTAGACCATATATTCATATTTTCTGATTTTTCAAGACCGCAAAAGTTGCAATAGCAAGAACAAATAATGACATTTGTCAAAGGCAGCAAGTGCCAAGCACAAATCGAGAGCACAATGTTCAAAGGCAAGAAATTAATGAAATTGATAGGATAAAGATGCCATTTCATATGGTTCATCGGGTTCTCCACATACTTCCTTTTTGTGGGAGGGGTCAAGAGCAATTTCAAAGAATTCCAGCATGTCAGAAAGCACACATCCAAATTGAAATTCATTTGTATGTGAGTCGACATCTAGTAATTTTCCATGTCGTTATTATTTTTTCCGGTTTTCTTTTGTCCCGTTTTATCCAGATCCATCTCATTTATCTTTGCCCCAAACAATTGGGAATCAGTGGCATGACGTTTCTTTTCTGTAGGAGGGGATTCATAGTAGATTTGTAGATCAATTTTTCGGAAGAGAGTAAGATGGATCGATGTTACCTGGTTAAGGGCTCGTTTTTCTTCTGTTGTAGGTTGTTGGTCTTTGGTTTCATGATCATTTGCCTCTTGTTTACTTCTGGTTGTGTCCATTCTTTTTCCTTGATCTGTTTCTATTTTGTAGGTTGCGCGAAGAGTAAGTCCCTTGCCAACTCCCTTTTGATTTGTCCTAGCTTGCAAATCAGAGGGCCTCCCAAGCGTACGAAACCGGAAACTTGGGACCGAGTCCACATATGCATGGCTGAAGAAGACCACACCCACACACAGACCGAGCCCCACAACCCTAGGATACCGACGCCGCCACCATCCCCAAAGAAGGAGCCAGACACCAAGCATCCCACCATCTTCCACTATTGTCTTTTTTTTTTTCTTTTTGAAGATTCTAAATCACCAACTTCCTCTTCTGATTTTGAGATTTTGAGGGTCGGACTTCGCAGATCTATCTTCGGACCTTGGTTGTATTGGGGTTCTTTGAGCGATTCTGACTGAGATTGTGCTATTGGAATATTGGAGGTGACATTTCTTAGGTTTTTTTTTGGTTTTCAATCTGAGATTTTCCTTTGAGGAGTAGAATTTGTGAGTTTGGATGCAGGGTCTTGGCTTGATTTTCATAGATCTATAAGTTTTTGAAGAGGGTTTTGTAGATCTAGGTTCATGCTTTTGGCGGTGAGTTGGAGTGTTCGGGTGGCGGCACTGGTTGTGGCTAGGGTTTTTGGTCTCGTTCTCTCTCTGCTCTCTCATCACCTCGTTTCGGCCACTGGGTTTTTAATCGGGAATGATATCTACACCGCTAATTTTTACTATTTCCACCACTAATCACCGCATATCTATGCGGTGAGTTTAATGACACTCAACACACTCACCGCATATACATGCGGTGACCCACATCATGTATATGCGGTGGGTGAAATCCTATGGAGACTATTCGGAGGACTGATATACAACGCATGGGTATGCGGTGGGTATCCCCGTTCCGTTGAAACCCCACCGCATGGGTATGCGGTGGGTATCGGATAACCGGATTTTTGGTTAACTATTCGGAGGACTGATATACACCGCATGGGTATGCAGTATTTGCCTTTACATCGAATTTCTCGTTTAATATAGGGACATCTGCAGTGTTATCCTACTACAGTGGAATTAACATGTAATAAAGGGCGTGATCGGAAAAACGCATGTGTTGAATTCAAAAGAAAGATAATGTAGCTGGACAATCCACAATTACAATAGTTGAACGCGAAAGTGCGATAAATATCGCGGATGACGAAAATATGGAGTTCGAAAAACAGTTTGTGAAATGGCATAGACAAAGATACAACCCAATTGAACATATGAAGTTCGAAAAATGACACCAGAAAGTGGAAAGTGCTAATACGATAGGGGACGGCCACCATCACGACAGCGGTAAGCTCTATATCGTGCAATCTTCACTGCAAACTGCTCTTCCCAACCGTCGACCGTGCGATCGTGATGCCGTGTCCATGCACTGGAGGAAGAGGTGAACCAGGCAACAACCAAATCTGTGAATACAAGGTGAATATTGATATCAGAAAAGAGAAACAAAACATTAACAAAATAATGAATATGAAATACGAAACGTACCGGAACGAAATGGTTGTTGTTGCCGACTAAAGCTATTCCATCTAGCTCCTCATAGGGTCGTACTGACGGGCCACCGGTGGTGTACAGAGGAAGGCACAACATAGGCATAATCTGTGACAAAATCACCAAAGGACGCTGGTGAAGCGTGGCAAACACCTCGCCCAAGATCGGAATCTCCATCCAATACGTAGCATCATGACATGTGCCGAAATAGTTGACCCTCATGATGAGCTCATCTAAGGCAGGATAGTAATGGTACCGATCTGAATGCAGCAGCAACTCAACGGCCAGCTCTCGTCGAACTCGAGGCCATGCGTCTTGTCCCAAGTTCAGAAGACAAGCAAAAGACCTATACCCACAGTGACCATCACCTGCAACATTTGTGATGGCTCGTACGAAAGTAATCATGAATTCGTCGATGTTGCCAGTGCCCCAATTGAAATCTACTCGAGGTAGATTCTGTGGTGGAAGCGTCGTAGGTACTGGTGTTGGAATGTCACCTACAATATCCGGAGCTGGCTCCGACGCTGATCGACCTCGTCCACGTCCCCTTCCACGACCCCGTCCTTGTCCTCTACCTACTCCTCAGCCCCTAGGAGGGTCGTCGATGGCAATGGCGTTGGACCCAGTGGCCTCTTCATTGCCTTCCACGTCATCTGTTTCGTTTGATGTCGGTTGACCCCGACCTCGGCCTCGCCCTCGTGCTGATCCACAGGTCGCCTGTCTATCTGCCCGACGTTGAGCCCGAGCACGCTCATGTTCCCAAGGTAGAGGGTTCGTCTGACAAGGGTGGCGAGTCCTCGGTCTCCCGGACGGTCTACGGTCCTCTGGGTCAGGGGTGGTCAATGGTGTATGGGAGGGACGATCCCCGTCGTTGAATGCCGACGCGATTCTCCAACGAGTATTCTCGTCCATAGCTCCACTCTGGAACAAACTGATCATGTGCGACATGTCCACATCAGCTCTGCTAAGGAGAGTGTTATCCTGGACGTTGTCAACAGGAGGCCTCTTGATATCCAATTGCTTCCAAAAAATGTGAATCTGGGATGGTCTGATGGGTATCTGCGTGTCTCGACAAGCTTGCATCTCATGTGTGCATGGGAGACCGTAGACGTCCCTCCAGTATCTATCTCTGCATGGTTGCGAAGGTGGCTCGGCTTCCATCTTTGTGTAGATTTCGAACAACAAGTTGAAACATTCCTTCGACACAATATTCCGAATTCGATCGAAAATCCATAGGTCGTGGGAGTCTGTAGGCCAGGTGTTGTTCGCTCTCCCCAATGTATTTTTCACCTCACTTATTTGATCCGCCATCACTAGTTCGATTGTGTTTATCACGTGAGTGAAATCACCGACCGCAGAGTTTAAGGTCTTTTTCAACACAAAATGAGCAGACTCCACCCTACAAGATAAGTGAGACTCGCATGTGAAGATCGTTATATGTAAACAAATTACGTGTATAATGAATTTTATAATGAAAAAGTAGGTGCACCTGTTCGTCGTGGTCGTACCAAAATGCTGGATTGCGTGTGTCCGTGCACGAATTATATTTTCCGAGTAATCTCGTAACCACGTCGCCTCCAAATACGGCATAAGCCCTTCGATATTCCCCCACTCTGCATGCATAACCCTCCTTCTAGCGGCGAAAGTTTCAACCGATCTGGATTGGAACAGGCCAACACATGCGTTCTTGAAGCGCCTAGCAATATCAAGATTCTTTGAATTTTGGAAAGAAGCTTCTTCACATAATCGGAGGACGTGCACTGTGCACAGCATATGCCTGACATTGGGAAGAACTTCTCGTAGCGCCGCAATCAACCCCAACTCTCGATCTGTGACAACAATGTTAGGAAGATTACCTCGCACGAGGTAAACGAGCTGCCCCAACGCCTAAATGTACGTATTTGTGTTCTCGTGCGACATGAAGCAGAACCCGATGACGAAGTTCTTGTTTGTGCAAGTGAATCCAACGAACTCACACAAAGGGATCTCGTACCTGCACCATGAAAAATTTGAGTTTGCATACCCTGGTGGGAAGGGGTAAAAGAATAAGTGTAGATAGAAACATACGCATTCGTCCGGTATGTACTATCGACGAGGACGACGTATGGAAACATGGCTAGAAGATGGCGAGCGTCTGTATGGGCGATGAATAGATCTTAAAGCTTGTTGGGATCGTTAGGGGATCTCCTCGTAGAGTAGAAGTAACCCTTCTCCGGCAAAAATGCGGAGTGCTTCCTGGGTGACTGTTCGAACTCCTCTCGCTTCAGCTTTAAACTTCACTCTCGCATTGTACACTTAGCGCCGCAATGTGAAGTTCAATTTCTGCCGTGCGTAAGTGTTGTAGGTGGAAATCGAGTAGGAAATATAATAAAATAGATCAAACCAGATTCGTGCCCCAACAAATAATTACAAGACCTCCTCCATATGCAGTAGTGGGAAGTCGGGATCGATCCACGAGGAAGCGTGTCAGCGGATCCTAGGTAGCTGTAAATCTCACAGAAAAGCAAACAAAAGACAGAAACCAAGAAACAAATAACAAACGAAAGCAGAAATAAAGGCAAAGACAGAAGCTTGTCGATCTCGACAAAGTAGAACTCGAGATCGACAAAAGACAGCGACTACAGAAACTTCAGAATCGAAACAGAAACTCGATCTAGACTAACCTAACTCGATCTCGACAAAGCTCAACTCGAGATCGACAACAACTTATCGAGATCGACTTAAAAACAGAAACTTTAAAATCGCAAACTTCGAACACAGAATCGCTGATTTCGGAAGAAATAAATCAATATACTAAAGAACTTCCTAAACCAGGGTATCAATGCCACAACGATAACCATGCAAAGTAACATATAAAGACATAAAAGAGCATGCTTTCCATCAAATAACTTTCGTTATTAACAAATAGGCATATAGAGGCTTTCGCATAAACCCTAATTGTTACTAACCTTTTTCACATAATTAATCCAAATTGCATTAAGATCACTTTCGCTTGAATAACACAAACAAGGATCATCTTCAACTCTCGCAAAAGAATCATGCTCATAGGGATAGAAGACAAATTGCATAACAAGATTGTACCTTTACCGCATCACTTTACATGGCCACCGTCGGGCTCACCCCAGCCCCAGAAGTGGGTGGACTACTCGCTCTTCATTGCAATCTCAGACATTGATGTATGAAAAGAAACTTGCATTAAACTAAATTCAAAGTCTTTACAATCCCGGCACTCCAACTTTCGTTGAACGCCAAAACCCTAAAACCTTTGAACTCCTAAAACTGTCTCTGTGGAACTACTTCTCTAGCTTGTGAATGGAATGATCCCTAAAATCAGCCCCATGGGCTTTATTTATAGCCTTCTACTCCTTGCTATTCAAGAATAGAATATCTCTATCTTGATCTAAATCTATATCTAAAACCTTAATGATAAATAAATGCAATAAAGGAATTAAATCTATAAGGGGAAATTATATCCAAAGTAGGTAAGTCTTCCATGTGTTGATAGGTCTTCTCTTCATAGATAGATGTTGATAGATCTCGGCTAAACTCGGATTCCTTAGGCTCCAAGGACTCCCAAACCGCATAGGACAGCAAACCGTGTAACGCGGCTTCGGACACGGTTTCCTCGATCTCAACAAACTCTACTCGAGATCGAGTAGGAGTAACGTTGATTTTGGCTCGGCTAGCCGTCTCGGGTAGCTGGTGCTCGATCATGCTCGGACAGGTGCTTTTGGGTCCTCGATATCGACAAAGGTACTCGATATCGAGTAACCATGTCTACTTCTGTGTGGCCTGGTGTTGTCGAGGAACTTCTCCTCGGTATTGGCTCGGACAAGTGGTGAAGATCTTGTCGATATCGAAAACTTTTGTCGAGATCGAATAAAGTGTGCTCGGCGTCTCCGGGTCCTCGGCTTCTCGACTTGGCACATCTCCTCCACTCCGGGCATGGCATTAGGGTGTTGGTCGATCTGGACTAGTTTACCCGAGATCGAGTAAGGCTTCCGGAGTCGGGTTTTCTCTGGCTCTTAGTTTCTCGATCAGCTCTGCTCGACCAAGTGTGCTCGAACAGCTTTTGTCGAGATCGAGTAAAGGAACTCGAGATCGACGACTTTTGGGTTTCCAGCTTGATGCGTCTGGTTCCGCTGCTTCTTGACCTTGGACTTCTGTAGTTGATTTCCGAGCATTTCCAACCTTTCTCAAAACTGCTGTAATTTGCCTTGAATTCTGCGAAATTAAACAGAAACTGATGTAGATTCCATAATTTGGCAAATAAGCATAAACTACATAGATTCTGTACTATCTTAGCCCAAATGAATGAAATGTATGTAGAAAATGATATAAAGGTTACTATAAAACATGGCAGATTCACCTCACAACAGTCAGCTGTCTTCTTCAAGGTGGCTAAAATCGGTTTTGGTGGGGTACCAGCGACGGTAAGGGCCAACGTGGCGTCCCTTTCCTCTGTATCCATCCGTCCGATGTACGGGTGACCGTCCAGTGCACTGGGGAGTTGATGGTTGTGCTTGCCATGAAGAACGTCCAGGCCTCATTCGCCACGTTTGAACTCCACGCTAGACAATGCAAACGAACACCCCTCTATCTTCGAAACAGCTCTGCGCGTGTTCCCGCTTGCATCATCTCTGGCTACTCGTGGTCTCTTGCGGGGAGTGTACTGGCCGTACTTCTCACATGCGAGCAATAGACTCCCACGCCTTGTAGGAGTGCTCCCCCAAGAACGCTTGATTGTCAAAACCATATTCAGCTTTAATGCGGTGCCACGATAGTGCTGTAGGAGATCGTCGCGATTGGTCCACGTCTGGGATGTAGCAAAATCGGGAGTGTAATCGCGGTACTCCTGGTTACGGGCCTGGTCGTCCTCAACGTCTTCCGACATCGGATCAACCTGCTCCTCCAATGGTATCTGTCAGCATGCAAACAGTACATATATATTACGTGACCCATTAATGGTTTCCGTCTACTCTAATTCATAACCTAAGTTATTCCACTACATTTAAAAACCGGTACCTATATTTTGGTCTCCATTCGATATGATTCCACTTCCTATATTCTGGTTATTCCACTACCTATATTCTACCTATAACGTCATTCCAAATGATAAACATTAATCACATACCGGAAGACGAGGGGGTGGTGAGTTATCGGCCATTGGCGTACTTGTAGGTGCTTCCTCTGCTGGGCTTGAAGGTCGTCGATTTGTGTTGTCGTTAACCATATTAGAAAATGAGGTGTGGGGGATTGGATGGATTCCAACGGAGAGCGGAAGACTTCTTATACATTAACACCGCATACCAATACGGTGGTTGCAAATGACCGTTGGTGTGGAATTATTTGAATTTGTGGGCCCACCGCATAGGTATACCGTAAGAGGGACACCGCATAGGGCTACGGTGTAGCACCGCATGCCCATGCGGTGTATACCACCGTATACCTATGCGGTGGATACCTACCGCATGTCCATGCGGTGGGTACCTATATATATACCCCATGCCCGGTGTCTGAAACTTGCCGTGACGGAAAAGCGATGATAATCCATGCAAACTAGCCAGGGCCAAAGATTTGTGGCTTCAGATCGAAATTTTTGACCCTTGACTAGTTTGCACGGGTTTTATCCCTTCGTCTCATAAAATAAAATTCGTATGTATGTTTTTTTCTTGGCTGAATAGTGATGATAGCCTAGGCAACATGCCACTCCGGTGATTTATGTCTTTTGATTGAAATCGCAGGCCGCTGGCATGTTGCTCGGGTTATATCGCTTCGATATGGTGTTATGTAGCTTCGATCTAATAAAATGCAATAGTTATCGGCAGGATAACGTGAAAGATGTTGTGATAGTACACATGTACGTCCATAACATCTTTTACGTAAATGCTTTGGAAACGTACCGGTACGGGTACACCGTCATCGGAATTGGCACCCAAATTACATCCGTTGACGGAGAATGAACCTCTTACAAGAGGACGAAGCTGGGAACTTCCGTCGGAACGCATGACGGAATCTCTCATCTTCGTACTTTTATAAGAGGCTCGCTCTTCCCCGACCGATGGAATTTGGACAACCAACTCCGACGACGGACGAAGATGACGATGTCCCCGTGTCAGTACGTTTCCGCATCTTTTTTTACCACCGCACATCTATGCGGTGTGTACCGCCGCATGTCCATGCGGTGTCTACCGCATGCCCATGCGGTGTCTACCACCGCATAGTTACCCGGTAGAAAGGAAGCCTCGCATAAAACGAGGAATGATTTCCCACTATAAATTACGCCGTGCGATATCGAAATTACAACATCTCGTTTGATGGAAGAAGAGATGGCGGCCGGTAACACACCAAGACCTTTCTTCTCGGTCTCAGGGAGCGGCCCTAGGGATTTTTTCTGGTGGGTAGAAGACGTCTCGTTCACACAAATACTGGTAAGCCCCCTTCGGTCGTCTCACATCAAATTCACAATGGTCCCAAATCACTAAGTAGATCTTGAAATCTGCAGCCTCTGCCTTCCAACTTCGAGGAAGAATACGGGCTAGGCGGCGTCGAAAGAATAATGCTGACTAATGAGATAGGGAGAAGAGGCACCAGCATCCGGGTTGAGCGCAACAGCTCCGGGGCACTCTCGCTCGCACAAGGATGGAATACGTTCGCGAGATCGCGTGGCGTGCGGGTAGGCGCGGGTTGGTGTTTAGCTACTTAGGCAACACTCGCTTTCGGGTAGTCGTAGTGCCGCCGGAGAATGTTTCACCATCAGAGGAAGAGAACAACAATGATTTCCTCTGAGGTATGACATGACAGCGACTCGGCAAAACTTTTTAACTAATTTATTTTTACTGTAATCTTATATCATTAATATGAAAAATGAGGCAGTCTAAACGTTTTCATGTAACGTGTTTTTTCCCTGAAATAACCACAAATCATATTTGAAAACCCTCCGCGAGGGGTATTTTGCCCCTCGCGGTATATATCATGTAACGGTGTCGCCGTGCTGGGACGTTGGTAGATATCTTCGTGCCACCGCATGCCCATGCGGTATATACCACTGCATGGACATGTGGTGGTAGACATCGCATGCCCATGCGGTATATACCGTATACGTATGCGGTGGTATTGAATGAAAACTATAAAAGGGCCTATGACCCTGTTTCCAAACATTAAACCATAAACACTACGTCCACTACCAAAGTGTATGACGCGGAGACAAGATCGGGCAGTAAGTTTAGACTTAAAGTCGAAACTTTTCGTACGCCAACTGACGATTTATTGTGCAACTGTCTGCACAGAAGCTCAAAAGGATGGTCGTGCTGCATTTTCCAAGTTGTATGCGGAGAACGCGATACAGGGAGGGTTTCCCATTCGGTTGACCTAGAGTGCGTCCAAGGAGTGACTTACGAGGATGTCCGCATGACCAGGCCGTACTCGTATAGGGATAACCCTGCAACATATTATGTTTACGTGACGGAGGCAATTACGGAGCTTGTTAGCGACTTCTTCTCCGATTTGGGATTGGCCAGTGCAGCGCATGTGGCACGATACACAATGGAAAAAGTCGTGCGGCGTGCAAACACCAAGCTTACAAAGTACTCATTTCACCGAATAGAGATTCACATTTTGCCGAGCAATGTAGAGGAGTCGGTTGGTAGTTGTTATGTAACATAGGTAAAATGTTGTCAGTTGGTAGTTGTTGTGCATCGTTTATGGTGAATTTATCAGGTGCCGAGTTAAACCAACAATTATATTTCTCTGGTAAATCATTTGCACTACAGATTTGATAATATTAGCTTATCCACCGCCTCTAGATAATGATTTTACACCAATTTCATTCCTTCTCTACTAACCATATAATGGGTCATGCCTATGACGAACGTACACGCAGCATAGGGTCATACCACAGTACAGGATCTGTGGAACAACTACCTACTGACTCCTCGAGAAGACGCGGGCTAATGTGGATCTCAATGCGGTTGAATGCGTACTTCTTCACTTTGTCGTTCGCTGGACGGAGTGCGTTGTCGACAGTGAACCTTGCAATTTGAAATGCACAATTTAGCCTGACATCGCTGAATAGGTCCCTGATTACGCATTTGATTGCCTCAACCGCCTCGCGGTAGTATGACTCAGGGTCCTCAATGTGTAATTGGTGACCTTTCAGACACGCCAATTCAACCGGCTCCGAGAATGCGTAGGTATTGTCTTCAACGCCTTTATAGCATACAACGTGAAAAAGACAACAGGGAAATGATTGGCACCACCGCTTGTGCTGGCAATTGCACAAATAATCCTCGTATGGCCTCGAGAACTTTTCGAGTATAATTTTGTATGACACACCCATATCTGTATCACCTTCAGACTCAGCTACTCTAACCATGATTTGACTGTTGTGATTCGTATGATGTGGTTGTCCCATTTTATAGCCAATGGGCTCGGTATGTGGTGTCTACCCATTTTATAGCAAAAGGGCTTGGTATTATATAGGCACCTACCGCATGCCCATGCGGTGATACCTACCGCATGCCCATGCGGTGATACCCACTGCATGCCCATGCGGTGGGACAAACCGCATGGGTATACGGTGTCTGAACACCTATATATGGCTGGAGTCTCTGGCCAAGTTACCACATATCAACATGTCGGACAACAGCGGCGAAAGCTCAAGCAACGACATAATACGTCAAGGCACGATGGAAGAGTTTGAGGCGGTTCTCTACAATGGAAGTCCACGCTCAAAGACGGTGGAGGCGATGATAAAGAGACTACGTGATGAAAATCGGTCGTTGCTTGTAGAAAACCAACAAGCCCGTTGGCGGATTGATATCCTGGAAAGTCAAGTTGCAGTTCTGGAAGAGGAAAAAAAGGCTCTCGTCATGAAGCTAGATCAGACTACTTTTCGTAACCCTTGACTATATTAGGGTTGTATTTGGTCGATTGTAATTTATAAAATTCGTTTCGAATCATGATATTGAAAGATGTGTACGGGCATACTATGCAAATTGGAAATCGATCCGAAACGGTAACAAACTATCAAATCCACACCGAAAACACAAAATACCTAATCCCAAATCGAATCATCAACTACTCCACAAAAATCAATCCAAACTACCAACTACTACACAAACAGTCATCTAACTGCTAACATAACAACCACATACATCATCCCAGATCGCACCGTCACGGCGGGGAAGGACCTCAAAATTGCTCATAGATACGCGCCAGATGTGCATCTGTCAATTGAACTCCGAGGTTCCTGAGTCGCTGAATCTCCAACCCAGCAGCATGATGGCACTCCTCGATGATGGTCGGCGGGGGTGGCGGCGGCGGCGGGATGATGGGCTGGTGTCGAGGAGTGTCAGGAAGTAGGTATGGATGACTATGGCGGTGTAACCACTCCAGATAGTCATCGGTCACGCCATATGGGTACTCAAAAGAAGTCTGTGGCAACTCCTCCATGGGGAAAAGATGATCGAACCTGTGCGCCCAGTGGTTGTCGGCTGGGTGGAACGACGCCTCCTTCTTGGCTTTGGCGGACTTCGGTCTGTGCACTTTGCTAGGTCTGATTGGATCAGCGGGAATGTGTTGAACCCGACCAAACTGTCCCAGCACACGGTCCGACATATACGGCTCCTCCTCGAACAACCACCGGATGGTGCCCCTATATCGCGACAGACGCAGATCTCCATCAAAATCCAAGTGTCTACCAAAGGGCATGAACTCGATATACAATGGAATATACATTGTTTATATGACTCAAATGTTCAAAATCTAGTTTCTAGTCTCACAAATGTAAGTACAGATATAAAATGTGTTCGTACCTCGTCGACAATCATCTCATCCAGCCTCCGCCGCATAACATCCATACGCTCGATGCGAGGCCTATATATCATCCCGGGTCATCGTAGTGGAAAATGGCGTCGCCCCCAGGACGTACCTCACCCCGTGCCGCGGATCCCGGGATAGCCTCCGATCGAGCGTCATGCCAACCTTGAACACCGGAAAATACAACCATATCCACACCTACAAAGGAACAATACTATCAACAACATAGTCATTGTAACTTAGTTACAAAACTGGAAAAAATTAATAATCACATAACGAATGACTTACCTCCAACAGTTTCGTACAACTGTCCATGTCTTTGGCCAACTCCCTGGCCACCTCGCCCAATCCTTGGTACAAGCACGCCAAGACCCCTGCCGCTATAAAAAGATTCGGAACCTGCGCTGCATCCATAAACCTACGGATCACCTCCAAACGCAATCTTCCGCCCGACTTGTAGATTAACAACGTCGCAGTCGCAATATTCCCCATATCAACACCCACGATGCACTCCATATCATGCTCTAGTGGGGCGCCATCTCGAACCCGCTGTCGCATTGGTGCTATCTTCTGAAGGAGGAGTTGTAGGGCCTCCATGGTTCCATGCGCTCTCCCGCTCGTGCTGAGTCAAGCCGTAGAAGTCCCCAACTGTGTCCCTCCCGGCACCCACGTCATCCACATGAATACACTCCTCTCCGTCCAAACCAAGCCCAAGTATGAAGAACATATCGTGCAGTGTGATAGTGATCTCTCCCCATGCAAAGTGGAAACTGTTAGTCTCGGGGTGCTAGTGCTCAAGAAACGCCCTGATCAGACTGTGATCCACATGATCCCACTCAAAATCTCTCAGCTCCCAGAACCCAGTGTCACGGACTGCGGGAAACCAGGACTCCCGTCTATCTACCTCCAACAACGCTTCTACCCGGCCCAGCGACTGCCCCCGTCTCAGCACACGCACACCCCTCCGCAAGGCTACCTCCTCTCGTCTCCAAACAACCTGTGCAATGTGGGCCTCCTAATCTCTGAGAAGTGAAACGGTATGTGGCCCCCTTGGCCATTCGGGCAGAACTGCCCGAACTACCCCTATGCCGATAGGCTCGCCATGCTGGCTATCACCTCCTGCACTACTTCCCTCGGCATGCTGCCCAGCACCACCTACCCTACTGCTCTCGCCACGCTGTCTCCGCCTCCTCTGCACTACATGGATGGGGGCATGTGCCGCCTGGTCTCCTCCCCTGTCCTCACGAACATCGTCACCTGTCCCCCATGGATCATGCGTCTCATGACCCCCAACAATAGGCACACCCTCCAAGTTCCTAGGTGACGTTGATGGCGCCGCCTGCTGACTCCCAGGCGTCCTCCCTACACCAGTAGATCCTAACGGGGTGAACGTTGCAAAATCTATCTGCCCAACAGCCCATGTCTCCTGGTCGCCCGCTCGAGCATGACTCGTCCCAACACCCACATCTCGGAGCAGAGGTGTCGTGTCGTCATACGAGTTCAATTGTTCGCTCTCAAACGCAGTCCCAAACCGTCACACGAGGTCAATTGTCGTCATACGAGGTCATACGAGTCTGCAACTGTTCATCCACTCTCCCAGCTCCAGTCTGCAACTGCTCATCCGTCTGCGGTGCTCGGTCCCCTCGTAGGTACTCCTCCACCATCTCAATACCCTCCCCTTGTCTAGACTCTTCGGTCGACTGCACCACTGGGTCATCCGTGTGGTCAGACATCAACTCCAGCTCAATCTACACCAGACTCTGAAATGTCTCTATAGACGATTGTGACGTGTGCCCTAAACCGGCACTGTGGTCAACACGTGACTGAAAAGATGGCCCAGTATCAGCTCCTACCGTCTCACTATCCCTCTCTAGAGGATCCACTACATCCTCCAACGTCTGGCTCTCCCTGACGGCAGCCCCGGTATCATCACCTACCGCGTCACTATCCATCTTCATAGGATTTGGTACATCCTCCAACATATGTCTCTCCCTAACGGCAGCTCTCCTAGCAGATTGAAAAACCACCCTATCTCCTAACCGTCTCAATAACGTGGACTGTATAAATTAAAATATATTTTTCAGAATCCTATCGCTCGAATACGATACTATATCGTATGACTGACTAAATGTTGCAAGATTTTCCTAAGTTTTATTAATGATTTCAACTTAATGCTATCAATTCCTAAGAAAACAGAAATATATACTTATTCGATTTCAATTTCCCTACACCTAGTAATGATTTTAACATATCCATCTCGATAACGTGGACTGTGTTAATTAAAATATATTTGTCATAATCCTATCGCTAGAATACGATACTAGCTATATCGTATGACTGACTAAATGTTGCAAGATTTTCCTAAGGTTTATTAATGATTTCAACTTAATACTATCAATTGCTAAGAAAACACAAATATATACTTATTCGATTTCAATTTCCCTACACCTAGTAATGATTTTAACATACCGTAGGCTGAGGCTATGGTTGTTGCTCAGGCTGTGTCTCAAGCTGTGGCGGGACATCTGTCGTCCTCCTCCTCTGTATAGTGGGTTCGGGCTACATTATATATAACAATTAAATGTTAACACTATCTCATTCAGCTTAAAAAATAAAGCAAATTGATTTTCATAAACATTCAATGTTACCTGTAACGGATGTCTCCGAAAATGACCGACACCATCAGACGCATCTTTTCAACGATTGTCTTTCACCATCTCAACGCTCGGGTGCAAAGTGGGGGTAGAAATTGGGACGGGGGAATCGACGGAACCAAAAGTCGGGCTCGGAAAGAAAGGAATCGGAGAAGAGTCGGAAAGTGTGTCGGAGAAATGGGCCCCGCACGCCTATTTATAATGGGCCTCCACTGCGGTTTAAAAGCCACCGCATCTCCATGCGGTGGCTTTTTACCCAATTTTTAAATATTGTCAAAACCCACCGCATGGGTATGCGGTGGGTTTTGACAATAATACGAAAACAATATAGCAAAATAATATAAATTTGGAAAAAAAATAATAATGCTTATATTATATCAATATATAATATATGTGGCAAAACGTCAATGTCTCACCTTCCTCGCTAGGTCGTGTTTGAGAAGAAGAAGAAGTGGAGGAACAATCATTAAACAAAATGGGGATTGAGAATTGAGCTCATAACTTATTAATAATGAAAATATTGAACTTGTACAGATGAATCAAAACAAAGTCCATAACCATCCATTGAATTCAAATACACAATTTACAACAAACATAGAAAGAGAGAATAAAAACAAAGTCCATAACCATCCATTGAAATGTTATTGTGGATAATTGAAATTTTTATTAGTATGATGTGAATGAAAACTCAAGCCCTTATATATAGAAAGAGAGAATAAAAATAAAAAGATTTGTCCCTTGCAAGATTGATAGAGATTAGATAAATAAATTGGTTTTATTTTACTCCATCAAAAAATTTAATATTTTGAAAATTGGTTAAAAACTTCATAAGATGAATAATAAAAAAATTGCAATATTATCTAAAAATTCAAAGAATCAGATTTTCTATTTGATTATTATTATTATTATTATTATTATTATTATTATTATTATTATTATTATTATTATACATGATTGTTGATTAAAAAGAATAATTAATTAATTGAAACTTTCATTGGTAGATTATATATTTTTTCATGGAATTAGTTTTGTAATTAAAAAGAGATTGAAATTGAAAAGGTTTAAAAGTGCGGCTATAGTTTGAATTAGAGAAAATCTCTAATAAAATCAAATATGAAATAAAGGTAATACAAATTAAAAGATTTCCTATTTTTTTAAGATTTTATGACAAAAAAAAAATGAAAATTTATGTCAAGTCATTAAATTCAGATAAAGTTTAAACAATTCATTATTTAATTAAAAACAACTTAAGATAATTTCTAAGGAAAATTAATCGATTTCGTAAAGAAATTCTAAACAATTGAGTCAATATTTTCCCAATTACGTGTGTGAGAGTGCATGGTAGTTAGCTTGTAAATAAATTATTCTAAAAAATATTATAAATTAATTAATTAGATTGTTTTACACGTATTACTTGGTAGTTAACTTATAAATAAATTATTCTAAAAATTTAATTAGATTTATTAATTTAAAAATACATACGATGCAATTACTTTAATTTAATAAATAATTAAGGTGAAATAATTATTTAAAGTCGAGAATCTATATAAAAAAAAATCAAAGCATCTTAATTTTAGTAGTAATTAATTGTAACTAAATCAACTATTTTTAATAAAAGATTAAATAGAAATTAATAAAAAAAACTATCAAAATGAGATAAGTATATAATTTATTTTAACAATAAATAAATAATTTATTGATTGATTTAAACTAATTTTAAACACTCCCTAACAATAAAATATTTTTCGAGAGTGTTTTAAAAATTAGTTAAATATCGAATCAGTTGAAGATCGATATGGACTTTGTAATACGTCCAAAAATTATTCATTTAAAAATTTTAAAAATGTGATGTATAAAATTAAGATTGAAGTAAAGTATTATGTGATTAAGTTAAACAAAATGTATAAATAAAGAGTTGATAATGAATAAAGATGTGTATTAAACATATTTAGTTAAATTAATAAAATAGAAGATTTGGATAATCCACCCCTTATACTTATTATTTCAGAAGCAGGCTCTTTGTAAAAAATTGAGCCACGTGTCCGCCATTTGAACAACGTAAGTAACTACTTTTTTCCCCACATTCTTTCAACTGATCAAATCCCGTTCCATTTCTCATCTCCTCCTCGCATCGATCTGAAATTCTCCTCTGCTCGCAAGTTACAACTGGATTGCCTCTCTTCTTAGTTCCTCGATTGAAATTGGAGGCGAAGGTGGACATCGGGGGTTGTTCTGGGCTTTGCTATTAAACAAGGATAAATCTGCGATTGGGGGGATTGAATTGGAGACGGGTCAAGGGAGAGAGAGGAGGGCTGCCCATCGATAGTTGACGGCGGCGTAGAGAGGAGAGGAGGCGGCGCCGAAACCCTAAATCGGCAGCACCACCCTCCTCTTGCCGAGCCTGGCCACCAGACTGGTTCTAATGAATCCAATATTCTCACACCGTGAAAGAACCCGGTTTGGCATAGCGAGAAGTCGAGAACCTTTTCTCTTCCTGAGCCACCACAGCCGAACCTGAAGCTGCTCTCTCCGTCGGCGATAATTCAAAGAGCGAAGAGAGACAGGGATACAAGATGTCTTACGATCAAGTGGAAATCGAAGACATGGAGTGGAACGAGGAGATCCAGGCGTATACTTACCCTTGCCCTTGCGGCGACCTCTTCCAGATTACCAAGGAGGAGCTTCGGATTGGAGAGGAGATCGCCAATTGTCCGAGCTGCTCGCTGTTCATCACGGTCATCTACAACATGGAGGATTTCGCTGTCGATAATTCGAAGAACAATATTCAGCCTCCGAAACAGCAATCAATCTCTGTATCTTGAGGAGCCCTAGATTTCCTTTGCAGAATTTCGATGCGAGGTTACTCTAATTTTCTCCTCTTGCAACTGATTTTATAGATTTGGATTTTCTTTTCTTCTTCTGGATCTGTTTCAAGTAGTCATTAATCTTCATGATACAAATCTAGGGTTTTGAGGCTGTTTGGATTCAAGACGAGTTCGATACGATTTTTGAGATTTATACAATGATTGGATATTGTGCTTTCATTTCAATGTTATGATTTTGATAGCAAAATTGGTATCTTTCTGCTGTAATTGTGTGATGTTGAATTGACAAAGATGAATTGGTTGAAATGTTGAAGCTCTGCCCTTACTTTGCCACAGAGCAATTTGAAATTGGTTGGAAATCCTAAATGATTTTAACTTCTTTTCCTGATAGTTTGCTTATTTGTGGTATGATGTTCAGAATAGTACTGATGCTGTTGCAGCTGGGGGTTTGGGTTGAACTGGTGTTTGAATATTTCAGTTGTTGTTAGGCAGTTGTGTGATGCCAAATTTGGAAGTTCAATTTCAATTCATTCTGGCTTCCATCACATTTTCATGAAGGTACAATTTCCTGGTGAATTTTTCTGAAATATATGTTTTAACTCTTCGTTATGTCTGTTTTGGAGATGCATTGGAGCAGCTATGACAGTGGATTATCACAGTTTTTTTAGGGGGTTGTTTGTATGTTGAGTTTAGGGGCTGAACTAGAGCTGTTAGGGAGCTGTTTTGATAAGTTTTTTGCACCTCCTCTTATTTAGTCTATAAACAGTTCGCAAGCGGTTTTGGTGATAATCTGAGGGCTCCGGAGGACGAGGTGCGCAGAAAGAAGGAGCGAAGGATGAAGGAGAACTCCACAGCAGGCAGCAACTTCCGATCGCCAGGGCTGAGTCGCAGGTTTCCGATCGCCAGGGCTGAGTCGCAGGTTTCCGATTTCCAGGGCTGCGGGATGCCTGAGAGGCTGAGACGCCTGACCGCCGTATTCAAGCAGCAGCAGATGTCGTCGGGAGGAACTCCGATGTGCTGTCTCAAACGCGCTAAATCGCTTCTGGCGCCCGGGTTCGTGAGCGGTGTCGTCGGGAGGAGCTCCGATGGTTGAGGGTGAGGCTCGGCTGTCGGGAGAGAGCGTGAAGGAGGAAGGACGAAGAAGGCTCAGCAACTATGGCGAGATGCTCCGATGGTTTCCGCCATTGAAGACGATCTTCCGGGTGAGCCGCCTTCTCTCATCTTTCTGAATCAACGTCTTCTTCCCCTCCGTTTTTTCCAGTTCTAATTGAATGAAATCAATTTCTCATTCGGAATTTGTTCTTTCCATTTCCGATTCAGCCTAGAATAGAGACAGACGGATGAAGATTTGGGGATTTTGATAAATCGCAACACTGAACTTCATGTATTATAATATCCGATATTCATGTTTGTAGGATGATACAAAAAAAAAAAAAATTGAAGAGCTGACTAAAGAGTGGCGGCACCCGGAAGAGTTATGTGAAACATATCGGCACAGGTTTGATCTATCTATTGTACTGTCTTTCTTCAAATATGATTTTGATCTATCTTATTGTACTGGTTTGATCCCGAATTCTGTTGGATTGTTAATTAAGACTTCTAATTGTAGAAAATATGTTTGTTTTTAATCAAATTACTAAGTTCCTTCGTTACCATGGGATTGGTTATTGCCTTTTCAATGTGTTAAGGAGGAAGTAAATTCGGGTTTGGTGGCTTATCAATTGGGATTCCTTGACCATGTTAAAAAAAAAAAGGCATGCTAGGGTCTAGGAATTAAATGAGGCTATATTTCCAAAGGACATGGAAATTATTATTTTTCATCTAGCAGAGAAAAGTTGAGAGACAGAAAATGTGCTGGCAATGGAGTCTTTTCATGGAAATGGAGTCTTTTCATGGTCAGTGGTGCTCTATTTTGCCTAACACTTATCAATATAGTTCTGTCAGGACTATGTAAGAATATAGGATGAAGCAAGACTATTTTATAATGTATATTATGATAGCCGCCGGGTGTTTTACAGTTTCTCATAGGGTGGTTACATTTTACCTTTAAGAAAAAAAGTCTATTTTGAAATCTCTCCACTTGAAATTCAGCTGATAGAGCCCTGGGGAAAGTTTTTGAATTTCTTTTAGTGGCTCTAATCTTTGATATCACAGCTAACTCTTCATGTATGTCTGTTTATCATTTCTATTTAAGCATGCAAGGCTTTATTTTAACTAATTTAACTCATTAGATGAAAATGAATCTTCATTTAATCTATAAGTGGTTTCTTATCTTTGTTCTTAAGTAGATTTCCAGCTCTGCTGCATTTTATGCAGGTAGCGGGTGAGTTATTTGACTCTTAAGGTGGAAGAAAACCAGAAAATGTAAAAATTATTGTTTCTTCCCACAACTATGAAAAGACACCATCACTTGACAGAGGACTTGCCATTGCAAGTTGCTAAAATGATGGTGCAAGAGTCAGAAAAAGGCTCTAAATAGCAACTCATTGTTGTTGAAAGTATAGGATTTGTGAAACAGCCAGAAGGAGTTGTTGGGGCTGCTAACAAGCTGAAAAAAGGAGTTGTTGGCACTGCTACTGAGCTACACAAGGAAGTTGGCAGGGAGCTGGATTAAAACAGCAAAATGAAGTTGTTGTTGTCTATGAAAATTAGCCAGCTGCAGTTGCTGTAAAATAGCAACTTGGGGGCGCTTGTGATGTTGTAAAACAACAATTTTGGTGACATTATGACAGCTCAAAAGAGGCCAAATGTAGCTGCTGTAAAATTGCATAAAGAGGCTGACAGTGTTGAAGGAAATGTCAACAAGTTGAGAAACAAGTAAGCCACACTCACACATTAAGAGTTTAACTTTGCATTCATCTTATAAAAATATTCAGCTATCCAATCCAATTGATCTCCTCATAGAGACTGATTGCTATCATGTTTTCTCATCTTAAACTTCCTTGCTTAGCAGCTTCAAGTGGCTTTTTTGTAGCATATTAGCCACTACTAGATGATAATTGGGTTTTAGCTTTTGTTTCAGATTTGTTTAATTTCTTTTCAGATTAGGTATATTACTCACATTTTGGTCAGCCCACACGTGATTTGCCCCCAAACCTAATCCTATAATAGAAAAATTCAACTGGTAAAAAGTAGCATGATTCCCCATTCCTAAATCTAGACTTTCTTTCGAGTTGGATATCTATCATAAGTACCGTAAGATTTTGCTCATTCAGTATTTTTTAAACTCTTATTAGATGTGAAAATGATCGGTGCTTTTCAATAATATATTTTGCTTACGTCCAATACTTTGTGCCCTTTAAGTTGTGATCTTTCTTTTGATCTATTCACTGATGTCCTTAATCTTTCAACATTAATATATTTTGGCAAGCTCTTATTATGATCTAATGATTCATTGCCAGATTTTGCATTTCCTTGGAATTGAGGGGCCTAAGTTAGTCATGGAACGATGCATGCCCATGCATATTTTCCAGCCATGGTAAGTTCCTTCTCTGATTTCATTCTTAGAATATTTGGTTTTATTTTTTGGGTTCTACCTAGGAATGAAAATTAAGTTCACCTGATCAATCGACGATTTGGGGAGTTAAACTTATTTTTTAGGCTTATGTATCCTAAATAAACCCTATGTATGGTACGCATGACTGATTGAATCCTTTTTAGAGTCTTGAATACATTGTTTATGCTCCTCCTTTGAAACTTGCCAATAAATCTCAGCCATGGTTTTTAAAGTCCTTGACAAAGAGAAGATTTCTAAAGAACAAATTAGCTGAACTGGTAATCCTGATTGCTTCATGTCTGTTTCATTGACTCCTTTTTCGGCATCTGATCTAGATAAAGGATCAAACTTGACCCTTTGTTTCTTGAACTAGAAAGTGTTGATGCTATTTTTTTCTTAAAACTTTGACTGTGTTTGCTTTTCAGATCAGATGGGAGTTTGCAACAATATAATGAAGGAGATAGAGCATCCAAACGTTGTTAGCTTCTTTGAGGTTTCTCACTCTGTATGTATATGCAAATATAAGAATAGCTTTGATGGAGAAATGCATCCAAATGTGGATTAATTTATTTTGAAACTTGGAATTTATTTTTATTCAGGTAATGGGCAGTACGACAAAAATATACATTGTCTTGGAATATGTAACTGGTGGGGAGCTATTTGACAAGATTGTAACTTGTAAGTTATCCCAGTGACACCTTTTGGTCGCGAAGTTGTGATTTGAACAATTTTGTGGAGTCCACTGAAGGAATAAACCTTATCTTCTGTTATTTCCCATATGAACACTCTTTTTTGTTGCTATCGTATCTTTTTTGTTCTTATTTGGCTGCCTTCTCTTTGTGTGAAACATTTCCCCGAATATTATTTCCCTTGCTTTGGTGAATTGAAACATTTATATGATTTACAAGTTCATGTATTGTGGATTTTATTGATTGAGCAATCCAGCAATCATGTCCGTGTATATTTTTTTCTTCTAATTTTCAACTATTGTGGTATTGTTTCTCATGTATTATTTCATATGTGGTGTTGAGAAAGTCTATATGGGATTTGAACCCACATCGTGTGTATAATAACACACTGCTCTACCATTTGAGCTAGACTAAAAAAGTAACCAATACAGTTTTGATAGAAACTGAATTTTTGAGCTAATAGACTAAGAAAGTAGCCAATACAGTTTGATAGAAACTGAATTCAATAAGAGTATAAGACCAAAAACTAACCTAATATTTGTAAAACAACCACAATAACAATCTGAAAAGGCAGCCAAGAAATTGATGCAAAACAAATAGACAGCAACAGAAACAGAAAGTATATCTGAACTAAGGAAGAAGCTAATCAGTCAGTGTAGCTAACAATCTGTTTTGACACCTCTATAATGCCCCAACATCAACACCTGTTAAAGAGAGTACGTATGAGGTTTACATCTTTCAGAGTTTTTGCTGCATCCAATCCATGCCCTCATAACGCCCCAACATCGACCTCGATCTACAATGCAAATTAATGTGACAGAAAATGAGAAAAATTCTGCTTGGTGTACCGGTAATGTTGCTTCACAATATAGACCAATCTTCCGGTTTGTGTAATGGAACCAGATTGATGATCACGCGTTTGGGAACGAGAATAATAGAAGCACAGATCATTAGTGGTCGAAATATTGGGGAGAAAGTTGCCATTCCCCGGATGGTGCTCAGCCCTTCCGATTCAACACTTCCTTTCAAGTTTCAGTGTAGACAGTTTCCGATTATCCTTTCATTTGGGATGACTATAAATATAAGTCAAGGTCAATCCCTATCGCATGTGGGGTTGTATCTTCCGAAGCCCGTATTCACTCACGGTCAACTGTATGTTGCCTTATCTAGAGTCACGAGCATTCAAGGGTTAAAGGTCTTACTTCTAGACAAATATGGGAAGAGTGACGGAAACAAAGAATGTTGTCTACAAAGAAGTTCTACAAAACATATGATCCTTCCTTACTTATATGGTAAGTGTTTATATAAAAGTGTTTATTTCATATTTTTCTTCCTTCTTGTGTGTGCATATATAGAATGTGCAGTATATATTAGCATTTGAATACGCTTTGTGTTTGGCAGGACTTTCCGACTTCACTTGTGTGGGATATTGTTTTTGCAATCATACTTAGTGCAGAATGGTGCATCTGGGTATGTCAAATGTCATTGTGATTTGTTACCGTAACACCATATGTTTGTAACTTAACATATATACTATGGGACTTTTGTTTATATATATGTGCATTACGTGTTATGAGATATTGGGTGTATAATAAACCCATCGTTTTATATGTTTAATGATATAATTTTCATTTGTCCTCTTATCAATTATGAGACTTTTGTTTGTAATTGTAAATGTTATTGTATTATAACAGGGGTTGTAATTGATAGCAGTACAACAATTAAAATCAAATGAAATATATTCATGGTATGTGGGAATACTAAAGCGGTAAATTTCAATACAAATACTCACCCGTACAAGGTACGGGAAAAGTACTAGTTAATACATATTTGAATTACTTGATTACTTTTAAATTAGTTTGATTATTTAGTTAAATTAATAAATTAGTTTGATTATTAACAGTTTAAATTGAGATAATTTTTTTAAATGAAAGGTGGGCCCATATTTAAGTAAAAAGCGACACGTAGGATGATTAAAGGAAAATCCGCCGTGTGGCATCCTCCAACATGTGTTTTAGTATTATACTAGTATCGGTACCCGCGCGGTTGCGCGTTTTCTTAATAAATTATTATTTATCTATGGAGTAATAATTTATAATTAAAACGCTATATTTGTATATAAATCTTTATCATTACCTCTTTTCACCTATCATATATGTCATTTTATAAGTTTTTATTTATTTATTTTTCTTTTCATCATTACTAACAAACCAGAATTAATAAAAAAAACAATGATTTTGTAAATATTTATGTTCAGCCGATTATATCTCTAAACCAATAAAGAAATTGTTAACCTATATCAACTGTTCTTTTTCACCACTTTTAATTTTTTTTAAAATTTTTTTGATTTATTTACGGGTAAGTTATATATAGATTTATATAGATTTTTTTGTAATATAATCATAATTAATTTCAGTGATCTAAAAAGATAAATTTTTGAATCTACATTAATCATATTTATTCAGCCTGAAATGGGCTCTGGTACGATTAGTATACGTGACATTTTCTAGATTAAAATGGTATTAGTTTTTATATGTGTCATATTCTGAATTAAAATGGTATTATCTCTTTTAGTCACATCAATTAATAAGTCAATATAGTTAGGTAAAAACTTATCTTTTTAAATCAAATAATCTATCCAATATAAGTTTTTTTATAAAAAATAAATATTCAATCTTATATCTTAATTAGGTAGAAAACTTATCATTTTAGATAAATTTTAATTAGATATCAAAGTAGAGTTTTTAGCATGCCTAAATGCCTAATCCATAGTAAATTTTAAAACAATTCATCTGCTTATTCAATCAACTCTCCCTTGATCGATTTAGATATAATATTTTGCATATCAACTCCTTAACTCCACCTTCCTTGATGAATTTAATTTTATTTTTCTAATAAATTTGTATTGTAAGGTATAAATCGGTGGCACCATCTTAATCGATCATATAATTTAATCGTAAACCCAAGTTATTTTTTTTTAAATTTGATATTATTTCTCAATTGTGTGTACTTACTTTATATGGAGTGGTAATTTATATTAATTCAAAGTTGTTTTATATAATAAAATTTATTAAAAAATCGCACAGCGGGCTCTATCATGGAATCCTGCATGAGCATTCAAATAATGAAGAATTAATACTTTAATTAAAACTGCAATTACCTTAAATTAAAATAAGACGTCATTAAAATAAGTGCTTACCTCTTCATCTAAGAGAACCATGCCTATATCTTCTTTATCCGTTTTCTTCTTCTTCATTGTCCACAATCGTATCACACGAACTTTAATGACCCAATCACTTCTGTCTGGATTAATTTCGTTAACCTTATTGTATACATTCGTCATTGTAACAACTGGAAAATAAACGATAAATATATGAATATAAAGCTATTTTAGGGATATATATATACACGTATATGACTTATATATGATTAATACATTGTCAAAAATACTATACCTTGATTGCAAATTGCAATTTGCTAATGGATATTGAAAATTGATGTCAGCGTACTCCACGAATTATTGAATGAAGAGGCTAGTCGTTGCTTGCGGCAAGTCGGATGAAAGTTGCTTGGGCAAGTAGGATATTCAAAGTTGTTTGGGAATACCTCGTAGATAACCTATGTATATATAGGAATTACAATATTCTATCTTACACACTTAATTAATTATCTATTCATCATAAAATTTTATGAGACATATATCCATACATACATATATATATTTTATATACAATCATAGATAGATTTTCTACCTAATTTAGATATAAGCTAGGTTGAATGTTAATAATGAACCAGATATTAGATAGATTATTTATTTTAAAAAGATAAATATATTCAATTTCATCTAAAAAGGATAAAACATAAGTTTTAAAATAGATAGATTTTCTACCTAATTTAGATATAAGGTTGAATGCTAATAATGAACCAGATATTAGATAGATTATTTATTTTAAAAAGATAAATATATTCAATTTCATCTAAAAAGGATAAAACATAAATTTTAACTAATTCCAACCACTTTAGGATTATATTGAATAGATTAAATTGGAATATATTAATATCAAATATTTATAAAAACAATTGATGTGACAAAAAAATACAGCTTTAATCCAGAAAATGTCACGCATGCAAAAAAAAACATTAATTTTAAATTATATTACCATCTTCTTCATTTTATTTCTTTCAAAAGATATTTATTTCTATCTTAGAATTTTCATAATTATCTTTTATTTCTAATAAAGAGCCATCAACATTTGCAAAATGAACTAAAAAAAATCTTTCGACTAATTTGATATATATACTCTATATATAAATATGTTTATCATTAGCTTGATAAAAAAAAGATTAATACTTTATTCATTAGTATAAATATTTTACTAAAGTAAGTTTTCTAAAATATGAAGCAATAGGTTAATATTGATTCCGTTGTACTGTAAATTATACCGTTGCATTGAAACGATTCGGAGTACTAAATATTCAGATAGGTGGTGCTAGGGCTGGGCAAAAATTCCCACGAAAACCGAACCAACACGTGCCACCCGAACCAATTAAATTGGTAACCAATTAAGTTGGTTACCAATTTAATTGGTACGGTATACCGAACCAAATTTCAGAAGTCGGTACGGTAACGGTAATTGAAACGGAAAAGTTGGTATTACCATTACCAACCGATTTGAAATTGGTTGGTACGATAATTACCAACCAATTCCTACCAATATATATTTAGGATTTTTTAATGTATATTTTAATTGTTTTAAGTTTTATTGTAAGTCCATAACTTTTGATGTAAAACACTAAAATTTAATTAGGGAAATAAAGAGAGAGAAAAAAGCCTAGTCTTAGGTTTTTCACCATTCGACTTCATCCCTTTAATGACGGTCACCCTCTAAAATCTAAGTTCATTTACCTATGTTATGTTAGGGCTCAAAAAATGTATATTGTTTTACTGTTTTTTATTTTAAGTATTACCTATTAACTTGATTTCTTTTTGTATTTGTTATTTTCATAAAATGCTTTTAATCAATGAAGGAAGACTAGCTCGACCTCGGTTCAGACTAAAACCTAAACTTTATTTTAAAGTACATGAACATGTTATTTTGAATATTGTCGGGAATATTTAAGTTTTTATTTTGATTTAGTGCTTAAATACATGAACAATTTAAGTATTTATGTTGTTGGTACTTGAATTGTACTTAATCACTTATAAGTTTTAATTAAACTGTATTGTATTTGACTATTTGTATATTTTTTCATTAAAACCCAAAACATGGTAAAATACCATTACCAACACGTACCAACCAACTTAATTGGTAACCAATTAAGTTGGTTAAACCCCTTCGGTGGTTGGTAATGGTTCAGATTTTAAGATTACCAATTCAAATTGGTTGGTACATGGTAAACGAAAAAAAGAATCGGTAATGTACCAATTCCACCCCTAGGTGGTGCCGTGGTAGCTAGTGATAAATATTTGGTCAAATTAACATAAAAATCTAATCATGATATATTTCAAATCTATATGGCTATATCTAGATAATACTATACCAAACTACGTATTACGGTTTATCAATCATGATATATTTCCATTCACTATTGGTTTCAAATAAATTAATTAAATTTAGTTCCATACTCCGTAAATGGTAGTAGTATAATTTAGTGTACGTTATTTATAAAATAATTATGTGTACGTACTTTTTATCTCCATGAATAATTATTACCCGCGTCTTCGTTTAACATTAATTATGGATAAAAAATTTTACCTCGTTCAAATATGGTATATATTAATTTAATATTAGATAGATTTATCTAAAACGATAAGTTTTCTACCTAATTAATATATAAGATTGAAAATTTATTTTAAAAAAAACTAATTAAGATATAAAGTTATATTGGATAGATTATTTGACCCAAAAAGATAAGTTTTCTACCTAAATATATTGACTTATTAATTGATGTGGCCTAAAAATATAATACAACTTTAATCCAGAAAATGCCACGTAAGAAAAAATAATCCCGTTTAATCCAGAAAATTTCGTGGCAGCGAGGTCGCGCCAACGGTCTCTGTTTTAGTATTTTACTAGTATTCGGTACCCGCGGGTTTGCGCGTTTTGTTAATAAATTATATTTTATTATGTTAATTTGTTTGAAATATTATATTAGATTATTAATTGCCGTGGCTCACAAAAATAAAATCATATATAAATATATTATATTCAATTTGATCTAAAAGGTAGAATATTGACCAAATATTTCTTCTTCATCTTTTAGAATCTTGACGGCGTACATATTTATGTTCGATTTATACTATATTTTATGACAACCAAAAATTTAGATTGATTAACTTAGTAAAATCGTGCTTCATAAACAAAATTATCTATATGATCCTTTTTTATAAGTTGGTTAAACCTTAAATTTAGTTTAAATGGCTAAAGTAAAATATTAATATCTATAAAAAAAAATCAACAAAGTAGATGTACAATAATTAAATATTATATTTGTTTTAGATTCCAAAGTGAAATAATATTTTACAACTTAATAATATATTTATTAATTGATGTGACCCAAAAATACAATGACCTTTATTTATTTATCTATATGTCATCGATCTTATGTTACCACTACATTTTATATAGTTTTTAACACCTAAAAAAGTTTACGTGAATAGTAAAACGTTGAGTTTTAATTAACGAAGAGAGTATTATTTTACCCATTTAATTACATTGATCATTTGATCTTATGGATAAAATATAATCTTATATGGTGTACGTTTTATTTCAAATAAAGAACACAATTCGGTTTCTTTTAAATGGTCAATTAATCAATATTCCACTAACTATATAAATTTAGTGGTATGATATATAAGAGACCAAAACAATTCTATCTACGGAATATAGATTGAAAAAATAAAACAATTATATCTATGAAAACACCTTAAAGTCGTTTTAAAAAAAATACGTGTTTTTTAAATGAATGAATTTTGGAAAATATTTATAAAAGATTTACACTCCACGATAAGTTTATTTTTAAAACTAAAACTATGGATAACAAATAATATATGAATACCATATTATTTACGTGAATTATTAAATTTAATTAATTTTACCGAGTAGCAAGTTCGATTTCAAGTTATATATGGACTATATAAAATCACTATGCATATGATCAATCATTAGTACGTATTTAGTATATAAAAATTGCGGTGTTATTCTCATGTAAACATATTTAGATATTGAGTATAAAATAAACGAAGCCAAATCCAATTCGATATATAGGAGCAATGAAATCAACAGGTAAAGAAAATTTACCGATAACGAAGTTTATCATCCATTATAAATAGAGGGTCTCATATTAATAGTTGTATTAGATATCCACCACAACATTAATAAACCCTAGCCACTCATAGATGTTTTCTTTATTGGTGTTACGAAAAGCCTTTATTTCTGTTTTTTATAGTTCTTTTCTGTTATTCGATTGAACGATTTGATTTTGAGGGATTTTGTTCAAATGGACCTTTAAGCATATTTAGTTAGCTAGTAAGGCCCATTAATTATTTTTTTAGCATGCTTAGCCCATTAATTGTTTTTTTAGCTTGCTTAGCCCTCTTAAACGACCGGTCAACCCATTTTGATGCCAACTTTTTTTTTTTTTGATGCCAACTTTTTTTTTTTTTAGTGATGCCATATTTTACCGTTTTGATGCCAAAATTTTATGGTGACAATTTTATATAATTGATGGCATAAGAGCTTAAAACGTGGAATCAAAATATTGTCACTTTTCTAATGAAATGATTGGATGACTTTTTTTTAATGCCACTTTTTTAAAACATTGATGACATTTTTTGTGATGTCATATTTTACCGTTTTGATGCCAAAATTTTATTACATTTTATTTTCACTCTGATGCCACTTTTCTAATTAAATTATTGGATGACACTTTTTTAAAACATTGATGACATTTTTTGTGATGTCATATTTTACCGTTTTGATGCCAAAATTTTATTACATTTTATTTTCACTCTGATGCCACTTTTCTAATGAAATTATTGGATGACACTTTTTTTAAACTTTGATGACATTTTTTGTTTACTCTAATGTCACGTTGACCATTGATGCCATTTTGAAAAATTTGTATCACATTAAAGAAAAAAATGTCATCAAAAATACTACTTTGAAAAAATATCATCAAAAATATGGTATCACGGTAAAAAAAATATTATCAAAAAATTGACATAAAAAAGTGGCATCAAAGTGAAAATAAAATATAGTAAAATTTTGGCATCAAAACGGTAAAAATATGGTATCACTAAAAAAAAAAAATTTGGCATCAAAAAAAAAAAAAAAAGTTGGCATAAAAAAAAAAATAAAAAAAAAGTTGGCATCAAATGGGTTGACCGGTCAACGGTCAACGGTCAACGTTGACCAACCCATCCTATTGGGAAGGGGGCTAGGGCAAAACTAATTAAATTGATTTAGGGGCTAGGTGACTACTTGAATATTCCATAAAGGCCCTCTACCAAAATCACCCTTTGATTTTTGCGAAATTTTAAAAATATTGGAGGAGATATAAATGAAAAATTGATATAGAATATAGATTATATTTTATTATATTAATTATATTAAAATATTATATTAGATTATTAACTGACGCGACTCACAAAAATAAAACCATATATAAATATATTAAAAAATTGTTTAAAAAATTTAATATTTTATATACTCTCTCCGTTCAGAAATAAATGTTGTTTAACTTTGCGACACGTCTTTTAATGAGCTAAAACCTTTATAAAATAATAAATTTTTAATTACTTTCAAAAATAATTTTACACTTTTAATAAGTATAAAATTATATAAAAATAAATTTTATATAGTTTTTATAAAATAATATTTTATATAGTTTTTATCTCTTTAAAAACCGTGTCAAAAAGTCATACAATACTTATTTATTAATTATATATATTTAATTTGTTAGCAAAAATTGAAGACATATTACGAATCAATAAAATGTAACTATTGTACGTAGCAGTGATTTAGAAGGAAAGATTGATTTTAATATGTGATAAAACGAATCGATGTCGTCAAATATGATGAAATTAAGCTCCATGGTTCCAATCATATTGTTTTTCAAACGTTATTTTGTATCTCCTCTACACGTTTAGCATATAGGTTAGTTAATTAATTTCAACAATAACTTATTATTATATTTGATTGGTTAGATTGGATATGTTTTCAACAATAGTTTAATATATTATGTATCTAAAAAGATAAGTTTTTTACCTAATTATATTGACTTATTAATTGATGTGACCCAAAATTTTAATACAACTGTAATCCAGAAAATGCCACGCAAGCGAAAATAATCCCGTTTAATCCAGAAAATTCCGTGGCCGCGAGGTCGCTCCAGCGGTCTCTGCTTTAGTATTTTATATATATAGAATATAGATATAGATATAGATAGATATAGATAATAATATATATAGAATAGATAGATATAGATATAGATATAGAATAGATATAGATATAGATATAGATATAGATATAGATTAAGATTAGATATTAGATACTATTAGATATAGATACGGAAAAATAAAACTACTTGTAGAACTGTAGAAGGGAAAGAAGGAAAAGGAGAAGGATGAGTCGAATAGAGTCATCCATGGCTTTACGTTTCTCTCTCCACACTCCTCTCCGAACAACAACTAGAAGAATCTGCTCAGCCTCCGCTTTCTGCGCCATGTCTACTTCCGATTCCTCACCTCTCACTCACTCCCTCCATCTTCCCAGCAGATCAAATCAACCTGTCCAGATCGTCGCAGCTCCTGGCCTCTCTCCCTCCGACTTCAGGCAATTTATCCTTCTCTCTCCCTCTCTTTTCTTCTTCAGCTACCGATTTCAACCTCATCTTCAAAGGCGATCAGTTTATCTGATCCTTTTTCTTGCTGTTGGTGCGTTTCAGGAATGCGATAGAGTGTTCGCTCTTCAAACAATGGCTTAAGAACATGGAGGGAGAGAAGGGAGTTTTAGCTGATGAAACAATATCCCTTGATAAAGTTATCGTCCAGGTCTAAATTCGATTGCTTCTTTCCCTAATTTTGACACCTTATGCATGCAATTTCAGTTCAGTTTGACTTTAATTGATTCTGGTTTGTGACTTTGATTTGGTTGGATTTGGCGTCTTCCGATTATTTTCGTTAATTGGATATGCCTCTGACTTTAACCGGTCCTGATTTTGTGATTGCAAGTCATTGAGATGTGGTCCATGTATGTTAAAGTGAAATCGGTTCTTGTTAGATGTTGTTGATTTCATCCTGGCAGTGCGAGGACTTTGTTTATAGTTTCCAACTACAGACATTCACGAATAGACTCTGTGGGGCTTTCTCTATTGGCATTGAATTTGGTGCAAAATGGGGCTGGATCCTTTATGTTGTTCTAGGCTTCTAGCTGGATCCTGTAAGCGCAGTCACTCATTACAGGAATGGCTTCACTTCTTTTATGCTGAGTGCTGTATAGCAAGTGCTTCAATCTGAAGACAAATGATAGGGAATAATAACATGCTTGACAAATCGACACGTTTTGGTGACAGTGTGTGGATTACTTTGGTAAACGTATTGGTTTCCTCAAGTTTAAGGCGGATGTGGTGGATAAGGAAACGGGAAAGAAGGTATCACATCAGTTCCATTTGTTACTCATGTAAATATATCCTGGAAACTAGTCAGCCTTGGTCATACTACTGTCTTGCTGTTCTTTCTACAAATCATTGATCTCTCTACACCACCAAGTGTTAGCTACACTTTGTTGAGCCAGAGATTTTTATTTTTTATTTTTTTTGTTCATATACACTGCAATTGCATCGTACTATATTAGCTCCCAGGTATTGTATTTGCACGGGGACCAGCTGTAGCGATATTAATTCTTTTGGAGTCGGAAGGAGAGACTTATGCTGTTCTTACTGAGCAGGTGTGCAATTGCTCTTTTAAATTTTTACTTCCTCTTCCCCTATTTGCAGAGTTATTGTTTGCTTTAAGATGGTAGCTATATTGATCATCTTATGGTGTGTAAGGCTAGGGTCGCTACTGGGCGTGTAGTCTTGGAATTGCCAGCTGGAATGTTGGATAATGACAAGGGAGACTTTGTTGGTACTGCTGCTCGTGAGGTCTCTTTCTCCTTGTGTCATGTGCTGAAGATTGATTATCTACATTTATATTATTTCAGGCCATTGGTAGAAAACAATATCTCTCAGGTCTCTAATTCTCGAGTTGCAATTTTGATCCAATAAGAGTGTAAGACTAAAGTAATGATTCATTGCGTGTTATATTGGTTGAAAAAACTGTACACGGCTAAATCCTCAACTATATTGGCTAGATTCTAGAGTTTCTTATGGTACCATGAATAGTGGCATAGTGCGACAAAATCATCTGGTTTAATATTTCATAGATTTTAAATCCATATGATGTTGTTTTGGTACCGATGAGAATGGCAATTTAAGTGACTCTCAGACTTGTCATTTGATATCTCATCTGGAAAATTGGATAGAGCTTACTACTGAATTAAAATATTGAACATGAAATCATACCTCAGTGAGTTAAATGGCTTGAATAATTTTGCTTTAATTTGTAGGTTTGCCATGAGACTTCATTTTATATTTACACTGAATTTGCAGCATTCTGCACTTATCTAATAACATACTTTTCCCTTTTAGATTTGTCATATGTGTTTGGCTTGTAACTCTTGTTACCGGGGGCAATTTAATGCAGGTTGAAGAGGAGATTGGTATACTACTAAATGTTGGAGACATGATTGATCTTACCGCATTCTTGGACACATCGACTGGTAGCCGGATTTTTCCCTCTCCTGTAAGTTCATCATCCTGCACATGAAAAATGTGGTAAACAATTTTTTGCTAATCCTCCTGCTGTTGTTCTTACACATTCGTACCGTGCTTTTCATATTGGATGAATTCATCTTCAACTTCGAACCTTTGAACCATTCAGGCTTTTTCCATACGCATTCCATCTTGTCTGTTCATTTGGTTTTAGCAGATTCTGCATCTCCTGCCATACTGAGTTTGCTATTTATTTCATTTCATGATCATCATTTTCGTTTCAATAATCTTCTTTCAAATATAAATTTCTGACATCTTGTTTTCTGGCCTTTAGGGAGGTTGTGATGAAGAAATCAGTGTATTTTTATGCAAGAGGCAAGTGAGTAAAGAGATAATAGAACAACTACAGGGGAAAGAGACAGGCCTTCATGACCATGGGGAGTTCATAAAGGTTCGTCTTGTCCCTTATGCAAAGCTTTGGCGATGTACACCTGACGCCAAGGTTCTGATGGCCGTGGCCTTGTATGAAATGGCCAAGAAAGATGGACTACTCTCCCAAGCCTAGAGTTCATTAACTGAATTTGCAGAGACATGTGGCTGCAGAGTGATTTCACTCCGTTTACTGCGACGATTCAGTTTGTTACTTTCATACAGATTACACACCACGGGATGTAAAATACAGGATTCATATCTTACATGATTGATTAAGAGAGTAGCTCTTACAGTGTTTGATCGTGTTCTTTGTGACATTGTGGTTGCTTAGGAATTAGGATATATAGTAGGCATACTAGTTGGCATTGGGGTTTCCAGAAGATTATGGAGGGAGATGAAAAGAAAGGATTGCGAAAGCTCTGTTATTCATCATCTCTATGTGTGAACTAGAGAACCTGAGAGGTTTAATGTAATGCAGTTGAACAGCATGGGTTGGTTGGATTTAGGGGGCTAGTGCCCAAAAACACTTGTCAATGGGCGGCTTGCATAGCGTAACAAATCTGGTTGGGTTTGGGTCAGTTAATTTGGGCTCATTCTTCTTCTTTTTTTTTTTTTTTTTTTTTTTTAATAGGTAAATTTTCGGTTGGATAACTCCTAACCGATAGCATCCCGACGTATGAGATCATTAAGATCAGTATTCGATGTCAAGGCCGCCCCATTAACAGGGCGGCCAAGGTGTGCGACCTTGTCAGCCGTCTTGTTACCCTCTCGGGGCACATGCGAGAAAACCACGGTTTCGACTTTAGTTAGTTGACGTTTGATGTCTCCCATTAATAGTTCTATTTCCCAAGGGCAAGAGCTATTATATTTGAGGTTGTCGATAACCGTTTTGAAGTCTCCTTCAATAACAAGTTTAGTACATTGAATTTGTTTAGCCGCTTGAAGTCCTATTCTCAGAGCCATAGTTTCGGCCTGAATGGGAGAAAGTTTACCTAGATGTGTTGCACCTAGCTTAATTACACTGCCTTCATGATATCTGATTATGTTGTACCCGGCTGAAGATATTCCCATTCCATTAGTAGCTCCATCAAAATTTAATTTGAGAAATTCCCTCTCGGGTTTTCGCCATTTTACATTTTTTCTGCTAATTGCCCTCTTCTGTTTATTTTGATGTGTTGAGGTGGGATTAGACTCATTCTCATCTTTTACTCTTGCACGGTTCCATTGTTCTTGAATCTCATATATGAACTGCTGTATTTCCCTTCGGGATGGCGATCCCTTTCCCTGGAAAACCATTTGGTTCCTAAAAAACCAAAGAGCCCACCATTTAACCGTCAGATCCACTTTTTCCTCCTTATTCAAATGTTTCCCTACTATATTCATTATTCTACTACCATTCCACCTGCTGTTGGATCCTTGTCTGATGAAATTTCCTAGCTTGTTATTCGTTAGGCCGTTCTGTATCGCAAATGAGCATTCTATCAATAGGTGTTGTTCATCCTCACAATAACTTTCACATAATACACATTGGGTAGGGACTGGGGTTCCTCTCTTACTTAGTCTGTCTTTAGTTGGTAGTCCATTCTGTGCTACTTTCCACAAATAGTTTTTGATTTTTGGCATGGTATTCACCTTCCAAATCCACCCATTCGGGTCATCTGAGAAATCGTCTATGTTTGTTATCAGTTTGATTGCGCTTGATGTGGTAAACCAACCATGCTTATCAGGCCACCAGTATAACCTATCTGGCATGAGTTCCACGGGTAGTGGAATATCCATTATAGTTTGGGCCATATTTGTGTCCAAGACACCTAAAAGTTTATCTTTATCCCACTGACCATTCGATAGAAATTCACTTACTGTAGTATTTTTGTCCAGTGCCACTGTTCCCTTATAATTGTGACTTAGTGTGGTCTTGTTAACCCATCTATCTGACCAAAACCGAACTGTTTCCCCATTCCCTATCGACCAAATTAGCCCTGATTTAAACTTCTCTATTAAAGTAGTAGCTTTCCTCCACTGCCAAGATGCGTTTTTAACGTTTTCATAGTTAAGAATGTCTGAATTTTTTAAATATTTGTGCTTTATTATTTGTACCCACATGTTATCCGGTTCTGCAAGTGTTTTCCACAATAGTTTCATTTGTAGAGCTTCATTCATCGATTCTGACTTTCTTATCCCTAATCCACCTTTGCATTTTGGTTTACATATTCTGTCCCAACTTATGAGTGGTTTATATTGAAGGTCTTTATTCCAAAAGAAGTTGCGATTTAGTTGGTCCAGGTGTTTGTGAATCGCAGAAGGGAGCATGAAACTCTGCATCGCGAACAACGGCTTCGCTGCTAGGTTCGCATTAATTAAGATTGATCGCCCTTGCTGCGAAATGGAGTTTGCTTTCCATTTTGTTAATTGATTTTTCGCCTTAATGACTATGTCTTCAAAGGTTTGATTATTCACCTTCCCACTGATAATTGGACACCCAAGATACTTTTCCATGGCCCGCGTGTGAGGAGCTTGGAGAGAGTTTTGCAGAAGCTGGATTCTGTTTCCCGGTACACCCTTCGTAGTTTGGAATGATGATTTATGGTAGTTGACTTTTTGTCCCGACAGTTGACAATATTCGTCCACTATCTCTCTAACTTTTTGACTTGCTTCTAAGGACGCTTTTGAGAAAATTATTATGTCATCTGCAAAAGCCAAAAATGGTATCGAGGGTCCCCCTCTTCCAAATTTAAATCCGATCTTACTCACCTGTTGCGTTGCTTCTTGCTGTAATCTTCTTCCTAATACTTCCGCACCGAGTATAAACAAAAACGGAGAAATAGGATCTCCCTGCCTCACTCCCCTTGTTGGTATAAACACCTCTGTCGGTGAGTTGTTTACTAGCACAGAGAATGACGTTGTTGAAATACATTTTTTGATCCAACTTATGAATGTAGGGTGGAATCCGAACCCTTTCATTACCTCCCATGAGAAATCCCAATTTACCCTGTCATATGTCTTTTCCATATCCAGTTTTATAGCCATCCAGCCCTCAAGCCCTTTGCGCGTCTTGAAATGAGTGGAAGATTTCATGGGCTATAAGTATGTTATCCTGGATCCCAATTTGGGCTCATTCAGATGCGTTCGGTTCAGTTAGTTCGAAATTTGTTTATTTTGGGGTTTGATTGTTTTGGTTTTGGGATTTTTGTTATTTCAGCCTCAGGTTTTGATAAAATCAAACTTTCTAACGCATTTGTACTTGGATTTTGGTCATAAATGTTTGCAAATGGAATATTTGGATCGGACCATATGAATAGAGAGTTGTATTGAGTTTTATTTTATATTTATATATATGGTTTGTATATTGTGTATCCCAATAATATACTCCCTCCGTCCAAAAATACATGAACTTTTACTATTTATGCACGCTTTTTTAGGAGTTAAAAACTATATAAAATATTAACTTTTATATTAATTTTTTTTAATTATTACAAACTTATTATTAATAAGTTTGTAATTATTAAAAAAAATTAAAAAAAAAGTTAATATTTTATATAGTTTTTACCTTCTTAAAAAACGTGCGTAAATAGTAAAGGCAATGTATTTTTGGACGGAGGTAGTATATAATAAGAATATTTTATTAGAAAAGAAAAATCTTAAAAAGAAATGAGTGAACCTTATAATTTAATTTAAAAATACTAAATTGGGTGTGTTGGGGAATATTTTTCAATTTGGACTCCTACACTATGCCTAGAAAATCCCTTATATATATAATAGGAAACGATATCTACACCGCTAATTTTTGCTATTTCCACCGCTAATCACCGCATAGATATGCGGTGAGTTAATGACGGTCAACGACATACCGCATATACATGCGGTAAGTCACCGCATATCTATGCGGTACTAGCCTCCGTATAGAGACATACCTAATATACATGCGGTACGCGGTACCGTTCCGTTTAAACGACACCGCATACCCATGCGGTAGGTATCGGATAACCCGATTTGCGCGAAACTATCCGGAGGAGCTCAGTGGACCGATAGGAACCGAATCCCACCGCATCAGTATGCGGTATTAGGCGACACTAAGAATTGATCGTACAGCCCATGGACATCTGCAATGGTATGAAGTTGTAATAAACGCCGTGATCTGGAAAAAATCATATGTTGAATTGAAAAGAAAGATGATTATCGTACAATCTATTGACATCTGCAATGGTATATCCTACTACAGTGTAATTAACTTGTAATAAACGACGTGATCTGGAAAAAATCATATGTTGAATTGAAAAGAAAGATTAATAAAACGAAAGTGCGATAAATATATAAGCGATGACGAAAATATGGAGTTCGGTTGTGAAATGGTATATCCTACTACAGTGTAATTAACTTGTAATAAACGACGTGATCTGGAAAAAATCATATGTTGAATTGAAAATAAAGATTAATAAAACGAAAGTGCGATAAATATATAAGCGATGACGAAAATATGGAATTCGGTTGTGAAATGGAATAGACAAAGATACAACCCAATTGAACATATGAAGTTCGAAAAATGACATCAGAAAGTGGGAAATGCTAATACGGTAGGGGACGACCACCATCACGACGGCGGTAAGCTCTATATCGTGCAATCCTCGCTGCAAACTGCTCGTCCCAACCGTCGACAGTGCGATCGTGATGCCGTGTCCATGTGATGTAGACTGGAGGAAGAGGTGAACCAGGCAACAACCAAATCTGTGAATACAAGGTTAATATTGATGTTAGAAAAGAGAAACAAAACAGTAACAAATTAATGAATACGAAATACGAAACGTACCGGAACGAAATGGTTGATGTTGCCGACTAAAGCTATTCCATCTAGCTCCTCATAGGCCGGTACTGACGGGCCACCGGTGGCGTACAGAGGTAGGCACAACATAGGCATCATCTGTGACAAAATACCAAAGGACGCTGGTGAAGCGTGGCAAACACCTCGCCCATGATCGGAATCTCCATCCAATTAGTAGGATCATGTCACGTGCCGAAATAGTTGACTCTCATGATGAGCTCCTGTAAGGCCGGATAGTAATGGTACCGATCTGAATGCACCTGCAACTCAACGGCCAGCTCTCGTCGAACTCGAGGCCATGTGTCTTGTCCCAAGTTGAGAAGACAAGCTAAAGACCTATACCCACAGTGACCATCACCTGCAACATTTGTGACGGCTCGTACGAAAGTAATCATGAATTCGTCGACGTTGCCAGTGCCCCAATTGAATTCTACTCGAGGTAGATTCTGTGGTGGAAGCGCCGTAGGTGCTGGTGTTGGAATGTCACTTACAGTCTCCGGAGCTGGCTCCGACGTCGACCGACCTCGTCCACGTCCCCTTCCACGACCCCGTCCTCGGCCTCTGCCTACTCCTCGGCCCCTAGGAGGGTCGTCGATGGCAATGTCGTTGGACCCAGTGGCCTCCTCAGTACCTTCCACGTCATCTGTTTCGTTTGATGCTGGTTGACCCCGACCTCGGCCTCGCCCTCGTGCGGATCCAGTGGTCGCCTGTCTATCTGCCTGTCGTTGAGCCCGAGCACACTCACGTTCCCAAGGTAGAGGGTTCGTCTGACAGGGGTGGCGAGTCCTCGGTCTCCCGGGCGGTCTACGGTCCTCCGGGTCAGGGGTGGTCAATGGTGTCTGGGACGGACGATCCCCATCGTTGAATGCCGATGCGATTCTCCAACGAGTATCCTCGTCCATAGCTCCGCTCTGGAACAAACTGATCATGCGCGACATGTCCACATCAGCTCTGCTGAGTGGAGTGTTATCCTGGACGTTGTCAACATGAGGCCTCTTGAAATCCAATTGCTTCCAAAAATTGTGTATTTGGGATGGTCTGATAGGTATCTGCGTGTCTCGACAAGCTTGCATGTCATGTGTGCATGGAAGACCGTATACGTCCCTCCAATATGCATCTCTGCATGGTTGCGACGGTGGCTCGGCTTCCATCTTTGTGTAGATTTCGAACAACAAGTTGAAACATTCCTTCGACAAAATATTCCGAATTCGATCGAAAATCCATAGGTCGTGGGAGTCTGTAGGCCAGGTGTTGTTCGCTCTCCCCAATGTATTCTTGACCTCCCATATTTGATCCGCCATCATGAGATCGATTGTGTTTATCACGTGAGTGAAATCACCGACTGCAGAGTTTAAGGTCTTTTTCAACACAGAATGAGCAGCCTCAACCCTAAAAGATAAGTGAGAATCGCAGGTGAAAATCGTTATACCTAAACAAATTACGTGTATAATTAATTTTATATTGAAAACGTAGGCGCACCTGTTCGTCGTGGTCGTACCAAAATGCTGGATTGCGTCTGTCCAGGCACGAACTATCGGCTCCGAGTAATCTCGTAACCACGTCGCCTCCAAATACGACATAAGCCCTTCAATATGCCCCCACTCTGCATGCATACCCCTCCTTCTAGCGGCAAAAGTTTCAACAGATCTGGATTGGAACAAGCCAACACATGCGTTCTTGAAACGCCTAGCAACATCAAGATTCTTTGACTTCTGGAAAGCAGCTTCTTCGCATCGTCGGAGGACGTGCACTGTGCACAACATATGCCCGACGTTCGGAAGAACTTCTCGTAGCGCCGCAATCAACCCCAACTCTCGATCAGTGACAACAACGTTAGGAAGATTACCTCGCATGAGGTAAACGAGCTGCCCCAACGCCCAAATGTACGTATTTGTTTTCTCGTGCGACATCAAGCAGAACCCGATGACGAAGTTCTTGTTTGTGCAAGTAAATCCAACGAACTCACACAAAGGGATCCCGTACCTGCACAATCAAATATTTGAGTTCGGATGCCCTGGTGGGAATGGTTAAAAGAATAAGTGTATATAGAAACCTACGCATTCATCCGGTATGTACTATCGACGAGGACGACGTATGGAAACATGGCTAGAAGATGGAGAGCGTCTGTATGGGCGATGAATAGATCTTGAAGCCTGTTGGGATCGTCAGGGGATCTCCGTGTACAATAGTAGTAACCCTTATCCCGTAAAATGCGGAGTGCTTCCTGGGAGACTGTTCGATCTCCTCTCGCTTCAGCTTTAAACTTTGCTCTTGCATTGTACACTTGGCGCCGCGATGTGAAGTTCATCTTCTGTCGTGCGTCAGCTGTCATCTTTAATGTAGCTAAAATCGGTTTTGGTGGGGTACCAGCGACGGTAAGGGCCGAGGTAGTGTCTCTTTCATCAGCATCAATCCGTCCGACGTACGGGTGACCGTCCAATGCACCGGGGAGTAGATGGTTGTGCTTGGCATGAATAACGTCCAGGCCCCATTCGCCCCGTTTGAACTCCACGCCAGACAATGCAAACGGACACCCCTCTATCTTCGAAACAGCTCTGCGCGTGTTCCCGCTTGCATCATCTCCGGCTACTCGCGGTCTCTTACGGGGAGTGTACTGGACGTACTTCTCACATGCGAGCAATAGACTCCCACGCCTTGTAGGAGTGCTCGCCCAAGAACGCTTGATTGTCAAAACCATATTAAGCTTTAACGCTGTGCCACAACAATGTTGTAGGAGATCGTCGCGATTGGTCCACGTCTGTGATGTAGCAAATTCGGCAGTGTAATCGCGGTACTCCTGGTGACGGGCCTGATCGTCGTGACTGTCTTCCGGCATCGGATCAGCCTGCTCCTCCAATGGTAGCTGCCAACATGCAAACAGTGCATATATATTACGTGACCCATTCATGGTTTTCGTCTGCTCTACTTCAGAACCGAATTTATTCCCCTTCATTTAAAAACCGGTACCTATATCTTGGTTTCCATTCAATATGATTCCACTACCTATATTCTGGTTATTCCACTACCTATATTCTGGTTATTCCACTACCTATATTCTGCCTACAACGACATTCCAAATGATAAACATTAATCACATACCGGAAGCCGAGGAAGTGGTGAGCTATCGGCCATTGGCGTATTGATACGTGCTTCCTCCCCTGGGCTTAAAGGTTGTCGATTGGTGTCGCCGTTAACCATATTAGAAAACGATCGTAGATGAGGTGTGAGGGGATTGGATGCATTCCAACGGAGAGCGGATGACTTCTTATACAGTAACACCGCATACATATGCGGTTGTTACAAATGACCGTTGGTGTTGAATTATTTGAATTTGTGGGCCCACCGCATAGGTACACGGTACTAGGGACACCGTTTGGGCTTGTGGTATATAACCGTATAGATATGCGGTGAACACCGTATGGGCTTGCGGTATATTCCCGCACGTATATGCGGTATGTGTCTATATATACCTACGGCCGGGTCGTGACATTTGCCGTGGCGAAAAAACGATGATAATGTGTGCGAACTAGTCATGGCCAAAGATTTGTGTCTTCAGATCGAAAATTTTGACCATTGACTAGTTTGCACAGGTTATATCGTTTCGTCTCATAAATTAAATAAAATCAGTATGTATGCAATGGCTCAATAGCGATAATAGCCTAGGCAACATGCCACGGCCGGCGATTTGTGTCTTTTGATTGAAATCGCCGGCCGCTGGCATGTTGCTCAGGTTATATTGCTCATCCAAACAAAACTGTAAATTCTTCGGAAACGTACCGGTACGGGTACACCGTCATCTTCGTCCGTCATCGTAGTGGGCGTCTAAAATACATCTGTCAAGGGAGAATGAACCTCTTACAAGAGGACGAAGCCGGGAACTTTTGTCGGAATTTACGACGAAATCTCTCATCTTCGCACTTTTATAAGAGGCTCGCTCTCCTTCGACCGATGTAATTTGGACGACCAACTCCGATGGCGGAAGAAGATCACGGAGTCCCCATGCCGGTATGTTTCCGTGTTATTTGAACCACCGCATATCCATGCGGTATAATCACCACATAACTATGCGGTGATCACCGCATAGATATGCGGTATAATCACCACATATATATGCGGTATAATTCTCGCATATAACGCGGCATGATTTCCCGCTATAAATTACCGTCGTGCGATGTCGTGAGTATTACAGCATGGCAGCTGGAAATACACCACGACCTTTCTTCTCAGTCTCAGGGAGCGGCCCGAGGGATTTTGTCTGGTGGGTAGAAGATGTGTCGCTTACACAAATATTGGTAAGCCCCATTCTGTCGTATAACATATAATTCACAATGTTCCGAACTCACTAAGTACATCTTGAAAATTGCAGCCTCTGCCTTCCAACTTCGAAGAAGAATATGGGCTGGCCGGCGTCGAAAGAATAACGTTGACTAATGGGGTAGGGAGGAGAGGCACCAGCATCCGGGTTGAGCGCAACAGATCCGGGGCGCTCTGGCTCGCACAAGGATGGAATAATTTCGCGATATCCCGGGGCGTGCGCGTAGGAGCGGGGTTGATGTTTAGCTACTTAGGCAACTCTTGGTTTCGGGTAGTCGTAGTGCCGCCGGAGAATGTTTCACCATCAGAGGAAGAAAACAACAATGATTTCCTTTGATGTGTGACATGATGATGAAGAGGCAAAACAAAGTATCCATGCGGTATACAGATACCGCATATCTGTAATCTTATATCTTTAATTAATATGCAAAATGAGGCACTCTATCCGTTTTCCTGTAAATTGTTATGACCTGAAATTTTCAAAATTTCAACTATGAAACGATGCTGCCGTGCTGGTACGTTGCTTCATATCTTCGCTTGAACTCCCTAATCCACGTGCTGGGACGCCTCGGCATGCTGTATACCGAATGGCCATGCGGTATGAATATACCCTGTGGCCATGCGGTATGAATATACCGCATGGACATGCGGTATACATATACCGCATGGACATCCGGTATGAATATACCGCATGGACGCACGGTACATTCATACCGCATGGTCATGCGGTGGGGTTAAAATAAAACTATAAAAGCGGATTGGTTGGGACTATCAGTACAATATAACTACCATGGCAACTACCAAAGTGTATGAAGTGGAGACAAGATCGGGCAGCAGGTTTCGACTTACAGTCAAAACTTTTCGTACGCCAACTGACGATATATTGTGCAACTGTCAGCACAAAAGCTCGACGGGATGACCGTGCTGTCTTTGCCAAGTTATGTGCGAAGAACGCGATACAACAAGAGTTTCCGATTCAGTGGACCTCGAGTGCGTTGAAGGAGTGACTTACGAGGATGTCCGCATGACAAGGCCGTACTCGTATAGGGATAACCCTGCAGCATATTATATTCACGCGACGGAGGCAATTACGGAGCTTGTTAGCGACTTTTTCTCCAACTTCGCATTGGACAATGCAACGCAGGTGGCAAGATACACCGTGGAAAAAGTCGTGCGGCGTACAAACACAAAGCTTCGAAAGTACGCATTTCACCGAATACATATTCACATTTTGCCGAGCAATGTAGAGGAGTCGGTTGGTAGTTGTTATGTACCATAGGTAAAATGTTGTCGTGTCCTAAATTGTTGTGTATCATTTATAGTGAATTTATCCGGTCACGAGTTATAGCAGTAATTATATTTCACTCATAAATCATTTGCATTACACATGCGGTGATACATAGGCTATTAAACGGATTCTACATAATGATTTTACACAAACTTGGTTCCTACTCTATTGACGGATATTCTTGCAAAGGGTCTATCTACAGAATGCACAGAGATGAAAATCTGTACAATGTTCATTTTCCATACAACAGAGTGAACTTCAGGAGGCTCTATCAAGTGTACAACTACCTACTCACTCCTCGAGAATACGCGGGCTAATCTGGATCTCAATGTGGTTGAATGCGTACTTCTTCACTCTGTCGTTCGCTGGACGAACGGCGTTGTCGACAGTGAACCTTGCAATCTCAAGTGCGCAGTGTAGCCTGACATCGCTGAATAGGTCGCTGATTGCGCATTTGATTGCCTCAACCGGCTCGTGGTAGTATGACTCGGGGTCCTCAACGTGTAATTGGTGACCTCTCAGACACGCCAGTTCAACCGGCTCCGATAGAGCGTATGTGTCGCCTTCAACGCCTTTGTAGCAGACAACGTGAGCAAGACAGCAAGGGAACGTTTGGCACCACCGCTTGTGCTGACAATTGCACAAATAATCTTCGTATGGCCTCGAAAACTTATCGCGTATTATTTTGTATGACACACCCATCTCTGTCTCACCTTGAAACTCAGCTATTCTAACCATGATTTGATTGTTTTGATTCGTATGATGTTTCTTTGCGGTACTAAACACTGGTTCTTATAGCCAAAATGGGACTACCGCATGTTTATACGGTTGTTATTACCGCATGTACATGCGGTTATTACCGCATGTACATGCGGTGCCCATGTTCCATGTTGTGGAAAGCGGGACCGGACCGGACCGGACCGGTTGCGATGTACCGCCTCCCCTTGCGGTGGTGAGACACCGCCTCCCCTTGCGGTGGTAAGACACTGCCTCCCCTTGTGGTGTATGCCCTATAAATCATGACATCCGCCACAGAAACCACCACACCGGGTGTCCACCGAATCACAAAATGGTGACCACCACAGATATATACCGGCGGACGGCAGGTTATCTGGAGTACAAAGTTACATTAGTTCGTTACTCGGAGCCCCGGTGGCCGGTGGAATGCACCTGCAAGCATCCAGCATACCTTCCAGGAAATTCGTGCTTTTTATTTCAGTGTCAAATCGAGACGGACACCGACATTGCATATGCGCTCCACTTCTGTTGTGCGCATTGTTATGACGACAGAGGATTTCCCGAATCGTATTACTTGGATGCAGAGGCGCAAATCGCGAATCACATCAGAAGATTTTGTCGTTACGACGTTTACAGTATCGGGGCCGAGGGCCTATGTGATCATGTTATCCGCAAGATTCGAGCGTTCAACGCAGGGGAAAGGTATTACGCGTTCAACCAAATGAATATTCTCATTTCCATTAATGAGAGGTCATCGGAGGAAGATAGTGAGTAGATATGCGTATGCGTTGTATACGTTGTATTTTCATGTGTAAGCTGTTCAACCGTTTAATTAAATTCTCTCTCGAGTCGCCTCGGTGATGTGTATGCATTGTATTTTCATGTGTAAGCAGTTCAACCGTTTAATTAAATTCTCTCTCGAGTCGCCTCGGTGATTTCCATTATATATTATTTCAAGTGTTGCAAGAAATATAGAAAATACGTTGAAATATAGAAAATACGTTGAAATAGCGTACGAACCGACTTGTTATTCAAACAACACTGTTACAACTAGACGACAAACAAACTACTTCACAACCAACAATAACAACAACTTCATCACACTATCACAAACAAACGACTACTCAACCAACAATAACAACAAGTTCATCAGACTGACACAGTGACGACATGTTGCAATAAAAGCGATGCCTCCAGAAGGCTCACTCTGAAGTTCACTCTGTTGTATGCAAAACGAACATTGTTCAGAATTTCATTTGTACAATGTTCGTTTTGCATACAACAGAGTAAACTTCAGAAGGCTCTATCTATCTAGCCATTGAATCTGCGGAGGATCTACACAAAAAGGGTTGCATTCCACCGCTTTTTATAGCTACCGGACCGCTTGGGACACCGCATGGCCATGCGGTGATACCCACCGGATGGCCATGCGGTGATAAGCACCGCATGTGTATGCGGTGCCTCTGCATTACGTCCCAACATGGGGGTAGCGGGAGCGGATATGCTGTATGAGGGCTATAAATCATGGCGTCCACCCAAGTGCGGCAGGAACCACCACGACTGTCCATCTAATCCCAAAATGGTAAACACTTTAGACACATATAGGCGAACGGCAGGTTATCTCGAGTACAATGTTACATTAATTCGTTGCACGGAGCCACGGTGGCCGGAGGAATGCAACTGCAGGCATCCAGCATATATTCTGGGAAATTCGTGCGTAATCCTAAATTGCTGTGTATCATTTATAGTGAATTTATCCGGTCACGAGTTATACCAGTAATTATATTTCGCTCATAAATCATTTGCATTACACATGCGGTGATACATAGGCTATTAAACGGATTCTACATAATGATTTTACACAAACTTGGTTCCTACTCTATTGATGGATATTCTTGCAAAGGGTCTATCCACAGAATGCACAGAGATGAAAATCTGTACAATGTTCATTTTCCATACAACAGAGTGAACTTCAGGAGGCTCTATCAAGTGTACAACTACCTACTGACTCCTCGATAATACGCGGGCTAATCTGGATCTCAATGTGGTTGAATGCGTACTTCTTCACTCTGTCGTTCGCTGGACGAACGGCGTTGTCGACAGTGAACCTTGCAATCTCAAGTGCGCAGTGTAGTCTGACATCGCTGAATAGGTCGATGATTGCGCATTTGATTGCCTTAACCGCCTCGTGGTAGTATGACTCGGGGTCCTCAACGTGTAATTGGTGACCTCTCAGACACGCTAGTTCAACCGGCTCCGATAGAGCGTATCTATCGCCTTCAACGCCTTTGTAGCAGACAACGTGAGCAAGACAGCAAGGGAACGTTTGGCACCACCGCTTGTGCTGACAATTGCACATATAATCTTCGTATGGCCTCGAAAACTTATCGCGTATTATTTTGTATGACACACCCATCTCTGTCTCACCTTGAAACTCAGCTATTCTAACCATGATTTGATTGTTTTGATTCGTATGATGTTTCTTTGCGGTACTAAACACTGGTTCTTATAGCCAAAATGGGACTACCGCATGTTTATACGATTGTTATTACCGCATGTACATGCGGTGCCCATGTTCCATGTTGTGGAAAGCGGGACCGGACCGGACCGGTTGCGATGTACCGCCTCCCCTTGCGGTGGTAAGACACGGTCTCCCCTTGCGGTGGTAAGACACCGCCTCCCCTTGCGGTGTATGCCCTATAAATCATGACATCCGCCACAGAAACCACCACACCGGGTGTCCACCGAATCACAAAATGGTGACCACCACGGATATATACCGGCGGACGACAGGTTATCAGGAGTACAAAGTCACATTAGTTCGTTACTCGGAGCCCCGGTGGCTGGTGGAATGCACCTGCAAGCATCCAGCATACCTTCCAGGAAATTCGTGCTTTTTATTTCAGTGTCAAATCGAGACGGACACCGACATTGCATATGCGCTCCACTTCTGTTGTGCGCATTGTTATGACGACAGAGGATTTCCCGAATCGTATTACTTGGATGCAGAGGCGCAAATCGCGAATCACATCAGAAGATTTTGTCGTTATGACGTTTAAAGTATCGGGGCTGAGGGCCTATGTGATCATGTTATCCGCAAGCTTCGAGCGTTCAACGCAGGGGAAAGGTATTACGCGTTCAACCAAATGAATATTCTCATTTCCATTAATGAGAGGTCATCGGAGGAAGATAGTGAGTAGATATGCGTATGCGTTGTATGCGTTGTATTTTAATGTGTAAGCTGTTCAACCATTTAATTAAATTCTCTCTTGAGTCGCCTCGGTGATGTGTATGCGTTGTATTTTCATGTGTAAGCAGTTCAACCGTTTAATTAAATTCTCTCTCGAGTCGCCTCGGTGATTTCCATTATATATTATTTCAAGTGTTGCAAGAAAAATAGAAAATACGTTGAAATATAGAAAATACGTTGAAATAGCGTACGAACCGACTTGTTATTCAAACAACACTGTTACAACTAGACGACAAACAAACTACTTCACAACCAACAATAACAACAACTTCATCACACTACCACAAACAAACGACTACACAACCAACAATAACAACAAGTTCATCAGACTGACACAGTGACGGCATGTTGCAATAAAAGCGATGCCTCCAGAAGGCTCACTCTGAAGTTCACTCTGTTGTATGCAAAACGAACATTGTTCAGAATTTCATTTGTACAATGTGCGTTTTGCATACAACAGAGTAAACTTCATAAGGCTCTATCTATCTAGCCATTGAATCTGCGGAGGATCTACACAAAAAGGGTTGCATTCCACCTCTTTTTATAGCTACCGGACCGCTTGGGACACCGCATGGCCAAGCGGTGATACCCACCGGATGGCCATGCGGTGATAAGCACCGCATGTGTATGCGGTGCCTCTGCATTACGTCCCAACATGGGGGTAGCGGGAGCGGATATGCTGTATGAGGGCTATAAATCATGGCGTCCACCCAAGTGCGGCAGGAACCACCACGGCTGTCCATCTAATCCCAAAATGGTAAACACTTTAGACACATATCGGCGAACGGCAGGTTATCTCGAGTACAATGTTACATTAATTCGTTGCACGGAGCCACGGTGGCCGGAGGAATGCAACTGCAGGCATCCAGCATATATTCCGGGAAATTCGTGCGTAATCCTACAATGTCAATTCGAGACAGACACTGACATAGCATATCCGATCGAGTTTTCTTGTGCGCATTGTTATGACGACATGGGATTTCCCGAATCGTATTACTTAGATGCAGAGGTGCGTATTGCGAATCACATTAGAAGATATTGTCGTTACGATGTTTACATGTTCGAGGTTGATGGCCTATATGAGCATGTTATACGGAAGCTGCGATCATTCAACGCAGGAGAAATGCACTACGCGTTCAACCAAATGAATATTTTCATTTCCATTAATGAGAGGTCATCGGACGAAGGTAGTGATTAGACAGGCATTACCAAGTATGTAGTGTGATGTGCATCTGTTTTATTTTCTTTCCTAAGCATCTGTTGTATTTTCATTCCTAATCAGTTCAACCGTTTAATAAAATTCTGTTTCGAATCCCGATCGGTGATTTATTTGACATAGTATTTCATATGTGGCAAGAAAAATAGAAAATATGTTGAAAATAGGAAACCAATGACACAAATAGCGTACGATCCGACTGATTATTCAAACAACATAGTTACAACTAGACGACAAACAAACTACTACACAACAAACAATAACAACAACTTCATTACACTGCAACAAATGAACGACTACACAACCAACAATAAAAACAACTTCGTCACACTAACACATACAAACGACTACACATAAGTCGGATAAACACATAAATCCTAGATCTCGTCGGCATGCTTGTTGTTGATGTGCCTCTTAAGATGACCGTGTTGCAGGTTGTTGGTCACGGTGTAGCGATGGCCGCAGTGACGGCACGTTGTAGTAAAAGCGATGCCTCCAAGCGGCTCCTTCTTGTAGTGCCTGGTGAACATGTCTTCACGTGGAATTGGCCTTTGTTCGGACGACATTGTTGGTGTGGGCGTGTTTCCGGCGGTGGTGTGTCCGGCGCCGGGTTGGTCCTATTTATAGACTAGGTCTCACCGTTTGTCCATACGGTATATAATACCGCATGGACATACGGTGTATACCGTATGTCCATACGATATTATATACCGTATGGACAAACGGTATTGTATACCGCATGTGCATACGGTATTGTCTACCGTATGGACAAGCGGTGCCTGAAACCTATATAACCCGGGGTCTCTGGCCACTATCCACACACCTCAACATGTTGGACAACAGTGGGGAAAGCTCAAGCAACGACATAATACGTCAAGGCACGATGGAAGAGTTTGAGGCGGTTTTATACACTGGTAGTCCGCGGTCAAAGACGGTGGAGGCGATGATAAAGAGACTACGTGATGAAAATCAGTCGCTCCTGGTCGAAAACCAACAAGCCCGTTGGCGGATGGATATCCTGGAAAGTCAAGTTGCAGTTCTGGAAGAGGAAAAAAAAGCTCTTGTAATGAAGCTAGATCAAGCTACTGTGCGTAACACTTGAGTATTAGGGTCATTTGTATTTCGTTGCTTGTAATTTTATAAAGTTCGTTTCGAATCATGATATTGAACGTTGGGTACGGAAATACTATTGAAATTTGAAAACGATCTGCAACGGTAACAAACCATCAAATCCACACAAACACATGACCTACGTAATCCGAAATCGAATAATCAACTACTCTACAAAAAACAATCCAAACTACTGCACAAAACAAATCCAAACTACCAACTACTACACAAATAGTCATCTACCCGCAAACAGAACAACCACATACATCATCCCATATCGCACCGTCACGGTGGGGCAGGACCCCAAAATTGCTCATAGATGCGAGTGAGGTGTGCCGGAGTCAACTCAACTCCAAGCTGCCTGAGTCGCAGAATCTCCAACCCAGCCGCATGATGGCGCTGCTCAATAATGGTCGACGGGGGTGGCGACGGCGGAGGAGGCGGCGGCGTGGTGGGCGGCGGCGGGGGTCGCGACGGCGGGGGTGGCGGCGGTGGGATGATGGGCTGGTGTCGAGGAGTGTCAGGAAGTAGGTATGGATGACTATGGCGGTGAAACCACTCCAGATAGTCATCGTCCACGCCATATGGGTACTCTTCAGAGGTCCGTGGCAACTCCTCCATGGGGAAAAGATGATCGAACCTGTGCGCCCAGTGGTTGTCAGCTGGGTGGAACGACGCCTCCTTCTTGCACTTGGCGGACTTCGGTCTGAGCACTACGGCAGGCCTGATTGGATCAGCGGGAATGTGCTGAACCCGACCAAACTGTCGCAGCACACGGTCCGGCATATACGGCTCCTCCTCGAACAACCACCGAATGGTGCCCCTATATCTCGAAAGACGCAGATCTCCATCAAAATCCAAGTGTCTACCAAATGGCATTAACTCGATCTGCAATGGAATAGAAATTGTTATTACGACTAAAATCTGGTATATAGTATGACAAATGTAAGTGCGGATATAAATTGTGTTCGTACCTCGTCGACTGTCATCTCATCCAGCCTCCGCTGCAGAACATCCAGTCGCTCGATGCGACGCCTATCATCCCGGGTGACCGTACTGGAAAATGGTGTTGCCCCCAGGAAGTACCTCACCCCGCGTCGCGGATCCCGAGCTAGCCTCCGATCGACCGTCATGCCGGGCTTGAACACCGGAAAATGCAACCATATCCACACCTACAAAGGAACAATACTATCAGCAACATAGCCATTATAACCTAGTTACAGAACTTCTAAAATAAATAATCACAGAACGAATGTCTTACCTCCAATAGTTTTGTACAACCGTCCATGTCTTTGGCCAACTCCCGAGTCGCCTCGCCCAATCCCCGGTACAAGCACGACAAGACCCCTGCAGCTAGAGAAAGATGCGACACCTGCGCTGAACAAGGTCGCAATCTTCCGCCCGACTTGTCGATGAACAAGGTCGTAGTCGCAATCATCCCCAGCACAACACCCAAGATGCACTCCATATCATGCTCAAGTGGGGCGCCATCTCGAACCCGCTGTCGCATCGGTGCTATCTTCTGAAGGAGGAGCTGAACAGTAGGTCCTCCATGGGCCCAAGCGCTCTGCCGCTCGTTCTGGGTCAAGCCGTAATACTCCCCAACTATTTCCCTCCAGGCGACAAATCATCCAAGTGAATACACTCCTCTCCGTCCAAACCAAGGCCAAGTATGAAGAGCACATCGTGCAGTGTGATGGTGATCTCTCCCCATGCGAAGTGAAAACTGTTCGTCTCGGGGTGCCAGTGCTCAACAAATGCCGCGATCAGAGTGTGATCCACATGATCCCACTCGAAATCTCTCAGGTCCCAGAACCCAATCTCCCGCACTACGGGAAACCAAGACTCCCGTCCATCGACCTCCAACAACGCCTCTACACGGCCCAACGACTGCCCTCGTCTCTACACACGCACACCCCTACGCAATGCTTCGTCCTCCCGTCTCCAAATATCCTGTGCAATGTGGGTTTCGTAGTCTCTCAGAAGGGAAACGGTATGTGGCCCCCCAGGCCATTCGGGCAGAACAGCCCGAATGACCCCTGCACTACTCCTCTCACCATGCTGCCCAGTACCACCTGCCATACTGCTCTCTCCACGCTGTCTCCGCCTCCTCTGCACTACACGGACAGGGGGTTGTGCCGCCTGGTCTCCTCCCATATCCCGACGAACATCGTCGGATGGCCCATATATCGGATCATGTTGGATAACTCCCATATCCAGCGACAAATGCCTCGAAAGTCCAGCTGACTCATGCCCCCCGGCAATCGGCACACCCTCCAAGTTCCTAGGTGTCGCTGATGGCGCCGCCTGCTGACTCCCAATGATCGGCTCAGGCTCGGCAGTCCTCGGCGTCGACGATGGCGCCGCATGCTGACTCCCAATGATCGGCTCAGGCTCGGCAGTCCTCGGCGTCGACGATGGCGCCGCCTGCTGACTCCCAGGCGTCCTCCCTGCACCCGTAGAACCGACCGAGGTGAACGACGCAAAATCTATCTGCGCAACGGCCCATGGCTCCTGGTCGCCACCTCGAGCATGACTCGTCCCAGCACCCACATCTCCGAGCAAAGGTGTCGTGTCGTCATACGAGTTCAATTGTTCGCTCGCGAACTGAGTCCCAAAGTAGTCCCGATAACTGTCAGGATAAGTCTGCACCTGCTCTACCACTCTCTCAGCTCCAGTCTCCAAGTGCTCACCCGTCTGATGTGCTCGGTCCCCTCGTAGGTACTCCTCCAGCATCTCAATCATCTCAATACCCCGGTCGCCTTGACCAGACTCTCCGGTCGACTGCACCACTGGGTCATCCGTGTGGTCAGACATCAAGTGCAGCTCAATCTGCACCAGACTCTGATATGTCTCTATAGATGACTAGGACGTGTGCCCAGTATCAGCTCCTACCGTCTCAGTATCCCTCTCTGGAGGATCCACTATATCCTCCAACGTCTGGGTCTCCCTAACGGCAGCCTCGGTATCATCATCTACCGCGTCGCTATCCGTCTCCATCGGAACTGATACACCCTCCAACGTCTGTCTCTCCCTAGCGTTAGCTCTCCTAGCAGATTGCAACACTACCATCTCTCTCAAATTTCTCGATAACACAGACTGTGTAAATTAAAATATATTTGTCAGAATCCTATCGCTCAATTACAATACTATATCGTATGACTGTCTAAATTACACTACTATATCATCTTAATACTAACAATTCATAAGAAAACATAAATATATACTTATTCGATTTCAATTTCCCCACACCTAGTATTTGTCAGAATCCTATGGCTCGAATACGATACTATATCGTATGACTGACTAAATGTTGCAAGATTTTCCAAAGGTTTATCAATGATTTCAGCCTCATACTATCAATTCCTAAGAAAACATAAATATATACTTATTCGATATCAATTTCCCTACACCTAGTAACAATTTTAACATACCGTGGGCTGAGGTTGTGTCTCCAGCGGTGGCGGTACATCAGTCGTCCTCCGCCTTTGTATAGTGGGTTCCGGCTACATTATATATAACAATGAAATGTTAACACTATTTCCTTCAAATTAAAAAATAAAGCAAATTGATTATTATAAACGTTACCTGTAACGGATGTCTCCGAAAAGGACCGACATCATCAACCGCGGCTTTTCCACGGTTATCTTTCACCATCTCAAAACCAGGGTACAAAGTGGTGGTAGATATGGGGACGGGGAATGGACGGAACCAAAAGTCGGGCTCAGAAAGAAAGGAATGGGAGAAGATTGAGTCGGGCTCGGAAAGATAGGAATCGGAGAAGATTCGGTGTGTCGGAGAACTGGGCCCCCCGCCTATTTATAATGGGACCACAAGGGTAAAAAATCATACCGCATCTCCATGCGGTATTTTTTTTACCGTTGTGGCAACGGTAACAAATCATACCGCATGGATATGCGGTAAGTTTTTTACCGTTGTGGCAACGGTAACAAATCATACCGCATGGATATGCGGTCAGTTTTTTACCGTTGCCATAACGGTAAAAAAATACCGCATGGAGATGCGGTATTCTTTTTACCCAAAATTTCAAAACATACCGCATGGGTATGCGGTATTTTTACAACCACCACATGCCCATGCGGTCGGTTTCGGATAACTACGACCCAACCAGATTATTGTATTACGGACTCCGTTTAAACCTAAGCCACCGCACATACCTGCGGTGGTTTTATACGGTCAACAAACATACCGCATGTACATGCGGTATGTCGGGCTAAAATTTTATTAAAATATCGCATCTCTATGCGGTGGATTTGCGGTGTAAATAGTAAAAATTAGCGGTGTACATAACATACCCCATATATAATCTAAATCGATCTAAATTTCCTTATATGTTGTTTACTCGATGGTTACATTGTTGTGCACAAATGAATTTATGTTCAGGTACGGTAGATGCTCTTATTCACAAGGCAAATATATAAATACCTTTTTTCTTCATTGGGTTTTGTTGGAAAAGATATTGTAAGATCATGAGATTGATTATAATGTCCTCTTTGAGGGTTTTCATTATTTGATTTTTACTAAAATCGATCCGATGAACATCCTCTCTTCAATCCCAGAGCTTGTTCTCCACCAGTCAACCCCCTCGTCCTCGATCAACAACTTGACATCCGAACCCTCGTCGTCGTCATCCGACTTTCGGTTCCGAGACTTCTGCGCCGACATCGGAGATCTGCGAGGGGGCGGATGCGCTATGGTTTCCGGCGGCAGCCGACGGCGGGGGCTGGACTGGACGTAGGTGGTGACGGGCTTGGAAGAGCGGAAGAAGGAGGAGGAGGTCGGCGATTCGGCGGTAGTTGGGAGCTCAGATTGCGCGAGTTCAGTTATGTCAAACAGTGACCAAATTAAGGGAAATTATTGAATAATCTTGTAAAACAATTAATCAAAGGGTTTGTTGTATCAGTAGATTCAGTACAGGATTTGATATTTGGTGTTGAAGTATATGGAATTGGGGAACCATTAAAGTGTTGCCTTCATTCAAGTAGTTTAATGGCAAAAGGCCAACATCTGTCCATGGGAAGAGAGGTTTTTTTTTTTTTTTTCAAAAGGAAAATTGTGTACTTACAATTTCAAAGTAGTTTAATTCAGTTTATGATCTCGATTAGGGGTGGACACAAATCCCGCAAATCCCGTCCCGTCCCGCATTCCGTCCCGATCCCGTCCCGATCCCGGTGGGATTTCGAAAAAAAAAATCAAATCCCGTCCCGATCCCGTCCCGCAAAAATTATACGGGACGGGACGCGGGACGGAGGTTTCGAATCCCGCAAATCCCGTCCCGCATATATATAAAATTATATATATCATATATATTTAATTAAAATTAATAAAAATATATAAGATAAATTTATATTATACCTTAACAAGTTAACATTAGAACATAAACTTTTAAATAATAATACATAAAATTATATAAGAAATAACTATACAAGTAGTTTGGTTTGGAGTTCATGTACCTACTGTTATTATTTATTGGGCCGTTGGCCTTTTAAGAAAAAGAGAGTTACGGTTCTAGCACATTAACATGCTACTGTAATTTGCACATTAACCTTTTGCCTTCAATGTAATGCTTTAATTTAGCACATTTGCCTACTGTTTTTTTTTGGGTAATGTCATGAATTTAACTTGTACCCTATTTGCAATTTTACACTTGTTATTTTTTAATTGTATTTTAATATTTGTTTACGAGGGACAAATCTCGTCCCGTCCCGATCCCGTCCCGTCCCGAGAGGGATAAGACCCGGCGGGATTTGAAAAAAAATTATTCGATCCCGTCCCTATCCCGTCCCGCAAAAAATACGCGGGACGGGACGCGAGATTACCCTAATCCCGTCCCGTCCCATGCCCACCCCTAATCTCGATTGTGCTTTTTGATAGTTTGGGTTTTCCGTGATTTAATTGTTCCAGTGGGTAATACATTGAAGGTTGCAACGTGTGACCTTGACTGATTTTTCAAGTGTACAACTTGAATGGACTGATTTTTCATGTGTTCAACTTAATTGCTGGGTATAGACAAGCTATTAGCAACTGCTCAGTTGTTTAAGGTGTTTGATGAATTAAGATATTAGAAAATGTCGAGTGGTTTAAGGTTTTAATACTAAGTGGTTTAGGGTTTTAATACCAGGTGGTTCAGAGTTTTTATATCAAGTGGTTCAGTGAGTAAATATGTTGGTTGACTTAATAGAGGTTGATTCAGTGACTAAATAGAGCTTGGTTCGGTGACTAAATAGAGGTTGGTTCAGTGACTAAATAGAGATTGGTTCAGTGAGTAAATAGGTTGGTTTAGTAACTAAATAGAGGTGGGTTCAGTAAGTAAATAGGTTGGTTCAGTTACTAAAATAGAGGTTGGTTCGATGACTAAATATAGCTTGGTTTCAGTGAGTAAATAGGTTGGTTCAGTGACTTCAAAGATGTTGGTTCAGTGACTTAATAGATGTTGGTTCAGTGACTAAATAGAGCTTGGTTCGATGACTAAATAGAGGTTGGTTCAGTGACTAAATAGAGATTGGTTCACTGAGTAAATAGGTTGGTTCGGTGACTAAATAGAGGTGGGTTCAGTGAGTAAATAGGTTGGTTCAGTGACTAAATTAATAGAGTTTGGTTCGGTGACTAAATATAGGTTGGTTCAGTGACTAAATAGGGGTTGGTTCAGTGACTAAATAGGTTGCTTCGGTGACTAAATAGAGGTGGGTTCAGTGAGTAAATAGGTTGGTTCAATGACTAAATTAATAGAGGTTGGTTCGATGACTAAATATAGGTTGGTTCAGTGACTAAATAGGTTGGTTTAGTGACTAAATAGAGGTTGGTTCAGTGCCTAAATAGAGGTTGGTTCAGTGACTAAATAGGTTTGTTCAGTGACTAAATAATAGGTTGGTTCAGTGTTTAAATAGAGGGTGGTTCAGTGACTAAATAGAGGATTGTTCAGTAACTAAATATAGGTTGGTTCAGTGACTAAATAGAGGTTGATTCCGTTGGTTCAGTGACTAAATAGTTGGCTAAACCACTGTGAATATCATTGCTGAACCAATGTGAATAAAATTGTTGAACCACTGTGAATAAAATTACCGAACCACTGTGAATAAAATTGCCGAACCACTGTGAATAAAATTGCTGAACCACTTCTTGTCAATTTTTTTTTTCAACAAAACATATACAAAGTGGGTGTCTATTTGTAGATAAAATTAAATTACACCCAAATATATATTTTTTATATTTATTTAACAAGTGAAAATGACAAAAAATGATTTTTAAAAGTTCATGTGAACACTTTTACAATGTACATACAATTTCTAATTAATTAGTAAGTTGGCGCCTGAGAGTTAATTAGTGGTTAGGTGAGAGTGAGACTGTTACTAATTAATTTGGGTGTGTGTTACTAATTAATTGGGGAAGTAATTGGGGAAGTCGCGTGTCTCTTAATTTTAATTCAATTTTGCACACGTGGACCAATCAAATTGCTTCTTTCCTTCTCACTTTTGGTGACCTTTGCACCCGAACCCGACCCTATATATATATATATATAGAGAGAGAGAGAGAGAGAGAGAGAGAGAGAGAGAGAGAGAGAGAGAGAGAGAGAGAGAGAGAGAGAGAGAGAGAGAGAGAGAGTATGTGTACTTTGTGCACAAGACTTAGGATGTACCTTGTGCACAAATGTAGACCCTTGATCTAAATTGAATGAAGGAATAAGATTATGACACATGTCCCATTTTTTTTATAAAATAAAAATAAAAAGGCTTTCTAAAACTCAGCGTTAGGAGCGTGAGGCGCTTGAAATTTGGAAATAAAAACCTAAATCCCTCATCTTCTCCATCGTGTGGAACGAGGAAGGCGAAGCGGAGGCGATAGGGCGAAGAAGATGGTCAACTCTGTGGTTGGTGATGTCTGGTGGCTGATGTTGGCATTCCGGCAACCACAAGAGCGGCGGCGGTTGCAGGAGTAAGCGATTTCGAAAGCGGCGGCGGAGGCGATTTAAATGGGATCTCAAAGGCCGACGGAAAGGTGGTCCGACCCCTTCCTTTCGACCTCGCTTACTAGCCGGCGGCGAGAGCCTCCCTCTTCGTGGCTGGTCCGAAGCCCTTCCGATCCTACATCAATCTTCCTGATCCTCTCCAGAGCACCTCAACACTGTTGTTGCTAACCCTCGCCCCTCGCAGGCTTCCATGGAGGATGAGTAGCGCCCTTCGCAGGTTTCCATGGAGGATGAGTAGCGCCCTTCGCAGGTTTCCATGGTAGTCGACCCAATTGTTCTACTGGGAATTTTAGATGTTTCATTTCAATATTATTTGGTTGTTAATCCCTAGAAATTGGGTTAATTTGTTTAGTATAGAAGTCATATGGGAGGGATGGGGCAATAGGAATTTGACCGTGACTTCCATCTTCTTTTATAACATATCCATTGTGATGTTGTTAGCAACTATGAAATGGTATAGAATGAAGCAAAGTACCAATGGATATGTCATAAAAGAAGATTACATGCTACTCTGTTTGAAATTTAGGCAAAATATGTTTGTGATTGACGTGTTTGTTCAATCAGGTGGTGTTTTCACAAGCTTGAGACACGTGAGGGTGGCGATGGTGGAGGGAGTATGTGAAACTTCACTAGTATTCGGTAAACTACAATTTATTATTCTATAACAATTGTGAAATTGTTGATGCGATATGAGATTGTCAATATTATTCGTTGAATTCTTAAACTTTATTCAAGGTAATATGTGTCTTTTGTAAATGAAATGGAGGTTTACGAACCCTCTCTCAAACATTATTCGTTGAAATGCAAAACATTATTTAGTACAAGTGTCAATTTTATAATCTGGAATGTGTAAGAAGTATAGTAATTTTTTTTGGGTTAATCTATATAATAGACGACCATCAGTGCATTATTCGGTAGAATGTATAAGATTTTCGACGAGAATATGCGACGGTTACAATTATCCTCATTAATTTGATGAAAGGTGAAACGTGAAATATGAAGCATTATTCGTATAAATCGTAAGTATTGTTTAGGAATTTGGAGTTTTTTTTATCTGAAATTGAAGGGAAAAAACATTATTCGGTAGCATGTGACAAATTATTCAATGTAATCGGCACTTTTTGATCTGAATTGGATGGAAAAAAAAAACACAACATTCTTTGGTGGAATTGCCACATTTTTAAAATGAATAATTTGATGAAAGGTGAAATGTGGAAAATTATTCGGTGGGACATGAAGCATTATTTATGTAAATTCCAAGTATTGTTGAGAGATTTTGAGTTTCTTTTATTTGAAATTGATTAACAAAAAATAAAATATTATTCAGTAGCATGTGAAACATTATTCATTAAAATTGACAATTTTTTAAAAACAACGAATAGGGGGTTGCGGGGTATCTTTAAATAAAAGGTGGATTTTGCCACTAGTTGTTGGTGGGTTGGGTTGACTTACCCTAAATGTTCTACCACCCATTTCACTATTTTTTTATTTGGGTAATAAAAAAAAACCATATAGTATATACTACGTATATAGTTCCTTGTGGGTAATGTTGATCTTAACCAATGGTGCCCACTCACTGGCTTGCTCTTAAACTAGACATGGAAAAGGCCTACGATCAGATTGAATGGTCATATCTACAAGCAGTTCTTACCAAAATGGGTTTTCATAAGACTTTTATTGTCTGGATTATGGAATGTGTGTCCACCGTCTCCTATTCCATTCTGATCAATGACGCACCAACACAACAATTCTTCCCCAAACGGGGATTAAGACAAGGTGATCCCCTATCCCCCCTATTGTTTATTATAGCTTCTGAGTTTCTTGCTCAATCGATCCAACAGGAGTCTGCCCGCAATAAAGATATTGGATTCCCGATCACCAAAAACGGACCGACCATTCCATTCCTAGCCTTTGCTGACGACATGATGATTTTCACCAAAGCCACTGCCTCTGCCTGCAAAACGATTACATCAATCCTTAATAATTACTGTCGTCTTTCTGGGCAGAAGATCAATTACCACAAATCCACCTTCCAGGTATCCAAGAATACAACATCGGCCACTAAAGCAACTATTAAAGCTCATCTAGGCATTGACTGCTCTACTACATTGGAAAAATATTTAGGTTGTCCTATCATTAACGGTCGTGTTAATAAGGACACGTTTGCTGATGTGGTCCTAAAAACCAAAAAACAACTCACAAAATGGAAGGCGTCCTCATTGTCGGCGGAAGGTCGTAAGGTCTTGATTAAAGCAAATCTTAGCGCCCAACCTGTTTTCCTAATGCAGTCCTTTATGCTACCTGCTTCAATTTTGACAGAACTTGATAAGGTCTATCGTCGTTTCTTCTGGAATAAGGAGGACAGGTACACCCCCCTTATCAGCTGGGATAAAATTTGCTCGGACACCCTCAACGGTGGTTTAGGATTATACAAAGCCGAAACAATGAATACCGCCCTCCAATTGAAGCTTCTTTGGAAGCTCCTTGCAGATCCATCTAATATCTGGGTCCAAGTCATTTCGGCTAAATATCTTAAAGGTTCTTCGATTCGAACTTACAAGAAAAAGGGGAGTACTTCCTGGCAATGGGGTAAGTTGATCCAATTACGCCCTCTATTCGAGAAAGGTCTTCGATGGAGTGTTGGGGACGGTAGGGACATTAACTTTTGGTCCGATAACTGGGCTTTCGAAGGGGCGCTTGCTCTTCAATCAGACATGCTTTTGACCCCTGATCAACTCGATTGGAAGGTCAGTCGTTTCATTTCCCCGAATAAAACTTGGAATTTTCCTCTACTCTCTGTTTACCTTGCCGGTCTGTTACATCCAACAGTGCCTACTCATATTGGTAATATACCCTTACCATTTACAAACATGACTGATCGTCTATATTGGGGACCAGACTCCTCTGGATGGTTTTCTACAAAATCAGCTACTGTGCTGATCCCTAACGGGGCTCAGAATTTACGGTTCCAATGTCAATGGATTTGGGATTTGAATGTGCCTCCAAAGCTTAAACATTTCTTATGGAAACTGGCGACGGATAGCTTACCTACCAAAGATCGCCTACAACGATCTCACATCAATGTGCCTATGGGATGCGTTTTCTGTGACTCTCAATTTGAATCAGCCCAACATCTCCTACTCGACTGTCCTTTTAGCAGAAGGGTCCTTTGCAACAATACTAGTCTCGTTCAAACTACGCAAATCGGTAGCTTTGATGAACAACGCCCTAGTACGGTTCTAAACAACATCTACTTGACAGCCAGTAAGGGCAAGTTAGATGACTTGTTCTTTACTTGGTGGGCGTTGTGGTTCTTTCGAAACCAATTGGTGTTTGGCAACGCGGTACACGTCACTATTAAACAAATTAACATTCACATGCTTACTTCCAAGCAGACTTGGTTAGAGGCATCTCGTTTCGATCTTGCAACCGATTCCTTCCTTCCGGATGTGCCCAGGAAACCTTTAAGTAATTTGAATCATTGCAGGGGAGGCCAGGTTCGGCGCTCCACCCATCGTTGGGTTAGACCTCCTTCGAATTCTTACAAACTAAACTTTGATGGCTCACTATTGGGCTCTGGGGATGCTGCTTTTGGATTTGTTATTAGGAATTCAGAAGCAGAAGTCATCGCTGCCGACTATGGCCGTTGTAATAATAATTCATGTGTGTTTGCAGAAGCCCTTGCTCTTAGGAATGGGGTGCTTCGGGCAAAACAAATGGGTATTCAAAACCTTCTAATTGAGGGTGACAACTTGCATGTTGTCAATTCCCTACTTGGGGATTGGAGCTGCCCTTGGAACATCGAGCTCCTGCAATCTGACACTCGGTTTATGGTTTCGTCCTTTAATTCTATTTCCATTCGTCATATTTTCAGGGAATCCAATGCTGTTGCCGATAGGGTCGCGCACCTGGCTTACAGCATCCCTGCCGACGATCTTCTGCTTGCTGATCCGGTTCTTCAGGGTCTCGTCCGAAAGGACGCTCTAGGATGGCGTTATCTTCGTTAATGATAGCTGCATCTTAATTCCTTTCCTTGTATTCAAAAAAAAAAAAAAAAAAAAATAGTGCCCACTCACTTAAAAAAATATTCCGTATATTTAAAGAAAACGACAATCATGGGAGAAATTAAAAAAAAAAAAAAGCAATCATGTGAGTGGGTCAGTGGGTAGTCCGTAGTTGGCAGTACACGCGCCAAGCACAAGAGGTAAGTGTTTTTTTTACCAGCGGGTCCCACGATTTTTAAAGAAAAAAAAATTAAAAACCTCACTTTTAATCATGTCCATCTATCTCATTTATTTCAATGGTTCAGATTTGTGCACAAGTTACATCCTAAGGGTGTGCACAAGGGAACCACTCCATATATATATTACAAAGGTATTGGCGCCACCGCGGCCGCCGCCTCTCGATCCCTGATGCTGGTTGTTGTTTCGGCTGGGCTGTGAGGCAAAGGTTTCGTCGATGTCGCTGGACGATACCAATGTCGTTTTGTCCTTGGCGGCTTCTGTGGTCTGACGTTGAAGGCGAGTGAGAGAGATGGGTTGTCGGTGGTGGCCGAGGAGGGGGAAGGGTGGCGCCAGCGGGAGGGTGGCGGCAAGGGGGTAGCCAAAAGGCATCCAAGGCGGATAGCCGAGATTGGGGTACCAAGAGGGATGGGGAGAATCGAACTGCTGCGACCGCCGCCTCTCGATCCCTGCTGCTGGTTGTTGTTTCGGCTGGGCTGTGGGGCAAAGGTTTCGTCGATGTCGCTGGACGATACCAATGCCGTTTTATCCTTGGCGGCTTCTGTGGTCTGACGTTGAAGGCGAGTGAGAGAGATGGGCTGTCGGTGGTGGCCGAGGAGGGGAAGGGTGGCGGCAAAGGGGGAGGTGGCGGCTAGGGTTTAGAACAAGGGGAAAAAGAAAAATTTGGGTCTTTGGATCTTAGGTTGTGATACGATGTAAGATAATGAGATTGATTGTAATGTCCTCCTTGAGGGTTTCCATTTATTGATAAACATATATATACACACACACACACACATATATATATATATAGAATAGGTAACTTGTGCACACCTCTTAGGGTGTACTTTGTGCACAGATCTGAGGCGTTGATCTATATAAAACGGAAGGGTAGGATAGTGCCACGTGTAGGAGTGAGTTTTTTTTAAAAAGATGGAAAATTAATCCCAAATTAAGTGGCAGATACGTGCAGCGCGTGGCGTGGAGCAAACGAAGAAAACCCTAAATTCCACAATAAAGCCTATGAAGGTCGACGATGATGGTTGCCTGTCTCAGATCTGGTTCCCCGTTGCAAATTGCAAGCGGCTGCGGCGAGAGGCGAAGGCCGGCGAAGATGTGAGGAATTGAAGGCTGGTGGTGAGGCGGGAGCGAAGGCCTGCGAGAGGCGACTGTCGATCCGCCTACTTCACGCCTATGAGGGATCCTTCACGGTGCTTCTGCGACTCCAGGAAGAGATCCTTCACGGTGCCGTTGGCCGGCGGAGCCAATTGAAGAAGCCCCAATTTCGGCGGCGATGGCGGTTCATCTTCGTGGAGCCCCAATTCCGGCGGAGCCGAAGAGCCTCGATCAGATCCGGGAGGCCGACGTTGCTGCTTTGACCACGGTATGTGTTGCTGTTTCTTCGTCCCCCTGTCGTCCTCGACTTTGGCTGATCTGAACCAGAAGGTGGAGCCTCCAATGGTTGCGAATGGAGGTGCGATTGGAGCTTCCTTCTGTGCTGGAGATGGGGGTAAGCACGCTACACTTTTCCCCCTTGTTCTGATTTTGCGGTGAGCCCTCCGGTAAGATCGACGGCGGTGGGGGCTTCGTCCTATGCGATTGGGGCTTCGTCTTGTTCCCATCGGTGAACATCGACGGCGGCGAGCAAGACCGGGCGGCAGTGCGGCACCACCACACCAGTGCGCTCCATGGCTATTGTTTGAGAAAGTGATAGAGATGTGGGGTTACCATTTGAGAATTGTAATGGTCCTAATGGTGGGGTGGTGAGATTTGCAGTACTGATTAACCGAAGGTACCATGTCCATCTCGAATAGAAATTTGGTCAATTTTGATTATTCGTGGATATATGTGTAATTATTCGATAAAATTTGAAAGATTACTCATTTAAATTAAATAGATTATATTTGTTTCTATCCGATCACAAAATGGAAAATCGATGACACTATAGAAAAATCTGATTTATTATTCGTCAGAATATGGACTTCGGTTTGGCAACAACCTAAAACAAAACATTATTCAAAACATTATTCAGTGAAATGTAAGACATTATTCGGTGAAATATGAAGCATTATTCGTATAAATTGTAAGTATTGTTCGGAGATTTTGATGTTTTTTTTATTATCTGAAATTAATTGAAAAATAAATGATCATTATTCGGTAACATGTGACAAATTATTTAGTGGAATTGTTAAATTTTGATCTAAATTGGATGAAAAAAGATAACATAACATTATTCGGTAGGATGTCAAACATTATTCGTTGGAATTGTCAAATTTTTAAACAAACGAAATTACGTGAGTCCTGCCAATAAATCACCCATAATAATTTATTTTTAACAAAATCATTAAAACTCTCTACATTTTCAAGAAAATCAGCAAAAAAAAAAAAAAAAAAAAAAGAAAGGAGTTGGGTTACACGTACAGCACTAGGGGGAAAGAAGAGAGAGTGAGGGCTTTTTTTAGTGGGTCCCACAAGATTTTTTAGAAAAACAAAAAAAAAACTACTTAAATCATGGCCATCCATTTCATTAGATCAAAGGCCCATAATTGTGCACAAGATATACCCTAAGGGGTGTGCACAAGGGAATCACTCCATATATATATATATATATATATATATACACATATATATACACATATACATATATATACATATACATATACATATACATATATATACATATACATATACATATATATACATATACATATACATATATATATATATATATACATATACATATATATATACATATACATATACATATACATATACATATACATATACATATACATATATATATATATATACATATATATATATATATATATATATATATATATATATATATATAGGGTTTACTTCAAATGTAAAAAGTCCTTAAAGTGTAAAATATGCTTATTGTGTAAAATTTGCTAATGGGCCTAATTTAATTATTAATGGGCCTAAATTAATTACTAATGGGCCTAATTTTATTAGTAGAATATCTGCCCCCCTTGCCCATGCGTGTGCCCCCCCTTGCCCCCCCTTCTCGGACCCGATTTTTTTTTTTTTTGCCCAGAATTTTTTTTTTTCGTGGTAACACTTTCTGCTGTGCAAGTATAACTTGCTTTTGTGCACCTATAACATCTTATTGTGCAAATATAAGTTTATTTTGTGCAGACAAATAATTCATTATGGGGTAAATTGGTAAATGTGTCTATTTCAATTATAAAAATTTATAATTGAAATATGTTTAATTTATGGGTAAATTGGTAAATATGTCTAATTTTATGGGTACATGCACTTTTTCCCGTTTTCGATACCTTTTGTGCAACTGTGAAGTGCATTTGTGCATCTGTGGAGTGCATTTGTGCAACTGTGGAGTGCATTTGTGCAAGTGTAAAGTGCATTTGTGCAACTTTAATTGTGCAAATTTAAAGTAGGATACAATTGTGCAAATTTAAACTACAATTGTGCAAAAGTAAGATACAATTGTGCAGATGAAGAATACAATTGTGCAAATGTAAGATCATAATGCGCATTAATAAGTCAAAAGATGTGCTTTTGAAATCGATGTTTTAATTTTGTTTTTTTTTTTTACTTTTGAGAGTTTGGGTTCACCTCTCGGATAATTTAGGTTGATATATGTAAGTTTGAAATCGATTTTTTTACGTATAAGCTTTTAAAATTAAAGTGCATAAATAAGATTAAAATGTGCATAATTAAGGTTAAAAAGTGCATAACTTAGATTATAATGTGCATGATTAACAATTTGCGATTGTTGCGCTCTTGTCTATTATGCAACCTATGTGGGATTTGAACCCACATCTTTTGTGCAAACGCACATTGCTCTACCAATTGAGCTAATAGGCTGAATGGTGATTTTTATGCTAAAATAGAAGAACCTAATCGACCTAAAGCATATTGCAATAAAATTATAAAATTCAATTAGCTCATGATTCACAAACAATTTGACAATGCTATAAACATGAAATTAGCTCCAAATCAACCCAACAACACAACCATATCATCAGTTTAAGTCAATTTTGCTTTTGGCAAAAAGTCCCAAATTCTAAAACATATCGCAATCTAAAATTCTAAAATTCAATTAGCTCATGATCCATAAACAATTTGACAATGATATGAACATGTAATTATCTCAAAATCAACCCAACAACACAACCATATCATCAATTTCAATCAATTTGGCTTTTGGCAAAAAGCCCCAAATTCTAAAACATATCGCAACCTAAAATTCTAAAATTCAATTAGCTCATGATCCATAAACAATTTGACAATGATATGAACATGAAATTAGCTCAAAATCAACCCAACAACACAACCATATCTTCAATTTCAATCAATTTGGCTTTTGGCAAAAAGCCCCAAATTCTAAAACATATCGCAACCTAAAATTCTAAAATTCAATTAGCTCATGATCCATAAACAATTTGACAATGATATGAACATGAAATTAGCTCAAAATCAACCCAACAACACAACCATATCATCAATTTCAATCAATTTGGCTTTTTATCAAAAAGCCCCAAATTCCGCTCCTAAATCAAACCCTAGGTTTTCAATCTCAACCTAAATCATTCAAACAATCCAAATAACTGTAATAAACAAGTTTAGAGTTAGAAATCATACCAAATTCGAGTGGAAACAAGGAGAAAAATCGGGATTTCGAAGGTTTTCCGAGCCAAAAAGAACCGATTAGCGCTGTTGGGGAAGATGGCTCGGTGTGGGCTCGGCTGGGCACGAACCAAGGGGGTTCCGGGCTCGGGGGGTGCGCCTGAGGGAGGGGGTTCGAGCTGGCCGGGGCTGGTGGCCGGAGGTGGCTCGTGGGTGGCGTGGGAGGCTGACAACCGAAGCCGCTGTTGGCTCGACGGTGCTGCGAGAGACGCTCGCGTCTGGGCGCGTCTGGGCTCGAACCAGGCCGGTCCAGGGCTCGGGGGTTGCGCACCGGGGTGGGCTCGAGGGCGGCTGGTCGCTGGTGGCCGGAGGTGGCTCGTGGTGGGTGCGGGTGTGGGAGTCCGAGGGCTCGGGGTTGCGCGCGTATGTGTTGTGTTGATTTGAAAATTTTACACGTTAAGCAAATTTTACACGTTAAGGATATTTTACATTTTAAAGCTTCCCTATATATATATATATATATTATAAAGGTATTGAGCCTTAACGGGCTTTTAGCCCACTATACATGAGACCTATGTAATATATCATATATGATAAAATTTTGAAATGTCCACATGATCAATTGAGTGTTTAGCATAGCTGAAATGAATCCATTCAACCACTGCGGCTTCCTTATCACCTTGAAGAAGGCAAACAATTTCTATTTTTATTGGATTGGATGTTCAAAATAAGATTAATCTGAAGGCAAATAATGATTACCCTAAAAGAGGTTAAACGACTACATTGGTGTGGTTGCAATGTGTTAATTTTAAATTACAAAATCCTGAAGAAATACACGTAACGGTAACATTATTGGATGTAAGAAGATTAAGGTCGTAATATTATTTATTTATGTTAGTATACATAAATATTTATATTATGCTAGTCCGATCAAAGGGTAAAATTCACGTATGCACCATGAACTTTAACAAAAGATTTAAACAGATCTCTAAACTTTTATTTGGTTCATTAGTCTTTAAAATTTGAGATTTTGTACAAGTTTTGTCCTTTCATTAGTTAATCCGTTAAAATTAATGTTAACCACTCATGTTGCATCTAATTGTTGTCCACCTTGCGTGAATAATATGTTAGCGCGTCTCAAGTAATATAAGTTTATTTTATTTTTTCTAAAAACCTGCAACATAAATTTTATAAAAGTAAAAACTGGAAGAAAAAAAATGTGCAGATTTACGTCTTCTTTAATTCAACCCTACACCCTCCATATTTTCGCGTTTCCTATATATACCGTAAATGGTGCGTCGGATTGGACGTTGTATCAACGTTGGATTAAACATTGTAGCAACGTTCAATTTGACGTTCCCTTTGGTGGTAAATTTTGCCTAAGGGAAGAGGATCCGACGTTGTAACAAAGTCGGTACGGACGTTGTTGCAACGTCGGATCCGATGTTGCAGACTGGAGCCCAAACGGGCTTCGTCGGGCTTAGCAACGTCCATTGGACGTTGCAACGACGTCGGATCTGATGTTGTTGCTACGTCCAACTCCCCAAAGGCAAAATATGGGCGGACTTAGCAACGTCCATTTTGACCTTGTAACAACGTTAGATATGACGTTGTTACTACTTCCAAATTTCCCCCAATTAGCCCCCTATAAAAGATTAAAAGGGAATGAGGACCAAATTTCAAAAATGCAACACAACAATTCCACATTTTTATTCCTTCCACATTTTCATTCCATCCACATTTTCAATCTTTCCATGGAGCCGATTACATCTGGAATAGAAGGCTCAACCTCCTGCATTGATTTTGTAATGACAAGGGTTCGGTACCCAATGCCCCTGGAGGAGTCCAAATGTGCTTGCAGCAGTCCAGAATACAGTGCCATGCATATGTGCGCTCTTTCGGGTCGTTTGTGAAAATGAGAATCACATTTCCACACCCTTGCAGTTCGGGTGTCTGGACTGCAATGATTTTCATCCGGGCATTCGTGGAGCGTATGAGTGGAAGGTTGGATATCTTCTTCTTCAACATATCCGGTCATTCTTCCCCGATGTAAACAGACATGACCACCTTGATGTGGCTCAAACGGCAGGGATACTTGTGAGGGAAGCAAATATGGAGGTTGCAAGCTTTCCATTCAACGAGTCAAAGATTAAAATCATTCCGAAGACGAATTACGAATAGGCTGGTCGATTTGAAGAAACAATTATGTTGTTATCCATAGTGTATTTGTTAGTTTTAGTAATGCCTCGATGTAGGTAATTTGTTAGTTTTAGTATTGTCTCGATGTGTAATGTAATCGTTACCTGATCGTTATCTATGAAGCGTTTGCATGTGATTGTTCGTTGTTGTGAACGGGTTGAAACCATCAAATATAACAACACAAACAACATGAACTACACAAATATAGTATACCGACAAAATACGAAATGTATGTCATAAAAAAACGGACTATAATGTATCTACTGCAGAGATCGAATGTAGCCCATGAAATGCTCATACATCTGGTCTAGCTGGGGATGCCCGACCAATGCCTGAATAGCCTAGGTCATCTCGTCGACCCGGGCCTGGCGCGCAGCAGTCTTAGCCTCAGCCTCAACCTCATCCCCATCTGGTCCGATGACGTCGTCTGGGTGGGTAGGCGTAGCCGGAGGAGCATCAGGTAGTACCATTGTCGTGGGCAACACATGACCTCGACTTTGAGACTAGAACCAAGCGAGGTAGTGACCTGAGACACCTCCCTGACAACTCTCGGTCATCCTCCGGTGACAGGGTAGAATCTCTCAGCGTCCTGATTTGCCCAACGGTGGTGCTACAAGCCGAACGTCACGATGTAACGCCTCTTCAGGCGAAATGGTCTATGCGCAAAGGACGGAGAGATGACAACCAATGGCTGCTTTTGCACGCGGTCGAACTGTCGGAGCACCCTGTTGTCGTGGGAGGAAATTGAGTCTTGCAATAAAATATAAATAAATCAAAGCAAAACAGATTTCGCCCCTTGCAAATGATTACAAGACTTCCTCTCTATGCAGCAGTGGGAAGTCAGGATCGATCCACGAGGAAGCGTGTCAGCGGATCTCAGGTAGCTGTAAATCTCACAGACAGAAAAGCAGAAAGACAGAAAGAAATACAGGAATAACAAAGCAAAAGCAGAAAATAAAGCAAGGACACAGAAGTAACTCGATATCGAGCAACAGTCCTCGATATCGAGAACAGAAACTCAGAAATCACAGTAGACAACAAACTCAATCTCGACAACCTTCTACTCGATATCGACAAGGTGCAACTCGATATCGACTAAAACCTCCCCGAGATCGACATAGACAGAAACTTTAAACTGCAAATTTTTTAACACAGAACTCAGATTTTGGTGAATAAAATCAATAAACTAAAAGACATCCAAAGCCAGGGTATCAACACCACAACGATAACCATGAAAAGTAACACATAAAGGCATAAAAGATCATGCTTTTGTTGTAAGCTGAATCTGCCATGTTTTACAATTACTTTTATATCGTTTTCTGCATACATTTCATGCATTTGGGCTAGAATAATACAGAACCTATGTAGTTTATGTTTATTTGCCAAATTATGGAATCTACACCAGTTTCTGTTTAAATTGCAGAATTCGAGGCAATTTACAGCAGTTCTCCGAAAAGTTGGAAAAGCTAGGAAATCAGCTACAGAAGTCCAAGGTCAAAGGACTGCAGAACCATGATGAATCAAGCTGGAAACCGGAGTTACTCGATATCGATGAAATATAGTCGATATCGACAAAACATGTCCGAGCACAGGCTAATCGAGTAGAGCAATATCGAGGAGCTGAGAGCGAGAGCTAACCCGACTCCACAAGCCTACTCGATATCGAGTAGATTACTCGATATCGACAAACACCATGAAGCTATGCCCCGAGTCGAGGAAGCCACACCAAGTCAAGAAGCCGAGGACTGGACATGCCGAGTACCAAGTTACTCGATATCGAGGATCTTACTCGATGTCGACAACCCAGAAGCACATGTCCGAGTTAGTGCCGAGGAGAAGCTACTCGACAACACTAGACCAGCCAAAGTCGACACAAGCCTACTCAATATCGAGTAGATTACTCGATATCGAGGACCCCAGATCACCTGACCGAGCCTGATCGAGCAGCAGCAACTCGACATGCCGAGCCAGCCGTAGTCGACGACACATTTTTACTCGATATCAAGTAGTTCTTGTCGATATCGAGGAGATCTTTCTGGAGACGCGTTACACGGTTTTGCTGTCCGACGCGGTTTGGCTTTGCTTGGGGCCGAAGGAATCCGAGTTTGCCGAGATCTATCCACATCTATCAAGGAATATCAAGATGTATCAACACACGGAAGATTTACCTATTTTAGATATAATTTCCTTTTTGATTTAATTCCTTTATTGCATTTATTTATCTTAAAGCAAGTAGATAATTAGATTTAGATATATATAGACCTTCTTACCTAGAATAGCTAGGGAATGAAGGCTATAAATAAAGCCTTAGGGGATGGTTTTTATTCATTCAATTTCAAACACAATTAGTTACATAGAGAGAGAAGGAGAAGAGGTTGTAAGTTTGAGTTTATTTAATGCAAGTTAGTTCTTTTTCATCAAAGGTGTCTGCTATTGCGATGAAGAGCGAGTAGTCCATCCACTTCTGGGGCTGGGGTGTGATGTCTTTAAAGTAGCCATGTTTTTATGCATATCTTAGTTCCATATTCTATACACTTTCCATATTTCGGGTTGGGAATATATCGAATTTATGTAGTATATGCTTATTTGTCAAAAATGGAGATCTACATAAGTTTCTGTTTAATATCGCAGAATATGGAGCCATTTCAGGCGAAAACCAAGAAGCAAAGACGGAATCATGTCGAGGACACCCTGGTCGAGGATATCGAGGAGAATTACCCGACCTGACCAGACAAACCGGAGCAGAGCAACACTCTACTCGATATCGAGTTATGTACTCGATATCGACAAATGTCGGATCACACTCCCCGAGCCATGTCGAAGAGATGCTACTCGACAACACCAGGCCAAGCCATGATCAACATTGCTACTCGAGATCGAGTACTATACTCGAGATCGAGGAACCCTGTGAGCCTGTGTCCGAGCAAGGTCGAAGAAAGCTACCCGACATGACCGAGCCAGCAAAGTCGACGAAGTCACCCTACTCGAGATCGAGGAAGTTACTCGAGATCGACAAACATCCGAAGTCAGCACCTGACCCATGTCGAGGACCAGCTACCCGAGATGCCGAGCCACTGAAGTCGACGACGCCGTTTTACTCGAGATCGATGAAACTCCTCGAGATCGAGGAACCTTCCAGAAGCCGCGTAACGCGTTGAGCAGTTCTACTCGGAGTTGGAGTCCTTGGAGCCGAAGATTTCCGAGTCTATCCAATATATCAACATCTATCCAATGAAGAGAGATTTATCCACTTGAAGGCTTTTAGATATAATTTCCTTTTTAGATTTAATTATGTTATGGCATTTATTTATCTTTAATGTTTTAGATATAGATTTAGATATAGATAGATATTTCTATCCTTGAATAGCAAGGTTTAGAAGCCCATAAATAAAGCCCATGGGGCTAGTTTTTCATCCAATTCAATTCAAAAGTTAGAGAAGTAGTTCACAGAGAAGTTTTAGGAGTTTAAAGGTTTTAGGGTTTTGGCATTCAACGAAAGTTGGATTGCCGGGATTGTAAAGGTTTTGAATTTAGTTTAATGCAAGTTTCTTTTCATACATCAATATCTGAGGTTGCGATGAAGCGCGAATAGTCCACCCACTTCTGGGTTGGGGCGAGCCCGACGATAGCCATGCGCGTTTGAGGTAAAGATCCGACTTTTATCATGTTTTGAGCATCTACTACTTTTTATGTGTTTATTACCCATCTAATGGAGATCCATGCTAACAATTTGGATTGTAAACATAAAATCAGTAGAGACAATTAGGGTTTCTTGAAAGAGTTGTCTAATTGTTGGAAAAGGCGAAAGCTTAGCCCTTTGATGCGAATTATATGATTATCTATTTTATTTCTGCCTTATGCAGTTATGCATGCTTGGTTATCGTTGTTGCAAACCCAATCTTGGAAGTCTTTTAGATACATTTTATTTCGAATCCCAAAGCATTTGTTTTTACTTTATTTCGTTTTTAGTTTTCTGTCTACCTCGAAATCGACTTGCACTCCTCGATATCGAGTACTGATTCTCGATCCAGATCGATGTAGCTTCTGTGTGCAGGTGTTCGACAAGCCAGTCATCGGCGTCGACAAGCTTACTCGATCTCGAGTAGGGCTTACTCAATCTCGACCAAAACCGCCGGGAGCTGCTGTTGCGCTGTGCTCGACTTGTCCGATCTTCTGTCGACTAACCCTATCCGAGATCGACAACCTGTGGTCGACTTCTATCCGTGAGATTTCTCCGCTGCCTAGGATCCGCTGATATGCTTCCTCGTGGATCGATCCTGACTTCCCACTACTGCATCGGGAGGAAGTCTTGTAATTATTTGCAAGGGACGGAATCTCGTTTGCCTTATTTTATTTACATTTTATTTTGCATACTCGATTTCCTCCTATCAACAAATTGGCGCCGTTGCCGGGGATCGAACCCGGGTCACCCGCGTGACAGGCGGGAATACCACCTTCACTTGCTCCTATGGAACTTTGGTAGGTTCCCATTCATCCTGATGATCAAGAAAATACCACCTTCACTTGCTCCTATGGAACTTTCGCATATAAGAGGATGCCCTTTGGCCTTTGCAATGCCCCTGCTACTTTTCAAAGGTGCATGATGGCCATCTTCTCCGACATGATTGAGGACATAGTGGAGGTATTCGTGGATGATTTCTCAGTTTATGGCACTACTTTCGATATTTGTCTCTCTAACCTACACAGGGTACTCAAGCATTGTGAAGAGACAAATTTGGTTCTTAATTGGGAAAAATGCCACTTTATGGTAAAAGAAGGGATCGTGCTAGGCCACAAGATATCTAACAAAGGAATTGAGGTGGACAGAGCCAAAATAGAGCTAGTGGAGAAATTGCCCCCACCTTCGTCCATTAAAGAGATAAGGAGTTTTCTTGGTCATGCTGGTTTTTATAGAAGGTTTATTCAAGATTTTTCTAAAATTGCCAAACCATTAACTAACCTTCTTATGAAAGATGTTAAGTTTGTGTTTACTAGCGAATGTCTTGAAGCCTTCAACAGGTTAAAAGAAGCTCTTATTTCCGCTCCAATCATTCAATCGCCGGATTGGTCACTACCCATTGAAATCATGTGTGATGCCAGCGATTATGCTGTGGGAGCAGTTCTAGGACAACGAAAGGACAAGAAACTGCATGTCATCTACTATGCAAGCAAGACTCTGGATGTGGTTCAGGCTAAGTACACCACAACAGAGAAAGAATTTTTGGCTGTGGTTTTTGCTTTTGAAAAATTTCGTTCTTATCTTGTTGGTTCTAAAGTTATTGTCCATACTGATCATGCTGCTCTTCGATATTTAATGACAAAGAAGGATGCAAAACCAAGGTTGTTACAATGGGTGCTCTTACTTCAAGAATTTGATGTTGAGCTAAGGGATAAGAAGGGCATAGAGAATTCAGTCGGCGATCACCTATCAAGGCTCCCCAAGGACATGCTTGAGGAAGCCCAAGACGCCACGCCAATCGACGACTCTCGCCCAGACGAGCACCTCATGCAGACTGACGCTGTCTTCATCGACATTGAGCAAACTTCCTGGATCTCGACCAAAACAGGTGAGTTATCAGGTGAGCACTCTGCTTTGCATGGTTTTGAGCTACAGGGTTACTCGATATCGAGCACACCTTGGTCGATATCGACAAAGGACAACGCGACGGACCATCAGGAGCCGAGCACAGCACAAGCAGACAGCACAGCTGTACTCGATATCGAGGAAATTTCGTCGAGATCGAGTAAGGCTGACCACCAGAGGCCGTGCACATCACCAGGCAACACTACAGACTCCTCGATATCGAGTACCCCTTCTCGATATCGACTATCCCCAGGTGAGATTTCAGGTGAGGTTCTTCGTTTAGATTCCGTTGATGATTTCTTCTTTACACCTCCTACTAGTCCTATTCATGATATATATGCTATAAAAGGATCAAAGGTACCCTGGTATGCGGATTTTGCTAACTACCTTGTAGGAAATGAGATTCCGTCAAGACTATCCTCACAGGGAAAGAAGAAATTCCTCCACGACGTCAAGCAATACTATTGGGATGATCCTTACCTATTCAAACAAGGGAAAGACCACATCTTCACACGTTGTATTCCGGAGGAGGAGGTGGAAAGTGTCATTCGCCATTGCCATACTCTCCCTACCAGCGGACATGCAAAAGGCTTGAAAACTGCATCTAAGGTACTTCAATGTGGTTTTTACTGGCCTAACCTTTTCAGGGATGCGCAGGCTTATGTCACTTCATGTGACGAGTGCCAGAGATCAGGCAACATTACTTGGAAGAATGAGACACCACTCACAGGGATTTTGGAGGTTGAGCTATTTGATGTATGGGGAATCGACTTCATGGGACCCTTCCCTGCTTTAGGACCTTACAAATACATCCTTGTGGCGGTTGACTATGTCTCTAAATGGGTTGAGGCTGTTGCAACTAGGACCAACGACGCGAAGGTAGTTTCAAAGTTTGTTAAAACTAACATATTTCCTCGCTTTGGTGTTCCTAGAGTTCTTATTTCAGATGGTGGCTCACATTTAATCGAGAGAGGATTTGATGCTCTTTTGGCTAAGTATGGGGTGACGCACAGGGTGGCAACACCTTATCATCCCCAAACTAGTGGTCAAGTGGAAGTCTCTAATCGCCAAATCAAGGCCATCTTGGAGAAGACAGTCTCTCGCTCTAGGAAGGATGGGTCATCTAAGCTTGATGATGCGTTATGGGCCTATAGGATGACTTACAAAACAGCGCTGAGGACAACTCCTTACAACTTGGTTTATGGCAAGTCTTGCCATTTAGCTGTCGAACTGGAGCATAAGGCAATGTGGGCCCTAAAGGAGATCAACATGGATCTTGATGAGGCAGGTAAGAAGCTTTTTATTGATTTACAGGAGTTAGAGGAGCTAAGATTGAAAGCCTATGAGAATGCTGAAATCTACAAGGAGCGCACCAAGATATGGCATGATAAGAATTGGTGCCAAAGATATATGAGGTAGGTGACAAAGTGCTTTTATATAATTCTAGACTGCGTCTATTCCCAGGAAAGCTAAGGACAAGATGGAGTGGACCTTTCTTGGTTTACCACATATACCCTCATGGACCAGTAGAGTTAATTGGCACTGACGACACTACCTTTAAGGTAAATGGGCACAGGGTCAAGAAATACTATGACAAAGAAGACCCGAAAAAGGAAATTTGCGCCACCCTGGCGTTAGTCAAAGCCTAAAACAGGGAAGTGGGTCGAGCTAAGGACTTAAACCTTAGCGCTTACGGGAGGCAACCCACTTTTCTTACTCTTTCCTATTTCTTTTTATGTTCTTTTCTATTTTTATTTTCTTAAAACTCGTGCATAATCTCTTCTCATGGTTAAATTCAGGCATTCAAGGTGGTTCTATATCAGTCAGGTGCGTCTAAATCGGGTAAGCCACTCAGGTAAGTGGGAGGTTTTAGGTAAGTTTCCTTCCTTTCTAAAATAAAAAAAAATTTAAAATAAATTTTTTTTTCAAAAAAAAAACAGGTAATTTTTTAAGTTTTTAGATTTTCTAGATTTTTTACTTTAGTTTTATAAAATTTTAGTATTTAAATAACCCTTACCTTGGAACCCTCTTCTCCCACCTGTTTTCCCCGACATCGACAAGCCCTAGCCGACACAGCCCACACCATCTTCATCTTCTCCCTCTCGCTCTCCCGCTCCTCACTTCTCCCCAGTGCCACCTTCTTTCTCCAGCCCCTGCAAACACTTCCGGCCACCACCTGCCACCACCCTCATCCCCTCGCTCCCACTGTCGGCCACCAAGGCTTAGAGTCGAGTCCTGCCAGCACCACACCAAGTCTCCCCTCTCCCAGATCTGCCACCGCTGAAGCATCTTCCCATTAAATCCAGCCTTCTCTTCCCAGATCCGAGCCGGAGTCCTCACCATTGCCACTCCCAGCACCGCCGCATCCTCGCCAACTGCCCAGAAATCCTCTGTTCCGGCCACCCGAGCCCCAGTACAACCGCTCCGAGTACCTGACTCGCCTGCCTCAGAACAGCGAGTCCACTTCCAGCTAGGCAACATTCGCCACACCAGAACATTACAAAAGATCGGCGAAGCTTTCTCCTTTCCCCACACCACCGAGCCCTTCCACATCCATGACACAACGCTGATGTGGCGTTACTTGACTGGGGTTCTACAGTCGACCTGGGATACCTCCCGCACCTCCTGCAACGCCAACCCACTTTTTGCCACCATCTTGAGGATTCTGGGTAGCACCATATGGGCACAACCAGAGCTGCATCGACCTGTCCATCCTGAGATCGAGTGCCTCACACGGATGTTGTTCCATTATGAATGCTTGCCGCTTACCCACGCTTGGCTCCAGCACTGCATTACCTGCCGGAACGACCTCACAGGAGCCATCTATGACGGGTGTATGGTGGCTATCTTGGCTCGCCACCTGGGTGTCCCAGTAGAGAACTACCCTTCATGGCCAGTGATGAGGATCAATTTCGCGTCCCTGCAGAAGGGACGTATCATTACTCGCCACAACAACACCTGGGTCCACTGCACTCACCATAGGGCTATTCGGCAGGAGCTGATGGGTCCATACAGAGTTCGCAACTGGTACACCACCTGGACAAGGGTGGAGTATCACCCCACTATCGACCCAACTGCCGACCCTACACTGAGGGATGAGCCCATTTACACTGACGATGAAATGGATGAGGATGATGCTGATGACGAGGCTGATAATGCCCAAGCCTCTCACCACTCTCACCACTCCCATCATTCTCACCAGTCCATACAACAGCTCCATTCCCACCACTCCTATCACTCCCAGCGGCAGCACCATTCCGGCGGACCTTCTGATGTCGTCCTCACACAATTAGCGCCCATCCAGGAGCAGCTAACCACCTTGACCCTAGGCCAGATCGAGCTTCGGACAGCTATGATGGAACGCTTTGACAGACAGGAACAGCGGACCTGGCCATACCCACATCAGTACTTCCAGCAGGGGCCCAACTTTCAGCACGGCGGTCCTTCTCAGCAGCAGCCTGGTAGCTCTTCCCATGGAGGAGCTTCTGACTATCAGCAGCATCCCCAAGAGATTCCCCATATCAATTTTTTGGAGAATGTTGGGATGGTTTTTGCTTCAAGAGCTTCACCATTATATTCTCCAAAATAGAGAATGGGGCAAAATATAGAGGTCATTCCCTAAATTTGGAGCAAACTCTATATTTTTTGGGGTGAATTCTAGGATGGAGAAGCTGTTGGAATGAGACAAAAAAATATTCAGAATATTTGATTTCTCATTCTCTATTTTGGAGATTGTTTTAGGAAAGCTTTTGGGAATGCTCTCAGACTGGCACACATTTTCCACACTATGGTCCGCCACCACCAGCTCCCCACCAGTGACAGCTCTGTGAGTCTCTTTTCCCCTCCCTTTGAATTTATTTATTTAACAGTGAGGACACTGTATGTTTTAAGTATGGGGTGGGAGAAAAGATTGTACAGAGGACTTTATGTGGTTATGTGCTTCCAGAATTTAAGTGTATCTTTTAAGTCTTGTTTCATGGTTTGTACTAAATTTTTAGGACATGACACAACTTTTGTATTAAAGTTATTAGTTGCATATTATTTGTTCCTTTTTGCATGTTTATGTTTTATGCATTTTTTGTTATACTTTAGTCTTGTTCTTTTTTAGTTACAAAAAAAAATGCATGTATAATTTTTGCATTGTCTTATTTTGTATACCCTAACTTAGATGTCCTATGATGATAAATAATGACTAACTTGATCATGTAAATCCTATGGCGTGTTTGGAAGGTTTAGCCTAAGTCCTCAAAATTGTTTTTATGTGGATTGTGAACTTGTGATAAAATTGAGCACATATGATCCTAAGCTAAAGGTTAAAATCCAACAAAAATTGTCCCAGCAAGAATTTTGGTCTTATAGGGAGAACATAAAAAAAAAATCCCTCTGCTTTCTTGAGTGTATTTACTCTTCCTATGCATCTCTAAATGTTGTGATAGTCATTCAAAGCCAATGCATTTATATGTTGATGTGAATGAGAATTAAATGATGGAGGCACCTTTTAAGCCAATTTTATCCTCTCTTTTACCTACCCTGCATTATCCCTGCTTGAAGCCAGAACATTAGCCTGAGACTTTTTATAAACTCCACAAAATTATCCTTAGCCAAATTGAGTCTGACCCCCATTTGGGAATTAAGACTTAGAGCTGGTTGAAATAATGGTTTGTGGAAGGAATGAGCTTATGTTTCATATTAAGTAGGAAGGATTGTCGAAATTATTAAGATATGGGTGGTTTTATATTTATCTTGTTATGCATATTATGTAAAAGGATTTTTGGCTCACCCAATAAATGCACTAGTATTATTTTATGTTATTTTCGTTTAAAAAAAAATCGAAAAAAAAGAAAGAAAACAAAAAAGTTTGTGAATAAAGTGCATGAGCTAAATTTACCTTATTTCTTTCATTATTCGCAAGATACATACTTTCGAGAGGTTGAAGAGGTTTGAAAGGCTACATACTTCATTAAGATAAATTAGGAGAGTTTGGTTGATACATATGATTGAAAGTTATGGTTTGGTTGAGTTGTGTTGGAGATTTAGGAGTCTTGATTCCCGAATTTTATTAAGCACCACATGGTCAAATAATTCCATACCCTTATATTTCTTACCAAGCCCCATTACAACCCCGCCGAATGGAATCTTCTTTGAAGACTTCTATTGAGCGAAGTCCTCCTGATAATTCTTGTTGCATTTGCATAATTGGTTGCGAAGTGAATTTATATTTAAATTACAATGTTTATGAGATTGTATATGGAATTGAGTTGAGAGATGATCTACATAGCCTAAACACATTGAGAGCTGAGTGTAAACACATTATACCTGTGAGGTTGGATTTATATTGCCTATGCCTATGGATCGCTCATATATGTGTGATGACGTTAAATTCACTTGTCTTACATTGCTACTACTTAAGACGTTGCTTTTGACAAAAGGCGAAGACTTGAAGGATGTGTTGTAGGTCTTGGTTATTGTTTGGTTATTGCTTGAGGACAAGCAAGTCTAAGTATGGGGTGATTTGATGTCTCTAAAGTAGCCATGTTTTTATGCATATTTTAGTTCCATATTCTATACACTTTGCATATTTCGGGTTGGAAATATATCGAATTTATGTAGTATATGCTTATTTGTCAGAAATGGAGATCGACATAAGTTTCTGTTTAATATCGCAGAATATGGAGCCTAATAACTCCCTCCCTTGATGAAAATCGGAATAGATGTTTCAAAGGCTTTGACAGGATGTTTGTGTCAAAGGCCTTGGAACGTTAACAGTTGATGAAATACAAAACCTATCTTATTATTCGTATATTATTTATCTTATTATATACTTCCTTTATATTATATATATATTCGTTGGACTAACTGTTTCAGGAAGTATTTTTGAGATTATAACCTTTCTTTATAGAGTTATTGAGGAGATCTATTTCAAAATGGATCATGGCTTCAAAGTGTCCATATATAGAAGATTGAAGAATCAAGCCTGATTCATGGAGCGTTGGTGAAGATCATCAGGCGCCATTCCACTCTTATATAAAGGAAAGAAAGAAGAAGACAGAGATAACAAGAACGTACAAGTGCTACACACGAGCTTCATTCATTCAAGCGATCTGTCTTCCAAGTGTCTCTCTGAAAAGCGCTCAAATAGTTTGTTGTTTATTTCAAAGCCTTTGAGAGTCACTGTGAGCTTATAGGATATATTTATTTCAAGTGTTACTCGAAAGTTTATAACTCGGGAAGTTGCACTAGGCTATTCATTTGCGAGAGTTAGAGGATTGTACTAGATAGCTGAGAGAGGTGGGGCTCTTCTAGATTGGTCTAGGACTCCAAGGGAACGTGAGTTGACTAGATTGCAATTGTATAGGAGAGAGGCTTCTCGGTGAGCTATTAGGATCCTAAGCTAAGCATTCAATAAAGCCTTTGAATCCTAGGGTTGTGGAAGAACCCTAGGCGGGGACGTAGGCCAGTTGTGCTGAACCTCGTAAACAATTACTCGTGTCCTTTACTTATTTGCTTTACCTTATTTCCGCACTTGGTTCGATTGTCTAACTTTGTGATTCAGGTTTAATCTCAAGAGTTTTGATTCAAGCTTCAAAAGTCTTGAGACTTTCTGCGAAAAACGGGCATACTCTATTCAACCCCTCTTCTAGAGTATTTCTTATTACATTGTTTTTACATTATCGAACCTTCAATTGGTATCAGAGCTTTACTCACTGCTTTTGATCTAACAATCTTGTGAGTTTTCGATCATGTCTGGTGAAGCAAGCGGAGGATTTGCACAGGGAAGGTCCACAAGTAGACCGCCACTCTTTGTAGGAAACAACTTTGTCCACTGGAGATCTTTGATGAAGATGTTCATCATAGACCAAGATCTAGAGCTTTGGAACATTATAGAGAATGGTCCGAAGATTCCAGAGAAGGAAGGACCAAACGATACCAAAGTGGCAAAGAAGGAGTCTGATTACAACCAAGCAGACCTTGAAACCATCTCCAAAAACTACAGGGCTATCAACTTACTTTATTGTGGTCTTAGCACTGATGAGTTTAACCGTATTTCCTCTTGTAGGTCAGCTAAAGAGATTTGGGACAAGTTGGTCGTCACCTATGAAGGAACGAGCCAAGTAAAAGACACCAAGATCAGCATCTTCCATCGAAAGTATGAGCTCTTCAAGATGAAGTCCGATGAGTCAATCAAAGCCATGTTCACACGATTCACAGAAATCACCAACAACCTTGACTCTCTCGGCAAGAGCTTTACCAACGTTGAGAAAGTGAGGAATATACTGAGGTGCCTTCCAAAGGAGAAATGGGGTCCAAAAGTAACAGCTATAGAGGAAGCCCAGGACCTCACCACTTTACCCCTTGATGACCTTCTTGGAAAGCTGATCACGCATGAGATGATCCTTAATGAAGACGATGGAGAACTTCCAGCTAGCACCAAGAACTTGGCACTCAAGTCTAAGAAGGATGAGTCCAAGGATGGATCTGATTCTGAAGATGAGGACGACGATGAGGATGATCCTTTTGCTCTTATCACAAGAGGCCTTGCTAGAATTCTCAAAATGAAGAAGCAATTAAACAACAAGGATGGATCAGAGTCTTCAAAATTTCGAGGTAAGCCTCAATACAACAAATATGAAAAGAAGACTAAACCGTTGTCTTGTTTTGAATGTGGTGAAACAGATCATCTTGTGAAGGACTGCCCTCAAAAGACTAAGAGCCAGCCCAAGAAAGGTGACAAATGGAAGAAGAAAGCTATGGTGGCTACTTGGAGTGATTCCGACTCTGACTCCGACGATGAGAAGGCCAACATTTGTCTTATGGCCTCAGAAGATGACTCCCACGATGAAAAACTTGAAGCTACTGTAAGAGAACTTATGGAAAGTCCAAAGGAGGTATTATCGGAATTCCTTTCAAATATGATTGCCAATGAAGAGAAGCTTATTGCCCAAACTAACATTCTTATTAAGAGAACTGTGGACCAGGAAAGAACTATTGAGGATCTGTCTATGAGGGTCAAAGGTCTTGAAGCTTCTTATTCAGGTCTTGACATTAAAGTCAAGACGCTTGACTCGGAGAAATCTGAACTCAAGCAAGATCTCTCTAAGAAATGAGCATCATGACTTAGAGAACGAGAAGATCTCCCTGAATAATAAGATTCTAGACCAACAGACAACCCTCATAAGTTTTACCAAATCCAAAGGCACTCTCGATAAGATGTTGGGTGAGCAACAAAGCTCTCTAAACAAAAGTGGTATTGGTTACAATCCAAAGTTTTTAAAGAAACAACACATTACCACTTTTGTAAAGGCTAAAGGAAGCAGAACCTCTCATATATGTCACCATTGTGCTAGAAAGGGACATGTAAAAGAGACCTGCCCTTATAGAAGAAAGGATCCTTATATTATTCGCAATACATTTCCTGTTCATTTGAGAAAAGAACGGATAACACAAGTTTGGGTCCCAAAAGGCACTATTTTACCAAATATGGTTTACCCCAACAATGGATCCAAATTTGCTTATTGGTCTAGCCACAAAGGTTGATGTTTGTTTTGCAGGAGATCACCAAAGTGAAAGAACACAAATGGATTATTGATAGTGGTTGCTCGAGGCATATGAGTGGGAACAGTTCTCTCTTTCATGATCTAAAGGAGCAATGCACGGGAACAATCACTCTTGGTGACAAAGGGAAATGCGACATTGTTGGTATTGGTAGTGTTGGAAGTGATTCCAGCCATAGTATTAAAAATGTCTATCTTGTCAATGGTTTAAAGTATAATTTGCTTAGCGTTTCTCAATTATGTGATAGTGGTAACAATGTCAGATTTAACAAGAAAAGATGTATAGTGTGCAGAGATGATACAGGTGAAGTTATTCTAACTGCATATCGCTACAACAACATATACGCTGTAAATGCTGATCAAGTGGCACAAGGAAGCTTAACCTGTTTAAAGGCCTTGACGGACGATCCAAAGCTTTGGCACAGGAGACTCGGTCATGTGAGTCCACATACACTACAGAAGCTTGTGTCCAAAGGGCTTGTAAGAGGGCTACCTGAGATGGACTTCAAAGGTATTGACATGTGCAATGCTTGCACACGAGGTAAACAAACACGTAGTTCCTTCAAACCCAAAAAGGTTGTAAGTTCTTCTAGACCCCTTGAACTTTTACATATGGATTTATGCGGTCCTATGCGAGTCAAATCTCCCAATGGTAAAAAGTACATGCTAGTTGTTGTCGATGATTTTTCAAGATATACTTGGGTTGCATTTTTGAAAGAAAAATCAGAGGCCTTATTTGAGTTTTCAAAACTTTGTAAGGAGTTGCAAACTTTAAGAAATGAGCCCATAGTGTCTATCCGGAGTGATCATGGTAGGGAGTTTGATCAACTTCAATTTGATTTGTTTTGTGCTAAATATGGCATCTCCCATAACTTTTCTGCTCCTAGGACACCTCAACAAAACGGGGTTGTGGAACGCAAGAACCGCACCTTAGAGGATATGACCAGGACTATGCTTTTAGAAAACGCATTACCTAAAACCTATTGGGATGAAGCTGTTAACACAGCTAACTACATTTTAAATCGTTGTCTTATACGTTCTATCTTAAAGAAAACTCCTTATGAACTTTTCAAAGGCCGCAAACCACTTATATCTTATTTTAAACCCTTTGGCTGTACTTGTTTTGTTCATAACAATGGAAAAGATAACCTTGAGAAATTTGATGCGCGTAGTGATGAAGGTATATTTCTTGGCTATTCCACGAGTAGCAAAGCTTATAGAATCTTCAATAAAAGGACCCAGGTAGTTGAAGAAAGTATACATGTTATTTTTGATGAATGCAATGATGGTGCTTTGAGTGAAAGTGTTGCAGATATAGATCTTAATATCCATGAAGAGAACGAGGAAGGTGATGTTACTGCCACCAAGAACACAGAGAAGAAGAACATGCAGGAACCGATTCTTAACACTGAAGATTTGGCCCAAGGTGTTGAAGATGCGTCCAAAGCCCTTGGTGTCCAATCCAACAGTGTTGAGATGTCAGAAACTGCTGTATCTGAACCTAACAGGACCACAGAGTCAGATGTACCACAAATCAATCCTCATGATGTGACGAATCAAGGAGCTGAGACTAGGAAAAGGAAATTCAAATACTCCTCTTCACACTCATTAAAGGATATCATTTCTGACCCTACTTCTAGTGTTCAAACTCATTCTAAACTTAAAGATCTTTGTGCTTTTAACGCGTTTGTTTCTCTTATTGAGCCAAAGAAGGTAAATGAGGCACTTCAAGAGCCAGACTGGATTATAGCTATGCAAAGTGAACTTAATGAATTCGAGAGGAACAAAGTCTGGACATTGAAGCCTAGACCAAAGCATCAATCAGTCATTGGCACTCGATGGGTGTTTCGAAACAAGTTAGATGAGGATGGCAAGATTGTGAGAAACAAGGCACCGCTTGTTGCTCAAGGCTACAATCAAGAGGAAGGTATTGACTACGAGGAGACCTTTGCTCCCGTAGCCAGGCTTGAAGCCATTCGCATTTTATTAGCATTTGCATCTTTCATGAGCATAAAGTTATATCAAATGGATGTCAAGTGTGCTTTTCTTAATGGTTTTTTAGAAGAAGAAGTTTATGTTGCTCAACCCTCAGGTTTTGAAAGCTCAGAATTTCCCAATCATGTCTACAAACTTGACAAGGCGCTTTATGGTTTGAAACAAGCCCCACGAGCTTGGTACGAGCGCTTGTCAAAATATCTTTTAGAAAATGATTTTAAAATAGGGTTGATCGACAAGACTCTTTTTATCAAGACCAAAGGAAAGGACATTTTGGTTATCCAAATTTATGTTGATGATATATTATTTGGTGCTACTAACACATCTTTGTGCAAGGAATTTTCTGACATTATGTGCAGTGAATTTGAGATGAGTTTAATGGGTGAACTAAACTTCTTTTTGGGGTTACAAGTTCATCAATCCAAGAAAGGGATCTTCGTCAACCAAAGCAAATACACTAAGGATCTCTTGAAGAAGATCAAGATGGATCAATCCAAAGTAGCCAAGACTCCCATGAGCTCAACATTGTCTCTAGATCAAGACAAGACTGGAACTAGTGTCAATCAAAAGGAGTATCGAGGAATGATTGGATCTTTGTTATATCTCACGGCTAGTAGACCTGACATTATGTTTAGTGTTTGCATGTGTGCTAGGTTTCAAGCTGATCCCAAAGAATCTCACCTCGTGGCTGTGAAGAGGATCTTTCGATATCTCAATGGCACTAAGGAACTTGGACTATGGTACCCAAAGCAAAAGGATTTCACTTTAATTGGATATTCTGATGCAGATTTTGCAGGCTACAAGGTGGATAGAAAGAGCACATCAGGATGTTGCCAATTCTTAGGAGCATCCTTGATCAGTTGGCACTCAAAGAAGCAAAATTCAGTCGCTCTATCCACTGCAGAAGCCGAATACATTGCAGCTGGAGCTTGTTGCTCCCAAATCCTTTGGATAGCTCAACAAATGCGAGATCTTGGCATCAACCTCAAGGGTATCCCAATTAAGTGTGACAATACAAGTGCCATATCCATCACTAAGAATCCTGTTCAACATTCAAGGACCAAGCATATTGATGTAAGACATCATTTCATTAGAGATCATGTGGAAAAAGGTGATGTGTCCATATCTTTTATTTCTACTGATTATCAACGGGCTGACATTTTTACTAAGCCTTTGGCAGAGGACAGGTTCACCTTCATTAGACGAGAGATTGGGATGCTTGACAAGGATGCACTTTCGTAGGGGGAGCTTTCCCTTTACGAAAGATAAACTCCACTCAGTGTCAAGACCTTTGAGAGTTATGTCAAGGTCTGCTAACTGAACAATGGAGTACATATATCGGATCATATATTTTTGGTTAATATCTTTTTAGATATTTAATCAATTATATTTGTTTTAATCGGATTTCAAAAATTGCCTATTTTCATGATTTCCTTAACCGTTAAGATATTTTATTTATGGAACTAAATTGGTTTGTGTTTAGTCCGATTTTTATGGTAATTTGAATTCAAATTTGAATTTGAAAATTCTTCAACTTGGCAAGGTAATGATTTCTTTCCTTGGAACCCTAAACCCATCCCATCAATCCGTCACCCTCTCTCTCTACTTAAATCCATTCTGTACCCGATTACAACCCACACTCAGATTTTTCCCATAACCTTTCCACTCCTTCATCTTCAACCTCTCAAAGAAACCCTAACCGATTACCTCCATGGTACCCAAAACCAAGAAAGCCGTCACTCCCAAAAGACTTGGCGCCACCCCCAAGGGACGCCAAGCCACTGCTACCTCTCCCACACCCGATCCTGCTACTCAAGCCATCATCCCAGCAGTTGTCCAGAGCACCATTAAGGCGAGCTCGACCACAGCCCCCAAAGGCTCTCAGAAACGTGCTGCTAAGAAACCCTTGAGTGCTAAACAAATAGGGAAGAGAAAGATCCTGGCTGAGGAAGAGGATGAGGAAGAAGAGGAAGACGACCTTGATGTTGCCCTGGAAAGAGATGCTGCCAGGGAAGCCGAGGAGGAGGCCTTGAGACAGAAAAAGGTCGATGAGGAGGCTGAGCTTGCTAAGAGACTGGCCGAGGAGGAAGCTGAGCGGATTCGGAAGGAATCCGAAGTCGAAGAGGTTCCATCCGAGGTGGAGCCTGAGGAAGAAGAAGAGGAAGAGGAAGAGCACGAGGAATCCGGAGAGGATGAGGAACCAGAAGGTGACGAAGCGGGGTCCGGTGAGGACTCGGGGTCTGAGGAAGAGGAGGAAGAAACTCCCTCTCCTTCTCCTCCTCCTCCCCCGTCCCCGAAGAAGCGGAAAGCCCCTGCTCCAGTCAAGCCTCCATCCCCTAAGCGTACCAGGAAGGGCCCTGTCAAGAGTCTTGTAGCGCCTGTCAAGAAAGCTGCTCCAACTGTTGCACGCAGGAAGAACGCTGAACCCCCGGCCTATATCCAGGTAAATCAATCCTTGCCCTCCTCTTGGTTTTTAGATCCTGAGACTGCTGGTAAGTGGGTAGACGAGTTTCGTACTCGTAAGCTTAGCTGTTCAGATTTTTTAGATTTCAATTTCTTTGAAGCTTTGAAGATGCCCTGCATTGAGCTCCTAAAAAATTCCCCAGCCTGGACTCTTCTTAACCGAGAAACTGTCTACTACCCTGAGCTTACCCGACTCTTCTACATTAACCTCAAAGCCAAGAATGACTCTGATGGTTGGTCTTTGGAGACTGTTGTCAAAGGGGTTAGAATCTCTCTCAACCCCAATGATTTTGCAGATCTGCTAGGCTTACCTACCCCTGTTCCACCATCTGAAATCCACCCCTCAAAAGAGAACTGCATCATCCTATCCCGAGCCAAATATCTTCTACCGAAGCGGCCAACAGCACCTCAAAGCAACTCACCCACTCATCCCTAACCCTTGAGGCAAAAATAATCTTCAACATCATTGTTAGATGCCTCCTACCCCGTCTCAACTCTGGCTGACTCCTAACCGACAATGCCATGGTCCTGCTCTACCACATTCTTAATGGTCTTGATCTTGATCTGGCCAACACTATCCTTGGAACCATGGCCCATGCCAGAAAAGCTCGAAAAGGCTCTCCCCTCCCCTTTGCTACCCTTTTGACCCCTATCTTCAAAGCTTTTGGAATTGATCTCAAAAATGAAGAACAGTTGCGTCATACGGGTATGTTCGACTCTAAAGGCCTTGAAAAGATTGGCATCACTCGGTCTCCTCAAGGGACCTTGAGTCTTGCCACTCCTTCAAAAGCCTTTCCCACTGCTCCAGCTTTCGATGAACGCATGGACAACCTAGAGTTGGGCTTGGAGGAAGTTAGCCTGGATGTTAAGGAGCTGCAAACGGAGGTGATGACGAAGATGAGCGGGATTTCACCGTTGCTGGAAGGACTATGGACGAGGCTCGCTGATGATGCTCTGGATTGACCAAGCCTAAACCTTAACCCACCCTATCCCACCCTGAAACTTGTTACTTTGCTGGTTTTTGGAAACATTTTCAAAACTTTTGGTAAACTTTTGGTGACTGTTTTACCTCCGCCCTTTGTTGAAAGACAAAAAGGGGGAGATGATCGTTAGACCTTGAAAACCTCTTATTAAAGGTCTTGGAAGACCTTGCCTTTTTTATTTCTGGTTTTCGGTTGGATGTTTTCTTACTTTAAAATTATTTGATCCAACATTTGTCTAACCCTTGCAGGTACTTAGTCTGTTTTTTATTATGATATATTTGTTTGACTAAGTTGCAGGGATGCACAGGTTTTGTCTTTCATCAAGGGGGAGATTGATAACTCCCTCCCTTGATGAAAATCGGAATAGATGTTTCAAAGGCTTTGACAGGATGTTTGTGTCAAAGGCCTTGGAACGTTAACAGTTGATGAAATACAAAACCTATCTTATTATTCGTATATTATTTATCTTATTATATACTTCCTTTATATTATATATATATTCGTTGGACTAACTGTTTCAGGAAGTATTTTTGAGATTATAACCTTCCTTTATAGAGTTATTGAGGAGATCTATTTCAAAATGGATCATGGCTTCAAAGTGTCCATATATAGAAGATTCAAGAATCAAGCCTGATTCATGGAGCGTTGGTGAAGATCCTCAGGCGCCATTCCACTCTTATATAAAGGAAAGAAAGAAGAAGACAGAGATAACAAGAACGTACAAGTGCTACACACGAGCTTCATTCATTCAAGCGATCTGTCTTCCAAGTGTCTCTCTGAAAAGCGCTCAAATAGTTTGTTGTTTATTTCAAAGCCTTTGAGAGTCACTGTGAGCTTATAGGATATATTTATTTCAAGTGTTACTCGAGAGTTTATAACTCGGGAAGTTGCACTAGGCTATTCATTTGCGAGAGTTAGAGGATTGTACTAGATAGCTGAGAGAGGTGAGGCTCTTCTAGATTGGTCTAGGACTCCAAGGGAACGTGAGTTGACTAGATTGCAATTGTATAGGAGAGAGGCTTCTCGTTGAGCTATTAGGATCCTAAGCTAAGCATTCAATAAAGCCTTTGAATCCTAGGGTTGTGGAAGAACCCTAGGCGGGGACGTAGGCCAGTTGTGCTGAACCTCGTAAACAATTACTCATGTCCTTTACTTATTTGCTTTACCTTATTTCCGCACTTGGTTCGATTGTCTAACTTTGTGATTCAGGTTTAATCTCAAGAGTTTTGATTCAAGCTTCAAAAGTCTTGAGACTTTCTGCGAAAAACGGGCATACTCTATTCAACCCCCCCTTCTAGAGTATTTCTTATTACATTGTTTTTACATTATCGAACCTTCAGAGCCATTTCGGGAGAAAACCAAGAAGCAAAGATGGAATCATGCCGACGACACCCTGGTCGAGGATGTGGAGGAGAATTACCCGACCTGACCAGACAACCCGTAGCAGAGCAACACGTACTCCCCGAGCCATGTCGAAGAGATGCTGCTCGACAACACCAGGCCAAGCCATGATCAACATTGCTACTCGAGATCGAGTACTATACTCGAGATCGAGGAACCCTGTGAGCCTGTGTCCGAGCAAGGTCGAAGAAAGCTACCCGACATGATTGAGCCAGTAAAGTCGACGAAGTCACCCTATTCGAGATCGAGGAAGTTACTCGAGATCGGCAAACATCCGAAGTCAGCACCTCAGCCATGTCGAGGACCAGCTACCCGAGATGCCGAGCCATTGAAGTCGACGCTGCCGTTTTACTCGAGATTGAGGAAACTCCTCGAGATCGATGAACCTTCCAGAAGCCGCGTAACGCGTTGAGCAGTTCTACTCGGAGTTGGAGTCCTTGGAGCCGAAGATTGTCGAGTCTATCCAATCTATCAACATATATCCAATGAAGAGAGATTTATCCACTTGAAGACTTTTAAATATAATTTCCTTTTTAGATTTAATTATGTTATGACATTTATTTATCATTAATGTTTTAGATATAGAATTAGATATAGATAGATATTTCTATCCTTGAATAGCAAGGTTTAGAAGCCTATAAATAAAGCCCATGGGGCTAGTTTTTCATCCAATTCAATTCAAAAGTTAGAGAAGTAGTTCACATAGAAGTTTTAGGAGTTTGAAGATTTTAGGGTTTTGGCATTCAACGAAAGTTGGATTGCCGGGATCGTAAAGGCTTTGAATTTAGTATAATGCAAGTTTCTTTTCATACATCAATGTCTGAGGTTGCGATGAAGCGCGAATAGTCCACCCACTTCGGGGGTTGGGGCAAGCCCGACGATAGCCATGCGCGTTTGAGGTAAAGATCCGACTTTTATCATGTTTTGAGCATCTACTACTTTTTATGTGTTTATTACCCATCTAATGGTGGTCCATGCTAACAACTTGGATTGTAAACATAAAATAGGTAGAGACAATTAGGGTTTCTTGAAAGAGTTGTCTAATTGTTGGAAAAGGCGAAAGCCTAGTCCTTTGATGCAAATTATATGATTATCTGTTTTATTTCTGCCTTATGCATGCTTGTTTATCGTTGTTGCAAACCCCAATCTTGGAAGTCTTATACATACAATTTATCGACTTGTACTCCTCAATATCGAGTACTGATTCTCGATCCAGATCGTTGTAGCTTCTGTGTGCAGGTGTTCGACAAGCCAGTCATCGACGTCGACAAGCTTATTCGATCTCGAGTAGGGCTTACTCGATCTCGACCAAAACCGTCGGGAGCTGCGGCTGCGCTGTGCTCGACTTGTCCGATCTTTTGTCGAATAACCCTAATCGAGATCGACAACCTGTGGTCGACTTCTGTCCATGAGATTTCTCCGCTACCTAGGATCCGCTGACACGCTTTCTCGTGGATCGATCCTGACTTTCCACTGCTGCATCGGGAGGAAGTCTTGTAATTATTTGCAAGGGACGGAATCTGGTTTGCCTTATTTTATTTATATTCTATTTTGCATACTCGATTTCCTCCTATCAACAGGGTAAGCCCGACGGTGGCCATGTAAGGTGATGCGGTAAAGCTACGATCTTTTTATGCAATTCGTCTTCTATCCCTATGAGCATGATTCTTTTGCGAGAGTTGAAGGTGATCCTTGTTTGTGATATTGAAGCGAAAGTGATCTTAATGCAACTTGGGTTAATTATGTGAAAAAGGGTTAGTAACAATTAGGGTTTATGCGAAAGCCTCTATATGCCTATTTGTTAATAGCGAAAGTTATTTGATGGAAAACATGATCTTTTATGCCTTTATGTGTTACTTTGAATGGTTATCGTTGTGGTGTTGATACCCTGGCTTTGGAAGTCTTTTAGTATATTGATTTATTTCGTTGGAAATCCGAGTTCTGTGTTCGAAGTTTGCAATTTAAAGTTTTTGTGCTTGTCATTCTCGGGAAAGTTTTCGTCGATATTGAGTTGGCTTTACTCGATATCGAGAAAGGTTTTACTCGACACTGTGTTTGCTGAGTCTGCTGTCTTTTGTCGATTTGAGTTTCTGTTGATCGGCATAGCTTTTGTCGATATAGAGTTACTGTTGTCGAATATCGACTAGCTTCTGTGTTTGCTTTATTTGCTGCTTTTGCTTTGTTATTTCTGTCTTTCTTTCAGTCTTTCTCCTTTTCTGTCTGTGAGATTTACAGCTACATGAGATCCGCTGACACGCTTCCTCGAGGATCGATCGTGAATTCCCACTATTGCATACGGAGGAGGTCTTGTAATTATTTGCTGGGGCAAGAATCTTGTTTGATTTATATTCTATATTTTGAACTCGATTTCCTCTTACAACAAATTGGCACCGTTGCCGGGGAGGCAATCATTCGCGCCTTAGGTAGTCAGATCTCACTTTTCTCTTGAGTTGCTTTGCAGGTATATGGGCCGTTCTGGTCGAACACCTGAGTTTGACGCCTTAGACGAACCGGAGCGCCTTATACACATCCAAGCTAAACTGAAAAGAGCCATGGCGGATGCAGAGACACAAGAACAGCTGATTGAGAGACTTACGAGGGAACTAGCTGCTAAAGATACTGCTTTCAACACTGAGAGAGCAGGCAGGCAACAGGAAACTGCGCGAAGGAGGCAATTGGAAGATGAGCTTGCCCAATACCCTACCACTGCAGAGGATTACATGCATCCGACTCTCATCGTGTCTGAATCGGCCATTCTAATCCCTGAAAATAACTATAAAATTCGCACTCCTTTCCTTATTGAAATAAAAAATAATGCTTTATTTGGTAGGTTTAATGAATGCCCTCTTCAGCATATTACCAACTTTACTGACATGTGTCGTACTCTTGCTTAAGGTACCACCTTGGAGTACATCCTGATGAAGGCTCTTCGTTAGTCCCTATCTGGTCCAGCACTGAAGTGGCTTGAAGGGCTGAAACCGCGATCTCTCACAACATGGGCTGAAGTGAAGCAAGAATTCCTCAACAAGTTCTTTCCTCCTGACAAGACAGCACTCCTCCGCCAGAAGATCACAGCTTTCAAACATAAGCCTGGGGAACAGCTGACAAAGGCTTGGAAAAGATATAAAGATCTGCTACGATCATTCCCTACACATGGACAGCAACCCTGCGTACTTCAAGAGATCTTCTTCAATTCTCTAAACTTGGTTGCAAAGGACAGGATCAACACATATACTCACTATGAGTATCTGACAATGCCGCTTGCTGACGCATGGACTGCTCTAGAGAAGCTGACCAACTATGATAACAAGTATAGGACTCCAACCAACTATGAAGAAAATGCCTAAACCAGACCAACACCATCCATGCCCCTCTATAAGCCCTCAAAAGAGATTGACCCAGATGTCAAGGAGTAGTACTACAAAGATCAGAATCGCAAGCTCCTCAAACAAGTAAAGTATCTTTCTTTCAACCAGCCTTGCATTGAATGCGGATCACAGAGGCACACCACTACTGAGTGCCCACACACAGAGCAAGTCAGGCTGGCAGAATACCATGAAGAGGCAGCTTATGCAGGGGGTCCCAATCGCTACATGGGGGACCAAAGGTTCCAGCAACCACAATAGAACCAATGGAGTCCCGACCAGGGCAATTGGAAGGGATGACAGCGTTGATCAGGTACCTTCTTTTCCCCTTTTCAACTGGGAGCTTACTTTTTTTAAAAAAAAACTTTGACTTCGGTGGATTTTTAGCAATTTAGATTACTATTGTCCCAATATTCGGATCATCTGTTTTGGCCTCATTGCTTCTCCTTTTTCTGTAGTTGGTAATTTTTAGGGCTGCACAGTTTGTGCATTGTTTGAGACAGACGAAAGAAAAAATGTTCTGCTTGATTTTTTATTTATTTATAAGAACGTAGTTTGTTTGCACTGATTCAATTTGTACAGAAAAAGCGTTATGCTTCATGTTTTATTCATCAGTTCTTGCATATTTTTTCTTTCTAATAGAACCATAAAAAAGCTCAAAAATAAAGCATTTCTCCTAAAAGCTCACTATCATCGCTTATATATCCTTGTAGCGCATACTTGCAATGCATTGCATCCGACAGAACAACACTCTTCCTTCTCTCATTAACTGTCTTACTCTTCTGAATCCACACATTCTTTGTGGTTGGAATCATTGCATTAGCAAGCTCATGACAATTTTCAGTAGTGTGCCCAAACTTCACACATTTTTGGCAAACAGTAGGCATTCATTCAAATACAATTTACTCTTGGTAGGAGGTTTATGTCTTCAATCTTTATGTATTTCGCAGCAGCTTCACCAAAAGACACTTCCACGAGCATTCAGGCATATGCTATTCTTTCTCCCTTTTCTATCCTATGGTCAAGATTTACTTGAACTAACCCCTCTCCTCGTCGATGTGTTGTTGAGAGCTCCTCCATTAAAGGAAAACAACTATTATGGAGCTTAAAAATAAGCTACCACTCAGCCCACTAATAGCAATTACACTTGACAGGAATAAAAATAGACAACTGATCACCCACTAAGGCAATAAGAGAAATATACCAATAACTGAAAATCAAAAAAGAAAACTAAGTTAAAATTCATTAAACAAGCAAAATTTCATATTTAGAAGCTATATGGTTGGGTGTCTGTCTTGTGGTGATGTCATATGCTACAAGTTACTTCATTCTTAGTGGTAACATTTTACATCATTTTGTAGGTTAAAGATATCCTTATTGAGGAGTCAAATGTTCAACTAATGAATTGCCCAATCACTGTAGAAAAGGAAGGAAAAAGGAAGTTGAATAAACTCCACAACTTAGACTTTCAATCATATTTAGATGGTAAAAATTAAAAATGTTTCCATTAGACTTGAAAAGCACCTAGCAAGTTGGAGGGCCATAGTATTTCATTAGATTTGATTTTTTTTAATTCTTATTTGATAATGATCGGTGCAACATCATATGCAATAGATATTATGTGATAGCATAGTTCTTGTGTCGTATTGTAAATGAACATGATCATATACTGTGGTGGCACATGTAATTCTCATGTCTACACATAGAATAACCCTTATATTTAACAAGGGAAATTGCAGAATTTTCCAGGGGCTGTTTTGACAGAAGGTTGGTTGAAATACTAGTAGCAATCCGGGTTGTACAGCGGCAACATGATGATTCATGAGTTGTGCAACCGAAACCTGATGTTTGTGGATTTTGAAGTTTTTCCTTTGTGTTTTGGATGATATGCTTGCTATAGCTCATCCGCAGCCCACCGGATATTGATCTTGACCTTACACCTTTCGTCGAGACTCGAGAGCAATGGGGATTGTTGCTTGTGCTAAGGTATATGAAACCCTTTGTAGAAGCGGCATTCCTACTTGATATTGATGATGACCAACTTTTTCATTTCCATTCCTTTCCTGGTTTCATGAGTGTGGACTTGGCTTATCACACATGGCTAGTAGTTGCATTTTTACTATTTTCTATTTATTCGAAGTTCAAGTCAAATATCCATTAGCACTGGCTTCTTTTGAACAAATATTTGAGTTTGCATAGGGCAAGAAACTCCCCCTATTTTTGGATTACAATGGAACTGTCTCACTTATTGTTGACACTCCAAACTCTAATTTCACGTCTGATGATGTTACAAAACCTCTAGTTATAAATGCTGTTAGGAGAGGAGATGAGCAGCTTGTTAACGACATGCAAATTCTGACTTTTTTACTTATATTTGCTAAAAATAGATTTTTATATTCATTTATATGTAAATAAATTTAAATGGTTATACAACTTATTATAGTAACCTTTCCTTTTAGGCTGCGTATTAAAGAATATCTTCCCATCACTGGAGTTGTGCAATTCAGTAAATTAAGCGCTAAGATCATTCTTTGTGCTCACAGGTAATGCTTGTCCATTTATTATTGTGGATGATACAACAACGGTTGAACTTTCTATATAAATAGATGATATTTCACAGGTTCTGATTAAAGAAAATGTGTCTCTAAAGATGTGGTTGATCCTAATGTTGTGTACTAAATGGAGTTATTAGGACAGAGAAGAGTTACAATATTTGTCTTATGGAAGCATATGGCTTGAATTATTATTGCCTTTTGCATTAGGCTGAACATTTGAAACAAAACCCCCCATGACATATCAGGCAACATGTTTGTTAATTTTGTATGAGCTGATAGTGTAAGATACACATTCTTGGTGACTAAAAAGGTGAATGCACTTAATTGATGGTGAAGCATTCACCAGCAGGGTGCCCAGGGCCTCTCCTAGGCCTTAAAGTGAATTCTTCATGAAATTTAAGGCCAAGAAGAGAAATGGATATTTGTGGTACTTTTTCTTATTTTTGATCTTTTAAGGTCGTATCCTTGGATTTTGTTTTATTGATCTCTCTTGATTCTATTTTGCTTTTGTTTAATGCTTTCGTTGAAACGAAGCATGTGCCTGACATTATTGTTGCACACCTTTTCTTTTCATTTCAGGTTAATCGCTTCTGAATCTAGTTAAGAATTAGAGAAGACAATGAAGTAAGTTATGGCTAGATTCTAGAGATATTTTTATCAAGCCGGAATATAGGTTTAAAACATTGAAGTTGCATATCTAAACTTCTCTTATGAAAATAAAATTAAAGAAGGTGGATTAATGTCTATAAGGTGGGAATCTATATTTCATTTCAGGTAGACATATTTATGTGCGCATTCAAAATTCTTTGGCTTTACTGTGTTCTAAAGGCAAGCTTCAAGGTACTTTACCAATTGGACAACAAGTAGATGTGAAGAGGTTGCTCTAAAGGTCTGGTCAAGCTGCACAAGAATTCAAGAATGAGGTTGCGCTAGTAGCCTAGCTTTATCACATATACCATTTTGCATAGTAGAATAGAAATCAACTTTTGTATTTAGAAAGGTCTTTACATTTGTATTTAACTTAGTTTCAGATAGGACTTGTTAATTAGGAGTATGTACTCTCTCTTCATCATATAGTGTATATACACATGTTGTTACTTTAAATATTTATTCCATGTTATTCTAAATAAAATAATATATATGTATGTTATTGCAATATAATTAATAGCATAAAATTGCCTAGTAAAGGGAAGTCACAATGAAATGCATTATTTCTTGAAAACCATGAAAGTAGGTAAATTTTGATATTGCTTTTGACATGTTGCATGATAAGGCAATGAAGGACTTTATATTTCCATATAATGCTCATATTGTTATTCCTAGCTTTACCTATGCTTATGCATCACAAAAGCCATATTATGCCTTATTTCATATATTGCTCCACATGTTCCAAATATTTCCATTCTTTACCTTATTTCCTATCCGGAGATTATGTTGAGAATGATGTTACATTATGAATATTATCATATGGTGTTTGTGTTGTGGTTATCATTATTGGAGTTTGGTAGGAAAAAGTTTGAAAAATATGGAAAATTTAATGTGTGAAAGAAAATCCGATCACCTCAGAAGATAAAGGTAGATCGGCCCTGCTCGCTGAGATAATAGTTCAATAAGATGGGACAACAGATGAGGAGTCCGAAGCACTAAGTATCCGGGGCCATTCATGACACCCATGTTTACGACACGCGAGAAGGCAGTGCTGAGGTTAGAGAGGTAAAATCATTATTATTGATAAAAGCATTATGAAAGGTGATGAATCTTATGAAAAGAAAAGGGATGTGGTAAGGAAAATACTCCATTTCCCCGGATCATTTACCAATCTAGTCTTTATTGAGCTTAAATTAAAGTCCTCTTCATTATTAATGCTTTGTCATTTATGAATTGTTTTGCATAACCCTCATTTTGTGAGTAGATGTTGCTCTTAAAAATTGCACATGCATGAATTTGTGACACTAGTACCTTTTCGAGGATGGTAATTGATTGAAGGGACATATGGCAATGAATCTAAGATGTTGAGAGTTTTGATTCCTTCCCCTGAATGACAAATAAAAGTATTGCTTGAGGACAAGCAAGCTTAAGTATGGGGTGTTTGTTGTGAGCTGAATCGGCCATATTTTACAGTTACTTTTATATCGTTTTCTGCATACATTTCATGCATTTGGGCTAGAATAATACAAAATCTATGTAATTTATGTTTATTTGCATAATTATGGAATCCACACCAGTTTCTGTTTAAATTGCAGAATTCGAGGCAATTTACAGCAGTTCTGCGAAAAGTTGGAAAAGCTCGAAAATCAGCTACAGAAGTCCAAGGTCAAAACACTACAGAACCAGGATGAATCAAGATGGAAACCGGAGTTACTCGATATCGATGAAATATAGTCGATATCTACAAAACATGTCCGACCACAGGCTGATCGAGTAGAGCAATATCGAGGAGCTGAGAGCCAGAGCCAACCCGACTCCACAAGCCTACTCGATATGGAGTAGATTACTCGATATCGACAAACACCATGAAGCTATTCCCAGAGTCGAGGAAGCCACACCAAGTCAAGAAGCCGAGGACTGGACATGCCGAGTACCAAGTGACTCGATATCGAGGATCTTACTTGATATCGACAACCCAGAAGCACATGTACGAGTTAGTGCCGAGGAGAAGCTACTCGACAACACTAGGCCAGCCAAAGTCGACACAAGCCTACTTGATATCGAGTAGTTTACTCGATATCGAGGACCCCAGATCACCTGACCGAGCCTGATCGAGCAGCAGCAACCCGACATGCCGAGCCAGCCGTAGTCGACGACACATGGACATAGACAGCAACCCTGCGTAGTTCAAGAGATCTTCTTTAATTCTCTGGACATGGCTGCAAAGGACAGGATCAACACATATACTCACTATGAGTATTTGACAATGCCGCCTGCTGTCGCATGGGCTGCTCTAGAAAAGCTGACCAACTATGATAACAAGTATGGGACTCCAACCAACTATGAAGAAAATCCCTACGCCAGACCAGCACCATCCATGCCCCTCTATAAGCCCTCTAAAGAGATTAACCCAAATGTCAAGGAGTAGTACTACAAAGATCAGAATCGCAAGCTCCTCAAACAATTAAAGTATCTTTCTTTCAACCAGCCTTGCATTGAATGCGGATCACAGAAGCACACCACTACTGAGTGCCCACACACAGAGCAAGTCAGGCTGGCAGAATACCATGAAGAGGCAGCTTACGCACGGTGTCCCAATCGCAACATGGGGGACCAAAGGTTCCAGCAACCAGAATGGAACAAAGGTGCCCCTAGGAACCCCCCACCCTACCGAGCTCTAGGACATCCGGAAAGGGTCCAGAAAAGGGATGATCTACAGACAATTCTAGAGGAAATGCGGAGGACCCGTTCAGACACCAGGCAGTCCTTCAACTCAGTCTACACTCAGATTCAAGGTGTCAACTCTAGGCTTGGGGAAATCGATGTCTGGAGGAAGTCAATGGAAACATAGATTGGCCAGTTAGCAGCAGGCATTCCCAGACAATCAGGAACGTTCCCTACTTGATATCGAGTAGTTTACTCGATATCGAGGACCCCAGATCACCTGACCGAGCCTGATCGAGCAGCAACAACCCGACATGCCGAGCCAGCCGTAGTCGACGACACATGGACATGGACAGCAACCCTACGTAGTTCAAGAGATCTTCTTCAATTCTCTGGACTTGGCTACAAAGGACAGGATCAACACATATACTCACTATGAGTATCTGACAATGCCGCATGTTGTCGCATGGGCTGCTCTTGACAAGCTGACCAACTATGATAACAAGTATGGGACTCCAACCAACTATGAAGAAAATCCCTACGCCAGACCAGCACCATCCATGCCCCTCTATAAGCCCTCTAAAGAGATTGACCCAAATGTCAAGGAGTAGTACTACAAAGATCAGAATCGCAAGCTCCTCAAACAATTAAAGTATCTTTCTTTCAACCAGCCTTGCATTGAATGCGGATCACAGAGACACACCACTACTGAGTGCCCACACACAGAGCAAGTCAGACTGGCAGAATACCATGAAGAGGCAGCTTACGCAGGGTGTCCCAATCGCAACATGGGGGACCAAAGGTTCCAGCAACCACAATGGAACCAAGGTGCCCCTAGGAACCCCCCACCCTACCGAGCTCCAGGACATCCGGAAAGGGACTAGAAAAGGGATGATCTACATACAATTCTAGAGGAAATGCGGAGGAACCATTCAGACACCAAGCAGTCCTTCAACTCAGTCTACACTCAGATTCAATGTGTCAACTCTAGGCTTGGGGAAATCGATGTCTGGAGGAAGTCAATGGAAACACAGATTGGCCAGCTAGCAGCAGGCATTCCCAGACAATCAGGAACGTTCCCTGGATCTTCAGAACCAAATCCTAAGGGGAAGAGTGGATACATTGCTGCTGTAAAACTCAGAAGCGGCCATCAACTACAAGAGCCAGAGGTCGAAAAGCAGCAAAACGGAGGAGAACAATAACTCGATATTGACCAGACCTTGGTCGATATCGAAAAAAGCAAATCGATATCGAGGAAGGTTTACTCAATATCGACGACAAAGTGGGCCAACCTTCGTCTGCACAGCACAACAACTCCACACCGAGGAAGCTAGTCGATATCGAGGAAGAACTGGTCGATATCGAGGAGACCCAAGTCGAGATCGAAAAAGCTGCACCACCTCCGACATCTGTTTTGGCTCTAAATCAGAAAAAGAAGCTGCCCTTCCCAACAAAATCTCCAAAGGACCCTGTAGAGAAGAAGTTTAAGCGCTTCATCAAGATGCTTCAGAAGCTCAATGTCACCATTCCCTTCACAGAAGCTCTCAATGAAATGTCATCCTATGTCAAGTTCCTTAAAGAGATTCTAAGCAAGAAGAGATCAATAGCTGAGATTACAGAGGAGTGCAGCCATATGGATATCCTTGAGAAGAGGCCAGATCCAGGTAAGTTTGATATAACCATTGGATTTGGTCAATACAAATTTAATGCTTTATGTGATCTTGGAGCTAGTGTGAGTATAATGCCTTTAACAATATGGTCCAAGATTAAGATAGGTGCCCTAGAGCCTGTGGATGCTAAGCTGTATATGGCCAACAACACGGTGGTCATTCCATCAGGCATGGTGGACAATGTGCCAGTACAAGTAGGTAAATTCTTTGTCCCTGCTAATTTTCTAGTATTTGATATGCCAGAGGACCCTGCTTGTCCAATTATTCTAGGAAGACCCTTCCTAGTGACGGTGGATGCCAATATAAGCGTGAGGAAAGGAGTGCTCACTTTCAATATCAGCGATGAGGTAATTGAGTATTCCTTTAATAAAACTGAAAGGCATACATGTCCAATGAAAGAGGTAAAATCCATCTCAGCCGGTTACATCACTTGCGGGGAGCCTAAGGTAAGAAATATGACTCCTGAAGAGCTGGAAAAGATGGATATGTAAGCCCAGGTGGAGAAGATCATGGCCATCCTAAACAAAGAAACAGAGAATCCACTCGACACAAACCAAAGTACGTCGTTATGGACTAACTATTTTTTGGATGCCTTGACATGATGCAAGTATGGGGTCGAAGTCGGACATAATTCCTCAACATCGAGTAATTTAGTCGACATCGACAAAATTCAGAAGCCTCCACCAGCACCAGCATCGTCGAGGAGCCAACCTGAAGCTCAGAACTCCTCGATATCGAGTAGGCTTCTCGATATCGACCAAAATCCGGCCGCCTCGACTTCACCTTCCTCGACCAGCAACCCACTGGCACTAGACGGCAACTCGATATCGACAACCCTAGTCGATATCGACCAAATTATATCTTCCTCGACTCCAGAATCCTCGAGCAGTCCACCATCAGAAGCTGAAAACTTGTCGTTATCGAGTACAGTTACTCGAGATCGACCAAACACAGCAGTTCCCGAATCCGTTTCTGCGATGGTAAGCGAAGGTATGGATCTTTCTTCTCCTATTTCCATTAAAGATTATCTATAAATGGGAGAGGTTTGCCTTGGTTTGTGCGCTTATGTAGGATTTCCAATGATGAGCCTAAGGAGTATGAAGTTGGAGACAAGCTCTATGTTTCCAAATCTAAAGATCGTCGGTTTCCTAACAAATTCAACAAGAATAGGATTGGACCTTTCGTGGTGAACAAGATCCGTTCTGGATGATTATAGTTGATGGACAATAATGGAGTCTTATTTGAAGCCCAAGCTACTTGGGCCCTACACATGCCACCTTGAGCTAAATGAAGAAGTCGGCCTAGGCATTTACACTCGAGATTTTGAAGCCCTGCATACTTGTCTAGTGAGTTTCTTTCTTTACCGTTGTTTTTATACAGTGAGGACACTGTAATGTTTAAGTATGGGGTGGGGGAAGGGCTTACTTTATGGGCATATTTGGTTTTATTTGATATTTTGTGTGCATATTTAAGGTTTATTTCTTGAATTGCTTATACATGACTATTTTGGAATTCATTATTGATTATGTGCTTATATACATGTTTTCCAAAGTTTATAAAAAATGACCCCCATTGAAATTTTTGATTAATGTCATCGAAGTTTTATTGAACTCGACGATGTAAAATTAGATTCATTAGAGATATAGCATAAAATTGCCTAGTAAAGGGAAGTCACAATGAAGTGCATTATTTCTTAAAAACCATGAAATGAGGTAAAATTTGATATTGCTTTTGACATGTTGCATGATAAGAGGATGGAGGACCTTATATTTCCATATAATGCTCATATGGTTATTCCTAGCTTTATCTATGCTTATACATCACAAAAGCCATATTATGCCTTATTTCATATATTGCTCCACATGTTCCAAATATTGCCATTCTTTACCTTATTTTCTATCCGGGGATTATGTTGTGAATGATGTTACATTATGGAGATTATCATATGGTGTTTGTGTTGTGGTTATCATTATTGGATTTTGGTAGGAAAAAGTTTGAAAAATATGGAAAATTTAACGAGTGAAAGAAAATCCGATCACCTCAGAAGATAAAGGTAGATCGGCCCTGCTCGTTGAGATAATAGTTCAGTGAGATGGGACAACAGGTGAGGAGTCCGAAGCACTAAGTATCCGGGGCCATTCATGACACCCATGTTTACGACTCGCGAGAAGGCAGTGCTGAGGTTAGAGAGGTAAAATCATTATTATTGATAAAAGCATTATGAAAGGTGATGAATCTTATGAAAAGAAAAGGGATGTGGTAAAGAAAATACTCCATTTCCCCGGATCATTAACACCACATGGCCAAAAATTGCCCACCTATAGCCTTTTACCAATCTAGTCTTTATTGAGCTTAAATTAAAGTCCTCTTGATTATTAATGCTTTGTCACTTATGAATTGTTTTGCATAACCCTCCTTTTGTGAGTAGATGTTGCTCTTAAAAATTGCACATGTATGGATTTGTGACACTAGTACCTTTTCGAGGATGGTAATTGATTGAAGGGACATATGGCAATGAATCTAAGATGTTGAGAGTTTTGATTCCTTCCCCTGAATGACAAATAAAAGTATTGCTTGAGGACAAGCAAGCTTAAGTATGGGGTGTTTGTTGTGAGCTGAATCGGCCATATTTTACAGTTACTTTTATATCGTTTTCTGCATACATTTCATGCATTTGGGCTAGAATAATACAGAATCTATGTAGTTTATGTTTATTTGCCTAATTATGGAATCCACACCAGTTTCTGTTTAAATTGCAGAATTCGAGGCAATTTACAGCAGTTCTGTGAAAAGTTGGAAAAGCTCGGAAATCAGCTACAGAAGTCCAAGATCAAAGGACTACAGAACGAGGATGAATCAAGCTGGAAACCAGAGTTACTCGATATCGATGAAATATAGTCGATATCGACAAAACATGTCCGAGCACAGGCTGATCGAGTAGAGCAATATCGAGGAGCTGAGAGCCAGAGCCAACCCGACTCCACAAGCCTACTCGATATGGAGTAGATTACTCGATATCGACAAACACCATGAAGCTATGCCCGTAGTTGAGGAAGCCACACCAAGTCAAGAAGCCGAGGACTGGACATGCCGAGTACCAAGTTACTCGATATCGAGGATCTTACTCGATATCGACAACCCAGAAGCACATGTACGAGTTAGTGCCGAGGAGAAGCTACTCGTCAACACTAGGCCAGCCAAAGTCGACACAAGCCTACTCGATATCGAGTAGATTACTCGATATCGAGGACCCCAGATCACTTGACCGAGCCTGATCGAGCAGCAGCAACCCGACATGCCGAGCCAGCCGTAGTCGACGACACATTTTTACTCGATATCGAGTAATTCTTGTCGATATCGAGTAGATCTTTCTAGAGACGCGTTATGCGGTTTTGCTGTCCAATGCGGTTTGGCTTTGCTTGGGGCCGAAGGAATCCGAGTTTGCCGAGATCTATCCACATCTATCAAGGCATATCAAGATCTATCAACACACGAAAGATTTACCTATTTTAGATATAATTTCCTTTTTGATTTAATTCCTTTATTGCATTTATTTATCTTAAAGCAAGTAGATAATAAGATTTAGATATAGATATACCTTCTTACCTAGAATAGCTAAGGAATGAAGGCTATAAATAAATCCTTAGGGGTTGTTTTTTATTCATTCAATTTCAGAGACAATTAGTTACATAGACAGAGAAGGAGAAGAGGTTGTAAGTTTGATTTTATTTAATGGAAGTTAGTTCTTTTTCATCAAAGAAGTCTGCTATTGCGATGATGCGGTAAAGGTACGATCTTTTTATGCAATTCGTCTTTTATCCCTATGAGCATGATTCTTTTGCGAGAGTTGAAGGTGATCCGTTGTGAGCTGAATCTGCCATGCTTTAAAGTAACTTTTATATCGATTTCTGCATACATTTCATTCATTTGGGCTAAGATAGTACATAATTTTTGTAGTTTATGTTTATTTGCCAAATTATGGAATCTACACACCAGTTTCTGTTTAATTTCGCAGAATTCGAGGCAAATTACAGCAATTCTAAGGAAGGTCAGAAAAGCTCGGAAAACAACTACAGATGTCCAGAATCCGAGAGTACAGAACCAGGACAAACCAAGCTGAAGCCAGAGCTACTCGATGTCGAGTACACCTTACTCGATCTAGAATAGAGAAGTCCGAGCAGACTTGGTCGACAAAGCCTGGTCAAGGAAACCAAACCCGAGGCAACCTGACTCCGGAAGCCAACTCGATCTCGAGTACCACTGGTCGAGATTGACAAAGCCTAGACACCATACCCGGAGTCGAGAAGAGGGGCTGATCGAGAAACCGAGGACGACGACGCCCAGGAGCAGAACTCTACTCGATCTCGAGGAGATTCTTGTCGAGATCGAGGAGCAACCTTGACGCCAGTCCGAGTCCATGCCGAGGAGAAGCTGCTCGACCACACAAGGCCGCACACCCTACTTAATCTCGAGAAACCTTAGTCGAGATCGACGACGCCTAGGGGCCTAGATCCAAGCCATGTCGAGCAGAGTCACCCGAGAAGATCAGTCGACGACGAATCCTAGTCGATGTCAAGTAGCCCTTGTCGATATCGAGTAGGCCAGTTTCTGGAAACGCGTCGCCGTGAACAATCCGAGTCGAGTTAGAGTCCTTGGGCCCGAAGAAATCCGATTTTGGCCGAGATCTATCAAATTCTATCTATGGAAGGAAGACCTATCAACACAAAGACATCTTACCTAGTTTAGATTTATCTTTTCCTTTTAGATTTAATTCCCTTGTTGCATTTATTTATCTTTTAGCAAGTAGATATAAATTTAGATAAAGATAGATATTTCTATCCTTGATTAGCAAAGAATAGAAGGTTATAAATAAAGCCCTAGGGGCTGGTTTTTCATTCATTCAATTCACAAGTGAGAGACAAGTAGTTCCACAGAGAAGTTTTAGGAAGTTCAAAGGTTTTAGGGTTTTGGCATTCTGCGAAAGTGGATTGCCGGGATTGTAAAGGCTTTGAATATAGTTTAATGCAAGTTTCTTTTTATACATCAATGTCTGCGATTGCGATGAGGAGCGAGTAGTCCACCCACTTCTGAGGCTAGGGTGAGCCTGACGGTGGCCATGTGAGGTGATGCGGTGAAGGTCAGATCTTTTTATGCAATTCGTCTTCTATCCCTATGAGCATGATTCTTTTGCGAGAGTTGAAGGTGATCCTTGTTTGTGTTATTGAAGCGAAAGTGATCTTAATGCAACTTGGGTTAATTATGTGAAAAAGGGTTAGTAACAATTAGGGTTTATGCGAAAGCCTCTATATGCTTATTTGTTAGTAACGAAAGTTATTTTGATGAAAAACATGATCTTTTATGCCTTTATGTGTTACTTTGCATGGTTATCGTTGTGGTGTTGATACCCTGGATTTGTGTTCGAAATTTGCAATTTAAGTTTTCTGTCTTTCCAGTCGATATAGAGGAGGAGCTGGTCGAGATCGAATAGGCCTTAGTCGATCTCGAGTTCGGTCTTGTCTAGGTCGAGTATAGTTTCTGGTTTTATTGTCGATTTTTCAGTTCCTGTCGACTTGCTGTTGTCGATCTCGAGTAGGCTTTCGTCGAGATCGAGTGCCTCTGTCTTGCTTTGTTCTTTACTTTCTTTCGCTATTTTCTGTCTTTGCTTTTGTTTATGTTTTGCTTTGTCTTTTCTGCTTTTATTTCTGTCTTTCTGTTGCTTGTCTGTGAGATCTGTTGCTCCCTAAGAACTGCTGACGTGCTTCCTCGTGGATTCGATCCTGACAACCTTCTACTACAATGGGAGAAAGTCTTGTATTTATTTGCTGAGACAGGGAAGTCAGTCTGAACTCTATTTTATCTTTATTTCATACTTGACCATCCTCCTGCAAGAACAAATTGGCGCCGTTGCCAGGGAAGCAATCATTCGCGCCTTATGTAGTTAAATCTCATGTTTCTTTTGAGTTACTTCGCAGGTGTATGCGCCGTTCTGGTCAAACACCTGAGTTCGACGCCTTAGACGAATCGGAACGCCTTCTACACATCAGAGCTGGACTACAAAGAGCCATGGCGGCCGCTGAAACACAGGAACACCTGATCGCAAGGCTCACAAGGGAACTAGCCGCTAAAGATGCTGCTATCGCCACTGAGAAAGCAGCAAGGGAGCAAGCAAAAGCTGAGCTTGCCCAGTTCCCAACCACTGCAGAGGATTATATGCATCCCACTCACGTCGTTCCTGAATCGGTGATTCTAATCCCTGATAACTCTTTTGAAATTCGCACTCAATTTCTTATAGAGCTTAAAAATAATGCTTTCTATGACAGATTTAATGAGTGTCCTCTTGAACATATTACCAATTTTTCTGACATGTGTCGTACTTTTGCTGAAGGTACAACCTTGGATTATGTCAAGATGAAAGCTTTTCGTTGGTCTCTCGCTGGGCCTGCACTGAAATGGCTTGAAGGGCTGAAAGCAAGATCACTCACAACCTGGGCCCAAGTAGAGCAAGAATTTCTGAATAAATTCTTCCCACCTGCCAAAACAGCACATCTCCGCCAGAAAATCACCGCCTTCAAACAGAAGCAAGGGGAACCGCTGGCAAAGGCATGGGAACGCTACAAAGAACTTCTGTGATCTTGCCCTACTCATGGACAGCCACCCTACGTCATTCAAGAGATCTTCTTCAATTCTCTTGATCAAATTACTAAGGACAGAATCAACCATTATACTCGCTATGAGTATCTGACAATGCCGCCAAGTGACGCATGGGGTGTGCTAGACAAGCTCACCAACTACGACAACAAGTATGGGTCTACTGGAACTTATGAAGAGAACCCCTACGCCAGGCCAGCACCTTCCATGCCCCTATATAAGGCCCCTAAGGAGATCGATCCAGATGTTAGGGAGCAATACTACAAAGATCAAAATAAGAAGCTTCTTAAGCAAGTAAAGTATCTTTCTGTCAACCAGCCTTGCATTGAATGCGGATCGCATCGGCACACCACTACTGAGTGCCCACACACAGAGCAAGTTAGGCTAGCAGAGCACCACGAGGAGATAGCTTACGCAGGGGGTCCTAATCGCTACATGGGGGACCAAAGGTTTCCGCAACCACAATGGAACCAAGGTGTCCCTAGGAACCCCCAGCCCTACAGAGCTCCAGGACATCCGGAAAGGGACTAGAAAAGGGATGATATACAGACAGTCCTGGAGGACATACGGAGGAATCACTCAGAAACTAAGCAGTCCTTCAACTCCGTCTACACTCAGATGCAAGGTGTCAACTCTAGGCTTAGGGAAATTGATATATGACGAAAATCAGTTGATACACAGATTGGTCAGCTAGCAGCAGAAATCCCCAGACAGTCAGGTGCGCTCCCTGGATCTTCAGAACCAAATCCTAAGGGAAAGACTGGACACATCGCTGTTGTAAAACTCAGAAGCGGGCATCAACTGCAAGAGCCAGAGGTCGGAAAACAGCAAAACAACGAAGAACAGCAAGTCGACATCGACAACACTGTAGTCGATCTCGAGGAGGGGCTCGTCGATCTCAAGGAGAAACTTCAAAAGCCCTCGTCTGCACTGCACAACAACTCGACATCACCCAATCTGGTCGAGATCGACAAGGGTGTACTCGACATCGAGGACGGTCAGCCCGAGATCGAGAAGACTGCAGCACCTCCGACGTCTGTTCTGGCTCCAAATCATAAAAAGAAGCTGCCTTTCCCCACAAAATCTCCAAAGGACCCAGCAGAAAAGAAATTTCAGCGCTTCATCAAGATGCTTCAGAAGCTCAATGTCACCATCCCCTTCACAGAAGCTCTCAATGAAATGCCATCTTATGTCAAGTTCCTGAAGGAGATTCTGAGCAAAAAACGATCAATGGCTGAAATTACAGAGGAGTGCAACCATTTGGACATCTGGAAAAGAGACCAGATCCGGGTAAGTTTGCTATAACCATTGGATTTGGTCCATATAAAATTAATGCCTTATGTGATCTTGGAGCTAGTGTGAGTATAATGCCTTTAACAATTTGGTCCAAGATTAAGATAGGTGCCCTAGAGCCTGTGGATTCTAGACTTTACATGGCCAACAACACGGTGGTCATTCCAACATGCATGGTGGACAATGTGCCAGTACAAGTAGGTAAATTCTTTGTCCCTGCTGATTTCCTGGTTGTTGATATGCAAGAAGATCCTGCTTGTCCAATTATTTTAGGAAGACCCTTCTTGGCGACGGTGGATGCCAAAATAAGCGTAAGGAAATGAGTGCTCACCTTCAATTTCAGCGATGAGGTAATTGAATATTCCTGTAATAAAACTGAAAGTCATACAGGTCCAATGGAAGAGGTCAAATCTATCTCAGTGGGCTACATCACTTGCGGGGAACCTAAAGTACGAAATATGACCCCTAAGGAACTGGAAAAAAGGGACATGGAGGCCCAGGTGGAGGAGATCATGTCAATCCTAAAGGAGAACGCGGAAAATCCAATCGACACAGACCAAGGTATGTCGTTATGGACTAACTATTTTTCGGATCCCTTGACAGGAACTAAGTATGGGGTCAAGGTCGACCAAGATTCCTCGACATCAAGGACCCTAGTCGATCTCAACCAAACCAAGGAGCCTCCACCAACACCAGCATCGTCGAGCAACCAGACAAAAGCCGAGCCCTCCTTGAGATCGACTACACTAGTCGATGTCGACCACGACCCCGCTCCACCAGTTCCTGTTTCCTCGACGCTGAAACCACCAGGAGCAGAACCCTACTCGAGATCGAGTAGTCCACTCGATGTCGACCAGCCCTCGACTTCACCAGCTTCTGCATCCTCGAGCAGCCCACCACCAGAACCTGCACCTTTGTCGAGATCGATGATCCCTAGTCGAGATCGACCAAACACTGTGGTTCCCGATTCCGTCTCTGCGAAGGTAAGCCAAGGTATGGATCTTTCTTCTCCTATTTCCATTAAAGATTTATCTATACATGGGAGAGGTTTGCCTTGGTATGTGCGATTATGCAGGATTTCCAATGAGGAGCCCAAGGAATATGAAGTTGGAAACAAGCTCTATGTCTCTAAATCAAAGGATCATTGGTTCCCTAACAAATTCAACAAGAAGCGGATGGGACCTTTCGTGGTGAACAAGATCCATTCTGGAGTATTACAGCTGATGGACAAGAATAGAGTCTTATTTGAGGCCCAAGCTACATGGGCCCTGCAGATGCCACCTTAAGCATAAATGAAAAGTCGGCCTAGCGACTATAAAATCTAGAGCTTGTACATAGACTTTTTGGGACGTTTTGGGACATTGTTTTGTTTGTTTTTGGTTTTGAACATTTTTTAGTTTTTCTATTGTGGGTATATGTGTTCTGCTCTTTTCAGGTCCATGGATGAGCCATATTCATACTCGGCCCAGGCGATTCTTACACTCGAAAATTGAGAGGCCCTGCACACCTGTCTAGTGAGTTTCTTTCTTTACCCTTGTTTTTTATACAGTGAGGACACTGTAATGTTTAAGTATGGGGTGGGGGAAAGGCTTACTTTATGCATATTTACTTTATTTGACATTATATGTGCATTATTTCTTTGAATTGCTATATGGCTATTTTGGAATGCATTATTGATTTATGTGCTTACATGCATGTTTTCCAAATGTTTGAAAAATAAGTTTGAAAAATGACCCCCATTGAAAATTTTGAATAATAGCATGGAAGCTTTATTGAACTCGACGATGCAAAATTAGATTCATTAGAGATATAGCATGAAATTGCCTAGTAAAGGGAAGTCACAATGAAATACATATTTTGATGAAAACCATGAAAGGAGGTAAAATATGAAGTTGCTTTTGACATGTTGCATGATAAGATGATGGAGGACTTTATATTTCCATATAATGCTCATGTTGTTATAATCCTAGCCTTACCTATGCTTATGCATCACAAAAGCCATATTATGCCTTATTTCATATATTGCTCCACATGATCTAAATATTTGTCATTCTTTACCTTATCCGGGGATTATGTTGAGAATGATGTTACATTATGGAGATTATCATTTTTGTGATTATTATCTTATATGGAGTTTGGCTGGAAATTGTTTGGAATATATGGAAAATTTAATGAGTGAAAGAAAATCCAATCACCTTAGGAGATAAAGGTAGATTGACCCTGCTCTCTGAGATAATAGTTTGGAGAGATGGGACACATTGTGAGGAGTCCAAAGCACTAAGTATCCAGGGCCATTCATGACACCCATGCTTGCGACTCGCGAGAAGGCAGTGCTGAGGTCAGAGAGGTAAAAGCATTATTATTGATAAAAGCATTATGAAAGGTGATAAATGTTATGGAGAAGGAATGTGGAAATTCAGTTTGGAAATACTCCATTTCCCCGGATCATTAGTACCACATTGCCAAAAATTGCCCACCTTTAGCCTTTTACCAATCTACTCCTTATTTGAGCTTAAATTAAAGTCCTCTTGATTATTAATGCTTTGTCACTTATGAATGTTTTTGCATAACCCTTCTTTTGTGAGTAGATGTTGCTCTTTAAATTGCACATGCATGGATCTGTGACATTAGTACCTTTTCAAGGATGGTAATTGACTGCAGGGATATATAAGAATGAATCTAAGATGTTGAGAGTTTTGATTTCTTCCCCTGAATGACAATTAAAAGTATTGCTTGAGGACAAGCAAGCTTAAGTATGGGGTGTTTGTTGTGAGTTGAATCTGCCATGCTTTACATTAACTTTTATATCGATTTTTGCATACATTTCATTCATTTGGGCTAAGATAGTAAAGAATCTATGTAGTTTATGTTTATTTGCCAAATTATGGAATCTACACCAGTTTCTGTTTAATTTCGTAGAATTCGAGGCAAATTACAGCAATTCTAAGGAAGGTCAAAAAAGCTCGGAAAACAACTACAGAAGTCCGGAGTCCGAGGGTACAGAACCAGGACAAACCAAGCTGAAGCCAAAGCTACTCGATGTCGAGTACACCTTACTCGATCTAGAGTAGACAAGTCCGAGCAGACTTGGTCGACAAAGCCTGGTCAAGGAAACCAAACCCGAGGCAACCTGACTCCGGAAGCCAACTCGATCTCGAGTACCACTGGTCGAGATTGACAAAGCCTAGACACCATACCCGGAGTCGAGAAGAGGGGCTGATCGAGAAACCGAGGACGACGACGCCCAGGAGCAGAACTCTACTCGATCTCCAGGAGATTCTTGTCGAGATCGAGGAGCAACCCTGACGCAAGTCCGAGTCCATGTCGAGGAGAAGCTGCTCGACCACACAAGGCCGCACACCCTACTCGATCTCGAGAAACCTTAGTCGAGATCGACGACGCCCAGGGGCCTAGATCCGAGCCATGTCAAGCAGAGTCACCCGAGAAGATCAGTCGACGACGAATCCTAGTCGACGTCGAGTAGCCCTTGTCGATATCGAGTAGGCCAGTTTCTGGAAACGCGTCGCCGTGAATAGTCCGAGTCGAGTTAGAGTCCTTGGGGCCGAAGAAATCCGATTTTGGCCGAGATCTATCAAATTCTATCTATGGAAGGAAGACCTATCAACACAAAGACATCTTACCTAGTTTAGATTTATCTTTTCCTTTTAGATTTAATTCCCTTGTTGCATTTATTTATCTTTTAGCAAGTAGATATAAATTTAGATAAAGATAGATATTTCTATCCTTGATTAGCAAGGAATAGAAGGCTATAAATAAAGCCCTAGGGGCTGGTTTTTCATTCATTCAATTCACAAGTGAGAGACAAGTAGTTCCACAGAGAAGTTTTAGGAAGTTCAAAGGTTTTAGGGTTTTGGCATTCTGCGAAATTTGATTGCCGGGATTGTAAAGGCTTTGAATATAGTTTAATGCAAGTTTCTTTTTATACATCAATGTCTGCGATTGCGATGAGGAGCGAGTAGTCCACCCACTTCTGAGGCTGGGGTGAGCCCGACGGTGGCCATGTGAGGTGATGCGGTGAAGGTCAGATCTTTTTATGCAATTCGTCTTCTATCCCTATGAGCATGATTCTTTTGCGAGAGTTGAAGGTGATCCTTGTTTGTGTTATTGAAGCGAAAGTGATCTTAATGCAACTTGGGTTAATTATGTGAAAAAGGGTTAGTAACAATTAGGGTTTATGCGAAAGCCTCTATATGCCTATTTGTTAGTAACGAAGTTATTTTGATGAAAAGCATGATCTTTTATGCCTTTATGTGTTACTTTGCATGGTTATCGTTGTGGTGTTGATACCCTGGCTTTGGAAGTCTTTTATATATTGAATTTATTTCATCGGAAATCTGAGTTTTGGGTTCGAAATTTGCAATTTAAGTTTTCTGTCTTTCCAGTCGATACAGAGGAGGAGTTCGTCGAGATCGAATAGGCCTTAGTCGATCTTGAGTACGGTCTTGTCTAGGTCGAGTAGAGTTTCTGCTTTTGTTGTCGATTTTTCAGCTCCTATCGACTTGTTGTTGTCGATCTCGAGTAGGCTTTCATCGAGATCGAGTGCCTCTGTCTTGCTTTGTTCTTTACTTTCTTTCGCTATTTTCTATCTTTGCTTTTGTTTCTGTTTTGCTTTGTCTTTTCTGCTTTTATTTCTGTCTTTCTGTTGCTTGTCTGTGAGATGTGTTGCTCCCTAAGAACTGCTGACGTGCTTCCTCTTGGATTCGATCCTGACAGCCTTCTACTACAACGGGAGAAAGTCTTGTATTTATTTGCTGAGACAGGGAAGTCAGTCTGAACTCTATTTTATCTTTATTTTATACTTGACCATCCTCCTGCAACAACATCATCCTTGTTTGTGTTATTGAAGCGAAAGTGATCTTAATGCAATTTGGGTTAATTATGTGAAAAAGAGTTGGTAACAATTAGGGTTTATGCGAAAGCCTCTATATGCCTATTTGTTAATAATGAAAGTTATTTGATGGAAAACATGATCTTTTATGCCCTTATGTGTTACTTTGAATGGTTATCGTTGTGGTTTTGATACCCTGGCTTTGGAAGTCTTTTAGTATATTGATTTATTTCGTCGGAAATCTGAGTTATGTGTTCGAAGTTTGCAATTTAAAGTTTCTGTGCTTGTCAATCTCGGGAAAGTTTTTGTCGATATCGAGTTGGCTTTACTCGATATCGAGGAAGGTTTTACTCGACACTGTGTTTGTTGAGTCTGTTGTCTGTTGTCGATTTGAGTTTCTGTTGATCGACATAGCTTTTGTCGATATCGACTAGCTTCTATGTTTGCTTTATTTGTTGCTTTTGCTTTGTTATTTCTGTCTTTCTGCTTTTCTGTCTGTGAGATTTACAGCTACCTGAGATCCGCTGACACGCTTTCTCGAGGATCGATCCTGGCTTCCCACTACTCCATAGGGAGGAGGTCTTGTAATTATATGTTGGGGCAAGAATCTGGTTTGATTTATATTCTATATTTTGAACTCGATTTCCTTCTTACAACAGCTTTCCATCAAATAACTTTCGTTATTAACAAATAGGCATATAGAGGCTTTCGAATAAACCCTAATTGTTACTAACTCTTTTCACATAATTAACCCAAGTTGCATTAAGATCACTTTCGCTTCAATAACACAAACAAGGATCACCTTCAACTTTCGCAAAAGAATCATGCTCATAGGGATAGAAGACGAATTGCATAAAAAGATTGTACCTTTACCGCGGGTGGACTAACTTGCATTAAATAAACTCAAACTTACAACCTCTTCTCCTTCTCTCTCTATGTAACTAATTGTCTCTGAAATTGAATTAATAAAATCCAGCCTCTAAGGCTTTATTTATAGGCTTCCAACCCTTGCTAATTAATCATGGTAAGAAAGTCTATCTATATCTATATCTACTTTATCTTATAACATAAAAATAAAACATGGAATAAAAGAATTAAATCAACTACGATTATATCTAAAGTGGATAAATCTTCCTTGGACTTGATAGATCTTGATAGATGTGGATAGAATTTGGTCTCGAAAATATCTCCATTGGATTAGGGATAGAAACTTAACAAGAAGACGGTTATGCTCGGAATCCGCCGTCGTGGGTCCAGTCGATATTGACTTGGTTAAGTCGATATTGACCTGTGCTTCCTCGGTTTCTCTTCAGCTGGTCGATATTGACTCCAGAGATGAAAATCGAGTTGATTTGTACTCGATATCGAGTTGAGTTACTCGATATTGACTAGCATGTCTCAGCTCTAGCTTTCTTGATTAGATTCCAGGACGTTGACTCGATATGGGGCACTCGATATTGACTTGGTTAAGTCGATATCGACCACTGTTCTTCAGCTTTGTCGATTCTGGCCAACTCTGAGTCGATTTGGAGAATTTCAACCTAAATCTAGTCGATATTGAGTGTGCTTGGTCGATATCGACCAGTCTTCTCAGCATCCTACTCTGTTCTTGAAACGCACTTTCCCGAATTTTCGTTCGTCGGATTGACGCATATGACCATGCGTTGGAAAGCTCTTTTCAAGGGCTACGACTTTCATGAAGACATCAAAGCTTGATGCAGAATGATGAATGGTGAAAAATGCCCTTTTCTCCAGCTGCACCATCCTTAGCTTCTTCATGACTTTCCTTTAAGCGCCAAAGTGCCTCCGATTTCTGCGAAATATATAAAAAAAAACTTGTGTAGACTCCATAATTTGGAAAATAAGTGTAAACTACATAGATTCTGTATTATTCTAACCCAAAGCATGCAATGTATGCAGAAAACGATATAAAAGTTACTGTAAAACATGGCAGATTCAGCTCACAACACCTGTCTGGCATGTACGGCTCAAAGAGGCCACCGAATATGAGGGTGCCTCGATAGGTGGAGGAGCGAAACTGACCTGCAAAATCCAGGTCTTTGTCAAAAGGCATCCACTCGACCTAGGTTGAAAAAATGATATACGGGAAACAATCTTACTCTACATATGTAGTTAAAATCAAAGAAAGTGAGAAACATGTTACCTGATCGATGGTCATGCGCTCAAGCTGTGTTCGAAGCCTCCTCTCACGCCTACACCTCTCCCTGCCATTCCCCCTCTTCGCGGCCTTCGACGGGTCGAACCATGTCATGTAGCGGGGATCTTCAGTAAGTGCATCCTTGCCTGGGCGAAGCGGACCCGCAAAGCAAGGGAAGTACGATCAGATCCATGCCTGGAAATTATAAACCATTAGAGCACTTATTATATGTAACTCGGAAGCAGAGGAACATATTTACCGTAATAAAGAAACATGTTACCTGCAACAGTGCAGCACACCCACGTAGGCCCTTAGCCTTGCCTCTGGTGGTCTCCCCTAATCCTCGGTAGAGGAAGGTAAGCATTCCTGCTCCCCAAGCTAGTCTCCCGGAGTGCGGCAAGTCCCAAACTAGCCCGAACAACGAGAAGTGTATGCGGCTCTGGGACTTGTCGATGAAGAGCGTCGCACCCAGCACCGTAGCCAAGAAAGAAATGGGACGGTCGTGGTGGCGCTCTCTGGTAGCTTGGGTATGGTCGTCCCACTAATCCCGACCTCGACCGTCCCTCTTCTCCCACCAAGTCGTCAACTCCAGGTATGCGCTCCACAAGCCTTCCTATGCTTCTTCAGCAGAGCCGCGTTCCAACCAAACAACTGCTGCAAGAGAGGCTCCAGTTGTAGTGGAAGAATGTCAGGGAGAGGCTCGCAAGGCAGTCCCTCAATCGGTAGCCCCATCAGACAAGCGACGTCGTTGAGGGTGATGGTCATCTCACCCCATGAGAAGTGGAAAGAGTTCATTTTCGACTACCAGCGCTCAATGAAAATAGTCAACAACTGGGCATCCACTTCGTCCCAATTCAAATCAATCAGCCCCAGTAGACAAGACTGAGCTGCCGCCTGCACCCATGTCCCAGGACCCTCGTACACATAGATCCGGAACGGAAGGAGGTGTGAAGGCCGATGATGAACCTTCAGCAATTTATGCTGAAAGGTCGGGTCCATCAAAAGCCAATGAGCCCTATGGTGCCTAAACGAGACCAAAAGCCCAGTACTCATGCCGAAGAACATACCATCAGTGTCCACATGATCTTCCGCTATCGACAACGTCGGGTGTGTATCAGGCTCAACCGCCGTATCTCTAACGGTCATAGTCTCCTGCTCCGCAAAAGCCATAAGATCTGACACCGTCTGTGAAGACGATTCAGTGATGATGACCTCCGCCGGATCGGCACTCTCTACGGCATGTAAAGGCGCATTGCGGTCTCGCCCGAGAACGATGCGAACGGTCCCGTCAACCCGCCTCATCCGAGAATCCTATTAAATTTTGAACTACTTTTTGAATATATTATTTCATTTAACTTGAATTTCATATTCACCACTCTATTAAAATGTTCTATTTCATTCAAAAAATTAATTTTCGATCCGCTTACAGTAGTTCACTTTATTTCATTTCAGTTGTAACAATTTCTTTCAGTAATTTCTTTTTGTCTGTTTCGACAATTTGTTTCTATAATTTCTTTTGAAACATCTTATCTTGTAACAATTTATTTCTACAACTTGTTTTCGTATGTTTCTATAATTTGTGTCTATAATTTTTTTAGAACATCTTAATTTGTAACAATTTGTTTCTATAATTTAGTTTTAAACATAATCTTAATTTTGTAACAATTTGTATTAAACATATTGTGCTTTCAAATTAAATAAGGTAAATTTATCCGAGTCAAATAAAAATAAAAAAGTTATTCGATATAAAATTAAAAAATTAAACAACAAGGTAAACTGAAACATTAAAAAAATTCATACAAACCGATTGAGTACTCGTAAGGGGAGAAACCTCTTGGGTACGCCTCTTCCAGCCAGCACCGGCTCTCCCACCACCGCCACAACCCCCATCACCGGCGGTCCTCCCGGCGCCGCCACCACCATAACCTCGGCCACTACCATCACCAGGCCCGGCGCCAGATCCACCCACCCCGTGGCCACCGCCTCCTCTCCCTGAGTCGCCATCGCCGCCGCGCCCCACACCTCGGGCACCATCTCCTCGGTCGCCTCTTGGCTCTAATCCCCCATAACCGCCGCCTACACCAACACCTCGGCCAGCACCTCCTCGGCCGCCTCCACTCACGGCCACCATCTCTTCTCCCGCACCTCACCCAGATCCGCCATCGCCGGTGCCTCCATGACCTCGTCCTCAGGATCTCACCATCGATCTCTCGCTCTCTCTTGCCGGAATCGCTCTCTCGCCTGAATCACCCGTTCACTCTCTCGCCCGAATCGCTCACGTGTGTGGAGGAAGAAGCACAATGTCGGTTTCGATGTTGTGCTTTATATGAAAAGAAGCACAACGTCGAATCCGACGTTGTGCACAGCTGGATAACGACAAATTGAACGTTGTGGGTCGAAACGTCACCCGACGATTCAAAACCCAACGTACGATCCGTTGTTGTAATTCAAATTACAACGTCCGTTTGGACATTGTAATTCAAATTACAACGTTTATTTTGGACGTTGTGTTTTTTTTGTTGCAAATTGAACTTATCATATTTAGTTCGATTTTAAACGATTTTAATATACGTACAGTAAAATAACATACATGAATATCCATATGTTGCTCTTGCTTGAACCAAAGATAGGTGTGGATTTTGGATAACTTTTACTCGTAATGAAACTACAGTATGAATTAATGCATTTATGGAAGTGTACGTTCACGCTTGTACGTAAAAATCAATCAAGTGTTCAAATTATAGGAAATTGAATCCCTAAAGGTACACACTATCACAATAATTAAATGCAGATTCATCATTGCACATCTTTATGAAAATGATAATACATATATATTACATAACCAAATTGGTTTCATTTCCGGCCACCTCCATCTCCATTAAACCCTTTCGTCATTGTCAAATACGAAACTAATAATACATATATTTTACATACAATGAGTCTACATATAACCAGTTACGGGGTACTAACGTTACTAGGTGTACAACTACCAACAGACTCATCTAACTTGGTAAAGATGTCGATTTGCACATCGATGAACGCGTACTGTCGCAACCTATCGTTTCCCGGGCCCACTACCATCTCAATCACGAACGTCGTAACTTCACGGATACAATGCCGACATACATCATGGTAGAACATGTCCAGCATTTCCGTAATCCTATTTCCCATTTCAGATAGGTAGGCCTCTGGGTCGTTGATATACAACATGGCGTCGTGGTGGCATCCGAACTTCGTCGAATCCGATCTCCTTGAGCCACTTTGACATATGACGCGGAAAAGACAGCATGGGAATGCCCGATTGTACTTCCGGTGTTGGCAGTTGCAGTCGCTTTCGTTGGGTGGACAACGGTGTTTCGTCCCTCTAATGTGATAGTCAATCCCCTCGAACGTTACTTCGTCCTTTGTAAAGTAAGTGAGGTGTCTATTGGGGACCGAAATTAGGTAGTATAAGTGTGAAAGGGGTCGGGGTGGATGGATAGTGGGTGTAGGTGGCTTTTATAAGCACTTCACAATAAGACGTTGGATCCGACGTTGCATAGGATTTTGCAACGTCAGAACCAACGTTGCATATGGCTACCCTAGGGCAACCCTATATGCGTAGGGTATGCAAGGGTTGCCATGGTTAAGAAACGTTCTATCCGACGTTGCTTTGGGTATAGCAACATTTTATTGGACGTTGCATAGGATTGTGCAACGTCGGAACCAACGTTGCATATGGGTACCCTAGGGCAACCCATATGTGTAGGGTATGCATGGGTTGCTATGGATAAGAAACGTTCTATCCGACGTTGCTTTGGGTATAGCAACGTTTTATCGGACGTTGCATAGGATTGTGCAACGTCGGAACCAACGTTTCATAGGGAAATCCTAGAGCAACTCTATGTGTAGGGTATGCAAGGGTTGGTAGGGTTAAGCAACATCAGAGTCAACGTTGCATGTGGTATAGCAACGTTTTATCTGACGTTGCATTTCGATCTGCATTTTCCATCGACATCGACTCACTTTAGTCGATGTCGAGTTAATTGAACCGTTATCCAGTGAAATTGAAAGTGAATATGAACATGTGTTCTTCTTCTTATTAGGTTCTATTCAAATGAATATGAAAATAAATCATATGTCAATGTATCTTCTTATTAGGTTTCATTCAACCGAATATTAAAATGAGTCATAATTCAACGTCTTAGTTCTTATTAGGTTCCATTCAAGCAAATATGAAAATGATTCATATGTCAATGTTTCGATCTTCATATTTGTACTTCTTCAATTCATACGGTTAAAATCAAGGGGATTACATAGAGTTCACATCGCAGGTGCATTACCGAATATATAACATATAGAATAAACATATTGTTGCCCCAAATCGTACATTGAATATACAAAATCAATTGGATCAGTTGCTTGAGCGGGCCGCGCTACTAAGTCTACTACGTACTGGGCAATGCTGCGAATACGCGAAGGACTCACGTCGATGTATAGACTTTGGATATTATCCTTTGTCTGCGCCAACACGCAAGTATAGTATGACTCAGGGTCAATGTCGGACTCCATACAACGGAAATAGACCTCCCTTGACCTCTCAGACCTGCGACGACACTGCACAGAAAATAAATTGCATGGAAATAAAAGGCAATACTTCTTGTGCTTGCAGTTGCAAATGTGACGTTCAACCGGCACGCTGTGTCTCGTCACTCTAATAGTGTAACGGGTGCCATATGAGAACTCAAATGATTGACGAAACTGTACGGAGTTGAAGGCATGGTGGAGGAGGGCTTTTGGCTGTTGGGTGTTTGGGGTGAGAATGTGGAGAGCGGGGGGGGGGGGGGGGGGGGACCAGAAGGGCCTTATATGGTGCCCCCAATTACATTGGTTTTGACGTTGTAAGTACTATGTTCCCACAATACAACCTCTAAACTGACGTTGTAATTGGGTTCATGTACCCTTTACAACGTTAGATTGAACGTTGTATTAGGGGAATGTACCCTTTACAACGTTGGATTCAACATTGTCAATGGGTACATTTCCCAATTACAACGTCCAATTTGACGTTGTAATTGGGAAATGTACCCATTGACAAAGTCGAATTCAACGTTGTAAAGGGTATATTCCCCAATTACAACATTGAATTTGACGTTGTAAAGACTGACCCATAGAACGCAGAATTGACGTCATGTATGGTCCCCCTCCAGATGCCCTTATATACCTCCAACATCAAGCCAAACGAATGTATCCTTTCACCTCACAATTCAATACAATAGTAATTTCACTCAAAACCTGAATGAGCTGACTCAATTGATTCTCCAAATTTGTGATCCGGTCTGATTGTTGTTTCTCAACCTTCAACACCAACCGTGACAATTTCTGTATTGGATCCTCTATAGCCTCATTGGATTATGGTTGGCCTCCCTGTCAAGGTTCAAATTGTTGTTGGGGCCTTGCCTGTTGCCCCCCTTGCTCATTGAAAGAGGCTTGGTAGTTCCCATAGCCCTGCTGATAGCCTCTATTATAGATGTTGTTGTTGAAGTACCCAGGATTTCCAAAATTGCCTTGTCTAGGCCCTTGTGAAGCGAAATTCCCAATGGCATTCAACTCGACGTTGGGATGTTGCAGAAGCGGGCACATGTCCATAGGATGAGTAAATTGATTGCAAAGTCCACATGCTTTCAGCTGTTGGGGAGTTCTATCACTGACAAATTGTTTTATCATCTCCTTCACCTCTGCCATGTCTGTCTGTAGCGCAGCGACAGGAGCATCAATAGAAAGTACACCCCTAGCACGAGCGCTCTTGTTGAAATGTCTAGAACCCTCAGATAACTACTTGAACACATCCCAAGTTGCGGCAGACGACTTATTCAGCATGTTTCCTCCGCAAGCAGAGTTCAATGTTTTGCGCTCTATATCAGTAAGCCCATTGAATAGGAAGAGAACCAGATCCTTATGAGAGTACTCATGGCAAGGGCAGCTAGCGCAGAGTTTCTTGAAGCGCTCAAAATACTCATGTATATACTCTGTCGCGTACTGCTCAATGTTGTTGATTGACCTTTTCAAAGCATTAAGCTTTGTCGCAGGGAAGTACATCTCTAAGAAGACCCTCTTCATCTCAGCCCAAGTAGTGATAGATCCAGGTGGTAGATAGAAGAACCACTCATTCACCTCATCCTTCAAAGAGAATGGAAAAGCTCTCAGCTTGATTTGATCCTTAGTGACGTTCTCAGGTTTCATCCCAACTACCACATTATGGAATTCAGAGAGATGCTTGTGGGGGTCCTCCCCACTCAACCCATGGAATTTTGGTAACAGATAAATTACCCCAGATTTCAGCTCAAAGGTGACTCCTTCCCCTAGCACATGGAATTGGATTGCCAGAGGTTGTTGTGCCAGATCAGGAGAAGAAAGCTCCTTAAGAGTGCGGTTTTCATTAGCCATCTCTGATGTGGTTTCTCCTTGATCAAAAGGGAGCTTGCGAAACCGATCAGGAGTTTCTCACCTTAAAGAGGCAAGGGTCTTTTCAATCTCTGAATCAAACGGCAATAAAGAAAAATTAGTAGCACGGGTATGGACCATATAAGATGGTCCACACCAAAAATCAACACTAAAAACACACAAGAATTAATAAATTGATAGCTTTAAGTTTAGAGATTAGCCAAGGTATTTGCAATTCCTAAAGAAGGATTTAACAACACATCCATCTTCCTACTTGTTCAGTTAGTTCAATCAGCCCTAAAGAAACAAGTTTGCTACTTAGGTTAAGGTTCACAATCAGGAATCTACAAAACCTTAGCAATTGAATTGATCTAACAAACTGATCAGGCAAGATAGAACAATTCAATAAACAATCAAGCACAAAGAATTTGAAGCATTCAAATATAGGAAATAAGGAATGAGAATTAGAAACTCACAATCAATCCAAATAAAGCTTCAAATTGCAGGCAGAATAGACGAGTTTAGTTCCTCATGGAAGACATCGCTCAAATCTCCAAAGTATCTCATGAACGTAAGAATAGAATAGAAGTTATGAAAATAACATAAAACTCGGCCTTATAAAAGTCTAGGCGACCACACGAAAGGAAAACACAAAACTAGGGTTTTTAATTAAAACGGCTTCGCACTGGCAACACGTGCTGCGGCCGTGGCCGCGGCTTCATCCATCCCCAATGCAAATTGATTGGTCGCGGCCGCGGCATGGTTGTTGCGGCCGCAGCCAGGGGCCTTTCACTGAAAATCTATCCCGATTTTGCTCTTTTTGTCAACAAGAAAGTTGTAGCTATCTAAAAGAGCTTTCCAACGCATTGTCATAATAGTAAATCGGACAACCGAGGCCACCAGAAAGTGCAAAATAAGTTCAGCATGTCTCGCGACGACTTCTGCAGACTTGTTCTTCGTTTAGGTCCGCTTCTTCTTCTCAGGACCTCTTGAGATCTTCATGTAATCTTCTCCAATCAACTAGAAATTCTCATCTAATGCATTAAATACTCCTGTCTCATCATCAGATCCACGATTACCTCAAATAATCAATAAAAGTGTGTAGATTCTGACTCCACTAACATATAGAGCAAATATGCAAATTGTACTTAATCCATCCATGAAATGCATCTTAACTAAGCTAAATGTAACCTATTATTCCTACCTAAATGCATGCTATCAAGGGGCTACTACTACGAATTCAGGAGAAGCCCAAACGATGACACTGTATTGAATGACCTTTTTCTCGCACACCCGGATGGGATTCATCTCTTCAACAAATACCCGTACATCATCCTCATGGATAATATGTACAAGATGAGAGCGTAAGTACTATATCCTATGTCTTCCTACATTTCTTCCATATAGCGTGTTATGCTAATGTGAGTATGTTGCTGCACTGCGTCCACGGGTACAAGTTCGCGCTGTGCGAGATAGTCGGCTTAACGCCCACGAAAAATAACTTTTGCATCGCATATGCATTTATGGATCGCGAGGACGAGGATACGTATGCTTGGGTTCTCAACAACCTACGTGTTATTCTTCAGGGTAAGGTACCCGATTCAATCATGACATATCGGGAGCTGGGTCTTCTCGGTGCACTTAGGGTCGTCTTCTCCAATGTTCAACATCTACTGTGCTGGTTACATGTATCTTGCAGGTGTGAAGAGGCCGCTTTGAAGATTACGAAAAATTTGAAACTTTCAACTCTATTCAAGAATCATGTGTGGGGTTTATTCTCGTCTTCGACGGATGAGTCGTTCGAGAGGCGGCATAGATGGATTCACGCCCAATGGCAACCCATATCCACAGTGATGGGGTATTTGGAAAAAGTGTGGCTCATCCACCGGACGAGCATTGTTAGATGTCACACCGACCACGTCTTGAACTTTGGAACGAGAACTAGCAATAGGTACGCATATCGTTTCCGTCGTTACCCTTGTCACTCATTTACTACATTTCGACATTCGTTCACCTCGAGCACATGATGCATCGTGTAGGGTTGAAGGCCAACATAAAGTGGATGCCATTCGTAGAGTGAATGAATGTCAGGTGCATGAGCTCCATACTGTGTTGGAGATAGATGGTTTCAAATGTCCAACAAACGCACACGGAGTCCCCTTATTCGAAGAGATTAAGCACGTGGTATCGAAGAAGTGTTTCGAATATCTCTTTGCTCATTGGAGGAAAGTTGTCGACGGAAAAGTACCTTCAGAGTGCGTCGACCGGTATTGGAGAATTTGTTATGGGTTCTCGTGTGTGCACGATGTTCAACGTTTTGTTGTTGAAGGAGTTCCAATAACACCTGACGACATCCACCCATTTTGGAGAGATCTGACGTGGGATGAATCAGACAATGCGGCCTTACCCAATGTCATGTCGGCTTTGTACACTGCATCCAATAAAGCTTGGGACCCTGATCTACACCCACCGGAGCGAGGTAGCATATGGTCAAAGGGCAGACCTAGAGGGAGGAGGAACCCGTGCAAAACGAATCCCTTGCGATATGAGGAATATCGAGCGAATTTTGAAAGGGAGGAAGGGAGATCAGGTCGCTGCGGTCAGGACCAATAGTCCCGACCTCCGTCTGACGCATAGTATTGGGCTTTTAGCTGGGGTGACAAAAATGTGGACTCTTTCATGTTCAGGCACATTGCGGCAGCCGTTAACACCGTGGGAGATGGTCACTACGGATAGCGAGCTTTGATGCAACTGATGTTTCGACCAGGGGAGGCACGGTTCGCTGATATGAAAGGGTTATTGTGCAACCATTTGGAGCATAACTATCACCTTTACGCTGGTTGTTACATGGGAGGGTATTCGGTGCGAGAGTTTGTCGACCTGCAGAGTTACTCCGGCATAGTGGGAGGTGACCGGAGATACTGGATCGAGTTGCCGATCATGGGTCTTGTGTTCGAAACCGTCTACTAGGTGATCCTTGTCATCTTATCTTGGCACATGTTATTCACATGCCTCCCTATGTACATTGAACAACCAAATGGTGCACCTCATGAGGCCATACTAGGCATGGCCTACATCGGAAACCAAGATCATTTCACAGCGGTGAGTATGATATGTGTTACTCTCGCTCCAATCATAAATTAACTATCATAAATTATCCCACATAACATTATACTATACTTTTTGCAGATATGGTTACATCCCAACGTTCATTTATCTCCTTCAATGCATGAATGGACGGCATACCATTACCCGAGGTCAACGGATAGGATACTCCATTCCAACACCAATTTGATAGATTTAGAGCATTGCAGATTCAGGAAGGTCGTCCCTTACACCATGTTTAGGAGTCATAAAAGTCGGAATTATCCGTGTTGTATTTGCTTGTTTTCTTATCTATTAAGTTAAGAGTTGACAATTAAATGTTTGTTGTTATGAAGACATAGAAACCCTAAAAAAAAGCAATCATTAAAGAAAAACAAACATTAGTCGGCCCCATATCTAAAATTACAAATGTTTTTTAACCTAACATTTCACCATGAGTTGTATTAAACGGAACAACTACCGACAGACTCTTCAGGAATGTTTGGGTATATTGAAATCTGCACTTGCTGGAATGCATATGTCGTCATCTGATCTTGGGCCGGGCGCACTACTATATCAACTACATATTATGCTACTCTGCGACAACGCGCTTGAGACACATCGTCGTACAAAACGATCAGTATATCCTTTATTTGCTCAATAATCCGTGTATAGTACATCACATGGTCGTCGTCACACTCATAACAATCGAATTACAACTGTGTTGACATCTCCAGGATGCGGGAAACCTGCACAGAAAATAGATTGCATCGAAAAAAATGCATATAGTTCATCTCCTTGCAGTTGCAAGCATCCTCCTTAGGCGGACGACCGTGTCTCCCCACTTCAACAATGAAACAGGTCCCATCATTGAACTTGCCATATTTAACAAAGCAATTTGGGCTTGATGCCATTATGTGTGTTTCGTGTATTGTTGTGAACTGAATCTGTCATGTTTTGCAGTAACTTTTATATCGTTTTCTGCATACATTTCATGCATTTGGCCTAGAATAGTACATAATCTATGAAGTTTATGCTTACTTTCCAAATGTTGGAATCTACACCAGTTTCTGTTTAAATTCGCATAATTCGAGGAAATTTATGGCAGTACTGAGAAAAGGCGAAAAGCATGGAAGTCAACTACAGAAGTCCAAGGTCGAAGAGCAGCGGAACCAGGATGAATCAGGCTGAAGCAAAGTGTTACTCGATATCGGGTACTTACTCGATATCAACCAAAGATAGCCGAGTAGGAGCTGATCGAGGAGCTGAAGACGAAGCCAACCCGACTCCGGAGCTCTACTCGATATCGAGTAGTTTACTCGATATCGACCAGGACTTGAAGCTGCACCTATGATCGAGGAAGCTTGATCGAGAAGCCGAGGCCGAGGACAAGACATGCCGAGCACAGCTTTACTCGATCTCGACAAAATTGGTCGATGTCGAGTAACCCAGACACACCTGTCAGAGCCAGTGTCGGGGAGCGGTTCCTCGACCAGGACCAGCAACGCAGAAGACGCCACAGTTACTCAATATCGAGTACTTTACTCGATATCGAGGAGCGCTATCCTGGACCGCGCTACGCGATGAGCTGTCCGACGCGGTTTTAGCTTGCTTGGGACGAAAGAAGTCCGATTCTATCCACATCTATCAAGTTCTATCTATGGAGAGGAGATTTTACCCACACATGGAGGATTTACCTTTTTAGATTTAATTATTTTATTCCATTTATTTATCTTTAAGTAAATAGATAAATAGATATGGATATAGATAGACTTTCTTACCTTGATTAGCAAGGGTTGGAAGCCTATAAATAAAGCCTTGGGGGCTGAGTTTTATTGATTCAATTTCAGAGAGAACAAGTAAGTAGTTACATAGAGAAAGAGAGAGTTTGGGGCAAGCAATGTGGAAAGGCGAAAGTGGATTTTGCTTGTTCGGTTGTAAGCTTTCTTTGGTTTATTTAATGCAAGTTAGTTTCTTTTGTTTATTCACTAGTTTCTTTGTGATGAAGAGCGAGTAGTCCGCCCACTTCTAGGGTCGGGGTGAGCCCGACGGTGGCCATGTAAGATGATGCGGTGACGGTTTGATCTCTTTATGCAGTTCGTCTTCTATCCCTATAAGCATGATTCTTTTGCGAAAGTTGAAGGTGATCCTTGTTTGTGTTATTGAAGCAAAAGTGATCTTAATAAAACTTGGGTTAATTATGTGAAAAGGGTTAGTAACAATTAGGGTTTATGCGAAAGCCTCTATATTCCTATTTGTTAACAACGAAAGTTATTTGATGGAAAACATGATCTTTTATGCCTTTATGTGTTATTTGCATGGTTATCGTTGTGGTGTTGATGCCCTGGCCTTGGAAGTCTTTAGTTAATTGAATTTATTCCGTTGAAAATCTGCGTTCTTTGTTCTAAAGTTTGCATCTTTATATTTCTGCATTTGTCGATATCGACCAAGCTGCTGTCTTTGCTTTAGTTTCTGCTTTTGTTTGTTCTTTCTGTATTTCTGTTTGCTTTTCTATCTCTTAGAATTACAAGCTACCTGAGATCTGCTGAGACGCTTCCTCGTGGATCGATCCTGACTTCCCACTACTGCAAAGGGAGGGAGTCTTGTAATCATTTGCAAGGGACGGAATCTGGTTTGCTGTACTTTATTTATATTTTATTGCAATTCTCGATTTCCTCTTACAACAAATTGGCGTTGTTGTCGGGGAAGCAATCATTCGCGGCTTAGGTAGTTAAATCTCACGTCTACTTTGAGTTACTTCGCAGATGTATGCGTCGTTCTGGTCAACCACCTGAGTTTGACGACTTAGACGAACCGGAGCGCCTTTTACACATCCACGCTAAATTGAAAAGAGCAATGGCGGCCGCAGAGACACATGAACAGTTGATTGAGAGGCTTCAGAGGGAACTAGCTGCTAAAGATACTGCTCTCACCGCTGAGAGAGCACGAACTACACGGGAAGCTGAGCGGGCGAGGCAATTGGAAGATGAGCTTGCCCAGTACCCGACCACTGCAGAGGATTACATGCACCCGACTCTCGTCATGCCTGAATCGGCTATTTTAATCCCTGAAAATAACTATGAAATTCGCACTCCTTTCCTGATAGAAATTAAACATAATGCTTTTCATGGTAGATTTAATGAATGCCCTCTTCAGCATATTACCAATTTTACTGATATGTGTCGTACTCTTGCTGAAGGTACCACCTTGGAGTACATTTTGATGAAGGCTTTTCGTTGGTCCCTAGTTGGTCCAGCATTGAAGTGGCTTGAAGGGCTGAAACCACGATCCCTCACGATATGGGCTCAAGTAAAGCAGGAATTTCTCAATAAATTCTTTCCTCCTGCCAAGACAGCACTCCTTCACCAAAAGATTACATCTTTCAAACAGCATCCTGGAGAGCCGCTACCGAAGGCATGGGAACGCTATAAGGATCTACTGCGATCCTGCCCTACACATGGACAACAACCTTGCATCATTCAGGAGATCTTCTTTAATTCTCTTGACCTGGCTGCTAAAGATAGGATCAACACATATACTCATTATGACTATCTGACAATGCCGTCAGCTGACGCATGGGCTGCCCTCGACAAGCTAACTAACTATGACAACAAGTATGAGACTACAGTCAATTATAAAGAGAATCCCTATGCCAGGCCAGCACCATCCATGCCCCTCTATGAGCCCTCTAAAGAGATTGATCCAGATATCAAGGAGCAATACTACAAAGATCAGAATAGGAAGCATCTTAAGCAAGAAAATTATCTTTCTGTCAACCGGCCCTGAATCGAATGCAGATCAAATAGGCACACCACTACTGAGTGCCCACACACAGAGCAAGTCATGCTGGCAGAATACCACGAAGAGGCAGCTTACGCAGGGGGTCACAATCGCTACATGGGGGACCAAAGGTTTCAGCAACCACAATGGAACCAAGGTGCTCCTAGGAACCCCCCGCCATACAGAGCTTTAGGACATCCGGAAAGGGACCAGAAAAAGGATGATCTATAGACCGTCCTAGAGGAAATACGGAGGAATCATTTAGATACCAAGCAGTCCTTCAAATCCGTCTACACTCGATGTCTGGAGAAAATCAATTGATACACAGATTGGCCAGCTAGCAGCGAGCATCCCCAGACAGTCCGGTTCACTCCCTGGATCTTCAGAACCAAATCCCAAGGAGAAGACCGGACACATCGCTGCTGTGAAACTCAGGAGGGGGCACCAATTACACGAGCCAGAGGTCGGAAAGCACCAAGACAAAGCAGAGCAGCAACTCGACAACGAGCAGCAGCAACTCGATGTCGACCAACCCTTGGTCGATATCGACAAGACTTTACTCGACACAGAGGAGAACCCAAGCTCGGACTCCACTGTACAGCCCATCAACTCGAGATCGACAACTGTTGTCGATATCGAGCAACCTCTAGTCGACGTCGAGGAGAGGTTGGCCGATGTCGATGACTCTGCAACACCTCCGACTTCTGTTCTGGCTCCGAACCTGAAAAAGAAGCGGCCCTACCCAACAAAATCTCCAAAGGACCCAATAGAGAAGAAATTTCAACGCTTCATCAAGATGCTTCAGAAGCTCAATGTCACCATACCCTTCACAGAGGCTCTCAATGAAATGCCATCCTACGTCAAATTCCTTAAAGAGATTCTAAGCAAGAAGCGGTCAATGGCTGAGATTACAGAGGAGTGCAGCCATATGGACATACTGGAGAAAAGGCCAGATCCAGGTAAGTTTGCTATAACCATTGGATTTGGTCAATATAAATTTAATGCATTATGTGATCTTGGAGCTAGATTGAGTATAATGCCTTTAACGATATGGTCCAAGATTAAGATAGGTGCCCTAGAGCCTGTGGATGCTAAGCTTTATGTGGCCAACAACACGGTGGTCATTCTAACAGGCATGGTGGACAATGTGCCAGTGCAAGTAGGTAAGTTCTTTGTCCCTGCTGATTTCTTAGTTATTCATATGGCGGAGGACCCTGCTCGCCAATTATTCTATGAAGGCCCTTCTTGGCGACGGTGGATGTCAACATAAGCTTAAGGAAGGGAGTACTCACTTTCAACATCAGCGATGAGGTAATTGAGTATTCTTTTAATAAAACTGAAAGGCATACAGGTCCAATTGAAGAGGTAAAATCTATATCAGCTGGGTACATCACTTGTGGGGAGCCTAAGGTAAGAAATATGACTCCTAAAGAGCTGGAAAAGAGGAATATGGAAGCCCAGGTGGAGAAGATCATGGCCATCCTAAATGAAGAAACAGAGAATCCACTCGACACTGACCAAGGTACGTTGATTTGGACTAACTATTTTTCGGATGCCTTGACAGGATGCAAGTATGGGGTCGAAGTCAACCAGAACCCCGCTATCGATTAAACTACTTGCATAGCGGATGCCTTGACAGGATGCCCTCCTCGATATCGAGTAAACTACTCGATATCGACCAAAACCCCGCTACCTCGACTTCGCCTTCCTCGACCAGCAACCCACTGGCAGCTGACGGCAACTCGATATCGACAACCTTAGTCGATATCGACCAAACCTTGCCTTCCTCAACTCCAGCATCATCGAGCAGTAGGCCACCAGAAGCTGAAACCTCGTCGATATCGAGTACTATTACTCGAGATCGACAAAATACAGTGGTCCCCGAATCAATTTCTGCGAAGGTAAGCCAAGGTATGGATCTTTCTTCTCCTATTTCCATTAAAGATCTATCTATACATGGGAGAGGTTTGCCTTGGTATGTGCACTTATGTAGGATTTCCAATGATGAGCCCAAGGAGTGTGAAGTTGGAAACAAACTCTATGTTTCCAAATCAAAGGATGATTTGTTTCCTAACAAATTCAACAAGAAGATGATGGGACCTTTCGTGGTGAACAAGATCCATTCCGGAGGATTGCAGCTGATGGACAAGAATGGATTCCTATTTGAAGCCCAAGCTACATGGGCACTGCAAATGCCACCTTGAGCTTAATAGAGAAAGTCGGCCTAGCGACTATAAAATCTAGAGCTTGTAAATAGACATTTATTTTTGGGAATTTTGGACTTTGTTGCTTTTGTTTTTGTTTTGAACTTTTAGTTTTTCTATTGTGGGTATATGTCTTCCATATTTTTCAGGTCCATGGGGATAGAAGCGAGCTAAATCGGACTCGGCCCAGGCCTTTTCACTCGACATTATGAAGCCCTGCACACCTGTCTAGTGAGTTTCTTTCTTTACCCTTGTTTTTATACAGTGAGGACACTGTAATGTTTAAGTATGGGATGGGGGAAGGGCTTACTTTGTGCATCTTTGACATATTTGACATTATGTGTGCATATTTAAAGTTTAGTTCTTGAATTGCTTATACATGGCTACTTTGGAATTCATTATTTATTTATGTGCTTACATGCATGTTTTCCAAAGTTTGAAAAATGACCTCCTTTGAATTTTTTTTAGTAATGTCATGGAAGTTAAATTGAACTCGACGATGCTAAATTGGATTCATTAGAGATATAACATGATGTTGCCTAGTAAATGGAAGTCACAATGAAGTGCATATTTTCTTGAAAACCATGAAAGGAGGTAAAATTTGAAGTTGCTTTTGACATATTGCATGATAAGAGGATGGAGGAATTTATATTTCCATATAATGTTCATATGTTTATATTCCTAGCCTTACCTATGCTTATACATCACAAAAAGCCATATTATGCCGTATTTCATATTATTGCTCCACATGATCTAAATATTTCCCATTCTTTACCTTATTTCCTATCCGGAGATTATGTTGAGAATGATGTTACATTATGAAGATGTTGTATGGTTGTTGTGTTGTTATTATCATTATTGGAGCTTGGCAAGGAAATTGTTTGAAATATGTGGAAAATTTAGTGAGCGAGAAAAAATCCGGTCACCTCAGGAGATAAAGGTAGATCGACCCTGCTTGCTGAGATAATAGTTCAGTGAGATGGAACACACAGGTGAGGAGTCCAAAGCACTAAGTATCCGGGGCCATTCATGACACCCATGTTTGCGACTCGCGAGAAGGCAGTGCTGAGGTTAGAGAGGTAAAAACATTATTATTGATAAACGCAATATGAAAGGTGATGATTCTTAAGAAAAATGAATGTGGTATAAAAAGTTTGGAAATACTCCATTTCCCCCGATCATTAGCACCACATTGCCAAAAATTGCCCACCTTTAGCCTTTTACCTATCTACTTCTTATTGAGCTAAATTAAAGTGCTCTTGATTATTATTGCTTTGTCACGAATGAATGTTTTGCATAACCCTCCTTTTGTGAGTAGAAGTTGCTTTTTAGTTGCACATGCATGAATTTGTGACACTAGTACCTTTTCGAGGATGGTAATTGATTGTAGGGACATATGAGAATGGATCTAAGATGTTGAGAGTTTTTTATTCCTTCCCCTGAATGACAAATAAAAGTATTGCTTGAGGACAAGCAAGCTTAAGTATGGGGTGTTTGTTGTGAGCTGAATCTACCATGTTTTGCAGTAACTTTTATATCGTTTTCTGCATACATTTCATGCATTTGGGCTAGAATAGTACATAATCTATGTAGTTTTTGCTTACTTGCCAAATTTTGGAATCTACACTAGTTTCTGTTTAAATTCGTAGAATTCAAAGAAATTTACGGCAGTACTAAGAAAAGACAAAAAGCTCGGAAGTCAACTACATAAGTCCAAGGTCGAAGAGAAGCGGAACCAGGATAAATTAGGCTGAAGCAAAGTGTTACTCGATATCGGGTACTTTACTAGATATCGACCGAAGAAAGTCGAGCAGTGCCTGGTCGAGTAGGAGCTGATCGAGGAGCTGAAGACGAAGCCAACCCGACTCAGGAGCTCTACTCGATATCGAGTAGTTTACTCGATATCGACCAGGACTTGAAGCTGCACCTGTGATCGAGGAAGCTTGATCGAGAAGCCGAGGCCTAGGACAAGACATGCCGAGCACAGCTTTACTCGATATCGACAAAATTGGTCGTTGTCGAGTAACCCAGACACACCTGTCCGAGCCAGTGTCGGGGAGCAGTTCCTCGACCAAGACAAGCAACGCAGAAGACGCCACAGTTACTCGATATCGAGTACTTTACTCGATATCGAGGAGCGCTATCCTGGACCGCGTTACGCGGTAAGCTGTCTGACGCGGTTTTGGCTTGCTTGGGACGAAAGAAGTCCGATTCTATCCACATCTATCAAGTTCTATCTATGGGGAGGAGATTTTAGCCTCTATATTCTATCCACATCTATCAAGTTCTAACTTGGGTTAATTATGTGAAAAGGGTTAGTAACAATTAGGGTTTATGCGAAAGCCTCTATATTCCTATTTGTTAACAACGAAAGTTATTTGATGGAAAACATGATCTTTTATGCCTTTATGTGTTATTTTGCATGGTTATCGTTGTGGTGTTGATACCCTGGCCTTGGAAGTCTTTAGTGTATTGAACTTATTCTGTTGAAAATATGCGTTCTTTCTTCTAAAGTTTGCATCTTTAATTTTCTGCCTTTGTCGATATCGACCAAGCTGGTGTCTTTGCTTTAGTTTCTGCTTTTGTTTGTTCTTTCTGTCTTTATGTTTGCTTTTCTATCTGTGAGATTTACAAGCTACCTGAGATCCACTGACACGCTTCCTCGTGGATCGATCCTGACTTCCCACTACTGCATAGAGAGGGAGTCTTGTAATCATTTGCAAGGGACGGAATCTGGTTTGCTGTACTTTATTTATATTTTATTGCAATTCTCGATTTCTTCTTACAACATGTATTCCAACAATGAAACGCAAATTTTGTTGTATTTATAGATGGCCTAATTAGCAACGTCCAATTAAACGTTGTTACAAGAGTTTTTTCATATTGCAACGTCGGATTGAACGTTACTATGGGACCCGACGAGGCCCACTTTAGAACGTCGGATTTGACGTTATCAAGTGCCCGACCCGCCCAGCCGTCCTCCAATTCACAACGTCGTGTATGACACTATACAACGTCGAATGGAATGTTTCTAGAACGTTTAATTCAACGTTGCAACAACGTTACATTGGACGTTGTATTAGCAGCGCTAAACGCGGATTTGCGGTGTATATAGGGAGACCCTTTTTAAAATGCTCCACACCTCAATTGGAAGCGAATATATGTTTTTAAGGGGATTTGAGCCTCGTGACATGAAGTGTAACCCCACAACAATTACACCACCTTATAATTGATTTTTTTTTTAATTTCTAATCCATCAATGATTATGCAAATTTCTCATGTTTGCATATTCTCTTCTAATTTGACCTAAACTCAGATTTTGTGATTTTTTTTTTATTTTTTTATGATTTTTCTAATTCAAAAGTTAGATTAAAAATCAACCTTCTTTTTTAGAGATTATATGCATGAAACCGGCTTGAATATAAGCTAGTTGCTATTTCAATGCATGATTTGTGGCGACGACAGGTCGAGAATATTAGAGTTTTGTGGTGGTTATGTTGGATTGTTGGCAGTTTGGGTAAGATGTGGAGGCGGTTTGTGGGTCGTTATAGTCGGAATAGATGGGTAGTGTGGTGGCCTTTGGTGTGACAATGGTGGCAGGTCGGCTAGCGGCCGAAAGTGGTGGTGATTAGAGCTTGAAAAATTTGCCCAAGCCGAGAACTTGATCCAACACATTCGAATTCAAACCCGATCGAATCCCAAAAATCTAGTGTCACGTGTCAGATTGGATAAATTCCCCTTAGAGTTGCCATTGATCTTATTAGAATATATATATATATATATATATATATATATATATATATATATATATATATATATATATATATATATATATATATATATATATATATATATATAGGATAGATCATAAGAGAACAACCCTTAAAATGTATCATGAGAACAAATCTCATCCATTGATTTAGGGAAATTGGATGGCTGAGATTATTCAATAATATTAATTAATTAAAAAAGAAAAAAAAATAAAACACACAAACATCCCCTATATAGCGCGTGTATTACTCACATCCAAACCCTACCACACCCTTTTCTACAAAGAGGAAAGAGAAAGAGGAAGAGGTGCGAGAAGACGGAGAAACCACCGCCTGAACTGCCTCGTCGAGGTCAATCTCAGCCACCAATGTATTCTTGAAGGTTACAGGTCAGATTTCTCCGAAGGTAACCTCCACCGGTCCGAGTCGTGGAGTAAATCCTGCGCCTTCGCCTGCATTTTGAAAAGCGAGGAATTCGACAATGGCGGAAATAGATTCGGATGTCGTTGGTTGCTGTTGACGACGATAGATCTAGTCCACATCTCTCACCATCGAATTTCGGGGCGATGGGGCGAGCAAGGATTTGGTCTGCGATGGCGGTTTTCGGGCGATGGGGCGAGCGAAGGCGGAGAAGAGGCATAGTTTCGCGTTTGGATTTGGTCTGCGATGCCGATTTCCGGGCGATGGGACGAGCGAGGAAGAGGGGCACTTCGTCCCATCATCGCACCTTCACGGCGACGAGGATGAGCGGCGAATCAACGAGGAGGCGTCCTCACACACCAGCGGCTGCAGTCAACTGTTGCGGCAACGGCGAGGAGAGGACCATGAACAGTGCATCAACGAACATGAAGTAAATCAGTGGGTGAGTTCAGATTCTTTTTTTATGGTTAATTGATTGGTTGATCGATGTGTTAGGTTTAGGATTAGTCGATGAATACGGTGGTTTTCTGACAATTGAATCAATTGGTGAGAATTTTAGACCTAATTGAGAGCGATGAGAGGCCGATCGGTCATTATCGACATCCCAATTGGGGTTTGTCATATTATTGTCAATTATTCATTTATTTTGTGAGGATTTGTAGCCGATTGTGTATAAATAGACCTCAAATTTGTGTTGTTCCATCTAATTTAAGAGGTATTCGCAGGAAAAGTCGAATTATTCGTATGTATGGACCGATGTGTTCTCATGTTACTATAATTTAGATTTCAATGATATTGTAATTTAGATTTATTCGTTTGTATGTATAACTTTATTCATATGTATATAGGATAATTTGGTGGAATTTGTTTATGGGTGAATTTAAATATGTCAATGACCAAGTGATACTATCGAATAATCAAGTGATACTATCGAATAATAAAGCGATATCATCAAATAATCCATCGATACCATCAAATAACCGACCAATACCATCGAATAATCAACCGATAATCACTCATATATGAGTGAATAATCATCTATATATCACCGAATAATCATTCATAGACGACCGAATAATCATTCATAGACGACCGAATAATCAATCATTTATAAAGATTAACAAAAAAAAAATCATATACCATCGCATAATCTGTCGATACCATTACATAATCAGACGATACGATTGAATAATCTAGATATACTATCGAATAATTTGAAGAGAGTGCACCCCACACGCCCCCATTCAGCAAGTGGGCAAAAAAACGACGTGGGTCCCACTGTTTTTTAATTTAAAAAAAGCCAAAATTGCCTATTAATCTCAGCCTTCCATTTCATTCAATCAACGGTCCAAATGTGTTCTCATGTTACACAATAAGGGATGAGTACCCATGAACCACCCTCTATATATATATATATAGTATGGATCTATTGTGCACAAGGTTTAGGATGTACCTTGTGCACGAATATGATACCTTTATCTAAATGAGATGGATGGCCAAGATCATGCCACGTTAATTTTTTTTTTTAACAAAAATGTGTGAAACGAGGCCTTATTGCACTAGTAAGCGCGTGTACCTTAAACTGATTAAAACCCTAACCCATATTTTTTAATTTTTTCTTTTTTGTGGAGTGGCAAGGTAGAGCTTGAAGAAGAAGGGGATGCACCGAGAGAGAGATTGAGGCCAGGTACATGGGTGATGATGGAGGCGGGATGGTGGCAACGTTGAAAGACTGCCAACCCTCTTCCTCCCTATACCTTACTCTCAGATCGCTCCCCTTTCACCCTAACTTCTTAGGCCACCACCCCCCTCTCGCCGCTGCTGCTCACCGGTCGCCTCTCCACCAGCCTGTCTCCGGGCAAGGCCGCTGTTGTACTTGACTTAGGGAGGAAAGCGGCGATTAATTGCAAGAGGGGTTGAAGTCGGCGTTCAGCAATGAGTCTTCAACCCCTCGGGGTGGTGGTTTTTGTTCGTAGGTTTAGGCGCTGGTGCGAATCTTCGACTCAATTACCGTAGCCTAGACAATGAATCTTCGACTCCTCCGGGACCTGGAGCGGCTGGATCTGGAGGTTCCGAGCCTGGACGATGAATCTTCGACTCCTGGGGGACCTGGATCTGGAGGCTACGAGCTTGGACGATGAATCCTCTCTGGCCGTTCTCTCCTCGGATCTTGCTGGTTGTCTCCTGGTCAACTCCTCGGAAGACTTCACGAAGGATCTCGTCGTCGAAGCCACTGAGGACGTTTCCACCTACCAGTGCTTCGTCACCTTGTTCGGTGCAGCGGCCACGGTGCTAGTCTTCCATCTCCTGTTGTCGCCGGTGGCAACCTTGTTCCCTAGATCTGGAGGAACACAATATTGTCGCCTTGCTTCAATTACCTGTCGGAACCGTAGATCGGTGACCGCTTCTTCGAGTTGGGCCGCGAAAAAGGCCAGAAGTGCATAGCTATCAACCATGGTTCTCTGAATCGATCCCATCCATGGTAAGATTTCATCTCTTTGTTTTATTTTCTTCCCGTGGTATGTTTTTGATGGTTTTGTGATCAATTTTTCGTGTGCAAGAGCAAGGTTTGCCAGATCTGAAGACTACAAGGGAAGTTGTTGAATATTTTGGAACCGTGCACCGTGAGTTTCACTTCACGATTAAGGATGGTATCCATGTCATTGATGAGCTCAACTACCATATTAAGACTTACGATGTCATCAACGACCATTAGGGCAAGCACGCCTATGTTTCTCATGTCTCGGAAGATCAAGTCGCTTGGTGAATATCTAATGGCTATTCAGTAACATTATTATGTGAATCTATATTAATTATTCAATGGAATGCGTGTATTTTATGATTGAAATATTAGATTTTCGATATTTTTCGTTGAATTCTGAATAATTATTCAATGGAATGTGAGTATTTTTTAATTTGAAATAAATGGGATATGAGATTGTGGATCGATATTATTCGTTGAATTCTGAATAATTATTCAATGGAATGTGTGTATTTTGTAATTCGAAATCAATGTGTGATTGATATCTAAGGTTTTTCATACTATAAGTTAAATGCTGAATAATTATTCAATGGAATAGGTGTATTTTGTAAATAGAAATCGATGTTTAGGAACACCATCTCCAACATTATTCGTTAAAATGTGAAAGATAATTTAAAACTTTGATTATTTTGTGATTCGAAATAAATGTGTGATTGGGATATGATGTTTTCAATATTATTCGGTGAATTCTAAATAATTATTCGATAGAATATGTGTATTGGAAACGGAAAAAATTAAAAAATTACAAACTCATCCAAATCTCAAAAAAAAAACCAACTACGTACAAATCCAAAGAGGTGGGATTGAAATTTGAAAGTGTAGTTTGAACACACGCTCCAAGGGAAAGATAGAGTATGTGTTATTGACATGGGACCCACTATTTTTTAATTAAAAAATATTAGAAAATATGGATTAATCTCCTCCTTTTATTTATCGCAATCAATGGTCTATAATTGTGCACAAGATACAATATAAGGGGTGTGTGTGCACTCTAGAACCACCTCATATATATATATATAGACACACATACATACGACTATTACTTATACCCCCTCAGTCGAAACAAGAGGGTACCAAAGAGTGAGACGGGATCTGAAATCTAAAAACAAAAGAAGTGGCAAACCCTTCGTGAAGATATCAGCATATTGGAACGCCGAAGGCACATGTAAAACAAGAACATGGCTCATTGCAACTTTCTCATGAACAAAAAGGATATTAATCTCTACATGTTTAGTTCGCTAATAGTGAAGGAGATTGTGAGCTAGGTATGTTGCACTGACATTATCTGTGTAAACAATAGAGGCACGAGGTAGTGGACAGTGGAGCTCAAGGTGTAAATTCTGTATCCAAGAGCATTCAACAACCACATTGGTGATTTCGTGGTATTCGGCCTCAACACTAGATCGAGAGACAACCTGTTGTCACTTAGAGGACCATGAAATAAGAGAGTCTTTCAAAAGGACATAATACCCGGATGTGGAATGGTTAGTGTCTGGACAACCTGCCCAATCGGCATCTATGTAGGCAATCATGGAGATTAAAATGACGAGGGTATTATGGTAATGCCGAGAGCACGGGAGACATGGATGTACTTGATAATGAGCTTCAGAGAAGAAAAGTGAGATTCCCTCAGATCATGCATAAATAGATGCACCTGTTAAACAACGTAGCTAATGTTAAGGCGGGTAAACGTCAAGTACTGTAAAATCACCTGCTAGGCTCCTATAAATCGAGAGTGGGGTCGGAGACAAAAGGGCCCCACGCCCGGACTAGCTCAGTGGATGTGTCAACCAAAGTAGAGACAGGCTTGCAGTTCATCATATTAGCTTTGGCAACAATCTCCTTAGCATATTCCCTACAATGTTGCCGAATGATAGCAGACCTAAGACTCTCTACAGACATAGTAAGAATGATGTCATTAACATACAACAACAGATAAGCTAGTTACGTACCTCTTCTGTAGATAAAGAGAGAGGATTCACTCTTACTATTAAAAAATCCAATTTGAAGCAGAAAAGTAGCAAAGCGAAGGTACCACGCCTGAGGGGCTTGCTTGAGGTCATATAGTGACTTCTTGAGGAGGCAAACATGATCAGGTCTAGTGCTATCAACAAAACCCGAGTTTAAAACATGTATACCGTCTCATGTAGATTGTCATTAAGAAAGGCGTTCTTCACATCAAGTTGATAGATGGGCCAACCACGATCTGGAAAGGCAATGTGTAACACAGTGTGAATAGTAGTTAGCTTAACCACTGGGCTGAAGGGGCCATGGAAATCAATCCCAACCTACTGGGAGTTACTATGGGCAACCAATTCAACCGGGTCTTTCGGTCTTATATCGCTCAAGGCGGCCATCCAAGCAAAGTTCATAGCAAAATAGCCACATACATCGGACAATATAGGGTTGGGGCGGGTGGGGGACCAATACCCAAGTATTGCACGTTACTAATAAAAGCATGATACTCGTCACGCATAGAGCTGGTAATACCTGACCAGACCCGAGAAAACCAATCCGATTAATCCGACCCGAACCTGTCCGACACCCGAATAATTGGAAAAAAAATTTGGATCCAAGATCGATCGACCCAATGTGAGTTAAGCCCGAACCCGAAAGCAATTCGAACCCAGTAATAACCCAAACCTAATTATATCTGAATGGACCGACCCGAAATCAATCCGAAACCCAAAATTGCCCGACTCGAACATATCCGAAACCCGAAATTACCTGAACCCGATTATACCCGAAACCCGAAATTACTCAAACCCGATTATATCCAAAACCAACAAAAATCTGATCATTTTCCCTGAATTACTCAAAACAATCTAAATATTTGGTTACTTAATAATGGATGGTAATATTATCATGCATATAGTATAATTAAATATAATTTGTACTCCCTCCATTAAAAAAGTCACTTTTTAGCATTTTTTAAGACACCAAAACTATATAAATATCAATTTTTGGTTATTTTTATAATTTTGTAGCTATGAGTAATAAATATGAAATTAATATTGAAAAATAATATTTTATATAATTTTGAGTTTTTTTAAAAAATGTTCTAAAAAGTGAGAAAACTTACATTTTTTTAATGAATGTATTATCGATTAAGAATTGATAAACATTAGCTTAATCTATAAAAGGATAAATATCTCATAGGTAAAAAAAAAATTATTAGTTTTATCCGATATAATTGTTGCGGATTCGATTTGACATAACCTAACTCGACCAAAACCGTTGTGACCAAAACCCAATTCACCCGAACCCATTTAGACTGAAAACTGATTCACCTGAATCCGTTTAAACCAAAACCTGATTCACCTGAACTCGTTTAGACCGAAAACTGATTTGACCGAACTGAATAGGACCAGAAAACTCGATTGTATCCGATAAAATAGTGCATAAATAAACCCGACCTGAACCCGATCAGACCCAAATTGTCATCACACCCAATATCAACTCGAGTCCGATATGACCCGAAACCGAATAATCCGATCCGAACCCAACCCGACTCAACCAATTGCCACCTCTTGTCACGCATGGTTGCATTCCAATTGAGGTACGGGCAAGGGAGGTCTTTTTGTGAGAGATGGGAATGAGAGAGATGGGACACAAAGAGATCAAAGATTTTGGTTGGGCGCAAAATTCTACTCTTGCTATAGGTTTTAATGTTGCAAGGCGGAGGGGTGGTGGGTATTGGGGTGACTTGGCCAGGAGTGTTTTGGTTTTAGGTGTCCACCTGTCCAGATGGGTTGGTTCTTGTGAAATTTATTCAAATAGAAAAAAAAAGTTCAAAATCGAAGAAAACACTTCTTCTAAACTCGATGGGTCCTGTTACCCCATTAAGAAAAACATTCATGTCTGGTTACCCTTTGCATAAACTGAAACAAGTAGATCAATGTTGTTGGCAGGGGTCACCCTTTGATTTATCCTAACACATCTCTCTCTAGTAGCCTAGAGAGAGGTCGGAGCGTTCAAGCTCAAAAAAAGAGGGGTTGTGACAGTGGCGGAGCCAGGATTTCAGTCAAGGAGGTGCTAAAAAAAATTCGTGAAATATATTTATTTTTGTATACTTATTAAGAAGATTTTTTTCAAAAAATATTGAGAAAACACTGAAATTGTAATTTTTTTAATGATTTTTTTTATTAAAATAGTTGAGAGAGTAACCAAAAAATAGAAGAGAAAGAAGAAAAAATAGAAAAAAATCACGAAAAATTATTTTTAAAACAATATTGAAAAAAAAAGGTTAAATGGATAATGTAAACATAAACACGACACTTTTTAAAGCAATAATTAATAGAAACAAAAAATAGAGAGAAATCAAGAATACTTAATGTTATACCTCCCCCCTCCCCCAAATCAAGACTAAATCATGCCATGACATACGTCTCTTAAGACAGAGAAAAAATTCTCTTCTTGAGAGAGAAAAACTAGAAGAGAGTGAAGCTCTTTTATTCAGAACCCATCCTTAGGGATTTTTGCAAAGTACACTTTCTCCAAATCAACATGATTGCTGGACAAATCTCCATGGAGAAACAACCATCTCTTGGACAACTGTTAGGATTTGCGTCTAACAGCTTTGAAAAAACTCTTTGGAGAGTCGAAAAATCCCTTCGGGGCAGGCAACATCTGGTCGATCGTGAGCTGTGGTGGGTGCGTTGCCGCCTCCTGGTGCTCTGTTGGAGTGCTTAGAGTCGTGCTTGCACCACCTTGCTCTGGTCACCGACGTATAATCCTCCAATCAGGAGATCGAAACCGTCTTTCTCCACAACCTACTTATTCGAACAAAAAGCTCAATCTTGTTGGGGCTTTTACTGATCCATGGTTGAGGAGCTCGTTTCGTCTTTTTTTCTCAACCAATTCGATCAAGTAAGCCTCGAATTTCAAATCTAGGGTTTTTCTTCTTCCCGAAATTTCGGCCCAAAACCCACCTCCGGTTGGTGTCGCCCTCTGCCATCCTCGGTGTGGTGCTAGAACCCACTCTCGCTCTGGCGTGCCCCCAAATCGAAATCCCTCTTCTGATTTCGAATCTCGTCTACCTGACTGTCGGCCTTGATGTCCCCGTCGTCCTTGGCTTGGATTCGCCTCACCATTGTCTTCCCCGCCCGGGTTGTGTCGTTGTCGGCCTAGTGGTTCAGGGGTCTTGCTCCGTCGCCAGCCATTTTTGGTCCTTGCCGGCTTGCCTTCGTGCTGGATCTAGGACATCTCCAAGTTACTGTTTGGCGTGCAAGTTTCCCTTTCACACTTGCACGCCAAGCATTCGTATTAAAAAAAATTGATAATAAAATATTGAAGGATATTTATATATAAATTCTCTTCAATATTTATTTATATATTTGGTTGGATTTATATATACTTATTCAGTCTTTGAGAAAACCATCCGAGAAGACTTGATTAAATCCCGAAACAGCCTCAATAAAATCCCGAAAGAGCTTCTTGGTGCGACTTACAAGGGTGGTTTTCGGCATTGAGTCTGGTTGTTCTTGGCATTTCTCTTCTGAGTTAAGGCTCTGGCATCTGGTGTTGGGTTTGGCTGGGGTCAAGGCGGTGTGTATCGAGGCGACTCCGTCATATGGAAATTTCCTTGGAGGATCGCCTTCACTGCCCATCGGGGCTCCTGATGTACCGTGTTGTGAGCGTAATTTGCCATGTTTTATATTGACTTTTATAACAATTTATGTATGCATTTCACACATTTGGGTTAGAATAGTATAGAATTTGTGTAGTTTATGCTTATTTTCCAATTATGGAGATCTACAATAGTTCTTGTTTAATTTCCCAGAAATCGGACGCACTTTGGAGCTTAAGAGAAAGTCATGAAGAAGCTAAGGATGGTGTAGATGGAAAAAAGCCCAATTTTCTCCATTCATCGTTCTGAATCAATTTCTGATGTCTTCATCAAAATTGTAGCCCTCGAAAAGAGATTTCCAACGCATATTCATATGCGTCAATCGGACAAAGAAGGACTCGGAAAAGTGCATTTCAAGAACAGAGCAGAATGCTGAGAGCTGAATTCGACGTCGAGTACATCCAGTCGAATTCAGCAAGTCAAGCACAAGCAGTACAAATCTACTCGACGTCGAGTAGGTTAGTCAACGTCGAGTACCCCTGTCGAGTCTAGAGAGTAACCGAGGTGGAGTGCACACGAGGAGAAGAAGACCTACTCGACGTCGAGTACTTTGGTCGACGTCGAGTACTATCCAGCGCGAATCCGAGTCGAGATCGAGTGGAGTCCGAGCCTAAGAGATTACTTGCAAGTGAAGATATGTGACATTGTATCAACATAAAGAGAAGATCTATCAAGATGGAAGATATTTATCCACGTTAGATATATTTCCTAGAGATTTATTTCATGTAGATTTATTTCCATTATTTATTAAAGTTTTAGCATAAAGACTTTAGATAGATAGAAATAGATATAGATAGAGTATTCTTTCTTTGGATAGCGGTGTTTGAATACTATAAATAAGGCCCTAGGGGCTGAGTTTTAGGACATTCCAATTCAGAGACAACACAAGAGTTAGAGAGTAGAGAGAGAGAGAGCTTAGGCCGATAGGTGTTTTGTCCTGCAAGAGGGGATTTGGCTTCGATTGGTTGTAAGCTTTGTTTTATTTCATTAATGCAAGTTATTTCCCTTTTATTATTGATGAGTTTTCCTATGATGAAGAGCGAGTAGTCACCCAACTTCTAGGGTCGGGGTGAGCCCGACGATAGCTATGCATGCTTGAGGTAAAAATTCGATATTTAATATTTTTTTATCATCCACTATCTTTCTTATGCTTATTACCTAATTAATAGAGATTCAGGTTAACTATATGGATTATAAACATAAAATTGGTAGATATAATTACGGTTTCTTGAAAGAGTTGTGTAATTGTTGGAAAAGGTGAAAGCTTGATCCTTGATATGATTGCATGATTATCTCTCTTTATCTTGGTTTATGCATGTTTGGTTATCGCTGTTGCAAACCCCGGTCTTGGAAGTTTTCTTTTATATTTGTTTATTTCGAAATCTCCAAACCTTAGCTCTCGTTACGTTTCTGCATTTTACTCGACTTCGACCAAGCTACTCGACTAGGACCACCTACTCGACATCGATAAAACCTTGTCGTCGTCGACCACTCCTGTTGCCTGGATTCGTTATTTCTGCTCGAAATTGACTATGCGAGACCCCTGTCGACTACACCCTAGTCGAGGTCGAGTACTCTGAGTTGGTTTCTGGACGTGATTCGCCTGTTACACGCTTCCTCGAGGATCGATCCTGACTACCTTATACTACAGCGGGAGGAAGTCTTGTAATTATTTGCGTGGGCACAATCCGGTTTGATTTATATTTATATTTATTGAACTCGATTTCCTCCTACAAAAAATTGGCATCGTTGTCGGGGAAGCAATCATTCGCGCCGTAGGTAGCTAGATTACACGTTTTTCTTGGGTTTTCTTTTTGTAGGTGTATGCGCTGTTCTAGTCAACCACCTGAGTTTGATGCTTTAGACGATCCGGAACGCCTTCTATGCATCCATTCAAAACTAAAGAAAGTCATGGAAGACACGGACACACAAGCGTAGATTATCGAGAGGCTGCAAAGGGAACTAGCAACCAACAATGTTGCTCTCGCCGCTGAGAGAGCACGCACCGAGCGGGAAATAGAACGAAGGAGGCAGGCTGAAGCTGAGCTCGCCCTATATCCCACCACTGCTAAGGATTACATGCACCCGACTCTGATAGTTCCTGAATCGGCTATTCTAGTCCCTCCTAATGATTTTGAAATTCGCACTGCTTTCCTTTATGAAATTAAAAAGAATCCTTGCTTATATGTGCCAAACTATTGATGAAGGTGCTACTCTTGAATATGTGAGAATGAAAGCTTTTCGTTAGTCTCTTGCAGGTCCAGCATTGAAGTGGCTGGAAGGACTACCAGCGCGATCCCTCAGAACATGGGAGGAGGTTCGAAATGCGTTCCTCAGCAAGTTCTTTCCTCCCGCCAAGACAGCACTCCTCCGATAGAAGATTACAGTTTTCAAACAAAAGCCTGGGGAGCCGCTAACACGATTATGGAATCGATACAAGGATCGGTTGCGATCCTGCCCTACTCATGGGCAGCCACCATATGTAATTTAGGAGATTTTCAACAATTCTCGTGATCTAGCCAGCAAGGAAAGGATCAATCAATACATGAAATACGAATACCTCACGCAAACACCAACAGAGGTGTGGGCATCCATCGAACGGCTCACCAACTTCGACAATACCTATGGAGCTCCTGCAAATTACGACGATAACACATATGGAAGGCCAACCCCATCCATGCCCCTATATGAGCCCTCTAAGGAGATTGATCTCGACGTCAAGGAGCAGTTCTACAAGGATCAGAATCGCAAGCTACTCAAGCAAGTCAAATTTCTTTCCGGTAACCAACCTTGCATTGAATATGGATCACAGCGGCACACCACACCGGAGTGCCCACATACGGAGCAAGTTAGGTTAGCAGAAATTCATGAGGAGGTAACTTACGTAGGGGATCCCAATCGCTATATGGGGGACCAAAGGTTCTATCAACCACAATGGAATCAAGGTGCCCCTAGGAACCCCCCACCATATAGAGCTCCGGGATATCCAGAGAGGGACTAGCGGAAAGATGATCTAAAGATGATCCTCGACGAGATGAGGAGAAACCAGGCATAGCACCAGCAATCCACCAGTGCAATCGAAAATCAACTACAAAGCCTCAACACAAGGTTTGGAGAGATGGACATCTGGAAGAGGAACATAGAGACCCAAGGGACCAACTCGCGGCACAGATCCCAAGACCATCCGGAAAACTCCCTATGCATATAGATCCAAATCCTAAGAGGCAGTCCGGACAAGTCGTTGCTGAAAAGTTAAGGAGCGGACACCAACTACACGAGCCAGAGATTAGAGCAGAGAAAGGCAAAGCTGATGATCTACTCGATGTCGACCAGGAGCTAGTCGACATCGACCAGAAACCACTCGACGTCGACCACTCCTTACTCGACGTCGACCAACCACTCAACGGAGAAACTTCTGCTTGACAACAACACTCGACGTCTACTACTGTAGTCGATGTTGAGGACACCTCAGCTGACGTCGACCACTTTTCACCACCTCTGAAGACTGATTCTGCTCCAAAACTAAAGAAGACGCTTCCTTTCCCTTCAAAGGCGCTGAAAGATCTCACTACAGGTAAGTTTAAACGCTTTGTTAAGATGCTTCAAGAACTAAATATTTCAATTCGTTTTACAGAAGCTCTACAAGAGATGCTTGCATACGTCACATTTCTCAATGAGATCCTTAGCAACAAGCAACCAATCACCGAAATCGCCAGCGACTGCAAAATGATGGATTTCCCTTAAAAGAGACCTGCCCCTGGTAAGTTCTCTATTATTGTGGGATTTGGACAACATAGATATGAGGCACTGTGTGATCTAGGAGTAAGTGTGAGCATCATGCCCTTATCAACTTGGTCAAAGGTGAAGATAGGAGCACTAGAGCCTATGGATGCCAATCTATACATGGCAAACAATAGAGTGATAATCCCTACAAGTATGGTTGATAATGTCCCTTTCTAGGTGTGTAAGTTCTATATTCTCGCAGATTTCGTTGTTATAGATATGGCAGAAGATCATGCTTGCCTTATTATTCATAGTAGACCTTTTCTAGCTACTGCAGATGCCAAATACATCGTCAAGAAGCGATTGCTCACCTTCACGATAGGTAACGAGGTCTTAGACTTCTCTTTTGGCCCTACAAAAGAGGAAATTCCATGGCTGGAGGTAAAGAGCATAGGCAACCACGGGGACGAGCAAACAACGACGGAGGAAAACGCAAAGAATCAACTCGATGTCGACAAGATCTACTCGACGTCGACTATGCTAACTCGATGTCGACTTCCTCTAATGAGCTCTAGACCTTCCAAGAGCCTAAGTATGGGGTCCCTGTACTCGACGTTGACTACCTGTACTCGACGTCGACTAACCTTCAGCTCGAAAATTGCTGTTTTGGGAACGAAAAGATAAGATCAGGTACAATTCCTACCTCTCCTCGATCCCTTATAAAAAAATATTAAGAATTTTAGAGGGGACCATGCCCCGTGGCGAGCTAACCTAAGAAGAACTAGGACTGGAAAGAAGAAGAAGAAGAAGGGTAGGGACATCCATGCGGACAACCACCTATCAGCGGAGCTTGAGTACTACAACCAGGACTTAGATGATCCATGAGAAGGGTCAGGCATTGAAGGGCCCCACATTAAAGGTTCTTGAGCAACAATGAAGAAGTCGGCCTAGCGACTATAAAACCTAGAGCTTGTAATAAAGACAATAAATTTTTAGGACTTTTTTAGACATTATTTGCGGTTTTGCTTTTGGTTTTTTGTTTTGAAACACTATTTTTTATTTTTCTATTGTGGATTATTTTCTTTTCTAGCGAATTTTTCAGGTAAAAGACGTTGCAGAAGTACTCGACGTTGAGTACTCTACTCGACGTCGACTACCCCCATCAAGCAAATTAGCATGTGCTCGATGAGGATCACCCTGGAGGCTTTCAACTGTACTCGACGTCGAGTACTCTACTCGACGTCGACTACTCTTGTCGAGGTCGACTACTTCTGCAACAACTTCAACACTCGATCCCGACGTTCTGCACACATGTCTAGTGAGTTTCTTTCTTTACCCTTGTTTTTAATACAATGAGGACACTGTAATATTTAAGTATGGGGTGGAGGAAGGGCTTACTTTGTGCATATTTGACTATATTTGACCATATGTGCATATTTATGATTTATTTCTCGAATTGCTTATACATGGCGACATTGGAATTATCATTGATGTCTATGTGCTTATATGTTGTTTTCCAAAGTTTATAAAAATCACCCCCATTGAAAATTTTGAAATAGCGTCATAGAAGTTATATTGAACTTGACGATGCAAAATTGGATTCATTAGAGATATAACATGAAATTGCCTAGTAAAGGGAAGTCACAATGAAGTGGATATTTTTATTAAAACCATGAAAGGAGGTAAAATTTGAAATTGCTTTTGACATATTGCATGATAAGAGGATGGAGGACTTTATATTTTCCATATAATGCTCAAATTTTGATATCCTTAGCCTTACCTATGCTTATGCATCACAAAAGCCATATTACGCCTTATTTCATATTTACTCCACATATGCCTTAATATTGCCCATTCTTTACCATGTTTCATATTTGGGGATTATGGTGAGAATGATGTCACATTATGGAGATTATTATATGGTGTTTGTGTTGTTATTTCTATTATTGGAATTTGACAGGAAAGTTCCAAATATATGGAAAACTTAATGAGTGAAAGAAAATCATATCACCTCAGGAGATAAAGGTAGATCGACCCTGCTCATTGAGATAATAGTTTAACGTGATGGGACACCAAGGTGAGGCGTCCGAAGCACTAAGTATCCGGGGTCATTCTTGACACCCATGTTTGCGACTCGCGAGAAGGCAGTGCTAAGGTTAGAGAGGTATAAGCATAATATTGAAAAAAGCATTGAGAATGAGAGAAATGTGAGAAATCAAAGGAAGTAGGAATGTGGTCTGAAAGTTTTAAAAGTACGCCATTTCCCCGGATTATTTAGCACCACATTGCCAAAAATTGCCCACCTTAAGCCTTTTACCAATCTACTCCTTATTGAGCTTAATTAAAGTCCTCTTGATTATTGTTGCTTTGTCACATATGAATGTTTTTGTATAACCCTCCTTTTGTGTGTGAAGTTGCTTTCATTCACAGGCTTGGATTTGTGACATTAGCACCTTTTCGATGATCGTAATCGATTGCAGGGTTATATGAGAATGAATCTTTGATGTTGAGAGTTTCATTTCTTCCTCTGTATGACCATTAAAAGTATTGCTTGAGGACAGGAAAGATTAAGTATGGGGTATTTGTTGTGAGCCTAATTTTCCATGTTTTATATTGACTTTTATAACGATTTCTATATGCATTTCATACATTTGGGTTAGAATGATTTATGGAGAGTTATAACGATTGCAGGATTAGAACAATTTCTGTATGCATTTATGTATGCATTTCATACATTTGGGTTAGAACTTTTATAACGATCGTAATCGATTGCAGGGTTATAACGATTTATGGAGATCTACACTAGTTCTTGTTTAATTTCGCAGAAATCGGACGCACTTTGGAGCTTAAGGGAAAGTCATGAAGAAGCTAAGGATGGTGCAGCTGGAGAAAAGCTCACTTTTAGCTATTCATCATTCTGAATTAAGTTCTGATGTCTTCATCAAAGTTGTGGCCCTCAAAAAGAGCTTTCCAGCGCATACTCATATGGGTCAATTGGACAAATGAGGACTCGGGAAAGTGCATTTTAAGAATAGAGCAGAATGCTGAGAGCTGAAAATTCTACTCGACGTCGAGTACTTTAGTCGACGTCGAGTACATCTAGTCAAATTCAGCAAGTCGAGCATGAGCAGTACAAATCTACTCGACGTGAATTAGATTAGTCGACGTCGTGTACCCCTGTCGAGTCCAGAGAGTAGCCGAGGTCGAGTGCACATGAGGAGAAGAAGACCTACTCGACGTCGAGTACTTTGGTCGACGTTGAGTACTATCCAACGCGAATCCGAGTCGAGATCGAGTGGAGTCCGAGCCTAATAGATTACTTGCCAGTGAAGATATGTGACATTCTATCAACATCAAGAGAAGATCTATCAAGATAGAAGATATTTATCCACTTTAGATATATTTCCTAGAGATTTATTTCCTTTATTTATTAAAGTTTTATCATAAAGTCTTTAGATAGATAGAAATAGATATAGATAGAGTATTTTTTTCCTGGGATAGCGGGGTTTGAATACTATAAATAAGGCCCTAGGAGTTGAGTTTTAGGACATTCCAATTCAGAGAAAACACAACAGTTAGAGAGTAGAGAGAAATCTTAGGCCGAGAGGTGTTTTGTCCTGCGAGAGCGGATTTCGCTTCGATCGGTTGTAAGCTTTGTTTTATTTCATTAATGCAAGTTATTTCCCTTTTATTATTGATGAGTTTTCCTATGATGAAGAGCGAGTAGTCACCCAACTTCTAGGGTCGGGGTGACAACTGATGATCACTTACGAATAATGCAGTGTCTGACTGTGACAACTGATGATCATTCACAGATATATAGCTATCACTTACGAACTCACTGTCTGACTGTGACAACTGATGATCATTCACAGATATAGGATGTGAAGAATAAGAATTGAGAGAAGAATCTGAAACACGAGGAGAATGATGATGATCAATGACAAACATATCATTATTGTCATCATCAGAAAAATTCACAGAAGGAATAATGCAGTGATCCTTAGAGGAATCAATTTTCTTAAATAGAAACACATCTTCCACAAATTTCACGTGTCTGCTAATAATAACAGATTTTCTTTCCAAATCAAACAACTTGAATGCTTTCTGACTGGGCGGATACCCCCAAAAAAACACACCTTCTAGCAATGATCCCCAGTTTATCTCTAGGATCATTTGGTTGAAGAGCATAACACAAGCACCCAACCACTCTCAATTGATCATAACTGGGAGGAGTCTTATACAACAACTCAAAATGAGATTTCCAATTCAAAACTTAAGATGGCATCTTATTAATAATATGTGTGGCAGTCAAGATGCAATCACCCCAAAACTTAATGGGTAACCCAACATGAACCCCGGCTGCCTTTGTAGTTTCAATCAAGTGTTTGTGCTTCCTTTCTACCCTACCATTATCAGTCCTTACTACCTTCACAGATACCTGAAATTGTGTCTCAACCATTTCGAAGAAACAAGCAACCAATCTCAGAACCTGCAATTTATCTTGCATCATGTAGATCCAAGTGGTCCTTGTGTAGTCATCTAGAATTGTTAAGAAATATTTTGCACCATATCTAGATTGAGCCTTATAAGGTCCCCACACATCCAAATGAACAAGTTGAAAAGGGCAAAAAGCAATAGTGTCACTCCTATCAAATTTCAACTTTGCAAACCTTGTCATGGCACAAGTGTCACATGGCATGTCTTTTACAACAACTTGCTCACAATCCTTAATATGCTGGAGTTTATAAAAAGACATATGATCGACCAAGTCAATCATGAATCAACTGCACATTATTACAACTGAAAGAAACATGACTAAAATCACTAGACTTCAACTCTTGACTCTTCATACTTCTATAGGCCTTCATCACATATAATCCTCTATCTTTAAGTCGTTTAGCTATCACATTCTTATTTGGAAGGTCCTATAACCAACAATACTTATCATCAAAACTGAATCTCAGGTTATGCACATACAAACTCTTTGACACTGATAACAAATTGTGTCTAAACTATGGCACCGGTAACACATTTTGTAGTGTCAAATCACTTCCCACAATCATAGTTCTAATTTTCCTAATAGTTATGCAAGTGCCATCAGGCAACCCAAGATTGATAGGAAAATTTAAATCAAAGATTTCTGTGAAAATGGATTGTTCAAAAGCAATGTGGTATGTAGCACCAGAGTCTACAATCCATAAATCATTTTGAGATTTATTAACAATAATAAGAAAGGATACACTGAGAGTACCTGTAAAGTGCACCATAGCTTAGTTGGCAGAACTCTCAACACTCTCTATAGGGGCTTTGCCTTTCATGAGCTTAAGCACCTCCTGAAACATTGTATGCACCATGGCTTGATCTAGTTTAGGAGTTCCATTCACAAACTCATCAAAAGGACTGTCTTGAGCAACATGTTCTAAATGAGCAGCAAATTTCCTTGATTGTTTAGGCTTATCTTCCTCCTTAGGCCCCTTAAACCACTTTGGATAGCCAATCAGTTTGAAGAATTAGTCCTTTGTATGACCTCGTTCTCCACAATGATCACATTTTCTTTCCAACTTAGCTTTCGTGTAGTCTCTCTTTGCTTGATCAAACTGCTTAGAAGATTCTCCAACTCTGAATTTGTTGACAACATTTGCTTCCCCCTCAAACTGAGCAAACTTAGACACAGTTAAATCATTTATTTCTCCCTGATTCACACCAATCAACCCCTTTGATCCCTCAATATGGGTGGCCATTGTTGTAAGAAGAGGAAATCGAGAATGCAAATTAAATATGAATAAAGCAAAGCAAACCAGATTCCGTCCCTTGCAAATGATTACACGACCTCCTCCTGATGCAGTAGTGGGAAGTCAGGATCGATCCACGAGGAAGCGTGTCAGCGGATCCTAGGCAGCGGTGGAATCTCACGAACAGAAGTTGACCACAGTGCTCGATCTCGACTAGGGTTAGTCGACAGAAGATCGGACAGGTCAATTCACGCAGCAACAGTCGTAGGAGAGTTGTCGATATCGAGCAAGCTTTACTCGATATCGAGTAAACTTGTCAATGAAGGCTTTGTCGAGTACCTGCAAAGGAAAAGCTACGGCGATCTGGGATCGAAGATCAGTACTCGATATCGACCAAAGTTAGTCGATATCGAGGAAGGCAGAAAGTAAAACGAAACAAAATAAAGACAAAAGCTTGTGGGATTCGAAAATAAACTATATATGAAAGACTTCCAAGATTGGGGTTTGCAACAACAATAACCAAGCATGCATAAGGCAAGAATAAAACAGATAATCATGTAAATCGCATCGAAGGACCAAGCTTTCGCCTTTTCCAACAATTAGACAACTCTTTCAAGAAATCCTAATTGTATCTACCGGATTTTATGTTTACAATCCAAGTTGTTAGCATGGACCTCCATTAGATGGGTAATAAACACATAACAAGTAGTAGATGCTCAAAACATGATAACAGTCGGATCTTTACCTCAAAACACGCAGGGCTATCGTCGGGCTCACCCCAACCCCTGAAGTGGGTGGACTACTCGCTCTTCATCGCAATTGCAGACATTATTGATGGAAAATAAACTGCTTGCATTAAACCAAACTGAAGAAAGTACAAACTGAACAAAGCCAGATCACTTTCGCTCCTTTGCTTCACTCGGCCTCTCTTTCTCTCTCTACTACTACTTCTCCTACTGAATTTGAATTAATAAAAACTCAGCCTCTAAGGCTTTATTTATAGGGCTTAATCCTTGCTAATCAAGGAAAGCAATATATATCTATATCTAATGATAAAACTTAAATAATGGATAAAACATTAATGCTAAAAGGGAATATCTAAAATCTCTTTATCTTCTTGTTGATAGATAGAAAATCTTTCCTCCATGGATAAATCCTTGATAGTCTTGATAAAACTTGGATATAACTTGATAGACTCGCACATCTCGCAACCCAACAGCCGAAGTCATGCTCGGACAAGCCCAGCGACGTCGCGGCCCAGAAAAGTTGTACTCGATATCGAGTAAAGTCCTCGATATCGAGAAGAGTGGTGTGTCGACTGGGCTTCAGTGCTTGCTCGAGTTGCTGGTCCTCGACTTGGCTCGGGTGTGCGCTTCTGGTGTTGTCGATATCGATTAACCTACTCGATATCGAGGAAATTAGCTGTCGACTTTGGGCTTTCTGGCTTGGTCGAGTACCTACTCCCCGACCTGGCTCGGACAAGTGCTCCGGGTTTACTCGACATCGAGGAACTTACTCGATATCGAAGAGTGGTGTCGCTCAGTATTGGGTTGTCTGGTCAGGTCGAGCAGCTATCCTCGGCTCCTCGATCAAGTGCTCCTCCTCGACTCCGGGTATGACCTTCAGCTTTATCGATATCGAGTAACTTTACTCGATATCGAGTAGTGTCCTAGAGTCGGGTTGCTTTGTCTTCAGCTCCCCGATCAGCTTGTCCTCGACCAATCCTCTGCTTCAACATTCTTGTCGATATCGAGTAAGTCTTCTCGATATCGAGTAGCTTTCAGCTTCCGTCTTTACTTTTTGGTTTTGTCTCGAAATGGCTCCATATTCTGTAATATTAAACCAGAACTTATGTAGATCTCCATTTCTTGCAAATAAGCGTATACTACATAAATTCAACATATTCCCAGCCCGAAATATGCAAAGTATATAAAATATGGAGCTAAAATGTGCATAAAAACCTAACTATTTTAGTGACATCAGCCATCTGAAATGCTTTGTTGTTAATCCCTGGCATTAGATCCTTAGCCAAAACATTGCTCTTCGGATTTTCATAAACATCATTTAATCCCATCATAAACTGCATATCCTTTGCCTTTTCTTCCCTCTCAAGCATTCTTTTCAACAAACCACAAGTACAATGATTCATTCCCCCACAGTTACAACCTGGAATAGCATCCAATAGTTGTAATTCATCCCAGATTTTCTTAAGTTTCCCAAAATACGCACCAACAAACATGTTTTCTTGTTTGAGATTAGCAAGATCTCGTCGCAACTGATAAGCTAAAGGATCATTAGAATCATAAAATCTTTCATTGATTTCGTCCCATAGTTCCTTAGCAGATTCCGCATACATGATGCTTTCAGCTACTTCGCTGGTCATTGAATTTATCAGCAAACACATCACCACACTAGTACAGATTGTACGTCTATAAGGACAAAATTATCGGGTGTTTTATAAAACTCCTGAAAAAAAAAATTCGGTCGGGAGTTATTATAAAAAACTCCTGTTAGAAGCATGCCTATTTTTTTATTAAAAAATCGGATATACACTCTCATGAGTTTTTAAAAAAAGGCCCGAAAGGCCTAAAAACAACCCTAAAAATACAATCTTTGAGCGGCAGTTCGATGAATCGCTGCTTGAAGAGGCTCAATCTACACATTGAACTGTCAATTGCTGATCGAGGAGGCTCTTCAACATCATATTCAACATCGTCTTCTGCTGCTGCAGTCTCGTCTTCTCCATCTTCAACGCCGTCTTCGATCAGCATCGTCTTCAACAGATCTCATTGTTTCGAGCTCTTCACCTACGCCAGTCGCCAGTTGAGGTATGCTTTCGATTCCACTCTTCACCCCCTCTTTAATTCGTTCATTGTAGTCTTTCATTGATTCCGCTGAGTTCGATTCGCTTGTTCGGGCTGCTGTTGGCCAATTGTTGTTCGGCTGATTGTTGTTCAACTATTGTTGTTCAATTCGCTGAGTTCGAAGGGCTGTTGTTGCTGTCATGTGTGGTGGGTTCGATTGCTGGTCCTGTTGTCGGGCTGTTGTGGGGGGTTCGATTGCTGGTTCTTTTATCGGGCTCGTTGTTGTTGCTGCGCGCAGTTTCAAAGGGTTGTTGTTGCTGTGTTTTCGAAGGGCTGTTGCTGCCAATTTTCGAAGGGTTGTTGCTGCTTTTGTTCTGCTCCTATCATTGAATATCTCAGAAGGTTTGTCTTCTATATTCCTTTGTTATTGATCAAATTTGCAGCTTAGAGTTTACATTATATTGTTTGTAATTTGATTGATTGATTGTGTTAAAAGTCTATATTTGCGAGAATTTGGACATGATCGAAGTAAAAATCGGATGCATTATGCTAGAATTTGGAAAAATTCATATAGCTAGAATGGAAGTCTTGAAGATGATAGTCGGAGGGGGGTTGTAAATTTCATATATAATGAAGCTTCATCTTGTTTTGTGGTTAATGCACAGTATGTGACAATATAGTTTGACCCTTTTTTATACAGTTTTGGAAGCTCTATGATCTGCTCGTACATTGTGCGGTTAATTTTATAATTGATGCACCTGATAGACGTACAATCTGTACTAGTGATCTTTATTCCTTGGAAAGTTTATCTTTAGCAATTGCTTACATTTCCCTTATTGCATCACTTGCGTGCCTTATTTCTTTTTGGTGGTTTCTTATATCTTATTGCTACTCACATGTAAGTAATGCTCTCAAACCCACACATTCCCCCATCCCCGACGCTCTTTATTGTATCTAGTATCCATTGCTTAGCGCTTTTAACCCTTTTCTAGCACATTCCACTTTGCAGAGACCAGAATGAGCAGATGACTGAATTATAAATGAAATGCTAAGAGTAGTATCCTTTTTCGTTGACTGATATTGTAGTCTTAAATGCACCTCTCATACTATTACTTAACAACTTGTGTGTATTGAGTGAATTTCACCTTGATCATCATATAGTCATATGATCCAGGTTCAGTAACTGTCGTGGAAAGCATATTCAGTTTCAATTTATCGATTATGCTCAATCACCTTCTAGCCAAAGAGAGGCATAAGGTTCTAATTATACAGGTAACATCTAGATGTTATTTTCCCCTGGGTGCAGGGGAGGGATACCTAAGTTCAGCATAGTAATTTGTTGTATGCAGTTAAAGTGCTCTAACAATAATAATAACTGCACCATTTCTGGGAATGAAGGATCCCTTTATTGATTCAAAGTCGAAGTTGGTTGTGTTCAAAGAGCATTGCACAGGGATACAAATCAAGGAACTGGATGCTGGTAACGTAAGATGCAATCCTAAACAAGTTTTTTGTTTAACTTCAGTCACTTTAGGTGATCATGCTTTACAATATAGTTTCTCAATTCAGGTCATTGCCCTCACGATGAGTGCCCGGAAGAAGTGAATTCAACCATCACAAAATGGGTTGCAACAGTTGAGGGAAGAGTACTGGATAGTGCCTTGTAACACCTTGCACAATGACGCAACATTTGTGCATTCCATAACTGAAAAGTGTTTGAATGAAGGTCAGATTTCTTTTTCATCCAAGTGAAAGGTGTTTTAAAGAATTAAATTCAGGAAAACCGTTTGTTATCTTCAATCTTTGTAAGTGAACAGAATAGGAACACTTGTGGCAAGAATCAAGATGGTGTCCAGTGTTCGTGGAAGTTCAGCAGCTCCAAGCTATATTCGTATTCTTTGTAAATTTCATATATAATGAAGCGTCATCTTATTTTGGTGGTTTCTTATTTCTTTTTGCTTAGTTAATCTATCTTATCACTTCCTAAATTTGTTTTCTCTTCTAATTGAGTTTCTATTAGACCAATTTCTTTATTTTCCATTAATTTCCTTTTCTTTACATTGGCAGGAAGAACTTTGAACCAACCTGAGCACTTCTTTGTGATTAACATGTTTCTATATCTGGTATAGTGCATGGTAAGACAACTATCTTTATCTGGTCATGTTTACTTCTTTTGTTTAGGTGATAATATCTAGCAGAGAGTTGGTGAAAAAAAATATGCAAGAAGTCAATACCTCAATGTATAATGTAGAGGGAGATAATGTTGAGATCCTATCATTGTTGTTATCGTTTTTCATGACAGACAGAGCATGTCGATGTGGAAAAGCCAATGTCTGTGTCAGGAGTATGACAATGTTGAGAGTATTATATATAATCCATTTTCCTTGTATTTTTCCATTATTTCACTTGTAAGAAGGGTGCACATCTGTGGCGTTGTGTATTGGCATGGCTGATAATTGATTTCTAGTATATTGTTTTCTCAAACAGCCTTACCAACCTGAATACACTGCTCCACCACGAACTCCCCTCACGAAGCTGCCATTGATATAGGGTAAGTTCAATTCAAAATTGTAGTGTTTTTGTGGGTGGGTTTTATACCAGCTGCTGAAGAGGAGTTCCAAATCTATTTTCATTTCTATGGGAGGGCTTTATACTAGCTGTTGAAGATTTCGAGGCTTATGATTTTATTTTCTTTCTGTTTCTAATCCCTTAATTTTGCTCATACCAGAGGTTGGACTATCTCTGATCCCTTCTGGCAATAGCAGAGGCCAGAGCATCAGTTCTTCGAAGCCGAGTATGATGACTATGCTACTTCTAGTGCCAGTGGCACTGTATTTTTCCGTTCTGCTGAACTTGTTGTAAGCACTGCATATTTCCATTATGATGTTCTTGCCGTGTTAACAAGATGGTGAATGATCATGTCATCTCACATCAATCTTTGTAGTGGTTATATGAATTTATGTTGATATTGTGGTATTTGTGTACTTGTAATTCAATTGATTGTATTTTTCACATTCATTTGAGCACTGGGAAGGGTAGGGAAGGTGATAGAAAGCTGGATATATTTTTTTTATATATAATAAATATTTATCGGGGGTTTTTTCATATAACTTCCGAGAGAGGTATCTCGGGAGTTTTTTTAAACTCCCGCAACATGTGCGCTTGGGGGAGCTGGTTGGGAAACAGGGTCTCTCGGGGGTTTTTTAAAAAACCCCTGACCGAACATTTTTTCTCAAGAGTTTTTATAAAAACCCCTGAGAGATATCTGTCAGGAGAGCGAATAAAAGGAGGCCAAAAACACCCGACCGTTTTATTAAAAAACCCCCGACATACGTTAAATCTGTACTAGTGCCATTGGATCGGCTCTCATCCAGTTCTCATAATCCTCACTTTCTTCGATCTAATGGTTTAACACAACTTCCAGTGATGAATCTTAGCTTAGCTTTGGCTCCCAGAGCCATTTTCACACTCCGACTCCAACTTGTGAAATTCATACCATTAAAAGGAGTGGATATGAGTACCATTCCAGGATGATCAAAATTCGAAAGAAAACAAATAAGGGATTCACATGCGTATTAGACATACCTTGAAGCATGTCTCCAAATTGAATACCAAGAGCAAAGTTCCAACCCCGTCTGGCACCAACACCTGGAGCAGGAGGGGTAACAGAGACAAAATTGCCTCGTCTATTACCACTGGTGTCTCCTCCAACACCAGATCCCTGTCCTTGCTGATTAGTTGTACCTCGATCGACCATATTGATCCAAACAAAAGTAGTTCACCGCAAATCTCAAGGTGAACAAGAAAAAACGGTGACGACTGCAAACCAATTGCAGATCTCGCCAAAATCGTCAACGCAGAGGAAGAAGAAAACGAAAAAGAAACCGGATCCAAACTCTAGAGCTCTGATACCATTTGGAGAAAATGAAATTGAGATTCAAAGGGATGAAATCATCTTAAATTGATGAAGCAAATTGGAGAAAACTCCATGGGAGAAAGTAAAGTAGCTCTTGGGTTTGTTACAACCTAAAACAAATTCTCCCGCCTCTTTTATCTACTTCATTGGGAGGCCGGTTGCACATATGAAATGAGCAAATTGCCCCTTAACCAATCGAGCTCTATCGAGCTAACCATATTACTCACACTATAATTACATTAATTATCTTATTTTAAAACATTCAAATATTGTGAATTGGATGTGATGAGACCAAATAATAAATTATGTTTAATAGTAAAAAATTAAGATAAACAAAAAAAATAATCATCATTTTATAATAAAACTAAATGTGACCCGATTTGACCCAGCATGATCTATTTGACTCAAAAACTTACTCGACCCGAACCTAATTGAACATAAAATATACCCGACATATTACCAAACCCGACATATATAATCGAACTCGAATAGATATGCCCGATTCTCCAACGCGATGCAAACAGGCGGATTGCCGTACTAATTCTATAAATTTTTATATGTCTGAGTTTTATAATTTTGCTTGTCCACCAAAATTACATGACCGCACCCGGCCTCTATAAAAGTTGTACGAACCAAAATGTAAAGAGAATTAACCACCTTCATTCAACTATATCTAGCTAGCTAGCTTCCAGAGAAGCCTTATGGAGCTCTTGGATTCATTCCCATGGAAGAGTTTCATACTCGCTGCGGTCCTCGTCTTCCTCGCCGCAAAAACACTCATCCCCATCATCCGTAAATCCCGTCTTCCGCCCTGACCGCCGCCTTTGCCTCTATTCGGCAACATCTTCCAACTCGGAGCCACCCAGCCACACAAGACCGTGACCCGCCTCGCCACCATATCAGTGGCAAAGCCAGACCGTAACATAGGGGTGGGCGAGATTTAGGCTAAAAATTAAGTAATAATGAAACGAGTTTTGCTAAAAAAAAATCAAGGAAACCCCCAATGAATGACTAAAATAGAATTCAAACAATATTAATTGAAATTAATTATTCTCAATTTAAAAAGATATTTGAACTTATATATAAAAAATAGTTAAAAATAAGTGAAGAAAATGTAAAAAGTGGGAATTGAACCTTGAGCTCTAGATAAACAGGAAAAAATTCCTCATTTATACTTTACCAACTAGACAAGGTAAACTTTATGATCCATTTTCACTTCTAAATTAATTTAGACCTTTTTGTTTTTTATATATTTAACCTTTCGTATTTTTTTCCAGGACTGGGGTGGGCTCGCGCTCATACGAGCCCACCCCTAGATCCGCCAGTGCACCATATAAGGCCCCATCATGACCCTTAAGCTGGGTTCCGTCCCCACCGTTGTCATCTCCTCCGCGGCCCTAGCCAAAGAAGCCCTATTTGCTGACGTGGACCACTTCTCCACCCCCTTCAAGATCGACGCCGTCTACGCCCACGACCACGACCACCTCTCCGTCGGCTGGCTCCCAGCCTCTTCCCCGCGCTGGCGCGCCCTCCGACGCATATGGAGCGGCCACCTCGTCGGCGGGCGCAAGCTCGAGGCCACGGAGCCAATCCGCCGTGGCAGGGTGTCGGAGCTTCTAAGCTCCCTCCGCGAGAAGGCCGAGGAGGGTGGGGCCGTTGATGTCGGGCGAGCGGCGCTGCACACGTTCTTCTCGATCATGCTCGCGACCAACTTCTCCCGGGACCTCTCGGACTCCGGCGGGGTCGACAAGTCGAGGGAGACCGAGGAGCTGATCACGGAGATCATCGGGCTGACGAGGATGCCGAACGTCGTCGACTGTTTTCCGGCACTTCACGTGCTGGATCCACAGCGGATAAGGCGGCGGCTGAATGCCAAGTGTGGTGAGTTGTTTAAGATTTTCGATGAGATAATCGACGCGAGGATGGAGAAGAGGAGGTCGTCGTCCTCTTGGGGGTGCGACGATGCGCTGGAAACTCTGCTGGACATAATGGAAGAGAAGAAGGAAGAAATTGATCGACCTATTCTCCGCCATTTGTTGATGGTTAGTGCACCTTAACTCGATCAACTCTACTCTGTCTGGTTCACCTTCTTTGCTACGTACGAATTCTACATTTGACTTTTTTTTTTCACTTGTTAAAAAATAAAATAGGAAGGTTTAAATAACATGTTTTTTTTTATATATATATATAATGAATACTCCCTTGATTAATATAGTAAGGAAAGTTGTAGCATTAGAAAAACCGGTTAATCAATATACGATTTAAAAAAAAAAAAACCGAGTAGATCGACAAGTATAGTAATTAATTAATACTCCCTTAATTAAAATTTGTCACTTTACTATTTATTCACGTTTTTTAGAATAATAAAAAATTATATAATATATATATCATTTTACATTTGTTTTAATAAATGCATACTTAATAGTAATAAGTGGGAAATTGATTTTAAAAAAATATTTAAAATAGCTAATATTTTATATACTCCCTCCGTTCTAAAATATAAGACTTTTACTATTTGGACACGTTTTCTTAGGATGATAAAAACTATATAAAATATTAATTTTTTTTATTAATTTTTTTAATAATCTCATACTTATTAGTAAAATGTATGAGATAATAAAAAAAATTAATATTTTATATAGTTTTTATCATCGTAAGAAAACGTGCATGAATAGTAAAAGTCTTATATTTTAGAACGGAGGGAGTAGTTTTTAACTCATGAAAAAAGTGTGCGTGATTAATAAAACGTTAAATTTTAATTAACAAGCAGAGTAATAATTAAATGTAGAAATGAGTTAAATGTAAATTAGTATAGTTTTTTACTCTTGGGTGGTCGTAAAATAGAGATTGACGTCGTCCAAAACCTCGCCTTATATTAAAAGACAACTTTTATATTCTTTTTCACATTTTCTTAATAAAAAATTTACCTTAATTTTTTAAAAAATACTACATATTTCGGTGCCTAGAGGGAGGGGCAGGCAGCCGCCCCATTGTGTCCCCCCATGTCCGCCACCGACGATAATGTCTACCATAAGAGTTGAACGAAACTATATATATAGGATAGATCCGGGTATTTACCCTCTTACAAATTATGAATAGATTGATTATTCGTATGTAATAATATAATTATTAATCTGATACTCTCAATGTTCGGCATTTTTAGAATGATAAAAACTATATAAAATATTCATTTTTTTATAAAATTTTTTTAACAAGTTTGTACTTATTAATAATAACTACGAAATTGCTAAAAAAAATTAAATAAAATAGATATGTTATATAGTTTTTATCTCATCAAAATCGTGCTTGAATAGTAAAGTGACATGTTTTGCCGAACTGAGGGAGCATAATGTAATTAATTATTTGTATGCATAAAAAGTCTTTTCATATGAAAATTATTCTTTTGTTGAAGCATGATTATACGTATAAGTTATTTATGAATAATCTTGTTATTACAAACGAATAGTTTTGCTCTTCAAAATTTTCTATAAATCTCAATCGTTGATCTTCTAGATCATAATTAAGGTAGAAATTTGTTCACAATTTACATTATAAAGGGTGTTTACATTGGATTCATCACATATATAACCCTTATGAAGTATCATCTTAACAAATATGGGTTATTGAATGAAGAAGATCAAGCGGATGAGATTAAAAATAATTTGTGATTATTTGTTAGTACCTAATAATTATTCAAAATAGCTTTTGTACACCACATTATTTGTTGATATATAAAAGATGATTATTTGTATATATATTAATACATAAGAATAATCATGTCAGTCTAAAGGAATAGTTACACTTGTTTTTGTAAATGAATAACGGTCCTGCTATTTGCACGGCGTTCATATCGCCAGGCGCACGGTGCCGGTGCCGGCTTGCTGAACCGGCAGAGCCGGATGCCGATGCCGGACTCCCAAACCGGCAGACTGGTTCGAGGGAATCTACAACTTTCGTCCAATCAGTCAAATCGACTGAAAAGCTGAACCAAAGCTCAACCAAACTGCATGTCGGTGCCGGATTCCGGGTTCGGCAAGGTCAAATCACTCAAATCATACTTGAGAACCATGGCATCGCTTCTTTATAGGCTCGAACTTACCTCGGGCATTGGATGCCGGTTTGGGAGTCCGGCAAGGGCAAACATGATGCAGGTTTGGGAGTCCGAGATCGGCATGCCTGACTGCCGGATTGAGAAGCCGGCAACGTGCGTTTGGCGAGAAACCGCCGTGCAAATAACAAAAAGGATGAATAATTGCATTAATCTTATGCACGAATAATTATTAATTAACTTCAGTGTATATGGGAACCATCCTATATAATAGTTTTTCAATTGTGTGCTCATGACCTGATCAGGCTAATACATTAAAATTAGAAAAATCCTTTTTCTATTAGGGTTGGCATGGTACGGTTACCACAAAAAAATGGTGACTACCACGTACCAACCACAAATTGGTGGTACGCAAATTTTCATACCACGTATTAACCACAAGTCATAGTTACCGCATATGTGGTAACTGGTAACCATGATTTGTGGTTACCATCAGTACATTACCATGGTTACCAAGCTTTAATTATGTTTGTATTTTTTTTAAACTCCTTGACTACTTTTCGATGGTCATCAAAGTTATCGAATGAAAAAATATGATTACAAAAAATAATATGATTACCATCTTTTAAAAGTTTAAATAAATCAAGTTCAAAACCTAAAGTACAAACAAATTCAAACCAACCAAGTTTAAAGTCTTCGAGAAACAAACAAAGTTCAATTGTTCAAACATTCAAAATGTTCATGCAAGTTCAAACAAAACAAGTTCAAAGTCTTCAAATATTCAAAATGTTTCTATTGTTTTTAGTAGAAAAAGTAAAAAATGACCAATTTAGGTCAAAATCAAAACACAAAATATAAATTACTCCCTCCGTTCGGCAAAACTTGTCGTTTTAGAGTTTTGTTTTTGTTCGGAAAAACTTGTCATTTTAGGTATTTTTGCTTCTACTTTACTAAAATGCCCTTGATTTGATTGATGTGTTGTGAGTTGTAGTTTTTTATAAAGTGAAAAGTAGAGTAATAATTGAGGGTAAATTAGTAAAAAAGAAGTGTAATTATTAGTTTTATTAAAAGTTGTGTGGAGAGTTAAAATGACAAGTTTTGCCGAACGGATGGAGTAAAAACTTAAAACTCAAAGGTAATAACAATAAAACATTAAATAAAAATAATAATATATATACTCGGTAACCATGGTAACCATGGTATTCAAATTTCATTACCATTACCGTACCACATTCACGTACGGATGGAGTAAAAACTTAAAACTCAAAGGTAATAACAATAAAACATTAAATAAAAATAATAATATATATACTCGGTAACCATGGTAACCATGGTATTCAGATTTCATTACCATTACCGTACCACATTCACGTGGTTACCACCATGTTGGTTACCACAAGTGTGGTTACCAACATAGTTGGTTTGTGGTTGGTACGTGGTTGGTATGATAATTTCCGTACCATTTGTCAACCCTATTTTCTATATATACAAGGAAACTATATACTATGAATATATATACCTAATGCATTGTATTCTTGTAATATATTTAATCAAATGTGGGTATGGTGATTAGATTCGTTGATCCCATGAAACAGGTGGTTGTATTATATATTGGTTGTGTCATATATACAACGAATAATAAGTTAACTTGTTGGCCTGGATAATGGGTCCGTCGACTCCGTTTGATCGAATTGCTAGTGAATAGGATTTGTGATTAATCTCCACATTATCAAACTATGTTGCATTTTAAACGTAATTTCGTTGCGTTGAATTACGTGGTACGTTACATTATACTCCGTATATTGCTTAGACAGTGATCAATAGTTGTCAATTGATTAGAGATTCAAACTGTGGATGAAGATCGATATCGATCGATCCAGGTATATCAAGTAATATATATATATTATATATATATATATATATATATATATATATATATATATAGGATAGGGTTCAAGTGAGAATAGGTCGGTCTGGTGAGAAAGAAAGAAGTGTTGTGATTGGTTAATTGAAAAATGGCACACGCGCTTTTTTTTTTGTGTTGTGTACAACACGCGCATCACTCCTTCTTCCCATCCCTCCCTTCTTCGTCACTGATTCACCATGGCTTCCGCCTCGCCACTCCGATCAACCCCGTCGACGACGAATCTCATTCCTCTGATTCTGCTCCTCCTCCTCCTTCCTCCCATCTCCGCTGCCATCAGCTCCTTCTACGGATCTGAGTTCCCTCGGTAGATCTTCTCGCACACATCCATGGATTTCCCGCACACATTCATGGATTTCTGTAATTGAGCTTGAGGAGATCAGGATTCGGCCGATTAGGAACTCAACGAACGGCGGCCAGCGCTCGTCGGCGGCTGCGTCTGATCCTCCGTCCCCGAAGCTAACGGTGTGCGGCTGCTGCGGCGGGGCTGATCGATCGGCGATTCCTCCCGTACAGTTTCCGCCGCCCCCGTCTCCGCCGTCCAACGGAGACGATCTGCTCCGTAATCCCCCACTGCTTCACGCCTTCACCTGCTTCACGCTATCAATCGACGGCGATGATGATGCCGGCGGAGTCTAAGTCTGGCGTGAGTGACGATCTCTTTACGGGGAATACAATAAGAGCCCAACTTCCCGCAATTTCAGGAAAAGAAGAAATCAAAAGGGATTTGAATTGAATAATGAAGAAACGTAGTTACATTTCTTGCCATTCAATTTTTTTGGTATGAATTTCTTGCTAGTCTACATTTGTTGACCATGAAATTCTTTGTAACCGTTTGTTCTTCATCCTTTACTAGTCTACATTTGTTGACCATGCAATTGCTTATATTACAGCTCCAAATAAAAATTGAACTCAGTGTATGGTACTATGGTATGGTGTTGTATTAAGAGAGATTAATTTAGCAATTGAATAAAAGATTGGTTCACCGGATGACATGATTTGGTTAAGATTGTTTCACTTGGCGTGGTTCACGGGATTTGTCAAAAACTCTATAATTGGTTCATTAATAATGGTTAAGATTGGTTCAGTGACTAAATAAGTTGGTTCAGTGACTAAATAAAGGTTGGTTCAGTTACTAAATAAAGGTTGGTTCAGTGACTAATTAAATAGATGTTGGCTCAGTGACTAAAGAGAGTTTGGTTCAGTGACTAAATAGAGGTTGATTCAGTGACTAACTAGAGGTTTCAGTGACTAAAGAGAGTTTGGTTCAGTGACTAAATAGAGGTTGGTTCAGTGACTAAACAGAGGTTGGTTCAGTGTCTAAATAGAGATTGGTTCAGTTAATAAATAGAGGTTGGTTCAGTGACTAAATAAAGGTTGGTTCAGTGACTAAATAGAGGTTGGTTCAGTGACTAAATATGTTGGTTTAGTGGCTAAATAGATGTTGGTTCGGTGACTAAATATATGTTGGTTCGGTGACTAAATATAGGTTGGTTCAGTGACTAAATAGGAGTTGGTTCAGTGAGTAAATAGGTTGGTTTAGTGACTAAATATAGGTTGGTTCAGTGACTAAATAGAGGTTGGTTCGGTGAGTAAATCGAGGTTGGTTAAGTGACTAAATAGAGGTTGGTTCAGTGACTTAATAGAGGGTGGTTCGGTTACTTAATAGAGGTTGGTTCACTGACTAAGTAGATGTTGGTTCGGTGACTAAATAGAGGTTGGTTCGGTGACTAAATAGAGGTTGGTTCAGTGAGTAAATAGGTTGGGTTAGTGACTAAATAGAAGTTGGTTCAGTGACTAAATAGAGGTTGGTTCAGCGAGTTACTCGAGGTTGGTTCAGGGATAAATATAGGTTGGTTCAGTTACCGAAGAGAGAGTGGTTCAATGACCGATTAGAGGGTGGTTAAGTGACTCAACTATAAAAATTTCAACCATAAAAATGTGAAATTTTAACGGCAAAATATATATTAATATGTCGATTAATGTATAATTAATAAAATTATATATATATTTTTATTAATTATACATTAATCGACATATTAATATATATTTTAAGGGCATAAATTATAAAAATATATAATTTTTTTACAGTGAAATATATATATTTTTTCTAATGTATAATTAATAAAATTATATGATGTTTTAATTAAATTTCAAAAACGTTGATTTAATTTTGAGAAGAAAACTGTTTAAGGCTTAAGAGTTATTAAATTGCTCAAGGGACATGAAAAGCTGCTTGGTCTAGTGGTTGCCCCCATTAATTAGTTGTATGCGGTTCTGGGTTCGATTCTCTCTAAGGAGGAGCAAGCGTTTTTTTTTTAAATATGTACAGGCGCGTGGATGGCACGATAGCAGCGAAGCAAGGCGCGTGGGGTGGCTGCCGTGGCTCAAACGCGCGGGCTAATGGTAGCGAACGGACCAATGAGGTCGCTTCTTTCCTTCTCACTATTGGAGTTGTGTGTACCCGAACCCAACCCTATATATATATATATATATATATATATATATATATATATATATATATATATATATATAGGTAAATGTTCAAATGAAAATGGGGCTTAAGATGAAAATCCCTCTTAAAATGAAAATAGTCTAATTTGGATGTAAATGGGCCTAATTAAATGAGTAATGAATAAATGGGCCTAATTTTGGTGTAAATGGGCCTAATTTTATGAGTAAATGGGAAAATGGTTAAATGACCCTAATTATGGGGTAAATTTCACACGTCTCCCCAAACTTTCCATTCATACGAATATTGCCCTTATTTCAATTACGAAAATTACAGATTTTAGCCCGTAATTTTTATTTGAAATAATATTGTTAGGTGCAACTATAATATTTAAAAAATACAACAAGAATGTTGCATCACAATTTTTGTCTTTATTTTAAAAAGGGAAAAAGATGAGATTACAAAATATAAAGTGAACAAATAATACAATAAATGTTATTATTAATAAATGTGCATTTTCATAATGTGTCATACCAAAAATTTTCTTTATGGACCGCTATTTTATGACAGTTTTGTACTTTAATGCAACATGTGCCATTAAAAGCCTATTAGCTCAAAAAATGGTATAGTGATGTGCCCATGCACAAAGGTTCGAGTTCAAAATCCCGCAAAAGCTATTTATGGTTGCTTTTTTTGTGTTCCCGTTCATGAATAAGATTATAAAGTGCAATAATAAAATGATAATGTGCACAAATAAGATGATATAATGCATATATAACATTATATTGTGCAAATATAACTTTAAGTTGTGCAAATATAACACTATGTTTTGCAAATGTAACATTATATTGTGCATATCTAATACTCCCTCCGTTAATTAAAACTTGACGTTTTACTATTCACGCACGCATTTTTAGGTGTTAAAAACTATATAAAATATTAACTTTTTTAATAATTTTTTTAAATAATATCATACTTATTACTATTAAGTATGAATTTATAAAAACAAATTTAAAAAAAAGTTAATATTTTATATAGTTTTTATCGTTCTAAAAAAGCGTGCATGAATAGTAAACGACAAGTTTTAATTAACAGAGGGAGTAATATAATGTTATGTTGTGCACATATAATATTATCTTGTGCGAATATAACATTATATTGTGCAAATATAACTTTAAGTTGTGCAAATATAACACTATGTTTTGCAAATGTAATATTATGTTGTGCATATCTAATAATATAATGTTACGTTGTGCACATATAATATTATGTTGTGCGAATATAACATTATATTGTGCAAATATAACTTTAAGTTTTGCAAATGTAACATTATGAAGTGCACAATTAAAATTATAAAGTGCAAGAATAGAATGATAAAGTGCATAAATAAGATGTTAAAGTGCAAGAATAAAATGATGAAGTGCACAATTAAGATTATGAAGTGCATAAATAAAATGATAAAGTGCAAGAATTAAATGATGAATTATTTGAATAATATTATGAAATATGCATGAATAAAATGATAAAGTGCAAGAATTAAATGATGAATAAAATGATAAAGTGCATGAATAAGATTACGAAGTGCATAAATAAAATGAAAAAATGCAAGAATAAGATTATGAAGTGCACAATTAAAATTATAAAGTGCAAGAATAAGATTATAAAGTGCACAATTAAGATTATGAATTGCACTTTTATCATAAAATATAACAAACTATTAAAATTAAGCAAATTGGCCTATGTAGGAGTCGAACCCACGTCTTTGTGCGTAAGCACATTGCTCTACCATTGAGCTAATAGGCTTTTAAAGCTTTGATAAGAGCTAGAATAGAGATAGAAAATCAAAACTCGTACCTTATCATATAAGTTTGAAAAGTGCAAAAATAATATACATTAGTGCAATTTTATAGTCGTCTGAGATTTAAGATGTTCATGATGATATATTCAGATCCCTTCTAGATAGTCAGACGATTTAATGAAAGAATTTGTAGAAGTGCCTGCTTGATTGAAAAAAGAAGAAAAAGTAACCACATTGATCAAAGAAAGCAAAAATAGTGTGCGTTTCACTATAGATGCAGAATCAAATGAATATCTAGCAAATTTGACATGAATCGTGACCAAGGTATAGCTACCTTTCAAGTTTTTAAAGGGATTATTAACATTCCATTCCATCAATCTCTCCAGTACTTGAAATGAAGTCTCTGTCCTGAAGTACATCACAAGAATATTATGAATAACAAGGGACAATACTCGTATTTCTCATACCAACAATGGCAAGAGTCCATCATAATCATAATACACACATTGAAAATCAACAACAAACAGGGTTTATTTACATGTCATAATACTTGGCTCAAAGCAAATGATGATGATATCCACTGTGGAAAATACACTATTGAGTTTGAAGATCCTCTGGGAATTGCCATTAATACCAAAATAAATGTCTCTACGAACTCTACTGTATTTTTTATTTCAGTATTTGGAAAATATTGTCAGTTCAGATCTGGCAATTCACCCTGCAGGTTGTGTTGCAATACAGTTCATGAAGAGCAAAGAGTGACATAAGAAGATCATCAATTGACTGATGGGGCTTCTTCAATTTAGAACCCATAAAACCAGCCAAACCCTAATTCTGTTCAAATTGGAAGGAAAGGGGAACACTAACAGAGTCAGAAAGGGCTTGCACTGTTTATTATTGTTATCAATTTGAGTCATTGCCTCTTCATGAATAATCACATGAGAATAATCACATGAGAAAGATGACAAACCCTCAATGTTTGGAAGAAATCGAATTGTGTCACAGAGCGGAAAAAGAAAGAGGGGGTGGGAACAAGCAATCGAAACTGTAGTTGTACCCTAGGTTCAAGGAATTCAAAATCAGCAGCAACAAACAAGAGACAGCAGAGCTGAAATCGAAGATTCGAAATGGTTTACCAGGTGAACAGGCGCCTTGATGTGGTTGACGAGAACAGAGCTACACTCATGCTCAGATAGATCATACTCGTGACGTTTCCTAACGTACTCCTCCTCTTCGAGTGGCCGGGTGGCCTAATTTTCAGATCTGGAGACAAACCTTGAGAACGAGGATAAATAGCGCGACGACGAACACCAAACATCGGATCTGGGAAGAGGAGGGAGCCGCGCTCATCTTCAATTAAAAAGGAGTCGCGCCCACAAGGAGAGATCGAGGTCCGCTTCTTCTTCCGTTCTCCGCTCGAGCGGCCATGGGAAGCGAGGTAGAGATGCCGGTCGAGACGAAAAGAAGGGAGGAGGGAGACGCCGTGGCTGAGGGTTCGACCTTGGAGGGCGGCGAGCACCGTGGAGAGCTCGGTGGAGAAGATCCGAGGGCGGGGAGCACAGCAATGCCATTTGGATACCGGCGTCGTCTCTCCCTCTCTTTCTTGGCGATGCCGACGGCGAGGCGAGCAGGGGAACGGAGATCCTGAGACTCCGGCGAGAGGGGCCCTCTGGGTGTGGATTCCGGCTTTGACATCCACAGATCCAGCCGCCAGGACGAGGCTCAGATCCGAAAACGGGAGGAGAGAGAGAGGGGGGGGGGGGGGAAGGAGATTTGGGAAGCAGGGTTTGGTTTGTTGAATTGGGCCGGGTCTGACTTAATTTTTTTTTAAATGAAGTCCATTTTCACTTTAAGAGAATTTTCATCTTAAGCCCCATTTTCACTTTAACCTCACACTATATATATATATATATATATAGCTGTGAGTCTCCTAGACTCCAACTGCTCAACTTTGGCTTGGGTTATAAAGTATCGGACTTCTTAATTTTGCGTAATAATAATAATAATAATAATAATTATTATTATTATTATTATTTTAATAAACTCCAAATAGTTGGGGTAAAGTTCATAGTTATTCCATAATTAAGCTTTCATCGTAGTTTTTTTTATTTGGTAAAAATTCAGCGGTAAGTTTAATAAATCGAGAGGGTGCAAAGAGCGCCAGACGAAATCGTCAAGATAAAAAAAAAGGCATTCAAAACAACCCACCGACTGTAAACTAATCAACCAAGGCAAAAATGAGGAAAACAACCCTAAAAAATCTAAGAGTCAAGTACGCTCTGGTTGAGCGAGAAAGGAAGAATCGGCGAGGATGTGAATAGTGAACACATGGGAAAGTTGACGCTGACACGATATCATCGCCAGGGAGACGGAAAGTAGAAATCATCAATGTGCAATGGACGACTCCTGGGGAAGTGGGGATCACACGACGTTCATCTCATCTAGATAAGGGATCTTCGGAGATCATAGACACCACCACAATCAACTCGATCAAAAAGGACTGCAAGACTGCTCCTCATCTGAAACTGACCACGAACTACCGAAATGAAGCCCTTCAACAACCAGAAACCTATCGGCAAACCTATTAAAAATAATAATTACTCTCTCTAAGACGAGTAAAGTTTAAATATTGAACGGTTTTTCATCTAAAATGATACATCTCATTGCTATTATATCTCATATTTGTATGTATGAAATTTAGACATGTCCATGGACTGGTCGGACCCATTAAGTCTCGGGTCAAGGGTTGCCTAATCCACATCTCTAACCAGTCAGGACTTCGAGTCACCTGGTGGATCGACCTATAGCTTATATAGTTGAAGGGTTATGGGTAGATATGTCAAAACATGACTCGATGCAAAAACTCGTTCCGTACGTTAATTAATTTTGTGGGTTTGAACCCGGTGTTTTATAGAAACGGGATCTAAAATCGACCCGAACTTGAATGACCCAGGACTTTTAGGATCGAGATCCGATGACCCGTTGGGTCAAATTTTACTCGGTGAGTCAGCACCATGTACGCTACACATGCACCAAATTGACCCCATACAAATTCGTCATACAATTGTGTTCGCTAAGGTCATTCATAAGTTAAATAAGGTATATATTTTATAACTAGTGTAGTTTTCGTCCCGCGCATGGGGAATATATGACTACAAAATAATATTATAAATAATTTAGATAGGTTCCAATAAATAAATAAAATCTAAATTTAAATCATTTTTTTAGAAAAAAAAATATAGATATAAATAAAATTAGTTCGACATATCATATATAATCTAAATATCTTTCATTTAGATTCTCTCAAAAAATAAATAAAATTCACATTTATAAGGTAAAAATGTTTTTTTTTCTTCCAATCTACCATTAACTGAATCTCATGTAATTTAATAGATATCTAATTTTCAAAAATATTTTAATATTTTTATTTTATTAAATATATAGTATATATATAATGTTAGTTTACTAAAATATCTAGAATAGATTGTTGAAAAGTAGATTATTGAAAAGCTATGGGTAAATACACATATATATTTAGAGGGAATTTGGTGAAAAAGCCCTTTAAGCATATTTGGTTAGCTAGATAGGCCCATTAATTGTTTTTTTAGCATGCTTAGCCCATTAATTATTTTTTTAGCTTGCTTAGCCCAGTTTGATGCCAATTTTCTTTTTTTTTTATGCCAACTTTTTTTTTTTGATGCCAACTTTTTTTTTTTTTTTAGTGATGCCATATTTTACCGTTTTGATACCAACATTTTGTGGTGACAATTTTATATAATTGATGGGATAAGAGCTTAAAACGTGGAATCAAAATATTGTCACCTTATTGTCACTTTTCTAATGAAATGATTGGATGACTTTTTTTTAATGCCACTTTTTTAAAACATTGATAACATTTTTTGTGATGTCATATTTTACCGTTTTGATGCCAAAATTTTATTACATTTTATTTTCAATCTGATGCCACTTTTCTAATTAAATTATTGGATGACACTTTTTTTAAACTTTGATGACATTTTTTGTTTACTCTAATGTCACGTTGACCATTGATGCCATTTTGAAAAATTTGTATCACATTAAAAAAAAAATGTCATAAAATATACTACTTTGAAAAAATATCATCAAAAATATGGCATCACGGTAAAAAAAAATATTATCAAAAAATTGACATAAAGAAAGTGGCATCAAAGTGAAAATAAAATATAGTAAAATTTTGGCATCAAAACGGTAAAATATGGCATCACTAAAAAAAAAACGTTGGCATCAAAAAAAAAAAAAAAAGTTGGCATCAAAATGGGTTGGTCAACGTTAACCGGTCAACGGTCAACCGTTGACCGGTCAATGGTCAAACGGTTGACATTGACCAACCCACCCTGTTGGGAGGGGGCTAGGGCAAAACTAATTAAATTGATTTATGGGCTAGGTGACTAATTGGATATTTAAAAAAGGCCCAATACCAAAATCGTCCATATATTTATGTGCCTAATTTACCATTTATTAATGAAAATATGTTGTGAAAGAAAGAAAAAACTTGGGTGAAAATCGCAGGACGTAATAGGGTTGGGAATGGACACTACAATGAGATCAGTAGAATGGTCGATGGCCGAACTCCTTCGCAACCCACAAGTTCTCCAAAAATGCCAAACAGAGCTCGACAACGCCATTGGAAGAGCCAAGCTAGTCGAAGAAGCCGATGTGTCGAAGCTTCCTTATCTTCAAGCCGTCCTCCGAGAAACCCTAAGAGTCCACCCACCGGCACCCTTCCTCCTCCCCCAAAAGATCGAAGAGGACGTCCACATTGGCGGGTTCTTGGTCCCCAAAGGCTCACGAGTGCTCTTCAACGTGTGGGCTATCGGAAGGGATCCCGATAGGTGGGCAGACCCGGAAGCCTTCATTCCCGACAGGTTTATGGACGTGGCTCACGACTTTAGAGGCCAAAGTTGTGACATGATACCATTCGGGGCTGCCCGGAGAATCTGCCCTGGGGTGTCCATGGCCCTGCGGATGGTTCCAGCAGTCCTGGGCTCCATGATAAACTGCTTCGACTGGAAGCTTGAAGGCGGGATCGATTCAAAGGATTTGGACATGGAGATTGGAGGATGTGGTTATGATCACGTTGGGTAGGGCCAAACCACTACGTGCTATTCCAATTGTTCGAGTATAAGGGCGTTATACACTTATAAGTACATATGAACCAAACCAAGAGGTTTTCATGGAACTTTGTGATCTAGTTTTCTGTATATTTGTTCTTGTTTGTTTGGTTTAATTGTCTTTTTACGGGCACAACTATATATGTCATTTGCGAAAACCTATAATCCTTGTTGGAAAACTAATCTGGATTTGTTATTGGTGGTGATTATTTATGGGGCTTTAATTGGCTAATAAGCCTGTATATATCTATACAAGCTTCTTCATACAGAGTAATTCCAACATGTACATCTCCTTCAACTTCTGAAGCCTTTCCCTTGTGCATATGCATCTTTATCTTCTTGTTTTGTAACTCCCATCTTCTATAGTTTCTTCAATTCGTTTCATCCTTTAATTATCGTCATGTTAGGGTGAGCCTGTTAAGTAAAGGAACAAGAAGACTGGGTTGGCCTGGCTCAGGCTGTGAGTGGTGCACTAGTGGTTGTATCTTCGTGCCGTGCTACATTGTTGAAGAGAACTGGGTTCGCTTATAAAATGGACTAATGTGAGCGTACCCAATACACTAACCAAACGCCCGATATTTTGTATGAGGTTGCATACCAAACCGACCTTTAGTCCATCTTACACTTAGCTTTACATGTGTCTAGGCTTTGCTCAATCCAGGTCTGTAGCAAATCATTTTACTTGTTGTCGGAGACCTAATTTGATTACCGCAGATGGTGCCTGTGTTTTAAATAAAATCAAAAGTGTAGTTAAGAATTCAGTGTGCTGAGCCTGTGAATTATAGCTTCAATATCAGGGTACAACTGATTCACAGAGATAATATAATGTACCTTAGGGTCTCCTTTGTCGCCTTTCGGATCTTGCACCGGATAGAGGGAAGCCCAAGCCGCTGATGAGCCTCATACCGATGACACCCCGAGAAACCTAAATGGAGATATTACGGCCACAGCACAACTTCAGAATATCACTCAACTGGATATGGAAATAGTTTTCAACAACAAAGATTCATTGGTTGGGCCTCGGATTCGTACCATAGTAAACTCCATCGACCTCGAGAACATCAATCTGACATGTATACAGGCTTCAATTTTCAGCTCAATGAATAATTTATCAGACGAAGGAAGTGAAACAGATTATACAGAGCAAGCACAAGCAGGCAACGTAAGAAGTAACAAAAGGATGCCTTGCGGAAATTAGGTAATTGTTCAGTCATTATTAACCCATGAAATTTATTACTCCAATAATAATTTCCCCTCCCTCAGAAAACATTGGTTAACGTCGTCTAGTTGAGGCCACTCAAATGTAAAGGTTGGGGAATAGCTAAAATGGCGAAACCAAAGGATCGGATCAACGCAGAGGTCTAGTCCAATGAGTCATGTAACCACATTTCAACCTTCAAATCCGGATTCCGAATTTCAGAGCAGGGAATTGACTTAAAAGCTGAGCTCAAACACTAAATAATTTCTAACATCATAATCTGCAAGGAAATTGTGAATCTTACTGGTACTTGGAGGCCAATTTCGCTAATACTATCCATAAGCTCTTGCACCTTTTTCGGATCATTAGCTCTTGTGCGCAACAAAGGCCTCCGAATCTGATCTAGTGGGATCTCCAAAATCACCGGCCCCTTCGATTGGGGCGGTGAAGGACTCCCTGAAGGAGCACAGATGATCAATAAGCATCAACAGCACGCAAGGTGTGAACAGAAATTGAGGAATACCATTAGACGAAGCCGAAACTGAGAAATTCCTTAACGAAAGAGAAGGCCTTCCGAGGTGCAAACTCGCCATCTTGGATGTTCTTCATTTCAACAATGAAAACAAAATCGATCAAATCGTTATTTAACCAAAAAAAATATTTACAAAATTTAGAAAGATAATCCATGTGTGGAGAGCAAGGATTTGGCCTATAATTTCCATGGATTAGAAGTTCTAGGGTTAGACAAAATGGGTCCATCGAATCATGAATTAGTGTTCCAACAATCCCAAGATTGAATTTTTCAATCTTGTTTACAAAATTAGTGATCCAGATAAACCAAAAGGCTCCCAATTACGGAAATCGGATTATGATTTCTAGTTCATCTAAATTAGCTTTCTTACAAAGTCTCTCCATTTTGCCCAAATTACTACGACAAACAATTCAGAATAACAAAACAGAAGAAGGAAAAAATGGTGAAATAAGCAGAAGAATAGAGATTGAAGTACCTAGTTGGTTCCTGGTGTAGAATGTCTGAGGCGGAGGAGACGACAGTGATCTCTATCCGTGTGACCGTGCGAGTGGTTGAGCTGGGCGATATTTTATTCAATCAATTTACACACACACACGGATGAGGGATGAGTGACAATCATCATCTTTGCCACGTGTCCATGCCATGTGAGAGGCTGATTCTCTTACCCAAAATTTGGGTTACCAAGGGTATTTTGTGGTCATTTTAAAAATATAATTAAAAAAAAAAAGAAATAAAAAAAATGCTAGATCAGCTTTTTATGTCTACCCTATAAAAAAAGCTACACTCTAATAGGTTACTAAATTTGTTCCATACTATATCTAATATTTCTCACTTTTGGACAATTTATTTGGTTATTGAATATCTACTGGTAGAAAATGCAGAAAGGGCTAGATCTACATCATATCATTAAGAACTTCAAATTTGGATATCATACTAATTACCTCACATGCCACACGGCAGTAAGCCATAAACATCCGATTTCCATAGTAAGCCTTGAAAAGCCAATTAGTGCTAAAGTGTTTCCTGTTCCTGAAATTGCACCTTCATTCGCAAGGAAGATGAGGTGGAGAACTTCGAAGGCAGTTCACTATATGATAAATTCAAGCACAGCCAATCAAGCGCAAATTCAAAAGATGCACCTTTCTACTCAACATGATGGCAAAGGCAAAAACATGACTTGACAAAAGGAACCCAAAAATGGAGAGGCATAACAGAAACAATATCATAAATTGAAATCTAGAGGCACTAGAATAAATATCCTCCAAACAAATCCATGAGTCCATGACCAAAGTCTTGCAAATTACTATCCTTTTTCAACGACTGTAAAATCATTATTGCCCAAATGGAAATACCCACCACTCCAAGGAACTTTGATATCAATAAACTTGACAATGGAATTGTTGTCAATATCTATATCTAGAGAGTCCAGGTAACATAAGGAAATGCATAATGCTGCAGCACTGCTAATGCAAGGGAAATCATATCATAGATGTTCAATTTTCCAAATAGTAATCAGAACATGATATATATGTGTGTTCAAATTCAGAGAGAACATCTACCCATCAATAACTCTTAAAAAAAACAAGCCAAATTATTTACTTTTCAAATAGAAGGATGTTATTCATAAATAAGGGTAACCAAACTGTACGTCCATCAAATATGATCATACAGTGCAATTACTTACTCTCTATTGGTTATGAACAAAGGCAGCATGGTTTAGTATTCAAGAATCAAAATATTCTGGAAAAAGCAGAAATCAAAAGTGGACAGAACAATAACCATTAAACAGCAACTGAAAACAAAGTCGTTGTGCCTACTTCACCTCCCTCTTGATAGGCAAATCACAGAAGCCAGGAAGTGTTACTCTGCTAGCCCTCAACCTATACCATTCATGTCAATCGGAAATAATTGTAGAGTTTTGATAGAATTGAAGTGAATTGGGTGAAAGGGGTGAAATTGGCTTTGTAAACTTTTGTAGCGGTAGTTCTCTGTATAGCTTAGGGTTTCGATCAGACGTTTTATTTCAATTCAAATAAAATAACTTTCTTAATTAATTTTTTCCATAAATAAGCAAGAATACTAGAGAAAGAGTAGAGAAGTTCCCATCCAATCTGGTCATGCTTTAGGATCAAAGGGAATAATAGGTTTGCGAGAAATTTAGTCGTCCTCCAACTTTCATGAATGGCTAAATGATACAGCTAGCAAAAAATGTGAAATTAAAATTTACCAGTCAAATCTTCCATACCAGTGGACACTGTTATGTCCATTGGTATATCAAGAAGATTAACGGTTAAATCAAGTATAGTCATCATCCGACACGAGAAAGGTATACAATAGTTTGACCAGCTCGCTATAAAGATGACTAAATGCTACAGAGTATCATTAAAACACAACAATAATATCAATAACCGGATTTAACAGTCAAATCTGAAAACCAAGTCAAAATAGATACGTTCCTTGATCTATAATAAGATTTAACGGTTAAAACAAGTATTGTCATCCTCCGACACGAGAGAGGTATGTAGCAATGTCACCAACTCGCTATAAAAATGACTAAATATGCCAACATTCAAACAAAACAATGGAATCAAGCAGCAAACAATGTCAATTAAGCAGGGAAAAAACTATTACTTAAAACAATTAAACAGTCAAGGCAGAAATTTAGACAAGCCATTGAAATATACAACTATACCTCCTCACAACAAGACCTCCAATAAGAGATAAAATAAGAAAGGTCGATGACCGAACAACACCTGGCCCAGTCCAGAAGGTTCGACTTGCCTGCACGAATTGTAGAGTTGGGGCACAAATGAAGCTTCCTTAGACTTAAGATACATCATCTCAGTACCAGTGGAACAAAAATATAGAAATGAGGAGCTCAATGACAGCAACTTGGATTCCTAAGCACCAACAAGTATCGACTAATGTGTCAAAAAGAAACTCACAACAGTGGCACTAAGGCAAAAAGGGAGACTAATGTGTCAAAAAGAAACTCACTCTTCATGACATTCATTTGCCAATTTCACTTTGAACTCCTTGATTTTATTAAGATGAGTTCAGAAGTTACAGCAATAAACCCCATACAGATCTACAGTAGCAATTTCACCATATTTACAGATTGCAGATGCACTTATTTCTAAGCAACACAGTAGAAAATCATAGTTTTTCAGGTTTCGTTTAAGTATATTTCAAGCAACACAAATCAGCTATTTGCCTTGTTTAATTTACTAACACTATACTCCTTGAGGGTTGGATATAAACCTAGTATGAACCAGGGATAAAACATCAATTCCGAGTCCGACACTGAGTCCAAAATCTCGGATCCAGACCAGAGAAGAAAAGAGTGTACCTGGAATCGCTGAGTCGGAATCACGTGAAGAAGGAGAGGATAGGAGAGTCGAAATCACTGAGTCAAAACCTCATGTACTCACCAGTTCGAGGTTGAGCGACGAAGAGAGTTTGAGGTGGCTAGGGCTTCGGATTTGGGATTGAGAGGCTATGGAAGAAGGAGCGAGGCCATCGGATCTAGGATTACATCGCATTCAAGGCCACAAGATTTGTGAACTGGAAGCCCAGATGAAGAAGATTTGTGGAGGAGTTCGGCCATATCAGACAATGTGAACCGAGGAAGGAGCCGCCATCGAGCGAGAGTGAGAGAGTAGGGAGGACGGGGACGGAGGGAGTGAGAGGGCAAAGAGGTGATCCGTGTGCTAGTTGAAATTAATGTCTCAACCGTTAGATTAAAGTTAATCAACGGTTCTCGGATCAGTATGGAAGATATTTATTGGTTTATAAGAAAAGCACACGGATAACCTTTTTCTACCGTTAGATATGGGAAAATGGTTGGTATGGATTGATTCTAATTTATATCATTTTTATATTTAAAATAGTGTGTATATATATAGCAATATAAATTTTAAATATATTATTTTAATTCATTTAAAAAAATTAAATTAAATTTATATTATAAATTTATTATTATAGCTTATGGAGTAATAAATATTAATAAAAAGAAACCTAACGTTTAGTATACTTTTATATATGTAGGAACTTGTATAAATTAGTTCAACCGAAAACTATGAGTTTATGCAGTATAGATCTTATTAGTATGGGGTTTAGTTAATTGTGAACTTATATTAGTATAGTTTTTATATATGTATGGACTTATATAAATTTCTTCAACTAAAACTTATGAACTTATATGTCTTGTTTTCAATCTCAAATCTCGATTTTCGATCTCGATCTCAACCACTAACCCGGTCTAGGGGTGGGCATTACCGGGTATCCGACACGAACCGGATAATCGTGTCGGATACCCGAAACCGTTTAGCACAAAAAGGCCAAACCGTGCACGAACCGTTATGAACCGGGTATCCGACGTGAAATAGCTATTCGGATCCGTGTCGGATACCCGTGTTATCCGACACGAACCGTTTACTTTTCTCTTTTTTTTTTCTGGGTTGTGTTGTTGTTTGTTTGGGCGTGTGGCAGCACAAATCAATTAACGATTGTCAAAGGATAAAGTCCAAATCAATTTGTTGCCATGGACTGAGGTTTAAGATCAACAGATCTGAGAACTTATTTTGTCAAAACAGTGAACAACAACAATCAAACATACATATTGTTCAAATTTGACATGGAGGATCAACAATCAAACATACATATCAAGCCTAGATCTGAAATTGAAGCCATAATTGTTCAAATTTGACAAGGAGGATGATAGATCTGAGAACATTGATCTAGAATCTGTAAAGACATACTCAATTTGGTCTTCTTCTTTGTGATTGAAGCTTGAGATAGGGCTTGAGATATGGGTTTTTTCGATTCTTCTTCGCCTCGTCATTGCCTTGTCGCCGTGAGCCGCCTCTTCGCATTGACGTCGCCATGGGCCTCCTGGTCGTTTCCGTCATCGAGAATTTGCTGTTGATATGGAAACCCTTATTGTTGGAATTTGCAGAAAATCGATGACTTTGAGAACTGGATGAAGATAACGGAGTATGATTGTAAAAGCATCACTGCAGCGATCCGCAACATTCATTAGGCCTGATCTCATATTCATTCTTCATCAGGCCTGATTTCAGACAGTCGATGAATTGAAGAGGTGTGAGACAGTGAGAGAGAGATAGAGGAGATACCGAAATAGTGCGGCAGTGCGGCTAGGGTTTTCTTTATATGCTAAAAACTTAAAAAAAAAAAAAAAAGGGAAGGAAGAGTTAAAAAACTCCATCCGGGATTCGAACCTTGGTTAGATTGAACATATAGACACGCATAAAATTGGGCCAAGACCAACTGGGCTAACTGACTTCATTGATTCTTTATGGATTGTATTTATATTAGTAATATATCACCTTACATATAAATTTTTGTAAAAATAAACGGTTCGTGTCGGGTACCCGACAATGCGATTTGCCCGACCCGAACACGAACCGTTTAAAGCCGTGTTTTCTCGGTTCGTGTCATTACCGTGTCGTATTTTTTCGGTTTCGGGTTTTTTCGTGTCGTGTTTTCGTGTCGTGTTTTCGGTTTCGGGTTTTTCTGCACACCCCTAACCCGGTCTCAAATATCAAATCTTACTCTCAATTCTAAACTATAAAATCTCAATATCAAAAGTCAATCTTGATATTAATCTTGATTTCAAATCTCAATAATAAATCTCTAATCTTGATTTCAAATCTCAACAATAAATCTCAAATCTCGATCTCAAACTTAATCTCAATCTCAAATATCAACTCTCACTCTCAATTCACAAATATAAAATCGCAATATCAAAAGTCGATCTTGATCTTAATCTTGATTTCAAATCTCAATGAAAAATATAAAATCGCGATCTCAATCTCAAACTAAGTCCCAATCGTAAATATCAAACCTCACCCTCAATTCTCAAATATAAAATCTCAATATCAAATTGTCGATCTTGATTTTTAATCTTGATTTCAAATATCAATGACAAATCTCAAAATTATGTTGATCAAATTCAACTTCCTTGATTAATCAAAGATCTATATTGATGAATCGAGAAAATATATTTAATAAACTTTGCATTTTAGTTTATATATTTGATCAAATTAAACTACCTCTATCAATCAAAATACCCTAAACCCTAAACCCCAAACCCCAACCCCCTAAACCCCAAACCCCAAACCCTAAACCCTACACTCTAGGGCTAGGCTCCCCTCTATAAATTTTTTTCTTTTCGGCTAAGACCTAAGTTATAATTCAATTTTTTTTATAATTCTTTATTTTTTAACTTAGTGTAATTAATGAACATAATTTTTAGTTCTCGTTTTTTTTTTATATAATTTTGTTTATTTCACTTATATTATAAAAGACGGTCATATATTCACGATTTTTTAACACAGTGTAAGTTATTTGACCTTTATTTAAATGTGATCGAATTATCGTAAAATGCCGAGTCCGCCTAAAAATAATAATTTCAACTCTCGTTAATGGGTATCGAGTTACTATAAAATCACAAAGTCGAACAAATATCCCGAGAATTCTTTTTCCATATAATTATCCATTTTATAAATTCTACAAAATTATTACTAATGGGAATAGAACCATGCCTTAATATATCAATGATTACCTTTTTTTAATAACTAAACTTACTAAAAAAACTTTTTCCACGAATGTATGCTGATCAAATTAAACTACCTCGATCAATCAAAGTACTCTCTTGGTGAATCGAGAAAATATATTTAATAACTTTGCATTTTAATTTAAATATTTTAAAAAAATATTTGATCAAATTAAACTCCTTCTATCAATCAAAATACCCTAAACCCTAAACCCTAAACCCAAACCCTAAACCCTAAACCCGAAACCCTAAACCCCAAACCCTAAACCCTACACTCTATGGCTAGGCTTCCCTCTATAATTTTTTTTTCTTTTCGGATAAGACCTAAGTTGTAATTCACCTTTATTTTTTTATATAATTCTATATTATTTAACTTAGTATAATTAATGAACATAATTTATAATTCACGTTTTTTTTATAATTCCATGTATTTCACTTATATTATAAAAGTCGGTCATATATTCACGTTTTTTTAACACAATGTAAGTTATTTGACCTTTATTTAAATAGGGTCGAATTACCGTGGAATCTCGAGTTCGCATAAAAATAATAATTTAAACTCTCGTTAATGGGTATCGAGTTACTATAAAATCAAATAGTGGAACAACTATCTTGAGAATCATTTTCCCATATAATTACCCATTTTATAAATTCTACAAAATTAATACTAATAGGAATATAACCAAGCCTTGATAAATTAATGGTTAGCTTTTTTTAATAACTAAACTTACTAAAAAGCTTTTTCCACAAATATATATTTTATATTTATTTTTAATAAGAAAAAATTTACCAAACAAACATGTATTTATATTCTCACAAAAAAAAAATAGAATTGCAATTGTTATGAAACAACCGGTGTCTATGTTTTTTTTTAAAAAAAAAATGATTTCGCTCAGAAATAGACAACACAGTCTTCTCATTCGCATATGTCGGCCTGTAATGTCATGTGAAAAGAAAAAAACATTGAATTTAGGGGTTTCAACAAGATGGCAATCTCTTATTCTCTTTTAAGCAATCCAAGGCCAAGGGTGCCAGCAAGATGGCAATCTCTCCTAAGTAATGGTTGCTCAATCAAAATATGAAAAAACCTCATGTATATAATCCTAAGCAATAAGGGTGTCAGCAACATGGCAATCTGCCAATCTCTCCATTGCACAAGAGAAGAAGATGAGCACAAGGGTTGTACGACAAACACATCTGAAGGCAAGCTCCATCAATATCCCTATGGCATTCAGATGCCCTGCACAACCATCAGATATCTACAAAATTAGCCATGTATCAACTGTTTCATTGGCATAAAATAAATACTTTGACATTCAAAAGTTTTACAATCAAATATAAATATAAACAAGAAACTAGGCAACGTTTTAAAATCAATCCACATTCATAAAACTTACTAATCAAGTTCATCAAAACTAACATAAAAATAATATATATACTAATTAGCACCAACGAAAATCGTATCACAAAAGAGAAACAACAATGGCATGTCAATCTGACATTCTAGCATTCACAAAAGGCCTAAAATAAAAAGACTCACCTTCATCAAGAAAATAATCCCTCAGCGAGCCACCAGACTTCTTGATGATTTGGATGGATTCAAGGTTTGTGCTACCCTGTCAATTTCAAGATCATTTATAGGCACAATCAGTGTGTTGCTCAAAGGCATATCAGAGTAAAACTTCAAAACTGGCATGGCAAGGCAAACAACTTCCCAAAGATTGTCCTATTCCAATTGTGAAAGCATTTTATACGAATTCAATTATGCAACGAAAGTGTAATAGTAAACCCATAAAATAGGAACAATCCATAATCTTTATAAAAAAACTCCGAAGGTTCAAAATCATAACTACCTTTACAGGATTTGAGAATCATAACTACCTTAATGTTGTCATTGCAATTCTCAGCAATTACATCCAAAAGCAGAAGATATACAAGACAAAAACTAAGGGATGCAAGAGGCTGGACAATGAGTACCTGCATCTTCTTTGTTATCCACCACCTTCTGCAATAAAGCATCACGAGCGCATTCAGCTTCCATCCTATAACCTAAAAAGGAGAAACAATCCAAATAATGCACCTAAAGACAACTTAACAGCAATTTTTAAAAAATGGCTAATGGGAGTTAAGAGAAACAGCAATGTACCACCTCAAGAATTCAAACAACAACTCAACCAACTGAAATCAATTGGGCATGAGGTGCATCTCATTCCAACTTTAATTGCCTCCTCTTTCACAGATTCAAATACTTTCATCAGAAAACACGGTGACAGGTTCCCATTCAAATAACTTGAATCATTGTAATTCACATTCAAATAACTTGAATCATTGTAAACTAATTTCAATTTGGTACCTGCCTAATCTAATTTCTGACTTCATTTAGTACTAAGGAAAGATAGCAAGGAGATGAATTTTGCTAATTCCTGAGTAAAATTGCCATACTATGAAACTAAATAGCAAGGAGATAAATTTTGGTACCTGCCATGGCGCTGGAAGAGGCTGAACCCGCCGTGGCCGAAGAGGGTGCTCGGGAGGTGTCCGGACTGGAGGCTGCTTGAAGGAGAGCATCGAGAGGTGGTCGGGCTCGAGAAAGAGGGAGATATGGGTTTGAGAGGAAGAAAGAGATTAAGAGAAGGTCGAAGAGAGCTCGAGATTTCGGATCTAGAGCGCAACGGAGTACCTTCGTCGGCGGCGCCTCCGGGTCTGAGCGGACGAGCGTCGACCGGGACCTCCGGGTCTGAGCGGACGAGCTGTAGAGGGAGGCGAGGTTCAAGGAAGGTGAAGGAGGTTGCTTTAAGTTGAAGGCGGCAACGATGGAAGAAGGGAGAAAGGCAGCCATGGGAGCTTGAAGGAAGCCTTCAATGGCGGGAGACAGCGAGAGAGCGATCACGATGCGGCGAGGGTTAGGGGAGGGATAGATTTAGGTTTTAATCATTTGGAGGGATTTACAAATTTTGGGCCAATATTTGGGCGCAAAAAATGTCCGCCAAATAAAGTTATCACATTTACTTGGGTGATTAAAAAATTCATCAATCATATACTCAAAAACATCTTAAATATTTTAAACAATGCTTCCCGAATTATTACCTTCTCAAATTTTCTTTAAATGTTTTATACATAATGTAATTGAAATTTGTTTCAAATATAATAAATGAAACTATATATAATTTTCAAAATAAATTTATTTAGATAAATTTAATAAACTAATTAAATTGGTATAAATATCCTAAAAAAGTAATTTTTTTAAAATGTTGCATTAGAGGATTATAATATTATATGTAGTAGTGTGTATAAAAAAACACATTAGAAATTCATATATAAATTAGAGGATTATATGTAGTAATGTTATAGAGTACTTACATTATGATAATAAACTAAGATCAAAAAATGAAAATCACATTGATCTTAATCTTGATTTCAAATCTCAATGACAAATCTCAAAACTATGTTGATCAAATTAAACTACCTCGATCAATCAAAGTACTCTCCTGATGAATCGAGAAAATATATTTAATAAACTTCGCATTGCAGTTTAAATATTTTAAAAAAATATTTGATCAAAATAAACTACCTCGATCGATCAAAATACCCTAAACCCCAACCCCAACCCCTAAACCCTAAATCATATCTACATCATTTATACCGCTGCGAGGATTCGAAAGCGTGTTTATGAATTTGAATTATCTTTGCTTTTTAAGTTTAAGAATTTTGGTAAGAAATGTATCACGTCTAGGGTGATGATTTGGAATAAAAAGAAAAGTATGGACAATTATTAAAGACTTAGGGTGTTGATTTTAACAAAAACAATAAAGTATGGGGGGCTACATAGCAATCAGGAAAAGCCTTTTTTAAAATTAAAAAAAAAAATCAGCCAAAACCAATTTCTATATTTTTAAAATTAAAAAAAAATATCAGCCAAAACCAATTTCTATATGGGTGGGAAGAGATCTTGATCCTCCGTTTACATTGATCTAACGGCCCACACTCGAAATCCATGTGAACTACTCTCCACCAATACCAATTGCTGCAGTTTTTTTTAAAGAGACCTTTTTTAATTTCCAAAGCAATGTTTAGGAAAAAAAAGATCTATTGGCGGATAGCCGGGCGGCTTGCTGCTCCTTTAATACGTTGCCCAGAAACTTTCCGACGTCATTCCGGTGATGCTTCGGCGAGGCGTAGCGGCTTCGTTAGTACCCGGAATGACACGCGACCGGTGGATACAACTTCATGGCAATGAAATGCATCTCCCGGTGGTATATCGTAGCTTCGATAGCAGTTAATGGTGACAGACGAGGGCGGCTCCGACGAGCTTGAATTGAAAATTGGGGGTTTTGAATTCGGAATGTTTCTAGGAATTTTTTGGGAAGAGGATTATTTCTGGAGGTACTTGAAAGTTGGAACGTAATGGGATAGTCTAGATGTTTGGTTTTGTTCTCTAATGGTTGGATTTCGACGAACACGGAATCCCTATATTTATAGTCGACGTCAACCGGGGGCGGACTGGATTGAATCGAATCCATATCGATAACTAGAAATCTTTTGAGAAGCTATCTAATTGCTTAATTGGATAAAATATATCCCGAAATGGCCGATTTTGATAAAAACTTCGAAATTGAGGATAAACCCGTTTGACTTCGTTTGGATTCGAAATCATAAATTTATTGAAGATGTAGATATAATAAAACGTGGGTATCATTTCAGGAAAAAAACGTTAAGATTTGAGCGAGATTTAATGAGGTGAAATTTTCACTTGTTCAACCGTATTTTACAGTACAAAGGAAGAAGATGACGGGTCCAACCCATCCCGGTTCAACATTTTATTTGTTTCTGATGGGTCTGGTTCAGGTGAACCGAAAAGAATTAAAAAACATTGGTTCAATCCCTTTTTCTACTTTAAATATATACTTTTATATATGTGGAAAAAAATATCGCCAAAACTTCCTTGGAAGTTAAAGACAAAAAGAATGAATATAGAATATTGTAGAAAAAAAATAAAATGAATGAAAGAAAGAAATATAGAGAAAAAAAGGGGATTTATACCGCTACCGGGATTCGAAATCCGGTTGATGGAGTGCATAGAAGATGTTGTGACCATTGGGGTAAGTGCATCCCATGGTTAGTCACCCAACTAAATTTGATATGTGGAGTATCCTTAAATGTGAAAAGATTTTGATCGTCCGTTTACATTGATCTAACGGTCCACACTCGGAATCCATGTGACTACTTTCCACCAATACCAATTTTTGTAGGTTTTTTTTAAAAGAGCCATTTTTCAATTTCCAATCAAAGGCTGACTGATAGTCGGGCGGCTTGATGCTCCCTTTAATATATACTCCGTACATCCCAATTGGATAGAATAACTAGCAGCGGCTTGCCGATCGGCCTGTGGGCATTGGTCCAAGGCCATAGTAATAGCATTTGAAAAAAAACACTGAAAAATAAGACAATGAAACTATCCGGCTTGCGATCATTGGTTCGACTCTCAGTTTTTAGAAGATTTTTTTTAAAAAAAAATAAACTAATAAATCTAAAATTATGCTCTAATTTAAAAAAATTACTATTCAGAAAAAAAGGAGAGTCACTGTTCATTTTTTTAATAACTGTATTTTATTTTTTTTTATTTCAAATTTTAACAACTTTACCAAAATATGCTTTATAAAATAAATTATACGAAATGTTTATTGATTTAATTGATTCCCAATAAATATAATTAATACTGTAGTAAATAAATCCGTTTCCCATATACATTCCCAACTCTATATTATATTCATGTATGTTGGACATAAATTATATTTTCTTTTATGTTTTTAAAATTTTAATTTGCTATATTATTAAAATTTTATTTTTAATAACACTAATCGATATTAGATTTGTTGATGTAAAATCCAACCTGACACGTTCCATATAAAATTTACGTTAAACATCGAGTTCACATAGTTTGATTTAGGACGTGGTTTATAGCATTATTTTATGATATTTAATCTATCATATACAAGAAAGCATATATTATTTGTATTATAGTGAATTCCAGATACAATTAAATTGAATCAAATTATTCAACTTCATACAAGTAAATTAGATATACGCATATGATAACGTGAAAAATATATAGGAAAAATAAAAGTAACTTGTGAATTAGATTGAATAAAATGTGAATTTGTAATTCAAACCCTTTATAAGAGAAGTAAAATTAAAAACATCATCATTAACCTAACCTAGAAGTAGGGTACTCATTGCTTACTTTTCAGATTTCATTTTCCTTTTCTTCATTTCATTTTTTTGTGGATTTTACATAAATACTCTTGGGTAACCCAAAATTTGGGTAAGCCAAGTATTTTCCGCCATGTGATTGAGAACTTAAATGTCTCTATGCAAGAGATTCTATATATGTCCAGTTACTTGTTAGTTGTTGCTGTTAAACATAACAATTGAGAAATTTTGCTCAAGAAATATGTAGCAAACATATGATGAAACATTTGCCCTCTAAAATAAATCAAGACAGTGCTTTGAAACCCTCGCATATCATTTGAAAGGGGAGATCCAAGATGAATGAGGCAAGTTTGCTTTGAAACTTACACACACATATTACCCAGTTAGGCTTCAATGATTTAGGATGAATGTTGTCAACATCAATTGCTGAAATTGATACAGTAAAGATGCCACAACACTAAAAACTAAACTAAACTAAACTAACTCAAGCTTTATGATACATACTATATTAGATAAGGGGCATATAATTTCTTGATGTTCTGCACATATGGCTGAAATTTCACAATTCAGGTACTACTGTTTAATATAGACGTGTAAGATCTAAATCATTCAATCCATTTAACGGAGCTAGATATCTACTTGCATACCAATGTGAACTGCAATGCGGGGCGTTGAATGAAGCAGATAATAACCGGAAAACTAGTATAAATAATCTTTATTTGAGCTAGCAGTGTACCTTTTTTACTTGAAAATCATAGAGAACCCATATTTTTGCACAAAACCAAGGCATACTTCAGCTCGTATAGGGAAAAGAAATGTCATGATAAGTTGCAATACTTCAATTTGGCAATGTTAGGTGAGCAACTGATGTTTACAGCTTACACCACAAAAGCCACAAATTCTTAATATCTTGGCTGGGTTGGCTGGCAACATACCCGCCAGTGGGGTGTGTTCAAAGATAAAATTTAAATAACACAAAAAACCTCTTATTACAGTATAATTCGTTTCTGGTGTGCATCACTCGACTAGGAGAAACCAGGATAACAATAAACCCAAAAAAAGGAAGAAAAGAGGGCTTAATGTTTGCTATATACATGTGAATATATAAAATCTTCCACATCTGAAGGTGAACATATAGTAGCACCTCACTCATATAAGCTGCTTCCTTCCTATCTCATACTCATCACAGGCCATGGAGCTGCCCCGGGACCTGGCAGTGAAGGCCTTATAATAGGAACTCTTCTTACCAAAGAAAATGCTTCGTTAAGGCGAGCAGCATGGCTCATGAACTGAGACACCCTCTGCAGATAGGTGTTTCGCCAAGGAAAAGTAAAGCATAAGAGACTGTCTTGTAGGAAATACATATATAATGATTGATGAACAACATATGCAATGCACAGTAGCACTTGTAAATCAGAATTTATTTTCAAAGATCTTTTAACATGTTTTTTAAAAAATTTAAAAGAAAGAAGCAGCAATAACTTGCAAGACAGTTGATGAGACATCCAAAGGCTCCATCGTGCATAATAAGCAAAGATGTCAACACTTGTGGATCGATAATAACCAATGAACGGGTTATATTGGAGGGCAATTATTGTATTCAGCATTGGTTGAGAAATGAAGCATTTTGCCATCTATGATCAATGATATTGGAGGAAAAGAAACCACCAAAATGTTGCAAAGCGATCGCAGTGATAGAAGAAGCCACGGTTGAAGTTCCCTTTGAACCCCCTACTCCTCTAGACTTGGAATAGTACTACGCAAACACAGTAATCTTAACCCCTATCAGGGTAAGAGTTCAATTTCGATCTATGATTAGAGGACAATCTATAAGGGCATAATTGGTATCCCTCAAAGTACAGGAATCACCAACACATAGAGAAATTGAGAATCACCCAGTTTGGAATGGGGAATGTCCAAATGAGAGGAAGGGTTGATTCCTTCCAAATTCTGGTAACCCTGTACCCACCCATACCCAATACTCGTCTGTTATATAGATAGAAAGTGTCATCAATGGAAATGAAATACTCCCTCCGTTCGGCAAAACTTGTCGTTTTAGAGTTTTGTTTTTTGTTTTTGTTCGGAAAAACTTGTCATTTTAGGTATTTTTACTTCTACCTTACTAAAATGCCCTTGATTTGATTGATGTGTTGTGAGTTGTAGGTTTTGATAAAATAGATTTTGATAAAGTAAAAGTAGAGTAATAAACGAGGGTAAATTAGTAAAAAATGAGTGTATTTATTAGCTTTATTAAAAGTTGCGTGTACAGTTAAAATGAAAGTTTTGTCGAACGGAGTGAGTATCGACTAATGGATTATGGATTGGAAATCCCCCAATGGTCGAGGACATAAAACCTCGCAATGATGTCAGAAAACGGGATAACTCCCTTGCTGCAAGGGGGTTCCACTTAATTTTGCTAGCCATATTCGACTGTTAATCTAATCCAGTGGATATGACCAAAATAAATAAATAAACAAATAATCCAGTAACTGACCTTGCCATCAATGATGAGTTTGAGTTGAAGGGCATGGGTCTTGCGCTTCATCTTATACAACCTTCTTCCCAAAATCACGACGCCCACAAGAGCAGCTGCTACCGATAAGGACCAAACGGGGCTAACCCTAAAGACACAGTACTTGAACAAATCAAGGGGGAGTTTCCACCAAATAACCCTAGAGCTGGGTTCCTTTGGATTCACCTCCTCCTCAATCACAAGATTGTGATTTGAGCTATCATCATCAGGTCCTTGGGCTGTTGAATTGTTGCCTGTTTCATTTCCAATTGCGCTTTCCACACCTCCACCACTTTCAATTTGAGCCCCCAATTCGAATTGTTCAGTGACGACAGTAAAGGGGTTTGATTTCCCTAAATCGGACCAGTATTTGACGGAGTCGACTTGAGCTGCAGATGAAACCTGAGACTCCAATTTATCATCTCCATCGTTGAGCTTACTGGAAAAGGAAAGATCACTACCGGAGTCGGACCAAAAATCAGCGGGATTCCTGGGGGCAAAAGGAGCATCAGAAGCGGGATCTATCCAGCTAGGGTTATCGGAGACGGCAGAGCCATCGTCGCTGCTGCTGGGAGGCTTTTGGTTGGATTCCAAACAGAAGTAATCCGACTGAAAGATGGCAAGGCAACTGGAATCCAATTGCTGATCCGAATCCACCAAACGCTCAGTACCGGAATCGGAGGCGTCTGACTCTGTGTTTTGGAGGACTTCCCAATCACACAAATCAGGAGACTTGTCCATTTCTAGATGATAGGAGAAAGCTCCAAAATCGAAACCAGAAGGATCTATCTCCAGAAAGAATTTTATTAGGAAGAGAAGAAGGTCGACTTAGGTTGTGTTTGTTACAACAATATTTGTGGGTAGTTGTAGATGTGTGAGAATATGTAGGGGTATACGAGTATTTATTGGTAGAGGTTTGAGAAGTTGACAAGAGAGATTTATTTTCGTTAAAAAATCTTATTGGGTGTTTGATGGTTGAAGATTTGTCGTTAGATTTTAAAGGGTAAATTACAAAAATAGACATTAATTTTTTCCTTTTTACACGTGAGTCACCATCATGTCGGCCTCTCTTTCCCCTGCCTTCAACCATAGACGGATCTTTCAAGGTGAGCTGCTGTTTTCCTTCATCCACTCCCACATCCACATCCACCTTATTTCAACTCCAATTTAAGATTTACTAAACCTTCACCCAGGGACTTGTTTATTCAATTTGAACAAAAAAAATTCAAGCCTTAAATCCCCAATTCCTACAAAATACAACCCTAGTCCTAAATTCATTTGTAAAATTAGAGCTACGTTTGATTACGGTCTGATTTTGCTTCACTCAAAAGCCAAAAGAGTAGTACTTGAATCGAATTCCTAATTTGTTCGATAACCCACAAAATAACATATTGAATTTCCATTCATCAATGGTGAAATTGTCTGTTGGTGAGCGATGGAGAGATTAGAGGCGGTGTGAGTTACTACTGTTGGAAGGAGATGAAATAGTTAGAAATCAGAAAAGGGTATTATAGGAAGAAAAGATATTGAAATCTACTCTAATCTAGTGCAATCTTGCCTTCCTAAGCTTTCAGAAAATCACATTTGGTTGCTCCACTAATACACAGCTCTATCTCCATCTTCTCCCAAATCTTTTCCACCAAACGTATGACATGATAGATATGTACTATTACCAATCTCCACAAATCTATAGAAATACAGAAGCAAACACACGCTTACTTTACTCTCTTTTCGTTATCTTGTAGGAGACATCAAAGTGAAAGAACTATTTTCAAACCCAAAAAAGTGAGAGAAAATTTGCGTTTTTAGACATATAGAAGGTTTTAATTAGTTCATTAGCTAATTAAAAAGATTTTTTAGGGCTTATAACCGGAATTCAATCTTTATTCCACCAGTTAGCCCTTTCTCCTTCCCTCATTCTCTGATATCCGCCGGTTGCTCCCTCATTCTCTGATATCCATCTCTCCGTTCCACCTTGCTCGCCTCGCCCTCTTCTTTCTCATCACGCTCCCATGGCGGCTTGCTCGTCCTCGCTCTTTCCATTCCGGCCACGAGTCGGAGGTGCTTCAGCCGCCACCACGAGTTGGAGGAGGACAATTTCGAAGGAGGACTATCAGCCCCAAATCGGGTATTCCAAGGTAATTCCTACTCCATTTGTTGTAATTGTTAGATTGGAATCAAAGAAAATAATGGAGATTTGAGATCTCCTTCCACTAGATGCAAGATTGAGAAATTTGAAAGTGTTGGATATCTTTGAATTGGATGAGGTAAGAGTTGCATCCAAGGTGTTCGATGAAATGACTAGATGAGGTAAGAGCTTTGAATTCGATGAATTGGGTGAGGTAATAGCTTTGAATTGAGAAATTTTAGATCTCCTTCCTTGGTCTGTTGCTCTTTGCCTTGAGTTTCGCCATCGCCATTTTCAACTCTCTCGTCTTCACCGTCAACAATTCAACATTGTCGTCTTCCCTCTGGATTCTCTCTCCATCCATTCCGGTAAGTTCGCGATTTTGCTCTCTAATCCATCCCTTTCTCTCTCTCCGAATTCGATTCCCCTTAGCTAATAGCAGATTCCGTCAGCTTTTGTTTTCCATTGACTTCGCTTGATTTTCGGTCCTGAGTCGGTTTTGGATTTTTGTGTTTGGCATCACCGTTTTCTCGGTAGACTAGATTCATCATTCCTGATTTCCGTGGTAGAGTTAATTGACTTATTTCTCAGCTCAATTCGTGCAATGTCGGTTCTTCATTTGTTTGCTACTCCGTAATTGACTCCTTATTCTCTTTGCATTTGCAATTTCACATCATTTGCATTTCTTGAGATACTTGTATGGTGGTTGCAATGACTTGCATATATGCCTTGGAATTTATGAAGATGCGTTGATGAATTATTTGGCTGTGTAGAAATTTATTTCAATTACATCATCAATGTCTTCTTCACTAAACTGGGGAAGACTTTGTTTGTAAATGCATGCATTAAATCCAATCATACTAAGCAGCTGCTTATTGAGTACTTGGTTTGCAATGTTAAGAAGCAATCGCTCATTTTTGCTACCATTATTGTATTATGTATAGCCAACAACCAACATGTTCAAACCAATAACTTTTCCCTAAAAATTGCTTCATTTTATTGTTCTAAATTACGGTTTCCCACTTTGCGGTGGATAGGCAGAATAAGGGGTAAAATGCCCCTCGCAGATTTTGAATGTGTTTTATTCAATGAGTTCAAACTCAAAACTCTGGTTAAAAGAGTAGATAGAGTCTATTTCAGACTCATTGCACCCCATACCCACAAAATTGATTCATTTCACAAACTATATATACTCAAAACCTCCATTGTTGGTGAAGGCTGGAATAAGGGTCTTTGCAAGATCCAAACCTTTATAGGGACCACCAGTAGTTGACACCTCTATCTTTCTAAAGCTTAGTTTGTCTATGTGAATTTAAATAAACCAGTGTGGGTGAAGGCACCACTTCTTAATAACTGAAAAATGTATTCATCTTATCATTTACATTCAGCATATGGATATTCAAAAATCAAAAGTACTCACCAGTTCCATAGCTTTCTTCCAACCCAACTGTCACCACTTATTCTCTGCTTGAGCATGACTGCCTTTCTTTGACTAGCAAGAATGTGTTTTCATGATTTTTTCAAACTACTAGTGTTTAAGCATAAGCATTGTTTCCCGAAGAAGAAAGATAATGGTACCTTTAGAATCTGTTTCATTAAGTCTTTTGTATAACACTCTAGTTGCTTCTCCTTCCTGCATGCTGATCCTACTTGAAGAAGATACTTGCCTTTAAAAAAAAACCTCTATCAAGTATTGAAGAATTCACTGTGTGGATTTTATCTCCTTACCCACTATGTAAAATAACGTGTTGTGTTTGCTTCTGATTTTATTGTCCATTTATTTGGTATAAGATAAGTGGTGCTCCGTCTGACACCTGCCAATTTTCTTGTTTCATTCCAGAAAGTCGACTCTTCCTATATAGGATATGGAATCTGGGAGTGGGACTGCTCCAAGTTTGTACCCACTGCACCGATGCAAAACTATTCACCTGGTGGGTGAATTTGGTTCAATATACATGTGGTGTAATTCAAAGATTTTTGGATAGCATCATTTTTCCTTGTGAAAAATGTTTAGTTGTTCATCTTTATTTTCATTCTAGGAATTCCAAGAAATTGATGACTTACTGTTTCATTTTATTAATTATATTTTTAGGTGAGGCATGCGCAAGGAATCCATAATGTTTTAGGAGATAAAAATTACAAAGCCTACATGTCACCTGAATATTTTGATGCAGAACTTACTCCACTTGGCTGACAGTAGGTAATATATTTATATTTGGCATAAGTTGATTGTGCAACATGAGACTGATTGTGAAAAACATATGCACGTATTTTTCTACACACTTGATGGTTATGCAGTATCAATGTGCTATCTTAAGTTCAGACTGTTGTGACAGGTTGACCATCTCCGCAAGCATGTCCATTCCTGTGGCCTTTTAAAAAAAATAGAGTTAGTCATAACGTCTCCTTTGATGAGGTATGCAATCCTTGGCTTAGTGTGTTTTTGTATTTCCATCCAAAGAATTAGTCCATACGTCCAATGACTTTGAACTCTTGTAGTATGTGATGTTTATAAGAATTCACTGATGAGTGATTGCAAGTATATCTTGTATTTGCATTTGTACTTGAAATGGGATTTTATTGGAGTTGCGGATCTCTGAGTGTATGCAGTTTAGAATTATTGAGATTTTGCCTCTGGATACTGTCTTATATCTTCCTTTGTTTTACTGTACTGGTTATAAGGGTTGAGCTGGTCATTCACCTATTAAATTTGCTTCTGGCATCATGTAACTTGTTCCTTAACTGAGTCACTCTTGATTCTGCCCTTGATAGATTAAGCAACAATATGATCTTTGTAGTAACTTCAATGTAGAAGAGGAAGGCATGTATGCACAGTGGGTTGGAATATTTTGCCCAACCATGTTTTCTTTGATGACTCTTTCCACTAATTCCCATTTCCCTTTCCCCAACTTTTTAGTGTTTTCTTACAAATAAATAGGTGCAGCTACAGCTTAGCAGCAATAATGTCCATTTAGGTTCAATGTAGACTTTACCTTTTTAACCTTCAAAATGCAATATTCAACCAATCCATTTGTGGGAATGAATGAGCTAAGTGAGAATATTTTATTTCTTAAGTCCTGTAACTCACCACACAAGTTACAACAGTACTACTAGACCTTAGTTGGCTGACCCCCTCTCCTCATAAACAATTGTGATAAATGAAGTGTAATAACAAATGTTGTGTAATAAAAAATGTCATCAATGAATACTAGTCGTTAATAAAAGATGTAATCAATTAAATGTAATCACATTTTATACTCTATGTCATCAATTGTATAAAAATGTAATAAAAATATCATCAACAAAAGATGTTCTCTTGAGTGAGATTAATGAAGTGTAATCACAAATGTCATTAATTAATAAAAGTCATCAATAAAAGATGTCATCAATCAAGTTTAATCACATTTTATACTTTTGTGTCATCAATGAATAAAAATGTAATAAACATGTCACCACAAGTGATTGCATCAATGAAATGTAATCACAAACATGTCATCAGTAAATAAAAGTAGAATCGATACACAATCGATGAAAAAAATTGACATAAAAAGTGTCATCAGTAGTCAACCGTAAAAAAAAAAGTGGTATCAATGGTCAATCTGACATCATAATAAACAAAAAAATATCATCAAAGTTTGAAAAAAGTGGCATTCAAAAGGTGTCGTCAACCCATTTAATTAGAATAGTGGCATCAAAGTGAAAATAAAATGTCATAAAAAATGGCATCAAAACGGTGGCATCACAAAAATGTCATTAAAAAAAAAAATGGCATCAAAACGGTGGCATCACATGAGTTGGTCAACATTGACCGGTCAACGGTCAACGTTGACCGGTCAATGGTCAAACAGTTGACCATTGACCAATTAATACCCCATTTGGAGAATGGACTACCTAATCTAATTTAACAAGTTTTTTATCTAGTTAGCTAATTGAACTTTCTAAATAGCCTACTTACCTAAATCACCCAAAAAGTGAAGTAACTATTTTTTTTTTAATTATTTTTTGGCTCATGGTAAAGGAAACTGTCGAGGCGACGACTAAGAGCATGAACACTCTCATGGCTAACGTTATCCCTCTCTCTTCCTAATACTTTGACACATCATTTTTCACTAACTCTACTTTATCCTTTAAGAATTTTAATTTTTAATCCATGCTCATAAGTTTACCAAATTACTATTTTTTAAACTTTATTTATACCCCACTATATATTTTTAACCAATAAAAAATTATTCAACTTAATTAAAAAATTTCCACTTTTATAATTATGTTTAAAATAGAAAAATAGATGGGAGAGGGAGTGAGTTTACCCCTTCATGCTGGGTTTGCCCGTTCCCCTTCCACTAGTCAGGTAAACATACACATTCATCATCTATCTCTATTGGAAGAGAGATGGTTAGGGGTTGATAAAAACTCATTGATGCTGATGCTCTAAGATTTTGATATTTTGCTAATTTAATTTTAAGATTTTTTTTATGCAAGGCAAGGATTTAGAAATAGTCAACCTCGATTGACCCACCGTCCAATAGCGTTTCAGCGGACAAAATCAGCAATCTCAGCTGGAACACAGTCGGCGACGAAACACTAGGACAGACCCAGATGCGCTAATCGATCTACCACCCGTTTATCCTCACCGAAGACGTGCGTAAAAGTGACACACTCTCGAAAGATCGACAAACACCAAGGGCATCCGAAATCGTCATCTCGATCTCTCATGGGCACTGCCAAAGGTCCCGCAAGACATTGGTGACGGTCAAGCATTGGCCTTCAACCACAAGCATTCCCTGCTTCGAAGCTTCCAAAAGACAAGCAATAAGACCATAGCATTCTGCTTGCACAACAGACACCATACCGTGACTATGGGCACCATAAGAAAGGACCTTTCCATGGCTATCACGGATAACAAAGCTATAGCAGCCGTCCGACCCAGTCCGAGCACCATCAAAATGAAGCTTAACAAACTCATCAACGGGTTTTTTCCATTTTACTACTTTTTGTTTTGGCATTCTCTTTTTTCGAGAGTTTGCTCTTAATGTGTCAATGATGTCTTCTTGTTCTTCGGTTTGTGTTGCTTTCCAAAAAAAAAAAATTTAAGAGTTAGTGGTATAGTTCCATAGCAGTGTGCTGTAATTTTAAAATTAAAATACGGAGTAATAAATTAGTCATTATTTTTTTATAACGAGAACCCGCCTTTGGTGTTTATAAGATAAATGAGTCATTATTGAAAATAGTAATAAAGGAAATTTTATAAGGAGTTATGAAATAGAGTAATTTTAGTGATTACACTTTTATGAAAATTTAATTAGCTAATTGAAATTAGGCGCATTCACCCCGTGATAACACTTTTGTGATGCTTTTTTTATGACTTTTTTGTTTACTGTAATGTCATTTTTTCAGATTAGTGTGTTGATGCCATTTTTGAAATATGATGCCACTTTTTCAAAGTAGGATTTTATGTCATTTTTCTAATGTAATTATTTGATTCTACTTTTTTAGCTAAAGCAATTGATGTTATTTTTTTTATAAAATTGATGATATAAGGGCATAAAATCATATTACATTCCATTGATGACATTTTTTATTGATGACTTTTATTCATTGATGATAATTTGTTATTACACTTCATTCATGACACATTTGTGATTAAACATCATTGATTCAATCATTTGCGATAACATTTTTTGTTGATGACATTTCTATTACATTTTAATATAATTGATGACATATGTACATAAAATGTGATTAAACTTCATTGATGTCTTTTATTCACTAATGACATATTTATGATTACATTTCATTGTTCTCAATTATTTGCGATGACAATTTTATACAATTGATGATATAGGAGCATAAAATGTGGCATGGAATCAACCCAAATGCCAATCCTTGCTTAAATCTAGATGTTTCGATAGCCCAAGCCAGCTCACCGTCCTCACTTGCATCTAAGTAACAACCAAACAACTTTGCATCATGAATACATTTCTTCCAAAAATATCAATTCTTGCTCAGTGTTGATCCACTCCCTAGTATCCACAACTGAAGCAGTATCTTACTCTAGTCATCTCTCGTGTCTATAAGAGTTTTTCGAAGCACCAAGCCACCTATAACAGAAAACATTGATGCATCTAGTAAAAAATGACGGGAATGAAAGTACATACAGAAATTAGCAAGGCATTAATTGCTTCTAGTTAGTGATTGTCAAGCTTGTCAATCTATTGCGACATGCATCAGCCTTTGTGGAATGTGAAACGACCATGATGATAATCATACCTTATCTAGTGTAAATTCGGCATGACACATAGGTTTTGGATGTAAATCTAAAGGACTATTGAAAATGAACAAAAACAGAGGATAGTAAAGAGCATGCAAATCCATTTATTTTCAATTCTCACTACTACATAAACGACCTAATGGAGCGGTGGGTTGTGGCGGTTTAATTTATGTGGCATTATATGTGGTGGTTTTCAGGATGTTTCACCATTCTAAATCCATTTTCCGTTTTCAATGCCAAGGTAGCGGTTATTATTAGTCTAATGTGGCGGTTTTATAAATATAAAAAATAAAGCAAATGTAGTGGTTTTTGATAAGTCATAGGTAGCGGTTCCAATAGAGGGAAAATTGGCGCTTCATCCCCAGAGCAAAATTTTGGGATAATTTGTGAGCCTCCTACTTCCGATAACACACAAAAGAACAGCTTGAGGTTTGCGAGCCTTATGCTCCCATCTCCTCCCTCTGCCAGCCACCACTAGAGCATCGGCCGCCGAATCCACCAACGGTTATCGTCTCTCACCAATACCTTCGGAACAGCCAGCTACATCCCCACTACCGTACCAGCACAGCCCCACAACTACTCTCGCTTCTCTTAATCGCATCGATCTTCTGGTCCGACATCAACCACCCCCACCACTGCTTCTGATCACTCCAGCCGACCACCAGCGCTGCCCAGCCACCATCTCTGGCCTTTTGTCCGACCACAGTCCTCCTCCTTCCTCCATTGAAACCTTGAGGTAACTTTCCCTAAATCCCCAAATTTCTAGGGTTTTTCGTATTTGATCAATTTTAGAAATTTGGGTATTAAGTGTGTGATTGTGGTTTTTATTGTGAGGATTTTATGATTATCAAGGTGATTCTTTGAGTTTTTGGCTTGGAATATTGAGTCTTTGTCTGCTAACTGCACAAATGAGAATGTAAAAGGGAATTGTGTGCATTGTTGATGTTGTCTGATTATTGATGCTTGATGTATGGTTGATAAATTAATGCCGGATAGAACTGTTGGATTTGATCTTATTTGATATTACTATTTGTTGGTCAAGCATTCGATTAGGCCAAAATGATCGATTTTGTGCTAAATTTATGATGTATTTGACTGTTTGGGTTGAGACGGAATTTCAATGCCTATCCGGTAGCATATTTTTGAGAGATTATTGCTAATAAGTGTGTTGTGTTGTTCCTTTTTCATTGCATTTCCCATATATGCTTTCTTTCATGCCTTAGTTTGCCTTAGCTTTTTTTGTTGAACCATGTGTGTAAAAAATACTGGATTTTGGTTGTGTTTAACACCTATTTGTTTGAAGCTTGGGTTTCTTGAATGAGCATTACTCTTATTATGTAACTTGGATTATCTATTTGTCCGGATGTTGCTTGATTGCGATTACTATTATTATGTAACTTGCTTCTGCATATTTTTTTCATCAAAATTGCAGCTTGATGTTACGTTGTCTGAGGCCTTATGGAAGACTTTTCTTTGGGGTTCATGCGTCATCTGTGATTAGTTTGCTGCATTTTGATGTGAAAGAAGTGCTAAAATCTGCCTTTGCCTCTTTGGACGGTCCTTTATCTGTTACTGATTGGTGCGAAGGTTGGAGTCAATTAGAAGATGGAGGATCTATGAGTGATGGTTTCTACTGTGTTGTTGCAGGAGGATGGTCAAGTATGAAAATATAAATAAAATATAAAGCAAACTGACTCCCTGTCTCAGCAAATAAATACAAGACTTCCTCCCGTTGTAGTAGAAGACAGTCAGGATCGATCCACGAGGAAGCGTGTCAGCGCACGCCTTTTCAGTTCCAAACTCAGCAGAAAATCAACCAGAGAAACAACAAACACAGAGAAAAGCAGAAAAAGAACAAAATTTAGAACAAAATTTGATTGAATGAATAAAATCCAGCCCCTAATGCCTTATTTATAGTGTTCCATGTAGCTATTCTAGGATGGAACAACTATATCTAAATCTATCACTATCTATCTAATACTTAAAGATAAAATTTGGAAATAAAGGAAATAAATCAACAAGGAATTATATCTAATGTAGGTAAATATCTCTTCCATCTTGATAGATATTGATAGAATTTGATCTTGTGGATATCTCCATTAGACTTTGGATAGAACTTTGATTAGAACTTGGACTAGCTCGAAATTGGCCATTGGTGGTCCACTCGATATCGACTAAGGTCACTCGATATCAACTAAGGTCACTCGATATCGACCTGCAATTTTCAGCTTCTTCTTCCTTGACTCGATTTCGGCTCCAGAAGTGAAAATCGACTCGATGTTACTCGATATCGACTAAGCATGCTCGATATCGACCAACGTCTTTCTTCTTCAGCTTCTCGGGTCGACTTCTAGATCTTCACTCGAATATGGGTTACTCGATATCGAGTTGCTGTACTCGATATCGACCAACTTCTTCAGCCTTGCTCGATTCTTGGCTTCTCTGGATGAAAATCGAGTTGCTTACTCGATATCGACTAAGATAGGTCGATATCGACCAGTGTGTTGTCGACTTGATTTTCTCGTTTTTGGCTTGATTTGTCCCGGTTCTACTACTCCTCGACTTTGGACTTTCTGTAGTTGACTTTGAGCTTTTTCTTCTTTCTCTAAACAGAAACTGGTGTAGATTCCATAATTGGCAAATAAACATAAACTACATAGATTCTATACTATTTCATCCCAAATGTATGAAATGCATGCAGAAAACGATATAAAAGTAAGTATAAAACATGGCAAGGCGTTGAAAAATCCCACTGCAGGTAGGTTTAAAAGGTTTGTTAAGATGCTTCAAGAACTGAATGTTTCAATAGCTTTTACAGAAGCTCTTCAAGAGATGCCTGCTTATGTCAAGTTCCTCAAGGAAATCCTTAGCAACAAGCGATATATCTCATAAATTGCCTGCGAATGCAAAAGGATGGACTTCCTTGAGAAGAGACCTGACCTTGGTAAGTTTTCTATTATTATGGGATTTGGAAAATTTAACTATGAGGCCTTGAGTGATTTAGGAGCAAGTGGCATCATGCCCTTATTAATCTGGCAAAAGGTGAAAATAGGATCTATAGAGCCTGTGGATGCTAAACTATACATGGCAAACAATACAATGGTCATCCCTACAAGTATGGTTGACAATGTCCTTGTCGAGGTTGGTATGTTCTATGTCCCCACTTATTTCCTTATTATAGATTGTGCTGAAGGTCCTACTAGCCCTATTATTCTTGGTAGACCATTTCTAGCTACTACAGATTCTAAAATCAGCGTAAAGCAGCGATTGCTCACCTTCACGATAGACGACCAGATCTTAGATTTCTCTTTTGGCCCTGCAAAGGAGGAAGTCCCATGGCTGGATGTGAAAAGCATAAGCAACCACGAGGGTAAGCAAAAAATGGAGGAAGGTGCCAAGAAGTTGCTCGACATCGACCAACACTCCTCGACGTCGACCACCATCCTCGACTTCGACCAAGCTTACTCAAAGTCGACTTCCTCTGTTGAACACCCGACTTGCCAAGATCCTAAGTATGGGGTACCTGTACTCGATGGTGACCAGATCTACTCGACGTCGACTAACCCTAAGCCCGAAGATTTCTGTTTTGGGCACGAAAAGGTAAGTCCAGGTATGATTTCAACCCCTCCTCTGTCCATTAATAAATTTAATAAATATTTAAGGGGAGGTAAGGCCCCGTGGCGAGCTAATCTGCGAAGGATGAGAGCCGGAAAGAAGAAGAAGGAAGACAAGGGATACTATGCAACCAACAACTTATCAGCTGAGCTTGCATACTACCATCAGGACCTAGATAATCCGGGAGAAGGGCCAAGCACAAGGGGGCCCCACATTGACGGTCCTTGAGCACAAACGGAGAAGTCGGCCTAGCGACTCTAAAATCTAGAGCATGTACATAAAACTTTTGAATTTTGGGACTTTTAAATTTTTAATGTTTTGTTTTTGGTTTATGTTTTTTATTTTGAAAACTTCATGTGGAAAGTCTTGTCTTCATTTGAAACTAACATTTTTAGGTCGAGAAGCATAAAAGCATCGCAAAGAGTGGAAAAAGAAGTACTTGAAAGTTAGTCGAAATCGACTAGGTCAAGTCGAGATCGACCAAGAGGAGCAGCCCAGAACTACTCGACATCGAGTAGGCCAAATCGACGTCGACCAATCAGGAAGCTTCCTCGACTTCACCATTCCACTCGACGCTGCCAGTTTGCTCGACGTCGACCAGCACTCCTCGACGTCGACCAACACAGTTTCCTCGACAACCCCTCTTTTGCTTACTCGATGCATTATTCGGTGAGTTCCTTCCTTTACCTTTTTTTTATATTGATTTTATACAGTGGGGACACTATATATTTTAAGTATGGGGTGGGGGAGGAGCTTAATATTATTTATTTATGTTTTATTCTTGCTTTTGGTTTAACATGGTGAATTTTGAGTAAATTTTTAATTTTTGTGCTTAATTGCTTAACTCAAAGTTCTATGAGACATCTCCCAATAATTGTAAATTGTTCAAAGATTAGTGTCATGGAAGCTTTAATTGAACTCGACGATGCAAAATTGGATTCATTAGAGATATAGCATGAAATTGCCTAGTAAAGGGAAGTCACAATGAAGTGCATTATTTTCTTGAAAACCATGAATGGAGGTAAAATTAAAATTTCTTTTGATATGTTGCATGATAAGAGGATGGAGGACTTTATATTTCCATATAATGCTCATATTGTTGTAATCCTAGCCATACCTATGCTTATGCATCACAAAAGCCATATTATATGCCTTATTTCATATTTTGCTCCACATATTCTAAATATTGCCATTCTTTACCTTATTTCCTATCCGGGGATTATGTTGAGAATGATGTTACATTATGGATATTTTTATATGGTTGTTTTGATTGTTGTTATTGGAGTTTGGTAGGAAATTGTTTGAAATATGTGGAAAATTTAACGAGTGAGAAAAAATCCGATCACCTCAAGAGATAAAGGTAGATCGACCCTGCTCGCTGAGATAATAGTTCGGCGAGATGGGACACATAGGTGAGGAGTCCAAAGAACTAAGTATCCGGGGCCATTCATGACACTCATATTTGCGACTCGCGAGAAGGCAATGCTGAGATTAGAGAGGTAAAAACACATTATTGAAAAAAGCAATAAGCGATTGAGAGAAAGGTGGTGAATCTTATGAAGAAGGAATGTGGAAATTCAGCTTGGAAATACTCCATTTCCCCGAATCATTAACACCACATTGCCAAAAATTGCCCACCTTTAACCTTTTACCTATGTACTCCTTATTGAGCTTAATTAAAGTCCTCTTGATTATTAATGCTTTGTCACATAAATTGTTTTTGCATAACCCTCCTTTTGTGAGTAGATGTTGCTTTTATTTGCACATGTATGGATTTGTGGCATTAGTACCTTTTCAATGATGGTAATTGATTGCCGGGTTATATAAAAATGAATCTAAGATGTTGAGAGTTTTGAATTCTTCCCCTGAATGACCATCCAAGTTATTGCTTGGGGACAAGCAAGCTTAAGTTTGGGGTGATTTGATGTCCACTAAAGTGACAATGTCTTTATATACATTTTAGCTCCTTATTCTATATACTTTGCATATTTCGGGCTGAGAATATGTTGAATTTATCTAGTATATGCTTATTTGCAAGAAACAGAGGTCTACATAAGTTTTGGTTTAATATTACAGAATTTGGAGCCATTCCGGGATGAAACCAAGAAGAGAGGATAAGAGCTGCATTTTACTCGAAGTCGACTAAGGCTACTCGAAGTCGACTACCACTGAGAGCAGGACCAAGTCGAGAACCGAAGAATGAGACAACTCGAGATCAAAGTTACTCGATGTCGACATGCTTGCTCAATATCGACCAAGACCAAGAGTCACACCCGAGCTCGAGGAAGAAGAAGCTGCTCGAGAAAGACAAGGACAAGCCAACTTTCCGCGATGTCGACCAAGCTAAAAATCGAGCTGAAGTCTAGAATCGACCAAGCCAACTGAAGAAGAAGATGAAGGTCGATATCGACTTGACTTAGTCAATATCGAGTTGAAGCTTGTCGATGTTCACTCCAGGAGCCAGAATTGAGTTGCTGAGCTGAAGCCGAGAAATGGTCGATATCGAGTAAGGCTATTCGATATCGAGTTAACCACCAGTGGCCGATTTCGAGCTAATACGAGTCTTGTTAAGTTTCTATCCCGAATCCAATTGAGATATTTACGAGAGAAGATTCCCAACACATGAAGATTTAGATATTTTTTTATTTTTTTATCTTTTTATCTATCCTAAGGGTTGAACAATTAATTACCCTTGGATTTATCTAGTTTTACTTATTTAGATAGATTTATTTCTAAGTAGAGTTTTATCTTTCGATATTAGATAGATATTCCTTCCTTGATTAGCAAGGATTGGAAGCCTATAAATAAAGCCTATAGGGCTGGTTTTTTATTCATTCCATCATACATTCGAAAGTAGAGTAGAGAGAGAGAGAGTGGAGGCCGAGAGGAGTGAAGGAGCGAGAGCAAGTTGGCTCCGATCGGTTGTAAGCTCTGTTTAGTTTATTAATGCAAGTTTCTTTTTCATCAATGATGTGTGCGATTGCGATGAAGAGCGACTACTCATTCTCGATCAAGCAGATCGCTGTTGCTTCTGTCTCTGCAGGTTACTCGAGGTCGACCAGGTTTACTCGACTACGACCAAAATCTCCTCGACGTCGAGTTGCTTACTCGAGATCGACCAAAACTTCAGTGACCTTTGCTTGCTCGGATTCGACTTACCCGACCCCTGTCGTCTAACCTTAGTCGAGAACGAGTACACAGTGGTCGACAACCACTTGTGAGATTCTTCCGCTGCCTGAGATCTGCTGACCAGCTTCCTCGAGGATCGATCCTGACTTTTCGGTGCTACATCAGGAGGAGGTCTTGTAATTATTTACGTGGGCACGAATCTGGTTTGATTTATATTTTCATATTTTGAACTCGATTTCCTTCTACAACAATGAATACCTAGGTTTCTCGTGGTTTTGTCTTTAATTCAAGACTTGGTTGGTTCATGAGACTTGATTTCTATATTATTCCCATGTTTATTTCATTGTCCTTGCGCTGATTTATGTTGTTAATTTTACTTTGATTTGTGTCTTTGTAGAATTGCATCATGCTAGGGTTTCAATCGATTCGCGAGAATAATTAGACCTATTTGTAGCAAGCATAATTAGGAGATTCCGAGAGGATGATCTTGATTGTGTAGGGTAATGACAGTTTGGGCGACCTTTCTGCCGATAATTAAGGATTGTCATCTCTGCGAGCAATGTCAATCCCTATAAACCAAAATCGGAATAAAGATTGAATAAGTGAGAATTGAGTCAAGGATCGAATATAATCAATCATTGTGGCGAATTGTAGATGAAACCACACTCTTCTTCTATCTTTTATTCGCTCTTACTAACATTCATCATACTTCACCTATATCCCTTATTGCTTATTTACATTCACATCTTGTCTTCTGTTGCAAATTGATAGATACATATTGCATAGAAATATTTGTTTCTCTGTAGGTTCGACCACTTACTTATCCACTATACTAGTTTACTAGTTAGTTTATTTGTTTGGGTTATTTTCTTTGGCGCGGTGAAACACACGACATTTCATCCCACCAAATTTTGGCGTCGTTGCCAGGGAAAGCAGTTTATTTCCTTGTTTTGTGTATTTGTTGATTTTTGTTTATATATCTAACCCTATTGTGAACCTATCTTACGGTTCACAACAACCCGCTACTAATTTTCTTCAAGATGTTGAGATTATGTGAGGACCAAGGAGAATATTTTCATCATTACTTCACAAGAGTGAAGGACTTAGGGGATGAACGTGCTTCACAAGGGGTATCCATGATAGTGAGGGAGATATGGTTCTTTGCATTTATGAAGGCGTAAGTCCTGAAATGCGAAAACTTATCGATGACATGGGTGACAATGGTCTGTGCAACCCAGGACTGTCAGGACCGTGGGATCTTTTCCACGACCTGGATGATGAAGCATTGGAGAAGACATGGAAGAGCACTCGCCGCCCCAAAACCGGCGCTCGCCGTCTCTGTAGACATCTCAGACACACGTGAATAAGAGATAGAAGAGCCTATCAAAGGTGATGATATCCTTTTGGATGATGAAGTAGAAGATCTAGTGTTTCCTGACATGGAACCGTATGAGTCGACGCATGATGTTTCATATGTTACGCGTTCTTCTCCATTATCTATTGTGCCTGCTTCTCCATCTTATGTTATGTCATCTTCCCTATCATCGAATATGCCTATTTCTACATCATATGTTATGCCTCCTACTTCATCTGATGCACTAATATGTTTTGAGGATCCATGTGTTTTAGTGCCTAATTCATCTAAGGCAAGCACCCCAACCGTGCCTATCAAATCACAAATTCCAAAGCCGATTTCTGTGGCTCCAGAGCAAGGTAATGAAATTTTTAACACTTTTGTGGATTATGGTGAATATTTGGATCCCTGGGAGCATTACTTCTACAAGACACCGGCAGAACTCTGTTGGTGGTCTTATATTCCCTCTGAGATGATCGAACTAAGGTAAATAGGGAAGTGTCAAAGGTATCCTTAATTGCAAAGTTTTTCATGTGTAATGTTCTTTCAAATTTTAGTTGGGCACAAGAATTTGATTTGCTTTTAAGGAATTTAACAATGTTTGAATGAGTCTTAAGGTAAAGACACAATAAACCATCGAGTCTATGACGTTAACCAAGGACGTTACTTGGGAGGCAACCCATGATTTGTTTTATAGTTTGCAAGTTTTTCAATTCCTAGTTAGGTATTTAGTCTTTCAAATTTAATAAAATGATAGAGTTTCATTTAGATATGTGTTTTTTGGGGAGTCTTGAGTTAACCATGTGATTTGCTTGATCAAATGACGGAGTTGGCGTTCTGCAAAGACGGCGCCCACCGCCTTTCCCACGACGCCTACCGTGGTTGTCAGTGCGTGACACACTTTCGGATTTTGGTAACATTAATTGGAAGGGAGTATTTTATATCCGTTTATTATTTTCGATTTTTAGGTTAGTTTATATTTTCTATGTTATTTAGGATTCGATGTTTTCTATTTTTCGTTTTTAGGAGTAGATTTTATTCTATCTATCTTTAGGATTAGATTTTTTTTTGGGTTAGTTTTATTTATCTTCTCTCTATTCTATCTAGCTTAGGTTAGGTTGTTCTATCTAGGATTAGTTTTCATTTACCTTAGGACTAGATTTTATCTTTTTATTTATTTTCTTTTATTAATTCTATCTATTTATAATATTTCTTTTTCTTTTTGATAGATAATTCTTTTCCTTTCCAATTAACCATATATCCCAAGTCCCTAAATTTGATCATTCAAGCCTCTGTGTCCAAGAAAATGCAAGAACCCTAATTTCTCCACTTCAATCTAAATTTCAAAACCTAAGCATTGCGTTTCAATCAAAAACCTTTCTTTTCCCATCCATCAAACACATTCATCAATACCCTTCATCCATCAAAATTTGATTCTTTTCATACCATCACCATCCCTACCAAAAAAGGAAGACTTTGAAACCAAGTCCTGATCTTCAAAGAGAAATTTGAAAGGAGTTTGGACGCCGGAACATCGACATTGCAACTCGGATTCATGGTTCTGCATAAACAGCACCCGCCGTCCTCTGACCGGCGCCCGCTGCAGCCCTAGTGCTCCAATGTTTGTTAACGATTATAGCTGTCACTACCATGATCAAGTAGGTTCCCTTTTCCCTCACTTGTGGTTTTATCTTAAATTTTGTTGTCTTTATTTGATTTTCATTGAGGACAATGAAAGATTTAAAAGTGGGGGAGGGGATAGCGAGTTGGGTCATGTTTAAATTTAGTTTCATGTTTATTTTTCCGCTATTTTATTGCATTAGAAAATGAAAAAAAAAAAGAAGTTGAAAATGTCAAAAATCCAAAAATATCATGCATTGCATATATATGTTGTTATCCAAACACCCACCTTAGCTAGCAAAACTCTGCAATTTCTTATGGCATGAACTTGTAAATCCTACGATAAGTTTGAAGTGCTTAGCCTTATTGCCTTAAAATGTTTTTCTTATGGAGCATGATTGGTGATGTAATTGAGCATGTATGATTGAGCTTGAGTATGATTAAACTCCTACAAAATATGACCCTTGTGCGATTGTTTTTTTAGCCTTATTGGAATCATACAATTCCTTTTGCTTTTGATGTGTGATTTACTCTCCATATGTTTCTAACTCTTGATATTGACTTCATTAGCTATTGTCAAAACCGACTCACATGTTTGTTGCTTGCGGGATGTATGCTTTTTATGTTATACATTTGGCTTTAGTTGCTCGTGAGTTTTGAGTGGAATAACATGGCAATGGTTTCATACACTTAGTAACCGGATCTATGCATGACACCCATCGGTATGATTCGCGTAAAACGGTGTTGAAAAGCTATCCGCTAAGAAAGGAAGCTTGATCATTGAGTAACCGGGTTCATTCTTGACACCCTTGTTTGTAACTCGCGTCAAAAGATGTTCAAGTGGACTTCATTCAAGTAAGTTGATGTGTTGATAGACCGGGGTCTTTCATGACACCAATGTTTGCGACTTGCGTAAGGAATACACCAAAGCCGAATCTATAGCCAAATTGCTTATTTTTATTGTTTTTCCACAAGTAATGGCATTTCGGTGGAGATTTGGTGATATTGTTGTCAATTTCTATGAGCTTAGTTGCATCTTGGATAGAGTTGAGAGTTGAACTTTAAAGCCTAAACACATGAGAGCATGAGTGAAACACATATTCTTGGTGAGTGATAACTCCACTCCCATGATGAAAATCGGAATAAGTTTCAAAGGCTTTGACAGTCAGTTTATGTCAAAGGTCTTGAAGCTACAACAGTGTTGATGAAACACAAAACATGTTCTCTATGATATTATGCTCGAATATTATTTTATATTATTCTATACTTCCAGATATTCATACTAACGTTTTAGGAAGTTTTGCAAATATTATTTTCTTCCAAAGTCGAAAAGTGAAGAAGGATACAATCGGAGATCATGGCTTCAAACGTTTCCAAGTATAGAAGATCTCAAAGATGCCATGATCAGCCCAACCGTTGAAGAGAAGATTCTTCTTTGGAGGCTCCGATTTGTTCTCTATATAGGAAAGGAAGAAAAGAAGACAGAAATGACATTCGCTGAACACAAGCTCTCAATCACACTCAAGCCTTCAAGTGAAATCTGTCTTCTTAGTGTGCTCTCTACTAGTTCTTAAGAGCCTGTTATTTCATTTCAAAGCATTTGAGAGTTAGACAGTGAGCTTATAGGATATATTTTGAGAGAGTGTTATACTCGAGAGTTTTGTAACTCAGGAAGTGAACACTAGACGATTGATTCACTAAGTGTAAGAGGATTGTACTAGATAGCTGAGAGAGGTGGGGCTCTTCTAGATTGGTCTAGGACTCCAAGGGAACGTGAGTTGACTAGATTGTAATTGTATAGGAGAGAGGCTTCTAGGTGAGCTATTAGGATCCTAAGTCTTGTGAATCAATAAAAGCCGGTTGAATCCTAGGGTTGGGGAAGAACCCTAGGCGGGGACGTAGGCCAAGTTCGTGTCGAACCTCGTAAAAAATTCATCGAGTCCTTTACTTTATGCTTTACCTTATTTCCGCACTTGGTTTGAATTGTTTAACTTTGTGATTCAGGTTTTCAGAGAAAAGACTAAGTCTAATCTCAAAGGGTTTTGCACGAGCTTCAAAAGTCTTGAGACTATCTGCGAAAAACTGGCATACTCTATTCAACCCCCTTCTAAAGTATCTTTATATTACTTTGTTTTACATTATCGAACCTTCAATTGGTATCAGAGCTTTACTCACTTCTTTCGATCTAACAATCTTGTGAGTTTTTGATCATGTCTGGTGAAGCAAGCGTAGGATTTGCACAGGGAAGGTCTACCAGTAGATCACCACTCTTTGTTGGAAACAACTTTGCCCACTGGAGATCGTTGATGAAGATGTTCATTATAGATCAAGATCTGGAACTTTGGAACATTATAGAGAATGGTCCGAAGGTTCCAGAAAAAGATGGACCAAATGGAACCAAAATTGCGAAGAAGGAGTCTGAATACATCCAAGCGGATCTTGAACTCGTCTCCAAAAACTACAGGGCTATCAACTTACTTTATTGTGGTCTTAGCACTGATGAGTTTAACCTTATTTCATCTTGCAGGTCAGCTAAAGAGATTTGGGACAAGCTGGTCGTCACCTATGAAGGAACCAACCAAGTAAAGGACACCAAGATCAGTATCTTCCTTTGAAAGTATGAGCTTTTCAAAATGAAGTCTGATGAGTCTATCAAGGCCATGTTCACACGATTCACAGAAATCACCAACAACTTTGACTCTCTTGGCAAGAGTTTTACGAACGTCGAGAAAATGAGGAAGATATTGAGGTGCCTCCCAAAAGAAAATTGGGGTCGTAAAGTAAAAGACATAGAGGAAGCCCAAGACCTCACCACTCTGCCCCTTGATGACCTGCTTGGGAAACTGATCACGCATGAGATGATCCTTAATGAAGACGATGAAGAACTTTCAGCAAGCACTAAGAACTTGGCGCTCAAGTCTAAGAAGGATGAGCCCAAAGATGGATCCGATTCCGAAGACGAGGATGACGATGAGGATGATGCTTTTGCTCTTATCACAAGAGGCCTTGCTCGAATCCTCAAAATGAAGAAACAATTCAACAACAAGGATGGATCAAAGTCTTCTAAATTTTGAGGTAAGTCTCAATACAACAAATATGATAAGAAGACTAAACCTTTGTCTTGTTTTGAATGTGGTGAAACAGATGATCTTGTAAAAGACTGCCCTCAAAAGACGAAGAGCCAGTCCAAGAAGGGTGATAGATTGAAAAAGAAAGCCATGGTGGCAACTTGGAGTGATTCTGACTCTGACTCCGATGATGAGAAGGCCAATGTTTGTCTTATGGCCTCAAGAGATGAATCCCATGATGAGAAGCTTGAAGTAACTGTCAGAGAACTTATGGCAAGTCCAAAAGAGGTATTATCGGAATTCCTTTCTAATATGATTGCCAATGAAGAGAAACTTATTGCCCAAACTAACACTCTTATTAAGAAAACTGTGTACCATGGAAGAACTATTGAGGATCTGTCTATGAGGGTCAAATGTCTTGAAGCTTCTTATTCAGGTCTTGACATTAAAGTCAAGACTCTTGACTCAGAGAAATCTGAACTCAAGCAAGATCTCTCGTCTCTAAGAAGTGAACATCATGACTTAGAGAACGAAAAGATCTCCCTGAATAATAAGATTCAAGACCAACAGACATCCCTCATAAGTTTTACCAAATCCAAAGCCACTCTTGATAGGATGTTGGGTGAGCAACAAAGTTCTCTAAACGAAAGGGGTATTGATTACAATCCAAGATTTTTAAAGAAGCAGCACATTACTACTTTTGTAAAGGCAAAAGGAAGGAGAACCTCTCCTATATGTCACCACTGTGCTAGAAAGGGACATGTAAAAGAGACCTGCCCATATAGAAGAAAGGATCCACATATTATTCATAATACATTTCCTGTTCATTTGAGAAAAGAACGGATAACGCAAGTTTGGGTCCCCAAATGCACTATTTTACCAAATATGGTTTATCCCAATAATGGATCTAAATTTTCTTATTGGTCTAGCCACAAAGGTTGATGTTTGTTTTGCAGGAGATCACCAAGGTGAAAGAGCAAAAATGGATTATTGATAGTGGATGCTCGAGGCATATGAGTGGAAGGAGTTCTCTTTTCCATAATCCAAAGAAGCGATCCACTGGAACAATTACTCTTGGTGACAAAGGAAAGTGCGACATCGTTGGTATTGGTAGTGTTGGGAGTGATTCCAACCATAGTATTAAAAATGTCTATCTTGTGAATGGTTTGAAGTATAATTTGCTTAGTGTATCTCAATTGTGTGATAGTGGAAATGATGTCAGATTTAACAAGAAAAGATGTCTAGTATGCAGAGAAGATACATGTGAAGTTGTTGTGACTGCATATCGTTACAACAATATATATGTTGTAAATGTTGAGCAAGTGGCACAAGGAAGCTTAACCTGTCTAACGACTTTGATAGACGATCCAAAGCTCTAGCACAGGAGACTCGGTCATGTGAGTCCACATACACTACAGAAGCTTGTGTCCAAAGGGCTTGTAAGAGGGCTACTTGAGATGGACTTCAAAGGTATTGATATGTGCAATGCATGCACACGAGGTAAACAAACACGTAGCTCTTTCAAACCCATAAAGGTTGTAAGTTCTTCTAGACCCCTTGAACTTTTACATATGGATTTGTGTGGTCCTATGCGAGTCAAATATCCCAATGGTAAAAAGTACATGCTTGTTGTTGTTGATGATTTTTCTAAATATACTTGGGTTGCATTTTTAAAAGAAAAATCAGAGGCCTTATTTGAGTTTTCAAAACTTTGTAAGGAGTTGCAAACTTTAAGAAACGAGTCCATAGTGTCAATTCGAAGTGACCACGGGAGAGAGTTTGATCAACTTCAGTTTGATTTGTTTTGTGCTAAATATGGCATCTCCCATAACTTTTCTGCTCCTTGGACACCTCAACAAAATGGGGTTGTGGAACGAAAGAACCACACCCTAGAGGACATGGCCAGGACTATGCTTTTAGAAAATGCATTACCTAAAACCTATAGGGCTGAAGTTGTTAACACAGCTAACTATATTTTGAATCGTTGTCTTATTCGTTCCATCTTAAAGAAAACTCCTTATGAACTTTTCAAAGGCCGCAAACCACTTATATCTTATTTTAAACCCTTTGGTTGCACTTGTTTTTTTCATAACAATGGAAAAGATAACCTTGGGAAATTTGATGCGCATAGTGATGAAGGTATATTTCTTGGCTACTCCACAAGTATCAAAGCTTATAGAATCTATAATAAAAGGACCCAGTTAGTTGAAGAAAGTATACATGTTATATTTGATGAATGCAATGACGGTTCTTTGAGTGAACGTTTTGCAGATTTAGATCTTAACATCCATGCAGAGAACGAGGAAGGTGATGATGCTGCCACCAAGAACACAGAGAAGAGGAACATGCATGAATAGATTCTCAACACTGAAGAATTAGCCCAAGGTATTGAAGATTCGTCCAAAGCCATTGGTGTCCAATCCAATAGTGTTGAGTCGTCAGAAACTGCTGTAACTGAACCTAACAGGACCACGGAGTCAGATGTACCACAAATCAATCCTGCTGGTATGACGAATCAAGGAGCTGAGACTAGCAAAAGAAAATTCAAATACTCATCATCACACTCTTTAAAGGATATCATCTCTGACCCTACATCTAGTGTTCAAACTCGTTCTAAACTTAAAGATCTTTGTGCTTTTCACGCGTTTGTTTCTCTTATAGAACCAAAGAAGGTAGACGAGGCCCTTCAAGAGCCAGACTGGATCATTGCTATCCAAAGTGAGCTTAACGAATTTGAAAGGAACAAAGTCTGGACCTTGAAGCCTAGGCCAAAGCATCAATCAGTCATTGGCACACGATGGGTATTTCGAAACAAGCTAGATGAGAATGGTAAGATCATGAGGAATAAAGCAAGGCTTGTTGCTCAAGGCTACAATCAAGAGGGTATTGACTACGAGGAGACTTTTGCTCCCGTAGCCAGGCTTGAAGCCATTCGCATGTTATTAGCATTTGCATCTTTTATGAGCATAAAGTTATATCTAATGGATGTCAAGTGTGCTTTTCTTAATGGTTTCTTGGAGGAAGAAGTTTATGTGGCTCAACCCCCATGTTTTGAAAGTTTAGAATTTCCTAATCATGTTTATAAACTAGACAAAGTGCTTTATGGTTTGAAACAAGCCCCAAGAGCTTGGTATGAGCGCTTGTCAAAATATCTTTTAGAAAATGATTTTAAAAGGGGGTTGATCGACAAGACTCTTTTTATCAAGACCAAAGAAAAGGATATTTTGGTTATTCAAATATATGTTGATGATATATTGTTTGGTGCTACTAATACATCTTTGTGCAAGGAATTTTCTGACATTATGTGCAGTGAATTTGAGATGAGCTTGATGGGAGAACTCAAAATTCCTTTTGGGATTACTAGTTCATCAATCCAAGAAAGAGATCTTTGTCAACCAAACCAAGTACACTAAGGATCTCTTGAAGAAATTCAAGATGGATCAATCCAAAGCAGCCAAGACACCCATGAGCTCAACATTATCTCTAGATCAAGACAAGACTGGGAAAAGTGTCAATCAAAATGAGTATCGAGGAATGATTGGATCTTTACTATATCTTACAGCTAGTAGACGTGACATCATCTTTACTGTTTGCATCTGTGCTAGGTTTCAAGCTGATCCTAAAGAATCTCACCTCGTAGCTGTGAAGAGGATCTTTCGATAACTCAATGGCACTAAGGAGCTTGGTTTGTGGTACCCAAATCAAAAAGATTTTACATTAATCGGGTATTCTGATGCAGATTTTGCAGGCTATAAGGTGGATAGAAAGAGCACGTTGTTGTGAGCTGAATTTGCCATGTTTTACAGTAACTTTTATATCGATTTTTGCATACATTTCATTCATTTGGGATAAGATAGTACATAACCTATGTAGTTTATGTTTATTTGCCAAATTATGGAATCTACACCAGTTTCTGTTTAATTCGCAGAATTCGAGGCGTTTTACAGCAATTCTACAGAAGGTCAGAAAAGCTCGGAAAACGGCTACAGAAGTCCAAGGTCAAGAAAGCAGCGGAACCAGTCGAGTCAATCTGAGAGTCAAGGTTACTCGATCTCGAGTTGACCCAACTCGATCTCGACGAGCTTGTCCGAGCAGCCTTGGTCGACAGTGCCTGATCGAGAAAGCCAGACCAACCCGACTTCCGGACCCAACTCGATCTCGACAAGACCCTAGTCGAGATTGACGAAGCCCAGTGCCACCCCCGGAGTCGACGAGGAGAGAAGCCGAGGACGAGAAGCCGAGCACACCTCTACTCGATCTCGACAAGCCCTAGTCGAGATCGACGAGCCACCCAGTGCCAGTCCGAGTCCATGCCGAGGAGAAGATGCTCGACCAGGGAAGACCATCACTCTACTCGATCTCGACAAACCCTTGTCGATATCGACGAGCCAGAGTCCAGATCCAGGCTTGTCGAGCACACCTACCCGAGAAGACCTAGTCGACGGATCAATCCTACTCGAGGCCGACTAGGGCTACTCGAGGTCGACGAGCATCAGGAGCCAAGACCGAGCCACATCGAGCACCAGTTAGCCAAGACGACGAGTCCTACTCGAGGTCGACAAGGCTTTGTCGAGGTCGAGTAGACCCAGTTTCCAGAAACGTGTCGTCGAGAGCTGTCCTAGTCGACTTAGGATTCCTTGGAGCCGAATGAGGAAGATTCTATCCAAATTCTATCAAGTCTATCCATGGGAGACAAGATCTATCAACACATGAAGACTTACCTTAGTTAGATTTATCTTTTCCCTTTTAGATTTATTTCCATTAAGCATTTTATTTATCTTTTAGCACATTAGATATAGATTTAGATATAGAGATAGATGATTATTTCCTTGATTAACGAGGTTTGATCACTATAAATAAGGCCCTAGGGGCTGGTTTTTCATTCATTCCAATTCAGAGACACAATTCAATTCTAGTAGAGAAGTTTAGGAGTTCTAAGGTTTTTAGGGTTTTGGCTTTCTGCGAAAGTTGATTGCCGGGATTGTAAAGGCTTTGAATATAGTTTTATGCAAGTTATTTCTTTTCAATCAATGTCTGTTATTGCGATGAGGCGTGAGTAGTCCACCCACTTATGGGGCTGGGGTGAGCCCGACGGTGGCCGTGTGAGGCGATGCGATAAAGGTCAGATCTTTTTGTGCAATTCATCTTCTATCCCTATGAGCATGATTCTTTTGCGAGAGTTGAAGGTGATCCTTGTTTGTATTATTGAAGCGAAAGTGATCTTAATGCAACTTGGATTAATTATGTGAAAAAGGGTTAGTAACAATTAGGGTTTATGCGAAAGCCTCTATTTGCGTATTTGTTAATGACGAAAGTTATTTGATGGAAAGCATGATCTTTTGTGCCTTTATGTGTTACTTTGCATAGTTATCGTTGTGGTGTTGAAACCCTGGTGTTGGAAGTCTTTTAATATATTTATTTCTGTCAAAAATCTGAGTTTTGGTTCGAATTTTGCATTTTAAAGTTTCTGTTTCCAGTCGACATAGAGTAGGGCCTTGTCGAGATCGAGTAGCTGTGGTCGATCTCGAGTAGGGACTGGTCTAGGTCAAGTTGAGTTTTCTTCTGTTGTCGTCGATTTTCACTTTCTGTTGACCTGCCTTTGTCGATCTCGAGTAGCTGTTGGTCGAGATTGAGTAGCCTCTGTCTTTGCTTTTATTTGCTGCTTTGCTTTGTCTTTTCTTGCTTTGTTTTGATCTTTGCTTTTGTTTGTTCTTTTCTGTTTTATTTCTGTTTCTTTCCGTGTTTCTGTGTTTCTGTCTTTCTGCTATTCTGTCTGTGAGATCTGCTGCTACCTAAGAACTGCTGACGTGCTTCCTCGTGGATTCGATCCTGACTATTCTCTTACTACAACGGGAGGAAGTCTTGTATTTATTTGCTGAGACAGGGAAGTCAGTCTGAACTTTATTTTATATTTATTTCATACTTGACCATCCTCCTGGTCAAACAAATTGGCGCCGTTGCTGGGGAAGCAATCATTCGCGCCTTAGGTAGTCAGTTCTCACTGTTTCTTTGAGTTACTTTGCAGGTGTATGTGTCGTTCTGGTCAAACACCTGAATTTGACGCCTTAGATGAACCGGAACGCCTCTTTCACATCAGAGCTAAACTACAAAGAGCCATGGCAGCTGCGGAGACACAGGAACAACTGATCGCTAGGCCTACAAAGGAATTGGCTGCTAAGGATGCTGCTATCGCCGCTGAGAAAGCAGCAAGGGAACAAGCACAGGCTGAGCTTGCCCAATATCCAACCACGGTAGAGGACTACATGCACCCAACTCTCGTCGTGCCTGAATCGACGATTCTAATCCCTGATAACTCTTTTGAAATTCGCACTCAATTTCTTATAGAGCTGAAAAATAATGCCTTCTATGATAGATTTAATGAGTGTCCTCTTGAACATATTACAAACTTTTCTGACATGTGCCGTACTCTTGCTGAAGGTACAACCCTGGAATATGTCAAGATGAAATCTTTCCGCTGGTCTCTCGCTGGGCTTGCACTGAAATGGCTGGAAGGACTGAAAGCAAGATCACTCACAACCTGGGCCCAAGTAGAGCAAGAGTTTCTGAACAAATTCTTCCCACCTCCCAAAACAGCACATCTCCGCCAGAGAATCACCGCCTTCAAACAGAAGCAAGGGGAACCGCTGGCAAAGGCATGGGAGCGCTACAAGGAACTTTTGCGATCGTGCCCTACTCATGGACAGCCACCCTACGTCATTCAGGAGATATTCTTCAACTCTCTTGATCAAGTCACAAAGGACAGAATCAACCATTATACTCGCTATGAGTATCTGACAATGCCGCCAAGTGACGCATGGGGTGTGCTAGAGAAGCTCACTAACTACGACAACAAGTATGGGTCTACTGCAACCTATGAAGAGAACCCATACGCCAGGCCAGCACCATCCATGCCCCTCTATGAGCCACCTAAGGAGATTGATCCTGATGTTAGGGAGCAGTACTACAGAGACCAGAATAAGAAGCTCATCAAGCAAGTAAAGTATCTCTCTGTCAACCAGCCTTGTATTGAATGCGGATCGCAAAGGCACACCACTCCTGAGTGCCCACACACAGAACAAGTCAAGCTGGTAGAGCACCATGAGGATGCAGCTTACGTAGGGGGTCCCAATCGCTACATGGGGGACCAAAGGTTTCAGCAACCACAATGGAACCAAGGTGTCCCTAGGAACCCCCCGCCCTACAGAGCTCCAGGACATCCGGAAAGGGACCAGAAAAAGGATGATATACAGACAGTCCTGGAGGAAATACGGAGGAACCACTCAGAAACGAGGCAATCTTTCAACTCCGTCTATACTCAGATGCAAGGTGTCAACTCTAGGCTTGGGGAAATTGATATCTGGCGGAAATCAGTTGATACACAGATTGGTAAGCTAGCAGCAGGAATCCCCAGACAGTCAGGTTCGCTCCCTGGATCTTCAGAACCAAATCCTAAGGGAAAGACTGGACACATCGCTGCTATAAAACTCAGAAGCGGCCATCAACTGCAAGAGCCAGAGGTCGGAAAGCAGCAGAACAACGAGGCACAGCAACTCGATGTCGACAAACCTGTAGTCGATCTCGACGAAGGCCTCGTCGATCTCGAGGAGAACCTGTAAAAATCTTCGTCTGCATCGCACAGCAACTCGACTACGCCCAACCTGGTCGATGTCGACAAGACTCTAGTCGATGACGAGGAGCCCCTAGTCGACATAGAGCAGCCTGCAGCACCTCCGACGTCTGTTCTGGCTCCGAATCAGAAAAAGAAGCTGCCTTTCCCCACAAAATCTCTAAAGGACCCGGCAGAAAAGAAATTTCAGCGCTTCATCAAGATGCTTCAGAAACTCAACGTCACCATCCCCTTCACAAAAGCTCTCAATGAAATGCCATCTTATGTCAAGTTCCTGAAGGAGATTCTGAGCAAAAAGTGATCTATGGCGGAAATCACAGAGGAGTGCAACCACTTGGACATATTGGAGAAGAGGCCGGATTCAGGTAAGTTTGCTATAACTATTGGGTTTGGTCCATACAAAATTAATGCCTTATGTGATCTTGGAGCTAGTGTGAGTATAATGCCTCTAACAATTTGGTCCAAGATTAAGATAGGTGCCCTGGAGCCTGTGGATGCTAGACTTTACATGGCCAACAACACGGTAGTCATTCCAACAGGCATGGTGGATAATGTGCCAGTACAAGTAGGTAAATTCTTCGTCCCTGCCGATTTCTTAGTTGTTGATATGCAAGAAGATGCTGCTTGTCCAATTATCTTAGGAAGACCATTCTTGGCGACGGTGGATGCCAACATAAGCGTAAGGAAATGAGTGCTCACCTTCAACATCAGCGATGAGGTAATTGAGTATTCCTTTAATAAAACTGAAAGGCATACAGGTTCAATGGAAGAGGTCAAATCTATCTCAGTTGGCTACATCACCTGCGGGGAACCCAAGGTCAGAAATATGACCCTTTAGGAGATAGAAAAGAGGGACATGGAGGCCCAGGTGGAGGAGATCATGGCAATCCTCAAGGAGAACACAGAGAATCCAATCGACACGGACCAAGGTAAGTCGTTGTGGATTAATTATTTTTCGGATGCCTTGACAGGAGCTAAGTATGGGGTCAAGATCGACCGGACCCTAGTCGATCTCGACCAGACCAAGGAGTCTCCACCAGCACCAGCATCGTCGAGCAGCGAACCGGACAAACCAGGCCCCTCGATCTCGACTAGACTTGTCGAGGTCGACCACCCCTCGGCCGACTTGACTTCTCCTTCCTCGACGCTGACTCCACCAGACGGCCAGAGCTCGTCGATCTTGACCACCCTTGTCGATGTCGCCCACCACTCGGGGAGCCCCGACCCTGCCTCCTCGACGCTGAGACCACCAGAGCCAGGATCGTCCTCGATCTCGAAGAGCCTTGTCGAGATCGACCACCACCCGACTCCACCAGTTTCTCCTTCCTCGATGCTGGAGCCACCAGGAGCGGAGCCCTACTCGAGGTCGAGTAGGCTACTCGAGGTCGACAAGACCTGTCCTTCGTCGACTTCTGCATCTGCGAGCCGACCACCACCAGAACCTGCAGACTCGTCGAGATCGACTAGCCCTAGTCGAGATCGACCAAACACAGTGGTCCCCAATTCCGTCTCTGCGAAGGTAAGCCAAGGTATGGATCTTTCTTCTCCTATTTCCATTAAAGATTTATCTATACATGGGAGAGGTTTGCCTTGGTATGTGCGCTTATGTAGGATTTACAATGATGAGCCCAAGGAGTATGAAGTTGGAGACAAGCTCTATGTCTTTAAATCAAAGGATCATTGGTTTCCCAACAAATTCAACAAGAAGCGGATGAGACCTTTCGTGGTGAACAAGATCCATTCTGGAGGATTACAGCTGATGGACAAGAATGGAGTCCTATTTGAGGCCCAAGCTACATGGGCCCTGCAAATGCCATCTTGAGCTAAATGAAAAAGTCGGCCTAGCGACTATAAAATCTAGAGCACGTACATAAACTTTTTAGGACCTTTTTTGGACATTGTTTTGCCTTTTGTTTTTGAACACTTTTTTAGTTTTGCTATTATGGGTATATGTCTTCTACACTTTTCAGGTCCATGGATAGAGCCAAGCTATATTCAAACTCGGCCAGGAGGTGCTCCAGTCGAAATTTTGAGGCCCTGCACACCTGTCTTGTGAGTTTCTTTCTTTACCCTTGTTTTTATACAGTGAGGACACTGTAATGTTTAAGTATGGGGTGGGGGAAGGGCTTACGTTATGCATATTTGATTATATTTGACATTATTGGTGCATTATTTCTTTGAACTGCTACATGGCTATTTTGGAATGCATTATTGATTTATGTGCTTATATGCATGTTTTTCATAATTTGAGAAAAATGACCCCCATTTGAAATTTTTGATAAATGTCATGGAACTTATATTGAACTCGACGATGCAAAATTGGATTCATTAGAGATATAGCATGAAATTGCCTAGTAAAGGGAAGTCACAATGAAGTGCATTATTTCTTGAAAACCATGAAAGGAGGTAAAATTTGAAATTGCTTTTAACATGTTGCATGATAAGATGATGGAGGACTTTATATTTCCATATAATGCTCATATTGTTATAATCCTAGCCTTACCCATGCCTATGCATCACAAAAGCCATAATATGCCTTATTTCATATATTTCTCCACATGATCTAAAATATTTGCCATTCTTTACCTTATCCGGGGATTATGTTGAGAATGATGTTACATTATAAAGATTATCATATGGTGTTTGTGATTATTATCATTATCGGAGTTTGGAAGGAAACTGGTTGAAATATATGGAAAATTTAATGAGTGAAAGAAAATCCAATCACCTCAGGAGATAAAGGTAGATTGACCCTGCTCTCTGAGATAATAATTTGGAGAGATGGGACACATTGTGAGGAGTCCAAAGCACTAAGTATCCGGGGCCATTCATGACACCCATGTTTGCAACTCGCGAGAAGGCAGTGCTGAGGTTAGAGAGGTAAAAGCATTATTATTGATAAAAGCATTATGAAAGGTGATAAATGTTATGGAGAAGGAATGTGGAAATTCAATTTGGAAATACTCCATTTCCCCGGATCAAAAGCACCACATTGCCAAAAATTGCCCACCTTTTAGCCTTTTACCAATCTACTCCTTATTTGAGCTTAAATTAAAGTCTTCTTGATTATCAATGCTTTGTCACATGAATTGTTTTTGCATAACCCTCCTTTTGTGAGTAGATGTTGCTTTTGTATAATTGCACATGCATGAATCTGTGACATAAGTACCTTTTCGAGGATGGTAATTGATTGCAGGGACATATGAGAATGAATCTGATATGTTGAGAGTTTTGAATTCTTCCCCTGAATGACAATTAAAAGTATTGCTTGAGGACAAGCAAGCTTAAGTATGGGGTGTTTGTTGTGAGCTGAATTTGCCATGTTTTACATTAACTTTTATATCGATTTTTGCATACATTTCATTCATTTGGGCTAAGATAGTACAGAACCTATGTAGTTTATGTTTATTTGCCAAATTATGGAATCTACACCAGTTTCTGTTTAATTCGCAGAATTCGAGGCGTTTTACAGCAATTCTACAGAAGGTCAGGTAAGCTCGGAAAACGGCTACAGAAGTCCAAGGTCAAGAAAGCAGCGGAACCAGTCGAGTCAATCTGAGAGTCAAGGTTACTCGATCTCGAGTTGACCCAACTCGATCTCGACGAGCTTGTCCGAGCAGCCTTGGTCGACAGTGCCTGATCGAGAAAGCCAGACCAACCCGACTTCCGGACCCAACTCGATCTCGACAAGACCCTAGTCGAGATCGACGAAGCCTAGTGCCACCCCCGAAGTCGACGAGGAGAGAAGCCGAGGACGAGAAGACGAGCACACCTCTACTCGATCTCGACAAGCCCTAGTCGAGATCGACGAGCCACCCAGTGCCAGTCCGAGTCCATGCCGAGGAGAAGATGCTCGACCAGGGAAGACCACCACTCTACTCGATCTCGATAAACCCTTGTCGAGATCGACGAGCCAGAGTCCAGATCCAGGCTTGTCGAGCACACCTACCCGAGAAGACCTAGTCGACGGATCAATCCTACTCGAGGCCGACTAGGGCTACTCGAGGTCGACGAGCGTCAGGAGCCAAGACCGAGCCACATCGAGCACCAGTTAGCCAAGACGACGAGTCCTACTCGAGGTCGACAAGGCTTTGTCGAGGTCGAGTAGACCCAGTTTCCAGAAACATGTCGTCGAGAGCTGTCCTAGTCGACTTGGGATTCCTTGGGGCCGAAGGAGGAAGATTCTATCCGAATTCTATCAAGTCTATCCATGGGAGACAAGATCTATCAACACATGAAGACTTACCTTAGTTAGATTTATCTTTTCCCTTTTAGATTTATTTCCATTAAGCATTTTATTTATCTTTTAGCACATTAGATATAGATTTAAATAAGGCCCTAGGGGCTGGTTTTTCATTCATTCCAATTCAGAGACACAATTCAATTCTAGTAGAGAAGTTTAGGAGTTCTAAGGTTTTTAGGGTTTTGGCTTTCTGCGAAAGTTGATTGCCGGGATTGTGGCTTTGAATATAGTTTTATGCAAGTTATTTCTTTTCAATCAATGTCTGTTATTGCGATGAGGCGTGAGTAGTCCACCCACTTCTGGGGCTGGGGTGAGCCCAACGGTGGCCGTGTGAGGCGATGCGATAAAGGTCAGATCTTTTTGTGCAATTCATCTTCTATCCCTATGAGCATGATTCTTTTGCGAGAGTTGAAGGTGATCCTTGTTTGTATTATTGAAGCGAAAGTGATCTTAATGCAACTTGGATTAATTATGTGAAAAAGGGTTAGTAACAATTAGGGTTTATGCGAAAGCCTCTATTTGCGTATTTGTTAATGACGAAAGTTATTTGATGGAAATCATGATATTTTGTGCCTTTATGTGTTACTTTGCATAGTTATCGTTGTGGTGTTGAAACCCTGGTCTTGGAAGTCTTTTAATATATTTATTTCTGTCAAAAATCTGAGTTTTGGTTCGAAATTTGCATTTTAAAGTTTCTGTTTCCAGTCGACATATAGTAGGGCCTTGTCGAGATCGAGTAGCTGTGGTCGATCTCGAGTAGGGACTGGTCTAGGTCAAGTTGAGTTTTCTTCTGTTGTCGTCGATTTTCACTTTCTGTTGACCTGCCTTTGTCGATCTCGAGTAGCTGTTGGTCGAGATCGAGTAGCCTGTCTTTGCTTTTATTTGCTACTTTGCTTTGTCTTTTCTTGCTTTGTTTTGATCTTTGCTTTTGTTTGTTCTTTTCTGTTTTATTTCTGTTTCTTTCCTTGTTTCTGTGTTTCTGTCTTTCTGCTATTCTGTCTGTGAGATCTGCTGCTACCTAAGAATTGCTGATGTGCTTCCTCGTGGATTCGATCCTGACTATTCTCTTACTACAACGGGAGGAAGTCTTGTATTTATTTGCTGAGACAGGGAAGTCAGTCTGAACTTTATTTTATATTTATTTCATACTTGACCATCCTCCTGGTCAAACACACGTCAGGATGTTGCCAATTCTTAGGAGCATCCTTGATCAGTTGACATTCAAAGAAACAAAACTCAGTTCCTCTATCCACTGCTGAAGCCGAATAAATAGCAGCTGGAGCATATTGCTCCCAAATCCTTTGGATAGCTCAACAAATGAGAGATCTTGGCATCAACCTCAAAGGTATTCCCATTAAGTGTGACAATACCAGTGCCATATCAATCACAAAAAATCTTGTTTAGCATTCAAGGACCAAACATATTGATGTGAGACATCATTTCATTAGGGATTATGTCGAAAAAGGTGATGTGTCCATATCCTTTATTTCTACTAATTATCAATGGGCTGACATTTTCACTAAGCCTTTGGCAGAGGACAGGTTCACCTTCATTAGACGTGAGATTGGAATGCTTAACAAGGATGCACTTTCGTAGGGGGAGCTTTCCCTTTACGAAAGATAAATTCTACTCAATGTCAAGACCTTTGAGAATTATGTCAAGGTTTGTGATCTGCATGGTAGAAAACAGATATCGGATCATATATTTGGTTAATATCTTTTTACATATTTGGTCAAATATAGTTTTTAATGGATTTTAACTTCTTTATATATATCACATATTTTAATTCTCTATCCGAGTATGTGTTTTAATTTTGGGAATGATATTTTTGGATTTATTCCCTCATATTTTAAATTGTGAGAAGAAGGTTTCAATTTTAAATTGAAATATTTTCAAAATGGCAATGTTATGATTACCCACATTGGAACCATAAACCCGTCCCATCAACTTCATTATCTCACTCTACTTAAACCCCAAACCGTACCCGTTTCTCTCACCACTTCACACTAATCTAAACCCTTTCCAATTCGTCTTCTTCTTCAACCTCTCAACCTGTTCTAAAACCCTATCCGAATATCTCCATGGCTCCCAAATCAAAGAAAGCCTCCACACCCAAACGTCTTGGCACCACCCCCAAGGGACGCCAGGCCACTGCTACTTCCCCTCAACTAGAACCCACTCCACAAGCAATCGTCCCAGCTACTGTCTAGAGCACCGTCGCTGAGAGCACGACTACAGTAACCAAGAGTTCTCTGAAGCGCTCAGCGAAGAAACCTCTCAGTGCTAAGCAAAAAGGGAAAAAGAAGATCATTGGTGAGGAGGTGGACGAAGAGGAGGAAGAGGAGGATCTAGATGCAATTTTGGAACGAGATGCCACCAAGGAGGCCGAGGAAGAAGCGTTGTGAAAGAGAAGGCGAGCAAATTTGCCGAGGAGGAGGCCGAGAGAGTTTGAAAAGAGGTTGAGAAGGAGGTTCCCACTGAGAAGGAACCAGAGGAAGAATAAGAGGAGGACGACGAGACCGGTGATGACGAGGATGCTGAAGGAGACAACAATGAAGGGTCCGCTGAGGACTCGGGGTCTGAGGACGAAGAGGATGAGGAGCCCGAACCTGTTCCCTCTCCTTCTCCTCCTCCTCCTCCTCCTCCTCCCTCATCTCCAAAGAAGCAGAAATCCCCAGCAGGAAAGCCTCCATCTCCCAAGCGTACCAGAAAGGGCACTCTTAGAAGCCTTGAGGCACCTGCCAAGAGGACTGCTTCCACACATGCTCGCAGGAAGAATGCTGATCCACCTGCCCTAATCCAGATAAACCAATCCTTGCCCTCTTCACGGTTTGAAAATGTTGAAATGGCTGGAAAATGGGTAGATGAGTTTCGAACTCGTAAGTTTTGTTGTTCTGATTTTTTAGATCTTGCGATCTTTGAAGCTTTGAATTTGCCATGCATCTCTCTACTCAAACAATCCCCTGCCTGGACCCTTCTCAACCTTGAAGCTGTCTATTATCCCTAACTTACCCGCATGTTCTACATAAACCTAAAAGCCAAACACAATGCCGACGGTTGGTCTTTGGAATCCGTCGTCAAGGGAGTTAGAATCTTATTCAAATCCATTGACTTTGCTGATTTCCTTGGCCTACCTAGACCTTGTACACCCTCTCCTGAAAACCCCACGAAAGAACAGTGCATCGCCCTTGCCCGATCCAAATATCTCCTACCCGAAGCATCCAACAACACCTCAAAACAGCTTACCCACTCATCTCTTACCCTAGAGGCAAAAATTATTTTCAACATCATTGTGCGTTGCCTCCTACCCCGCTTAAACTCTGGCTCTCTCCTTACCGATAATGCCATGATCCTTTTATACCGCATCTTAAACGACCTTGATCTTGATCTGGCCAACACTATTCTCGGATCCATGGCTTACACTCGAAAAGCCAGAAAAGGAACTCCTCTCCCTTTTGCCACCCTTTTGACCCATATCTTCAAAGCTTCTGGAATCGATTTCAAAAATGAAGAACAACAACGTCATATGGGTAAGTTCGACTCCAAGAGCTTTGAGAAGATAGGCATCACTCGGTCCTCCCATGGGACTTGGAGTCTTGCCTCTCCCTCAAAAGCTCTTCCCACTGCCTCAGCCATTGATGAACGCATGGACAACCTGGAGTTGGGCTTGGAGGAAGTTCACCTGGATATCAAGGAGCTGCACAAGGAGTTTATGACGGAGATGAGCGGGGTATCCAAGCTATTGCAAGGTCTGAGGTCGCTGCTCACGGATGATGCTCCGGACGATGAAGCTTAACCCTATCCTACCCTACCCTAACCCCGAATCTGAAACATTGCTGGTTTTTGGAAACTGTTTCCAAACTTTTGGTGACTGTTTTACCTCCTCCCTTTATTGAAAGACAAAAAGGGGGAGATGATCTGCTGTGGTTTAGACGTTAAAACTTTTTAACTGTTGTGAACCAAAGGTCGTGGAAGACCTTGTTTTGGTTTTTGATTGGATGTTTTTCATGATAAAATTATGATTCAATATTTGTCTAACCCATGCAGGTACTTAGTCCGATTTTGCTTATATTATATCTGTTTGACTAAGTTGCAGAGATGCACAAGTTCTGTCTTTCATCAAGGGGCAGATTGATAACTCCACTCCCTTGATGAAAATCGGAATAATTTTCAAAGGCTTTGACAGTAAGTTTATGTCAAAGGTCTTGAAGCTACATCAGTGTTGATGAAACACAAAACATGTTCTCTATGATATTATGCTCGAATATTATTTTATATTATTTTATACTTCCAGATATTCATACTAACGTTTCAGAAAGTTTTTCAAATATGATTTTCTTCCAAAGTCGAAAAGTGAAGAAGGACACAATCGGAGATCATGGCTTCAAAAGTTTCCAAGTATAGAAGATCTCGAAGATGCCATGATCAGCCTAGTCGTTGAAGAGAAGATTCTTCTTTGGAGGCGCCGATTTGTTCTCTATAAAGGAAAGGAAGAAAAGAAGACAGAAATGACATTCGTTGAACACAAGCTCTCAATCGCACTCTAGCCTTCAAGTGAAATCTGTCTTCTTCGTGTGCTCTCTGATAGTTCTTAAGAGTCTGTTATTTCATTTCAAAGAATTTGAGAGTTACACAATGAGCTTATAAGATATATTTTGAGAGAGTGTTATACTCGAGAGTTTTGTAACTCAGGAAGTGAACACTAGGCGATTGATTCACTAAGTGTAAGAGGATTGTACTAGATAGCTGAGAGAGGTGGGGCTCTTCTAGATTGGTCTAGGACTCCAAGGGAACGTGAGCTGACTAGATTTCAATTGTATAGGAGAGAGGCTTCTGGGTGAGCTATTAGGATCCTAAGTCTTGTGAATCAATAAAAGCCGGTTGAATCCTAGGGTTGTGGAAGAACCCTAGGCGGGGACGTAGGACAAGTTCGTGCCGAACCTCGTAAACAATTCATCGAGTCCTTTACTTTTTGTTTTACCTTATTTCCGCACTTGGTTCGAATTGTTTAACTTTGTGATTCAGGTTTTCAGAGAAAAGACTAAGTCTAATCTCAAAGGGTTTTGCACGAGCTTCAAAAGTCTTGAGACTATCTGCGAAAAACCGGCATACTCTATTCAACCCCCTTCTAGAGTATCTTTATATTACTTTGTTTTACCTTGTCGAACCGTGAGTGAGGTTGGATGATTTCTACTTCTATGCTTTGATCACTAAATACATGCAACGATGTTTATTCAATTGATCTTGTGTTCATTTAAATTTGATGTTGCTTTTGATAAGGCGAATGCATGATGAATATGTTGTGGACTGTTTGGTGATTGCTATGTTTTTTATTGCTTGAGGACAAGCTAAGGCTTAAGTGTGGAGGAGTTAGAGTTATGCCAATTTGTTTGCTTCTTTCATGTTTAATTTGCACTTGTTATGATATATAAAATATTATTTTTGTTTAGACATGAAGAAGTCTCCATCTCTATGCTATAATCTAGTTCGCTAGAGGACTAGCGAAGCTTAAGTGTGGGGGAGTTTGATAATGCATATTTTATATGGCCATTTATAGGTAGTCTTAGGCGTATTAGGTATTCATATTGCATGCTTAATAAGCTTATTCATATTCTTGGTCATTTGGTATTCAAAGTGCGGAATCTATGGTTTCTAGTGTTTGTTTGTAGGTTATAAGATCTGGCCTCGAAAGGTGGAAAAAGAATGGAGCAAATGGACAAAGAAGAGCTAAAGAACAAGAGTGGAAATGGAGAATATGGAGGAATCCCATCTTTAAGGTTCTGAGAAGTTGGAATTAGCCTCTGAGATCTTCATAAGAATCGTATTCCTTGGAAAGAGCTTTCCAACGCATATTCATATGCGTCAATCAGACGAAAGCTGAATCCAGAAACTGTGTTACAAGTTCAGTCTTTTGAAGCTGACAACACTGTACGGACAGCGCCCACCGTCTTTTCTACGGCGCCCGCCGTCTCGTTAGAACCGGATTTACGATACGCGTCCAATTCTATCTTTATTGGAACTTTTTATCTATCTTTCCTAAGGTTTTTTGGCCGACACACTTGGCCTATATTAGACATATTTCTCAGTAGGTTTTTATTATCTAATTCATTCACCACTTTAGATTAAGAACGATTTAGAGGCTTTGATGTTGAGAGATCCAAGGTACGCTATAAATACCTAGGTTTCTCATGGTTTTGTCTTCAATTCAAGACTTGGTTGGTTCGTGAGACTCGATTTCTATATCATTCCCATGTTTATTTCATAGTCCGTGCGCTGATTTATGTTGCTAGTTTTACTTTGATTTGCATCATTGTAGAATTGCATTGTGCTAGGGTTTCAATTGATTCGCGAGAATAATTAGGCCTTTTGTAGCAAGCATAATTGGAAGATTTCGCGAGGATGATCTTGATTGTGTAGGGCAATGACAGTCTGGGCGACCTTTCTGCCGATAATTAAGGATTGTCATCTCCGTGAGGAATGTCAATCCCTATGCACCAAAATCGGAATAAGGATTGAATAATTGGGAATTGAGTCATGGATCAAATAAAATCAACCATTGTTGCGAATTGTAGATGAAACCACACTCTTCTTCTATCTTTTATTCGCTCTTACTAACATTCATCATACTTCACCTATATCTCTTATTGCTTATTTACATTCACATCTTGTTATCTCTTGCAAATTGATAAACACAAGTTGCATAGGAATACTTGTTTTATCTGTGGGTTTGACCCCTTACATATCCACTATACTAGTTTACTAGTTAGTTTATTTGTTTGGGTTATTTTCTTTGGCGAGGTGAAACACACGACATTTCATCCCATCATCTTGGCTTAGTTAACAATGAATGCTTTTAGTGTAAGCGATGTGTTTGTGCACATTGACGTGTTTGTAAGATCACATATATTGATTTGTCTATCTGGTGTAACAATCTTATATGCTTCTATAAGTAGCCTATTAGCTACCAAAGTGATGTGTTTGTGCACATTGATGTGGGTTTGACCTCCCACATCTTTGTGTGCAACACACATCGCTCTGTCGATTGAGCTAATATGCTACATACTTTGGAAAATACCAAAATTTAGATCAATTTCATGTCTGCTTAGATTGATTGTCTTAGAGAACAGATTCGAATTCGAATGCCTTATAAACGAACTTCACTTAATCCATCTAGTTAATTAATCTAACAAGCAACAAATCTTGTTAAAAGGAAGGTGGGATCTATCGGAAGCAGCAAACTGATGAACTTCACGTTCCAATTCAATCTAACTAGATCCAGAGGCCACTCCTCCATCTAGGCCACTTCTCCATGCGTAGCTCTTTAATTGTTATCTGGATTCTAAGAACTTCGGTCCACCTATTTGTTTTAGTATACATGCTGATTAATAGGTTGTAGTAACTACGGTTATTTAGAAACAACAATCTATGTAATATCCAAGTTCCTGCATCGTCTATAACCAAGGCACCCCAGATGACTAAATTAGGATCAATTTGCATATGTCTTATCACTTACAATTTGCACACTCTTAAATTGCAAAGAAATCAACACCCACCATTTTTATTAATCATCAACACACTCTCTTAAGCAAGAAACCATGTTTGTTTTTGCTTCTCATGAATTGGCCACTTTATAGTTTTGCACACAGAGAAAAGATGGACTTAAAATTTCAGTATTCAATCATCACATGAAGTTGATAGGGAGAAATATGGTGAATAAAACTTTATTACAATGATAAAAGAACAGCAGTCGACCAAATAAAACCTGACATCAAAGCAAGCAAATGTAACTAGCAGATACAGATAAAGAACAATCTTACAAAATATGAATCTGAATTGTGAAAGCAATAATCACTATTAAATCTCAAATTTGAGCATTGTGACATAAGTTTTCCCTGATTTCAAATTTAAGGAGTGATAAAATTGGTCAACCCTTGTGCACAGCGGAGCAACAAAGCAAATAGAGCAAGGAATTGCTAAACTGAACAATGAGCAAAAAAAAAAGTTCTAAAGGTTGTTGATGCCATCTATCCACATAAATCCGAAAGAACTCTCATATTAAACATCGGAGCAACAAAGCAAATAGAGCAAGGAATTGCTAAACTGAACAATGAGCAAAAAAAAAAAGTTCTAAAGGTTGTTGATGCCATCTATCCACATAAATCCGAAAGAACTCTCATATTAAACATCGGAGCAACAAAGAAAATAGAGCAAGGAGGTTGTTCTAATCAGAAAGAACTCTCCTATTAAATATCAAGTTACATGAAGCAAGGTTGCACAATCTTCGCAAGTGCTAGACAACAAAAATCCAGCAAACAGAATCAAAATTCTAACATAAAGGAAATGTGTAGCTCTAGTATCCCAAACTAAACCAGCAGAACAAAATAAACACACAAACGACCGCAGCAGATCCTGATCAAGATTCAGTTTGAGCATTAACATTGCAAGACAGAAATCGCAAGAATTCCTAAACTCAATATGAAATTTACACAGGCCCAAATTCATGTAAAAAAAGAAGTGGAAACCTACCTGATTGAAATAGCCCGGGCACCGAATTTGCTCGCTTCCCTTCGTCAATAACCCAAGCCGAAAGCCCCAAATTGCACAAATTAAAACCCTAGAAATTGCAAACAAAAATCAGTTAAACTAAAAAATTGGGCATATGATTAGAGGGAAGGGCAAAAGAAGTTCATAAAACATTTAGGGCTGAAATTTGCAAAAAAAAAAAAAAAAAAAAAAAAATCCCCAAGCACATACCTAGGACCGGAGTGTCTTTAGTTCACTCCGCCCTCGTTGCACCCTTGCTGCGCCTCCTTTTGTTTCAGTTGCAGAAAGCCAACGCTTTGAGCCTTCAAGGTGACGTGTTAATGGGCGCCAAAACTGCTTCGAAAAAAAACCCTATAGCATCCTTTTTTTGTCGCCAGGAAGAGGGTGAACAAAAGAATAAATAAAAAAAACGTGTCTCCATCGAAGCCACCAGAGTCACCAGTTGCCACCAATACCGGAGCCACCAATCACCTATCGCCTATACCTGCTCTGTATCATACCTCTTCTTGAATTTGGTAAATAAAGAGCGGCCATCAGGGGTTCGAACCGGGAACCTATGGGTATCGTACCAATTTTATTTAGAAAAAGATGACTTGATTTTTCAAAAGGTTACACAATTATTTTTAATATTGCATTATTTATCCCAATAAAAGTTAAAACTCGTGATTTTACATTAAAACCCCGGTTTCGGGTGCGAGGCAAAAAATTTCGAAAGTTCAAGGTTACCATACGAAATATTGGAAAGTCTTGTTTGTCATGCGAATTACGCTAAACCAAAGGGTTACCTTACGAAATTTCCGAAAACAAATTATCGAAAAAGCTGTTATCAGGGAATGTCACCATCAATTGCCACTAGAAAATTTTTTAACCAACTAGTGTCATCAAAACTGGATGTTGACCGGTCAAGATCAAAATTACAAATGGTCAAAGAGAAATGAGAGAAAGGAGAAAAAGGATAAAGAGAAGAAAGTGGTCATTTACTTAATTATTTTTATTTTTTTTGGACAATCACTAAATTAAGCCTTTATTATATTCACCAAAATTTTCCATATGTTATTATCACCTGGATAACCTATAATTCGCATAGTACCAAATTAAGTATTCATCAAATGTTAACTGGGACATATAAAAACACTCACCAAAAATAAAATAAAAAATATTCTAATCTACCTCGAAAGCATTATTTTAGTCGTCCACTGCTTTAAAAATCCAGAATTACACAACTTAGAGCTGGCAAAATCTGACCCAACCCGAATCACCTGAACCCGACCGGGATCCAAAAATCTGGAGTCATTCGTAACCCGAACCCGACCCGAACCTAACCCGACCCGAAACAGACCCGAACACAGATAAACCCGACCCGACCCAAACCCGACCCGACTCTGAACCCGACCCGACTTTGAACCCGACCTGACCCAACCCGACCCAAATTGAAATAGTTATTTAACATTAACATTTTAATACTTGAATGTTAAATGTTTTTTTTTACGGAAATTTCGTGGGGTGCCCTTGTGGTATTGCAATTTTCACTGGGTATACAATTCTTTTACATATTTCGTGTGGTACCCCTGGGGTTTTGGTACATTTCGCCTCGTGCCCTCTGTTGGTTAAAATTAACAGAGTTCTCCATCTCCGTTACTTTTGAATTGAAAAAAGAAGAAGAAGAAAGAACGATGGGGGCGAGGGCAAATTGAGAGGGGCGAATGCACGAACGATACTAGTGCCTACAAGCGACTGTCGATTGGAGTCCTGAGTGACTGGAGGCGACTAAAATATGTGGAGATAGAGGCAATTGAGGCATGGGTAAAATGAGAGGAACGAAGAACAATCGAGGCGAGGGCGAACGTAGAGGACGAATGAACAATATCAGTGCACTGAGGGGCGATAGGGAGAAGCGGGGAGCTTGCTAGCCGGTCGACGACGCCAAACGAACCGAAGCCCTCTATCTGACTGAGCATATCGGAGTCCTGACTGAGAGAGAACTGAGCGACTAAAGAAAGTATGTCTCAATTGTTTCTTCTTCAAAAATTAGGGTTTCGAATTGGAGGTTCTCAATATCGGAGTTGTTCAATGCTCAGTTTAGTTTGGGTCCAATGTCTTTAAATTGTCAATAGTTCTCTGTTTGTGTATTGAAATTTCAATGCAGCCGACTCCAGTTGATTGTTTGAATTTATGGTTCATTCATTGTATAGAATCTGAGAGTCAATGTAATCGTGTATTCCTGCTGCTAACTTCAATCATAGTTGAGTTTTGTGAACTGAAGTCTTATCATAACCCTACTGGAACCAGGGAATGTTATGTGCTGGGAAAATAGATAATAACATGGACTGTGACCCTATGGGCTAGTGCTTAATTATGATAATCGCACCGTATAATGCAAATAGTCTTACTTATTAGCTGAGAAATTGAATTGACCTTCTCTACAAATGCTATAACAAAGAAAAAGACATTTTGCAAGCAAGCATTTTTCAGTTGCAGTAATTAACTAAACAATTTGCATTCATGATGTAAAGGCTCGGATGTTTAAATCGTAATTTTCGGAAAAAGAAATTAAAAATGAATTTAAATTCGGATTGAAAAATTTAAAATCTACATTGAACGAGTCGGGATAGAATCAAAAGAGCGGGTTACGAGATTTTTTCGAGTATTAGTTTGTTTTGAGACCACTTGTGGCTTGTTTTTTTTTTTCCTCCATTCACCCAAATTTCAGACCTAAGAAGCATCTCCCCCCCGATCTGATCGACAACATAGAGGCAGCTGTACAATCTTGTCTTCTTCCTTATTTTTCCTTTACAAATGAGACAACAAGCTCTCCTTCAAAGCTGCAACCTATATTCCCCCATTACAGACATTGTTGACTCATTTCAAACCCCAAAACAACTCCTCACTCAATCCTCACCCCCCACAATAGCAGAGAACCCATTCTTTCAAATCCTCAACCCTCCTCTTTAACTTGAAAAAAATAAACAACACCACTCATCCCTTTCCCACTCTTCCCATCCGGAGTCACCACCACACGACTCCACCTTGCCCTTTGTCGGCCACCGATTCTAGCGCCCCGAGAACACATCCGCCTTCACCGGTTAACCACTCCTCCACCTTCTCTGAGCGGAAACAGTAGATCCTTCGACGCCGAGCCAAATCCGGAAGCGCCAACAGCAGTCCAGAGCCACCGGAGAAGCCTCCGCCGAGCCCTGTGTCCCCTGTTCTATCGAAAACTCTGGTGAGTCTCCTTCTTCTGAGAAAATCCTTACGAAGGCCTCTCCTTTCTCATCCCTTATCCTCGATCTAGGCCCGGGAAGTGAGAGATGCCTCCGACGCAGCTCCGACGGCCCAAATCGAGCCCCGAGGACGAACTCCGGCGAGTCGACGCCCCTCGGTGAGCACCTACCTCTTCCCCCTGCTTGTTCGTTTCCTGGGTGCCTTCTTCATTAATTTTGATCTAACTGAGAGAGGTGAGAGCGGGTCGAGAGCGGCGGCGAGATCAAGTGCGGTCGGGGGAGTGAGCGAGCGGGAGAGCGAGGTGAGGATGAGGGTAGCGCGAGGGCGCTGGCGAAGTGCGAGGCGACGAGGGCGAGTCAGGTGAGATGGAGAGGAGGAGGGAGCATGAGAACGAAGGCGGTGGAGCGCGACTTTAGTCGCCGGCGGCGGGGTTCCTTCGAAGAGGCGTAGAATCCCTTGTGCGGAAGGAAGGAGGAGGACAGCTGGGGCCCGCATGCCACACCAGCGCCTGGGGCCCACTCCCCTTTTTTTCTTTTTTTCCGGAACTGCAGCAAATGAGAGGGCTAGAGTGAGAGTTGGATTGGGATTTGGATGTTGGGCCTATCCGATTTTGGGCTTGTGGGATCCGATTTCTTTTAATGGATTTTGGGCCTATTTTGTTATAATGTGTATATAAAATTAGTTTTAAGGGATTTATCTATTCAAATATATAAATATTAAATAGAGGGAATATATTATATTGTGTTATTGTTGAGATTTAAAATATCTTAATTGAACTTGGATTGAAAAGGAATTCGAAAAAGGTTTTCAAGGTTGAAAATTATTTGATAAATGGAGAATTGATTTAATAAAACTAAAAGGATGATTTTGGAAATACATTAACCTTGTCGGATTTGTCTTGAAATAATAATAAAATAAGTTGATGAAAGGGTAATGTTTCATAAATGGATTTTTAGATGATTTGAGAAAGCGTTTTGATTGATGATTTGATCTAACTTGAGGTTTTAAAAGAGTTTTGGAAAATCTTGGGAAAATGACTTACCTTGTCTAACGTGGTGAATAATTTTGATGACTTGCGTTTGATATTATATACTTTAAGTAACATTAGAAGTAGACTTATTTATGTTACTTATACATGTGTTAGGTGATCATCTGTGACATGTTGGCTTTCTGTATACCTAGTTGTTGCCTTTTGTTGTTCTGCACTTCCAGGTGAGTTCCTATATGAGCTCACTCAGATTCGAAAAGAGATCTCCCTGCTTGTAGCCATGTGCATACTAGGTGCTTGAATTCATGATAAAGCATGCCATGTAGTATCCTGCTAGGATTGCACTCATGATTGAGCATTCGTTTACTCATTGCTTTTGTAAACAGAACGGCCGTTATCTGTGAAGTAACTAGAGTCATTGCTAGGGTTATAGGACGACCTAGTCTCATCGGGTCCCGTCATGAGTAAATCGAGTCATGAACTTCCTTATATTATGAGATGCCTGCGGGCTTTATTGTGGATACGGGTTGGGCATGCGTGCCACCCGATTATATGGAATGCATTCCTGAGCTGGCCAGTCTCCGCCCTATCGGAAGGGGTTGGAGGTAGGAGAGGGATATACCACTTGGTATTCGGTGGTAAGGCCTTATTATATTTATGCACTTGATCTTAGGACCATGCTAGTGTGTTAATATTCCGCCTTGCATCTAGAAGCATCTTTATTAGGACTAGCGTGTGTATATGTCTGCTTGTTTGGGATTATATTGCGTAGGGCTTCGATCTGACACTGCCCCGCATACATTTTTTTTTAGGTTTGTTTTGCAGCATGATTATTCCTGGTTTCCGTGACGTGGGAACTCTCTTGGTCGATCTCAAAGAAATGGTTTAACTCCACTAATATTGTATATTAAATTTCGATAAATACGCTTATTGATTTGGTTTTGACTCAACTCTGCCGTGTCACCCTCTTGTATTACACTTGATTCTATTATTTGCATGACTGTTGGTTTTCCACGCTTAGACTTATGACAGGTACAGGGGACTTCCCTGGGGATTCCAACGATCCCTTAGAATTTTGGGTATGAAATCCCACTTTAAAATGTTAGGATAGAATTTCAAACCTTCAACTTGTACTCGGGGCGCAAGATCCTAACGAGGGGTTTCATCCCTCGAAACGTAACCCGGGAATCATAATCCCGAGCCGTTACAAAGATGGTATCAGAGCCCAGGTTATGCAAACCGAGTATGATAGGTTGAAGTGGTTTTGAAAACGGCCCAAGGTTTTCAAATGGTTTTTCAAAATGTTTTAGAAAAGGCAAAATGAATTTAATATGGCTAACTCGAATGGACTAAATATGAACTTGACCCAATAAATCCGGCAATCAAACAAAGGGAAACGAAGGGGTAGTGAAGGCGCTAGACCATCCCTATTGGATGTAGTTGGGAACGGGTAGGCAAAATATAGCTTGTTCTTTACAGATGGGCCTACAAGACTCCAAGGCTTTGCGCCGTAGTGGCTGGAGTGGCGAGTTAGGTAGAGACCATGAGGTTTTGCCCATCCGGCCTTAGGATAGCTTGATTGTTGATTGTTATGTGCTAAGTGTTGTATGCTTAAATTGGAGACTTGGTTGATATTCTTGATTATGAATCATGTGTTAAATGCATACTTGAATGGAATAGCTGGGGAGACCTTCTGCCATTATAGAGTCGGGATTCCAGTCCTCGTGGGATCGCTTTTGACCTCTTAAGCCTGACTAATTTCTTCTTCGGTCTTCTTTTCCTGACCCCACTAATCGTCTTTATTGAGCTTTTGTTGCGATGTCGGTATGATATACGAGTAACCATATTTGAGGTTGTATTGGAGTACGCTACTACTTGAGCCCTTTTCTACCCTACTCGAGAGTTACACAAATATTCCTCGGGAAATTAGTCATGGGGATTCATGGAATTGAGTCAGAGTCGCCCTTGTAGAACTATGTCGGGTTATCTTAGTTACTTCATCCATGATTGTATGATTCTATATGTACTACCCCCTAGACTTGCGTATTGATCTTTAGTGTGAAGTTATACCTACATGTCGGGATGTTCATGTTTAGCCATTGCTTAGGTTCGTGTTACATTTTATGCCTATATCATCCCAGCATGATCTACTTAACATATGCATTGTTATACTAATGCTCGAATGAATGTGTCATATGTTAGAAAACCTCATGATTGGTGCCATCTTTGCAAATAGGCTCATGATAGTGTGCTCATTCTATTCTGATATAATGATTGAGTGAGTTATTTACTTGATGAGTGTGTGTTACAACTTGATGTTCAACCTTATTCATATGACACCTAGTTTCCATCATGCTAATCCAACTGTCATGCCATGATGACCTCCATGCTTCTCACATACTTTCATGAATATATGACCTGACACGCCGCACGAGCACACACCATTATAATTCTTGGTTTCGTATATGCATGACTCGACATGATATGGTATTCCCTGCATGTATTATGATGATGATCCTTAATGTGGATTTGTAGTTGTATGCCATTATATATCCATGCTTAGATACCTTGTTTAGGTCTCATGTCATGCTTCGTTGTATTTCTGTCACACCCTTAGGCATGCGCAACCTGACTTCACTGGTTCCCCGCATCGTCATACTAATGATGGAATAATGATGGATTGAATGCATATGTCGCAAGTTATATTCTGTCTCATGGATTATGATCATGATAGTGTGACCTTTAGCATCTCAGTGTCACTCTTTCTACTCCTTGTGCCTTTATGACCATTAAACCATATCATGCTTACCTTCCTGATTTCCGTGATGATTTCTTCTGCTCAATGGTATCCTCTCGTATTTCTCTAAACGTATGACTCGATATTTTATGCATGTGCCATTTCGATATTTGCATGGACTTGTAATTGTCTATCATTCTATCCATGCCTAGCTATCTTGCTTTAGACCCATGTTATACTCCGCTATATGCCCGTCATGCTTCTAGATCATTTCAATGTGGGTCATTTGGCTCTTTGCAAACTGTTGTGCTAATCGAATGAACGCATGTACGACTCATGAGTTAGTATCATGTTTTTGCATATAAATGACACCTGAATGCTAGGGTGAGTCTAGTTGATGTACCTTGATTGTATTCATGTTCGATATGTGTCGGTAGTATCTTATAGGGCTTATGAATTCTAATATGACTCGTCGAGTGGTAACTTGTCATGCTTGCTTCATCACATGAATATGATTGTCCTATGATATGATAGTTGTTGTACCATTCCATGTAATCTTATGACGGTTCATTCATAGCTTGATTATAATATATCATCTCTGATGTTCTCTTGTTCACTCTGTAAAGATACCCATATCTTATCATGTATCGCTAGCATCATGTAGGGTCACGATCTGACTTAGTATATCCATGTGTTAAATATGTGCCATGGTTGTATACTGTCAATCTATACCTGTGTACTTGCATCCTTTATATTCATGTGAAGTCGTGCTGCCTTAAGCTCATTTTGTCGTTTCTGCCACATTCCCCCCTTGTCCTTATATGGTCACGTTACGATTTATTGGTCCCTTAAATGCATTCGTGCTAGTTGTCAAATGAACATGTAACCTATGCTGCATAGCCATGCATCTTATCGTGTTAAAATATATCTTATAGGACCCAGGAATTATGGTTTGTGTGTATTCATGCCCTATTTGCATCATGATATGCTCTTTGTGGTATAGACTCCGCGAGGTCTTGCATTCTTCCCAACATCTCCGATATGCGATCCTTTAACTGTTTAGAAATTGATAGACCCAGTTATAGAGTTAATGCCTATTTTCGATGCATGTTAAGCATTAGGTGATTATCAATCTGTGCCAATCATCTCATCCCTCGATGTTGTTTCTGCATGCCCCTAACCTTTTAAGGCTTCCGTAAATGAATAATCTGGCACCTCGCATGATTACCCTTGCACACATTGTCCTGTTTCGCACTATGATATGCGCATGACTTATTCCTCACAATTGCTTATATTCCTTTTATATGTGCTAATGTTTGGGTGCAATAGTGGTCTTGCTTAAACTCCTATAACTCGTCCCACTATTATTTGGAGTTGCTCGATACATTTTATTCATGTACATATGTGACTGTTATGCAGTACCTTGTAAAATCTATGCATGCAGATATATGACTTATACGATCGCATGCTCAACTTGCATCTCATGTAGCCATTCTTGTCATAGGTTGTTATAGCCTTGCTATACTCTCTTTACATGATCTTATGACTGTCCAAGCATGTTAGATATTGTTAGTCCAGTTAGAATGCTATGCCTCTACAGAGTTGTCTCATGCTAAGTATGATTAGTGGAATGCTTATGAGTGTTCTCATTTGAATTGTTGTCTTTATCACATGATGCCGTTTCGATGCATAATTGGATAAATTCATATTTGGTGGGATATGTGTTAATTAGCAATTGAGTGTCTCGTTGCGTGTTATAACCTACAACAGTAGATGCATGTATACATGAACTATGATTTTGGTGACAAATTGTTCCTCAATGACTATCTTTGATTTTGCTTTTCCTTAAATATATATTACTAGTATCATGAAGGACTTACTTTCCCCATAGCTCCATGTGTGATGACACCTCACGCTTACCCTATCATTATGAGAAGTTATTGCTATAAGATGTGATTACTGTACCGCTTTTTTATGACCTGCCAATGTGTACTTGTTACGAGTAATTTACCTTACTTGTAATACTCTGTAATATTTACCAGATTTCACATGAACTATGTGTCGCACCAATGTATTGTTGCATTCGTGTATACATGTTTCTTATGCATACCAAGTTTGTCTGATATATGAAATGAAAAGTTGATTGCTAGTCTCTTATGCACATGCAGAACCCGGTCATGTTTTGGTTCCCCCCATCTGTTAACATCTTTCATTTAGATAGGTTCATGATAGTGCCCAGTGAGGTGACTAGTTTACTCTACGATTGCTATGTGTTTTGCTTGATGCACTCATAATCTATGCATGCAGATATATGACTTATACGATCGCATGCTCAACTTGCATCTCATGTAGCCATTCTTGTCATAGGTTGTTATAGCCTTGCTATACTCTCTTTACATGATCTTATGACTGTCCAAGCATGTTAGATATTGTTAGTCCAGTTAGAATGCTATGCCTCTACAGAGTTGTCTCATGCTAAGTATGATTAGTGGAATGCTTATGAGTGTTCTCATTTGAATTGTTGTCTTTATCACATGATGCCGTTTCGATGCATAATTGGATAAATTCATATTTGGTGGGATATGTGTTAATTAGCAATTGAGTGTCTCGTTGCGTGTTATAACCTACAACAGTAGATGCATGTATACATGAACTATGATTTTGGTGACAAATTGTTCCTCAATGACTATCTTTGATTTCGCTTTTCCTTAAATATATATTACTAGTATCATGAAGGACTTACTTTCCCCATAGCTCCATGTGTGATGACACCTCACGCTTACCCTATCATTATGAGAAGTTATTGCTATAAGATGTGATTACTGTACCGCTTTTTTATGACCTGCCAATGTGTACTTGTTACGAGTAATTTACCTTACTTGTAATACTCTGTAATATTTACCAGATTTCACATGAACTATGTGTCGCACCAATGTATTGTTGCATTCGTGTATACATGTTTCTTATGCATACCAAGTTTGTCTGATATATGAAATGAAAAGTTGATTGCTAGTCTCTTATGCACATGCAGAACCCGGTCATGTTTTGGTTGCCCCCATCTGTTAACATCTTTCATTTAGATAGGTTCATGATAGTGCCCAGTGAGGTGACTAGTTTACTCTACGATTGCTATGTGTTTTGCTTGATGCACTCATAACCTTATAGGGTTCCATAAGGGCATCATACTCCTTCTTGGGTCGGGATCTTGTTTTTCGTCGTATCATCATCAGTTGGTCTGTGTTTGGTTCCGTGGGGAGTCCGGGTTGTCCTCCTTGTCTCTCCCCTATCTCCGCTAACAAAAAGGTTTCTTGCAATACTTTGACGAACGATGGCGTAGAAAAGAGCACGTTTAGCCAAGTAGCACGGGAGCGGCACAACGGAAGCACGATGGGCCCATAAACCCCAGGTCCCAGAACTGACATATTGATTCCTTGCATGATGAACTAGTGGTGGACGTTACCTAGTTAACTTATACTTATCAGGATATATTTCAATGCTTTGGTGTTCCTATGTGACTGACCTTGTGATATGATTGGCGTTCTGTGTCGGTAGGCCTTGCCTGAATTCTTTTACTCGTGGAATATGAATCATACCTGCTGAAACCCTGACCATGTGTTAGCAATCATGATATTATGTGCCTCGTTAATATGTGACAATATGTTATTGTGATGTTGAGCTGATATTACGTTTGCTCAAATTATTAATAGCATTATGTAATGTGATAACTTCACTTGCTATGTCAATACTTGATATTCTGCAATACTTGCTGAGCATGATATTTTCTTGAGACTTATGACATGTGACTGTTTGTGGAAATGAGAGACAATGGTGTATGAACCTAGTGTGAAATCATGTTATATGTTGATATGAATACTTGGAAATTAAGTGATAGTAGAGTGTAAAGTCCATAGTATGAGGATGCATGTTACCCTGATATATTGGTATGCGATGTTCGGTTAAGTTAAATGTTGTTGTGGGGGAAATAAAAAATAATAATAATAATAATAATAATAATAATAATAAATTGGTTGGTTGTTATGTTGTTAGACCTTGCTATTGCATAACCCTGAGAGCATTACCGATTCTATGTTGACAATTGAACTTGAATTGCTGAAATGTGATTGTGTTGATACCTCTATGCATTGATATTTAAAAAAAAATGATTTTCATCTATATCCTTGGCTATGAAAATGGTGAATATCTTGGCTTGCCGAATCTTGTTGAAATGAATTTGTTTGTACCGACTTGTTGCCCTTATGTGGATTGACACCCATTTGTGACTCATTTTGTATATTGGTAGTGCTAAGTAGGAGAACATGCTAATATGGTTTGTTGGGGTTGAGGCTTGATGTGTTTGTGTGTTTCCCTTTCAAAAATGACATTCCTGCTTGATGCATTCTTAATTGTTGACACCTAGAACATGAAATTCTAATGTTGAGTGTGATGTTTTAATTTATTGGTGTGCGACAATGTTGTTAATGGCTATTAATTCATGTTATGGTTTTGGCGTGGCCAATCTTGGTGGTTAGTTGTTTATGAGTGGCATGTCTTGGTTATGTTGATTCTGATAATGGCTAGAAATTCGTACATTTGAATTGTTTTTGAGATTGGAAACTAGGAAGAGAATATGGGATTAGCCCTTAGAGGTGGATGATTCCACCTCTTGAGTTCTGAATTTGCTTGACCAACTTGGGATTTAAATGATTTTTAAAGAGCTTGGAAACGACTAATTCAGATTTTGAAAAGCTATGGATGGCTTTGAAGTCAAGAGGTTTTGCTTGTTTTGAAAGGTTTTGAACGGTTTGAAAAGGACTAACTTGGATTTGGGAAGACCGAACACGATCGAGAATTTCAACGATTTGAGGCCCATCCTTTTTCAATTTCGGAATTCCCTTTAAAACTTTTCAAAACCGGGCAACTCTATGATACTTCATGAAGTGGATACAAGCATTTTATGAGGGCGCTTGTAGGGTTCTTGCTAAGACCTAGTGATGGTATTGTGGAACTTTTAGAGTTGTGGTACTTCCGAGAAGTCGAAGCGAGGATGTGATAGGGGCACTTATTGCATACTTGTCAAGGCCAATTGGAGATGTCACGACCGTGACTAGGATGTTGTGAGAATCCCGGAAGACGCAACCGAGTTGATTACAAGATCCTTTGACATGGTCCTTGGGCTAATCAATTTCAAACTTCATCCCCTACTTTGTTTGGGTTAGTCTCGGGGACGAGACTTATTTTTAGAGGTGGATGATGTAAAGGCTCGGATTTTTAAATCATAATTTTCGGAAAAAGAAATTAAAAATGAATTTAAATTCGGATTGAAAAATTTAAAATCTACATTGAACGAGTCGGGATAGAATCAAGAGAGCGGGTTACGAGATTTTTTCGAGTATTAGTTTGTTTTGAGACCACTTGTGGCTTGTTTTTTTTTCCTCCCTTCACCCAAATTTCAGACCTCAGAAGCATCTCCCCCCCGATCTGATCGACAGCATAGAGGCAGCTGTATAATCTTGTCTTCTTCCTCATTTTTCCTTTACAAATGAGACAACAAGCTCTCCTTCAAAGCTGCAGCCTATATTCCCCCATTACAGACATTGTTGACTCATTTCAAACCCCAAAACAACTCCTCCCTCAATCCTCACCCCCCACAATTGCAGAGAACCCATTCTTTCCCATCCTCAATCCTCCTCTTGAACTTGAAAAAAATAAACAACACCACTCATCCCTTTCCCACTCTTCCCATCCGGAGCCACCACCACACGACTCCACCTTGCCCTTTGTCGGCCACCGATTCCAGCGCCCCGAGAACACATCCGCCTTCACCGGTTAACCACTCCTCCACCTTCTCTGAGCGGAAACAGTAGATCCTTCGACGCCGAGCCAAATCCGGAACCGCCAGCAGCAGCCTAGAGCCACCGGAGAAGCCTCCGCCGAGCCCTGTGTCCCCTGTTCCGTCGAAAACTCCGGTGAGCCCTCCTTTTCTCTTTCTTCTGAGAAAATCCTTACGAAGGCCTCTCCTTTCTCATCCCTTATCCTCGATCTAGGCCCGAGATGTTAGAGATGCCTCCGACGCAGCTCCGACGGCCCAAATCGAGCCCCGACGACGAACTCCGGCGAGTCGACGCCCCTCGGTGAGCACCTACCTCTTCCCCCTTCTTGTTCGTTTCCTGGGTGCCTTCCTTCCTTAATTTCAATCTAACTGAGAGAGGTGAGAGCAGGTCGAGAGCGGCAGCGAGATCAAGCGCGGTCGGGGGAGTGAGCAAGCGGGAGAGCAAGGTGAGGATGAGGGTAGCGCGAGGGCGCTGGCGAAGTGCGAGGCGATGAGGGCGAGTCAGGTGAGATGGAGAGGAGGAGGGAGCATGAGAACGAAGGCGGTGGAGCGCGACTTCAGTCGCCGGCGGCGGGGTTCCTTCAAAGAGGCGTAGAATCCCTGGTGTGGAAGGAAGGAGGAGGATAGCTGGGGCCCGCATGCCACACCAGCGCCTGGGCCCCACTCCCCTTTCTTTCTTTATTTCCGGAACTGCAGCAAATGAGAGGGCTAGAGTGAGAGTTGGATTGGGATTTGGATGTTGGGCCTATCCAATTTTGGGCTTGTGGGATCCGGTTTCTTTTAATGGATTTTGGGCCTATTTTGTTAAAATGTGTATATAAAATGAGTTTTAAGGGATTTATCTATTCAAATATATAAATATTAAATAGAGGGAATATATTATATTGTGTTATTGTTGAGATTTAAAATATCTTAATTGAACTTGGATTGAAAAGGAATTCGAAAAAGGTTTTTAAGGTTGAAAATTATTTGATAAATGGAGAATTGATTTAATAAAACTAAAAGGATGATTTTGGAAATACACTAACCTTGTCGGATTTGTCTTGAAATAATAATAAAATAAGTTGATGAAAGGGTAATGTTTCATAAATGGATTTTTAGATGATTTGAGAAAGCGTTTTGATTGATGATTTGATCTAACTTGAGGTTTTAAAAGAGTTTTGGAAAATCTTGGGAAAATGACTTACCTTGTCTAACTTGGTGAATAATTTTGATGACTTGCGTTTGATATTTTATGCTTTAAGTAACATTGGAAGTAGACTTATTTATATTACTTATACATGTGTTAGGTGATCATCTGTGACATGTTGGCTTTCTGTATACCTAGTTGTTGCCTTTTGTTGTTCTGCACTTCCAGGTGAGTTACTATATGAGCTCACTCAGATTCGAAAAGAGATCTCCCTGCTTGTAGCCATGTGCATACTAGGTGATTGCATTCATGATAAAGCATGCCATGTAGTATCCTGCTAGGATTGCACTCATGATTGAGCATTCAATTACTCATTGCTTTTGTAAACAGAACGACCGTTATCTGTGAAGTAACTAGAGTCATTGCTAGGGTTATAGGACGACCTAGTCTCATCGGGTCCCGTCCTGAGTCAATCGAGTCATGAACTTTCTTATATTATGAGATGCCTGCGGGCTTTATTGTGGATACGGGTTGGGCATGCGTGCCACCCGATTATATGGAATGCATTCACGAGCTGGCCAGTCTCCACCCTATCGGAAGAGGGTGGAGGTAGGAGAGGGATATACCACTTGGTATTCGGTGCTAAGGCCTTATTATATTTATGCACTTGATCTTAGGACCATGCTAGTTTGTTAATATTCAGCTATGCATCTAGAAGCATCTTTATTAGGACTAGCGTGTGTATATGTCTGCTTGTTTAGGATTATATTGCGTAGGGCTTCGATCTGACACCGCCCCGCATACATTTTTTTTTAGGTTTGTTTTGCAGCATGATTATTCCTTGTTTCCATGACGTGGGAACTCTCTTGGGCGATCTCAAAGAAATGGTTTAACTCCACTAATATTGTATATTAAATTTCGATAAATACGCTTATTGAATTGGTTTTGACTCGGCTCTGCCATGTCCCCCTCTTGTATTACACTTGATTCTATTATTTGCATGACTGTTGGTTTTCCACGCTTAGACTTATGACATGTACAGGGGACTTCCCTGGGGATTCCAACGATCCCTTCGAATTTTGGGTATGAAATCCCACTTTAAAATGTTAGGATAGAATTTCAAACCTTCAACCTGTACTCGGGGCGCAAGGTCCTAACGAGGGGTTTAATCCCTCGAAACGTAACCCGGGAATCACAATCCCGGGCCGTTACACATGAGAATTAATTTAAATGCTCATTCTGATTTAAAGTTAAGATGATTCCAAATCCATATTATCAAATATCAATTAAGGGTGGAGCAAAGCCTTCCTCTTGTGGCTGTGACAGTTGGTGGCAAAACAAAGAAAACTTTCAAGGGTGTCTCCAATATAAATCCAACCACCATTGAAGCTTGCAAGTTCATACATGGTGGATAAGTTATGTTAGCCTCTTGCTTTTAAAATTTTGGCTTATTAGCTCAGCCGGTAGAGCACTTTGCTTAGGCACAAGATGTGGGTTTGAATCCCACATAAGCCACACGTACATTGTATCAACCTCTTGCTTTTGTAGTGTAGGTCTTTAACAAGTCTATTAACTAGATGCTACTATATTTGTCATTCAGTTTAGCTCTGTATTTAAGTTTTTTTTTTGTTATCATAGCTTTGGATGATTTTGTTCATTTATTCAATCAAAGATACAAATGAAGAAGAAAATACATAAACTACGTGATTTTTGTCAATTTAAGAGGTCCATTGAGGTATAAATATTTGCTATAATGGCTATTGAAGTACTTGCCAATTAACAAAGTTACGTATGCTATCTAGTCGACAACCTATGTGGGATTCGAACCCACATCTTGTGTTTAGGCACAATGCTCTACCAATTGAGCTTATAGGCTAGAAAGGTCAAACCAATGCTCACTACTACCTTGTTTACTTTTCACATTGCTACTGATTTTTGCTGTATAAGTCAAGTTGTACAAATCAGTTCTAAATCATCAGTTTTCGAAAAACTGAAACCTAATGCCATCAGCACACCTCCATCCCTTTACAAGTAAACAAACACAAATTGGTCAATTATTAATGCTCAACCACTTGATCTGGCTTGCAATTGCACGAGAGGAGTTAGCAGCGTGTCAGATTCAACTAGCTACAACAGCTGCTTGACTTCTGCTGGATTGAATTTCCCTTTATCTGAACATTACCCGGAGGTTTCTTGTTTCCCATAGGCTGGTTTGCCACCCTGTAAACGTTCCACGCATAAGATCACAGAGCGTTTACTGAATGAAAGGAGCGATGAAAAGGAAATGTGCAAACAAGATAACTGAAGGGATAAAGTACGTGAATTTAGTTTGAAAGATAAATTGTTCAAGCAATCTAAGCTACTTAACCTGTATAACCTTATAAACCAGTTTGATGACTATAAATGCTTATGATACGTGAGCCACATCAGCAAAGAAGGAGATATGAGTGTGTTAATAATTCATAATCTATATTAACAGTAATCACTAAAACAAATACTTTTGTTTCCTCACCAATCTCTCAGACCAGTGTTCCTAATGGCACTCAAATCATGAGATTTGGTGTGGTTTCATTTGCAAATATGGTTTCTTCATTCCCTGAGGTTATATAACTTGCTCACGTTATTATGAATGGACTCATGTTGCGTGGGTTTCAAATGACCAAAAAAATGCATGCCTAACATAATGATTTGATACCTTTTATAGGAGGAAACCAAGATTCATGTGATTGATTCATAACAAAGAATAAGTCAAAGATGACTCCTTAATTCCACTGGTCATCGTCAAGAAAGCCTGTTCCACATTGATTGCATCCTTTGCACTAGTTTCCAGAAAGGGGATCCCAAGCTCATCTGCAAATGCCTGAAATATATATTTCAACATAATAAGAAGGAGTGAGTAATGCAATAAGTATGCAATCTAATGATCACTCATCAAGGATAACTAGCTAAAGGGAAAAAGAGAGAGAAATAAACATAAGATACAACAAGGAGAGGAATATCTTATGACCAGTCTTGGCCCTAGAAGCATGAGTGATGACTAAGTGAAGGATAGCGATCTACCTAAAAACATCACCTACAAATAACAAAGATATCATTGGGCAATGCTCATCGGACGATGGTGCCTACGATACTCATCACTTGGGTACAAAAAAGCAAATACTAAATAAGCTTAAACAAGCATTATTCTATAGATTTATCATGTTTTTTTTCTAAATGTTAACCAATGGGCGATGGTAATATGTAAACGTGTTAATCCCTTAACAAATATCACCAATGTGTAGTTGAATAGAATTCCTCAAGAACGACGGTTTTCTGCAAAGAGTAGCAAAATTTTATTGATTTGAAATCAGCATCACCTGTTTGTAGACTAAATCCCAAAATCAGTGAAAATCCCCATATCAAAATCTCAAACCCCTAAATCCACTCACAATTCCCAATCAATCGAAAATTCGAAACAACTAAATCGAAATCCCCAAATCCCTAACCCTAAATCCTCAAGTTTCAGATACACATACCTGCCTTGAGTTACCATCAATCACGTACGCCCGTCGGCTCCGCCTACATCCGCCACCAACCTACACTCATATGCATCGTCTCCACAACTCACCGGCGCCTCCGTCGCTGTCGACATTTTGGGCTGAGGCTGGTCTCCATCTGCATCAACCATCATTTGCATCGTCTCCACAACTCACCGACGCAGCAGCGAGATCTCTGACCCGGCGTCGCCTTCACCGACGCGCTGTCTCTCGTTGTTCTCACATGTCTCGTCGTGCTCTCTCTCGCAAGCTTCGTGCTCTCTCTCTTCGCTTCCTTCTTTCTTTCTGAGTGTTCTTTCCCTTTCTTTTTTTCAATTCCAAAAGTAACGGTGTTACTTTCCTATGTTAAAATTTAACCCCGAGGGCTCGAGGTGAAATGTATCAAAACCTCAAGGGCACCACACGAAATACGTAAAAGAGTTGTATACCGGGTGAAAATTGCAATAACTCAGGGGCACCTCGCAAAATTTCCGTTTTTTTTTTATTTTAACACAAGTTTATGATTATACTTTAACATATAAAACACCAATTATTTTTGTTAATTGTTATCATATGAATAAGAACCCAAGTAAAATCAATAGATAAGCAGATAAGTCAATTTGTAACATGCTAGTTAAAATAAGGTTAAAACCTAAATGTACAATTAATTTGATTTAATTATAACACCGATCAATTGGTTTAAATGTTTAAAAAAGGACGATGTTGTCGAATATCGAATTTTCGATTATGACTTTTTTGAAAACCGGTCGACAACCGATGAGTCAATAACAATGAGTGTACTCAACCGAGTCAAAATTACATATTCAAGTATTCAACCGAGTCAAAATCATTTATTTTAAGTAAATTACATATTTAAATATTCAACCGAGTTAAAATCATTTATTTTAAGTAAATTACATATTTAAGTATTCAACTGAGTCAAAATCAACCTAATTATCCAAATTCCAAACGGGTCGAATATGATTCGACCGAAAATGTCAAATACAACTATACCGCTATACTATACCCACTTTGATTCGAAACTCAAATGAGACCGACCCGCCTCTTAACCCAAAACCCGAACGAGACCGACCCGCTTTGACTCGAACCCGAATGGGCATGACCCGACTTAACCCAAAACCTGACCAATCTAAAATTCATTATGACCGAACCCGAACCGAACCCGACCCGACCAATGTCCGACCCGACTAATATCCGACCATAAATTTTACCCGAAGTGACCCGACCCGAGCAAGCCTGACCCGAACCCGACCCGAACGACCGACTTGCCAGCTCTAACACAACTGATCGACAAACCATAGAGGCAGACCACGTCTTATGTTTTCGTTCTTCCTAAGAGCATGTGCAACCATAAGGTAATCTCTTTTCCTTTTAAATTTTTATCCACTTATCATTATTTGACACTTTATTTTTTTGGAAAAAATTGGTGAAATATCCATTTTTTTTTATAGTAGGCTAAAAGTAGGCGGTCCTTACTAAGGTAAGGTACCACCGTGATCATCCCACCGGATGATGTTATAGAGATTCCTAATATTATGGAGATTCAAGTACGTACAACTATCCCTAGATCTAGAGATGAAATCAGCTGCTCTATTTGCTTCCCTATAGCAGTGTGGGAAGTCTATGCTGATGAAGCTTGACTTAAGATTCCTGATAGATTCCACTTCCCTTGTTATTTCCCATCTGACATATGAGTTGTCGTTGATTGCTTTGACAGCTTCCAAACAGTCTCCTTCGACTATTACTCTTCTTAGCCCTTTGGATAGAGCTAGATCCACACCTGCACAGAAAGATTAAATCTCTGTTTGTAGAGGAGAGGTAGCATTTGTTTCTAACTGAAAAATATCCACCACAGTACCATGGTGGTCCCTAATCAGCCCCCCCAACTGGCCAAAGCCCGTGAGTTTAAAAGAGCCATCTACATTGATTTTGTAGATAGTTGTAGGAGGTTTGCTCCATCTAGAGTTTCGTTTTCGTTTTGATATATGGGTAGTAGTCTTAGCTTTAGTAGGATTTAGAGTTGTCCATTCCTTGAAATCACTATATATCCTAATGGCTATTTGATGACGTGAATCTAATTTTTTATTCCTAAGGATTACATCATTTCTAGTTTCCCATATTTTTTGCCAGAGGAAGCAAAGTTTCGCAATTACTTTTTTTTTATCACCATTCGGGTTAATAATGTCTTGGATATTATTGCTATCTATGGGTAATAAGAGTACATTTTTCATGGTCAACTGCTCATAGACCGCAATTACAGTCTTGGTGAACGGGCATTGGATGAATAAGTGGTTGTTATCTTCCTTGTTGCTTTCACAAAGGCAGCACCTAGAGGGCACCCTATTGTAGTACCTGTTCAGTCGTTATGTAGTTGCCAGGCTATCAGTGATGATTTTCCATAGAAGGTTTTTGGTTCTAGGTGGTATATTAAGTTTCTCGATCCATTTATGGTCTCTTGTAATGGTGCTATTTTGATGATCCATTTGTCTGGCGGATTTCGTTGAAAACTGTCCATCCGAGTTGAGTTTCCAAATTACTTTATCTGGAGTATCCCAGAAGGGAATTTTAAGCTTGGTTATTTCTCAAAAAATGTTATCTGGGAAGATCTCTTGTAGTATAGGGATATCCCGTTATTTATTGGAATCAAATAGATGTTTGACTCGTAGCCCGGGATCTAGATGGAATTGGAAGCTTGACAGGTCCTGATTGGGTAACCAAGTATCTTTCCATACATTTATTGATTCTCCATTTCCTATTATCCATTGTAGTCCTTTGACAAATTTTTCTCTCAAGTGAAGTAGTCTACCAAATTGCCAGGAAGTATGTTGAGTTGATCTTTCCAAAAGGCTCTCATGTTGTAAGTACTTTTCTTTTATGATCTTTACCCATATGTTGTCGGGTTTAGAGCAGATCTTCCAAAGAAGTTTCATCTGAAGACTCATGTTCATATCTTCAGCAAGTTTTAATCCTAGTCCTCCTTGATCCTTGGGTTTGCAAATCTTGTCCCAACTGATCAAGGGGGTATATCTTTCAGAGTTTAATTTATTCCAATTTTTTTTTTAGTCTGGTCAATTTGATGTAGAATGCCTTTTGGTAAAAGGAAATTTTGCATCAGATAATTGGTTTTAGAGCTTAAGTTCGCTTGGATTAGCGTAATACGGCCTGCTTGAGAGAGCAACAAAGCTTTCCATCTGGAGAGTTGTCTTTTTAGGCTGATGATGGCATCATCGAAAACTTCATTTTTTACTCTACCCCTTACTAGTGGTATTCCCAAATATTTCTCAAGAGTTTTTGAGACCGGGATGTTCATGTCATGGGCAAGGGAAATGGCAAGATTAGCGCTAATGTTCTCCGAGAACTGAATGGAGCTCTTATTGAAATTAATTGTTAAGCCAGAAAGGTTTGAGAAATTATTGAGGATGTTATGGATGGTATGGAGACTCTTATGAGAAGCTTTAGAAAAAATTATTGTGTCATCTACAAAGGTTAGAAAAGGGATTGTGGTGCCATTTTTTGTCAGTTGAAATCCTATAAGGTTATCATCAAAACAGGCTTCTTGAATCAGTTCCCTGGCTAAGTTCTCCATGACTAGAATGAAGATGTAGAGTGCAAGAGCGTCACCCTGTCTTATTCCCCTTTCCGGTCTGAATTGCGTTCCCGGGTGATTATTAACTAAAACTGAAAAGGTGGTAGTAGTAATACAGTTCATAACCCATGTGATCCATTGAGCGTCAAATCCAAATTTAGTGAGGGTAGCTTTGATGTAGTCCCAGCTTATTCTATCATAGGCTTTTTCTAGGTCCAGCTTAATTGCCATCCATCCTTTTTTCCCTTTCTGTTTGTGAAAAGTGTGAAAGATTTCGTGTGCTATCAGGGTGTTGTCATGAATGGATCTTTCTTCTAAGAAGGCACCCTGGAATGGGTTGATTAGATTATGTAATATTGGTTTGAGTTTGTTAGCTATAATTTTAGTTATAAGTTTATAGATGGTGTTACAAAGACTGATCGGCCTAAAATGATTAATGTTCAAGGGATTGTCAATTTTTGGAATAAGGGCAATGAATGTTTGGTTAAGTTCAGAAATTAAGGTCCCTGAATGGAAGAAGGCTTTAACTGTTTTTCATAAAGAGGCTCCCACTGTAGACCAATATTTGATGTAGAATTCCGGCGGGAATCCATCAGGACCCGGAGTTTTGTCTTCCGTCATACTTCTTAGTACATCCTTTATTTCTTTGTTAGTGGGAGGAGCTAGCAGCTTAGCATTGTTTGTGGGAGAGATTTGATTTTGTATGAACTTAATATGCTCTTGTGAAACGAGAGGCCTTTGTTGAGCTATGAATCTCTCCTTCATTTCCATAGTGATCTGTTCCGAAATCTCTTGATCGTTTGTCAGTTGGATGCCATTCTTGGTAGTGAATGAGGATGTAGCATTTCTGAAGTTTCTTATTTTGACAGCAGAATGAAAAAACCTCGTATTCCTGTCTCCTAAGTGTAAACGATTTAGTTTAGATCTCTGCTTCCAAAATAAATGGTTATACTCTAGCAGAGCAGCTTTCTTCTTTTCTAATCTAACTAATTTCCGGTTTTCATACAAGGAGAAGGTGCCCCAAGGTAGTTGAGATTGTAGTTTCTGAATGCTATTGTCTACCATAGCAAGTTGTTTAAGAACATTGTTACCATTAGCTTTGCACCACTTTTTGATATTCTTTTTAAGGATCTTTTGCTTCTGCATAAAAACATAGCCAAAGGATCCACACATTTTGTTCTTCCAGACATTGGAGACTAAGCGCTCAAACTCAGGTTTGGTAGACCAGGCCATTTCAAAGCGAAAGGGGGTTCATTTGATATTATTTAAGGATCCTAGATGAAGAGTGATAAGACAGTGGTCAGACGAGGAGAAGGGAAGGTGATGAACTTTCAAGGTTTTGAAGTGAGTCATTAGATCATGGTGAGCAAGGGCTCTGTCTAAACGCTCATAAGTATTGACGGGGTTGTTTGAGCTCCTTCTCCAGGTAAAGGGGGAGCCTGTGAATGGAACTGTATGGAGATTGAGCTCCTCTTTAATGTGCTTGATTCGACGGAATCTGGAAAGGGATGGATTGTTTCCCCTGATTTTCTCATTGGCATGTTCAATATCATTGAGATCTCCGATAATAAGGATAGGAAGTTTATGATTTTTAGTAGTGATGATTAGATCGTCCCAGAATCCATCCTTTTCAACCTCCACAGAAGGGGCATAGATGAAGAGGATAGCCAAGACAATCTAATCAATCCTTATTTTGATCAAAACAAATCTTGTTGTTTGTTCTAGGATTACCATATTACTTAGAGTGTTGTTGTTTCTAGTAAGTAGCCAGATGCCACCTTTGGACCCTGTAGAGGGAATGCATAGCTCAGTTCTCTAAGCCGAGGTTCTAGCTATTTCCATAGGTATGCAGATAGCGATTGAGAGAAGCCTCAAGAGAGTCATAATTGAAGGTGACAATTTAGAAGCAGTTAGAGCAATTACTGGCCCGACACCAATCAATTGGGAGATCCTGCGTCAAATTGAAGAAATCAAGCTTCTGTCTAGCTCTTTTGATCATATTCAATTTAAGCATTGTTATAGAGAAGCAAATAGAGTAGCAGATTTTATTGTTAAGAGTAGAGTGATCTGTAAGTTGTCTACACTCCCTTTGAACATGGATCTTTGTAACATCATTTGTCAGGATGATCAAGGGTGTGTTCTGTTTCCCTAAACAGAACCATCCTAATGTTTGCCCACTGTAAAAAAAAAACAATTTGGTAGTTTGGCCTATATATATATGTTTGTATGTATTCATTTTTTTTGATGACGAGGAACCCACCTTTGGGGGCAAACCCCAGACACGTGACCCAGCCGGCAAGAGCCACACACTGTATGTATTCATTTTAAAAACAAATAAAAAACAATAAGTATATATATATATATATATATATATATATATATATATATATATATATATATATATATATAGAGAGAGAGAGAGAGAGAGAGAGAGAGAGAGAGAGAGAGAGAGAGAGAGAGAGAGAGAGAGAGAGAGAGAGAGAGAGAGAGAGAGAGAGAGAGAGAGAGAGAGAGAGAGAGAGAGAGAGAGAGATAAACAGTAAGTATATACTATATATTAAAATTGATTAAATGTAGCTTTAATAAGAAAACTTGAATAGGTTTGCGGGTACCCCCGGGCTACCCGCACCCGCATTCACGGACGGGTTTGGACACGACTTCCAACCCGTTAAGCAGGCTTAGCCCGGCCTGCGTCCGCAACAACAGGATAAAATCTCGGGTAAAACCCGTCCCAAGCCCGGCCCGCGCCCGCGTTTGCCCGGGTCTACTTCTCATGGCACATGGCAATTCTTCCTTGGCTTATGTGGCAACTTAACATCAATCATGGGCCCACTTTCATTAATTTTTCAATTTTATTGGTTGAAGATAATAACCTCATTTTAAATTAGGCAAAAATGCATAAAACTACCAATTATTCATTTTTGTTTGCAAATAACCACCCCTTATTAAAATATTACCAAATAACCACCCATTAAATATATGTTGTTTGCAACTAACCACCCATACCTCTTTTCTTGTTTGATTTTCTAATGCATATAGAAACTAGTTCAATTTTTTTTAAAGTGCTGAAATTAAATATGAAATGCATACAAGAAATTTAAACATGATCTAACTAAATGCACTAAATCCCTCCCCCACACGTAAATCTTTCACTGTCCTCAACGAGACATAAAAGACAACAAAAATAAATAAATAAGCTCAAGTGAGGGAAGAGGAGACTTACTAAATTACTCTTGTGGTGGTGATGGTGGATGGATCGGAGGTCGAGGGAAGGCAACACTCAAACTCTTCTGGACTGGACGGTGTCGCCGCAGCGAAAATGCAAGCCATGGCGGTGAAACTGGATCTCCTGCTATGGCTGACCGGAGGATTTCAGGGCGGTGCAATTAGCTTTTCACGGCGGTGGATGTAGCTTTTTTCAGCACGACGAGATGGAGGTTCACGTTGGCGAGATGGAGTGGTGGTTCGCGGCGGTAAAAGAAGGGTTTCACGGCGGCGAAATGGAAGGGTGAAGGTGGTGAGATGGAATGGGGGTTGAGGGTTGTTCACGAAGGCAAAAGAAGGGTTTCACGGCAGCGAAATGGAACTTGATGCGGCGAAAGGTGAGCTCACGACCGCGAGAAGCAAGATGTCACTAGGGGGTTGGTTTGGTGGATTTTGCGGCCATGAAAGATGGATTTTACGGCGGCGAGTTTTGCATCAGAGCACCCAATTTTGCTCAGGTCGGTACCGACCCCCCATCAGCTCGGTATAGGCTCAGTATAGCTAATGGCCAGAGAGAAAGCTCCCATTTCACGGCCGCAAAAAGGGTATTCCGCGGCAGCGAAATTTTTGTGCAAGCAACTATTTGCTCTTTTTCCGCCATATCTCCACCAATATGCTCAACAAAACATTCCAATACACTTTCACAATCCCATTAACTATCGAATAGAAACTCTAAACTTTATTGAAAATGAAATACTAAATACTAACTAGAAATTGAAAAGCGTGATAATAGAGAATTATCTTGGATTGCCTCCCAAGAAGCGTCCTTGTTTATTGTTTAAGACTCGACGGTTTATTTTTACTTCCTTCAAGACTCATTCAGACATTGTCAACGCTCACAAAAGCAAATCAAACTCTTGTGCCCACCCAAAATTTGAATGAACACTAAACATGAAAAAATTGAAAGCTAAAGATATGAAATTGAAGAATGAATTCAACTCATCATGTTCTTGAGCTTGACCTACCGCTGAGGGTATGTAGTACTACCAACACAGTTCCGCTGGTGGTTTGTAGAAATAGTGCTCCCAATGATCAACATATTCACCAAAATCAACAAAAGTGTAAGAAGCATCGTGATCTTGCTTAGGAGCCACAAAGATCGGCTCTGGACTTGCTTCCTCGATGGATGTGGTGGAGATGAGCTCATCAGATGAATTAGAAGCCAAAACAAATGGATCCTCATGCGCGCTTTCACGAGATTCCATTTCAAGAAACACTAGCTCATCTTCTTCATCTCATTCCTCATCAGAGAAGCCATTCTTATTAATATACCCCTCATCCATTGGCATAAAGCAATTTGTGAAGTAGGAATGAGGGAATAAGTTAAATCAAGTGTGGCTAAAAGGCTCTTCCACGCTTGTATCCATAGGGTTTCCTTCTTTATTTTCAATTGGACATGCATCCATAGGACCATAGGTGAGTTGGGAATGGTCTCTTCGGGTGGGGTAGGGGCTAAAACACATGGTTCCTCATGCGTCGACTCATGAGACTCCACATCGATATGCATTGGGCTTCCTTCCCCGTCTCTATTTTCGTCTTAACTGACAGTAGAAGTAACGGCGGGCGCCGCTTGTACAGTAGGCTCATCAGTAGAGAAATCATGCATCTCCATATTTTCCTCATATATCTTGCATATGTTAAAGATTCTTTGAGCAGTTTGACTCACTTCCTCTAATAAGCTATTGCGTTCACCCTCCCCCGCTAGGTCACCCATATAATAGAAAAGATCCCATAATTCGAACCAATCCAACCCTTTAAGCACACAACTAACTTTGGAGTTGAGAGTCGTGCCCTCAAGCACACAACTAACTTTTTCTTCCCAACTATATTGAATACCTAATGAATAAAGGAAGGCCACCTCATCTTCCACTCTTGTGAGATATCGGTAAAAATGTTCTCCCTCATAATGAAATAACTTCATCTTGAAACATCAGTAGTAGGATGTTGTGAACCGTAAGATAGGTCCACGACGGAGTTAGATATATATACAAATCAATAAACACACAAAACAAAGAAATAAACTTGAATCCTCGACAACAGCGCCAATTTGATGGAGGGAAAGTCGTTGATTTCCCTTATCAAAATAATTCCCAAACAAACAAACTAGTATAGGATGCAAGTAAGAGGTCGATCCCGCATAGAAACCAAGAATTGTGCAATTATTGATTGGAAGGCAAAATATGAGAATAAAGTAAATAAAAGAAACTAATATGAATATATGCAAAGGATAGATAAAAGAGATGTTTCCATCCGCAAATTCTCGACATTGGTTGGGTTTGTTGGTCGTCAAATCCAATTGAGGTTTTCTCCACGAATTCCTCCCATCTTAGTTTGAATAAATTAAAGCACAAAGAGCACAATTAATCCCTTACATTTTTATGCAACCTAAGCACGAACAAAGATTTAACATAAAGATAGCACAAGTTCCTAAAAATTTAGGCATATGGATAACACCAAGTATGCAAGGTAACCGATGTTGAAGACACATGTAGAAATTCCTACTTAGTCATGATCAAACGCCGGTTCTCACAATCCTAAGCATGCTACTATGGAATTCATTTAGTGATGAAAGAACCAATACCTAGCAAGATACTACCATGGTGATCAATCACAATAATATCAACAATAATTACAAGGGAAGTCGAAAGATATTAAAGAGAGAAATAATACTTCATTAGAAACTCATAAACAACCAAAAAAATCTCGAAAGTGTAGATGAAAACAACATAGAATTAGCTAAGCATGGCTTACCTAAATTCCTTCTCTTAAATTGTAAACAAAACTTAAACTGATGAATGGAAAGAGAGAAAACGAATGAATGTTAATGTGTTAATTGTTAGATGATGAATGAATCGAAAATAGGTTTAATATAAGGGCTCCAAATATCGGCAAAAACCCCCAGAATAGATAGATAGAGTTTCCACAAAGATAGAATTGGGCCGCTTGCGCAGATCCGGAACTGAAGGGGACGACGAGCGCCGTGTAAAAGGCGGCGGGCGCCGCTCTTTACAGGTTCGCAGACTAAACTTGTAACGCACTTTATGGAGTCGTCGTTCGTTTTATTGACGCATATGAATATGAGTTAGAAAGCTCTTTGAACGAAATACAACTCTCATGAAGACACCAGAAGCCGACTCCAACTTCTCATAACCTTAAAGATGGGATTTCTCCATGCGCTTTGTTTCCGCTCTTGTTCTTGTGCTCATTAGCTTCCCAATTCACCTTATAACCCTTCCTTATCTTGTTCCTTACTCTTTGGTTTCTTCCGAAGCCCCTCACCATGTCGGCACTACGAACCTAAATAAATCCAATAAAATACCGTAGTTTATGAACTTCACCACTAAAAGAGCATAATATGCAAGTAACTATAAAACATGATTATATGACAATGAAATGCCTCTTAAACCATGCTATAATGGTGTTAGTCAAAACTTTGTCTTCCTCTTATAAAAATAATCTAAACCTAAGGAGAAACTATGTCTCTCATCTATTTCTGACCTTGTGGATTTATGGAACAAAAGATTTGGGAATGTAGGATTTTCACTGATTCAAAAACGTCACAACCATGGGCTTTTAGATGGACTTCCAAGGCTTACACCCGACAAAGATAGGATTTTTAATGCTTGTGCACGGGAAAACATGTAAGGTCTTGGGATCATCTTCTATCATCTAATGAACTTATTGCCTCATCATAGGTCTTGGGATCATCTTCTATCATATGAAGACTAATGAACGTCTCATCAAGTTCATTTAAATCATTAAGTTCAACTACAAATGCAGTTACAAAGTCAGGACCAAAACTAGTTTCCTTCCTACGCCTTTTACTTTTCATAGGTTCATCATGATCAGCATGAGCATTAGGCACAACAGTGTTAGGCATAGATGAAGATGCATCATGAGATGAAGAATCAATAGCAGGCAATGCAGATTTCTTTAAAGGAAACACATGTTCAAAGAAAACAGCATCACGATATTCACACAAGGTACGATCACTCAAACACATAAAACGATATGCAGCACTGTTTTAAGCATAACCAATCATAATTGCATCAAAAGTCTTAGATACAATAGTATCAACTTTGAACGAAGCTAACCCCACCTTAGCTAGACACCCCCACACTTTCAGAAATTTCAGATTAGGCGGATGCCCTTTCCAAAGTTAATAAGGTGTTTTGTCAAGCTTCTTGTGAGGTACCTTATTCAAAATATGATTTGCGGACAATACAGCTTCCCCCCACATATTATCAGGCAAACCAGAACTAGAAAGCATATCATTCATCATTTCCTTTAAAGTTCCATTTTCCTTTCAGCGATACCATTTTGTTGTGGGCTATAGGGAGCTGTAAATTCATGAATAATGCCATTTTGTTCACAGAATTCCCTCAAAGAATTTGTGATATATTCACCGCCTCTATCGGATCTAAGCCTTTTTATTTTGCAATTCAATTGGTTTTCTAATTCAGCTTTATACACATAAAATATGCTTTCTGCTTCAACTTTAGACCTAAGCAAGTGTACCTTAGTATATTTAGAATGGTCATCCACAAATGTGATATAGTAGCGCTTTCCACCTCTACTCTCAGTGTTCTTAAAATCAGCCAAATCAGAGTGGACTAACCCCAGCAATTCAGTTGTCCTTTCATTCACCGTTTTAAAAGGTTGTTTATGAAATTTGGCCTCAACACATATTTCACATTTGCTATGGTCATGATTAGAAAGAATAGGAATCAAACCCATATCATGCAATTGACATATAGATCTCGTATTCACATGTCCTAGTCTAGCATGCCATAAATCAATAGACTCAACAATATAAGCAGAAGTAGATGCATTCTCATTATTCTCAATCATGGTTTCAAGCACATACAGAAAGTCAGCCCTATAAGCCTTTCCTACAAATTCTCAATTTTTGGTTAAAACCATTTTTCTAGCATCAGTCACTTGCTTAATTCCATCTAACTCAAGCAAACCACATGAAATCAAGTTTCGGCACAGAGAAGGAATATAAAGCACATTCACGAGGCTAAGAGACTTCCCTGAGGTGAACTTGAGTGTAACCTTCCCCTTGCCAAGCACTCGAGAGATGCTCGAGTTGCCCATGTAGACCTGGTCGATGTCTGAAGCATCCTCAAACTCAGCAAACAGGTCCCTGTTGGCGCACAAGTGGCGAGTGGCTCCGCTGTCTAGGAGCCAATCGACCTGGCCGCCTACATAGTTGACTTCGGTGATCATGGCTATCAGCTGGTTGTTGTCCTGGACAACGTTGGCCTGCTGGTGGGCTGGAGCTGCTGGCTTGTTGTTCTGCTACTGTCCTTGGTTCTGGAGATCGGCCCGATTGCGACACTGCCAAGCCTTGTGGTCTGGCTTACCACAAACATAACAACCGATTCCAGTCCCTCCCTGCTTCTGCTACTTGTTTGGCTGGTTGCCAGACTTCTTGAACTTTTGACCCTTACGTGGCTTCATGTTAGGTTTAGAGCCACCAACTTACGTGACTTCTTGAACTTTTGACCCTTACGTGGCTTCATGTTAGGTTTTCACAGAGGATTCAACCAGATTAGCTTAAACAGAATCAGCAGATTTAGGCTTCGGCTTGTCCTTGAGGCGGTTTGCCTCCTCTATCTTCATGTGTCCGACAAGCTCCTCCAAAGTGAGATCCATCTTTTTGTGCTTCAGATGGTTCCTGTAGCCGGCCCAGGATTCAGGCAACTTTTCGATGAGAAAATTTGCCTGCAGCACCTCACACATCTTCATACCCTCAGAGAGGATATCGACCACCAGGTTTTCATACTCGTGGACTTGCTCCATGATTGGCTTGTCATCCACCATTTGGAACTGCATAAACTTCCCGCAGACGTACTTTTTCTTCCCTGCATCGTCAGCACCATACTTTTTCTCCAACAAACCCCATATTAGTTTAGCAGATTTATGAACGGAAATTAAATGAAATATAGGGTTTGAGACATGGCTGAGGATGTGACCACGAACTGTTTTGTTGTCCTGGTCGTACTTCTTCAACAGCGCCGGATCAGCCTCCTCGTCGACCTTCTTCTTGCCTTTGTCGACGACAACCGAGGCATCATCAACTGCATCGGCGGAGGAACCAATAGGAGCGGCCTCAAGAAGGACGTAGTCCACCTCCAATTGCTCAAAGAAGATGAGCATCTTCTGCGACCAACATTTGTAATTGGTCCCATCGAGCGGGTCCAACTTCGACAGATCCAACAACGGCTTGAAGAACTGGAAAGACATTGCACGAACAAACAGTAATTCGCTTCTAAATTGTAAGTGCAAATGTAGGGCCGCCGATTGAAAAACCAAGTTGAAAACCGTCGGAAAACAATCGTTTAGAAAAACCAGAAGGCTGTGGCGTGGTATATGCTGAACCCACTTAGAAGCGAATTCGCCCCGACCGTAGGTGCAAGTCGGCAACTGGCTTTGCCCCCCAATGTTACACAGCACACCCTCGTAGTCGTGCACTCGAAACAAGGGTTTGGAATCACAGAGACTTTGCTCAGAACTAAGGTGAAAAGAGAGAAGGTTTTTCTGTGTATTAAAACTGAAGAGGAGACGTATGGTTTTAAAAACGAAAAGAGACGCTCCTCCTCGGTAGTGCAGGCGAGGATCTCGGACCAGAAAACGAACCACATTCAAACGTGACAAAAATCACGGAACGGTTACAACAGAAGGATAAACACGAGAAATAAATTGGAAAAACAAAACGGATAAGTCACAGAAATCTTATACAAATATTCTGTAACTCATCTGGCCCAATTAATTAAACGAGAACCAAAAACAGACCCCACCACACCGCGTACGTAACACGGACCGGACCGGCGGCGGGTGCGCACGTGTGACACCCCTATTCCATCACTCATAGCATGGTGGAACAAGTACCCCTTTTAAATCAACTCCTTATGTCCCTAACAACCAATATGGGACAAAACTTTTCACATTCCTTTAAATTCAAGCATTTACTCCAACAATATATACTCGTATAGTCAAACAGTAAAAATCAACCTTTTCTCACACAATTTCCTTTCTCTATACGTGATCGGCAACCAATTGAATTGGTTGTTTGAAAGTTTAAACTTAAAACTGAATTCTGAGTGCTTGTCTTAAATCTAGTGTGTTTGTTGTCTTTTTAGTCTAAAATCTTAGTTGCAACTTGTTGACATTGTTATCGGGGGAAATGACACTTGAATTTGACAAATGAGGTCCCATATTGATCCTAAATAACATGCCATTGACGGATTTGAGTCGTTTTGTGTTTTGGTTATTACTGGATCTTACTCTCTTTAATTTTTTAACGACTTTTACTTCTCATCGTCATTTTTGTAGGGATTGATAAATACACCGTTAATTTTTACTGGAATCACTGCTAAACTTCATAACTCCTTACGGAGTTAAGTCCGCACCCTGTTGCGGAATACGTTTGACAATGTCCCAAACAGCCTGCACTCCGCTAATCTCCGCAACTCCTTGCGGAGTTAAGTCCGCTAGCAATTGCGGAATACTTTAGATATTTAAAAAAAAAATAAAAAAAAAGGAAAAAGGAAAAAAGAAAAGTTCCGCATCAAGATGCGGACCTTCTTAATTTGATCAATTGTAACCTTAGTGACCGCCGTGTCTTTGATCTTATGCATTTCTTTATGTTGCTTCACGGTGAGTCGTTCTTAACTTTCGATGAGTCGTTCTCCTTCGTTTTCGCTCCAAACCACCCTCGGACTTCACCACCCTCCTCACCCATGTGCCATGCAGGTCCGACGAGCCATCGTGAGACTCCTACGACGCCCATACCTTCGATCGAGAGCTCCGAAGTCACGAACTATATATATATTGCTGGGACCCGTGATGAGTGATACAAGCCTACAAGCCATTAATTATTAGGTTGAATGGACAAGGATCTACCAATTATTAGTCTATCTAATCAACATTTAATTGAAAATAGCATAAAATAAGGAATATTACGTTTTGTGGAAGATCCGCATTAGGCTGCGTAACTTATTGAGTAATTTTTTATTATTTACATATAGGTTAGGGGCTCCACCTCCTAACGAGGACCTCACTCCGCAACGTCTTGCGGATGTTTTATCGATGGTCTTTTAGGGTGTGTTTGGCTCGATGTCCGGTGAGGTCCGCAAAGGGTAGCGGAGTTCGGTCCGCAGAGAGTTGCGAAGTTTAGCAGTGTATCTAGTAAAAATTAGCAGTGTATTTAGAAAACCCATTTTTTAAAATAATAAAATCTATATAAAATATTAAATTATACTATTTATACACATTTGTATAAGTTAATATTAACTTGTCCTTTTAGAAATCTGCACACTTTTTAATTAAACAAACATAAATACACTTATACCCCTAATTATTATATTACCTTTTTACTTTCGTATAAACTGCAATTAACCCCTACGTAATCATTACAAGGGCAATTTTGTAAAGTGGATGGCAAAATATCAAAAACGCCATGTTTTTCTTAGCAAGATTTACATCATAAAACGACCTGTTTTTCTTAACGAAGGGAGAATACTTTTTTGAAAGTTAAATATTAAAAGATATTAAATAGAGTTATTGACAAACAAACATACATACATACATACATACATATATAGGTTAAATTTTAATGTCTAATAAATGCAAATGGATCAATGGGTGCACAAATTACATAGTGATCTGTCAGCAAGTCAGAATGCTATTCACATGATAAAATCTTGTCAAATGCATAAACAAATCCCCGACTTCCAATGTCAGTAAAGGGTTTTACAACGCCGACTTCCGGAGCCGACATAAGTGACTGTTGGTGGCTGTTGGTTGTGTACTACCGGTGGTTGCCGACATCGACTCCATCAAGCCGGAGGGGTCGGCAAAACACTTGTTCAGCCGCAGGTGCTCCTTTGTCAATTTCATCAGGGGTAAGCAAAACTCCTATAAATGTCCAGTCTCCATCTTGTCTACTAGCCTGTGCTTGTGTCATATTTGTCCTTCGTCCATATTGACATCCGGTGTTGGTAAATCTTTTGTCGTCTCTGGCTTCCCCTATCGACGTGCACTATCGTGTGTTTGGCGAAACTTGACCATGTGAATAGTACTCGTCAACAAGTCACTAGAGGTGGCAATCGGGCGAGTCGGGTCGGGTTTGGGTCAGGTTATTGGGTTTTAGGTCATATAGGACTCGGGTGTGATGATAATTCGGGTCTGATCGAGTTCGGGTCGGGTTTATTCGGACATTAGTTTATCGGATACAATCAGGTTTTCGGGTCCTATTAGGTTCGGGCGAATCGGGTTTCGGTCTAAACGAGTTTGGGTGAATCGGGTGTCGTTCTAAACAGGTTCAGGTGAATCGGGTTTCGGTCTAAGCCGGTTTAGGTGAATCGGGTTTTGGTCACAACAGTTTTGGTTGAATTGAGTTCAGTCAAATCGAACCCGCAAGAATCATAGTGGATGAAACAAATTAATTTATTTTTTTACCTATGAGATATTTATCCTTCTATATAGATTAAGCTAATTTTATCAATTCTTAATCAATACTACATTCGTTAAAAAAAATGTAAGTCTTCTCACTTTTTATAATATTTATAAAAAAAAGTCAAAATCATATAAAATATTATTTTTTTAATATTGATTTCATACTTATTAATCATAACTAAGATATTATAAAAATAACAAAAAATTGATATTTACATAGTTTGGACGTCTTAAAAATGCTAAAAAGTTACTTTTTTAACGGAGGGAGTACAAAATTATATTTAATTATACTACATGCATGATCATATTACCATCCATTATTAAGTAATCAAATACTTATGTTGTTTTGAGTATTTTAGGGAAAATGCTAATATTTTTGTTGATTTCGGATATAATTGAATTTGGGTTATTTCGGGTGTCGGGTATAATCGGGTTCGGGTAATTTTAGCTTTCGGATATGCTCGGGTCGGTCCATTTGGATATAATCGGGTTCGGGTTCTTACTGGGTTCGGATTGCTTTCGGGTTTAGACTTAACTCGAATCGGATCGGTCGGTCTCGAATCCAAACTTTTTTTTTTCCCAATTATTCGGATATCTGACTAGTTCGGATCGAATCAATCGGATCAGTTTTCTCGGGTCGGGTATTGCCAGCTCTGCATCACATGTCACCAATGCTGTACTTTTGATCCATATGTATGCCTCATGGTTGTAACTTGTAAAGTGTAATTTTCTTTTTCAAACTTGGTAATGATGCCAAAGAGCCGTGTGAGAAAAGTTTGAACATTGCATGATCCAAGATTTATAAAATTGTCTTTAATTGTTAGCTCAAGGTTACGTTATAATACTTAAATCATATGCCTTTTTTACAAAGAAAAAGTTTAGTTGTACTTGATTATAAGACCCATAAAAGTTGATTTTGCATTATATATCCACGTGGGTACGATTTAATTACTTTATGCATTGGCCATTCTTAATTACTAGTTGACGGTCCGTACTACGCACGGGTTTACTTTTTAAAATTTTTAATAAAATTTGATACTATATACTCCTTATAAAAAATAATTCATATTACTCGTATTAGTTTATATATTTTCATTATGCAATTTTTCACAATTTATTTAATCGGTAACTCTATATAGTATTGGATAACTTGTTATAGGAATCAAGTTTGAAAAACATATTTTATTTTATAATTTTATTTTTTTGACGATGTCATGTTTTCTCAAATAAATTAAATCAATATACATTTATTCATTTATCACATACCTAAATAATATTTACTCTAGTTATTATATTTTAATAAAAATATAAATAATATTATTTTATTCTTTTAATTTCGTTTGTTGTTTTATTCTTGTATTTTTTTTATTTATATTACTCAATTAATTATTCAAATACGTTTCTTCAAATTTTATTTCTAGAATTTTTTTTTATATGGTTTACTTACTATTATATTCTTGTAATTTTCTTTCTTCTTTGATTTACATTACTCAATTGTTTATTCGGATAAGTTTCTTAAAATTTTATTTCTACTTAGTTTATTTTATATGTTTTACTTATTCAATCTAAAATTTATAATCTTATTTAATTTAATAATATGAAAATTCATGCTTAATTAAAGAGTATTTCTTTGTGGTTGAAGAAGAGTTTTTTTTATATGAAAAGAAAGAAAAATAAATAGCATATATGATACTAATGAATGAGCAATAAATGACCACAAAAGGTAACTTTACTATTGAGTAAGAAGATATGATGATAAATGTAATATAGCATTCCTCCCGACCTCTCCTAGCGCGCTAGAGGTGGCAATTGGGCGGGTCGGTTCAGGTTTGAGTTCGGTTAGTCGAGTTTCGGGCCATTCGGGTTTTGGGTAATGTCTAATAATTTGGTCATTTGGTTGGGTCGGGTTCGAGTTTCGATTGTATCGGGTTTCGACTATTTCGGGTTTCAGTTGTATCGAGTTTTAGTTATTTCGAGTTTTGATTGTCTCAAGTTTTCATTATTTCAATATTCGTTTTAAAAAATTTACGAGAAGGTATCTTGAACTTCAGGTTATTTTGGATTTCGGTTATAACGGGTTCGGGTCTTAATGACTTTCGGTTGAATCGGGTTCGATTTATTCGAATTTGGGTGAGTTTCGGTTATTCGGATTTCGGGTCCAAAACGGATGAGTTGGGTCGGTGTTCTTAACAATCGATTTCGGCTCGACCAGATCAAGTTTTCGGGTTCGGGTTCTGGTTTTGCCAGCTCTACTCCCAGCTATGACCTTTAGGAATTTCCTTCTCAAATCTCCATGTACGACCCACATCTCCGATTTCACTATTTTAATCGGTTCGAAGGAATCAAATTGAACAACAAAAGTATCACTATTAAATGTTGTAAAGGAAAAATGTGAAATTCAATTCTACAGGGAAAATTGTAGTATTTATCATATGTCTTTCTCATAACTCATGAGCCCCAAATCATACTACTGAAAACTTAGTTAATGAAAATTTTATCTTAGAAAATATAAGATGAAATATTTGAAATAATTTTAACCCCACGGTTCAAGGGGAAAAAGTAAAACAATACTGTAATAAAATTACATTAGAGCAATGTCTCTTGAATCAGTTGATGATATTTTCTTGCTTTTTCAGTAATGGGTTCGCCTTTTCTAGATTTCAGTGTGGTTTGGTAGTTTTGAAGTTCCTTGGCAATTGGCATTCATCCAGCATATCGCCTTCTCTATAAGCCTTGATGTCTGCCGCTCTATTCTTCAACCATTTCGGGTCTGTCTGGATTCCCGCTCTATAGTTTAATTATTACGGAGTAAATCATGGTAAGTGTTTGGATAGCTAAAATTAAAATATAATTATATTAATCACTTTCTTCTATATTTACAGATCTGCCCAAGAGGAATTCGCATTCGCGTTGCTCTGCACGACAACAATGGCAACGGAAGAGTGAAGCAATTGGCAGTTTGTTGTTGGCGACAACGGCCAACCTCTCTTTCTCCAAGTACGGTTCCTTGTCATATCCTCTAATATCCCTCTTTCTTTCTATACTCCTACCTTTCTGATTCGGTTCGGCTTTCGCTTGATTTGAGTACTGATTGGTGGCACAGAACAAAAGGAAAACATAATTCCACTCTAGACTCTAGAGTCCCTGACTCTAGGGTCCTTCACTCATCTGCTTGATTCTTCACTGTTAATTGAGAATCACCCAAGAGATTTTTGAAGCTCTTGTTTTTATTTTGCTCCTGCGGCGTTTTCTGGTCTTGATCGAATCTCTGTATGATTCAAATATGTTTCTTGCACTGTAGATCTGCTCTATGAATCTCATGCCATCTCAAATTAGAAAGTCGGAATCTTTATGTTTCACATATATCGAATGGTCGTTTTCTTCGTATTTCCTAAATCACTCATGGATTTGATGATATTTCGTTGTTGCCTTGTTGAGAGAACGAAATGTGAAGATACCAAAAAGAGTCACACGTACATTCATAATATGAACAAAGAAGCTTTAGTATATAAGCTAGTGGCTACTCCTTCTATTGTCAATTGGTTTTAGGATGGAACCCGCTTGACTTATGTGCTAGGCTATTAGTGCATGGGCGCACGTGTGCACACGACCCCCGATCCCGATTCACAATGGACTTTAGTATGCTCCAGTCTTATATGCATCTTTGATGCATTGTGGTGATTGAAATGTCTAATTCAGAAAAATCAAAATTTGTCATGTTTCTGGGTTTTAATTGGAGAAATGCGGATACCCAACCCGATAAACTGATTCCGAATGAGAAATTTTCACATGCACTACCATTTGTTCTTCAATTTAATTCTGAAATTTAATATTTTGTGTTTGGTTTTTATGTATATTGATTTCAATTGCCTATGGTATCTAATGCTCAGACTTGTATAGTGTCTTACCCTACACAATCAAGGTCATCCTCGCGGAATCACGTGCTTGTGGTTGCTACGAAAGACAGAATTACTATCGCGAAACAGCTACGAAAGACACAATTACTATCGTGAAACAATTGAAACCCTAGCACGATGCAATTCTATCAAGGTAGCCAATCAAAATAAAATCAACAACACAAAATCAACGCAAAGGTAATGAATTAATCATTGGAATAACATAGAATTCAAATCTCACAAATCAACCAACCATGTCTCTGAATTGTAGGCAAAACCAAAGAGGTTTAGTGAATCATACCAAAGTAGAAAACTTCCATTCTTCTCTCCATAGTTGTCTCATGAATGAATAATGAAAAGAATAGTCTATTTAGGCTCATAATCGGCCCTTGAAAACCTTAGGAAAAGATAGATAAAAGTTACCATAAAAATAAACTCGGGTCGGGTATCGCAAATCCGGATATGAGAGGACGACGGGCACCGTGGAAAGGGCGGTAGGCGCCATCCGTACAGCTTGACAACATCCACATACTGAACTTGTAACGCACTTTCTGGAGTCATCTTTCGTTCGATTTACGCATATGAATATGCGTTGTAAAGATCATTTCAAGCACTACAATTCTCATGAAGACCTCAAAAGCTAATTCCAACGTCTCAAAACTTTAAAGTTCTCCATTTCCACTCTTGTTCCTTAACACTTCTTTTGTCCATTCGCTCCAAGTGTTCTCCACCTTTCGAGTCCGAATCATAAGATCTATAAATACACATTAAAAACCGTAGATTCCGAACTTCAGATACCAAATGATCAAGAATATAAATAAGCTTATTAAACAAGCAATATGAACACTTAATGCACCTAAGACCTACCTATAATGCCTATCTAAAATAAGCATTATCAAACTCCTCCACACTTAATCTTCGCTAGTCCTCAAGCGAATAATAAGAAGCAACCTATACCTACGAGTTCATCACCCATGTAATAGCCTTAATCAAAAGCAACATCACGCGAAATGAACACATGCTCAAGCGAATAAACATCATGGCATGTATTTAGCGATTAAAGCATAGAAGTAGAAATCATCCAACCTCACAAGGAATATGTGTTTCACTCATGCTCTCATGTGTTTAGGCAATTAAGTTCAACTTTCAACTCAATCCAAAATGCACTAAGCTCATAGACGTTGACAACAATATAATCAAATCTCCACCGAAATGCCATCACTTGCGGAAAACAATAAAAATAAACAATTTGGCTCTAGAATTTCACTCTTTTTTTCCTTTCTCTTTTTTTTTTCTGGCTTTTTTTTTCGTGCTTTCCTATCTTTCGACCTCGGTGTATTCCTTATGCGATTCATAAACATGGATTTCATGAATGGCCCCGGTCTATCAACACCTGAACTTACTTGAATGAAGTCCACTTGAACATCTTTTGACGCGAGTTACAAACATTGGTGTAATGAATGAACCCGGTTACTCAATGATCAAGCTTCCTTTCTTAGCGGATAGCTTTTCATCACTGTTTCGCGCGAATCATACCCATGGGTGTCATGCATAGATCCGATTACTAAGTGTATCAAACCATTGCCACATTATTCCACTCAAAACTCACAAGCAACTAAAGCCAAATGTATAACATAAAAAGCATAAATCCCGCAAGCAACAAACATGTGAGTCGGCTTTGACAATAGCTAATGTATTCAATATCAAGAGGTAGAAATATATGGAGAGTAAATCACACATCAAAGCAGAAGGAATTATGAAGGATTCCAACAAGGCTAAAAACAATCTCACAAGGGTCATGTTTTGATGGATTTCAATTGAACTCAAGCTTAATCATACATGCTCAATTACATCACCAATCATGCCCAATAAGAAAAACATTTTAAGGAAATAATGCTAAGCACTTCAAACTTATCGTAGAATTTAAAAGTTCATGCCATAAGAAATTGCAAAGTTTCACTAACTAAGAGGGGTGTTTGGATAACAACATATGTATGCAATGCATGAAATTTTTGGATTTTGACATTTTTCAACTTTTTTTTTCTTTTTCTAATGAAATAAAATAGCGAAAAAATAAACATGAAACTGGATATAAACATGACCTAACTCACTATCCCCTCCTCCATATTTAAATATTTCATTGTCCTCAATGAAAATCAAAGAAAGACAACAAAATTTAATAGAAAATCACAAATGAGAAAATAGGAAAACCTACTTGATCATGACAACGATGGTTTCAATCGTCGGACAAACAAGCTTCGGAATACTGAGGATGGCGGCGTGCGTCATGGGTTAGGCGACGGGCGCCGCTTGTGCAGAAGCGTGATTCCGAGTTACTTTTGCATTGGTTAGCGCAAGACTCCTCCAAAACACTTATTGATATGGAACTCTATCCTTTTATTTAATTTGAAAGACTAAAGACCTAACTAGAATTTGAAAAAACATGAAAACTAAAGAACTTACCTTGGGTTGCCTCCCAAGAAGCGCATTTGTTTTATGTCTTTGGCTCGACATGATGCATTTCTTGATCAAGTTATTCCATAAAGGTCCTTCACACTTGTCATTTTCATGACAAAAGGGGGAACCTTAGGAATTTTTCCAATATATCCATCAATTGCACCAATCAATTCCTTTTTTAAATGAGTTTCTCCTAGAGGTTGCCTTGAAATTGCAAAAACCTCAACATTGTTAGGAATCGATTTCTCATAGAGAAAAACAATAGAATCATTTGAATTAGACACATGCTTATGTGACTTAAACAAATTCTCACACTGGCTCCAAGATCACATAAAGCATTAAATTTATATTGACCAAATCCAATGGTTATAGCGAACTTACCTGGATCTGGCCTTTTCTCAAGAACGTCCATATGGCTGCACTCCTCTACGATCTCAGCCATTGATTGCTTTTTGCTTAGGATCTCTTTCAGGAACTTGACATATGATGGCATTTCATTAAGAGCTTCTGTGAAGGGTATGGTGACATTGAGCCTCTGAAGCATCTTGATGAAGCGTTGAAACTTCTTCTCTGCTGGGTCCTTTGGAGATTTTGTCGGGAAAGGCATCTTTTTTTTCTAGTTCGGAGCCAGAACAGATGTCGGAGGTGTTGCATCCAGAACAGACGTCGGAGGTGTTGCAACCTTTTTCTGGTTTTGTACTATTCTAACCCAAATGTATGAAATGCATGTAGAAAACGATATAAAAGTAACTATAAAACATGGCGAATCAGGCTCGCATCAACTACCAGTTGACCCCGCAGGCCCTGAGCTCATACCCGAGTAGGTGCAAAGGGTATAGATAGCTGCAGGCCGATTCTACAGGTACGAGACCGCTGAATTTGAGTTATAGTTTACAAATATTTATATTATATGCTAACAACATTGTGTTTTGTGTCAAGGCTTGGATATGGGTGTACTTCCCTCGATTCTGAGGTGATTTCTCCAGCGATCCGGCTAGGAAGGCCGACCCTCGCTTCTATGCGAAGTTCATTGCTCCGAAGGCGCCACCCCGCGCGAAAGAAGAGGCCAAGCTGACGAAGGTGAAGAAGACGCGGGACGAGGTCGACTGCCTTACCATCGCCGATATATGTATTCGAGATTCTAACTATATGACATATATTTGGTAACTGTGAATTACGCCTGATTTTTTTAATTATAAGTGGAGTGGATGCCCTTTGGGCATGATCTGGACTTCGACGGCGAGTACCGTCAGTCCACCTATCGGGGCACCATCACATTCTGAGGGGAGGAGGAGCCATATATGCCCGATAGGTGTCTTCAGCAGTCTGGACGAGTCCAGGGGGCCCCGCTGCCCGTTATCCGACCGAGTCAGATCACCCACGACGCCGCCTTGAAGACCAAGTACGTCGCCGTGTTTGACCGCGGGCACGACAAGTGGCAGGACTTGGAGGACGAGGGTCGCTTCTACCGGTTGGCCGAGCACAGACGCACCTGCGAGGAGTGTCAGGCCGGTGTCACTGCAGATTACCTAGCTTGGTACGAGTCACAGAGCTGGACGTGCGTGCTGCCCACCACGCCACCCCATCCGGACCCTCTGGCGCCCGTCCATCCGATCACCCTGGATCCATGGGTGGACCTCCCTCAGCCTCCAGTCATCCCTCCAGAGGTAGCAACCTGGATGCGGGAGATAGAGGGCTATATCCGGGCTCTTGCTACCGACCCTCGCATTCAGCAGATTTTAGATGAGGTGATGGAGATTTTGGATGAGATTGTACGCCATCCACCTGGACATTGATGTACATATATACTTTTATAGTGTTTGCAGTATCTATCTTTATATTATACTTTTATGTTACGACTTTTGTATCTATCTCTATATTTCTATCTTGAGTAGATCCTCAACGAAATGGCTAATCTAGACTCCTCTCATTTCTTCTGAGTCATATTAAACGAAAACGTCAAGAACGAAAACGAAATTGTCAAGAACGAAAACGTTAGGGAAGAGTAGTTAGGGTTTAGGGTAAGGGTTTAGGGTTGGCTAGGGCGGGAGGGTTTATCCGCCATCTCCGGGTTAGGGTTTGCACGTCCTTAACGACGTGTAAAATAGAGTTCTTTTGACGCCTAACTGCCTATTTGAAGCAGAGCGGAATAGCTTGAATCCGCACCATCCAAAACAAAAATAAGTCCCACGTAGTTCGATATGGCCGAGTCGCAAGGCAATCGTCGTCTCCAAGTTTTCCAGGTACATATACGTTTCGTATAGTGAATATATTTCGTATGCCTTGCGTTTTGTTCATATTTCCACTAATTTTATTACAGTTTTGAGACTTCACCTCTGAGTTCTCGGAACCAAGTGTTTGGAATGACTGTAACGAAATGGTTACGTATTTCAAGGACTTGGGTCTAAAACACTACATGATTTTAGTAATCAAGCGGTCTTGGACGAGGGTGTCGAACAGTCCAGGCGGGGTTCTCCTTGCTTGCGAGCAGTATGGGGAGTACCGACCACGCGGGAGGAAGCTATGAAGCACGCAATCGAAGATAAACGCTTGTCCATTCTCTCTACACGGGCACGAAGCTCCGCTAGGTCACTGGGTTATGAAGGTAACCCACGGTGTTCATAACCACGAGCTTCCCACGAGCGTGAAGGGTCACGCCATCGCCGGACAGATAACAGAGGGGGAAAAGAAGATGGCTAGGTGGATGAAGGAAATTGGTACTCCTCCAAAAGCCATTGGGCACGGATTGAGGCAGTTAGATGAGACAAGCGTCACGTCATCGCGTTCCCTTACCAACACGCTCAACATGATGGTCGCCGAAGAAAGGGGTAGTCGGACGATGACCCAAGATACCCTGCATTGTCTGCGAGAAAGAGGGTACTACTACGAGTTCAGACGACATCCGGATGACGAAAACGTCTTGAGAGACCTCTTCCTAGCGCATCGTGACGGGATACGGCTACTCCGAAGGTTCCATTACGTCATCGTATTGGACAGCACGTACAAAACAAATGCGTAAGTTACTTAATTACGATTACATTATTGCACATATAGCCAATTATAAAGTATTGTACATGTAACATATTTACACTTGCAGATATGGGGTTCCATTGTGCGAGGTGGTTGGGTTCACACCCTCAGGCAAGACTTCCTGCATCGCATATGCTTTCATGTCGTACGAGAACGAAGACACATACGCCTGGGTGTTGCGTCAACTTCAGATCTTGCTTGGGACGGTTCAACCTCAAGCTATTATGACTGATCGGGAGCTAGGTCTCCTGGCGGCACTAAATGTTGTCTTCCCCAACGTCCAACATCTCCTTTTCTGGTTACACGTGACGAGAAGATGCGAGGAAGCTGCTCTAAAGATCACAAAGAATTTAAACCACACTGGCACCTTCAAGGGCAACTGTTGGGGGTTGTTCCAATTAAGCTCGGAGGAATCATTCCACCGCCGTCGTCGGGTGCTAAACGCTGCATGGCACCCATTTCTAGGTGTGGTGGCATATTTAGAGGCGGTGTGGCTTCCGTACAACAGGAATATCGTACGATGCTACGTAGATAATGTCTTCCATCTCGGCACCCGTACGACAAACAGGTACACCTTACTTCATATCTCCCATTACAATGTGATATGACATCAAACATTTAGTGGTATGCACTTCAATGTGTACAGAGTTGAGGGTCAACACATGGTTCTGAAGGAGACACTGCACTCATCGACTGGTGACTTTTGCATCGTGATCGATGCAATCCATAGAGTCAACGATTGTCAACTGCATGAGCTGCAGACTGCTTTGGAGATCGACCGCTTCAAATGGTCAACATCGGCGCATAAAGTCAACCTTTTTGATGAGGTAAAGACTTTAATCTCCAAAAAGTGCTTCGATTATCTGTACAAGATGTGGCAGGATGTCGTGAACCAAAACATTCCTTCGGAATGCACAGACCGACATTGGAAGGTTTGTTACGGGATCCCTTGTATCCATGAGATTCAGGCATACGTCAACTCCGGTACTCCGATACCCGCCGAGGACATCCACCCGTTCTAGATGGATTTGTCATGGACTGACATCGACGATACCCCACTGCCGTATGAGATGTCATCTTCATAACGATGTATGCGACGATGAGCTCCACCCACCCTCATCTGCAAGCGTCCGAAGGAAAGGGAGGTCTCGGGGGTTGAGGAATGCCTGCAGAACCAACCCGTTGCCATACGAGGAGTTAAGGGAAAGATTTGAGAGAGAAGAAGCATGTGCTGCTCGAAATGCTGCTCGACATCGTCCACAAGCGACCTCATCTCGACGTGGACGTGCTGATGTGTTCGGAGGGTTCAACTGGGGTCGAAACAACGTTGATCCCTTCATGCTCGGTCATATTGAGGGTGTGAGGGACACTGTTGGAGATGGTCATTGTGGCAACCGTGCTTTGGCGTCATTGACATCACCGATCGGCGACTCTGTTTTCCCGGAACACAAAACATTATTATGCAATCACTTGGAGGATCATGCCGATCTCTACGCCGATTGTTATATGGGAGGATACCCATTCTAGCAGTTCGTCGACTACTAGAGATGGGCGGGACCTGTGCATGGTGATAGGAGACGGTGGATAGAGCTACCCATCATGGGTTTAGTATTTGCAACGGTATATCAGATTCCTCTCGTCGCCCTAGCTTGACATCATCCGTTCACATGTCTCCCCGTGACCTCGCCGACACCTGCTAACAACCCTCAATCAACAACCCTTGGTTTGGCCTGCATTGGAAACCAAGACCATTTTGTCGCGGTACGACTTCAAACGTCTTATTTTATTACCTATTCTTACTTTTCATCTATATGTCAATACTCTAACTCTAATTTTCCCTTCTCATAGATTTGGTTGCGTCCTAACGCTTCTATTCCGCCGCCTCTGCCAGAATGGGTCGCACATCATCAACTGAGCGTCGAAGGATGGGATGCTCTGTTTCAAGCTCAGTTTGAGAGATTTTGAGCCTTACGTGTCGAGTCCGGTCGCCCTTTACACTTTTCCTAGATTTTATTCCACCGATTTATTAAATTTATGGATGTAAACCTTTTTTTCCATTCCTTGTAACATTATTCGCATATTATCCAAATGAAAACCTTAACAATTATTGCTTGTCATTTAATTAGACCCTAAATCCTTAAACTCCACTAGTTAAACCCTTCAATTTTTTCAATTAACGATAAAAAACCCTCGGAAACCCTAAACCCTAAACACGAAACCCTAACTAGGGTTTGCACGTCGAAAGTAACGTGCAATATTTGCACGTCCTTAACAACGCGCAAATTACTTTCGACGTGCAAACCCTAGTTTGCTAGTCGACGTGCACAGTTCCACACTTGCACGTTGTTAACGACGTGCATGCACGTCAATAAGAACGTGCAAATCCTTAGCCACAATTTGCGGTGTATCTAACAAGACCCTGTTAAATTATATGCAGAATCTATCTATCAAATTGGTAGTAATGATATTTTTTAAAAAAATTATATTGCAAGTATTAAATTGTATGTTAAGTATTAAATTATATTTCCTTAAATAATTATATTGATTGGTTTTGTCATGAGATTAGCCTTCTATATTTAAGTATTGCATAAATTTCCTTAAATAATTATATTGATTGGTTTTATCAGTATGATTCTACTACATTTGTTAAGCATTAAATTATATGCAGAATCTATCTATCAAATTGGTAGTAATGATATTTTATTTAAAAAAATTAGCAGTGGTTGCTTAAAAAACTACCTTATCATTTATTAAAAATGACCTTATTATTATTATTATTATTATTATTATTAATGTTGTTGTTCTTATATATTTCCATAATTTAATTATATTTCCTTAAATAATTATATTGATTGGTTTTTTTTTTTTGGCTATGGAATAGCTGCTGTAAAGGGCTGTAGTAACCGAAATAAGGGAGAAAAAATAAAAATAAAAATAAAATAACAAGCTACGATGATCTAAAAGTAAGCAAAAATAAAGAAAATAGGGAAAATAGGCTAGAAACTGGAAAAATTAGGGTTCTTTAGTGGTGCAAGTTTATATAATGCTTTTAATCCAAGAATCACGGTCATAGGCATGATATGTAGCAACTAGGAATAAAAGATCACAACTTGCAGTTAAGAACTCAATATCTTCCAAATTATAGATCCAAACAAAGAACAACAAAAATAAAGTGTCAATTTTGATGGGTGAATAATAAAGATTCAACTTTTTATGCAGCGGCTATGGTGAAAAAAAAGGCACGAAAAATAAATCACTCAAATAGAAATCAAGAGAGTAAAAAACTTGCATTAACCTGAAATCCGATACCACTTGATACGTTTGGAATCCCCGATCCTTCGCCCGTGGGCTTTAGATCAAGAACCACGCCGTATATTTGCTAAGATCTTGCAATGCTCTTCCGATATCTCCTGATTAACACAATTAACTAAACTAATTAATAAACAAAACAAAACAATTATCTTAACTTAAGAAATTTAGATCATGGATAGCTACGGAAATTAAACTAATTAAAACTAAACTATATGAATTCCTAACTAAAAAACTACAGGTTTACAACTAAGAAAATTAACCAACTAATAATGACAGAAATAACATAAGCAAATTCAAACTAATTAAAACTTAAGCTGAGGGAATTTAAAGAAGGGAAGCGAAGAAGGTAAAGGCAGCGCAGGTCTGCGGGCAGGTTGCGCGAGGACTTCGGACGCGCGGGACAGGAGCGCTCGCTGGGCGCAGGGGTGCAGGCGAGCGACGGCGAGATCGAAGACGCGGGAGCGGGACGCGCAGGAGCCAGCGCTGGAGAACGCGGAGGGGCACCTGGGGAGCGCGGGAGCGAGCGCGAGGATGCGGGAGCAGGTGTCCGCGCTCGCTGGCAGCGAGGCCGGTTGCGAGTGTCGCCAAGGGCAGTGCTTCCTCGACAAGCCGACGTCTCGATCAGGTTGGGCTCTGTTCTTGCTCGATGTAGATGAACAATAAGGGTTGAGTGTTTGGTGTTGCTGAAAGATCTCAAGAACAAAAGTGGGAAAGTGTTTTGGGATTGATAATCGAAGAACCCTTGATCCGTTAAGGGTTTCTTCAATTCTATTTCAATCTGATTAAATCCAAAGTGCGTAACATGAATTTATAGTAAAGTTCTAAGAGATCTAACCAATCCTTCCTTGCAAAGGAAAGGGGTTTGGATAGATTAATTCTATCTAAGATAAATGAAATAACTTAAAGATAAATATAACCTAAGAAGATAGAAATATAATAACTTGGTGGCCAAGGATTATATCTAGAAGAGATATAATTAATTTCCACCTTATTTATCTAAATTGCATAAAATAATAATTAATAAAATAATAAACTAATTTGAAGACTAGAACCGGCCTACACATTCAAGCTACTCGACATGGGTCAAGGCCCACTCGATATACATATTGAACCTTCTTCCATGGTGGCGCCTTCTTCTTCCTCTTGAGGACGAGACTCTTTGCCATCAGTGGCCCTCGAATCGGTCTTGAGAGCTCGCCTGCATCAAGATCATTGTTGGACCCACAGAAGGTCATCTTGATCCGCATCACAAGATTTGCAGAACCAGTAATGATCATGCAAGATTCAAAGTCATGCGGCATTTAATGAGGATGACAAGTATCATGTATATGAGCAATGCACGAGCATGGTACACACAACAACAATTGAGTTCAAATATAGCATGACGAGGTATATCATAGCAGGCAGATTAAGTATCATACAAGAACATATAAGAGCATCATAATAACTATCTCATCTTAACACACTAGTCATATAATAGGTCAAGCGTGACACGTAATCATACGACGAGATACATTTAGAAAGCATGGGTCCCACATGATACTAGCTATACATGATGTGATACAGCATAGTCAAGAGTCATTAAGAGGAGCTCAACATAATATTCACGAAACATGAGGCATCATCAAAATAACAAGAATGACATCATGGGCGACATATTATAATCATGTTAAGAGCGAACCATCATAGAGCACATATATAGTACAATAGTCATCACATCATAGAACAAGCACAACATGTGATCCTTTTAGTGAGTTGTATTGGAAATCATAAGCCCTACAAGACACTGCTAGTACATATCGAACATGAACACAATTGAGGTAACTCGACTAAATCCATCCTAACATTCATGCATCATGCGTATGCGAAACCATGACATAGTGTGGTGTGTGATCACGCGAGGTGCCAAGTCATACATTTATGCAAGCACAAGAGGATATCCTAGAGTAATAGGGAAACACTATCGAGTGATAACACGCGGGCATGCTATGATAAACCATCAAAAGCAATCGAACACCGAATTCAACTTCAATCCAATTTGCATGAGTAAGACATTTCGAGATGATAGGAAGAGGGAAAGATCACACTATCAGGGACCTAGCTCGAGAGGGAATCAGCAACAACGTAGGCAAGATACAAGTTCGCACAAGTCACAATCGAGGATCCTACATGATACTAATGGATCAACATAACATGTTATACATATTAACATTTAATTGATAATTACGACGGTAGGCAAGGAACCAATCACTCATATCCGACGATATAGAAGCATGGGCCAAGCGTTCCAATTTAATAATACTAAACGAGACACGCATATATCAAGATGTTACTTCGATAGCATGGTCACAGATGGAACTACTAATTTAATCGAGCAAGTCCGATGGCAGCACTAACTAAAATGCCGAGGAGATCATCTTACGGGGCATTCGTACAAAGAGGAGCTTAGCACACTATCATGGACCTAATTCACGGAAAGCAACATTCATATAGACCCATATCATGCCATTCATGTTTTTAACCAACCAGTAGTACGATCATTACAACAGGTCAATTAGACACGCGAAACCAAACATAATCATGACAGAAAGCGAGATGCAACACGAGACCTAAACAATGTGACTAGCATGGATACGGAATGTTATGCGATCACGAATTTACATTAAGGATCATCACAATACATGTACTGGAATTTACGTACCATATAAGGCATGGTGATATCAAGTTGTAGCACGTATCAAATAAGAAACTTGCTTCATCAGGGTATCAAAATTTAACGATCACACTATCATGAACCTAGTAGAGTAAAATCATGCAGATTCATTTCATGCAGCTCACACATCCATTCCATCCTACGATCAATAGGCCAAGTATACATGCTATGACAACATATAATCATGGTAGAAGCCAAGACATAACACAAGACCTAAGCAAGGTAACCAATCATAGATGCAACAACATAAGTAGCTTTTTACCAATGGGCATTCACAGGGTACATGCCAAAGATTACAAAATCATGTTATGCAGTTCAGAGAGGGTCACAATTACAACCGAATAGAGATTCCTAAGGGCATCCACTGACTTTTCCCAACCCACTCATCACCCTTGCTTCCCGTGGGACTCTGCTATGACTCTTTGTGTCAAGGAAACACTGGTTAATTGTCATAAGAATCAAGAAAGACAGCCCTAGAAACACCTTGCTTTTGACTCAAAATGACATTAAGAACTACCTTACAACACTCACTCAGACAACCTTCATATACGCACATGATTCTGACACAATGTATTTATAACCAACCCGATTCCCATGAAAGATACTGACATCCGGGAGAAGTACTCGATAAGACCCTCAAGGGTTTAGCATAGTGGAACGGGCTATTTCACACAACTGGGCTTGATCATATAGAATTAAAGGTACTCCCGCTATCTCGTTTGCACAGACAAGTCAGTACACATTCATTGTTAGGCATACCAAATCAGATCTCTAGCACAGCAAGCACTCACCACAGAATCAGTTAATAACACTCATAATGATTTCATTTGAGTCTCCCAACCCATCTGTAAAGAACAAGCTGATATTTTGCCTACTGTTCCCAACTACACCCAATAGGGGTGGTCTACCGCCTTTACTACCCACTCGTGTCCCCGCTTGGTCGGTTTTGTCCTTTCATTACAAGTCGAGTTCATTACTTAGTCCAATTTAGGTTAGGCATCTTAAGTTCATTTTGCCCCTATAAACACTTTCAAATCCTTTGAAACTCATGGGAGGTTTTCCAAAACATACACTCGACCCTTGTGTACCCGAATTGCACAACCTCAGCTCTGATACCATCTTTGTAACGACCCGGAATTATGATTTCCGGGTTACGTTTCAAGGGATGAAAACCCTTGTTCGGATCTTGCAATCCAGGTACGGGTCGAGGTTTCAAACTCATTTCAAAGGTAAGTAGAAAGAGGGATTTCAAACCCTAAAGTATCGTAGGGCCGTTGGGTACCCTTAACATGTCCTAAGACTATGTCGTGAAATCCAATTCAAATGAAATAAAGCGGAAGCAAAGTTAACTTACAATGACACAACAGAATCGGGTCAAAACCAAATCATAAACAAGTGATTACCATTTCCCAAGTTAGAATATTAGTCAGGTTCTTTGATTCGTCCAAGGGTTTCCCGTCACATAAGCATGGAGCAAACAAGATCTGCAGAAATACCTTTAAAAGAAGAACGGGGAAAGGAGTCAGATCGAGCCACTCATGCGGGACCAGCAGTCCTCACTGAGGCCACATAGTATGTGCTATACCTAATAAAGATGCTCTAATACAATACGAAAGTCAAACACACTAGCATGCTCCTAATTCATAATAATGTGCAGAAATACTGTAAAGGGCCCAAGACAATGCCAACGACATATCCCTCTCCTACCTCCACCCCTTCCGATAGGCGGAGACTGGCCAGCTCGTGAATGCATTCATTCATAATAGGGCGGCACGCATGCCTAACCCGCTCCACAATAAAGCCCGCAAGCATATCATAATATAAGGAAGTTCATGACTCGATTGACTCAGGGTACCCGATGAGGCTGGGCTACCCTATGACCCTAGCAAAGACTCTAGGACTATCACAGATAACGACCGTTCTGTTTCAAACGCATGAAGTAGACAGATGCTCAATCAATTTGTGCAACCTAAACATGATACTACATGGCATGCTTTTATGCATATGCAACACCTAACATAAAATGCAACAGACATGAATGTCCAACTTGAGTAAGCCCCCTAGGGAACTTACCTGAAGATGCAGAACAACATGATAATACAAGCAAGGGCCCAAATGCAAGTCCAAAGCAATACACACCTATCATTAAGCCATTTCCATAAGCTACGGACCAACATTCATACACACGATACCAAGTTCTCAACATCCTCAAAAACCAAACGATTGTAAAACCATTTTCCAAAACCTTTTCGATACGATCAACATCAACTAAAATCACTCTTCAAATCACACTCATTGATAAAATCGTACCAACCATATTTTCCAAACTCTTATATCTCAAGTTAAGTCAACTCGTTTTCAAAATAATTTCTCAAATCATACTTGGCCAAATTCCGACATAAATCATTAAATCCTTAACCAATTTCCCAAAATTATATTATTAAAACGATTCCGGCATGTTTATTTTCAAAAGTCATTTATAATGAATTCCGACATTAAATCGCCAAAACACGTCTATTTTCACAAACCATATTTAAATCATCACACAACACTTAACCTTATAATAACACTTTTAAAATAATTACATAAAATAATTTCAGAACTTTACTTTTATAAAATCAGAATTATAATAATCATAATACGGATAATAATAACCAAAAGATTAAAGTCTAACCATATACTATAACATATAACAAAACAATTAGTCACACCAACAATTAAATAACCCAAATTTAGGCCCAACCCGGAAGAAAGAAGCCCAAACCCGAGTTCAAAGCCCAGCCCAATGTTCTTTTAAAGGTGAACCGGTTTTCTGAAACAAAATGGCTGAACCGAACCCGGTCAAATAAAGAAAAGAAGGAAAGAACCAAACCGGCCCCATCTTCTTCCCCAAATCAAAACCCGAACAGAGCTTCGACGGAGAATCGGAGAAAGGATGCTTGGGCTCGCCGGAGACTCGATTCCGACTCAACCAACACCCAACCAGATCAAAACCCTTACCCGAACACATAGGACTCAAAACGACTCAAACACGGAAAGGAAGGGGAGAAGAACGAGGGTTTACAGCGGGGTCGAGAGCTTCACCGGAGTCCTCGGAGAGGCCGCATTCGGGTGCGACGGGGCAGGACCCTGAGCGAGATTGCCTGGGGTGCACGTTGGGATGTTAAAGGTGAGACTTTTATACAGTTCGGAGGGGAAAGGAAGCTAGAAAGGGGGTTACCAAGGGGGTTGACGGGGGAGAGGGGAGGCGAACTAGCGAGGACGACGCCGACGACCCCGGGGCCGTGTCTGGGTGGCTGGGCTTCGTCTTGGGACGTCGGAGTGAAGACGGAGGCGGCTAAGTTGCTGCTGCTGGGCTTGCTCGGGGCCGCTCTCGGGAAATAGAGGACAGGCCCTCGGTGGAGCTAAGGGAGGCGCGACTTAGGCGAGGTCAGTGACGGTGGGGAAGGGTTGTGAGGGTTCTTTGGTGGTTTCCAGAGAGGAACAGAGGGAGGGAGTGAATGGATGAAAATGGGTTTGTGGGGAGCACAAACATGAAGAGCAGGTATGTCAATTAGAGAGTAAGGACAAATGAGCTGTGAATTTCAAATGCAAGGGGCAAGGGAATCTGCCTTCAACAGAAATCAGAGGACGAGAGAGAAGGAAAGAAAAGAGATTATATGGTCCCAACATATAAATGCAAAGACTATATCCGATATTTAAATTCGAACCCGTTAATCCCGACTCCAACGAATAACTTAAGTTTTAGAACCGAACGAATTGATAAAATTAATCGTACTTTCAATTTATATATTTAAGACTATCGGAATCGGAATCTAATTCCGTCAAAATCCAATTTCTAAATCGATGCCGGAAGGATTTTTAAAATCGAAACTTGGTGCTCGAGAACGGATTTTTATTCCACTTTTACAAATAAAATAAAATAATAATATATCTAATTAAAATAATATAAAAATATGTTCGGAGGCGAATATGAGGATTCTCAAATATCCGAATTTTTGACATAATTATTAAAATTTATTGTTTAAAAATCCGAGCCTTTACAGTTTTCAACACCTTTTGTTGTGCAAATATAAAGTGTATAAATAAAATGATAAAGTGCAATAATAAAATCATGATGTGTATGAGTAATAATATGAAGAGCACAATTAAGGTTATTGTTAATGTGTCTTGAATCATTTTTCATCGGCGTCGCATCGGGGGGTCCGGGGGGGCGGACTTATCGTCTATTTGTTTTTAAGAATTTAACAATTTCAAATTATAGTGCATAAATAAGATTAAAATGCGCAGATATAATATTATGTTGTGCAAATATAACATTATGATGTGGAATTTTTTTTTTCAAAATATTCACTAAATAATAAATAATTAACAAAATATTCACACTTTAAAACTATTTATAAAAATATTCATTTTTGTCAGATCGGGCAGAAAAATGCGGTTCTAATCCGCGTTTTATTAACAAAATTAGATAATCTTAAATTAGAGAGAGAAAGGAATAAAATTAAACAAAAAACGCGGTTTGAAACCGCGTTTTTTGCATTTATTTTATTCCGAGTTAAATTTATAAATTTTTCTTATTTTTATTAGCAGAGACGCGGTTACAACCCGCGTCTCTTTAGGATTTTGTTTTCCGTACAACATGTTGCCTACTGGACTATTGGGGAGTGGAGACTTGGGAGGATATCTCCTTCTTCCTTTTTTTTTTTTTTTTTGGCAAAAGCTTGTGCGGATTCAACAATTGGAGGAGGGAGGAGGAGAAGGAGAAGGAGTGAGACGTCTCTGATACCGATGGCCAATTGGGGGTAGAAGAAGGAGGGAGGCGTGCGGATTCGGGTAATTAGGGAGGAAGGAGGAGGGACAATTGGGGAAGGAGGAAGGTGGCGGTGGTTGTGGGTGCTAGAGGTGGAGGACCCAGCCCAGGCTGCGCCAAATGAGGAGCGGCGAGGGCAGCGGCGGAGCCCACATGCTGTGCAAATGAAGAAGCCCGGGTGGCGGAGACAAATCAAGAACGGAACAAGGTACTCTATCTCCCATCCCATCCCAGACTGCCCACCGGTGTCGGGGAAGTCTCCCTCCTCCCTCCTCCCCCAATTCCCCACCCCAAGTTCTACAAAAAAAAAAAAAAGGGAAGAAGAAGAAAGAAACACGAAGGAGATCTACTCCCGTCCCCACTCCTGACATTGAACGAAAAAAAAAAAAAAAAAAAAACTAAAGACACGCGGGTACAACCCGCGTCTCTGCTTATAAAAAATAAGAATATATATATATATATATATATATATATATATATATATATATATATATATATATAACCTAGAATAAAATAAATGGAAAAACGCGGTTTAAAACCGCGTTTTTTTGGTGAATTTTATTCCCTTTTCTCTCTAATTTTAAATTTTTTAATTTTGTTAGTAAAACGCGGAGTGAGACCGCGTTTTTCGGTCCGATTTGACAAAAATGAATATTTTTTAAAATAGTTTTAAAGTATGAATATTTTGTTAATTATTTATTATTTAGTGAATATTTTGAAAAAAAATTCTATGATGTGCATATATAATAGGCTTTAAATTAAAGTCCATAAATAAGATTAAAATGTGCAAATATAATGTTATGTTGTGCAAATATAATGTTATGTTGTGCAAATATAATGTTATGTTGTGCAAATGTGAAGTGCATTTGTGCAACTGTGAAGTGCATTTGTGCAACTGTGAAGTGCATTTGTGCAACTTTAAAGTGCAAATATAAGAACATAAAGTGCAAAAACAAAATTGTAATGTGCACATTTAGAATACAAGTGTGCAAAAGTAGGATATAATTGTGCAAATTTAAACTACAATTGTGCAAAAGTAAGATACAATTGTGTAGATTTAGAATACAATTGTGCAAAAGTAAGATCATAATGTGCATGAATAAGACAAAAGATGTGTTTTGAAATCGAAGTTTTAATTTTTATTTTTTTTACTTTTGTGAGTTTGGGTTCACCTCTCGCATAATTTATGTTTATAGATGTGAGTTTGAAATCGATTTTTTTACGTATAAGCTTTTAAAATTAAAGTGCATAAATAAGATTAAAATGTGCATAATTAAGGTTAAAAAGTGCATAACTAAGATTATAATGTGCATAATTAACAATTTGCGATTGTTGCGCTCTTGTCTATTATGTAACCTATGTGGGATTTGTATCCACATCTTTGTGCAAACGCACATTGCTCTACCAATTGAGCTAATATGCTAAATTACGATTTTCATGCTAAAATAGAAGAACCTAATCGACCTAAAGCATATCGCAATAAAATTCTAAAATCCAATTAGCTCATGATTCACAAACAATATGACAATGCTATGAACACGAAATTAGCTTCCAAATCAACCCAACATCACAACCATATCATCAATTTCAATCAATTTGGATGTTGGCAAAAAAACCTCAAATTCTAAAATATATCGCAATAAAAATTCTAAAATCCAATTAGATCATGATCCATAAACAATTTGACAATGATATGAACATGAAATTAGCTCCAAATCAATCCAACACCACAACCATATCATCAATTTTAGTCAATTTGGCTTTTGGCAAAAAAAACCCCAAATTCTAAAGCATATCGCAATATAAAATTCTAAAATTCAATTAGCTCATGATTCATAAACAATTTGACAATTCTATGAACATGAAATTAGCTCAAAATCAACCTAACAACACAACCATATCATCAATTTCAATCAATTTGACTTTTGGAAAAAAAAACCCAAATTCCGCTCCTAAATCAAACCCTAGGTTTTCAATCTCAATCTAAATCATTCAAACACTATTTTGTGCAAATATAATTCTAAGTTGTGAAAATAGAATATTTTGTTTTGCGTTTATGTTGTAAGGAGAAATCGAGTATGAAATATAACGAAATAGATCAAACCAGACTTAGGCCTCAGCAAATAAATACAAGACTCCTCCAATGCAGTAAGAGAAAGTCAGGATCGAATCCTCGAGGAAGCACGTCAGCAGTTCTCAGGTAGCTGTATATTCTCACAACAGCAGCAGAAAGACAGAATCGCAGAAACAGAAAGAAAGAAACAAATAACCCGGCAAGGGCAACTAAAACAAAACAAAAGAACAAACTAAAGACAGAAAATAAAGCAAAGGAAGTAAAGAACAAAGCAAAACAGAAGAAAAGCAGAAACGAAAAGCAAAGGCAAAGGACTGGTCGATCTCGATGACAGCTACTCGAGATCGACAAAGGCAGTCGATAGCAGTAACTCAGAAAACAGAAAGCAAATAACTCGACGAAAAACTCTCCTCGACCTCGACAAGATCAACTCGAGATCGACAAGAGACAAGTCAACAGAAACTGTAAATCGACAAAAGCAGAAGATCACCAACTCGACTAAGACAAACCCTCCTCGAGATCGATAAGATGGTACTCGATCTCGACCAAGCCTCGTCTAGGTCGACAAGAAACAGAAAACACAAAATCGCAAATTTTCGACAGAATTCAGAAATTTGACAGAAATTAACTCAATATGCTAAAAGACCTCCAAGGCTAGGGTTTCAACACCACAACGATAACCATGCAAAACAACACATAAAGGCACAAAATATCACACTTTCCATCAAATAACTTTCGTCATTAACAAATAGGGATATAGAGGCTCTCGCATAAACCCTAATTGTTACTAACCCTTTTTCACATAATTAATCCAAGTTGCATTAAGATCACTTTCGCTTCAATAACACAAACAAGGATCACCTTCAACTCTCGCAAAAGAATCATGCTCATAGGGATAGAAGATGAATCACACAAAAGATCTGACCTTTATCGCATTGCCTCACATGGCCACCGTCGGGCTCACCCCAGCCCCAGAAGTGGGTGGACTACTCACGCCTCATCGCAATCGCAAACATTGATGTAAAAGAAGAAACTTGCATAAACTAAATTCAAAGCCTTTACAATCTTGGCAATCAACTTTCGCCGTAAGCCAAAACCTTAAAAACCTTAAACTCCTAAACTGTATCTCTGAATGGAACTCACTACTTCTCTTCGAAATTGGATGATTAAAACTGAGCCCCTAGGGCCTTATTTATAGCCTTCATTCCCTAGTTAATCTAGGAAAGAAGATATCTATCTATATCTAAAATTATATCTAAATTGCTAAAAGATAAATAAATGTTTTAAGGAAATAAATCCATAAGGAAGGGATAAAACTAATGATGGTAGGTCTTCATGATGTTGATAGATCTTGTCTCATTTGATAGAACTTGATGTAATAGGATAGAATCTTCCGCCTTCGCGCTCAAGGAACTCCAATTCTACTCGGACAAGGCCACGTCGAGAAGATTCTGGAACGCGGTCTAGTCGACCTCGAGTTGGTTTCCCCGACCTCGAGTTGGGTTCCTCGGCTTGGCTTGACTCTGCTCGATGTGGCTCGTACTCTGGCTAACTGGCGCTCGTCGACCTCGAGTAGTCGTAGTCGATCTCGAGTAGGGTTAGGTCATCGACTGGCCTCCTCGGGTTGGTGTGCTCGACTGGCTCGGACAAGGGCTCAGGCGCTCGTCGATCTCGACCATGGCTCGTCGAGATCGAGTAGCGTGGTGCTCGGCCTCTCGTCCTCGGCTTTCTCGGGCAGCTTCTCCTCGTCGACTCCGGGTGGTGGTGCTGGGCTTTGTCGACCTCGAGTAGTGCTTGTCGAGGTCGAGGAGACTTCCGGAGCTGGGTGTCTGGCTTTCTCGATCAGGCTTCGTCGATCAAGACTGGTCGGCCAAGATTGTCTATGTCGACTGGGGCTTACTCGAGATCGAGTAGCCTGGGTTCTTGGCTTGATTCGAGTGGTTCCGCTGCTTTGACCTTGGACTTCTGTAGTGGTTTTCCGAGATTTTCCGACCTTCTGTAGAATTGCTGTAAAGCGCCTCGATTTCTGCGAATTAAACAGAAACTAGTGTAGATTCCAAAATTTGGCAAATAAACATAAACTACATAGATTCTGTACTATCTTAGCCCAAATGTATGAAATGTATATAGAAATTGATATAAAAGTTGTTGTAAAACATGGCAGATTAGGCTCACAACAGTATATAAAATAGGAATAATTTTGTAATTTATTAAATTTAGATAAGGGCATATTTGGGAAGAAAGGGAAAATATGGGTCAAAATTGTAATTTCATCATCATCTTCCTCACATCGCCTGTAAACCTCCGATTAGAAACGGTGGTTACACCGGTGGACTTCTGCAAGCTCTCGGTGCCAGGCTAGGGCACGTCGGCGCAAGGGGGGGGGGGGGGGGACAGATACGGGACCGTGGGGGCGTGACGAGTCCGTTGGTGGCAAACGTTGGTGGCTTCGGTGGCGGCAAGGCAATGGTTGAACGCGGCGAAGGGAGCTCCGATGTTGTTGGGCAAGGTGGAAGTTGTTAGCGATTTCGACGATTTGGATGAGGATTCCGGTGATTGCGAGGAGGAGAAGCCAGATCCACACCCACCTTGTCGAATTGACCAATGCTCGATGCTCGATTCCAGCGATTGCGATGGAGGAGTTCGATTCTGATGATTTTGAGGATTTCGATGAGGAATATTCCGGCGATTGACACCACCCAGTCCGATGCTCGATGACCTGCCTCATGCCATGCTCGATGCCTGACGATTGAAACTTCGCCCAGGCCATGCCCGCTTCTGAATTTTTGCGTAGAGGGAGGAAGGGGATGACCGGTTCAATTTTTTTAAAACAAACCGGTCCTTAACGTGTAAAATCCGCTTAACGTGTAAAATTTGGGTTTAGGGGGCGCGCCGAAATTTCACTTAAAAAAACCGGGCTGGACCGGCCCCAAAAAAAACAAATCCCTCTCCTGGAAACCATCTTCTTCTGCGACTGTGGAGAGAAGAAATCGCCATCTCCGTTTCTTCATCCTCGGAATCCCATATCTCCAGATCGAAGACGGGGAAGAGCCACAAGGCATGAATCTTCTCTCTCCTATGCGCTCTCCTCTTCTTCGTCACTTCGTCTTCCTCCTACCTCAGATCTCGCCGCCGATGCTCACCACCGCTAGAGCCCTAGCCGACGGTCGATCGCGCACTTTCTATCGCCTCCTGATGCTTCCAGAAGAGAAAGGGCTCCGATCTCTCTCTCTCTCTCTCTCTCTCTCCGGTCCTCCATCGGTGGCGGGTTCTCCATCTGCTTCCACATCTAGGGTTTCTCTGCCCTTACCAATCTACTCGAACTCGAAGCTCCTATTAAGATTTGTGGTACTCTAAAATTGATTTCAATATTTTGAATTTCACAAATCTTTTTATGCTTTAATTTCTGCTTTGATTTATGTTCTTGTTTCCGCTCTTGCTAATTTAATCACCCCTATTTTAGGTGTTTTGTTTTATTCCTTGTTTTTGACATTTTAGTTCAACCACTGATTGAGAATTTGTTCTTTATTCGGTTCTTCTGGAACTGTCAAGCATTCAAATACATAGAATTTGTTCTGGTTGCCACCTGACATTAAGATTCAGTTCAAGTCTAATCCAGTTTTAATTTTGTTTTAGTAAATTCAGGGTCAATGTTACTTAATTTTATAGGTGCTCTTTGTGAATTTGATTTCTATCCTTTAAGAGGCTGGTTGGGAAAACCAAACTTGATGCTTCTGTAATATGTATTGTTCTAGAAGGATAAATTGGTGTGACCATGCCCTTCATCAAATTGAAGGAAAACACTGAATGCCCTTCATCAAATTGACTTGATTCCAATTTATTAGTGTTTGCTTCTGCTTTCAAGAGGTTTGACTATCAATGTTTATTCTTGTTAGCAGTTTTGGTGACCAGTTAATGTGTATGTATACTAAACATTTAATACCTTTTAATTCTGTGCTTTTGCACTGCTTTGGCTTTGGCTTTTTTGATTGCCTATTTTCAGATTCTACCTAATTTCATAAGGGATGAAATTTTCATGATGTTCATTTTGATTTTGTGATCATATTCGCTCCATGTTTCTTCCTGCAATTTAATCTGTTTTTATGCAATTATAATGTTAACGATTGATCGAAATGAATAGATAGATAATACTTAAGTTTTATGAACTTATTATCATAAGCATTTCAGATTGAGGTAAGGGACCATGAGCTCGCAGCAAGCTGTGATCAAGTGCGTGGAGGAGCACTAGAAATTTTTTCTTCATTTAGAAGTTCATTGGACAAGGGACTGCTTTTAGGAGTAATTTTTATCTTAACACTCTAGAGAATTAGGTAATAGAAAGCAATTTAGCAGTAAGCACATCTTCATGCTACAATGATTCACAAAGGAATTCATGTCAGCATTCATGTGCTTTATCTCAATGGCCTTAAACCCTCAATTTACCCTTAAATTTTTTTGACATATTAGCTCAATTGGTAGAGCGATGTGCGTATGCACAAAGATATGGGTTCGAATCCCATATAGGTTATATTATAAAGAAGAACACACCAATCCCAAATTGTTAATCATGCACATTATAATCTTAGTTATGCACTTTTTAACCTTAAGTATGCACTTTAATTTGAAATTGTTATACGTAAAAAAATCGATTTCAATCTCACATATAACAACCTAAATTATATATGCGAGAGGTAAACCCAAACTCTCAAAAGTAAAAATAAAAATAAAAAAATAAATTAAAACATCGATTTCAAAAGCACATCTTTTGTCTTATTCATGCACATTATGATCTTACTTTTGCACAATTGTATTCTAAATCTACACAATTGTATCTTACTTTTGCATACTTGTATTTTAAATGTGCACAATTGTATTCTAAATCTGCACAATTGTATCTTACTTTTGCACAATTGTAGTTAAATTTGCACAATTGTATCCTACTTTTGCACACTTGTATTCTAAATGTACACATTACAATTTTATTTTTACACTTTATGTTCTTATATTTGCACTTTACAGTTGCACAAAAGCACTTCACAATTGCACAAATGCACTTCACAGTTGCACAACTGCACTTCACAGTTGCACAACTGTATTTCACAATTGCACAAATGCACTTCACAGTTGCACAAATGCACTTCACAGTTGCACAAGTGTATCTTACTTTTGCACACTTGTATTCTAAATGTGCACATTTCAATTTTATTTTTGCACTTTATGTTCTTATATTTGCACATTACAATTTTATTTTTGCACTTTACACTCTTATTCATGAAGAGAAACATAGTACTTCAAAGCGATAAACATAGATAGCCTATACGGGATTTGAACCCGCATCTTTGTGCGTAGGCACATTGCTCTTTCATTTTGAGTTAATAGGCTTATAATCGCACATCACGCATATTAATGCAATTTTATAATACAATTGTGCAATCTAAACTAAATTAAATGCAAAAATAAGCTAAAAGTCATAATTGCAGGCATTTTTAAACAAAGAACAAGGAACTTGGTGACAGATTCTCTTATTTTGTGAATTTAGACATGATAAAATAATGTCATGGGCACATGGCACAAAGGTGAGCTTTTTCTAATTGCACTTTAAGTTGAAGAAAAAAAATCAGTAGCTGAAGTTTCGGCAATGTAAAGGGCTTGTAATGCAGTGAACTTTCATTAGATGAAGTTTCAGTAGTGCAATGAGAAAAAAAATCAGCAGATGGAGATTGAGCTGAACTTTCAGCAAAGCAGTGAACCTTCAACTGAACTTTCATGTCTAATGATACAAAATGGAATAAAAAGACAGCATGTGCTTCAGTTTGATACCATCCCCAATTCCAGCTATACAGATTGGTTCTATTCAGATGCCTTTGCAACTAACTCACCAAGTTGGTTCATCACATACCCATATGCATCCACATCAGCCTACACTATTCCAATTTGGTCAAATCAGATACCCCTTTCCCATTTCACATGGACTTTTGCAATTGGCACCTCAATCTATAACCTGCAGTCACCCAAATGTTCAAGCCAGTTATCCTCTGTGAAGGTTCGATAATATAAAACAATGTAATATAGAAATACTCTAGAAGGGAGGTTGAATAGAGTATGCCGGTTTTTCGCAGATAGTCTCAAGACTTGTGAAGCTCGTGCAAAACCCTTTGAGATTAGACTTAGCCTTTTCTCTGAAAACCTGAATCACAAAGTTAAACAATTCGAACCAAGTGCGGAAATATGGCAAAGTAGTAAGTAAAGGACGCAGCGAATTGTTAACGAGGTTCGGCACGAACTTGGCCTACGTCCCCGCCTAGGGTTCTTCCACAACCCTAGGATTCAACAGGCTTTATTGATTCACAAAGCTTAGGATCCTAATAGCTCACCGAGAAGCCTCTCTCTTATACAATTGCAATCTAGTCAACTCACGTTCCCTTGGAGTCCTAGACCAATCTAGAAGAGCCCCACCTCTCTCAGCTATCTAGTACAATCCTCTTACTCTCGAGAATCAATAGTCTAGTGCCCATTTCCTGAGTTATAAACTCTCGAGTATAACACTCTCTCAAAATATATCCTATAAGCTCACTGTGTATCTCTCAAATGCTTTGAAACAAAATATAAGACTCTTAAGAACAAGCAGAGATAACACGTTGAAGAGAGATCGTAAACTTGAGGGCTGATTGTGCAATGATCTTCGTGAATGTGCATCCCTCTCTCTTCTTCATCTCCTTTATATAGTGAAGATCATCGGCGCCACGTGAGGAAGGAATCTTCTCCAACGGCTATTAGAGATCATGGCAATCTTCACAATCTTCTATTCTGGGAAACTCCGAAGCCATGATCCACCAGATTTGATCTTCACGTCTTTTAGCTTAAGGAAGGAGATATCTTCGAAAACCTTGCTGTATGGTTAGTATATAATGTATATAATAATATTCGGAAACCATACATAAATAATATAAGATAATAATAACATAAAATGCAGGTTTTGTGTTTCATCAACACAGCTGTCGCTTCAAGACCTTTGACACAAACTGTCCGGCAAAGCCTTTGAAACTAATTCCGATTTTCATCAAAGGGAGTGGAGTTATCACTCTGAATCAAAATCCTGGAGTTCCTTTAAGTGCACAACCTTCTCAAGATGGTTTTGCTCACGACTTCATTAAAGATTACACCTTCTACACCTTCCCACTTATAGTGGAAAGCCAGCACCATGATCTGCACAAATCTAGTGCATCCCATGTTTTGTCAAAGGAGCCAACTTTTGTGAAAGGAGGTCAAAACACAGAAAATGATGTACATCTATTGCATCAGAGTCCAGCACAGGAATCCAATCAGTGTATACTAGAATCGGGTAATCACCCTGAAAACAAAGGTTCTCTTCGTAATGCTAGGACGAACATTACCTCCACATCTGCTGCACAGACATCAAATGGTCGGCTACAACTTGGATCTTCATCAGTTAGCTTGTTCCTGTACAACATACAACAACGCATCAAGCACAGTGCAACACCAAGAGAATGACAGAAGGAAGAACTAGAGAACAAGAGATTAAAAAAATAGTTTTTGGAAATTTTTTTAAAACCAAAATCGAATTTCGCTGTCTTCGATTTGGGACAACACCCTGAAACCCTAACCATAAAAAGTCTGAAATCTAGGCTACAACAGCCATTGGAACACCAACAAGTTGAATAAAGGCTTGGAAGATAGAACAGAGAAGAAGAAGGGTGAAGGATTATACCTAAAATCACTGAATCGAAGTCAATTTGTAGAGATTCTCCTCGATGAGGCTCGATTCCCATCAATGTCGTCGATGGCGCCGATGACTGTCGTATGACTCCATCGTCTTCTGCCGTCGCCTTCGCCGATGATTGTCCAGCCATTAGAAATCCACCATCGAAGGTAGGGAAACCGTCGTCACCATTGTCGAGCGAGGGAGAGATCTCAAATGGCGAGAGACCTGAGAGAGATTGAGAGATAACAGAGCTGAAGATGAGCTAAGCGAAAGGGAAACAGATGAAACAGAGTTAAAAAAATGGACAGCCCAACGCCAAAACAGGCCCAACGAAATTCGAGAATGCATAAAGGAGCTCAATGATGTTAATTAAGGGAATTTTACACCTTAAGCTGATTTTACACAATAAGGAGTTTTTACATTTGAAGTAATCCCTATACATATATATATATATATATATATATATATATATATATATATATATATATATATATATATATATATATATATATATATATATATATATATATATATAGGGTGGGGTTCAGGTACGAAGCATGCCAAGAATGAGAAGGAAAGAAGATTTTTTATTTGTCCACGTGTCCAAAAGCAATGCTAAATTAGTTGACAGGTGCTTTTCCAAATTAATAAGCAACATATATGTAAATTAATTAGTAGCACACTCACTCTCATTTGGACACGCGCTAATTCACACAAAACTAATTAATTGCACACGTCAAGTATAAAAAGTACTTACACATGTAGAAATCAACTTTTAAAATTTATTTTTTGACATTTTCACTTGTTAAAAAATTATAAAAAATATATATATGGGTGTAATTTAATTTTCTCTACACATAGACACCCGCTTTGTATATGTTTTGTTGAAAAAAAAATTGACAAGAAGTGGTTCAGCAATTTTATTCACAGTGGTTCAGCGATTTTATTCACAGTGGTTCAACAATTTTATTCACAGTGGTTCAGCAATTTTATTCACAGTGGTTCAGCAATTTTATTTATTTGTTTTTTTTAATAAAATTATTCATGAACCAGAACCAATACTATTTACTTCGTGAACCACTTTGTATTAAAACCCTGAACCACTTGGTATTAAAACCCTGAACCACTTGGTATAAAACCCTGAACCACTTGGTATTAAAACCCTGAACCACTTGGTTTAAAAACCCTAAACCACTTGTATTAAAATGCCGAACCACTTTTTTTAGATTACGATGTCATTCTCACCGATTGATTTAAGAACAAAAGGTGTAAATTGAGCCACATGGCATTCTATTTTCTTCTCTCGTCCCCTGCAGTTTCATTTTATTGAATCCATTTAAGAACAAAAGGTTTAGATCGATTAAGCTGTCATTCTATTTTATTGAATCCATGCCCCCAAAGAACAGTTCCTTTCTACAATGTAGTTGATGCCGTGCAATTATCGATGACTCCTGGTGACATTGAGGACAACATGAAGGTTCCATTCGATGGTCCTGTCACTCGTGCAAGGGCCAAGAAGATTCAAATTGCAACTAAAGCCTTTCTTGTCCGTCACCATGGAACTTTAGTGCAAGGGTTCAGGCCACCCTGGATCACTTGGCTCAAGGTTACACCACCTGCACCGGAAGTGCGCTTGCGTCCGCACACGGAGCTCATGAAGACTCGTCAACACCCTCCGTGATCAACACACACATGTCACTCGGCCCAAAGATATGTCGATTGGATTTGGTGGGCTTGGCCGAGTGATCTCTTGTGGGCCGAGTTCTCTTACATTAGTTACTTATGTTATTATTTTATGCAAATTAGATTAATAAGGTGGAATTAATTATATCTCTTCTAGATATAATCCTTGGCCACCAAGTTATTGAATTTTTATCTTTATTAGGACATATTTATCTTATATTTATTTCATTTATCTTTAGATATAATAAATCTATCCAAACCCCTTTCCTTTGCAAGGAAGGATTGGTTAGATCTCCCATAGTTTTCTATATATTCATGTTATGCACCTTTGAATTAATCAGATTGAATTAGAATTGAGAACCCCTTTATGGATTAAAGGGTTCTTGGTTATCAATCCAAAACACTATCATTGTCTTGTGTTCTTGAGATCTTTCGGCCTTCACAATCACCAAACCCTCACTTGGTTCATCGACATCGAGAAACCCAAGATCCCCAACCCAACCGAGAAGCTATCGCACCCAGCGAAGTCGGCCCTTGGCGTCACCCGCGAGCAGACCCGCTCCCAGCGAGCGCGGACGTCCCAGGCGCCTCGCTCCCGCGCTCTCGCTCCTGCACACTCGCTCGCCCTCGCTCTCGCTCTCTCTTGCGCGCCGCTGTCACTCGCCAGCACTCTCGCTCCCAGCGAGAGACGTCTTCGCGCATCCGCACCCGCACACCCTGAGGACCCGTGTCCTGTGTGCCCAGCCTCCGCGCGAACCTGGCCTCGCTTCTCCCCTCGTTTTCCCTTATTTATTTCTGTCGCTATTTCTTAGTTAGAAATTGCTGGAATTTTTACTAAGTCTGAAACTGTCGCTATTCCAGAATTTTAATCACTTGTTTAAATTGTTCCAAATTCAGGAGATATCAAAGAGCATTGCAAGATCTAGCAAATATATGGCGTGGTTCTTGATCTTGAGCCCACAGGCGAAGGATCGGGTATCCCAAACGTATCAAGTGGTATCGGATTTCAGGTTAATGCAAGTTCTTTACTCTCTTGATTTCTTATTTGAGTGATTTATTTTTCGTGTCTATTTTTTTTTCACCATAGCCGCTGCATAAAAGTAAAATCTTTATTATTCACCCATCAAAATTGGCACTTTATTTTTGTTATTCATTGTTTGGATCTTTAATTTCGAAGATATTGAGTTCTTGACTGCAAGTTGTGATCTTTTATTCCTAGTTGCTACATATCATGCCTATGACTGTGATTCTTGGATTAAAAGCATTATATGAACTTGCACCACTAAAGAACCCTAATTTCTCTAGTTTCTAGCCTATTTTCCCTATTTTCTTTATTTTTGCTTACTTTTAGATCATCGTAGCTGGTTATTTTATTTTTTTTCTCTTATTTTTGGCACTTTACAGCATATTACAGCAGCTATTTCATAGCCAAAAAAAAAAACAAAACAGAAAAGCCGAGAGCTTCAAAAAAAAACAAAGAGAAAGAAAGAAAAGTTTAGCATACATTACATGGTTGAGTTAGTAACTTTTCCCTTGTTATTTTGTTTCTTGCTACATGTTAGATGATCTGATCAGCTTTAAGCTTTACAAAAGAACCCTACTTTGTGTGATTTTGTGCTGTGCCGACACTGGAGCCTTGGTCACACCCCTCTTTTCCTGAATCGTGTTGCAACCGTCAGATAATAGTTGACGGAGTGTGTGCACTTGATTGCCCTTGTGATTGCTATTGTCGATTATTACACATTCTTATTATTCAAGCATCACATTGTAGTTCTTATTCTATCCACATTAAGCCGCTTGTTTATACTTGCTATCCTTGATATCTGACTTGTGGCTAATTTAATTTGCAATTTTGATTATTACTTGATGTCTTCAATATTGCAAAATTCTGTGTCCAGGGGAATTGCTTGAATATTGTGCCTTGTTTTCTCGCTCTTTGATTTCTAAAACTTGAATCACTCTTAGGAATCACTAGAGCTTGCATTACTTGGTTTATGGTCTTTGCTTCAGTTACTTGTTGCTCTTCTGATATTGTAGGAACACGGCAGCCGAAAGCACCCCCTACTACCTCTAGCCCTATTTCTGATGAGACTTTGGAGCGTATTATTCAGGCCACTACTAAAGCTTCTATGGACGAACATAGAGCACTCCTCGAAGCTGCTGAGGAGCGTTGGAACAAGCGCTTCCACGATCAGTTGGCCCAACAAGCTAGCCTGGTTACTACTCGGTCTATTAATGGTGTTCTGCGACATCTGGAGGAGTTGAAACAACATGAGGCTTCTGGTTCTACACCCCCGAGTGGTATGCCGCCTCCTACAGACCCTACACCTCCGACAGATTCCACTCCACCTACAGGTAATGCGCCACCTACATGTCAGACTTCTTATTATGTTAAACCTCCCCCTTCTGGTCAATTACATTTTAAGCTTAAGTCTGCTACTCCTGACCCTTTCAATGGAGAGAATGACAACGATCATCTGGCGGGCTTCAATGGTAACCAAGATCGCTGTGAGGCCACACCCCCACAACATCAACAGCAAGAGAGGCCAAATCAGCGTCATCAGTAGCCGCTGCACACCCGCTCTAACTGGGATGACAGCCGCAACAATAATGATCTTTATGAGACGCCGCATTTGGAGGATGCCTACCATGAGGTAAATTCTAACTTTGATGATTTACCCCCGCCTAATTTTGGTCATCCTAGATTTGATAATGCTCAAGCTATTCAGAGACGTGATGTTAAGCTTAAATTAGAAACCTTTGATGGTAACACTGATCCTGAAGCTTATCTTGTTTGGGAAAATCATACTGACTATCTGCTTGAACATTTACGCTATGAGGAAACGAAGAAGTTGGAAGTTGTTATATTGCATTTAGTAGGTAAAGCTCGCACCTGGTGGTTTCGCACTCGTGAGATGCACCGTCGTCAGGACAAGCAACCTGTTGAAACCTGGCCACAACTTCGCTATCTCCTGAAGAAAAGACATGTGCCAGAGGAATACACGGAGTCCATGAGGATGCAGCTTGCGTCCTGCCGCCAAGGAACTCGCTCTCCTAACGACTACAGAAATGAGCTTGAACGGCTCTCCCATCAGGCTAATGTTTATCTTACTGAACGTGCTTTGTGTACTCAATTTCTTGTTGGTCTTAATATTTCTATTAAAAATCCTTTATCTATCCATTCCATTAGAGATATTAACACTTTGTCACATAAAAGCACAACTTCTGTATGAACAACAGCGGCAGTAGCTTCGGCAACAGAGGACTAGATTCGACCAGACCTCTCAAGGTCGCAGGTTTGTTCCCTTTAACCCTTCTAGTCAATCTAAACCTTCTACTTCTAACCCTTCCATGCAGCAAAAGGGAGTTTCCAAGTCACCTCAACAGGGTTATCAGGTTGAAACTAGGCGAGTTGCTGCACCCTCTGCAGATCGCAACAAAGATATCCGCTGCTTCACTTGTGGTGGTTCTGGGCATGTCTCTCGCAATTGCCCTCAGAAAAAGAAGGTTCTTCTCAATGATTTGGGAGACCATTACTATGAGGAAGAGACTATTGAGGACCATGTAATTTCAAGTGCAGTGGAGGAGGACCAGCCGTTTGAGTCTATTGAGGAGATCGATACTTCAGAGTATGACAACTTGCTTTGAATTATCAATCAGCGGGTCCTCCATATTCAGGAATCTCCCATGGCTGATCAAAGGGAGAACATTTTCCACACTAGGTGTGTGGTTCGCGAGGCTACCTTAAGCGTCATCATTGACGGTAGGAGTTGCTGCAATCTCATCAGTGAAAAGGTAGTGGATTTTCTCTATTTAACTACTACTCCTAGAGCTACTCACTATGGTTTAAATGGCATTACTGATGATGGATCTGATATAATGGTCACCAAACAATGTTTAGTTTCTCTTTCAATTGGATCATATCATGATAAAATATTATGTGATGTTGCTCGCATGGATTGTAGTCATATATTATTAGGTCGTCCTTGGTTATATGATCGTTCTGTTCTTCATGATGGTCGTGCGAATACATATGCCTTCACTTTTGATGGGAGGAGAGTTACTCTCCTACCCCTTTCGCCACAAACTATTCTGAAGGACCAGGTTAGCAAGAAGCAACAACAGGACGCCCAGAAGGAAGCTCAAAGGAAGGAGAAGCTCAAGGAGACCTCGGCCAAGCAGGCCGCACCCGCCGCCGATCCTGCCGCGCCCGCGACCCCCACTGCAGCCCCCGCGGCTCCCTCGGCATCAGTTCCTTCCCACTCGACGTCCACTCAGCCCTCTTCTACATCACTTAAGGGCTCTGTAGAACGTCGTTCACTCGTCTCTCAACCTCAAAAAGGGACCATCACATGGAATGCTCATCGACCTCATATTCTCCTGGTAATGAAACAGGTATTACTTAATGTTGAATTGAGTCATATTCCTGCACCTATTGCTGCTCTTCTGCAGGATTATTTAGATGTGCTTCAAGCTGAACTACTCCAAGGCTTGCCTCCTATTAGAGGTATTGAACACCAGATTGACTTTGTGCCTGGGGCAGCCTTGCCAAATCGCGCCGCTTATAGAGCTAGTCCTGAGGAAACAAAAGAGCTGCAACGCCAAGTCACAGAATTGATGGATAAGGGCTTTGTTCGAGAAAGCCTATCTCCTTGTGACGTACCTGTCATTTTGGTTCCAAAGAAGGATAGCTCCTGGCGCATGTGTGTTGATTGTCGCGCAATCAACCAAATAACGGTTAAATATCGCCACCCTATTCCTCGTTTAGATGATATGCTTGATGAACTTCATGGTGCTTGTATTTTTTCTAAAATTGACCTTAGAAGTGGATATCATCAAATTAGGATGAAACAGGGTGATGAATGGAAAACGGCTTTTAAAACTAAGTATGGCTTATATGAATGGTTAGTAATGCCTTTTGGATTAACGAATGCACCTTCTACTTTTATGAGGCTTATGAACCATGTGCTTAGAAGACACTTAGGAAAATTTGTCGTTGTCTATTTTGACGATATCTTAATCTATAGTAAGAATATACATGATCACTTAAGTCACTTAAAATTGGTTTTTGATTGTCTTAGGAAAGAAAAATTATATGCCAATTTAAAGAAGTGTTCTTTTGCATCCGAGTCTACCATTTTTCTTGGTTTTGTAGTGACTGCATCTGGATTGAAGGTGGATGAGGAGAAGATTCGTGCTATTCAGGAGTGGGCCAGGCCGAATACACCCACTCATGTCCGCTCATTCCTGGGCCTTGCTGGTTTCTATCGACGTTTTGTCAAGGATTTCAGCCTGATTGCCGCCCCCTACATGAGCTGACAAATAAAGATGTGACATTTCGCTGGACAGACTCACATCAAAAGGCTTTTGACGCCCTCAAGGATCGCTTGACACACGCCCCAGTACTGCAGTTACCTAACTTTGCTCAACCTTTTGAGCTCGAGTGTGACGCTTCTGGCACTGGCATTGGAGGGGTCCTGCTGCAGAACAAGCGTCCCATCGCCTACTTCAGCGAAAAGTTGGGCTCCACTGAGCTCAACTATTCTACCTACGACAAGGAGCTATTTGCAATGGTTCGCTGCTTACAGACTTGGCAACATTATCTCTGGCCAAAGGAGTTTGTGATTCATTCGGATCATGAAGCTCTAAAGTACCTCAAAGGACAAGCAGTGCTCAGCAGGCGACTTGCTCGATGGGTGGAGTTTATAGAGACCTTTTCCTATGTGGTTCACCACAAGAAGGGAAAGGATAATGTGGTAGCTGACGCGCTATCACGCAGGTATGTCCTCCTAAACCATATGGATGCACATGTTTTGGGTTTTGCTTTGATAAAAGAACTGTATGCTTCTGATTGTTTCTTTAAAACTATATATGCTCAATGTGTGTCTAATGGTGAAGTTGATTCATTTTTTCTTGATAATGGTTATTTGTTTAAGATGGGCAAGCTTTGTATCCCATCTTCTTCTATTCGCCGATTGTTAACCCAAGAAATTCATGAATCTAAAGGACATGGTGGTTTCGAAAAAACCTTAGCATGACTTAAAGAACATTACTTTTGGCCTAAAATGTCTAATTATGTGCTGAGATTTGTCAAAAGTTGTGTTACATGTGCTAAGGCCAAATCGAAATCTAATGCTAATGGTCTATATCAACCTTTGTCTATTGTTAATGCACCCTGGGAAGATGTTTCTATGGACTTTATTGTAGGATTGCCTAGAACTTCTAAGGGTCATGATTCTATCTTTGTTGTTGTAGACAGATTTTCCAAAATGGCTCATTTTATTCCATGTCACAAAACTGATGATGCTATTCATATTGCTAATTTGTTCTTCAAAGATGTTGTTCGCTTACATGGATTACCATTATCTATAGTTTCTGACCGTGATCCTAAATTTTTAAGCTCTTTTTGGAAAACTCTATGGTCTAAACTGGGTACAAAATTGCTATTTTCTACTTCTTGTCACCCACAATTTGATGGTCAAACTGAGGTCACAAATAGAACTCTTATGGCTCTCCTTAGAGTCATGCTGCGAACTAACCTCCGGAGGTGGGAAGAATGCCTACCATTTGTAGAATTTGCATATAACAGGTTTAGGATGGCTCTAAAGCTAGATATGGAAAAAGCGTATGACAAGATAAATTGGAACTTCATTGAAGCAACCTTGATCAAGTTTGGTTTCCATCCTACATGGATCAAATGGATCATGGAGTAGTGCATAACCACTACTACTCTCTCGGTTTAGGTCAATAATTGCCCGGGAAAACCGTTCAAACCCAACAGAGGAATAAGACAAGGTGACCCCCTAGCGCCATATATTTTTGTATTGATCATGGAAAATCTGGCTCGTGAGCTTCATTCGAAAGCCCAGTTGGATGATGCCTTGATTGGTATAAAGATCACAAAAAATGGTACTCCAATTCCCTTCTTAACCTTTGATGATGACACTCTCATTTTCTCAGAAGTCTCTTTTAAGAGTTTGCATACCATTCAGAACACCTTAAATAACTTCTCCAATTTATCGGGGCTAGTCATAAACTTCAACAAAAGTTCACTACAAGTCTCGGAGAATGTTAGCTCCAACCTTGCCAAAAGCCTCGCCCAAGAGATGAGGATCCCACTCTCAAAAGCTATGGAAAAATATTTAGGCATCCCCATCATAAGTGGAAGGGTTAAAAATTGTGTCTTTGAAGAAGCTATTGATAACCTCAAAAAACAATTATCGAAATGGAAAGCTTTATCTCTATCTCAAGCAGGGAGAGCTATTCTTAGACAGGCAAATCTTAGTTCTAAAACTAATTACCTTATGCAAAATTTTATGCTCCCTAAAGGGGTTCTAAACCAAATAGATCAAATTAATAAGAACTTCTTCTGGAAAAAATTATCCTCTCAACGTTATAACCCTCTTATAAGTTGGGATAAGATTTGTAAACCAAAAAGTGAAGGTGGTCTTGGCTTCAAGACGGCTGAAGAAATGAACATTAGCTTATACATGAAGTTATTTTGGAAGCTTTACTCTAACCAAGAAAATATCTGGACTAAACTCATAAAAGAAAAATATATTCAAACTGACACAATTCAACATAGATCCTTACAAAACACTTCATGGAAATTTGGGAGGCTCATACATTTACGAGATAGTTTCCACAAAGGATTATTATGGCTCATTGGAAATGGGGAATCCATAAATGTCTTGGATGACCCATGGCTTATTGACCATGATTTAACTCCTTACAAAAATGACCAAAATAGAAATCTAAAAGTCTATGATTTATTTATAAACCAATCCAACTAGAATATCACTCTCCTTAAGCAACTTTTCCCCTAACACATAGCCAACACAATTCAAGAAATCAAAATACCAGAATGGAGGCCTAGAGATAGGCTGATCTGGAAACCTAATCTGAATGGAAACTTCACTACCAAGACTGCATATCAAATAATTAAAAAAAACCCAACAAGATGACTGTGACTATAAGTGAATTTTGAAGCTCAACATCCTACCAAGATTAAAGAACCTTGTTTGGAAAATAGTTGTTGATGGCCTTGCAACAAAATGTAGACTTAATAAATATTTTAATAGAGTGCCCTCTCAATGCTGCCTTTGCAATGCCAAGTAACAAGATCAATAATTAGAACCTATGAGAAACTAACCAACAAATCTTTTATACAGCCCCGAAGACGGAATCTCTCTACTCATGATATCATGCTTCTAAGAAATCAAAATACAAATTTTGAAGAACTCTGTTTCATTTGGCAAATAATATGGGAAACAAGGAATACCATCATTTTTAACAAACTTAAACTAGACAAACCTTTGACCCTATTGCAAAGAATTTTAAATGATATTACAAACTGGGATAGGACAAATGAAGAGATAACTAAGACGACCCCTAAAAATAAACGTCAAAAGGCAAAATGGAACAAACCCCCAAATACAGTCGTTAAAATAAATGTTGATGGCTCAGTGCGCCCCAACTGACCAGTGTTATGTGGGAGGGGTCATGAGGGACTCCAATGGTCATATTATTAATATTTTTACCAGGAGATAATGCAGAGCTCAGTTCTCAAAGCTGAGGTCCTAGCTATTTCCACAGGTATGCAGATAGCGATTGAGAGAAGCCTCAAGAGAGTCATAATTGAAGGTGACAATTTAGAAGCAGTTAGAGCAATTACTGGCTCGACACCAATCAATTGGGAGATCCTGCGTCAAATTGAAGAAATCAAGCTTCTGTCTAGCTCTTTTGATCATATTCAATTTAAGCATTGTTATAGAGAAGCAAATAGAGTAGCAGATTTTATTGTTAAGAGTAGAGTGATCTTTAAGTTGTCTACACTCCCTTTGAACATGGATCTTTGTAACATCATCTGTCAGGATGATCAAGGGTGTGTTCTGTTTCCCTAAACAGAACCATCCTAATGTTTGCCCACTGTAAAAAAAAAACAATTTGGTAGTTTGGCCTATATATATATGTATGTATGTATTCATTTTATTTTTATGACGAGGAACCCACCTTTGGGGGCAAACCCCAGACACGTGACCCAGCCGGCAAGAGCCACACACTGTATGTATTCATTTTAAAAACAAATAAAAAACAATAAGTATATATATATATATATATATATATATATATATATATATATATATATATATATAGAGAGAGAGAGAGAGAGAGAGAGAGAGAGAGAGAGAGAGAGAGAGATAAAAACAGTAAGTATATACTATATATTAAAATTGATTAAATGTAGCTTTAATAAGAAAACTTGAATAGGTTTGCGGGTACCCCCGGGCTACCCACACCCGCATTCACGGACGGGTTTGGACACGACTTCCAACCCGTTAAGCAAGCTTAGCCCGGCCTGCGCCCGCAACAACAGGATAAAATCTCGGGTAAAACCCGTCCCAAGCCCGGCCCGCGCCCGCGTTTGCCCGGGTCTACTTCTCATGGCACATGGCAATTCTTCCTTGGCTTATGTGGCAACTTAACATCAATCATGGGCCCACTTTCATTAATTTTTCAATTTTATTGGTTGAAGATAATAACCTCATTTTAAATTAGGCAAAAATGCATAAAACTACCCATTATTCATTGTTGTTTGCAAATAACCACCCCTTGTTAAAATATTATCAAATAACCACCCATTAAATATATGTTGTTTGCAACTAACCACCCATACCTCTTTTCTTGTTAAACCTCACTTAATTTAATATGAAAAGACAATTATACCCGAAAACTCGGAAATTTTCTGGGTAATCTGGGTTTCGACCCAGTGACCCGACTGACCCGGTAATTTTGACCCGATTTACCCGATTGACCCAGTGACCCGATTAACCCGGTTGATTTATAATTATATATAATTAAATTTTTTATGGAGATTCCAATTTATTACATTTTATAATTACAATCACTTGATTCTTCATTTTCAAATCAACTTTTATATTTATTTGTATTGTGTAATACTTCGTCCGATCGATAGTATTTGATTTTTTATTTTTCACACATTTTTTTAAGAAAATAAAAATTCTAAAAAATATCAAAATAATTCTATGCTTATTACTAATTACATGAAATTATTTTTAAAAATTTGATATTTTATATATTATTACATTTTATTAAAAATTACGTGAAATAATAAAAATCAAATGTTTTTAATAAGATGTAATAATATATAAAATATCAAATTTTTAAAAAAGTTATTTGAAATTTTGAAATTTATATATTATTACATGTTATTAAAAATTACAAGAAATAACAAAAACGAAATATTTTAGATTAGATATAGTATGTAATTACAAGCACTAGAATTTATGAACAACGTCTTTAATTTTAGAATTTTAAAATTATCCAAAATTATCAAATCATTATTTTTTTTAATTTCAAAAAGAAAAAATTGACAAACCTGAAATGACCCGAAACCCGATCAAACCCGATTTCGAGTCAACCTGGATATACCCGGGACCCATTTTACCCGAGACCCGAAGTGACCCGACCCGAATGACCCGTTTGACAGGTCTAATTGTAATACCTGAAAAACTAAGAAACAACGAGAAGTATAATCGTCTTTTTACTAAAAATGAAACATTAAAGAATAAGGGTATAATTGTCTTTTCATATTAAATTAAGTGAGGTTTAACAAGAAAATGGTATGGGTGGTTAGTTGCAACCAACTTATATTTAATGGGTGGTTATTTGACAATTTTTTAATAAGGGGTGGTTATTTTATTTGCAAATAACAATGAATAAAGGGTGGTTTTATGCATTTTTGCCTTTATATTAATTAATTATTTTATTTGACTCTACCTTAAATCATTAATTAAAATTTATCTTTTACAATTGTTTTGATGGAATAGTCATTTATATTTGGTATCAAATAATTAATCAATTAAATTTAGCTTATTAATTCGTTCCCAATTGATTTCATTAATTTAAGTTATACGGAATACAATATTTAATTATCTATTCAATAAGTGAAATATCTAGCCAAATGGGATTGAGGTTGACATATTTTTAGGGAAAATACAATTTTTTTTAAACCGATTAATTGACATGTTTTGTTAATACATATATTTATTAGATAGTTTTTGCTTATTCATTTTTCAATCGTATTCTCTAGACATTTATTTAAAATATTTTCCCCTCTCTTTTATGTCTCTTATTTCTCATGCAAAACTTTTCACGAAGGTAAAATATTATTTTTTATGTTTTTCAAAATCAGTCATTTGCTTTTTTTTTCTCCATGTTGTGGCTTTGTTATCAAAATCACGTATACTACTCATTGTTATCAAGATAGTTTTTGCTTATTCATTTGCTTTTTTTTCTCCATGTTGTGGCTTTGTTATCAATATCAGACCAAGCGCAAAGATGATGAAGAAAGCACTAAAGCCTTCTCACCAGCCAACAAGAAGTCCAGAAGGAAGAAGAACTAGTTATGATTGGCGTGAAGACTAAATTGCTTGGGGTGAGCTGAATAAAGCTCATATTAACCTAAATAACAATGGCATTGTGATGAACTCCAAGTCGTATCTTGATGTTAACGCCTATCCTAAGAAGGCCTACTTTTGTTGTTTTTATTTCTCCCCGGACATCAATAATCACCACTGCACTGACACTCATGATTTTCGGATCAATCTAGGAGTGATATGTGATGTTATTATGAACTTTAATCAAAATTTCAACTATTTCTGTTATGATGTCATCTATCTAAAAATTCAGCTTCTATACTACTATTATTGTTATCCTGGGTATGATTGTTCTATGTTTGAAAGCTTTAGTTTGAATAAGGCCATGCACACTATTAACACCACTGAGAAAATCATAAATGACTGTGAGGAAGCTCTCTTGATTTCTTGTTGGACAGATCGAGTAACAGGTTTGTACTCTCTCTCTCTCTCTCTCTCTCTCTCTCTCTCTCTCTCTCTCTCTCTCTCTCTCTCTCTCTCTCTCTCTCTCTCTCTCTCTGATCTCTACAAAACTTTGGCTAAGCCCCTATAGACCTCCTTTGGATGGCAAGGTGGCATGCCGACACAACCCTACTTCACAACAAGTACTCTTAAACCTTACCAACAACAATTGCAGCAACAAGCTCAATTTTAAGCTTTGTCATCATATTCATCTCAAGATGTTCTGTCGAGTGATGAATATTCTCCCTAGCTTAACATCTCGAGCTAACAGTAGCATTAAAACTCAACTATATGTCAACAGTAAGACATCTATCCTTAACAATTCCTGTAAGCTTCTTGCCTATATGTTTAAGCAATTGATCCTCTACAAACAACCTGCTATAAATCACAACAAAAACGCTAGAATGCAGACAAAAAATAAATTTTATGATTAAGATAGGATACTGGAATGTTAGGGGATCTCGTCGTCCTCTATTATTGCAGGAAATCAATCAACTCCAATCCTTAAAGAAACTAGACATCCTTGCAATTGCTGAAACTAAGTCTACTAATAATCTTTCTGAATATCAAATGAGAACCATAAGTTTTAATAATTCCCATTCCATCAAAGCTAATGGTCATAAAGGAGGGCTTTGGATCCTCTACAAAAACCATGAAAGATTTAATCACAACTTTATACTAGAACAAGGTGATAGATTATGTTTTATCAAAACATCCATAGAAGACCTAGTCTTTGCAATCTTAATTGTCTGTGCCCCTTCAAACGAGCAAGAAAAGAACTCTTTCTAGGATGAAATATTCACAATAGTGCATAAACACCTACTTCATATCTTGATTATTGGAGACCTTAATGATATTGAGAATGATACTGAAAAAATGGGAGGCCCTTCGCCCTCTATCAACCATTTCAGAAGACTTATTCACGTTACACAAGTACTCAATTTAACCACTATATCATTTACTGGCTCTCCATTTACGTGGAGGAAGCAAAAACTGAATATTGAGAACACTTATGAAAGATTAGACAGGGTTCTAGCACATCAAACTATTGTCACAAAGTTTAACAATCCAAGAGTTCAACACCACCCTTTCTCTTCTTCTGATCATTGCCCTATAACTTTCCAAATAGGCTCTAACAGACTATCGAAAGGCTCACCTTTCACATTTGAAATGTCCTGGACCTCTAATCCAAAATATGAAGCTATGGTTGACAATGTTTGGAGCAACAAATTAGTGGGATCTTTCGGTTATAAACTTATTAAAAAACAAAAGCTTCTTAATAAAAATACCAAGGAATGGTGCAAGAATCATACAAATAATATACAAAAATAGCTCCAAGTTGTTGATGATAATATTCGACAGCTACAAAGCCTCCTCCCTTTAGGAACTCTTTCATCAAAAGATCATCTCAAACTAGAAAGATTGGAAAATAAAAAATATAAGCTTATGGAATTTAATTACATATTCTGGAAGCAAAGAGCTAAAAGTAAACATATTCAACTTGCAGATAAAAAACACATCTTTCTTTACGTCCAAAGATGGGACTATTCTTTCTAATCAATCTTCTATCTCTGATTAGATAACGACTGAACTCTCGAAAAGATTCATCTCTCATCACCAACAAAAAGTAACCCCTGAAGATATTAACTATATCCAACCCCAAGTCACTGTAACAGAAAATAATAACCTAATCCAAATACCGACAAACTCAGAAATTAAAAACGTTATGATCAACATGGCAAAAGAAAAATCTCCTGGTCCAGATGGCTACCCACCAGAATTTTACACTAAATACTGGCACCTAGTTGGACCCTCGGTTCGCAAAACTATCAAAGCCTTCTTTCATTCAGGAAGTCTTCTCAGAGAACTTAACCAAACCTTTAATGCTCTTATCCCAAAAACTAAAAATCCTGCTAACATTAATCACTACAGACCTATTAGCCCATGCAATACTATATACAAAATTATAACTAAAATCCTAGCTAACATACTCAAACCGATTCTTCCTAAACTCATAAGCTCTTTTCAAGGTGCCTTTGTGGAAGGAAGATCCATCCAAGATAATACTCTGATAGCTCATGAAGTTTTCCATAACTTTCATAAAAAAAGGAAAAATGGGGTGGATGGCCCTAAAATTAGACAAGGAAAAAGCCAATGATAAAATTAACTGGTCATGAATTGTATCACAACTCCTACCTTCTCCATTTTAGTAAATAACATACCTGGGAAACAATTTCGTCCTAATCGTGGAATCGGACAAGGAGACCCTTTAGCCCCGTACATATTCGTCCTTGTTGTGGAAAATTTAGCTAGAGAACTATATCGTGATTCGTGAAGCTCTTTTAGAAGACAACCTCATAGGAATCAAACTCAAAAAGGATGCTACTCCCATTCTTTTTTTAACCTTTGCGGATGATACTATCTTCTTTGCAAAAGCAGCTCATACTAGCCTTCACACCATTCAAAATATGATTAATGGCTTCTCAAACATCTTAAGATTAACAATAAATTATAATAAAAGCTCTATCCAATTTTCTGCAAATATTAATCCTAACTTAGCTGCTTCCCTTGCCCAACAAATGAAATTACCCATCTCCAAGGCTCTAGAAAAATATTTGGGTATCCCAATTATGAATGGTAGAGTTAAGAATTGTGTGTTTGAAGATGCTCTTCAAAACCTCAAAAAACAATTATCCAAGTGGAAATCGTCCACTCTTTCTCTCTCAAGCTGGTCGTGCAACACTCATTCAAGCTAACCTAAGCTCGAAATCTAATTACCTTATGCCAAACTTTCTCCTTCCAAAAAGAGTTCTCCATCAGATGGACCAAATTAATAAACACTTATTTTGGAACAAACTTCAGACTGAAAGATATACTCCTCTTATAAGTTGGGATAAAATATGTAGACCAAAAATGTCAAGGAGGACTAGGCATAAGAAAATCGGAAGAACTTAATGAATGCCTCCAAATGAAACTACTTTGGAAAATTCACACCGATAGCGAGAATATTTGGGTTATAATTATTAGGGAAAAATATCTACAAAGTGAAAACATTAATAACATTACAAATAGTAACACATCCTAGCAATTTGGAAGACTTTTAAGCCTAAGGGAAAAATTCAACAAAGGCCTTATGTGGATCATTGGAAATGGTAAATGTATAAATGTCTGGGATGATCCTTGGCTGCAAAATCACACCCTTGAAAGCTTTAAAACTAATATGGATCCTAACACGACAGTTAATCAACTTATGACGACAGAGAAGCAGTAAAATTCAGACATCCTCCATAACTTATTCCCAAACCACGTTGTCGAAAACATTCTTCAGATCCCAATTCTGGAATGAAAAACTTCTGATAAGCTTATCTGGAAACTAAATTCTAATGGATTATTTACAACAAAATAAGCAAAATTCCTATTAGAAAGAGACCACCAAAATAATGGAGACCTTAAGTGGATTTGGAAGCTTTCTCTTCCCCCCACAAATTAAAAACCTAATTTTGAAAATCTTAATTGATAGCCTACCCAAAAAACAAAGACTTAACAAGTATATAAATAGAGTGCTTGCTCAATGCTGTCTCTGTGAATCCAATGTAATAGACACTTCCCATCTCTTTCTTCACTGCAAATAATATACAAAAGACGTAATATCCCAATTTGAAAGAACAACAGGCAAAAGATGTATGAACACAAGAGCCCAATGCTTTGATATTTTAGATTTGCTTCAAGATAAAAATAGAAACTCGTACTTAGAAAAACTCGGATTTATGTGGCAAGCTATCTGGAACGTCATAAATGAACTAATATTTAGAAATAAAAAATTACCCAACCCTACTGCTATGACTCACCAAATCAACAACATTAACAACTGGAAATTTGAAAACAATAAAACACATGTAATACAAGGGACTAGGAAAGGTAGAAACACAAAGTGGAAGAAACCAATTGGAGCTATATGTACACAAGTAATGTAGATGGCCGAGTTAGTTCCACAGACATATGTCAGGTGGGTGAGGGGGGGTCATTAGAGACTCCAATGGCAATATTATTGATTTTTTTTTTTATCAGGAAACAAGAAGAGGTACGATTCTACAGACATTTGTTTGGGTCTTCAGCAGGCTGCTGAGAAAAGGCTCAAGAAAATTATCATTGAAGGAGACAATCAAGTGCTAATCAAGGCGATCAATGATGAAGCAAGTACTCATTGGGAAATAATGGACCAAGTAGAGAAGATCAGAGAAATGTCAAAGCAATTTTATTCTGCTAAGTTTATCCATTGCTTTAGAGAAGCCAATAAAGTTGCTGATTTTATAGCTAAACATGGTATTATTTGTAATAGGTCAACCATTCCTTTTCACAAGGAATTTTATTCTATCAAGGATGATCATGGAGCAATTCTAGGGCGGTGAATTGGGCACCCGCAAACGCATCCTGGATGTGCGGCACCCGCTTACACACCCAGGATGCGCACAGATTGGCATGCCCGCGGACAAATCCCACGTGTTTCCACACGTGGGAAGTGAAGGATTTAAAAAAAAAACGTAAATAATAAATAAAATAAAATAATTTAGTTATATAAAATAAATAAAAAAATACATAATAAATAAAAAAAATAAAAATAATTTGATTATATACATAAATAAATCAAGAATTAATGAAAAAAATAGTATAATTAATACATGGATAAATATATATATATATATATATATATATATAAATATATAATAAAAAATAACTATTTAATAAATGAATAAAACTAAAAATATATATAATCAATACATATATAAAAACAATAAAAAATAAATGAATAATTAATAAAGATAATATATTTCATAATTACTTATTATAAAAATTATATATATATATACATAAAATTAAAATAATTTGTTTATATAAATAAATAAATGAATAATTAATAAAAAAATATTTAATAAACATTGAATAAAAAAATCTATTTATATAATTACTATATATATATATATAAATAATATAATCACAAACATAGATAAATAAATTAAATTTATTCATTGATATATATTAATTTAAAATCTTTAGTAATATTAAATAAATTAAGTAAATTAATACATGGATAAATATATATATATATATATAAATATATAATAAAAAAATAACTATTTAATAAATTAATCAAAATAAAAATAAATATAATCAATACATATATAAAAACAATAAATAATAAATAAATAATTAATAAAGATAATATATTTCATAATTACTTATTATAAAAATTATATATATATACATAAAATTAAAATAATTTGTTTATATAAATAAATAAATGAATAATTAATAACAAAATATTTAATAAACATTGAATAAAAAAATCTATTTATATAATTACTATATATATATAAATAATATAATCAAAAACATAGATAAATAAATTAAATAAATTAAGTATTATTAAATTATATTAATTTAAAATCTTTAGTAATATTATTTTAATATAAAACTCAATTAAAAATAATAAAACAAATAAACATATATGAATTAAAAAATCAATTAAATCTTGAACTTAGGTAATAACAAAAAAATAATGAAAATTAAATTAAATTTTATTGGTTATTTATGTAAATAAAAATATACATAATTAATACATAAATAAAAATAGAAAAAAAAATGAATAGTTAATAAATATATATATATATATATATATATATAATTAATTTATATACAAAAATATATGTATAATTAATAAATTGGTAAAAAATAATAAATAATTAAATAATTAAATAATTTATTTATTACATTGATTTTTTATTGTTTTAAAATTTTTTGACTTTTTTTGTAAATAAATTAATTTATTATATTTATTATTTATTGTTTTATATGTAAAGACCGGGAAATTTTATAATATTAAATTATTAAAACAGTGATTTATAATCATTCCGATTCTAAGATTTTGGAGGTTTGGAATTTCCGTCATTGAGCTATTGGTTTTATTCTAAATATTTTAAAACGAGTTCCGGCATTATTTAGTTAAAAATTTAAAATATGCTTTATCCCGCTCTCATATGCGGAAAATATATATATATATATATATATATATATATATATATATATATATATATATATATATATATATATATATATATATATATATATATATATATATATATAAAATGTTTGGAGTTCTTATTAAACTCGAATTTAAAAATTTGAAAATCTTTTTAAGTTAAGTCGGGGTAAGGTTAGAGAGCGGGTCTCAGGATATTTATTCGGGTATTCAAAATATCTTTTGGGACCCTTTAATCCCATTTCTTTTCTTTTCTTTTTTTCTCTTTTCCACTCTCTCGCTTGCGGCTGGAGCCTGCAGAGCACCAATTCACACAGTTTTGCCAATTTGTCATCTTCCTCACTAACAAGCAACAAGTAACATCACACCTTCTCTACTCTTGACTATTTTTTCCCCATTCAGAAATTTACCCTTGCCTTGCCTAATTCCCATGCCAAAGTGCAGAGCCTACTTCCCCTTCCCTTGTTTGGTTTCAATGCCAATACGCCCACAACCCTCCCTTGCCTCATTCAACAACCAACTACACAATCCTGAAAGTTTCCCCCATCTTCACTTGCTCTGACTCACCGGAAGCTGCATCTCCCTCCTACTCCCTCTGTCGCAGCCAACACCACCTCCATCACCTCTTCTCCTTCAATTTCCCAGGAAAACTCCACCCGCACTCACCCCTGTTCTCCGGTGAAAATCAGTCCGAGCAACCCCAGACGATTCCACCTCCGCTCTCCTTCCCCGAGGTCCAATGACGCCGAGCCAAGCACCCCGGAGCTGCCCGAATCGCCGCCGGCAATACCTTCTCCCCTGATTTTCGTCCAGAAACGTGGTACTCTCTTCTCCTCCCCTTTCGCTCTAAATCAATGCAAATTCGCAGCTTTAAGCCTTCTACTCTCTCCCTAGGCCAAGAACAAGGAGGTTCCATCATCGTCGGAGTCGAATCGCACCAGTCGGCCCCCTATTCCGGCGAGAGCTTCGATCTCAGTGAGCCCTCATTTCCCTCCTTTCCTTTCTCTGCGTTTGGATCCTATGGTGTGGGACGAGGTCGGGGAAGGGAGTCTGTAAGGTGGGGTGTGAGCCGGGATTGATTGCTACCGCCGGCGCATGGATCTTCTTCTTCTCTTCAACTTTCCGAGCGACATAACACAGCTCTGGTTGCGTTTGGAAGAGGCGAGCCTCTTCTTTCTTTTCATTGGGCAGACCCTTGGGCCAAATATTTCGGGTCTGGTCCGGGTATCTATTTCATTTCGGGTTGTGCATCCGGATCCCTTCTCCCCCTTTCATTTCCTTCAGCATCCGGTTTGGGTTTCCTCTGGGCGGGTCTCTCATCCTTTCTTTTGGGCTGGTTCCGGATCCAGATTCATGTGAGAGTTGGGCCTTTTGGGTGTGAATTATGAGATTAATTTTTTTGGAGTGTTATGTTATTTATATATTAATATGTTATGATTTTATATTGTTATTGGTAATTATTATTATTAATATGTTGATATGAGATTTGTGAAATTTTATATATAATAAAAGTGTTATATGTTAGGCATATTATAAGTTGCGAACATGTTATTTTATATGTGTGTTAGGAAAAGTTTAAGTGTTTTTATTAATGTAAATCCATAGAGTTGGTTTATTAAAAATGGGATGTTTTAAGGTTTTATTTGTTTAAATATTTTTGATTTTGATCTATAAATAAGGTTGTGAAAATGGATTTACTTTAGAAACATTGTCTCAAGTTACTTGAGACATTAAAGTCAAGGTTTTGGAAATAAAATGCCGGAATCATTTATATAATATGATTTTGGGAATTTGTTAAGGATTTAAATGATAAATGTCGGAATTTGGCCAAATACGATTGAGAAGTTGTTTTGGATATGAGTTGACTTAACTTGAGATTTAAGACTTTGGAAAATTTTGGGAAATGAGTTTGGAAATATTGTTGGTAAGATTTATCGATGGGTTGATTGGAAATGAAATGGTCTTACTATCGGTTGATTTTGAGCATGTTGAGAATGTGGTGTTCGTGTGTATGAATGATGGACTGGTAGCTTATGAAAATAGCTTGATGATAGGTGTGTATTGCTTTTGGATTGCTTTGGACTTGCATTTGGGCCATTGCTTGCGCTATTTTGCTGTTCTGCATCTTTAGGTAAGTTCCCTAGGGGGTTACTCAGGTTGAACATTCATGTCTATTGTTGCATTTTATGTTAGGTGTTGCATATGCATAAAAGCATGCCATGTAGTATCCTGTTTAGCTTGCACTAATTGAATGAGCATTTGCTTACTTAATGCGTTTGAAACAGAACGGTTGTTATCTGTGATAGTCCTAGAGTCTTTGCTAGGGTCATAGGGTAGCCCAGCCTCATCGGGTACCCTGAGTCAATCGAGTCATGAACTTCCTTATATTATGAGATGCATGCGGGCTTTATTGTGGAGCGGGTCAGGCATGCGTGCCGCCCGATTATGATGGAATGCATTCACGAGCTGGCCAGTCTCCGCCCTATCGGAATGGGGTGGAGGTAGGAGAGGGATATGTCACTTGGCATTGTCTTGGGCCCTTTACAGTATTTTTACACATTATTATGACTAGGAGCATGCTAGTGTGTTTGACTTTCGTACTGCATTAGAGCATCTTTATTAGGTATAGCACATACTATGTGGCCTCAGCGAGGACTGCCGGTCCCGCATGAGTGGCTCCATCTGACTCCTTTCCCCGTTCTTTTTTTTAAGGTATGGAGCCGGTGCCTATGGAGCCGGTGCCGAGGCCCAAGGCACCGGTGTTCCTCTTCTTCCTCTTGAGGACGAGACTCTTTGCCATCAGTGGCCCTCGAATCGGTCTTGAGAGCTCGCCTGGATCAAGATCATTGTTGGACCCACAGAAGGTCATCTTGATCCGCATCAGTGATCAACTCCTCTTTGCAGAAATGCTTGTAGATTATCGCTTTAACATGTTGGATGACGACATGTCGGTGCTTATTATCCTTTTTGTGACAAGAATCCATATCATGCTCATCTATTTTGTATTTGCCAGATTAGCTATTGCTGATTATTTTGCACATAATGTTGTTGTGTGTTACTTGTGTTGAATGGAGAATATGTAGTATACTTGAGTCTTGGAAAATGCATGTTTCATCCTAGTATGTGTTGATCTGCACTCATGTCCCGTATTCTAATCATATTGGCCATTACTTAGACTCATATTATGCATCATTTAACTTTTCCCATGCTTCTATATCGTGGAATACGATTGAGTGATTTCTTACGCGTCGTCATGATTAGTTGCATGCATGTATCATACGTTATATTGAGCTTTTAGCACCATGTAGGATCCTCGGTTGTGACTTGTGCGAACTTGTATCTTGCCTACGTTGTTGCTGATTTTCTCTTGAGCTAGGTCCCTGATAGTGTGATTCTCCTCTTTCATATATATCATCTTTGGTGTTTTACTCATGATTAGACTGATGTTGAATTCGATGAGCGACTTGCTTTTCGTGATGGTTATCTTAGCATGCCTACATGTTACCTCTCGGGAGTGTTTCCCTATTACTCTGTTTTATCATCTCGCACTTGCATGAATGTAAGACTTGGCACATCGCATGATCACACACCACGCTATACCATGATTTTACATACGCATAACACATAAATGTTAGGATGAATCTGGTCGAATTACCCTGATTGTGCTCGTGTTCAATATATGCCAGTAGTGTCTTGTAGGGCTTTTGATTTCCAATATGACCCGTTGAATAATCACGTGATGTACTTGTTCTATGATTTGATAACTATCGTATCATTACATGTGTCCTATGATGGTTCATTCCTAGCATGATTATGATTTGTCGCTCGTGATGTCATTCTTGTTACTCTGTGATTTTCCTCTTGCTATCCTAAATATTATGTTGAACTCTTTAAATGACTCATGACTATGCTTGTATCACATCATGTATCAATAGCATCATGTAGGACCTATACTTTCTAAATGTATCTCGTCATATGATTACATGTCATTCTTAACCTGGTATATGATTATTATTGTCCGATGTGATAGTTACCATACTGCTCCTATGTGCTCTCGCACGACGCTTAATCTAATTGTTATGATATACCTCGCCATGCTGCATTTGACCTCATTAGTAGATGTGTGTACCATACTCGTACATTGTTCATACATGTGATAATTCCTATGTTTATTCTGCATATCTCGTTTAAGATTGCTAAGCATGTCTGCTTTCATGAAAGAATTTGTGATTAGCTCATCTCACCTACATTAGTGCCAGACTCGATTGTGTTTTCTGAAATGAATGCGTATGCAATTCATCATGAGTTAGGTACATGTTAGTATGAACTAGAGTGATTGATATGCTCTATGATGAATTCATGTTTGCTTGTCGCGATTGCAACCTAATGGACCTCCATAAGGGTGTTGTTGCTATTCTCGGGTCACAGTCTTGCCTCTAGTATTGTCGTCTTTAGTTGTGGTACGTGTTTGTCCCCGAAAGGAACATTGGGTTGTCCGCTGTTGTCACTCCCCTATCTTTGCTAACTTGGAGTCATGCGCGATACATTGAACGAGGGACCGCATAGGAAAGAGAAAGGAAGTTGGATAGCGATAGAGCAATGTGGCGGAAACGTAGGCCCATAACCCACAAGCCTCTGGATCGACGGTGTTGATGGGGCAGGTACGTTTCGAGGACTACGGCTACCGAGTACGATATGACTTGAAGGCAGGAGTGTCTTCCGTTCGAATTACTAAACCTTCTGAATTTGTTGATGATATTGCACTGACCTGGCGATGAGAATTACGTGTTGATGTGCTGACTTGGTGATGATTGTTGTCTATGATGATATGATTTGATGCTTTATAGTTCTAATGTGCCTTATGCCTTGATATGTTGAGACTCTGAGTTGCTAAGCATGATCTAAATTCCTTGCCTATAAAATGTGAACTGCAATTGCTGAGAACCTGAATTGTTATATGATAAGGTTATGATGAAACTTGCTAGATTGAATTGACTATGCTCGTATATGATGTTTTGCGATAACTATTAAGCATGCCGGTACGTTGGGACTTGTTGACATAGTTGCAATAATTGCTGATGAACCCATGATGCTATAAATGCTACTTGATATGATGTGGTCCTTATGTGTAATAATGTCCATGATTGCTTATTCTTTGAACTTGTGGGTGAGGGTTCTCTCGTGGAGTGGTTGATGAGTTGTAAAAGAATTCTAGGCGGTTAGGATGATCGATGGTATTACGAGGTAAGACGCGAGAGAGGGATCCATGTGGTTAGCAAGGTATGATGCTTGTGATGTCTTCAGTAGTATATGAAGTGTGGGGAATGACTTTTGAGAGTATTTAGGATATAGTATGCGAGGGTTCTCGGGTGTGAAGTTAGAGATAGGAGTTGGGTTCTTAGAGGTGGATGGTGTGTGAGAGTGCTTGATGGAAATGAGGGGTGAGATTGGAGTATCGAAATGAATTGGGATTTCTTCAGGGGATTTTGTCGAAGTTAGTGTTATTGAGTCTAGAAGAGGATTAATCTTGGTTTGAGAGTGGAGATGGGTGAGTGGGGATTGTGTTTTATTTTGACTGGTATGACATGAGGATTTTCTTGATTATGTGATTTATTTATATTCGCTGGCATGATGCTAGATAGCAACCATGATGAACCTGATATACAATGATATTACATACTGATCTGCAATATTGAAGTCTAATTGACAGTGACTAGTATTATCGTGATATGTTGATGCATACTACCCCGTTATGCGTTTTAGAAGCATGTTACGATGTGTTATATGAATCATGAGATAATGACGTCTTTCTATGTGAAAACATGATATTATATTATGAGGTGATAAAGCATGATGTTATGTTGTATGACCCTTAAGCATGATTGTGGGTAAGTTAAATGATTAATATGACTTTGAGGATGAATATGATTTGTATATATGAGATAATGATACTAGATTTCTAAATGATCGTTATATGGCATTGTGTTGAGTTAAGATGATGTTTGGTGAATATGCTGACATTCGATGACTGATATACTGTTTGACCTTCCCTTTCACGGAATCTTAATAACATGACTTGTTGTGTTGACAATGAGTTTGATTCATTGACATTATGATGAGGATGTACCTGTTATGGCATTGGTGTGATAACGAGATGTGTGTTATGATTTTGGCATAGATGCATATTATGACCTTTAGTATGGTGTGGAGACGTTGATGTGATCTTGTGGTAGTGTGCTAGCATATATTTGAGACTTGTCATATGATATACTCGTTGAGGATCGATTGGTTATGTGGTTATGCATTGCTTATGGCTTGTGAATCTTGCTTGAATTGAGACTGGTAGATTGATTTGATTCTGGAAACTAGGAAGAGAATATGGGATTAGCCCTTAGAGGTGGATGGTTCCACCTCCGAGCTTCTGTATTTGATTTATTGTTATGCGAGAAACTGATTTGATTTTGGAAGATTTTGACGAAATTTTGATCGAAAGAATTTTACTTATTTTGGTGTAAAGTTGCTTGGTTAAATGATAGAGCATGTTTAGTGTTGCATAATAGATTGCATTTAGCATTATTTAGGTGTGAATATTGCATTTATTTAGTTGAATTTGCATTATCACTTGTTGAGTTAGAAGAGGCGGAATCTACATGAGTTTATTGTTTATTTCAGGTAAAGTAGATTGGAGGTGAAATGATATTGAAAAGAGCGGAAACGAGTTACAGAAGGACTTAGGAGCTGTTGGAGACGAAGAGGAGGGAGCTCGGAAGAATCGCAGGCCGCCCCGCAGTATCTCTGGCCGCCCCGCGACTCGAAGGAAGAAACGAGGAACTTCGCTGATCGCCGGCCGCCCCGCGGCCTGGTCTGGCCGCCCCCGGCCCGTGCAGTAGCTGATCGTCAATTCCGGATTTTACTTAGGGTTTTATTATGTTATTTTGGGCCGAATTTCTCTAGACTATTTAAGGCTTTTCTAGTTATTTCGTTCATTCACCTTATGCACTTTACACCATTGTTGAGAGCGCCGTTGAGCATGAGCAACTAAACTCTCGAGGTTTCGCCTACAGTTTGGATCTTTGATTGTTGAATTGTGAGTTTCTTAATCTAGTTCTTATTCCTATTGCAATGTTTTGACTTCCTTGTGCTTAATTGCTTGAATGTGTTTTATTCTCTCTGGCCTGGCCGACTAGTTAGAGTAGATTCATTCAATTGCTAGGGTTTTGTAGATTCCTCGTAGCGAACCTTAACCCAAGTGGCAATCATACCCCTTTAGGACTCGTAGGACTAATTGGATGTGTAGGAAGTTGAATATATGTTAAATATCGACTCGTAGCTTGATATTGCATGTACTTTGGTTAATTCATATTCTTAATGCTATCTCTAGGTTAAATCTTAACCGTGTTAGGGTTATTTAGAGATAAGGGTTGCTAGGACTCGTAGGACTAGTAATTTACCTAAGATCTGGACAAGGACATTGATAGGAAAAGACAAGAACTAGAGGCTGAAACAAGGATCGAATTCATCAATCGAAGTGATAAATTGTAGGTGAACCTATTTCCCTCAACTGAATTTTACAATCAATTTACTTTGTTTGCTTGTCTCTGCTTTGCTAAAAGGCGGATCTTTTCACACTAAAAACTCCCCCTTTTCTCTCTTAGCAATTATAATTAGACTTGAATTTAATAGATTTCCCTGTGGATCGATTTCTTACTTGCACATTATACTAGTTAGTGAGTTTGAGTATTCTTTGGCAAGAACAACGACAGGTTTTCCTCTTGTCAAATTTGGCGCCGTTGCCGGGGACTTCTGATTGAATTCTTGTGTTGTTTTAATTGCTAATTTTTGTGTGGACCACTTATATGGTCCACACTCGTGCTACTAACTCATCTCTATTGTCTTTAGATTCGGAGATTGAGAGGACTCTCTCTAGATTGAGGTGAGAGGCTCGTGATCGCTTTCGCGAGTTACCTTTCGATCAAGGAGAAGAAGAGAGTATAGAGATGGCTGGTAACGAGGATAATCGAACGCTGAAGGAGCTCACTACACCAAACTTAGCCCAACAACCATTGGCTATCGAGTTTCCTGAACTTGCTGATGGCAACAATTTTGAGCTAAAGTCTGGGGTGGTTCATCTCTTACCCAAATTCCATGGGTTGAGTGGTGAGGACCCCCACAAGCACTTATCTGAGTTTCATATTGTCGTGGTAGGAATGAAACCAGGCAACGTCACAGAGGAGCAAATCAAGTTGAGGGCATTCCCCTTTTCGCTTAAGGACGATGCTAATGAGTGGTTCTACTACTTGCCACCAGGTAGTGCAACAACATGGATACAGTTGAAGCGTCTCTTTCTGGAAAAGTACTTTCCTGCAACCAAATTGAACAGTCTGAAAAAGGACATCAGCAGCATTGACCAGAAAGCTACAGAGACACTCTACGAGTACTTTGAGCGCTTCAAGAAGCTTTGCTCTAGTTGCCCCCACCATGATTTTTCAAAGAAGGATTTAGTGCTCTTTCTATTCAATGGATTGCTTGACGAGGAGCGCAAGACGGTGAACTCTGCCTGTGGAGGCAGCATCTTGAACAAAACACCCAATGCTGCTTGGGAGGTGTTTACAGAGTTGGCTGATGGCTCTAGGCAATTCAGCAAGGGACTTCATGCTAGAAGGGTACTCGCTGTTGACTCCTCAACTTCCGCTCTACATAGCGATGTGGCTGAATTGAAAGATATGATGAAAAGGTTCATGCTACAAGGAACCCCACAACAACTTAAGGCATGTGGCATTTGCGCTGATCCTTATCACCCGACGGACACTTGTCCAATGCTGCAGGAGCCACAGGTAGAGCTGAATGCCATGGGGAACTTTGTTCCTCAGCGACCCAGGTATGGTAACTATGCTAATCCCAATCAATACAATAACAACTATAATGCAGGTTACCAGGGGCATGGCTATGGTAATAACCAAGCCCCTTTCAATCCACAAGGAGGACCCCATTTCAGACCTCAGCAACAATTTGATCAAAGACAAAGAGGACCTCTACCAACTAATGATCAATCCAATGAGGATCCTCTCAAAGCTCTCACAAAGATCGTCTTGGGTCAAGCTGAGCACCAAAAGAATTTGGAGAAGCAACTTAGCCAATTGGCTAAATCGCTGAGCGAACTCCAGGCGAAGGACTCAAACCAGCTACCGTCTCAAACGGTGGTGAATCCCAAGGAGAACGTCAGCGTTGTGACGCTAAGAAGTGGTAAGGAACTGATTACCACTCCTCATAATGATACTAACATGGAGAATTTTGAAACAGGTGCGAACGACGAAGAAGAAGAGGTTCGAAATCGCCAGCCGCCCCGCGGCACCCCTGAGCCACCCCGCGGCCAAGGCGATTCTGGCGACGCAGAAAATCGCCAGCCGCCCCGCGGCCAAGCTGAGCCGCCCCGTGGCCCCTCCAGTACCTCATCTGACGGGTATGTTCGACCTGATTTCCCTCCTCTTAACTCCTTTAAACCCGTTCCTCCCTTTCCTGAAGCACTCAGAGACACAAAAAGACCAGACAATGACAAAGAGATCTTTGAGACATTCAGTAAGTGCGAGGTAAACATCCCTTTACTCAATCTAATTAAAAGTATTCCTCATTATGCCAAATTTCTCAAGGAACTTTGCACAACAAAGAGGAATCAAAAGTTGAAAGGGAAGCAGAAAATTAAGGTAAGCGAACATGTGTCTGCTATGTTTCAAAAGCGTCTGCCTAAGAAATGTAGCGACCCTAGCATGTTTACAATTCCATGTGTGATAGGTGAAACTAAGTTTGATAAAGCTTTGTTAGACTTGGGTGCATCTATTAATGTTTTACCTTATTCTCTGTATGAATCATTGGGTTTAGGACCTTTGCATGAGACTAGAGTGGTAATCCAACTAGCGGATCGATCAAATGCTTTTCCTAGAGGCATAGTTGAGGATGTTTTAGTTATGGTGGACAATTTGATCTTTCCTGCTGATTTTTTTGTCTTGGATATGGAGCATGGCAACCAAGAGGCTCCTATTTTGCTAGGAATGCCCTTTTTAAAGACTGCTAGAACGAAAATTGATGTGTATTCTGGTTCTTTGACTATGGAATTTGATGGTGAGAAGGTTGAATACAATATATATGATGCTATGAAATTCCCTTCTGATGATCATTCCTTATGCTTTATGGATACCATTGATACTTGTATGCAGGATACCTTCGATATGAGTTGTGTAGATGACCTGCAGGTAGCTTTAGAAACTCCTATTGAGGAGTTCTCATTGAATTATGCTTTATCCACTAACCTGCAGGAGATCATGAGAGACTTGTCCTCCCTACCTATATACTCACAGGCCGATACCTTTCTAGCATTGACTGCTCCCAATGAAAAGCTCCTACCTTCTATCGTCCAGGCACCTGAAATTGAGCTTAAGCCTCTTCCTGAGCATCTCAAATATGCATTTTTGGGAGAGGGTGACACCTTGCCTGTCATCATTTCTAACAAGCTTACCAAAGAGCAGGAAGATAGGTTGGTAGGAGTGCTCAAAGAGCATAAAACAGCTCTGGGATGGACCATAGCGGATATCAAGGGAATCAGCCCAGCTACTTGCATGCACCGGATCTTATTAGAAGAGGGAGCCAAACCGTCAAGGCAACCTCAACGAAGACTCAACCCACCTATGATGGATGTAGTGAAGAAGGAGGTGCTCAAACTCTTTCAGGCAGGTATGATCTATCCCATCTCTGATAGTCAATGGGTTAGTCCAACGCAGGTAGTACCAAAAGTTATTGTTTACACTGATCATGCAGCACTTCGTTACCTTTTGACGAAGAAAGAGGCTAAACCAAGACTGATTAGATGGATCTTGCTTCTAAGCGAGTTTGACATTGAAATCAGAGACAAAAAGGGTGCTGAGAACCTAGTTGCTAACCATCTAAGTCGTATTGTGCAGGAGGAGAATGGACAACAAGGCATATCGGGGAGCTTTCCTGACGAAGAGCTTCTACAGGTCTTCACAATCGCCAGCCGCCCCGTCGCCACTCCTGGCCGCCCCGCGGCCGAGTCATCAGAGGAGGATTTCTCCGAAATCGTCGGCCGCCACGTTGCCAACCCAGGCCGCCCCACGGCCGAATCCTCGGAGAAAGTTTCCCTCGCAATCGCCGGCCGCCCCGTCACCACTCCTGGCCGCCCCGCGGCCCCTGCAGACTCTGAACTCGAATCTCTCCTCAAAGTTAGTGCTCTTCCACGCCCTTGGTATGCTAACTTGGTAAACTTCCTAGTGTCGGAAGAGTTTCCACCCAACTTTTCAAAGGCTCAAAAGGACAAGATACGCCACGATGCTCGCTTCTACGTTTGGGATGACCCCTACCTATGGAAGCATTGCGCAGATCAGGTGATACGTCGGTGTCTTCCCGACGATGAGGTACAATCTGTCCTGAATTTTTGTCATTCCCATGAATGTGGTGGACACTTTGGACCACAAAAGACAGCTAGGAAGGTACTTAATGCAGGATTCTTTTGGCCACATATATTTCGTGATTCTTATGGTTTTTGCAAATCCTGCGATCGCTGTCAGAGAGTTGGGAATCTTTCTAAGAGGAATGAGATCCCACAAACTCGCATGATATTTTGTGAGATTTTTGCTTGCGGTGGGACCATTCCCTAACTCCTTTGGAAACCTATATATTTTGCTTGCGGTGGACTACGTCTCCAAGTGGGTGGAGGCGAAGGCCACCAGAACTGATGATTCCAAGGTAGTTGCAGGTTTCCTCAAGGAGCTATTCTCTAGATTTGGAGTACCAAAAGCACTAATCAGTGACAAAGGGACCCATTTCTGCAACAAGACTGTGAGTGCGCTCTTAAAGAAATATCATGTGACTCAGAGGGTGTCTACTGCATATCACCTCCAGACAAATGGGCAAGCTGAGGTGTCTAATCGCGAGATAAAGACCATCTTGGAGAAGACTGTTGCCCCAAACAGGAAGGACTGGAGTGTCAGACTTGATGATGCTTTATGGGCTTATCGAACGGCTTACAAGACTCCCATTGGGATGTCTCTGTTTCGATTGGTCTATGGAAAGACTTGCCATCTTCCTATCGAGCTCGAACATAAAGCATATTGGGCGGTGAAGCAGTGCAACATGCAAATGGAAGAAGTTGGGGAGTTCAGGAAACTACAGCTGCAGGAGTTGGAAGAGTTGAGATTGGATGCCTATGATAACTCCGTCACCTACAAGGAGAAGACTAAGGCATGGCACGATAAACATATCTTGCGAAAGGACCTAAAAGTTGGGGAAAAGGTCCTTCTATTTCAATCGCGCCTACAACTCTTCCCAGGTAAACTTCGTTCTAGATGGACAGGACCATATGTGATTACTAATGTCTTTTCTCATGGTGCAGTAGAGTTACTAAATGAGAGAAATGGAGACATCTTCAAGGTAAATGGTCATCGAGTTAAACCCTATTATGAGAGCTTTGTCAAACAGGACGGTGATGAGTTTGTTCTCACTGAACCAATTGCTGAAGATCATTAAGGGGTCATAACGTCGAGCCAACGACGTTAACTAAAGGCGCTGCTTGGGAGGCAACCCAAGGTAATAGTTTAGCTGTTTTCATTTTGAATTACGTTTTTTTTAGTTTATTTTTGTTTTGGTGGGGCATACTAACACTGCAGGGAGAAAGAACAAAGGAAAAGGGCGAAAAAGATTCAGGGCCGCCCCGTCGCCTACCCTGGCTGCCCCGCGGCTAGATCTCAGCGAAAAATTTCGCGAAAATCGCCAGCCGCCCCGTCGCTAGCCTAGGCCGCCCCGTCGCCTGGACGACCAGTGAAATCCTTCGCGGAATCGTCGGCCGCCCCGTCGCCAACCCTGGCCTCCCCGCGGCCTAAGCCGGATAGGAATTTTTTTAGGGGCCCGAGTGGGCCCCCATGCCACACAACATAAACCCTATTTCTATCTTTTTTTCTTACCTCCTCTTCAATAGCTGCCCCCTCGCCCAAAATCAACTCTTCCTTCTTCCTTCTTCATCCTTTTGAAACCCCATTAAAACCACCTCCAAGCTTTCCACTTTCACCCAAAATTCCACAAAACTACTCTTTTCTCACATTCTTCCTTCCCAAAATCCACCTCTCCCTCCTAGATCTACATAATATTCAGCCATTCCAAGGAGTTCCAAGGAGAGTGCTTTCGGATCCATAACGGAGTGAAGAATTTGGGACGTCGGAGATCAGATCCGACGTCGGAGTGTCCAGAACCGGAAAATCACCGGCCGCCCCGTCGCCGATCCGGCTGCCCCACGGCCACCTCTGTCGCCGGCCGCCCAGTCGCCACCCTTGGCTGCCCCGCGGCCTCTGCAGAAGGCAAATTCCGTGAGTTTTTTCTGGATTTCCATTTCTTTTGTGCAAATTTTTAGCTCCGATTCATCATGTCGAGACCCCACGGAATGAGTAGAAGTCAGAAAGAGAAATGGAATGGTTTAAACACTAGGAATTTCTTTGTCACAAAGTTCTTTCATGAGCCTACGTTGAGCTTATTACAGATGGATACATGCACTAGGCAACTGTTAGAGCATGGGGGGTTAGGGCAGTTTTTAGAGAAGAATGCTTCCACTTATCCTAGCTTATGTAAGGAATTTTTAGCAACCTTGAGTGTGGGACGTACAGCTATTGATTTTCGGTTGCTTGGGAGAGATTTTACGCTATCCAAGGAGAGATTGGCACAGATTTTGGGTGTTACTGCTGCGCCCACTGCTGGATGGCTAGATGTCTGCAAGGGTGAGGGCCCTGTGGCTTTCTGGATGGCATCTACTAGGGTGCCTTTTGAGGCCAGGAAGGGCCAGTACAACTCCAGTATTCGCCATCCTGCACTCCAACTGACTCACAAGGTGCTGGCGAACACTTTCTTTGCGCAGGCTGAGGTCAACAAGATCTCGCTGAAGGACATGTCATTCCTATGGTGTCTGACGCCGGAGAGCCCTGTCGTTCCAAGTTGGGTCGATCTCTTTTTGATGAACTGCAAGGACATAATGGACAAGCGCAACAAGGCAACTATCAGTTTTGGGGGTCTTATCACCCTAATTGCTCGCACCTGCATCGACGTGAGCGCTGTCCATGATGTTCAGCATGGATCATTTCTTTATGATGAGGCCCAGCTGTGGAAAGCTGGCCACCTGGAGGGCAGATCGCCGATGTGGATCTGGAGGGCATGCCATCAGGGGTTGGTTCAGTTGAGACTGCCCTGTCATCTCCCTTTTGGCCCTACAGCTGCTGATTTTTTTATGGGAGATGAGATGGTTGCGGATGATGATGATGAGGAGCAAGTTCCTGATGCTGAGCAGGAGGATGCTGAGGATGTTCCCAGAGTTCAGACGGATTTTGAAGGAGCTGGACCTTCTGGCACAGCTGGAGGTGCTGGTCCAGATTACTACTCATTGGCACAGCAGATGGCTGATATCTCTCTCCAGCAGAACACTATGTGGGAGCATCAGCAGATGATGTCGCGTCGTCAAGACGAAATGTGGGAGAACCAGCAGCAGATGCACCAGCACCAGGACGCTATGTGGGACCACAACCAGCAGCTATACGTGGAGGTCGGAGACATTCGTCGTGATGTCCGTGGCTTGACCGCTCGCCTGGATGATGTCTCTGAGAGCCATGCGGCGATCCGACGGATGCAGGAGCAGATATGGCAGAGGCAAGAGGACTTCTATCGATTCGCCTATCCACAGTTCCCACCATATCCGCCGCCTCCACCACCTCAGCAGTGAGCATGTTAGTTGTTTCTTTTCTTTTCCCTTTTTATTTTTATTTTGATGTTTTTGTTCTCTTTTCTACATTGAGGACAATGTTAGGTTTAAGTGTGGGGGAGAAGACTTGAAAACTCTCTGTATTTTGGTTCTATTTGCACTTGCATTTTAAGTCTTAAGGTTGCATGTTTATTTATATCGATTGTATGCATATTTAGTTCTTGCAATTAGTATTTCTATTCTGAAAAAAAAAACAGTTTTAGTTTTTGCATTATTAGGAATAGGTCTTATTTCCCCATGTGGATGCCGTTTGTCCTCTATATTTTCTATTGAGATTTATGCCCCATGATGTGCTTGGATTGTTGAAGCCTTCGATATATGTTTTCTATACTATTTGGTGGGCATGATTGGTTAATAATTGAGCACGTAAAATCTTGAATTTTTGGGTGATCTTGAAGTTCTAGACATGACCCTGTGAGGATATTTGGCCTTATTTGGTTTCTTTTGCTCAGTTGTGTGAATTACTCGCCTAATGTTGCTACCTCTTGGCATTGACTGCAGTATCTATTTTTAAAAGACCGATGCATATGTCTGATTGCTTGCGGACTTTATGTTTATATTTTGAGTCTTTTGTTTAAATTGTGAATATGTAGCGAATAAGGTGGCAATGGTTGATGCACTTAGTAACCGGGTCTACGCATGACACCCATGGGTATGATTCGCGCAAAAAGGTGTTGAAAACTATCCACTAGGAAAGGAAGCTTGATCATTGAGTAACCAGGTTCATTCATGACACCCATGTTTGCAACTTGCGTCAAAAGATGTTCAAGTGGACTTCATTTTAGTGAGTTGAGGTGTTGATAGACCGGGGCCATTCATGAAACCCATGTTTGCGCTTCGCGTAAGGAAAGCACCAAGACAAGAAAAAGAAAAAAAAAAGAAATATAGAAAAAAAAAAAAAGGAAAAAAAAAAATGTCACATTTTATCTTCTTTATTGTGTCCCGCAAGTAAAAAAAAAGTGTCACATTTTATCTTCTTTATTGTGTCCCGCAAGTAATGACATTACGGTAGAGAATTGGTGATATGGTGGTCAATGTCTATGAGCTTAGTGCATGATTGGTTTGAGTTGAGAGTTGTATCTCAAAGCCTAAACACATGAGTGAAACACATTCCCTGTGAGGTCTAGAATGGATATGGTTGCCTGATTTCATTGATTATTCCAATTATGTGCTATGATGTTATTAATCTTTTGTGTTTGCTAGTTTTCATGCACTTAAAGAATATTGAGGTGTGGATACATGAATTGCTATTTCGTGGGGCTACAAAGTTGTGTTTTTCTATTGCTTGAGGACAAGCAAAGGTTCAAGTGTGGGGGAATTTGATAGAGCATGTTTAGTGTTGCATAATAGATTGCATTTAGCATTATTTAGGTGTGAATATTGCATTTATTTTGTTGAATTTGCATTATCACTTGTTGAGTTAGAAGAGGCGGAATCTACATGAGTTTATTGTTTATTTCAGGTAAAGTAGATTGGAGGTGAAATGATATTGAAAAGAGCGGAAACGAGTTACAGAAGGACTTAGGAGCTGCTGGAGACGAAGAGGAGGGAGCTCGGAAGAATCGCAGGCCGCCCCGCAGTATCTCTGGCCGCCCCGCGGCTCGAAGGAAGAAACGAGGAACTTCGCTGATCGCCGGCCGCCCCGCGGCCCGTGCAGTAGCTGATCATCAATTCCAGATTTTACTTAGGGTTTTATTATGTTATTTTGGGCCGAATTTCTCTAGACTATTTAAGGCTTTTCTAGTTATTTCGTTCATTCACCTTATGCACTTTACACCATTGTTGAGAGCGCCGTTGAGCATGAGCAACTAAACTCTCGAGGTTTCGCCTACAGTTTGGATCTTTGATTGTTGAATTGTGAGTTTCTTAATCTAGTTCTTATTCCTATTGCAATGTTTTGACTTCCTTGTGCTTAATTGCTTGAATGTGTTTTATTCTCTCTGGCATGGCCGACTAGTTAGAGTAGATTCATTCAATTGCTAGGGTTTTGTAGATTCCTCGTAGCGAACCTTAACCCAAGTGGCAATCATATCCCTTTAGGACTCGTAGGACTAATTGGATGTGTAGGAAGTTGAATATATGTTAAATATCGACTCGTAGCTTGATATTGCATGTACCTTGGTTAATTCATATTCTTAATGCTATCTCTAGGTTAAATCTTAACCGTGTTAGGGTTATTTAGAGATAAGGGTTGCTAGGACTCGTAGGACTAGTAATTTACCTAAGATCTGGACAAGGACATTGATAGGAAAAGACAAGAACTAGAGGCTGAAACAAGGATCGAATTCATCAATCGAAGTGATAAATTGTAGGTGAACCTATTTCCCTCAACTGAATTTTACAATCAATTTACTTTGTTTGCTTGTCTCTGCTTTGCTAAAAGGCAGATCTTTTCACACTAAAAACTCTCCCTTTTCTCTCTTAGCAATTATAATTAGACTTGAATTTAATAGATTTCCCTGTGGATCGATCTCTTACTTGCACGCTATACTAGTTAGTGAGTTTGAGTATTCTTTGGCAAGAACAACGACAGGTTTTCCTCTTGTCATTAAACGTCATATTTAAAGATTTTGAGCGGTTTGAAAAGAAATTACTTGAAATTTTAAAGAATAAACATTACCGAGAATTTCAACGATGTTGAGGCCAATCGTTTCCAATTGCGGAATCCCTTTTTGAAAATTTTCACACCCGAGCTTATATTATAACGGCTCAAGAAGTGGATACAAGCATTTTATAGGGGCGCATATAGAATGCTTGCTAAGACCTAGTGGAGACGCTATGATTGTTTTTCGAGTTATGATGTGACCGAAAGGTCGGGGTAAGGGTGTGATAGGGGCCCATATCACATACTTGCTACGACCAATTGAGAATGTTATGATCACGTCAAGGGTGCTGTGAGGATCTCATACGGGCCCCTATGAGATGCTTACGGAATCAATGGCATGATACTTGGACTCACCCATTTCAAACTTCACCCCTTTGTTTTAGAGTGATTTTAGTCTCGGGGACGAGACTTGTTTTTAGAGGTGGATGATTTAAAGACCGGGAAATTTTATAATATTAAATTATTAAAACAGTGATTTACAATCATTTCAATTCTATGATTTTGGAGGTTTGGAATTTCCATCATTAAGCTATTGGTTTTATTCTAAATATTTTAAAACGAGTTCCGGCATTATTTAGTTAAAATTTTAAAATATGCTTTATCCCGCTCTCATATGCGAAAAAAAAAATATATATATATAAAATGTTTGGAGTTCTTATTAAACTCGAATTTGAAAATTTGAAAATCTTTTTAAGTTGGGTCGGGGTAAGGTTAGAGAGCAGGTCTCGGGATATTTATTCGGGTATTCAAAATATCTTTTGGGACCCTTTAATCCCATTTCTTTTCTTTTCTTTTTTTCTCTTTTCCTCTATCTCGCTTGGAGCCTGCAGAGCACCAATTCACACAGCTTTGCCAATTTGTCCTCTTCCTCACTAACAAGCAACAAGTAACATCACACCTTCTCTACTCTTGACTATTTTTTTCCCCATTCAGAAATTTACCCTTGCCTTGCCCAATTCCCACGCCAAAGTGCAGAGCCTACTTCCCCTTCCCTTGTTTGGTTTCAATGCCAATACGCCCACAGCCCTCCCTTGCCTCATTCAACAACCAACTACACAATCCTAAAAGTTTCCCCCATCTTCACTTGCTTTGACTCACCGGAAGCTGCATCTCCCTCCTACTCCCTCTATCGCAGCCAACACCACCTCCATCACCTCTTCTCCTTCGGTTTCCCAGGAAAACTCCACCCGCACTCACCCCTGTTCTCCGGTGGAAATCAGTCCGAGCAACCCCAGACGATTCCACCTCCGCTCTCCTTCCCCGAGGTCCGACGACGCCGAGCCAAGCACTCCGGAGCTGCCCGAATCGCCGCCGGCAATACCTTCTCCCCTGATTTTCGTCCAGAAACGCGGTACTGTCTTCTCCTTCCCTTTCGCTCTAAATTGATGCAAATTCGCAGCTTTAAGCCTTCTACTCTCTCCCTAGGCCAAGAACAAGGAGGTTCCATCATCGTCGGAGTCGAATCGCACCAATCGACCCCCTATTCCGGCGAGAGCTTCGATCTCGGTGAGCCCTCATTTCCCTCCTTTCCTTTCTCTGCGTTTGAATCGTATGGTGTGGGATGAGGTCGGAGAAGGGAGTCTGTAGGGTTGGGTGTGAGTCGGGATTGATTGCTACCGCCGGCGCCTGGATCTTCTTCTTCTCTTCGACTTTCCGAGCGGCATAACACAACTCTGGTTGCGTTTGGAAGAGGCGAGCCTCTTCTCTCTTTTCATTGGGCAGACCCTTGGGCCTAATATTTCGGGTCTGAGCTGGGTATCTATTTCATTTCGGGTTGTGCATCCGGATTCCTCCTCCCCCTTTCATTTCCTTCAGCATCCGGTTTGGGTTTCCTCTGGGCGGGTCTCTCATCCTTTCTTTTGGGCCGGTTCCGGATCCAGATTCATGTGAGTGTTGGGCCTTTTGGGTGTGAATTGTGAGATTAATTTTTTTGGAGTGTTATGTTATTTATATATTAATATGTTATGATTTTATATTGTTATTGGTAATTATTATTATTATTAAGTTGATCTGAGATTTGTGAAATTTTATATATAATAAAAGTGTTATATGTTAGGCATATTATAAGTTGCGAACATGTTATTTTATATGTGTGTTAGGAAAAGTTAAGTGTTTTTATTAATGTAAATCCATAGAGTTGGTTTATTAAAAATGGGATGTTTTAAGGTTTTATTCGTTTAAATATTTTTTATTTTGATCTATAAATAAGGTTGTGAAGATGGATTTACTTTAGAAACATTGTCTCAAGTTACTTGAGACATTAAAGTCAAGGTTTGTGAAATAAAATGCCGGAATCATTTATATAATTCGATTTTGGGAATTTGTTAAGGATTTAAATGATAAATGTCGGAATTTGGCCAAATACGATTGAGAAATTGTTTTGGATATGAGTTGACTTAACTTGAGATTTAAGACTTTGGAAAACTTTGGGAAATGAGTTTGGAAATATTATTGGTAAGATTTATCGATGGGTTGATTGGAAATGAAATGATCATACTATCGGTCGATTTTGAACGTGTTGAAAATGTGGAGTTCGTGTGTATGAATGATGGACTGGTAGCTTATGAAAATAGCTTGATGATATGTGTGTATTGCTTTTGGATTGCTTTGGACTTGCATTTGGGCCATTGCTTGCGCTATTTTGCTGTTCTGCATCTTCAGGTAAGTTCCCTAGGGGGCTTACTCAGGTTGGACATTCATGCATGTTGTTGCATTTTATGTTAGGTGTTGCATATGCATAAAAGCATGCCATGTAGTATCCTGTTTAGGTTGCACTAATTGAATGAGCATCTGCTTACTTAATGCGTTTGAAACAGAACGGCCGTTATCTGTGATAGTCCTAGAGTCTTTGCTAGGGTCATAGGGTAGCCCAGCCTCATCGGGTACCCTGAGTCAATCGAGTCATGAACTTCCTTATATTATGAGATGCATGCGGGCTTTATTGTGGAGCGGGTCAGGCATGCGTGCCGCCCGATTATGATGGAATGCATTCACGAGCTGGCCAGTCTCCACCCTATCGGAAGGGGGTGGAGGTAGGAGAGGGATATGTCACTTGGCATTGTCTTGGACCCTTTACAGTATTTTTACACATTATTATGACTAGGAGGATGCTAGTGTGTTTGACTTTCGTACTGCATTAGAGCATCTTTATTAGGTATAGCACATACTATGTGGCCTCAGCGAGGACTGCCGATCCCGCATGAGTGGCTCCATCTGACTCCTTTACCCGTTCTTTTTTTTAAGGTATGTTCTGCAGATTCTGAGTACTCGATGTCTATATGACGGGGTTTCCTTTTGGCGAATTGAAGAACCTGACTAATTCTCTAACTTGGAATAAATGGTAATCATTCGCTTACGTTTTTTGTTTTGACTCGGCTCTGCCGTGACACTTTTTATCTTAACCTTACTTCCGCTTTAATTACATTTGAATTGCATTTCGCGACATAGTCTTAAGAGAGGTTAAGGGTACCCTACGACCCTTCGTGGCTTTTAGGGTTTGAAATCCCTCTTTCTACTAATCTTAAAATGAGTTTGAAACCTCGACCCATACCTGGATTGCAAGATCTGAACAAGGGGTTCAATCCCTTGAAACGTAACCCGGAAATCATAATTCTGGGCCGTTACAAAGATGGTATCAGAGCTGAGGTTGTGCAATTCGGGTACACAATGGTCGAGTGTATGTTTTGAAAATCGCCCACAAATTTCAAGGACTTTTGAAGAGGATTTAAAGGGGCAAAATGAACTTAAGATACCTAACCCAAATCGGACTAAGTAACGAACTTGGCTTGTTTTAAAAGAGGAAAACCGACCAGACGGGGACACGAGTGGGTAGAAAGACGTTAGACCATCCCTATTGGATGTAGTTGGGAATGGGTAGGTGAAATATTAGCTTGTTCTTTACAGATGGGTCTGGAAGACTCCAAGGAGGTCATTATGAGTGTCACTAACTGATTCTATGTTGAGTGCTTGCTATGTTAGATATCTAATTGGTATGTCTAACAATTAAATGTGTATTGACTGATCTGTGCAAACGGGGTAGTGGGAGTATCCTTGTTTCTATGTGGTCAAACCCAGCTTGTGTGGAACAGCCCTTTCCACTATGTTAACCCATTGATGGTTCTATCTAGCCTTTTCCTTGATGTCAGTGTCTTCCACGAGGAATTGGGTTGGTAACCACTTTGTGTCGGGAATCATGTATGGATGGGATGATGTTTGAGGGGATGATGTTTTATGTGCTCTTTATAGACTAGTCCAGTCTCTAATTTTTTTGCTGATTTCGGTGGGGAGGTTTATGTTCTTCAGTTAGGGTTTAGTCCACAACTAATGGTGCATAATAGTATGCGATTGAGAACGAGCTTCAAATCTTTTTTTTAATCAACGGAATGCTCGATACTTTTTCACATTGTTCCATTACATTTACAAATAAATAACATGTTTCTCACGTTTTTAAATAGTGTTGTAAACATAATACGACCTTATCGCCAAAGGCTATAACAGACCTCAAATCTTTTTCTTTCGGAATCTTCACATTGCTCCATCTAGCTAATCTCGGATAGTCCTCATCTCAACACATCCAATTTTGTTCGCCACAGGCTATAGCATACCTCCAGTATTTGTCTTTCAGAATCTTCATATTGATCCATCTATAGTTCTAATCTTCTTCAAATTCGGTACTTTGTAGAGTAGTCAAATCTCCAATTTTTTGCTGATTTCGGTGGGGTGGTTTATGTTCTTCAGTTAGGGTTTAGTCCACAACTGATGGTCCATAATGATACGCAATTGCATTCGAGCTTCAAATCTTCTTTTATTAATAATCAACAGAATTCTAGATGCTGATAATATATAGTCGTGCTGGTTTGAGTTAATCGACTTGGGTCTGCATACCTCGGAAATGGGGTGGTTGAGACATACATCGGAAAATATATTATGTACTAATTGATCGATCCTAAACACTAACCCTAAACCCTAAACCCTAACCCTAAACCCTACACATCCTGAATGCGCAGACAATCTGTGCACATCCTAAATGCGCATAAAGTTCACACACATCCTAGTTGTGTACTCTCTCATAACTTAAATAATATTAAATTATATTATTTTACAATCATTAGTAATATTTTTTAAATACAATTATATTAAATGAAATAGAATAAATAAATCATTTATATATATATTGATTTTTTTTATAAATTATATGAAATTGTATTATTTTTTCCTAAAACTAGTAACTTAAATCTCCGATAGCTTTACGTCGGTACGCGATGGCTCTTCGAGTTCTAATCTTTTTCAAATTCGGTACTTTGTAGAGTAGTCAAATATCCAATCTTTTGTTGATTTCGGTGGGGAGGTTTATGTTCTGTTAGGGTTTAGTCCACAACTAATGGTCCATAATGGTACGCGATTGCATTCGAGCATCAAATCTTCTTTTATTAATAATCAACAGAATCCTCGATGCTGATAATATATAGTCGTGCTGGTTTGAGTTAATCGACTTGGGTCTGCATACCTCGGAAACGGGGTGGTTGGGACGTACATCGGATAATATATTATGTACTCATTGATCGATCCTAGACCCTAACCCTAAACCCTAACCCTAAACCCTACACATCCTGAATGCGCAAACAGTGTGTGCACATCCTAAATGCGCATAAAGTTCACACACATCCTAGTTGTGTACCCTCTTATAACTTAAATAATATTAAATTATATTATTTTATAAATTTATTAAATACAATTCTATTAAATGAAATAGAATTAATAAATCATTTATATATATATTGAATTTTTTGTTATAAATTATATGAAATTGTTATATTTTTCCCTAAAACTAGTAACTTAAATCTCTGATAGCTTTACGCCGGTACGCGATGACTCTTCAAGCTCTAATATTCTTCAAATTCGGTACTTTGTAGAGTAGTCAAGTCTCCAACTTTTTGCTGATTTCAGTGGGGAGGTTTAATTTCTTCAGTTAGGGTTTAGTCCACAACTAATGGTCCATAATGGTACGCGATTGCATTCGAGCTTCAAATCTTCTTTTATTAATAATCAACAGAATCCTGGATGCTGATAATATATAGTCGTGCTGGTTTGAGTTAATCGACTTGGGTCTGCATACCTCGGAAACGGGGTGGTTGGGACATACATAGGAAAATATATTATGTACTCATTGATCGATCCTAAACCCTAAACCCTTTCGAGTTCTAATCTTCTTCAAATTCGGTACTTTGTAGAGTAGTCAAGTCTCCAATCTTTTGCTGATTTCGGTGGGGAGGTTTATGTTCTTCAGTTAGGGTTTAGTCCATAACTGATGGTCCATAATGGTACGCAATTGCATTCGAGCTTCAAATCTTCTTTTATTAATAATCAACAAAATCCTCGATGCTGATAATATATAGTCGTGCTGGTTTGAGTTAATCGACTTGGATCTGCATACCTCGGAAACGGGGTGGTTGGGACGTACATCGGAAAATATATTATGTACTCATTGATCGATCCTAAACCCTAACCCTAAACCCTAAACCCTAACCCTAAACCCTACACATCCTGAATGCGCAGTGAGTGGGTGCACATCCTAATTGCGCATAAAGTTCACACACATCCTAGATGTGTACTCTCTTATAACTTAAATAATATTAAATTGTATTATTTTACAATCTTTAGTAATATTTATTAAATACAATTCTATTAAATGAAATAGAATAAATAAATCATATATATATATATATATTGAATTTTTTTATAAATTATATGAAATTGTATTATTTTTCCTTAAAACTAGTAACTTAAATCTCCGATAGCTTTACGCCGGTAGGCGATGGCTCTTCGAGTTCTAATATTCTTCAAATTCGGTACTTTGTAGAGTAGTTTAGTCTCCAATTTTTTGCTGATTTTGGTGGAGAGGTTTATGTTCTTCAGTTATTGTTTAGTCCACAACTAATGGTCCATAATGGTACGCGATTGCATTCGAGCTTCAAATCTTCTTTTATTAATAATCAACAGAATCCTCAATGCTGATAATATATAGTCGTGCTTAATCGACTTGGGTCTTCATACCTCGGAAATGTGGTGGTTGGGACGTACATCAGACATTCACGAGGTGAATATGGCGCGGATGAAGTTGTTGATGAGCCGCCTTCAGACATTCACGAGGTGAATATGGCGCGGATGATCGAGGCGTACTCAGCTGGCCACATGTCGCGTTCACATATGATCGGATTATCGACTTATTATATGACAGTCACAACCCCCGACACGTCATCCATCTCCCCTCCTGTTGTGAACTCAGCGAAGAAGGGATGCCCGCCTAAGAAGACACAGAACAATATAAGGTGCCGATTGTCCTTCTTCGAGCATGTAACATTGGAGCGACGACTGATAACCGCTCCATCATCATCAGAAGAGGAGGAACACCCAACGACAGGGAGCGATGAGCCAGAACCTTGTATAGGGAGGGAGGAGCCACAACCTCCCATCGGGAGCGAGCAGCAACATCCGTCGATCGGGGGCGACCCGAGTACACCCAGGTCATCGCGTGGTTCATGTGCACCACAGAGTGGAGCTAGTCGTCCGTCGAGAGGCAGGGGACGAGGAAGGGGAGCGTATACTGCACCATATCCTTCACCAGAAACATCAACACGTGCTCCAACACGTGGGAGGGGACGTGGGCGTCGAGGTCGTGGGTCATCCAGGGGTAAATCGTCTACGCGCACAGAGGTCTCGAATATCAACCGTCCTTTCAACTTTGGCGAAGACAGTCCAGATCCCTTCATGGTCGGATTTATCAACCACGTGCTGGATGTGAGGCCTGATGGAAACTGCGGATTTCGGGCGCTTGCGCACTCGCTGGGACTAGGGGAAGAAGCATGGCTCCAAGTACGACTTGTGATGTTGAGGGAAGCAGTGAGAACTGCGCATATCTACATACCATTGCTTGGTTACTACGGGCCAGCATCGGAGCCGAGTAAACAAATGGCGATGTAGAAGATGCATTTCCATTGGACGAACGTGACCAACAATGGACCTCCTGAATATTTGTTGAGTTTGCCAGAGGACGGACATGTCTTTGCGACCGCGTACCAGTGCCCCCTTGTGCACTTGAGTTACAGCTCACCCATGACGTTTCTTCCACTCACCGCACAAGAACTTGCTCCGGGAGCACCCTCGCCTAGGTCAATCCTTGTAATAAGATTTCTTGGATCACGCCAGCATTACGTGTCGGTAAGAATGAATTCGACTTCTCTTTATCACTTGTTCCAATTACAGTTTACTCCATTTTTTTCGCTAACCATCTATCATATTGTGCAGCTCACAATGATGAATGAATTTCCCATTCCTCCCATAACGGAGTACTGGATACAGAATCATGATCCCAGCGTTGACGGAATGGATGCGCAGTATGCTGTAAGCATTGAAGAGTTCTAACCGAATCGTGAATGTAGTGGTCGCTCGAGGGTTTAAAATAATTAGCAATTATATTATATACCAAACATTATTATGAAGCTCATTGTAAAAGTGTTTGCATGACATTTACAGTTCCAGTTTGACATTTAGTGTGAATCATTTTCCATTGCTTATATTACTAGTTGCTCTTAGCTTTAATTAGTTGTGCGAGTTATAAATTGCGAGACATACTATGTTTGATGCAGAATATGTACAGAATCAGCCGATAAGAACACATAAATCGCATTTATATACTTCTGTATATAATTATTAAATAATATAACCGATAAGAGTACATTGAAAGGCGACATATCTAAGTATTTAACTATACTAAATCAGTGTGATTTATGTGACGTTGTAATTAGAACAAATGTATGTTTGCATTCCTTTATAATTTTTTTTATAAATAAATTAAAATCAAATTCAATTTTATTTGTTTATTATGCATTAAATCAGTGTGTACATACACGTTCTTTATGTTTGAAAATGATTCTGTGTGCAGAAAATGCTCTGTTCGACTGGACGCATCTAAGATGCGTGAGACCATGCTGCACATTCAGGATGTGTGAACTTCAGATTGAGATTTTCTGTATACAGAACTACTTATGACCGTCACCTACATGTGATTTCTCTGACATTGTAATGAGAACAAATGTATTTTTGTATTCATTTTTAATTTTTTTATAAATAAATTAAAATCAAACTCAATTTTTTTATTATGTATTAAATCAGTGTGTACATACACGATCTTTATGTTTGAAAATGATTTTGTGTGCAGAAAATCCTCTCTTCGACTGGACGCATCTAGGATGTGCAGAAAATGCTCTCTTCGACTGGACGCATCTAGGATGCGTTAAACCATGTTGCACATTCAGGATGTGTGAACTTTAGATTGAGATTTTCTGTATACAGAACTACTTACGACCGTCATCTAAATGTGATTTCTCTGACATTGTAATGAGAACAAATGTATTCATTTATAAAAAATTTTATAAATAAATTAAAATCAAACTCAATTTTGTTTGTTTATTTTCTTTTATTTATTATTTTTGTGTTAATTTTTTCTATAAATTAATAGAAAAATAAATTTATATATTATTTGTTTGTTTATTATGTATTAATGTAATAAATAAATAAATAAATTTTTTTTTTTATAAATAAATTAAAATCAAACTCAATTTTTTTTGTTTATTATGTATTAATGCTATTTATTTTATATAACTAAATTATTTTCTTTTATTTATTATTTATGTGTTTATTTGTTCTATAAATAAATTTAAAAATAAATAAATTTATTTTTTATTTATTGATAAACTTATTTATTTAGAAATAAATGATTTTATTTTATTTCTTATTTATGTTTATTTCATTTATTTTATAAAGTAAATTAATTGTATTTATTATTTATTGTTTAATATTTTGATATGTTTTTTTTATAAATTAATTAATATATGTCATTTAATATTTTTTAGGGATTGTGTAATGTATGTTTGTACTCCCTTATAAATTGTTTTATAAATAAATTAAAATTAAACTCAATTTTGTTTGTTTAAAATATTAATTTTATTTATTTTATATAACTAAATTATTTTATTTTATTTATTATTTATGTGTTTATTTGTTCTATAAATAAATTTAAAAATAAATTTATTTATTGTTTATTTATTTATAAACTTATTTATTTAGAAATAAATGATTTTATTTTATTTCTTATTTATGTTTATTTCATTTATTTTATAAAGTCAATGAATTGTATTTATTATTTATTGTTTAATTTTTTGATTTTTTTATAAATTAATTAATATATTTCATTTAATATTTTTTTATAGGATTGTGTAATGTATGTTTGTACTCCCTTATAATTTTGTTATAAATAAATTAAATTCAAACTCAATTTTGTTTGTTTAAAGTATTAATCTTATTTATTTGATATAACTAAATTATTTTCTTTTATTTAGTATTTATGTGTTTATTTTTTCTATAAAAAAATATAAAAATAAATTTATTTATAAATAAATTAAAATAAAACTCAATTTTTTAATTTATGTTTTTATTACACTATAATTTTTTTTGTAAATAAATTAAAATCAAACTCAATTATTATTATTTTATTTGTTTTTTTAATAAATAAATTAAAATAAAACTCAATTATTATTATTTTATTTGTTTTTTTAATAAATAAATTAAAATAAAACTCAATTATTATTATTTTATTTGTTTTTTATAAATAAATTAAAATCAAATTCAATTATTATTATTTTATTTGTTTTTTTATAAATAAAATAAAATAAAATTCGATTATTATTATGTTATTTGTTTTTTTATTATTACGTTTTTATTTTTTTCAAAAAATAATTCACTCCACACGTGTGGACACACGCGGAAATAGTCCACGGGCATGCCACTTGGTGCGCATCCTGAATGTGTATACAGTTGCCACACATCCAGGATGCGTATGCGGGTGCCCCATTGACCCGCAATTGTACTCTAACACGTAGAACCTCCTACTTTTCGCCCAAAAAAAAAAAAAAAAACTCAAGCCTTTTAAAACATCACTCCCATTCTAAGATCCGGCCCAAAGGCCCAGATCTGCTTACCCAAAGGATCCGACACCCCGGAGAAAGAGGAATCTGGGTCTCAATATCTCCCCACCTAAAACCCAAGGAGAAAAAAAATGATATAACCCGTAACGAGGGTCCGGGACATGCCCAAAAATTAGGCCCAGTCATCTTGTCGTCTCCCTCCTTCCTCAGAAGAGGGGGCTCAGCATGGCCTACGTCGGAAAACGAAGGAAGGGAAGGAGATTCCTAGGTATCCGGTGATCCTTTCGACCCGAGATCTTACCCAAGTGATTAGACTGCCATTCCGACCACGACCCGACCAAATTAGGGAAAACGACGCGAGAAACGGAGGGAGAACAGAGGACTTACAACAGCGACTCCGAGAAATTTTCCGGCTTCAATGCGGCGCTTCCGACGGCGAGAGCTTGCGGGGGAAGGCGCGGAGATGACTAGGAAGGAAGAGAGAGGATTAAGAAGGGGTTTGGAGGGAGTTAGAGTCAAAACAAGAAGAAATCATACACAAAACATAAACAAATCAGAGGTGTAAGCGGCTCGCTTTTGGGGCCTCCGGCGGATGGTGAGGCTCGGCTCGATGGACAGGGGCTACCTTCTTCTTCTTCTTCCTTTCTCGGCAGAACAGGGCAGGTGCTGCTGCTGGCTCCTCCGATGGCGATGGCAGAGGCGTCGTCTGGTGGCTGAACGACCAGGAAGGGGTGGCGCGGAATTAGAAACGGAGGGAGTGCTGATGGAGGGAAGGTGGTGGTCCGGTGGTAGTATGAAGGATCGATGAAGGCTTGAAATGGTGGTGATTAAATGGACGGAACAAGTGGGGAATTTTGGGACTGATTTTCTGGGTTTTACAGAGAAGGAAATGGAAGGGAGAGGGTGGGTTGTTGTGGGTTTGCTTTGGTGAGTGGATGAAATGGACGGAAGAAGTGTGGGTAGAGGTGCGGTTTATAAAGGACAATGTGCAGCTGTCCATGAGGATTCCTTCCTCCAACGGATATTCTGAACGAGAGAGAAAAGAAAAAGAAAACAAATAAAATTTGAGGAAATGGTCCTTCAAAATGACAACTGATAAGTTACATATCTCGACGTTGGGCTTCAATCCTTGCTCACTAAAACGAAATCCCGACAATAGAAATTTAAATCTAATTTTAAATCATTAGCAAAATTAAAATAATTTATCAAGACCCGGACTCCGAAAGCGAAATCAAATTCTGTCAAAATCCAAATTCTAGAACGATGCCGGAAGGATTTTAAAATCGAAATTTGTGCTTCAGGACAAGTTTTCTCCTACTTTCACAATTTGAATAAAATAGTAATATATATAATTAAAATAATAATAAGATAATATTAAAATATTTTCGGTCTTCACATATCAGTTTCAGTTGTAAAAGTCATTTTAGCTCGATGACCTAAACTTAGCCCATTAGTGCAGTTTGGCTACAAAGATGACAAGCGATGCTACCCGAGCCATCCAACCAACAAGATCAGGCATCCTAGTCATGTATATATTCTGCTCAACCCTAACCAATATCACTATACCTAGTACCTTCCCATCAAAGCAGCCATGGTAGAGTCGATATATATTGTTACAAAAGTAAATAAACACCTAGGAATAAGTACCCTTGTGAGAAAATTTTGACCATATCAATGACTGTGTTAAACTTTATCCGTTGTATTAGAACCCGACCTTTACATCATACAATTGTGTACCAACAAAACCTAAAGTAGCAGTTACAAGCATGCAACCCACAAAATGGTAGGAAAGCAGCCATGGCCCTAGCATGCACAAACCCGAGAAAAGAATATTTGAAATCTTGCACCTCGTAAACAATGCTCAATCTCTATAGGAATTAATAAAATCGAAAATACAAGGAGTACAACAAATATAGTAAGCATCATAGAGATTATACATGTCATCTCGCACAAACCGATATATATACTACGAAGTACTATAAATCGACAAGCACAATCGACAAATGTAGATCCCAACAGTTTTTTTTTTTTTTAAATCCAAAGCTAGTTAGAAACTATTTACAATTATCAACTTCAAACGCAACAAAAAAATACAATGAATTGTTCTATCACCTCCTTCCCCTACATCCTGTCATGAGACCTTCCACTTTGACATTAGATTCTTACAAGAGAAGTTAAGTATAGAAGTTAATATTGGCAGGCAGAACTGACCTAGATTGGTTTCGTGATATCCCGACTTGGAGTAATAGTCACCGCAATAGCATGTCCTCCTCCATCTGTATTTTCTTGAGGCGTTTTTTTGCTAGAACGGTGCAGATAATTGTCGTAGTAGCTGTTATAACAAAGCCGATGATGTCAAAGATGATTTGTTGTCTGGAAAGGTTATGGTGCTCATGGGAAGCGTCTGCCAGCGTACGAATTAATATCCCACTGCAAAGGAAAACAAGTTTGCAACTTTAGAGCTGCAAAGATGAATTAGGAATATCAAATACTATTACTGCAAAACCCAATCTATCCTCTGAAATATAGGTGGCAAATTTTTTCAATTAGAGTAAGTTCCTCCCGTTGAAAAGGATTTGCACAACTTGTGAATCAAGGCAGAAATTCCAATAATTGATAAAGTTTGATGTTAAACGGTATTTATTTGTACTTCCTTGCAGTGCATACACAACAATTTGAAGATAAAATTAGCTTCCCTGAGTTCTATCAAAATCATAATCATAAGGCGGGCTCATAAATAGTGAAAAGCAACAATGCATCAAACTTATGACTTTGAAGCATCTTATAAGAGAAATGAAAAATTATAAATGAAAGTAAGTAAAAAAAAAAAAACAAGACAATAAACAAGAAAAGAAACATAAGATGCAACCTACGTGTAAATTGCAACGAGAACGTCTGGAATCATTCCCATCATTGACCCAAAGAAGTAAGGTCCAAACTTGACACTTGTTGCCACAGCACAATAATTGTATAAAATATAGGGGAAAGGAGAAACCCTGATCAGGAAAACAGCTTGAAATTGGCTTATCCAGTCTCCCTCCCCGGCTAATCTTATAACCGAAGCCTTTTTTGGATATCTTTCCAACCAGTTCTGTACATGATCAAAATTATTCAATAAATATACACCATAGATTTAGTCCTAATATCCAATCAATGATATTTACTTATATTCTTATTACATAGGGATAAAAAAATTCTAACCTGAATTTTATGGTGAAATAGATTACCGATGAAGTAAGGGAGTGATACACCAATTATAACAGCTGAAAATATAAGCAAGAATCCAAATCCATAACCGAATGTCATTCCAGCCACCCACATAGAAGGTGTAGATGGTAGGAGTAGAGTGGGAAATAATGCTACCGAGAGAAAGAGTATAACTGCCAACACCGGGACACTGAACGTTGATGTCTCCCAATGGATAATTGGCATCAACTCCTAGATATAATAAGCCAACTAGTGAGTTGAAAATGATGTTTTTGTTGAGGGTGAAAATAACTAAAAATCCAGAGCAGTGAAAACACATTTTACTGTTACTTATCGTGAAACATTAGTACTGTTAACCTCCGTAGAGGCGTGGTTGTGTACATTCTGAAATCTCATCCCATCCAAAACTTATGGGCAAAAGGTGGGAATGGTTTAGCACACGCACAAACATACGACATTGACACAAATGACTAAATTCACAAGCTATGCACATGCATATTCTATACGATATCCATGATTCAAATACTAAGTACCAATTTTGGGTGTGGGGATTGATTCGATAATAACATATTTTCAGACTTAATGTATATCATTTTCCTCTTCTGTTCTCCAAATTAAATGATGAACAAAGGAAACAGGGAACAAATTAGATGTAGATAATCAAAGCATCCCATATCTTCCAAGTCAAACAATCAAATTTGGCATTCCCACACAAACCTCATAAAACTAGACAAAGAATGGAATGCGTATGGTGTACGCTCACCAATTGGATAACTTAAGTCTCTTCAATCTATTTCCCAATTTGATTAGAATTTACAAAATGTGGATTGTTTCTTCCACAAATGTACCATGAAATTGGCAAGAAAGTAGGTAACTATCAAGGATTATCGATCTCAAATCGAAATTTTCTAATCCACATCAAGCATACAAATCCAATTCAAGCAGTAACACCATAAATCAAATTCCAAAAACAAAAATCATAAAATAAATTGAAGAAAATGGAAGAGGAATTAATTGATGACCTTATCCATCAAGAAGGGGCCGACCCATTTGAAAAAGACACCGACCAAGACCAAAATGAATCCGAAAAGAAAGACCAATTTGACCCATTTGCAAACAACGCCGCATCTAATCCTAGGCGTGGAAGGCTCCGCCAACACAACCACCTCTTCCTCCTCCGCATCGGCCGTCTCTAGCGTGACCACCGGGACGGCCGGCAGGGGCCCCGAACCCTCGCATTGCGGGAGCTTGACGTAGGTCCTCCCCCCGTCTCTGTCGTCGGCGACCCTGAGCTTAATATCGGGCACCACACCAACACCTTCTACACCCTCGGCGTATGACATCGCTCAAACAAGAGCGACACCGATCACAACAACAAAATAAAGGTAAGACCTTTTTCAAGAATTCTGGAGCCCTAAATTCAGAGCCTCTTTTGGGGTTATTTTGGAGGGGGGAGAGAGCCATTAAATTTCGGGGCCACATATGGAGAGACTGGTGACACCATGATACCATCATCGACAATAGAAACCCAAATTGGGATAGGTGGCAAAAAGCAAAAAACTGGGACTGGTTGAAATTCAGATAGGGATATGGATGAGATTATTTACTTTTAAAAGGGTATGATTGGAAAAATGCAAGTTTGGCAAGGGTATTTTATCCACCTCATCCACCAAGTAAGAACTCGATGAAATGTTGGCGAGCTTCGATAAACTAATATGAGAGGAGACCCCTTCAAAATCTACTAAAATTAATGATTTGAAGATCTTGATTTACAATATACAATGATAGGTTGAAAACGTAAATACAATGAGTATGAAGCGATGAAAAAACACAAGAATGTCTCATAATAAGAATCCCTAGACCTTTAAGTTTTGATGCTCATAAAATCTCATGTGTTTTGTTATCTAGTGTCTTTGCAGATTTGCCAAGTAATGAGAAAGTTGCGAAGAATCTCAACCATAATAAGTTTTTGAGGGGTAAGAGTAATAACGTGAGAAGTATCCCAATATTAAATGCTGTCATGAAAGAAACAAAATACAGTTCTATAACACTACAATATATATGTATAATTCATCAAATATTATTATAAATGAAATACAACAAAATATGAAAGGCACATTTTTCTCTATGGTATCAGGGCTCCTAGGACACCTGTCCAAAAACAACGGATCTTCTTGTAAAAAAAACATATTCCCCATCTTCTTCCCTTTACAGCCGACATGGCTTTAATCCGACAAAACACAGATTCACCTTTTTTTTTTCTTCCTTCTCGACGGCTTCACATGTCATTATTCAGAAGCTCACACCCAACAACTTAAATTCCTCATGTGGAAGACCCAAATCACCTTCTATCTCAAGGCTTATAGCCTCTTCCCTCTTATTGACCACTCTGAGTTATGTCCAGATCTAGTCCTCAACGAAGCCCTAAATCATGCCTTTGTAAAATGCCAGACTAGGGACCATACGGTAATGGCCATTCTCATGGCCTCTCTCACAACCGACATACTCGCTCAAGTAATTGATTTCACTACTACAACACAGATCTGGGATATCACCCATGAGATATTTGCAGCCCAGTCAAAGGCTTAAATTGTTCACTATCGACTGCAACTTTTCTACCTAAAGAAGGGAGCAGAATCTAGATTTGAATACTTCAGCAAGGCAATATGCTTGTGCAAACCTTTATCACCAGTGTGACCAAAATTTTCAACACAAATATTTCCTCCATCCAAACTGATGTTGGCGGCAAATTTATGCCCTTGAAATCGATTTTCCAATCCTTGGAAATCACATCGTATTTTCATGCCTTCACTCCCATCCACAAAATGGGAGCATAAAAAAAACCCTTAAATGCTCCCAAGCACACTGGCCTCTCCACCGTCGCCACTAGCAATGGCTCTTCCACCCGACTCACCACCGGGTCCGAGCATAGATGCTTCTACCCGACCTTCTGTAAAGGCTCGGATTTTGAGATCCTAATTTTACGGAAAAAGGAAAATCAAAATGAATTTTAAAGTGGGATTTAGCGGAAAAACTCCCCAACTCGTATTTTAAGACTCATAAAACGGATTCCGGCCAAATTTTAAAACTTATGTAAAATAGATTTTCCTCCGCGTTCATATGCCGAGAATTGGGAAATGTTGTTCGGATTTCATTTTTAAATTCGGATTTGAAAAATTGAAAATTTAATTTGATCGAGACTGGATAAGATCGAGTGAACGAGTCTCAGAATTTATCTTCCGGGTATTAACTTAGATGGGACCACTTGCTTTTGTCCCCTATTCACTTGTCTTTTTCTTCGCCTTTCCCATTCGAATTGCCCAACAGAGCATCCAGCTCCTCCTTCCCTCTTTGTGACTAAATCACACACCTTACTCTCCTCCTCCCTCGTGGTTGTGCCTCCCCAATTGTGGCAAAGAGTCAAACAACCTCATTGATTTGTGTGATTGCACTGCAGCCTTTCCTCTTGATCTTAAACAGATCCCACGCCAAAGCCTGTGCCTTCCCTCCCCTCATTTTGGATCTCAGATTTAAATCTAGCTCCCACACAAACACATACGCCCACCTTCACCAATCCCCCACCTAAACACATACAAGACCCCCATTTCCTTCCTCATTCCTCCAGTCTCCCCCGCCGTTACCACCGCAGCCCCTCCCACTTCTTCCCCTGTTTTGTCGAGATAACACTAGCGCCACCACCTCCATGCCGCCTCCTCCTCTCTCCCCGAGCAACGACATCCAGCAGCCGAGGCTCTTCCTCCTTCGTCGTCTGAATCGCCCAGAAGCACCGCGACGCAGCAGCGGCGTCCCATCTCCTTCCTCGGCAGCCCCTCGCTTCCGAATTCTCTGTTTCCTGTTTAGATTCGGTCTTTTCTGACCAAGATCCGACTCCGACGAGTCCAATCGAACTCCGGTCGAGAGTTTTCCGGCGAATCGAACTCGGTGAGCATCTCCTTCTTCTCCTTCCCTTTCTTGCTTGCTCCTTGCTCCTTAGTGTCGTTTGGGTAGTCGGAGGAGGGACAGCACCGGCGAGCCTCCTTGCTCCTCCCCTTCTTCCGTCGGAACTGGTCTCCCCCTCTCTGTTTTCTTTCGATTCAAGAGAAGAAAGAAGGAGGATGCGGGCCCCCATACCCACATCCCCTTGCCACATCACCGACACCTCACCCTGGGCCCTCTGTTTTTTTTTAAAAGGATCGCCAGCTCGGTTTTAGAATGGGTGGGTGAAATGTAGGCTCTTGGGCCTATTTGCTTGGGCTGGGTTTTATTTTAAGATCAAAAGCATTTATATTGGGCCTATTTGTTGTTGAAATTCGGTGGGGAGATTTAGCAAAGCAAGAGGGTCGGTTTTGGTATTTAGTAAAATAGAAGGGGTCGGTTTTGTATTTTATAAATATAAGGGCTGACTTTTATAAAGTAAAAATATTTGGGATTTTTAAAGGATTGGAAAATATTTGATGAAAATGGTTAAATGTAAATAGTATTTGAAATATTATATAATATTATTGAGATTTAAAAATATAATATTATGAGACCTTGATATTTGAAAACGTCATTATCGGAATTTAAAACGAAAAAGGAAATTTACGAACATTTTTCCAAGGTCGGAATTTCTATCTAATAAACTTGGGCTTCTAAACGGTTTTCGGGACTAACTTGGGAATTATGTGATCGATGACTAACTAGCATGATGATGTGATTGATTGACTAATATCATGATTTGTGTGGACTAATAGCACGATTGAGTGACTAATAGCATGATGAGACGTTAAAGTTATGTATCGTTGACTTATGCCTTATGAGATATGATGAATACGATGAACCTTGAGATAAATGACTATGCAGATTATTATTATTGCGAATATATGAAAATGACTGAATAGAACGATGAGAATGATGAGGTCTTACGGGATTTGGCAATATGGTAAATGGTTGAGCTTGATAGAACGATGATTGCGATATGTTTGTTATTCTCGTTGAAGGATGTATGCTTGCGTGCTTGAACGATTAGACGTAGACTTATATGTGTTTTGATATGTATCTAGGTGATCTTTAATCTATTGTAATGCTTGCCTTGCTGTTCTGCACTGCTAGGTAAGTCTCTTCGGAGCTTACTCAGATTGAATAGAGCTATTCCCTGCTTTACGTGCATGATATACTAGGTGTTGCATTCATGATCAGCATGCCATGTAGTACCATGCTAGGTTGCATTGATCGTTGAACATTCTATTTCTCTATGTGTATGTAAACAGAACGGCCGTATCTGTGAAGTAACTAGAGTCATTGCTAGGGTCATAGGGTAGCCCAGCCTCATCGGGTACCCTGAGTCAATCGAGTCATGAACTTCCTTATATTATGATATGCCTGCGGGCTTTATTGTGGAGCGGGTTAGGCATGCGTGCCGCCCTATTATGAATGAATGCATTCACGAGCTGGCCAGTCTCCACCTATCGGAAGGGGTGGAGGTAGGAGAGGGATATACCACTTGGTATTCTGTGCTAAGGCCTTATTATTATTACGCACTTGATCTTAGGAGCATGTTAGTGTGTTAATATTCTGCCATGCATCTAGAAGCATCTTTATTAGGTATAGCGTATATGTGGGCTTATGGTTGGGATGCAGAGCTAAGTGGGCATCAATCTGATCCTGCCCCATATCAATTTTTTTAGGTATTATTTATGTTCACCCTATCGGTGCTGTTTGCTTATTGCGCGGGTCATTTTATCGGCGGAGAGTGAGCGCTGGAGTATAGACTTCACCAGACTCTGATTATACCTTTTTCGGATTTACACTTTAGACTCCGTTTTGACCCGGCTCTGCCGTGGCACACTTGTGTATTATACTTGTTTTCGCTAGTCACATGATTTCTGATTTCCACGTTTAGATTACGACAGGTACAGGGGACTTCCCCGGGGATTTCAACGATCCCTTCGATTTTGGGTATGAAATCCCCCTTGAAAACATTAAAGTAAGTTTTGAAACCTTCAACCTGTACTCGGGGCGCAAGGTCCTAACGAGGGGTTTAATCCCTCGAAACGTAACTCGGGAATCATAATCCCGGGCCGTTACACCTTCTTCGGCCTCGTCGACTCCTTTTCCTCCTCATTTCAGGTCATCCCGAGGCACTTCGGTTCCTCCTCGACGACTTGGGTCACCGCTCTCGGCTCCGATGGCCGCACATCAATCTCAGTTATCACACACCGACATCTACGGGTCCGTCTCCCTTGTCATATAAGGTCTATGTCATCCACCTCGGTTCTCACGGGCTCTACCACCTTCGTCTCCGGCCGACCTTCTTCTTCAAGATAGCCTGACGCCTGACGCCTATTTGCGGCTTCGATGCCGACACGTTTATTTTATTTTTGCATTTTCATTTCAGTCATTTGCTTATGTTGTTTCCTTTTTTTCATTTGCTTTTGTTTTTTATTTGGTTGTACATGATAGTTAGTTCATCTACCAGCTCGTCCGGTCTCTCGGTTTCTCTAGGCTTGTCTAGAGAACTGAATTCTTATCTTGCTTCAAAAAAAATGGGAGCATCAAGACCCTCCATCGCCACATTGTTGACACCGATCTTACCATCCTTAAACATGTCTCATTACCCTTTTCCTATTGGGATTATGCCTTTGAAGCCACTACTTACCTACTCAACCCCTTTCCAATGTCAATTCTCCACCACAAAAGCCCGTACGAACCCCTTTTCAATATCCTTCTCGATTACTAATCTCTTAAGGTTTTCGGATACCTTTAGAGAAACAACGTGGTGTGTGATAAGTGGAACGAGTTGAAAATATCTTGTGGGCCCATTGCTATATTCAATTGTCTTGTATAAAGAAGATTTGTTTGTGAACTACAAATATTGTAGATATAAGATCTCTCACCTATAGAAAGTGTTTTAGTGAATAAAATATCTAAGCTTCTAGCAAGAACATTTTTATGTAGCGGATGTGTTGCCTTTGTGGAAGGCTAGATATAAGGATATAAGGGAATGAGTGGTAAAAAGGTTTTTATCTCACACTACCTACTGTAGTTTGAAGGTTTCCATCGTAAATCAATTCTCCTGTTTTATATGCTTTATTCCACCTAATATAGTTTGTAGCGCCAACACAACCTAGCTCACAAGAGATCTTATAATTGGTATCAAAATCTCCTTAATTGAGATTGTGTTGATATTCGCAATATGATGAACGAAGAACAAGTATCAGCTATGTGGAGAAAAGCATTGGTGGAAACTCACTCCTCACAACACATTCAAGATGCTAGCTTTTACTTGTGCTACAAAAATGGATACATATGTGGTCACTGTCTTAAAAAAGTGCTCAATGTGAACGATATATGGTCCCTAGAACCCTCAATAGACAATCTTCCTGACAAGGTTTGTTTAGTTGTTGACAAGGAGATCATTTTGAACGGTTGACGAAGAGAAAGTCATTGATTTCTTTTATTAAAATAATTCTCAAGCAAACAAACTAGTATAGGATGCAAGTAAGGGGTTGATCCCATAGAGAAACATGTATTTCCAAGAATTGTGCAATTATTGATTGGAAGGAAAAATATGGGAATAAAGTAAATAAAAGAAACTAATTTAAATAAATGTAAAGGATAGATAAAAGAGATGTTTTTATCCATAAATTCTCGACATTGGTTGGCTTTGTTGGTCGTTGAATCTAATTGAAGTTTTCTCTATGAATTCCTCCTATCTTAGTTTGAATAGATGAAAGCACAAAGAGCACAATTAATCCCTTACACCTTTATGCAACCTAAGCACGTGAAAAGAGTTAACATAAAGATAGCACAAGTTCCTTAGAATCTAGGCATATGAATGACATATGCAAGATAACCGATGTTTAAGACACATGTGGAAATCCTTATTTAGTCATGATCAAACGAAGGTTTTCACAATCCTAAGCATGCTACTACGGAATTCATTCAGTGACAAAAGAACAAATACATAGCAAGATACTATCATGGTGATCAATCACAATAATATCAACAATAATCTCAAGGGATCGAAATTGAAAGATATTAAAGAGAGAAATAATACTTCATTAGAAACTCACAAATAACCAACCAAGTCTCCAAAGTGTAGATGAAAACAACGGAGATTAGCCAAGCATGGCTTACCTAAATTCCTTCTCTTGAATGGAAAACAAACTTAAACTAATGAATTGAAAGAGAGAAAACGGCTGAATGTTAATGTGTTAATTGTAGGATGATGAATGAATAATGAAAATAGGTCTAATATAAGGCCTCCAACCGTCAGCCAACAACCCTAGAATAGATAGATAGAGTTTCCACAAAGATAGAATCGGGCCGCTTGCGCAGATATGGAATTGAAAGGGATGGCGGGCACCGTGTAAAAGGCGGCGAGCGCCGCTCTTGATAGCTTCGCAGACTGAACTTGTAACACACTTTCTGGAGTCGTCGTTCGTCCGATTGATGCATATGAATATGCGTTGGAAAGCTATTTTCAAGGAATACAACTCCCATGAAGACACCAGAAGCTGATTCCAACTCATCAGAACCTTAATGATGGGATTTCTCCATGTGCTTCATTTTCGCTCTTGTTCTTGTGCTCCTTAGCTTCCCAATTCGCCTTCCAACCCTTCGTTAGCTTGTTTCTTTCTCTTCGGACATCCTCTTAGGTCTCTTCCCAAGCTTCTCACCATGTTGGCACTACGAACCTACATAAATCCAATAATATAACGTAGTTTCCGAACTTTACCACTAAAAGAGCATAACATGCAATTAACTATATAACATGATTAGATGACAATGAAATGCATCTAAAACCATCCTATAATGCCTACTCAAATATGCCTTATCGAATTCTCTCATACTTAAGCTTCGCTAGTCCTCGAGCGAATAATAAAAAGCAAACTATACATACGAGTTCATCATTCTTGCAATAGCCTTAGACAAAAGCAACATCAATATGAAAGGAGCACATGATCAAGTGAATAAACATCATAGCATGTATTTAGCGATAAAAGAATAGAAGTAGAAATCATCCAACCTCACAAGGTATATGTGTTTCACTCATGCTCGCATGTGTTTAGGCTTTAAGTTCAACTCTCAACTCAAATCCAAAATGCACTAAGCTCATAGAAATTGACAACAATATAATCAAATCTCCACCGAAATGCCATCACTTGCGGAAAACAATAAAAATAAACAATTCGGCTATAGAATTTCACTCCCTTTTTTTAATTTTCTTTAGCTTACTTTTGCCCCTCGGTGAATTTTATCCTCCCTAGGTCTAAGCTTTTTTTTTTTGTCTTTTTTTTTACTTTTTTTTTTTTGCTTTCTTTCGGATTTGGTATCTTTCAACACCTCAACTTACTTGAATGAAGTGCACCTGAACATTTTTTGACGCGAATTGCAAACATGAGTGTCACGAATGAACCCGGTTACTCAATGATCAAGCTTCCTTTCTTAGTGGATAGTTTTCAACACCGTTTTGCGTGAATCATACCCATGTGTGTCATGCGTAGACCTGGTTACTAAGTGTATAAACCATTGCCACCTTATTTCACTCAAAAACTCACAAGCAATTAAAGCCAAATATTAAACATAAAAGCATAAACTCCGCAAGCAACAAACATGTGAGTCGGCTTTGGCAATAGCTAACGAAGTCAATATCGAGAGGTAGAAACATATGAAGAGTAAATCACATAATTAAGCAAAAGGATTATAAATGATTCCAATAAGGCTAAAATAATCTCATAAAGGCCATGTTTTGTAGGATTTCAATCATACTTTAGCTTAACCATACATGCTTAATTACATCACCAATCATGCTCGATAAGAAAACATTTTAGAACAATAAGGCTAAGCAATTCAAACTAATCGTAGGATTTACATGTTCATGCCAATAAGAATATATAGAGTTTCGCTAACTAAGGTGGGTATTTGAACAACAACATATTATGCAATGCATAATATTTTTGGATTTTTGACATTTTTCTTTATATCTTTGATTTTCTAATGCATATAGAAACTAGTTCAATTTTTTTTAAAGTGCTGAAATTAAATATGAAATGCATACAAGAAATTTAAACATGATCTAACTAAATGCACTAAATCCCTCCCCCACACGTAAATCTTTTACTGTCCTCAACGAGACATAAAAGACAACAAAAATAAATAAATAAGCTCAAGTGAGGGAAGAGGAGACTTACTAAATTACTCTTGTGGTGGTGATGGTGGATGGATCAGAGGTCGAGGGAAGGCAACACTCAAACTCTTCTGGACTGGACGGTGTCGCCGCAGCGAAAATGTAAGCCATGGCGGTGAAACTGGATCTCCTGCTATGGCTGACCGGAGGATTTCAGGGCGGTGCAATTAGCTTTTCACGGCGGTGGATGTAGCTTTTTTCAGCACGACGAGATGGAGGTTCACGTTGGCGAGATGGAGTGGTGGTTCGCGGCGGTAAAAGAAGGGTTTCACGGCGGCGAAATGGAAGGGTCAAGGTGGTGAGATGGAATGGGGGTTGAGGGTTGTTCACGAAGGCAAAAGAAGGGTTTCACGACAGCGAAATGGAACTCGATGCGGCGAAAGGTGAGCTCACGACCGCGAGAAGCAAGATGTCACTAGGGGGTTGATTTGGTGGATTTTGCGGCCATGAAAGATGGATTTTACGGCGGCGAGTTTTGCATTAGAGCACCCAATTTTGCTCAGGTCGGTACCGACCCCCCATCAGCTCGGTATAGGCTCAGTATAGCTAATGGCCAGAGAGAAAGCTCCCATTTCACGGCCGCAAAAAGGGTATCCCGCGGCAGCGAAATTTTTGTGCAAGCAACTATTTGCTCTTTTTCCGCCATATCTCCACCAATATGCTCAACAAAACATTCCAATACACTTTCACAATCCCATTAACTATCGAATAGAAACTCTAAACTTTATTGAAAATGAAATACTAAATACTAACTAGAAATTGAAAAGCGTGATAATAGAGAATTATCTTGGATTGCCTCCCAAGAAGCGTCCTTGTTTATTGTTTAAGACTCGACGGTTTATTTTTACTTCCTTCAAGACTCATTCAGACATTGTCAACGCTCACAAAAGCAAATCAAACTCTTGTGCCCTCCCAAAATTTGAATGAACACTAAACATGAAAAAATTGAAAGCTAAAGATATGAAATTGAAGAATGAATTCAACTCATCATGTTCTTGAGCTTGACCTACCGCTGAGGGTATGTAGTACCACCAACACAGTTTCGCTGGTGGTTTGTAGAAATAGTGCTCCCAATGATCAACATATTCACCAAAATCAACAAAAGTGTAAGAAGCATCGTGATCTTGCTTAGGAGCCACAAAGATCGGCTCTGGACTTGCTTCCTCGATGGATGAGGTGGAGATGAGCTCATCAGATGAATTAGAAGCCAAAACAAATGGATCCTCATGCGCGCTTTCACGAGATTCCATTTCAAGAAACACTAGCTCATCTTCTTCATCTCATTCCTCGTCAGAGAAGCCATTCTTATTAATATACCCCTCATCCATTGGCATAAAGCAATTTGTGAAGTAGGAATGAGGGAATAAGTTAAATCAAGTGTGGCTAAAAGGCTCTTCCACGCTTGTATCCATAGGGTTTCCTTCTTTATTTTCAATTGGACATGCATCCATAGGACCATAGGTGAGTTGGGAATGGTCTCTTCGGGTGGGGTAGGGGCTAAAACACATGGTTCCTCATGCGTCGACTCATGAGACTCCACGTCGATATGCATTGGGCTTCCTTCCCCGTCTCTATTTTCGTCTTAACTGACAGTAGAAGTAACGGCGGGCGCCGCCAAAGAACCGGCGGGCGCCGCTTGTACAGTAGGCTCATCAGTAGAGAAATCATGCATCTCCATATTTTCCACATATATCTTGCATATGTTAAAGATTCTTTGAGCAGTTTGACTCACTTCCTCTAATAAGCTATTGCGTTCACCCTCCCCCGCTAGGTCACCCATATAATAGAAAAGATCCCATAATTCGAACCAATCCAACCCTTTAAGCACACAACTAACTTTGGAGTTGAGAGTCATGCCCTCAAGCACACAACTAACTTTTTCTTCCCAACTATATTGAATACCTAATGAATAAAGGAAGGCCACCTCATCTTCCACTCTTGTGAGATATCGGTAAAAATGTTCTCCCTCATAATGAAATAACTTCATCTTGAAACATCAGTAGTAGGATGTTGTGAACCGTAAGATAGGTCCACGACGGAGTTAGATATATATACAAATCAATAAACACACAAAACAAAGAAATAAACTTGAATCCTCGACAACAGCGCCAATTTGATGGAGGGAAAGTCGTTGATTTCCCTTAACAAAATAATTCCCAAACAAACAAACTAGTATAGGATGCAAGTAAGAGGTCGATCCCGCATAGAAACCAAGAATTGTGCAATTATTGATTGGAAGGCAAAATATGAGAATAAAGTAAATAAAAGAAACTAATATGAATATATGCAAAGGATAGATAAAAGAGATGTTTCCATCCGCAAATTCTCGACATTGGTTGGGTTTGTTGGTCGTCAAATCCAATTGAGGTTTTCTCCACGAATTCCTCCCATCTTAGTTTGAATAAATTAAAGCACAAAGAGCACAATTAATCCCTTACATTTTTATGCAACCTAAGCACGAACAAAGATTTAACATAAAGATAGCACAAGTTCCTAAAAATTTAGGCATATGGATAACACCAAGTATGCAAGGTAACCGATGTTGAAGACACATGTAGAAATTCCTACTTATTCATGATCAAACGCCGGTTCTCACAATCCTAAGCATGCTACTATGGAATTCATTTTGTGATGAAAGAACCAATACCTAGCAAGATACTACCATGGTGATCAATCACAATAATATCAACAATAATTACAAGGGAAGTCGAAAGATATTAAAGAGAGAAATAATACTTCATTAGAAACTCAGAAACAACCAAAAAAATCTCAAAAGTGTAGATGAAAACAACGTAGAATTAGCTAAGCATGGCTTACCTAAATTCCTTCTCTTAAATTGTAAACAAAACTTAAACTAATGAATGGAAAGAGAGAAAACGAATGAATGTTAATGTGTTAATTGTTAGATGATGAATGAATCTAAAATAGGTTTAATATAAGGGCTCCAAATATCGGCAAAAAACCCCAGAATAAATAGATAGAGTTTCCACAAAGATAGAATTGGGCCGCTTGCGCAGATCCGGAACTGAAGGGGACGACGGGCGCCGTGTAAAAGGCGGCGGGCGCCGCTCTTTACAGGTTCGCAGACTAAACTTGTAACGCACTTTATGGAGTCGTCGTTCGTTTTATTGACGCATATGAATATGAGTTAGAAAGCTCTTTGAACGAAATACAACTCTCATGAAGACACCAGAAGCCGACTCCAACTTCTCATAACCTTAAAGATGAGATTTCTCCATGTGCTTTGTTTCCGCTCTTGTTCTTGTGCTCATTAGCTTCCCAATTCACCTTATAACCCTTCCTTATCTTGTTCCTTACTCTTTGGTTTCTTCCGAAGCCCCTCACCATGTCGGCACTACGAACCTAAATAAATCCAATAAAATACCGTAGTTTATGAACTTCACCACTAAAAGAGCATAATATGCAAGTAACTATAAAACATGATTATATGACAATGAAATGCCTCTTAAACCATGCTATAATGGTGTTAGGCAAAACTTTGTCTTCCTCTTATAAAAATAATCTAAACCTAAGGAGAAACTATGTCTCTCATCTATTTCTAACCTTGTGGATTTATGGAACAAAAGATTTGGGAATGTAGGATTTTCACTGATTCAAAAACGTCACAACCATGGGCTTTTAGATAGACTTCCAAGGCTTACACCCGACAAAGATAGGATTTTTAATGCTTGTGCACGGGAAAACATGTAAGGTCTTGGGATCATCTTCTATCATCTAATGAACTTATTGCCTCATCATAGGTCTTGGGATCATCTTCTATCATATGAAGACTAATGAACGTCTCATCAAGTTCATTTAAATCATTAAGTTCAACTACAAATGCAGTCACAAAGTCAGGACCAAAACTAGTTTCCTTCCTACGCCTTTTACTTTTCATAGGTTCATCATGATCAGCATGAGAATCAGGCACAACAGTGTTAGGCATAGATGAAGATGCATCATGAGATGAAGAATCAATAGCAGGCAATGCAGATTTCTTTAAAGGAAACACATGTTCAAAGAAAACAGCATCACGATATTCACACAAGGTACGATCACTCAAACACATAAAACGATATGCAGCACTGTTTTAAGCATAACCAATCATAATTGCATCAAAAGTCTTAGATCCAATAGTATCAACTTTGAACGAAGGTAACCCCACCTTAGCTAGACACCCCCACACTTTCAGAAATTTCGGATTAGGCGGATGCCCTTTCCAAAGTTAATAAGGTGTTTTGTCAAGCTTCTTGTGAGGTACCTTATTCAAAATATGATTTGCGGACAATACAGCTTCCCCCCACATATTATCAGGAAAACCAGAACTAGAAAGCATATCATTCATCATTTCCTTTAAAGTTCCATTTTCCTTTCAGCGATACCATTTTGTTGTGGGCTATAGGGAGCTGTAAATTCATGAATAATGCCATTTTGTTCACAGAATTCCCTCAAAGAATTTGTGATATATTCACCGCCTCTATCGGATCTAAGCCTTTTTATTTTGCGATTCAATTGGTTTTCTAATTCAGCTTTATACACATAAAATATGCTTTCTGCTTCAACTTTAGACCTAAGCAAGTATACCTTAGTATATTTAGAATGGTCATCCACAAATGTGATATAGTAGCGCTTGCCACCTCTACTCTCAGTGTTCTTAAAATCAGCCAAATCAGAGTGGACTAACCCCAGCAATTCAATTGTCCTTTCATTCACCGTTTTAAAAGGTTGTTTATGAAATTTGGCCTCAACACATATTTCACATTTGCTATGGTCATGATTAGAAAGACTAGGAATCAAACCCATATCATGCAATTGACATATAGATCTCGCATTCACATGTCCTAGTCTAGCATGCCATAAATCAATAGACTCAACAATATAAGCAGAAGTAGATGCATTCTCATTATTCTCAATCATGGTTTCAAGCACATACAGAAAGTCAGCCCTATAAGCCTTTCCTACAAATTCTCCATTTTTGGTTAAAACCATTTTTCTAGCATCAGTCACTTGCTTAATTCCAGCTAACTCAAGCAAACCACATGAAATCAAGTTTCGGCGCAGAGAAGGAATATAAAGCACATTCACGAGGGTAAGAGACTTCCCTGAGGTGAACTTGAGTGTAACCTTCCCCTTGCCAAGCACTCGAGAGATGCTCGAGTTGCCCATGTAGACCTGGTCGATGTCTGAAGCATCCTCAAACTCAGCAAACAGGTCCCTGTTGGCGCACAAGTGGCGAGTGGCTCCGCTGTCTAGGAGCCAATCGACCTGGCCGCCTACATAGTTGACTTCGGTGATCATGGCTATCAGCTGGTTGTTGTCCTGGACAACGTTGGCCTGCAGGTGGGCTGGAGCTGCTGGCTTGTTGTTCTGCTACTGTCCTTGGTTCTGGAGATCGGCCCGATTGCGACACTGCCAAGCCTTGTGGCATGGCTTACCACAAACATAGCAGCCGATTCCCGTCCCTCCCTGCTTCTGCTACTTGTTTGGCTGGTTGCCAGACTTCTTGAACTTTTGACCCTTACGTGGCTTCATGTTAGGTTTAGAGCCACCAACTTACGTGACTTCTTGAACTTTTGACCCTTACGTGGCTTCATGTTAGGTTTTCACAGAGGATTCAACCAGATTAGCTTTAACAGAATCAGCAGATTTAGGCTTCGGCTTGTCCTTGAGGCGGTTTGCCTCCTCTATCTTCATGTGTCCGACAAGCTCCTCCAAAGTGAGATCCATCTTTTTGTGCTTCAGATGGTTCCTGTAGCCGGCCCAGGATTCAGGCAACTTTTCGATGAGAAAATTTGCCTGCAGCACCTCACACATCTTCATACCCTCAGAGAGGATATCGGCCACCAGGTTTTCATACTCGTGGACTTGCTCCATGATTGGCTTGTCATCCACCATTTGGAACTGCATAAACTTCCCGCAGACGTACTTTTTCTTCCCTGCATCGTCAGCACAATACTTTTTCTCCAACAAACCCCATATTAGTTTAGCAGATTTATGAACGGAAATTAAATCAAATATAGGGTTTGAGACATGGCTGAGGATGTGACCACGAACTGTTTTGTTGTCCTGGTCGTACTTCTTCAACAGCGCCGGATCAGCCTCCTCGTCGACCTTCTTCTTGCCTTTGTCGACGACAACCGAGGCATCATCAACTGCATCGGCGGAGGAACCAATAGGAGCGGCCTCAAGAAGGACGTAATCCACCTCCAATTGCTCAAAGAAGATGAGCATCTTCTGCGACCAACATTTGTAATTGGTCCCATCGAGCGGGTCCAACTTCGACAGATCCAACAACGGCTTGAAGAACTGGAAAGACATTGCACGAACAAACAGTAATTCGCTTCTAAATTGTAAGTGTAAATGTAGGGCCGCCGATTGAAAAACCAAGTTGAAAACCGTCGGAAAACAATCGTTTAGAAAAACCAGAAGGCTGTGGCGTGGTATATGCTGAACCCACTGCATTAGAAGCGAATTCGCCCCGACCGTAGGTGCAAGTCGGCAACTGGCTTTGCCCCCCAATGTTACACAACACACCCTCGTAGTCGTGCACTCGAAACAAGGGTTTGGAATCACAGAGACTTTGCTCAGAACTAAGGTGAAAAGAGAGAAGGTTTTTCTGTGTATTAAAACTGAAGAGGAGACGTATGGTTTTAAACACGAAAAGAGACGCTCCTCCTCGGTAGTGCAGGCGAGGATCTCGGACCAGAAAACGAACCACATTCAAACATGACGAAAATCACGGAACGGTTACAACAGAAGGATAAACACGAGAAATAAATCGGAAAAACAAAACGGATAAGTCACAGAAATCTTATACAAATATTCTGTAACTCATCTGGCCCAATTAATTAAACGAGAACCAAAAACAGAGCCCACCACACCGCGTACGTAACACGGACCAGACCGGCGGCGGGTGCGCACGTGTGACAGCCCTATTCCATCACTCAAAGCATGGTGGAACAAGTACCCCTTTTAAATCAACTCCTTATGTCCCTAACAACCAATATGGGACAAAACTTTTCACATTCCTTTAAATTCAAGCATTTACTCCAACAATATATACTCGTATAGTCAAACAGTAAAAATCAACCTTTTCTCACACAATTTCCTTTCTCTATACGTGATCGGCAACCAATTGAATTGGTTGTTTGAAAGTTTAAACTTAAAACTGAATTCTGAGTGCTTGTCTTAAATCTAGTGTGTTTGTTGTCTTTTTAGTCTAAAATCTTAGTTGCAACTTGTTGACATTGTTATCGGGGGAAATGACACTTGAATTTGACAAATCAGGTCCCATATTAATCCTAAATAACATGCCATTGACGGATTTGAGTCGTTTTGTGTTTCGGTTATTACTGGATCTTACTCTCTTTAATTTTTTAACGACTTTTACTTCTCATCGTCATTTTTGTAGGGATTGATAAATACACCGTTAATTTTTACTGGAATCACTGCTTCGTAACTCCTTACGGAGTTAAGTCCGCACCCTGTTGCGGAATACGTTTGACAATGTGCCAAACAGCATGCACTCCGCTAATCTCCGCAACTCCTTGCGGAGTTAAGTCCGCACCCAATTGCGGAATACTTTAGATATTTAAAAAAAAAATAAAGAAAAAAGAAAAAGGAAAAAAGAAAAGTTTCGCATCAAGATGCGGACCTTCTTAATTTGATCAATTGTAACCTTAGTGACCGCCGTGTCTTTGATCTTATGCATTTCTTTATGTTGCTTCACGGTGAGTCGTTCTTAACTTTCGGTGAGTCGTTCTCCTTCGTTTTCGCTCCAAACCACCCTCGGACTTCACCACCCTCCTCACCCATGTGCCATGCAGGTCCGACGAGCCATCGCGAGACTCCGACGACGCCCAGACCTTCGATCGAGAGCTCCGAAGTCACGAACTATATATATATTGCTGGGACCCGTGATGAGTGATACAAGCCTACAAGCCATTAATTATTAGGTTGAATGGACAAGGATCTACCAATTATTAGTCTATCTAATCAACATTTAATTGAAAATAGCATAAAATAAGGAATATTACGTTTTGTGGAAGATCCGCATTAGGTTGCGTAACTTATTGAGTAATTTTTTATTATTTACATATAGGTTAGGGGCTCCACCTCCTAACGAGGACCTCACTCCGCAACGTCTTGCGGATGTTTTATCGATGGTCTTTTAGGGTGTGTTTGGCTCGATGTCCGGTGAGGTCCGCAAAGGGTAGCGGAGTTCGGTCCGCAGAGAGTTGCGAAGTTTAGCGGTGTATCTAGTAAAAATTAGCGGTGTATTTAGAAAATCCATTTTTTAAAATAATAAAATCTATATAAAATATTAAATTATACTATTTATACACATTTGTATAAGTTAATATTAACTTGTCCTTTTAGAAATCTGCACACTTTTTAATAAAACAAACATAAATACACTTATACCCCTAATTATTATATTACCTTTTTACTTTTGTATAAACTGCAACTAACCCCTATGTAATCATTACAAGGGCAATTTTTTAAAGTGGATGGCAAAATATCAAAAACGACATGTTTTTCTTAGCAAGATTTACATCATAAAACGACCTGTTTTTCTTAACGAAGGGAGAATACTTTTTTGAAAGTTAAATATTAAAAGATATTAAATAGAGTTATTGACAAACAAACAAACAAACATACATACATACATATATAGGTTAAATTTTAATGTCTAATAAATGCAAATGGATCAATGGGTGCACAAATTACATAGTGATCTGTCAGCAAGTCAGAATGCTATTCGCATGATAAAATCTTGTCAAATGCATAAACAAATCCCCGACTTCCAATGTCAGTAAAGGGTTTTACAACGCCGACTTCCGGAGCCGACATAAGTGACTGTTGGTGGCTGTTGGTTGTGTACTACCGGTGGTTGCCGACATCGACTCCATCAAGCCGGAGGGGTCGACAAAACACTTGTTCAGCCGCAGGTTCTCCTTTGTCAATTTCATCAGGGGTAAGCAAAACTCCTATAAATGTTCAGTCTCCATCTTGTCTACTAGCCTGTGCTTGTGTCATATTTGTCCTTCGTCCATATTGACATCCGGTGTTGGTAAATCTTTTGTCGTCTCTGGCTTCCCCTATCGACGTGTACTATCGTGTGTTTGGCGAAACTTGACCATGTGAATAGTACTCGTCAACAAGTCACTAGAGGTGGCAATCGGGCGAGTCGGGTCGGGTTTGGGTCAGGTTATTGGGTTTCAGGTCATATAGGACTCGGGTGTGATGATAATTCGGGTCTGATCGAGTTCGGTTCGGGTTTATTCGGACATTAGTTTATCGGATACAATCAGGTTTTCGGGTCCTATTAGGTTCGGGCGAATCGGGTTTCGGTCTAAACGAGTTTGGGTGAATCGGGTGTCGTTCTAAACGGGTTCAGGTGAATCGGGTTTCGGTCTAAGCGGGTTTAGGTGAATCGGGTTTTGGTCACAACAGTTTTGGTTGAATTGAGTTCAGTCAAATCGAACCCGCAAGAATCATAGTGGATGAAACAAATTAATTTATTTTTTTACCTATGAGATATTTATCCTTCTATATAGATTAAGCTAATTTTATCAATTCTTAATCAATACTACATTCGTTAAAAAAAAATGTAAGTCTTCGCACTTTTTATAATATTTATAAAAAAAAGTCAAAATCATATAAAATATTATTTTTTTAATATTGATTTCATACTTATTAATCATAACTACGAAATTATAAAAATAACAAAAAATTGATATTTACATAGTTTGGACGTCTTAAAAATGCTAAAAAGTTACTTTTTTAACGAAGGGTGTACAAAATTATATTTAATTATACTATATGCATGATCATATTACCATCCATTATTAAGTAATCAAATACTTAGGTTGTTTTGAGTATTTTAGGGAAAATGCTAATATTTTTGTTGATTTCGGATATAATTGAATTTGGGTTATTTCGGGTGTCGGGTATAATCGGGTTCGGGTAATTTTAGCTTTCGGATATGCTCGGGTCGGTCCATTTGGATATAATCGGGTTCGGGTTCTTACTGGGTTCGGATTGCTTTCGGGTTTAGACTTAACTCGAATCGGATCGGTCGGTCTCGAATCCAAACTTTTTTTTTCCCAATTATTCGGATATCTGACTAGTTCGGATCGAATCAATCGGATCAGTTTTCTCGGGTCGGGTATTGCCAGCTCTGCATCACATGTCACCAATGCTGTAGTTTTGATCCATATGTATGCGTCATGGTTGTAACTTGTAAAGTGTAATTTTCTTTTTCAAACTTGGGAATGATGCCAAAGAGCCGTGTGAGAAAAGTTTGAACATTGCATGATCCAAGATTTATAAAATTGTCTTTAATTGTTAGGTCAAGGTTACGTTATAATACTTGAATCATATGCCTTTTTTACAAAGAAAAAGTTTAGTTGTACTTGATTATAAGGCCCATAAAAGTTGATTTTGCATTATATGTGTAGAATGATAGAATTGATGTAAAATCCTCCTTAGGGTTTCCATTCATTGATATAACATATATAGGTTACAAAGGTATTGGGCCTTAATGGGCTTTTAGCCCACTATACAATATTAAGACCTATGTAATCTATCAAACCCCCGCAGTCGAAACTGGAGGGGGTCGTACAGTGAGACTGGAGCGAAAATCAATGAACAACTGTCTAGGTAAACCCTTGGTGAAAATATCAGCATACTGATATGAGGACGGGACATGGAGAACGCGAACATGTCCTATGGCAACCTTGTCCCTGACGAAGTGGAGATCAAGCTCAATGTGCTTCGTGCGTTGATGTTGGACCGGGTTGCTAGCCAGATAGACTGCCGAAATGTTATCAGTGTAGACCAGAGTGGCCTTCATAAGAGGGCAACGGAGCTCAAGCAGGAGATTGCTGAGCCAAGAGCACTCAGAGACAATGTTGGCAACGCCCCTGTATTCGGCTTCAGCGCTGGAGCGAGACAGGACGGACTGACGCTTGGCCGACCACGACACAAGGGTGTCATTGAGGAAGACACAGTAACCAGACGTGGAGCGACGCGTGTCAGGACAACCACCCCAATCCGCATCAGTGTATGCAACAAGGTCAAGCTTAGAGGAAGGAATGATCGTGGTGCCGAGCTCGAGTGTGCCGCTGATGTACCGAATGATCCGCTTTAAGGCATGAAAGTGGGGTTCCCTGGGTGCATGCATAAACAAGCAGATCTGCTGAACGGCGTAACTGATATCAGGTCTGGTGAAGGTGAGATACTGAAGAGCACCAGCAAGGTTCCTGTATAATGTCGGATCATCAACCAAAGGACCAGAGTGAGCGCTGAGCTTGTTGGATGTATCGACAGGGGTGGCGACCGGATTGCAGTTACTCATGTTAGCCCGAGCAACAATTTCAGCAGCATACTTACTCTGTGAGAGGAAAAACCCAGACGCATGTCGCTGAACAGCAACCCCCAAGAAGTAAGACAACTGGCCCAAATCTGACATAGCGAATTCAGCACTTAGCCGTGAAATAATCGACGTCCGAAGAGCATCAGAAGAGGCGGTGAGAATGATGTCGTCAACATATAGTAGCAGAAATGCCATGTCAGAGCCTCTGCGATAGGTGAACAGGGACGAATCCGAGCGGCTGCCAATGAAACCCAAGCGGAGCAAATGAGAAGCAAAGTGCTGGAACCAAGCTCGTGGAGCCTGTTTCAGACCATACAGAGAGCGCTTCAGGAGACAGACGTGCTTAGGACGATCGGCATTAGTAAATCCCGGCGGCTGAAACATGTAGACTGTCTCATTCAGGCGACCATGCAGAAAAGCGTTCTTGACATCCAGCTGATGAATGGCCCATTTGCGCGACAGAGCTAAACTCAATACCACCCGGATAGTGGCAGGCTTGACCACGAGGCTGAAGGTCTCATCACAATCAATACCTACCTGCTGGGATCGACCGTTGACGACAAGACGTGCTTTATAGCGCTCCAACGTCCCATCAGAGCGGAACTTGTGACGGAAGAGCCACATACAACGAACGACGTTCGCCGCTGGAGGGCGCGGGCCAAGAACCCAAGTACCATTCTTTGTAAGGGCCCTGTATTCGTCGAGCATAGCCGCCTGCCAATTCGGGTCGAGGAGGGCTGTTTTGTGGGAGGTGGGGATGGGGGAGAGGGAGGTCTGGGAGCCGGGAAGGACGGGGGCGGCGGGTGCAGGTGCGGCGGGCGCCGCCGGGGGGGGGGGGGGTACGAAGCTGCGGGTGCAGCAAAGTGGGTTGCGGCGGGCGCCGCCAGGGAGGGTAAACATGCGGCGGGTGCCGCATTTGGGGTTGCGGCGGGCGCCGCACGTAGGGGAGACGAGGGTGTTTGGCGATGTGATGGACGGTGGATAGCGGGGTGATGGGCGGTGGTCATGGAGACGATCTGATGGGGTCGGAAGACTCCGGAGACGCTGCGGGTGTGTGGTCTTGTGGTGGGGGGTTGCGAGGGAGGTGGGGGAGGGGGAGACGCAAGAGCACCGGGAGAGCTCTGGGGAAGAATGAAGGGAGGGAATGGTGAATCAGACTCTGTCGACGACACAGGGGGTGTGGGAGATGCGAAGGGAAATCGCGACTCATCAAAGGTGACATGACGTGAGAGAATGATCTTGTGGGTCTTGATATCGAGGCAAATGTAACCGCGATGATCAGACGGATAGCCTAGGAAGACACATGGAGCGGAGCGCGGGTGAAGCTTGTGCGGGGCTGTGGATGACTGGTTTGGGAAACACAAGCACCCGAAGGTGCGAAGGTGATCATACCTAGGCTCGGCGTAATAAAGTGTCTAAGCTGGCGAGCGATTGTGTAGGGTAGTGGAAGGGAGAATGTTTAGGAGATAACATGTGGTGGATAAGGCGTGAGGCCAATAGGGAAGGGGAATAGATGCGTGGAAAAGGAGAGAGCGCATCATGTTGGTAATGGTTCTGATGATTCTTTCTGCCTTGCCATTCTGCTGAGAAGTATAGGGGCAAGACAAGCGATATGAGATCCCATTTGCGGCAAAGAAGGAGTGAAAGTCTTTGTTGTCAAATTCACGACCATTGTCACATTGGAAACATTTGATGGACATGTGGAATTGTGTTTTGATGTAGGTATGGAATCTGGCAAAAATAGGAAACACTTGGGACTTGAAATGCAACGGGAAGACCCATAAGTAATGAGTGTAATCATCCAGAAACAAGAGGTAGTACTTGTGACCCTCCTTGCTAGGCACGGGAGAGGTCCAAATGTCGCTGTGAATGATATCAAAGGGAGCAAGGGTAGAGGTCAAAGATCGTTGGAACGGCAGTCTGCCATGTTTGCCTAGTTGGCACGAAGAGCATAAACCAGAACGTGGGTCTTTAGTACAGGTGACAAGGTTCTGGGAACGGAAGACATCTAGAACGGCAGCGCTGGGATGGCCCAAGCGTGCATGCCACAGGCTGGACGAAGATGCCGAGAGGGCGACCGGACACGACTGACTGGATGCAGGAGGTGGTGTGATAGAATTGATGTAAAGTCCTCCTTATGGTTTCCATTCATTGATATAACATATATATAGGTTACAAAGGTATTGGGCCTTAATGGGCTTTTAGCCCACTATACAATATTAAGACCTATGTAATCTATCAATATGTCCACGTGGGTACGATTTAATTACTTTATGCATTGGCCATTCTTAATTACTAGTTGACGGTCCCGTACTACGCACGGGTTTACTTTTTAAATTTTTTAATAAAATTTGATACTATATACTCCTTATAAAAAATAATTCATATTGCTCGAATTAGTTTATATATTTTCATTATGCAATTTTTCACAATTTATTTAATCGGTAACTCTATATAGTATTGGATAACTTGATATAGGAATCAAGTTTGAAAAACATATTTTATTTTATAATTTTATTTTTTTGACGATGTCATGTTTTCTCAAATAAATTAAATCAATATACATTTATTCATTTATCACAGACCTAAATAATATTTACTCTAGTTATTATATTTTAATAAAAATATAAATAATATTATTTTATTCTTTTCATTTCGTTTTTTGTTTTATTCTTGTATTTTTTTTTATTTATATTACTCAATTAATTATTCAAATACGTTTCTTCAAATTTTATTTCTAGAATTTTTTTTTATATGGTTTACTTACTATTATATTCTTGTAATTTTCTTTCTTCTTTGATTTACATTACTCAATTGTTTATTCGGATAAGTTTCTTAAAATTTTATTTCTACTTAGTTTATTTTATATGTTTTACTTATTCAATCTAAAATTTATAATCTTATTTAATTTAATAATATGAAAATTCATGCTTAATTAAAGAGTATTTCTTTGTGGTTGAAGAAGAGTTTTTTTTATATGAAAAGAAAGAAAAATAAATAGCATATATGATACTAATGAATGAGCAATAAATGACCACAAAAGGTAACTTTACTATAGAGTAAGAAGATATGATGATAAATGTAATATAGCATTCCTCCCGACCTCTCCTAGCGCGCTAGAGGTGGCAATTGGGCGGGTCGGTTCAGGTTCAAGTTCGGTTAGTCGGGTTTCGGGCCATTCGGGTTTCGGGTAATGTCTAATAATTTGGTCATTTGGTTGGGTCGGGTTCGAGTTTCGATTGTATCGGGTTTCGACTATTTCGGGTTTCAGTTGTATCGAGTTTTAGTTATTTCGAGTTTTGATTGTCTCAAGTTTTCATTATTTCAATATTCGTTTTAAAAAATTTACTAGAAGGTATCTTGAACTTCAGGTTATTTTGGATTTCGGTTATAACGGGTTCGGGTCTTAATGACTTTCGGTTGAATCGGGTTCGATTTATTCGAATTTGGGTGAGTTTCGGTTATCGGTTATTCGGATTTCGGGTCCAAAACGGATGAGTTGGGTCGGTGTTCTTAACAATCGATTTCAGCTCGACCAGATCAGGTTTTCGGGTTCGGGTTCTGGTTTTGCCAGCTCTACTCCCAGCTATGACCTTTAGGAATTTCCTTCTCAAATCTCCATGTACGACCCACATCTCCGATTTCACTATTTTAATCGGTTCGAAGGAATCAAATTGAACAACAAAAGTATCACTATTAAATGTTGTAAAGGAAAATTGTGAAATTCAATTCTACAGGGAAAATTGTAGTATTTATCATATGTCTTTCTCATAACTCATGAGCCCCAAATCATACTACTGAAAACTTAGTTAATGAAAATTTTATCTTAGAAAATATAAGATGAAATATTTGAAATAATTTTAACCCCACGGTTCAAGGGGAAAAAGTAAAACAATACTGTAATAAAATTACATTAGAGCAATGTCTCTTGAATCAGTTGATGATACTTTCTTGCTTTTTCAGTAATGGGTTCGCCTTTTCTAGATTTCAGTGTGGTTTGGTAGTTTTGATGTTCCTTGGCAATTGGCATTCATCCAGCATATCGCCTTCTCTGCAAGCCTTGATGTCTGCCGCTCTATTCTTCAACCATTTCGGGTCTGTCTGGATTCCCGCTCTATAGTTTAATTATTACGGAGTAAATCATGGTAAGTGTTTGGATAGCTAAAATTAAAATATAATTATATTAATCACTTTCTTCTATATTTACAGATCTGCCCAAGAGGAATTCGCATTCGCGTTGCTCTGCACGACAACAATGACAACGGAAGAGTGAAGCAATTGGCAGTTTGCTGTTGGCGACAACGGCCAACCTCTCTTCCTCCAGGTACGGTTCCTCGTCATATCCTCTAACATCCCTCTTTCTTTCTATACTCCTACCTTTCTGATTCGGTTCGGCTTTCGCTTGATTTGAGTACTGATTGGTGGCACAAAACAAAAGGAAAACATAATTCCACTCTAGACTCTAGAGTCCCTGACTCTAGGATCCTTCACTCATTTGCTTGATTCTTCACTGTTAATTGAGAATCACCCAAGAGATTTTTGAAGCTCCTGCGGCGTTTTATTTTGCTCCTGCGGCGTTTTCTGGTCTTGATCGAATCTCTGTATGATTCAAATATATTTCTTGCACTGTAGATCTGCTCTATGAATCTCATGCCATCTCAAATTAGAAAGTCAGAATCTTTATGTTTCACAAATATCGAATGGTTGTTTTCTTCGTATTTCCTAAATCACTCATGGATTTGATGATATTTCGTTGTTGCCTTGTTGAGAGAATGAAATGTGAAGATACCAAAAAGAGTCACACGTACATTCATAATATGAACAAAGAAGCTTTAGTATATAAGCTAGTGGCTACTCCTTCTATTGTCAATTGGTTTTAGGATGGAACCCGCTTGACTTATGTGCTAGGCTATTAGTGCATGGGCGCACGTGTGCACACGACCCCCGATCCCGATTCCCAATGGACTTTAGTATGCTCCAGTCTTATATGCATCTTTGATGCATTGTGGTGATTGAAATGTCTAATTCAGAAAAATCAAAATTTGTCATGTTTCTGGGTTTTAATTGGAGAAATGAGGATACCCAACCCGATAAACTGATTCCGAATGAGAAATTTTCACATGCACTACCATTTGTTCATCAATTTAATTCTGAAATTTAATATTTTGTGTTTGGTTTTTATGTATATTGATTTCAATTGCCTATGGTATCTAATGCTCAGACTTGTATAGTGTCTTACCCTACACAATCAAGATCATCCTCGCGGAATCACGTGCTTGTGGTTGCTACGAAAGACACAATTACTATCGCGAAACAGCTACGAAAGACACAATTACTATCGCGAAACAATTGAAACCCTAGCACGATGCAATTCTATCAAGGTAGCCAATCAAAATAAAATCAACAACACAAAATCAACGCAAAGGTAATGAATTAATCATTGGAATAACATAGAATTCAAATCTCACAAATCAACCAACCATGTCTCTGAATTGTAGGCAAAACCAAAGAGGTTTAGTAAATCATACCAAAGTAGAAAACCTCCATTCTTCTCTCCATAGTTGTCTCATGAATGAATAATGAAAAGAATAGTCTATTTAGGCTCATAATCGGCCCTTGAAAACCTTAGGAAAAGATAGATAAAAGTTACCATAAAAATAAACTCGGGTCGGGTATCGCAAATCCGGATATGAGAGGACGGCGGGCACCGTGGAAAGGGCGGTAGGCGCCATCCGTACAGCTTGACAACATCCACATACTGAACTTGTAACGCACTTTCTAGAGTCATCTTTCGTTCGATTTACGCATATGAATATGCGTTGTAAAGATCTTTTCAAGCACTACAATTCTCATGAAGACCTCAAAAGCTAATTCCAACGTCTCAAAACTTTAAAGTTCTCCATTTCCACTCTTGTTCCTTAACTCTTCTTTTGTCCATTCGCTCCAAGTGTTCTCCACCTTTCGAGTCCGAATCATAAGATCTATAAATACACATTAAAAACCGTAGATTCCGAACTTCAGATACCAAATGATCAAGAATATAAATAAGCTTATTAAACAAGCAATATGAACACTTAATGCACCTATGACCTACCTATAATGCCTATCTAAAATAAGCATTATCAAACTCCTCCACACTTAATCTTCGCTAGTCCTCAAGCGAATAATAAGAAGCAACCTATACCTACGAGTTCATCACCCATGTAATAGCCTTAATCAAAAGCAACATCAAGCGAAATGAACACATGCTCAAGCGAATAAACATCATGGCATGTATTTAGCGATTAAAGCATAGAAGTAGAAATCATCCAACCTCACAAGGAATATGTGTTTCACTCATGCTCTCATGTGTTTAGGCAATTAAGTTCAACTTTCAACTCAATCCAAAATGCACTAAGCTCATAGATGTTGACAACAATATAATCAAATCTCCACCGAAATGCCATCACTTGCGGAAAACAATAAAAATAAACAATTTGGCTCTAGAATTTCACTCTTTTTTTCTTTTCTCTTTTTTTTTTCTGGCTTTTTTTTTTCGTGCTTTCCTATCTTTCGACCTCGGTGTATTCCTTATGCGATTCGTAAACATGGATGTCATGAATGACACCGGTCTATCAACACCTGAACTTACTTGAATGAAGTGCACTTGAACATCTTTTGACGCGAGTTACAAACATTGGTGTAATGAATGAACCCGGTTACTCAATGATCAAGCTTCCTTTCTTAGCGGATAGCTTTTCATCACCGTTTCGCGCGAATCATACCCATGGGTGTCATGCATAGATCCGATTACTAAGTGTATCAAACCATTGCCACATTATTCCACTCAAAACTCACAAGCAACTAAAGCCAAATGTATAACATAAAAAGCATAAATCCCGCAAGCAACAAACATGTGAGTCGGCTTTGACAATAGCTAATGTATTCAATATCAAGAGGTAGAAATATATGGAGAGTAAATCACACATCAAAGCAGAAGGAATTATGAAGGATTCCAACAAGGCTAAAAACAATCTCACAAGGGTCATGTTTTGATGGATTTCAATTGAACTCAAGCTTAATCATACATGCTCAATTACATCACCAATCATGCCCAATAAGAAAAACATTTTAAGGAAATAATGCTAAGCACTTCAAACTTATCGTAGAATTTAAAAGTTCATGCCATAAGAAATTGCAGAGTTTCACTAACTAAGAGGGGTGTTTGGATAACAACATATGTATGCAATGCATGAAATTTTTGGATTTTGACATTTTTCAACTTTTTTTTTCTTTTTCTAATGAAATAAAATAGCGAAAAAATAAACATGAAACTGGATATAAACATGACCTAACTCACTATCCCCTCCCCCATATTTAAATCTTTCATTGTCCTCAATGAAAATCAAAGAAAGACAACAAAATTTAATAGAAAATCACAAATGAGAAAATAGGAAAACCTACTTGATCATGACAGCGATGGTTTCAATCGTCGGACAAACAAGCTTCGGAATACTGAGGATGACGGCGTGCGTCATGGGTTAGGCGACGGGCGCCGCTTGTGCAGAACCGTGATTCCGAGTTACTTTTGCATTGGTTAGCGCAAGACTCCTCCAAAACACTTATTGATATGGAACTCTATCCTTTTATTTAATTTGAAAGACTAAAGACCTAACTAGAATTTGAAAAAACATGAAAACTAAAGAACTTACCTTGGGTTGCCTCCCAAGAAGCGCATTTGTTTTATGTCTTTGGCTCGACATGATGCATTTCTTGATCAAGTTATTCCATAAAGGTCCTTCACACTTGTCATTTTCATGACAAGAGGGGGAACCTTAGGAATTTTTCCAATATATCCATCAATTGCACCAATCAATTCCTTTTTTAAATGAGTTTCTCCTAGAGGTTGCCTTGAAATTGCAAAAACCTCAACATTGTTAGGAATCGATTTCTCATAGAGAAAAACAATAGAATCATTTGAATTAGACACATGCTTATGTGACTTAAACAAATTCTCAATTTTCTTTTCAATGTCATCTTTCCCTAAATCAAATTTCTCTTTGTTAGAAGACTCAATATGCAATGATTCATTTTTAATAAAAGCATCTAACAAACTATTTGATTCATTCCTGCGATCACTTTTATTAGAGTCATGAACATCTACAGAATAATTAGTAGAAAAAACAATAGGCTCAAATATAGAAAACTCAATCTTTCTACCATCAAATTCCATAGTTAGTTAACCTTCAAAACAATAAATGTTAGTCTTAGCCGTTCGCAAGACTATTATACCAACTAGTAAACTAGTAAAGCAGATAAGTAAGGGGTCGAACCCACAGAGAGAATAACTTTCATGTCTACTCAAATTGCTATCAAAGTAGTGAAATTTAAGGTGATTGAGATGATTGATGTAACAAAATAAAGTAAAAGTAGGAATGGTGATTGATCGATAACAATAGGGATGAAGTAGTTTGACCTACAAATTCTAAACAATGGTTGGTTTATTGATCCTTGACTCTCTTTCTAGGTTTTCTAATTATTTGGATTAATCCGACTTTGGTTTATATGGATTGACACTCTTCGCAGAGATGACAATCCCTTACATCTATAGGCAAAACCCTAACCCTGTAGGATTTAACATACAAATAGCACAAACTGTCATTACCCTACACAATCAAGATCATTCTCGCGGAATCACTTGCTTGTGGTTGCTACAAAAGGCACAATTACTCTCGCGAAACAATTGAAACCCTAGCACGATGCAATTCTATCAAGGTGGCCAATCAAAATAGAATCAACAACACAAAATCAACACAAAGGTAATGAATTAATCATTAGAATAACATAGAATTCAAATCTCAGAAATCCACCAACCATGTCTCTGAATTGTAGGCGAAACCAAAGAGGTTTAGTGAATCATACCAAAGTAGAAAACCTCCATTCTTCTCTCCATAATTGTCTCATGAATAAATAATGAAAAGAATAGTCTATTTAGGCTCATAATCGGCCCTTGAAAACCTTAGGAAAAGATAGATAAAAGTTCCCATAAAAATAAACTCGGGTCGGGTATTGCAAATCCGGATAAGAGAGGACGGCGGGCGCCATGGAAAAGGCGGCGGCCGCCGTCCTTACAGTTTGACAGCATCGACAGACTGAACTTGTAACGCACTTTCTGGAGTCATCTTTCGTCCAATTGACGCATATGAATATGCGATGGAAAGCTATTTTCACGAACTACAATTCTCAAGAAGACCTCAAAATCTAATTCCATCTTCTCCGAACTTTAAAGATGAGATTTCTCCAAGTTCTCCATTTCCACTATTGTTCCTTAGCTCTTCTTTTGTCCATTTGCTCCAAGTTTTCTCCACCTTTCGAGTCCGAATCATAAGAATTACAAATAAACATTAAAAACCATAGATTCCGAACTTCAAATAACAAGTGATCAAGAATATGAATAAGCTTATTAAACACGCGATATGAACACTTAATGCACCTAAGACCTACCTATAATGCCTATCTAAAATATGCATTATCACTAAAACTTGGTCGATGTCGAGGGATGGAGAGGGAATGGTGGTTTGATGTCTAGTATCTGTGCAGAATGTAAATAAAGAAATAAAATAAATAAAAGTGCAAAGTTTCGAGGTTAGGGATCACCACAACAATAAACATATGTGTAGATTATAAATCACATAAAAATGCATGCTTTATATCAAATAACTTTTGTTATTAACAAATAGGAATATAGAGGCTTTGGCATAAACCCTATGTATTACTACCTTTTCTTAATTAAGATTAGTCGGCTTTCGCAAATAAACCTTAATTACCATCCAAATTCATAATAAGATCGCTTTCACTTCAATATCACAAATAAGGAATTTCGTCAACTCTCGCAAATGATTAAGCACATAGGTAGATGATGATAAAGACATACAAATTCATAAATTTATAAATCAAACACACATATCTATGTTGGGATAACCCCAACCCTAGAAGAAGGGAAATTAGAAACAAAACATAATAAAAGAAACTAACTTTATCATAAAAAAACTAAAACTTACAAAACCTTCCAAACGTTCCTCCTCCTCTCCCACTCGGCTCCTCTCTCCTTGTGCCCGAAGATGACTTGACTTGAATGAATGAAAATCAGCTACCTAGGGCTTTATTTATAGTGTTCAATCCCTACTAATCAAGGAAAGAACAATTCTATCTTTATGCTTAATCTATCTATCTCTTTCCTAAGAGATAAATTTGATAAATAAACAATTAAATCTCTTAAAGTAAATATAGGAATTCCTAATGTGGATAAATACATCTTCTCTTCATGATAGATCTTCGTGCCTTGGTAGGTAAGTAACATCTTATCCGAATCTCCACTCGATCTCGACTCGGACTCATCACTAGAAAGTACTCGACATCAAGTAAACTCCTCGACATTGAGTAGACTTTGTGTCCTCGAGTGGTCTGGTACTCGTTTGGTGCTCGATCTCGACTTCTGGGATGCAAGTCGACCAAGAAGTACTCCTGGTGGACGTCGGCTAGTTCTTTGCGCTTTCAGCATTCTGCTCCGTCTTGAAACGCACTTTCCCGAGTCTTCGTTAGTCCAATTGACGCATATGAATATGTGTTGGAAAGATATTTTTGAGGGATACAACTCTAATGAAGACATCAGAACTTGATTCAAAATGATGGATGGCGAAAAGTGAGATTTTCCCCAGCTGCATCATCCCGTGCTCTTCCTTAGCTTCTCCAATGTCTTCATGACTTTCCTTTAAGCTCCAAATTGCGTCCGATTTCTGCGAAATTAAATAAAAACTTGTGTAGACCTCCATATATTGCAAATAAACATAAACTATACAAATCTCATGCTTTCCTAACCCAGAAGCATAAAATATAGATAGAAATCGGCATAAAAGATAGTATAAAACATGGTGAAATGAGCGCACATCAATACCCCATACTTAAGCTTTCTTGTCCTCAAGCAATACTTTTATTGTTCATACAGGGGAAGAAATCAAACTCTCAACATATAGATTCATTCTTATATAACCCTGCACACAATTATCAAACTCGAAAAGGTACTAATGTCACCAAATCCATGCATGTGAATAAAAGCAACATCGCACACAAAAAGAGGGTTATGAAAAAACAATTCATACGACAAAGAAACAATAATCAAGAGGACTTTTATGTGCATTTGATGAAAAATAGGTAAAAGGCAAAGTGGTGGGCTATTTTTGGGCAATGTGGTGCTCCATCCGGGGAGGTTTCTTCAAACTTTGCTTTGATGATTTGATGCTCTTTCTCCCTTCATATGATATTTCAACATCCCTCATCATCTCATAAATCACACTTTTCATTTTTCACATTGTGTTTTTACCTCTCTAACCTCATCACTGCATTCTCGCGAGTCGCAAACATGGGTGTCATGAATGACCCCGGATACTTAGTGCTTCAGACTCCTCACCATGGTGTCCCATGTCCCATCCTGCAGAACTAACATCTCAACGCAGACAGGGTTGATCTACCTTTATCTCTGGAGGTGACCGGATTTTCTTTCTCGCATTTAATTCTCCATAGATTTTGATACTTTCACGCCAAACTCCCATAATGATAATATAACAACAACACAAGAACCATATAATATTTCCATAATGTATTTTCATTCTCAACATAATCCCTGGAGAAGGAAACAAGGTAAAGAATGGGCAATATTTAGATCATGTGGAGCAGCATATAAAATAAGGCTTAATATGGCTTTTGTGATGGATAAACATAGGTATGGCTAGGATATTGTAAGAATATATTGAAAATAAAGTCCTCCGTCCTCTAAGCATGCATATGTCAAAAGCAATATCAAATTTTACCTCCTTAATTTCATGGTTTTCAAGAAAATAATACATTCCATTGTGACTTCCTTTTACTAGGCAATTTCATGATATATCTCTAATAAATCTAATTTTGCATCGTTGAGTTCAAGTAAATGTTCCATGACACTAATAAAAATTTTTGATGGGGGTGATTGAAAATAAACTTTGGAAAACGTTTAAGCACATAAATAAATCATAAATCAACAGTAACCATGCATGAGCAATTCGAGCAATATGATCAAATATGCACAAAGTAAGCCCTTCCCTCACCCCATACTTAAACATTACAGTGTCCTCACTGTATAAATACAAGGGTAAAGAAAGGAACTTACGAGAAAAATGTGCAGAAGCTCGGAATCGAGTGCTGAAGAATGTTGCAGAGTGTTCGATATAGAGTACAGTAGTCGACAAGAACTACTTTCTGTCGACCATAGGCTCTGTTTCTGGTCATGTGTGGTCGACGTTAGTAGAGTACTCAACGTCGAGTATTTTCTGCAACTCCTTGTAGCTACAATTCGTGTTAGAAAGACAAAATCCACAAAGGCAAAACCCAACACAATACTTAAAACAAACCAATAGTATCTAAAACCCTAAGCGCTAAATTTTAAGTCTTTAGCTTGACCTACTTCCCTGTAAGTCATAGCTTGGCACATCTTTGTCCGGAGGGATAAGTGGATCTGGTGGCTCCTCCGGTGGCAGGAAGCGTGGAATTTCATCCGGGGGCATCATACGAAGAAGCTTAAAGCTCCTCGAGTGAACGCTCCATGGCTCTACCCTTTCATCTTTCTTGACTCCAGCTAGCATGTATAAAGGAAGATATAAAGACAATTCACATACCTCATATTTGTCTCTGTTACGCTTCATATGTTTATTTGGTTGTGCGTCTCCACCGTAGCAAAGGGGTGGAGTGGGAAGAGATATATCCTCCTCATCCTTCAGAGCTTCATGCCACTTTGCTAAGACCCCATACTTAAATATGATCATCGGTTGCTCAAAACTGTCGGGGATGGCCTTCACCTTGTCGGGGATGACCCCATGTTGTTGTTGGAGGATGGTCAAGTATGAAAATATAAATAAATATAAAAGCAAACTGACTCCATGTCGCAGCAAATAAATACAAGACTTCATCCCGTTGTAGTAGAAGGTAGTCAGGATCGTATCCACGAGGAAGCGTTTCAGCGCCCGCCTTTTCAGTTCCAAAACTTAGCACGAAATTGACTAGAAGAGTCCTCGACGTCGACGAGGTGTCCTCGACGTCAACCACACTGTCGACTAAAATAGAAAGCAGAAATGAACAGAAAATGAAAACAGAAGCACAATTAAGTGATCTCGACCAAATCAACTCGACGTCGACCAACCTTCCTCGACGTCGACCAAATCTACTCGATCTCGAGTAACACAGAAACTAAAAATCGCAACTTTTCGCATGACAAAACACGAAACTGATGAAATAAATCAATAAACTAAAGACTTCCAGAATTAGGGTTTCAACACCACAACGATAACCATATAAAAGATCATGCCTTTTCATCAAATAACTTTCGTTATTAACAAATAGGAACATAGAGGCTTTCGCATAAACCCTAATTGTTACTAGACCTTTTCGCATAATTAATCCAAGTTGTATTAAAATCACTTTTGCTTCAATAACACAAACAAGGATCACCTTCAACTTTCGCAAAAGAATCATGCTCATAGGGATAGAAGACGAATTTGCACCAAAAGATTGTACCTAGACCGTATCACCTTACATGGCTACCGTCGGGCTCACCCCCACCCTAGAAGTTGTGATGTCATCCTCAAGCGGAAGAAGAAGGCTCCACCTTGGGAGTCGTTGAAGAAACGACGTTAATTATTTTATTATTTATATTTCTTATTTTTTTATATATATATTCTATTTTTAGTAACTCCTATGTTAGTTGGAGTCTAATTATAGAATTGTTTATTTTTAGTATTTCTTAGTTAGATTAAATAAGATGGTTAGGATCTTAGATTAAGTTTTATCTTCTAGGTTTATTTATCTTTAGGATTAAAATTATATCTTTATCAACCTAAATTCTATCTAGCACGGTAGAATTGGTTCTTAGCTTTTCTATTTAAACATTGTAGTTCTATTGAATTAAATCATATTGAATAGAATTGAGAAACCCCTTTATGGATTAAAGGGTTCTCGATTATCAATCCCAAAAAAAAAAATATCCGGGTCTTAGGCTTATGTTCTTCCGCATTCACCCAATTACAATCTTCATCACCTTCATCGTTCATCACCATCTTCAACCTTCGTTGTTCACCGTCACAACCAAGAAGGAGCCTGGTCCTTGGCTTCGCTCACGGCAGTCCTCGCTTCCGGCAAGCCCGGCGTCGACGGTTCCTGCTCCTGCACGCTCAGGCACTCGCGCGTCCAGGCGGCTCGGCCCCCTGCTCTCGTGATCGCTTCCTCGTCGCTCCCGCGGCATCGCGCGCGGCTCCAGGCTCTCGCTCCCTGCGGGGCTTCATCGGCATCGCCCTCATCGTCGATCACCGTCGCACACCAGCGCCCTGAGGAGCCTGCCTCCTGCGCTCCTGTACTCGTGTGCCCAGCGGACTCGGAGCCGGCCTAGCGAGTTCCCGCACCGGCGCTTCCTTCGCTTCTTTTGCTTTCTTTGTTCATCGTTACTCTAGTAATTTGAATCTAGTTAATTTCCATTGCCTTTAGTTGTTGGAAGAAGCTGTTGCTTTTGTTAGTTTAGATTTAAGTTAATTAGTTTCCGTAGCATTTATTTTCGTAATTTTGTTAAGTTAAGATTAGTTAGTTTCGTTTTATTTAGTTAATAATTAGATTAGTTAGTTTTTGTCAAATCGAGAAGAGATTCAAGGAGCATAAGCAAGATCGACGGATTAGTTTAGCAATTGGCCGGTCTAGCCGATCGCTATACATCAATTGGTATTAAGAGACGGGTTATGCTACGCTCTTTGTTTCTTTGATATTACTGATGTTTTGATTTGATGGCTTGGGAAATCTGGGGAGGCAACCGGGATGATGATCCCGATCCATGGGCTGTACAACAACGACACCGACGAGAGTTGCAGAGACGAGCTTTGCAACAACAAGCTTTAGAGCAAGAGGCTCAAAGGCATCACCTTTGGCTTCAAAGGCAAGAAGAAACCCATCGACAACAACAACAACTTCTTGAGCGTCAACGTCAAGCCGCAATTGAGGAGGAGAAACGACAAGAACAACATCGCCTCCGTCAGATTTGGCTTCTCCAACAACAAGAAGTTGAGGAGGAACGAAAACGAAAGTTAGAGGAAGCGGCCCAACGGCAAGCTAATTGGCTTGATAACGTTTGGAGGAAGGCTTATATTCATAAACTTCTTGAAAGGCAGCCTCACGCGTCACCTACCTCTGAGATCTTGGAGATATCCTCCCCCGATGTGGACGTGATTTTTCTTTACTATACGGCCGACGGGAAGGTAAAGGAGTTTGTTTCGGATACTTTCGTTGGCCAAGAGACTGCACAGCGCGATGATTTTGTTTCGCAGATTCGTGTTGACTCCGAACTCAGAATTGAGTCAACTCAGTCTTGTTGCGAAGCTGACTCGACGAGCTTTCCAACGGTGGGTTATGCGCTGTCAGACACCTCCGGGAAGACCTCCGAATCTGTACTTAAAGTCGACTGCAGTGTTGTGCAGGAGGTGGAGCATGTTGATTTCGTTGACGAGGATGAGGTACTTGATGATGTGTCTCAAGAGTTAGCGATTGTACCTCTTGGGCATGTTCATGAAGTTCCACTTGCTGAGATTTGTGTATTCATTGATCCTATTCTTATTGAAGATCAAGTCCGTTCAACGATCGCGCATGAAGGTGTTGTTTTTGGGGTTCCTATACCTCGAATTCTCCTGGCACCTATTCCACCCATTTCTCCATCATCTTCTTTGAAGGTTGCTGCTCCTTCCATGTTGATCATCGTCGACTCGATTCGAGGACGAATCGAAGATAAGAGGGGGAGAATGATGCGGGTCAAGCTGGCCTTCTGTGGGTCAAACAACGATTTTGATCCAGGCGACGACTCGAGGACGAGTCGATTTCAAATGGAGGAGAATGATGTCATCCTCAAGCGGAAGAAGAAGGCTCCACCTTGGGAGTCGTTGAAGAAACGACGTTAATTATTTTATTATTTATATTTCTTATTTTTTTTTATATATATTCTATTTTTAGTAACTCCTATGTTAGTTGGAGTCTAATTATAGAATTGCTTATTTTTAGTATTTCTTAGTTAGATTAAATAAGATGGTTAGGATCTTAGATTAAGTTTTATCTTCTAGGTTTATTTATCTTTAGGATTAAAATTATATCTTTATCAACCTAAATTCTATCTTGCACGGTAGAATTTGTTCTTAGCTTTTCTATTTAAACATTTAATTCTATTGAATTAAATCAGATTGAATAGAATTGAGAAACTCCTTTATGGATTAAAGGGTTCTCGATTATCAATCCAAAAAAAAAATATCCGGGTCTTAGGCTTATGTTCTTCGGCATTCACCCAATTACAATCTTCATCACCTTCATCGTTCATCACCATCTTCAACCTTCGTTGTTCACCGTCACAACCAAGAAGGAGCCTGGTCCTTGGCTTCGCTCACGACAGTCCTCGGTTCCGGCGAGCCCGGCGTTGACGATTCCTGCTCCTGCAAGCTCAGGCACTCGTGCGTCCAGGCGGCTCGGGCCCCTGCTCTCGTGATCGCTTCCTCGTCGCTCCCGCGGCATCGCGCGCGGCTCCAGGCTCTCGCTCCCTGCGGGGCTTCCTCAGCATCGCCCTCATCGTCGATCACCGTCGCACACCAGCGCCCTGAGGAGCCTGCCTCCTGCGCTCCTGTACTCGTGTGCCCAGCGGACTCGGAGCCGGCCTAGCGAGTTCCCGCACTGGCGCTTCCTTCGCTTCTTTTGCTTTCTTTGTTCATCGTTACTCTAGTAATTTGAATCTAGTTAATTTGCATTGCCTTTAGTTGTTGGAAGAAGTTGTTGCTTTTGTTAGTTTAGATTTAAGTTAATTAGTTTCCGTAGCTTTTAGTTTCTTAATTTTGTTAAGTTAAGATTAGTTTGTTTCGTTTTATTTAGTTAATAATTAGATTAGTTAGTTTTTGTCAAATCGAGAACAGATTCAAGGAGCATAAGCAAGATCGACGGATTAGTATAGCAATTGGCCGGTCTAGCCGATCGGCCACAAATTCGTTGAAATACAACAAAAACTTGTGTAGACCTCCTACGTAAATAAGGAGTTGTGCGTGAAATGTATACTGAAATACACAAATTCTGTATTATTCTAACCCAAATGTATGAAATGTATACAGAAATCGATATAAAAGTAGATGTAAAATATGGCGAAATAGACTCACAATAGGCAACAATGTCCCTTTCTTCTCTTCTATTGCTATTTCATCTTGGGATCCTTCATATGGTTCATCAACAATAGGTAAAAAAGTAGAAATGAAATTCGAGGAAGGACTTACCTGGCTGTCGACATCTATTGGGTCAATTGGCTCATCGAGAGGAAGGTATGGTCCTTTAGACTGAATGAAATCCTCGAGCCTTCGGATTTCGTCTTCCAGCCCAGTTATTTCCCTTAATTGTGCCTCCTCCAGTGCGATTCTATTTTGCCGCATCATATCTCGGACCCATTTTTCCCATTTGGGATTCCCTTCGCAAAAGTCTTCCATTTTTGTACCTAAGCTTTGAAATCAAAATAAAGCACGAATGAGTAGCAAAAGCTTTGTACCTAGTTGGTACCGGTGAGGCGGGTGGTGGTAGGGTATGTGATAGGGTACGAAAAAGGATTGGGCATTTCTGAACCTTAAACAAACGAAACTAGGCACGGTTGAAATCTCCCTTCGCAAAACTAGGCACGGTTGAAACTCGACGAAATAAATTTTTAGTCAAAACTCCACTATGGGATAGTGGAGTCAGGTTCGTCCCCATGAGAGAAGTCAGCGGCTTTAGGTTTAATTTGTTCGGGGTTTGGGAATAGAGGGAAAATGTGGCGGGGGTTGCTATCGACGTCGGTCAAGAGTTGGTCAATGTCGAGTGGCTGCAAAAACCTTAAAATAACGAAAATAGAATAATAAAGATGCGAACTTTCATAGTTAGGGATCCTCACAACAATAAACATATGTGTATATTATAATTCAATAAAGATGCATGATTTATATCAAAGAATCGACTTTCGCAAATTCCAACAATTAAGGTGATAGAGGCTTTTGCATAAAAACCTAATTGTTTCTACCTTTTCTTAATTATTAGGATCAACCAACTTTTGCAAGCAAAACCTAATTACTATCCAAATTCATAATTAATTCACTTTCGCTTCATAACTACAAATAAGGAATTTTCTCAACTCTCGCAAAGGATTAAGCAGATAGGTAGATGATGATAAAGACATACAAAATCATAAATTCATAAATCAAATACATATATCTATGTTGGGATCACCCCAACCCTAGAAGATGGAATTTAGAAAAGAAACATAATAAAAAAAAACTAACTTTAACATTAAACTCAAACTAAAACTTACAAAACCTTCTAAACGTTCCTCCTCCTCTCCCACTCGGCCCATCTCTCTCTCCTCTCTCATTGCGCCCGAAGACGACTTGACTTGAATTTAATGAAAATCAACCCCTAGGGCTTTATTTATAGTGTTCAATCCCCACTAATCAAGGAAAGAGCAATCATATCTTATCCTAAATCTATCTATCTACTTCCTAAGATATAAATTTGATAAATAAACAATTAAATCTCTTAAAGTAAATATAGGAATTCATAATGTGGATAAATATATCTTCTCTTCATGATAGACCTTCGTTCCTTGGTAGGTAAGTAACATATTATCCGAATCTCCATTCGATCTCGACTCGGACTCCTCCACTGGGAAGTACTCGACATCGAGTAAACTACTCGACATTGAGTAGACTTTGTGTCCTCGAGTGGTCTGGTGCTCGTCTGGTGCTCGATCTGGACTTCTGGGATGCAAGTCAACCAAAAAGTACTCGACATCGACCATTTTGGTCGACGTCGACTAGTTCTGTGTGCTTTCAGCATTCTACTCCATCTTGAAATGCACTTTCCCGAGACCTCGTTTGTCCGATTGACACAAATGAATATGTGTTGGAAAGGTCCTTTTGAGGGCTAAAACTATCAGGAAGACATAAGAACTTGATTCAAGATGATGGATGGCGAAAAGTGACATTTTCCCCAGTTGCCCCATCTCGTGTTCTTCCTTAGCTTCTCCAATGTCTTCATGACTTTCCTTTAAACTTCAAAGTGCGTCCGATTTCTACGAAATTTAATAAAAACTTGTGTAGAACTCCATATATTGAAAATAAACATAAACTATACAAATCTCATGCTTTCCCAACCCAGAAGCATAAAATATAGATAGAAATCGACATAAAAGGTAGTATAAAACATGGTGAAATGAGCGCATATCAACACCCCATACTTAATCTTGCTTGTCCTCAAGCAATACTTTTATTGTTCATACAGGGGAAGAAATCAAACTCTCAACATATATATTCATTCTTATATAACCCTACAATCAATTATCATCCTCGAAAAGGTACTAATGTCACCAAATCTATGCGTGTGAATAAAAGCAACATCACACACAGAAGGAGGGTTATGAAAAAACAATTCATACGACAAAGCAACAATAATCAAGAGGACTTTTATGCGCATATGGTGAAGAAAAGGTAAAAGACAAAGTGGTTGGCTATTTTTGGGCAATGTGGTGCTAAATTCGGGGAGAATTCTTCAAACTTTACTTTGATGATCTTTCTCCATTCATATGATATTTCCACATCCCTCATCCGCTCATAAATCACTCTTTGCTTTTTTCACTATTATGTTTTTACCTCTCTAACCTCAGCACTGCCTTCTCGCGAGTCGCAAACATGGGTGACATGAATGGCCCCGGATAGTTGGTGCTTCGGACTCTTCACATTGGTGTCCCATCATGCGGAACTAACATCTCAACGCAGGCAGGGTCGATCTACCTTTATCTCCTAAGGTCTCGGATTTTCTTTCATTCATTAAATTTTCCATATATTTTTAAACTTTCCTGCCAAACTCCAATAATGATAATGCAACAACACAAACACCACATAATATCTCCATAATGTATTTTCATTCTCAACATAATCCTCGGATAAAGAAACAAGGTAATGAATGGGCAATATTTAGATCATGTGGAGCAGTATATAAAATAAGGCTTAATATAGCTTTTGTGATGCATAAGCATAGGTATGACTAGGATATGGTAAGAATATATTGAAAATAAAGTCCTCCGTCCTCTCAGCGTGAATATGTCAAAAGCAACTTCAAATTTTACCTCCTTTCATGGTTTTCAAGAAAATAATACACTTCATTGTGACTTCCTTTTACGAGGCAATTTCATGCTATATCTCTAATGAATTTAATTTTGCATCGTTGAGTTAAAGTAAAGCTTCCATGACACTAATCAACAAATTTGATTAGGGTGATTGAAAATAAACTTTAGAAAACGTTTAAGCACACAGATAAATCATAAATCCAAAGTAACCATGCATGAGCAATTCGAGCAATATGATCAAATATGCACAAAGTAAGCCCTTCCCCTACCCCATACTTAAATATTACAAAATCCTCACTTTATAAAAACAAGGGTAAAGAAAGAAACTTACTAGACAGATGTGAAGAGGCTCGAAATCGAGTGCTGAAGAATGCTGCAGAGTGGTCGATATAGAGTAGAGCAGTCGAAATCGACTACTTTCTACTCGACATCGAGTATGTGGGAACCTCAAGGTGGTTTTCTATCGACCATAGGGGATGTTTCTCCTCATGGGTGGTCGACGTCGAGTAGAGTACTCGAAGTCGAGGACTTTCTGCAACTCCTTGTACCTACAATTCGTGTTAAAAAAAAATCCACAAAGGCATAACCCAACATAATACTTAAAAAAACCAACAGTATCTAAATACTTAAGAAATAAGAAATAGTGGGTTGCCTCCCGTAAGCGCTAAATTTTAAGTCTTTAGCTTGACCTACTTCCCTTTAAGTCTTAGCTTGGCTCATCTTTGTCCGGAGGTATAGGTGGATCTGGTGGTTCCTCCGGTGGTGGAAAGCGTGGAATGTCATCCGGGGGCATCATATGAAGAAGCTTAAACCTCCCCGAGTGAACGCTTCATGACTCCAACTAGCATGTATAAATGAAGATATAAAGAAAATTCACATACCTTATATTTGTCTCTCCTCCGCTTCATATGTTGATTTGGTTGTGCATCTCCACCATAGTAGAGTGGTAGAGTGGGAAGAGATATTTCCTCTTCATCATGCGGAGCTTCATGAAACTTTTTTAGGACCCCATACTTAAATATGAACATCGGTTTCTGAAAATTGTCGGGGATGACCTTCACCTAGTAAGGTAAAAGCGACCTTGGAACACCCTGGGCAACAATGTCCGCTTTCTTCTCTTTTAGTGCTATTTCGTCTTGGGATCTTTCATATGGTTCATCAACAATAGGTAAAAAAGTAGGAATGAAATTCGAGGAAGGACTTACTTGGCTGTCGATATCGAGTGGGTCAATTGGATCGTTGAGAGGAAGGCATGATCCTTTATATTGAATTGAAGCCTCAAGCCTTTGGATTTCGACTTCCAGCCGAGCTGTTTCCATTGATTGTGCCTCCTTCACTGCGATCCTATTTTGCCGCATCATATCTCGGACCCATCTTTCCCATTTGGGAATCCCTTCACAAAAGTCTTCTATCTTTGTACCTAAGCTTTGAAATCAAAATAAAGCACGAATGACTAGAAAAAGCTTGATACCTAGTTGGTACCGGTGAGGCGGGAGGTGGTAGGGTATGTGATAGGGTACGAAAAAAGGATGGGCTTTTCTGAGCCTTAAACACAACTAAACTAGGCGCGATTGATATCTCCCCGACAAAGGCGCCAATTTGACAAGAGGGTTTCTCGACCAAACAAATTTGTAGTCAAGACCCCGCTATAGGATAGTGGATTCAGGTTCGTCCTCAGGCGAGAAGTCAACGGTTTTAGGTTTAGTTGGTTTCGGGGTTTGGAATAGCGGGAAAAGGTGGCGAGGGTTGCTGTCGACGTCGGCTAAGAGTTGGTCGATGTCGAGGGATAGAGATGGAATGGTGGTTTGATGTCGAGTGGTTATAAAAACCTTAAAATAACGAAAATAGAATAACAAAGGTGCAAACTTTTAAAGTTAGGGATCACCACAACAATAAACATATGTGTAGATTATAATTCCATAAAGATGCATGATTTATATCAAAGAATCGACTTTCACAAATTCCAACAATTTAGGTGATAGAGGCTTTCGCATAAAAACCTAATTGTTTCTACCTTTTTTAATTAGGATCAATTAACTTTTGCAAGAAATCCTAATTACTATTCAACCACCATTCCCTATCCATCCGTCGACATCGACCCATTCTTAGCCGACGTCGACAACAACCCTCATCACATTTTCCCGCTATTCCCAAACCCCAAAACCAACTAAACCTAGAACCGCTGAGTTCTCTTATGAGGAGAAACCTGACTCCACTATCCTATAACTTATTTGGTCGAGAAACCCTCTCGTCAAATTGGCGGAGGAGGAACCTGACTCCACTATCCTATAACTTATTTTCCCGATAGTGGAGGAGGAACCTGACTCCACTATCCTATAACGGGGTCTTGACTATAAATTTATTTGGTCGAGAAACCCTCTCGTCAAATTGGCGGAGGAGGAACCTGACTCCACTATCCTATAACTTATTTTCCCGATAGTGGAGGAGGAACCTGACTCCACTATCCTATAACGGGGTCTTGACTATAAATTTATTTGGTCGAGAAACCCTCTCGTCAAATTGGCGCCGTTTACGGGGAGATATTAATCGCGCCTAGCTTAGTTGTGTTTAAAGTTTAGGAATAGCCCATCCCTTTTTTTATCCTACCTATCACATACCCTACCATCACCTACCTCATCGATACGAACTAGGTGCCGATGCATCTTTCTAATTAATTTGTGTGTTCTTGTTGTGATCTATAGGTACAATGCAAGGCACATAAGATATGGAGGCCAAGATAGCGGAGCTTTGCCAACGGATAAGGGAGATACAACAAGAGAAGACAGAAATAACCCGTCGCGCGGATGCCGATCCCGCCAAAAACGGTCGGCTGAAGGAACAATTGGATGCTTGGGATAGATGGGAACATCAGACCGAATCGCTCGAACCGACAATGACAAGTTGGTTCGACAACGTCCCCTTCTATGATTCAGTCGACGTCGACTACCTGGACTCGACATATACACATTCTGGAGAAACTGATCCAAAAACGCCAACCGAAATCGATTGTACCATAGAAACCCAGGTACGTCCTTCCTCTATTTCGATTTCTACTTCGCTATCTATCTTTGAAGAATCATTTGAAAAATCCCAAGAAGAAGAAGAGCTACCAATGCAAAAGTCAAATGTCGTTGCCCATGGTGCTTCAAGGTCGCTATTACTTTACAAGGTGAAGGCTATCCCCGATGATTTTGAGCAACCGATGATCATATTTAAGTATGGGATCCTAACAAAGTGGCATGAAGCTCCGCAGGATGAGGAGGAAATATCTCTTCCCACTCCGCAGGATGAGGAGGAAATATCTTCCTTTATACATGCTAGCTGGAGCGAGAGAAGATGAATGGGTGGAGCCATGAAGCGTTCACTCTGGGAGGTTTAAGCTTCTTCACATGATGCCCCCGAATGACATTCCACGCTTCCCACCACCGGATGAACCACCAGATCCATCTATACATCCAGACAAAGATGAGCCAGACTAATGTTTAAATGGAAGTAGGTCAAGCTAAAGACTTAAAATTTAGCGCTTACGGGAGGCAACCCGCTATTTCTTATATCTTAGGGTTTTAGATATTGTTGGTTTTTGTTTTAAATGTTGTTTTTTGATTTTTTTATTGTGGATTGTTGTCTTTTTTAACAAATTTTACAAGTAAAAAACGTTGCAGAAGTACTCGACGTCGAGTACTCTACTCGACGCTGACTACTCATTGCAAGGAAAAGAAGCCATGGTTGAGTAAGAATCACCCTAGAGGCTTCACAGTACTCGATGTCGAGCAGTACTAGTCGACGTCGACTACTTCTACTCGATATCGACCACTTTTGCACACATTACATCACTCGATTTTGATGTTCTGCAAACCTGTCTAGTAAGTCTCTTTCTTTACCCTTGTTTATATACCGTGAGGACAATGTAATGTTTAAGTATGGGGTGGGGGAATGGCTTATTTTGTTCATATTTGACCATATTTGACCATACGTGTGCATATTTAAAGCTTACTCTCGAACTGCTTATACATGGCTACTTTGGAATTTTCATTGATGTTTATGTGCTTATATGTTGTTTTCCAAAGTTTATAAAAATCACCCCCATTTAAAATTTTGATTAGTGTCATGGAAGTTTAAATTGAACTCGACGATGAAAAATTAGAGTCATTGGAGATATATCATGAAATTGCCTAGTAAAGGGAAGTCACAATGAAGTGCATATTTTTATGAAAACCTTGAAAGGAGGTAAAATTTGAAATTGCTTTTGACATGTTGCATGATAAGAGGATGGAAGACTTTATATTCCATATAATACTCATATGTTTATATTCCCTACCATACCTATGCTCATGCATCACAAAAGCCATATTACGCCTTATTTCAATTATTGCTCCATATGTTCTAAATATTGCCCATTCTTTACCTTATTTCCTATCCCGGGATTATGTTGAGAATGATGTCATATTATGGAGTTTGGCAGGAAATTGAAAGGTATGGAAAATTTAATGAGTGAAAGAAAATCCGGTCACCTCAGGAGATAAAGGTAGATCGACCCTGCTCGTTGAGATATTTGTTCGACGGGATGGGACACACAGGTGAGGAGTCCGAAGCACTAAGTATCCGGGGCCGTTCATGACACCCATATTTGTGGCTCGCGAGAAGGCAGTGCTGAGGTTAGAGAGGTAAAAGCATATAAGTGAAAAAAGAAAAGAGTGAATTATGAGAGGATGAGTGATGTGGAAATTATGATGGGAGAAAGCGCATCAAAACAAGACAGCTAGTTGAAGAAATTCTCCCCGGATTTAGCACCACATTGCCCAAATATAGCCCACCACTATACCTTTTACCTTTTATTCACTATGAGCTTAAATTAAAGTCCTCTTTATTATTGTTGCTTTGTCACGAATGATTTTTTTTGCATAACCCTCCTTTTATGTGTGAAATTTCTTTTATACAAAAGCATTGATTTGTGGCATTAGTACCTTTTTGATGATGGTAATTGATTGCAGGGTTATACGAGAATGAATCTAAGATGTTGCGAGTTTGATTTCTTCCTCTATATGGCCATTAAAAGTATTACTGAGGACAAGCAAGCTTAAGTATGGGGTGTTTGTTGTGAGCCTAATTTTCCATGTTTTACCTTAACTTTTATATCAATTTTTGTATAAATATCATGCATTTGGGTTAGAATAGTAATCTATGTAGTTTATTCTTATTTGAAAAATTATGGAGTCTACACTAGTTTTTGTTTAATTTCGCAGAAATCGGACACAATTTGGAGCTTAAAGGAAAGTCATGAAGAAGCTGAGAATGGTGTAGCTGGAGAAAAGCCCACTTTTCGCCATTTATCATTCTGATCAAGTTTTGTTATCTTCATGAATGTTGTAGCCCTCGAAAAGAGCTTTCGAACGCATACTCATATGCGTCAATCGGACAAACGAGGACTCGGAAAAGTGCATTTAAAAAACGGAGCAGAATGCTGAAAACTGACAATTCTACTCGACGTCGAGTACTTTAGTCGACGTCGAGTGCATCTAGTCGAATTCAGGAAGTCGAGCACGCGCAGAGCATTACTCAAGACGCACAAATCTACTCGAAGCTGATTAAAATACTCGAACTCGAGTACTCATGTCGAGTCCACCATGTAGCCGAGCTCGAGTGTAGACGAGGAGAAGAAGACACTACTCGACGTCGAGTACTTTGGTCGACATCGAGTACTATCCAGAAGCAATTCGAGTCGAGATCGAGTGGTGTTCAAGCCTTGTGGATTACTTGCAAGCTAAGGCACGTTAATTCTATCAAAATCAAGTGAAGATCTATCAAGATGGAAGATATTTCTCCACATTAGATATTTCCCTTGTTTAATTATTAGATTTATTTTCTTTATTTATCAAGTTTTATCTTAAGCTTTTAGATAGATAGTTTTAGACAGAGATAGATTGTTCCTTCCTAGAATAGCTAGATGGAGCTTTATAAATAAAGCCCTAGGGGGCTGATTTTCATTTATTCAAGCAAAGCCGTCTTCGGACGCAATAAGGTAGGAAGGAGAGAGGAGAGAGAGAGGGAGAGAGAGAGAGGGAGAGAGCTGAGTGGGTGAGAAGGAGGAAGAGATTGGAAGGTTTTGTAAGTTTTAGTTTGATTTTAATGTTGAAGATAGTTTCTTTTATTATGTTTTGTTTCCAGTTCCCCCCTTCTAGGGTCGGGCTGAGCCCGACGATAGTCATGCACACTTGAGGTAAAGTTTTTATATATATATATATTTTTTTTTATCATCCACTGCCTTTTATATGTTTATTGCATACTCGAAAGAATATAGATTCATGTTAACAACTTGAATTATAAACATAAAATTGGTAGATAAAATTAGGGTTACTTGAAAGGGTTATCTAATTGTTGGAAAAGGCGAAAGCTTGCTCCTTATGTGATTACATAACTATTCTATCTTGAGTAATTGGTATTGAATATACCAAAAGAGATGGGTCTTTGTAAAAGTAACACCTCCCTTAAAAAATTTGCAAAAGTATCAATGAGTTCACATTTTTTTGCAAAAGTAACCGGTACGTAGGTAGAGGAAAGAGAAAGGAGTTGGAGGGAAGAGGGGAGAGGTCTGCAAGTGTTGGCAGATGAGAGAGGTGGAGGGGGGGGGGGAGAGATGAATCATTACATGAAAAATGGGGAGAGGGAGAAGAATATTAAATGCAATGAGAGAGGGGGGAAATCAGCTTTTCGCTGAGGAGAGAGGGAAAATGGAAGTGATGACATTGAAGAAAAAACGGAAATACGACCCACTGATCAGTTGCATGACAACCAATACGAAACATGTGCCAACAACTTAATATTGTGTGTCGACCAAACGCTAAACCGTGCCAGCAACTTAAGATTCCCCATCGTATGATTCGCGGACTTCATGGATTTGTTAACAATTCGTAGGCATCGAAATAGCATTGACATGGAATTTATTTTTATGTCACAAGTTTAGATGTTGGTGGCACGTAAAACAAATATCGTAAGCTTTCTTACCAATTTTTGTAAATACGGAGTATATGCTTTCTGGATTTGGCACGTGTCACCCTCTGTGTGGCATGTAATAATCAGTTGTTGTAACGTGTTTCCTATTGTCTGGCATATAACTGCTAATTGGGACGATCTTTGCTTCCCGATCAGCTTCAATTACGGTTCCTTTACTTTCCCTCTCAATCATCTCTCCCCTCCCCTTTTCCACATAACTTCCCCCATACAACCGGATGAAAAGGTAAAAAAAATTGCAAAACTAGCATTTCCTCCACCCCTTGCAATTTTCCCACTAGCAATGCTAGTTTTGCAAACTTGCCATTTTTATGGTATCGTTTTGCAAATTTGCCATTCTATCTTATCTTTTGTGTGTTTGATTATTGTTGCGGTGATCCCTTACATTGGAAGTTTTCACCTTTATTTCTTTATTTACATTTTGCACAGATTTTACACGACACCAACAACCATTCCCTATCCATCCCTCGACATCTACCCATTCTTAGCCGACGTCGACACTAACCCTCATCACATGTTCCCGCTCTTCCCAAACCCCGAAACCAACTAAATCTAGAACCGCTGACATCTTTCCTGAGGACGAACCTGACTCTACTATCCTATAGCGGGGTCTTGACTATAAATTTATTTGGTCGAGAAACCCTCTCGCAATAACGCACAATCACAGCAGTCGACGTTGACTAGATCAATTGATATCGAGTAATGACTAACAGAAAACAGTAAGTCGGCAAAGATGACCGAAGAATAAAAGGATGGAAAAGATGCAATGGTGTAGAAAATCTCAGCGGCTGATGGGTTTTACGAAAACACAATGAGAGGCTCAAGTAACTGATGTAAACAATGATAAAAAGATACCTCAAGGCTAGGGTTTACAACAATGTTAACCATGCAAGTAAACAAGATAGAATAATATAGATTAATCATGCTATTTCATCAAGAAACAAGCTTTCACAAATTCCAACAAATACATATATTGGCGTTAGCAAATATGATCCATGTTGTTAACATGAATTCCTTGCACTTTCGTTTAAGGGCTAAACACAAAAAGGTAGAAGATGATTAAGACATGATAAAGACATCAAATTCTCATCAAACAAGCATGGCTAACGTCGAGCTCACCCCGACCCTAAGACAAAGGGTGACTCCTCGCTCATGATAGAAGAAAAAATTATTAAATTAATAAAGGAAACAACTTGTCTTAAATAAAACATTGAAGTCCTCACAATCTCAACGCTCAGACTCTCGCAAGAACGCCAGAACTCTAAATCTCCAAAAATCCTAAACACTCTATTGTTATTGATTGTTGTTGTATGATTGATTTCATAAAAGCATAGCCTTAAGTCAGTGTTTATAGTAGACTAATCCTTGCTAGCCAAGGAAAGTAATTCTTATCCTAATAAAATTGGTTTATCTAAAATCTATCTAACTATAAAATCCCTTGGGTAAATAGAGAATTACCCATAAAGCAAGTGTCCATCTAAGGATGAAAAGATCTATAAAAAACGTGGCTAAGAAATCCCTCTCAGATTTGGACTTATCCAACCTTGTCTGCGGAAAACAGGTTTCCGGTTGACATCGAGTGCTCCTGGTCGACGTTGAGCACTACATTTAGCTTTGTCAGCATTCAACTTCATCTTGAAAAGCATTTTCCTGAGTCCTCATTCATCCGATTGATGCATATGAATATGCGTTGGAAATCTCTTTTCGAGAACTACAACTCTGATGAAGGCATCAAAACTTGATTCAAAATGATAAAGGGTGAAAACTGTCATTTTCTCAAGTTACAACATCCTGTGCTCTTCATTAGTTTCTCTATTGCCTTCATGGTTTTATTTTGAGCTCTATAGTGCATCCAAACCTCTCCAAATCAGGTATAAATACTTGAAAATTACACCAAACTTTGTGTAGACAATTTGCAAATGATCAACAACTACACAAATTTCTATTGTTGTAAACCCAGAAACATAAATTATAGATAAAATTTGGAGTGAAAATAAGCACAAAAACATGGACATCATATTTCACCTTTTTTTTAATGGTTGTAAGTTTGACGTTTCAACGTTTGCCAACTTCTCGACCACTCGAGGAGGTAGACCTGTCCGGCCCTTGAATTTTTACCTTATCAAAGAAAAAAATAGAAAAAAGTATTCATATGGGTTTTTAGAGGAATTCCAACCGGAGTCCTTGTCTTAAATCGGATTGAAATCCTTATCATATGCATTTATATTTGGCAAAATCCAACCCGAAGTCGATAACACAACCCGATCCACCCAAAACCTACTGTCCCTAATACACAAAAACTTAGTGAAATACATCATCTGAAAACCGACCCAACCCGGACTCATAATTGGCAAAATTCAACCCGGACTCATTTTTGACATGACAACCAAATAACCAATAGCCAAAACTAACCAAAATCCAAATGAATCGTACCCAACCTGATTCAAATAAAACCCAATAAGACCTATAATCGTTATAACCGAAGCGTATTGCAAATAATGCAAACTTTAAGATATGTTCTAGTTAAATTTTAAAAAGGAGTACCTATTGCAATAATAAAAATTTGAAACAACCGAAACTCAAGAATAGGAAGTTGCGGAGTTGCAACATGTTGCAGAGTACCATGCCTATTTAACAAAAAAAAACATATCAAAGATCTAAAACAAAAAATATCAAACTTACAAATAAAAATACCTCCTATTTTCATATGGAAACGTGTAGAAAAAATTGAAAAATCATTCGCCCAATAACCACTTCTAAAGGTACCTAAATAATGGGGGAGGAAAATATAAGACATGAGATTAAGAAAGATTATGAAAAACGTTTTCAGAAGGAACATATTACTCCAGCAACACAATTATCGTTATTAGAATTGATCGATCCAGTTATTTATGCTGAGGTAAATCTTGATCTCATTCGGTTTCCGTCTAAAGGTAAGATCAAGGCTACCGTCTTCTCATTGGGAACAAATAAATCATCGGATCTTGACAGCATGACATCGTAATTCTATAAGACTTATTGGGACATTGTTGGGGCAAGTAAAACGCGAGTAGTAAAAGGCTTCTTCCAATCCGGAAAATCGCTAAGACAGGTTAATCACACATTCATTACACCACTACCATAATGTGAAAACCCTTCAACAATCTCACATTATAGATCGATTAGTCTTTGCACCATAATATCTAAGATCATTTCAAAAATTATGACAAAGAGACTAAGAAAATCATAGGAAAACTCATCCACCTCTTTCAAGGCGCCTACTAGTTCGGGTTCCACCAAACGTTTGTCTACTGGATTATGGAGTGCATATCTATGGTATTTTTCTCGGTCTTTGTTAACAATGGCCCTACATATGTCTCCAAACCATCGCGTGGTATCCGTGAAGGAGACCCGTTATCAATATTCATATTCATTCTTGGGGCTGAAGTACTAGTTAGAAAACTGTCACATGAATCAAATGTTGGGAAATAAGTTGGTTTTAGATTCGGAAATGGTGGACCTTGTATTCGAGTCATCTCCTTTGTTGACGATATTATTATCTTCACAAAAAGGAGTGTGTCAGCGTGTCAAACTGTTAAAAAAGTTATAGATGAATATTGCAAAGTCTGGGGCCAAAATCTCAACTTCCACAAATCGGTTTTTCAAACCACGGTTCGTATAACTAGAAATCGAATAACAGAAATCGAAGGATGCTTGGGCATTTCCAACAAAAGATCTCTTGAAAAGTACCTTGGCTGCTCGATCATTAATGGTCACGTGAGCAAGGAAACCTTTGATGATATGATATGTAAATCAAAAGATTAGTTACCCAATTGGAGGGCAAACGCTTTGTCACAACAAGGTTGTGCGATTCTGATTGGTTACTGTTGTGAGCTGAATCTGCCATGTTTTACAGTAACGTTTATATCGATTTCTGCATACATTTCATTCTTTGGGCTAAGATAGTACATAATCTATGTAGTTTATGTTTATTTTCCAAATTATGGAATCTACCAGTTTCTGTTTAAATTTGCAGAATTCGAGACGTTTTACAGCAATTCTAAGAAAGGTCAGAAAAGCTCGGAAATCAACTACAGAAGTCCAAGGTCAAGAAGCAGCGGAACCAGTCAAATCAAGCTTGGAGCCCGAGTGTACTCGATCTAGAGTACTGCTACTCGACCTCGACGAACATGTCCGAGCACATGCCTTGTCGACTAAGAGCAGTGTCGAGAGCCAGACCAACCCAACTCCGAAAGCCAACTCGATCTCGAGTACAGCTTGTCGAGATCGACAAAGCCTAGATGCCACACCCGGAGTCAATGAAGTTGTGCCATGCCGAGAAGCCGAAGACGAAGACGCCGAAGCAGAACCCTACTCGATCTCGAGGAGATCTAGTGGAGATCGAGGACCAGCACCGCGTGTGTCCCAGTCCATGCCGAGGAGGAGTCCTAGACATCACCAGTCCACGCATCCTCGACCACACCTCTACTCGATCTCGAGTTGTCCTAGTCGGGATCGAGGAGCCAAGGAGGCCAGATCCGAGCCTTGTCGAGCACCAGTCATCCGAGGAGCGAAGCCACACCAGTCGACGACGATCCTACTCGATGTCGAGTAGCTTTAGATATAGTTTCCTTTAAAAGATTTATTTCTCTTAAGTAATTTATTTATCGTTAAGCTTTTAAGTAGATATAGATAGAAGATCCTATCCTTGATTAGCAAGGAATAGAATGCTATAAATAAATCCCTAGGGGGTGGTTTTTTATTCATTCAGAAACATAATCAATTCCATTCAAGCAAGTAGGAGTAGAGAGAGAGAGTTTGTAGCAAGCAAGGTGGAAAGGCGAAAGCGGATTTGTCTTGTGAGTTGTAAGCTTTCTTTATTTAAATTCAATGCAAGTTAGTTTCTTTTGTTATTTGATGTCTTTCTTGATGATGAAGAGCGAGTAGTCCACCCACTTCTGGGGCTGCGGTGAGCCCGACGGTGGCCATGTGAGGTGATGCGGTAAAGGTCAGATCTTGTTATGCAATTCATCTTCTATCCCTATGAGCATGATTCTTTTGCGAGAGTTGAAGGTGATCCTTGTTTGTGTTATTGAAACGAAAGTGATCTTAATGCAACTTGGATTAATTATGTGAAAAGGGTTAGTAACAATTAGGGTTTATGCGAAAGCCTCTATATGCCTATTTGTTAGTAACGAAAGTTATTTTGATGGAAAGCATGATCTTTTATGCCTTTATGTGTTACTTTGCATGGTTATCGTTGTGGCGTTGATACCCTGGCTTTGGAAGTTCTTTTATATATTGATTGATTTTCATCGAAATTTGAGAATCTGTGTCCGAATCTGCAATTTGAGGTTTTCTGTGTTTTAGTCGAGATAGAGCAGCAGCTTGTCGATATCGAGTAGGACCCTAGTCGATATCGAGTTGGCTTTAGTCTAGGTCGAGTTAAGTTTCTGCTTCTATCATCGATTTTGAAGTTTCTGTTTTTACTGAGTTTTGTCGATCTCGAGTAGGGTCTTGTCGAGATCGAGTACGTCTGTTGCTTTGCTTTTATTTCTGCTTTTGTTTGATATTTTCTGTCTTTCTTTCTTGTTTCTTTGTTTCTGTCTTTTCTGCTTTTCTGTGAGATATACAACTACCTAGGATCCGCTGACACGCTTCCTCGTGGATTCGATCCTGACTTTCTCTTACGGCATTGGAGGAGTCTTGTATTTATTTTCGTGGGCTTAAATCCGGTTTGATCTATTTCGTTATATTTCATACTCGATTTCCTCCTATCAACAAATTGGCGTCGTTGCCGGGGAGGCTATCATTCGCGCCTTAGGTAGTTAGATCTCACTTTTTCTTTGAGTTAATTTACAGGTGTATGCGCCGTTCTGGTCAACCACCTGAGTTTGACGGCTTAGACGAACCAGAGCGCCTTCTACACATCAGAACTAAACTGCAAAGAGCCATGGCAGCTGCAGAGACACAGGAATAGCTGATTGCAAGGCTTACAAGGGAATTGGCCGCTAAAGATGCTGCTATCGCCACTGAGAAAGCAGCAAGGGAACAAGCAGAGGCTGAGCTTGCCCAATACCCAACCACGACAGAAGACTATATGCACCCAACTCTCGTCGTGCCTGAATCGGCGATTCTTATCCCTGAAAACTCTTTTGAAATTCGCACTCAATTTCTTATAGAGCTAAAAAATAATGCTTTTTTTGGTAGATTTAATGAGGGTCCTCTTGAACATATTACAAATTTTTCTGACATGTGTCGTACTCTTGCTAAAGGTACAACTTTGGAATATGTCAAGATGAAGGCTTTTCGCTGGTCTCTCGCTGGACCTGCACTAAAGTGGCTTGAAGGGCTGAAACCAAGATCCGTAACAACATGGGCCCAAGTAGAGCAAGAATTTCTGAATAAATTCTTCCCAACCGCCAAAACAGCACATCTCCGCCAGAAAATCACCGCCTTCAAACAGAAGCAAGGGGAACCACTGGCAAAGGCATGGGAGCGCTACAAAGAACTGCTGCGATCTTGCCCTACTCATGGACAGCCACCCTACGTCATTCAGGAGATCTTCTTCAACTCTCTTGATCAAGTCACTAAGGACAGAATCAACCATTATACTCGCTATGAGTATCTGACGATGCCACCAATTGACGCTTGGGGTGTGCTAGAGAAGCTCACTAACTATGACAACAAGTATGGGTCTACTGCAACCTATGAAGAGAACCCCTACGCCAGACCAGCACCATCCATGCCCCTCTATGAGCCTCCTAAAGAGATTGATCCTGATGTAAGGCAGCAGTACTACAGAGATCAGAACAAGAAGCTCCTTAAGCAAGTAAAGTATCTTTCTGTCAACCAGCCTTGCATTGAATGCGGATCGCAACGGCACACCACTCCTGAGTGCCCACACACAGAGCAAGTCAGGATGGCAGAACACCACGAGGAGGTAGCTTACGCAGGGGGTCCCAATCGCTACATGGGGGACCAAAGGTTTCAGCAACCACAATGGAACCAAGGCGTCCCTAGGAACCCCCCGCCCTACAGAGCTCCAGGACATCCGGAAAGGGATCAGAAAAGGGATGATATACATACAGTCCTGGAGGAAATACGGAGGAATCACTCAGAAACTAAGCAGTCCTTCAACTCCTTCTACACTCAGATGCAAGGTGTCAACTCTAGGTTTGGGGAAATTGACATATGGCGAAAATCAGTTGATACAAAGATTGGTCAGCTAGCAGCAGGAATCCCCAAACAGTCAGGTGCGCTCCCTAGATCTTCAGAACCAAATCCTAAGGGAAAGACTGGACACATTGCTGTTGTAAAACTTAGAAGCGGCTATCAACTGCAAGAGCCAGAAGTTGGAAAGCAGCAGAACAAAGGAGACCAGCAAGTCGACCAGCAGCTAGTCGACATCGACCAGACCCTGGTCGATCTCGAGGAGGGCCTCGTTGATCTCGAGGAGAAACTTCAGAAGCCCTCGTCTACACTGCACATCAACTCGACATCACCCAATCTGGTCGAGATCGACAAGGGTGTACTCGACATCGACGACGGTCAGCCCGAGATCGAGAAAACTGCAGCACCTCCAACGTCTGTTCTAGATCCAAATCAGAGGAAGAAACTACCTTTCCCTACAAAATCTCCAAAGGACCCGGCAGAAAAGAAATTTCAGCGCTTCATCAAGATGCTTCAGAAACTCAACGTCACCATCCCCTTCACAGAAGCTCTCAATGAAATGCCATCCTATGTCAAGTTCCTGAAGCAGATTCTGAGCAAAAAGCGATCGATAGCTGAAATTACAGAGGAATGCAGCCATTTGGACATACTGGAGAAGAGGCCAGATCCAGGTAAGTTTGCTATAACCATTGGATTTGGTCCATACAAAATTAATGCCTTATGTGATCTTGGAGCTAGTGTAAGTATAATGCCTTTAACAATTTGGTCCAAGATTAAGATAGGTGCCCTAGAGCCTGTGGATGCTAGACTTTACATGGCCAACAACACAATGGTCATTCCAACAGGCATGGTGGACAATGTGCCAGTACAAGTAGGTAAATTCTTTGTCCCTGCTGATTTCCTAGTTGTTGATATGCAAGAAGATCCTGTTTGTCCAATTATTCTAGGAAGACCCTTCTTGGAGACGGTGGATGCCAACATAAGCGTAAGGAAAGGAGTGCTCACCTTCAACATCAGCGATGAGGTAATTGAGTATTCCTTTAATAAAACTGAAAGGCATACAGGTCCAATGGAAGAGGTAAAATCTATCTCAGCTGGCTACATCACCTGCGGGGAACCCAAAGTAAGAAATATGACCCCTGAGGAGCTGGAAAAGAGGGACATGGAGGCCCAGGTGGAGGAGATCATGGCAATCCTAAAGGACGACGCAGGAAATCCAATCGACACAAACAAAGGTACGTCGTTATGGACTAATTATTTTTCGGATGCCTTGACAGGAACCAAGTATGGGGTCAAGATCGACCAAGACTCGACATCGAGGACCCTAGTCGATCTCGACAAAAAATAGAAGCCTCCACAAGCACCAGCGTCATCGAGCAGCAACACAGAAGCTGAGGGCTACTCGAGATCGAGTACGGTACTCGAGATCGACCACCACTCTGCTACCTCGGCTTTGCCTTCCTCGACACTGATGACTCCAGAACCTGAACCCTCGTCGAGATCGAGTACGGTACTCGATGTCGACCACCAACATGCTAGCCCAGCTCCTGCTTCCTCGACACTGAAGACACACCAGAAGGAGAATCCTCCTCGAAATCGAGTAGGCCACCCGATGTCGACCAGCCCTCCCCTTCATCGACTTCTGCATCCTTGAGCAGCCCACCACCAGAACCTGCAAACTTGTCGAGATCGACTAGCCCTAGTCGAGATCGACCAAACACTGCGGTCCCCGATTCCGTCTCTGCGAAGGTAAGCGCAACCATGTAATTTCATTGACAACTTGGACTTCAGCTCCCAAAACCACTCCTCGATAAGATCAGTACGTGAATAGAAAAAATAATAACAAAATGATAACTAAATGATAACAAAATGGAAAAAACCACATATGGGCACCTTCAAATTAAACTTCTCTGGTTCTATGATTTCTAACCGAGATAGTTCATGCGACTACATCGTTAGGGACTGGGTTGGCCACCAAATTGCTATGAGATGCTAGAATGTGGAAAAAACAGAATCGTATCAAGGTAGAAGCTCTAACGTTATTGCTAGGGGTGCAGAAAGTCGTGCAACTTCATATTTCAAACCTCCTGATCGAAGGGGACTCTCATATAATAAGCATACACCTTCGAGATAATACCCGCTGCTCATGGGAAATTGAACTTCTTATGTCGGATATTAAACTGCTCCTTCAAAGAATTGAGAACATTTCTTTCTCTCATGTGCCCCGAGATGGCAATAAAGTGATTGATAGGGTTGTACACCGTAGCTGATTTTCCATGGGGCGCGAGGGTCTTCAATGATTCAGGTCTTCAGGACCTCAGCCGAAATGATGCTATTAGGTAGGCTCGGTCTACCTGAATTTTACCTAATAAAAAATATACTTCTTTATTTAGTCCGCGTGTAATTGCGGAGTTCGATTTTTTTAATTATTTATATGTGGGAAAACCTCCTATGACAACAGTTCCACAACACTGGAACTTCTTGCGAAAATTAATGGCGTATCATGTAAAAATTAATAGTGTATTTATCTATCACCGAAATAAATAAATAGTATGCTATGCCGACAAAGCGCTAGTTAATCATTTTTTTATCCGATTAGCGCTAGTTAGGCTCCGTTTGGCAAAATACTAGGTGATGGGTTAGTTGAACCTGATGTATTGTTTGTGTTAAATCTAGTATGATGTTTGGTAAACCTAGTGGTTTGAGTAGCTGATGGAATCTTGTGAATTTCAAATCATAATTAAGCTCCAAAAAGCTTCGGAAAGTAGCTATTGAAATACTTTCCTTCCAAAAGCTAATTAAACCAAAATCTTATATTTATATAATATCAAAATCAAAAGGTCCAATAAGCTAGTTGATGTAATTGTGTTTGCCAAACATAGCCTTAATGTTTTGCATATATGTGAACCATTATGCGTACGTATGTACGCCAACACCTTCCACTCATATTTCAGACTTGTCTAAGTTTGCTCGTAGTGGACTATCCCATGTATTTTGACACTTGAGTTGTTGAAAACTTGAATAGTGGACACTTAAAAATAAGGTTTTTAACTAATATGCACTATTTTGTCAATATATATATGACATTTATTAATTATTGATTATACTAATGTAATTTCACCGAATACTAGCAATGATAACCAATTCTCCTTTTACTTGATGTGAAGGATCATATAAAGGAAATCTAAAGATTAAAGGGGTGGAAAGGCAAGAGGAAGAAGATAATAGAAGGGGCAATTCAATTCAAGCATATAGATGAATAAGCTCGATCCCACCTTCTTAGGCTTTTGGTCTTTGGCCCAAAATTCCGATCATAACATAACCCTGCTTTGTAATCATGCAGTCCATCTTCCATCATTACCCATTGAAAGAAGAAAAGAAATAATCTATCTTTCAATCCTCTCTCGCCCACCATTTTCACACACACACACACATCTACACCCCAATAAATGAACACATCTCAATCCAATAACCCTAACTCCTTCCATTCCTCTTATATAAGCACCACCTTCTCATATTTCTTGATCACCAAAATCCTAGCTTCAACATATCTTCTTACCGGCTTCTTCCATCGATCTCCCTCTTATTAGGTCTCATAACTAGAAGAGAAATTATGTGTTATGAGGGTAGGAAATGGGTACCCGAATGTAATCTTCTCCAACTTGATTCCTCCAAGAAGCTGTGTCGCCAAAGGATGAGGAGGTCACGCGTTCGTGTTTATAGATTCGTCAGGTACATATATACATAGTGCGGAGTATAGCAACAATCTTCACATGTTCTATAAGAAAACATTACAAGTGAGAAAATAGTTAGTTTACTCTATTCCCTTCTCTGTAAATATGACTAAACCGCCAGTATTCAATGAAACGCCATTCTACAACCTATCACCTGACTTCTTTAATTAGAAGGTTGTAAACAAGCTTTGAATCAATAATGATTCATGTACTTGTTTATATAGATAGAAGGGTGAGGGTTATTTTTATGGCATATATATAATCAACGCATTTTATATGGTCATTGATCAAGATATGTATATTGCAAAACTCGTGCAGGAGTAGAGAATGGGAAGAGAAACTTGGGAAGGATATGGAAGAGCAAAACCTGAAGTTGTACTTGGAGAACAAGTGCATCATGGAAGAGAACAATCAACTAAAGAAGACGGCATTGCTCCTACACCAGGAGAACCTCGCCCTGATTTTGGCGCTTCAAAAGAAACCATGAAATCAAGATCCAACACTATTCCTAAGACAAAATAGGCCAATATCTATGATTTTACATATGTTGTTTTATTCATTTGTTTCTAGCCCTTGTCAATCTAGCTAGCTAGCTTGTAGTCGATCCAGAAAGTACTTTTGGTGTTTCTTATGATCCTCTTCAATATAAGTATGTTCTCTAGTAGATACACAACTAATTTAATTAGTTGACGTACGTACTACAAGTGTCAATTAACACCGTAAGTGTCCTTTCAAAATGATAAAACTACGCCATTTCTCAATCTGCCATGGATGGTCTATTTGATATTGAGCCTGGGCTATTAAATTTAATAAGTATATTAGTATATATTCTTTATTTATGTATTTACTGTTTTAGCCTTTTGGGTTTAGGGTTAATTAGTAGTATATGTTGTAACTTTCACAACAGAAAACGAGAGACGGCAATATTATCTTTTGAATTCAATCGTTTCTTCTTCATGGTACCAGAGCCATAAAACCCTTTTTTCGTTTCACCATCTGCTTTGCGTTCATCAATTACGTAGAATCTGCTTTGCGTTCATCAAATTGATTCGGGAGAGATGTCTACATCCGATGATTCAAGCAAAGGGAAGGGAGTTGATTCAGATGCAGGCTCGGAGAAGAGGCCTCTGATCTTGAATCAGGCTTCACCTTACTACCATCATCCATCGGACCATCCGGGGATGAATATAGCACCAGTTACTTTGAAAGGAACCAACTTCCAAGAATGGGAGAAAGGTTTGCGGAATGCGTTTCGGGCAAAACGCAAACTGAAGTTCCTTGAAGGGAAGATAGCCAAGCCGGAAGATGACTCCGAGGATATTGAGGATTGGTGGAGCTTGAATTCGATGCTTGTGGGGTGGATTTTGCAGTCCATAGATCCCTCTCTTTGATCGACTGTCACGTACACCGACTCTGTGAAAGCTTTATGGGATGGACTGCGTGTGCGGTTTTCGGTTGGAAACGCCCCAAGAATCCATCAATTGCGGACTGAATTGGCAAGGTGTGAGTTGAAAAGACAATCTGTGGCAACATACTTTGGTCGATTGCAGGGTTTATGGGATGAATTGGCAACATATGTACCCATGCGAAGCTGTACTTGTGGTGGGTGTAAGTGCAATATTTCAGTCAAGTTGTCAAAGCTCAAAGAGGAGGAACAAGTGCATCAATTCATGATGGGGTTGGATGCGGATGCTTATAGTGCGGTTCGTTCCCATGTGTTTGTGCAAGATGTCCTCCCTGATTTGAATCGGGCTTATTCGTTGGTGGTTCAAGAGGAATCCATGTTGAGCTCGAAGGCACAAAAGAACTTACCAACCAATGATGCGATGGCCTTCGCAGCAAGTCGAACCCCCAACAACAATCCTAAGGTGAATGCATCTGGACTGGGCAAAGAGGATAAGTCGAAATTGTTCTATATATACACATTGTGAGAAACCTTATCACGATGTTAGTACATGTTACAAACTCATCGGGTTTCCAGAAGGTTGGGGCGAGAATCGCTCTAAGCGTCCAGTGAGTGAGGTTGCCGGGAGGTCAACTACATTAGCTTCAATGGCTGGGCAACGTCTCCATGGGGCCGTTTTGGCCAATGCATCAACTGGAGGGTCCGGATCGTCGTCTTCAGGACACACGATCACAACTAGTGATCGGGCTGCTATGAGTCCCGCTCTTACTGATGCGCAGTTTCAGACCATGGTGGATATGCTCCGAAATATTAATTCTCATGGGCCGAATGACCACTTGATGGGTAAGATAAGTGATCGTTGGATTTTAGATTCGGGAGCCTCGTATCACATGACCGGTAGAAAAGACCTTCCAGTTGATCTATGTGATGTTGAATCTGTTAGTGTAATGTTGCCTAATGAAGTTGTATCTACAGCAACTCAATCAGGAACGGCTCGCCTGGGAAATCTATTCTCGGTTGAGAATGTGTTATTTGTCCCGGATTTCCATTGCAATCTAATTTCATTTCTTACCTTGCTTGGTGATATGAAATGTATTGTGACTATGACTGATAAGTTATGTGCTATTCAGGACCGCATTACGAGGACGGTGATTCGCGCAGGTGAAGCTCAGGGTAGGGTCATGCTGCTCGTGGGAAGTAAGGCTACGCCGAGATCAGGAATTGTTGCTTCAATTTCAGATTCTGGACTATGGCATAGAAGACTTGGTCATCCGTCATATTCACTTCTATCAAATTTACCTGGATTTAGTTTCAATAAGCTACAATCTGCAGATACATGTTCTATTTGTTGTGAAGCTAAGCAAACTCGTGTTTCTTTCCCTTATAGCATTAATAAAGCCACAAGTTTATTTGAATTGTTGCATGCTGATGTTTGGGGTCCTTATAGAGAAGTGTCTACATCAGGTGCTCGATATTTCTTGACCCTTGTGGATGACTACTCACGATCTGTTTGGGTATTTTTGATGTCCTCAAAGTCAGAGGTGAGTGGTCACGTGCGAAGTTTTTGTACTTATGTTAAGACCCAATTTGACAGGTCTGTTAAGCGATTTCGTTCAGATAATGGGGCAGAATTTGTTGCATTGCAAAACTATATTGTAGATTCTGGTATTGTGTTTGAGACATCTTGTGTGGATACTCCTCAGCAGAATGGGCGGGTTGAGCGTAAGCATCGTCACTTGCTTAATGTTGCTCGCTCCTTGATGTTTCAAGCATCTCTACCCGTGACTTATTGGGGAGAGTGTGTACTCACAGCTGCGTATCTGATTAATAGGACACCATCATCTCTGTTGGGTGGTAAGACTCCTTATGCTTGCTTATTTGGTCAAGACCCATCCTATGCTCACATTAAGACATTTGGTTGTCTTTGTTTTGTATTGGTTATTCCAAGAGACAAAGATAAATTTGCTCCTCGTGCCACTCGATGTGTTTTCTTGGGCTATCCTTATGGAAAAAAAGGATGGCGCGTTCTGGATATGGCTTGAGGACGAATCTTTGTATGTAGAGATGTGGTGTTTCAGGAAAATCAGTTCCCCTTTAACCATGCTCCTGTTTCCCAGAATGAAGTATCAAATGAGCAGTTACATCCATCAGTAATTGATTCTGTCGATCCTCCTAAGGAGGATAGTGTGCCTGAACATGCATCAGTTGCTGAGAATGACCCCATTCATGAACAGGAGGTTGATTCTACTGATGTCGTTGATTCACATGTGAGGCGCAGTGATCGACCCCGTCAGCCAAATGTTCGGTTACGAGACTATGTCTACAATACGATCCGACGGGCTGACCCCCCCGAGCTTCCCTCATCAGATGCTCCACTCGCCTCCTCAGGTACCCCTTATCCCATTGCCCATTATGTTAGTTCTGGATGTTTTTCTGCTTCTCATGTTCAGTTTTTAGCTGCAGTGACGGCTGCAATTGAGCCTAATTCATTTGTTGAGGCAATGCGTGATGCCAATTGGCGACGTGCTATGCGTTCAGAGGTTGATGCTCTTGAACAGAATGGCACATGGGAGCTTACGTCACTTCCGTATGGGAAGAAGCCTATTGGTTGCAAATGGGTTTACAAGATTAAGCACATGTCTGATGGTACTATCGAGCGCTACAAAGCTCGTCTAGTTGTTCTTGGCAACAAGCAGGTGGAAGGTGTCGATTACAATGAGACATTTGCCCAGTGGCCAAGATGACTTATGTTCGACCTTTTCTATCAGTTGTTGCGGTCAAGGGTTGGTTTCTTCATCAGATGGATGTGAATAATGCCTTTCTTCATGGTTATCTTGATGAAGAGGTGTATATGCGTCCTCCTCCAGGTTTTTCTGCATCTAACAATCGGGTGTGTCGTTTGAAGAAGTCCTTGTATGGACTACGTCAAGCTCCACGTAATTGGTTTGCGAAACTTGCTTCCACTCTCCAGAGATTTGGATTCACTCGTTCTTATGCAGACTACTCTCTGTTCTGTCATATTCGGGGAGATAAGGTGATGTTTGTACTTGTTTATGTTAATGATTTGATCATTGCAGGCAATGATGCTTCAGAGATTGATTTCTTCAAAAAGTACTTGCACAAGTGCTTTCACATGAAGGATTTGGGTACTCTTATGTATTTTCTTGGTATTGAAATTGCTCATGGACCAGATGGGTTGCTTCTTTGTCAAAGAAAATATGCTCTTGACCTCCTATTTGAAGCTGGTTTGCTAGGAGCTAAACATGTTGATACCCCGATTGTGCAGAATCATGATCTTGCAGTGTCCACCAGTCCTATGTACTCATCTCCGGAGCAGTATGGACGACTGATTGGTCGACTTATTTATCTTACTATTACAATACCTGAGTTGAAATATTCTGTGCATATTTTGTCTCAGTTTATGCAAAATCCTCGTGAGGATCATTGGCAGGCAGCTCTACGAGTGTTAAGATATGTGAAATCTCATCCTGGTCAAGGTCTCTTCTTGTCAAGGGGGAGTTCGCTTCAGCTATCTGCTTATTGTGATTCTGATTGGGTTGCGTGCCTGTTGACTGGTCGGTCTTTGACCGGCTACTATGTGTTTCTTGGTGAGTCCCCAGTTTCTTGGAAGACCAAGAAGCAGCCAACCGTTTCTCGCTCGTCCGCTGAAGCAGAATATCGATCAATGGTTGCAGCCTGCTGTGAGCTTTTATGGCTAAAGGCTTTCCTTCGGTCTCTTGGTATTGATCATCGCTTGCCCATGTCTTTGTTTTGCGACATCCAGGCAGCGTTGCACATTTCTGTTAATCCCGTTTTTCATGAACGGACTAAGCACATTGAGATAGATTGTCACTTTGTTCGGGATCTCTTTACTGCAGGCATTATATCTGCGACTCATGTTCGTACTGCTGAGCAGGATGCTGACATAATGACCAAGGCGTTAGGTCGTCCTCAATTTTCTTATCTTCTTCGCAAGTTGGGCATTCGTGACTTGCATGCTCCAACTTGAGGGGGAGTGTTAAATTTAATAAGTATATTAGTATATATTCTTTATTTATGTATTTACTGTTTTAGCCTTCTGGGTTTAGGGTTAATTAGTAGTATATGTTGTAACTTTCACAATAGAGAACGAGAGACGGCAATATCATCTTTTGAATTCAATCGTTTCTTCTTCATGGGCCATCATCTAAAGCTTTGCACACACATATACAAGTCTTCAATAGATGAAAATGGTTTGTGTGTACAAAACTCTTAAGGTATAAGCGTGATTATTTTTTATCTGTTTTCAATGATTACTGGCATCTAACAAAGTAATTTTTCATCTATACAAACAAGAGGATTATTGTATGTATTTATATATGTCTATACTGACAAGTGTAATTATTTGTATTTAACAAACAGAATTTATGTATTTACGAATATGATGGTGTAGTACCAACGAATAATGGTACATGTGTACACAACGATCTTACATAAGATGTACTGGCAAGTGTAATTATTTGTTCGCCTGTTTCACAAGATTGTTCGTATCTAACAATGTTACTATTTGTCGATACAAACAAATTGCAATCTATCTATTAATATTACTAATTCTGCTAGCATTTTGCTGACGTGTCACGCTCACAATTAAAGTTGAATTTTTTTATTCAAATGAGCTTTTCTTATTGATCAATATTATTATGAAAATTTTAAAATATTTGTTTCCTATTTTAAATATGATTTGAATCCGTTCCATTTTTTTTTTCGGTTATATTGTCGTAAATATTGAGACATGTTTCCATTTTTTTCCGATTGCAATATATCTATCTATTATTTATCTATTAATATTACTAATTCTGCTAGCATTTTGCTGACGTGTCACGCCCACAATTAAAGTTGAATTTTTTATTAAAATGAAATTTTCTTATTGGTCAATATTATTATGGAAACTTTAAAATATTTGTTTCCTATTTTAAATATGATTTGAATCCATTCCCTTTTTTTTTATTTTCGGTTATATTGTCGTAAATATTGAGACATGTTTCCATTTTTTCCCGATTGCAATCTCTTTTCGGTTATATTGCTGATGTGTCACGCTCACAATTAAACTTGAATTTTTTATTCAAATGGTATTTTCTTATTGGTCAATATTATTGTTGAAATTTTAAAATATATGTTTCCTATTTTAAACATATTTGTTTCCTATTTTTATACTAAAATATTATTTAATTTGATATGTTGTATGTCAATTTGTGATCTATTTTAATCGTCTACGTACATTGAACATTCGTCAATTCTTGGCTGATTTTATTCTTGGATATTGAAATTGTTGATTTATCATTTTTAACTGATTGCAATATTCCCCACAATGTCTACATACAACGAACATGTAATAATCAATTTTTAAATATTCGATTTCAAAAATTAATTATAAAAATCAATTAGAGCCAAATAAGTGTTATTTTATAATTTAATTATTTTAGACATCTTAAATGACTATCGAAAAATAAATAATATTTTAAGACTCACAAGCATTACTAATGCTTATTTTACATCTTGGATGAGGCTTCTTAGATCACTTTTCTACCTTTAAGGATCTTTTTTTTACCATCTTACCTTTATTTTCACTATTAATTTCTCTATCTTCTAACCATCTTTCTCATGAAAATAATCAATAAGTTATGTACATCTATATATTTAACTTCAAAATTATTCACACAATCATGTGCTTATGATTTTTTAATATTTCTACGGGAGCTTATATTTTACTTTTTTAGATCTATGATAATGATAATAATTATATATTTATTTCAAATTATATTAGATGGTGTGTTTGAGTATTATTACTACTTTAACTTATTAAATCATTTTCAAAATTTGTATCGTATCTCTTTCCAACTAATTTATAAATTATAAAAAAATATTTTATAATATTGTAAACACGTATGTGTATATATATATATATATATATATATATTTTAATATAGTATTATATATAGATATATAAAATGATGTTAAAATTAAAATGGATCAAGCTCCCGTGCCTTCAAGGCACGGGTATTACACTAGTTATTCATAAATATTTACATACAGATAACCTTATAGTACCAACGAATAATTCATTATACACTAGTTATTTTTGAATAATCACCAATACCAATAACTAATAATAAGTTGTTTTCAATCTTCTTCATTTTGTTTTCTTTATTCAATGATCCAGATTTATTAAAGTGCTTATATTTTTAAAGGCAATGTACAAATTAATGATATATAGGTTAGATCATGTGAGCAGCTCTTACTATGTAATTTGTGAGCCAATTTGAAGCATCAGATTAAGAAAATCAAACGCGCACGTGAGATGAAAAGTAACTTGTGAACAGTGACATTATTCGTAGGTATCAAGTGATTATTCGTATTTACATATATATGATCTTTTAATTTGTTAAGTAAGAACAATTACCTTTATTTATACATACGAATAATTACATTATTATAAATGAATAATCGCTTGATACCTACGAATAATTTCACTGTTTATATATTACATTAGATTTTTCGTACGGTAACACAAAAGCTTAGGAAGACTTTTATCTTAGTCATATATATATATATATGACTAAGATAAAAGTCTTCCTATGCTTTTGTGTTACAATACGAAAAATCTAATGTCTGTGTTAATTAATTCAGCCGGCCGGCATGACATGGATATTTGTTCATTAGCATACCCTTCTTTGAATTAATATACTGTATATATATCTATTAATCTATTAATATTACTAATTCTGCTAGCATTTTGCTGATGTGTCACGCCCACAATTAAAGTTGAATTTTTTATTCAAATGAGATTTTCTTATTGGTTAATATTATTATGGAAACTATAAAATATTTGTTTCCTATTTTAAATATGATTTGAATCCGTTCTTTTTTTTATTTTCGGTTATATTGCCGTAAATATTGAGACATGTTTCCATTTTTTTTTCCGATTGCAATATATCTATTATATATCTATCTATTATCTATCTATCTATCTATCTATCTATCTATCTATCTATCTATCTATCTATTATCTATTATCTATTAATCTATCTATTACCTAAAAGCAGAAGCAATCTTCTTCTACATGGCATCACCAAATTTCTCCATTCCAGATGTCAACAGGAGGATGGATGGTGATTCGATGACTCTCTTAAGGATGACAATAGGGGTATTTGGAGGTCATTTTGAAAATATATTTAAAGAAAAAAGGAAAATGAGTGAAAATAGGTTAGCTTTTTCTAAAAGGCTATATACACTAGGACTAGGCTCCCCTTTTATTTTTTTTTTAAAGTTACTAGGCTCCCCTTTCTAATTCATCTATTCTTTTCTTTTTGGGTTAAGTTATAATTCAACTTTATTTTTCTTACAACTATTTAGTAATTTGTAACTTACTACTGTAGTGTTCATTTATAATTAACGTTTTTTTAATATTTCTGTTTATATAATAAAATCAGTCTTATAATTCACATTTTTATTAAGCACAGTGTAAAGTTATTTATTTGACCTTTATTTATACCGGATCGAATTATCATAACATCCCGAGTTCGCCTAATAATAATACTCCCTCCTTGAATTTGTAAATAAAGAGCGGCCATATCCGGGGTTCGAATAATAATACTCCCTCCGTTAATTAATAAGTGTCGTTTGACTTTTCGACACGTTTGCTAAAAACTATACTGCGTATAAAATATTAATTGCAACTCTCGTTTTATAAATTCTAGAATCCTTTTTCCATATAATTACCCATTTTATAAATTCTACAAATTAGTACTAATGGAAATATAATCAAGCTTTAGTTTTAATACGAAAATATTTGCTCAACAATAAAATAACAGGCATCGGATTGCCGATAGGCCTACGAAAATGTTAGTGTGTATATATAAAGTTTATTTGCTAAAAAAAAAAGTTTATAATCGATTCTTACAAAATATCATTTTTATAAGATGTTCTTTAAAAATTATTTACCTGTTTTTAATAAATTAATAACTACACTAATCTCGTTTTTCCACAAATGTATATTATGTATTTATTTTTTATACGAAAATAAGAAACGGCGGATTGCCGATAAGCCTGCGGGCAGTTATAATGAGAGGAAGCGGATTGCCGATAAGCATGCGGCATGCGGGTAGTTATAATGAGAGGAAGCGGATTGCCGATAAGCCTGCGGGCATTTATAATGAGAGGCAGCGGATTGCCGATAAGCCTGCGGGAAGTTATAGTGAGAGAAAGCGGGTTGCCGATAAGCCTGCGCTCGGGTACGCTCTCTCTTATAATGAGGATTGAGGGCTACTGATATCACGCTCTGTTCTTGACTCGCTCTCTCTGCGCTCAGGTACGCTCTCTCTGCGCTTAGGTACGCTCTCTCTTCTCCCGTTCTGAGAGCATCGTTTTTTAATCTGGCTTGTTGGAATCTATGGGCAATCCCAAATTCGAAATCTAGGGTTTGTCGTTCTTGACTTTGGCTTATAGATTAGGGTTTGTGCATTTATTTGGGCGATTTTTAGCTTGTTGATTTAGGGTTTGTTGTTCTTTGCCTCTGCAATTGAAATTAGGGCCTGTACAAATTTGTTTCATTTATCAGATATCAAATTCGATCTCAGTGTGGATATTCGAAATCTGTAGAGTTTGGTTTCAGTGTGGATATTTGAAATTAGGGCCTGTACTTTGGCTTGTATATTCGAAATCTGTAGAGTTTGATTTTTTTGTATTTTGTAATGCGAATTTGTTTCATTTATCAGATATCAAATTCGAATTCATTGTGGATGGCGCGACGATGCAGGTATTGCTCTCCTCCATTGTGTTTATTGTCATGACATCGATTTGTGTTTGCTATAGGTGGGAAAATATCATAACTTAGTTTGTAGTTGTCAAGCCTTTACTTTGTACAAATACTGTCATGAGATCGATGTGTGTTCTGGTATGTTCTTTTTGTGATAAATTATGTGGTCCTAAATATTGTACACTAGATGGATAAACAAATTGTCTTTTGTAGTAGGAGGAATACTGGGAAGAGGCCTTACCCGGATGATATATCTTTAGGAAACCAGGACAGGAATGAGAAAAAAAAGCTTCTAATTCTTGATGTGAATGGGTTACTAGCTGACATTGTTTCGAACCCTAAACCGGGATACGCCTATGGGAAAATGGTTGCAAAGAAAGCAGGTAATTAAATTATTTGTAGACCCCTTCTGTTGTTGTTATACGCACAACTCTTAGTTCAACATGTTATTTCCATTCTTGCTATGTCTAACATTTTTTTAATCCGTCTTCCAGTGTTTAAAAGGAGATTTGCTGATGAATTCCTTGAGTTTTTCTTTGAAAATTTTAATGTAGGGATTTGGTCATCAAGAACCAGGTACTCCTGAAATAAGGTAGCTGCATCTCACATTTTTAAGCCTTTTATATCTTGTGTTATATTCTCTTGCATGTCATTGTTGCGTTTGACAGGAGGAACTTGGATAGTATTGTGGAATACATCTTGGGAGATAAAAAGAATAAGTTGGTGTTCTGCTGGGTAAGAATATGACTTTCGTGTTTTTGTTTAAAAATTCAGTTTTGAGCAAGTGTTGACCCTACAGTATTTGCATTGGTTGTTTTTCTTAAACATCGATCTTCACGAGCTCAAAAGTCTAACATAGTATTACCGTGCAGGAGTCTGCTCATTGCACCGATTATGGGCACGTGATTCCTTGGGAGAATGACAAACCACTGGTGTTTAAGGAACTAAAGAAGTTGTGGGAAAAGGAGGACCCAACTCTTCCATGGGAGAAGGGTGACTATGACGAATCTAACACCCTCCTGATAGATGATTCACCACATAAGGCGCTACTCAATCCAGTAAGTAGGAACTCATGTCAATGTTGATTCACATAAGGTCACTGTACTTCAAACCTTTGCTTTCCTTTTCATATACGATTCTCATTTGTTCAATTCTTGACATAGAGTTACACGGCCATTTTCCCTGGTCCATATACGTACCTGGATGTCGAAGACAATCGATTAGGTGAGACTCGCAACTTCAATAAATATGCCAATTTTGGACGATGGAGGGTTTGTGTTTATAAGTTGTTAACGATGGACTTGTAATTTTGTGACAGCTCCGGGCGGCTTTCTTCATGAATATCTTCAATCTGTAGCCAAAGCAGACCATGTCCAGAAGTTTGTTGAGGCCAATCGCTATGGAATGAGGCCTATCAACCACAATAGTGTGTTATGGAGCTTCTATGCGGAAGTTCTTAAGGGAACCGTAATTGGTGAACCAAAATGGTGATGATGATGTGGTAGATGAACCAAATTGGTGATGTAGGGGCTGTTGTAAGATCGCCCACTTTTGTCGAATCAAGGCATGAAAGACCACCCTACAACAATGTATCGCAAACTTTGTGCTTGGTTTATTTCTTTGTATGCATGACATCTTTAATGACATAGTTAGTTTTAAAAAAATGAACTCATTTAGCTCCCAACCAAATGTGTATGGAATCTGAATAAATTGCCAGGGACAAAGATGTGCTGATCTATCTCTCGTGATGGAGGAGGATCGCCCACTTTTATCGAATCATAACTTAGTTTTAAAAAAATGATCTTTTGTGAAGTCCTTGAATTCTTCCAGTTGTTTCGCTTGCTGCTCGATCATCTGGCAATGCTATATCTTCAGATACTAGCAAGTAACAAGGACTTGCACCAGCAGACGACAACAACAACTTTGGAGACAAATAAAAAAGGGAATAATGTATCGAATCGAAGAAAAACGATTCAGGCTTCATTTATGCAGCAAGGACTACATATTTCATGTTCAGAGTTTATGAATTCAAAGAAGTCTAGAACTTGTAAATTAAGCTAGAAGATGCATAGTGACACAAATACGACATGTAGTAATATTGTATAGGATCTGTTATTTTAAAAGGGAAGCACGATGGGCCGGATGGGCTTTATTGCAGGGAATGTGATTTAAGGCCGGATGGGCTTTATTGCAGGGAAAGTCTCTTCCTCTTCCACTTCCACTTCCACATCCATTGCATAGTGAAAATCTCTTCCTCTTCCACTTCCACTTCCACATCCATTGCTTCAAACACATGTACATTGCAGTTGCAAACGTATCTACCTCTGAAGTACATTGCACATGGCTCGTCTCTTCCTCTTCCAGTGGCAAGTACGTTCTCCATCTCAAATTGTTATATAGCCAATCCATTCTCCCTTGAATTGCATCATCCCATTCTCCCTTGAATTGCATCATCCAATCCTCCCTTACCAACTAGAACCGAAATTAAACTTGTCCAGCAATGGATCAAGGTAGATACGTTAGGGCAACGAAATCAGAGGTATTGACGCTACAAACACTACCATTCGATCTCCTATTGGAGATTGTCGGTCGACTAGCAATTGAATCTATGGAGGATGTCTTCAACTTCCGGTTAAGGTATTGCCTCCACTTTTTATTTCGGTATTTGATGCATGCATTCGCAAAAAAATTGATTTACTCAATTGTGATGCAGTTGCAAAAGTTTTGATTTGGTTGGAAAGCACAATTATGTGCTTGAGAAGATGGCATTTGAGTACCTGGAATACTGGGGAATTTATCTTGTAGTAGCATCGAGAAATGATAGTCATGCCAAAAGCTTTTTAAAACAATGCATCAATGCGGGAAACCCGGAGGCAATCTTTCAACAAGGAATGGTAAGATGTTGATTTTGGATCATTTGTTAAACTCGGTGTGTGCTTGATCATGTACACTCATAGCTTCATTTCAAATTGCAGGTTATATTCTTCACAAAATGCGATCCCGATGCAGGCATTCAAGATCTTCTAAAGGCATCGGAGTTGGGACACGACGTGGCAAGCTATGCTTGTGGCATAGCTATGTATTGTTGGGGATCTGAAGAGCTCAAACCCAAAGGCTTTGCATTACTTAATAGTGTGAAATCAAAGTTGGGCTACAAAATAATTTCGTGTCGCCGGAGAGTTGCTAATCTTTTTCACAATATTGTCGTATTTGATCGAAGACCTTCCTTCAACTGGAAGATGAAGACATGTACAAATATCACCAATGGAACATCAATTCGGAGTTGTCGAAGATTAAACCCCTGGAAAGCATTTCAGCTCCTTGTCGAAGATAAGGATGATGCTCTTTCTTGTGAGGAATGCACGTGCAGAATTGAGTGTGAGTTCATCGAGTGTGTGATTCGGTGGATTACACGAAATATGTTGGAATAAAAAATTGCATCAGTTTGTTCAATTAAGTTTGATCAATTGAGATACTATATCTAATGTGTTATTATAACATATATATAAAGATATTATGAGATGCTGAAGATTAAATCTGCTGAGATGACAATAATGTTCTAAATTAGGGTTACACAAATCAAAGGGGTCCAAATACAGTAATCGAAATATTGAAATAGTAGCAGTGGAAATATAGTTCAATCGTCTGTTGGATGGCCTGAATATGCCACTGCCTAGCCATTATACGGATCCAGCTGCTTCAGAAGAGCACAACCTTGATACGATTTGTGATCGGCACAATGCCGTAGCATTTGTTTCCAGTGCCAGTCCTGTGAATTGCCAAAGCATACACCGACATAACAGTTTAACTACACTTACCGAGTATCCATCACAAACACAAAAGATACAAAAGTCGAGAAATGAGTTATTTCAATGCGAAATACCTTCTCAATGATATACAGGTTTCCAATGATGATAAGCAATGATTTGGCTCGAGTCATGGCAACATTAGACCTTTTCGGGTTGCTCAGAAACCCCAAACAGAAAGTCTTGTCAAAATCGTTGTGTTTCACGGTTGATCTGACTGTGGAAACGATGATAACTTCTCTTTCCTGGCCTTGAAATTGCTCTACATTGCCAATCTTAATATCAACTATGCTGCGATCCTCAAGGGCCGTCGTTATCTTCATTACTTGCTGCCGATGAGGGGTAATGACCCCAATGTCGTGTTCAGGAACATTCCTTTCTACGAGTTTCATTACGAAATCGACCACCTTTGCAGCTTCAAACCTATTAAACCATGAAGGGGTGCTCCCCTCCATCTCATCCCATCCTTGAATGCCAAAGAACATAACAGGGAACTTAGGGTTCGGAAGCAAATCAGCCCAAGGTACTGAAGATGCCTCACTTTCTTCTCGATATGGAATCAAAGTTCGTTTGTAAAACAGCGTTGACGGAACAGATAGAATTTCAGGATGGCTTCGGTAATTCTTCGCCAAGACCGCAACGTAATTTGGATCCCCAGATCTGTAGACTTCACATTCGATCAATCTCTCTAGATATGACTTTCCCAGACCAAAAGACTCAGCAACTTTAGAGTAGATAACAGGCCCAAGTTGCATAGGATCACCAGCAAGAACGATCACTGTGTCCTCTTCCCAGAGGTTTAATATGGGAATCATTGTCTCCGGCTCTGAAGCTTGGCCTGCATCGTCTAATATGATGTGAGAGAAGTGACCTTGGTTAACCCCTTCTGCATATAGGGAGGATGCACTAATGTATGTCGTTATTATGATCCTGTAGCTACTGAGCCTCCGAAGACAAGGGCAACGGAAGACATCCTCTTCATGAACACAAAACTTCAAGTAATAAGGGTCGACGTCTTCAAAAGGACGACTGTTGGCATTCAATCTAAAAATGTCTTTTTCTTTGACATCCACCCTCGCACCAATGATTTTCTCCAATATGTGGTCTGCTGCGCAATTTGAATATCCACATACCAGAATCCGAGATTTCTGTTTATTCTTATAAAGTTGGAGGATAGCCTCAACTAGTGTTTTTGTCTTCCCTGTACCAGGAAGCCCATGGATCACATAAGGAGCTCCTCCTTTGCATCCTAATATAAATCGAACGGCCATTGCTTGCTCCAGGTTAATATCAAGGGAAATAGGCTTCGGGAATTCTAATGCAATTACCCTTTTCTCACCACCAGACTCAGTTGGAAAGAGGATCTCCTTGTGTAATTTATCTGAATATTCAATAGCTTGATAGATCCTTTTGTAATTCACTCTGTTATACCCAAAACGAACATTATACAGATTTCCATCTCTGTGTCTTTTGGGGAATATACCAGTAAACTGCAAAGAGACTACATCAGCCATGACAAGGTGGATGCAGCCCTATCCAAATCAACATTTCGTATAAGTTAGATAATAAAATACAAAACCAACATTTCGTCCAAGTAGAACGTAGTCTATCCGAGCAAAGAGCAACTTGTCAGGGATTAATAAACTACAATGTTGTTTTATTTAAAATGGACACTATAAATCTCACCGGTGAGTAAAAAACACGGCAAAGGCAGCAAGATCTTACTATGCATTGATATAACTCCTAATACCAGATTTTTTCCATCTCTAACACTCAGCAAGTTATACAGATATTTGGAGATAATATACTTGATGCTTAAATTAACCTTTTAGCAATGAGCACTCATACCTTGTATTCCTCCCTGGGTTGATAATCATCACTAGCAAGTTGAACAAACACTGAGTCTCCCTGAACAAGTGAGGGTCTTCTTTCAGCAAGTCCAGGCACATCAAGGACTAAGAAATAACCTCGATTTCGTTGCAAGGGTACACATTCCATATCATAAGCTTTCATGTATTCCTATACATAAACCATAACCAAGAGAAACAGTCAGCAAGTTATACTTGGAGGAAAGGGTTATATGAAGCACTTTTGCTCTCTGCTCACACTATCACAAACAAAGAGAAGCTAGCAATTACCTCAATTCGTAGCTCTTCTATATTATACAGCGTCCTGAAATAATCTGAATAATTCAATGGTGTTAATCCTTTCAAGACAGCATTAGGGATTTCCTTTCTCTCTATCACTACCCTAACATCATTTCGTATGATATAGTTGGGGAGCTTTTTTTTGAAACAACGCTTTACTGGTTTGCCAGGGCGAACTCCCCTGCCATACGACTCCACAACAAATGCAACATTCTTATTCCGCGCCTTTCGAAACGGTTTCTCAGAAGCCAGTTCTGTGGAAACTTCATCTGCAAAATCAATGAAGCCAACCTCTCCCTTGTCTTTAATAACAGAGCAATCCTCCAATGCATTATCAGCCATACCTAAAACTCAAATCAATCCAATGCAAGTGTGTGAGTCATGGGAGGAAATGAATACTACCAATTCCGCTGGAAAAGAAGTGTAAAGATGATAAATTCAGTTGATTCAGTGGAGCATCTACATTCAAAACCCTCTTGTTTATTAACCGTATCAAGTGACCTCACATCTCAAACATACAAACAAAAACAACAACAAATTGTAACAGAACGTATTGGAAGGTTTTGAATGAAGAGTAAACATTAACAGAATGTAACAACAACAACAACAACAACATCAAATGAACAGAATGTAACAAGTTGAATTAAGAGAAGAAAAAAAACATAAAACTACCTCAATCCAGACGCTTAAGATTTACCCCAATCTTAAGATTTTGCCCCAAATCGAGAGATGCATAGAGAGATTTTGCCAAAGTGGCTGGAAAAGAAGAGAAATTGCGCGATGGTAGAAGGGAGAGAAGCTATGAAGAGGCAGACTTGAAAGAAAATGATACTCCAGTCTCCAAGTACAACAGGTAATAAAATACCAGGCAGCGGTATCTCAAATAAATAAATAAAAAAAAAACACAGCGGCTTGCCGATAGGCCTGCGGGCATTTGTTTGTTTGTGTGTGTGTGTGTGCGGCTTGCCGATAGGCCTGCGGATATTTGTTTGTGTGTGTGTATATCTTTTATATATAATATAAAGGTTATAGTGAATTCTTTAACAATATCTTCTTTTAAAATTATTTACATTTTGATAATAAATTAATAACTAAAGAATTCTCGTTTTTCCGCAAATGAATATAATGGTATTTCTTGTGTTCAAATATCCCATAAACATATATTACCTAAAATGTAACCATTCAAAAACTACATAGTCAAACGTACATTGTTCACTATCCAAACATTTACCATTCAAAGTGTTTCCTAGTCAAATAAGCATGGTATTTCTTGTGTTCAAATATCCCATAAACATTGTTCTCAAGCATGTTGTAGTTAACAAGTATGAATATGAATACCAATATTGAAGGAGGTTAGAAAGTGTTGAAACAAACCGATCGACTTCATTAATATATTCCGGTAGGGTGATAATTTGGAAAACACAACTAGTTACTTAAGCATAGAGGAAGGATGTCTCTCCCTCGGAATAGGAAAATAAAAACATAGCGAGAGGATGTCTCTCTCGCGAATTCAAAACGAAACAAAGCAAAGCAAAGCCATCGATCTCACTGATCTCAAACCCCGCAAAATCATCAATAAACATGGAAACTTAAATTACTAAATGCTTAAATCCATCGAGCTCACTAGTCTCCTTGGTTGCTGGACTCTGCTCCGGGACGTTGGTCGTGGTCGGGTTCGAGGAACTCTCAGCAGCAGGCTCCTCTTTGGTGTTGGTCGAGGAACTCTCCTCATCAAGCTCCTCCTTGGTCGTTGAAAGTCTTTTGTTGTCGCGGGACCTTGTTCGTGGACCTTGTGCGGATCGAGTCCCACTGTGGATTAATTGTTCAACCTCGAACATCCACAGCAAATCGACGAGTGGATCCTCGCCGACGATCAAGCTCTTCATAAGTTGCTCTTGAAACGCACCTTCCCGAGCCCTCGTTCGTGGGATTGATGCATATGACCATGCGTTGGAAAGCTCTTTCCAAGGGCTACAACTCTCATGAAGACATCAAAGCTTGATTCAGAACGAAGAATGGTGAAATATGGCCTTTTCTCCAGCTGCACCATTCTTAGCTTCTCCATGAGTTTCCTTTAAGTTTCAAAGTGCGTCCGATTTCTGCGAAATATAACCAAAACTTGTGTAGACCTCCATATATTGCCAAATAAGTGTAAACTACACAGATTCTGTATTATTCTAACCCAAATGCATGCAACGTATGTAGAAATCGATATAAAAGTAAGTGTAAAACATGGCAAATTAGGCTCACAACAAACACCCCATACTTAAGCTTCCTTGTCCTCAAGCAATACTTTTATTTGTCATTCAGGGGAAGAAATCAAAACTCTCAACATATCAGATTCATTCTCATATAACCCTGCAATCAATTACCATCCTCGAAAAGGTACTAGTGTCACAGATTCATGCATGTGTAAATATATAAAAGCAACATCTACTCACAAAAGGAGGGTTATGCAAAAACAATTTTTATGTGACAAAGCATTAATAATCAAGAGGACTTTAATTTAAGCTCAAATAAGGAGTAGATTGGTAAAAGGCTAAAAGGTGGGCAATTTTTGGCAATGTGGTGCTTTTGATCCGGGGAAATGGAGTACTTTCCATACTTTCATACCACATTCTTTCTCATTAGATTCATCACCTTTCATAATGCTTTTATCAATAATATTGCTTTTACCTCTCTAACCTCAGCACTGCCTTCTCGCGAGTCGCAAACATGGGTGTCATGAATGGCCCCGGATACTTAGTGCTTTGGACTCCTCACAATGTGTCCCATCTCTCCATACTATTATCTCAGAGAGCAGGGTCAATCTACCTTTATCTCCTGAGGTGATTGGATTTTCTTTCACTCATTAAATTTTCCATATAATTCAAATAATTTCCTTCCAAACTCCAATAATGATAAACACAACAACCATATAACAATATCCATAATGTAACATCATTCTCAACATAATCCCCGGATAAGGTAAAGAATGGAAAATATTTAGATCATGTGGAGCAATATATGAAATAAGGCATAATATGGATTTTGTGTAATGCATAAGCATAGGTAAGGCTAGGATTATAACAATATGAGCATTATATGGAAATATAAAGTCCTCCATCATCTTATCATGCAACATGTCAAAAGCAATTTCAAATTTTACATCCTTTCATGGTTTTCAAGAAATAATGCACTTCATTGTGACTTCCCTTTACTAGGCAATTTCATGCTATATCTCTAATGAATCTAATTTTGCATCGTCGAGTTCAATATAAGCTTCCATGACATTAATCAAAATTCAAAATTTTCAAATGGGGGTCATTTTTCTCAAATTTTTGGAAAACATGCATATAAGCACATAAATCAATAATGAATTCCAAAATAGCCATGTAGCAATTCAAAGAAATAATGCACAAGTCATGTCAAATCAATCAAATATGCATAAAGTAAGCCCTTCCCCCACCCCATACTTAAACATTACAGTGTCCTCACTGTATAAAAACATAAGGTAAGGGTAAAGAAAGAAACTCACAAAACATGTGTACAGAGCCTCTAAATTTCGACTGGAACACCTCCTAGGTCGAGTATTAATGTAGCTTGGTTCCATCCATTGACCTGAAAAGTAGAAGACATATACCCATAATAGCAAAACTAAAAGTGTTCAAAACCAAAAACAAAAAACAAAGTCTCAAATGTCCTAAAAAGTCTATGTACATGCTCTAGATTTTATAGTCGCTAGGCCGACTTTCCATTAACGCTCAAGGTGGCATCTGCAGGGCTCATGTAGCTTGGGCCTCAAATAAGACTCCATTCTTGTCCATCAGCTGTAATCCTCCAGAATGGATCTTGTTCACCACGAACGGTCCCATTCGCTTCTTGTTGAATTTGTTAGGAAACCAATGATCCTTTGATTTAGAGACATAGAGCTTGTCTCCAACTTCATACTCTTTAGGCTCATCATTGGAAATCCTGCACAATCGCACATACCAAGGCAGACCTCTCCCATGTATAGATAAATCTTTAATGGAAATAGGCGAAGAAAGATCCATACCTTGACTCACCTTTGCAGAGACGGAATCGGGGACCACTGTATTTGGTCGATCTCGACTAGGGCTAGTCGATTTCGATGAGTCTGCTCGCTCTGGTAGTGTCCTTGTCGAAGATTCAGAAGTCGACGAAGGCAGGGGCTGGTCGATATCGACAAGCCTGGTCGACCTCGACAAGGGTTTCGCTCCTGGTGGTTTGCTCATCGACGAAGGCGGATCTGGTGGAGCCGAGTGGTGGTCGACCTCGACAAGCCTTGTCGAGATCGACAAGCCTTGTCGAGATCGACAAGGCTTGTCGAGATCAACAAGGGCTCTCATTCTGGTTGCTGCAGCATCGATGAAGTGGGCTTCGGTGGCGCTGGGTGGTGGTCGATCTCGACAAGCTTAGTCGAGATCGACGAGGCTGGATCGTCAGGTGGCTTCAGCGTCGAGGAAGAGGGATCTGGGGAAGCCTGGTTGTGGTCGACATCGACAAGCCTACTCAAGATCGAGTAGGGTTGTGGTCCTGGAGTCGCCGTCGTCGAGGAGGGTGGATCTGGGCTCCTCGTCAGGTGGTCGATCTCGACTAGCGTACTCGAGATCGAGTAGGGTGGCTCGTTGACTGGTTTGCTGCTCGACGATGCCGATGCTGGTGGAGGCTCCTTGGTTTGGTCGAGATCGACTAGGGTTTGGTCGATCTTGACCCCATACTTAGCTCCTGTCAAGGCATCCGAAAAATAATTAATCCACAACGACTTACCTTGGTCCGTGTCGATTGGATTCTCTGTGTTCTCCTTGAGGATTGCCATGATATCCTCCACCTGGGCCTCCATGTCCCTCTTTTCTATCTCCTCAGGGGTCATATTTCTGACCTTAGGTTCCCCGCAGGTGATGTAGCCAGCTGAGATAGATTTGACCTCTTCCATTGGACCTGTATGCCTTTCAGTTTTATTAAAGGAATACTCAATTACCTCATCGCTGATGTTGAAGGTGAGCACTCCTTTCCTTACGCTTATGTTGGCATCCACCGTCGCCAAGAATGGTCTTCCTAAGATAATTGGACAAGCAGGATCTTCTTGCATATCAACTATTAAGAAATCAGTAGGGACGAAGAATTTACCTACTTGTACTGGGACATTTTCCACCATGCCTGTGGGGATGACCACCGTGTTGTTGGCCATGTATAGTCTAGCATCCACAGGCTCCAAGGCACTTATCTTAATCTTGGACCAAATTGTTAAAGGCATTATACTCACACTAGCTCCAAGATCACATAGGGCATTAATTTTGTATGGACCAAATCCAATAGTTATAGCAAACTTACCTGGATCCGGCCTCTTCTCCAATATGTCCAGATGGCTGCACTCTCTGTGATTTCAGCCATTTGATCGCTTTTTGCTCAGAGTCTCCTTCAGGAACTTGACATAAGATGGCATTTCATTTAGAGCTTCTGTGAAGGGGATGGTGACGTTGAGCGTCTGAAGCATCTTGATGAAGCGCTGAAACTTTTTCTCCGCCGGGTCCTTTAGAGATTTTGTGGGGAAATGCAGCTTCTTTTTCTGAGTCGGAGCCAAAACAGACGTCGGAGGTGTTGCAGACTTCTCTATGTCGACCAGGGGCTCCTCGACATCGACAAGGCCTTTGTCGACATCGACCAGATTGGGCCCAGTCGAGTTGCTGTGTGGTGCAGACGAAGATTCTGGAATTTTCTTCTCGAGGTCGACGAGGCTCTTGTCGAGGTCGACCAGATGTTTGTCGAGATCGACTACTGCTTTGTCGAGATCGACTTGCTGTTCCTCGTCGTTCTGCTGCTTTCCGACCTCTGGCTCTTGCAGTTGATGGCCGCTTCTGAGTTTGATAGCAGCGATGTGTCCAGTCTTTCCCTTAGGATTTGGTTCTGAAGATCCTGGAAGTGTCCCTGGCTGTCTGGGGATTCCTGCTGCTAGCTGACCAATCTGTGTATCAATTGATTTCCGCCAGATATCAATTTCCCCAACCCTAGAGTTGACACCTTGCATCTGAGTATAGACGGAGTTGAAAGATTGCCTAGTTTCTGAGTGGTTCCTCCGTATTTCCTCCAGGACTGTCTGTATATCATCCTTTTTCTGCTCCCTTTCCGGATGTCCTGGGGCTCTGTAGGGCGGGGGATTCCTAGGGACACCTTGGTTCCATTGTGGTTGCTGAAACCTTTGGTCCCCCATGTAGCGATTGGGTCCCCCTGCGTAAGCTACATCCTCATGATGCTCTGCCAGCCTGACTTGCTCTGTGTGTGGGCACTCAGTAGTGGTGTGCCTTTGCGATCCGCATTCTATGCAAGGCTGGTTGACAGAGAGATACTTGACTTGCTTGATGAGCTTCTTATTCTGATCTCTGTAGTATTGCTCCCTAACATCAGGGTCAATTTCCTTTGCTGGCTCATAGAGAGGCATAGATGGTGCTAGCCTGGCGTATGGGTTCTCTTCATAGGTTGCAGTAGACCCATACTTGTTGTCGTAGGTAGTGAGCTTCTCTAGTACACCCCATGCGTCACTTGGTGGCATCGTCAGATACTCGTAGCGAGTATAATTGTTGATTCTGTCCTTAGTGACTTGATCAAGAGAGTTGAAGAAGATCTCCTGAATGATGTAGGGTGGCTGTCCATGAGTAGGGCAAGATCGTAGCAGTTCCTTGTAGCGTTCCCATGCTCTTGCCAGCGGTTCCCCTTTCTGCTGTTTAAAGGCGGTGATTTTCTGGCGGAGATGTGCTGTTTTGGCAGGTGGGAAGAATTTGTTCAGAAACTCTTGCTCTACTTGGGCCCATGTTGTGAGTGATTTTGCTTTCAGCCCTTCCAGCCATTTCAGTGCAGGTCCAGCGAGCGACCAGCGAAAAGATTTCATCTTGACATATTCCAAGGTTGTACCTTCTGCAAGAGTACGGCACATATCATGAAAATTAGTAATATGTTTAAGAGGACACTCATTAAATCTGCCGTAAAAGGCATTATTTTTAAGCTCTATAAGAAACTGAGTGCGAATTTCAAAAGAGTTTTCAGGGATTAGAATCGCCGATTCAGGCACGACGAGAGTTGGGTGCATGTAGTCCTCTCCCGTGGTTGGATACTGGGCAAGCTCATCCTGTGCTTGTTCCCTTGCTGCTCTCTCAGCGGTGATAACAGCATCCTTTGCGGCCAATTCCCTGTTAAGTCTAGCGATCAGCTGTTCCTGTGTTTCAGCGGCCGCCATGATCCTTTTGAGTTTGGAGTGGATGTGTAGGTAGCGCTCCGGTTCGTCTAAGCTGTCAAACTTAGGTGTTTGACCAGAACGACGCATACACCTGCAAACTAACTCAAAGAAACAGTGAGAACTGACTACCTAAGGCGCGATTGATTGCTTCCCCGATAACGGCGCCAATTTGTTGTTGCAGGAGTAAATCGAGTATTGAAATAAATATAAAATAAAGTTCAGACTGACTTCCCTGTCTCAGCAAATAAATACAAGACTTCCTCCCGTTGTAGTAAGAGAAAATCAGGATCGAATCCACGAGGAAGCACGTCAGCAGTTCTTAGGTAGCTGTAAATTCTCACAAGCAAGCAGTAGAAAGACAGAAACACAGAAAGGAAAGAAACAAATAAACCCGGCAAGGGCAACTAAAACAAAAGCAAAGAACAAACTAAAGACAGAAAGTAAAGCAAAGGAAGTAAAGAACAAAGCAAAACAGAAGCAAATCAGAAACTAAAAGCAAGGACACAGAAGCTACTCGATCTCGAGTAGCTGTCCTCTATCTCGACAAGAGCAGTAATGAAAACAGAAAAAACAGAAAACAAAGGCAAACAACTCGACAAGCAAGCTACTCGACCTCGACAAAGAACAACTCGACACAGAGAACAGAAAGTGAAAATTGATGAAAACAGAAACAAATCAACTCGACGAAGACAAGTCCCTACTCGAGATCGACAAGCACAGTACTCGATCTCGACCAAGGCTCCTCTATGTCGACAAGAAACAGTAAAAGAAAAACTTGCAGATTCTCGACAAAATTCAGAAATTCGACAGAAATTAACTTCAATATATTAAAAGACTTCCAAAGCCAGGGTATCAACACCACAACGATAACCATGCAAAGTAACACATAAAGGCATAAAAGATCATGCTTTCCATCAAATAACTTTCGTCATTAACAAATAGGCAAATAGAGGCTTTCGCATAAACCCTAATTGTTACTAACCCTTCTTCACATAATTAATCCAAGTTGCATTAAGATCACTTTCGCTTCAATAATACAAACAAGGATCACCTTCAACTCTCGCAAAAGAATCATGCTCATAGGGATAGAAGATGAATTGCACAAAAAGATCTGACCTTTATCGCATTATCTCACATGGCCACCTTCGGGCTCACCCCAGCCCCAGAAGTGGGTGGACTACTCACGCCTCATTGCAATCGCAGACATTGAATGAAAAGAAATAACTTGCATAAAACTAAATTCAAAGCCTTTTACAATCCTGACAATCAACTTTCGGAGAAAGCCAAAACCCTAAAAACCTTAGAACTCCTAAACTTCTCTGTGTAACTACTTGTTTTTCTCTGAACTGGAATTGAATTGTTGATTGAATCGGAATGAATAAAACTGAGCCCCCTAGGGCCTTATTTATAGGCTTCATTCCCTAGCTATTCTAGGAAAGAAGATATCGATCTCTATCTAAAATTATATCTAAAATACTTAAAGATAAATAAATGCTTTAAGGAAATAAATCTATAAAGAAAAGATAAAACTAATTAAGGTAGGTCTTCATGTCTTGATAGATCTCCCTTCCATGATGATAGATCTTGATCAACTTTGGATAGAATTTCGGCCAGCTCGACTCCTTCGCGCCCAAGGAATCCAAATCCTACTCGGACAGGTCTCGTCGAGAAGTTTCTGAAAACGGCTCTACTCGACCTCGACCACGGCTCGTCGACCTCGAGTAGGGTGGTTCGTCGACTGGACCTCCTCGGCTAGATCTGCTCGATGTGCTCGGACTTGGCTCACGGGTGCTCGTCGATGTCGACAAGGGCTCGTCGAGGTCGAGTAGACTGGCTATGTCGACTGGGTCTTCTCGGGTGGCTCTACTCGACAGGCTCGGATCTGGACTCGGGGCTCGTCGATCTCGACTAACTCTTGTCGAGGTCGAGTAGAGGTGGTCTGCGTCTTCGTCCTCGGCTTCTCGTCTCGGCACAGCTCGTCGACTCCGGACATGGCTCCTCGATCTCGACCAAGGCTACTCGACATCGAGTAGGATTCCGGGAGTCGGGTTGTCTCTGGTGTCCTCGATCAGCTCTACTCGACCAGGTGTGCTCGTCGAGATCGAGTAGAGTCTAGTCGATCTCGAGTAGAGTTTTCTCAGCTTTCTGCTCTGTTCTTGAAACGCACTTTCCCGAGTCCTCGTTCGTCGGATTGATGCATATGACCATGCGTTGGAAAGCTCTTTCCAAGGGCTACAACTCTCAAGAAGACATCAAAGCTTGATTCAGAACGAAGAATGGTGAAATATGGCCTTTTCTCCAGCTGCACCATTTTTAGCTTCTCCATGAGTCTCCTTTAAGTTTCAAAGTGCGTCCGATTTCTGCGAAATATAACCAAAACTTGTGTAGACCTCCATATATTGCCAAATAAGTGTAAACTACACAGATTCTGTATTATTCTAACCCAAATGCATGCAACGTATGTAGAAATCGATATAAAAGTAAGTGTAAAACATGGCAAATTAGGCTCACAACAGTTGCCCGTGGCCATCGTTTATGGCCCTCCGAAACATAGCCTTGGTCATGGTCTCAAGCTTTGAGAGTCTAGGTAATAAAATGCCGAGAGAGACTTCTAGGGCGGAGATGGGAGCAACTTGAATCAGTGGTGGTGAGTCGGATTCGGGTGTTGGAGGAGGGGACATTTTGATTATCTTCACAATCTAAAAGTGTGGGGAAGGTGTTTGGGATGCGAAGAAAAATATGGAGATTAGGGTTGGCAATGAAGGTTGAAGTGTACGCCCTAATTTATAAACCATGTCAATGGAATAGGGGGTCGGGTCGATTTAATTCCGGTTGGGGTGTGTGTAATTACTAATTAGAGTGTTGTATACCAAAAAAAAAATTAATATTAATAATTAGATCAAATCAAAGGATTTAAGTGGCCAGTTATGTTGGCCCAATGGGTGTTGGTATTTTGCAATCAATTCTTTTCCATAGGTAGAGTATTAGGGTAGGCGGGGTACAATTATATCCACACATAACAAGATTTTCATAATCCAACTTTTATAGTTTATATTATTTACATTGGGAATATAATATGGTAGTTTGTAATTTTTTGGTTTCTAGGTTGATAATGTGTATTTTTTTCTCTCAAATTTTTTCCGTATTTTTTTGGGTCATACATCATATTTATTAATATTTTAAGTCATTTTTCCATATTTCACACGTTTTACTAGATAATTACTTTAATTTATACATTACAGTTGACATAATTTGAAATTTAACTAATTACTGAAATTTTATTTTCAACCGTAGGTAACTTTTAAATAATGTTAAAAGCCATTTGAATTTTAAATATCAAGGTCGTCATTTGAATAGAGTTATACATATGATACGACTTTACAGAAACGAATTCATATTTTATAAAAATCATATGTTACTAATATATATAACAAATGAATATTATTAACATTCTGCAATATAAAACTTATGAACTTCTCAGTCTTGTTCTCAATCTCACGTCTCGATCTTTGATCTCGGTCTCAATCTCAAATCTCGATCTCAAACATTAACTCGATCGGTCTTAATATCAAATCTTACTCTCAATTCTAAAATATAAAATCTCAATATCAAAAGTCGATCTTGATCTTAATCTTGATTTCAAATCTCGATGAAAAATCTCAAATCTCAAATCAAGATCTCAATATCAAATCTTGATTTCAAACTCAATCTCAATCTCAAATATCAAACCTCACTCTCAATTTTCAAATATACAATCTCAATCTCAAATTGTCGATCTTCATCTTAATTTTGATTTCAAATCTCAATTACAAATCTCAAAACTCTATTGATCAAACTAAACTTCCTCGATCAATCAAAGTACGCTCTCTATAAATCGAGAAAATATATTTAACGAACTTTGCATTTACTTTAAATATTTGATCAAATTAAACCACCTCTATCCATCAAAATACCATAAACCCTAAACCCTAAACCCTAAACCCCAAACCCCAAACCTTATACCCTACTGTGTGTAATTTTTTGGTTGTAATAGTAGTTTGTAATTTTGCGGTTTATAAGTTGATAATGTGTATTTTTTCCCATTCATTTTTTTTTTCGTTTTTTTGGGGTCATACATCATATTTATTACTGTAATATTTTAAGCCATTTTTCCATATTGTGTGTACATATATATCAACCTTAGGTAGATATTTACTTTAATTTATACATTAAAGTTGACATAATTTGAAATTGAACTAATTACTGAAATTTGATTTTCAACCTTAGGTAACTTTTAAATAATTTTAAAAACCATTTGAATTTTAAATATCAAGGTCGTCAGTTGAATAGAGTTATAAATATGATGCGATTTTACACAAACGAAATCATATTTTATAAAAGTACTCTATTTATAAATCGAGAAAATATATTTAACGAACTTTGCATTTACTTTAAATATTTGAAAAAAATATTTGATCAAATTAAACCACCTCTATCCATCAAAATACCATAAACCCCAAATCCCAAACCCTAAACCCCAAACCCCAAACCCCAAACCCTAAACCCTACTGTGTGTAATTTTTTGGTTGTAATAGTAGTTTGTAATTTTGTGGTTTATAGGTTGATATTGTGTATTTTTTCCCTATCATTTTTTTTTCGTTTTTTTGGGGTCACACATCATATTTATTACTGTAATATTTTAAGTCATTTTTCCATATTGTGTGTACATATATATCAACCTTAGGTAGATATTTACGTTAATTTATACATTAAAGTTGACATAATTTGAAATTGAACTAATTACTGAAATATGATTTTCAACCTTAGGTAACTTTTAAATAGTTTTAAAAACCATTTGAATTTTAAATATCAAGGTCGTCAGTTGAATAGAGTTATAAATATGATGCGATTTTACACAAACGAAATCATATTTTATAAAAGTACTCTCTTTATAAATCGAGAAAATATATTTAACGAACTAGGCATTTACTTTAGAAATTTGAAAAAAATATTTGATCAATTTAAACCACCTCTATCGATCAAAATATATACCCTAAACCCTAAACCCTAAACCCCAAATCCCAAACCCTAAACCCTAAACCCTAAACCCCAAACCCTTAACCCTACACTCTAGGGCTAGGCTTTGCTATATAATTCTTTTTTTCTTTTCGTCTAAGACCTAAGTTGTAATTCCACTTTTTTTTGTTTATAATTCTTTAAATTTTAACTTAGTGTAATCAATGAACATAATTTATAATTCACGTTTTTTTTTATAATTTTGTTTATTTCACTTATATTATAAAAGTCGGTCATATATATATTCACGTTTTTTTAACATAGTAAAGTTGAATTTTCCTTTTCTTCGCTAATATCTATCATTTATTGGAAAGTCGGTCATATAAATATATTCACGTTTTTTGGGAATTAATTCGTGTTTTTTTTTTGCAAAGTACGGAGTATGAAAAATTAATACAGTGTAGATCTCTAGCAAACGAAATATCCATGTGAAGTATTTTCCACCAATACTATAAATTGTTTTATTTTTTAATATTTTTAAGGAGACCACTTTCTTGGGGGAAAAGCCTATGTCGTTGTCTGCGTGTAGGCCTGCTACTCTCTTCTCCAACTTCCAATAACATGACATGCCTACCTTTTTTCTTTTTCTTTTTTGTCTATACACATCAAACATGATAAGTTTGAATATACACCTTAACTTTGCAATTCAATATTGGTTATTTTAATTAATTGGGTATATACCCACTAAAACATCAATATTGGTTATTTTCCTCTTTTAGTATGGGTTATGGTGATTATTTGTATATTACATTAATTATTTTTTGTCCTTATAAGTTAATAATTTTTGTAAGTATTTGAAAATCAAATAAGTGTGTTATATATATAATCCAAATATTTTTTCATTATTCATTTATTTGATTGGGTATAATAAAAAAATTTGAAGTTTTGATGGGTAATTAAATATCCACTTCATCAAGTACTATATGCAATTCCGGTTGGGGTGTGTACGTAATTACGGAGTACTCCGTACTAATCAGAGGGTTGTATACATAAACAAAATTTAATATTAATAATTAAATCAAATCAAAGGATATAAGTGGCCAGTTATGTTGGCCCAATGAGTGTTGGTATTTTGCAATCAATTCTTTTCCATAGGTAGAGTATTAGGATAGTATTTGATCATTATATCCACACATAACAAGATTTTCATTATCCAACTTTTAAAGTTTATATTATTTAAATTGGGAATATAATAGTAGTTTGTAATTTTTTGGTTTATAGGTTGATAATGTGTATTTTTTTTCTCTCAATTTTCTTTTTTCGTATTTTTTTGGGTCATACATCATATTTATTAATATTTTAAGTCATTTTTCCATATTTCACATGTTTTACTAGATATTTACTTTAATTTATACATTAAAGTTGACATAATTTAAAATTTAACTAATTACTGAAATTTTATTTTCAACTTTAGGTAACTTTTAAATAATTTTAAAAGCCATTTGAATTTAAATATCAAGGTCGTCATTTGAAACGAATTCATATTTTATAAAAATCAAATGTTACTAATATATATAACAAATGAATATTATAAATTATTACGGAGTAGTGTAATTTCGGATACAAATCACAAAAATTGTATCTTAATTATAAGTATATATGTTGGGCTTAATTTTATATGAAATGACTGTACATCTTATTTTCAGGGTTTATACCTTTATGTTGATGTGATTATAAAGATATTAATTAATTACACTCCAATAATCCGAAATGGGTATAAATATACCATGGAATCTTAATTAATTGGGTATATACCCACTAAAACATCAATATTGGTTATTTTCCTCTTTTAGTATGGGTTATGGTGATTATTTGTATATTAAATTAATTATTTTTTGTCATTATAAGTTAATAATTTTTGTAAGTATTTGAAAATCAAATAAGCGTGTTATATATATAATCCAAATATCATTGTATTTTTTCATTATTCATTTATTTGATTGGGTATAATAAAAAAATTTGAAGTTTTGATGGGTAATTAAATATCCACATCATCAAGTACTATATATGCAATTCCGGTTGGGGTGTGTACGTAATTACGGAGTACTAATTAGAGGTTTGTATACATAAACAAAATTTAATATTAATAATTAAATCAAATCAAAGGATACAAGTGGCCAGTTATTTTGGCCCAATGGGTGTTGGTATTTTGCAATCAATTCTTTTCCATAGGTAGAGTATTAGGATAGTATTTGATCATTATATCCACACATAACAAGATTTTCATTATCCAACTTTTAAAGTTTATACATTATTATTTAAATTGGGAATATAATGTAGTAGTTTGTAATTTTTTGGTTTATAGGTTGATAATGTGTATTTTTTTCTCTCAAATTTTTTTTTTCGTTTTTTTTTGGGTCATACATAATATTTATTATTATTTTAAGTCATTAATGAACATAATTTAACTTAGTGTAATCAATGAACATAATTTATAATTTTGTTTATGTCACTAGATTATTTTATAAAAGTCGGTCATATATATATTCACGTGTTAACACAGTAAAGTTGAATTTTTATTTCTCCAATTTACATAACTTATCATTTCATTTCTTTGCTAATATCTATCATTTATTGGAAATAGGTACCACATAAAAACTTTTCAATTTACAGAATCTTATCGAGAAATTAGTGTACGTACATTTAAAAAGTATTACAACAAAGATTTCTTATTTTATAGGACTATAAAATAGTCAAATTTATGTAATGATCTACTACAAATGTGATTCGTTTGTTAACAAAATGTTAATAACTATAGCGGCCTGTTGATTTGAAGGCGGTCTGCCGAGAGGGAGGCGGCCTGCTGATCTGTCTGCAGGTATATGAAACCCTATTTTCTTTTGGTATATCATAGTGCTCATATAATTCTATTACTGTGGCGCGCGCGCAGTATATGAATGAAACCCTACCTTCCATGTGAATTTATTAGTCACTCAACTGAACCATTTTGAATATTTTAGATTAAGGTACAAACAATATTTTCCCTAAATTCTATCAAAATTGGTATGACAAACAATATAGTATAAGAGGGTTGGAATTAAACAAACTGTCTCCATCGCGAATTCAAATTAACAGGAACCCTAATAATGCGTAATTAGTAGACGTACGTACTGCATGGCTGGACTCCAACGCCAATTCAAACAAACCGATCAATCATCGTCTAGGTTGACCGCCGTCTTGGTTGGACTCGGCGGCGCCGAGGGTAAATAAATCACCGGTGGAGGACTTCCAGCAGTAGTAGCCTTCGTGGTTTGAGTGGGTGCAGCCGTTGGAGAGCTATCCAGCATGAGGCTCCTATGCAAGGCCACCCTCGAGGATGGGGTACCGCTACATTCGTCACCGTTGAGAGCGGGCCCATTGATGTTCGAATGTTCGACATCGAACATCCACAGTAAGTCCACCAGGGGCACGTCCCCGCCTAGTAAGGTCTTCAGAATCGGCCCGTGACCTGTGTTGATGGCCCTTTTGGAACAACACCTTGGTCATGTACTCCATGGTTGAGAGTCTAGAAGCGAGGCTCTCGTTGTAGTACTCCATACCTTTGGCGGATATGGGTGTTACTGGCTTCGATGATGAGGAGGTTGAAACGGGAGTTTTCGGAGAAGGTTTGGACTTGGGAGTGGCTTTTGCTTTCTTCACCATCTTAGCTTACCAACAGGTTCGGGAATGAGGAAAACAAATGGGTGAAGAAGATTGAAGTGTGAAGAAGATTGAATAGGATGCCCTAATTTATACACCATATCAGCACGAGGCGTGTACATGAAACCATAATAATCATTACTTCTTTTCAAAGCATTTCATTGGGCAGTTTAGCTATCCCAATGGGGTTTGTTCATTTCCAATCAAGATTAATTAGCCTATAGCTAGGGTGATTGAGTGCGCTTAATTAAAATGGATACATACATCCGGAATTAATATACATATCTATTATGTAAATTATTTGAAGAAATGTCCAATGCTCTTGTTGGAAGAGAGGAGTGTTTACACCATTCTTATCAATGTCATTGATCTGATGAACAAATTAAGTCAACAAACTTACATATTTAAAGAAACCCTATAACTACAACTTAACGGTTGTATCATGCCACTAGAGAAAGCAAGTCGGGTTCTCCGGTCGGGTTCGAGTCGGATGCGTCGGGTCAACTCGGTCAAAATTTCTGATTTGTGCTTAGTCAGTTCGAGTCGGATTCGGTCAACTTGAAATTCATATTGGGCGGGTTTCGGTCAGAATCGGGTAGATCTCATTCACGTTTCACTTAGAAGCGGGTCTACATTTGTTTCAAACTTTTAATTGTTGGGGTTGAATTTTTTGAATCATGTTAGTTACGGATTTTTGGGTAATCACTTTAGTAAGGAAACTTATGTAAAATAATAAATTTCTAAATTATTTGTGTTTGATTATGAAGTATTTAAGTAGATATAAAATTCGTTATATGTGATTGGTCATTTTATTCTTCTTAGTTAGATTATTGCATAAGTAAAATACAAGGGAACTGAACATAGATGTAACGGCCCAGAATTATAATTTCTGGGTTACGTTTCAAGGGATAAAACCCCTTGTTCGGATCTTGCAATCCAGGTACGGGTCGAGGTTTCACACTCGTTTTAAGATTTGTAGAAAGAGGGATTTCAAACCCTAAAACCTCGAAGGGCCGTTGGGTACTCTTAACCTGTCCTAAGACTATGTCGCGGAAACCAGTTCAAACGGAGGTAAAGCGGAAGTAAAGTACAGATACAAGTGCCACGGCGGAGCCGGGTCAAAACAGAGTCAAAAGTATAAATCCAAAACAATATAATCAGAGTCTGGTGAAGTCTATAACTCCAGCGCTCACTCTCCGCCGACAAAATGACCCGCGCAATAAGCAAACAGCACCGATAGGATGAACATAAATAATTCCTAAAAAAAATTGATTTGGGGCGGGATCAGATCGATGCCCACTTAACTCTGCATCCCAACCATAAGCACACATATACGCTATACCTAATAAAGATGCTCTAATGCAGTACGAAATTAAAACACACTAGCATGCTCCTAGTTCATAATAATGTGCAGAAATACTGTAAAGGGCCCAAGACAATGCCAAGTGGCATATCCCTCTCCTACCTCCACCCCTTCCGACAGGCGGAGACTGGCCAGCTCGTGAATGCATTCATTCATAATCAGGGGGCACGCATGCCTAACCCGCTCCACAATAAAGCCCACAGGCATATCATAATATAAGGAAGTACTCAATTGACTCAGGGTACCCGATGAGGCTGGGCTACCCTATGACCCTAGCAAAGACTTCTAGGACTATCACAGATAACGGCCGTTCTGTTTACATACACATAGAGAAATAGAATGCTCAACGATCAATGCAACCTAGCATGGTACTACATGGCATGCTGATCATGAATGCAACCACCTAGTATATCATGCACCTAAAGCAGGGAATAGCTCTATTCAATCTGAGTAAGCTCCGAAGAGACTTACCTGAAGATGCAGAACAGCAAGATAACACAAGCAAGGGCCCAAATGCAAGTCCAAGACAATCCAAAAGCAATACACACCTATCATCAAACCATTTTCATGAGCTACCGGTCCATCATTCATACACACGAAACACAAGTTCTCAACATCCTTAAAACCAATCGACGGTAAAACCATTTTCCAAAATCCTTCTGATTTGATCAGCATCAACCAAAACCATTCTTCCCAAAACTTTCCAAATTCTTAAATATCAAATTGATTCAACTCAGAAAATCAACAATTCTTTTAAAATCGTACTTAGGTGAATCCCGTCATTAAACATTTGAACCTTTAAACCAATCTCTCAAAATCATATTATAGAATTTATTCCGGCATTTTATTTCACGACCTTATCCAAATCAATAAATAATTTCACAATTTCCAATATCCCATAAAATACTTATTTAATTTTCAGAAATTGTATTTATTACAAAATCCAGAATAATACACACTAATATTTAAATGCTAATTTTGTACTTATAAATTAACATAACATAATATTCATAAAACCAATAACCTGAATAAACATACACCCCTAAAACACAACACAAAAGGAATCAGCCCACAACCCAACTGAAAGCCCAATTTTATGTGGAATGAAAACCCGGATCCGAAAATTAGGCCCAACCCAAACCAGAAATGAAAGGCTCTCTCTCCCAACTGACCCGGATTGAAAACGATATAACCCTGATTAAGGAATCCGGGTCAGGCCCAACGAATTAGGCCCAGAACCCACCCTGGCCTTCTCCTGCGTCAATGGAAGAACAACGCTCAGAGGCGCCGGACTGTGACGACGAAAACGGAAGGGAAAACGAGGAGCTCGGCCTGGCGGAGCTGCTATCGACCTCACCCGCTCTCAACCTCACCGATGCCCCTTCCCGACTCCAACCCACTTATACGGATTCAAGCGTGAGTAAAGGAGAAGAAGAAAAGACGGATTACCGAGCTTAGAAGGGTCCAGATCCGGTGAGCTCCGAGGCGGCTCCGGCTTCTACGGCGGGGGAGGAGAGTCGAGTTTGTCCTAGGAAGAGAGAGGGATGAGAACGAGCGCGATTGCAGGAGGTTCGGGCCGGGATTGCAATTAGAAGCAACTCACCTACGTGGAGACAGTGCGAGAGAAAGGGAGGAAGAAGGTGGCGGCTCGGCGGCTTCGTCGGGGCTACTCGGCTCGCCTGGAAGGTTGGGGAGCTGTTGGCGGCTGTTCGACGGAGGCTCCGGGGGAGGAGTCCACGACGCTCTCGGCTTCTAGGAGCTTCGTACATCGACAATGGTGGTGCTCTGGTGGCTGCGCTGGTGGTGCTCGGTGAGGCTCGAGGGCGCTCAGCCTCTCCTCTGAAAGACAGGGCCAATGCCCGGTGGTGCTCAGGAGGTGTCCGGACAGTGTGGCGGCGAGAGATGGTGGGGATGCTACTGGTTTTGAAAGAAAGAATGGTCTGAGATGAAGAAGGAGAATTGGGGGAGGGTGAACTGGAAATGGAAAAAGACAGTGAAAGAGGGAGAAGAATACACAGTAGGTGTACAGTAGTTTGTTTGTCATTTTGTCCAAAAGAGTGTTACATCTTGAAAAATAGGGGATAAGATTTTACCCAATGTGAAGAAAATGAGTTGGAATTGATAAACATGGAACAAGTGTAGAGATTTGGGTAACAATTGGTGATAGGAGATGGAAAGAATTTTTCCCATCCCGATGAGAAAGACGGATTCAATCGTTGAAGTAAAAAAAATTTGGGCCGGAATTCGCTTTAAGAGTTTCAAGTTAGATTTATTAAATTAAGAACGAGTTTTCCTTTAAACATCCAAATTTAATCCATTTTATTTTATTTATTTTAAAAAAAAATCCGGGCCTTTACATCATCCACCTCTAAAAACAAGTCTCGTCCCCGAGACTAAAACCAAAATAAAGTAGGGGATGAAGTTGAAATTGATGAGTCCAAGGACCATATCCAAAGATCTTGTAATCGTCTCGGTTGCATCTTCCGAGATTCTCACAACATCCTAGTCACGGTCGTGACATCTCCAATTGGCCTTGACAAGTATGCAATAAGCGCCCCTATCACATCCTTGCTTCGACTTTTCGGAAGTACCACAACTCTAAAAGTTCTACATTGTCATCACTAGGTCTTAGCAAGTACCCTACAAGCGCCCTCATAGAATGCTTGTATCCACTTCGTGAAGTATCATAGAGTCGCCCGGGTTTGAAAAGTCTCTAAAGAGATTCCACCATTGAAAATAAAGATTAGCCTCAAAATCGTTGAAATTCTCGGCATCGTTCATTCTTTTACAATCCAAGTTGGTCCCTTTTCAAAATCGTTCAAAATCTTCAAATCCAACGTCTAATCAAGCAACCTTACACCAAAACAAGTCAAATCCTTTCAAATCAAGATTTCGTCAAAATATTCCAACCACCAGATCAATTTCTCACATACCAAACAATCAAATTCAGAAGGTAGGAGGTGGAGTCATCCACCTCTAAGGGCTAATCCTATATTCTCTTCCTAGTTTCCATAATCAAATCAATCTATCAGTTTCAATTCGAGCAAAATTCACAAGCCACAAGCAATGCATAACCACATAACCAATCAATCCTCAACGAGTACACCATATGACAAGTCTCAAACATATGCCAGCACACTGCCACAAGATCACATCAACGTCTCCACATCATACTAAAGGTCATAATATGCATATATGCCAAAATCATAACACATGGCTCGATATCACACCAAAAGTCATAAAGGATATCTCACAATCGCATATCATCATTGCAATCATAGTAGGGTTAGTCACAACAAGGGATATCATTTAACCCATAAACCCACATTGTCATCCTATCCAATTTCTATCCGGCATTAGCATAACATTTTTATCACGTCAATCATTGGTACTTGCAAGGTTAGCCATAGCGAAATTTCATCATAAGTCAACGGAACAAAACTACTTATCAACACATCAATACAGTCAAGGTCACGCTATTAAGACTCAATAAAAAGGGAAGATCAAGAAGTATATCACCATCAGAATGTCAACATGCTCTCTAGAAATCATCTTAACTCATCACATTGTCGTATAACGATCCTTTAGTAATCAGGCACCATTATCTCATATATATACAAATCATATTTACATTCTAAGTCATACTCATCATTTAACATATCAATAGTCATGTTTGTCAACCATATAATACAACATCATGATTACTACAACATAATATAATATCATGTTTACCGCCACATAATATAACACCATTCTTTCACATAATAGCACATCATTATCCCACAGTTCCTACTCATCATTACTTCATATATCATATCACAACACGTCCTAACATGCTTCTAAACCAATGTAACATGATATCAAAGTATTAATATATATCATGGTAACACTTGTCACTATCAACTAGATTTTAATATTGCATATCAACATGTAATTCCATATCAAGTTATCATGTTGGTTATCTAACATCATGCCAGCAGATATAAACAATCATAAAATCAAGAAAATTCTCACATCACACCAGTCAAAATAAAACAAAATCCCCACTCGCCCATCTCCACTCTCAAGTCAAGACTAATCCTCTTCTAAACTCGCCAACGCCAACTCAGACAAAAATTCCCCAAAGAAATCCCAATTCATCTCGATGCTCGAATCTTACCCCTCCTTCTGCCGATCACTACCACACCATCCACCTCTAAGAACTCACTCCTATGTCTAACCTCACGCCCGAGTACCTGCTTACACTATGTCCTCAACACTCTCAAAAGTCATTCTCCACACTTCATATACTACTCTAGACATCACAAGCATCATGCCCAGCTAACCATACCCCCACCGAAGATTTACCCAAAAGCTTAATAGAATCACCCAAGCATTGCCTCTCATAAATCCCAAGACTCACTCTGTCTCTCCTAAGCTTACATCTCTCTTGCGACTTATCTCATAACATCCCTGATCATCCTAGTCACTCAAGCTCTTTCACCACTCTTCTACCACGCTACCAACGACCTCACCCACAGGTTTAAAGAAAAAGAAATCATGGAAATCATCGAACATAAGGTCTACATCATATCAATTTGCATTTATAACATACATCATGGGTTCAATAAGCCTTAATTTTTACCATCATGCTCAAAATTATAGACAAACACCATATATGAACATACTGAAGTCAAGCTAACATGTTGCACTATAGCCTTATCAGATACAACTCAGGTCTCTTAGCATATGTAGTTCACATTTTACAGGCAAAGGAATTCAAATCATGCTTAGCAACTTAGAGTAGCAACACGTCAAGACATCATGGAACAATAGAAATATAAAGCATCAAATCATATCATTATAGACAACATGCAATCAGGCAACGGTCGTTATCAAGTCAGCACGTCAACACATAAAGCTCATCGCTAGGTCAGTGCAATATCGTCGTCAACAATTTCAAAGGGGTTAGCAATTCGAACGGAGGACAATCCTACTTGCAAGTCATATCGTACTCGATAGTCACAATCCTCAAAACATACTTGTCCCACCAACATCGTCGATCATGAGGCTTGTGGGTTATGGGCCCACGCTTCCGCCACACAGCTCTATCGTTATGCAACTTTCTTTCTCTTCCAAGCAGTCGCTCACCAAATATCGCAGCGGAGTCTAAGTTAGCAGAGATAGGGGAGTGACAAGGACGGGCAACCCAATGTTCACTTCGGAACCAAACATAGACAAAGGCTAAAGAACGACAAGACTAGAGACAAGACTTTGACCCGAGAATAGTAACGATGCCCCTATGGAAGTCTATTAGGTTATAATCGCGACAAGCAAATACGAATTTACCATGGAGCACATCAGTCACATTAATCAACACTAACATGTACCTATCTCAAGGAGATCGACATACATATTCATTCCAAATGACATAATCAAATTCTACACGGATTCATGCGAGATAAGTTAATAGCCTCTTATTCCAGGGAAGCAGATATGCCTAGCAATGTCAAGTAAGATATGCGGGTCCAGTAATGGTCATACAAGGCTAACGAGGATGACAAACATCATGTATATGAACAATGCACGAGCATGGTATACTTGTCAACACATAAGGTCAAACATATATAGCATGGCGAGGTACATCATAAAATCAAACTAAACGTTATTTGAGGATACAAAAGAGCAGAATGACAATTGTCACATCTAATAATAAGGATCATATAATAGGTTGAGAATGACGCGAAATCACATGACGAGATATATTTAAAAGCGTAAGTAATACATGGTACTAGCGATACATGATAAGGCATGATCAAGAGTCATTAAGAGGAGCTCAACATAATATTCACGGAACATGAGGCATCATCAAAATAACAAGAAGGGCATCATTGGCGACATATTATAATCATGTTAAGAGCGAACCATAATAGAGCACATATATAGTACAATAGTCATCACATCATAGAACAAGTACAACAAGTGATCCTTTTAGTGAATTATATTGGAAATCAGCAGCCCTACCAGACACTACTAGCACTTATCAAACATTAACACAATCAAGGTAACTCGACTAAATCCATTCTAACATTCATGCATCATGTGTATGCGAAATCATGATATAGCGTGGTGTGTGATCATGCGAGGTGTCCAGTCATACGTCTATGCAAGCACGAGAGGATGTCATAGAACAATAGGGTAACACTACCGAGCGATAACATGTAAGCATGCTAGGATTACCCAATTACGGAGAGCAAGTCAATCATCGAGCTCAACATTAATCTAATCAGGATGAGTAAAACATTTTAAGAGGACAACAAGAGGGAAGAAACACATTATCAGGGACCTAGCTCGAGAGAGAATCAACAGTAGCGTAGGCAAGGTATAACTCACACAAGTCATGATCAAAGGTCCTACATGATATTAATGGCTCAACATAACATGCGATACATACATGCAACTAGTCATGGCGGCACGTAAGAAATCAATTCAATCACATTCAAGCAATCTAGAAACATGAGGAAGGTTTTACGATGTATAACACGAGTTTAGGTAATGGCAATATGATTAGAATACGGGGCATGAGCTCAAATCAACACATACTAGGATAAAACATGCATTTCTCAAGACTCAATTATACCAAATATTCTCTCTTCAACACAAGTAACACACAACAATATCAAGTGCAAAATAATCAGCAACAGTTAATCTGACAATTACAAAATAGATATGCATGCTATAGGTTCTTGTCACAAAAGGAATGAGGAGCATCGACGCGTCATTAGCTAGTATGATAAAGAGATCATTTACAGGCATTCATACGAAGAAGATTTTATCACACTATCATGGACCTAACCAAGGAGAAAGCAACTATCATGTCGGTTCATATCATATGGTCCATGCTTCAAATCAACCATACATGCAATACAATAGGCCAAGTAAACATGCTATGACAACATATAATCATGGCAGAAGCCAAAACATAACACAAGACCTAAGCAATGTAACCAATCATAGATGCAACAACATGAGTAGCTTTTTACCAATGGTCATTCGCAGGGTACATGCCAAAGATTACAAAATTACATCATGCAATTCAGAGAGAGTCACAATTACAACCGGATAGGGATCCCTAAGGGCAACAATTGACTCTTCCCAACCGACTCATCACCCCTCTTTCCCATGGGGCTCCGGTACAAATCTTTATGGCAAGAAGACACTGATTGATCATCATAAGAATCAAGAAAGACAGCCCTAGAAACACCTTGCTTTTGACTCAAAATGACATCAAGAACTACCTCACAACACTCACTCAGACAACCTTCATATACACACATGATTCCGACACAATGTGTTTATCAACCCGATTGCCCATGAAAGACAATAACATACGGGAAATGATTCGATAGAACCGGAAAAGTAGCTAACATAGCGGAAGGGGTCGTTCCACACAAGCTGGGTTTGACCACATAGAAACAAGGGTACTCCCACTATCTCGTCTACACAGATCAGTCAATGCACATTTAATTGTTAGACATACCAATCAGACTTTAGCACAGCAAGCACTCAGCACAGAATCAGTTAGTGACACTCATAATGACCTCCTTGGAGTTTTCCAGACCCCTCTGTAAAGAACAAGCTAATATTTCCCCTACCCATTTCCAACTACATCCAATAGGGATGGTCTAACGTCTTTCTACCCACTCGATCCCCTCTTTAGTTGGTTTTCCATATTTTATGATAAGTCAAGTTCATTACTTAGTCCAATTTCGGTTAGACAGCTTAAGTTCATTTTGCCCTTTCAAACGCTTCCAAATCCTTTGAAATTCATGGGCGGTTTTCCAAACATACACTCGACCCTTGCGTACCCGAATTGCACAACCTCAGCTCTGATACCATCTTTGTAACGGCCCAGAATTATAATTTCTGGGTTACGTTTCAAGGGATAAAACCCCTTGTTCGGATCTTGCAATCCAGGTACGGGTCGAGGTTTCAAACTCGTTTTAAGATTTGTAGAAAGAGGGATTTCAAACCCTAAAACCTCGAAGGGCCGTTGGGTACCCTTAACCTGTCCTAAGACTATGTCGCGGAAACCAGTTCAAACGGAGGTAAAGCGGAAGTAAAGTACAGATACAAGTGCCACGGCGGAGCCGGGTCAAAACGGAGTCAAAAGTATAAATCCAAAACAATATATTCAGAGTCTGGTGAAGTCCATAACTCCAGCGCTCACTCTCCGCCGACAAAATGACCCGCGCAATAAGCAAACAACACCGATAGGATAAACATAAATAATTCCTAAAAAAAATTGATTTGGGGCGGGATCAGATCGATGCCCACTTAACTCTGCATCCCAACCATAAGCACACATATACGCTATACCTAATAAAGATGTTCTAATGCAGTACGAAATTCAAACACACTAGCATGCTCCTAGTTCATAATAATGTGCAGAAATACTGTAAAGGGCCTAAGACAATGCCAAGTGGCATATCCCTCTCCTACCTCCACCCCTTCCGACAGGCGGAGACTGGCCAGCTCGTGAATGCATTCATTCATAATCGGGGGGCACGCATGCCTAACCCACTCCACAATAAAGCCCACAGGCATATCATAATATAAGGAAGTACTCAATTGACTCAGGGTACCCGATGAGGCTGGGCTACCCTATGACCCTAGCAAAGACTTCTAGGACTATCACAGATAATGGCCGTTCTGTTTACATACACATAGAGAAATAGAATGCTCAACGATCAATGCAACCTAGCATGGTACTACATGGCAAGATGATCATGAATGCAATCACCTAGTATATCATGCACCTAAAGCAGGGAATAGCTCTATTCAATCTGAGTAAGCTCCGAAGAGACCTACCTGAAGATGCAGAACAGCAAGATAACACAAGCAAGGGCCGAAATGCAAGTCCAAGACAATCCAAAAGCAATACACACCTATCATCAAACCATTTCCATGAGCTACCGGTCCATCATTCATACACACGAAACACAAGTTCTCAACATCCTTAAAACCAATCGACGGTAAAACCATTTTCCAAAATCCTTCTGATTTGATCAGCATCAACCAAAACCATTCTTCCCAAAACTTTCCAAATTCTTAAATATCAAATTGATTCAACTCAGAAAATCAACAATTCTTTTAAAATCGTATTTAGGCGAATCCCGTCATTAAACATTTGAACCTTTAAACCAATCTCTCAAAATCATATTATAGAATTTATTCCGGCATTTTATTTCACGACCTTATCCAAATCAATAAATAATTTCACAATTTCCAATATCGCATAAAATACTTATTTAATTTTCAGAAATTGTATTTATTACAAAATCAAGAATAATACACACTAATATTTAAATGCTAATTTTGTACTTATAAAATAACATAACATAATATTCATAAAACCAATAACCTGAATAAACATACACCCCTAAAACACAACACAAAAGGAATCAGCCCACAACCCAACTGAAAGGCCAATTTTATGTGGAATGAAAACCCGGATCCGAAAATTAGGCCCAACCCAAACCATAAATGAAAGGCTATCTCTCCCAACTGACCCGGATTGAAAACGATATAACCCTGATGAAGGAATCCGGGTCAGGCCCAACAAATTAGGCCCAGAACCAACCCTGGCCTTCTCCTGCGTCAATGGAAGAACAGCGCTCAGAGGCGTCGGACTGTGACGACGGAAACGGAAGGGAAAACGAGGAGCTCGGCCTGCCGGAGCTGCTATCGACCTCACCCGCTCTCAACCTCACCGATGCCCCTTCCCGACTCCAACCCACTTATACGGATTCAAGCGTGAGTAAAGGAGAAGAAGAAAAGAGGGATTACCGAGCTTAGAAGGGTCCAGATCCGGTGAGCTCCGAGGCGGCTCCGGCTTCTACGGCGGGGGAGGAGAGTCAAGTTTGTCCTAGGAAGAGAGAGGGATGAGAACGAGCGCGATTGAAGGAGGTTCGAGCCGGGATTGCAATTAGAAGCAACTCACCTACGTGGAAACAGTGCGAGAGAAAGGGAGGAAGAAGGTGGCGGCTCGGCGGCTTCGTCGGGGCTCCGGGGCTACTCGGCTCGCCTGGAAGGTTGGGGAGCTGTTGGCGGCTGTTCGACGGAGGCTCCGGGGGAGGAGTCCACGGCGCTCTCGGCTTCTAGGAGCTTCGTACATCGACAATGGTGGTGCTCTGGTGGCTGCGCTGGTGGTGCTCGGTGAGGCTCGAGGGTGCTCAGCCTCTCCTCGGAAAGACAGGGCCAATGCCCGGTGGTGCTCAGGAAGTGTCCGGACAGTGTGGCGGCGAGAGATGGTGGGGATGCTACTGGTTTTGAAAGAAAGAAGGGTCTGAGATGAAGAAGGAGAATTGGGGGAGGGTGAACTGGAAATGGAAAAAGACAGTGAAAGAGGGAGAAGAATACACAGTAGGTGTATAGTAGTTTGTTTGGCATTTTGTCCAAAAGAGTGTTACATCTTGAAAAATAGGGGATAAGATTTTACCCAATGTGAAGAAAATGAGTTGGAATTGATAAACATGGAACAAGTGTAGAGATTTGGGTAACAATTGGTGATATGAGACGGAAAGAATTTTTCCCATCCCGATGAGAAAGACGGATTCAATCGTTGAAGTAAAAAAAATTTGGGCCAGAATTCGCTTTAAGAGTTTCAAGTTAGATTTATTAAATTAAGAACGAGTTTTCCTTTAAACATCCAAATTTAATCCATTTTATTTTATTTATTTTTAAATTATTATTTTTAAAAAAAATTCGGGCCTTTACAATAGAAGCCTCATGGTGTAATATAAAATTCGTTATATGTGATTGGTCATTTTATTCTTCTTAGTTAGATTATTGCATAAGTAAAATACAAGGGAAATGAACATAGAAGCCTCATGGTGTAATGACATTACATTACACCATGAGCTTTAATTAGATTTTTTCTGTTCTTGTATTTACTTTATATTTTAATGTAAAAATAATATGAAAGTTCATAAATGTTGTTGTTATGTTAATTTCCACCCTAGTTAACTTTCAAAACTTTCAAAATTCGAGTCATCGATATGACAACAGTTTATAAGTAACACAAATCCTAACGATGACTAGCTATATATATATATGATAGTATATATTTCCTTACTCTTTGGTAATTTAGTGGTGATTTGTACTCACACATAATAGGAAATTAATTTTTGTTAATTTTTTAAAATTTTACAAATCTTATATTAATAATATAAAAACATAATATTATAACATATTATTACTATAATTTAGGGTAGAAATCACAAAAATCGTATCTTATAACAATAGCCATTACTTCGTACTTGTTTAAAATACAAGAGCATACTTTATTGGAAATCGGCAGTCTGCTCATAGGTCTGCAACAAGATACTCCGTATCTAATAAAGGGAAAAAAAAAATTGGATTTGTAAATTTCAACCTTGGTTAACTTTCATCCTTGGTTAACATCCACATTTGGTTTGACCGTTGCATTATTTCAACTTTGAAATATGACTTTACAAATCTTATATTAATAATATAAAAACATAATATTATAACATATTATTATAATTTAGGATAGAAAAAAAATCGTATCTTATAATAATAACCATTACTCCGTACTTGTTTAAAATACAAGAGCATACTTTCTTGGAAATCAGCAGTCTGCTCATAGGTCTGCAACAAGATACTCCCTACTCCGTATCTAATAAAGGGGAAAAAAATTGGATTTGTAAATTTCAACCTTGGTTACCTTTCATCCTTGGTTAACATCCACATTTGGTTTGACCGTTGCATTTTTTCAAATATTTTTTTTTGGTAAAATGCATTTTTTCAAATATTTACACCAGTTAGTGTATTGTTTTTAATTACATTCTAACGTTAAATCGTTGGAAAATATGGTATTTCACCTGCACGAAAAAATATCATAGGTAACTACTTATATATATATAATTAGTTAAGTATCAAATAATATATATCTTTATATCTTTATATATATATATATATATATATATATATATATATGTATGTATATGTATGTATGTATTTTATTAATTTTTTTAGGAAAAAACATATATATAATATTATACAAAGATTTATAGAACACAAATATCATAGGTAATTTATAGGTAATATATATATATATATATATATATATATATATATATATATATATATATATATATATATATATATATATATAAAATTAGTTACGTAACTATGATTTGGTTAATTTATAGAACATAGATATAATTTTATTAATTTTGTTTTTATCATAAAACTATATAGGTGGTTCAGGATCAAATCAAGATGTTAAGCTGATAGTACATGCAGCTTTATAGGAAATTGGTTTTTTATCTGCGATGGAATAGACAATTGAGCCACTTTTTTTATTTATTACATTTAATTGTTGATTTATTTTACTTCAAATTTTTTGATAAGGTGATTATTAATATTAATATTAATACATATAATGAAAAAACAAAACGGAACACAATTACATGTAGACATATATTATGAAATTGATAAACCGGAACAACATGAAAACGGAAAAAATAAGGCTAACGGTATGTAACCCAAAACATATTTTTTGTTTAAATTTTTTTATTAATTAAAATGACATTAGGCTAACGACAACACATAAAATAAAACTCCAACTTGAAAACCATATGCCAAAATACAACAAAAACACGTCAAATACGATGTGAAATGAAAGATACTCGGAACATAACAACCGACCAATAACAAACATATTATTAGTCCATGCTCCCGTGAATTATCTTCGCTATCTTTAAGCGCAACTTGTGGTTCTCCATCGCTAGCTCCGATATTTTTTCCGTAAGCTCTTTAATACGGTTGTCCCTAGAAACAACTTGATCCTCGAGTTGTGGATTCTCCCTCTGCAATCGGTGTTTTTTATCACGCAAAGTTGAGATCCTACGACGAAGAATGTCCATGGCTTCGTGGCTTCCATCATATAAAATCTCTTCAAACTCCTCTTTTTGAAATCGCTTGAGTTGATACTTGTCCTCTGCATCGAACCATGGCTCGTTATATGTACGAGCCATTTGAGTGCGAATAGTATTACGAAGTGAAGAGTGAACAAATTCGTTTGTAGACGTAGAAGTTGGAAAAGAAAGGATGAGTTCTGTCATACAATAAGATGTGTATTTATAGGCAGACAAACTACAAGACAACTCTACCTTTTTTGTTCAAATTTTAAATTTCAAAGTTGAAATTTATTAAGCTAATGAAATGGTGATAATAATAAGAAAACATGAAATGAACTTATATTAAAATATAAATGATGATAATACTACTACTAATTTTAATATATACATATTAAAATGGTTTAGGGTGCCAATTTGGCAAAACATAAAAAACTTGGGTCAGCTTTAGTAATCTAGGGTGGTGATTGGGTAAGAATAAAATTGTAAGTATATATGTGGGGCACATTTATATAATTTTATACCTTTTTGTTGATATGATTATAAAAACATATCTTCAATAATCGCATTTTAGCGGGAAAAAAATCACATTATAAAACAATCGATAATAATTCACATTCTAAAAAACAAACCCTCATTAATAATAATAATAAATCGCATTATGAAAGAATCACATCTTGATCGTCCGTTTACATCAATCTAACGGCCCACAAGCCGGATCCACGTGAAGAATTTTACACCAATACCATAAATTGTTTTTTTTTTTTGTATTCATTTTTCAAAAGAGACCTCCTTCTTGGGGACTGGGGACTGGGGACAGCCTATCTTGCCTATGTCGCAGACTGCGCGTAGGCCTGCTTCTCCCTTATCCAATGTCCATATTTTTTTTTACTCGATTGAATATATTAGCTATTATATTGGATTGTGATTTTTTTAGAAATATGACATGATTATAAATATTTTTAATTATACAATGTCTTAGTCACGTTCCCTTAAAAAAAATTTCTCAATGAATATTGAAGACTGGGAAACAATAAAATGAAGTAAAGAAAGAACAAAAAAAAAATGGGGGAATTCATAGTGCTGCCAGGATTCGAAACCAGGTTGATGGAGCGTATAGGGGACGTTGTAACCATTGGGGTATGTGCATCCCGTAGTTACATTACCTACTAAATTTTATTTATAGAGTAACCGTTTACCTGGAAGAGATCTTGATCGTCCGTTTACACTGATCTAACGGTACACACTCGGAATCCATGCTACTCTCCAACGCCGGCTGATAGGCGGGCGGTCTGCTACTAACGAGATTAATAATCACATGGAACTTAATTGTTTTGAACACATGTAACTTCAAAATACAATTATAATCTAGGGTGACATTTTTTTTTATTTCCCTCCAATATTCTGCGGGTTATAATTTTTATCAGTATTTGAAAATTAATTAAACGATTTATATAGAAACACAACCCTAATCTTTCCGAGTACGTGGGTGTTTACATATTATCATGTATGATTGTCGATCGGTTATTGTGGATAGGTTATGTCTAACAAATAGTTCCAATTCAAGATGAGTACGTTGTAGTCCCAACACAATTAAAACATCGATTGAAAACGTCACTAATGTTAACACGTACACTAATAGAAGAAAACACACCGACATACAACCAACAAACACGAGGATCACTCAAACACCCACTCGGAATTCATCCACTCTCCATGGAGTCGGATGTGAGAAGTTTTCGACCATGTTCCTCTTTCGTAGAGATCGTATTGAACGAGATACATTGAACCGTCTCGCTTGCGCTTGGTCGCGTAGCCATGCCACCACATGTCCCGTGTCCAAACATTGACCTCGCCGTACTCGAAGACGCCTGCATCCACAGCCATATGGGGTGGCACTGGCCTGAGCTTGGAATGATGCACGACCTCCCGCAGGGCCTCTCTCCCGTCCTCAGCCAACAAAGACATGTACTCCACCCTAGCATATGTTGACGCTAACACGTCCAGTACCAAGGCTGGAGAGTATGTGCCTACAATGCCATGACCCGAGCCCATGACCTCCACCATTGTACCGACTTGATAGTGATCCATAATGGGATATGGCGGATCTGCATATATTACCCCGTATATATTGAAACTGTACGCAGTTTGCATGATAAAAGAAGTAAGGGATCATGGTATATACTTATAAAATACAACGTCTATACCTTCTAGATAAGGGAAATACACCGGGTTGACACTTCATCGATTAGCAACCCACTCATTGTGGGCTCGCATGGACGGTGCGGTTGCCCAAGTTGCTAAACCATTAACCGGGGAGACAACACGATACTCATCCCCTATTACAAGCTCAACATGGGTGTGCCACCACACACCCTCAACGTAAATATCTACCTCGTCACCCACAACGAACCTTAGGTATATGAATTCGGGCATAGTCGAGATCGGTCGAACTAGACAAGCGTGGACATCCTCTCGCTCAAGCATACCCTCCCGAGCTGTCCGGTTAGTGTACTCCACCTCCACATACAATTCGCCTATTACACGGTGTACGGTCCCCTCCTCGAACGAGCCGGTCATGTTGTCCGTGCCTACCACCTCGATCGGTTGGCCATGGTACATGTCATATTTTGACATCCTTCGTTGTTACGGGATAAAATTCTGCAAAAAAACAATGCAAACATGCGTCAACGTAAACGGTTGGTGTACGTATTGCAAAACACAACAACATATATAAATACTAATTACGAAGAGGTACATATTTCTATATATGGAGTGTGTTGTAAAGGCCCGGATTTTTAAATAATAAATTTCAACAAATAATATAAATGAATTCAAATCGGGTTAATTAAAATCTCTTAAAATGAATTCCGGCATATAATTAATTTAAATGGACTTCCATTCAGATTTATTTTCGTTTTCGCTTGCTAAAATTTGAAAGTATAATATAATTTTATTATTTGATTCAGTTCGAGAATTCGATTTAAATTTGAAGTTTTAAGCTTTATATTTTTTAATAGAGTCGGGATAACGTCGATAGAACGGATTTCGAGATTTGTTTCCGGGTAAATTTTAATTGGTATTAATGGGACTATTCTTACTTCTTTCTCCTCTCTCCCTACTTCAAATCCGAAGCTGCAATTCACATGCCAGCTTGGTCCAGCTTGGTCTAGCTTGGTCTTCTTCTTTTCATTTAAGGTAAACCACACCTCACCCTCCTCTCTACTCGCACCACTGCTGCCCCATTTCTGGCAAAGGGCACTGCACCTACCACGCCAATCTGCAGCCCTGCCAAGGCTCTCTTTGTCTTCTTTAATTGGAACTATTCTGCAGGGGAATCACCAGGAGCAACCCACAAACATTGCAACACCAAATCCCTCTCATCCCCTCCTTTTCTTTCACCAATTCAACCCAGAAAGAGCACCACATCCCTATCAGCTCTCATCTCCTCTCTTTCTCTTCCCTTTTAGTCACAAAGACCCACCATTGTTGCTCCTGTTGTTACCGCAACCACCAAGTCACCACCACTTCATCAAATTTCCATCAAATCAAAACGCCTTCACCCAGCTTCTTCTGTCCGTTACAGCCTCATCGTCGCCGTCGCGAGCCAAGCCTCCCCTTTTCGCCAGGGAAGGACCGAGCACCTTGCTCGTCCTTCCTCCGATGTCCGAAGACGAAGCAGCAGCACCCAGAATTCCGAGCGCCACCTCTCGAAACCCAGGCGCGCCAGGAGCCCCGCCGGAATTGAGGGTGAGCCGCTCCTTCCTCTGCTCTCCCGTGTTCGTCTCCAAGGTCGATTTCCGTTCTTCTTCTTCGATTTCTGTTCAATCGCATCAAAATCCGCCTTTAACCCCTTCCTCACTCTCCTAGGCTTTGATCGAACCCCCTCTCGAGCTATTGCCGTCGGAATCCGCCACTGCAGCCGGAGCGCCGTCGTCGAGCCCCGGAGTCGCCCTCGGAGTCGCTACTGTAAGCCCTCTTTTCCCCTTCCTCCGTTGCTCGCGTTTGAGGCTTTATGGGTCCAGGGTGGTCGGGATAGGTTTTCAGATCTATTGGGCGAGGTTTTGGTCGGAGACGAGTCGCCGGCGAGCCTGGCCCTCTTCTTTTTTCTCCCGTGTTTCCTCCGTTGAATTGCAGAGGTCTGTTCTGAGGTTTTGGGAAGGTGAGAGTTTGTGAGGGGGTATGTTGGGCCTATTTGTCTGCTGGATCGGATCCGTTTCCTTTCCGGGTTATATTTTATTGAGTGAATCCGGGTTTCTTTATGTGGGAATCGGGTCTCCACTTGGGTTGCAGAGCAGGCTTTCGAATTGAGCTTGGGTCGGATCCGGATTGGACTTCTTATTGGGCTTTCGGTTGGCTGTTCTTATGGTTTTAAATGCTGTTTTGCTCAAGTGTTAAGCTATTATATGTTATATTGATATTGCTTATGGTATATATTACGTTATGTTAATATTAGGCACGTTATTATTATTTTTATATAAATTCTGACCATATAAAAGTATATTATGGAATTATTAAATTATATTGTGAAATTATTTTAAAAAGAAATATTAATTGGACTATGTACCTTTGTGATGATTTAATTATGTTAAATTGGAAAATTTGAAATGATTTATTTATAACTATAATTGATGTCTATTTTAGTCATATATTGTAATAAATTAATTAAAAAGGAGTTTTCAAGTTTCTGGAAATATCCTTTAAGGATTTGATGTGTTGAAAATCAAAATACCGGAATAAATTCTATAATATGATTTTGAGGTATTGATTTAAGGTTTAAATGTTTAATGTTTGTCTTGATTTAATGATGTTGGTTTTAAGAAGGGAGTTTGAAAATGGTTTTACCATCGATTTGTTTTGAGGATGTTGAGAACTTGGTTTTCGTGAGTATAAATGTTAGTCCGGTGGCTTATGGAAATGGTTTGATGATAGGTGTGTTTTGCCTTTGGATTACTTTGGACTTGCATTTGGGCCCTTGCTTGTGTTATATTGCTGTTCTGCATCTTCAAGTAAGTCTCTTCGGAGCTTACTCAGATTGAATAGAGCTATTCCCTGCTTTAGGTGCATGATATACTAGGTGCTTGCATTCATGATCAGCATGCCATGTAGTACCATGCTAGGTTGCATCGATCGTTGAGCATTCTATTTCTTTGTGTGTATGTAAACAGAACGGCCGTTATCTGTGATAGTCCTAGAAGTCTTTGCTAGGGTCATAGGGTAGCCAAGCCTCATCGGGTACCCTGAGTCAATCGAGTACTTCCTTATATTATGACATGCCTGCGAGCTTTATTGTGGAGCGGGTTAGGCATGCGTGCTGCCCAATTATGAATGAATGCATTCACGAGCTGGCCAGTCTCCGCCTGTCGGAAGGGGTGGAGGTAGGAGAGGGATATGCCACTTGGCATTGTCTTGGACCCTTTACAGTATTTCCGCACATTATTACGAACTAGGAGCATGCTAGTGTGTTTGAATTTCGTACTGCATTAGAGCATCTTTATTAGGTATAGCGTATATGTGTGCTTATGGTTGGGATGCAGAGTTAAGTGGGCATCGATCTGATCCCGCCCCAAATCAATTTTTTTAGGAATTATTTATGTTCATCCTATCGGTGATGTTTGCTTATTGCGCGGGTCATTTTGTCGGCGGAGAGTGAGCGCTGGAGTTATAGACTTCACCAGACTCTGATTATATTGTTTTGGATTTATACTTTTGACTCCGTTTTGACCCGGCTCCGCCGTGGCACTTGCATCTGTACTTTACTTCCGCTTTACTTCCGTTTGAAATGGTTTCCGCGACAGAGTCTTAGGACAGGTTAAGGGTACCCAACGGCCCTACCATACTTTAGGGTTTGAAATCCCTCTTTCTACTGACCTTTGAAATGAGTTTGAAACCTCGACCCGTACCTGGATTGCAAGATCCGAACAAGGGTTTTCATCCCTTGAAACGTAACCCAGAAATTATAATTCTGGGCCGTTACAAAGATGGTATCAGAGCTGAGGTTGTGCAATTCGGGTACAAAAGGGTCGAGTGTATGTTTTGGAAAAACCGCCCATGAATTTCGAAAGATTTGGAAGTGTTTTTAAAGGGGCAAAATGAAATTAAGATGCCTAACCGAAATTGGACTAAGTAATGAACTCGACTTGTAATAAAAGAGGAAAAACGACCAAACGGTGGCACGAGTGGGTAGTGAAGGCGATAGACCACCCCTATTGGGTGTAGTTGGGAACGGTAGGCGAAATATCAGCTTGTTCTTTACAGATGGGTTAGGAGAATCAAATGAGATCATTATGAGTGTTATTAACTGATTCGGTGCTGAGTGCTTGCTATGCTAGAGATCTGATTTGGTATGCCTAACAATAAGTTGAGTATTGACTGACCTAGGCAAACGAGATAGCGGGAGTGCCTTATTTCTATATAGTCAAGCCCAGCTTGTGTTGAACGACCCTTTCTACTATGTTAACCCCTAGACAACTCTATCTAGCATTTCCTTGGATGTGAGTGTCTTCTACGGGGAATTGGGTTGGTAACTACATTGTGTCGGGAATCATGGTTGGATATTAAGGTTGTCTGAGTGAGTTTTGGAAGTTCTTGTTGTCACTTTGAGTCAGAAGTAAGGTGTTTTTGGGGCTGTCTTTCCTTATTCTTATGATGACCAACCAGTATCTTCTTGCCATGAAGAGTCGTACCCGAGTCCCACGGGAAAGAGAGGTAATGAGTCAGTTGAGAAAAGTCAATGGTTACCCTTAAGGATCTCTGTCCGGTTGTAATGGTGACTCTCTCTGAATTACATGACATTATTTTGTAATCTCCCGCATGTAAATTACCAATGATCATTAGTAAGAAGTTGCTCATGTTATATCTTGCCTTCTGTCATGGTTTTATTGTTTAAGCTCATGTTGTGGTTAGTTACCTTGCTCAAGTCTCGCGTTGTGTCTTGCCTTATATCATGATTGTTTGTTGTTATAGCATGTTTACTTGGCCCACGGATCGTATGAGTAATTGGAAGCATGAAACATATTATATTAACCTGCATGATCGTTATTTCCTCCTGTATTGGGTTAATGATAGTGTGATCTAACCCTCCCTGCATGAATGCTTGTACATCATCGCCTTAGCATGATTGATGTTGACGTGTCAATGCTTATTACTACTTTGTGACGAGAATATGTAGCATCCCCATCTATTTTGTATTCGTTGAATTGACTATTATTGATGATCTTGCAAGTTAGTATTGTTGTATGATTACATGCTTTAGATGGAGAGTATGTGGCATAATTTAGTCTTGGTGAATGCATGTTTCATCCTAGTATGTGTTGATCTGCACTCATGCCCTGTATTATAATCGTATTACCCATTACTTAGACTCGTATTATGAATCATTTAACTTTTCTCATGCTTCTATATCGTGGAATATGACTGAGTGATTTCTTATGCGTCGTCATGATTAGTTGCATGCATGTATCGTACGTTATATTGAGCCATTAGTATCATGTAAGACCCTTGGTTGTGATTGGTGCGAGTTTATACCTTACCTACAATATTGCTAATTCCCTCTCGGGTTAGGTCCTTGATAGTGTGATTCTTCCATCTTCTTAAAGTGTTTTACTCATCCTGATTAGACTGATGCTGAATTCGATGATCGACTTGCTTTTCGTGATGGTAAATCCTAGCATGCTTACATGTTATCGCTTGGTGGTATTTCCCTATTACCCTATGATATTTTCTCGTGCTTGCATGAACGTATGACTGGACACCTCGCATGATCACACACCACACTATATCATGATTTCGCATACGCATGATGCATGAATTTTAGAATGGATTTAGTCGAGTTACCCTGATTGTGTTAATGTTTGATAAGTGCTAGTAGTGTTTGGTAGGGCTTATGATTTCCAATATAACTCACTAAAAGGATCACTTGTTGTACTTGTTCTATGATGTGATGACTACTGTACTATATATGTGCTCTATGATGGTTCGCTCTTAACATGATTATAATATGTCGCCAATGATGCTCTTCTTGTTATTTTGATTATGTCTCATATTTCGTGAATATTATGTTGAGCTCCTCTTAATGACTCTTGACTATGCTTGTATCACATCCTGTATCGCTAGTATCGTGTGAGACCCATGATTTCTAAATGTATCTCGTCATATGATTACGTGTCATACTTGACCTATTATATGATCATTGTGTTAGATGAGGTAGTTACTATGTTACTCTTATATGTTCTCGTATGATGCATACACCAAGCTTGTGCATTGTTCATATATGTGACAATTGTGATGCCCATTAAATCTTGCATATCTTGCGTAAGTTGCTAGGCATATCGGCTTTCATGGGATAATAGACTGCTATCTTGTCTCGCATGCATCCGTGTACCACTCGAATATGTCTTTTGGAATGAATGCGTATGCCGTGCTCCTTGATATAGGTACATGTTAGAGTGGATTAATATGATTGATATGCTCTATGATGAATTTATGTTATTTGTCGCGATTATAACCTAATAGACTTTCATAAGGGCATCGTTGCTATTCTCGGGTTAGAGTCTTGTCTCCAGTCTTGTCATCCTTTTAGCCTTGGTCTGTATTTTCGAAGTGAACATTGGGTTTCCCGTCCCTGTCACTCCCCTATCTCTGCTAACTTGGACTCTTGCGCGATACATTTCGGTGAGCGACCGCATGAAAGATGGAACGAAAAGTTGCATACCGATAGAGCAGTGCCGCAGAAGTGTGGGCCCATAACTCAGGAGCCTCAGGATCTATGATGTCGGTGGAACGGGCACGCATCGAGGATTACGGTTACTGTGTACGATATGATTTGCAAGAGGGATTGTTCTCCGTTCGAATTGCTAACCCTTTTGAATTTGTTGACGACGATATTGCACTGACATAGCGTTGAGATTTATGTGTTGATGTGCTGAATTGGAAATGATCGTTGCCTGATTATCTGTTGTGTATGATGATATGATTTGATGACTTATAGATCTCATGTACCATGATGTCTTGACGTGTTGCTACTCTAAGTTGCTAAGCATGATTTGAATTCTTTCACTTGCAAAGTATGAACTACAAATGCTGAAAACCTGAATTGTTTATCTTCTGAGGTTATGATGCAACTTGCTATCTTGACTTGATTATGTGCATATATGATGATTTGTAATAATGATTGAGCATTATGGTAAATTGAGACTTGTTGACATAGTTGCAATAATTGATTATGGACCCATGATGCTATGTTTATAAATGCTGGTTGACCTGATGTAGATCTTATGTGTGATGATTTCATGATTGTTCCTCCTTTAAACCTGTGGGTGAGATCATTTGGTAGTGTGGTTGAAGAGTGGTGAAATAATTTGAGCGATTAGGATGACCGATGGTTTATTAGGCAAATCACGGGAAAGAAATGTTGGCAGGGTAGGATACTTGTGATGTCTTGAATAGTATATGAAGTGTGGGGAATGACTTTTGAGAGTAGTGAGGATATAGTATGAGAGGGTTCTCGGGTGTGAAGTTAGAGATAGGAGTTGGGTTTTTAGAGGTGGATGGCGTGTGGGAGTGCTTGATGGGATGTGGGGCGAGATTTGAGCACCGAGATGAATTGGGATTTCTTTGGAGAATTTTTGTTGAGTTGACGTTGGCGACTCTAGAAGAGGATTAGTCTTGGCTTGAGAGTGGAGATGGGCGAGTGGAGATTGTGTTTTATTTTGGTTGGTGATGATGTGAGGACCTTCTTGATATTGTGAATTATTAATATGTGCTTGCATGATAATTAGATAACGACCATGATGAATCTGATACAGAATGATATTACATGTTGTTATGCAATATTGAAATCTAGTTGGTAGTGACAAATGTTATCATGATATATTGCTGCTCTGCCATGTTGTTTTAGGAGCATGTTAGGATGTGTTGTGATCTGATATACGAGATAATGATGTGTTATTATGTGAAAGTGTGATGTTATGTTATTGGGTGAAAGCATGATGTTATATTATGTGGTAGTAAACAGGATGTGGTAGTATATGTTTAGCAAGCATGCTTATGGATATGTTGCATCACGAATGTGGCTTTCAAAAGGAATATGATTTATATATATATATATATGAGATAATGATGTCTGGTTACTAAATGATCGCTACATGGCGTTGTGATGAGTTAAGATGATGTCTGGTGAGTATGCTGACATTCGATGATTGATATGCTGTTTGACCTCCCCTTTCACGAAATCTTGATAACATGACTTGTTGTGTTGATGTGTTGACAATGAGTTTGATTCATTGACCTTATGATGAGGATGTGCCTGTTATGACGTTGGTGTGATAACGAGATGTGTGTTATGATTTCGGCATAGATGCATATTATGGCCTTTAGTATGGTGTGGAGATGTTGATGTGATCTTGTGGTAGTGTGCTGGCATATGTTTGAGACTTGTCATATGATATACTCGTTGAGGATCGATTGGTTATGTGGTTATGCATTGCTTATGGCTTGTGAATCTTGCTTGAATTGAGAGTGGTAGATTGATTTGATTCTGGAAACTAGGAAGAGAATATGGGATTAGCCCTTAGAGGTGGATGATTCCACCTCCGCGAATTCTGAATTTGATTGATTGTTATGCGGGAAACTGATTTGGCTTTGGAAGATTTTGACGAAATTTTGATTGAAAGGATTTTATTTGTTTGGTGTAAAGTTGTTTGGTTAAACGTCTTATTTGAAGGTTTTGCGCGGTTTGAAAAGAAATTACTTGAAATTTTAAAGAATGAACGTTACCGATAATTTCCACGATATTGAGGCCAATCTTTTTGAACTGTGGAATCCCTTTAGAAACTTTTCAAACCCGGGCAGCTCTAGGATACTTCACGAAGTGGATACATGCACTTTATGGGGGCGCCTATAGGGTGTTTGCTAAGACCTAGTGATGATATTGTAGAACTTTTAGAGTTGTGGTACCTCCAAAAAGTTGAAGCGAGAATGTGATAGGGGCGCTTATTGCATACTTGTCAAGACTAATTGGAGATGTCACGATCGTGACTAGGATGTTGCGAGAATCTTGGAAGACGCAACCGAGATGATTACAAAATCCTTGGACATGGTCCTTGGACTCATCAATTTCAAACTTCATCCCCTATTTCGTCGTGGTTTTAGTCTCGGGGACGAGACTTGTTTTTAGAGGTGGATGATGTAAAGGCCCGGATTTTTAAATAATAAATTTCAACAAATAATATAAATGAATTCAAATCGGGTTAATTAAAATCTCTTAAAATGAATTCCGGCATATAATTAATTTAAATGGACTTCCATTCAGATTTATTTTCGTTTTCGCTTGCTAAAATTTGAAAGTATAATATAATTTTATTATTTGATTCAGTTCGAGAATTCGATTTAAATTTGAAGTTTTAAGCTTTATATTTTTTAATAGAGTCGGGATAACGTCGATAGAACGGATTTCGAGATTTGTTTCCTTGTAAATTTTAATTGGTATTAATGGGACTATTCTTACTTCTTTCTCCTCTCTCCCTACTTCAAATCCGAAGCTGCAATTCACATGCCAGCTTGGTCCAGCTTGGTCCAGCTTGGTCTAGCTTGGTCTTCTTCTTTTCATTTAAGGTAAACCACACCTCACCCTCCTCTCTACTCGCACCACTGCTGCCCCATTTCTGGCAAAGGGCACTGCACCTACCACGCCAATCTGCAGCCCTGCCAAGGCTCTCTTTGTCTTCTTTAATTGGAACCATTCTGCAGGGGAATCACCAGGAGCAACCCACAAACATTGCAACACCAAATCCCTCTCATCCCCTCCTTTTCTTTCACCAATTCAACCCAGAAAGAGCACCACATCCCTATCAGCTCTCATCTCCTCTCTTTCTCTTCCCTTTTAGTCACAAAGACCCACCATTGTTGCTCCTGTTGTTACCGCAACCACCAAGTCACCACCACTTCATCAAATTTCCATCAAATCAAAACGCCTTCACCCAGCTTCTTCTGTCCGTTACAGCCTCGTCGTCGTCGTCGCGAGCCAAGCCTCCCCTTTTCGCCAGTGACGGACCGAGCACCTTGCTCGTCCTTCCTCCGATGTCCGAAGACGAAGCAGCAGCACCCAGAATTCCGAGCGCCACCTCTCGAAACCCAGGCGCGCCAGGAGCCCCGCCGGAATCGAGGCTGAGCCGCTCCTTCCTCTGCTCTCCCGTGTTCGTCTCCAAGGTCGATTTCCGTTCTTCTTCTTCGATTTCTGTTCAATCGCATCAAAATCCGCCTTTAACCCCTTCCTCACTCTCCTAGGCTTTGATCGAACCCCCCTCTCGAGCTATTGCCGTCGGAATCCGCCACTGCAGCCGGAGCGCCGTCGTCGAGCCCCGGAGTCGCCCTCGGAGTCGCTACTGTAAGCCCTCTTTTCCCCTTCCACCGTTGCTCGCGTTTGAGGCTTTATGGGTCCAGGGTGGTCGGGATAGGTTTTCAGATCTATTGGGCGAGGTTTTGGTCGGAGACGAGTCGCCGGCGAGCCTGGCCCTCTTCTTTTTTCTCCCGTGTTTCCTCCGTTGAATTGCAGAGGTCTGTTCTGAGGTTTTGGGAAGGTGAGAGTTTGTGAGGGGGTATGTTGGGCCTATTTGTCTGCTGGATCGGATCCGTTTCCTTTCCGGGTTATATTTTATTGAGTGAATCCGGGTTTCTTTATGTGGGAATCGGGTCTCCACTTGGGTTGCAGAGCAGGCTTTCGAATTGAGCTTGGGCCGGATCCGGGTTGGGCTTCTTATTGGGCTTTCGGTTGGCTATTCTTATGGTTTTAAATGCTGTTTTGCTCAAGTGTTAAGCTATTATATGTTATATTGATATTGCTTATGGTATATATTACGTTATGTTAATATTAGGCACGTTATTATTATTTTTATATAAATTCTGACCATATAAAAGTATATTATGGAATTATTAAATTATATTGTGAAATTATTTTAAAAAGAAATATTAATTGGACTATGTACCTTTGTGATGATTTAATTATGTTAAATTGGAAAATTTGAAATGATTTATTTATAACTATAGTTGATGTCTATTTTAGTCATATATTGTAATAAATTAATTAAAAAGGAGTTTTCAAGTTTCTGGAAATATCCTTTAAGGATTTGATGTGTTGAAAATCAAAATGCCGGAATAAATTCTATAATATGATTTTGAGGTATTGATTTAAGGTTTAAATGTTTAATGTTTGTCTTGATTTAATGATGTTGGTTTTAAGAAGGGAGTTTGAAAATGGTTTTACCATCGATTTGTTTTGAGGATGTTGAGAACTTGGTTTTCGTGAGTATAAATGTTAGTCCGGTGGCTTATGGAAATGGTTTGGGCCCTTGCTTGTGTTATATTGCTGTTCTGCATCTTCAGGTAAGTCTCTTCGGAGCTTACTCAGATTGAATAGAGCTATTCCCCGCTTTAGGTGCATGATATACTAGGTGCTTGCATTCATGATCAGCATGCCATGTTGTACCATGCTAGGTTGCATCGATCGTTGAGCATTCTATTTCTTTGTGTGTATGTAAACAGAACGGCCGTTATCTGTGATAGTCCTAGAAGTCTTTGCTAGGGTCATAGGGTAGCCCAGCCTCATCGGGTACCCTGAGTCAATCGAGTACTTCCTTATATTATGACATGCCTGCGAGCTTTATTGAGGAGCGGGTTAGGCATGCGTGCTGCCCAATTATGAATGAATGCATTCACGAGCTGGCCAGTCTCCGCCTGTCGGAAGGGGTGGAGGTAGGAGAGGGATATGCCACTTGGCATTGTCTTGGACCCTTTACAGTATTTCCGCACATTATTACGAACTAGGAGCATGCTAGTGTGTTTGAATTTCGTACTGCATTAGAGCATCTTTATTAGGTATAGCGTATATGTGTGCTTATGGTTGGGATGCAGAGTTAAGTGGGCATCGATCTGATCCCGCCCCAAATCAATTTTTTTAGGAATTATTTATGTTCATCCTATCGGTGATGTTTGCTTATTGCGCGGGTCATTTTGTCGGCGGAGAGTGAGCGCTGGAGTTATAGACTTCACCAGACCCTGATTATATTGTTTTGGATTTATACTTTTGACTCCGTTTTGACCCGGCTCCACCGTGGCACTTGTATCTGTACTTTACTTCCGCTTTACTTCCGTTTGAAATGGTTTCCGCGACATAGTTTTAGGACAGGTTAAGGGTACCCAACGGCCCTACCATACTTTAGGGTTTGAAATCCCTCTTTCTACTGACCTTTGAAATGAGTTTGAAACCTCGACCCGTACCTGGATTGCAAGATCCGAACAAGGGTTTTCATCCCTTGAAACGTAACCCGGAAATTATAATTCTGGGCCGTTACATGTGTTATGTGGATGCTATCTTCATCCAAAGGGGTATAAATAGGGAATGTGGGGGGTGGGGGGGGGGGGGGGGGGGTGAGTTTACTTGGTAAGGGGAACAAGTAGGGAATGTGTCGTACCTTGTTTTGTTTTGAAGAAATACAAAACCTCCACATTTGTGTAGTTTTGAGCGTTGCAAATATTTACGGGAGTTATTGACCCGCATGCACGTTGTACTTTTGTAGTCCTTCCGTCCCACAATAAATGTCGTTTACTATTCATGTACGTTTTATTAAGAAGCTAAAAAAACTATATAAAATATCAACATTTTATTAGATTTTTGTAAATAATATCATACATATTACTAATAAGTATAGAATTATTTTAGAAAATTAATTAAAAAAAAGATATTTTATATAGTTTTTAGCTCGTTAAAAAGCGTGCATGAATAGCCCAAAGACAACTATTGTGGGACGGAGGGAGTATATTAGATACACATTTGTGTAGTTTTGAGCGTTGCAAATATTTACGGGAGTTATTGACCCGCATGCACGTTGTACTTTTGTACTCCTTCCGTCCCACAATAAATGTCATTTACTATTCATGTGCGTTTTATTAAGAAGCTAAAAAAACTATATAAAATATCAACATTTTATTAGATTTTTGTAAATAATATCATACATATTACTAATAAGTATAGAATTATTTTAGAAAATTAATTAAAAAATAGATATTTTATATAGTTTTTAGCTCGTTAAAAAGCGTGCATGAATAGCCCAAAGACAACTACTGTGGGACGGAGGGAGTATATTAGATATACATTCTAATATAAATATAATATAATGATTTAAAAAATAATAAAATTAGACATGTACAATATATAAATATAATTTTTATAGATTTTTAATACCACAAATAATTTCGTGTGACACCCAATGACACAGCAAGGGTTGATTTGTTTAGTATCAACCCGGTGAAAAAAATACTATGGGTTGTTTATTTTTTTAACTAGTTAAAGAGTGTATGGACACCCAAAAAATAAAAAAAGGGTTAAAAATATGAGTTAAAAAAAGGTAAAACTAATTCAAATAACCCAAACTTTGGTGGGGTGAGCATGTAGCATCATGAACTTTACAATGTGACAAAAATAACCCAAACTTTTACTACTACCACCACCAGGCACCAATATCATTTTTTAAATAAAAAATAACATATAACTTAATTTTATAGTTTTGATAAAAGTTAGAAATATTTTTTTAAAAAAGTTAGTAAATGAATTTTTTTAATAAAAATTACACAAAATATAACTTTTTATATTCCCTTTAAATATTTCTCAAATTATATAAATTTTTTTATATTTTTCAAATAAGACCTATATATATACACCCTTTCATGTAACACAAAATTAATTGTGTTAAATATTTATTATAAAAATAATTCCAAAAAATATATTTATATCACAAATAACTAGTAATATATATTTGTATAATTTTTTCATACAAAAACATATTTAAAAAAAATATTAATTGATTTAATTTGCATTATTTATTTTACCTATTGTTTTTCTTTTTGTAAAAAATGAGGCGATCGGATGCGGATCCCAACCTGCCACTAGTTCCGTGCTTGAATACGTTATCAGTTTATAAAAACAAACTCGTTGGAACATACGGAGTATGGTATTTCACATGCATGCATGTACAATTACAACGTATGATCGTTAATTTCACCGAATAAATAATTATATATATTTTGTATAATTATTATCATGAAAAAACATATTGGATAAATATTGAAATATAAAGGATGATTATACAAATTAATATACTACGTATATGATTTTCTTTTGTGAAATATAATTTGCATTATTTAGAAAATAAGGATTATGTTCTACATAGTTTACGGATGGAAGAAAGATTCCTTTTTCAAACACTACAACCGAGGGGAGACTTGTGCAGCTTTATAGGAAGTTGTCATATGGAGTTGACAACTTATAAAGAAGTTTTTCAAAATAAAAACTTCTATTTTTTCAAGAGCTTAGTATGTAGGTAAAGATGGACTTTTATAATACGGAGTATGTATGTAAAATGGAGGTTTCACTTTACACTTTTATACAGTATTTATGAAAGGGAAATGTTGATTTATTTTACTTACAATTTGTTGTTGATGATCGAGATTATTAATATTAATACATATAATTGCAAAAAGAACACAATTAAATGCAGAAATACATTACTAAAGTACTTAAACGGAAAACATGAAAACATTTTTGTAATAAGGCTAACTATATAACCCAATACTTATTTTTTTTTAAAAGTCGAACTTCATTGATTAACTAAAATGACATTACACCAAAGACAACACCTAAAATAAAACTACAACTTCAAAACCATATGCCAAAATAAAACAACAACACGCAATGTTCATGATCCCGTCAATAACAAACATATTAGTCCATGATCCCGTCATTAATGATCTTCCCTATCTTCGCTATCTTCACTCGCAACTTGAGGTTCTCCGTCGATAGCTCCGATATTTTTTTCATAAGCTCTTGAATATGGTCGTCCCTAACATCAACTTTATCCCAAAGTTCTGGATACTCCTTCTGCAGTCGGTGTTTTTTATCACGCAATGTTGAGATCCTACGATGAAGAATGTCCATGGCTTCACGACTTCCATCATATAAAATCTCTTCCAATTCCTCTTTGCGAAATCGCTTGAGTTGATACTTGTCCCCTGCATCGAACCATGGCTCCTTATATATACGGGCCATTGGAGTGAGGACAGTATTTGGAATTGAAGAGTGAAGAAATCCGTTTGTAGAAGTAGAATTTGGAAGAAAGGATGCGTTATGACGTAGAATACAATGTGTATTTATAGACATAGACAAACAAACTACAAGCCAACTATCCTTTTTTTGTTAAAATTTCAAATTTGAACAAAAAATTGATAGTTTAATATAATGTTGTTATAATTAAGCTAATGAAATGGTGTTTTGTTTTTGTTCAAAACTTATGTGAAAACAATATGGAGATACGATGGTGTTCTTTTTTCATATTGGATATATTATTTTATATAAATGATAAGGTTCCTACCAAATTAAGATATTACATTGGATGTAAATAAGTATTGGGTTGATTATAATGGTTTAGGGTGCCAATTTGGCAAAACTTAAAAATTAGGGTCAGCTATAGTAATCTAGGGTGGTGATTTGGTAAGAATAAAATTGTACTATATTCACATTCTAGAAGACACCCAAATTGCAATCAAATATTCACATCTTGATCGTACATTTATAGACTGTAAAGGCCCGGATTTTTAAATAATAAATTTCAACAAATAATATAAAATGGATTTAAGTCGAATAAAAAAAATAAAATAATAATAATAATAATAATAACTTGGATTTGGAAAATTGAAGAGTATTTTAAACGCGTCGGGATAAGGTCGAGTGAGCAGGTTCTGATTTATATTCTCGGTATTCGACGTTTGAAGTTTTGGGAACATCTTAATTTGTATTCTTTTCCCTTTCCACTTTCAATTAGTCAAAGCTCACCCTTTTTCCCCTTACCTTGCCCATAATTTACAAATCCACCTATCAAATTTGTTGTTATATGGTCAATTTACAATTCTACATCAGCTTTTCCCCTCTCCTTTTCCCCTCTCTCTAACACCTCCTCCAGCTTTCACTTCCCCAAATTGGCTAAGCATCACCCCACCTTCCTTCTCCCACACCCTGTTGTTCCATCATTTGTGGCAAAAAGGCCAAGTAGCTCCTGCCAAATAAGACCACCCACGCCACAACAGCAGGCCACTCCCTCTCAATTTGGATTGCAGGACATCCCTTTTCACTTGTCTGCAACCACAATTTCATTTGACTCCCAGCAATCCCACAACTCACATCCTGTCACCCACCCCTCAAATCTCTCTGATTTTCTTCCTTCACCCCTGGTTTCCGGCAAGGGTAGCAGCAGCAGCAGCACAAGCCTTCCTCCTCACTGTCTCTCGCATCCGCCGGAGCCACCACAACTCCACTTCACCTCCTCTTCCTCCGTCCCGAGCACCACCGAGCACCCTGTCCTCTTCGAAATTCCAGACAGCTCCCAAGCTTCCACTCCTTCTCACTATCATTGGCGAACCAAGAAGCAACCCCAGGAAGGCCGGAGCCACCGACGCAGGGCCGCTTCTCTCCTCTCGTCTCTGTTTTCCTCCATTCTCGACGGTAACCTCCCCTTCCACCTCTTTTCGCTCTAATAGGCCGTAAAGGTCCACCTTTACTCACTCCCCTCTCGTATCAGGCCAAGAGCTACGCATTCCGACCACCGGCGAAGCTATACGGTGCCAAATCGTGCCCCGGCGAAGGTTTTCCAGCGAAGTTTTCAGCCCCTTCGGTGAGACCCTTCTTCCCTCTTGTTCGTTCTTTTCGTGTCCCATGGTTGTCGGAAAAAGGGTGGTTGAGTGAGGGTGTCGATCTGTGAGCGAGGGAAGGCCACCGGAGGCCCTGGGCTCTTCTCCTTCTCCCCGTTCGTCGTCACCGAGCAGAAGCGCTCTTCTGTTCTATCAGATTGGGGAGGAAGGGTTCAAGCGAACCGGGCTCATCTCTTTTTTTTCTTTTTCCTGGGAACCGGCCGGGTTGGGGTTATTTTCGGTTCATTTATTTCAGATCTGGGTTTGGGCTTGTTGGATCCGGTTTTCATTCCGGATTGGGGCCTATTCCTTCCTTTGGGCCTAATTTTGTCTTGGATTGTGTTTATAAAATGTGTATTAAATATAAGACTTGATTTCGGGTAGTTTTCGGAAATTGTTAAACTATTAACTAATTGGATATTATATATATTATTAAATTATGGATCTTAAAATATAAAGGGATTTAAAAAAATATTATTTGGACTTGGATTTGAAAGAGAATTGGAAAAAGGTTTTCAAGGTTGGAAATTGATTTGATGAATGGAAAAGAAATTAATAGAAGTTAAGAAGAGGATTTTAGGAAATGATCTAACCTTGTCGGAGTTGTTTGATAAAATAATAATAGTAAGTGGATTTAAAGGATAATATTCTATTAATGGATTTTGACCAGAGAGGATTTGGGAAATTATTTTGAAAATGAGTTGACTTAATTTGAGATTTAAAAGTTTGGAAAAAATGGTTGATACGATTTTATCAATGAGGTTGATCGGAAGTGAATGATTTTGGTTGATGTTGATCGTATCGGAAATATTTTGGAAAATGGTTTTACTATCGATTGGTTTCGAGAATGTTGGGAACTTGGGTTCTGTGTATATGAATGTTAGCCCGATAGCTTATGGAAATGACTTGATGATAGGTGGATTTTAGGAAATGATCTAAACTTGGATTGCTTTGGACTTGCATTTGGGCCCTTGTTTGTGTAATCTTGCTGTTCTGCATCTCCACGTAAGTCTCTTCGGAGCTTACTCAGATTGAATAGAGCTATTCCCTGCTTTAGGTGCATGATATACTAGGTGCTTGCATTCATGATCAGCATGCCATGTAGTACCATGCTAGGTTGCATCGATCGTTGAGCGTTCTATTTCTTTGTGCGTATGTAAACAGAACGGCCGTTATCTGTGATAGTCCTAGAGTCTTTGCTAGGGTCATAGGGTAGCCCAGCCTCATCGGGTAACCTGAGTCAATCGAGTACTTCCTTATATTATGATATGCCTGCGGGCTTTATTGTGGAGCGGGTTAGGCATGCGTGCCGCCCTATTATGAATGAATGCATTCACGAGCTGGCCAGTCTCCGCCTGTCGGAAGGGGTGGAGGTAGGAGAGGGATATGCCACTTGGCATTGTCTTGGGCCCTTTACAGTATTTCTGCACATTATTATGAACTAGGAGCATGCTAGTGTGTTTCAATTTCGTACTGCATTAGAGCATCTTTATTAGGTATAGCGTATATGTGTGCTTATGGTTGGGATGCAGAGTTAAGTGGGCATCGATCTGATCCCGCCCCAAATCAATTTTTTTAGGAATAATTTATGTTCATCCTATCGGTGTTGTTTGCTTATTGCGCGGGTCATTTTGTCGGCGGAGAGTGAGCGCTGGAGTTATAGACTTCACCAGACTCTGATTATATTGTTTTGGATTTATACTTTTGACTCCGTTTTGACCCGGCTCCGCCGTGGCACTTGTATCTGTACTTTACTTCCGCTTTACTTCCGTTTGAAATGGTTTCCGCGACATAGTCTTAGGACAGGTTAAGGGTACCCAACGACCCTTCGAGGTTTTAGGGTTATAAATCCCTCTTTCTACAAACCTTAAAATGAGTTTGAAACCTCGACCCGTACCTGGATTGCAAGATCCGAACAAGGGGTTTTATCCCTTGAAACGTAACCCAGAAATTATAATTCTGGGCCGTTACATAGACATCCAACGGCCCAAAATGCGGATCCTTGGGGCATTTACTTATTGAAGAATATTCGAAAAAGTAAAATGAGTGAAAGAAAGAAAAATAGAAGAAAAAGGGTGGTTTTATATACCGCTGTCAGGATTCGAAATCGGGTTGGTGGAGTGCATTGGAGACATTGTGACCATTGGGGCATGTACATCCCGTGTTTACATGTTGAACTTCATTTTATATGGAGAGTATCTTGAGATGGGAAGAGATCTGGATCGTCCGTTTACACTTATCTAATGGTCCACGCTCGGCATCTTCCAAGCTATGTACTTTCCAGTTTCCACCAATACCAATTTCTTTAGGTGTTTAAAAACGTTGGAGATTGAATTTTTTTTGCCTCCATCAATCTCCGGGTTATAATTGTTTTCAGTGTATGAAAATTAATTACACAAGTTATTTAGAAATATAAATGTTTTGATGGATATATACATATTGTTATATACTTTAGATAAAATTATACTCAGTTTCATAAGATATCAATGTATTATTAGGTACTTAAGATAATATGTTACTCAATATTAGTATGTATCGATATATTTTTACAAGAATTTAACCAAGTATTTTAACACAAAATTTATTTAAATTAAAAAAAGTGGAAAGAAAACGTCTCAATTGATTTCGCCTCACATGACTGTTATTTGAAAGTTGATACAAAAAAAAATTATCAAAAGAAGTTAATGAGTTAAATGTATGTTAATACTATACATTCACATCCTGATTGTCCGTTTACATAGAATCTAACGGCTCATAATCCAGATCCGTGTGAAGTTAATGGAGTATGATAATTTTTTTTTTTAAACATACATATTGGAAAAAGCCTAAGGCGCAGACTACCCGCCGGTAGGCCTGCCTTCTCCATTTTCCAATAACGTGACCATACACATCAAATAAAAGTGGAGTATATCATTTTCAATATACACATGAAACTTGCAAATTTGAATATAATTATACATTTATACTTACTCTCCATTAATTTCCGAGTTATATTTAATTTATTTCAAAATTCAGTAAACGAGTTTTATAAACTTAAATGCTTTGATGGATACAGTATATCCATTTACGTTAGTAGGATGAAATTGTGAGTATAAAAAAATACATAAGAAATTCACATAAAACATTAGAGGAATATATGTATGTTATAGAGTAATTATGTTATTGTGATTTGTCAAAATATAACTATACTTATAATATTTACCTGGGCTATTACAATAATCGTCATTTACGTTATCGTAATGTTATAGAGTAATTACGTTATTGTAAACTAAGGCCAAAAAATAAACTAAGGTAAAAAAAAATGATAATCTCACTCTCAACTCTCAATTTTATTTAATATATGGAAACATATAATTTATTTATTTACACCTTTATTTGTATGATATTTTTTTTTATAATTTCTATACCACTTATTTATTGAACTACATGTTTTATATTTTTTAAATCGTTTATCTATAAAATTAGAACAACATATATTGTTCTCTATCTCAAATCTTGATTTTCGATCTCGATCTCAATCTCAGTAACAAATCTCGATATCAATCTCAAATCTCCATCTCAAACATTAACTCCTCAGATATCAAATCTTACTCTCAATTCTAAAATATAAAATATCAATATCAAAAGTCGATTATCATCTTAATCTTGATCTTAATCTTGATTTCAAATCTCAGTGACAAATCTCAAATCTCTAATCGCGATCTCAATCTCAAACTTAATCTCAATCTCAAATAGCAACTCCCACTCTCAATTCTCAAATATAAAATCTCTATATATGAAAAATCGATCTTGATCTTAATCTTAAATTCAAATCTCAGAGACAAATCTCAAAACTATAGAGATTAATCTTGATTTCAAATCTCAATGACAAATCTCAAAACTATTCATCATAATCTCGATTTCAAATCTTAATGAGAAATCTCAAAAGTCAAAACTATGTTGATCAAATTAAACTCCCTCGATCAATCAAAGTACTCTATTGATGAATCGAGAACATATATTTTATAAACCTCGCATCTTAGTTTAAATATTTGATCAAATTAAACTATCTTGATCGATCAAAATACCATAAACCCTAAACCCTAAACCCTAAACCCTAACCCCTTAACCCTAACCCGTAAACCCTAAACCCTAAGTTTTATAACGGATATATTAGTTTAAATAAAACAATAAGTTTTCAACCTAATTAAGATATAAGGTTGGATGTAAATAAGTATTAATTGATTATTATAATGGTTTAGGGTGCCGATTTGGCAAAAATTAGAAAGTTGGTTCAGCTTTAGTAATCTAGGGTGGTCATTTGGTAAGAATAAAATTTTATATTCACATTATAGAAAACCCCCAGATTTCAATTATACATTCATATCCTGATCGTCCGTTTACATTAATCTAACGGCTCATAATCCGGATCCTTGTGAAGTTATTTACACCAATACCATAAATTGTATGATAATTTTTTTTTTAAAGATACATATTGGGAAAAGCCTAAGGCGCAGACTACCCGCCGGTAGGCCTGCCTTCTCCATTTTCCAATAACGTGACCATACACATCAAATCAAAGTGGAGTATATCATTTTCAATATACACATGAAACTTGCAATTTTGAATATAATTATACATTTATACTTACTCTCCAATAATTTCCGAGTTATATTTAATTTATTTCAAAATTCAGTAAACGAGTTTTATAAACTTAAATGCTTTGATTGATACAGTATATGCTTTGATGGATACAGTATATCCATTTACGTTAGTAGGATGAAATAGTGAGTATAAAAAAATACATAAGAAATTCACATAAAACATTAGAGGAATATATGTATGTTATAGAGTAATTAAGTTATTGTGATTCGTCAAAATATAACTATACTTATCATATTTACCTGGGCTATTACAATAATCGTCATTTACGTTATCGTAATGTTATAGAGTAATTACGTTATTGTAAACTAAGGCCTAAAAATAAACTAAGGTAAAAAAAAATGATAATCTCACTCTCAACTCTCAATTTTATTTAATATATGCAAACATATAAGTTATTTATTTATGTTGTGAGCTGAATCTGCCATGTTTTACAGTAACTTTTATATCAATTTCTGTATACATTGCATTCATTTGGGCTAAGATAGTACAAAATCTATGTAGTTTATGTTTATTTGCCAAATTATGGAATCTACACCAGTTTCTGTTTAAATCGCAGAAATCGAGGCGTTTTACAGCAATTCTACAGAAGGTCGAAAAAGCTCGGAAAACCACTACAGAAGTCCAAGGTCAAAGCAGCGGAACAAGTCTACGAGCCAAGGCTACTCGACCTCGAGTAGGTCTACTCGACCTCGACAAGCCATGTCCGAGCAACCTTGTCGACAGAGCCTGATCGAGAGAGCCAGACCACCCAGCTCCGGGACTCTACTCGATCTCGACGAAGCCCTGGTCAAGATCGACGAAGCCCAAAGTCATGCCCGGATTCGACGAGGAGAGCTGCCCGAGAAGACGAGGATGAAGCCGAGAACGACCAGGAGCACTCGCTGCCAGCGACTCCACTCGCTGCAGCGGACCACTCGCTGCCGCGGAAGAGGCCACTCGCTGCCAGCGGATGAAGCAACTCGCGGGAGCGGGAGCGGAAAGGGAGAACCCAACTCGACCTCGAGGACCCTTTGTCGAGGTCGACGAGCACCTTGAGTCCAGGTCCGAGCATGTCCGAGCCAGTCGACTAGACCTACCCGAGCAAACCCAGTTGACAAGCCCCTCCTACTGGACATCGACGAGGGGTGGTCGAGGTCGACAAGAGCCCAGGAAGCCATGACGAGCCACATCGAGCAGAAGCCACCCGAGGAGTCCAGCCGACGAAGACCCTACTCGAGGTCGACGAGACCTAGTCGAGGTCGAGCAGACCCAGCTTCCAGAAACTTCTCGACGTGGCCTGTCCGAGTAGAATTGGAGTTCCTTGGGCGCGAAGGCGGAAGATTCTATCCAAATCCATCAAGTTCTATTCAAGGAGACAAGATCTATCAAGACATGAAGACTTACCTATTTAGTTTTATCTTTTCCTTATAGATTTATTTCCATAAAACAATTTATTTATCCTTTCAAGTTTTAGATATAATTTTAGATATAGATAGATATCTTCTTTCCTAGATTAGCTAGGGAATGAAGGCTATAAATTAAGCCAGGGGGCTCGGTTTTATTCATCATTCAAGACACAATTAGTTAGTTCCACAGAGAAGTTTAGGATTTCTAAGGTTTTTAGGGTTTTGGCATTCTGCTAAAGTTGATTGCCAGGATTGTAAAAGGCTTTGAATTTAGTTTTATGCAAGTTTCTTTTCATCAATGATGTCTGTTATTGCGATGAGGCGTGAGTAGTCCACCCACTTCTGGGGCTGGGGTGAGCCCGACGGTGGCCATGTGAGGCGATGCGGTGAAGGTCAGATCTTTTGTGCGATTAATCTTCTATCCCTATGAGCATGATTCTTTTGCGAGAGTTGAAGGTGATCCTTGTTTGTGTTATTGAAGCAAAAGTGATCTTAATGCAACTTGGATTAATTATGCGAAAAAGGGTTAGTAACAATTAGGGTTTATGCGAAAGCCTCTATATGTCTATTTGTTAATGACGAAAGTTATTTGATGGAAAGCATGATCTTTTATGCCTTTATGTGTTACTTTGCATGGTCATCGTTGTGGCGTTGAAACCCTGGATTTGGAAGTCTTTTAGCATATTGATTTATTTCTGTCAAAATGTGAGTTTTGGTTCGAATTCTGCAATTTATATTTTCTGTCATTCTTGTCAACATAGAGTAGTGCTTTGTCGAGATCGAGTAAGCTGTGGTCGATATGGAGTAGGACTGGTCTAGGTCGAGTTGAAGTTTTCTCTGTTGTCGTTGATTTTCACTTTCTGAAGTTTCTGTTTTTTTCTGCCTTTGTCGACCTCGAGGAGTCTTTTGTCGAGGTCGAGTGGCTCGCTGCCTTTGCTTTTCGTTTTTTCCTTTGCTTTACTTTTTGTCTTTAGTTTATTCTTTGCTTTTGTTTTAGTTTCCCTTGCCGAGTTTATTTGTTTCTGTTTTTCTGCTGCTTTGCCTGTGAGAATTTACAGCTACCTGAGAACTGCTGACGTGCTTCCTCATGGATTCGATCCTGATTTTCACTTACTACAACGGGAGGAAGTCTTGTATTTATTTGCTGAAACAGGGAAGTCAGTCTGATCTTTATTTTATATTTATTTCATACTTGACCATCCTCCTGCAACAACAAATTGGCGCCGTTGCCGGGGAGGCAATCAATCGCTCCTTAGGTAGTCAGTTCTCACTGTTTCTTTGAGTTAGTTTGCAGGTGTATGCGTCGTTCTGGTCAAACACCTGAGTTTGACGCCTTCGACGAACCGGAATGCCTTTTTCACATCCGAGCTCAACTACAAAGAGCCATGGCAGCTGCGGAGACACAAAAACAGCTGATCGCTAGGCTTACCAGGGAATTAGCCGCTAAGGATGCTGCTATCGCCGCTGAGAGAGCAGCAAGGGAACAAGCAGCTGAACGCGCAAGGCAAGCGGAAACTGAGCTTGCCCAATATCCAACCACGGCAGAGGACTACATGCATCCAACTCTCGTCGTGCCTGAATCAGCGATTCTTATCCCTGAAAACTCTTTTGAAATTCGTACTCAGTTTCTTATAGAGCTTAAAAATATTGCCTTTTATGGTAGATTTAATGAGTGTCCTCTTGAACATATTACTAATTTTCATGATATGTGTCGTACTCTTGCAGAAGGTACAACTCTGGAGTATGTCAAGATGAAATCTTTTCGCTGGTCGCTCGCTGGACCTGCACTGAAATGGCTGGAAGGGCTGAAAGCAAAATCATTCACAACCTGGGCCCAAGTAGAGCAAGAGTTTCTCAACAAATTCTTCCCACCTGCCAAAACAGCACATCTCCGCCAGAGAATCACTGCCTTTAAACAGCAGAAAGGGGAACCGCTGGCAAGGGCATGGGAACGCTACAAGGAACTGCTACGATCTTGCCCTACTCATGGACAGCCACCCTACATCATTCAGGAGATCTTCTTCAACTCTCTTGATCAAGTCACTAAGGACAGAATCAACAATTATACTCGCTACGAGTATCTGACGATGCCACCAAGTGACGCATGGGGTGTGTTAGAGAAGCTCACCAACTACGATAACAAGTATGGGTCTACTGCAACCTATGAAGAGAACCCATACGCCAGGCCAGCACCATCCATGCCCCTATATGAGCCACCTAAGGAGATTGATCCTGATGTTAGGGAGCAATACTACAGAGATCGGAATAAGAAGCTCCTCAAGCAAGTCAAATATCTCTCTGTCAACCAGCCTTGTATTGAATGCGGATCGCAAAGGCACACCACTCCTGAGTGCCCACACAGAGCAAGTCAGGCTGGCAGAGCATCATGAGGATGTAGCTTACGTAGGGGGTCCAGTCGCTACATGGGGGACCAAAGGTTTCAGCAACCACAATGGAACCAAGGTGTCCCTAGGAATCCCCCTCCCTACAGAGCTCCAGGACATCCAGAAAGGGACCAAAAGAAGGATGATATACAGATAGTCCTAGAGGAAATACGGAGGAACCATTCAGAAACTAGGCAATCTTTCAACTCCGTCTATACTCAGATGCAAGGTGTCAACTCTAGGCTTGGGGAAATTAATATCTGGAGGAAATCAGTTGATACACAGATTGGTCAGCTGGCAGCCGGAATCCCCAGACAGTCAGGGACACTTCCAGGATCTTTAGAACCAAATCCTAAGGGAAAGACTGGACACGTCGCTGCTGTAAAACTCAGAAGCGGTCATCAACTGCAAGAGCCAGAGGTCGGTAACCAGCAGAATGACGAGGAACAGCAAGTCGATCTCGACAAAGCCGTGATCGATCTCGACAAAGGACTCATCGACCTCGAGGAGAGCCTGCTAAAATCTTCGTCTGCACCATACAGCCACTTGACTGGGCCCAATCTGGTCGATCTCGAAAAAGGCCTTGTCGATGTCGAGGAGCCCCTGGTCGACGTAGAGAAATCTGCAGCAACTCCGACGTCTGTTCTGGCTCCGACGCAGAAAAAGAAGTTGCCTTTCCCCACAAAATCTCTAAAGGACCCGGCGGAGAAAAAGTTTCAGCGCTTCATCAAGATGCTTCGGAAGCTCAACGTCACCATCCCCTTCACAGAAGCTCTCAATGAAATGCCATCCTATGTCAAGTTCCTGAAGGAGATCCTGAGCAAAAAGCGATCGATGGCAGAAATCACAGAGGAGTGCAGCCATCTGGACATATTGGAGAAGAGGCCGGATCCAAGTAAGTTTGCTATAACTATTGGATTTGGTCCATACAAAATTAATGCCCTATGTAATCTTGGAGCTAGTGTTAGTATTATGCCTTTAACGATTTGGTCCAAGATTAAGATAGGTGCCCTGGAGCCTGTGGATGCTAGACTATACATGGCCAACAACACGGTGGCCATTCCAATAGGCATCGTGGAAAATGTCCTAGTACAAGTAGGTAAATTCTTTGTTCCTGCTGATTTCTTAATAGTTGATATGCAAGAAGATCCTGCTTGTCCAATTATTTTAGGAAGACCATTCCTGGCGACGGTGGATGCCAACATAAGCGTAAGGAAAGGAGTGCTCACCTTCAACATCAGCGATGAGGTCATTGAGTATTCCTTTAACAAAACTGAAAGGCATACTGGTCCAATGGAAGAGGTCAAATCTATCTCAGCTGGCTACATCACCTGCGGGGAACCCAAAGTCAGAAATATGACCCCTGAGGAGATAGAAAAGAGGGACATGGAGGCCGAGGTGGAGAAGATCATGGCAATCCTCAAGGAGAACACAGAGAATCCAATCGACACAGACCAAGGTAAGTCGTTGTGGATTAATTATTTTTCGGATGCCTTGATAGGAGCTAAGTATGGGGTCAAGATCGACCAGGGCTCCTCGACCTCAAGTAGAACCCTAGTCGATCTCGACCAGACCAAGGCGACTCCACTAGAGCCAGCATCGTCGAGCAGCGGATCAGAGAAACCAAGCTCGTCGATCTCGACAAGCCTCGTCGAGGTCGACCACAACTCGGAGCCACCAGTCCCTGCTTCCTCGAGCGCACCACCAGAGCCAGGAGAGCCCTTGTCGATCTCGACCACCCTTTTCGAGATCGACCACCACTCGGAGAGCCCAGCCCCGCCTTCCTCGATGAGCAAGCCACCAGGAGGAGAAGGCTACTCGACCTCGAGCAGTCTTGTCGAGATCGATAAGATCACTTCTTCCTCGACGGCACCTTCTTCGACGTTGCAAACACCAGGACCAGAGCCCTCGTCGAGGTCGACCAGACTACTCGAGGTCGACAAGATCTGTTCTTCCTCGACTTCTGAATCCTCGACCAGGACACCACCAGAGCTTGCAGTCTTGTCGAGATCGACTAGCCCTAGTCGAGATCGACCAAACACAGTGGTGCCCGATTCCGTCTCTGCGAAGGTGAGCCAAGGTATGAATCTTTCTTCTCCTATTTCCATTAAAGATTTATCTATACATGGGAGAGGTCTGCCTTGGTATGTGCGATTGTGCAGGATATCCAATGATGAGCCTAAGGAGTATGAAGTTGGAGACAAACTCTATGTCTCTAAGTCAAAGGATCATTGGTTTCCCAACAAATTTAACAAGAAGCGGATGGGACCTTTCATGGTGAACAAGATCCATTCTGGAGGATTACAGCTGATGGACAAGAATGGAGTCCTATTTGAAGCCCAAGCTACATGGGCCCTGCAGATGCCACCTTGAGCATTAATGGAAAGTCGGCCTAGCGACTATAAAATCTAGAGCATGTACATAGACTTTTTAGGACATTTGAGACTTTGTTGTTTTTTGTTTTTGGTTTTGAACACTTTTAATTTTGCTATTATGGGTATATGTCTTCTACTTTTCAGGTCAATGGATAGAACCAAGCTACATTAATACTCGGACTAGGAGGTGCTCTATTTGAAATTATAAGGCTCTGCACATCTGTCTTGTGAGTTTCTTTCTTTACCCTTATTTTTTATACAGTGAGGACACTGTAATGTTTAAGTATGGGGTGGGGAAAGGGCTTTTGTGCATATTTGATCATATTTGACATTACTTTGTGCATTATTTCTCAGAATTGCTACATGGCTATTTTGGAATGCATTATTGATTTATGTGCTTATATTCATGTTTTCTTTATATTTGAGAAAAATGACCCCCATTGAATTTTTTAAATAAGGTCATGGAAGCTTATATTGAACTCGACGATGCAAAAATTGGATTCATTAGAGATATAGCATGAAATTGCCTAGTAAAGGGAAGTCACAATGAAATGCATATTTTCTTGAAAACCATGAAAGGAGGAAAAATTTGAAGTTACTTTTGACATGTTGCATGATAAGAGGATGGAGGACTTTATATTTCCATATAATGCTCAGATTGTTATATCCTAGCCTTACCTATGCTTATGCATCACAAAAGCCATAAATATGCCTTATTTCAAATATTGCTCCACATGATCTAAATATTTGCCATTCTTTACCTTATCCGGGGATTATGTTGAGAATGATGTTACATTATGGAGATTGTTATATAGTTGTTTGTGTTGTTATTATCATTATTGGAGTTTGGAAGGAAATTGTTTGAATATATGGAAAATTTAATGAGTGAAAGAAAATCCAATCACCTCAGGAGATAAAGGTAGATTGACCATGCTCTCTAAGATAATAGTTTGGAGAGATGGGACACATTGTGAGGAGTCCAAAGCACTAAGTATCCGGGGCCATTCATGAAAACCATGTTTGCGACTCGCGAGAAGGCAGTGCTGAGGTTAGAGAGGTAAAAGCATTATTATTGAGAAAAGCAATATGAAAGGTGATGAATTAAATGGAGAAGGAATATGGTATGAAACTCAAAGTTTGAAAGTACTCCATTTCCCCGGATCATAAGCACCACAATGCAAAAATTGCCCACCTTTTAGCCTTTTACCAATCTACTCCTTCATGAGCTTAAATTAAAGTCTTCTTGATTATCAAATGCTTTGTCACTTATATTGTTTTTGCATAACCCTCCTTTTGTGAGTAGATGTTGCTTTTACATATTTGCACATGCATGAATCTGTGACACTAGTACCTTTTCGAGGATGGTAATTGATTGAAGGGTTATATGAGAATGAATCTAAGATGTTGAGAGTTTGAATTCTTCCCCTGAATGACAAATAAAAGTATTGCTTGAGGACAAGCAAGCTTAAGTATGGGGTGTTTGTTGTGAGCTGAATCTGCCATGTTTTACAGTAACTTTTATATCAATTTCTGTATACATTGCATTCATTTGGGCTAAGATAGTACAGAATCTATGTAGTTTATGTTTATTTGCCAAATTATGGAATCTACACCAGTTTCTGTTTAAATCGCAGAAATCGAGGCGTTTTACAGCAATTCTACAGAAGGTCGGAAAAGCTCGGAAAACCACTACAGAAGTCCAAGGTCAAAGCAGCGGAACAAGTCTACAAGCCAAGGCTACTCGACCTCGAGTAGGTCTACTCGACCTCGACAAGCCATGTCCGAGCAACCTTGTCGACAGAGCCTGATCGAGAGAGCCAGACCACCCAGCTCCGGGACTCTACTCGATCTCGACGAAGCCCTGGTCAAGATCGACGAAGCCCAAAGTCATGCCCGGAGTCGACGAGGAGAGCTGCCCGAGAAGACGAGGATGAAGCCGAGAACGACCAGGAGCACTCGCTGCCAGCGACTCCACTCGCTGCAGCGGACCACTCGCTGCGGCGGAAGAGGCCACTCGCTGCCAGCGGATGAAGCAACTCGCGGGAGCGGGAGCGGAAAGGGAGAACCCAACTCGACCTCGAGGACCCTTTGTCGAGGTCGACGAGCACCTTGAGTCCAGGTCCGAGCATGTCCGAGCCAGTCGACTAGACCTACCCGAGCAAACCCAGTCGACAAGCCCCTCCTACTCGACATCGACGAGGGGTGGTCGAGGTCGACAAGAGCCCAGGAAGCCATGACGAGCCACATCGAGCAGAAGCCACCCGAGGAGTCCAGCCGACGAAGACCCTACTCGAGGTCGATGAGACCTAGTCGAGGTCGAGTAGACCCAGCTTCCAGAAACTTCTCGACGTGGCCTGTCCGAGTAGAATTGGAGTTCCTTGGGCGCGAAGGCGGAAGATTCTATCCAAATCCATCAAGTTCTATTCAAGGAGACAAGATCTATCAATACATGAAGACTTACCTATTTAGTTTTATCTTTTCCTTATGGATTTATTTCCATAAAACAATTTATTTATCCTTTCAAGTTTTAGATATTATTTTAGATATAGATATATATCTTCTTTCCTAGATTAGCTAGGGAATGAAGGCTATAAACACTACAAAAAAAAATTCAATTAGCTACACAAATTAGCAACGACATATTCTTTAGTGTCGCAAATAAGGTGTTTTTTTACAACGGCAAGCTCTGGCCATCGCTAATCAAAATAAAAATAAAAATTTTTTTGAGGAGAAAATCATTCCTTTCAGCCGTTCTCCTCTCCTTCCAAGCTCTCCCCTCTTTCTAACTCCAAACCTAGAATTCCTTCCCAGTCGCCCCCTCTCCTCTTTGCAGTCATTCTCTCTGCTCTCTTGCCGGTGGATGAAGCTCGCTCGAAGGACGCGAAGACTTCTCAGTTTCTATTCAATGGAGGCGGCGCATTGATCGTTGTTGGGAGGCTTGAGCTTCGACCGATCCGGCTGTCTGAAACCTCCGGCGCTTGACCTTTTTCCTTCCCGCTATCTGAAACCTCCGACGCTTCACCCTTCTCCGGCGCTTCATCCTCCGACGTCCGCTCAGGCCACCGTCGCTTTCTTTCTTGAACAGTGAAGAGTGTACCACTGCCTCGCACAGCGCTCTACCCTTCTCCTTCCTGCTACCTTCCGCCAGCCATTAGCCACTCCACCGGCGAGCTCTCCTCCCCATCACTGACCACCCGACAACAATCCCCTTCATCACCCTTTCGAAAAATTACATAACATCCAGCCCTAAACTCCCATTGCTATGCAAAGAGTTGGTAAGTTTTCATCTATTCTACTCCCTTTTATTTTGATTTGCTTGATTCCTTCATTAATTTGGTGATGTCAATTAGATTGCAAGTGTTAGGGTTTAGTTTAGATGAAATTGATTTGGGATATTTGTGCACTTATTGTCTGAAAAGGATTTGTGTACTTATTGTTCTCTCTATTTGTGATACAGCTGAATTGATTGGGGGTTTTGGCAGAATTTGATGTTGTTTCCTGATGATTGCCTAGCATATGTGAGTAGATGAGTCATATTTTGCTCGTGCAAGAGCAAATTTGACACCATCAAAACATCTCTGGCTTGGTTCAATAGGAAGATCGACAACATTATTAGATCCTTTCACCATGGTTATTGGTTAGTCTCCCTCTGCCTTGCTGAAATTATATTGTTCTTTGAAATTATTTCAATCAAAATTTTGATTATTATGAAATTCAGTGGAGGCATGTTCTATCCCTAATAAATTTGTGGTTCTGATAATTTATCTGGTGTAAAACCTCACCATTAGGAGGACCTCTAGAGGTAAATTCACATTTTTTTCCTATATCTTTTTAGGTTTATCTTTGCCTTGTTCAATGTTGTAGTAGCTTAACCCTTCCTGGGATTGTCTTTTAGCTGGAAACCGTTTTAGTTATATATATGCTGCAATTCTTTAGAAGGAACGAACAATCCTATCTATTTCAAATACAAATGGGAGGTTCAAGACTAATACTATGTATAGGAGTATATAAAGGGTTTGGCTTTGTATTTTTAGTTAGTGCCTGAGACACTTGGGTTTCACTTTTATGTAATATATTATTGTTATAGGTAATGTGCTATATAGGACTGCGATATTGGGATTTAGAGTAAGTAGGCTTTTTTGTTTAGTCTTATGCTATAAAGTATAGACCAACTTTGTATACCTATTTCAGGTTTATACTTGAGAACCCCTACTAGATTTTGTGTGTTTGATGAATTGATTTAGCAGCTTCCCCAATTGGTTGAAAAGGAGTGGTTGTTTTCCTGCTTTGTGCTTAAAATTTCGCCCAAACCTCCCCCTTCTAGTGGTAAAATGCCAGGGCCTAGCAAAAATTGGCTTACACCATCTCTAAGTGTCATTTTCTTTGAATTCAATGGTCGAGATTGTGCTTGTTTATTTTGATGCTTATGAATTATTAATCTAGGATATATAAGAGAGTGCAGAACGGCCTAGCAAAAGAAGGAGGGATTATGACTTCTGAGAGGTCTTTTGCTGATCACGAGAAGTTACTTACAGCTGGACAAGAAAGGTTTCAAAGCTTGGGTCTTGCTTAAATATTCCCAGTACTAGTTCTTTGGCTCCCTTCACCAGGTTATTAACTTCCTCTTTCACATAGCCATCGGAATGTTACAACTGTCAATATGATTGATCCATGATATAAATTGTCTTCACAACAGTTTTCACTAGCCTATTCGTGCTTTTACATGTCTGTTTTCTTAATCACCAAATCTTTTCATATCATTTTATTTCTCAATTACTTCGTGCTTTTAATAGTGTCCTAGATTGTGTTTTCCTATTTAGTGTTCATCTAAATTGGGGCCCACTTGAAGTTTGTGGATTTATGTGATCTATCATTGGAGTTCCTAACTCTAACATAAACTAATACTTTTGGTGCTTTGTTGGACATCCAAGAAATGCTTATTATCTCCTATCCTAATGTAATATATGGATGCCAAAGGTATATGCCAATTTTCTGTTCTTGCTTGCTCACACAAGAACAGTTGTATCTCTCCTTTTTCTGTTCCTTTTTTCCCGTATATACTAATTTTTCTTTCCTTAAGGTTGATGATTCTAGATTTTATTTGCTCTCTTGTACTTTGTGGAAAGTGTTTGCCGCTATGTTTTTAGTTCTGAACAATTTTTCACTTTCAGATTCCTTTTCTCCATTTTCTGGTCCTTATGTTCTTAGTCTCTTACTGTATTACTCTTAAGTTGTACAATATATTTTATTGAACTGGTTGCAAATAGGAAAATGTTGATATTATATTACTCTTATTGCTCTATATTATTTTAATATTTATTTTGCTCTTGGTTATGCAGAGTGGAATTCCCAATGTAGATGGGATTGTATTGTCAAACATGAGTGCAACCCTTGATCGTGTTTTGCTTGATGTGGAGGTATTTTTGGTCCCTTCCTCTATCAAGTATTGTTTCTTGGGGTATATTCACACTTCCAATCAATAGATGAATTTCAATCGTACATTCTGTTTGCACATTTTTCATGAGCGTAGGAACAACTTTTTAGGATCCTTTCGAATTTCAGCCACATTGCAGAGCAATTAGCAAACCTTTTTTACTATTATATGTTCGGCCAAAATTACATCCGTCCTTTAATTGATTTTCAGTGAGTTATCTATATATACTTTAGGTTATGCCTCCTATAAGTTCACATAATCTTTGCATTGCTTGCTTTGCATTTTTACTCCTGTCCAAACTTCTTTATTTGCTGTTAAGTACATGGAGTTGTCTCTATATTTTTCCTTTTACTTGTTCACAAGGCATGAATATTAAAATGAACTTAAAGTTAGTTTTATGTCTAATTTATAAATATTAACAATAGATGCAATTTTGATCATTATCAAGCATGCTTCTAGTTCTTTCTCTACTGCACATCAGTTTTGATCAACGTGTTGTTATACATTACCTTCTGATGTCTGATGAAACTCTTGTTGACTTTTACAGTTGGCAAATTATCAGCCCTGTTGAAGACATTGGTTACGTTGTTGTGGATGAGTTGCTCTCTTTTCAAAACAAGACTTGTGAGCAAGCAGTTGTTCTTGTGTGATCAGAACTTCTAGTTTTCAAGTGGTCTACTGTGGGAAAAAATTATTTTCGTACTTTCTAATGTGGTTATCTTTATTTTATTGTACTAATATGACCAATTGTTCTTGTTTGAACAAAGGTTTCTAGTGTATTTTTTTTAAATTCATCTTTACATTAGTGGCCAGAATAATGGATATGCATTCTGGTGATTTTTTTTTTATAAAAATATGGACTTTTTAGCCCGGTCCTAAATTATCCGGGCTAAAAAGCTGGGAATTTTTTTTAATTTCCGTAAATAAATTAGCGACGGCTATCAGCCGTCGCCAATGAGCATTTGCCACGACACTATTGGCGACGGCTGGTTTCCCGTCGCAATGCCGTCGCTAATTGTCTTTGGCGACGGGAAATCGACTATTGGCGACGGGATTTTGCCGTTGCTAATCTAATTTTTTTTTGTAGTGAAATAAAGCCCAGGGGGCTCAGTTTTATTCATCATTCAAGACACAATTAGTTAGTTCCACAGAGAAGTTTAGGAGTTCTAAGGTTTTTAGGGTTTTGGCATTCTGCGAAAGTTGATTGCCAGGATTGTAAAAGGCTTTGAATTTAGTTTTATGCAAGTTTCTTTTCATCAATGATGTCTGTTATTGCGATGAGGCGTGAGTAGTCCACTCACTTCTGGGGCTGGGGTGAGCCCGACGGTGGCCATGTGAGGCGATGCGGTAAAGGTCAGATCTTTTGTGCGATTCATCTTCTATCCCTACGAGCATGATTCTTTTGCGAGAGTTGAAGGTGATCTTGTTTGTGTTATTGAAGCGAAAGTGATCTTAATGCAACTTGGATTAATTATGCGAAAAAGGGTTAGTAACAATTAGGGTTTATGCGAAAGCCTCTATATGTCTATTTGTTAATGACGAAAGTTATTTGATGGAAAGCATGATCTTTTATGCCTTTATGTGTTAGTTTGCATGGTTATCGTTGTGGCGTTGAAACCCTGGCTTTGGAAGTCTTTTAGCATATTGATTTATTTCTGTCAAAATCTGAGTTTTGGTTCGAATTCTGCAATTTATATTTTCTGTCATTCTTGTCGACATAGAGTAGTGCTTTGTCGAGATCGAGTAAGCTGTGGTCGATCTCGAGTAGGACTGGTCTAGGTCGAGTTGAAGTTTTCTCTGTTGTCGTCGATTTTCACTTTCTGAAGTTTCTGTTTTTTTCTGCCTTTGTCGACCTCGAGGAGTCTTTTGTCGAGGTCGAGTGGCTCGCTGCCTTTGCTTTTCGTTTTTTCCTTTGCTTTACTTTCTGTCTTTAGTTTATTCTTTGCTTTTGTTTTAGTTGCCCTTGCCGGGTTTATTTGTTTCTGTTTTTCTGCTGCTTTGCCTGTGAGAATTTACAGCTACCTGAGAACTGCTGACGTGCTTCCTCGTGGATTCGATCCTGATTTTCTCTTACTACAACGGGAGGAAGTCTTGTATTTATTTGCTGAAACAGGGAAGTCAGTCTGATCTTTATTTTATATTTATTTCATACTTGACCATCCTCCTGCAACAACAATTTACGCCTTTATTTGTATGATATTTTTTTATAATTTCTATACCACTTATTTATTGAACTACATGTTTTATATTTTTAAATCGTTTATCTATAAAATTAGAACAACATATATTGTTCTCTATCTTAAATCTCGATATCAATCTCAAATCTCCATCTCAAACATTAACTCCTCAGATATCAAATCTTACTCTCAATTCTAAAATATAAAATATCAATATCAAAAGTCGATCGTCATCTTAATCTTGATCTTAATCTTGATTTCAAATCTCAATGACAAATCTCTAATCGCGATCTCAATCTCAAACTTAATCTCAATCTCAAATAACAACTCCCACTCTCAATTCTCAAATATAAAATCTCTATATATGAAAAATCGATCTTGACCTTAATCTTAAATTCAAATCTCAGAGACAAATCTCAAAACTATAGAGATTAATCTTGATTTCAAATCTCAATGACAAATCTCAAAACTATTCATCATAATCTCGATTTCAAATCTTAATGAGAAATCTCAATAGTCAAAACTATGTTGATCAAATTAAACTACCTCGATCAATCAAAGTACTCTATTGATGAATCGAGAACATATATTTTATAAACATCGCATCTTAGTTTAAATATTTGATCAAATTAAACTATCTTGATCGATCAAAATACCATAAACCCTAAACCCTAAACCCTAAACCCTTAACCCTAACCCCTAAACCCTAAACCCTAAGTTTTATAACGGATATATTAGTTTAAATAAAACAATAAGTTTTCAACCTAATTAAGATATAAGGTTGGATGTAAATAAGTATTAATTGATTATTATAATGGTTCAGCTTTAGTAATCTAGGGTGGTCATTTGGTAAGAATAAAATTGTATATTCACATTATAGAAAACCTCCAGATTTCAATTATACATTCACATCCTGATCGTCCGTTTACATTAATCTAACGGCTCATAATCCGGATCCTTCAGTAAGTTACACCAATACCATAAATTGTATGATAATTTTTTTTTAAAGATACATATTGGGAAACGCATACGGCGCAGACTACCCGTCGGTAGGCTTGCCTTCTCCATTTTCCAACAACGCGGCCATTTTCAATATACACATGAAACTTGCAATTTTGAATATAATTATACATTTATACTTACCCTCCAATAATTTCCGAGTTATATTTAATTTATTTCAAAATTCAGTAAACGAGTTTTATAAACTTAAATGCTTTGATGGATACAGTATATCCATTTACGTTAGTAGGATGAAATTGTGAGTATAAAAAAATACATAAGAAATTCACATAAAACATTAGAGGAATATATGTATGTTATAGAGTAATTATGTTATTGTCATTCGTCAAAATAAAACTATACTTATTATATTTACCTGGGCTATTACAATAATCGACATTTACGTTATCGTAATGTTATAGAGTAATTACGTTATTGTAAACTAAGGCCAAAAAATAAACTAAGGTAAAAAAAAATGATAATCTCACTCTCAACTCTCAATTTTATTTAATATATGGAAACATATAATTTATTTATTTACACCTTTATTTGTATGATATTTTTTTTATATTTTCTATACCACTTATTTATTGAACTACATGTTTTATATTTTTTAAATCGTTTATCTATAAAATTAGAACAACATATATTGTTCTCTATCTCAAATCTTGATTTTCGATCTCGATCTCAATCTCAGCAACAAATCTCGATATCAATCTCAAATCTCCATCTCAAACATTAACTCCTCAGATATCAAATCTTACTCTCAATTCTAAAATATAAAATATCAATATCAAAAGTCGATCGTCATCTTAATCTTGATCTTAATCTTGATTTCAAATCTCAGTGACAAATCTCAAATCTCTAATCGCGATCTCAATCTCAAACTTAATCTCAATCTCAAATAACAACTCCCACTCTCAATTCTCAAATATAAAATCTCTATATATGAAAAATCGATCTTGATCTTAATCTTAAATTCAAATCTCACAGACAAATCTCAAAACTATAGAGATTAATCTTGATTTCAAATCTCAATGACAAATCTCAAAACTATTCATCATAATCTCGATTTCAAATCTTAATGAGAAATCTCAATAGTCAAAACTATGTTGATCAAATTAAACTACCTCGATCAATCAAAGTACTCTATTGATGAATCGAGAACATATATTTTATAAACATCTCATCTTAGTTTAAATATTTGATCAAATTAAACTATCTTGATCGATCAAAATACCATAAACCCTAAACCCTAAACCCTAAACCCTTAACCCTAACCCCTAAACCCTAAACCCTAAGTTTTATAACGGATATATTAGTTTAAATAAAACAATAAGTTTTCAACCTAATTAAGATATAAGGTTGGATGTAAATAAGTATTAATTGATTATTATAATGGTTTAGGGTGCCGATTTGGCAAAAATTAGAAAGTTGGTTCAGCTTTAGTAATCTAGGGTGTTCATTTGGTAAGAATAAAATTGTATATTCACATTATAGAAAACCTCCAGATTTCAATTATACATTCACATCGTGATCGTCCGTTTACATTAATCTAACGGCTCATAATCCGGATCCTTGTGAAGTAAGTTACACCAATACTATAAATTGTATGATAATTTTTTTTTTAAAGATACATATTGGGAAACGCATACGGCGCAGACTACCCGCCGGTAGGCCTGCCTTCTCCATTTTCCAATAACGCGACCATTTTCAATATACACATGAAACTTACAATTTTGAATATAATTATACATTTATACTTACCCTCCAATAATTTCCGAGTTATATTTAATTTATTTCAAAATTCAGTAAACAAGTTTTATAAACTTAAATGCTTTGATGGATACAGTATATCCATTTACGTTAGTAGGATGAAATTGTGAGTATAAAAAAATACATAAGAAATTCACATAAAACATTAGAGGAATATATGTATGTTATAGAGTAATTATGTTATTGTGATTCGTCAAAATAAAACTATACTTATCATATTTACCTGGGCTATTACAATAATCGTCATTTACGTTATCGTAATGTTATAGAGTAATTACGTTATTGTAAACTAAGGCCAAAAAATAAACTAAGGTAAAAAAAAATGATAATCTCACTCTCAACTCTCAATTTTATTTAATATATGGAAACATATAATTTATTTATTTACACCTTTATTTGTATGATATTTTTTTTTATAATTTCTATACCACTTATTTATTAAACTACATGTTTTATATTTTTTAAATCGTTTATCTATAAAATTAGAACAACATATATTGTCCTCTATCTCAAATCTTGATTTTCGATCTCGATCTCAATCTCAGTAAAAAATCTCGATATCAATCTCAAATCTCCATCTCAAACATTAACTCCTCAGATATCAAATCTTACTCTCAATTCTAAAATATAAAATATCAATATCAAAAGTCGATCGTCATCTTAATCTTGATCTTAATCTTGATTTCAAATCTCAGTGACAAATCTAAAATCTCTAATCGCGATCTCAATCTCAAACTTAATCTCAATCTCAAATAACAACTCCCACTCTCAATTCTCAAATATAAAATCTCTATATATGAAAAATCGATCTTGATCTTAATCTTAAATTCAAATCTCAGAGACAAATCTCAAAACTATAGAGATTAATCTTGATTTCAAATCTCAATGACAAATCTCAAAACTATTCATCATAATCTCGATTTCAAATCTTAATGAGAAATCTCAATAGTCAAAACTATGTCGATCAAATTAAACTACCTCGATCAATCAAAGTACTCTATTGATGAACCGAGAACATATATTTTATAAACATCGCATCTTAGTTTAAATATTTGATCAAATTAAACTATCTTGATCGATCAAAATACCATAAACCCTAAACCCTTAACCCTAACCCCTAAACCCTAAACCCTAAGTTTTATAACAGATATATTAGTTTAAATAAAACAATAAGTTTTCAACCTAATTAAGATATAAGGTTGGATGTAAATGAGTATTAATTGATTATTATAATGGTTTAGGGTGCCGATTTGGCAAAAATTAGAAAGTTGGTTCAGCTTTAGTAATCTAGGGTGGTCATTTGGTAAGAATAAAATTGTATATTCACATTATAGAAAACCCCCAGATTTCAATTATACATTCACATCCTGATCGTCCGTTTACATTAATCTAACGGCTCATAATCCGGATCCTTGTGAAGTAAGTTACACCAATACCATAAATTGTATGATAATTTTTTTTTTAAAGATACATATTGGGAAACGCATACGGCGCAGACTACCCGCCGGTAGGCCTGCCTTCTCCATTTTCCAATAACGCGACCATTTTCAATATACACATGAAACTTGCAATTTTGAATATAATTATACATTTATACTTACCCTCCAATAATTTCCGAGTTATATTTAATTTATTTCAAAATTCAGTAAACGAGTTTTATAAACTTAAATGCTTTGATGGATACAGTATATCCATTTACGTTAGTAGGATGAAATTGTGAGTATAAAAAAATACATAAGAAATTCACATAAAACATTAGAGGAATATATGTATGTTATAGAGTAATTATGTTATTGTGATTCGTCAAAATAAAACTATACTTATCATATTTACCTGGGCTATTACAATAATCGTCATTTACGTTATCGTAATGTTATAGAGTAATTACGTTATTGTAAACTAAGGCCAAAAAATAAACTAAGGTAAAAAAAATGATAATCTCACTCTCAACTCTCAATTTTATTTAATATATGCAAACATATAATTTATTTATTTACACATTTATTTGTATGATATTTTTTTTTAATTTCTATACCACTTATTTATTGAACTACAGGTTTTATATTTTTTAAATCGTTTATCTAAAAATTAGAACAATATATATTGTTCTCTATCTCAAATCTCGATTTTTGATCTCGATCTCAATCTCAGTAACAAATCACGATATCAATCTCAAATCTCCATCTCGAACATTAACTCCTCATATATCAAATCTTAGTCTCAATTCTAAAATATAAAATATCAATATCAAAAGTCGATCTTGATATCTTAATCTTGATTTCAAATCTCAGTGACAAATCAAAAATATTGATCAAATTAAACTACCTCGATCAATGAATATCTTAATCTTGATCTTGATTTCAAATCTTAATGAGAAATCTCAAAAGTCAAGAACTATGTTGATCAAATTAAACTACCTCGATCAATGAAAGTACTCTATTGATGAATCGAGAACATATATTTTATAAACCTCGCATATTAGTTTAAATATTGATCAAATTAAACTATCTTGATCGATCAAAAAACCCTAAACCCTAAGTTTTATATTGGATATATTAGTTTATATAAAACAATAAGTTTTCAACCTAATTAAGAGATAAGGTTGGATGTAAATAAGTATTAATTGATTATTATAATGGTTTAGGGTGCCGATTTGGCAAAAATTAAAAAGTTGGTTCAACTTTAGTAATATAGGGTGGTCAATTGGTAAGAATAAAATTGTATATTCACATTATAGAAAACCCCCAGATTTCAATTATATATTCACATCATGAAAAGTTGGTTCAGCTTCTTCTCCCTCCCTAAAACAGTAGGTTCGAAGCTTGGATTTTGGCTAATCGAGTATTGAAGGGGTCATTGAATTGCCATTGGCGAGAGGATTGAATGTCCTTCATCAATTTGGGGGAAACGTCTTATCCTCCACGCCAATTTGACGAATTTCAAATCTTAGGTTTTTTTAATTTAGACGGAATAGGGGTTCCATTCCTCCTTTAAAACACCAATTGATTGTATATTCATGAATAACATTTAATTTAGGATAGAATCCGTGTTTAAAACGTGTTGAATTAACGATGAAAATATAAACACCTCCATGGGAGGGTTGTAGTTCAAGTTGTACGCAGAAGAGAAGAGGGACGAGGAAGAAGGGTTCACTCGACCCGGGTTTCTATTTTCTATTTTATTTTGGTTTGGTTCGGTGTAGCAGTCTGCGGGTAAATTCGCTGCCTGCTTATCCGTTCTTTATTTACGTAGATAAACTCAATAAAAAATTGTTGGTGGTTAAAACAATCAACAAGAGTAGATGGCGCAACAGTATAATGTTTACTTCACATCCTCTTTGATCTACGGTTCGATTCTCGGTACAGACTAGTATTTATTTTGTACTATAATAATAGACCTTCTTAGATAGCCCGGCTGGTAGGTCCGCGGACTGCCAGATATCCCGGCGGGTAGGTCCGCGGGTTGCTAGCAGTTGATCTACCGTTCGATTCCGGGTATAGGCATTTTTTTTTGTACATTGTCTTTCAAGAGTAAACGTCCAAACCGTCCAACTTAAAACAAGGTTAAATGAACAGTGCCCTGTGTCATACATAATCCAACAACCTACTAATATTGAAATTTCAACAGCAAAAGTTCAAACATAAATTGAGTCTTGACTCATAAACCAACAGCAGACACAAACAATACAACTAATCAAATTTCATCAGTTTAAACACAACTACAAACATAAACCAACATCATATAGAAACACTAGGGCCGACCTCCATCACGATCTCCTCCACTTGGTCCAGGACCACGAGGAGGCCTAGGAAGAGTTGGGGGTTTGATGAAACAACTTTTTCTCGTTTCGCCTTGTGTGGTGATCTGTGTGAGCGAAGCGTCAGATGGTGAATATGGGGTATAACTGGGCCAATTGGAACCTGCGTAATTGTCGAATCTTTCAACACGTAAAGCAACAAACTGTTGAATGGCCCGGAGTGTATCGACCTCAGCAGCAAGTTCGTCGACCTCAGTAGGAAGTCCTTCTAACCTCTCGTTGATTGAGCTAATTGAGAGTGATAGGTCTTGTAAATCACTGGCACTAGATTCCTGTCCGTGTTCGATACGAGCGACCATATCGAAAAGTGTCTGTTGGCTGGCTAATAACTCCCGAAGTGTCATCTCCATATTAGTCTGTCGGGTGTTAATTCCTTGTATCCCTTCCAACACTTGCTCCCATGTACCAGATGAACTTGAACTACCAGGCTCAGTCTGTCGGGGGATGATAAGCGGTCCTCTCGCGTGCTGGCTTCTCGCTGATTGTTGTTCGTCAGTGTCCATCGGGGCAGCATCATCCACACCCCGAGACATCATACGGAAGTCGGCAGGGCTTGGACCATAGGGGAGTTTATAGGGTAAATAGAGGGTTTGAGTAAAGTAAGAGGGTGTTTTCCAAAGCACAGGCCCGACATTTGGATGACTCAGTGCCTGTGCTGTGATCAGGCTCTTTTCATCGAACAAATGCGAACCATTCTCGGGACAAAACCAGTCGGGCGGTTCTTGTTCGAAATGCCTGGCGATGATTGTGATCATACCTCCTATAGCTAACTTCCCCTTAGAGGCCGGCTTCCCTTGTTATCGAAGACAACTCGTAAGAAATAATGAAGCCCAGTCAATGACGGCATTACTACTTTCGAACAAGCTCCAGAACCATCCCAAATCTGCGACAGTGAACTTGTTCATCTCACTCTGACCCATGAAAGCCATCCTAAACACTTTGTGCACCAAAATCAAGCATGGATGAATCAACCTGCTGTTCGTTTCCCCCTTCCGACTGTCAAATTCAGAACCTGTGACCGCAACCCACACTTTTGCAATCATATCAGGGGGTGGCTTTAACGAATTCCTTGTAGGTGGATGTGAAACCCCTATGATCTCCCGCAACTCAATATGGGTCAGCCTCCGCTCGACATCATTCAGGTTAAAGGTAATCGTATTGTCCTCATCATGGACCTCAAGTGTTGAGAGAAATTCCAGCAGATATCTCTTATATGTTGGGGCAGACTTCTCTAAAAAACCACCCAACCCGCACTGATGCAACAACATCTTCGTAATATCGAACAATCCAAGGCGTTGCAGTGTAGGCACATGAAAGAATTTGGTGGGCAGGATATCTATCTTGGCTAACGACTCCCACCTCTTCTTCTGCACTTTAGTAAGAGTAACAAGCTTCATATAATCCGGGGCCATTTCAGACAGAGCAGTATGTTGTCTAAATCCCTAGAACAACCGAAAGCATTCAAAATCACAAAGAAAATTGAAAGAGCAGCACAATATCCCCGCCACGAAAAGAACTGCCTGAGATTAAGAAAGTGCAAAATTTCACCAAAACAAAACGAACCCTAAAAACCCTCATGACAGAAAAACGATTCCCCATTTCGAATCATTATCCAAAGCAACACACACGAAGCACATGAAATTCGATTTAACCGAGACAAATAATTCCAACTACTCGTCTAATTCAGGGCACAATTGCATTAAAATAACGGTTAATGTATGAAGTTCGGCAAAGTAATTGACAAACAACACAAATTGAAAAGATATCATGAAATCAAATTGTTGAAATCAGCTAGAAAGAGAGAGGGGCGACCTCGTATGAATGCAATCGGAGTACGAAAACTACTCCTACCCACAACAATGCAAAATCTAAAGACGACACTTACAAATTTGGTGAACAAACCAGGGAGACAGGGGCGAGACGCGATATGCTGTCAGTTACTCCGGTCTTTGACAGTTTCTTAGTTTTGTTTGGCGCTAGACGGTAGTAGTGGCAGGGTGGGGATGAAGGTTCCACTTATGTTGAGATTCTAGGGTGGTGATTGGGCTTTTTTAAATGGGCTTAATATGGTTGGGATTGGGCCTTAAAACTTATAAATTGCCGAGTTTCTATTGTTGTATTGTATTCCGAATACAACAAATGAAAGTTGAAACAACGGTGATCAAATGAAAGTTGAAACAAACTGATGTCTTACATTGATAGGATTATAACTGTAATGAAAATCATAAATTGTTGCTTTGTAGATGCATAACATGTCCTTCTAAACAAAATCACAAAGACAACAACAACGGTGATGTAAACCGTTTGCTTAATTTGTAGATTCATAACATGCCCTTCTACACAAAATCACGAAGATCGATAACAACGGCGTATTAATGAAGCTGATCCGCGACATTGACCTTCCGTTCGGGTTGATACGGGATTGGCTGCATCGACGATGATCCCGAATGGGCTGATTGGGCAACCTGCATAAGAACCATTAGTTAATTAATTTTGATAATTGTCAGCCCACAATGATAAGCTATTCGACTCACCTGCGTAATGCGCAAAGGAATATGGCGTACGGTGTAACCTCCACCACTTTGTTGGAAGGCTTGTGTATGCATCATCTAGCAAACAAATCCACAAAGTTGTAGTATGAGCTACCGAACAATCATGGAACCGCTAATATGTTAAATGCGAAACGGTTCTTCCATGTACCTGATTGTACATGAGGGTCGGATGGTGCATGGGCAAGGAGATCCTGTTGTACTGGCTTTGAACATAGCTTGCTCCTGCATGACTCGATGCGGGACTGCTTGCCATGTTTCGCTGCTGCTGACGCTCCCGAGCCTTTTCCCTTTCATACCCTAACCTCCTTTTTCTTTCGAGTCCTCTACCCCTTCGGTGAACAGGATCTGCCACAGGGGCTGGTGCAATATCTCTAGGGCCGTCCTCCTCGTTCGCCACGTTTACACACGGGTGAATCGATCGCCGCCCATACACCGTCCCAATGCCGTCGATATTGTGCAAATGCAGGCCATGCGTCCCCCTTGAAGCCTCCGTTACCATATCTTCGACTTCTGTAAGCTTATCCACCACTGTCGTGTACAAGTCCTGATTGTTCATCGCACACCCAGCCAATGCATCGATCTTCTTATGAATATTCTCATACCGCAGGATTGCGTCAGGCTTCTTTTTAAGCAAAGCATAGTAAGGTACCGCAACCGTTACGTGTCCCCGGGGTATATCCTTCCGCCAACGGTTTAGAATATATCTATCGGGTACATAATCCATCTGCTCTTCACTCATCACACGCAAAATGTGTGTGCACAATATCCCCCTAAACTCAAAGCACTTGCACTCGCATTTTATGTCCGTCGTGGCTTTATGCATTGTAACCTTAAAAGTTTTGCACCGTGTACCACTGTATGTAGGTTGCTTTACAATGATGTCGTAAGCGCACACATCTCCGGAGTCGAGAACCTTAACCGCATTGTTGTACACGAGCTTTTGCACCTCCTTTTGTAACTCGACAAACTTCGCAGAAGTGTACAACCGCTGGAATACGAGCTCAAACACATGCTCGGTTATACACCGAATTGGACTATTGATGGATGCAAATGTAGCAATCTCCTCCTCCCATACCCTCTTCGATAATGCAAGACCGTACTGCTCAACAAATAGCTTCAAAGTAGTATTGATGTTGACAAACTGTTTGAAGAAATGATTCATACCTTCACTCCTTTGTGTGCTCGACATTCGGGCCCAAAATGTGTCCTTGAAGTAGATAGGAACCCAACGGCTTCGCTTCTCATACATAGAACATAACCACTTGTTGTTATGTAGATCGAACTTGTCCAGCATCTCCGACCATCCATTTTCGAATTCCACCATACTTAGTGAATCGTTTAGAGCCGCTCGGAGTGTACTGCGTATGCCATTCTCCCCCTTCCACTGGGGTTTGCTGTTAAGATGTTTTCGCGCATTTTGCATCACATGTCATATGCACCACCGATGTGGAGTGTTCGGAAACACCTGCCCCACTGCGTTTTCTGCACACAAACGCCACAGATCGAAGTTGTAAGGTTGCTACAAGCCTACAATAGCTAAAAGCCTACATTATAGTAACTAATGACATGCTACAATGTATCGATATAACAAACTAACAAAGAACGCGCCTACAATGTATTAAGCAATAACTAGACGGAGGAACGTACAACATACCGATGGATTGACATTGGTCTGTTAAGATTGCGGTTGGCATCTTTTCGGACATACACCTCAACCAAGTACGAAACAACCATACGAAGTTCTCTATTTGTTCCCCGATAAGTAAAACACATCCTAGCAACATGCTCTGGCCGTGGTGGTTAACCCCGATGAACGGTGCAAATGGCATCCTGTATCTATTCGATACGTACGTCGTATCGAAGGAGATGACGTCACCAAACTCCGCATACGCTGTTCGACTCCTTCCGTCTGCCCAAAACACATTCTTCAATGTGTTTTTTTCATCGACATCGTATGCGTAGAAAAAATTCGAGTTGCTTGAACACATTTCTTCAAAATGTTTCCTCATCGCATTGAAGTCACCCTGATCCATGTCTTTTCTTCGGGCCTTGCAAACTAGGTTTCTAAGGTCCCGCTCATTGAAATCAACATTCTCGTGGTGCCCGCTTGCAATTACAAACGATGTATAGTTCTTAGCTATAGGCACACCCGCCCTATCCATGTCTAAGATCCGTCTCTTGTTCCCTTCGGTGATGATCCTATAATTTGGAAGGAATCTTGAATTCGTCGGGACGCAGTCGTGGTTATGCTCAAGCGAAACTGAAGTTATCTTCCACACCCCCGGTTTCTCACGGACAACATAAACCCCGAACTTACACCCTGTAATAGCCGACGTGGCCCCCTTCCTCAGGTCCCTTGACCTCGTTTGAAACTTACCCCCTTTAGAACATATTATCCTCAACATCTTGTGCCTATCATTCATACCTAGCACACAAGTGCCTCTTTCATCATCCTTTAACAAGGTGGAAGTCCGAATTCTTGTTTGAAATCCTTGTCGTTTAGCATAACTATTGATGAATGCGAACACGTCGTATTCGTGTTCCAAAATCAGCCCGACCTTTGGACAATTAACATAAGCTTCAACACCATGATCCAACGGTGGCACATCGACACCCTCTCCTTCATTTGCAGCAATGTCAACACGATCTCCACTCATTGACGTACCCTCTACGGCGTCATCATCCGAACTCACGACAATGGTGTCTTGCGATTCCAACCCAACTGTATGTATTATTCGCAAATGAATGCAACATATGGTATGTCATGGAATTGATTCATATGCATCCATTGTTAATGGAATATTAATTGATAGAGTAAGATATACCTGAGTCGTTGTCAGACCCAATGTCCTCGTATCCGACGTTAAGATCAAATCCTCGTTCTTGACTCATCAGTGATGATAAGATCAAACAATCGTCCCAGTTTGGAGGAACCCGGATGTTATTGAAAGATCAAACGAAGTTAAGAAAAAAAAACGTAATGAATGTATGATTAAATGTGTTTTTATCCAATGCCCGCAGGCCCATCGGCAAGCCGCGTCCAGTGCCCGCAGGCCCATCGGCAAGCCGCGTCCAGTTATACTATTGACACAAATCAACTTATATACAACTCTTCTTAGCTATATTGCCACATTAATCGATCACTAATCTTCAATCAACTTGTATTCGAATGCACCCTAACCTCAGGTAATCGATTTCGGAAAATAAAGGCTAATCGGTTTGTTTATACCCTAATCTTCAATCAACTTGTCACATCTGTGAACCCTAATACACGATCAATGTTAATCAAGTGTTTCTCACATCCTTCAAGATTCAAAGGCAACATGCAAACTTCGTTGAAGATTCAAACAAATGAAAACGCCTCCTCCATTGAAGATTCAAAAGCAACATGCATACTTCAAATTAACTGATAAAGAATAGTATACCTTAAATCGGCAGCGAGTTCGGTGATCGGAAACCTTGAATCCGACGATCCACCACAAATTCCGGCGAGTTAACTCCTCATTCCGGCCAATGTGTGAGGAGAAGTTGGAGAGATTGAGAGTTTGAATATTGTGTAGAGTTTGTAATTGAAATTATTGAATATAATGTGAATTTACAATTCAAATACATTTGATAGGAAAAGTAGGGTACTCATTAACCTAGGTTAGAATAGGGTACTCATTACTTACTTTTCAGATTTTATTTTCCTTTTATCCATTTGAATTTTTTTGTGGAATTTACATAATTACCCCCATTGTCACCCTTATAGGAGTCATCCAAGTATTTTCCCAGGAGGATCACTCTTCCCTTCTCCATTCAGATGTGGCACCCATGTGGCAGATTTTGATTTACACCGTGGACTCCCACGTTCTCCACTCCATCCTCCCGAATAGGACCCCACTTCTTCCTCCATATTCGGCTCTCAACCACCCATCTTCAAAAACTGCTATTGTAGCTATTTTCTACTATCGTCGACTTCAAGGAGTTCATGGAGACTCTGCAGGTAGGGGCAGTGTTGACTAGGCAGGAGGATGGTCAAGTATGAAATAAATGTAAAATATAGTTCAGATTGACTTCCCTGTCTCAGCAAATAATACAAGACTTCCTCCCGTTGTAGTAATAGAATAGTCAGGATCGAATCCACGAGGAAGCACGTCAGCAGTTCTTAGGTAGGTGTAAATTCTCACAGAAGCGGCAGAAAGAACAGAAACACAGAAAGGAAAGAAAAAAATAAACCCGGCAAGGGCAACTAAAACAAAAGCAAAGAACAAAGCAAAACAGGAAATAAAAGCAAAGACAAAGGCTCGTCGATCTCGACAAGAGCTCCTCGAGATCGACCACAGCAGTCGAGAACAGAATTTCAGAAATCACAGCAGACAAGCAAACCCAGCAAGGGCAACTCGATCTCGACAACTTCTACTCGAGATCGACTAGGGCAAGTCAAGACAGCAACTTCAGAAATCGACAACAGAACATAACTCAACTCGACCTAGATGAAGAGTACTCGAGATCGAGTACAGCCAACTCGAGATCGACAAGATCTCCTCTGTATCGACAAGAATTGACAAAAAATATAAATTGCAAATTCAAAACTAAAACTCAGGTCTTCGACGAAATAAATCAATATAATAAAAGACTTCCAAGACCAGGGTTTCAACACCACAACGATAACCATGCAAAGTAACACATAAAGGCACAAAAGATCATGCTTTCCATCAAGTAACTTTCGTCATTAACAAATAGGCATATAGAGGCTTTCGCATAAACCCTAATTGTTACTAACCCTTTTTCACATAATTAATCCAAGTTGCATTAAGATCACTTTCGCTTCAATAATACAAACAAGGATCACCTTCAACTCTCACAAAAGAATCATGCTCATAGGGATAGAAGATGAATCGCACAAAAAGATCTGACCTTTATCGCATCGCCTCACATAGCCACCGTCGGGCTCACCCCAGCCCCAGAAGTGGGTGGACTACTCGCGCCTCATTGCAATCGCAGACATTGATGTATGAAATGAAACTTGCATTAAACTAAATTCAAAGCCTTTTACAATCCTGGCAATCAACCTTCGCAGAAAGCCAAAACCCTAAAAACCTTAGAACTCCTAAACTACTCTACTAGAATTGAATTGTGATCTGAATTCAATTAGATCTGGAACTGGAATCTTGAATGAATAAAACTGAGCCTCCTAGGGTCTTATTTATAGCCTTCATTCCCTAGCTATTCTAGGAAAGAAGATATCTATCTCTATCTAAAATTATATCTAAAACTTGAAAGGATAAATAAATTGTTTTAAAGAAATAAATCAATAAGGAAAAGATAAAACTAAATAGGTAAGTCTTCATGATGTGATAGATCTTGTCTCCTTGATGATAGAACTTGATGGAATCGGATAGAATCTTCCGCCTTCGCGCCCAAGGAATGCAAAACCGAGTAGGATTCGTCAAGCCGCGTCGAACAGCTTCTGGAAGCTTCGTCGACCTCGACAAGGCTCTTGTCGATCTCGAGTAGAGGTCTTGGTCGACTGGCTCGGTTCATCGTCTCGGCTAGCTGGTGCTCGACAAACTCGGACTCTGGCTCACGGTGCTCGTCGACCTCGACAAGGCCTAGTCGACCTCGAGTAGACTGGCTTCGCCGACTAGGTCTTCTCGGGTAGATCTCCTCGATGTGGCTCGGACATGGCTTCCTGGGCTCGTCGACTTCGACAAGCACTCGTCGACCCCGAGTAAGGTTGGTCTTGCCGACTAGGTGCTCTCGGGTGGCTTTACTCGACAAGCCTGGATCCGGACTCAGGGGCTTGTCGATCTCGACCAAGCTTCGTCGAGATCGAGTAGGGCTCTTCCCTTCCGCTTCCGCGAGTTGCCTCTCCCGCTGGAAGCGGGTTTTTCCGCGGCAGCGAACGGTCCGTTGCAGCGGGTTGAGTCGCTGGCAGCGAGTGCTCCTGGTCGTCCTCAGCTTCTCTCCTTGTCGACTTCGGGTGTGGCATCTGGGCTTCGTCGACCTCGACTAGTAGTCCTCGAGATCGAGTAGGCTCCGGAGCTCGAGTTGGTCTTGCTCTCGATCAGGCTCTGTCGACAAGGCTGTGCTCGGACATGCTCATCTATGTCAAGTAGGCCTACTCGAGATCGAGTAGCCTTGACCTTCAGCTTGATTCCGCTGCTTTGACCTTGGACTTCTGTAGTGGTTTTCCGAGCTTTTCCGACCTTCTGTAGAACTGCTGTAAAATGCCTCGATTTCTGCGAATTAAACAGAAACTGGTGTAGATTCCATAATTTGGCTAACAAACATAAACTACATAGATTCTGTACTATCTAAACCCAAATGAATGCAATGTATACAGAAATCGATATAAAAGTTACTGTAAAACATGACAGATTCAGCTCACAACAGGCTGGCGTGGTTCGACGAATCATTGAAGGACCGATACTTGGGCTCATCGGACTCGGACCGAACCCTGGGACCAGCTTGTCGCCCGCCTTCGCTGAAGATCCGTCCGGTTCTCCGCCGCTCCGATCCGCTCTTTTCGCTATATCTGCTTGCCTTCCGCCAAACTCTTCTTTCTCTCTCCGCCTCTAATCTCCTTTGAATTGCAGGGACCTGCGAAAAGAAACGGTTATCGGACTCAGACCGAGCACTGGAGTTAGGCGGAAGACGATTCTCACTTGCCCTTTCCGCAAAGTTTTCTTATCGGGCTTCTTGGACTCGAATCCCTTCTCCAATTCCCATTCACCAATTCATGCTCTCAGGTAATTGTTTTCCGACATTTATCTTGAAATTGCTCCTCTGCTTGCCCTCTCCGCAAATTTTTCTTATCGATTGCATGATAGGGAAGGTAGAGGTGCAGGATGTGCCCCATAATGTTTTTCCTTCGCGAATGATTCTAATTTAGGGTTTTGGGTTTAATATTTCTTTGCTAAACTAAAGTGCCTTTTGATTGGCAAAGAAAGGATATGTCAATGTTAATGTTGCCTACACAATCGCCACCACCTGAGCCTGAGGGCGAGAACCCTCCTTTGCAGCGTCTGCAGTCGTCGAAGGAGACAGTGCCCTCAGAGGTTTTGAGGATCAAGGAAGTTTTGAAGAATCTGCAGGATGAGGTTTGCTCTTTTCCCCTTATTGTTCTAAATAATTGCATAGTTTCCTGTTTTTTATTCATGGAAGTTGTAGAGCTGAACTCTGCAATCTATATTAGTTGAATCTTACTTCATTTTGTATTGAATGGCAGTCTGATTTGGTGCTGTATGAATCGCTGAGGCGGCTGCAGTTGATGCTGTTGACAATTGATATTTTGAAGGTTTGTTTCCATTTCAGTTGAGGATCAAAATGCTTAGAGGTTGTAAATGAGTTGGGGTTTGTAAATATTGAGGGATTGTTTTTTCAGGCTATAGAGATTAGCAAGACTGTAAATAGTGTTAGGAGAGATGGTGAGAAATAGATTCGTCATCTTGCTCGCGAACTGATTGAGTAAGGAAATTGTGCTCTTACTGATAAGGATTTTAGTTATAGAAAAGGAATAAACAAGTTGTTGCTTGATATGAAGAAGAAATTTGCTTGGTCGATTCGGACTAAAGCCGCAATCTTAAGCCACGATCATTCAATTTAATTTTCTAATGATTTCATGTTGTTTTGTTGGCGATAGTGAATGGAAAGCCATCGTAGACGAGTGGGTGCAAGCCACACAGAGACCAGACCACAGCCTGCAGTTAGGGGTAGCTGTTTTCAGGTTGATATTGTAGGTCATTTTACTTCTTTGGCTCTTTTCTCCTTTATTGATCGGTGATCACTCCCATTCATGTAATTTCATCCCGATGCGTTACTTCTTCTCCTTGCTTGGTCATTTTTGCCTATGGATCCGATTATCAACAAAAGATCAGGTAACCAGCTTTGCCTTTTCCTTACTTTTCTTTGCTATGCAGTATATTGACAATAAAATGCAAATCTACAATACAATGGAGTTTGATTGTGATATTTTGACTTGTCTTATGATATTTAGGGCCATTGCGGTTCTTGCTAGGCATTTGGTGCTGTTGAATCGCTCTCTGGTCGCTTCTGCATTCATTTTGGCAAGGTAACTTTTTCTGTATCCAAATAAGAATTTTTTTATAAGGATGTAAAAACAAGAAATATAATTTTTCATTTCTATGTCCAATTGGGACACAAATTTGTAGTCATTATGCTGGTGGTGCTTATTTTTCATTTGTCATTCTTATTTTTCCGATAATCCTTCTTCTATTATCATCAGATGCCTGCTCCATTCGTACAGGTACAATTTGTTAATTAAAAGTCCAGATTAATTTCACCAGAGTCTTTGTCATGTTCTATCACTCTCTATTCAGGAATTGTTTCATTTTTACCTATTTCGCTGTTCCTATATCTATTTTTTTTAAAACTACCCACCTCTATATCTGTGTTTGCTTACATATATCTCATACTTGTGCGCAACGTAACTTATGTTGTTATTATGGTTACTTAGCGCTTTGATTATCAGTTGCTATATGCATTACTCTTTTATTAGCCTCTTATTCACCTAATTGGTTTGTCATTATTGTGAATTATCTTAGTGAAAGCTCTCATTTGATCAAAGTGTCCAATACTGTCTTTTTTTTTGTTATCTTGAGGGTTACTTCTTCTGATAGATATATCTCTTATGTACAAATCAAGTTGTTAAAGATACTGGCATTGTCTTTATTTATGATTAAGTTCCATCATTTTTGATTTTCCCCTTATCTTTCCCTATTTATATTTGATATTGTTCAGGGCAAGATGGGGTAGACTTGAAAATGACTATGAATGGAACCAGTTCAAATTTTGAAGATGAATCCAGTGATGTGGTATGGATTTTTGTTGCTTATGGTATCTTAAATGCAGCTGTGGTCCAGTGCCAGTAAGTTGTGTCATTTGTCAAATATTTGTCACTACTTGGCAAGGAATGTGTAAAAGCTATCATAGCAGTTTATAGAAAATATATCTTATATAATTTATATAGAATTGAAATTTAGAAGAATTTGGAAGTTGTCTACTTGGGGCTTTTTTCTTAGTTAAACTTGAATTCTGTATTCAGTAGGGTCATTAGTATCATTGATGAACAACATGGAATTTCCAAGTTTTGATGAACTTTGCAAGATTATAAGATGTGGTAGGTCAAAGTGCTCAAGGATAACCTTAGCATGCATACATTAAACCTGATGTTGAAGTTTTGAACTTTGATTTGTCCACGAGCAGCCTCTAAAACTTCTTTGCTCTTTGTGGCCAGGATTTTACCAAGAGCCATATGAAACTTCAGCATACCGAACATACTACTGCACAGAGAGAGAAGGATATTAATCAGGTATCTGTTTGAACTTGATGGTCCTTTTTTCCTTCTGAATATCGTGACGTGCCTATATAACAAAACAATCTAATAGCAGGTTGTCCAATGTGTAAATGAGCTTGCCCAGATCATGAAGAATCTCTCGACTCTTGTGATAGACCAGCTGTCAACTTACTTATATGCGTACTCAATTTACTTTTGCTAAATAGGGTGTTAATGTAGGAAGGCAAAATTGACATTTTGAGTTCAGATCACGTGCCAACAACTCCGAAGTAATAGCAAGATTGATGAAGAAGTATACAGGAAAAATATATTCAGGAGGCTATGGAGGGGTTGTTTGTGACAGAAAATGAGAGAGTGGGCACAGGTAAAAGGATGGTAGCAGCACATGAGAAAAATATGAATGAAAAAGGGGCATCAATGGTGTTGTTTGTGATGAAAGTCAAAATAACTAAAACACTTCTTGCTCACAATTCTTAATCAGTTTGAGGTATTCGCTATATTTTTCCTGTATACTTCTTCACTGATCAACCTATGTGATTTAGAGAATATGAGCTATCCCTCTTGCTCTAATTTTTAATTTTGATATTTTCTACAAACATTTTGATTTCAGTTTATTAAATTTGATTTATTTATGTTGAGGTTATAAGTTCTAGAGCTTTGAATTTTTCCATAGTTACACTCACAAACTTTGAATTACAGAGACTTTAAATTTTGGAATTCTCTCTCCTTTTTTTGTTGTTGTTGTTGTTGTTGTATAATCTGGTGTATTTGATGATTACTTAAAGGTCAAATGTGTGCAGCATAATTCCTATTATGTCTACACTTTTAGCATAATTTTTCCATAGTTACACTGACATGTTTTACATTCTGGTTTTTTTTTTCTCCCATTCCACCCTGTGTTGGATTGGTGGCTCGAATTTGAGAGCAGGTTAATTGTTGGTTTCTGGCCAGAATCGTTGTTCAGCCACTTAAGGACTCATTCCAGTTCGGAGGGGAGATTGTCAACAGTAATTCAATGGTTTTCCATACATCAACACAGATTGGAAGTGGTCATTTCCCAGCCGAAGGATTTGGGAAGGCAGCCTACTTTAGGAATTTGCAAATGGTTGATTGGGACAATAACTTGGTTCCTCCATCAAACCTCCAACTTTTGGCTAATCATCCCAATTGTTATGATATAGTACAAGGAAGAGGCAATTTTGGGTAGATTACTTCTATTGTGGTGGTCCTGGAAGGAATGTGAGATGTCCTTAATGAACGGGTAAACAAACATGAGTATTATTTTGTATTATAATTATTGTTATGACTACCCCAATCATTATATTTGGGTTCATTACGATGTTACACTTTAAAATAATATGTATCAAATTTTAATCAAAGGCCCGGATAACTAAAACAATTCACATGGTAAAATCACTTCTTGCTCTAAGGCAACCTGACCCACGTTATGTATAATTCTTTATCATGTTTTCCAAGATTTTCAAAATCAATATATTAAAGTCAAAATAACTCAAACATTTTTTAATTTTATAGATATAAATTTAACATAACTAAAATAAATCATTGATAACGTTAATGTTTAAAGTCGAAATGAATATATTTAAAAGTTAGAATGAATATATTTTAATTATCAAAATTTAACATAATGAATACATTAAAGTCAAAATAAAATAGTTTATGTTGATATAATTTTACATATATAAATTCGTGTAATTTAGAATAGTAATATAAATAGCACTATTATCTTTTTTTTTTCATTAGTCTATTTTTTTCACATTATTTATTTGCAAATTTAGCTATTATTCTGTCCATTTTTAATTTTCTTAACTAGGGTGAAATTGACCAAATGATCAATTATACGGAGATAATATTAACTAACATTATATAATCTATCATTATAACTATAAATAATAACAAACTATACACTTTTGAATTAAAATGATAAATATCAAATTTTAATCACGTACCCGGGTCTTAGACCCGGGCCTAAGACTAGTATTACTAATTCTGCTAGCATTTTGCTGACGTGTCACGCCCACAATTAAAGTTGAATTTTTTATTCAAATGAGATTTTCTTATTGGTCAATATTATTATAGAAACTTTAAAATATTTGTTTCTTATTTTAAATATGATTTGAATCCGTTCCTTTTTTTTATTTTCGGTTATATTGCCGTAAATATTGAGACATGTTTCCATTTTTTTTCCGATTGCAGTATATATATCTATTAATATTACTAATTCTGCTAGCATTTTGCTGACGTGTCACGCCCACAATTAAAGTTGAATTTTTTATTCAAATGAGATTTTCTTATTGGTCAATATTATTATGGAAACTATAAAATATTTGTTTCCTATTTTAAATATGATTTGAATCCGTTCTTTTTTTTTATTTTCGGTTATATTGCCGTAAATATTGAGACATATTTCCATTTTTTTTTTCCAATTGCAATATATCTATTATCTATCTATCTATCTATCTATTAATATTACTAATTCTGCTAGTTAATATTACTAATTCTGCTAGCATTTTGCTGACGTGTCACGCCCATAATTAAAGTTGAATTTTTTATTCAAATGAGATTTTCTTATTGGTCAGTATTATTATGGAAATTTCAAAATATTTGTTTCCTATTTTAAATATGGTTTGAATACATTCCTTTTTTTTTTTTAATTTTCGGTTCTATTGTCGTAAATATTGAGACAAGTTTGCAGTTTTTTTTTCCCGATTGTAATATTCTAATAATTCGTCTACATACATTGAACTTAAATTTGAATCTTGGTATATTTTATTTGTTGAAATTTATGTTGTACATAGACCCATATCCAATTGTTAGTTTATAAAATGTTATGGACTATAATTAAATTAACTTTCACATATGTTCATATTTTCTCACCAATCATCCAAGTTTTCATTTTCAAATAAATTAATCAACTATGTACTCGGATTGCCTGCATTCATTATCTTAACAGATTGAATTCATTTAAATATTTGTTTATTATATCACATTTATCCCAATCATGTTAAAATTTACCACTCTCTATTCGTTTAGCTAAATATGTTGTTTAATATTCATTCGCGCTTTGTTAGGATGGTAAAAATTATATAAATATTATTTATTCAAATTTTTTATAAATTAATTTCGATAATAGGTAATCTATTAATAATATTAATTCTACTATCATTTTGCTGATGTGTCACGCCCACAATTAAACTTGAATTTCTTATTCAAATGGTATTATCTTATTGATCAATATTATTGCTGAAATTTTAAAATATCTGTTTCATATTTTAAACATATTTGTTTCCTATTTTTGTACTAAAATATTATTTAACTTGATATGTTGTATGTCAATTTGTGATCTATTTTAATCGTCTACGTACATTGAACATTCGTCAAATCTTGACTGATTTTATTCTTGGATATTGAAACTGTTGATTTATCATACTTAACCGATTGCAATAGTCCCCACAATGTCTACATACAACGAACATGTAATAATCAATTTGTAAATATTCGATTTCAAAAAATAATTATAACAATCAATTAGAGCCAAAAAAGTTTTTTTTATATAATTTAATTATTTTAGACATCTTAAATGACTATCGAAAAATAAATAATATTTTAAGACTCACAAGCATTACTATTAACTAATGTTTATTTTACATCTTGGATGAGGCTTCTTAGATCACTTTTCTACCTTTAAGGGTTTTTTTTTACCATCTTACCTTTATTTTCACTATTTATTTCCCTCTCTTTCTAACCATCTTTCTCATGAAAACAACGAATAAGTTATGTATATCTACATAACTTCAAAATTTTTCACACAATCATGTGCTTATGATTTTTTTTTAATATTTGTAATTTACAAATATTAAAAAAAAATCATATTAGGTGGTGTGTTTGAGTATTATTACTACTTTACCTTATTAAATCGTTTTTAAAATTTGTATTGTATCTCTTTCCAACTAATTTATAAATTATAAAAAAATACTTTATATGTATTTTTGTTGTGAACACGTATATATATTAATATAATATTATATAGATATATAAAATGATGTTCAAATTAAAATAATGGATCAAGCTCCCGTGCCTTCAAGGCACGGGTATTACATAGTTACTTACTAAAATAACAGATTTGAACTATGTCACGGAATAGCAAAATATTTCAACTTTGTTGGGCAAGACACGTGAAGGGAAAGATCAGTCAAAGTAATTATAGTTAAAATGTTCGATACATGAAACTACTTGACAGTACATCCAACCTTTTAAAGAAAGATACAAGTTAGTCTACAGGCGCGGCAAAGACAATAATGAAACCTTTCTTTTTTTTTTTTTTTTTTTGTAAGAATTCAGGTAGAGGTAATGATAATGATAGGATCCTATAAGATAGGATCGCATATGATCTCATTCCCCTGAGTCGTGTGGCACAGGTGTGCAACCCTATTCGCCATAGCATTACCTGAACGAGGGACATGAGAGAAGGAGACCAGATTAACTCCCTGAAGAGTGAAGCGATTTCTGCTAAAAGAAGTTCAATTTTCCAGGGAAACGACCAAGCCCTTGTAAGAATCTAATGATAATGATAGAGTGGCCTTCAACGCATAGCTTTTCGATTTGGAGTTCCCGAGCTTTCTGAAACACCTAAAAGCAAGGCGTGAGCGTCAGCTTTTAGCGGAGATTGTATTCCTAGACTCTTGTATCCTTGAATTGGTAAATAAAGAGCAGCCATTCCGGGGTTCGAACCGGGGACCTATGGGCGCTACCCACAAGTCCTTTCCGGTGAGCCATTCCGGAATGGTTCTAGACTCTTGTATCCCATACTGATGGGAAGCCCGTCCCAATCACGTATGATGTATCTACTCGAGCTGCAACGGTTAGGACTTGAGGAACCGTCGAAGTTGAGTTTGAGGACACCAGAAGGTGGTTTTTTCCATTTAGGGATCACTTTGCTTTTATGGCTGAGACATTACATTTATTTTTGTTGGGTGACGTTGTCGGGATTATCTTTTCTTCCAGCTCTCTAGCACGTTTTCAGTTACTGTTACTTTTAATGGCCATATTTATTATATCAGTGACTGAGCAATCTCCTCGATTACCAAATGAAATTTGATTTCGGTGATACCACAACGACCACTATCTAGTGGCAATCGCAAATCTGGATTCCATGCTCATAGATTCCCCTATGAATATAAGTATCAACCTGATGTCTCTTGATGTTTGAATTAAGTTATAAATTTCCTCAGTTACAACAGGAGAAAGAATGCCCTGTAAGATTAGTGCATGGTTGGCATTCAAAAAGAAGATGAATATCCTCCTCGGGCTTATCATCGGATATAGAACAAGTAGAAGGGATACGGGTCCCTCGCTATGCTAGACGAACTTTTGTTGGCAAACCATTTTGGCTTATTTTCCACATGAAGTTTTTAACCATGGGTGTAGTGTCAAGTTTCAAGATCTAGTTATTACTATCGTTTTGTCTTTCTTCATTATGAGTCAGCACATTGGAAGCGTTATGCATGGTGAACCACCCATGTTTATCAAGCCACCAGTATAGCCTGTCTTCAAAGGGATGAGACGGGATATGAACTGAGATGATGTTGTTGACAATGTCCTGTGGTAAGCAAGATATGAGCTTTTCAATCCACCAATGTATTATTGACTGACCAAATCAGGCTAGTTTTGAGTTTGAGAATGAGTGGATAGTGTTTTGTCCATTGCCAAGAGTATGATCCACTTTTTTTGTAATCTAGTATGTCTTTGCTCTTTAGGTATTTATATTTTACAATTTGAACCCAAACATTAAATGGTTCCACAAGTGTTTTCCAAAGAAGCTTTAACTGCAAGTCCTCATTCAGTTTGCAAGCTAGCCTTCCTGATCCCTAAGCCACCTTTATTATAGGGCCTATAGATCTTGTCCCAACTGATGAGCGGCCGATGCTGGAGCTCTTTGTTCCAGGAAAATGTTCTATTAATTTTGTCCGGTTCTTTGTGGATAGATGACGAAAGCATAAAACTCTACACAATATATAGTGGTTTGGTCGACAGATTGGACTTTATAAGTGCCGCTCATCCTTGTTGAGATTGTGCATTCGCTCGCCACTTTGTTAGTTGCTCCCTAGATTTACATATCACCTCTTCAAATGTTTCCTTACTGACTCGTCCATTTATGATAGGACAATCGAGGTACTTTTCTAAGTTTCGTTCATTGGTGATTTCAAGGAAGCTTTCAATTTCCCTTCTCTTAGAATTGGGAATTCCACATGAGGCTTGGAAAGCAGATTTGTGGAAATTGACGTTTTGCCCAGAGATTTTATAGTATGCAATGACTATCCCCCTAACATCTTGACATGCCGAAATGCTTTCTTTTGACAAATTGATGACCATTCTTTCCAAACTTGATCCCAATTAATCTTTTGGTGTCTGCCACATGTGCTAGATTTCGAGCCAATACCCCCGCCCCCATGATAAATAAGAATGGTGAGAGCGGTTCACCCTGACGGATGCCTATGGGTGGCTTGAATGGTTTCGTAGGACCATTGTTGACCCAAATTGAGATTTTGATGGAGGTGATACATTCCATCACCAAATAGACAAACTTGTTATGAAATCCGAATTTTTTTTTAGGACTAGTTCAATGAAAGACCAGTCTAGCCTATCATAGGCCTTTTCAATGTCTAATTTTGTGGCAATCCATACTTCAACACCCCTACGAGATCTGAAAGACTGGGAAATCTCAGGAGCTATGAGCACATTATCCTGAAAGGCCCTATCTGAGACAAATGCACTCTGTAGTGGATGAATGAGTTTCCCAATATTTTTTTAAATCTTTCAGTGAGAATCTTTGATATTATTTTATAAATAACAGTGCATAAACTAATGGGCATGTAAGGGTGATAAAAGTGTGGTTGATTTGTTGTAGCAACTTGCTAGAGTGGAAAAAGCCTTTGACGACTCGGATTACATCATTACCGGCTATGTCCCAGTAAGTTTTATAAAATTCAGCAGTCATACCATCCGGCCTGAGCGATTTATTGGTCCCAAGGCTAAAAACCGCTGCCTCCATTTCTCCGTTAGAGGGGGCTACAATTAGGCAAAGATTTTCTTCATCAGAGATATAGATCGAGTAATCAATTAGAGGATGTTAAGGTGATTGTTCTGGTCAGTGGGTTCCTTAAGAAAACGCTTTTTAAAGTCCTTCCGGATCTCATTTTTAATATTTCCGTCTCCAATAATTTGTGTTCCTTCCAAAGTCGTGATACTGTAGATTGTTTGCCGATTTCTTCGCCCAGAGGCGATTCTATGGAACTATGTAGAGTTTATATCTATGAATTTCATTCGTTTAGTTTTAGCCCTTTGGTTCCAAAAACTCTTTTGAAATAGAAGCAACTAATGTTCTAAAAGGCGCTAGGTGACCGCTAGGCTGTGAGTGACCACCTAGCGCCTAGGCGGACTTAGAACAAACTTGATTATATCCTTATATTTTAACGCATAACACGTATCAATAATTCATATAATGCAATAATAATCTATAATATCATTCATATACCCAAATTTCCGGTGCTTAACTAACACTAAAGTAAATAAATGCGAAAGTACGTGTCCGACTAGTGACTCTAAGCCTCCTAAAATCAAAAACCATAGATTCAACTCAAAAGTATATACATCCCGACTTATGGAATAAAAAAACCTTAAGTCAACTAATCACATGTCTAGAAGCTAAAACTAAATAATCGTTGGGCAAGGCGGGATCTAGGCGGCGCCTAGACGGAAATAGGCAGTGTTTTGGCGGATTTCCGCCTAGAGGCCCGCCTAGGCGACGCTTGGGCGCTAGGGGGGAACACCTAAGATTTTTAACGCCTAGGCGGGCCTCTAGGAGGAAATTTTTAGAACACTGGAAGCAGCACATCTTTCTTTTTTAGTAGATTCATTTCCTTTCGTGCACCACTCGTAGAGGTGGCTTGGCCTCTATCCTGGATGTGTAATAGTCGCGATTCTACTTTGTCTAATTCTCTAATGATATTTCTGACTGAAGTCTTATTCCACAATTTATCTCTTCTTTTGAGCATTTTTGTTTTAAACACTAGTCTGAATATAGCATAGTTTTGGCAAGAAGCTCGCCATGCTTGCATAACTACATTTCCGAATTCTTTTATGTAAATCCATGAATTCTCGAATTTAAAAGGTGGAGCTTTGAACCGTTTTTGTGTTATGTGGTTAATGGATATTGGGCAACGATCGGAGGAAGAGAATGCTCCATTAAAGATGTTGATGTCAAGAAATTTCTGGAGAATTGGGTGCTGAACTAAGACCCTGTCCGATTTTTCTTTCGTGTTTTCCAGACCTGAGACACGTTTTCTCCAAGTAAACCTATTATCCTGAGAGGGTATTTCTTGTTAGATGTAATCACTACTAGAATTCTATTCATAGACATCGGGTATAAACTGATGTTAATCAAAAAAAAAATTCGACGTGTTAGTGGGTGGTGTTAAAGATCCCAACTTTACTACATCGGTTTATAACCGATGTCTTTAATAATTTATAACATCGTTTTTATTTTTAATAATGACTTAAATACATGGATATAATTACTTTTTGATTGATTCATCTCATATAAACCATTATTATTTTTCATTTCTAGCATTTTGGAGGTACGTAGGGTAATACATAATTTCAAATTAGCATCGCTATTTTTTATAAACCTGATGTCTTACATTGCTACACACATCGGTTATGTATTATTCAATTTGTGAATACTCTCTTTTCATTTGTAATTTGTGATATTATTTTATATAAATATAATATACCATATTGAATATTTTTAAAATCAATGTTATTTATATATTTTCAAATCAGTTTTTTCTTTGAAAATGATGTTTTGATTATTTACAACATCATTTTATATATTTTTAACGATGTAATTGCTACATATACACATCTGTTTTTTTTTTTTATAATTTTCATAGATGCTGGGTTTAGAAATTGATTTGTATCGTAATGGTCGACGTATTTACAAACTTAGACATCACTTTTTGCTCTCAAGTTCGATGTGTTTCATCAAATACACATCATAATCTATATTATGACATTGTTTTGGCAAACAGAAAATTAAACAATGCAAAAGACTATAACCAATACATTAAATAATGACAATAGAGTCGAATACAAGATGACAACAGGGCTAAATATAGAAAATGTACATCAATAGTCGAATTCTAAGCTTGACACAATACACTTAATAGGAGACAAAAAAAGTGACTTGCGAAAAATGTCTTGTATTGTAGATCTTGGCTGAAGCACACAAACACCTCATGAGTGCTTGAATTAATTAAACAGCCCACTTTCAAGAGGAGGATTACCTTGTTTCCATTCTTATTCTAGTGGTTGAAGCACCCAAACACCTATCCATCAGTGGTTTCCCCAAACACTATTTCCGCTCTTATGGATGAGTAGCCATGGCATTTAAGGTTTACCTTGACATTGTCACATTTAAAAGAATATATTAAATTCAAAATTAATAACATGATGTGTTTAAAGCAGCGGTAAGCTAAGTAAATAAAATGAAAACCATTGATTACGAGAAAAATAATTCGGGCAGTTTGAACTAGTATGATTAAGTCAATACTCCACGGAAAATACACAAATCATTACAAGGATGGGTAACAAACTCCAGCATTTGGACAAGTAACAAGGCTAGGTAAACTGCTTTGATAAGTAGGCTAGGTTAAACAAGTGTCTCATGTTCATCACACACAACTAGAGGGAAACTGTAGCTTTTGTGTATGCATTATCAGTCATATTAAAAGTGCTATTATTTGCCTTTATTAATTTCATGTTAATAGCGTTGCTATTAAATCTCTTGCATAACAAGCCGACAAATCAATAATACCTGACAGAAGTTGACGATGACAGTTAGAATATGTGCAACAGAGTCCACGAGCTCTAGTAATTTTCCAAGAGCAACACAACCCTCAACAACTAATAAGCGCACAAAATCCTGATCTATAACGAAGATAAAATGTGCTTGGAAACATAAATTAAAAAATAAAGCAACAAAAACAGAAATCCTAACAGCATCGAGTGTTCTGAATAAGAAATCAAAATACGTGAAAACCTAGAAGCTAATCAAACAATAATGGAGAAACAAATGTATTTCTAGGAGGCTCTATAGAGTGGCCTCTGTAAAGTGCCGCAATCCTATCTCTCATATCTCTAGAACTGCTACTATCAAGCATTGAATACAAATGCATTTCTATGAGGCTCGTTTACGATAGATAGGACACGGATTCCAAGTGATTGAACATATGCAACTTGAAGAATTGAGATTGGATCAAAGTTAAAGTGGCGTCACCTGATGGCTAATGCTAGTATGCTACAATGTCGCATTCCTTGTAGAAGTGTTTTGACCGTTCTTTGGTAAAATTTGATCAGTACATTCTGATCATTCCTCATCAGAACTGTCCTCGGATAACATTCCAATGTCATCTGCTGCTGTTGTATCCTAGGAAGCAATCATGTATTTCAAAATCGAGTGTTAACTACTGCCATCCTATTCTAGTATAGAAAATGAAGAACAAATCAAAAGAATACTTCTAGCCTCCATCTTATCCCAGTTTTCCAGCTTCGGATTACTCAGCTTATGTATCAAGTAACAGACCCAGCTAGGTTGTTCACTCTCCACCTTACCATTTGATGTTGAACACTGTTTTTCAGAAATTTGAAGATAGCACAAGCTCTTAATAGACATTACATATGAATGGCAAAATACGAAATACGCAAATTCCAGATATTGGGCATACAAAGACAATGTTGGACACTGTGAACCTTAAATGCTTCAGATGACCTCCCTGTAGCCTTGCCCAACTCATTGTAGAAGACTTGTTTCTTTCTTTGCCTCAGAACTGTGCATGATTCTTCTCAATTTTTCGGGGTCAGTGTGTGCGTGCTGGTGTGTGTATGTACCTTTGTTGATGCCTCTAAATTATCAAGATCCTTGGGAAAATCAAGAAGATCAGGAAGCTTCTCAGCAAGTACCTACACATTAACAGGGAGAGATCAGGAAAATATACTGCAGTGCATTATGGGTAGAGTGGGAAGTCCCCAAATCAAACAATTGAGAATGCCTGTACCTTTTCCAAGACAAAAAAAAGAAGGATTGTCCCATTATAAAAGCAGAAGAAAGGAGAGTTGCAGAGAATATACAAGAAAAATAGCAGGACAACAAGGACAAAGAAAGAAGACTGCACACCAAGATCCATATCAATGGCACTAGAGTAGAAGGAAGAAACTCTTTAAGCACTAACCCGAAAAAAATAAGCATTTACCTTGCAAAGATAATGCATGAGAGTCATCTTGGTGTTCCTAGCCCGGGTGTCAGTAAGTTTTAGGAGGCTATCCAAACGGAATCCAACAGCAGATCCTAATTGTAAAAACAAAAATAAGGGTTGAAAGACAAGAAAATCCAAACACAAGAATTGTGTCAAACAAATGCGCATATCCAAAGTATATGAACACAAACCAATAAAATTAATTGGCAGATGATAACACTTGTAACTCAATGCCACACCTTAAATGAGATGTTCCAATATTTCCATAATAATGACATGAGAGATATAACTCACCTCTTGCAGTGCAAGAAATCAAAGCATTCCCTAGTTGCAGGATAGTGTGCATGATTCTTCTGAATTTTTCAGAACCTCTCACCTATAAAGAAGAGTGTGGAGGCAGGAATGTCATCATTTTGAAACATGTCTCAAGAGGGAAAACAGAAAAAAACAAATAAAATAAAAAATGAAGAACCATCACTTGCCTCCTCAGAAGTAGAATTTACAATGTTCAGATTTTTTCTTAGGTCAGAAACCTGAAAAAAAAAAAGTGAAATTTCAAGAGGAAGAACAAAAGAAATAAAGACAGTCCAATATGCTCATATATAGAGAACAACCACTCACCTAAGTATTAAAATGCATCTTAAAACAAAAGACCCTTAAAGGTTGTATCCTTCCAAGAATGAGAACAACATATTCTGCTTATGTATGCATAAAAAAAGGATTAAGCATCACCAAACATCAGCATTGAATTAAAGGTTGTATCAGCAGAAGAATGGCATTCAAACATCACAGGGCTCATCACACATTGTCAATATAAAAGATGACAATGAATCAGAGGCTGCAATGTTCAAAGATACCCCAAAAAAGGGACTGCAAAGCGCGCTCCTAGAGGGAGCCATAGAGAAAGCAAGTTTAACCTTCGAGAGTTCAGAAACCCTAACATTCAAGAGTACAGAAATCTAGAGGGAGCCATAGAGAAATTGAGCCTAACATTCAAGAGTTCAGAAACCCTAACCATCGAGAATGCAGACATCACAAGCTCATGACACATTGGCATCGGCTTCCATCCCCTGGTCGACGACGAGTTCAGAAACCCTAACCTTCAAGAGAGCAAGCAACAGAGAGAGGAGATCGAAAGGGAGCCATAGAGAAAGCTACTAGATCTGAAATTGGAAGGGAAATTGGTCGTGGTTCATTTAAGAATGAGAGGGAGGAGGCAGTGCAGAGGCGGCGAGGATCTCAGATCTCAAGAGAGAGAGAGATAGGGTGACAGCACCGTCGGAGAACGAATTGAGGAGCAAGAATGGGAGATACCGGAGAAGAAGATAAAGGAAGTCGAAGATGACATGGAAGAAGGGAGTCGGAGTAGGGATCTGGCCGCCGGAGCTATTAGAGATCCCGACCTTCCATCGATGGTCATGGTGAGAGTGAAGGTTAGAGGGAGATTGAGTCTGAGCGAATGAACGACATAAAGAGGTTAATTGGGAATTTACTTTTTTCAAGGGCAAGGGTTTTTTTTTTTTTAAGTTGAAAATCGAAATTTAAAAAATTTTGGCTAAGTGTTTGGGATCTGGCGGTATCTTTACCGCTTTTATTTCGGTAGAATTTCAACTAAGTATATTCCGCGCCTTGTTGATATTTTTTAAAAATGATTTTTAACGTTGTCCAGAAAGTTAAACCGATGTATATTATATCAATGACATCGAAATTTTTTAAACTGATGTAAAAACTCTATTTAACATCATGCGTATATCTGACCGATGTAAATAATGTGATGTCTATTAACAGAATTCTAGTAGTGAATATAGGCCCATAGACTCAATTGTCATTAGGTCAAGATGTAATCCTCCTCTCTCTCTCTCTCTCTCTCTCTCTCTCTCTCTCTCTCTCTCTCTCTCTCTCTCTCTATATATATATATATATATATATATATATATATTCTAACATTTCTACTAATGAACATTGATCTTTGAATTGTTGTAGGGTAGTGAATCTTGCTGAAAGCTCGGGGGCTCCTCCATCTTTGTCCGCAAAGCGCAGCTAATTTCGTTGAGGTCTCCCATGATAATGCAGGGTAGAGGACATGTTTGAATTAATTGACTGAATTGATTCCGGAATTGTTGTTTTTGGTGATAATCTGGAGGAGCGTAGGCTAACGAAATTCTGCAAGAGAACTTGTCATCTAAGTTCATATAATTAACAGTTATTATCCTTTGAAGAGGAACTTCTATCGTTACCTTTTCATAAGGCATTTGGAATGATTTCCATAAGATCCCTACCCCGTTGGCTTTACCGATATCAGGGAACCAAATGATGTTATCAAATCCGGCTTTTCTCTTATCCTTTCTTCTAGAATGTTTTCTGATTTTGTTTCTGCAAGTGCAAGCAACTAGAAGGTGATTTTTGTTTCTGCAAGTGTTTTTCCCCATCCCCCTACAATTCCAAAAGGCAATCTTCATGTCACACCTACGATGGGATTAAGACCATATTTGTAACGCCTTAGCCCCAAGGGATGTATCCACATATTGATATTTTTTCCACGAAGGAAAGTGAGTATGTTAATAGTTTTCCTTCATTCATTTGTGTTGGCTAGTGGGGGGGGGGGGGGGGGGAGAAGGCAATATATGTTCGGGTGACTGGCCGCACCAAAGGTCCAGAGCAAGGCACAAATGGTACAGAAGAAAAAGGCTTAGCGGAAATAAAATGAACCAAGCCAAGATCAACGGAAGGGGGATCAAGTATGTCCCTAATCTAGCCCGGCCATCGGATGGCTTGTGCAGGGAAGAGAAATAAGACATGTGTACTTTTAAGGTTGTGCAATATCAATGGATTGCAACGGATACCTCTTTCTCTAGAAGTTTCTGGGTCGGCACCAGTCCATATAGACAGTAAGGTCTGGCTGAAGACGACAACAAACAAAGGCATTATATATCATATTAGATAGTAATAACTCTGGTGGATAATTGACGAGGAAGGGGTGTACTCTTGACCATAGCAGCTGTCGACCAGGGGTATTTTTCAACATCCAATTGGGATGGGAGTCTTTTCACCTCAAGCATGAGTGGGAGGAGTGTGTGGGATTATGCTGCATACTTAATTCCTTGAGGTTTATAACAAAGGCGGATGGGCTATTGAAGATATAAATTCTGACTTTACTTGCATCATCAAAATGATGACCATTGAGAATATCATAAAGTGACACAATTGGGACAAACTCACATAGCCATCGGAGAGGATCGCAAGACAATGAGCAAAGTGAGTAGTGAGTAGCACAGAGGGCCTCATTTCCAAGTGTGTTTGTAAGACATGGATCGTTTGTAAGTAAGCATCAAGAGCCTGTTGTGGTCAATTATGGTAACAATTGAGGTTTATAGAGGGGCTATTTTTATGAAACTCAATGAGTGTATACACAGAGGACGCAAAAAATGTAAGGAGGGGAAAATCCAGTGAAAGATAAAATGATTGATGGAGGGAAACTCGTTGATTTCCCTTATCAAAATAATTCCCAAACAAACAAACTAGTATATGATGCAAGTAAGAGGTTGATCTCACAGAGAAACAAGTATTTCCAAGAATTGTATATTTATTGATTGAAACACAAAATATGGGAATAAAGTAAATAAAAGCACCAATCTAAACTAATGAAATTGATAGATAAAAGAGATGTTTCCATTCACAAATTTTCGACATTGGTTGGGTTTATTGGTCGTCAAATCCAATTAAAGTGTTCTCTATTAATTCCTCCCATCTTAGTTTGACTAGATTAAAGCATAAAGAGCACAATTAATCTCTTACACCTTTATGCAACCTAAGCACAGACAAAGATTTAACATAAAGACAACACATGTTCCTAAGAATCTAGGCATATGAATAATATCAAGTATGAAAGGTAACCGTTATTGAAGACATATGTCAAAATCCCTACTTAGTCATGATCAAACGAAGGTTCTCACAATCCTAAGCATGCTACTACGTAATTCATTCAATCACGAAAGAACAAATACCTAGCAAGATACTATCATGGTGATCAATCACAATAATATCATCAATAATCGCAAAGGAAATAGAAAGATATTAAAGAGAGAAATAATACTTCATTAGAAACTCACAAACAACCAACCAAATCTCGAAAATGTAGATGAAAACAACGGAGAATTAGACAAGCATACCTTACCTAAATTCCTTCTCTTGAATGGAAAACAAAACCTAAACTAATCTAATTGAAAGAGAGAAAATGGATGAATGTTAGAGTGTTAGATGTCAAATGAATTATGAAAATAGGTCTAATATAAGGCTCAAACCGTCGGCCAAAAATATTAGAATAGATAGAAAGAGTTTCCACAAAGATAGAAGTTGGGCTGCTTACGCAGATCCGGATCTGAAGGGATGACGGGCGCCGCTTATGCAATGTTGACAGCTTAGGGAAACTAAACTTGTAATTCACTTTATGGAATCTTCGTTTTTCCGATTGATGCATATGAATATGTGTTGGAAAGCTCTTTTCAAGGAGTACAACTCTCATGAAAAACTCAGAAGCCGAATCCAACTTCTCATAACCTTAAAGAGACAATTTCTCCATGTGCTTCGTTTCCGCTCTTGTTCTTGTGCTCCTTAGCTTCCCCAATTGCCTTCTAACCCTTTATTAGCTTGTTCCTTGCTCTTTGGTGTTGTGAGCCTAATTTGCCATGTTTTACACTTAATTTTATATCGATTTCTGCATACATTGCATACATTTGGGTTAGAACAATACAGAATCTGTGTAGTTTACACTTATTTGCAATATTTGGAGGTCTACACAAGTTTTTGTTATATTTCGCAGAAATCGGACGCACTTTGAAGCTTAAAGGAAACTCATGGAGAAGCCAAGAATGGTGCATCTGGAGAAAAGGCCATTTTTCATCATCCTTCGTTCTGAATCAAGCTTTGATGTCTTCATGAGAGTTGTATCCCTCAGAAAGAGCTTTCCAACGCATGGTCATATGCGTCAATCCGACGAACGAGGACTCGGGAAAGTGGGTTTCAAGAACAGAGCAGAAAGCTGAGAGAACTCTACTCGAGATCGACTAGACTCTACTCGATCTCGACGAGCCCTGGTCGAGCAGACCTGGTCGAGCAGAGCTGATCGAGGACACTGAGTCAGAGACAACCCGACTCCCGGAACCCTACTCGATCTCGAGTACCCCTGGTCGAGATCGACGAGCCCCGAGTCCAGATCCGAGCCTGTCGAGTAGAGCCACCCGAGGAGACCCAGTCGATATAGCCAGTCTACTCGACCTCGACGAGCACCGTTAACCAAGTTCGAGTCTGTCGAGCACCAGCTAGCCGAGACGACGAAGCCGAGCCAGTCAACCCTACTCGAGATCGACCAGACCCTTGTCGAGATCGAGTAGACCTCCAGAGTCGCGTTACTCAGTTCGACGAATCCTACTCGACTTGGGATTCCTTGAGCCTGAAGATTGCCGATTCTATCCTAATCTATCAAGATCCATCATGAAGAGAAAAAGATCTATCCATGGAAGACTTTAGATATATTTTCCTATTTTGGATTTAATTATGTTATAGTTTTTATTTATCTTTAAAGTCATAGATATAGTTTTAGATATAGATATAGATATTCTATCCTTGATTAGCAAGAAATAGGAGGCTATAAATAAAGCCCATGGGGCTCAGTTTTATTCATTCAATTTCAGAGGAAGACAAGTAGTTCCACAAAGACAGTTTAGGGAGTTCGAAGGTTTTAGGGTTTTGGCATTCGACGAGAGTTGGATTGCCGGGATTGTAAAGTCTTTGAATTTAGTTTAATGCAAGTTGTTTTCTTTCAATCGATGATGTCTGAGTTTGCGATGAAGAGCGAGTAGTCAACCCACTTCTAGGATTGGGGCGAGCCCGACGATAGCCATGCATATTTGAGGTAAAGATCCGACCTTTATCATGTTTTTGAGCATTTTCCTACTTGTTGATATGTTTATTGCCCGTCTAATGGTGATCCATGCTAACAACTTGGATTATAAACATAAAATCAGTAGAGACAATTAGGGTTTCTTGAGAGAGTTGTCTAATTGTTGGATAAGGCGAAAGCTTAATCCTTTAATGCGATTCACATGATTATCTGTTTGGTTCTACCTTATGCATGCTTGGTTATTGTCGTTGCAAACCCCAATCTTGGAAGTCCTTTTACATTAAGTTTAGTCAAAACCCCAAAGCATTTGTTTTTACTTTCTTTAAGTTTCGTTTTTTACTCCCTGCCCTCGTCGATCTCGACCAAGCCTGGTCGACCTCGACAACTGATCTTCGACCCAGAGTCGCCGTAGCTTACCTGTGCAGGAACTCGACGAAGACCAACTCGACCCAGACGAAGGCTACTCGATCTCGAGTAGAGCCTTGTCGAGATCGACCACCGTTGCCGAGCTGTTGTGCCCTGTTCGACTGTCCGAGCTTCTGTCGACTAACCCTTACTCGAGCTCGAAGACCCTGTTGTCGATTTCTGATCGTGAGATTCTCCGCTGCCTAGGATCCGCTGACACGCTTCCTCGTGGATCGATCCTGACTTCCCGCTGCTACATCAGGAGGAGGTCTTGTAATTATTTGCAAGGGACGGAATCTGGTTTGCTGTGATTTATTTATATTTTAATTTGCATTCTCGATTTCCTCCTATCAACATTTGGACATCCTCTTTGGTCTCTTCGCAAGCTTCTAACCATGTCGGCACTACAAATCTGCATATATCCAATAAAATATCGTAGTTTTCGAACTCTACCACTAAAAGAACATAATATGCCATTAACTCTAAAACATAACCAAACACCTATGAAATGCAACTAAAACTACTCTATAATGCCTATCAAAATATGCCTTATCCACGATTCATTACATGACCATACCAGTAGACACTTGAAAAACTACTAGGGGGAGCAAAAGGAAGTAAACCCTTGTATCATATTCCTAGAAGAGACAAGATACTCCCTTGCCCAACATATCATACAACAAGAGGATGGGTAGTTCGATAAGGCACAAAAGTAGGGTGGCTTATATCTTACCACTGCGACATTGGCTAGGCCAGCAGTCAAGAAGCCAATGCAATGGAATACCCAGGAGCTACAAATCATGCTTCACTCGCTTGACACCACCCCCTGGAGAGAGGACGAGGCATTGTCAATAATTCCTTCTTCTATTTTGCGTTTGGTTGACTCCGAGTTTGCAGAAGCATCTAGCACCTGGAGCTCGATAATCTCCACCGAAGAAGCAGTGTCTCCATCAATACCCATGGGGCAGGCTGGGTGCTTTGAGGGGAATTCCTAGAAATCCATATATGTCAGCACATACTCCTCGGAGGGGGGAATAACCTTGAGCATGTCCTCCACTTTCTCTTGGCCAAGAAGGCCCATCAAACGAGCAAAGCTATTGTCCTCATGCTCTTTTGTTTAATCCACCAGATTTTCCTCCTTATCAGCAATAGGAAAATCCAAATTGTTTGGGGATCCCTTAGTAAGCCATACTGAAGAATCAGAGAGCTAGACCCTGCTACATCCTTCATTTCAACTCCAACACCAGATTCCATCACCCTGACCTTGGGCGGCTCCTTGAGCGACTCCATGACAGCATCATGAGCCAAAGCGCCAGAGAAGGAGGAATCCGAGGTGATGCACACATTATCTTCAAAGAACTTGGCGAAGTTCTCTTTGGAGTGACCAACTATGATCGGCGTACTCGATTTATTCTTGGATGAAACAACTTTGACCCATTCATTTGAGGTGTTAGTGCCATCAACATTCTGTTGAGCAGGAGTGTCCAAAAGAGGAGCATAGTTAGCGCCATGAGCAAGGGCTCGGTGAAGAATTAGCCTTGAGGGGCATTCCTTGAAGGCATGGTCCGGTTCTCAACAGACAGCACACCCCTTGGAGAAGTTATCAAACTAAATCGGAAACTTCAGCACCACATCCTTTTCATCGACCACAAAGGCATGCTTCGCATGAGCTTTTCTTATGTCGATGTCGACACACACTCTTGGGTACCTACGAAGAGCCCCTTTGTTTTTGATAGCGTCCACCTTGAACACCTTGCCCAAGCCATTAGCATCCGCATCAACAATAGAGGCCAGCAATTCATTACTAACAAACTTTGAGGGGAGCCCTGGAAAGCGAATCCAAGTGTCAATCACAAAGATCGACTCCTTGAAAGGATTGAAGTCGACACTTTATGGCTTAAGAAGCATCAGTAGGTGATTAATGTGGCAGGGGCGCCCTTTCCACACTCGCTCCATGTTTGGTTCCAAGTCAAATTTGATTTCGATCCAATTATTGGGAGCGGGGATCAGCTGGAATCCACCATCCACAAAGTGCCAATCGCATTTAGTCTTCTTCCCAATTGATATGAGCTCCACTGGATTTCCAATCAATGTAGCATATTGCAGTGAGTTGCAGAACTTGGAGATATTGCCTTGCACACCCTGGATTTTGGCTTTAAAAGGCCCAAATTCGGCATGGATTTTTTCGTGCTCCTCTTAACAGAGGGAGGCATGTGGTGTACATCCTCCGAATAGGTGTTTTGTCCTTGCGAAGTTTTGGATGCTCGAAAGCATTTGTTTCCTCTATCAGAGGTTGCTTACCTTTGGAGTGATCTTCAACCATGGTGGTTTCAGAATGAGAGAGGAAATATTGAAAGAATGTTTTTTGTCAAAGGAAGCCAGGAATGGGAGGGGTAATGAAACCTTACTTTTCATATACCTAAGCTAAGTGGGTAGGAGAGGTATTTATTATCTTGAGATCATGAGTTCAAATTTCATAACACTTACTTTTTTACGGAGTATAATTTTGTTTTTATTAGTTTTGCTCTACTAAAAATGCCTAATTAAATAACAAATTTAAGGTTTTCTCTAATATGAAGTATATTTTAACAAAGACATTCTTTTCTAAATATACATATAAAAAATTTATCATTTTTTTATAATTTCTATCTGTTTATTAATTAATTTTTCATATAGAATTGTGTTCATCAACTTCGCAAGACTTGGTGATCCTAGTATCCACGAGCCCCCTTCTTCTGCCTCCAAGTTGTCCGCTTGGTTGTGTAGGGTTTTAGAGGCGGGTTATATAGTCATTGGTATTGGTTCCTACCCTCTGAGCAGGTCTGGGGTTTTTATCTTGTTCTATATAGATCGACTCAGTCCTTATCGGTCGTGTCAAGTTATAAATATCGAGTCTTTGTCATTGTTCCAATCGAGTCTTTATTTATATGTTTAGTCGATCTCGAGTTCTTGTTTGTTCTTGAAGATCTTGCGTCGTTCGTTGTCTTTCTTGTTGCGTTTCTTGCTTTCTTTGCTGAGTCTTGGTTAGTTCTTGCTTCCGTTCTTTAGTTTCTTGTTTGATTGTCGAAGATTGGGCCATCATGCGGCTAACCCCGTATCACTGAGATCAAACCAATTTGCAATCGATGATGTCCGCTTCGAATCGATCGAATTGCACTCAATGTGTTTAACACAATTTTGAGAAATTCTATTCAATTCAACGTGACGTTCTACATGGGAGGAATCGGCAATTTATAACCCTACAAGTGCTGATCCATGGCCGAAAATAATAAAAATAATAACTTAAGAAATTAATAAAGATAACCCTAAAGTTTCCTAAAATAACTTAAGTAGAAAAGATACTAAAAATGGAAATAACATAAGGTGTCCAAGACTTAGGCAAATCGGCAATACATAGGCTAAGGGGGTTCGACCTCTTCTTGTATCCCAATGCACATGTAAGTCTTCAATGTTGGCTCCGGGAGCTGAACCGTGCTCGAGAACAAAGCATGACTGATACAGGGTTAGCCGTGAGATGGCCCGATCTTCGACAAAAAAGCAAGAAACTAAAGAACGGAAGCAAGAAAGATCAAGAACTCAAAGAAACGCAGCAAGACTCAACAAGAAAGACACAAGACTCGATAAAGATTCCAACAACAAGGCTGCACTTGAAATCGACTCAAACAAGAACAAGACTCGAATGCAAGAATTGAAAGAAAGACTCGAAATTGATAAAGACACGACCGATAAGGACTGAGTCTGTCTATATAAAACAAGATAAACACATCAGGCCTCCTAAGAGGGTAGGAACCAATACCAATGACTATATAACCCGCCTCTACAACCCTACACAACTAAGCGGACAACTTAGAGGCACAAGGAGGGGGCTCGTGGATACTAGGATCACCAAATCTTGCGATGTTGATGAACACAAAGCAAACCAAGCTGAGACAAGATACCAATTCGACACTTGAAGAGTGTTGCTCTATTCAATCGACAACTCTCAAGTGTTTCACACGTTTTTGAGAAAGTATTTCTATTCAATATGTTCCAATTGATCTACAAGGTGGAAATCGGCTTTTATAGACCATGTAAGGCTGCTGGGCCGGATTTCTTAAGTAAAATAGATAAAAGAAGATAAATCTAATAACTTAAAGGAATGAATAAAATAGGCCTAAAGTTTCCTAAAATAACTTAAGTAAGAAAGTTACTAAAAATGGAAATAAGATGGAGCCCCAATCGGCATTCATGGGATCTAAGGTGGCTCGGCCTATTCATCAATCCCAATGCACATATATGTCTTCAATGTAGGCTCGGGGAGTTGAACCTTGCTCGAGAATAAAGCATGACTCACAAAGTTGAAAGAGTCTCTCTGAAGCTTCTTAGCTCTAGCTTGAGTCATTGGTCCTTCTCCAAGAATGATAGGTGTGTCAGGTGGAGCTGTAGAAGATCGTCCCGCATCAACCTCCCCTTCTTGAAAAGGATTCACCCCCGAATTCATGTCTTCATCCACACCAAAGTAAGGGATTAGATCGGCGACGTTGAATGTAACGCTCACGCCCATGTCTCCGGGAAGCTCTAGTTGGTAGGCATTATCGCCCACTCTCTTCTTCACCTTGAATGGCCCATCACCACGAGGTGCTAGTTTGCTCTTCCTTGCTTCTGGAAATCGCTCATTCCTTTGCTGCACCCACACGAGATCTCCAGGCTGAAATGTGACCAAGCGACGTCCCTTGTTGGCCTTGTTAGCATTGTATTCAGCCTTTTGCTTAAGCTTCTCACGAGTCCGTTCATGCAGCTCCTTAATGAACTCGACATGCTTACCTGCCTCAAATGATTCTTTCTCTCTCATAGGATATGGAGTAAGATCAAAAGGGGTTAGTGGATTAACACCATAGACACATTCAAATGGAGTGAGTTTAGTAGCCGAATGCATGGTGCGATTGTATGCAAATTCCACATGAGGTAAGGGTTCTTCCCAAAGCTTTAAATTCTTCCTAATTATGGCTCTTAGGACAGTAGTAAGGGTTCTATTAGTCACCTCAGTTTGGCCATCAGTTTTGGGGTGGCTAGAAGTAGAGAAAAGCAATCTAGTTCCCAATTTATTCCATAAAGTTCGCCAAAAATGACTTAAGAATTTCACATCCCTATCACTTACTATTGTTTTCAGCACACCATGTAATCTTACTACCTCTCTAAAGAATAGATTATCAACATTGGTAGCATCTTCAGTTTTGTGACATGCAATGAAATGAGCCATTTTAGAGAATCGATCAACCACTACAAATATAGAATCCCTCCCCTTCTTAGTTCTAGGCAATCCAACAATGAAATCCATAGATATATCCTCCCAAGGGTCTGAGGGGGTCGGCAGTGGTGTATAAAGGCCATCGGGAATAAGCTTAGCTTTAGATTTAATGCAATCTATACATCTTTTAAGGCAATGTTCTACATCCCTAAGCATATATGTGGCCAATAGAAGTGTGATTTTAAAGTGTGATATGTTTTATCTCTACCAAAATGTCCCATTAATCCACCACTATGGGCTTCACTAACAAGTAATAATCGCAGATAACATCTAGGAATGCACACTTGATCTTTTCGAAATAAGAATCCATCATGTATATAGAAACCATCGAATGGGCCAGATTCCAAACATTTTCGAAAAGCATTTCCAAAGTCAAGATCATTTTCATACAATTCCTTATCATTTTTTTTATAATTTCTATCTGTTTATTAATTAATTTTTTTAATATATTTAAACAAAAAAAATATTTTTCGTACAAAAACTAAAAATTTTAAAAAAAATTTAGACCTCCTTAAAAAATATTTTGGATCTACCTGCGTGTATATACTAAAATCCAACTTAGCTAAAATTCCTTTTGAATGGTCCAAATTAATCTAGAGTCCTTTTGAATGGTCCAAATTAACTAAATTTCCATCAACCTATCCAAATTAGCTAAAATTCCACCTCAATTTTTTTTAGCCAGACTAACCCTAATATTATTAGATCTATCAATCCATCGTATCTCCTCCCTCTCCCACCTCTCCTGCTTAACATTCTCGCTCACTAAATCTACAGAAACCGCGAGATTGGGAAATAATTGGGGAGACATTGTGGAAGCTGGTGAGGCTGATGATGATCGATTGGAGCCAATCGGTGATGTTGGAAGTTTGGCAGCACCCTACGTTGTCACATTCGCCATCAACCATGGAGTTGTCGCCCTTACACAGTTACTCACCATGATGCACCCGAACTAGCTTCGAGTAACGGGGTTCTAGATTGAGGAAGGTGGCAGCGTCGCATTCCATGATGGTGAAGTTGTTTCACGTGGTGGAGAAAATGAACTTATAGGTGGTGGTCCAAGGAGTGGCCCAACGGGAAAGTAATACGGTGGATGTGGTTTCAGTGTGGCAGTTATTGGCGAGGAAGGTATCGACGATTAGGAAGTCGTTGAGGGACATATTGAAAATGGCCAGGTAGCCAAGGGATGGGGTGAGGGTTCCGATGTCAGTGTTCTTCCATGTTAGATTGAAGTAAGAGTCCATGCAGGTGTGGACCTAGGATTTCTGCCAGGGGGTACGGAGTATATTTGATTTTTTTTACCACTGCAAAGGTTCTAAGCATTGCCAAAACCTAGTCTACAGGTGCAAATTTGCCTATATTATCCCATATAATTTCTAGAAAAGTGTATTTTCTAGTGGAAAATCTTAGGGTGAGTCATGAGCTCCTAGTGTGCATTACTGCATTTAGGGCTTGAATTAGATTGATGGATCCTAAATTCAAAGAGAATTCTCACTACATTGTTGCAAGGGATGGTGATTAATTTTTTCAATTTTTTCTATCTTTTTCTAATGCATAAATAAAAGTAAAGGCATGCTATCTAAATGTAAAGACACTAAACCCCTCCCCCATACATTAATCATTCATTGTCCCCACAATGAATCAGCAAAGACAACAAAATTAAAAAAAAAACACGAGGTGAGGGAAGAGGAAACTGACGCATTCACTCTTGTGGTGGTATTAGGACGAGTAGCCTGGGAAGTGCATCGACATGAAATGAGTGCAAAAGTCATCAAAAATCTTCTTTTGAGCCTCTTAGTTGGACAATTGTGTAAAATAAACGGTATGTGGGTCAAGGTGGGACCCACACAACTCATTTTATATTTCGAAACCGGCTGGTCTTGCGGTGCCGAATGGCCTTAGTCTCATTGGGGAACAGAAACTCTGCTATCGCTGCGACAACATTAGGGTTGATTTCGTTCCAATGATCTCCTTACTTCATTTCCTCTATCTATCCTACGTGGTTAGCTTCACAACAATTCCTTGAACATCTATCTAATAATCTAGAAATCTAAAATTCATTGAAAGATAACGGGTAACTACCTAACTAAGAATTGAAAAACTTGAAAACTAGAAAACTTACCTCGGGTTGCCTCCCGAGAAGCGTCCTTGTTTATCATCTGAGACTCGACAATTTATTCGTCGGCGTGTTCAAGACATCAGACATTCTCAACGCCCACTTTAGCAAATCAAATGTTGGTGCACACCATCGGGTAACCGTGCATCGCATGTTGGATACACCGTGAAGTCCGATTGGGTGAGTTCTCGTTTCTCGGGAAGCATGCCAATACAAACGCAAAGTATTTCCTCTATCAAGTCATCTTGGATTCACCGTGAAACACGACCGTCCACTAAACCTTTCACTCTCGCGAGGTAATGGTGAAACTACTCTCCCTGGTATTGACATAAATCCAACCCCTTTACAAACGATTAGAAATGAGGTGTCGCGAACCGTAAGATAGGTCCAAGATAGGGTTAGATATATATACAAAAATCAATAAACACACAAAACAAAGAAATAACTTAATTCCCATGCAACGACACCAATGTTATGGAGGGAAAGCCGTTGATTTACCTCCTCAAAATAGTTCCCAAACAAACAAACTAGTATAGTATCCAAGCAAAGGGTTGATCCCATAGAGAAACAAATATCTCAATATATTGTCTATTTATCGGTTGAAAGGACAAATATTAAAAGGAAATTAAAAGAAAATAATATAAACAAATCTAGGTGATAGATAGAAAAGAGATGTTTTCACCCACAAGTTCTCAAATTTTGATGGCATTATTGGTCATCGAATCCAATTCAAGTTGTTTCATATGAAGTCCTCCCATCTTAGTTTAAATGGTTCAATACACAACAAGTGTAATTAACCCTTTATACCTTTATGGAATCAAAATATGGTTGACATTTAACCTAAAGATAGCACCAATTCCTAAGAATGTAGGCATATGAATAACACCAATTAGAGAAGGTAAATAAATGTTTAAGACACACATCAACTTCCTACTGAGTCATGATTCAACAAAGGTTTTCACAATCCTAAAGATGCCACTACGGATTTTACACCAATTCGATAAAACAAAACCCTAGCAAGATAAACTCACAAATTAACCACCAACCAAGTCTCGAAAGTACTTTCGCCTACACGTACGCGTAAATAATAGAAAATTAGATAAACATGGCGTATCTAACTTGTCCTGAATGGAAAATAAAACTCTATAAAATCTAAATAAACTTATGAAATTACGTATGACAATGGCTGAGAATTCTGAATTATTTTAGAGAACTTCGTGTCTTAGGGTATTTATAGGGAAAACATGGCCCGAAAACCCTAGATTTACCTTAAAAAGATAATATAAATTAATCTTAAATGATAAACTAAAATCCTAAATTAATAAAAATATCTAATTTAAATTATATAATCTTCAATCAGATGCAAAAGATGGACGTGAACCATTGATAGAGTTTTCAAATCGAAAGGATAAGATTTTCTTATAAAGATAGATCTTCAACACTGATGCCGCCCCACTCTTACGCGGCAACGCCAGGTGGGTTGTTACCACGGTGAAGGAACAAATCACCACGGGGACATGGGTCACTTACCACGGGGACAAGGCTCACTCGTCGCGGGGACATAGAACCGAGTCTTCAAGTTATTGCTCTGGGTCATGGGAGCGACTAAGATCTCGCCGTGGCGACAACTCTGACAGCATGAACTTGTAATATGCTTTCCAAAGTGCTCTTCCATCCAATTGATGCATATGAATATGCATTGAAAAGATATTTTCGAGGAATACAACTCTCATGAAGACATCAGGTTTCTCCATTTCCTCTATCTCGGCTCGTTCCTTAGCTTCCCGATTTGGCTTCTCACCCTTCCTTGGATTATTCCTTGCTCTTTGGCACTTCTTCCTTACCTCTCTCAAGTATCTCTATAGCCTTGTTAGCTCATCTCCTCGTGCTCTTCACTTCAGATCTATGAATCTGGATAAATCAACCGAAATAACGTAGTTTAATTTTCAACTTTATCACTAAAAGAGCAATATGCCAAATTGACTCTAAAATATGACTATTTGAAAATGAAATGCACCTAAAACTAGCCTATAATGCCTACTAAAATATGTGTTATCACCTACACATGATGTCCACTAAAGTGACCATGTCGAATTAGCTCCTTATTCTATATACTTTGCATATTTGGGGCTGGGAATATGTTGAATTTATGTAGTATATGTTTATTTCCAAGAAATAGAGGTCTACATAAATTTTGGTTTAATATTGCAGAATTTGGAGCCATTCTGAGACGAAACCAAAGGACGGGATTCTACTCGACTTCGACCATGCCCTACTCGAGATCGACTAAAGCTAAAGCAGAACCGAGTCGAGAAACAAAGAAGAAGCCCACTCGAGCAGGACTTTACTCGATGTCGAGTAGGCTTACTCAAGGTCGACCTGAACTGAACCACACCCGAGCTGGAGGAAGAGAAGCCACTCGAGATACCAAGGACAAGGAAACTTTACTCGACATCGACCAAAACTGGTCAAAGTCGACCAAGCCAAAAATCAAGAAGTGTCCCAGAATCGACCAAGGAAGTGAAGCCAAGAAGATGCCAGTCGATATCGACTTGACCTACTCGATATCAAGTAAAAGTTGGTCGATGTTCATCCCTGGAGGCCGGAATCGAGTTGCTGAAGCTGAAACAAAGAAATGCAGGTGGCCAATTTCGAGCTAAGTCCGAGTCTTGTTAAAGTTCTATCCCGAATCCAATGGAGATATTTCCGAGAGAAGATTCCCAACACATGAAGATTTAGATATCTTTTTATCTATCCTAAGGGTTGAACAATTAATTACCCTAGGATTTATCTAGTTTTACTTATTTAGATAGATTTATTTCCAAGTAGAATTATATCTTCTATGTTCGATAGAGATATAGATAGAATTTCCTTACCTTGATTAGCAAGGATTAAGGCCTATAAATAAATCTCATGGGGCTAGTTTTTATTCATTCAATCATACATTCGGAGGTAGAGTAGAGAGAGAGAGAGAGAGAGAGAGAGAGAGAGAGAGAGAGAGAGAGTCGAGGCCGAGAGGAGTGAAGGAGCGAGAGCAAGTTGGCTTCGATCAGTTGTAAGCTCTGTTTAGTTTATTAATGCAAGTTCATTTTCCATCAATGATGTTTGGGATTGCGATAAAGAGCGAGTAGTCCACCTACTTCTAGGGTTGGGGCGAGCCCGACGATAGCCATGCATGTTTGAGGTAAAGATCCGACCTTTATCATGTTCTGAGCATCTACTACCTTTTATGTGTTTATTGCCTATTTAATAGAGATCCATGCTAACAACTTGGATTATAAACATAAAATCGGTAGATACAATTAGGGTTTCTTGAAATAGTTGTCTAATTGTTGGAAAAGGCGAAAGCTTGATCATTCGATGCAATTTGCATGATTATCGTTATTTATCTTGCCTTATGCATGTTTGGTTATCGATGTTGCAAACCCCGATCTTTGAAGTTTTCTTTCACATAGTTTATTCCGAATTCCAAAAAGCTTTGTTCTTTATTTTTATTTACTGTTTCTGCTCGACTTTGACCACCCCTAGGTCGACGTCCTCTACTGATCCTTGATCGAGCAAAGATCGATGCTGTATGTGTCTTTGCAGAAACACGAAGTCGACCAGGCTTACTCGACTACGACCAAACCTTACTCGACGTCGAGTTGACTGCTCGAGATCGACCAAAAATCCAGTGACTTTGCCTTGCTCGAATTCGACTGTGCTTGACCCTCCGTCGACTAACCTTAGCCGAGGTCGATTACCCTAAAGTCGACCACCATCCGTGAGATTTCTCCGCTACCTGAGATCCGCTGACCAACGTCCTCGAGGATCGATTCTTACTTCCCGTTGCTACGTCAGGAGGAGGTCTTGTAATCATTTGCCTGGGCATAATCTGGTTTGATTTATATTTTATATTTTGAACTCGATTTTCTTCCTACAACAAATTGGCGCCGTTGCCGGGGAAGCAATTATTCGCGCCTTAGGTAGTTAGATCTCACGTTTTCCTTTGAGTTTTGATTTTGCAGTGTATGGGCCGTTCTGGTCAACCACTAAATTGAAAAGAGAGATGGCGTCGCAAAAACACAAGCACGGCTCATAGAGAGGCTTCAAGCGGAGTTAGAAGCCCAAAACACTACTCTCGCCGCTGAGAGAGCACGCACTGAGCAGGAAGCTAAGCGAAGGAGGCAGGTGGAAGCTGAGCTTGCCCAATTCCCTACCACTACAGAGGATTAGATGCACCCGACTCTTTTCGTGCCTAAATCGGCCATTCTAATCCCTGAAAATAACTTTGAAATTCGCACTCCTTTCCTGATTGAGATTAAAAATAATGCTTTTTATGGAAGGTTTAATGAATGCCCCCTTGAACATATTACCTATTTTTCTGACATGTGCCATACTCTTGCTAAAGGTACTATGGAATATGTCAAGATGAAAGCTTTCCGTTGGTCTCTTGCCGTTCCAGCATTGAAGTGGCTTGAAGGTCTCCCTACACGATCCCTCACAACATGGGCTGAGGTAAGGCAGGAATTTCTCAACAAATTCTTTCCTCCTGCGAAGACAGCACTCCTTCGCTAGAAGATTACAGCTTTCAAACAGAACCCTGGGGAGCCGCTAGCAAAAAGCATGGGAATGATACAAGGATCTACTGCGATCCTGCCCTACACATGGGTAGCCACTCTATGTCGTTCAATTGATCTTCTACAACTCTCTTGATATGGTCGCTAAGGATAGGATCAACAATTATACTCATTATGAGTATTTGACGATGCCACCAGCGGACGCATGGGCTACCCTCGACAAGCTCACCAACTTCGACAATAAGTATGGGGCTCCGACAAACTATGATGGGAATGCCTATGCCAGGCCAGCCCCATCTATGCCCCTTTATGAGCCTTCTAAGGAGATTGATCCTGATGTTAAGGAGCAATTCTATAGAGATCAGAATCGCAAGCTCCTCAAGCAAGTCAAGTTTCTATCTGTCAACCAACCCTACATCGAATGTAGCTCACAAGAGCACACCACTTCAGAATGCCCACATACAGAGCAAGTTAGGATGGCAGAAACTCATGAAGAGGTAGCTTGCACAGGGGGCCCCAATCGCTATATGGGGGACCAAAGGTTCCAACAACCACAATGGAACCAAGGTGCCCCTAGGAACCCACCGATATAAAGAGCTCATGGACATCCAGAAAGAGATAAGGAGAAGGATGATCTATAGATGATCCTCGATGAGATGCGCCGGGATCAGGCACAACAACAGCAATCTACAAACGCCATCAACAATCAGCTCCAGAACATCAATACAAGATTTGGAGAGTTAGACATCTAGAAGAGAAACATTGAGACCCAGATGGGTCAATTTGCGGCGCAAATTCCACGACCGACTGGGAAACTCCCTGGGCAGACAGAACCAAATCCCAAGGGGAAGACCGGACACGTCGCGGCTGTACAGCTCAGGAGCGGGCACCAACTACGTTAGCCAGAGGACGGAAAGCAGCAAGACGAAGTATAGAAACAACTCGACATCGAGCAGAGCCAAGTTGAAGTCGACCAGGATGCTGGACATCGAGCCAGCCCACCCGAGGTCGACCAACTCCACGCCAACGAGGGAACTTCTGCACGACAACAGAACTCGAAGTCGACTACTCCTGTGGTCGAAGTCGAGGAGAACCTAGTCGAAGTCGAGGAAAATCAAGTCGACGTCGAGGACTCTGCAACACCTCCGACATCTGTTTTGGCTCCGAAACATAAAAAGACGTTGTCTTTCCCTTCCAAAGCGCTGAAAGATCCCACTGCATGTAGGTTTAACCGCTTTGTTAAGATGCTTCAAGAAATGAATATTTCGATTACTTTTACAGAAGCTCTTCAAGAGATGCTTGCATATGTCAAGTTCCTCAAGGAAATCCTTAGCAACAAGCGATCAATCTCAGAAATTGCCAGCGAATGCAAAAGGATGGACTTCCCTAAGAAGAGACCTGACCCTGGTAAGTTTTCCATTACTGTGGGATTTGGAAAATTTAACTATGATGCCTAGTGTGATTTAGGAGCAAGTGTAAGCATCATGCCCTTATCGATCTGGAAAAAGGTAAAAATAAGATCTATAGAGCCTGTGGATGCCAAACTATACATGGCAAACAATACAGTGGTCATCCCTGCATGTATGGTTGATGTTGTTGCAGGAGGATGGTCAAGTATGAAATAAATATGAAATAAAGTTCAGGCTGACTTCCCTGTCTCAGCAAATAAATACAAGACTTCCTCCCGTTGTAGTAAGAGAAAAGTCAGGATCGAATCCACGAGGAAGCACGTCAGCAAGTTCTCAGGTAGCTGTAAATTCTTACAGGCAAAGCAGTAGAAAGACAGAAACACAGAAAGGAAAGAAACAAATAAACCCGGCAAGGGCAACTAAAACAAAAGCAAAGAACAAAGTAAGAAATAAAGCAAAGCAAAAACTAAAAGTAAAGCAACAAGCTGGTCGATCTCGACAAGCAGCTCCTCGAGATCGACAAGGGTGGTCGACAACAAAGAACTCAGAATCGAAAATAACACAACTCGACGAAGACAAGTGTACTCGATCTCGACAAGACCAACTCGAGATCGACTAGGGCATGCAAAGACAGAAACTTGAAAATCGATGACAGAAAGCAGAAAACCAACTCGACCTAGATGAGTCCTACTCGAGATCGACAAAGCACTACTCGAGATCGACAAAGGTCTCCTCTATGTCGAGTACAGTAAAAGACAGAAACTTTAAAAGGCAAATTTTCGAACCAAAACTCAGAATTTCCGACGAAATAAATTCAATATAAAAAGGGACTTCCAAGGCCAGGGTTTCAACACCACAACGATAACCATGCAAAGTAACACATAAAGGCATAAAAGAACATGCTTTCATCAAATAACTTTCGTCATTAACACAAATAGGCATATAGAGGCTCTCGCATAAACCCTAATTGTTACTAACCCTTTTTTCACATAATTAATCCAAGTTGCATTAAGATCACTTTCGCTTCAATAACACAAACAAGGATCACCTTCAACTCTTGCAAAAGAATCATGCTCGCAGGGATAGAAGATGAATCGCACAAAAAGATCTGACCTTTATCGCATCGCCTCACATGGCCACCGTCGGGCTCACCCTTGCCCCAGAAGTGGGTGGACTACTCACGCCTCATTGCAATAACAGACATTGATTGATGAAAAGAACTAAATTGCATAAAAACTAAATTCAAAGCCTTTTACAATCCTGGCAATCAACTTTCACAGAAAGCAAAAACCCTAAAAACCTTAGAACTCCTAAACTTCTCTACTGGAATTGAATTGTGTGTGAATCGGAATTAATAAAACTAAGCCCCCTAGGGCCTTATTTATAGTCTTCTTTCCCTAGCTAATCTAGGAAAGAAATATCTATCTCTATCTAAAATTATATCTAAAACATTAAAAGATAAATAAATGCCATAATGGAAATAAATCTAAAAGGAAAAGATAAAACTAAATAGGGTAAGTCTTCATGATGTTGATAGATCTTGTCTCCTTAGATAGAACTTGATGTATTTGGATAGAATTATCCTCCTTCGGCCCCAAGGAATCCCAAGTCTACTCGGACAGGTCTTCGTCGACACGTTTCTGGACACTGGTCTACTCGACTTCGACCACGGCTCGTCGACCTCGACAAGGATGGTTCGTCGACTGGACTCCTCGGCAAGATCCTGCTCATCGTGGCTCGGACTTGGCTCCTGGCGCTCGTCGACCTCGACAAAGCCTTGTCGATCTCGAGTAGGCTTGGGTCATCGACTAGGTCTCCTCGGGTGGCTCTACTCGGCAAGCTTCGGATCTGGACTCAGGCACTCGTCGACCTCGGCAAGGCTCATCGATATCGAGTTGGGTTCTTCCTTTCCGCTTCCGCGAGTCGCCTCTTCCGCTGGAGCGAGTTAGCTTCTCCGTCGGCTTGGTGCATCCCGCTGGCAGCGAGTTTTTCCGCGGCAGCGAGCGGTCCGCTGCAGCGAGTTGAGTCACTGGCAGCGAGTGTCGCCTGGTCGTCCTCAGCTTCCTCCTCTTGTCGACTCCGGGTGTGGCGTCTGGGCTTCTTCGATCTCGACTAGGGCTTGTCGAGATCGAGTTGGGTCCGGAGCTCGGGTTGGTCTGGCTCTCAATCAGGCTCAGTCGACAAGGCGGTGCTCGGACATGCTCGTCTATGTCGACTAGGGTCAACTCGAGATCAAGTTACCCTGACTCTCAGCTTGGTTCTGTATTTCGCTTCTGTAGAATTGCTGTAAAATGCCTCGATTTCTGCGAATTAAACAGAAACTGGTGTAGATTCCATAATTTTGGCAAATAAACATAAACTACATAGATTCTGTACTATCCAAGCCCAAATGAATGCAATGTATACAGAAATCGATATAAAATTTACTGTAGAACATGGCAGATTCAGCTCATAACAAACACCCCATACTTAAGCTTGCTTGTCCTCAAGCAATACTTTTATTTGTCATTCAGGGGAAGAATTCAAAAACTCTCAACATCTTAGATTCATTCTCATATAACCCTGCAATCAATTACCATCCTTGAAAAGGTACTAGTGTCTCAAATTCATGCATGTGCAAATATGTAAAAGCAACATCTACTCATAAAAGGAGGGTTACGCATAAACAATTTATATGACAAAGCATTGATAATCAAGAAGACTTTAATTTAACCTCATGAAGGAGTAGATTGGTAAAAGGCTAAAGGTGGGCAAATTTTGGCAATGTGGTGTTTTTGATCCGGGGAGATGGATTATTTTCCAAACTGAATTTCCACATTCCTTCTTCCATTTGATTCATCACCTTTCATAATGCTTTTCTCAATAATAATGCTTTTACCTCTCCAACCTCAGCACTGCCTTCTCGCGAGTCGCAAACATGGGTGTCATGAATGGCCCCGGATACTTAGTGCTTTGGACTCCTCACAATGTGTCCCATCTCTCCAAACTATTATCTCAGAGAGCAGGGTCAATCTACCTTTATCTCCTGAGGTGATTGGATTTTCTTTCACTCATTAAATTTTCCATATATTTCAAATAATTTCCTTCCAAACTCCAAATATGATAACAACACAAACACCATATAACATCTCCATAATGTAACATCATTCTCAACATAATCACCGGATAAGGTAAAGAATGGAAAATATTTAGATCATGTGGAGCAATAATTGAAATAAGGCATATTATGGCTTTTGTTTAATGCATAAGCATAGGTAAGGCTAGGAATTATAACAATGAGCATTATATGGAAATATAAAGTCCTCCATCATTTTATCATGCAACATGTCAAAAGCAATTTCAAATTTTACCTCATTTCATGGTTTTCAAGAAAATATGCACTTCATTGTGACTTTCCTTTACTAGGCAATTTCATGCTATATCTCTAATGAATCCAATTTTGCATCGTTGAGTTCAATATAAGTGATAACTCCACTCCCTTGATGAGAATCGGAATAAGATTCAAAGGCCTTGACAGTCTGCTCGTGTCAAAGGTCTTGGAGCTTTAACAGTGTTGATGAAATACAAAACCTGCTCTTTATGTTATTATGTCCGAATATTATATTATGTTATTATATGCTTCCATATTATTATTATATATTCACTAACCTTTCAGGAAGCTATTTGAATTATATCTCCTTCCATAAGTGTTCAAAGCTGAGAAAGATCAAATCGAGATCATGGCTTCCGAAGTTTCCAAAGATAGAAGATTGCACTCAAGCCATGATCCTCTTTTAGCCGTTGGAGAAGATTCCTTCCTCAAGTAGCACCGATGATCTTCACTATATAAAGGAGATGAAGAAGAGAGAGAGGACTGATGCACTTCAAGAATATCATTGCACAATCAGCCCTCAAGTTTACGTTCTCTCTTCAGCGTGTTCTCTCTGCTTGTTCTTAAGAGTCTTATATTTTGTTTCGATGCATTTGAGAGATACACAGTGAGCTTATAGGATATATTTCGAGAGAGTGTTATACTCGAGAGTTTGTAACTCAGGAAGTAGACACTAGGCGATTGATTCACTGAGAGTAAGAGGATTGTACTAGATAGCTGAGAGAGGTGGGGCTCTTCTAGATTGGTCTAGGACTCCAAGGGAACGTGAGTTGACTAGATTGCAATTGTATAGGAGAGAGGCTTCTCGGTGAGCTATTAGGATCCTAAGCTTTGTGAATCAATAAAAGTCGGTTGAATCCTAGGGTTGTGGAAGAACCCTAGGCGGGGACGTAGGCCAAGTTCGTGCCGAACCTCGTTAACAATTCGTTGCATCCTTTATTTACTGCTTTCCCTTATTTCCGCACTTGGTTCGAATTGTTTAACTTTGTGATTCAGGTATATCTCAAAGGTTTTGGTTCCAGCTCCAAAAGTCTTGAGACTTTCTATGAAAAACGGGCATACTCTATTCAACCCCCCTTCTAGAGTATTTCTATATTACATTGTTTTATATTATTGAACCTTCAATTGGTATCAGAGCTTTACTCACTGCTTTTGATCTAACAATCTTGTGAGTTTTCGATCATGTTTGGTGAAGCAAGTGGAGGATTTGCACAGGGAAGGTCTACCCTTAGACCGCCACTCTTCGTGGGAAATAACTTTGTCCACTGGAGATCCTTGATGAAAATGTTCATTATAGATCAAGATCTAGAACTTTGGAACATTATAGAGAATGGTCCGAAGATTCCTATGAAAGACGGACCTAGTGGAAGCAAAGTCGCGAAGACCGAGGCTGATTACATTCAAGCAGATCTTGAACTCGTCTCCAAAAACTACAGGGCTATTAACTTACTTTATTGTGGTCTTAGCACTGATGAGTTTAACCGTATTTCATCTTGTAGGTCAGCTAAAGAGATTTGGGACAAGCTGATCGTCACCCACGAAGGAACCAGTCAAGTGAAGGACACCAAAATCAGCATCTTCCTTCGAAAGTATGAACTCTTCAAAATGAAGCCTGATGAGTCCATTAAGGCCATGTTCACACGGTTCACGGAAATCACGAACAACCTTGACTCTCTCGGCAAGACCTTTGAGAATGTTGAGAAAGTGAGGAAGATATTGAGGTGCCTCCCAAAAGACAAATGGGGCCCGAAAGTGACAGCCATAGAGGAAGCCCAAGATCTCACCACTCTACCCCATGATGACTTGCTTGGGAAGTTGATCACACATGAGATGATTCTCAATGAAGACGATGGAGAACTTCCAGCAAGCACTAAGAACTTGGCACTCAAGTCTAAGAAGGATGAGCCTAAGGATGTCTCTGATTCTGATGATGAGGATGATCCCTTTGATCTCATTGCAAGGGGTCTTTCTCAAATCCTCAAGATAAAGAAGCAATTCAACAGCAAAGATGGATCAGAGTCTTCTAAATTTCGAGGTAAGTCTCAATACAACAAATATGACAAGAAGACTAAACCTTTGTCTTGTTTTGAATGTGGTGAAACAGACCATCTAGTGAAAGATTGCCCTCAAAAGACGAAGAGTCAGTCCAAGAATGGTGATAGATGGAATGAGAAAGCCATGGTGGCAACTTGGAGTGATTCCGACCCAGGTGACTCAGATGATGAAAAGGCCAACCTTTGTCTCATGGCCTCAGGAGATGAATCCCATGATAAGCAACTTGAGGTAACCGTAAAAGAGCTTATGGCAAGTCCAAAACAGGTACTATCGGAATTCCTTTCTAATATGATTGCCAATGAAGAGAAACTTATTGCTCAAACTAACACTCTTATCAGGAAAACCGTGGACCAGGAAAGAACTATTGAGGAACTGTCTAGGAGGGTCCAAAGTCTTGAAACTTCTTATTCGGGTCTTGACATTAAAGTCAAGACTCTTGACTCAGAGAAATCTGAACTCAAGTAAGATCTCTCGTCTCTGAGAAGTGAACATCATGACTTAGAGAACGAGAAGATCTCCCTGAATAATAAGATTAAAGACCAACAGACAGCCCTCATAAGTTTTACCAAGTCCAAGGGCACTCTTGATAGGATGTTGGGTGAGCAACAAAGTTCTCTAAACAGAAGTGGTATTGGTTACAACCCGAGGTTTTTAAAGAAGCAACACATTACCACTTTTGTAAAGGCGAAAGGAAGCAGAACCTCTCCTATATGTCACCACTGTGCTAGAAAGGGACATGTAAAAGAGACCTGCCCCTATAGAAGAAAGGATCCTCATATTATTCGCAATACATTTCCTATTCACTTGAGAAAAGAACGGATAACGCAAGTTTGGGTCCCCAAAGGCACTATTTTACCAAATATGGTTTATCACAATAAAGGATCTAAATTTGCTCACTCGTCTAGCCACAAAGGTTGATGTTTGTTTTGCAGGAGATCACCAAGGTGAAGGAGCAAAAATGGATTATATATAATGGATGCTCGAGGCATATGAGTGGGAAGAGTTCTCTCTTTCATGATCTAAAGGAGCAATCCACATGAACAATCACTCTTGGTGACAAAGGGAAATGCGACATTGTTGGTATTGGTAGTGTTGGAAGTGATTCCAGCCATAGTATTAAAAATGTCTATCTTGTTAATGGTTTAAAGTATAATTTGCTCAGCGTTTCTCAATTATGTGATAGTGGTAACAATGTCAGATTTAACAAGAAAAGATGTATAGTGTGCAGAGATGATACAGGTGAAGTTATTCTGACTGCATACCGCTACAACAACATATACGCTGTAAATGCTGATCAAGTGGCACAAGGAAGCTTAACCTGTTTAAAGGCCTTGACGGACGATCCAAAGCTCTGGCACAGGAGACTCGGTCATGTGAGTCCACATACACTACAGAAGCTTGTGTCCAAAGGGCTTGTAAGAGGACTACCTGAGATGGACTTCAAAGATCTAGTTCTTAACATCCATGAAGAGAACGAGGAAGGTGATGATGCTGCTACCAAGAACACAGAGAAGAGAAACATGCAGGAATCGATTCTCAACACTGAAGAATTGGCCCAAGGTGTTGAAGATTCGTCCAAAGCCCTTGGTGTCCAATCCAACAGTGTTGAGACGTCAGAAACTGCTGTAACTGAACCGAACAGATCCATGGAGTCAGATGTACTACAAATCAATCCTACAAGTGTGACGAATCAAGGAGCTGAGACTAGAAAAAGGAAATTCAAATACTCCTCATCACACTCATTAAAGGATATCATTTCTGACCGTACTTCTAGTGTTCAAACTCGTTCTAAACTTAAAGATCTTTGTGCTTTTCACGCGTTTGTTTCTCTTATTGAACCAAAGAAGGTAGATGAGGCACTTCAGGAGCCAAACTGGATCATTGCTATACAAAGTGAGCTTAACAAATTTGAAAGGAACAAAGTCTGGACCTTGAAGCCTAGGCCAAAGCATCAATCAGTCATTGGCACTCGATGGGTATTTCGAAACAAGCTAGATGAGAATGGTAAGATTGTGAGGAACAAGGCAAGGCTTGTTGCTCAAGGCTACAGTCAAGAGGAAGCATTCAAGGACCATACATATTGATGTAAGGCATCATTTCATTGGAGACCATGTCGAAAAAGGTGATGTGTCCATATCATTTATTTCAACTGATTATCAATGGGCTGACATTTTTACTAAGTCTTTGGCAGAGGACAGGTTCACCTTCATTAGACGTGAGATCGGAATGCTTAACAAGGATGCACTTTCGTAGGGGGAGCATTCCCTTTACGAAAGATATATTCTACTCTGTGTCAAGATCCTTGAACCTCGTTTCAAAGGTTGTGAACTGAACAGTAGAGCACATATAACGGATCATATATTTGGTTAATATCTTTATAGATATTTGATTAAATATAGTTTTAATGGTTTTTTAAACCTTTCTTATTTGTTACCTATTTTATTTTCCTCAAAATCTTTTTATCCGAGTACATTTTATTTGTGGAAATTATTTTAATATCGGATAAATCTTCTCTTGTTTTTATGTTTTGAAAGGATCTTTTTGAATTATTTTGGTAAGTCTGATTTTGGTAACTGTTTTTAAACTCCTCCCTTTGTTGAAAGACAAAAAGGGGGAGATGGTTTGATGGTTTAGACTTTAAAACTGTTGTGAACCAAGGGTCTTGGAAGACCTTGTTTTATTTTACTTTATTGGATGTTTCTATTTGGCTTTAAACTTATGATCCAACATTCGTCTAACCCATGCAGGTACTTAGTCCGATTGTGCTTATGATATATCTGTTTGACTAAGTTGCAGGGATGCACAGGTTTTGTCTTTCATCAAGGGGGAGATTGATAACTCCACTCCCTTGATGAGAATCGGAATAAGTTTCAAAGGCCTTGACAGTCTGCTCGTGTCAAAGGTCTTGGAGCTTTAACAGTGTTGATGAAATACAAAACCTGCTCTTTATGTTATTATGTCCGAATATTATATTATGTTATTATATGCTTCCATATTATTATTATATATTCACTAACCTTTCAGGAAGTTATTTGAATTATATCTCCTTCCATAAGTGTTCAAAGCTGAGAAAGATCAAATCGAGATCATGGCTTCCGAAGTTTCCAAAGATAGAAGATTGCACTCAAGCCATGATCCTCTCTTAGCCGTTGGAGAAGATTCTTTCCTCAAGTGGCACCGATGATCTTCACTATATAAAGGAGATGAAGAAGAGAGAGAGGACTGACGCACTTCAAGAATATCATTGCACAATCAGCCCTCAAGTTTACGTTCTCTCTTCAGCGTGTTCTCTCTGCTTATTCTTAAGAGTCTTATATTTTGTTTCAAAGCATTTGAGAGATACACAGTGAGCTTATAGGATATATTTCGAGAGAGTGTTATACTCGAGAGTTTGTAACTCAGGAAGTAGACACTAGGCGATTGATTCACTGAGAGTAAGAGGATTGTACTAGATAGCTGAGAGAGGTGGGGCTCTTCTAGATTGGTTTAGGACTCCAAGGGAACGTGAGTTGACTAGATTGCAATTGTATAGGAGAGAGGCTTCTCGGTGAGCTATTAGGATCCTAAGCTTTGTGAATCAATAAAAGCCGGTTGAATCCTAGGGTTGTGGAAGAACCCTAGGCGGGGACGTAGGCCAAGTTCGTGCCGAACCTCGTTAACAATTCGTTGTGTCCTTTATTTACTGCTTTACCTTATTTCCGCACTTGGTTCGAATTGTTTAACTTTGTGATTCAGGTATATCTCAAAGGTTTTGGTTCCAGCTCCAAAAGTCTTGAGACTTTCTGCGAAAAACGGGCATACTCTATTCAACCCCCCTTCTAGAGTATTTCTATATTACATTGTTTTATATTATCGAACCTTCAATAAGTTTCCATGACATTTATCAAAAATTTCAATGGGGGTCATTTTTTCTCAAGATTTTGGAAAACATACATATAAGAACATAATTCAATAATGCATTCCAAAATAGCCATGTAGCAATTCAAAGAAATAATGCACAAATAATGTCAAATATGGCAATTATGCATGAAGTAAACCCTTCCCCCACCTCATACTTAAACATTACAGTGTCCTCACTATATAAAAAACAAGGTAAGGGTAAAGAAAGAAACTCACAAGACAGGTGTGCAGAGCCTCATATTTTCGATTTGAGCATCTCCTGGCCGAGTATTAATGTAGCTTGGTTCCATCCATTGACCTGAAAAGTAGAAGACATATACCCATAATAGCAGACTAAAAGTGTTTCAAAACAAAAACAAAAGCAACAAAGTCTCAAAAGTCCTAAAAAGTCTATGTACATGCTTTATATTTTATAGTCGCTAGGCCGACTTTCCATTTATGCTCAAGGTGGCATCTGCAGGGCCCATGTAGCTTGGGCCTCAAATAAGACTCCATTCTTGTCCATCAGCTGTAATCCTCCAGAATGGATCTTGTTCACCACGAATGGTCCCATCCGCTTCTTGTTGAATTTGTTGGGAAACCAATTATCCTTTGATTTAGAGACATAGAGCTTGTCTACCACTTCATATTCCTTAGGCTCATCATTGGATATCCTGCACAATCGCACATACCAAGGCAGACCTCTCCCGTGTATAGATAAATCTTTAATGGAAATAGGAGAAGAAAGATCCATACCTTGGCTTACCTTCGCAGAGACAGAATCGGGAACAACTGTGTTTGGTCGATCTCGACTAGGGCTAGTCGATCTCGACAAGACTACAGGCTCTGGTGGTGGTCTGGTCGAAGAGGCAAAAGTCGACGAAGACAGGGGCTTGTGGACCTCGAGTAGCCTACTCGATCTCGAGTAAGGCTCCGCTCCTGGTGGCTGCAGCGTCGATGAAGCAGGCTCTAGTGGCGCCGGGTGGTGGTCGATCTCGACAAGCTTAGTCGAGATCGACGAAGCTGGTTCGTGAGGCGGCTTCTGCGTCGAGGAAAACGGTGCTGGGCTCCTCGATCGGTGGTCGACCTCGACAAGGGTGGTCGAGGTCGAGGAGACTGGATCGCCTGGTTGAGTCAGTGTCGAGGAAGCAGGAGTCGAGTTGGTCGTGGGCTGGCCGACCTCGAGTAGCGTGGTCGATGTCGAGGAGGGTTATGCTTCCGTCTGGCTGCTCGACGATGTTGGTGCTGGTGGAGACTCCTTGGTCTGGTCGAGATCGACTAGGGTTCTACTCGATGTCGAGGATCCTTGGTCGATCTTGACCCCATACTTTGTCCCTGTCAAGGCATCCGAAAAATAATGAATCCACAACGACTTACCTTGGTCTCTGTCGATTGGATTCTCTGTGTTCTCCTTGAGGATTGCCATGATCTCCTCCACCTGAGCTTCCATGTCCCTCTTTTCCAGCTCCTCAGGGGTCATATTTCTGACCTTGGGTTCCCCGCAGGTGATGTAGCCAGCTGAGATAGATTTGACCTCCTCCATCAGACATGTATGCCTTTCAGTTTTATTAAAGGAATATTCAATTACCTCATCGCTGATGTTGAAGGTGAGCACTCCTTTCCTAACGCTTATGTTGGCATCCACCGTCGCCAAGAATGGTCTTCCTAAGATAATTGGACAAGCAGAATTTTCTTGCATATCAACTATTAAGAAATCAACAGGGACGAAGAATTTACCTACTTGTACTGGGACATTTTCCACCACGCCTGTTGGGATGACCACCGTGTTGTTGGCCATGTATATTCTAGCATCCACAGGCTCCAAGACACCTATCTTAATCTTGGACCAAATCGTTAAAGGCATTATACTCACACTAGCTCCAAGATCACATAGGGCATTAATTTTGTATGGACCAAATCCAATAGTTATAGCAAACTTACCTGGATCCGGCCTCTTCTCCAATATGTCCAGATGGCTGCACTCCTCTGTGATTTCAGCCATTGACCGCTTTTTGCTCAGAATCTCCTTCAGGAACTTGACGTAGGACGGCATTTCATTGAGAGCTTCTGTGAAGGGGATGGTGACGTTGAGTTTATGAAGCATCTTGATGAAGCGCTGAAACTTTTTCTCTGCCGGGTCCTTTAGAGATTTTGTGGGGAAAGACAGCTTCTTTTTCTGCGTCGGAGCCAGAACAGACGTCGGAGGTACTGCAGGCTGCTCTATGTCGACCAGGGGCTCCTCGACATCGATAAGGCCTTTGTCGACATCGACCAGATTGGGCCCAGTCGAGTTGCTGTGCGGTGCAAACGAGGATTCTGGAAGCTTCTCCTCGAGGTCGAGTAGGTCCTTGTCGAGATCGACCAGGCTCTTGTCGAGATCGACTTGCTGTTCCTCGTCGTTCTGCTGCTTTCCGACCTCTGGCTCTTGTAGTTGATGGCCGCTTCTGAGTTTTATAGCAGCGATGTGTCCAGTCTTTCCCTTAGGATTTGGTTCTGAAGATCCAGGGAGCACACCTGACTGTCTGGGGATTCCGGCTGCCAGCTGACACCTTGCATCTGAGTATAGACGGAGTTGAAAGATTACCTAGTTTCTGAGTGGTTCCTCCGTATTTCCTCCAGGACTGTCTGTATATCATCCTTTTTCTGGTCCCTTTCTGGATGTCCTGGAGCTTTGTAGAGCGGTGGGTTCCTAGGGACACCTTGGTTCCATTGTGGTTGCTGAAACCTTGGTCCCCGGCAACGGCGCCAATTTGTTGTTGCAGGAGGATGGTCAAGTATGAAATAAATATGAAATAAAGTTCAGACCGACTTCCCTGTCTCAGCAAATAAATACAAGACTTCCTTCCGTTGTAGTAAGAGAAAAGTCAGGATCGAATCCACGAGGAAGCACGTCAGCAGTTCTCAGGTAGCTGTAAATTCTTACAGGCAAAGCAGCAGAAAGACAGAAACACAGAAAGGAAAGAAACAAATAAACCTGGCAAGGGCAACTAAAACAAAAGCAAAGAACAAAGCAAGAAATAAAGCAAAGCAAAAACTAAAAGTAAAGCAACAAGCTGGTCGATCTCGACAAGCAGCTCCTCGAGATCGACAAGGGTGGTCGACAACAAAGAACTCAGAATCGAAAACAACACAACTCGACGAAGACAAGTGTACTCGATCTCGACAAGACCAACTCGAGATCGACTAGGGCATGCAAAGACAAAAACTTGAAAATCGATGACAGAAAGCAGAAAACCAACTCGACCTAGACGAGTCCTACTCGAGATCGACAAAGCACTACTCGAGATCGACAAAGGTCTCCTCTATGTCGAGTACAGTAAAAGACAGAAACTTTAAAAGGCAAATTTTCGAACCAAAACTCAGAATTTCCGACGAAATAAATTCAATATAAAAAGGGACTTCCAAGGCCAGGGTTTCAACACCACAACGATAACCATGCAAAGTAACACATAAAGGCATAAAAGATCATGCTTTCATCAAATAACTTTCGTCATTAACAAATAGGCACATAGAGACTCTCGCATAAACCCTAATTGTTACTAACCCTTTTTTCACATAATTAATCCAAGTTGCATTAAGATCACTTTTGCTTCAATAACACAAACAAGGATCACATTCAACTCTCGCAAAAGAATCATGCTCATAGGGATAGAAGATGAATCGCACAAAAAGATCTGACCTTTATCGCATCGCCTCACATGGCCACCGTCGGGCTCACCCCAGCCCCAGAAGTGGGTGGACTACTCACGCCTCATTGCAATAACAGACATTGATTGATGAAAAGAACTAAATTGCATAAAAACTAAATTCAAAGCCTTTTACAATCCTGGCAATCAACTTTCGCAGAAAGTCAAAACCCTAAAAACCTTAGAACTCCTAAACTTCTCTACTGGAATTGAATTGTGTGTGAATCGGAATTAATAAAACTGAGCCCCCCAGGGCCTTATTTATAGTCTTATTTCCCTAGCTAATCTAGGAAAGAAATATCTATCTCTATCTAAAATTATATCTAAAACTTTAAAAGATAAATAAATGCCATAATGGAAATAAATCTATAAGGAAAAGATAAAACTAAATAGGGTAAGTCTTCATGATGTCGATAGATCTTGTCTCCTTAGATAGAACTTGATGTATTTGGATAGAATCTTCCTCCTTCGGCCCCAAGGAATCCCAAGTCTACTCGGACAGGTCTTCGTCGACACGTTTCTGGACACTGGTCTACTCGACTTCGACCACGGCTCGTCGACCTCGACAAGGATGGTTCGTCGACTGGACTTCTCGGCTAGATCCTGCTCGTCGTGGCTCGGACTTGGCTTCTGGCGCTCGTCGACCTCGACAAAGCCTTGTCGATCTCGAGTAGGCTTGGGTCATCGACTAGGTCTCCTCGGGTGGCTCTACTCGGCAAGATTTGGATCTGGACTCAGGCACTCGTCGACCTCGACAAGGCTCATCGATATGGAGTTGGGTTCTTCCTTTCCGCTTCCGCGAGTTGCCTCTTCCGCTGGAGCGAGTTGGCTTCTCCGTCGGCTTGGTGCATCCCACTGGCAGCGAGTTTTTCCGCGGCAGCGAGCGGTCCGCTGCAGCGAGTTGAGTCGCTGGCAGCGAGTGTCGCCTGGTCGTCCTCGGCTTCGTCCTCTTGTCGACTCCGGGTGTGGCGTCTGGGCTTCGTCGATCTCGACTAGGGCTTGTCGAGATCGAGTTGGGTCCAGAGCTCGGGTTGGTCTGGCTCCCAATAAGGCTCAGTCGACAAGGCGGTGCTCGGGCATGCTCGTCTATGTCGACTAGGGTCAACTCGAGATCGAGTTACCCTGACTCTCAGCTTGGTTCTGTATTTCGCTGCTCCTTTGACCTTGGACTTCTGTAGTGGTTTTCCGAGATTTTCCGACCTTCTGTAGAATTGCTGTAAAAGGCCTCGATTTCTGCGAATTAAACAGAAACTGGTGTAGATTCCATAATTTTGGCAAATAAACATAAACTACATAGATTATGTACTATCCAAGCCCAAATGAATGCAATGTATACAAAAATCGATATAAAAGTTACTGTAAAACATGGCAGATTCAGCTCATAACAGTTGATAATGTCCCTGTCCAGGTTGGTAAGTTCTATATCCCCGCTGATTTCCTTATTATAGATTGTGCCGAAGATCCTACTAGGCCTATTATTCTTGGTAGACCATTCTTAGCTACTGCAGATGCTAAAATCAACGTAAAGCAGTGATTGCTCACCTTCACGATAGGCGAGGAGATCTTAGATTTCTCTTTTGGACCTACAAAAGAGGAAGTTCTATAGCGACCACGGGATCAAGCAAATAACGGATAAAAATACCAGAAAGCTACTCGACATCGACAAGGTCTACTCGACGTCGACCACCGTACTCGACTTCAACCAAGCCTACTCGAAGTCGACTTCCTCTGTTGAGAGCCTGACTTGCCAAGAGCCTAAGTATGGGGTCCCTGTAATCGATGTCGATCAGACCCACTCGACGTCGACCAACCCTAAGCCCGAAGATTTCTGTTTTGGGCACGAAAAGGTAAGTCGAGGTATGATTTCAACAACTCCTCTGTCCTTTAATAAATTTAATAAATATTTAGGGGGAGTGTTGGGAGCTGAATCTGCCATGTTTTACAGTAACTTTTATATCGTTTTTTGCATACATTTCCTGCATTTGGGGCTAGAATAGTACATAATCTAGGTAGTTTATGTTTATTTGCCAAGTTATGGAATCTACACCAGTTTCTGTTTAATTTCATAGAATTCGAGGCAAATTAACTACAGAAGTCCGAGGTCAAGAAGTCCAAGGTCCAAGGTCAAGCAGTTTTGACAAAGGTCGAAAAAGCTCGGAAATCAACTACAGAAGTCCAAGGTTAAGAAATAGCGGAACCAGTCGAATCAAGTTAGGAGCCCAGCTTTACTCGATCTAGAGTAATCTTACTTGATCTCGACGAAAGTGTCCAAGCACAGGCCTTGTCGACTGAGCACTGATGGTGAAACTGATTCAGAAACAACCCGACTTCGGAAGCCAACTCGATCTCGAGTAAACTTTGTCGAGATCGACAAACCCTTGACGCCATGTCCGGTGTCAACGAGTTGTGCCAGGTCGAGAAGCCGAAGACGGAGAAGCCGAGCACCACCGTACTCGATCTCGAGGAATTTCCTCGATCTCGAGGACCACCACAGCACATGTCCGACCTTGTCTAGAAGAAGTTGCCCGACATCACCGAGCTAGCCATCCTCGACGCCAGCCTTACTCGATATCGAGTTCTTTACTCGATCTCGAGTTCTTTACTCGATCTCGAGTTCTTTACTCGATCTCGAGTTCTTTACTCGATCTCGAGTTCTTTACTCGATCTCGAGTTCTTTACTCGATCTCGAGTTCTTTACTCGATCTCGAGTTCTTTACTCGATCTCGAGGAACCAGAAACACACACCCGAGCCATGTCGAGCAACTACTACCCGTGATGCCCAGTCAAGCCATGGTCGACAACAATCCTACTCGATCTCGAGGAAGCTTAGTCGAGATCGAGGAAACCGCGTCTGAAGCCGCGTTACGCGGTTTTGCTGTCCTACCCAGATTTGGAGTCCTTGGATCCGATTCTATCCAATTTGGCCGAGATCTATCAAGTTCTATCTATGGAGAAGACCTATCAACACATGGAGAGAAGACTTACCTATTTAGATATAATTTCCCCTTTTAGATTTAATTCCTTAATTACATTTATTTATCTTAAAGCCTTTAGATATAGATTTAGATAAAGATAGATATATTATATCCTTGAATAGCAAGGAATAGAAGGCTGTAAATAAAGCATTAGGGGCTGGTTTTTCATCATTCAATTTCAGAGAGAAGAAGTAAGTAGTAGTAGAGAGAGAGACAGTTTGTGGCAAGCAAGGTGGAAAGGCGAAAGCGGATTTGTTTTGTCTGGTTGTAAGCTTTCTTTATTTAATTCAATAGGAAGCTACTCTCGCCACTCAGAGATGCTGCTCTCGCCACTGAGAGAGCACACATGCAATAGGAAGCTGAGCGTGCTAGGCAAGCAGAAGCTGAGCTTTCCCTATACCCAACCACTATAGAGGATTATATGCACCCGACTCTCGTCGGGCCTGAATCGGCCATTCTAATCCCTGAAATCAAATATGAAATTCGCACTTAATTCCTTATTGAAATGAAAAATCATGCTTTTCATGGTAGATTTAATGAATGTCCTCTAAGGCATATTACCAACTTTACTGACATGTGTCGTACTCTTTCTGAAGGTACCACCTTGGAGTATATCCTAATGAAAGCTTTCCGCTGGTCTCTCGCTGGCCCCGCACTGAAATGGCTGGAAGGGCTGAAACCACGATCTCTCACGACATGAGCTCAAGTGAAACAAGAATTTCTGAATAAGTTCTTTCCTCCTGCCAAGACAGCACTCCTTCGCCAAAAGATCACATCTTTCAAACAGCAGCCTGGAGAGAGGCTAGCAAAGGCATGTGAATGCTATAAGGATCTACTGCGATCCTGCCCTACACATGGACAGCAACCCTCCGTAATTCAAGTGATCTTCTTCAATTCTCTGGACTTGGCTGCAAAGGACAGAATCAACACATATACTCATTATGAGTATCTCACAATGCCACCTGCTAATGCATGGGCTGCTCTTGACACGCTGACCAACTATGACAACAAGTATGGGACTCCAGTCAACTATGAGGAGAACCCCTACGCCAGGCCAACACCATCCATGCCCCTCTATGAGCCCCCAAAGGAGATTGATCCAGATGTAAGGGAGCAGTACCACAGAGACCAGAATAAGAAGCTCCTCAAACAAGTAAACTATCTTTCTGTCAACCAGCCTTGTATTGAATGCGGATCACATAGGCACACCACTACTGAGTGCCCACACACTGAGCAAGTCAGGCTGGCAGAATACCATGAAGAGGCAGCTTACGCAGCGGGTCCCAATCGCTACATGGGGGACCAAAGGTTTCAGCAACCACAATGGAACCATGGTGCCCCTAGGAACCCCCCGCCCTAGAGAGCTCCAGGACATCCAGAAAGGGACCAGAAAAAGGATGATCTACAGACAGTCCTGGAGGAAATATGGAGGAATCATTCAGAAACTAAGCAGTCCTTCAACTCCGTCTACACTCAGATGCAAGGTGTCAACTCTAGGCTTGGGGAAATTTATATATGGCGGAAATCAGTTGATACACAGATAGGCTAGCTAGCAGTAGGAATCCCCAGACAGTCAGGTTCGCTCCTTGGATCTCCAGAACCAAATCCCAAGGGAAAGACTGGACACATCGCTGCTGTAAAACTCAGAAGCGGCCATCAACTGCAAGAGCCAGAGGTCGGAGAGCAGCAAAACGAAGGAGAACAGCAAGTCGATATCAACAAACACTTAGTCGATCTCGAGGAACAATTGGGCTATCCTTCGTCTGCCCAGCACAACAACTCGACACCGCATGAACTGGTCGTGATCGAGAAGAATTTGGTCGAGATCGAGGAAGACCAAGTCAAGATCGAGAAAGCTGCTACACCTCCACCATCTGTTCTGGCTCCGAATCAGAAAAAGAAGCTGCCTTTCCCCAAAAAATCTCCAAAGGACCCAACAGAGAAGAAATTTCAGCGCTTCATGAAGATGCTTCAGAAGCTCAATGTCACCATTCCCTTCACAGAAGCTCTCAATGAAATGCCATCCTATGTCAAGTTCCTGAAGGAGATTCTGAGCAAAAAGAGGTCAATGGCTGAAATGACAGAGGAATGCAGCAATTTGGACATACAGGAGAAGAGGCCAGATCCAGGTAAGTTTGCTATATCCATTGGATTTGGTCCATACAAAATTAATGCTTTATGTGATCTTGGAGCTAGTGTGAGTATAATGCCTTTAACAATTTGGTCCAAAATTAAGATAGGTGCCCTAGAGCTTGTGGATGCTAGACTTTACATGGCTAACAACACGGTGGTCATCCCAACAGGCATGGTGGACAATGTGCCAGTACAAGTAGGTAAATTCTTTGTCCCTACTGATTTCTTAGTTGTTGATATGCAAAAAGACCCTGATTGTCCAATTATTCTAGGAAGACCCTTCTGGGCGACGGTGGATGCCAACATAAGCGTGAGGAAAGGAGTGCCCACTTTCAACATCAGCGATGAGGTAATTGAGTATTCCTTTAATAAAACTGAAAGGCATACAGGTCCAATGGAAGAGGTCAAATCTATCTCAACTGGCTACATCACTTGCGGGGAACCCAAGGTAAGAAATATGACCCCTGAGGAGCTGGAAAAGAGGGACATGAAGGCCTAGGTGGAGGAGATCATGGCCATCCTAAAGGAAGAAACAAAGAATCCACTCGACACGGACCAAGGTACGTCGTTATGGACTAACTATTTTTCGGATGCCTTGACAGGAACCAAGTATGGGGTCATAGTCGACCAAGATTCCTCGATATCGAGGACTCTAGTCGATCTCGACCAAAACCAGGAGCCTCCACCAGCACCAGCGTCGTCGAGCAGCAAACCTGAAGCACCAGATTCCTCGAGACCGAGTACAGTACTCGAGATCGACAACCACCTTTCTGACTCGACTTCGCCTTCCTCGACACTGATTCCGCCAGAAGGGCAAGTCTCCTCGAGATCAACCAACCTAGTCGAGATCGACCAAGCTTCACCGTCCCCAGCTCATGCATACTCGAGCAGTCCAGCACCAGAACCTGAAAGTTACTCGAGATCGAGTAATAGTACTCGAGATCCACCAAACACCGTGGTCCCCGATTCCGTTTCTGCGAAGGTAAGCCAAGGTATGGATCTTTCTTCTCCTATTTCCATTAAAGATCTATCTATACATGGGAGAGGTTTGCCTTGATATGTGCGCTTATGTAGGATTTCCATTGATGAGCCCAAAGAGTATAAAGTTGGAGACAAGCTCTATGTCTCTAAATCAAAGGATCATTGGTTCCCTAACAAATTCAACAAGAAGAGGACGGGACCTTTCGTGGGGAACAAGATCCATTCTGGAGGATTACAACTGATTGACAAGAACGGAGTCCTATTTGAAGCCCAAGCTACATGGGCCCTGCAAATGCCACCTTGAGCTTAATGGAGAAAGTCGGCCTAGCGACTATAAAATCTAGAGCTTGTACATAGATATTTATTTTTGGAACTTTTTGGACATTGCTCTTTTTTTTTTTTTTTTGGTTTTGAACATTTTTAGTTTTTCTATTGTGGGTATATGTCTTCTACACTTTTTAGGTCCATGGATAGAAGCAAGCTATATTCAGACTCGGCCCAGGCGATTCTTTCATTCGAAATTGAGAGGCCCTGCACACGTGTCTAGTAAGTTTCTTTCTTTACCCTAGTTTTTATACAGTGAGGACACTGTAATGTTTAAGTATGGGGTGGGGGAAGGGCTTACTTTATGCATATTTTCCATATTTGACATTATTTGTGCAATGTTTCTTGAATTCCTTATACATGGTTATTTTGGAATGCATTATGGATCTATGTGCTTATATGCATGTTTTCCAAAAATTTGAAAAAATGACCCCCATTGACAATTTTGATTAACGTCATGGAACCTTTATACTGAACTCGACGATGCAAAATTGGATTCATTAGAGATATATCATGAAATTTTCTAGTAAAGGGAAGTCACAATGAAGTGCATTATTTTATTGAAAACCATTAAATGAGGTAAAATTTGAAATTGCTTTTGACATGTTGCATGATAAGAGGATGGAGGACTTCATATTACCATATAATGCTCATATGTTTATATCCCTAGCCTTACCTATGCTTATATGCATCACAAAAAGCCATAATATGTCTTATTTCATATATTGCTCCACATGATCCAAATATTTTCCATTCTTTACCTTATTTCCTATCCGGGGATTATGGTGAGAATGAGGTTACATTATGGAGATTATTACATGGTTTTTGTGTTGTTATTATTTTTGGAGTTTGGAAGGAAATTGTTTGAAAAGTATGGAAAATTTAATGAGTGAGAAAAAATCAAATCACCTCAGGAGATAAAGGTAGATTGACCATGCTTGCTAAGATAATAGTTTGGCGAGATGGGACACATTGTGAGGAGTCCAAAGCACTAAGTATCTAGGGCCATTCATGACACCCATGTTTGCAACTCCCGAGAAGGCCGTGCTGAGGTCAGAGAGGTAAAAGCATTATTATTGAAAAAAGCATTATGAAAGGTGATGACTCTTATGAGAAAGAATGTGGTATGAAATTCAGTTTGGAAATACTCAATTTCCCCGGATCATTAGCACCACATTGCGAGAAATTGCCCACCTTTAGCCTTTTACCAATCTACTCCTTATTTGAGCTTAAATTAAAAGCCTCTTGATTATTAATGCTTTGTCACAAATGAATGTTTTTTGCATAACCCTCCTTTTGTGAGTAGATGTTGCTTTTTAATTGCACATGCATGGATTTGTAACATTAGTACCTTTTCGAGGATGGTAATTGACTGCAGGGACATATGAGAATGAATCTAAGATGTTGAGAGTTTCGATTCCTTCCCCTGAATGACAAATAAAAGTATTGCTTGAGGACAAGCAAGCTTAAGTATGGGGTGTTTGTTGTGAGCTAAATCTGCCATGTTTTACAGTAACTTTTATATCATTTTCTGCATAAATTTCATGCATTTGGGGCTAGAATAGTACATAATCTTGGTAGTTTATGTTTATTTGCCAAGTTATGGAAACTACACCAGTTTCTGTTTAATTTCGCAGAATTCGAGGCAAATTACAGCAGTTCTAAGAAAGATCGGAAAAGCTCGGAAATCAACTACAGAAGTCCAAGGTCAAGAAACAGCGGAACCAGTCGAATCAAGCTAGGAGCCTAGCTTTACTCGATCTAGAGTAATCTTACTCGATCTCGATGAAAGTGTCCAAGCACAGGCCTTGTCGACTGAGCACTGATCGAGAAACTGAGTCAGAGACAACCAGACTCTGGAAGCCAACTCGATCTCGAGTAAACTTTGTCGAGATCGACAAAACCTTGACGCCATGTCCAGAGTCGACGAGTTGTGCCAAGTCGAGAAGCCGAAGACGGAGAAGCCGAGCACCACCTTACTCGATCTCGAGGAATTTCCTCGATCTCGAGGACCACCACAGCGCCTGCCCGAGCTTGTCGAGGAGAAGTTGCCCGACATCACCGAGCTATCCATCCTCGACGCCAGCCCTACTCGATCTCGAGTTCTTTACTCTATCTCGAGGAACCAGAAGCACACACCCGAGCCATGTCGAGCAGCTGCTACCCGTGATGCCCAGCCAAGCAATGGTCGACAACAATCCTACTCGATCTCGAGGAAGCTTAGTCGAGATCGAGGAAACCGCGTCTGAAGTCGTGTTACGCGGTTTTGCTATCCTACTCAGATTTGGAGTCCTTGGATCCGATTCTATCCAATTTGGCCGAGATCTATCAAGTTCTATCTATGGAGAAGACCTATCAACACATGGAGATAAGACTTACCTATTTAGATATAATTTCCCCTTTTAAATTTAATTCCTTAATTACATTTATTTATCTTAAAGCCTTTAGATATAGATTTAGATAAAGATATATATATTCTATCCTTGAATAGCAAGGAATAGAAGGCTATAAATAAAGCCTTAGAGGCTGGTTTTTCATCATTCAATTTCAGAGAGAAGAAGTAAGTAGTAGTAGAGAGAGAGAGAGTTTGTGGCAAGCAAGGTGGAAAGGCGAAAGCGGATTTGTCTTGTTTGGTTGTAAGCTTTCTTTATTTAATTCAATGCAAGTTAGTTTCTTTTGTTATTTAATGTCTTTCTTGATGATGAAGAGCGAGTAATCCGCCCACTTCTGGGGCTGGGGTGAGCCCGACGGTGGCCATGTAAGGTGATGCGGTAAAGGTACAATCTTGTTATGCAATTTCTCTTCTATCCCTATGAGCATGATTCTTTTGCGAGAGTTAAAGGTGATCCTTGTTTGTATTATTGAAGCGAAAGTGATCTTAATGCAACTTGGGTTAATTATGTGAAAAGGGTTAGTAACAATTAGGGTTTATGCGAAAGCCTCTATATGCAAATTTGTTAATAATGAAAGTTATTTTGATGGAAAACATGATCTTTTATGCATTTATGTGTTACTTTGCATGGTTATCGTTGTGGCGTTGATACCCTGGCATTGGAAGTTCTTTATATATTGAGTTTATTTCGTCGGAAATCTGCGATTCTGTGTTCGAGTTTGAAAATTTAAAGTTACTGTTTTTAGTCGATCTCGAGGAGGCTTTAGTCAAGATCGAGTAATGTTTGTATAGATTGAGTTGCTTTTGATCGATTTTGAGTTTCTGTCGTCGCTGTCTGTTGTCGATCTCGAGTAAGGTTTGGTCCAGATCGAGTAGTTATGTCTTTACTTTTATTTCTTGCTGTCGTTGGTTATTTCTGCCTTTCTTTCTTTGTTTATTTGTTTCTATCTTCTGTTTGCTTTTCTGTGAGATTTACAACTGACTAGGATCCGCTAACACGCTTCCTCGTGGATTCGATCCTGACATTCTCTTACTAAATTGGAGGGAGTCTTGTAATTATTTGTGTGGGCCTAAATCTGGTTTGATCTATTTCATTATATTTCATACTCGATTTTCTTCTTACAACAGGGAGGTAAGACCCCGTGGCGAGCTAATATGTGAAGGATGAGAGCTGGAAAGAAGAAGAAGGAAGGCAAGGGATACTATGCAACCAACGACTTATCAGCTGAGCTTGCATACTACCATCAGGACCTAGATGATCCGGGAGAAGGGCCAAGCACAAGGGGGCCCCACATTAATGGACCTTGAGCACAAGCGGAGAAGTCGGCCTAGCGACTCTAAAATCTAGAGCATGTACATACAACTTTTGGACTTTTGGACTTTGAAACTTTTGGTTTTGGTTTTGTTTGTTTTTGTTTTTAGTTTTGAACACTTCATGTGGAAGGTCTTGTCTTTGTGAAAACTAACATTTTTAGGTCGAGAAGTATAAAAGGATCACAAAGTGTGGAAAAAGAAGTCCTTGAAAGTTAGTGGAAATCGACTAGGCCAAGTCGAGATCGACCAAGAGGAGCAGCCCAGACATCGAGTAGGCCAACTCGACTTCGACCAACCCAGAAGCTTCCTTGACTTCAGACTTTCACTCGACGCAGGATCGGTACTCGACATCGACCAAGAGCTACTCGACGTCGACTACCTCAGTTACTCGACGGCCTTGTTTTGCCTATTCAACGCGTTATTCGGTGAGTTCCTTCCTTTACCCTAATTTTAAATTGATTTTATACAGTTGGGACACTGTTTATTTTAAGTATGGGGTGGGGGAAAAACTCATTATCATTATATTATTGTTTTATTATTATTTGGTTTTACATGGCGAATTTGAGTAAATTTTTTATTTTTAATTTTTGTGCATAGTTGCTAAACTCAAAGTTCTATGAGACATCTCCCAATGCTTGTAAATTGTCTAAAGAAAAGAGTCATGTAAGCTTTAATTGAACTCGGCGATGCAAAATTGGATTCATTAGAGATATAGCATGAAATTGAAGTGCATATTTTCTTGAAAACCATGAAATGAGTTAAAATTTGATGTTGCTTTTGACATGTTGCATAATAAGAGGATGGAGGACTTTATATTTCTATATAATGCTCACATGTTTATATTTCTACCCATACCTATCCTTATGCATCACAAAAGCCATATTATGCCTTATTTCATATATTGCTCCACATGATCTAAATATTGCCATTTTTTACCTTATTTCCTATCCGGGGATTATGTTGAGAATGATGTCACATCAAGGGGATTATATGGTTTGTGTTTACTATCATTATTGGAGTTTGGCAGGAATGTTTTAAATATATGGAAAATTTAATGAGTGAAAGAAAATCCGATCACCTCAGGAGATAAAGGTGGATCGACCCTGCTTACTGAGATAATAGTTCAGTGAGATGGGACACATGGTGAGGAGTCCAAAGCACTAACTATCCGGGGCCATTCATGAAACCCATGTTTGTGACTCGCGAGAAGGCAGTGCTGACGTTAGAGAGGTAAAATCATTATTATTCAGTTTGGAAATACTCCATTTCCACGGATTATTAGCACCACATGGCCAAAAAAATTGCCCACCTTTAGCCTTTTACCAATCTACTCCTTATTGAGCTTAACTAAAGTCCTCTTGATTATTGTTGCTTTGTTACATGAATTGTTTTTGCATAACCCTCCTTTTGTGAGTAGATGTTGCTTTTAATTGCATATGCATGGATTGTGGCACAAGTACCTTTTCAATGATGGTAATTGATTGCAGGGCTATATAAGAATGAATCTATGATGTTGAGAGTTTTGAATTCTTCCCTTGAATGACCATCCAAGTTATTGATTGGGGACAAGCAAGCTTAAGTATGGGGTGATTTGATGTCCACTAAAGTGACCATGTCTTAGTATACATTTTACCTTCTTATTCTATATATTTGGCATATTTTGGGCTGGGAATATGTTGAATTTATGTAGTATATGTTTATTTGCAAGAAATAGAGGTCTACATAAGTTTTGGTTTAATATTGTAGAATTTGGAGCCATTCCAAGATGAAACCAAAGGACGGGATTCTACTCGACTTCGACCAGGCCCTACTCGAAGTCGACTACAACTAAAGCCGAACCAAGTCGAGAAACAAAGAAGAAGCCCACTCAAGCAGGACTTTACTCGACGTCGAGTAGACTTACTCGAGGTCGACTAGAACTGAACCACACCCGAGGTCGAGGAAGAGAAGCCACTCGAGAAGACAAGGAAGATGCCAGAATCGACCAAAGAAGTGAAGCCAAGAAGATGCCAGTGTCTCAGAATCGACCAAGGAAGTGAAGCCAAGAAGATACGAGTCGATATCGACTTGACCTACTCGGTATTGAGTAAAAGTTGGTCGATGTTCATCCCTGGAGGCCATAATCGAGTTGCTGAAGCTGAAACGAAGAAATGCAAGTCGATATCGAGTGACCTTACTCGATATCGAGTTGACCCCAGTGGCCCATTTTGAGCTAAGTCGGAGTCTTGTTAAGGTTCTATCCCGAATCCAATGGAGATATTTCCGAGAGAAGATTCCCAACACATGAAGATTTAGATATTTTTTATCTTTTTATCTACCCTAAGGGTTGAACAATTAATTACCCTAGGATTTATCTAGTTTTACTTATTTAGATAGATTTATTTCCAAGTAGAATTATATCTTCTATGTTAGATAGAGATATAGATAGATTTCCTTACCTTGATTAGCAAGGATTAAGGCTTATAAATAAAGCCCATGGGGCTAGTTTTTATTCATTCAATCATACATTCGGAGGTAGAGTAGAGAGAGAGAGAGAGAGAGAGTCGAGGCCGATAGAAGTGAAGGAGCGAGATCAAGTTGGCTTTGATCGGTTGTGAGCCCTGTTTAGTTTATTAATGCAAGTTTATTATCCCTCAATCACTACTACAAAATTGGGAAAATAACCCATAGAATATAACCCGAGCGTGCCATATACGGTGTATAAAGTGGTGAAACCGAAAATAATAAATTCGGATTACCTTTATATATCGGATATTGTAATGTCTGGTGTATAAAAGTACAATTTTTTAATTAAATAATCCTATAGAGGCACGCCCAGGTTATATTACTAAATGAATTTCCGTATATTCGAGTTATTTGATTTTTGACCAAATCTTTTAATTTGAAGATAGGGCAACCCCGATCTACAGTTCAGGCCGTCATCCCTCTTCTCTCGTCATTTCTCTGGACAACATCTCTTCGTCACTTCTCTGTCCGGCATCTGTTACAGTTATGCTCTTCGAGGAAACCCGGGTTCGCGAACTGCTCAGTGTCGTCCATCCTCTGCCCTAACCGACTGCTCTCTCAATTTCGCAACAGCTGTTCGGCGTCGGGTTCGCAAACTCCATCTCCTCTCGTCGGCTTCTGGTTCGTCTTCCCTAACCGATTCAGTTCTGCTGCCCTTTATCATCTTCCCTAACTGATTCGGTCTCTCTGTTTGTCGCAGGCGTTACCACCACGAATGGAGGTGCCAAGAACAGACTCACTCTCTTTGTTGTTGCCTCAATTGAAGCATCGAGAACACAAAGGTATGTTTTTAATGCTGTCATTACTCTTTTGTTCAGATTTAATTGAAATTAGGGTTAATTCGGGCTGAATTTGTGTCGATATTAGGGTATTTGTGCCGAAATTTGTATTGATACGAGGGATTTTGTTCTGAATTTGGGTTCATGTAAGTGTATGGGAATGGTTTTATTTTGTTTGTGTTATGTGATTGTTCTTGGCTTAGTAAAAGTGTATGTTCGAGTGCGTCTGATCTGATTTCGATTTGATCTGATTGCAATTTCTGGTGGTTGCATCCCAGAATTGGAGGATCTTGTTGAATCTATTTTGTTGAATACATCTGATTGTGTTTCTATCTGATTGCTTTTTTAGGGATGTGTTGAATCTATCTGATTGTTTTTTTTCTTGCTGAATTTTTTCATCAATGAATTTTAATTTTGATTGCTGAACTATCGGCTATTTAGTTCGTGGCCACTGGAATTTTGGAGTTGCTGAATTTTAGTTCTGATTGCCCTTTCGTACAAGTTTTGGAGATCTGATTGCTGAATTTTGGAGTTGCTGATTTCCCTTTCTTACGAGTTTTAGTTCGGCTATTTAGTTCTGATTGCTGAATTGTGGAGTTGTTCCCTTGTTATGGGCTTCGAATGCTTCCAGGGCATTGGGTTTCTTATCTTCTTAGCATCCTCTAAAGTATTGAAAAAAATTGTAACTCAAAGCCACAAACCACAAGAAATTACAGAAAGGAATAACAAATGTGCCCAAGTTCAATATTATCAACACATTAGTATTCTTGATTCTTTTTTAAAATACATAATAACCTTTATGAACTAGGATGTCTAAAAGAAATTATCAACAAGCAACAAAATTTTCAAGTTACTCAAATATTAGGATTGGAAAAGAAAATGCTGGACATTTTTAATTGGACTGTGAAGGTCAGCTATCAGCGTAAACACTTAACACAAAATTATTAGAAGTGAAAATTGGAATGTGAACCACCGGAATTAATCAATAAAACATATTCATAAATGTTCATTGGGAAACATGTTCTTTAGACTTTAATAGTTTAAAACTACTTAAAGCTATGGTAATTTTAACAAGTATCTCAATTTCCTTATCTTCAAAATGATTCACCCGTAGCCCAACTTTCTGGAAGATTCAACATGATCATCCAAGTACTGAAAAAACTTGCATTCAATCAAACAAGCTTGCTCAAGTCACATGATATAACCAAATAAAAATCACTAATAGTCTTTAAAACAGTTTCATATCCTTTTGCTAAGAGGTCTCATCTTACCAGCCCACATCACGATACCGCCAGGCACTGCAACAATTTATTTTTTCAGTCAAATAACAAGTACTTTCTAGTTTCTACCCAACCAACTGCATTATAAATAGATGCTCAAGCCAACTGAAAGAAGCAAGGCAATATGAAATTTATTGCTATTTGCCAAAGAACGAGGCAACTCTTGCATCCATGAAAGTATGGAAGTTTTCAAATATAATTGCAAATATAACTTCAGAGGTGCATATTAATAACTTTATTCTGAACCGGAACTTTGCTTCCTTACCAGAAGAACAGTGCTCCAACATCCCTGTGATTTCTCTAATTCTGTTAACCCATGGACTAAACTTTCTACAGTATGATCAGCCTTTCTGTTTCTTCCCAAAAAAAAAGTTTGGTGATAGTCAACAAAGAATCCTCCTCATACATCAATTGAAAAGAAGAAATTGCAAACAATGTTACCTCCTGCAAGAAGGAAGCTCTAATACATTGCTTAACAAGCTCTCTTTAGCATAAACATGATTTTCAATAGAAGTCTGCAACATTTGCAAAAAACGTATTCAGTAGATGGAGGGACAAAAGAAGCTACTTGGTCTACTATAACTACAAAAATTTGAAAAGAATGAAAGGGAAAGGAAGTGTTGCCACAGCAAAAAGCACTAGTGTGTTAAGGAAAAATGAAAACAAGAGCATGATGAAAAGAACTGATGGCAAAATAGTGGCAAAAACTTCTGTTTGAGAATAAGCATGATACTACCACATCAGCAAGTGCGAGTGACATAGTGATGGCAAAATAGTGGCAAAAACTTCTGTTTGAGAATTGCGAACTCCTTTAAGGAAAAGACTAGGGTGAAATGTGAATGGTGTTTTTTTAACCATTGTGCAAAAAAAAAAAACTAGATTATCCTTTCCGCATGAAATATTGCATTTAAATTACCTAAGATCTGTATCAATAATAAACAAATAAATTACATTATTTATATTTGAGATTTGATTAAAAGAACAGGAGAAGGTACAGAAAATTTCAGACCTCAGTAACACCCTCTATTGCTAATTCTTTGAGGAGGAAGCTCTGAGGCTCTCCAGAGAAATGAAGCATACATGCAATCTGAAGCACCTTTGTTCAGAACACTGACATAAAGCAATATGAACAAAAGTGATGGTGCTTCAACAAAGAAGATTTTACCTTTAAAGCTCTGATGAATGCAGATAGGGTTCCATCCTGGGTTAGAAAATAATTCTTTAGGAAAAGAGCCACTTTGTGTCCAATAGAGAACCAAGAACATGGCCTGACAAGAATAGCTTCGACAACAACATCCATACGTTCAGCAGGAGATCCCAACACAAACTTAAAAGGACGCAGCACATGTAAAGCATCTGAAGGAAGAACAACCCTCGCAACATCAAGATCAAGAGTTGTAGCAGAACCCATAATTAGGATTATGGGAACCTTAGTAACCCACTCACTTATCATTTGGAGCAATATATAATAAGAAAGATATATTTGATACAAATAAACAGTTGTAATTGACTTCTTGAATGAAAGAAAGAAAAAAGAAAAAATCCTAGTTTTTGCTATTTGAGTTGGGGGGTAGAGAGGTTTAAAATATCCAATGCTTTATAACAACTTGCCACATATTATGAGATATGCCAAAATATATAAGCCTTTTTGCTCCATTATATAGCATTGAAGGAAGGTTTAATTGTATTTGATGAGTACATGAATCTCACAAAGTTGGGAGTTGAGTGTTGTTTTCTTGTAAAAGCAAGTACTGAGTAGGAATTGGATACTTCTATTTGTATGTACCTTAAACATGCTATTCTTTCAAAGAAACTCCAAACTGCTTTCATGGTTTTGCCCCTTTTTTTTCCAGATTGTTTGAGGTCTACACTAGATTAATGTCTTCCTCAGCTCATCACCTCTTTTTTTCGAACTGTTGATGGTATCAACTCCTTCCTTCTATTGTCACTTTTCAGCCGTACTATCCAATTTGAAACCATTTTGAGATATTTTGCTTTCCAGTTTGTTCATAATTCAAATTCTGACGATATCCCTAATTGTTCCAATGCTCCTTGGTTATGGTGGTTGTATCATTTCAATTCCTCGTGTTGGTTTATTCCTATTTGTACTCTAATTTTCATTATTTACTTGTTTAAATGAGTTCCTTTTTGTTTTGTTTAATGTTGTATCCGCCATCAGTAATTTGCCCAAGTCGTTGTTCGATTTTGAGCTTCAGCTTTGTCTTTCCATGGGCTTATTACTATTTTTCAGTAGTAAGCATATTTCCTTTTTTGTTAGTGATGTCATCCTACAAAGAGTTGGTAATTATTGCATTAATGTTCAAATTGTTAATGAATCTGGTACCAAAGTTGCCACCTACTCTCTACCGAAGATTTCAATTGATATGAATTATTTCTTTTTTGCTTCAGCTAGGGATGGTTTACAATCGCTTCAGCCGTTTGAGTGGTATAAGGTTAACGCTGTCATATTCTATTTTTTATTAAAGGCTATTGTCGTACAAATCTAACCTTCTACTCAATTTTAACTTAGCATTAAATGTTCTATAGTTTATATATTGGAGCATTTAATCCCTTTTTCTTCAACATATTAACCCATTCAGTAGTAAGTGTTGCATATGTGGCTTGTCTTTACCTTACTCCACTTTGGGCAAGATTTTTTTTAAGCTAGTGTTGAATCTTTCTACAATTTGAGAATTTATCATCAGTTTCTTCATTTTGTTCCGGTGTGCCTTCAACCAAGGCTAGGTATACATGTGTAACTTTATGAATATTATTTAGATTTGCCTTCTTATTTTTAGGTTAATGTTGCTTCAGATTAATTTGGTCTTCTGGCAAAACTCATCTATTGAAAAGTGGAAAAGAAGAAACGTTGGCTAGCAAGATTTGGATAAAATGGTCGATGCTATGAAGTATGAAGTATCTCAACGAAGATTTGACAAGTGTGTGGATGCATAGATATACTTTATAGGGTAAATTTTGTATGATATATTTGTTACTTAGGAAGCATGAACCTTTTTTTACATCTAAACAAGATTCTAAATGTAACTAGCAACTTCCATATTATTTTGAAATTTAATTATTTTGTTATATTTGTTTATTTATAAAATAGTTTCCTAGCTCTCTTGTAATGATGAATCCAGAAAAAAAAAATTGTAGGGGTTCTATCCGGTTCAGCTAGACCGGGTAGGCCTTTTTTTTTAAAATTAAAAAATATACTTTATAACCCGGATGTTCAAGCTCCGGGATATAAAGATGAACTTTATAACCCGGATGTTCAATAAATCCAGAAAATATATATAGCAAAAAATATCCCGGATATTTCAACACCCGGGTTATATTGTTAGACCAAATAACCCGGATTCTACGGTGTATAAAGTGACTGGGTAACCGGATTCGGCAAATCAAATAACCCGGGTAGTCGGTCCGGGTTATATAGTGTACTTAGAATATAACCCGCTGACCATTAACCCTGACCATATCCGGGTTATAAAGGGTCAAATATCCGGGTTATATTCCCTTTTTTGTAGTAGTGAATGATGTGTACGATTGCAATAAAGAGCGAGTAGTCCACCTACTTCTAGGGTTGGGGCGAGCCAAATGATAGCCATGCGTGTTTGAGGTAAAGATCCGACATTTATCATGTTCTGAGCATCTACTACCTTTTACATGTTTATTGCCTATTCGATAGAGATGCATGCTAACAACTTGGATTATAAACATAAAATCGGTAGATAAAATTAGGGTTTCTTGAAAGAGTTGTCTAATTGTTGGAAAAGGTGAAAGCTTGATCCTTCGATTCAATTTTCATGATTATCGTTATATATCTTGCCTTATGCATGTTTGGTTATCGTTGTTGCAAACCCCGATCTTGGAATTTTCGTTCACATAGTTTATTCCGAATTCCGAAAAGCTTTGTTCTTTATTTTATTTTACTGTTTCTGCTCAACTTTGACCACCCCTTGGTCGACGTCCTCTACTGATTCTTGATCGAGCAAAGATTGCTGTTGTTTTTGTCTCTGCAGGAACTCGAAGTCGACCAGGCTTACTCGACAACGACCAAACCTTACTCGACGTCGAGTTGACTGCTCGAGATCGACCAAAAATCCAGTGACTTTGCCTTGCTCGAATTCGACTGTGCTTGACCCCTTGTCGACTAACCTTAGTCGAGGTCGAGTACCCTGAAGTCGACCACCATCCGTTAGATTTCTACGCTACCTGAGATCCGCTGATCAGCTTTCTCGAGGATCGATCCTGACTTCCCGCTGCTACATCAGGAGGAGGGCTTGTAATCATTTGGGTGGGCATAATCTGGTTTGATTTATTCTTTATATTTTGAACTCGATTTCCTCCCTACAACAACACACCATCTCCCCCCACTTCCCTCTTCCCAATTTCTCTTTGTGCTCTTGGACCACTATTAACACACCCCCACCACCTATTGACGCTCTGTAGAAAATCCTTCCATTCTTATTTCTTTGTATATCCTCCATGATGAAGCTCAACACATGCAATAACCCCTCCCAACGGCTCTGGCTAACTCATTACAATAAATCCAATGCCGAGTTCCAACCCTTGCATAGCCCCCCTTCGAGTGCTTACTTCCAAAAAATTCTATTTCGTTCGCACATGTATAACACATGAAAGCCATACTCAAACACTCCACACACCTCGCATACCACCTAATTTAGCACTCACCTCCTTGCAAGAATTACCTTATAAGGAAGGATGTCCTTGGAATCCCTCAATATGAATGTCCGAATCGGAGGAGGGGTTGCAATCCTGCAAACCTATTTTACCATGTTTAATACTTACTTCCATTCTGATTTCTATTTATATTTTATGCTTTTAGGGTAAGAAAGTATGTAATTTGTGTAGTTTGTGTTTATTTGTGAGCTATGGAGGTCTACACAAGTTTTGGTTTGATTTTGCAGGAATCGGAGGCATTTCGGAGCAATTTGGAGAAGAAGAAACCGAGATGGAATTACACTCAATGTCTACTGGAAATCACACGACATCTACTGGAGTGAAGCTGAATTTGGCTAAGTGTTGGACGACGCAAGCTACCGATGATTCACTCGACGTCTAATGAAGATGACTCGATGTCGAATCCAGGCATCCACACTTAGAGCCCACTAAGAAAGAAGCACTCGACATAAATTAAAGCACTCGCGACCGAGTGGAGTAATGGAAATTGACTGAGCCCTACTCGATGTCGAGTGAAAACCTAGCCATCGAGACGTTTTTTTAAGAAGTTTGAATGAGAAGGAGATTGCTTATAAATGAAGACAAGATCTTTTATTCTCATTGTTGAACTTTTATCCTTATGGGTTAAAGCCCATTTACCCTAGGGGATATTTATTAGTTTATGTTAATTTAATTAGGAACTTTTATCTTTAGTAAGTAGATAGAGATTTATTTCCTTGGCTAGCAAGGATTGATCTACTATAAATATAGGCATTAGGCCTAGGTTTTAATTATCCAATCCACAAGCAATTGTGCACCCTAGAGTAGTTAGAGAGAAATAGAATGTCAAGTAGAGGGAGAGTGAGAGAGAGTTTGGAGCATTCGGTTGTAATCTTTTGACGATTTGAATTCAAAGTTTGTTTATGTTTATGTCAATGATGACGGTTGCTATGATGAGGCATGAGTAGTTGTCCCACTTCTAGGGTCGGGGTGAGCCGGACAATAGCCATGTAAGTATGCTTAATTTGTGATTTTTAAGTGATTTTTATCTTATATCCTATGTGCTTAATCCGCTGCGAGAGTCGGTGATAATGCATATTTCATATAGGTATTTCTTATTGCAATTACGTAGTGGTTTTGCTATTGTTTGAGTCTAGTTTCTTATATTGCTTGTGAAGTATTCGAGTTCAGAATTTACGCCCTTTTAGTGTTTATTCTGTAGAATTACATTTCAACACTTGAATGGGCTTTGGAAGAGCTTAAAAGACATGTTTTGGAACATATGGAGGCTAAAGAGGAAGCTAGAGAGGAGCAAGGAAGCACGACATTGGATTTTATTGAAGACAATTAAGGAAAGTCGGACACTGCATAAGCGGCGCCTGCCTTCCTTTGCATGGCGCCCGTCGTGGGCCGGTTTCCAACAATTGCAATTTTGGATCTGAAACTATTATTTCCTATTATTTTTATTCGATTCCTACTAGGATTCGGCCGACTGTTTGAGAGGTTTTTATAGGTTATTTTAGTTCTATTCAGTGTGTGGTTGATTATTGTACGTGAGACTATGAACACAATTAGAGAGAGAGAGAGAGAGAGAGAGAGAGAGAGAGAGAGAGAGATAATTGGCCTATGAGTTGCTAAAATCATAGTTTCGCCTATGATTCGAAGAAATGGTTGTTTGGATTATGAGGATTTACTTTCTATTTGATTATTTATGTTCTTAGTTATCATCTTGTGCTTAATTATTATATTTGTGTTTCTTTCTATGCTTGATCATCATGCTAGGAATTTCATCTTAGCTATGAATTCGTTGTTGTTTTGTCCATAGCAAACAAAGGTACTGAGACAGTGATATTTCTTTTTCTTTGTAGTGGATGATTGTTGTGAGCCTAATTTGCCATGTTTTACACTTACTTTTATATCGATTTCTGCATACATTGCATACATTTGGGTTAGAATAATACAGAATCTGTGTAGTTTACACTTATTTGCAATATATGGAGGTCTACACAAGTTTTGGTTATATTTGACAGAAATCGGACGCACTTTGGAGCTTAAAGGAAACTCATGGAGAAGCTAAGAATGGTGCAGCCGGAGAAAAGGCCATTTTTCACCATTCAACATTCTGAATCAAGCTTAGATGTCTTCATGAAAGTTGTAGCCCTCGGAAAGAGCTTTCCAACGCATGATGCTCCCGGATGACATCCCACGCTTCCCACCAGCGGAGGAACCACCAGATCCACCTATACCTCCGGACAAAGATGAGCCAGGCTAATGCTTAATGAAGAAGTCGGCCTAGCGACTATAAAATCTAGAGCTTGTAAATAGACATTTACTTTTTGGGACTTTTTGGACATTGTTTTGTTTGTTTTTGGTTTTGAAACACCTTTTAGTTTTTCAATTATGGGTATATGTCTTCTACACTTTTCAGGTCCATGGATAGAAGCAAACTACATTCAGACTCGGCCCAAGATTCTTTTATTCGACATTTTGAGGTCCTGCACACCTGTCTTGTGACTTTCTTTCTTTACCCTTGTTTTTATACAGTGAGGACACTGTAATGTTTAAGTATGGGGTGGGGGAAGGGCTTACTTTATGCATTATTTTCCATATTTGACATTATTTGTGCATGTTTTGAATTTATTTCTTTGAATTGCTACATGGCTATTTTGGAATGCATTATTGATTTATGTGTTTATATGTATGTTTTCCAAAAGTTTGAGAAAAATGACCGCCATTGAAAATTTTGATTAATGTAATGGAAGCTTATATTGAACTCGACGATGTAAAATTAGATTCATTAGAGATATAGCATGAAATTGCCTAGTAAAGGGAAGTCACAATGAAGTACATATTTTAGATGAAAACCATGAAAGGAGGTAAAATTTGAAGTTGCTTTTTGACATGTTGCATGATAAGATGATGGAGGACTTTATATTTCCATATAATGCTCATATGTTTATATCCTAGACTTACCTATGCTTATGCATCACAAAAGCCAAAATATGCCTTCTTTCATATATTGCTCCACATGATCTAAATATTGCCATTCTTTACCTTATCTGGGGATTATGTTGAGAATGATGTTACATTATGGAGATTATCATATGGTGTTCGTTATTATTATCATTATCGGAGTTTGGAAGGAAATTGTTTGAAATATATGGAAAATTTAATGAGTGAAAGAAAATCCAATCACCTCAGGAGATAAAGGTAGATTGACCCTGCTCTCTGAGATAATAGTTTGGAGAGATGGGACACTTTGTGAGGAGTCCAAAGCACTAATTATCCGGGGCCATTCATGACACTCATGTTTGCGACTCGCGAGAAGGCAGTGTTGAGGTTAGAGAGGTAAAAGCATCATTATTGATAAAAGCATTATGAAAGGTGATGAAACTTATGAGAAAGAATGTGGTATGAAATTCAGTTTGGAAATACTCCATTTCCCCGGATCATTAAGCACCACATTGCCAAAAATTGCCCACCTTTAGCCTTTTACCAATTCTACTCCTTATTTGAGCTTAAATTAATGTCCTCTTGATTATTGTTGCTTTGTCACATAAATTGTTTTTTTGGTATAAGCCTCCTTTTGTGAGTAGATGTTGATTTTGTATAATTGCACATGCATGGATCTATGACATAAGTACCTTTTCGAGGATGGTAATTGATTGCAGGGGACATAAGAGAATGAATCTAAGATGTTGAGAGTTTGAATTCTTCCCCTGAATGACAAGTAAAAGTATTGCTTGAGGACAAGCAAGCTTAAGTATGGGGTGTTTGTTGTGAGTCTAATTTGCCATGTTTTACACTTACTTTTATATCGATTTCTGCATACATTGCATACATTTGGGTTAGAATAATACATAATCTGTGTAGTTTACACTTATTTGCAATATATTGAGGTCTACACAACTTTTGGTTATATTTGACAGAAATCGGACGCACTTTGGAGCTTAAAGGAAACTCATGGAGAAGCTAAGAATGGTGCAGCTGGAGAAAAGGCCATTTTTCACCATTTAGCATTCTGAATCAAGCTTAGATGTCTTCATGAAAGTTGTAGCCCTCGGAAAGAGCTTTCCAACGCACGGTCGTATGTGTCAATCTGACGAACGAGGTCTCGGGAAAGTGCGTTTTAAGAACGGAGCAGAATGCTGAAAGCAACAGCGTTACTCGAGATCGACCACATTGGTCGACATTGACAACAGTTTACTCGACATTTGCTCCAGAGGACGAGATCGAGCACGAGATGAAGTCAAATGTTACTCTACGTCGAGGAGATTTACTCTACGTCGAGGAGATTTACTCTATGTCGAGCAGGTTGGTCTACGTCTAGAAAGTGCTACTCGATATCGAGGAGTCCTAGTCGATATCGAGTAAACCCCAAGTGACCGACGTCGAGTAATCCGGATCTTGTTAAGGTTCTATCCCGAATCCGATGGTGATATTTTCGAGATCAAATTCCATCCGGATCTATCAAGAGCTATCAAGATCCATCATGAAGAGAGAGATCTATCCACTTGAAGACTTTAGATATATTCCCCTTATTTAGATTTAATTATGTTATTGCTTTTATTTATCTTTTATGCTTTTTAGATATAGATAGATATATTCTATCCTTGGATAGCAAGGATTAGAAGACTACAAATAAAGCCTTGGGGGGCTGATTTTCATTGATTCAAGCAAAGTCGTCTTAGGGCGCAAGGTGGAAGCAGAGGGGAGAGAGAGGAGAGAGAGAGAGAGAGAGAAAGAGAGAGAGAGATGAGAGAGGAGGCGAGAGAGGAGGAACGTTTGAAAGGTTTTGTAAGTTTTAGTTTATTTTATGTTAAAGTTAATTTCTTTTATGATGGTTTGTTTCTAATTTCCTTCTTATAGGGTTGGGGTGATCCCAACATAGATATGTGTGTTTGATTTATAAATCCATGAATTTATATGTCTTTATCATCATCTACCTATGTGCTTAATCCTTTGCGAGAGTTGAGGAAATTCCTTATTCATGATATTGAAGCGAAAGTGATCTTATTATGAATTGTATAGTAATTAGGGTTTATTTGCGAGAGCCGACTAATCCTAATTAAGAAAAGGTAGAAACAAATTAGGTTTTTATGCGAGAGCCTCTATCACCTAAATTGTTGGAATTTGCGAAAGTCGATTCCTTGATATAAAGCATGCATATTTATGTGATTTGTGATCTACACATATGTTTATTGTTGTGGTGATCACTAACCTTGGAAGTTTGCATCTTCATTTGTTTTATTTTATTATTTTTATTCGGCACATATTCTACCCGACACCAACCACCATTCCCTCTCCATCCATCGACATCGACCCCTCTATTCTTTGTCGACAACAACCTCCCCACCTTTTTCCGCTATCCCTGAACCCCAAAACACACTAAACCTATAACCGCTGACTTCTCTCCTGAGGACGAACCTGACTCCACTATCCTATAGCGGGGTCTTGAGTACAAATTTATTTGGTCGAGAAACCCTCTCGTCAAATTGGCCCCGTTGCCGGGGAGATATCAATCGCGCCTAGTTTAATTGTGTTTAAGGTTCAGAAAAGCCCATCCGTTTTTCTTACCCTATCACATACCCTACCACCACCTACCTCACCGGTACCAACTGGGTGCCAAGCTTTTGCCACTAATTTGTGTTCTTGATTGTGATTTCAAAAGCTTAGGTACAAAGATGGAAGACTTTGTCGAAGGGAATCCTGCATGGGAAGAATGGTATCAAGATTTGAGACGGAGAAATAGGATCGCAGTGGAGGAGTCACGATTAAGGGAAATAGCTCGGCTGGAAGACGAAATCCGAAGGCTTGAGGCTTCCATTCAGTCTAAAGGACCATGCCCTCCTCTCGGCGATCCAATTGACCCACTCAATGTCGACAATCAGGTATGTCCTTCCTCGAATTTCATTCCTACTTTGCTACCTATTGTTGATGAATCATATGAAGGATCCCAAGGCTAAATAGCACTAGAAGAGAAGAAGTTGGACATTGTTGACCAGGGCATTCCAAGATCGCTTTTACCTTACAAGGTGAAGGTTATCCCCGATGATTTTGAGCAACCGATGTTCATATTCAAGTATGGGGTCCTAGCAAAGTGGCATGAAGCTCCACATGATGAGGTGGAAATATCTCTTCCCACTCCACCGTTTTGCTGTGGTGGAGACGCGCAACCAAGTCAACCTATGAAGCGGAAGAGGTATGATGATGAGGTATGTATATTTTTTTTATATCTTCCTTTATGCATGCCAGCTGGAGCCCAGGAAGATGAATGGGTGAAACCATGGAGCGTTCACTCAGGGAGGTTTAAACTTTTTCACATGATGCTCCCGGATGACATCCCACGCTTCCCACCAATGGAGGAACCACCAGATCCACCTATACCTCCGGACAAAGATGAGCCAGGCTAATGCTTAATGAAGAAGTCGGCCTAGCGACTATAAAATCTAGAGCTTGTAAATAGACATTTACTTTTTGGGACTTTTTGGACATTGTTTTGTTTGTTTTTGGTTTTGAAACACCTTTTAGTTTTTCAATTATGGGTATATGTCTTCTACACTTTTCAGGTCCATGGATAGAAGCAAACTACATTCAGACTCGGCCCAAGATTCTTTTATTCGACATTTTGAGGTCCTGCACACCTGTCTTGTGACTTTCTTTCTTTACCCTTGTTTTTATACAGTGAGGACACTGTAATGTTTAAGTATGGGGTGGGGGAAGGGCTTACTTTATGCATTATTTTCCATATTTGACATTATTTGTGCATGTTTTGAATTTATTTCTTTGAATTGCTACATGGCTATTTTGGAATGCATTATTGATTTATGTGTTTATATGTATGTTTTCCAAAAGTTTGAGAAAAATGACCGCCATTGAAAATTTTGATTAATGTTATGGAAGCTTATATTGAACTCGACGATGCAAAATTAGATTCATTAGAGATATAGCATGAAATTGCCTAGTAAAGGGAAGTCACAATGAAGTACATATTTTAGATGAAAACCATGAAAGGAGGTAAAAGTTGAAGTTGCTTTTTGACATGTTGCATGATAAGATGATGGAGGACTTTATATTTCCATATAATGCTCATATGTTTATATCCTAGCCTTACCTATGCTTATGCATCACAAAAGCCAAAATATGCCTTCTTTCATATATTGCTCCACATAATCTAAATATTGTCATTCTTTACCTTATCCGGGGATTATGTTGAGAATGATGTTACATTATGGAGATTATCATATGGTGTTCGTTATTATTATCATTATCGGAGTTTGGAAGGAAATTGTTTGAAATATATGGAAAATTTAATGAGTGAAAGAAAATCCAATCACATCAGGAGATAAAGGTAGATTGACCCTGCTCTCTGAGATAATAGTTTGGAGAGATGGGACACATTGTGAGGAGTCCAAAGCACTAATTATCCGGGGCCATTCATGACACCCATGTTTGCGACTCGCGAGAAGGCAGTGTTGAGGTTAGAGAGGTAAAAGCATTATTATTGATAAAAGCATTATGAAAGGTGATGAAACTTATGAGAAAGAATGTGGTATGAAATTCAGTTTGAAAATACTCCATTTCCCCGGATCATTAAGCACCACATTGCCAAAAAATGCCCACCTTTAGCCTTTTACCAATTCTACTCCTTATTTGAGCTTAAATTAATGTCCTCTTGATTATTGTTGCTTTGTCACATAAATTGTTTTTTTGGTATAAGCCTCCTTTTGTGAGTAGATGTTGATTTTGTATAATTGCACATGCATGGATCTATGACATAAGTACCTTTTCGAGGATGGTAATTGATTGCAGGGGACATATGAGAATGAATCTAAGATGTTGAGAGTTTGAATTCTTCCCCTGAATGACAATTAAAAGTATTGCTTGATGACAAGCAAGCTTAAGTATGGGGTGTTTGTTGTGAGCCTAATTTGCCATGTTTTACACTTACTTTTATATCGATTTCTGCATACATTGCATATATTTGGGTTAGAATAATACATAATCTGTGTAGTTTACACTTATTTGCAATATATTGAGGTCTACACAACTTTTGGTTATATTTGACAGAAATCGGACGCACTTTGGAGCTTAAAGAAAACTCATGGAGAAGCTAAGAATGGTGCAGCTGGAGAAAAGGCCATTTTTCACCATTCAGCATTCTGAATCAAGCTTAGATGTCTTCATGAAAGTTGTAGCCCTCGGAAAGAGCTTTCCAACGCACGGTCATATGTGTGAATCCGACGAACGAGGTCTCGGGAAAGTGCGTTTTAAGAACGGAGCAGAATGCTGAAAGCAACAGCGTTACTCGAGATCGACCACATTGGTCGACATCGACAAGAGTTTACTCGACATTTGCTCCAGAGGACGAGATCGATCACGAGATGAAGTCAAATGTTACTCTACGTCGAGGAGATTTACTCTACGTCGAGGAGATTTACTCTATGTCGAGCAGGTTGGTCTACGTCTAGAAAGTGCTACTCGATATCGAGGAGTCCTAGTCGATATCGAGTAAACCCCAAGTGACCGACGTCGAGTAATCCGGATCTGGTTAAGGTTCTATCCCGAATCCGATGGTGATATTTTCGAGATCAAATTCCATCCGGATCTATCAAGAGCTATCAAGATCCATCATGAAGAGAGAGATCTATCCACTTGAAGACTTTAGATATATTCCCCTTATTTAGATTTAATTATGTTATTGCTTTTATTTATCTTTTAAGCTTTTTAGATATAGATAGATATATTCTATCCTTGGATAGCAAGGATTAGATGACTATAAATAAAGCCTTGGGGGGCTGATTTTCATTGATTCAAGCAAAGTCGTCTTAGGGCGCAAGGAGGAAGCAGAGGGGAGAGAGAGGAGAGAGAGAGAGAAAGAGAGAGAGAGAGGAGAGAGGAGGAACGTTTGAAAGGTTTTGTAAGTTTTAGTTTATTTTATGTTAAAGTTAATTTCTTTTATGATGGTTTGTTTCTAATTTCCTTCTTATAGGGTTGGGGTGATCCCAACATAGATATGTGTGTTTGATTTATAAATCCATGAATTTATATGTCTTTATCATCATCTACCTATGTGCTTAATCCTTTGCGAGAGTTGAGGAAATTCCTTATTCATGATATTGAAGAGAAAGTGATCTTATTATGAATTGTATAGTAATTAGGGTTTATTTGCGAGAGCCGACTAATCCTAATTAAGAAAAGGTAGAAACAAATTAGGTTTTTATGCGATAGCCTCTATCACCTAAATTGTTGGAATTTGCGAAAGCCGATTCCTTGATATAAAGCATGCATATTTATGTGATTTGTGATCTACACATATGTTTATTGTTGTGGTGATCACTAACCTTGGAAGTTTGCATCTTCATTTGTTTTATTTTAATATTTTTATTCGGCACATATTCTACCCGACACCAACCACCATTCCCTCTCCATCCATCGACATCGACCCCTCTATTATTTGTCGACAACAACCTCCCCACCTTTTTCCGCTATCCCTGAACCCCAAAACACACTAAACCTAGAACCGCTGACTTCTCTCATGAGGACGAACCTGACTTCAATTGATCTATGTTAAGGATATTCAATTAGGGCTAAATTCGGTATGCGCCTATTATTCTTAATTGCGTTGAGTCAATGTGCCAATTGGTCTTAATTACTTGAGTCCTTAATGCTATTCTTTAGTGATATTGAATAAGACGAGTGAATCTCTGCGGATCTCTCAACTTTAGTCTAGTAGACCTATGAATATGAATAACTAATAGATCAATCTGAGGACCACGAATTCCAACCATTGACAGAGAATCGCAGGTGAAATGTTCTTTCTACTTTGATATCAATCTATTTAAAGTCATATTTCTTGTTACATTTACATCTTTGTTACTTGCAACAAATCATTGTTTTGTCATAAGAGTATTTGCTTAGAGTTATTGAACAGGAAATCACTTCTCCCTGTAGGTTCGAAATCGGACTTCATCGCTATACTAGTAGTTATTTGATTTATCAAGTGATTGATTGGCTAATTTATTGGTTTTGTGTTTGAGTTTGGATATTATTACTATTTGACAAAGGGTGAAAGTGGCAACGACGTTCGCCACGTGTCAGTTGTTTAACCCTAATTATGAAAAGGATAAAACAATTAGGATTTTATGCGAGAGCCTCTATATTTCTATTTGTTGATGACGAGAGTTGTCCATTTCGATGAAAAGCATATATCTTTCATGAGATGAGTATGTCGCATGCATGGTTATTGTCGTGGTAATTGCCCTACCTTGAAAGCTTTTTCACAAATTGTTTACAACCCCTTTCTTATTTTTGTTCATCTTTCGTATCTATCCTTACATTCTTCGGTCGTCCTTTGCCAACACTTTACTTTCTGTTTTCTGTTATTTGACTCGAGAATCCCTGCACTTAAATCGATATCTAGTGGACTGACTCGATGTCGAGTACCCCATAGTCGAGGTCGACTCCCTTATTTTTGTTTTGTAGGTTTGCACAAGTGATCGACTGCCACAACCGACGTCGACTGGATCTTAGTCGATGTCGAGTGACTTTTGGTCGACACTGAGAGCTGATTTTAAGACTATCTAGGCGATCGCTGACACGCTTCCTCGTGGATCGATCCTGATTCCCTTCCACTACAGCGGGGGAGTCTTGTATTTTATCTATGGTAGGACTAGGAGTGGATATCTTTGAGATTTATATCTATATCTACTTTACTCCCCTAACAAATTTTGGCAAAGTTGTCGGGGAAGCTATTAATCTAGCCCTTTTTAGTCTTACTTACGTTCTCTTTTAGTGCTTCTTTATAGGTTTATGCGATGCACTGATCGCACACCAGAGTTTGAAGGACTATTCGAGCCAGAGCGTTTTCTCCACATACATTATAGGTTGTAAAGGATCATGGGGGACAACGAGACTCTAGCTCAGCAGGTTGAGAGGCTTGGGCAGCAACTTGAAGCTGCAAATGCACGGGGCAACCAAGAGGAACACGCACAGAGGCAGTTTGAGGTACAAGTCAACCAATATCATTAGACGACCAAGTAATACATGCACCCTACATTGACTGTCCCTAAATCGGTTATTCTTATCCCTCCCTCTAATTTTTAGATTGAAACTCCATTCCTTTCTGAACTTAAAAAACATCCTTTTGAAGGAAAAACTAATGAATTCCCTCTTACTCATATTACCACATTTGTTGACTTGTGTGAGACTATTGCCGATGGGAAAAATTTGGAATATGTCAAGCTTAAATCTTATCGATGGTCTCTTGCAGGGAAGGAATTGCAATGGCTTGAGGGCTTGGCTCCACGCTCGCTCACTACATGGACGGAGGTGAAGGATGCGTTCTTTAACAAGTTCTTTCCTCCTTCTATTTTAGTCATATTTTAGGGTTGCATTTGCATATTAGTCTATTTTGGTCATATTTTAGGCATTGCAATGGCTTGAGGGATGGCGATGTTGCGGTAGTGATATCACCAATTTTAGTCATATTTTATGATTTATTTATTTTATTTTGCATTTTCGGAGTCTACACCTTGTTTTGATTTGTTTAAGGCATTTGGAGGCTAATATTGAGGAAAATCAAGCTTTATTACGGACCGACGAGCATATTGGATTGGACTCGATGAACTAAATTGCCAAGTGCGGAAGTTGCTAAATCTTGGTGTTATTTTGTGGAGTTAAATCTATAATTGGGTGCTGTGCTAGTTTTCAATTAGTTAATTTTGTGGGTAAAAAGTATAATTTTCGTAAAAACCTAATATATACTCTGTGTGTTTTAGAATTCAGGGGGTTCGGACTTTTGTTCAGCGTAGAAGGCTTCGACCGATCACTTTTTAGGTTTAGTTTCGTTATTTGTTTTTGAAGGTATACACTTTGGATCGAAGACGAAATTTCGGTTTGCATTCTATTTTTTTTCAGCGATTTATTTTTGTCTATGATTTATTTCGTTGATTATCGTATTATGCTTGCTTGAATCGTCGATGTAGGGTTTGGGTAATCCCGATAATGATTTGGTAGCGTTAAGATTGATATTCGTTTGTCTGTTAATTTGTAGTTTAATCCTATTGCGCCAGCCCTAATTGATGAAAATTGGTTAGACCTGATTTAGGGTTTAAAATCGAAAGATTAAAACCCTAAGTTAGAATTTAGATGGTGAATTTAGGCCGAAAAGCTATTGGATCCATCGGAATCATAGGATTAAACTTGGAGTTTAATTTACCGAAAGATAATCGAATTTCTCAAGGATTCATGGATTGTCATGGATATTTTGGGTGATTGTGATATTGACAGAGACCGAAAGGTGACATTGATATCATTTTCATTTAGAATTCTAAGAACTTAAGGGGTCTAAATTGGCTTGTTGAGTCCGAAAGGAGATTGTTAACCAATTTAGACACATTTGCTTTGATTCTGAAAGGAGATTTGCGATTACCTTAGACAATCTACCTTCAACAAATTCAGACAAGGTGACACAAATATTAATTTTAATTTTTAAATCATCGTTGTGGTGATCCTTTACCTTAGATTTGCCTCGTATCCATTGTCTTAATACCAATTTTGAATAGTTTTGACTTATTAGTTGGTTACTTTCTCCATTAATATAAACATTTCTTCTCTCGTATTTTCTTGGCTTAGTTAAATATGTCTGAATTAGCAATCGATACCACATAGTCCATATGGATACGACATTCGATATACTACAACTGAACCCGTACACTTGCGGTGTAGGTTTTAGCTTTATCAAGCAGAAGATCAGGGCTTTTAAGTAATAGCTCATAGAGACGCTGGCACAGGCATGAGCGTGGTTCCGGGAGCTAAACCATTACGGAATGGCTCACTAGAAAGGATTTGCGGGTAGTACCCAAAGGTCCCCGGTTCGAACCCCGGATGGCCGCCCTTTATTTCCCAATTCAAGGTTCAAAGAGTTACTACGATCTTGCCCTACTCATGGGCAGCCATCCTACGTGATTCAGGAGGTTTTTTTTTTACAATTATCTTGACATGCCAAACAAGGAGAGGATTAACTCCTATACCTCCTACAGATACATTGAGCTCACACTGATAGAGGGTTGTGCCACCGTAGAGAGGTTGGTGAACTTCGATCACACATATAGGACTCATGTGGCTTCCGATACGAGGCCTGCCCCTTCTATCACACTATACGAGCCTTCTAAAAAGATTGATCCTGACTTGAGGGAGCAGTTCATGAAAGATCAAGTACGACACCTACAAAAACAAGTTAATTATGTTCCTCACCACTATCTGCTCACATTCCGAGCAAGTCCAGTTGGCGGAAACACACCAGGAGGCGCACTACACGAGGGGTCCCAACCATGGAGGATATCAAAAAAATTAGGGATACCAACTGCCCCAATGCAAAAGGGACCACCCCCCTCCCCTGCCCACCATTTAGAGCACTGACGGAGGGAAAACCTGTCGTTGATCCCGTCAAAGTAAACTCAAACCTATAACTAGTATAGCAATAAGTAAGAGGTCGATCTCACAGGGAAATTACTATTCAAGTGTGATTTAGATGCCAATTAAGTAACCAAAGAGGGGGGTTTTTTAGTGTGAAAGTTTCGCCTTTTATCAAAGCGGAGTAAAGAAGCAAAGTAAATGAATTTGTTTCAGACAATTGTACCTACAATTTTCCACTTTATTGGATTGAATCGATCCTTGTAACTTCTTCTCGTCCTATTAAGGTTCCTATGAATGCCCTTGTCCCGACCTAATATAGTTACTAGTCCAACCAGTCCTAGCAACCCATATCAATCGAACAGTCCCTAAAGAAGGATTTAACCCAATTGATAGCTTTAAGTTCAGAGATTAGCCAAGGTATTTGCAGTCCCTAAAAAAGGATTTAACAACACATTCAACTTCCTACTCATTCAATTAGTTCAACCAGCCCTAAAGGAATAAGTTTGCCACTTAGGTTAAGGTTCACAACCAGGAATCTACAAAACCTTAGCGATTGAATTGATCTAACAAGTTGGCCAGACAAGATAGAACAAAACAATAAACAATCAAGCACAAAGAAGTTGAAACATTCAAATATAGGAAACAAGAAACGAGAATTAGAAACTCACAATCAATCCGAATAAAGCTTCAAATTGCAGGCATAATAGATGAGTTTAGTTCCTCATGGAAGACATCGCTCAAAATCTCTAAAAGTGTCTAATGAAAGAATAGAATAGAAGTTTTGAAAATAACATAAAACTTGGCCTTTTAAAACATCCAAAGTCGGCCCCAAAATAAACACATAGATCTAGGGTTTTTTAATTCTTCAAAACGCTGCGCAGAACCACTGACGACCAATGCTGCGGGCGCAGCATAGGTGTTGCGCTCGCCGCAAATTGTTTCTTCGTACCCCGCTGCAGATTGATTGGCTGCGGGCGCCGCAAGTGTGCTGCGGCCGCAGCCAGGGGCCTTTCACGGAAAATATGTTTTGAATTAGCTATTGACGTCAACATGAAAGTTGTAGCTCTCTGAAAGACCTTTCAAACGCATGGTCATAATAGTCAATCGGATAACCGAGGCCTCTAGAAAGTGCAAAACAAGTTCAGCATGTCTGGCGACAACTTCTGCAGACTTGTTCTTCGTTTAGGCTCGCTTCTTCTTCTCAGGACCTCTTGAGATCTTCATGTAAGCTTCTTCGATCAACTAGACCTTCTCATCCAATGCGTTATCAACTCATGTCTCCTTCTCGGATCTACCATTACCTGAAATAATCAATAAAAGCGTGTAGATTCCGACTCTGACAACATAGAGAACTAATATGCAAATCGTGTTTAATCCATCAATGAAATGCATCTTAACTAATCTAAATGCAACCTATTATGCCTACCTAAATGCATGCTATCAAGCAGCTGGACACCTAGAGAGAAACAATGACCTGCATCTCATACTTGATGAATTGAGGAGGAATCACGTCGAATACAGACAATCCAACAATTCCATCCACACTCAGCTGCATGGCAACAATTCTAGACTTGGAGAGATCAACATCTGGAGAAAGAGCATGGAGACCCAAATAGTTCAATTGCCTCCAACAACTCCAAGACCGTCCGGATCGCTCTGTGGGAGACCTGAGCCCAATCATAAGGGGCAACAAGTTGGTCATGTTGCTACTATTCATCTATGAAGTGGGCGTACGTTGGAAACGTCCGAACACAAGAGGGAAAAAGAAGACACTGGAATTCCACTCGATGTCGACCATGCCCCAGTCGATGTCTAGTCACTTCCAGTCGATGTCGACTTGCCTATAGTCGATGTTGAGCCATCTCAGCAACACCCCTAGCTGCAAAGAAGAAGAAGACGATGCCCTACCCATCCAAATCTTTGAAGGACCTCGCTGATTAGAAATTTCAGTGTTTTGTGAAGATGCTTCAAGGGGCAACAATCTCTTCACGAGATGTCATCCTATGCAAGGTTCTTGAAAGATATCTAGAGACAAAAAGCGGTCAATGGCTAAGATCGACGAGGATTGTAGCAAGATTGAGTTCCTTGAGAAAAGAGCCGATCCAGGGAGATTTGCTATCACCATTGGGCTAGGCCAACATCGCTACAAGACTCTCTGCAACTTAGAAGCTAGTGTGAGCCTCATACCTTTGTCCATTTGGTTAAAAGTAAACGTCGTAGATTTGGAGCCTGTGGATATGAAGCTATACATGGCCAACAACAACTTCGTCACACCTACAGGAGTAATTTCCTATCATCCTTGGCAGGTCATTCTTAGCCACTGCAGGCGCCAACATCAGCGTGCCAAAGGGGATGCTTACTTTCACTATTGGGGATGAGGTTATCGAGTTCTCTTTCAACAAGACCATAGAGAAGCTCGACAGGATGGAGGTGAAGTCATTACACATCAAGGGAAGCTACCTCCCTTGTGAGGAACCAACGATGAGAAATATGACTTCAGAGGAACTAGAAGAGAGGGCTATGGAGGCCCAATTGGAGGAGATCTTGGCGATCTGGAATCAGGACGAGACTGAGCATCCAGTCGATGTCGACTCATATCAGTCGAGATGGACTACTATCCTACTGAGTTAATTAAAAATATTTCTATGAGATGGGTTCTTTGGTTCTTTCATGTCATCTAAGCTAGGGATGAGGAATCGAAGATCTCGAAGGAAGGGTATGAAGTGTTCCTAGCCAAGGCAAGCACGACGGGATACACGAAAAGGATGAGTGGTGGAGTGGTAGTAGTCCATCTCGTCTGCTCAGGAAAGTTAGAGCTCAAGGACAGGAAAGGAATCATATTCAAAGATGAGCTCGAGAGCCCATAAGAGTAGGTCCAAGACCTCTGGACCTTGCACGTTCTGCATGGAGTCTTCCCCAGTGAAGAAGTCAGCCTAACGACTTTAAAATCTAGACCGTGTACATAGACCATGGTTTTTAGGGTTTCTTGATATTTTGTTTGGTTTGAACTTGCTTTTAGATTTGTTATTGGTTTGGTTTTGTTTTGATTTTCTAACCACATATAGGTGTAAGATTAACACACATGGAACCAAGGACGGAGTACAGAAGACCACTCGATATCGGCTAAGACTCAGTCGATACCAAGTGAACATATCGAGTGGTTATGGCTTTTCCACTTGATTGACCTTGAAACAAAACAGAAGTCGATATCGACTGATGTCCACTCGACGTTGACTCCTGGCAGCAGTTTACAACACCTATCTCGAGTTTATGAGCTCGTGTCTAGTAACTTTCTTCCTTAACCTAGTTTTTATACATTGAGGACACTATAATGATTAGGTATGGGGTGGAGGAAGGGCTTACTTTTATGATTTTTTAATTCGCTATACATGGTACTTTGGATATATGATTATTTATCTATATGCTTACATGGTTTTATCCAAAGATTATTTTATCATCCCCAATGAAAAAAATTCAATAATGTCATGGTAGTTTTACCAAGATTCAACGATGCAAAATTAGATTCATTAGAGATATTGCATGAAATTGCCTAGTAAAGAAAAGTCACAATGAAGTGCATTGTTTTTTAGAAAACCATGAAAGGAGGTAAATTGATGTTGCTTTTGACATATGTATGATAAGAGGATGGAAGACTTTATATTTTCCATATGAGCTTATATCCTAGCCTTACCTATGCTTATTAGCATCACATCTAGCCATATATGAGCCTTACACTTCATGTTTGCTCCACATATTATACTTATTGCCCATTTTTCTATCTTACTTCCTATCCGGGGATTATGTTGAGAATGGAAGTAATTTTTAGAGAAGTTGTATGGTTGTTTTGTGTTGTTATTATCATTATTGGAGTTTTGATGGCAAGATGATTATTATGGAAAATTTAATGAGTGAAAGAAAATCCGTTCTCCTTGGAATAAAGGTAGATCGACCTTGCTTGCATGATATGTTAGTTCCGCAATATGGGACACCTAGGTGAGGAGTCCGAAGCACTAAATATTCGGGGCCATTCATGACACTCATGTTTGCGACTCGCGAGAAGGCAATGTTTTGGTTAGAGATGTAAAAACATATTAATGGAAAAAAAAGCAAAGAGTGTTATTATGAGAGGAAGAAGGATGTCGAGATATCATATGATGGGCGAAAGAGCATTTAAGCAAGAAAGAAAGCTTGAGAAATTTATTCCCATATTTAGCACCACGTTGCCCAAATGTAGCCCACCACCGTACCTTTTACCTCTACTTCACCATGTGAATAAAAATCCTCTTGATTATTATTGATATGTTAGATAGGAAATCGTTTTTGCATAACCCTCCTTTTTTGCGAGATGTTGCTTATATATAGATGCATGGATTTAGTAACATTAGTACCTTCGAGAGGATGGCAATTGATTGTTAGAGATTATGTAAGAATGCATCTATTATGTTGAGAGTGTAGTTTCTTCCCCTGTAGGACAATTAAAAATATTGCTTGGGGACAAGCAATGGTACACAAAAGGATTCAAGAGTATGGTCACAAAAGGATTCCAGAGTAGTTTCTTCCCCCATGAAGAAGTCAGCCTAACGACTTTAAAATCTAGATCGTGTACATAGACCATGGTTTTTAGGGTTTGTTGATATTTTGTTTTGTTTGAACTTGCTTTTCGATTTTTTTTGGTTTGGTTTTGTTTTGATATTCAAACCACATATAGGTGTAAGAACAACACACATGGAACCAAGGACGGAGTACAGAAGACTAGGGGTGGGCACGGGACGGGACGGGATTGGGCTGGGACGGGACTCGTCCCGCGAAATTTTTTCGGGACGGGATCGGGACGGGATTGACATTTTTTTTTCGGGACGGGATGGTGTCTGGACGGGACGGGATCGGGACGGGACGGGCCTTGTCCCGCATATAAAAATAATAAAATATTATATAAATTTGCAAAGTGAAAAATGCTTTCATAATTCATTATTTAGTATAATATGTTGAATACGGTATTATTCTCAACTATATTATTCAATAATAATAATAATAATAATAATAATAATAATAATATTATTATAATACTATTATTAATCCATACAATGATTGTATAATTAATTATAATGTTCAACATATTTGACTACATTATCTTACTAGATCAGGACGGAAAGGAATTGAGACGAGATTTACCAATATTGTCTAATTATCGATTGATAGTTAGGAAGAATACCGTATTTAATTAGCTATTTGCCTCTTGTAACTCTAAATGTGCGGGATGTGTGTGTCGATCTGACGGGATCCTCTCTATTGACTCAGTCTGGGATTTCTGACTTTATGCCTGGTCGTGCTGTTGTTGATGCTGCTCGACGTAAGTGTGTCAAGTATCGAGATTTGTGTACGACGGCTGGTTATGGTTTCCTACCCTTCTCATTCTCTTCATTGGGGGAGTTGGATACATATGCGGTTGCATTGCTGAAACGGATTCAGAAATTCTCGGTATCTCAGGATGATGGGGCTCGTGTTGCACGTTATATTTTTACTAGACTTGGCTTTGTTATCGCTAAAGGAGTGGGTGCCCAGATAGTATCTTGGTTGCCCACTAATTTCTTGTAATATGTTTTTATTATAATAATAATAATAATAATAAATAATAATAATAATAATAATAAAATAATAATAATAATAATCCCACATTATAATTAAAAATAAAATAAAATAATATTACTTATTTTTATTGTTATTATTATAAAATACTTATACTTTACAAGAAAAAAATATAATATGATATAATAATAATATAATAATAATAATAATAATTTTATTATCAATTAATATTAATATTAAATTATATTATAATATTATATAATAATAATAATAATATTATTATTATTATAAATTGAAAATTATTATTATAGTTATAAATAATATTTGCTCAAAATAATAATACTAATAATATATTATTATTATTCTATAATATTATAATATTATTATCATTATAAAAATTATTATTATTATTACTATTATTATTATTATTAAATGCGGGACGGGACGGGATTTGCGGGATCCCACCGGGATTGTCCCGCGTTTCGTCCCGTATAATTTTTGCGGGACGGGATCGGGACGGGATTCGCTATTTTGTCCTAAATCCCACCGGGATCGGGACGGGACCGGGACGGGATCGGGATTTGCGGGATTTGTGCCCACCCCTACAGAAGACCACTCGATATCGCCTAAGACTCAGTCGATACCAAGTGAACATATCGAGTGGTTATGGCTTTTCCACTTGATTGACCTTGAAACAGAACAGAAGTCAATATCGACTGATGTCCACTGGACGTCGACTCCTGGCAGCAGTTTACAACACCTATCTCGAGTTTCTGAGCTCGTGTCTAGTAAGTTTCTTCCTTAACCTAGTTTTTATACATTGAGGACACTATAATGATTAGGTATGGGGTGGAGGAAGGGCTTACTTTGATGATTTTTTAATTCTCTATACATGGTACTTTGGATATATGATTATTTATCTATATGCTTACATGTTTTTATCCAAAGATTATTTTATCACCCCCATTGAAAAAAATACAATAATGTCATGGAAGTTTTAACAAGATTCAATGATACAAAATTAGATTCATTAGAGATATTGCATGAAATTGCCTAGTAAAGAAAAGTAACAATGAATTGCATTATTTTTTAGAAAACCATGAAAGGAGGTAAATTCATGTTGTTGTTGACATATGTATGATAAGAGGATGAAAGACTTTATATTTTCCATATGAGCTTATATCCTAGCCCTACCTATGCTTATTAGCATCACATCTAGCCATATATGAGCCTTACACTTCAAGTTTGCTCCACATATTATACTTATTGCCCATTTTTCTATCTTACTTCCTATCCGGGAATTATGTTGAGAATGGAAGTAATTTTTAGAGAAGTTGTATGGTTGTTTTGTGTTGTTATTATCATTATTGGAGTTTTGAGGGCAAGATGATTATTATGGAAAATTTAATGAGTGAAAGAAAATCCGTTCTCCAAGGAATAAAGGTAGATCGACCTTACTTGCATGATATGTTAGTTCCGCAATATGGGACACCTAGGTGAGGAGTCCGAAGCACTAAAAATTCGGGGCCATTCATGACACTCATGTTTGCGACTCACAAGAATGAAATGTTGTGGTTAGAGAGGTAAAAACATATTAATGGAAAAAAAGCAAAGAGTGTCATTATGAGAGGAAGAAGGATGTGGAGATATCATATGATGGGTGAAAGAGCATTTAAGCAAGAAAGAAAGGTTGAGAAATTTCTCCCCGTATTTAGCACCACGTTGCCCAAATATAGCCCACCACCGTACCTTTTACCTCTACTTCACCATGTGAATAAAAATCCTCTTGATTATTATGGATATGTTAGACAGGAAATTTTTTTTGCATAACCCTTCTCTTGTGCGAGATGTTGCTTTTATTCACATGCATGGATTTAGTAACATTAGTACCTTCGAGAGGTTGGCAATTGATTGTTAGAGATTATGTAAGAATGCATCTATTATGTTGAGAGTGTAGTTCTTCCCCTGTTGGACCATTAAAAATATTGCTTGGGGACAAGCAATGGTACACAAAAGGATTCAAGAGTATGGTCACAAAAGGATTCCAGAGTAGTTTCTCCCCCCGTGAAGAAGTCAGCCTAACGACTTTAAAATCTAGATCGTGTACATAGACCATGGTTTTAAGGGTTTCTTGATATTTTGTTTGGTTTGAACTTGCTTTTAGATTTTTTTTGGTTTGGTTTTGTGTTGATTTTCTAAACCACATATAGGTGTAAGAACAACACACATGGAACCAAGGACGGAGTACAGAAGACCACTCGATATCGGCTAAGACTCAGTCGATACCAAGTGAACATATCGAGTGGTTATGGCTTTTCCACTTGATTGAACTTGAAACAGAACAGAAGTCGATATCGACTGATGTCCTGTCGACGTCGACTCTTGGCAGCAGTTTACAACACCTATCTCGAGTTTCTGAGCTCGTGTCAAGTAACTTTCTTCCTTAACCTAGTTCTTATACATTGAGGACACTATAATGATTAGGTATGGGGTGGAGGAAGGGCTTACTTTTATGATTTTTTAATTCTCTATACATGGTACGATGGAAAATTAGATTCATTAGAGATATTGTATGAAATTGCCTAGTAAAGAAAAGTCACAATGAAGTGCATTATTTTTTAGAAAACCACGAAAGGAGGTAAATTGATGCTGCTTTTGACATATGTATGATAAGAGGATGGAAGACTTTATATTTCCCATATGAGCTTATATCCTAGCCCTACCTATGCTTATTAGCATCACATCTAGCCATCCTTACAATTCAAGTTTCCTCCACATTTTATACTTATTGCCCATTTTTCTATCTTACTTCCTATCCGGGGATTATGTTGAGAATGGTAGTAATTTTTAGAGAAGTTGTATGGTTGTTTGGTGTTGTTATTATCATTATTCGAGTTTTGATGGCATGTTGATTATTATGGAAAATTTAATGAGTGAAAGAAAATCCGTTCTCCTAGGAATAAAGGTAGATCGACCCTGCTTGCATGATATGTTAGTTTCGCAATATGGGACACCAAGGTGAGGTGTCCGAAGCACTAAATATTCGGGGACATTCATGACACTCATGTTTGCGACTCGCAAAAAGGCAATGTTGTGGTTAGAAAGGTAAAAACATATTAATGGAAAAAAAAAGCAAAGAGTGTTACTATGAGAGGAAGAAGGATGTGGAGATATCATATGATGGGCGAAAGAGCATTTAAGCAAGAAAGAAAGTTTGAGAAATTTCTCCCCATATTTAGGACCACGTTGCCCAAATATAGCCCACCGCCGTACCTTTTAGCTCTACTTCACCATGTGAATAAAAATCCTCGTGATTATTATTGATATGTTAGACAGCAAAGTGTTTTTGCATAACCCTACTTTTGTGCGAGATGTTGCTTTTATTCACATGCATGGATTTGGTAACATTAGTACCTTCGAGAGGATGGCAATTCATTGTTAGAGATTATGTAAGAATGCATCTATTATGTTGAGAGTGTAGTTTCTTCCCCTGTAGGACCATTAGAAATATTGCTTGGGGACAAGCAATGGTACACAAAAGGATTCAAGAGTATGGTCACAAAAGGATTCCAGAGTAGTTTCTTCCCCCGTTAAAAAGTCAGCCTAACGACTTTAAAATCTAGATCGTGTACATAGACCATGGTTTTTAGGGTTTCTTGATATTTTCTTTGGTTTGAATTTGCTTTTAGATTTTTTTTGGTTTGGTTTTGTTTTGATTTTCTAACCACATATAGGTGTAAGAATAACACATATGGAACCAAGGACGGAGTACAGAAGACCACTCGATATCGGCTAAGACCCAGTCGATACCAAGTGAACTTATCGAGTGGTTATGGCTTTTCCACTTGATTGACCTTGAAACAGAACAGAAGTCGATATCGACTAATGTCCACTCGACGTCGACTCCTGGCAACAGTTTACAACACCTATCTCGAGTTTCTGAGCTCGTGTCTAGTAACTTTCTTCCTTAACCTTGTTTTTATACATTGAGGACATTGTAATGATTAGGTATGGGGTGGAGGAAGGTCTTACTTTTATGATTTTTTAATTCTCTATACATGGTACTTTGGATATATGATTATTTATCTATATGCTTAAATGTTTTTATCCAAAGGTTATTTTATCACCCCCATTGAAAAAAATTCAATAATGTCATGGAAGTTTTAATAAGACTCAACGATCCAAAATTAGATTCATTAGAGATATTGCATGAAATTGCCTAGTAAAGTAAAGTCACAATGAAGTGCATTATTTTTTAGAAAACCATGATAGAAGGTAAATTGATTTTGCTTTTGACATATGTATGATAAGAGGATGGAAGACTTTATATTTTCCATATGAGCTTGAATACTAGCCCTACCTATGCTTATTAGCATCACATCTAGCCATATATGAGCCTTACACTTCAAGTTTGCTCCACATATTATACTTCCTATTCGGGGATTATGTTGAGAATGGAAGTAATTTTTAGAGAAGTTATATTGTTGTTTTGTGTTGTTATTATCATTATTGGAGTTTTGATGGCATGATGATTAGTATGGAAAATTTAACGAGTGAAAGAAAATCCGTTTTTCCTGGGAATAAAGGTAGATCGACCCTGCTTGCATGATATGTTAGTTCCGCAATATGGGACACCAAGGTGAGGAGTCCGAAGCGCTAAATATTCGGGGCCATTCATGACAGTCATGTTTGCGACTCGCGAGAAGGCAATTTTGTGGTTAGAGAGGTAAAAACATATTAATGGAAAAAAAATCAAAGAGTGTTATTATGAGAGGAAAAAGGATGTGGAGATATCATATGATGGGAGAAAGAGCATTTAAGCAAGAAAGAAAGTTTGAGAAATTTCTCCCCGTATTTAGCACCACGTTGCCCAAATGTAGCCCACCACCGTACATTTTACCTCTACTTCACCATGTGCATAAAAATCCTCTTGATTATTATTGATATGTTACATAGGAAATTATTTTTGCATAACCCTCTTTTTGTTCGAGATGTTGCTTTTATTTACATGCACGGATTTGGTAACATTAGTACCTTCGAGAGAATGGCAATTGATTGTTAGAGGTTATGTAAGAATGCATCTATTATGTTGAGAGTGTAGTTTCTTCCCCTGTAGGACCATTAGAAATATTGCTTGGGGACAAGCAATGGTACACAAAAGGATTCAAGAGTATGGTCACAAAAGGATTCCAGAGTAGTTTCTTCCCCCGTGAAGAAGTCAGCCTAACGACTTTAAAATCTAGATCGTGTACATAGACCATGGTTTTTAGGGTTTCTTGATATTTTGTTTGGTTTGAATTTGCTTTTAGATTTTTTTTGGTTTGGTTTTGTTTTGATTTTCTAACCACATATAGGTGTAAGAATAACACATATGGAACCAAGGACGAAGAACAGAAGACCACTCGATATCGGCTAAGACCCAGTCGATACCAAGTGAACTTATCGAGTGGTTATGGCTTTTCCACTTGATTGACCTTGAAACAGAACAAAAGTCGATATTGACTAATGTCCACTCGACGTCGACTCCTGGCAACAGTTTACAACACCTATCTCGAGTTTCTGAGCTCGTGTCTAGTAACTTTCTTCCTTAACCTTGTTTTTATACATTGAGGACATTGTAATGATTAGGTATGGGGTGGAGGAAGGTCTTACTTTTATGATTTTTTAATTCTCTATACATGGTACTTTGGATATATGATTATTTATCTATATGCTTAAATGTTTTTATCCAAAGGTTATTTTATCACCCCCATTGAAAAAAATTCAATAATGTCATGGAAGTTTTAACAAGACTCAACGATCCAAAATTAGATTCATTAGAGATATTGCATGAAATTGCCTAGTAAAGTAAAGTCACAATGAAGTGCATTATTTTTTAGAAAACCATGATAGAATGTAAATTGATGTTGCTTTTGACATATGTATGATAAGAGGATGGAAGACTTTATATTTTCCATATGAGCTTGAATACTAGCCCTACCTATGCTTATTAGCATCACATCTAGCCATATATGAGCCTTACACTTCAAGTTTGCTCCACATATTATACTTCCTATCCGGGGATTATGTTGAGAATGGAAGTAATTTTTAGAGAAGTTATATTGTTGTTTTGTGTTGTTATTATCATTATTGGAGTTTTGATGGCATGATGATTAGTATGGAAAATTTAACGAGTGAAAGAAAATCCGTTTTTCCTGGGAATAAAGGTAGATCGACCCTGCTTGCATGATATGTTAGTTCCGCAATATGGGACACCAAGGTGAGGAGTCCGAAGCGCTAAATATTCGGGGCCATTCATGACAGTCATGTTTGCGACTCGCGAGAAGGCAATGTTGTGGTTGGAGAGGTAAAAACATATTAATGAAAAAAAAATCAAAGAGTGTTATTATGAGAGGAAAAAGAATGTGGAGATATCATATGATGGGAGAAAGAGCATTTAAGCAAGAAAGAAAGTTTGAGAAATTTCTCCCCGTATTTAGCACCACGTTGCCCAAATGTAGCCCACCACCGTACATTTTACCTCTACTTCACCATGTGCATAAAAATCCTCTTGATTATTATTGATATGTTACATAGGAAATTATTTTTGCATAACCCTCCTTTTGTGCGAGATGTTGCTTTTATTTACATGCACGGATTTGGTAACATTAGTACCTTCGAGAGAATGGCAATTGATTGTTAGAGGTTATGTAAGAATGCATCTATTATGTTGAGAGTGTAGTTTCTTCCCCTGTAGGACCATTAAAAATATTGCTTGGGGACATGCAATGGTACACAAAAGGATTCTAGAGTATGGTCGCAAAAGGATTCCAGAGTATGGTCATCTAAAGGTATTGGTTGTCTTTGTTATGGGAAACCAAATCAACCTAAGAAGGACAAATTTGGCTTGCAATAAGTGTTTTATCACCAGTAGAGAGAGTGGCCAAAAACAAAAAGAAATGAAGTGCTTTATCACCGGTAGAGAGAGTGGACAAATTTGGCTTACAATAAGTGTTTTATCGAGAGAAAGAATTTCCCTTCGAAGATAGTAAACCAAAAACAAATGAAGTGATAATTGGAGTGAACCTGCCACTAGTTTATCCAGCAACAGATGAAGACATATGGAGTTCAAGATCACAGAGATCTCATGAATTGTCTAGAATATAGCAATATGAGCACTCAGAATTAGACAATATTAACAGGCATATCGTTGAAGACTCTGAGAGCAGTATAAGGCAAGACAGTGGGAGAATGGATGAAAGATCAGAATCTAATCCTAATCCTACAGTACTTGTTGCTACAATACACGAGCAGACAAGATAGATAAGGAGGTCTGAGAGAGTGTCCAAGGCACGTACAAGGCTTTAGGACTATGTGTGTGGTCATAAGGCAACAAATTCAGTCTCTACTTTCTTTCTAGTCCAGCAGTTGTTTGACATGTCAGATTATTCAGATGACTTTGTGGGATCTCTAGCAAAATGCTTGCAAAGTAGCAGAACATGCCAGATGATCAATGAGGAAAGAAGTTGAGGCCTTGGAAGCAAACCAGGCCTGAATTCTCACTACATTCCCTAAGGGCAAGCAAGTCATATGATCAAAATGGGTTTATAAGGTCAAGTACATGCCAGATGGAGAGGTCGAAAGGTACAAGGCCAGGTTGGTGGCAAAAGGATACACCCAAGTGGAAGGGAAGGATTACAAATCCACATTCTCCCCAATAGCCAAATTAGCATCAGTAAGGATGTTGATTGCTATTGCCACTGCTAGGAAATGGAGAATCCATCAGTTAGACATTAATAATGCCTTCTTGCATGGATTCCTAGAAGAAAAAGTGTATATGATTCCACCCTTGGGTATGAGAAGGCACAAAAGGGACAAGTTTGCAAGCTACAAAGATCACTATATGGGCTTAAGCAAGCATCAAGGCAGTGGAACATCGAGTTAACTGCTATATCTCAACATTACAAGGCCAGACATCTCATTTGCAGTACATCATTTAAGTCAGTTCCTAAGCAATCCAAGAGAACCTCACCTAAAGGCTGCAAATCATGTGGCGAGGTATCTAAAAGGAACTGCAAACATGGGGTTGTTTTATGCCTCAGATTGTGATCTCAAGTTGACTGCATATAGTGACGCAGACTGGGGAGCATGCAGCTTCACAACAAGGTCTGTTACAGGTTATTACATGTTCCTTGGGAACTAAATGATTTCATGGAAAATAAAGAAGCAGAAGACAGTGTCGAAATCATCAGGCGAGTCAGAGTATATGAGCATGTCATATGTAGCCAGTGAAGTGGTATGGTTGTACAGAACTTCGCAGGATTTAGAAGTGATGATTAGCCTACCTATTACAATGTATGGGGACAACAAGGCAGCACAACACATAGGAGCAAATCCAGTATTCCACGAAAGAACTAAACACCTAAATATAGACTGCCACTATGTTAGGAAAAGCGTTGCTGAAGGATTCATCAAGACTGCATTCGTGAGATCTCAAATGCAGTTAGCTGATGCACTTACCAAGCCTCTTGGAGAAGCACATCATAATTTCTTTGTATCCAAGTATGGACTTGTTGACTCATCAACATGTCCTACTTGAGGGGGGGATTTGGAGATATAAGAGTTTAGGAACTCTCTTGTAATTAGTTAAATAAGAGCTCCTTAGATGTAAATAGCAAGCTGGTAGTTATTAGGTTGTTAGATGTGCTATATAAGCACTTGAACTCTCTCTGTACAGCTCACGATCATTGAAACAGAATTGATCTCATTCAACCAAACTCTCTCTTCCTCTCTCAAAGTACATTTTCGATTCTCTAATGGTGAATTGATCAGCATTCCAAACTCTCTGATTGATATCCATCCGTTTGATTATTAACAATTTTACATCATTTTTGTTTTGTTTTGTTTCAATATATTATATAGCGAGAAACATTATAATTAGTTTGCTATCTTGTGATGGGGGATGACAAAAACAATTATATTATCTCGGCTTTTCTTTTAGATTAATGAAATCAGTTGAAATCAATTTTAAGAATTTTAGTAATGGATTTAGACTTTCTTCGAGTTTGGCTTCAACTGAATTTATTATTCGTCATCATGATGGGTTTGTTTTGTCTTTTGGCTCCTCATAGTGCAAATCCAATTTATCTCCTCGGTTATGGCAGAAGCCTTGGCAGTTGGCACTCCACTCGAGACTTGTGACAATTAGAGATTTGGGCTTACAACGTATTAAGACTCGTGACAGTCCATACTTGGATACAAAGAATTTATGTTGTGCTTCTCCAAGAGTCTTGGTAAGTGCATTAGATAACTCCATTTGAGATCTCACGAATGCAGTCTTGATGAATCCTTCAGCAACGCTTTCCTAGCATAGTGGCAATCTATGTTTAGGTGTTTAGTTCTTTCATGGAATACTGGATTTGCTGCTATGTGTTGTGTTGCCTTGTTGTCCCCGTACATTGTAATAGGTAGGCTAATCATTACTTCCAAATCCTGAAAAGTTCTTTACAACCATACCACTTCACTTGCTGAAGATGACATGCTCCTATACTCTGACTCAGCTGATGATTTTGAATGTTCGATAAAGTAAAACAATGTAATGTAAAGATACTCTCAAGACTCGATGAGTTATGAAGAATAGAGTATGCCGGTTTTTCGCAGATAGTCTCAAGACTTTTGAAGCTCGTGCAAAACCCTTTGAGATTAGACTTAGTCTTTTCTCTGAAAACCTGAATCACAAAGTTAAACAATTCGAACCAAGTGCGGAAATAAGGTAAAGCAATAAAGTAAAGGACTCGATGAGTTGTTTACGAGGTTCGGCACGAACATGGCCTACGTCCCCGCCTAGGGTTCTTCCACAACCCTAGGATTCAACCGGCTTTTATTGATTCACAAGACTTAGGATCCCAATAGCTCCCCGAGAAGCCTCTCTCATATACAATTGCAATCTAGTCAACTCTCGTTCCCTTTGAGTCGTAGACCAATCTAGAAGAGCCCCACCTCTCTATGCTATCTAGTACAATCCTCTTACACTTAGTGAATCAATCACCTAGTGTTCACTTCCCGAGTTACAAACTCTCGAGTATACCACTATAACTGAATATATCCTATAAGCTCACTGTTTAACTCTCAAATGCTTGGAAACAAAATAACAGACTCTTAGGACAAGCAGAGAGCACACGAAAACAGATTTCTCTTGAAGGCTTGGAGTGTATGAAAGGCTCGTGTTCAATGAATGTGTGTCTGTCTTCATCTTCCTTCTTCTTTATATTGAGACAAATCGGTGCCAAGGATCTTCTCCAACGACTAGACAAGATCATGGAATAGGCTGGATCTTTTATCTTTGGAAACTTCAAGTCCACAATGTTTCCGATTTGAATCTTCTCAACACGCATCACAAGGAAGGAAATAATTCGAAAATACTTCCTGAAATGTTAGTTAATAATATTAAATAATATTCGAACATAATAACGTATAGAACAGGTTTTGTATTTCATCAACACTCTTAAAGCTCCAAGACCTTTGACACATACATACTGTCAAGGCCTTTGAAACTTATTCCGATTTTCATCAAGGGAGGGAGTTATCAATCTCCCCCTTGATGAAAGACAAAACCTGTGCATCCCTGCAACTTAGTCAAGCATAAATAATATAAGTGAAATCGGACTAAGTACCTGTAAGGGTTAGACAAATGTTGGATCAAAATTTTAAAGCATGAAAAGTCATCCAACGAAAACCAAAAATCAAAAACCAAGGTCTTCCAAGACCTTCACATCAAAAAGGTTTTCAAGTCTAAACCAACCACAGATCATCTCCCCCTTTTTGTCTTTCAACAAAGGGAGGAGGTAAAACAGTTAAAATTTTTTTTTGAAATTATTTCCAAAAACCGGCAATGTATCAAGTTTGGGATAAGGATGGGATAGGATGGGGTTAAGCTTCGTCGCCCGGAGCATCATCAGTGAGCCTCGTCCACAGACCTTGCAACAACTTGGTTATCCCGCTCATCTTCGTCATAACTTCCTTGTGCAGCTCCATGAGATACAGGCGAACTTCCTCCAAGCCCAACTCCAGGTTGTCCATGCGTTCATCAACGGCTGAGGCAGTGGGAAGAGCTTTTGAAGGAGTGGCAAGACTCAAGGTCCCTTGGGGAGACCGAGTGATGCCAATCTTTTCAAGGCTCTTGGAGTCGAACTTACCCATATGACGCTGCTGTTCTTCATTTTTGAAATTAATTCCAGAATCTTTGAAGAGATGGGTCAACAGGGTGGCAAAAGGGAGGGGAGAGCCTTTTCTAGCTTTTCTAGCATGAGCCATGGTTCCAAGGATGGTGTTGGTGAGATCAGGGTCAAGGCCATTTAGGATTCAGTAAATTAGGACCATGGCATTATTAGTAAGGAGTGAGCCAAAGTTGAGACGGGTAAGAGGTATCGAACAATGATGTTGAAAATAATTTTTGCCTCTAGGGTATGGGATGAGTGGGTGAGCTGCTTTGAGGTGCTGGTGGATGCTTCGGGTAGGAGATATTTGGATCGAGCAAGGGCTAGGCACTGTTCTTTTGTAGGGTTCTCGGGAGAGGTTGGACAAGGTTTAGGTAGGCCAAGGAAATCAGCAATGTCATTGGAGTTGAAAGAGATTCTAACCCCTTTGACAATGGACTCCAAAGACCAACCGTCAACATCGTCTTTGGCTTTTAGGTTTATGTAGAACAGGCGGGTCAGCTGGGGATAGTAGACAGTTTCAAGGTTAAGAAGGTTCCAGGCTGGGGATATTTTTAGAAGAGCAATGCAAGGCAATTCCAAAGCTTCAAAGAACTCAAGATCTAAAAAATCAGAACAGCTTATCGTACGAGTTCGAAACTCATTTACCCACATACCAGCCGTTTCAGCATTTTCAAACCAAGAAGCGGGTAAGGATTGGTTTACCGGGATGTAGGCGGGTGGATCGGCATTCTTCCTGCGAGCAATTGTCGGAGCAGCTCTCTTGGCAAGCGCCTCAAAGCTTCTGAGGGTGCCTTTCCTTGTGCGTTTGGGAGATGGAGGTTTGACAACATTAGGGGCTTTCCGCTTCTTCGGAGACGGGGGAGGAGGAGAAGGAGAGAGAGAGGCAACAGGTTCCTCTTCCTCCTCATCCTCAAACCCCCAGTCCTCACTGAACCCCGCGTCATCTCCTTCAGCTTCCTCGTCTTCTCCAGATTCATCTTGCTCTTCATCCTCTTCCTCAGGCTCCTCTTCGGATGGAACCTCCTTGGCTTCGGCTTCCTTCCGAATCCTCTTAGCTTCCTCCTCGACAAGTTTTCTTACAAGCTCGGCCTCCTCCTTGGCCTTTTTCTTCTTCAAGGCTTCCTCTTCGGCTTCATTGGCGGCATCTCTTTCCAGAGTGGCGTCGAGATCATCTTCCTCCTCTTCCTCGTCCACCTCCTCGACGACTTTCTTTTTCCCTTTTTGTTTTGCACTGAGGGGCTTCTTTGCAGAGCGTTTTTTAGAGCTCTTAGTAACAGTGGTCGTGCTCTCAGTGATGGTGCTCTGGACAACAACAGGGATAATGGCTTGAGGAGTGGGTTCAGGTGTAGGAGAGGTGGCGGTGGCCTGACGTCCCTTGGGGGTGGCGCCAAGTCTTTTGGGTGTGGAAGCTTTCTTTGATTTGGGAGGCATGGAGAAAATCGGCTAGGGTTTTCTTAGAACAGCTTGAGAGGTTGAAGAAAGGAGAAGTTGGAGAGGTTTTGGATAAGTCTGAGAGTGTGATGGAAATCGGGTACATAGTTGGTTTAAGTAGAGAGAGATGATGATGGAGTGATGAGACGGGTTTAGAGTTCCAAGGGAGAGTAATGATATCATTGCCAATTTTGAAAATATTTCTAATTAAAAATTCAAATAAATCCATTAAAATAGGAGGGAATAGCCGAAATATTTTGTTCCAAAAATAACATATCTTAATGGAATACAAATATAACATAAATAGGCAATTTTGAAATCCGATAAAAATATAATTGATTAAATATCTAGAAAGATATTAACCAAATATATGTGATCCGATATATGTAATCTACCATTTAGTTCACAAACCTTGACATAATTCTCAAAGGTCTTGACACTAAGTAGATTTATCTTTCGTAAAGGGAAAGCTCCCCCTACGAAAGTGCATCCTTGTTAAGCATCCCAATCTCTCGTCTTATGAATGTAAACCTGTCCTCTGCCAAAGGCTTAGTAAAAATGCCAGCCCATTGATAATCAGTTGAAATAAACGAAATGGAAACATCACCTTTTTCAACATGGTCTCTAATGAAATGATGCCTCACATCCATATGTTTGGTCCTTGAATACTGAACATGATTCTTGCTAATGGAGATGGAACTTGTATTGTCACATTTAATAGGAATGCCTTTGAGGTTGATGCCGAGATCTCGCATTTGTTGAGCTATCCAAAGGATTTGGGAGCAACAGGCTCCAGGTGCAATGTATTCGATCGGCTTCTGCAGTGGATAGAGCAACTGAGTTTTGTTTCTTTGAGTGCCAACTGATCAAAGATCCTCCTAAAAATTGGCAACATCCTGATGTGCTCTTCCTATCCACCTTATAGCCTACAAAATCTGCATCAGAATATCCAATTAATGTGAAGTCCTTTTGCTTTGGGTACCATAGTCCAAGCTCCTTAGTGCCATTGAGATATTGAAAGATCCTCTTCACAGCCACGAGGTGAGATTCTTTAGGATCAGCTTGAAACCTAGCACACATGCAAACACTAAACATGATGTCAGTTCTACTAGCCGTGAGATATAATAAGGATCCAATCATTCCTCGATACTCCTTTTGATTGACACTTTTCCCAGTATTGTCTTGATTTAGAGATAATGTTGAGCTCATGGGAGTCTTGGCTGCTTTGGATTGATCCATTTTGAACTTCTTCAAGAGATCCTTAGTGTATTTGCTTTGGTTGACAAAGATCCCTTTCTTGGATTGATGAACTTGTAATCCCAAAAAGAAGTTGAGTTCACCCATCAAACTCATCTCGAATTCACTGCACATGATGTCAGAAAATTCCTTGCACAAAGATGTGTTAGTAGCACCAAATAATATATCATCAACATAGATTTGAATAACCAAAATATCCTTTCCTTTGGCCTTCATAAAAAGAGTCTTGTCGATCAACCCCCTTTTAAAATCATTTTCTAAAAGATATTTTGACAAGCGCTCATACAAAGCTCTTGGGGCTTGTTTCAAACCATAAAGCGCTTTGTCAAGTTTATAAACATGATTGGGAAATTCCAAACTTTCAAATCCTGGGGGTTGAGCGACATATACTTCTTCCTCTAAGAAACCATTAAGAAAAGCACACTAGACATCCATTTGATATAACTTTATGCTCATAAAAGATGCAAATGCTAATAAAATGCGAATGGCTTCAAGCCTTGCTACGGGAGCAAAGGTCTCCTCGTAGTCAATACCTTCCTCTTGATTGTAGCCTTGAGCAACAAACCTTGCCTTGTTCCTCACAATCTTACCATTCTCATCTAGCTTGTTTCGAAATACCCATCGTGTGCCAATGACTGATTGATGCTTTGGCCTAGGCTTCAAGGTCCAGACTTTGTTTCTTTCAAATTTGTTAAGCTCACTTTGCATAGAAATGATCCAGTTTTGCTCTTGAAGTGCCTCATCTACCTTCTTTGGCTCAATAAGAGAAACAAACACGTGAAAAGCACAAAGATCTTTAAGTTTAGAACGAGTTTAAACACTAGAAGCAGGGTCAAAAATGATATCCTTTAATGAGTGTGATGAGGAGTATTTAAATTTCATTTTGCTAGTCTCAGATTCTTGATTCGTCACACCAGTAGGATTGACTTGTGGTACATCTGACTCCGTGGTCCTGTTAGGTTCAGTTACAACAGTTTCTGACACTTCAACACTGTTGGATTGGACACCAAGGGCTTTGGAAGAATCTTCAACACCTTGGGCCAATTCTTCAGTGTTGAGAATCTGTTCCTGCATGTTCCTCTTCTCTGTGTTCTTGGTGGCAGCATCATCACCTTCCTCGTTCTCTGCATGGTTGTTAAGATCTATATCTGCAACATTTTCACTCAAAGCACCGTCATTGCATTCATAAAAAATAACATGTATACTTTATTCAACTAACTGGGTCCTTTTATTGAAGATTCTATAAGCTTTGCTACTTGTGGAGTAGCCAAGAAATATATACCTTCATCACTACGGGCATCAAATTTCCCAAGGTTATCTTTTCCATTGTTATGAACAAAACAAGTACAGCCAAAGGCCTTTGAAAAGTTCATAAGGAGTTTTCTTTAAGATGGAACGAATAAGACAATGATTCAAAATATACTCAGCCTAATAGGTTTTAGGTAATGCATTTTCTAAAAGCATAGTCCTGGTCATATCCTCTAAGGTGCGGTTCTTTCGTTCCACAACCCCATTTTGTTGAGGTGTCCTAGGAGCAGAAAAGTTATGGGAGATGCCATATTTAGCACAAAACAAATCAAACTGAAGTTGATCAAACTCCCTACCATGATCACTCCGAATAGACACTATGGGCTCGTTTCTTAAAGTTTGCAACTCCTTATACAGTTTTGAAAACTCAAATAAGGCCTATGATTTTTCTTTTCAAAATGCAACCCAAGTATATCTAGAAAAATCGTCAACAACAACTAGCATGTACTTTTTACCATTGGGATATTTGACTCGCATAGGACCACATAAATCCATATGTAAAAGTTCAAAGGGTCTAGAAGAACTTACAACCTTTTTGGGTTTTAAAGAGCTACATGTTTGTTTACCTCGTGTGCATGCATTGCACATATCAATACCTTTGAAGTCCATCTCAGGTAGCCCTCTTACAAGCCATTTGGACACAACATTCTATAGTGTATATGGGCTCACATGACCGAGTCTCCTATGCTAGAGCTTTGGATCGTCCGTCAAAACCTTTAGAAAGGTTAAGCTTCCTTGTGCCACTTGATCATCATTTATAGCGTATATATTGTTGTAACGATATGCAGTCAATATAACTTCACCTGTATCTTCTCTGCACACTAGAGATCTTTTCTTGTTAATTCTGACATTGTTGCCACTATCACATAATTGAGAGACACTAAGCAAATTATACTTTAAACCGTTAACAAAATAGACATTTTTAATAATATGGTTGGAATCACTTCCAACACTACCAATACCAACGATGTCACATGTTCCTTTGTCACCAACAGTGATTGTTCCCGTGGATTGCTCCTTTAGATGATGAAAGAGAGAACTCTTTCCACTCATATGCCTCGAGCATCCACTATCAATAATCCATTTATGTTCCTTCACCTTGATGATCTCCTCCAAGACAAACATCAACCTTTGTGACTAGACCAATAAGCAAATTTTGATCCATTGTTGGGGTAAACCATATTTGGTAAAATAGTGCCTTTTGGAACTCAAGCTCGTGTTATCCGTTCTTTTCTCAAATGAACAGGAAAAGTATTGCGAATGATATAAGGATCATTATTTCTATAGGGGCAGGTCTTTTTTACATGTCCCTTTCTAGCACAATGGTGACATATAGGAGAAGTTCTGCTTCCTTTTGCCTTTACAAAGGTGGTAGTGTGGTGCTTCTTTAAAAACCTTGGATCGTAACCAATACCACTTTTGTTTAGAGAACTTTGTTGCTCACCTAACATCCTATCAAGAGTGCTTTTGGATTTGTTAAAACTTATGAGGGCTGTCTGTTGATCTTGAATCTTATTATTCAGGGAGATCTTCTCGTTCTCTAAGTCTTGATGATCATTTCTTAGAGAGGAGAGATCTTGCTTGAGTTCAGATTTCTCTGAATCAAGAGTCTTTACTTTAATGTCAAGACCTGAATAAGAAGCTTCAAGACTTTTAACCCTCATAGACAGATCCCCAATAGTTCTTTCCTGGTCCAAAGTTCTCTTAAGAAGAATGTTAGCCTAGGCAATAAGTTTCTCTTCATTGGCAATCATATTAGAAAAGAATTCCGATAATACCTCTTTTGGACATGCCATAAGTTCTCTTACAATAGCTTCAAGCTTCTCATCGTGGGATTCATCTTCTGAGGCCATAAGACAAATATTGGCCTTCTCATCATCAGAGTCAGAGTCAGAATCACTCCAAGTTGCCACCATGGCTTTCTTCTTCTATTTGTCACCCTTCTTGGACTGGCTCTTTGTCTTTTGACGACAATCCTTCACAAGATGATCTGTTTCACCACATTCAAAACAAGACAAAGGTTTAGTCTTCTTATCATACTTGTTGTATTGAGGCTTACCTCGAAATTTAGAAGACTCTGATCCATCCTTGTTGTCGAATTGTTTCTTCATTTTGAGAATTCGAGCAAGGCCTCTTGTGATAAGAGCAAAAGGATCATCCTCATCTTCGGAATCAGATCCATCTTTAGGCTCATCCTTCTTAGACTTGAGTGCCAAGTTCTTAGTGCTAGCTGGAAGTTCTCCATCGTCTTCATTAAGGATCATCTCATGCGTGATCATCTTCCCAAGCAGGTCGTCAAGGGGTATAGTTGTGAGGTCCTGTGCTTCCTCTATAGCTGTTACTTTTGGACCCCATTTTTCTTTTGGGAGGCACCTCAGTATCTTCCTCACTTTCTTAACGTTTGTAAATCTCTTGCCGAGAGAGTCAAGGTTGTTGGTGATTTCTATGAATCGTGTGAACATGGCCTTGATTGACTCATCAGACTTCATTTTGAAAAGCTCATACTTTCGAAGGAAGATGTTGATCTTGGTGTCTTTCACTTGGCTAGTTCTTTCATAGGTGACGACCAGTTTGTCCCAAATCTCTTTAGCCGACCTACAAGATAAAATACGCTTAAACTCATCAGTGCTAAGACCACAATAAAGTAAGTTGATAGTCCTGTAGTTTTTGGAGACGAGTTCAAGATCTGCTTGGATGTATTCAGACTCCTTCTTTGCGACTTTGGTTCCATTTGGTCCGTCTTTCTCTGAAATTTTTGGACCATTCTCTATAATGTTCCAAAGTTTCATATCTTGATCTATAATGAACATCTTGATCAAGGATCTCCAGTGGACAAAGTTGTTTCCTACAAAGAGTGGTGGTCTGCTCGTGGACCTCCCCAGTGCAAATCCTCCGTTTGCTTCACCAGACATGATCGAAAACTCACAAGATTGTTAGATCAAAAGCAGTGAGTAAAGCTCAGATACCAATTGAAGGTTCGATAAAGTAAAACAAAGTAATGTAAAGATACTCTAGAAGGGGGGTTGAATAGAGTATGCCGGTTTTTCGCAGATAGTCTCAAGAGTTTTGAAGCTCGTGCAAAACCCTTTGAGATTAGAGTTAGTCTTTTCTCTGAAAACCTAAATCACAAAGTTAAACAATTCGAACCAAGTGCGGAAATACGGTAAAGCAATAAAGTAAAGGACTCGATGAGTTGTTTACGAGGTTCGGCACGAACTTGACCTACGTCCCCGCCTAGGGTTCTTCCACAACCCTAGGATTCAACCGGCTTTTATTGATTCACAAGACTTAGGATCCTAGTAGCTCCCCGAGAAGCCTCTCTCCTATAAAATTGCAATCTAGTCAACTCTCGTTCCCTTGGAGTCCTAACCAAATCTAGAAGAGCCCCACCTCGCTATGCTCTCTAGTACAATCCTCTTACACTTAGTGAATCAATCGCCTAGTGTTCACTTCCCGAGTTACAAACTCTCGAGTATAACACTATAACTGAAAATATCCTATAAGCTCACCGTGTAACTCTCAAATGCTTTGAAACAAAATAACAGACTCTTAGGACAAGCAGAGAGCACACGAAGACAGATTTCTCTTGAAGGCTTGGAGTGTATGAAAGGCTCGTGTTCAATGAATGTGTGTCTGTCTTCATCTTCCTTCTTCTTTATATTGAGACAAATCGGCGTCAAGGATCTTCTCCAACGGCTAGACAAGATCATTGCATAGGTTGTATCTTCTATCTTTGGAAACTTCAAGTCCACAATCTTTCCGATTTGAATCTTCTCAACACGCATCACAAGGAAGGACATAATTTGAAAATACTTCCTGAAAGGTTAGTTAATAATATAATGGAAGTATATAATAATATTAAATAATATTCGGACATAATAACATATAGAACATGTTTTGTATTTCATCAAAACTGTTAAAGCTCCAAGACCTTTGACACAGACATACTGTCAAGGCCTTTGAATCTTATTCCGATTTTCATCAAGGGAGGGAGTTATCAGATTTTGACACTGTCTTCTGCTTCTTTGTTTTCCATGAAATCTTTGAGTTCCCTAGGAACATGAAATAACCTGTAACAGACCTTGTTGTGAAGCTGCATGCTCCCCAGTCTGCATCACTATCTGCAGTCAACTTGAGATCACAATCTGAGGCATAAAACAACCCCATGTTTGCAGTTCCTTTTAGATACCTCACCACATGATTTGCAGCCTTTAGGTGAGGTTCTCTCATATTGCTTAGGAACTGACTTAAATGTTGTACTGCAAATGAGATGTTTGGCCTTGTAATGTTGAGATATAAGAGTTTCCCAACTAGCCTTCTGTATTCTTCTGGCTCCTTTAAACATTCACCCTCTTCTGTTGACAGTTTCAGTCCTGTAGAAAGGGGAAAAGAGGTTGCTTTGCAATCCACCATGTGATAATCTTTCAATATGTCCAGCACATATTTTCTCTGGTTTAGTACAATACCATTTCATGATCTGGCCACCTCAATCCCCAAAATGAATCTAACTTCTCCCAGATCCTTGATGGTGAAGGCTGTATGCAAATCCCTTTTTGTTTCAACAATGAATTCCTCATCATTTCCTGTGAACAGCAGGTCATCTACATAGGCCAGTGCTATTGCTACCTTATCTCCTTCCCTTCTAATAAACATTGAGTAATCATTCTTGGATTGTACATATCTCTTTATAACAAGAAAAGCAGTTAGCTTGATGTTCCACTGCCTTGATGCTTGCTTAAGCCCATACAGTGATCTTTGTAGCTTGCAAACTTGTCCCTTTTGTGCCTTCTCATACCCCAAGGGTGGAATCATATACACTTCTTCTTCTAGGAATCCATGCAAGAAGGCATTATTAATGTCTAACTGATGGATTCTCAATTTCCTACCAGTGGCAATAGCAATCAACATCCTTACTGATGCTAATTTGGCTATTGGGGAGAAAGTGGATTTGTAATCCTTCCCTTCCACTTGGTTGTATCCTTTTGCCACCAACCTGGCCTTGTACCTTTCGATCTCTCCATCTGGCCTGTACTTGACCTTATAAACCCATTTGGATCCTATGGCTTGCTTGCCCTTAGGCAATGTAGTGAGAATCCAGGTCTGGTTTGCTTCCAAGGCCTCAACTTTTTTCCTTATTGCTTCCTCCCATTCTTGATGACCTCTAGCCTGTGCATAAGTCACAGGATCTGCTACTTTGCAAGCATTTGCTAGAGATCCCACAAAGTCATCTGAATAATCTAACATGTCAAACAATTGTTGGACCAGAAAGGAAGTGGAGACTGAATTTGTTGGCTTATGACCACACACATAGTCCTAAAGGCTTGTAGGTGCCTTGGCCACTCTCTTAGACCTCCTTCTCTATCTTGTCTGCTCGTGTATTGCAGCAACAAGTACTGTAGGACTAGGATTAGATTCTGATCTTTCATCCATTCTCCCACTTCTTGCCTTATACTACTCTCAGAGTCTTCAACGATAGGCCTGTTAATACTGTCTGATTCTGAGTGCTCATATTGCTGTATTCTAGACAATTCATGAGATCTATGTGATCTTGAACTCCATATGTCTTCATCTGTTGCTGGATTAACTAGTGGCAGGTTCACTCCAACTATCACTTCATTTTTTTTTTGGTTTACTATCTTTGAAGGGAAATTCTTTCTCTCGAAAGATCACATCTCTGCTGGTGATAAAACACTTATTGTCTATCTTATACAATCTATAACCCTTTTGGCCTGTTGGATATCCCATGAAGACACATTTTCTAGATTGTAATCCAAATTTGTCCTTCCAAGGTTGATTTGGTTTCCCATAACAAAGACAACTAAATACCTTTAGATGACCATCGGAAACCAAGATAGAATTTCATTTGATGTCTACTAGAATTCACTCGACATCTACTGGAGTGAGGCTGAATTTGGCTAAGTGTAGGACGAACTAAGCTACTGATGATCCACTCGACGTTTACTGAAGATGACTCAACGTCGAGTTCAGGCATCCACACTTAGAGCCCAGAAGGAAAGAAGCACTCGACATACAAGACTAAGCCCTACTCGATTTCGAGTGAAACCCCAGCCACCGAGACGTGTTTTTTAGGAGCCCGAATGAGAAGGAGATTGCTTACACATGAAGACAAGATCTTTTATTCTCCTTGTTGAACTTCTACCCTTATGGGTTAAAGTCCATTTACCCTAGGGGATATTTATTAGTTTATGTTATTTTAATTCGGAACTTTTATCTTTAGTAAGTAGATAGAGATTTCTTTCCTTGACTAGTAATGATTGATCTACTATAAATAAAGACATTAGACCTAGATTTTAGTTATCCAATTCCACAAGCAATTGTGCAGCCTAGAGTAGTTAGAGAGAGAAAGAGGGGGGCGAGTGGAGAGAGAAAGAGAGAGTTTGGAGCATTCGGTTGTAATCTTTCGACGATTTCAATTCAAAGTTTATTTATCTTTATGTCAATGATGAGGTGTGAGTAGTCATCCTACTTCTAGGGTTGGGGTGAGCCCGACGATAGCCATGTAAGTATGCTTAATTTATGATTTTAGGTGATTTTCATCATATATCATATGTGCTTAATCCGCTGCGAGAGTAGTGCACAATTCCATATTTATGAATTTAAAGGAAAAGTGGATTTATTATGAATTTGGATAGTAATTAGGTTTTGGGTACGAAAGTCAGTTAACCGTAATTATGAAAAGGACATAAACAATTAGGATTGTATGGGTTGATGGTGAGAGTTGTCTATTTCAATAAAAAGCATATACCTTTCTTGAGTTGATTATGTCGCTTGCATGGTAATTGTTGTGAGCATAATTCGCCATGTTTTACAATAACTTTTATATCGTTTTCTGCATACATTTTATGCATTTGGGCTAGAATAGTACATAATCTATGTAGTTTATGTTTATTCGCCAAATTATGGAATCTACACCAGTTTCTGTTTAAATTCGCAGAATTCGAGGCAATTTACAGCAATTCTGAGAAAGGTTGGAAAAGCTGGAGCCAAGAGTTACTCGATATCGACGAAAGATGTCCGAGCAGTGCTGATCGAGTAGGAGCTGATCGAGGAAGCAGAAGACGAAGCCAACCCGACACCGGAGCTTTACTCGATATCGAGTAAACTACTCAATATCGACAAACCTGAAAGCAATGCCCTGAGTCGAGGAGCCATGCCAAGTCGAGAAGCCGAAGACCTGGAGACGCCGAGCAGCATCTACTCGATATCGAGTAGCTTACTCGATATCGACAACCTCAGCACCATCTGTCCAAGCCAGTGTCGGGGAGCAGTTCCTCGACCAGGACCAATAATGCAGAAGTCAACACAACTTACTCGATATCGAGGACTTTAATCGATATCGAGGACCCCAACACCACACTTCTGAGCCGGATCGAGGACCAGCTACCCGAGACACCCAGCCAGCTGAAGTCGACGCCAGAGTTACTCGATATCGAGGACTTTACTCGATATCGAGGAGAACCGTCCGGAGCCGCGTTACGCGGTAAGCTGTCCGTGTTGAGCTGGGATTACTTGGAGCCGAAGATTGTCCGATTCTATCCGAGATCTATCAAGTTCTATCTATGGAGAAGATTTACCCACACAAGGAAGATTTACCTTTTTGGATTCAATTCCTTTATTCCATTTATTTATCTTTAAGCCTTTAGATATTTAGATATAGATATAGATAGACTTTCTTATCTTGAATAGCAAGGGTTAGAAGCCTATAAATAAAGCCTTAGGGACTGGTTTTTATTGATTCAATTTCAGAGACAATTAGTCACATAGAGAGAGAAGACGTTGTAAGTTTGAGTTTATTAATGCAAGTTAGTTCTTTTTCATCAAAGATGTCTGCTATTGCGATGAAGAGCGAGTAGTCCACTCACTTCTAGGGTCGAGGTGAGCCCGACGGTGGCCATGAAAGGTGATGCGGTAAAGGTACGATCTTTTATGTAATTCGTCTTCTATCTTTATGAGCATGATTCTTTCACGAGAGTTGAAGGTAATCCTTAGTTGTGTTATTGAAGCGAAAGTGATCTTAATGCAACTTGGGTTAATTATGCGAAAAAGGGTTAGTAACAATTAGGGTTTATGCGAAAGCCTCTATATTCCTATTTGTTAATAACGAAAGTTATTTGATGGAAAGCATGTTCTTTTATGCGTTTATGTGTTACTTTGCATGGTTATCGTTGTGGTGTTGATACCCTGGCCTTGGAAGTTTTTTAGTATATTGATTTATTTCGTTGAAAAGCTGAGTTCTGTGTTCGAGAATTTGCAATTTAAAGTTTCTGTTGTTTGTCGATCTCGGAGAGTTGTTAGTCGATATCAAATAGCACTTAGTCGATATCGAGTAGAAGTTTATCGAGATCGAGTTTCTGTTGTTGAGTTTCCTTTCTGCTGTAGACTTGTTGTAATGGATATCGAGAACTATTGCTCGATATCGAGTAACTTCTATGTCCTTGCTTTATTTTCTGCTTTTGCTTTGTTATTTCTGTCTTTCTGCTTTTCTGTTTGTGATATTTACAGCTACCTAAGATCCGTTGACACGCTTCCTCGAGGATCGATCCTGACTTCCCACTACTGCATAGGGAGGGAGTCTTGTAATCATTTGCGTGGGGCATAATCTGGTTTGATCTATATTTTATATTTTGAACTCGATTTCCTCCTATACAACAGTAATTCCCCTGCCTTGGAAGCTTTTTCATATATTGTTTATAACCCTTTTACTATTTATGTTCATCTTTCTTATCCATCCTTAAATTCTTCGGTCGTTCTTTACCAACGCTTTACTTTCTGTTTTCTGTTATTTGACTCGAGATCAACTGCACTTCAGTCGATATCGAGTGGACAGACCCGACGTCGAGTATCGCATAGTTGAGGTCGACTGCCTTGTTTTTGTTTTACAGGTTTGAACTAGAGATCGACTGTCACATTCGACATCGAATAGATCTCAGTCGGCGTCGAGCGACTTTTGGTTGACATCGAGAGCTGATGTAAGACTATCTAGCCGAGCGCTGAAACGATTCCTCGTGGATCGATCTTGATTCCCTTCCACTGCAGCGGGAGAGTCTTGTATTTTATCTTTGCTAGGACTAGAAGTGGATTTGTTTGAGATTTATATCTATACCTACATTACTCCCTTAACACCCACCTACTCCTCTCCTTCCACCTTTCCTTGGCAAGCTAGTCTGCTAACTTAACAAAAAACTTTTCGTCCTTCTAGTAGTCCCACACTCTCTGATAACTAGTTGCATGCCTAATAAGTCTCATTTACACAACAAAATCCGCATCTGGAGCCTAGAGGAGATCCCTTCCTAATATATTATCACACTCTCCTGGTCTCGATTGATCAAGTCAATTAATCGCCCTCACGCCTTGTCATTGACAAATTTAGGATCTTAAATATGCCCTCTCTAGGGATACATATATCATCTCACCTATAACACCTCCCTCCCTATAATAATGCTCCACTAAGTGTAGATGGGGCGGATCCTAACTTTTCACCCACGAAATCCGTCCTTAAATAGTAACTCGTAGAGAATACAATGGCTAGCAAGGAAGAAGGTTCCTATAGTAGCTGATAACATCTATCATAGAAATATTTTTTGGGCACTCTTGTGTAGATTTTAGAGCGTTTTACTAGAGTATTCTACCTATTTCTTAGCCCTTCGTGTCCCATTTCGAGGAATCAGTGTCTACTGCTAGTTTGTTATCATTTCAGGTACTTTTGAGCGGTTTTGGAGCCGATTCAAGAGCTAAAGGGTACGAAGTTGATTAGAGGCGCTTCCATATGGAAATAAGTAATCAAAGATGAGCTAAAGGGGTCTAGAGATGAGCAAAAATATGAGACAAGAAGCAAGCATATCAAGTGAATCACTGATAAGAGCTCAAGACGATGTAGCACGACTCGCGGAACAAGGGAGTTTGTGCAATTTCCAGCTACAACAAGTTGTCACGACTCCTGGGAGGCCTTCACGAGTTCTAACGAGTGAACCCGTGTGTTTTTTGACCTTTTGCGGGCCATCACGACTCGTGACAGACTCTTCACGAGTCGTGACAGTGCCAGATCCGGCTAGACCTTTCATATTTCCAAATGTTTTTTAATTTGGTTTTGGATTATTATGAGGGGTTATAAATACTGAGAATTTACTCTGATTTGGGGGGGTGATATTTTGTGCACAAGGGGCTACAAACTCAGATCTTATGTTTTGGGAAAAGGGAGCTTCTTAGTTGAATGGTAAGAGATTGCAATCGAAGGCTTATGATGCGAGCCTTCTCTTTTTCTTTGAGGGATAGAGCTAAGGCATGGTACAATGCTATTCGTGAAGGTTCTATAACATCATGGGATGCATTTTCTTTTGAGTTTTAAACAAGTTCTTACCACCGAATAAAACAGTTGAAATTAGAAAGAAGATTTATACTTTTAAGATGAAAACAGGAGAAAATATCTATGAAGCATGTGAACGCTTCAAGGACATCTTACTTAATTCTCCTCGTCACGGAGAGCCAAAACTGAATCTCCTTGATGTCTTCTACAAAGAGCTTGATGATGCTACTAGGTTTATGATTGATTCCTCATCTAGTGGGACTTTCATGGAGAAGAAAGTTTATAAGGCATGGGCATTTATTGAAAAGACTGCAAAGAACTGTGACAAATACTCTACTGGGAGATCAGTTGTACCTACCACCAAGAATAATGCTGGTATGTTTGAGGTGGGTGATGAAACGACGAGGGATGCTAAGCTAGATGCTTTCTCTTCTGAGGTCTGAGGTGAAGCGTTTGGGCCAATTGTTATCAAAGACTCCATCTACACAAGCTGGTTGTTCTACATCATCAAAACCGGTTATTCCTAGTCAGTTCTGTAGTGGGACAGATCATTCCATTTCATCATGTCAGTTGTATAATTCCCACCAAGCAGAAAAACAAGATGAGGAGGTTAGATATATGAAGGACATGTACAAAAATGCTGCTATGTACAAGGATCGAGATTTGAATGGGGCACCAAGCTACAACAACTATAATTCTCGTGCTCGAGATCGTCCTGGTTTCTCCTATTCAAATAAACAAGGTGCTGAAAGACCACCTCCTGGATTCCAACCTCGCCCTCCACGACCTCAATACCATGCTTTAGTTCTACCCCCTGCACAACAAAGTGGGACGGAGAAAATGATGGAGCAATTGCTTACTACAGTGCAAGCCTTTGCTAGGAATCTCCAACATCTGACAAGAGAGATGCAAAACTTAGCCAAAAGTCACAACTTGCTAGGAACTGAAGTGGCTCAGCATGCAGCTGCTTCGCCAAGGCAATCTGACCAACTCCCGGGACGTGCTGAGGAGAATCCTAGGGGGAACATTTTAGCAGTGACATTGAGAAGCGGGAAGCATTTGCAAAAAGTGATGGTGCCTGAGCTAAAAACAAATGAAGGGGCAGATGATCCAACTGAGAAAAGAACTCTTGAACTAGAGAAGGATTCTCCCTATGTGCTACCACAACCTTATAAACCTCCGTTGCCATTCCCGCAAAGGAAAAATAGGGAGCTTGTGAACAAGAAATTCAAAATTTTTATGGAGATGTTGAAGAAGCTACACATAACCATACCCTTCATCGACATTTTGAAGGAAATACCGTCCTACTCCAAGTACTTAAAAGAGATCCTCTCCAACAAGAGTATGCTTGATGAGGCGAACACGGTGTCGTTGACTAGGGAATGTATTGCTTTGATCCAAAAAGCACTCCCACAAAAGCTAGGTGATCCATGTAGCTTTGCAGTGCCCATTTTGGTTGGTGACTATGAATACAAGGCCTTCTGCGACTTAGACGCAAGTGCAAGTCTTCTCCCCCTCTCCATATGCAAAAAGCTGAACTTAGTAGAGTTGAAACTGGTAAAGATGAAGTTGTCCATGGCAGACGTATTGATTTCTTATGATCCATCCTACATGTAGTCGCATGATATACTAGGTGTTGCATATGCAAAACATGTAGTACCATGCTTTGGACTTGCACTTATGGATGAACATATGTCTTCTTTATGTAGTTGAAAAGAGAACAGTCGTTATCTGTGAGTCATAAGACAACTCAGCTTCACCAGTTGATCCTATCGAGTCCCATGAGTCTGAGTATCCGAGTATGATTTTAAGACATGATTCATATACATACACATTGAGCATGATGTACATACATTTTAGCTACGACTGCATCTCCACCCTAGGTGTGGGAGTGGAAAGGGTCCACTCTAGGTAAGGGAGTGGACGAGTCGCCACCCTAGGTATGGTCGTAATTTTGAGTGGCATATGGCACTTGGCATTCTTTGGGCGTCTTTACAGTTTTTCTGCATATATATAAGATAAGTATGACTTGCGTATTTTAATTAGTGTATATGTGTGCTACTATGGGATATAGCATGCGTTGGGCCTCAGTCTGACCCCATGCCCCGCAATATTATTTTTAGGCATTTTCTGTAGATTCTGATTGCTTGATGTCTCTATGACAGGATTCCCCTTTTGGCGATTGTTGGAACGAGAGACTGACTTCCAGTATTATAAACTTGGATGTTTTCTGTAGATTCTGATTGCTTTTTCACGTTTTGAATTCCAATCGCGTAATTTTGATATGAAAGGTTCTGGGTACCCAATTCCCATTCGCGTAATTTTGGGGTTCGAAATCCCCTCTTTCAAAACTAACTTTCGAGGTTTGAAACCTCAACCCATACTTAGATTGGAAGATCCGAACAAAGGTAACCAACCTTCGAAAGGTAACCCGAATATTTATATTTGGGCCGTTACAGTCACCCAGTGAACAACCCTCACTATTGATTATACTAAAAGTAATACTCCTAGATGTAGATCTCCTTACACTCTCCGGATTCCCGAACAGTTCCTACATGAGGTGTTTGCTACTCCCACTAATGCGGTTGTAGTCTAAACCCTAGATCGATGCAACTATATCTATCCCATGACTGTAAATATAATAACAACATAAAGTATGAAAGCAAAAGGGAAATGGAAATAATATAAATGGATAAAACCCAAAATTAGCCCTCACGATACACCAAACTCATGTCTTGAATCACGAGAAAAACAAGGGAATTAGCCTAGCATGGCCATTCCTAAACTAAATATAAAGAAATAAGTACTTAGGGTTCCTTCATCCGATTAGAGAGGCGGAACCCTCTCAAAGAGGTGATGAATGAATTATGAAATTAATTGTGCTGAAAACCCATGGCTAAAGGTCCTTTAATAGTGCTCATGAACGACCTAAAAACCCTAGATTTCATGCCTAAGATGCAAGGAAAGGATCTTGAGAAGATAGAAACAAATCCCATTCGGATAAGGACCCAACTCCGTGTGTTTATCAATTCTGAGGGGCGCTGGACATGGCGAGCGGCGCGCCTACTCTGCATCCGCATGTGCCTTTACTGGCGGACGCCGCACCTAATGTAACAGCCCGAGATTATGATTCCCGGGTTACGTTTCTAGGGATGAAACCCTTCGTTATGATCTTGGTCCCCGAGTACAGGTTGAAGGATTGAAATCAACAATTTCAGTTTTAAAGTGGGATTTCGCACCCAAAAGCCGAGACGGACCATTGGAATCCCCGGTGAAAACAGGGTCGTGAAATGCATTGATCATACAACCGAGAAAGTTACAAATTCATACACAAGAGTGACGCAGCGGAGCCGGGTCAAAACATGACCAAAATATCCAAAACCAAACTATAAATCATTGGTTAAGTAAGATTCATGGAGCCAATCAGCAACAATAGTGATAAACATAATGGATACCTAAAAATGTTAATGGTGATCGGGATCAGATGATGCCCACCAGCTCTTTCCGTTGTTCCAGAGACACACACGCTATACCTAATAATCATGCTTCTAGATGCGAGACGAAATATTAACACACTAGCATGCCCTTAAGTTCAAGTGGTATATCCCGCTTCCTAACCACCGCTCCCTTTCGGATAGGGTGGAGACTGGATTGCTCGCGAATGTATTCCAATTCATTAATGGGGCGAGGTCTATATTGGTACCCGACCCCATGTTTCCATACTTTTTATCAATAATGAATGTGGCCTTAAAAGAGAAAAAGAATAATATAATGCGAAAGGTAAAATAAATAAAAGTGGTAAGTAAAGTGGTAATTAGAACTTGAATGACTCAGGACGAACCTGAGACTTACCTGGCTATGCAAAACAACTTAATAGAAGGTCCAATACATATCAATCATAATAACAAAGTATCAACTAGATACATGTCAGAACACATATAAGTCTACGTCTAATCATTCAATCACACACAAGTGCTCATCATTCAATAACACAGACACGGGACGAACGTCGTTGGCACTTTCGCCCTTTGCCAAATAGTAATATAATCCAAACTCAAACACAAAACCAATAGATTAGTCAATCAATCACTTGATAAATCAAATAACTACTAGTATAGCAATTAAGTTTGGAGTCGAACCCACAGGGAGAAGCGATTTCATATTCAATAACTCTTAACAAGAACTCTTACGACCAAACAATGATTTATAACAAGTAACCAAGATGTAAAAGTAACCGACTTTATGATTTCAAAGTAGATTGATAACAAGGTAGAAGAAATATTTCACCTGTAATTCTCTGACAATGGTTGAGATTCATGGTCTTAGGATTGATCTATCAATTATTCGTAAACATATGTCTACTTGACTAAAGTTGAGAGATTCGCAGGGATACGATCACCTTATTCAATATCACTAAAGAATAGCATTAAGGACTCAAGTAATTAGGCCAATTGGCATATTGATTCAATGCAATTAAAACAAACCGGAACAACCCTTATCAGTCCTAATCGACACATACACAAAATAGATCAATTGAAATCATCCACTACAAAGACAAAGAAATATCACTACTTCAATACTTTGTTTGCTATCAAGAACCCAATAACAAATTCATAGCTAAGATGCAATTCCTAACATGGTGATCAATCATAGAAAGGAACACAAATATAACCAATAAGCAGAAGATGATAACTATGAATATGAATAAATAAATAGAATCAAATCCTCACAATCTAAACAACCATGTCTTCGAATCACAAGAGAAACTATGAGTTTAGCAAATCATAGGCCAAATCTCTCTATCTCTAATGGTGTTCATATTTTCACACAATAGCGACACACCGGCTGAATGAACAAAATAAACCTCATATAAACTCCTAAGGAGTCGGCAAAACCCTAATAGAAATAATAATATAATAATAGGAAATATGATCTTTGGATCCAAAATCGTAAACGCTAGAAACTGGCCCACGACGGGCGTCGTGTAAATGGCGGCGAGCGCCGTCTTTAAATTGACGGGATTTCCTCATTTGTCTTCAATTGTCTTCAATCTCGTGCTTCCTTGCTCCTCTCTAGTTTCATCCTCAACCTCCATATTGTAACAACCCGGGATTATGATTTCCGACTTACGGTTCGAGGGATGAAACCCCTCGTTGGGATCTCGCGCCCCAAGTACAGGTTGAAGGTTTGAAACTGAAGATGTGTAGTTTAAAGTGGGATTTCGCATCCAAATCCGAAAGGTCTGTTGGAGACCCCGGGGTAAACCCCAGTACATGTCCTAAGTCTACAACGCAGAAAACCCTTTTCTCAAGCAAAGGACATACGTTCTGAAAACAATACAACCAGTGCCACGATAGAGCCGGGTCAAAACATAGTATAAGTAGGAAGAAATCCCAAAAGTATGAATCTGGTGAAGTCAGGGTTCAAACAATCACTCTCCGCCATATGAATGGACCCCGTCATAACAGTACAAAATCAGGCAATGGATCGGGTACCTGAAACTATACCACAAAGTCAGGTCAAGAGTCCGCCTCCGGCATATAATACGCCTATACCTAGAATAAAGGATGCCTTCATGCATTACTAAAATATTAACCACACTATCTTGCTCCTAATTCATATACGCAAAATGTTATGTAAGGCCTTAACAAAGAATACCAAGTGGTATATCCCTGTTCTACCCCCTACCCCCCTTCAGATAGCGTGGAGACTGGCTAGTTCGATGCTATATCATATCAAATCTCATCATGATATCGTATCGCATGCTCATCTCGTATCTCGTGATATATATAAATGACTCAAGGAGGACAACTCCCGATGAAGCTGGGCTGCCCTACGTGATACGTTTGGGATACCCGATCATTTGCCTATGGGTGAAGGATCAAGAACCACGCTGTAATTTTCCCGATCTTGCAATGCTCTTTCGATATCTCCTGATTGACAAAATAATTAAACTAATTAAGAAAGTAATTAAAGCGGCGGAAAGAACTTGAACAATTTAAACTAATTAAAAGCGATGAAATAAAGAAGCGAGAGGGAGCAGGGGGTTGCGCGCAACACTGGACTCGGACACATAGGAGCGGACTCCTCAGGGCGTGCGAGAGCACCGGGTGAGCGCGAGGGATCCATGGAGCAGCACTCACAGGTAGCAAGTATGGGTGCAAGCGAAGACGACGCGAGCGAGAGCGCCGAGGGTGTTGGGGATGTGAGAGCGCTTGCGTGCGAGGAAGCCTGGTGCACCGCGCTCACTAGGAGAGAGGGTGGAAGCGAGCGACGCCAAGGCTCCTCTTCTCTTCTTGCGACAGTTTGTTGTTTAGGGTTGTGTTTGGTTTTGGTTCGGTGAAGGTGAGCAAGGTGATGGTGGTGATGGTTGTGATGCCGAAGGTGATAGATCACAAGAGAAAGGGAAGCTTTTGGGATTGGAATCGAAGAACCCTTTAATCCTTAAAGGGGTTCCTCAATTCTATTCAATCTGATTAACATAATAGAACTACAATTTTTAAATAGAAAAGCTATGAACCAATTCCACCTTGCAAGAGTAGAGGTTTGGTTTCTTAAAGATAGAATATTAATCCTAAAGATAAAGTAACCCTAAGTAAGATAGAAGTTCTATAACTTAGCGTACAAGAATCTATCTATATGAGATATAACTCTTCCACCTTATTAAATCTAAGTGCATGAAATAATAGATTGAACAAAATTAATTAAAATATCTTGGCCCAACATAACGAGGACTCGACAAGCCCATGGTGTTACTCGACATGGCCCATGCTCCACTCGATGTGCATGTGTAGGCCGAATGTAACATGTGTGTCGAGTGATGTGTGGTCATGGTGGGTGTTGACGAATCTTCATGAGCTCCGTTTATGGACGCAAGCTCACCTTCTGTGCTGGTGGTTTAGTCCTGAGCAAAGTGATCCAGGGTGGCCTGAAGCCTTGCTCCATAGTTCCTTGGTAACAGACAAGAAAGGATTTAGTTGCATCTTGCATTCTCTTGTCCTTTGCACGAGTGATAGGACTATCGAATGGAACCTTCATGTTGTCCTCAATGTCTCCAAGAGTCATGGACAATTGCACTGCATCATTCTCATCCACTTGATTTCGATTTGTCATCAAATCGTCGTCATAGTCATCGTCAGACACGAACAAAAAGTGGTCTGCGACGTTGAAGGTAGAATGAACACTGTACTGGTCGACAGGGAGATTCGACTTGTATGCATTAGGACCCATCTTTTGAACCACTCGAATGGTCGATCTCCCCTAGGGTCCAGCTTAGATTTCCGTTGTTGTGGAAACCTTTCCTTCATGAGATGCAGCCACACAAGATCGCCAACGTTGAACTGCACATCCTTGCGATGCTTGTCCTTCGCTGCCTTGTATTGCGTAGTTTTTCTTTCCAGTTGCGCCTTGGTTAGCTCATGCAATTGCTTGATGAAGTCCACTTACTTAGCTGCATCCATGCTCTCTTTCCCGTTGAGGGACCGTGGCATCATATCCACCGCTGTAAGAGGATTTCGACCATAGACCACCTCAAAAGGAGTCAGCTTGGTTGCTAAGTGTTTAGACCTGTGAAGGTTTGATAATTTATAACAAAGTATGATAACTCCCTCCCTTGATGAAAATCGAAAAAGATGTTCCAAAGGCTTTGACAGGATTTGTGTGTCAAAGGCCTTGGAGCGTTAACAGTTGATGAAATACAAAACCTATCTTATTATTCGTATATTATTTTATCTTATTATATACTTCCTTTGTATTATATATATATTCGTTGGACTAACTGTTTCAGGAAGTATTTTCGAGATTATATCTTTCCTTTAAAGACATATTGTGAAGATCTTCTTCAAAATGGATCATGGCTTCAAAGTGTCCATAAATAGAAGATTGAAGAATCAAGCCTGATTCATGGAGCCGTTGGTGAAGATCCTCAGGCGCCATTCCACTCTTATATAAAGGAAAGAAAGAAGAAGACAGAAAAAAAAAGAGAACGTACAAGTGCTACACACGAGCTTCAATTCATTCAAGCGATCTGTCTTCCAAGTGTCTCTCTGTAAAGCGCTCAAATAGTTTGTTGTTTATTTCAAAGCCTTTGAGAGTCACTGTGAGCTTATAGGATATATTCATTAAAAGTGTTACTCGATAGTTTATAACTCGGGATGTTGCACTAGGCTATTGATTTGCGAGAGTTAGAGGATTGTACTAGATAGCTGAGAGAGGTGGGGCTCTTCTAGATTGGTCTAGGACTCCAAGGGAACGTGAGTTGACTAGATTGCAATTGTATAGGAGACAGGCTTCTCGGTGAGCTATTAGGATCCTAAGCTAAGCATTCAATAAAGGCTTTGAATCCTAGGGTTGTGGAAGAACCCTAGGCGGGGACGTAGGCCAGTTGTGCTGAACCTCGTAAACAATTACTCGTGTCCTTTAGTTATTTGCTTTACCTTATTTCTGCACTTGGTTCGATTGTCTAACTTTGTGATTCAGGTTTAATCTCAAGAGTTTTGATTCAAGCTTCAAAAGTCTTGAGACTTTCTGTGAAAAACGGGCATACTCTATTCAACCCCCCTTCTAGAGTATTTCTTATTACATTGTTTTTACATTATCGAACCTTCAATTGGTATCAGAGCTTTACTCACTGTTTTTGATCTAACAATCTTGTGAGTTTTCGATCATGTCTAGTGAAGCAAGCGGAGGATTTGCACAGGGAAGGTCCACAAGCAGACCACCACTCTTTGTAGGAAACAACTTTGTCCACTGGAGATCTTTGATGAAGATGTTCATCATTGACCAAGATCTAGAGCTTTGGAACATTATAGAGAATGGTCCGAAGATTCCAGAGAAGGAAGGACCAAACGATACCAAAGTGGCAAAGAAGGAGTCAGCTAAAGAGATTTGGGACAAGTTGGTCGTCACCTATGAAGGAACGAGCCAAGTAAAAGACACCAAGATCAGCATCTTCCTTCTAAAGTAAGAGCTCTTCAAGATGAAGTCCGATGAGTCAATCAAAGCCATGTTCACACGATTCACAGAAATCACCAACAACCTTGACTCCCTCGGCAAGAGCTTTACCAACGTTGAGAAAGTGAGGAAGATACTGACGTGCCTTCGAAAGGAGAAATGGGGTCCAAAAGTAACAGCTATAGAGGAAGCCCAGGACCTCACCACTTTACCCCTTGATGACCTTCTTGGAAAGCTGATCACGAATGAGATGATCCTTAATGAAGACGATGGAGAAATTCCAGCTAGCACCAAGAACTTGGCACTCAAGTCTAAGAAGGATGAGTCCAAGGATGGATCTGATTCTGAAGATGAGGATGACGATGAGGATGATCCTTTTGCTCTTATCACAAGAGGCCTTGCTCGAATTCTCAAAATGAAGAAGCAATTCAACAACAAGGATGGATCAGAGTCTTCAAAATTTCGAGGTAAGCCTCAATACAACAAATATGAAAAGAAGACTAAATCGTTGTCTTGTTTTGAATGTGGTGAAACAGATCATCTTGTGAAGGACTGCCCTCAAAAGACTAAGAGCCAGCCCAAGAAAGGTGACAAATGGAAAAAGAAAGCTATGGTGGCTACTTGGAGTGATTCCGACTCTGACTCCGACGATGAGAAGGCCAACATCTGTCTTATGGCCTCAGAAAATGAATCCCACGATGAAAAGCTTGAAGCGACTGTAAGAGAACTAATGGAAAGTCCAAAAGAGGTATTATCGGAATTCCTTTCAAATATGATTGCCAATGAAGAGAAGCTTATTGCCCAAACTAACATTCTTATTAAGAGAACTGTGGATCAGGAGAAAACTATTGAGGATCTGTCTATGAGGGTCAAAGGTCTTGAAGCTTCTTATTCAGATCTTGACATTAAAGTCAAGACGCTTGACTCGGAGAAATCTGAACTCAAGCAAGATCTCTCCTCTCTAAGAAATGTGCATCATGACTTAGAGAACGAGAAGATCTCCCTGAATAATAAGATTCTAGACCAACAGACAGCCCTCATAAGTTTTACCAAGTCCAAAGGCACTCTCGATAAGATGTTGGGTGAGCAACAAAGCTCTCTAAACAAAAGTGGTATTGGTTACAATCCAAAGTTTTTAAAGAAGCAACACATTACCACTTTTGTAAAGGCTAAAGGAAGCAGAACCTCTCCTATATGTCACCACTGTGCTAGAAAGGGACATGTAAAAGAGACCTGCCCTTATAGAAGAAAGGATCCTTATATTATTTGCAATACATTTCCTGTTCATTTGAGAAAAGAACGGATAACACAAGTTTGGGTCCCAAAAGGCACTATTTTACCAAATATGGTTTACCCCAACAATGGATCCAAATTTGCTTATTGGTCTAGCCACAAAGGTTGATGTTTGTTTTGCAGGAGATCACCAAAGTGAAAGAACACAAATGGATTATTGATAGTGGTTGCTCGAGGCATATGAGTGGGAAGAGTTCTCTCTTTCATGATCTAAAGGAGCAATCCACGGGAACAATCACTCTTGGTGACAAAGGGAAATGCGACATTGTTGGTATTGGTAGTGTTGGAAGTGACTCCAGCCATAGTATTAAAAATGTCTATCTTGTTAATGGTTTAAAGTATAATTTGCTTAGCGTTTCTCAATTATGTGATAGTGGTAACAATGTCAGATTTAACAAGAAAAGATGTATAGTGTGCAGAGATGATACAGGTGAAGTTATTCTGACTGCATACCGTTACAACAACATATACGCTGTAAATGCTGATCAAGTGGCACAAGGAAGCTTAACCTGTTTAAAGGCCTTGACGGACGATCCAAAGCTTTGGCACAGGAGACTCGGTCATGTGAGTCCACATACTCTACAGAAGCTTGTGTCCAAAGGGCTTGTAAGAGGGCTACCTGAGATGGACTTCAAAGGTATTGACATGTGCAATGCTTGCACAAGAGGTAAACAAACACGTAGCTCCTTCAAACCCAAAAAGGTTGTAAGTTCTTCTAGACCCCTTGAACTTTTACATATGGATTTATGTGGTCCTATGCGAGTCAAATCTCCCAATGGTAAAAAGTACATGCGAGTTGTTGTCGGTGATTTTTCAAGATATACTTGGGTTGCATTTTTGAAAGAAAAATCAGAGGCCTTATTTGAGTTTTCAAAACTTTGTAAGGAGTTGCAAACTTTAAGAAATGAGCCCATAGTGTCTATTCGGAGTGATCATGGTAGGGAGTTTGATCAACTTCAATTTGATTTGTTTTGTGCTAAATATGGCATCTCCCATAACTTTTCTGCTCCTAGGACACCTCAACAAAACGGGGTTGTGGAACGCAAGAACCTCACCTTAGAGGATATGGCCAGGACTATGCTTTTAGAAAATGCATTACCTAAAACCTATTGACTGAAGCTGTTAACACAGCTAATTACATTTTAAATCGTTGTCTTATACGTTCTATCTTAAAGAAAACTCCTTATGAACTTTTCAAAGGCCACAAACCACTTATATATTATTTCAAACCCTTTGGCTGTACTTGTTTTGTTCATAACAATGGAAAAGATAACCTTGGGAAATTTGATGCGCGTAGTGATGAAGGTATATTTCTTGGCTATTCCACGAGTAGCAAAGCATACAGAATCTTCAATAAAAGGACCCAGGTAGTTGAAGAAAGTATACATGTTATTTTTTATGAATGCAATGATGGTGCTTTAAGTGAAAGTGTTGCAGATATAGATCTTAATATCCATGAAGAGAACGAGGAAGGTGATGTTACCAAGAACACAGAGAAGAAGAACATGCAGGAACCGATTCTTAACACTGAAGAATTGGCCCAAGGTGTTGAAGATGCGTCCAAAGCCCTTGGTGTCCAATCCAACAGTGTTGAGACGTCTGAAACTGCTGTATCAGAACCTAACAGGACAACGGAGTCAGATGTACCACAAATCAATCCTGATGATGTGACGAATCAAGGAGCTGAGACTAGCAAAAGGAAATTCAAATACTCCTCATCACACTCATTAAAGGATATCATTTCTGACCCTACTTCTAGTGTTCAAACTCGTTCTAAACTTAAAGATCTTTGTGCTTTTAACGCGTTTGTTTCTCTTATTGAGCCAAAGAAGGTAAATGAGGCACTTCAGGAGCCAGACTGGATTATAGCTATGCAAAGTGAACTCAATGAATTCGAGAGGAACAAAGTCTGGAATTTGAAGCCTAGACCAAAGCATCAATCAGTCATTGACACTCGATGGGTGTTTCGAAACAAGCTAGATGAGAATGGCAAGATTGTGAGGAACAAGGCACGGCTTGTTTCTCAAGGCTACAATCAAGAGGAAGGTATTGACTACGAGGAGACTTTTGCTCCCGTAGCCAGGCTTGAAGCCATTCGCATTTTATTAGCATTTGCATCTTTCATGAGCATAAAGTTATATCAAATGGATGTCAAGTGTGCTTTTCTTAATAGTTTTTTAGAAGAAGAAGTTTATGTGGCTCAACCCCCCGGTTTTGAAAGTTCAGAATTTCCCAATCATGTTTATAAACTTGACAAGGCGCTTTATGGTTTGAAACAAGCTCCAAGAGCTTGGTACGAGCGCTTGTCAAAATATCTTTTAGAAAATGATTTTAAAAGAGGGTTGATCGACAAGACTCTTTTTATCAAGACCAAAGGAAAGGACATTTTGGTTATTCAAATTTATGTTGATGATATATTATTTGGTGCTACTAACACATCTTTGTGCAAGGAATTTTCTGACATTATGTGCAGTGAATTTGAGATGAGCTTAATGGGTGAACTAAACTTCTTTTTGGGGTTACAAGTTCATCAATCCAAGAAAGGGATCTTCGTCAACCAAAGCAAGTACACTAAGGATCTCTTGAAAAAGTTCAAGATGGATCAATCCAAAGCAGCCAAGACTCCCATGAGCTCAACATTGTCTCTAGATCAAAACAAGACTGGAACAAGTGTCAATCAAAAGGAGTATCGAGGAATGATTGGATCTTTATTATATCTCACGGCTAGTAGACCTGACATTATGTTTAGTGTTTGCATGTGTGCTAGGTTTCAAGCTGATCCCAAAGAATCTCACCTCGTGGCTGTGAAGAGGATCTTTCGATATCTCAATGGCACAAAGGAACTTGGACTATGGTACCCAAAGCAAAAGGATTTCACTTTAATTGGATATTCTGATGCAGATTTTGCAGGCTACAAGGTGGATAGAAAGAGCACATCAGGATGTTGCCAATTCTTAGGAGCATCCTTGATTAGTTGGCACTCAAAGAAGCAAAATTCAGTCGCTCTATCCACTGCAGAAGCCGAATACATTACAGCTGGAGCTTGTTGCTCCCAAATCCTTTGGATAGCTCAACAAATGCGAGATCTTGGCATCAACCTCAAGGGTATCCCAATTAAGTGTGACAATACAAGTGCCATATCCATCACTAAGAATCCTGTTCAACATTCAAGGACCAAGCATATTGATGTAAGACATCATTTCATTAGAGATCATGTTGAAAAAGGTGATGTGTCCATATCTTTTATTTCTACTGATTATCAATGGGCTGACATTTTTACTAAGCCTTTGGCAGAGGACAGGTTCACCTTCATTAGACGAGAGATTGGGATGCTTGACAAGGATGCACTTTCGTAGGGGGAGCTTTCCCTTTACGAAAGATAAACTCCACTTAGTGTCCAGACCTTTGAGAGTTATGTCAAGGTCTGCTAACTGAACAGTGGAGTACATATAACGGATCATATATTTTTGGTTAATATCTTTTTAGATATTTAATCAATTATGTTTGTTTTAATCGGATTTCAAAAATTGCCTATTTCTATGATTTCCTTAACCGTTAAGATATTTTAATTATGGAACTAAATTGGTTTGTGTTTAGTCCGATTTTTATGGTAATTTGAATTCAAATTTGAATTTGAAAATCCTTCAACTTGGCAAGGTAATGATTTCTTTCCTTGGAACCCTAAACCCATCCCATCAATCCGCCACCCTCTCTCTCTACTTAAACCAAATCTGTACCCGACTACAACCCACACTCAGATTTTATCCAAACCCTTTCCACTTCTTCATCTTCAACCTCTCAAAGAAACCCTAACCAACTACCTCCATGGCACCCAAAACCAAGAAAGCCGTCACTCCCAAAAGACTTGGCGCCACCCCCAAGGGACGCCAGGCCACTGCTACTTCTCCCACACCCGAACCTCCTACTCAAGCAATCATCCCAGCAGTTGTCCAGAGCACCGTCAAGTCGAGCTCAGCCACGGCTCCCAAAGGCTCTCAGAAACGTGCTGCTAAGAAACCCTTGAGTGCTAAACAAAAGGGGAAGAGAAAGATCCTGGCTGAGGAAGAGGATGAGGAAGAAGAGGAAGACGACCTTGATGCTGCCCTGGAAAGAGATGCTGCCAGGGAAGCCGAGGAGGATGCCTTGAGACAGAAAAAGGCCGATGAGGAGGCCGAGCTTGCTAAGAGACTGGTCGAGGAGGAAGCTGAGCGAATTCGGAAGGAAGCCGAAGTCGAAGAGGTTCCATCTGAGGTGGAGCCTGAGGAAGAAGAAGAGGAAGAGGAAGAGCACGAGGGATCCGGAGAGGACGAGGAAACTGAAGGTGATGAAGCGGGGTCCGGTGAGGACTCGGGGTCTGAGGAAGAGGAGGAAGAATCCCCTTCTCCCTCTCCTCCTCCTCCCCCGTCTCTGAAGAAGCGGAAAGCCCCTGCTCTAGTCAAGCCTCCATCCCCTAAGCGTACCAGGAAGGGCCCTGTCAAGAGTCTTGTAGCGCCTGTCAAGAGAGCTGCTCCAACTGTTGCGCGCGGAAAGAACGCAGACCCCCCGGCCTATATCCAGGTAAATCAATCCTTGCCCTCCTCTTGGTTTCAAGATGCTGAGACTGCTGGTAAGTGGGTAGACGAGTTTAGAACTCGTAAGATTAGTTGTTCTGATTTTTTAGATGTCGAGTTCTTTGAAGCTTTGAAGTTACCTTGCATTGAGCTCCTTAAAAAATCCCCTGCCTGGAACCTTATTAATCTTGAGACTGTTTACTACCCCGAGCTTACCCGACTTTTCTATATAAACCTAAAAGCCAAAAGCGATACTGATGGTTGGTCTTTGGAGTATGTCGTCAAAGGGGTTAGAATCCATCTCAACTCCAATGACTTTGCAGATTCTCTAGGCTTACCTACCCCAGTTCCACCATCTGCAATCCACCCCTCGAAAGAAAACTGCATCATCCTAGCCCGAGCCAAATATCTACTACCCGAAGCGTCCAACAGCACCTCAAAGCAACTCACCCACTCATCCCTAACCCTTGAAGCAAAAATTATCTTTAACATCATTGTTAGATGCCTCTTACCCCGTCTCAACTCTGGCTCACTCCTTACCGACAATGCCATGGTCCTGCTCTACCGCATTCTAAATGGCCTTGACCCTGATCTGGCCAACACTATCCTTGGTACCATGGCTCATGCTCGAAAAGCCAGGAAAGGCTCTCCCCTCCCCTCTGCTACCCTTTTGACCCCTATCTTCAAAGCTTCTGGAATTGATATTAAAAATGAAGAGCAGCTGCGTCATACGGGTATGTTCGACTCTAAAGGCCTTGAAAAGATTGGCATCACTCGGTCTCCCCAAGGGACCTTGAGTCTTGCCACTCCTTCAAAAGCCTTTCCCACTGCTCCAGCTTTCGATGAACGCATGGACAACCTAGAGTTGGGCTTGGAGGAAGTTCGCCTGGACATTAAGGAGCTGCAGACGGAGGTCATGACGAAGATGAGCGGGATTTCAACGTTGCTGGAAGGACTATGGACGAGGCTCACTGATGATGCTCTGGATTGACCAAGCCTAAACCTTAACCCACCCTATCCCACCCTGAAACTTGTTACTTTGCTAGTTTTTGGAAACATTTTCAAAACTTTTGGTAACTTTTGGTGACTGTTTTCCTCCGCCCTTTGTTGAAAGACAAAAAGGGGGAGATGATCGTTAGACCTTGAAAACCTCTTTTTAAAGGTCTTGGAACACCTTGCTTTTTGATTTCTGGTTTTCGGTTGGATGTTTTCTTACTTAAAAAATTATTTGATCCAACATTGGTCTAACCCTTGCAGGTACTTAGTCTGTTTTTTATTATGATTTATTTGTTTGACTAAGTTGCAGGGATGCACAGGTTTTGTCTTTCATCAAGGGGGAGATTGATAACTCCCTCCCTTGATGAAAATCGAAAAAGATGTTCCAAAGGCTTTGACAGGATTTGTGTGTCAAAGGCCTTGGAGCGTTAACAGTTGATGAAATACAAAACCTATCTTATTATTCGTATATTATTTTATCTTATTATATACTTCCTTTGTATTATATATATATATTCGTTGGACTAACTGTTTCAGGAAGTATTTTCGAGATTATATCTTTCCTTTAAAGACATATTGTGAAGATCTTCTTCAAAATGGATCATGGCTTCAAAGTGTCCATAAATAGAAGATTGAAGAATCAAGCCTGATTCATGGAGCCGTTGGTGAAGATCCTCAGGCGCCATTCCACTCTTATATAAAGGAAAGAAAGAAGAAGACAGAAAAAAAAAGAGAACGTACAAGTGCTACACACGAGCTTCAATTCATTCAAGCGATCTGTCTTCCAAGTGTCTCTCTGCAAAGCGCTCAAATAGTTTGTTGTTTATTTCAAAGCCTTTGAGAGTCACTGTGAGCTTATAGGATATATTCATTACAAGTGTTACTCGAGAGTTTATAACTCGGGAAGTTGCACTAGGCTATCAATTTGCGAGAGTTAGAGGATTGTACTAGATAGCTGAGAGAGGTGGGGCTCTTCTAGATTGGTCTAGGACTCCAAGGGAACGTGAGTTGACTAGATTGCAATTGTATAGGAGAGAGGCTTCTCGGTGAGCTATTAGGATCCTAAGCTAAGCATTCAATAAAGCCTTTAAATCCTAGGGTTGTGGAAGAACCCTAGGCGGGGACGTAGGCCAGTTGTGCTGAACCTCGTAAACAATTACTCGTGTCCTTTACTTATTTGCTTTACCTTATTTCCGCACTTAGTTCGATTGTCTAACTTTGTGATTCAGGTTTAATCTCAAGAGTTTTGATTCAAGCTTCAAATACCTTGAGACTTTCTGCGAAAAACGGGCATACTCTATTCAACCCCCCTTCTAGAGTATTTCTTATTACATTGTTTTTACATTATCGAACCTTAAAAGTAGAATAAAGATACTCTAGAAGGGGGTTTGAATAGAGTATGCCAACTTTCGCTGATAATCTCAAGACTTTTGAAACGCTTGCAAAACCCTTTGAGATTAGACTTAATTCTTTCCTCTCGAAACATGAATCACAAAAGAGTTATACAATTCGAAACAAATGCGAAAATATGGTAAAGCAATAAGTAAAGCACGCAACGAATTATTAACGAGGTTCGGCTCCTTAAAGGCTTAGTCCCCACCTAGGGTTCTTCCACAACCCTAGGATTCAACCGGCTTTATTGATTCACAAGACTTAGGATCCTAATTGCTCACCGAGAATCCTATCTCCTATACAATTGCAATCTAGTCAACTCACGTTCCCATGGAGTCCTAGACCAATCTAGAAGAGCCCCACCTCTCTCAGCTATCTAGTACAATCCTCTTACACTTCGTGAATCAATCGCCTAGTGTCCAATTCCTGAGTTACAAACTCTTGAGTATAACACTCTCTCAGAATATATCCTATAAGCTCACTGTGTAACTCTCAAATGCTTTGAAATAAAAGATACGACTCTTAACAACTAGCAGTGAGCACACAAAGAAGACAGATTGACTTGAGGGCTTGAGTGCGAATGAATGCTTGTGTTCGACAACTGTGTCTGTCTTATCTTCTTCATCTCCTTTTTTATGTTTGAACAAATCGGCGCCTAAGGATCTTCTTCAACGGCTAGAATAGATCATGACTTAAGAGGGAATCTTCACAATCTTCTATTTTGGGAAACTTTGAATCCACAATCTCCGATATGATTCTTCACGTCTTAAGTTCAAGGTAGGAGATTTTCTTTCGAAATACTTGTTGCATTGTTAGTACATAATATATATAATAATATCTAGAAATATATAATACTAACATATAATAACATCCGGAAATAATATGCGCATAATACAGGTTTTCTGTTTCATCAACACAGCTGTAGCTTCAAGACCTTTGACACAAACTATGTGTCAAAGCCTTTGAAACCATTTCTGGTTTTCATCAAGGGAGTGGAATTAACAATCTCACCCTTGATGAAAGAAAAAACTTGTGCATCCCTGTAACTTAGTCAAGAAGATATATTATAAGGCAAAATCGGACTAATTACCTGCATGGGTTAGACAAATGTTGGATCATAAGTTTTTAAAGACAAAGAGAAACATCCAACAAAACAAAGCAAAGTAAGGTCTTCCAAGACCTTGGTTCACAACAGTTTTAAAGTATAAACCATCAAACCATCTCCCCATTTTTGTCTTTCAACAAAGGGAGGGGGATAAAAACAGTAACCAAAAGTTTTTTAAAAAAAACCAACAAAACAACAATGTTTACATCATAGGCTAGGGTAGGGGTTTAGGATTCATCATCTTGAGCACCATCCGTGAACAACAACTTCAGTTCATTCAGCAACTTAGCCACCCCGCCCATCTCCAGCAACAACTCTCGATGCAGCTCCTTGACATCCAGGCGAACTTCCTCTAAACCAAAATCAAGATTTTCCATGCGCTCATCGATGACAGAGGTAGTGGGAAGAGCTTATGGAGAGGGAGAGGCAAGACTCTAAGTCCCTTGTGGGGACTGAGTAATGACAATCTTCTCAATGCTCTTGGAGTCGAATTTACCCATATGATGTTGTTGTTCTTCATTTTCAAAATCAATTTTAGAAGATTTGAAGACATGGGTTAAAAGGTTTGCGAATGGGATGGGAGTTCCTTTTCTGCCTTTGCGGGTGTGAGCCATAGATCCTAGAATGGTATTGGCCAGATCAAGATCTTCGTCTTTCAAAATTCGGTATAGGAGGACTATAGCGTTGTCAGTGAGGAGGGAGCCATAGTTGATTCGGGGTAAGAGGCATCTAACAATGATGTTGAAGACGATTTTTGCCTCTGATTTCTCTAAAATAGCCATGTTCAAAGGCACAGTTTAGTTCCATATTCTATACACTTTGCATATTTCGGGTTGTGAATGTGTCGAATTTATGTAATATGTGCTTATTTGCAAGAAATGGAGATCTACATAAGTTTCTGTTTAATATTGCAGAATATGGAGCCATTCCGGGAGAAAACCAAGAAGCAAAGACGGAGGCAACACTTTACTCGATATCAAGTATTAGTCCTCGATATCGACAAAGTAGTCCGAGCACATCACTGATTGAGGATCACCATATCCAGAAGCCGAGGAGCAAAGTTACCCGATGTCGACAAAACCTTGAAGACCAGCCCGGAGTCGAGGAACACAAGCTGATCGAGAAACCGAAGATAAAGACCGGTCGGGCAACACTTACTCAATATCGAGGAAACTCCTCGATATCGACAAGCCCAGAAGCATATGTCCGAGCAGTGTCGAGGACCAGCCACTCGACCAAGCCAGGCCAGCAAGTCGATGAAACCTGTCGATATCAAGGACCCCAGAAGCCAACATCCGAGCCTTGTCGAGGACTAGCTACCCGACATGCCGAGCGAAGCTAATTCGATGACACACTTTACTCGATATCGAGTAAACTACTCGGTATCGAGAAAATCTTTCTGGAAGCCGCGTACGCGGTTTGAGCTGTCCTACTCGGATTGGGATTCCTTGGGGCCGAAGATTGTCGAGTTCTATCCAAGTCTATCAACAACTATCCAATGAAGAGAAGAATTATCCACTTGAAGATATTTTAGCCTTTTAGATATAATTTCCTTTTTAGATTTAATTATGTTATTCCCTTTATTTATCTTTAAAGCTTTTAGATATAGATTTAGATATAGATAGAGATTTCTATCCTTGAATAGCAAGGATTAGAAGCCTATAAATAAAGCCTTAGGGGGCTGAGTTTTATTCATTCTATCACACAACAATTAGTAGTAGAGAAAGAGAGAGAGAGTGAGTTGCCAAGAGGAGTTGGTGAAGCGAGAGCGGAATTGGCTTCCTTTGGTTGTAAGCTCTGTTTGATTCAATGCAAGTAGTTATTTCCTTTCAATCAATGTCCGAGGTTGCGATGAAACGTGAATAGTCCACCTTCTTCTGAGGTTGGAGCGAGCCCGACGATAGCCCTGCGTGTTTGAGGTAAAGATACGACTTTTATCATGTTTTGAGCATCTACTGCTTGTTATGTGTTTCCTACCCATCTAAGTGAGGTCCATGCTAACAACTTGGATTGTAAACATAAAATCTGTAGAGACAATTAGGGTTTCTTGAAAAAGTTGTCTAATTGTTGGAAAAGGCGAAAGCTCAATCCTTTGATGCTATTTATATGAGTATCTGTTTTATTCTTGCCTTATGCAAGCTTGGTTATCGTTGTTGCAAACCCCAATCTTGGAAGTTGTCTTTTATAAAGTTTATTTTCGAATCCCAAAGCCTTTGCCTTTACTTTCTTTCGTTTTAGTTTTTTGCCTTCCTCGATATCGACTAGCACTTGTCGATATCGAGTTACTGATTCTCGATCCAGATCGTCGTAGCTTTTCCTGTGCAGGTACTCGACCAAGACTTCCTCGTCATCGACAAGTCTACTCGATATCGATTAAGGCCTAGTCGATATCAACAAAAATCGCCGAGAGCTACTGCTGTTGTGTTCGACTTGTCCGATCTTCTGTCGACTAACCCTAGTCGAGATCGACAATCTGTGGCCGACTTCTGTTCGTGAGATTTCTCCGTTGTCTAGGATCCGCTGATACGCTTCCTCGTGGATAGATCCTGACTTCCCACTACTGCATCGGGAGGAAGTCCTGTAATCATTTGCAAGGGACGGAATCTGGTTTGCTTCACTTTACTTATATTTTATATTTGCATTCTCGATTTCCTCCTATCAACAAATTGGCACCGTTGTCGGGGAGGCTATCATTTGCGCCTTAGATAGTTAAAATCTCACATCTACTTTGAGTTACTTTACAGGTATATGCGTCGTTCTGGTCAAACACCTGAGTTTGACGCCTTAGATGAACTGGAGCGCCTTATACACATCCATGCTGAACTGAAAAGAGCCATGGCGGCCGCAGAAACACAAGAACAGCTGATTGAGAGGTTTACAAGGGAACTAGCCACAAGAGATGTTACTATCGCCGCTGAGAAAGCAGGAAGGGAACAGGAAGCTGAGCGCGCAAGGCAAGCAGAAGCTAAGCTTGCCCAATACCTGACGACTGCAGAGGATTATATGCACGCGACTCTCGTCGTGCCTGAATCGGCGATTCTAATCCCTAAAAACTCTTTTGAAATTCGCACTCAATTTCTTATAGAGCTTAAAAATAATGCCCTTTATGGAAAATTTAATGAATGCCCTCTTGAACATCTTACAAATTTTTCTGACATGTGTCGCACTCTTGCTGAAGGTACAACTCTGGAATATGTCAAGATGAAGGCTTTTCGCTGGTCTCTCGCTGGACCTGCACTGAAGTGGCTTGAAGGGCTGAAACTAAGATCCCTTACAACATGGGCCCAAATAGAGCAAGAGTTTCTCAACAAATTCTTCCCTCCTGCCAAGACCGCAATCCTCCGCCAGAAGATTACAGCTTTCAAACAAAAGTTTGGGGAGCCGCTAGCAAAAGCATAGGAAAGATACAAAGAACTATTGCGATCTTGCCCTACTCATGGACAACCACCCTACGTCATTCAAGAGATCTTCTTTAATTCTCTTGACCAAGTCACTAAGGAAAGGATCAACCAGTATACTCGATATGAGTACCTGACGATGCCACCAATTGACGCATGGGGCGTACCGGAAAAGCTCACTGATTATGACAACAAGTATGGGTCTACTGCAAACTATGAGGAGAACTCTTATGCTAGGCCAGCACCATCTATGCCCCTCTATGAAGCTTCCAAGGAGATTGACCCAGATGTCAGGGAGCAGTTCTACAGAGACCAGAATCGCAAACTCCTCAAGCAAGTCAAGTATGTCTCTGTCAACCAGCCTTGCATCGAATACAGATCACAACGGCACACCACTATTGAGTGCCCACACACAGAGCAAATCAGGATGGCAGAGACACGTGAAGAGGTAGCTTACGCAGGGGGTCCCAATCGCTATATGGGGGATCAAAGGTTCTGTCAACCACAGTGGAACCAAGGTCCTCCTAGGAACCCCCCGCCATACAGAGCTCCAGAACATCCAGAAAGGGATCAAAAGAAGGATGACTTACAGATCATCCTTGAGGAGATGCATCGGAATCAAGGCACCATCAACAAATAGTTCCAGAACATCACTACAAAATTTGGAGACCTAGACATCTGGAAAAGAGGCATAGAGACTCAGATGGGTCAAATTGCTGCATAGATTTCACGACCATCCGGACAACTCCCTGGGCAAACAGAACCAAATCCTAAGGGGAAGACCGGACACGTCTCAGCTATCAAACTCAGGAGCGGGCACCAATTACATGAGCCAGAGGTCGGAAAGCACCAAGACAAAGCAGAGCACCAAGTCGATAACGAGCAGTAACAACCCGATATCGAGGAGCCCTTGGTCGATATCGACGAAACCCTCCTCGACACAGACCAGAAGCCAAGCTGGGACTCCACTGCCCAGCCCAGCAACTCGAGATCGACAAGCCTACTCGATATTGAAGAAGCTCAATTCGATATCGACCAAAACCTGGCCGATGTCGACGACTCTGCAACACCTCCGACGTCTGATCTGGCTCCGAAGCAGAAAAAGACTTGCCTTTCCCTTCCAAAGCGCTGAAGATCCCATTGCAGGTAGGTTTAACCGTTTTGTTCATATGCTGCAAGAACTGAATGTCTCTATTCCTTTTACAGAAGCCCTGCAAGATATTCCTGGATATGTCAAATTTCTGAAGGAAATCCTGAGCAAGAAGCGATCCATCTTAGAGATCGCCGGTGAATGCAAAGTACTCAACTTCCCTGAAAAAAGACCTGACCCTGGTAAGTTTTCTGTTACTGTGGGATTTGGACAATATAAATACGAGTCCTGGTGTGATTTAGGAGCAAGTGTGAGCATCATGCCCTTATCAATCTGGCGGAAGGTAAAAATAGGATGCATAGAGCCTGTGGATGCCAAGCTATACATATCAAACAATACAGTGGTCATCCCTACAGGTATAATTTAGAATGTCCCCGTCCAGGTTGGTAAATTCTTTGTTCCGGCAGATTTCCTTATTATAGACTGTGCTAAAGATCCTACTAGCCCTATTATTCTTGGTAAACCATTCTTAGCTACTGCCGATGCCAAGATTAGTATCAAACAGCGATCGCTCACCTTCATCATAGGCGACGAGGTCTTAGACTTCTCTTTTGGCCCCGCAAAAGAAGAAATTTCATGGATGGAGGTGAAGCGCATCAGCAAACACGGGACCAAGCAATCAACGGAGGAAGGCACTAGCACTGTACTCGATATCGACAATCCTAACTCGATATCGACTAAAGCCCTACTCGATATCGACTAAAGCCCTACTCGATATCGATAAAACTTCGTCGACATCGACTTCCTTAGCTGAGCACCAGACTTGCCAAGAGCCTAAGTATGGGATCCCTGTACTCGATATAGACCAGTCTTGCCCGATATCGACTAACCCCAAGCCCGAAGATTTTTGTTTTGGGCCCGAAAAGGTAAGTTCAGGTATTAATCCTACTCCTCCTCAGTCCATTAAGAAAATTATCAATAATTTAAGGGGATGTAAGGCGCCGTGGGGAGAGAATCTGCGGAAAGTGAAAGCTGGGAAGAGAAAGAAGAACGAAAAGGAAGGATATGCAAGCAACCACCTGCCAACTGTGCTTGCATACTACAATCAGAACCTAGATGATCCAGGAGAAGGGCCAAGCACAAGCGGGCCCCACATTAAAGGTCCTTGAGCACAAAAGAAGAAGTCGGCCTAGCGACTCTAAAATCTAGAGCATGTATATAAAACTTTACGAATTTTGGGACTTTGGAACTTTTTGATTTTGGTTTTGGTTTTTTTTTTTTTTTTTTGGTTTTTTAGTTTAGAATACTTCATGTGGAAAGTCTTGTTTTTGTGTGCAATCTAACACTCTTAGGTCGGCAAGCATAAAAGAATTGCGAAAGGTGGAATAAGAAGTCCCTAAAAAACAGTCAGAATCGACGAAGGCCAAGTCGAAATCGACAAAGAGGAGCAGCCCAGAAGTTCGTCGATATCGAGTAGGCCAACTCGATATCGACTAAGCCAGACAAATCTCCTCGACTTCATAATCCACTTGACGTAAATGACAGTTACTCGATATCGAGTATAGTACTCGATATCGACAAAACCACTTACTCGATATGCCCTATTCTTCCCTCCTCGATGTGTTATTCGGTGAGTTCCTTCCTTTACTCTTGCTTTTATTTGATTTTATACAGTGGGGGCACTGTATATTTTAAGTATGGGGTGGGGGAAGGGCTCATTATCATTATTATATGTTTTAGTCTTGCTTTTGGTTTTACATGGTGAAATTTTATTTATTATTATATGTTTTAGTCTTGCTTTTGGTTTTACATGGTGAAATTTTATTTTTTATGTTATGCATTCATTTTTAAGTTTTGTGCATTTTAGTCTTTTATCATACTTTAGTCTTATTTCTAGTCATAAAAAAATAAAAATAAAATTTTAAAAATTAAAAAATTTTAAAATGTCGAAAAAAAAAAAGAAAAAAATACATGTTTAAATTTTTGCGTTGTCTTAGTTTGTATACCCTAACTTAGATGTCCTATGATGATAAATAATGATTGACTTGATCATGTAAATCCTATGGCATGTTTGGAAGGTTTAGCCTAAGTCCTCGAAATTATTTATATGTCAATTGTGAACTTGTGATGAAATTGAGCACATATGATCCTAAGCTAAAGGTTGAAATCCAACAAAATTTATCCTAGTGAGAATTTTGTCCTTATAGGCAGAACATAAAAAATCCCTCTGCTTTCTTGAGTGTATTTACTCTTCCTATGCATCTCTAAATGTTGTGATCTATACAAACCTAAAAGCAGAAGCAAAACTCTCCTAGGTGGCTTCATCACATTGCAAGAATCCAGGTGTCATCAGAAGAAAGCTTCTCCCCTTCTCCATCCATACGTGGCACCTACCTGGCAGTATTTGTTTTCCACTGTGTCCTCCCACGTTCTCCATATCCTTCCCACGTTCTCCGAATCATTCGCACGCTCTCATCAGCTCTCTCATGGAGTCATGGGTTCTCAACTACCATGTGATGTGGCTCATTTGTTTCCTTCGTGTGAGTGGATCCTCAGTAGTTGTGCAACTGCAACCCCCGTTAGGGCGATTTGGGTTCGCAGCGATCGTCTACTCGCCAACAGCCCTAGATTGGGTTTTTCCGACCGGTTTTCGGTGGGCTATGGCGAACAGGAAGGGCGGAAGGGGTGGGCACTCGAATGACTTGCGTTTAGAGGAGAAGAAGAAAATGGAAAGAGAGATCTGCTCGATTTTGTTCAAATCGCCTGCATTAGGGATTGGTCCGTCAGATCTGGGTGAGACCAGTGGAGATGGGGGCAATTCGGAGGGGTTGCTTGACTTGGCTGTGGCTCGCTCATCTTCCTCGCCTCCTATTGTTGTGGGGTTGCTGGGTTCGACAACTTTCTCCTCCCCTGTGGTTGCTCCAATGGCGTCGTTAGAGGTGGACTGCTCGGATGGAGGTCGCTCTCCTTCAATGGTGGTGGTTAATGGTGTGGGACCATGTGATGGGTCCACTGCCACTAACCCGCTTGCGTCGGGTCCCTGTCCGACCCTAGATTCTCCCCAATGGGCTAATGCTCCGACCCTGGTTCGCAACCACCCCGTATCCAACAACCGCTACTTCTCCTTCTTTATCAAGGCTATCTAATTGAAAATTTGACATCTCTTTCTTTTTCCACAACAGGGATGAGGAAATTTGTAATTGGTGGGTAGTATTGTTGGTCGAAGATGGCCGGATCTGGGCAGATACAACACCTTCTCCAATTCCCGTTCACCAATTCATGCTATGAGGTAACTGTTTTCCACCATCTATCTCGAAATTGCTCCTCTACTTGCCCTCTGCCCAAATTCTCTGCGAATGGCGACTACCGTCTGGCTTGGTAGCATTTTTTTAGTGTTTTAGGGTTGATAATTGGTTGACTGTTGCGCTAAATATTTTCTTGCCCTGCTATGTGAGAGGTTAATGTTTTGAGGTGTTTATTTTGGGAATGAAAACTGGTTTGATTTTCGATGGGGCACTATATAGTTGAATTTTAAAAACTCTATCCTGGGTGGCCTTAGTTGTAGCTAATTATATTTTCTTTTCATGCTCTTTTGGGGCATCAATAATTTGGAGGGTTTGCTCCTATTGTTTCTTTTGGTTAGGTTGCTAGGGAATATCAGAAGCTTGAATTGGTGATTTTGAGCAGGTAAATATTGGGATGAGATCATGTTTCTAAAATAGTTGAAGTAAATATTCATGAATTTTTACGCTGTTCTATAAATTTGAGCTTTTGGTGAGCTGGGTAGGCTCAATTCAAGTTTAGCTTACTTGTGAACTGCTAATTTTGGTTGGCAGAGTTGCTAAGATTTGTTCAGTCACAATTATTAAATATCAACTGTTGCTTTTAGTTGGTAGGTTTTTGGTAAGAATAATCATAATCATTTAACTTAAATTGCAAATAATTGATTTTAAATATCTTAAAATCACACACTTTTTATATAGAGCCACTTGATTATCAGTTCAAAGTACTTTGAAAGATGTAAAATGATCATTTGCCATTGAACATATTAATTTAATATCTCATTCAAACTTAAAACTCTGAATTGGTCATGAGATACTAGCTGAAAATAAGAGGGTTGGTTAATTAAATAGCAAGTTTAATTTTGAGAAAAAAAATGGGTGGTTTAGTGCAATATGGATTATAGCAGTAGATGGATGGCTAAGTAAAATTCATGAATGATGGTAAATACTAAATAGATAACCAGATAGGGATAAAGGGTGGTTTATAAATGAAATTTTGAGAATAAAACTGAGGTGATGTGAAAGTTAACCTGCTTTATTTTCCTCTCATTTTCATCGATGTATAGTTCTATTTGTGTTACAGACAACAATGTTTGTTCTCCTGTTTTCCTGCATTCATCAACATCATCGATGACATGTTTCTGCTATTATAACTCATCTTTGTACTTCTTTTCAACTTTTGCAAATTGGGCTTGGAACTTAATTGCATCAATTGGCTTCTTTACTCAACACATACGTACCCCATCGCCAATTAGATATTCATATAGGAAATTTGTTGCTTAGTTAAGTGACGCATTTCATATGGATCACATGTTTTGCTGGTAAGGAAACTCTAAATGTAAACTTACTGGTTCTGAAACATGTAGCTAGAGCAAAAAAGATGATCGGATAAGACTATTAAAGATAAATGAAAAATTGCTGCCATTTGTCTGGAAATTACGCTAGAAGCGATTATTGATTGAATTGGTCATTTCAGAAACTATCTTACTCTAGGTAACATCCATTAGCACTATGATTCATGGAAAAAGACTCAACAATGAAGGTGGATTTATGAAAATATGGAGTTATATAATAATAAGGGTTGGAAGTAGTAACTCTTAAACAGGTTTGTTTGTATGTCAGATGTTTAAAGATACGTGTGTTCTAATTTTAAAGCTAATCCAGCCTTGTAAAATGATTCGTCTATTGAGTTGATGATTCTATGGCATGCATGTAAATAACAAGCATGTTTCTTGGATTCTTATGCTTTTATTTATTGCATCAAATATGGATAATGAATGGAATCAATGGATGGCTAAAATGCTAAATGCAATTTTGTTAATAATAGTGGTTTCATGCAAAATGACCTAAATTGCTGGTCGGTTTGTGTATTTTACTCCTGTGTTTATAATGTGTTTCTTTTCTCTCATTCGATTTTAATTATAGTTATGTGGAGCGCTTGCTCGATCGGATTAACAATGGAACGAAGGCTGAAGATAGGAGAACTGCTTTGACAGAGCTTCAGTCTGTTGTTGTAGAAAGTCATGGGGCTCAGCTAGCATTTGGGGCAATGGGTTGGTTCTTTTTTATTTACTGGTTGGCTTGAGTGTTATGCCCCTTCCTCACTTTGCATGACTGTACCTATCTTTTTTATTTGTTGCAGGCTTTCCCGTTATGATAAGTGTGTTGAAAGAGGATTGCAATGATATTGAAATGGTTAATGATCTTCTTTATTATGTTCATGTGCACTTTTAGCCCTTTAAGAGTACTGGATAGTTGTTTTAGCCTTCGGAACTTGGTTCAAAGGTGATCATTATAGACTTTAGGATACTGAAAGCTCTTTACAGTTGGTGATGGTAAAATTAAACTGAACAATGATTCCAGAAAAGAGAGATAGCTACCGACTACTGTCATTTAATTCCTTTGTGGCACAAATAAGAAACACAAATATCATCATGAGTGTGTTATTGCATTCGTGTTTACCAATAAAACTGCAAAATTGAATGCTATATATAAAGACGAGTATGTTATACCATGCGCATGTAGAACATTCTTCCAGCCAATGCTTCCCCTTCCTTGCTACTTATTACTGAAAAGGGTAGTATAGAATATTGCATGTCTGTAATGCACATCGCATGTATTTATCACTTGAGGGGCCTAATTTCTTGCTGTTGGAAATCGCAGTAGGCCATGATATTATTTCCCTTGGATTGCAGGTTCAAGGTGCTTTGGAAACAGTTTTGGGTGCCTTAACACCTTTGAGTTATGCCAAAGCACCAAAAAATGATGTTCAGCCAGCCACTATGAATGCTGATTTGCTATCCAGAGAAGCAGATAACATTTCTCTTTTATTGGGTTTGCTGGTGAGAATTCTTTGTTTGTTGAGATACAATACAACATCACAGAATCTGCATGCATCCCTTCATTTGAGAAACTTACCGGTTTGTCTTGGCAGCCAAAAGGTGATTAATTTCTACACCCACTATTATACTCTACAACTCTTGACATCCCTTCTTAACAATTCACCAAGCAGGTACACTCAATTATTTTGTTTGTCCTGCTGAAATATTCTGTAGCAGCACTGCAAGTTCCTGCAGGTGGAGCTGATTTTTCTTTCCCCAACTATTGATCACTTCTAAAATAAAGGTTAAGATAGGATTGCCTTCCTTAACACTAATTTTCTATTGATTACTACACTTTCCATGCTTTTGGTAGGAAAATCCTATTTGTTCTTTTTGTGCAGTATGTCTTAGTTAATTTTGTGCTCATGCAACTTTTTAGGTAGAGAAATGGTTCATCAAAGAAGGTAAGATGGGTGAAACATAAATGGCCCATTTTTTGCTTTCTACTTTTTAGTTGAAAACTTAACCTTTCATTTTTATTCCAATCTGTTCTCTAACTTCTTTAAACATATATTGGTTGTTTAACCTTTCATTCTACATATCACTTAAATCTTTCATTTTAAATTATAAAGGATTCAATTTCTTCTAAACTGACTCTTTTATAATTTCATAGAATTAAACTTGGCTACTTCTAGAATCTTATATTGCAATCTTTATCTTAGGAATGACTTTAACATTAATATTATATTGCAATGGAAGGCCTCTACAAAAATCAAGAGGTATCCCTCTCTATAAATTACTATTGAATCATTAGAAATTATTAACCGAAGATTGGACATGCGATGGAAAGGTGTGTGATGCACGGAAATCAGGTGGGAAATGTCATGAATCGAGCTTGGGTACTGAAGAACCAATTTGGAGAAGGGAATGGAAAAGAGGAAGGCAGTCAACAGGAAAAATACATGAGAGATGGGGCTGCGGTGGGCACCGATGCTGGACTGCTGTTGGGGGTTGGTGGCACGCACTGATTTTGATTGCAGAAAAATGGGAGGGCAAGATGGTAAGGTCGTCGATAGAAGGAACGAGGAGGGCAGCTCTGGCTTTGACAGTTAAAGCAATGGTGGAAGGCGTGCTGGTGGAGCCAATGGCGATACCTGCCAGCTCTGGCTCTAAGAAAAAGATGGCTGCTGCTCTCTCTGAGCTGCAGGTAGCAGCTTATCAAAATTGAAGTTTTTAGTTACATTTGTTGATTCTTAGTTGGAACTAGAAGATTGGGGTACATCGTTTAATTTTGATTTTAATTATCTAATAGCTATAATTCATTGAAGTTTCAATATTTGATTACTCTTTCTATTATTTCTTGGGTGCTCTCAAAGGAATTCAACTATCCATTCTTCTGCTAAAAGTGAAATCTTCACAAATCTGATTCTATAAATGAAGATAACACAAAAGGGTTTACTGATTATTGTTTGTGGTCCTCTTTTTCTTTGCAAGTTGGTGATTCTATTTTATTTGTATGTTAAGCTTGAGCCGGTTTGAGTAGTTTGCAAGCCTTAAGTAAACAATTTCATCCTTTTATTTTCAATTGAAAATCCTTGCTATGCAATGAATCATTTTTATAGTGATTTAAATGAGAGGTTATTGGGGTTGACTATTTTTTTCTTCCATAATTGTTCCATCAATTTTTTTTGGTCGATTAAGAATGGGTTGTGAATTTTGTGATAATCATACTCATGGCTTGGAGTTGTAGCCCTTTTTCCTTGGACGATGAATGAAATTAAGGTGTACAATTCAGAGAAGGAAGAGAGAATTAGTTGTACAAATATAGCTTTAGGTTTAAAAAAAATAACCCATGCATATATTTAGAGGTTATTTTTATGGTTAAAGAAAATCTATAAATTGGCTTTGAGTTTGCTATAGTCTTGAATCTTGATTGCAAATATGTAACTTGTAGGTATTCATTTAGATTGTGGTAATGCCTTTTGCTACTATGGGGTCTGTTAATTGTGGTAATGTTTTTTGCTACGGTTCATATTCATCATGTTTTCATAAAATGAATGAGCCTCCTTAAATTTTCTTCGGACTCCTTAATGGATACTACTGATTGAGAGCGAGTTTAGAGATGGTTAAGACCTATAAAGATCTAGATGCTTGTGAATATATGTCACTTGGTTCCTTTATTATTTAAGCTTGGCTTTACAATATAAAATAACTATTTCATAGTTGTATATGGGTCTATATTAGGCATATATGTGTGTGGGGTTAGCCACATGTTGTAATGATCAGCTTATAATAATATAATTATTTGTTGGTATCTATCAGAATGTATATTTTAGATTTTGACTCAAATATTGTATTAACCTTTATTTTATCAATATAATTTTTATATTTTTTTGGTCAAAGATATAATTTTCATACTAATAACTAACATTGTATAATCTAATGTTGTAATGGGTTTTATATTCTATGCCAGTGGGGCATAAGATAACAACCTTAATTGGGAAAAATTCCCTAAATTTAAATTATTTTAGCTTTTTAATATTGTTTTTTAAGGATAGCTTCTTTATTTAGTAGAGAGTCTTTTCTGATTGAGATTCATACTAATAACTAACATTATATAATCTATTGTTGTATTTATAAATAATAATAAATTATAAATTTTTAAATTAAAAGTATTAATATCAATTTTTAATCAAATACCCGTGCCTTAGGCACGGGCCTAACACTAGTAGTTATTCAAAGTCAATGCATTTATATGTTTATGTGAATGAAAATTAAATGATGGAGACACCTTTTAAGCCAATATTATCCTCTCTTTACCTGCCCTGCATTATCTTTGCTTGAAGCCAGAACATTAGCCTGAGACTTTTATTATAAACTCCACAAAATTATCCTTAGTCAAATTGAGTCAGACCCCCATTTGGGAATTAAGACTTAGAGTTGGTTGGAATGATGATTTGTGGAAGGAATTAGCTTGTGTTTCATTTCAAGTGAGAAGGATTTTTTAACTTTTTGAAGATATGCGTTGGATTTATATTTTGATCTTGCTATGCACACTATGTAAAAGGATTTTTGGCTCACCCTATAAATGCACTAGTTTTAGTTTATTTTCGTTCTTTCAAAAAAAAAATTTCAAAAAAAAAAAGTGCATTAGCCAAATTTACCTTATTTCTTTCATTTTCGCAAGAAGCATACTTTGGAGAAGGTTACGGAAGTTTGAAAGGTTACATACTTCATTGAGATAAGTTGGGGAGTTTGGTTGATGGATATGATTGAGAGTCATGGTTTGGTTGAGTTGTGTCTTGATTCCCGAATTTTATTAAGCACCACATGGCCAAATAGTTCCATACCTTTTATTTTTTACCAAGCCCCATTACAACCCTGCCGAATGGAATCTTCTTTGAAGACTTCTATTGAGCGAAGTCCTCCTGATAATTCTTGTTGCATTTACATAATTGGTTGCGATGTGGATTTATATTTAAATTACAATATTTATGAGATTGTATATGGAATTGGGTTGAGAGTTGATCTGCATAGCCTAAACACATTTGAGAGTTGAGTGAAAACACATTATCCCTGTGAGGTTGGATTTATATTGCCTATGCCCATGGATCGCTCATATATGTGTGCTGACATTAAATTCACTTGTCTTACATTGCTACTACTTGAGATGTTGCTTTTTACAAAGGCAAAGACTTGAAGGATGTGTTGTAAGTATTGGTTATTGTTTGGTTATTGCTTGAGGACAAGCAAGTCAAAGTATGGGGTGATTTGATGTCTCTAAAATAGCCATGTTGAAATGCACAGTTTAGTTCCATATTCTATACACTTTGCATATTTTGGGTTGGGAATGTGTTGAATTTATGTAATATGTGCTTATTTGCAAGAAATGGAGATCTACATAAGTTTCTGTTTAATATTGCAAAATATGGAGCCATTCCGGGAGAAAACCAAGAAGCAAAGACGGAGGCCACACTTTACTCGATATCTAGTATTAGTCCTCGAAACCGACAAAGGAGTCCGGGCACATCACTGATCGAGGATCACCATATCGAGAAGCCGAGAAGCAAAGTTACCCGACTCCAGGATTTTCCTCGATATCGAGTTACTTTCTCGATGTCGACAAAACCTTGAAGACCGGCCCGAAGTCGAGGAACACAAGCTGAATGAGAAGGCGAAGACAAATGCCTGTCGGGCAACACTTACTCGATATCGAGGAAACTCCTCGATATCGACAAGCCCAGAAGCATGTGTCCGAGCAGTGTCGAGGACCATCCACTCGACCAAGCTAGGCCAGCAAGTCGATGAAGAAAGTCTACTCGATATCGACGAAACTTATCGATATCGAGGACCCCAGAAGCCAGCATCCGAGCCTTGTCGAGGATCAGCTACGTACCCGACATGTCGAGCCAAGCTAAGTCGACGACACACTTTACTCGATATCGAGTAAACTACTCGATATCGAGGAAATCTTTCTTGAAGCCGCGTACGCGGTTTGAGTTGTCCTACTCGGATTGGGATTCATTGGGGCCGAAGATTGCCGAGTTCTATCCAAGTCTATCAACAACTATCCAATGAAGAGAAGAATTATCCACTTGAAGATATTTTAGCGTTTTAGATATCATTTCCTTTTTAGATTTAATTATGTTATTCCCTTTATTTATTTTTAAAGGTTTTAGATATAGATTTAGATAGAGATAGAGATTTCTATCCTTGAATAGCAAGGATTAGAAGCCTATAAATAAAGCCTTAGGGGGCTGAGTTTTATTCATTCAATCACATAGCAATTAGTAGTAGAGAAAGAGAGAGAGAGAGAGTGGCCAAGAGGAGTTGGTGAAGCGAGAGCGGAAATGGCTTCCTTTGGTTGTAAGCTCTGTTTGATTCAATGCAAGTATTTATTTCCTTTCAATCAATCTCTGAGGTTGCGATGAAGCGCGAGTAGTCCACCTACTTCTGGGTTGGGGCGAGCCCGACGATAGCCCTGCGTGTTTGAGGTAAAGATGCGACTTTTATCATGTTTTGAGCATCTACTACTTGTTATGTGTTTATTACCCATCTAATGGAGGTCCATGCTAACTACTTGTTATTTCCTTTTATTCTTTCCTTATGCATGCTTGGTTATCGTTGTTGCAAACTCCAATCTTGGAAGTTGTCTTTTATAAAGTTTATTTTCGAATCCCAAAGCCTTTCCCTTTACTTTCTTTCGTTTTAGTTTTTTGCCTTCCTCGATATCGACTAGCACTTGTCGATATCCTGTTACTGATTCTCGATCCAGATCATCGTAGCTTTTCCTGTGCAGGTACTCGACCAAGACTTCCTCGACGTCGACAAGTGTACTTGATATCGAGTAAGGCCTAGTCGATATCGACCAAAATCGTCGAGAGCTACTAATGATGTGTTCGACTTGTCCGATCTTCTGTGGACTCACCCTAGTCGAGATCGACAACCTGTGGTCGACTTCTGTTCGTGAGTTTTCTCCGCTGCCTAGGATCTGAAGGGTCCAGGCAGAGGTTTGTTTAAGAAGAGAGATGCAGGGTAAGTTCAAAGCTTCTAAAAAATTAAGATAAATAAAATCGGAACAACAAATTTTACGAGTTCAAAAATCGTCTACCCACTTTCCAGCCATCTCGGCATTCTCAAACCAGGAGGAGGGTAAGGATTGGTTTACCTAGATAAGTGCAGGTGGATTGACGTTCTTCCTTCGAGCTTTTGTGGGAGCATTCGTCTTGACAGGCACGTCAAAGCTTCTGAAAGTGGCTTTCCTTGAACGCTTGGGAGGTGAAGACTTCTTGGCCTTAGTGGCTTTGTGCTTCTTCGGAGACAGGGGAGGATGAGGAGGAGTGGGAGAGGGAACAAGTTCTGGCTCCTCTTCCTCAGACCCCGAGTCCTCAACAGACACTTCAGCATCATCTTCCCCGGCCATCTCGTCATCATCAGCAGTCTCGTCGTCCTCCTCTTCCTCTTCCTCTGGTTCCTCCACAGCGGGAACCTCCTTTTCTGCTACTCTTTGGGCCTCTTCCTCGGCCTCCTTCCTTGCTTTCTTAGCCTCTTCCTCGACCTTTTTCTTTCTCAGGGCCTCTTCCTCGACCTCCTCTGCAGCATCTCCCTCTAGAATCTCATCAAGATCCTCCTCTTCCTCCTCTTCCTCAGCAATGATCTTTCTCTTCCCTTTTAGCTTTGCACTGTGAGGCTTCTTCGTCGGCCGCTTCAAAGACCGCTTGATTTCGGCAACGGTGCTCTCAGGGACGGTGCTCGGGACAATACTTGGGACAATTGCTTGAGGAGTAGGTTCGGGTTAAGGGGAGATCACAAGAGGTGTCTAGCGTCCTTTGGGGGTAGCGCGAAGGCGTTTGGGTGTGGAGGTCTTCATGGATTTGGGTGCCATGGAAGAAATTCGGTGAAGCTTTCAGAAAAAGGTTGAAGGGGAAGGTTAAAAGACGGAGGGTTTAGGTAGTTCTAGAGAGGTGATGAATAGTTAGGGTATGAGTGTGTGGTTTAAAAAGGGGCAAGAGGGTAAGTCGATGGGACGTGTTTATGGTTCCAATGGAGATAATCATAACACTACTGCAAAAATGAAAAGATATGATTTGCCAAAATTTCAAAATTCAAAAAACATCCTTTCACATTTTAAATGTAAGAGAGAGTATATCCGAAAAAATAATTTCCATAAATAAAATATACTCGGATATAAGATTTTTGGAAAATGAAATCGGTAGCAAATAAAGAAAGTTAAAATCCATTAAACCTATATTTGATCAAATATCTAATAAGATATCAACCAAACATATGATCTGTTATATGTGCTCTACCATTCACTTCACAAACTTTGACATGAATCTCAAAGGTTTTGACACTGAGTAGAATTTATCTTTCGTAAAGGGAAAGCTCTCCCTACGAAAGTGCATCCCTGTGCATTCCGTTCTCACGTCTAATGAAGGTGAACCTATCCTCTGCTAAAGGCTTAGTAAAAATGTCAACCCATTGATAATCAGTTGAAATAAAGGATATGGACACATCACCTTTTTCGACATGGTATCTAATGAAATAATGCCTTACATCAATATGTTTGGTCCTTGAATGTTGAACGGGATTCTTTGTAATGGAGATGGCACTTGTATTGTCACACTTAATGGGAATGTCTTTGAAGTTGATGCCAAGATCTCTCAGTTGTTGAGCTACCCAAAGGATTTGGGAGCAACATGCTCCAACTGCTATGTATTCGGCTTCGGCAGTGGAAAGAGCAACTGAGTTTTGTATCTTTGAGTGCCAACTAATCAAGGATGCTCCTAAGAATTGGCAACATCCCGACGTGCTCTTCCTATCCACCTTATAGCCTGCAAAGTCTGCATCAGAATACCCAATTAGTGTAAAATCTATTTGCTTTGGATACCACAAGCCAAGCTCCTTGGTGCCATTGAGATATCAAAAGATCCTCTTCACATCCACGAGGTGAGATTCTTTAAGGTCAGCTTGAAACGTACCACACATGAAAACACTAAACATGATGTCAGGTCTACTAGTAGTAAGATATAATAAAGATCCAATCATCCCTCGATACTCCTTTTGATTGACACTCTTCCTGGTCTTTTCTTGATCTAGAGATAAGGTTGAGCTCAAGGGTGGCTTGGGTGCTTTGGATTGATCCATCTTGAACTTCTTCAAGAGATCCATAGTGTACATGCTTTGGTTGACAAAGATCCCTTTCTTAGATTGATGAACTTGCAACCCCAAAAAGAAGTTGAGTTCACCCATCAAGCTCATCTCAAATTGACTGCACATAATGTCAGAAAATTCCTTGCACAAAAATATGTTAGTAGCCCCAAACAATATATCATCAACATATATTTGGATAACCAAAATGTCATTTCCATTGGTCTTGATAAAAAGAGTCTTGTCGATCAAACCATTTTCTAAAAGATATTTTGACAAGCGCTCATACAAAGCTCTTGGGGCTTGTTTCAAACCATATAGCGCTTTGTCTAGTTTGTAAACATGGTTAGGAAATTCTGAACTTTCGAAACCTAGGGGTTGAGCCACTTAGACTTATTCCTCTAAGAAACCATTAAGAAAAGCACACTTGACATCCATTTGATATAATTTTATGCCCATAAAAGATGCAAATGCTATTAAAATGCGAATGGCTTCAAGCCTGGCTACGGGAGCAAAAGTCTCCTCGTAGTCGATACCTTCCTCTTGATTGTAGCCTCTAGCAACAAGCCTTTCTTTGTTCCTCACGATCTTACCATTCTCATCTAGCTTGTTTCGAAATACCCAACGTGTGCCAATAAATGATTGATGCTTTGGCCTAGACTTCAAGGTCTAGACTTTGTTCCTTTCAAATTCGTCAAGCTCACTTTGCATAGCAATGATCTAGTCTGGCTCTTGAAGGGCTTCATCTACCTTCTTTGGTTCCATAAGAGAAACAAAAGGGTAAAAAGCACAGAGATCTTGAAGTTTAGAACGAGTTTGAACACTAGATGTAGGGTCAGAGATGATATCCTTTAATGAGTATGATGAGGAGTATTTAAACTTTCTTTTGCTAGTCTCAACTCCCTGGTTTGTCACATCAATATGATTGATTTGTGGTACATCTGACTCTATGGATATGTTGTGCTCAGTTGCTACAGTTTTTGAAGTCTCAACACTTTTGGATTGGTTGCCAAGGGCTTTGGACTGAGCTTCAACACCTTGGGCCAATTCTTCAGTGTTAAGAATCTGATCCTGCATGTTCCTCTTCTTTGTGTTCTTTGTAGCAATATCATCACCGTCCTCATTCTCTGTATGGCTGTTAAGATCTAGATCTGCAACACTTTCACTTAAAGAATCGTCATAGCATTCATCAAATATAACTTGTATACTTTCCTCAACCATCTTGGTCCTCTTGTTGAAGATTCTATATGCTTTGCTACTTGTGGAGTAACCAAGAAATATACCTTCATCAGTACGTGCATCAAATTTCCCAAGGTTATCTTTTTCATTGTTATGAACAAAACAAGTACAGCCAAAGGGTTTAAAATACGATATAAGGGCTTTCCGACCTTTGAAAAGTTCATAATGAGTTTTCTTTAAGATGGAACGAATAAGACAACGATTCAAAATATAGTTAGCTATGTTAACAGCTTCAGCCCAATAGGTTTTAGGTAATGCATTTTCTAAAAGCATAGTCATGGCCATGTCCTACAGAGTGCGGTTCTTTCGTCCCATAACCCCATTTTGTTGAGGTTTCCTAGGAGCAGAAAAATTATGGGAGATGCCATATTTAGCACAAAATAAATCAAACTGAAGTTGATCAAACTCCCTACCATGATCACTTTGAATTGATACTATGGGCTCGTTTCTTAAAGTTTGCAACTCCTTACAAAGTTTTAAAAACTCAAATAAGGCCTCTGATTTTTCTTTTAAAAATTCAACCCAAGTATATCTCGAAAAATCATCAACAACAACAAGCATGTACTTTTTACCATTGGGAGATTTGACTCGCATAGGACCACATAAATCCATATGTAAAAGTTCAAGGGGTCTAGAAGTACTTACAACCTTCTTGGGTTTGAAAGAGCTACGTGTTTGTTAACCTCGTGTGCATGCTTTATACATATCAATACCTTTGATGTCCATCTTAGGTAGTCCTCTTACAAGCCCTTTGGACACAAGCTTTTGTAGTGTATGTGGGCTTACATGACCGAGTCTCCTGTGCCAGAGCTTTGGATCGTCCGTTGAAGCCTTTAGACAGGTTAAGCTTCCTTGTGCAACGTGCTCAGCATTCACAACATAGATGTTGTTATAGGGATAGACAGTTAGAAATATTTCATCTGTATCTTCTCTGCGCAGTAGACATCTTTTCTTGTTAAATCCAACATCATTACCACTATCACATAGTTGAGAAACATTAAGCAAATTATACTTCAAACCATTAACAAGATAAACATTTTTAATACTATGGTTAGGATTACTCCCAACACTACTGATACCAACGATGTCACACTTTCCTTTGTCACCAAGGGTGATTGTTCCAGTGGATTGCTTCTTTAGATCATGGAGGATAGACCTCTTCCCACTCATATGTCTCGAGCATCTACTATCAATAATCCATTTTTGCTCCTTCACCTTGGTGATCTCGTGCAAGACAAAAATCAACCTTAGTGGCTAGACCAATAAGCAAATTTAGATCCATTATTGGGATAAACCATATTTGGTAAAATAGTGCCTTTGGGGACCCAAACTTGCGTTATCCGTTCTTTTCTCAAGTGAACAGGAAATGTATTGCGAATGATATGTGGATCCTTTCACCTATAGGGGCATGTCTCTTTTACATGTCCATTTCTTGCACAGTGGTGACATATAGGAAATGTTCTGCTTCCTTTTGCCTTCACAAAAGTGGTAATGTGTTGCTTCTTTAAAAACCTTTGATTGTACCCAATACCACTTTTGTTTAGAAAACTTTATTGCTCACCCAACATCCTATCAAGAGTGCCTTTGGACTTGGTAAAACTTATGAGGGTTGTCTGTTGGTTTTTGAGTTCGATTTGTAACATCAATTTGGCCATCAGTTTGAGGGTGACAAGAAGTAGAAAATAAAAGTTTTGTACCCAACTTAGACCATAAAGTTTTCAAAAAACAGCTTAAGAATTTAGAGTCACGATTAGACACAATAGACAAAGGCAATCCATGTATGCGAACAACATCTTTAAAGAATAAATGTGCAACATGAATAACATCATCAGTTGTGTGACATGGAATAAAATGAGCCATTTTGGAGAACCTATCTACTACCACAAAAATAGAATCATGACCCTTAGAAGTTCTAGGCAAGCCAACAATGAAATCTATAGATAAATCTTTCCAGGGTGCATTCGAAATTGGTAGAGGTTAATAAAGACCATTCGAATCAGCCTTACATTTTGCTTTAGCACATGTAACACAATTTTTGACAAATCTGAGCACATAATTCGACATTTTAGGCCAAAAGTAGTGTTCTTTTAATCCATCTAAGGTTTTTTCGAAACCACCATGTCCCCTAGATTCGTGTATTTCTTGATTTAACAGTCGTCTAATAGAAGAAGATGAGATACAAAGCTTGCCCATCTTAAACAAATAACCATTCTCAAGAAAATAAGAATCAACTTCACCTTTGGACACACATTGAGCATAAATAGTTTTAAAGAAACCATCATAAGCATATAGTTCCTTTATAAAAGCAAAACCCAAAACATGTGCATCCATATGGTTTAGGAGAACATACCTACGTAATAGCGCATCAGCTACCACATTATCCTTTCCCTTTTAGTGGTGAACCACATAGGAAAAGGTCTCCAAGAACTCCACCCAACGAGCAAGTCGCCTGCTGAGTAGTGATTATCCTTTAAGGTACTTCAGAGCTTCATGATCCGAATGAATCACAAACTCCTTAGGCCAAATGTCTGTAAGCATCGAACCAGCGCGAACAGTTCCTTGTCATAGGTAGAATAGTTGAGCTCTGCGGGGCCCAACTTCTCGTTGAAATAGGCAATGTGACGCTTATTTTGAAGCAGAACTCCACCAATGCCAGTGCCAGAAGCATCACACTCGAGCTCGAACGGTTGTGCGAAGTCAGGTAGTTGCAGCACAGGGGCATGGGTGAGCCGATTCTTGAGAGCATCGAATGCCCTATGATGTGCGTATGTCCACCGAAATGTCATATCCTTCTTAGTCAGCTCATGTAGGGGGTGGCAATGGTCCCTATGTAATGTCTAAGCACATGGTTCATAAGCCTCATAAAAGTAGAAGGAGCATTAGTTAAACCGAAAGGCATTACTAACCATTCATACAATCCATACTTAGTTTTAAAAGCCGTTTTCCATTCATCTCCCTTTTTCATCCTAATTTGATGATAGCCACTTCTAAGATCAATTTTAGAGAAAATGCAAGCACCATATAATTCATCAAACATATCATCTAAATGAGGAATACGGTGACGATACTTAACCTTTATTTAGTTGATTCTCCGGCAGTCAACACACGTGCACCAAGATCCATCCTTCTTTGGAACCAAGATGGCAGGCACGGCACAAGGGGACAGGCTCTCGCGAACAAAGTCTTTGTCCATCAGCTCCGTTAATTGGCGTTGCGGCTCATTTGTTTCCTCAGGGCTAGCTCTATAGGCGGCGCGATTAGGCAAGGCTGCGCCAGAGATGAAGTCAATCTGATGCTCAATCCCTCGAAGCGGCGACAGACCAACGATCGTCGAGATAATCCTGCAAAAGGGCAAAAATAGGTGCAAGAATATGACTCAAATCCACAACATTAAGCAATACCTCTTTCATTACCAATAGGATGTGAGGTCAATGAGCATTCCATGTGATGGCATGTTTATAAGGTTGAGAGACCAACGATCGTCGTTCAACGGAGCCTTTAAGCGAAGGTTGTGTTAAACCAGAAGGAGGAGGGGTAGGCATAGGGACTGCAGCGTGTTGTGAGCCTAATTTGCCATGTTTTACACTTACTTTTATATCGATTTCTATATACATTGCATACATTTGGGGTTAGAATAATAAATAATTTGTGTAGTTTATGTTTATTTGCAATATATGGAGGTCTACACAAGTTTTTGTTATATTTCGCAGAAATCGGACGCACTTTGGAGCTTAAAGGAAACTCATGGAGAGGCTAAAAATGGTGTAGCTGACGAAAATGCCATTTTTCACCATTCTTTGTTCTGAATCAAGCTTTTCTGACTTCATGGGAGTTGTCGCCCTCGGAAAGAGCTTTCCAACGCATGGTTATATGCGTCAATCCGACGAACGAGGACTCGGGAAAGTGCGTTTCAAGAACAGAGCAGAAAGCTGAGAGAACTTTACTCGATCTCGAGTACACTTACTCGATCTCGACAAAGGCTGTCTGAGCACACCCGGTCGAGCAGAGCTGATCGAGGACTCTGAGTCAGAGACAACCCGATCCCGGAACCCAACTCGATCTCGAGTAACTCTTGTCGAGATCGACCACGCCTAGACACCATGTTCGGAGTCGACAAGTTGAGACAAGCCGAGAAGCCGAGGACGGAGAAGCCGAGTTAACTCTACTCGATCTCGAGTACAGCTAGTCGAGATCGAGGAGCCAAGGAGCACCAGTCCGAGCTTTGTCGAGCAGAGCTACTCGACCAAGCCAGCCAGCCCAAGTCGACGCCAGTCCTACTCGAGATCGACTAGCCCTAGTCGAGATTGACGAACGCCGTGTCCGAAGCCGCGTAACGCGGTTTGCTGTCCAACGCGGTTTTGCTTTCCTTGGGGCCGAAGGAGTCTGAGATATCCGAGATCTATCAACATCTATCCACACCTATCAACACATGGAAGATTTTGCTTTTTAGATAGAATTTCTCTTTTTTTTTATTTAATTCCTAAATTTCTTTTATTTATCTTTTAAACCTTTAGATATAATTTTAGATAAAGATAGATATTTCTATCCTTGATTAGCAAGGAATAGAAGGCTATAAATAAAGCCTTAGGGGCTAGTTTTTTACATATTCAATTTTAGACATAATTCCATTCAAGTAAGTCGGAGTAGAGAGAGAAAGTTTGTGGCGAGAGAAGTTGGAAAGGCGAAAGCGGATTTGGCTTCGATTGGTTGTAAGCTTTCTTTATTTAATTAAATGCAAGTTGGTTTCTTTTGTTATTTAATGTCTTTCTTGATGATGAAGAGCGAGTAGTTCACCCACTTCTGGGGCTGGGGTGAGCCCGACGGTGGCCATGTGAGGTGATGCGGTAAAGGTACAATCTTTTGATGCAATTCGTCTTCTATCCCTATGAGCATGATTCTTTTGCGAGAGTTGAAGGTGATCCTTGTTTGTATTATTGAAGCGAAATTGATCTTAAGACAACTTGGGTTAATTATGTGAAAAGGGTTAGTAACACATACGGTTTATGCGAAAGCCTCTATATGCCTATTTGTTAATAACGAAAGTTTTTTTCATAGAAAACATGATCTTTTATGCCTTTATGTGTTACTTTGCATGGTTATCGTTGTGGCGTTGATACCCTGACTTTAGAAGTTCTTTATTATATTGAGTTTATTTCTGTCGAAATTCTAAAATCTATGTTCAAATCTGGAATTTATATTTTCTGTGTTTTAGTCGATACAGCGGAGAGGCTTGGCGAGATCGAGTAGACCTTAGTCGATCTCGAGTTGGCTTTTGTCTACATCGAGTTGAGTTTCCGTCTCTGTTTTCGATTCTGCAATTTCTGTTTCTGCTACTTCTTGTCGATCTCGAGTTACTACTAGTCGAGATCGAGTTAGCTTCTGTCTTTGCTTTGTTCTTTGCTTTCGTTTGCTATTTCTTGTCTTCGTTTGTCCTTCCTTCTTTGTTTCTTTGTTTCTGTCTTCTGTTTGCTTTTCTGTGAGATTTGCAGCTGCCTAGGATCCGCTGACACGCTTCCTCATGGATTCGATCCTGACTTTCTCTTACTGCATTGGAGGAGTCTTGTAATTATTTGCTGGGGCACAAATCTGGTTTGAGATATTTCATTATATTTCATACTTGATTTCCTCTTCACAACAAATTGGCGCCGTTGCCGGGGAAGCTATCATTCGTGCCTTAGGTTGTCAGTTCTCACTTTTTCTTTGAGTTACTTTACAGGTGTATGCGCCGTTCTGGTCAACCGCCTGAGTTTGACAGCTTAGACGAACCAGAGCGCGTTCTACACATCAGAGCCCAAACACAAAGAGCCATGGCAGCTGCAGAAACACGGGAGCAGCTGATTGCAAGGCTTACAAGGGATCTAGCCGCCATGGATGCTGCTCTCGCCACTGAGAGAGCAAGAAGGGAACAAGAAGCTGAACGTGCAAGGCAGCTGGCAGCTGAGCTTGCCCAATACCCAACCACGACAGAGGATTATATGCACCCAACTCTCGTCGTGCCTGAATCGGCGATTCTTATCCCTGAAAACTCTTTTGAAATTCTCACTCAATTTCTTATAGAGATTAAAAATAATGCCTTTTTTGGTAGATTTAATGAGTGTCCTCTTGAACATATTACAAATTTTTCTGACATGTGTCGTACTCTTGCTGAAGGTACAACTTTGGAATATGTCAAGATGAAGGCTTTTCGCTGGTCCCTCGCTGGACCTGCACTGAAGTGGCTCGAAGGGCTGAAACAAAGGTCCCTCATGACATTGGCCCAAGTAGAGCAAGAGTTTCTGAACAAATTCTTCCCTCCAGCAAAGACAGCACTCCTCCGCTAGAAAATCACCGCCTTCAAACAGAAGCCTAGGGAGCCGCTAGCAAAAGCATGGGAAAGGTATAAGGAACTGCTGCGATCTTGCCCTACTCATGGATAGCCACCCTACGTTATTCAGGAGATCTTCTTCAACTCTTTTGATCAAGTCACTAAGGACGGAATCAACCAGTAAACTCGTTATGAGTATCTGACGATGCCACCAATTGAGGCATGGGGAGTGCTCGACAAGCTCACTAACTATGACAGCAAGTATGGGTCTACTGCAAACTATGAAGAGAACCCCTACGCCAGACCAGCACCATCTATGCCACTCTATGAGCCAACAAAGGAGATTGACCCAGATGTCAGGGAGCAGTTCTATAGAGACCAAAATCGCAAGCTCCTCAAACAAGTCAAATACTTATCTGTCAACCAGCCTTGCATAGAATGCGGATCACAGCGGCACACCACTACTGAGTGCCCACACACAGAGCAATGCAGGGGGTCCCAATCGCTACATGGGGGACCAAAGGTTTCAGCAACCACAATGGAACCAAGGTGCCCCTAGGAACCCCCCGCCCTATAGAGCTCCAGGACATCCGGAAAGGGACCAGAAAAAGGATGATCTACAGGCTATCTCGGAGGAAATAAGGAGGAATTATACAGAAACCAGGCAATCCTTCAACTCAGTCTACACTCAGATTCAAGGTGTCAACTCTAGGCTTGGGGAAAATGATATATGGCGGAAATCAGTTGATACACAGATTGGCCAGCTAGCCGCAGGAGTCCCTACACAGACAGGGTCACTCCCAGGATCTTCAGAACCAAATCCCAAGGGAAGGACCGGACACATCGCTGCTGTAAAACTCAGAAGCAGCCATCAACTGCAAGAGCTAGATGTTGGAAAGCAGCAGAACAAAGGAGACCAGCAAGTCGACCAGCAGCAAGTCAACGTCGATAACACCTTAGTCGATCTCGAGGAGGGCCTGCTCGATCTCGAAGGGAAACGACAGAAACCATCGTCTGCACTACACAGCAACCCAAAGTCGACTACAGTGGTCGACAGAGACGTGGTCGATATCGAGGACACCCAACCCGAGATCAAGAAAACTGCAGCACCTCCGAAATCGGTTCTGGCACCAAATCAGAAAAAGAAGCTGCCTTTCCCCACAAAATCTCCAAATGACCCGGTAGAAAAGAAATTTCAGCGCTTCATCAAGATGCTTCAGAAGCTCAACGTCACCATCCCCTTCACAGAAGCTCTCAATGAAATGCCATCCTATGTTAAGTTCCTGAAGGAGATTCTGAGCAAAAAGCGATCAATGGCTAAGATTACAGAGGAATGCAGCCATTTGGACATACTGGAGTAGAGGCCAGATCCAAGTAAGTTTTCTATAACCATTGGATTTGGTCCATATAAAATTAATGCTTTATGTGATCTTGGAGGTAGTGTGAGCATAATGCCTTTAACAATTTGGTCCAAGATTAAGATAGGTGCCCTAGAGCCTTTGGACGCTAGACTTTACATGGCCAACAACACGGTGGTCATTCTAACAGGCATGGTGGACAATGTGCCAGTACAAGTAGGTAAATTCTTTGTCCCTGCTGATTTCCTAGTTGTTGCTATGCAAGAAGACCCTGCTTGTCCAATTATTCTAGGAAGACCCTTCTTGGCGACGGTGGATGCCAACATAAGCATAAGGAAAGGAGTGCTCACTTTCAACATCAGCGATGAGGTAATTGAGTATTCCTTTAATAAAACTGAAAGGCATACAGGTCCAATGAAAGAGGTAAAATCTATGTCAGCTGGCTACATCACCTGCGGGGAACCCAAGGTAAGAAATATGACCCCTGAGGAACTGGAAAAGAGGGATATGGAGGCCCAGGTGGAGGAGATCATGGCAATCCTAAAGGAGGACACAGAAAATCCAATCAACACAAACCAAGGTACGTCGTTATGGACTAACTATTTTTCGGATGCCTTGACAGGAACCAAGTATGGGGTCAAGGTCGACCAAGACTCCTCGACATCGAGGACCCTAGTCGATCTCGACCAAAACCAGGAGCCTCCACCAGCATCAGCGTCGTCAAGCAGCAACACTGAAGGGCCAGGCACCTCGAGATCGAGTACACTACTCGACATCGACCACCACCTCGCTGCCTCGACTTCGCCTTCCTCGATGTTGATTCCACCGGACAGGCCAGGCTACTCGAGATCGACTACGCTAGTTGAGATCGACCAAGCTTCTTCGGCACCTGCTTCCTCGACGTTGAAACCACCAGGAGCCGAATCCTACTCGAGATCGAGTAGTCCTACTCGAGATCGACCAAACACAGTGGTCCCCGATTTCGTCTCTGTGAAGGTAAGCCAAGGTATGGATCTTTCTTCTCCTATTTACATTAATGATCTATCTATACATGGGAGAGGTTTGCCTTGGTATGTGCGCTTAGGTAGGATATCCAATGATGAGCCCAAAGAGAATGAAATTGAAGACAAGCTCTATGTCTCTAAATCAAAGGATCATTGGTTTCCTAACAAATTCAACAAGAAGCGGATGGGACCTTTCGTGGTGAACAAGATCCATTCTGGAGGATTACAACCGATGGACAAGAATGGAGTCTTATTTGAGGCCCAAGCTACATGGGCCCTGCAAATGCCACCTTGAGCTAAATGGAAAGTCGGCCTAGCGACTATAAAATCTAGAGCTTGTAAATAGACATTTATTTTTGGACTTTTGGACATTGTTGCTTTTGTTTGTTTTTGGTTTTGAACTTTTACTTTTTCTATTGTGGGTATTTCTATTCTACATTTTTTCAGGTCCATGGGGATAGAAGTAAACTAAATCAGACTCGGTCTAGAGCATAGCACTGGATTCCCGACGATCTGCACACCTGTCTAGTGAGTTTCTTTCTTTTACCCTTGTTTTCATACAGTGAGGACACTGTAATGTTTAAGTATGGGGTGGGGGAAGGGCTTACTTTGTACATATTTAATATATTTGACATTATGTGTGCATATTTAGAGATTAATTCTTATACATGGCTATTTTTGAATTCATTATTGATTTATGTGTTACATGCATGTTTTCCAAATTTTGAAAAAATGACCCCCATTTAAAATTAAAATTTTGATTAGTGTCATGGAAGCTTATATTGAACTCGACGATGCAAAATTGGATTCATTAGAGATATAGCATGAAATTGCCTAGTAAAGGGAAGTCACAATGAAGTGCATTATTTATTGAAAACCGCGAAAGGAGGTAAATTTGAAGTTGCTTTTGACATGTTGCATGATAAGAGGATGGAGGACTTTATATTTCCATATAATGCTCATTGTTATAATCCTAGCCTTACCTATGCTTATGCATCACAAAAAGCCATAATATGCCTTATTTCATACATTGCTCCACATGATCTAAATATTGCCATTCTTTACCTTATCCGGGGATTATGTTGAGAATGATGTTACATTATGGAGATTGTTATATGGTGTTTGTGTTGTTATTGTTATCATTATTGGAGTTTGGAAGGAAATGTTTGAAATATATGGAAAATTTAATGAGTGAGAAAAAAATCCAATCACCTCAGGAAATAAAGGTAGATTGACCCTGCTCGCTGAGATAATAGTTTGGCGAGATGGGACACATTGTGAGGAGTCCAAAGCACTAAGTATCCGGGTCCATTCATCACACCCATGTCTGCGACTCGCGAGAAGGCAGTGCTGAGGTCAGAGAGGTAAAAGCATTATTATTGAAAAAAGCATTATGAAAGGTGATGAATCTTATGAAAAAGAATGTGGTATGAAATTCAGTTTGGAAATACTCCATTTGCCCGGATCATTAGCACCACATTGCCAAAAAAATGCCCACCTTTAGCCTTTTACCAATCTATTCCTTATTGAGCCTAAATTAAAGTCCTCTTGATTATTATTGCTTTGTCACATGAATTTTTTTTGCATAACCCTCCTTTTGTGAGTAGATGTTGCTTTTGTATTTTTGCACATGCATGGATCTGTGACACTAGTACCTTTTCGAGGATGGTAATTGATTGCAGGGGACATATGACAATGAATCTAGGATGTTGAGAGTTTTGAATTCTTCCCCTGAATGACAAGTAAAGGTATTGCTTGAGGACAAGCAAGCTTAAGTATGGGGTGTTTGTTGTGAGCCTAATTTGCCATGTTTTACAGTTAATTTATATCGATTTCTGCATACATTGCATACATTTGGGGTTAGAATAATACATAATTTGTGTATTTTATGTTTATTTGCAATATATGGAGGTCTACACAAGATTTTGTTATAATTCGCAGAAATCGGACGCACTTTGGAGCTTAAAGGAAACTCATGGAGAGGATAAAAATGGTGTAGCTGGAGAAAACGCCATTTTTCACCATTATTCGTTCTGAATCAAGCTTTGATGTCTTCATGGGAGTTGTAGCCCTAGGAAAGAGCTTTCCAATGCATGGTTATATGCGTCAATCCGACGAACGAGGACTCGGGAAAGTGCGTTTCAAGAACAGAGCAGAAAGCTGAGAGAACTTTACTCGATCTCGACAAAGGTTGTCCGAGCACACCTGGTCGAGCAGAGCTGATCGAGGACTCTGAGTCAGAGACAACCCGATCCCGAAACCCAACTCGATCTCAAGTAACTCTTGTGGAGATCGACCACGCCTAGACACCATGTCCGGAGTCGACAAGTTGAGACAAGCCGAGAAGCCGAGGACGGAGAAACTGAGCCAACTCTACTCGATCTCGAGTACAGCTAGTCGAGATCGAGGAGCCAAGGAGCACTAGTCCGAGCCTTGTCGAGCAGAGCTACCCGACCAAGCCAGCCAGCCCAAGTCGATGCCAGTCCTACTCGAGATCGACTAGCCCTAGTCGAGATCGACGAGCGCCATGTTCGAAGCCGCGTAACGCGGTTTGCTGTCCGACGCGGTTTGGCTTTCCTTGGGGCCGAAGGAGTCCAAGATATCCGAGATCTATCAACATCTATCCACACCTATCAACACATGGAAGATTATGCTTTTTAGATAGAATTTCCCTTTTTTTTGATTTAATTCCTAAATTTCTTTTATTTATCTTTTAAGCCTTTAGATATAATTTTTGATAAAGATAGATATTTCTATCCTTGATTAACAAGGAATAGAAGGCTATAAATAAAGCCTTAGGGGCTAGTTTTTTACATATTCAATTTTAGACATAATTCCATTCAAGTAAGTCGGAGTAGAGAGAGAAAGTTTGTGGCGAGAGAAGTTGGAAAGGCGAAAGCGGATTTGGCTTCGATTGGTTGTAAGCTTTCTATATTTAATTAAATGCAAGTTAGTTTCTTTTGTTATTTAATGTCTTTCTTGATGATGAAGAGCGAGTAGTTCACCCATTTCTGGGGCTGGGGTGAGCCCGACGGTGGCCATGTGAGGTGAGGCGGTAAAGGTACAATATTTTGATGCATTTCGTCTTCTATCCCTATGAGCATGATTCTTTTATTATTGAAGCGAAAGTGATCTTAATACAACTTGGGTTGATTATGTGAAAAGGGTTAGTAACAATTAGGGTTTATGCGAAAGCCTCTATATGCCTATTTGTTAGTAACGAAAGTTATTTTGATAGAAAGCATGATCTTTTATGCCTTTATGTGTTACTTTGAATGGTTATCGTTGTGGCGTTGATACCCTGGCTTTAGAAGTTCTTTATTATATTGAGTTTATTTCTGTCGAAATTCTGAAATCTATGTTCGAATCTGGAATTTATATTTTCTGTTTTTATGTCGATACAGAGGAGAGGCTTGTCGAGATCGAGTAGACCTTAGTCGATCTCGAGTTGGCTTTTGTCTACGTCGATTTGAGTTTCCGTCTCAGTTTTTGATTCTGCAATTTCTATTTCTGCTACTTCTTGTCGATCTAGAGTTACTACTAGTCGAGATCGAGTTAGCTTCTATCTTTGCTTTGTTCTTTGCTTTCGTTTGCTATTTCTTGTCTTCGTTTATGATTTCCTTACTATATCTGAAAATCCAAAAGTATCATCCCAATTGAAGAAAAGAAAAAGTCAAAAAGATTACCAACATCGTAAACAACAATGTCGTTGAGGAATAGCATGTCGACGAGGACACTGAAGACTATAATCTTCGTATTCCCTATGTTGACGGCATTGTGACCACTGAGAATTGCAAAAATCAAAACCATAGAAATGTGAATTTTTATAACTTCACTGATCCAAGTAAGATGACTTTCACCGCGACCGCAGAAAAAACTGGAACGAAGACATTTATATAAAAAAGGAAGTATAAAGGACCTACGAGATGAAGGAATGATGCCTCTGAAATCGGACGAATCGGATCGAATCCAGTGATGATTTATCTCTTCTTCCATTTTCACCTGCTTCAAACCTCCAATGGGCGTTTGAGGTCTCGAATTCTTCAGACTCTTTTCCGATTGCGCAAGCTAAAACTCCTCAGACGTGTGCATCAATAGAGGATGACCTCGAATTGGCCTTTGGTATCCTTGATTAGATGTATGAAAAGCCCCCCACCGCCAAAATTGTCAACAGATTGTTGTAGAGAAGGGTAAAGAGGGAAAAGATCAAAAATTAGGATTAGGGAGACAAAGAACTGGGAAAACAATAAGAAGCGGGGAGGAGAATCTAACCAGCGGCCTTGATTAAAAAAAATATAGGGTTGGAATGGGAAGGGACGAGCTCCAACATCGGCGTCTAACCAGCGACCTCGATCTCGACAGATCTGGTCCAGTTCTTCCTGGCTGGCGTCAATGAGAAGGGGATGGAGAGGCGAGGTTTGGGGTTTCGGGAGAAAGAGATCTCAGATCTGTGGGCTTCGGCGGCATTGCTGCTGTTGGTGGCGGCGACTAGTTGTGATGACATCCAGGCGAGGCGAGGGTGAGACGTAGAGTTGGGAGAAAAGAGAGGTTTGGAGAGGGAGAGGGAGAGAGAAAGAGAAAGAGAGAGTTTGGAGACTTCAATCTGTTCCCCAAGTACATGGGAAATAGCTCATGACCGAGTATGAGCGGGTGTTTAAAAAAATTTGCAAGTATGGGCGGGCGTTCAAACACTTCAAAAATTTCACAGACGCGCGTTTCAATTTTTTTTAAATTAACTATTTAACATCGGTCGAAAAATTCAACTGTTGTCTTAAGTTTTTTTAACATCACAAATTTATTAATTGATGTAATAGATTAATTTTACATCAGTTGCTTTTTTGACAGACTTAAATCACATGATGTCTAATTACAATATTCTAGTAGTGTAAGTTTCTCACCAACAACTAACCTTGTTTGGAGCGTAGGTCAATCAAGCACAACACTAGTATCTGCTCACATTCCAAGCAAGTTCATCTGGCGGAAATACACGAGGAGGCACACTACACGAGGGGTCCCAACCATGGAGGATATAAAAAAAATTAAGGATACCAACTGCCCCAATGCAAAAGGGACCACCCCCCTCCCCTGTCCACCATTTAGAGCACCCGGACACCCAGAGAGAAACAATGACTTGCATCTCATTCTTGATGAGTTGAGGAGGAATCACGCCGAATACAAACAATCCAACAATTCCATCCACACTCACCTGCATGGCAACAATTATAGACTTGGAGAGATCAACATCTAGAGAAACAACATGGAGACCCAAATAGGTCAATTGCCTCCACCAACTCCAAGACCGTCCAGATCGCTCTGTGGGAAACCTGAGCCCAATCCTAAGGGGTAACAAGTTGGTCATGTTGCTGCTATTCATCTATGAAGTGGGCGTACGTTGCAAACGTCCGAACACAAGAGGGAAAAAGAAGACACTGGAATTCCACTCAATGTCGACCATGCCCCATTCGATGTCTAGTCTTTTCCAGTCAATGTCGACTCACCTACCGTCGATGTTAAGCCATCTCAAGAACACCACTAGCTGCAAAGAAGAAAAAGACGCTGCCCTACCCAGGCATCCACACTTAGAGGCCATGAGGAAAGAAGCACTCGATATACAAGACTGAGCCCTACTCGATTTCGAGTGAAACCCTAACCACCGAGACGCGTTTTTTAGGAGCACGAATGAGAAGGAGATTGCTTACCCATGAAGACAAGATCTTTTATTCTCCTTGTTGAACTTCTACCCTTATGGGTTAAAGTTAGACCTGTCAAACAGGTCGGGCAGGTCGGGTTTGGGTCGGGTCGTCTCGGGTTCGGGTCCATTTCGGGTCGGGTCATTTCGGGTTACGGGTCGTGAAATGCTCAACCCAGACCCATATTTAACGGGTTCGGGTCGACCCAACGGGTCAAGAGCGTTACTCATCCATAATTTTTTAAATGTCATTTACTATTTATACACGTTATTTTAAAATGATAAAACTATGTAAAATATCAATAAAAATTTATTACTTGTTATAATTTCATTCTTTTTAGTTTTTGAAGTATGAAATTATATATAATATATAAATGGATATTTTATATATTTATTATCATCCTTAAAACCATACATGAATAGTAAACAACATTTAAAAGTAAACAGATGGAGTATTTTTAATGACTATTTACATAGTTCCTAAATCTAAAATTGTTATATTATCCTAATAATAGTTATATTATTGAAAAAAATAATAATTAATGTAGCTACAATAGTAATATGTAATTTTATATACATAATAAATTGCAATGTTAAATTATAAAGTAAAGTTGATGATGAAAATATAATATTCAATCCTAATTATTATTATTAATAAATTCAATATTAGGTCAAATTGTAATTTATTTATGCTTTTATTATCTTAACGCTTGACCCAACGGGTGACCTACGGGTCGACCCAACCCGACCCAGAAATTTGCGGGTTGAACGGGTTCGGGTTGCTTCGGGTTGAAATATTTGCGCCAAAACCCACGTTTTACGGGTCGGGTCGGGTCGGGTCCTCGGGTCGGGTCACGTTTTGACAGGTCTAGTTAAAGTCCATTTACCCTAGGGGATATTTATTAGTTTATGTTATTTTAATTCAGAATTTTATCTTTAGTAAGTAGATAGAGATTTCTTTCCTTGACTAGTAAGGATTGATCAACTATAAACAAAGGCATTAGACCTAGGTTTTAATTATCCAATTCCACAAGCAATTGTGCAGCCTAGAGTAGTTAGAGAGAGAGAGAGAGAGAGAGAGAGAGTTTGGAGTATTCGGTTTTAATCTTTTGACGATTTCAATTCAAAGTTTATTTATCTTTATGTCAATGATGACGGTTGCTATGGTGAGGTGTGAGTAGTCATCCCACTTCTAGGGTTCGGGTGAACCCGACGATAGTCATGTAAGTATGCTTAATTTATGATTTTTAGGTGATTTTCATCTTATATCCTATGTGCTTAATCCGCTGCGAGAGTAGTGCACGATTCCATATTTGGGATTTTAAAGAGAAAGTGGATTTATTATGAATTTGGATAGTAATTAGGTTTTGTTTACGAAAGTCAGTTAACCGTAATTATGAAAAGGACAAAAACAATTAGGATTGTATGCGAGAGCTTCTATTTTCCTATTTGTTGATGGCAAGAGTTGTCTATTTCGATGGAAAGCATATACCTTTCATGAGTTGAGTATGTCCCTTGCATGGTTATGGTCATGGTAATTCCCCTGCTTTGGAAGCTTTTTCATATATTGTTTACAACCCTTTTACTATTTCTGTTCATCTTTCTTATCCATCCTTACATTCTTCGGTCATTCTTTACCAACACTTTACTTTCTGTTTTCTGTTATTTGACTGGAGATCGACTACACTTCAATCGATATCGCGTGGACTGACTCGACGTCGAGTACCGCATAGTTGAGGTTGACTGCCTTGTTTGTGCTTTACAGGTTTGCACTAGAGATCGACTGTCACAACCGACATCGAATGGATCTCAGTCGGCATCGAGCGACTTTTGGTTGACATCGAGAGCTGATGTAAGACTATCTAGCCGAGAGCTGACACGATTCCTCATGGATCGATCCTGATTCCCTTCCACTGCAGCGGAAGAGTCTTGTATTTTATCTTTGCTAGGACTAGAAGTGGATTTGTTTGAGATTTATATCTATATCTACTTTACTCCCCTGACACCCACCTACTCCCCTCCTTCCACCTTTCCTTGGCAAGCTAATGTGCTAACATAAAAGAAAACTTTTCGTCCTTCGAGTAGTGCCACAGCCTCTCATAACTAGTTGCATGCCTAATAAGTCTCATTTACACAACAAAATCCGCATCTGGAGCCTAGAGGAGATCCCTTACCAATATATTATCACACTCTACTGGTCTCGATTGATCAAGTCAATTAATCGCCCTCACACCTTATCATTGACAAATTTAGGATCTTAAATATGCCCTCTCTAGGGATCCATATATCATCTCACCTATAACACCTCCCTCTCTAATAATGCTCCACTAAGTGTAGATGGGGCGGATCCTAACTTTTCACCCACGAAATCCGGCCTTAAATAGTAACTTGTAGAAAATACAATGGCTAGCAAGGAAGAAGGTTCCTATAGTAGCTGATAGCGTCTATCATAGAAATTTTTTTTGGGCACTCTTGTGTAGAGTTTAGGGCGTTTTACTAGAGTATTCTACCTATTTTTTAGCCCTTCGTGTCCCATTTTGAGGAATCAGTGTCTACCGCTAGTTTGTTATGATTTCAAGTATTGTTGAGCGGTTTTGGAGCCGATTCAAGAGCTAAAGGATAAGGAGATGATTAGAGGTGCTTCCATATGGAAATAAGTCATCAAAGACAGGCTAAAGGGGTCTAGAGATGAGCAAAAATATGAGACAAGAAGCAAGCATATCAAGCGAATCACTCATAGGAGCTTAAGACGACGTAGCACGACTCGCGGAACAAGGGAGTTTGTGCAATTTTCAGCTACACCAAGTTGTCAGGACTCCTGGGAGGCCTTCACGAGTTGTGACGAGTGAACCCGTGTATTTTTTGACCTTCTGCGGGCCGTCACGACTTGTGACAGACTCTTCACGAGTCGTGACAATGCCAAATCCGGCTAGACCTTTCCTATTTCCGGATGTTTGTTTAATTTGGTTTTGGATTATTATAAGGGGTCATAAATACTGAGAATTTAGTCTGATTTGGGGGGTGAAATTTTGTGCAGAAGGGGCTACAAACTCAGATTTTAGGTTTTGGGAAAAGGGGGCTTGTTAGTTGAAAGGTAAGAGATTGCAATCGAAGGCTTATGATGCGAGCCTTCTCTTTTTCTTTGAGGGATTGAGCTAAGGCATGGTACAATGATATTCCTGAAGGTTCTATAACATCATCGGATGCATTGTCTTTTGAGTTTTAAACAAGTTCTTACCACCGAATAAAACAGCTGAAATGAGAAAGAAGATTTATACTTTTCAGATGCAAACAGTATAAAATATCTAAGAAGCATGTGAACGGTTCAAGGACATCTTGCTTTATTGTCCTCATCACGGAGAGCCAAAACTGAATCTCCTTGAAGTCTTCTACAAAGGGCTCAATGATACTACTAGGTTTATGATTGATTCCTCATCTGGTAAGACTTTCATGGAGAAGGAAGTTGATGAGGCATGGGCATTTATTGAAAAGACTGCAAAGAGCTGTGTCAGATACTCTACTGGGAGATCAGTTGTACCTACCACCAAGAAGAGTGCTGGTATGTTTGAGGTGGGTACTAAAACCATGAGGGATGCTAAGCTAGATGCTCTCTCTTCTCAGGTGAAGCGTTTCGGCCAATTGTTATTTAAGACTCCATCTACACAAGCTGCTTATTCTACGTCATCAAAACCGGTTATTCCTTGTCAGTTCTGTGGTGGGACAAATCATTCCATTTCATCATGCGAGTTGTATAATTCCCACCAAGCGGAAAAACAAGCTGAGGAGGTTAGATATATGAAGGACATGTACAAAAATGCTGATATGTACAAGAATCGAGATTTCAATGGGGCACTAAGCTACAACAACTATAATTCTTGTGCTCGAGATCATCCTAGTTTCTCTTATTCAAATGAAAAAGGTGCTGAAAGACCACCTCTTGGATTCCAACCTGGCCCTCCACGACCTCAATACCATGCTTCAGCGGTACCCCCTGCACAACAAAGTGTTGGGACAGAGAAACTGATGGAGCAATTGCTTACTATAGTGCAAGCCTTTGCTGGTAATCTCCAACATCTGACAGGAGAGATGCAAAACTTAGCCAAAAGTCACAAGTTGCTAGGAACTGAAGTGGCTCAGCAGGCAGCTGCTTCATCAAGGCAATCTGACCAACTCCTGGGACGTGCTGAGGAGAATCCTAGGGGGAACATTTTAGCAGTGACATTGAGAACCGGGAAGCATTTGGAAGAAGTGATGGTGCCTGAGCTAAAAACAAAGGAAGGGGCAGATGATCCAACTGAGAAAAGAACTCTTGAACTAGAGAAGGAATCTCCCTAAGTGCTACCATAATATTATAATCCTCCGTTGCCATTCCCGCAAAAGAAAAACAGGGAGCTTGTGAATCGAAAATTCAAAAATTTTATGGAGATGTTGAAGAACTTACACATAACCATACCCTTCTTCGACGCTTTGAAGGAAATACCTTCCTACTCCAAGTTCTTAAAAGAGATCCTCTCCAACAAGAGTAAGCTTGATAAGGCGAACACGGTGTCCTTGACTAGGGAAGGTAGTGCTTTGATCCAAAATGCACTCCCACAAAAGCTAGGTGATCCAGGTAGCTTTGAAGTGCCCATTTCGGTTGGTGACTATGAATACAAGGCCTTGTGCGACTTAGGTGCAAGTGCAAGTCTTCTCCCACTCTCCATATGAAACAAGTTGAACTTAGGAGAGTTGAAACTGGTAAAGATGAAGTTGTCCATGGTAGACGTATTGATTTCTTATGATCCATCCTGCATGTAGTTGCATGATATACTAGGTGTTGCATATGCATAACATGTAGTACCATGCTTAGGACTTGCACTTATGGATGAGAATATGTCTTCTTTATGTGGTTGAAAAGAGAACGACCGTTATTTGTGAGTCTTAGAGTCGTTGCTAGGGTCGTAAGACAACTCAGCTTCACCGGTTGATCCTATCGAGTCCCATGAGTCTAAGTATCCGAGTATGATTTTAAGACATGATTCATATACATACACATTGAGTATGTTGTACATACATTTTAGCTACAGCTACATCTCCACCGTAGGTATGGGAGTGGAAAGGGTCCACCCCAGGTAGGGGAGTGGACGAGTCGCCACCCTAGGTATGGTCATAATTTTGAGTGGGATATGCCACTTGGCATTCTTTGTGTGTCTTTACAGTTTTTTTGCATATATATAAGATAAGTATGACTTGCGTATTTTACTTAGCGTATATGTGTGCTACTGTGGGAAATAGCATGCGTTGGGCCTCAGTCTGACCCCATGCCCCGCAATATTATATTTAGGTATTTTCTGCAGATTCTAATTGCTTGATTTCTCTACGACGGGATTCCCCTTTTGGTGATTGTTGGATCGAGAGACTGACTTCCAGTATTATAAACTTGGATGTTTTCAATACTCGTATTTATCGTATTTTGGTTTTGACCATGATTTGTCGTGGCAAGTTGTACGCAGATTTCCCTTTTTTTCATGTTTTGAATTCCATTCACGTAATTTTGATTGGAAAGGTTCTGAGTACCCAATTCCCATTCGCATAATTTTGGGGTTCAAAATCCCCCCCTTTCAAAACTAACTTTCGAGGTTTGAAACCTCAACCTGTACTTGGATTGGAAGATCCGAACGAAGGTAACCAACCTTCGAAAGGTAACCCGAATATTTATATTTGGGCCGTTACAGTCACCTAGTGAACAACCCTCACTATTGATTATACTAAAAGTAATACTCCTAAATGTCGATCTCCCTACACTCTCCGGATTCCCGAACCATTCCTACATGAGGTGTTTGCTTCTCCCACTAATGCGGTTGTTGTCTAAACCCTAGATCGATGCAACTATATCTGTCCCATGACTATAAATATAATAACAACATAAAGAATTAAAGCAAAAGGGAAATGGAAATAATATATAGGGATAAAACCCCAAATTAGCCCTCACGATACACCAAACTCATGTCTTGAATCACGAGACAAACAAGGGAATTGGCCTGGCATGGCCATTCCTAAACTAAATATAAAGAAATGAGTACTTAGGGTTCCTTCATCCGATGAGAGAGGCGGAACCCTCTCAAAGAGGTGATGAATGAATTAGGAAATTAATTGTGCTGAAAACCCATGGCTAAAGGTCCCATTCGGATAAGGATCCAACTCCGCGTGTTTATCAATTCTGAGGGACTCTGGACCAGGCGAGCGGCGCGCATACTTTGCATCCGCAAGTGCCTTTACTAGCGAACGCCGCACCTATTGTAACAGCCCGAGATTATGATTCTCGGGTTACGTTTCTAGGGTTGAAACCCTTCGTTAGGATCTTTGTCCCCGAGTACATGTTGAAGGTTTGACATCAACAATTTCACTTTTAAAGTGGGATTTCTCACCCAAAGGTTGAGAGGGACCATTGGAATCCCCGATAAAAACATGATCATGAAATTCATTGATCATACAACCGAGAAAGTTCCAAATTCATTCATAAGAGTGACGCGGTGGAGCCGGGTCAAAACATGACCAAAATATCCAAAACCAAACTATAAATCATTGGTTAAGTAAGAGACATGGAGCCAATCAGCAACAATAGTGATAAACATAATGGATACCTAAAAATGTTAATGGTGAGCGGGATCAGATGACGCCCACCGGCTCTTTTCGCTGCCCCGGAGACAACATACGCTATACCTAATAATCAAGCTTCTAGATGTGAGACGAAATATTAACACGCTAGCATGTCCTTAAGTTCAAGTGGTATATCCCGCTTCCTAACCACCGCCCCCTTTCGGATAGGGCGGAGACTGACCTGCTCGCGAATGCATTCCAATTCATTAATGAGGCGAGATATGTATTGGTACCCGACCCCATGTTTTCATACTTTTTATCAATCATGAATGTGGCCTTAAAAGAGAAAAAGATTACTGTACTGCGAAAGGTAAAATAAATAAGAGTGGTAAGTAAAGTGGTAATTAAAGTCGTAATTAGAACTTGAATGACTCAGGACGAACATGAGACTTACCTAGCTATGCAAAACAACTTAATAGAAGGTCCAATACACATCAATCATAATAACAAAGTATCAACTAGATACATGTCAGAACACATATAAGTCTACGTCTAATTATTCAATCACACACAAGTGCTCATCATTCAATAACACTGACGCGGGACAAACGTCGTTGGCACTTTCGCCATTTGCCAAATAGTAATATAATCCAAACATAAACACAAAACCAATAGATTAGTCAATCAATCACTTGATAAACCAAACAACTACCTGTATAGCAATTATGTTTGGAGTCGAACCCATAGGAAGAAGCGATTTCCTATTCAATAACTCTTAACAAGAACTCTTATGACCAAACAATGATTTATAACAAGTAACCAAGATGTAAAAGTAACCAACTTTATGATTTCAAAGTAGATTGATAACAAGGTAGAAGAAAGATTTCACTTGTAATTCTCTAACAATGGCTGAGATTCATGGTCTTAGGATTAATCTAGCAATTATTCGTAAACATATGTCTACTTGACTATAGTTGAGAGATTCGCAGGGATACGATCACTTTATTCAATATCACTAAAGCATAGCATTAAGGACTCAAGTAATTAGACCAATTGGCATATTGATTCAATGTAATTAAAACAATCCGAAATAACCCTAATCAGCCCTAATCGACACATCCACAAAATAGATCAATTGCAATGATCCACTACAAAGACAAATAAATATCACTACTTCAATACTTTGTTTGCTATCAAGAACACAATAATGAATTCATAGCTAAGATGCAATTCCTAACATGGTGATCAATCATCGAAAGGAACACAAATATAATCAATAAGCACAAGATGATAACTATGAATATGAATAACTAAATAGAATCACATCCTCAAAATCTAAATAACCATGTCTTCGAATCAAAAGAGAAACTATGAGTTTAGCAATTAGAGTTCATATTTTCACACAATAGCGACACACCGGCTGAATGAACAAAATAAACCTAATATAAACTCATAAGGAGTCGGAAAACCCCCAATAGAAATAATAATATAATAATAGCAAATATGATCTTTGGATCCAAAATCGCAAATGCTCAAAACCGGCCCACGAAGGGCGTCGTGTAAATGGCGGCAGGTGTTGTCTTTACATTGACGGGATTTCCTCATTTGTTTTCAATTGTCTTCAATGTCATGGTTCCTTGCTCCTCTCTAGTTTCTTCCTCAACCTCCATATTTTAACGACCTGGGATTATGATTCCTGACTAACGATTCGAGGGATGAAACCCCTCGTTGGGATCTCGCTCCCCAAGTACAGGTTGATGTTTTAAAACTGAAGATGTGTAGTTTAAAGTGGGATTTTGCAACCAAATCTGGAAGGTCCGTTGGAGACCCCGGGGTAAACCCCTGTACATGTCCTAAGTCTACAACGCAGAAAACCCTTTTATCAAGCAAATGACATAAGTTCTGAAAATGATACAACCAGTGCCACGATAGAGCCGGGTCAAAACATAGTATAAGTAGGAAGAAATCCCAAAAGTATGAATCTGGTGAAGTCACTCTCCGCCATATGAATGGACCCCGTCATAACAGTACAAAATCAAGCAATGGGTCGGGTCCCTGAAACTATACCACAAAGTTAGGCCAAGAGTCCGCATGTGGGCCCTAAAGACCGCACTGACGACATATAATACGCATATACCTAGAATAAAGGATGCCTTCATGCAGTACTGAAATATTAACCAAACTATCATGCTCCTAATTCATATACGCAAAATATTAAGTAAGGCCTTAACAAAGAATACCAAGTGGTATATCCCTCTTCTACCCCCTCCCCCCATTCAAATAGGGTAGAGACTGGCCAGTTCGATGCTATACCATATCAAATCTAATCATGATATCGTATCTCATGCTCATCTTGTATCTCTTGATATATATAAATGACTGAAGGAGGACAACACCCGATGAAGCTGGGCTGCCCTACGTGATACGTTTGGGATACCCGATTCCTTGCCTATGGGTGAAGGATCAAGAACCACGTCGTATATTTTCCAGATCATGCAATGCTCTTTCGATAACTTCTGATTGACAAAATAATTAAACTAATTAAAGTAGCGAAAAGAACTTGAACAATTTAAACTAAACAAAAGCGACAAAATAAAGAAGCGAGAGAGAGCATGTGCATCCATATGGTTTAGGTGAACATACCTGCGTAATAGCGCGTCAGCTACCACATAATCCTTTCCCTTTTTGTGGTGCACCACATAGGAAAAGGTCTCCAAGAACTCCACCCAGCGAGCAAGTCGCATGCTGAGCACTGATTATCCTTTGAGGTACTTCAGAGCTTCATGATCCGAATGAATCACAAACTCCTTAGGCCAAAGGTAGTGCTGCCATGTCTGTAAGCATCGAACCAGCGCGAACAATTCATTGTCGTAGGTAGAATAGTTGAGCTCAGTGGGGTCCAACTTCTCTTTGAAACAGGCAATGGGGCACCTATTTTGAAGTAGAACTCCACCAATGCTAGTGCCAGAAGCATCACACTCGAGCTCGAATGGTTGTGCGAAGTGAGGTCGTGTCAGCACAGATGCATGGGTAAGCTGATCCTTGAGAGCATCGAATGCCCTCTGATGTGAGTATGTCCACCGAAATGTCACATCCTTCTTAGTCAGCTCATGTAGGTGGTGGCAATGGTGCTGAAGTCCTTGACAAAGCGTCGATAGAAGCCAGCAAGGCCCATAAATGAGCGGACATGAGTGGGGGTATGCGACTGGGCCCACTCTTGTATAGCACCAACCTTCTCCACATCTACCTTCAGTAGAGATGCAGGAACCAAAAAACCAAGGAAAATGGTAGACTCGGATGCAAAAGAACACTTCTTTAAATTGGCATATAATTTTTCTTTTCTTAAGCAGTCAAATACCAATTTTAAGTGACTAAGATGATCATGCATGTACTTGCTATAGATCAAGATATCGTCAAAGTAAACAATGATAATTTTCCCTAAGTAACGTCTAAGCACATGGTTCATAAGCCTCATAAAAGTAGAAGGAGCATTAGTTAAACCAAAAGGCATTTTTAACCCTTCATACAATCCATACTTAGTTTTAAAAGTCGTTTTCCATTCATCTCCCTGTTTCATCCTAATTTGATGATAGCCACTTCTAAGATCAATTTTAGAGAAAATGCAAGCACTATATAATTCATCAAACATATCATCTAAAGGAGGAATAGGGTGACAATACTTAATCTTTATTTGGTTGATTGCCCGGCAATCAACACACGTGCGCCAAGATCCATCATTCTTTCATTACCAATAGGATGTGAGGTCGATGAGCCTTTGTCCATCAGCTGACAGGCTGATGACAGGCCCGGCACAAGGTGACAGGCTCTCACGAACAAAGCCTTTGTCCATCAGCTTCGTGAATTGGCGTTGCAACTCCTTTGTTTCCTCAGGGCTAGCTCTATAGGCGGCGCGATTAGGCAAGGCTGCGCCAGGGATGAAGTCAATCTGATGCTCAATCCCTCGAAGAGGCGGCAATCCTTGTGGTAGATCAGCTGGAAGCACATCAAGATAATCCTGCAAAAGAGCAGCAATAGGTGCAGGAATATGACTCAAATCCACAACATTAAGCAAACCCTCTTTCATTACCAATAGGATGTGAGGTCGATGAGCATTCCATGTGATGGTCTCTTTCTGAGGCTGAGAGACCAATGATCGTCGTTCAACGGAGCCTTTAAGCGAAGGATGTGTCAAAGAAGAAGGAGGAGGGGTAGGCATGGGGTCTGCCGTGGGTGCGGGATTTGAGGCCGCGGGCGTGGGTGATCTGGCCGCGGGTGCGGTTTGTCCAACGGAGGTGTCACGGCTCAACTCCTTCCTTTGGGCCCTTTTTTTAGTGTCCTGTTGTTGTCGCTTACGAACCTATTCCTTTAGAACAACATGAGGAGAAAGGGGTAGGAGAGTAACTCTCCTCCCATCAAAAGTGAAGGAATATGTATTTGCATGGCCATCATATATAACAGAACGATCATATAACCAAGGACGACCTACCAAAATATGAGTACAGTCCATTCCAGGAACATCACATAAAACCTTATCATGATTTGATCCAATAGAAAATGAAACTAAGCACTGTTTAGTAACCATACTATCAGATCCATCATCATTAATACCATTTAATCCATAGTGAGTAGATATAGGAGTAGTAGTCAAATGAATAAAATCTTCTACATTTTCATTGATGAGATTGCAGCAACTCCCACCGTCGATGCTGATCCTCAAGGTAGCCTCGCGAAGCACACACTTGGTGTGGAAGATGTTCTCCCTTTGATCAACCATGGGAGCTTCCCGAATGTGTAGGACCCGATGATTGACAAGACAGAGGGTATCCTGGAAGTGGCTGGTATCAATCTCGTTCTGAGGCTCAATCGGCTGGTCCTCCTCCACTTCACTCGAAATTACATGGTCCTCGACAGTCTCCTCCTCATAGTAATGGTCTCCCAAATCATTGAGAAGGACCTTCCTTTTTTGAGGGCATTCGCGAGAGACATGCCCAGAACCACCACAAGTGAAACAACGGATGTCTTTAGTGCGGTCCTTAGATGGTGCAGCAACCCTCCTAGTTTAAATATGATAACCCTGTGTAGGTGAGTTGGAAACTCCCTATTGCTGCATAGAAGGGTTAGAAGAAGGTATGTATTCCATAGGGGAGCGAGCTCCTTGGCGGAAAGAAGCTAGACGCATCCTCATTGTTTCGGTGTATTCATTAGGCACGTGGTGCTTCTTCAACAAATAGCGAATTTGTGGCCAAGTTTCAACAGGCTGCTTACCTTGACGACGGCGGATTTCACGGGTGCGAAACCACCAAGTGCGAGCCATACCTGTTAAGTGTAATATAACAATCTCCAACTTTTCTGTTTCCTCATAGCGCAGATGTTCGAGAACATAATTAGCATAATCTTCCCAAACAAGATAAGCTTCAGGATTATTAGTACCATCAAAAGTTTCTAATTTAATTTTAACATCGTGCCTCTGGATAGCCTGTGCATTATCAAATCTAGGACGACCAAAATTAAGATTAGATAAATTATTAAAGTAAGGATCGACCTCTTGGTAAGCGTCCTCCAAGTGGGGCATGTCGTTCAGATCAACATTGCTACGACTGTCGTCCTAATTGGATCTGATGAACATAGGATTGGCGTGAGTCTGGTGAGGCGGGTGCACACTACTAGAATTACGTTATTTAACATTGGCTAATTAACATCAGTCAGAAAAACCTGCCATGTTAAACATTTTTTTAACATCGGTTTTTAAATTTGTGATGAAAATAAAAGCACAGACATCGTCCTATTTATATGACCGATGTTAAATATGTGTTTTGAAAATAAAAGCACATACACGCCAGATTTAGGGTTTACCTTTTTTTTTTAGCTCTTCGCTGCTGCCACTTCGCTCCGTCACATTCACTCGTCATCGTCCTCCTCTTCTAGCTTGCCTCCCTTCGCCATGATCTAAGGTTTGCTCTTCTTTCTCCTCACCCTTGTACTCCTATCTTTTTCTCTGTCAAAATTTCCCCACACTGATTTGTCTGCCTTGGAGCTCGATTTGTTCTTGATGATTGCCTTTTTCCGCTTTGCCCTATTTTTTGGTGTTCGATTTGTTTGTTGTGTTGTCAGGGTTTTATTTTTCTTGTTGGATTGAATCTCTGCAAAAGATGGAGACGCCGAAGTAGGCGTATGCGGAGATAATTCTAAACACGTTCAAGGAAGCAAGCGAATGCGAGGATAACGGTGGCGGATTAAAGGGTTTCTGCTTCCAGAGGGATCTGATTGCTTTGACAGAGGATGCGCTTCGTTTGCTCATTCAGTTGGAACAGGTGCTCGATTCCAAGGTACTAGTGTCACTTTGTTCGATTCTTGTTTGTGGATTTTGTTTCTGTTCACTTTGAAAGGATTGGTTTTGTATTCTCGTTTTCCAATGATCATTTATTGGCGATAATGTCGGTTACTTGTCTGATTGTTGATTTTTCTTCATTCCTTATTTGCTTGTCTGATTATTTCTGGTAATATCTTTGCTTCATTTTTTTCAATTGTATCTCGCTGGTCTACATTTCAATTGTATCTCGCTGATCCGCATTTCTTCCAAATTTGCGAGTGAATTGCAAGTCTAGTCAATTAAGATTTTTCTTTGGGGAAGTGAATATGGAGACTAAGCCTCTCTGATCAACTTAACTTAAAGAATGGGTTTCAATTCAAGGGGCTTGATTTTATCTTCTCAAGTATCAACATTTGATGTTCTCTGGTTCGAACGAAGTGAACAGGCAAGATAAGCGTATGGCTGTTGAGATACTTATGGGTGACTTGAAAATGTTCTCAACATTTAATGAAGAGTTGTACAAGGAAATTACTTAGCTATTGACTTTGACCAATTTCAGGTGCGTGTATGTCTGTTTAAGTTGTCTTAGATATGGAAATAAGATCATTTTCCTCCTTACTCATTTCAATGGAATTCAAAGTTAGTGACTAGTAATTGTCTGTGCAAAAATCGGTTAAATTTGATTTGCTTTGATTAAAATAACCAAAATTTCTGTTACTTGTAGAGATTTTGAGATAAATACATTGCACAAAATCAATTCAGTTGAAATTTGTGAAAGTTGATTTCCAGCTCTTCCTCTTTTTCTTTTTGGATAACCCATTTAGCTGCTCCAACACTAAAAGATATGTGTTTCCAATTTTGAGATAAATACATTCCAGGGAAAATGAGCAACTCTCCAAGTATGGGGATACAAAGACTGCTCATAGCATAATGTTAGTAGAGCTTAAAAAGTTGATTGAAGCAAATCCGCTTTTCAGGGACAAGCTTGTCTTCCCCTCTCCAAGGGCATCAAGATTGCGTACATTGATCAATCAAAGGTTGAGTTACTATATTTTGGATACAAATCTTAACTATTTTAGTACTAGTCTTGTTTCTTTCTAGAATTTGCTAAAAAACTTCAGTAAAAAAATTTATGATGGGCCTTTTGCACAAATTGGTCACACTTCACAAAATCTGCATCACTTGTATACATGGGCCTATTTTGCGTTGTGAATAGTTTTCATTACATTTTTCATTTGTTCGGAATATATTGGTTGTATTTGGATTTCTGTTTGTATTATTAAATGGAACCGTGGCTTGTCTCTATTTTTTTTAACTAAAGGCTACAATCTTAATAAATATTTCTGATTCTAATGGTTGTAATAAGAATTGAATCTTAATCTCAGTATATTTTAGTATATCATTCTTATGCAATTTAAAGTCACTGTCATCAACCTATGCTTCTTGTACTAAGATCTTGCGAGACATGCTTAGCATGTTGAAATAATGCTAAGATTATCCATCTAGAATTGAATCCTCATTGATTTTATGATACATGCAGCTTAAACTAGCAGCATCAGTTTTGTAAGAATCCTAGACCAAATCCAAGCATTAGAACTCTATTCACTGACCATACATGCAATCCTTCCAATGGTGCAGTTTCTCCTACACTTGTAACACTTCTAGTTGCTGCAGTGATGAAACCTGCTGCTTATACACCTCTTGGAGCTCATGGTGTATGTCCCTCATCTTTGTTTGTTTTTTCTGCTCCAGCTGATTGGTTTTTGTCTTGTAAATAACTTTATAGTGAAGCATATAACAATATGAACTGGTCATCTTTTATTATGCCATTATATGTCTAGCCGTTTCAAGCTACTTCTACTTCTGCTCATGCTGGTGGAGTAAATGACTTGGCTTTTGCTCACCCCAATAAACAAATTTGTCTGGTAACATGTGGAGATGACAAACTGATAAAGGTAAGAAGCTGGAAATCCCTTGTCGATGTTAATAATTACATGCAATCATTTCTGATATTTAAACCCTTGTTGAGGACTCTTGCTCTCTTCCTTTTTTGGTTGATTAACTTCATTTTAATCTGCAAAATTGATGCTTTGATAAGGAACAGGCAAAAGCAGCCGAAGAACACAAACACAATGTATTGGAGTACATATACAACAATGGGCTTCAAGGGTGGCTGCCTGCTCTTGGGTCATGTACCATTCATCTCTATAGTGAGAATTCATACCCTTAGGTTAGGTCCACTCGATCCCCCCTTTGATTTCTTGTTCGAGTTTAACTCTAGTTACTAGGTTCTTGTGATCTTTGAAGTCCCGATGAACAATTGATAATGATGGTTGCGTTGAATACCTCTAGAACTATGAGTGTAAACAGTAATAATACCTTGAGCTATAATCATATATTGTTGCCTTTTCATGTACTACTTCTTATCTTTGAAGAAAACAGAGTGAAAACAAGGTGATGCATGCTTGGTCTTTCGTAAGTTTATGTGTTGAAGCTAATAAATATCTTTCTTAAGTTTCACATGCTCTTTTTGCTATTATGTAAGAATATTTTATCTAATTTAAAGATTATTAGCTCAAATGGTAGAGCATGGGGTTCAAACAGAAAGAGGCGGGTTCAAATCCCGCATAGGCTACGATAATTAAAAAAAACCACAAATATGTCATTTAACATCGGGTAATAGCCGATGTCTTTCAAAAAACAAAATCAATGTCTATGTGGGTGATGTAAAAAGTCAAAACTTTTTAACATCGGGTAATAGCCGATCTCTTTATGTGTTATAACATCGGTTATATTTTATAATCGATTTTATAGGCTAACAAAGACATCGTATTTGAAAATATAAACGATGTTATAACATTCAAGGACATCGGGTTCTGGCCGATGTGAAAAAGTTCTGACTTTTTACATCACCCACATAGACATCGATTTTTTTTTTGAAAGACATCGGCTATTACCCGATGTTAAATTACAAATTTCAAGTAGTGGTGGTGTTGCTGCTGCCGTCCTTGTTGCTAATGCCGAGGGGGGGGGGGGGTGTGGTCTCGGCGTACATCATTACCGTTAAAGCCAGATAACAGATCATTGTCTGTCTCGCCTGCAAAAGGGTTAGGCGTAGCAGATCGAAGCTTAAAATGTAATTGACTAGACAGAGGTGGATTACCTGAAGGTGGTGTATTACCTGAGGGAGGTGTATTACATGTAGGGGGTGTATTACCCTAAGGAGGCGGCTTACCACCCGGCGGTGTAGATCCAGAAGCCTCAGTTTGTTTCAACTCCTCGAGTTGCCGAGCAATTTCCTAGTTTATCAGGGCAGTGAATTGAGCCCGGTCCTTGGCTTGTTCGATGGCTAAACGATCATCGCGAGCTTTTTTGGACTCCTCCATCCCCTGCCGTGCAACAAGTGTGGTAGATTGGACGGCAGAGTTGATGATATACTGCATATCGGATGCAGAAATGCCAGCAGGGGGTAGGGGGAAGAATTGGGGTTGTTGTCATTAGACATGTTCCTACAATATCAGAAGAGCAACAAGTAAACGGAGCAAAGACCAGAAACCAAGTAATGCAAGCCCTTTTGATCCTAAGAGTGATTCAGTTTTAGAAATCAAAGAGGTGAGAAAACAAGGCACAATATTCAAGCAATCTTCCTTAGACACAGAATTATGCAATATTGAAGATAGCAAGTTAAGATCAAATTGCAAATTGAATCAACCACGAGTCGGATAACAAGGATAGCAAGTAAGAACAAGCGGCTACTGTGTAGGAAAAATAATACAATGTGATGCAATAAAAATTCAGCAATATGAAGGTATAATCAATGCAATCACAAGGGTAAGCAAGTGCACACACTCTGTCAACTATTATCTGACGGTTGCAACACGGTTCAGAAAAAGAGGGGTGTGACCAAGGCTCATGTGTCGGCACAACACAAAATCACACAAAAGGGGTTCTTTATAATGCTTCAAACCTATTAAATGACTCAAAAAGATGAACAAAAAACAAACTCAATTAACAACCGCCAACAATGATATTGATGTAGTATAGGGATATGAGAAATGAATTTGGGCAAAAAAAAAAAGGAAAATCAGTAGCTAATTAATTGGAGATAAAACATCAAGGATTTAGGGAGGACACTACACGTGAAATTTTTTGTTTCATTCATTCAAGCATTTTAAGATAGCCAAGATGTTAGAGTTCCTTTTTAAGAATGTTGAATGACATGCGCACCAACTATGAAATTAGATTTACTATGTTGTATAAATGTGGTTTTCATCCATTGACTTTGCCTCAAACAAGATCCATTACAGATTTTACATACTTACATCAATGAAACTAAATCAAAATTTCCTGATCAACACATTTTTCTATAACTAACCACAATTTTAGCACAAATTCACTAACTTGTCAATCATAAACCTAAATGGTTCTAAATTTTGTCACAAATTAAACAAAGTATAGAAAAAACACCTTTTGATGAAGCTATGAGTGAGGATCGACGACTACTATAGTGTACTTGATCGATTCAACTTTCCATAAACTAACTAATCGAATAACTTGAGTGCTATGAGTTTGAAATTTCTTACCATCATCTCTGGGCACATGGCCAAAGCGACATGGCTGAATTTGGGACATGGTTTTCTGGGAGCCATTGAGCAAGTTTGGCGCATCCTATGTGATTAAAAAAAATCATATTAGACTTTAACTAACATAATACACCATTGACAATCACAACAAGAGTACATATCGTAGACGCTAAGAAATCAAGAATTGAAGCATGGTGATTGGATCATATTTTTGCTAGTCCAAGTAATCAGTGACAATTTTGGTACAAAGTGCAAACAAAATTACTCAACCAAGTAATCTAACTTCACAATTTATCCATCAACAACTAGGTATATCATATATACATTGTTGGAAAACAAAAGTCATCAATCAAATCAAATAAATCTAAATTAATTAAAACTAAATCAATACCCTCTTTAGATATGAACAGACTATAACATTAAAGCATGCTTTGATCTATTCATTAACAAAATGTGTTGATAAAGAAGGCATGGAACATAGATCGACTTACACACAGATATTCAATTACCTTAATCATCTAGACTCATTCTGTAGAAAGCACTACATGAATGTTTAGCAGTTGGAGAAGGACGAACATCTAAGAAAGAGATACTAGAATTTTGTCAAAACACAAGTATAGAGTAAAAGAAAATAGAATATGCATGCTATAGTTCATGATAATGATGCAGTGCTTTTACTAGAGTACTAGACTAATGTATTCGTCTTTTAACAGAGTACTAGACTATAAAAAGATCACCCCACTCACATTCTATTAATAGTTGCTCTTCTTATTCTAAGATTTCACATAGTCAAATAACTATAAATATTAATTAGACTCTTGTATGTCTCTGCCTTATATCTATAAATATTTTCTAATTAGGTTCATTTATGTCTCTGCCTTACATAGTTACACATAATTAGGAGGAGAAACGAACTGTCTTTTTATTCACATTTAGTTTTGGTGCAAGCATGTTAAGAGAAAAGATAAAAATTCCAAATTTACATATAAGCTCAATACCTCTAAGATTTGGGCAATATAAAGGGTTGTATGCCTCTCTTTTTTACCTACTCAAATGATACCCAGATATTATTGGTAAAAATCACAAACAAATCCGACCTCTTCATTCTCTTTGACTCTTTCTGAGAAGCAAGAGATGATTGGTTGATGTACTCCTGCTCTTAAGCTTACTACAAGAGCAAAAACAACACAGATTGCACTTGAAATTTTAATTAAAAAATGTTTGTCTTTTATTTGCACCAATTACAATTAAAGAACCAAAACCTTTCCTAGGTTTAGCAACTATTAAACTCATTCGATTAAATATATAAAAGAGCATCCAACTTTGGGAGATCAAGGCTAACCCTAAAATCTAAACCCATCGCAATCAAACCACATCAACACATATAAACCTAATCAATCATAATTTCACCACAAATTCACCAATATCTACAGAGGTCAAGGCTAACCCTAATATCCGAACTCATCGCAATCAAACCATGAATAAACTTACACCAACACAAATTCACTAATTTCAACACAAATTAATCCCAAATTAGCCAAAATTTCAACTAAAGTTGAATACAATAGAGTAAGAAAAGCATTAAAAAAACACACCTTTTGTATTCTTGATGGTTCAATTGAAGCATCAACAGTGGGGCGCGTGCTGCAGGTTATCGTGGCCGCAACAATTTCAGAGATCTAAGCCAATGACGGTAGCAACAGTGGCAATAGAGGCTGCAACAGACCGAGATGAGCAATAGAGGCAGCAACAAACCACTCGATCGGAGGTTCGAGAAAGATCGGGATGAGGTTGTGAACGACGAGTGACTGGAAAAGGAACCCACGGCCAGACCGAGTTGAGGTTACGAACGCCGAGCAGCGGGAAGAGGAACCCAACACCGAGCAGCGGGAAGAGGAAGACAGCGGCGACCGACGGTTTGCAAAAGGGTTGATTGACGATTGAGAAGAGGCAGAGGAGAAATGGCCGAGCACGTTTTTCTTTTCTATCTTCACATTAGAAATAGCCCAGATTTAGGGATTTTTTAAAAAATATAATCCGGGCGTTAATTCCTTGCGTTGTTTGATTAAAAAAAATTCTCTTTTATACACCGCGTATTACACAATCCGGTATATAAAGGTCATTTAAATCAATTTTTTTCGGTTTCACCACTTTATACACCAGGTATGGCACACCCGGGTTATATACTATGGGTTATTTGCCCAATTTTGTAGTAGTGCAAGATGCAATGAGTTACTAACTCGAACAAGAGGTATGATGAATGCTTTATGTTTTGAAGCTCTCAGCTTTTTCTTCTTCTTTTTTTTTTAACTAAGAACGTTGTTGTAATGCTACTGTAATGGTGATAGAACAACAAGAATAAAAATATAAAAAAATAAACTAAGCTATGATGATCTAAAAGTAAGCGAAAATAAAGAAAGTAAGGGAAAATGGCTAGAAACTGAAAAATCAGGGTTCTTTAGTGGTGCAAGTTCATATAATGCTTTAATCCAAAAATCACAAACATAGGCATGCTATGTAGCAAAAAGGAATAAAAATCAAAAATTGCAATAAAGAACTCAATATCTTCCAAATTATAGATCCAAATAAGAAAATAAACCTAAATAAAGTGCCAAATTTGAAGTGTGAAAAATAAAAATAAAAAATTTATGCAGTGGGAATGGTGAAAAACCTGGCACGAAATAAATCACTCATAAAAGAATCAAGAGAGTAAAGAACTTGCATAAACCTGAGAATCCGATACCACTTGATACGTTTGGGATACCCGATCATTTGCCTTTGGGTGCAGGATCAAGAAACATACCGTATATTTGTCCGACCTTGCAATGCTCTTTCGATATCTCCTGATTGACAAATTAATTAAACTAATTAAAGCGACTGAAAGAACATTAACAATTTAAAGTAAACAAAAGCGACGAAATAAAGAAGCGAGAGGGAGCAGGGAGTTGCATGCGGCACTGGTCTCAGACACGCAGGAGTGGACTCCTCAGGGCGTGCGAGAGCACCGGGTGAGCGCGAGGGATCCAGGAAGCAACGCTCACTAGTAGCGAGTTGTTGTACGAAAGAAATCGAGTATGAAATATAATAAAATAGATCAAACCAGATTCGTGACCCAGCAAATAATTACAAGACTCCCTCCTAATGCAGTAGTGGGAAGTCAGGATCGATCCTCGACGAAGCGTGTCAGCGGATCCTAGGTAGATGTAAATCTCACAAAAAAGCAAACAAAGACAGAAACAAAGAAACAAAGACAGAAATAACTAACGAAAGTAGAAACAAAAGCAAAGACAGGAGCATGTCGATCTCGACAAACACCTACTCGAGATCAACTAAAGATAGTGACGACAGAAACTTCAGAATCGACAACAGAAACTCTATCTCGCCTAAATCTACTCGATCTCGACCAATAGTACTCGAGATCGACTAAGGCCTTTCGAGATCGACAACAAAACAGAAACTTGTAAATTGCAATTTAGAACACAGAATCAGAGATTTCGGAAGAAATAAATCAATATACTAAAGAACTTCCAAAGCCAGGGTATCAACGCCACAACGATAACCAGGCAAAGTAACACATAAAGGCATAAAAGATCATGCTTTCCATCAAATAACTTTCGTTCTTAACAAATAGGAATATAGAGGCTTTCGCATAAAACCTAATTGTTACTAATCCTTTTCACATAATTAATCCAAGTTGCATTAAGATCAATTTCGCTTCAATAACACAAACAAGGATCACCTTCAACTCTCGCAAAAGAATCATGCTCATAGGGGTAGAAGACGAATTGCATAAAAAGATTGTACCTTTACCGCATCACCTTACATGGCCACCGTTGGGCTCACCCCAGCCCCAGAAGTGGGTGGACTACTCGCTCTTCATCGTAATAGCAGACATTGATGTGTGAAAAGAAACTTGCATTAAACTAAATTCAAAGTCTTTACAATCCCGGCACTCCAACTTTCGTTGAACGCCAAAACCCTAAAACCTTTGAACTCCTAAACCGTCTCTGTGGAACTACTTCTCTAACTTGTGAATTGAATGATTCCTAAAATCAGCCTCATGGGCTTTATTTATAGCCTTCTACTCCTTGCTATTCAAGGATAGAAATCTCTATCTATATCTAAATCTATATCTAAAAACTTTAAAGATAAATAAATTGAATAAATGAATTAAATCCATAAAGGGAAATTATATCTAAAAGAGGTAAATCTTCCATGTGTTGATAGGTCTTGATAGATGTTGATAGATCTCGGCCAAACTCGGATTCCTTCGGCTCCATGGACTCCCAAACTGCGTAGGACAGCAAACCGCGTAACGCGGCTTCAGACACGGTTTCCTCGAGATCGAGTAGGGCTTACTCGAGATCGAGTAACGTGGTTATCGACTATGGCTCGGCTGGGCATCTCGGGTAGCAGGTGCTCGATCAAGCTCGGACAGGCGCTGTTGGGGTCCTCGAGATCGGGTAACATCCTCGAGATCGAGTAGATTGGTGTTCGGTGTCTTCAGTCCTCGGCTTCTCGACTTGGCACAGCTCCTCGACTCCGGACATGGCATCAGGGTTTGTCAATCTCGACCAATTTACTCGAGATCGAGTAGGGCTCCGGAGTCGGATTGCTTTGTCTACAGTTTCCTCGATCATGCTCTGCTCGACCAAGCTCAGCTCGGACACCTTTTGTCGAGATCGAGTAGATTAACTCGAGATCGAGTATGTCTAGGCTTCCAGCTTGATTCGTCTGGTTCCGCTGCTTCTTGATCTTGGACTTCTGTAGTTGATTTCCGAGCATTTCCAACCTTTCTTAGAACTGTTGTAATTTGCCTCGAACTCTGCAAATTTAAACATAAACTGGTGTAGATTCCATAATTTGGTAAATAAGCATAAACTACATAGATTATGTATTATCTTAGCCCAAATGCATGAAATGTATGCAGAAAACGATATAAAAGCAACTGTAAAACAGGGCAGATTCAGCTCACAACACGAGTATGGGTGCAAGGGAAGACGACGCGAACGACAACGAGAGCTAATTGGATGAGTAGGAAGTTGGATGTGTTGTTAAATCCCTCTTTAGGGACTGCAAATACCTTGGTTAATCTCTGAACTTAAAGTTATCGATTGGGTTAAATTCTTTTTCTAAAGGATTGCTCATGAGATAAGGGTTTCTAGGACTAATTGAACTAGTAACTATATTAGGTTGGGACAAGGGCATCAATAGGAAGACTAAAAGGACAAGAGGGAGTTATAATATCAATTCAACCAAATAAAGTGGATAGTAGTAGGTAGAGCGATATTCTCTAAATTGTTTTGCATCAACTTGTTTATAGTTTATTTTGTTTTCTTTCTATTTCAATCAATTGAAACCCCCCTTTAAACTAATTGATAAATATACACTACAAAGGAATACTTGATTCTATGTGGGATCGACATCTTAGTTTATTTTGTTTTCTTGCTATACTAGTTTGTAGGTTTGAGTTTTACTTTTGATAGGAGACACAACGATTTCCTCCCGTCATATGGGTATCTTGGCTTGGGTTAGGAGTGTAGGAGTCCGGATCTTGGATCCGAGATTGTAAGCTTGAATCCTGAGGGGCGTCCCGAAATTAGTCCTCGACGGTAGTTTCTTAATTCACACTTTCTCTTCCGGGAAATAAGTTTTTAAAACCAGGAATTGAGGTTGCCTTGTTAGTTCTCAAAATTTTAGTTAGATAAGAAACTCTCTTTATGAGTTCTAAAATTCGAGGTAGCTCTATTAGAAATTTGTTATTTAACATCGGGTAATAGCCGATGTCTTTCAAAACAAAATCGATGTCTATGTGGGTGATGTAAAAAGTGAAAAGTTTTTCACATCGGCCAGAACCCGATGTCTATATTATTTATTACATCGTTTATAATTATAAAAACAATGTTTTAATATGAAAGATACATCACTTGTATAGAAATCCTACATATGTATATTCACTTTCTCTCCATAATTTGTAATGTTATTTTTCTACGCAAAATATGGCTATATGGAATAAATACAAAACTGATGTTATTACATTTAATGAAATCGTTTTCGGTTTTATAGTCGTTGTTTATATATAGTAAAGACATCTTAAATTATTAATTAATCAGATGTGTTTAGTTCGTAAAAATGATGTGTTTAGTTCATAAAAATGATGTCCTTAGTTCGTAAAACTGGTTTTTTAGTACGTAAAGCTTATGTGTTTGGTCTATAAAACTGATGTTTTTAGTACATAAAACTAATGTGTTTAGTTCATAAAAGGGATGTCTTTTGTTACAATAAACCGATGTCTTTTTCCCGTAAACCTGATGTGCTAGCTCATGAAACGAAGCAATTTGGTTCATAAACCCAGTATCATGTCTATATAAATACACCAGACCACAATACCAACCAAAGAGAACATATCCGACGTGCTAGGTTATGCACCAAATCAATTTGGTTCATAAACCCCATATCTTGTCTATATATACATATACACCAGATCAAAGTACCACAAGGAATGAAACTTAAAAAGACATTTATTAAACCTTATGAGTAATAGGAACATTAGGGGAACACTACAAGGAATGAATACAAAGGGGAACTATCATGTACCAAATAAAGGTCCCTCTATGACATAACTGAAATGAAGATGTTCAACAAATAAAGAAACAGAGCAGGATAAGATGCAAGGATTTAAAACCATAGCAAACACATGGTAGAACAAAACTACTAACATGTTTGGATTCTGAAAAGTATCCATCTCCAGTGTCATTTCCTGCAGCAGAAAATCCATGATCAACCTCCACTTTCATCATTTCTAAAGTGTCCATCTCAAGTGTCAGCTTTCTCTCCAATGGGAGAATGCAACATACAACAAATAAGAGAGAGAATTAGGCCAAAAAATAAAACCATACATACAGAATTATACATGAGAACTAATACGAATAAAAAAATATCAGGAACAAAGGCATAACGTTAACAAGATCTTAGTGCAAAATAAACCTCTAGCTATGTCTCAAAGTTGCAAGTTAGAGCCCTAAAATGTAGTTGCCAAAATTACTGGTTAATTTCACAGATAAATGTCTACAAAAGATGCCTAGCACAATGTCATAACAAATTACCTAGCAAAGACTTTTTCCACTTGCAGAACTTTTTTCTACTTACATAGTGCACATAAGGAATTTAAATTTAATTATGTCCAATAGCTTGGCTCAACTGTCTAGGAATTCATAAAATCTCAGTGTGTATATGTATATATGAAGAACTATAGAAGCAAAATAAAATCCAATGAGAAATGGCAGATGGACATGCTTTCATTGGATAAACTCTAGTAAAAGATTTTAAAATTTTTGAAAGAGAAATCCATACACTTAAAAGAAGCAGAAATGAAAAATATGTTGAGTTAAATGCATACTTACGGGGTGGATTGAGTGATCATCCCACTTAACTGTTGCAGTGAATGAAGAAGAAATGAGTGTCTTTTGAATAAGGTCCAACAATAACTCTAAAGAGCAACTTGTTCTTCTGGTATATCCCGAAAAATTCCATTTCATCCACTCTACTACCATGAATTCAGCCTAAACATACCATAATTAAGACAAAGAATTATAATATCAACCTGTAATTTCGCCACAAATATTTTGAATTTGTGGTTGTACATTTGATAAGTCTTTTAGTCTCTCTTCTTTCTTCTTGCAGAGCTGCTCCAACACTGGTGCTATTGCCGTAAGCTGTTCCTTGATAGTTCCTGAAGTACGTCTTTTCAGGCTACAAAGAAAAACCAATATATAGATCAGACAACAAACATGAGAGACCGTGAACAAAAGTCACAAAGCTCAGGTACCCTAAGAAAAATGTAGTCAGAATAAGGGGAAATAAATTCTCACAATGCTTACAACAGTCTTCTCTTCAAGAGGAGACAGTAGACTCGAAAGATCATGTACATCATCCTCCAAAGCTTGATTAAGTTGTGTCATTGATTACACAACCTGGTCAACCTTCCTCTTGTAAACATGACATTCCCTGTCTATCTCTAAAAGCATCAACCAGCTAATAATTTGAAACATAAATGAATATGACTTCCTTTAAAACTGAGCATGCACTAGGAACCACCACATATATAGTGTCAGACAATAGCACTCACAAATGGAATTGTGGAAATACATTCCAGCCCAACGTATTTACAGCCAACATCACACTAAAACAAAATAGTCATCATACATCTATCAACATATGTGATAGTGATACGTGGTGATTCCGTTGATCCACCAGGTCATGTTGTAGGTCACGATCTTGCACTTGTTATTCGTCCTCTTGATGTTAAAACTAGACTTAGAACAGAATCCACACTGCACTAGCCGACAGCCGTATGTGTGTGATGATTGGATTGCGGCAACGACACCAAGCCTACTCCATGGTTGACTTAATTCCCGGCCAATTCCAATTGCAACACTGTAATTCACTTTTCGGAAGTGATCACTATCAAATAACGTGACTAATTGCAATGTAATCAATTTTGAACGTAAAAGCGTAGAACGATCGACATTTATCACGTGAACGTGGTTTGGATTGAAATCGGATTCCTCTTAGCCAAGAGGTCTCCAATTCTATTCAATCTAATTTTATTAGGTTTAAATAACAAAGCATTATCAATCCTTCCTTGCAAAGGATATAATTTGACTTCCTACAATAATCATTAAAGTAGATAAATCCTAGATAAAATAAACTAAATTAATTCCTAGATAAATATCCCTACTTAGTGGCCAAAGAAAATATCTAGAAGAGATAAACTTTCATTTTCCCTTTTATTCACCTAACTAAGTATTAATAAAAATAAGACATTCCATAAATAGCTGTAAGTACATAGGAGTTACTAAATATGGAAAGAACCTAAAAACTACTACTACTAATAATAATAATTAAATAATTAAAATATCTTTCTTCTCTTTAAGCATGGTGGTGCCTTCTTCTTTCTCTTGAGGAAAACACTCTTTGCCATCAATTGCTCTCGAATCGATCTTGAGAGCTCGCCTGGATCAAGGTCATTGTTTGACCCACAGAAGGCCATCTTGATCCACAACATTCTCCCCTTCTTAGCTTCGATTCGTCCTCGAATCAAGTCATTGATGATTGATGGGGAAGGAACAACAACCTTCAGACATGATGACGATGGAGGTATGGGCAAAATAGGTGCCTGAAGATTTTGAGGTATAGGAACCCCAAAATCAACACCTTTAGGTATGATTGTTAAATGGACATGATCTTTAATGGGAATAAGCTCAATAATCACTTCAAATTCAGCATTGACAACTTCATAAATATTCTCAAGAGGTACAATATCTAACCCAAGAGAAATTTCATCAATTACCTCATCTTCGCCAACAATGGAGACATGCACCACCTCCTGTGCAGCACTGCAGTTGACTTTCAGTGCAGAGTCGGAGGTCTTCCTGGGGGAGTCTGGCAGCGTGTAACCCCCCTTTAAAAAGCTCGTCGAGTCAGCTTCGCAACAAGACTGATTTAACTCAATTCCGAGGTCGGGATCAACGGGAATCTACGTAAAAGGTTCGGCGCGCTGTGCTTAGGCAACTAATTTGTCCACAATGTCCGCAATCAAAGCCTCCAACTCTAGGTGTCGTTCCACATCTTGGCGTCGTTCCTCCTCCTCTTGTCGTTGTGCCTCCTCAACCTCGCTTTGTTGGAGAAGCTGAATCTGATAGCATTGTCGACACCTCTTATCTTCGATCTCCGCTTGATGTTGAAGCCAAAGGCGGTGCCTTTGAGCCTCTCGTTGTCGCTCTACGGCTTGTTGTTGCAAAGCTCGTCTCTGCAACTCTCAGCGGCATCGTTGTTGTGGAGCCCATTCCAAAGCAAAGAACTCCTCCAAGGGATCGGGATCATCATCCCATTCGATCCAAATTTCCCACGCCATCAAATCAAACCATTAGTAACATCAACTCAAAGAAATAAAGAGCGTAGTGTTGTGAGCCGAATCTGCCATGTTTTACAGTAACTTTTATATCGTTTTCTGCATACATTTTATGCATTTGGGCTAGAATAGTACAAAATCTATGTAGTTTATGCTTATTTGCCAAATTATGGAATCTACACCAGTTTCTGTTTAAATTCGCAGAATTCGAGGCAATTTACAGCAGTTCTGAGAAAGGACGAAAAAGCTCGAAAGTCAACTACAGAAGTCCAAGGTCAAAGAGCGACAGAACCAGGACAAATCGAGCTAAAGACAAGTGTTACTCGATATCGAGTACTTTTATTCGATATCGACCAAAGAAGTCCGAGCAGAGCACTGGTCGAGTAGGAGCTGATCGAGGAGCTGAAGACGAAGCCAACCCGACTCCAGAGCCATACTCGATATCGAGTACTTTTACTCGATATCGACAACCCCAGCACCACATGTCCGAGCCAGTGTCGGGAAGCAGTTACTCGACCAAGATCAGAAGCCGAAGTCGAGGACGACGTTACTCGATATCGAGTAAATAACTCGATATCGAGTAAATAACTCGATATCGAGGAAAATCCTCCCGGGCCGCGTTACGCGGTTTTGCTGTCCGTGTCGAGCTGGCTTGCTTGGGAGCGAAGGAATCCGAGAATCTATCAAGTTCTATCTATGGAGAGGAGATTTACCCACACAACAAGATATTTACCTACTTTAGATATATTTCCTTTTTGGATTTAATTATTTTATTCCATTATTTAATCTTTAAGTAAGTAGATAAAGAGATTTAGATGTACATACACTTCCTTACCTTGATTAGCAAGGATTGAAAGCCTATAAATAAAGCCTTAGGGGCTGGATTTTAGGCATTTAATTTCAGAAATAATTAGTTACACATAGAGAGAGTAGAGGAGAGAGCTTGTGGCGAGAGAAGTTAGAAAGGCGAAAGCGGATTTGGCTTCGATTGGTTGTAAGTTCTCTTTGATTTATTTAATGCAAGTTAGTTCCTTTTGTTTATTGATGAGTTTCTTGATGATGAAGAGCGAGTAGTCCACCCACTTATAGGGTCGGGGTGAGCCCGACGGTAGCCATGTAAGATGATGCGGTAAAGGTTTGAGCTTTTTATGCAATTCGTCTTCTATCCCTATAAGCATGATTCTTTTGCGAAAGTTGAAGGTGATCCTTGTTTGTGTTATTGAAGTGAAAGTGATCTTAATACAACTTGGGTTAATTATGTGAAAAGGGTTAGTAACAATTAGGGTTTATGCGAAAGCCTCTATATTCCTATTTGTTAATAACGAAAGTTATTTAATGGAAAGCATGATCTTTTATGCCTTTATGTGTTATTTTGCATGGTTATCGTTGTGGTGTTGATACCCTGGCCTTGGAAGTCTTTAGTTTATTGAATTTATTTCGTTGAAAATCTGCGTTCTGTGTTCGAAAGTTTGCATCTTTAAGTTTCTGCTGTTTGTCGACTTCGAGGAGGTTCTTGTCGATATCGATTTGATCTACTATATCGAGGAGAGTTCGAGGAGGTTCTTGTCGACTTCGAGGAGGTTCTTGTCGATGTCGATATTGGTCTCTTCTGCTGGTCTTCGGTTCTGTTGTCGATATTGAGTCTCTATTGTCGATTTCTGTAGTCGATATCGAGGACTGTTGCTCGATATCGAGTGGGTTCTGTGCTTTGCTTTCGTTTTTGCTTTTGTCTGTCTTTCTTTCTGTCTATTACTTCTGTCTGTGAGATTTACAGCTATCTGAGATCCACTGACGTGCTTCCTCGAGGATCGATCCTGACTTCCCACTGCTACATCAGGAGGAGGTCTTGTAATTATTTGCGTGGGCACGAATCTGGTTTGATTTATATTTCTATATTTTAAACTCGATTTCCTCCTACAACACGTAGCATAACCTGTCTCTGAATACCAATTGATACAAGGTGATTCCGTTGATCCACCAGGTCGTGTTGTAGGTCCCGATCTTGCACTTGTTCTTCGTCTTCTTGATGTCAAAACTATACTTAGAACAGAATCCACACTGCACTAGCCGACAACCGTATGTGTGTGAAGATCGGGCCATCCTACGGCTAACCCCGTATTAAATTGGCATCATAGCTTAGGTTTCGACATCAAAAGTTGTTCTTTTTCTTTTTTTTCATCATAATAACCAAAAAATCCACAAAAATAGAGTCTTTATTTATTTTGGTCTTTTACTTTTTTTTCTTGAATTTGATAACCTTGTTTGTATGTGATTGTTGTGGTTGCTTAGCCTAAATACAAGCCTAGCCGAGACCCTTGCAGTCGACCACCCCTTGTGCACACATATGCTCGTGCAGCATCATAGTCGACAGCAAAAAGCTAAGGACCTCCTTAGTCGATTTCGGCAGCCCCTTCCACTCTCACAAAACCCTAGTTTGTCTAACTTTTACTTAGTTGTTCTATCTACTTACTTGCCTCCAAGATAGGGATTTGAGGTTGAAAGTTTTGGTTAAAGATTGTTAGTTATTCCACCGTTAGAGATAGAATTTTGTTTAAAAAATCTGATTTCCTTCTCTTCCGTGTACTTCGACGTTGGGCTGGTTCCAATTCGGACTGGGCCGGCTCGATTTAGAAAGGACGCTGATGAGGATTGAGTATATATATGTATACCCATATACATATATTATACACTTGTATATATGCACGTAGCACATATATATATACATAAATAAATACAACTAGTTACACACTAATTTACCCATAAATAATATATAAATATTATTTGTGAAAATTTAATTTATTTAAATAATTTAAATGAATTAATTTCCCACATTTCACATTATAATATGTGAAGTAATTATTTTACGAACTTGACACATTAGGAAAAAGGAAATAATTCCGACTTTTATTTAATTAAATTCTAAAATTAAATAAACGGAAATACGAGGGTATTTCATGAAAAAGGTGCTTCTGGTGACTTTCACACGAGATTATGAAATTTGGTATGATCATGGGAAATTTTGTTACGGATCGCCATGAGTGTTCATCATCATTGTAGCCTACCCAACCGCTACCCCATGTGCTCTTAGCACCCGCGACACTGTGTTGGCAATTTCAGTTTTCATTGTCACTCGTTCGGTTTCACAGCTATTTCCTGAACATGAAGAACTCAACAAAGCTCGAGACATTATGGTTACTAAGACGGTGCATGATTTCATGGACCGAGGAGGCAGAAAAGACGTTATGGGATTCTCTTATTGGTGAGCATCATGGTCGCATCTAATACACCTAGCAAGCAACAAGACAACGAACTTAAGATGAAGATGTTCGAAAGGAGAGCGGTTGAAGCTCAAAGACAATTAACAGAAATGTTAAGCTCAAGTATGGGGTAAGCAAAGTTTCAATGTTCCGACATCTTTAAATCTCCAAGCTTTTCGAAGTAACCACCACCACAATAGGAATTTAGTAAGTTTCCTTTTCTCACAACTAAGCTTTATTGTTTATTTTCTTGTCTTTTATGTTTCATTGAAGACAATGAAAGATTTATGTGTGAGGGAGGAATTTAGCATATTTAGTTAGATCATGTCGCAATTTTTGCATAAGGTTTAACTTTAACCCTTTAAATATTTTCATTTTGTCTTCCTTTTAGTTGCATTCCAAACAAAGAACAAATAGAAAAAATGTCAAAAATTCAAAAATATCATTCGTTGCATACATATGCTATTATCTAAAAAAACCATCTAGCCTAGTTAGTTCTCAAATCTTTTTAAGCATAATCATATAAGTTTCATGGCATGTTTGGTTTGTTTAACCTTATCCTATATTGGTTTTTATGTGGAACATATTAGGTGAACATAATTGAGCATGTATGATCTAATTCCCTGTTTGGAATCCATTTCCGTTAATCAAAATCAGCCATCAAAATGGGTGTGATTCCAAGTTTGTGTGTTTGGTAGGACAAAATTAGGATAAAATTTATTACTTTGGAATCACCCATTCAAACGTTTTGAGTCATTTCATTACCTGAAACAACTCAAGGAATCTTTCATTCCAAATCACCCTCTCTAACCCGATATCGTTCATCATCTCTTTCCTCGAACTTCTTATGTTGCCTCCACTAGCCTCTCGTAGTTGTCGACACTATCACCCTCCAACCGCCGCCATCGTCTTGTCGCCGACACCGGTGTCCTCCATCGTCCTCCCACTCATACTTTCATCGTCATCTATCCCTCTCTATTTGTCACTCTCACTCAATATTATAGATCTGGTGGAGACGACTTCCCCATCTCATACCGCCCATACTTCCCCCGCCCTCACCCTTACTTCTAGGAGTCCGGCAAAACAACATGTCTCAGGCTGTACCACCAATTCGAGTTGGTGTTGTGTTTGTGGATGAATCTTGATTCAAATCAATTGTTAGGAATTGAGAGTCTTTGCAAGTTAAATTTGGAGTAGAGATTAATTTGCATAGGATTTGTTTTTTGTTCGATTCGGTATTAGTTTATTCCAAAACCCTACTAAACATCATAACTCGGTAATGGTTTATTTCAATTTTTTATTCCCATTCCCATTTTGATTTCCATTCGGATTACTACATGTGTGCAAACGGGGCCTAATTTCCTAGGCATTACTAAAATCCAACAAAACATTATCCTAGTATGAATATTGGCCTTATAGGGACGTTCCTAAAATTTTCATCTACTTTGTTTTGTGATTTACTCTTCTTATGCAATTATCTCTTAGTATTGACATGGTTATCTATTTTTGAGGCCGATTATATACATGTTCATTGCTTATGAGCTTCATGTGATAGAGACCACTATATTTCTTAGCCCATATTTATACATATACACCCTATGTTATACCTTTGCTTGAAGCCAATATTTTAGTGTGTATCCTTTTGTTTTAAAACTCCGAAAAATACATTGATCCCTAGCCGAAAATAATTCTAACCCATCCGAGAATTAGGATTAGGGTTGTTTATGGTGAATCATTTTGAGCAGAGAAAGAAAGCACATAACATTACATCTTTCTTAAAGCTTTCAACATTTATGCATAAATGTTGAAAGCTTTATGAAAGATGTAATGTTCTGTGCTTATTTCCTCATATTGTCCTTCAATAGGTGGCTCTAAAGGAAAAGAAAAGAGAAAATATTATTGACGGAGGGGAAATATCATTAGATTTCACCTCGCCAAAGAAATAACCCAAACTAACAAACTTACTAGTAAACTAGTACATCGGATAAGTAAGGGGTCGAACCTACATAGAAACAAGTATTTCAATGCAATGTGTACTTATTAATTTACAAATAAAGAGAAGATGTGAAAGGAAATCGATAATAAAGGAATATTGGTGAAGTATGATGAATGTTAGTAAGAGCGAATAAAAGATAGAAGAAGAGTGTGGTTTCATCTACAGTTCGCAACAATGGTTGGATATATTCGAACATTGACTCAATTCCCACTTATTCAATGTTTATTCTGATTTTAGTTTATAGGGATTGACATTCCTTACAAACATGACAATCCTTAATTATCGGCAGAAATGTCGCCCGAACTGTCATTACTCTATGCAATCAAGATCATCCTCGCAAATTCACTCAATTATGCTTGCTACAAAAAGTGTTAATTATTCTCGCGAATCAATTGAAACCCTATCACGATGCAATTCTACAAAGATGTGAATCAAAGTAAAACTTAACAACATAAATCAGCGCAAGGACAATGAAATAAACATGGGAATAATATAGAAATCAAGTCTCATGATCCAACCAACCAAATCTTGAATTGAAGATAAAACCACGAGAAGCCTAGGTATTCATGACGTACCTTGGATCTCTCAACCTCAAATCCTCTAAAGCGTTCTTAATCTAAAGTGGTGAATTGTTATCGAATGAAAACTACTGAAAATCACCTAATATAGGCCTCCTCACGTCGGCCAAAATCCTAGAATAAGTGAAGATAAAAGTTCACATAAAGATAGATTGGGCCGCGTATCGCAAATTCGAATCTGACGAGGACGGCGGGAACGGTGGAAAGGGCGGCGGGTGCCGCTCTTACAGTGCTAACAGCTACGACATACTTCACTTGTAACACACTTTATGGAGTCATCCTTTGTCCGATTGACGGATATAAAGTAAGACAATTTTCCCGCCTCAAAAGACAGCATAGGCGTTGGAAAGCTCTTTCCAAGCACTAAAATTCTTATGAATATCTCAAAAGCTAATTGCAACTTCTCATAACCTTAAAGATGTGATTTCTCCATGTTCTCCATTTTTTCTCTTGTTCCTTAGCTCTCCTTTGTTCAGTTGCTCCATTCTTTCTCCACCTTTCGAGGCCGGATCTTATAACCTAGAAATAAACACTAGAAACCGTTGATTCCGTACTTCAAATATCAAATGACCAAGAATATTAATAAGCTTATTAAACATGCAATACGAATACTTAATGCACCTAAGACCACTTGTAAATGACCATATAAAATATGCATTATCAAACTCCCCCACACTTAAGATGCGCTAGTCCTCTAAAGAACTAGATTAGAGCATAGAGATGGAGACTTCTTCATGTCTAAACAAAAATTTTATATACCATAAAAAGTGCAATTTAAACATGAAAGAAGCAAACAATTTGTCATAAACAAAATTTTCATAACTCCATCTCCCCCACACTTAAGCCTTTGCTTGTCCTCGAGCAATACTAAACATAGCAATAACCAACCATCCCACAAACATATTCGTCATGTATTCGCCTCAGCAAAAGCAAAATCAAATTAAAATGAACTAAAGATCAAGTGAATAAACATCTTAGCATATATTTAGCGATTAAAGTATAGAGTAGAAATCATCCAACCTCACTAGGACTATGTGTTTCACTCATGCTTTCATGTGTTTAGGCTTTTAAGTTCAACTCTCAACTCAATCCAGAATGCAACTAAGCTCATTGAAATTGACAACCATATAACCAAATCTCCACCGAAATGCCATTACATGCGGAAAAACACTAAAAATAAGCAATTTGGCTCTACATCTCTCTTATGTTTTTTCTTTTCTCTCGTATTTTTTTCATTTCGGCTTTTTTTTCATATTTTTTTTTCTTGCTTTGCTTTCTTTTGTCCTTTGTAATTTTCAACACCTCAACTTACTTTAATAAAGTTCACTTGAACATATTTTGACGTGAGTTACAAACATGGTTGTCATGAATAAACCCGGTTACTCAATATCAAGCTTCCTTTCTTAGCGGATAGCTTTTGACACCGTTTTGCGCGAATCATACCCATGGGTGTCATTCGTAGACCCGGTTACTAAGAGTCTCAACCATTGCCACTTTATTTCACACTAAAAGCCAATGTTCCAAAAAACGCTTGGCGGATGCTCGGCGGAGAGGTGGGTTCAAGGGTCTAGGCGGAGTAGGTGGGGTCTAAACAGTCTTACACGAGGGGTGTTAGAGTGAGAAGCTAGAGAGAGAAACTCTCTTTTGAGAGTTCATCTTCTCTTGTCTTCCTCATCTCGTTTTTGCCTCTCCCCATGGGGGTGTGGGTGGTGTTGCCCGGATCTGGCCGAGTGTGGTTGTATCTGGTGTCTCATCCCCCGGTTCTTCATCTTTCTTCCTTTCAGATCTGGTCAGGGGTGCTGCTGGTTTCTCTTGCCTGGGATGGTGGCGGTTCTTGTCGTGGTGTGAGGGCGCTCCGGAGACGTGAGCTTGGTTGTGTCGGTACTCGGGCAGTTGTGGGTCCCCCAAGCTTGGCCGGTGCGCATCCATGTCTCGCCGTTTTGCTATCTTGTGTGCGGAGAAGCTTGTGGTCCTCTGTTCTTGGTTTGGGGGTGGGTAGGGCTTAGGATCCTTTGATGTGTGTTGTTCGAGGTGTGTGGGTTGCCGGATCTGGCGGAGGTGGCTCGTTGAGTGGTGCTGCAGCAGTGGGCGCGTCCTGGTCTTGCTAGGTTGCTCCCTGCTCTCCTCTTGTGGCTCGCGTTTGGCCTATTCTATGTGTGGTGGTCTCCGATTTGCATTTGCGTCTGCTGCTGGCGGTTTGGGGCCATGTCTCTCTCCTTCACTTTCCTTTAGCCTTATAGATCTATCGGTTTTGGAGCTCTTATGGTGCTTGTGGTATGTGAACGAGTTTGATTTGGCCTTCTCCTTGGGTGGTGGTCGGAAGTGTGGCCGTCGAGGGTGATGTGACGATGCAATGTTGTTCAGCAGTGTGGTCAGCTTCTTTTGCTGGTGGATTTGCACACGGATAGCTTGCTTTTCCCCCATCGGTGGTTGCGGGCTCGTCTTTGTGATACTGGGCTGATTGAGAGTTGTGTTATCGCTGATGCTGTAGAGTGGCGCGTGTGGGCTCGTCCGGTGTGGTGGCGTGTGTGGGGGCCCTTGCACTGTGTGTCTTGGCCAATGTGCTTGCGTGTGACAGTGGGAATATGTTGCTTTTAAAAAAGCTGCAAAAGGGGGTCTCTTTTGTTTCTTTTTTATTCATCTTTGTGGGGTTTGACCAAGAGGGGTTGGACTTGATTTTTGTGGTTATGTAATGCCGAGTAATATCTTTAGTGGGTGGTTGAAAATTTGTGGTATTTTGCGGGATGAAGTATGCGGATTAGTTGTGGGATGTGAAATTAGTGGGTTTAGGCGTAGTGGTGGTATTGTGTGGGGTTTGAAACTTGTGGTAGAATTAGCGGGTTTCACCTTCTTTCCGTACGACCCATGGTTTGGTCCTACGTCTTTTGTACTCTTGGCTGTTGCCACCCATCTATATATTTACCTATTCAGGAGTAGGTGGGGTCTAGGCGGACTTTTTATTTTACCATGTATTTTTACTTGTAAGTCATGTCAAAGACCTAATAAAGGCTATATAAATTAATAGAATTTGATAATCTTCATAGTCCATATTGTTCAAGCTTTTCCAAAGACAATAAGCATAAACCATAACACTTCCGGTTCAACCGGGAAAAAAATAATAATATAAAATATAATCAAAGTCTAAAACAACCTAGAAGTTGTATAATAAAACTTAAATTTTAAAATATAATCATGGTTGCACATTAATCTTCTAGACTTTTATATATTCATTTGGGTTAAAACCTTTGAATTTGCTTTTTTTAACTAAACCGCCTAAATTGCCCAGACCCACCTAGACCCACCAAAAACCGCCTAGACCCGCCCAGACCCGCCCAAAACCGCCTAGACCCGCCCAGACCCGCCCAGAAACCTGCCAAGCTAGCTCTCCGCCAAGCCAAGCCCGCCAAGCTCCTTGGCTCGAAGGTCAAGGACCGGCCAGCGTCTAGGCGGGGTCTAGGCGGCCGCCCATGCCGTTTTTGGGAACAATGCTAAAATCTCAATAAGCCACTAAAACCAAATATAAACATAAAAGCAAAAAATTCCACAGGCAACAAACATGTGAGTCGGTCTTGACAATAGATAATGAAGGCAATATCAACAGGTAGAAACATAAGGAGAGTAAATCGCACATAAAAGCAAGAGGAATTCTTTGATTCCAATAAGGCTAAAAACAATCTCACAAGGGTCATATTGTGTAGGATTTCAATCATACTCAAGCTCAATCATACATGCTCAATTACATCACCAAATCATGATCCATAAGAAAAACATTTTAAGGCGATAAGACTAAACAATCCAAACATGCTATGGAATTTAAATGATCATGCCAACATATATAGTAGAGGACAAACATTGCAAGATGGGTAGTTGAATAACACATATTTATGCAATGCATGATATTTTTGGGTTTTTGACATTTTTCATTTTTTTTTTCAATTTTGACATTTTATATAACAAATAACATAAAATAAAATAACTAAGAATTGAAACATGAAACAAAAAATTAAACATGAACTAATCTAACTAACTAAAGAACTTTACTTTTTCCCCCACACTTAAACTCTTCATCATCTTTAAATGAAAATCAACTAAAGACGACAAAATTTAAAATAAAATCACAAGTGAGGTAAAAGGGAAACCTACTTGATCATGGTAGCGGTGGTTATAATCATCGGACAACCGATTTCGGAACACTGAGGCGGCGGCGGGCGCCGTGTGTGCAGAACCATGAATTCGAGTTGCAACATCGATGTTCCGACGTCCAAACTCCTTCCAAATTGTTCTTTCAAGATCAGGAGTTGGTTTCAAAGTCTTTCTTTTGTGGTAGGGATGGTGATGGTATGAAAAGAATCGAATTTGATGGTCAAAGGGTATTGTTGAATGTGTTTGATGGATGGGAAAAGAAAGGCTTTTTAATTGAAACTCAAGGCTTAGGTTTTGGAATTTAGATTCAAGCAGAGAAATTAGGGTTCTTGTGTGGCTTGGAGGCAAAGGCTTTGAATGATCAAAATTAGGAAATTGGGATGTATGGTTAGATGGGAAAAGAAAGTATCGCCTATCAAAAAGAAAAAGAAATATCAAAAATATTAGAAATAATAAAAGAAATATAAAATAATAAAAAGGAAAAAACTCTAATTCTAAGATAAATAGAAACTAACCTAAGATAAAACAATCTAACATAAGATAGATAGAATAGATAGAAGATAAATAAAACTAACCTGAAATAAAAAGAAATCTAATCCTAAAGATAGAAAGAATAAAATCTACTCCTAAAATAGATAAATAGAAAATATATAATCCTAAATAAGATAGAAAATATAAACTAACCTAAAAATCAAAAAATAATAAAGGATAGAAGACACTATCTTCCAATGTTACCAAATTACGGAGCGTGTCTGTGAACAGTGGAGTAGTGGGCGCCTTGGATGGGGAGGCGGGCGCCGTGATGTACAGAACGCCATTTCGTCATTCAATCAAGCAAATTTCATGGTTAACTTAAGACTCCTCCAAAAATATATATCTAAATGGAATTCTATCATTTTATTGAATTTGAAAGACTAAATACCTAACTAGCAATTGATAAACTTGCAAACTAGGAAACATATCTTGGGTTAACTCTCAAGAAGCGTCCTTGGTTAACGTCATAGACTCGACGGTTTATTTTGTCATTCTCTTTAGACTTATTCAGACATTGTTAAAGCCCTTAAAAGCAAATCAAATTCTTGTGCCCAACCAAAATTTGAATGAACACTAAACATGAGAAAATAAGCAATTAAGGATACCTTGTAGATAAGCATTGACACTCTCCTATTTACCTTAGTTCGATCACCTCCAGAGGGAATGTAAGACCACCAACACAGTTCCGCTGGTGTCTTATAGAAGTAATGCTCCCAGGGATCCAAATATTCACCATAATCCACAAAATTGTTAGAGGTTTCATTACCTTGCTCAAAAGCCACAGAAATCGGCTCTAGACTTGGTGTTTTGATAGGCACGATTGAGATGCTTGCCTCAGATGAATTACGCACTAAAACATATGGGTCCTCAAAATATATTAGTGCGTCAGATGAAGTAGGAGGCATAACGTGTGATGTAGAAATAGGCATAACCGATGATAGGGAAGATGACATAACATATGATGGAGAAGAAGGCATAATAGATAATGGAGAAGAAGGCATAACATATGAAACCTCATGTGTCGTCTCATGTGGTTCCATGTCAGGAAGCACTAGATCTTCTACTTCACCATCCAAAAGGATATCATCACCTTTGATAGGCTCTTCCACCTCGTCGTCACATGTATCTGAGATGTCTGCAGAGACGGCAGGCGCAGATTTTGGGGCGGCGGGCGCCGCTTCTGCAGAACAACCATCCTTCTTGTTTTGCTCGGCCACTTCCTTGCGTAGTTCCTCTAATGCTTCGTCAGCCAGGTTGTGGAAAAGATCCCACGGGCCTGACAGTCCTCGGTTGCACAAACCATCGTCACCCATGTCATCGGTAAGTTCTAGCAGTTTAGAACTTACGCCTTCATAAACACAAAGAACCATATCTCGCTCGTTATCATGGATACCCTGTGAAACACGTTCATCCACTAAGTATTTCACTCTTGTGAGGTAATGGTAAAAATATTCTCCTTGGTCCTGATATAATCTCAACATCTTGAAGAAAATTAGTAGCGGGGTGTTGTAAACCGTAAGATAGGTTCACAAAAGGGTTAGATATATAAACAAAAATCAATAAATACACAAAACAAAGAAATAATCTTGGTTCCCTAGCAAAGGCGCCACTTTTGACGAGAGGAGAAACGTCGTTAGATTTTACCTCGCCCAAGAAATAACCCAAACTAACAAACTAACTAGGAAACTAGTATAGCGGATAAGTAAGGGGTGGAACCCAAAGAGAAACAAGTATTTCAATGCAATGTGTACTTATCAATTTACAAATAAAGAGAGGATGGGAAAGGAAATCGGTAATAAAGGAATATAGGTGAAGTATGATGAATGTTAGTAAGAACGAATAAAAGATAAAAGAAGAGTGTGGTTTCATCTACAATTAGCAACAATGGTTGGTTATATTCGATCCTTGACTCAATTCCCACTTATTCAATCTTTATTCCGATTTTAGTTTATAGGGATTGACAAACCTTGCGGAGATGACAATCCTTAATTATTGGAAGAAAGGCCGCTGAAACTGTCATTACCCTACACAATCAAGATCATCCTCGCAAAATCACTCAATTATGCTTGCTACAAAAGGTTCTAACTATTCTCGCTAATCAATTGAAACCCTAGCACGATGCAATTATACAAATATGCGAATCAAAGTAAAACTTAACAACATAAATCAGCGCAAGGACAATGAAATAAACATGGAAATAATATAGAAATCAAGTCTCACGATTCAACCAACCAAGTCTTGAATTGAAAACAAAACCACGAGAAGCATAGGTATTCATGACGTACCTTGGATCTATCAACCGCAAATCCTCTAAAGTGTTCTTAATCTAAAGTGGTGAATTGTTAATGAATGAAAACTAGTGAAAATGACCTAATATAGGCCTCCTTACGTCGGTCGAACCCTAGAATAAGTGAAGATAAAAGTTCCCATAAAGATAGATTGGGTCGTGTGTCGCAAATCCAGATCTGAAGAGGACGGTGAGCATCGTGGAAAGGGCGCGGGCGCCGCTCTTACAGTGCTAACAACTTCGGCAAATTGAACTTGTAACACTTTCTGGAGTCATTCTTTGTCCGATTGATGCATATGAAAATGTGTTGGAAAGCTCTTTCCAAGAATTGCGATTCTCATGAAAACCTTATAAGCTAATTCGAATTTCTCATAACCTTAAAGATGAGATTTCTCCATGTTCTCCATTTTCGCTCTTGTTCCGTAGCTCTTCTTTGTCCAGTTGCTCCATTATTTCTCCAACTTTCGAGGCCGGATCTTATAACCTACAAATAAACACTAAAAATTGTAGATTCCGCACTTAGAATACCAAATGACCAAGAATATGAATAAGCTTATTAAACATGCAATACGAATACTTAATGCACCTAAGACCACTTGTAAATGACCAAATAAAATATGCATTATCAATTGTGCATTTATATAGTTAGAAAGGAGTATAGCTAAAATAAGGTAACTTTTCTTGCCAATAAGAGCCTTAATTGAATTTTTATATATGAGAGTTTGTGCTTATTTTCATAGAATCTTGATGTATCTTTTTGAGTTTTTTGTTGATGTTGGAATTTTAGGAATCTTAGTTTCCGGATTTTAAGCACCACATAGCCAAATAAACTTCATGTCCTTATGTTCTTAATAACCAAGCCCCATAACAACCAAATGAAATATCTCTTGATGATTTTTATTTGCTATGACGTATCCGGTGGAGATTTTGTAATATAAATGTCAATGCTTATGTAGGTTTTTGTATAGTGGATCGAGTTGAGAGTAGTTCTTAAAAGCCTAATCAGATGAGAGAGAGAGAGAGAGAGAGAGAGAGAGAGAGAGAGAGAGAGACATATTCCCTTGTGAGGATAGATGAATGTTTGCAGGCTATTTGATATCTCAAATACATGCTATGATGTTTGTTTACCTAACTTATGTTTTCACTTATGTGAGATTTTTTTTTTTATGAAGCTAATGTATGAAGGACTATGCCTGTGGGATGAATGATTCATAAAATGTACGTTCTACTTTCCTCTAGGATTTGGAAAGGTTAAGTATTATGGAGTTTGATAATGTATATTTTGTATATACTATCTAGATAGCTTTAGGTTGCATTAGATAGGTTTTCATAGCTAAATTGCAACTCTATATTTTTATAGTCGAAGTTCGAAAGCTACTGCTTTTAGTGCTTGTTTGCAGATCATAAGATCCAAGCTCAAAAGTTGGATAAGTGATGGAGAAAATGGAGCTAAGGAAAGCTAGAACATGCCAAGAAAGATTCAATTTAAGAGGACGAGAAATGGAGCAAGTAATCAAAGTCTAAGAGCTGAAATGATAGTGAGCCGCAAAATTTGTCCGTGCGGCGAGCTGAACTCAAAATGCAATTTCCTAGGGCCTCGGATCTCTGATCGCCTATTATGACCATGCATTGGAAAATTCTCAACAAGCTCTACATCACCATGAAGGTTGAAAATATTGGCGCCCGCCGCCAAAGGTCCGGCTCCAGATCGGTAAAGGCACCCACGAATACAGAGCACATAAGCGCTCGCCAGGTCCAGTGCCCACCGGGGAAGAATTGGTGCCTACCGGAATAAATAAGCACATGGAGGTCGATCCTTATTCGAAGGATATTTGTTTCTATATTCGGAAGATCCGTTGTTTGCATCTTAAGCACGAAATCAAGGTTTTTTAGGCAGCTCATGAGCACTGGTGTGGTGCAGAGTGTCGTTACCTTTCTACAACACCAAAAAGAATAACCCAAACCAACAACTCAACTAGCAACCTAGTAACTAGTATAATGGAATAGTAAGGGTTCGATCCCACATAAAGAATACCTTTCCTGTCTATGAAGTCGCTATCAGCAAAGAACAATATCAAAGAGCGATTTAATATCAAAACAACTGAACTTGGCAAAAGTAATAATGGATATCAAAACAACTGAACTTGGCAAAAGTAATAATGGTGAATTGGTGATAATTATGAATGAGATTGTTTACCCTACAATTCATCAACAATGGTTATGTCTTTGATCCTTGACTCTATCTATCTCTCCTTGTTTGATTCATCTAATGGCGGATCACTCCAACCCTAAGCAATTTAACAATATCAATAACACAAACAACCAAAGACAGGGGCACAACTCCCTAACCCTAATTGGTATAATTGATAAAGTAGAATTGTCAATGTCTTACACACACAATCGATGCTTTCAGAGGATCAATCAGTTGTGTTTTGCTATTAATCCAATTAACTTGCAACGGTTAATCAAACCTTTAGCAGGAAAGAAAATTCCGTCAAGGTGGCCAATCAAGAGGGAATGCATGCAATCAAACAATAAACAATAAAGACATTGAATCAATCAAACTTAGAATAGACAGAAATTAAGTCTCACAAATCATATAACCATATCTTTGACTTGCAAGCGAAACAAAAGAGGTTTAGTTCCTCATGGAAAGTCTTCCTCTCAATATCTCCATAGGAGTTCTCTCTCTATTAGGTCTCTTCTCAAAACTCCTACATAATGCCAAAGTCGGCCAAAATATAATAAATAACTTTAACCTAATTAGTTTCCAAAAGACAGAATAATTATTCCGTATCGGCACGGACAACGGGCGTCGTGCATCAGGCGGCGGGTATCGTCTCATCAGTAGCGATCTTCTTTAATTTCTATCTTCCGAACCCAAGCTAATGTCCTCCACGCCTCTTTCTTGCCTTCTTCACATGTTTCCTCATGTTCCTAGCTCTCCAAATTCATCCTTGGCAAGCCATAGTTGCGTCCTTCCAGAATCGGGGCATAAATATGCAAATAAACACAAAAAGAGCGCAGATTCCAAATTTGCAAGACTCAACACTACTGAATCTAACTACTTAAATAAACATGAAATAAGCTATCCTAAACTCACTAACAACTGCCTATAATGCCTATATAAAATACGCATTATCAAACTCCCCCACACTTAAGCTTCGCTAGTCTTTGAGCGACCAATAAAAGCAACCTATACCTACGAATTCATCAAGCATGCCATAGCCTTACAAAATCAAACAAAAACACAAACTTTCAAGGAAAATGAGATCAAGTGGCAAACATCGTCGCATGTATTTAATGATCAGAGCATTTAGAAGAAGAAACCATCCAACCTTACCAGGAACATGTGTTTCACTCAAACTCATGTGTGTTTAGGCATTGAAGAACAACTCTCAACTCAATCCAAAATACATTAAGCTCATAGAAATTGACAACAATATAATCAAATCTCCACTGAAATGCCATTACTTGCGGAAAAACCATAAGAATAAACAACTTGGCTCTAGGTCTTATCTTTTTTTTTATCTTTTCTTGGCTTTTCTTTCTTTTTTTTCATTTTCTTTCTTTCAGCTTTGGTGTATTCCTTACATGAGTCGCAAACATGGGTGTCATGAATGGCCCCAGTCTATCAACACATCAACTTACTTGAATAAAGTCCACTTGAACATGTTTTGACGCGAGTTGCAAACATGAATGAACCCGGTTACTCAATGATCAAGCTTCCTTCCTTAGTGGATAGCTTTGGACACCGTTTTACGGAAACCATACCCATTGGTGCCATGCGTAGATCTGGTTACTAAGTGTCTCAACCATTGCCACCTTATTTTACTCAAAGCTCACAAGCAACTAAAGCCAAATGTATAACATAAAAGCATAAATTTCTGCAAGCAACAAATATGTGAGTCGGCTTTGACAATAGATAATGAAGTCAATATCAGGAGGTAGCAACATATGGAGAGTAAATCACACATAAAAGCAAAAGGAATTATATGATTCCAATAAGGCTAAAAAAAAGCTCACAAGGGTGTAGGACTTCAATCACACTTCTATCTCGATCATACATGCTCAATTATACCCCCAAATCATCCCTCATTAGAAAACATTTTCAAAAAAGCAAACAAGGCTAGACATTTAAACTCTTTTGTAGGATTTACAAGTTCATGCCATCAAAAGCTCAAAGTTTCGCTCAACCAAGATGGTTGTTTGAATAATGACATATTAGGCAATCATAGTATTTTTTTTTAAAAGACAGAAACTCCAAACACAAGACATAAACACGATAATTAAAGAGAGAATATCCAAACATACGCCCTCCAAACATAAAGGTACGAATATCCAAACATCAAAACAACAGAAATATCCAAATCAAAGTATCGACCAACACCAAACTAACAAAAGTACAGCGAAATCCATGGAAAGTACAACAAATGTCTCAATAACAACCCAAGAAATCATAAAACAACTCATAAAACCCCTCCCACACACTTAAAGGTTGCATTGTCCTCAATGTCAAAACATGAAGGACGATACAGAAAATAAATAGACGAAGTGTAAGGAAGGTAACATACTCCCTCACAGCAGCAGCGACGGCTGGAACGGGTAATACTGCTGGAACAGCTGGAAGAATAAGTCGAAGTTGCTCTGAAGTCCGGAGATAGCATAGGTATGCTTCTTCTGCCTTTGGAACATCTCATCCTGGCACTGGCGAAGATCATGGTGGTAACGTCTGGAGTCCATGCTTTGAGCCAACTATAGCTGATGAAACTCATCCAACTGCTAAGAATAGTGACCATAAGAGGAAAATGGGGCATAGCTCATCTCAGTATCAGAATCCTCTCAGAAAGGTATGCAAAATATAAAAGCAAACCGACTCCCTGTTCAAGCAAATAAATAACAAGAATCCCTCCCGCTGTAGTGGTAGGGTATTCAGATCGAATCCATGAGGAAGCTTGTCAGCGCTCGCCTAATTAGTCCCAGAATCCTCTCGAAATCGACCAGAAGGCTCCTTGATCTCGAGTAGAGTACTCGATCTCGACAATACATGTCGACAAAACTTTCAAAAACTAACCAACAGACGACGAAAATAGAGCAAGTCGAGTAGAGGACTCCTTGATGTCGACCAGACTACTCGATGTCGAGTAGGGTCAGTCGATGTCGAGTGTATTGCAGAATAAAAACCGTAACTTTTTCCAATAAAAGAAAGACAGACAGAACACGAAGTTTGTGGGAATTAATTAAATAATATAAAAGCTCATAGAATCGGGGTTTTAACGCCACAACGATAACCATATAAGATTCATGCTAAAGGTATAAAAGATCGTGCCCTTCATCAAATAACTTTCGTTTTTAACAGTTAAGAAAATAGAGGCTTTTGCATAAACCCTAATTGTTACTAACCCTTTTTCACATAATTAATCAAAGTTGTATTAAGATCACTTTCACTTCAATAACACAAACAAGGATCACCTTCAACTTTCGCAAAAGAATCATGCAATTTGGGATAGAAGATGAAATCACATTAAAAGATTGTACCTATTCGCATTACCTTACATGGTTACCGTCGGGCTCACCCCGACCCTAGAAATTGGGTGACTACTCGCTCTTCATCATAGAAACAACCATCAATAATAAAAGGAAACTAACTTGCATTAATAAAAGGAAATAAAGCTTACAACCAATCAAAGCCAATTCGTCTCTCGCTTTCTCCAACTCAAATCAGCTCCAAGCTCTCTAAACTATCTCTCTAACTCGCTATAGGGGAACACAATTGCTTGTGGCTTAGATGATCTCTAAAATCAGCCCATAAAGCCTTATTTATAGTGTTCAATTCCTTGCAAGTCAAGGAGAGAACAATTCTATCTCTATCTATGTCTATCTATCTAAAGCTTAATGATAAAACTTGTGATTAAAACAAATAAATCTCTAAAATAATTAAAGATATCTAAAGTGGATAAATCTTCTTTCTCTTGATAGATCTTCACTTGAATTGATAGAATATGTTGTGACTTTGCTTGCAAGTAACCCACAATGCTCGGACTCCACTCGTTCTCGACTCGGTTTGGCGCCACTGGGTACTCGACATTGAGTAAAAGTACTCGACGTCGAGTAGCGTTGTTTCTCCTCGGATTGCACTCGAGCTCGGTGTTGTAGGGAGGAAATCAAGTTTAAAATATAGAAATATAAATCAAACCGGATTCGTGCCCACACAAATAATTACAAGACCTCCTCATGATGTAGCAGCGGGAAGTCAGGATCGATCCTCGAGGAAGCACGTCAGCGGATCTCAGGCAGCGGAAGAATCTCACAAATGGTGATCGACCTCAGTGTACTCGACCTCGACTAGGTGGTAGTCGACAGGGGTCAGTACAGTCGATTTCGAGCAACATAAGACGCTGGGTGATGGTCGACGTCGACTAGCCTTACTCGACGTCAAGTAAGTCTGGTCGTAGTCGAGTAGCATGTCGAGTACTGCAGAGACACAAGCAACATCGATCTTGCTCCGTCGAGAAATTAGTGGTCGACGTCGACCAATGGGTGGTCGAACACTACTAAAAAAAAAGGAAATAGCTACAAATTTTTAGACACGGATTATAGCTGACCCTGAATTCGTGGCAACTAGCGGTGACATTGGCCACGGTTGTTCTTGACCGTGGTTATATTCGTGGCTGGTACATATCTTGGAATGTCACGTCATTAAATTCGTGGCTAATAGCAACGAATCTAATGTCCGTAGCTGATTTCGTGGCTCGATAGGTGGTTGGTGTTGGTAAATAGCCACGAAACTAGCTACGAATGGGATATTCATGGCTATATTCCAATCTAATATGGCCACAATGCATTATCCGTAGCTACAATCGTGGCTATTCAGTATCGAAAATGTGGCGATCCATGATAGTACTAAGTAGCCACAGATAGGCCCATTATTAATTTTAAATCAACTATCCAAATAATTATAAGACCATCAATGTTTAAGCCCTACATGCGGTCAAGCCTGTTAGAAATAGTCAAACCCAATGAATGCAGGCCCAATAGACCACTCGTATGTCGTTTTAATGAGCCCATCCATAGTAGTCACGATTTTAGCTACAACCATATTCGTGGCTAAATCCGTGGCTATTTAAAATGAGCTTTAATTTATTATGGCCTCAAATATGACTATACTTTTCCCGATTGGCCCATTGACGGGCCCAATTATGACTATAAGACTTTTTTTATATAAAATAATAAGTGTTGAAAAAACATATATTAACTAATTAATAAATTCTTATAAGAATATTAGATTATTATAATTATATGTTTTGAGCATAACTCATACAAGTAATAGAATAAATTTTTAATAAAACCTTAAATTAACTAATAAATTCTTATGAGAATACTATAAGAGTAAGTTTTGAGGAAAATTCATATAAGTAACTAATAAGCATTGAACAAAATCATATAGTAACTAATAATTTCTTATGAAAATACTATGAGAGTGTTTGGAAGAAAACTCATATAAGTAACTACTAAGTGTTGAATAAACCTTATCTTAAGTAATAAATTCTTATTATAACACTATATGGTTATGTTTTGAGAAAAACTCATATAAGTAACTAATAAGTGTTGAATAAAACCTTATATTAAGTAATAAATTCTTATTAGAATAATATAAGCTAGGTTTTGATAAAAACTCATATAAGTAACTAATGAGTGTTGAATAAAACATTATATTAAATAATAAATTCTTATTAGAATACTATAAGGCTATGTTTTGAGTAAAACTCATATAAGTAAGTACTAAATGTTTAATAAGACCTTATATTAACTAATAAATTCTCATTACAATACTATAAAAATATGTTTTCAGGATAACTAAAATAAGTAACAAATAAATGTTTAATAAAACCTTATATTAAGTAATAGATTCTTATTAGAATAATATAAGAGCATGTTTTGAGGAAAACAAATATAAGTAACTAATAAGTGTTGAATAAAACCTTATCTTAAGTAATAAATTCTTGTTAGAATATTGGAAGAGTATGTTTTGGGAAAAAAATCAAATAAGTAAGAAATAAATGTTTAATAAGACTTTATATTGACTAATAAATTCTTATTCGAATATATACTATAAGGGTATGTTTTGAGAAATACTTGTATAAGTAACTAATAAAACCTTATATTAACTAATAAGTTCTTATTAGAATACTCTAAGAGTATGTTTTGAGTAAAACTCATATATGTAACTAATAAAACCCTATATTAACTAATAAATTCTTATTAGAATAATATAAGAGTATGTTTTGAGTAAAACACATATAAGGAACTAATAAATGTTTAATAAAACTTTATATTGACTAATAAAGTCTTATTAGACTACTATAAGAGTATGTTTTGAAGAAAACTCATATAAGTAACGAATAATTGTTTAATAAAACCTTATATTGACTGATAAATTCTTATTAGACTACAATAAGACTATGTTTTGAGGAAAACTCGTATAAGTAACGACTAAATGTTTAATAGAACCTTATATTAATTAGTAAATTCTTATTAAAATACTATAAGCATATGTTTTGAGGAAAATTCATATAAGTGACTAATAAATGTTTAATAAAACATTATATTAAGTAGTAAATTCTTATTAGAATACTATAAGGGTATGTTTTGAGGAAAATTCATATAAGTAACTAATAAATGTTGAATAACACCTTATAATAACTAGTAAATTCTTATTGAAATAATATAAGAGTATGTTTTCAGGAAAACTCATATAAGTGACTAAAAATGTTTAATAAAGCATTATATTAACTAGTAAATTATTATTAGAATACTATAAGGGTATATTTTGAGAAAAATTCATATAAGTAACTAGTAAATGTTTAATAATACCTTATAATAACACATAAATTCTTTTTAGAATAATATAAAAGTATGTTTTGAGAAAAATTCATATAAGTGTAATAAATGTTGAATTAAACCTTATATTAACTAGTAAATTCTTGTAAGAAAACTATAAGGGTATGTTCTGAGGAAAATTCAGATAAGTGTAATAAATGTGTAATAAAACCTTATGTTAACTAGTAAATTCTTATTATAATATATATATAAAAATTTGTTTTGAGGAAAACTCATATAAGTGAGTAATAATTGTTGAATAAAACATTATATTAACTAGTAAATTCTTATTAGAATACTATAAGAGTATGTTTTGAGGAAAACTCATATAGGTGACTGATAAATGTTTAATAAAACATTATACTCTGTATTAACTAGTAAATTCTTATTAGAATACTATATGGGTATGTTTTGAGGAAAATTGATATAAGTAACTAATAAATGTTTATTAACACCTTATAATAACTAATAAATTCTTTTTAGAATAATATAAGACTATGTTTTAAGGAAAATTCATATAAGTGACAAATAAATGTTGAATGAAACGTTATATTAAGTAATAAATTCTTATTAGAATACTATAAGGGTATGTTTTGTGGAAAATTCATATAAGTCACTAATAAATGTCGAATAACACCTTATAATAACTAATAAATTCTTATTAGAACAATATAACAGTATGTTTTAAGGAAAATTCATATAAGTGACTAATAAATGTTGATTAACACCTTATAATAACTAATAATTTATTTTTAGAATAAATATAAGAATATGTTTTAAGGAAAATTCATATAAGTGACTAATAAATGTTTAATGAAACATTATATTAACTAGTAAATTCTTATTCGAATACTATAAGGGTATGTTTTGAGGAAAATTCATACAAGTAACTAATAAATGTTGAATATCATCTTATAATAACTAGTAAATTCTTATTATAATTATAAGAGTATGTTTTGAGGAAAACTCATATAAGTGACTAAAAATGTTTAATAAAACATTATATTAACTAGTAAATTCTTATTAGAATACTATAAGGGTATGTTTTGAGGAAAATCCATATAAGTAACTAATAAATGTTTAATAAGATCTTATGTTAATTAATAAATTCTTTTGAGAATATTATAAGAGTATTCTTTGAGGAAAATTTATATATATGACTAATAAATGTTGAATAAAAGCTTATATTAATTAATAAATTCTTATTAGAATATTATAAGGGTTTTTATACAGGAAAACTTGTATAAGTGACTAATAAATTTTCAAAGCAATCGAGCATGATATTATTAATCTTTTCATATTTTATTTTGTTATTAATTTGCAATTTAACTTTACAAAGGACACATCATATTAATTATTTACTTCGAAAAAAAAGCTCAAAATTTATTTTTATAAATTTAGAGTGATCTGACCAAAGAGTTCAAAATTTGGCAAATTTTGATGGCTGTTTGAGCGGCAAAGTTCCCGGGTCATGAAAATTGAGGTGGTGGTATAAAAAGAAATTGTTCACTTTCTAACCCTAAATCCCTTATTCACCGCATCTCTCCACAGAACCCTATCCCACTCCAATCCCCATCTCGGCTCCTGGCTGCTGAAGTCGCGATTCAGATCGCCTCTTCACAGAGATGGAGCACACAAAGAAGGGGAGATCCTTCTCGCCTATCCTGTTCTCATCTATCACCTCTTCATAGATCCTCTCGCATCTCTCTACTGATCCCTCTCACCCCTAATCGATAAAACTCAAAGGAAAACCTCATCTAAATGGCTGGTTCCCTCTTCTGTTCCACTATATGGTAAACAATATCATCTCTGGCTTGTATTCGTCTATCGTCTTCTCTTGTATTTGTGACGGGAAATTTTATCTTTTGCCTTGTTGTTTGCAGCTTGCCTTTCCCTCTTGTCTCTCCTCAGGTCACCGGATTGCTATCACTCGTAGCCACCGGAAGAGCCTTTTCTGTTGGAAAGGTGAATTAGAGAATTGAGAACTTTTCCCCACCGGATTTTGTGATAATCTGGGTTTTAGGATTTTTTTAACAACATTTGTTTTTGGTAAAACAACAATAGCCAACGCCCCCACTCCAAACAGGAGTTATTATTGAAGAAAAAGCAGGTTAACCTGCAGTGTTCACACGGGCCGAAAGAACCCGATTAGCATCAAAGAACAACGGAGCCACCACCGAATCCGGAGGGTGGTCCAAAGCAAGAAAACCAAGGGGAAGAGACAGAGCAAATTGGGCAAGGGCATCCGCCAAGGCGTTGCCAGTCCGGTAAATGTAACGGAACTGGACCAGCCAATTCCTACTAGAGAAGCTTTGGCAGCGCCCTACCAAGCTAGCATAGGGGTGAGTCGGCTTCACACCCTTATCGATCATCCTCACAGCAACTTCCGAGTCTATTCCAGGCTTCTTCAAGACCATCGATAATGCCCCACAACTCCGCAGCGACAACCGAACACGAGCCAATGTTGTGGGCGAACCCAGCAAGCCACACACCATCCTCGTTATGAATCGCCCCACCAGCAGAAGCCAAGCCCGACCCTTTGACCGCACCATCCGTGTTGAGGGTGACCCAACCCTCGGTCGGCGCGTCCCATCCAACCCGCCTAGCCTCCTTGTCTTTCCCAACAGTCCACGGCCTTGACTTCGTCCGTGCATTACTATACTCGAGTGCCATGGATCTGCAGAGCTGGGGCGAGAGGGGCACTCCCCCATTGTTATTAAAGACCACTTCATTCCTCTTAATCCAAAGCCTCCAGAGTGTGATTGCGAAGAGAGCGTTCCAATCAGTTCCTTCAGCATCCACCTCCTTCAGCAGGATGTTCCTCCTGAGCCAGGCGGCGAAAGGTAAGGTGTAAAACTCTAACCCCCGCCTGGCCTCTTCAACCTTCAACCACAAGTTTTTAGCAGTACCACAATTCCTAAAAAGGTGTTCAAGGGACTCGAAGGCAACGTGACAAATAGGACATAAAGTCCACTTGAACATGTTTTGACGCGAGTTGCAAACATGAATGAACCCGGTTACTCAATGATCAAGCTTCCTTCCTTAGTGGATAGCTTTGGACACCGTTTTACGGAAACCATACCCATTGGTGCCATGCGTAGATCTGGTTACTAAGTGTCTCAACCATTGCCACCTTATTTTACTCAAAGCTCACAAGCAACTAAAGCCAAATGTATAACATAAAAGCATAAATTTCTGCAAGCAACAAATATGTGAGTCGGCTTTGACAATAGATAATGAAGTCAATATCAGGAGGTAGCAACATATGGAGAGTAAATCACACATAAAAGCAAAAGGAATTATATGATTCCAATAAGGCTAAAAAAAAGCTCACAAGGGTGTAGGACTTCAATCACACTTCTATCTCGATCATACATGCTCAATTATACCCCCAAATCACCCCTCATTAGAAAACATTTTCAAAAAAGCAAACAAGGCTAGACATTTAAACTCTTTTGTAGGATTTACAAGTTCATGCCATCAAAAGCTCAAAGTTTCGCTCAACCAAGATGGTTGTTTGAATAATGACATATTAGGCAATCATAGTATTTTTTTTTAAAAGACAGAAACTCCAAACACAAGACATAAACACGATAATTAAAGAGAGAATATCCAAACATACGCCCTCCAAACATAAAGGTACGAATATCCAAACATCAAAACAACAGAAATATCCAAATCAAAGTATCGACCAACACCAAACTAACAAAAGTACAGCGAAATCCATGGAAAGTACAACAAATGTCTCAATAACAACCCAAGAAATCATAAAACAACTCATAAAACCCCTCCCACACACTTAAAGGTTGCATTGTCCTCAATGTCAAAACATGAAGGACGATACAGAAAATAAATAGACGAAGTGTAAGGAAGGTAACATACTCCCTCACAGCAGCAGCGACGGCTGGAACGGGTAATACTGCTGGAACAGCTGGAAGAATAAGTCGAAGTTGCTCTGAAGTCCGGAGATAGCATAGGTATGCTTCTTCTGCCTTTGGAACATCTCATCCTGGCACTGGCGAAGATCATGGTGGTAACGTCTGGAGTCCATGCTTTGAGCCAACTATAGCTGATGAAACTCATCCAACTGCTAAGAATAGTGACCATAAGAGGAAAATGGGGCATAGCTCATCTCAGTATCAGAATCCTCTCAGAAAGGTATGCAAAATATAAAAGCAAACCGACTCCCTGTTCAAGCAAATAAATAACAAGAATCCCTCCCGCTGTAGTGGTAGGGTATTCAGATCGAATCCATGAGGAAGCTTGTCAGCGCTCGCCTAATTAGTCCCAGAATCCTCTCGAAATCGACCAGAAGGCTCCTTGATCTCGAGTAGAGTACTCGATCTCGACAATACATGTCGACAAAACTTTCAAAAACTAACCAACAGACGACGAAAATAGAGCAAGTCGAGTAGAGGACTCCTTGATGTCGACCAGACTACTCGATGTCGAGTAGGGTCAGTCGATGTCGAGTGTATTGCAGAATAAAAACCGTAACTTTTTCCAATAAAAGAAAGACAGACAGAACACGAAGTTTGTGGGAATTAATTAAATAATATAAAAGCTCATAGAATCGGGGTTTTAACGCCACAACGATAACCATATAAGATTCATGCTAAAGGTATAAAAGATCATGCCCTTCATCAAATAACTTTCGTTTTTAACAGTTAAGAAAATAGAGGCTTTTGCATAAACCCTAATTGTTACTAACCCTTTTTCACATAATTAATCAAAGTTGTATTAAGATCACTTTCACTTCAATAACACAAACAAGGATCACCTTCAACTTTCGCAAAAGAATCATGCAATTTGGGATAGAAGATGAAATCACATTAAAAGATTGTACCTATTCGCATTACCTTACATGGTTACCGTCGGGCTCACCCCGACCCTAGAAATTGGGTGACTACTCGCTCTTCATCATAGAAACAACCATCAATAATAAAAGGAAACTAACTTGCATTAATAAAAGGAAATAAAGCTTACAACCAATCAAAGCCAATTCGTCTCTCGCTTTCTCCAACTCAAATCAGCTCCAAGCTCTCTAAACTATCTCTCTAACTCGCTATAGGGGAACACAATTGCTTGTGGCTTAGATGATCTCTAAAATCAGCCCATAAAGCCTTATTTATAGTGTTCAATTCCTTGCAAGTCAAGGAGAGAACAATTCTATCTCTATCTATGTCTATCTATCTAAAGCTTAATGATAAAACTTGTGATTAAAACAAATAAATCTCTAAAATAATTAAAGATATCTAAAGTGGATAAATCTTCTTTCTCTTGATAGATCTTCACTTGAATTGATAGAATATGTTGTGACTTTGCTTGCAAGTAACCCACAATGCTCGGACTCCACTCGTTCTCGACTCGGTTTGGCGCCACTGGGTACTCGACATTGAGTAAAAGTACTCGACGTCGAGTAGCGTTGTTTCTCCTCGGATTGCACTCGAGCTCGGTGTTGTAGGGAGGAAATCAAGTTTAAAATATAGAAATATAAATCAAACCGGATTCGTGCCCACACAAATAATTACAAGACCTCCTCATGATGTAGCAGCGGGAAGTCAGGATCGATCCTCGAGGAAGCACGTCAGCGGATCTCAGGCAGCGGAAGAATCTCACAAATGGTGATCGACCTCAGTGTACTCGACCTCGACTAGGTGGTAGTCGACAGGGGTCAGTACAGTCGATTTCGAGCAACATAAGACGCTGGGTGATGGTCGACGTCGACTAGCCTTACTCGACGTCAAGTAAGTCTGGTCGTAGTCGAGTAGCATGTCGAGTACTGCAGAGACACAAGCAACATCGATCTTGCTCCGTCGAGAAATTAGTGGTCGACGTCGACCAATGGGTGGTCGAACACTACTAAAAAAAAAGGAAATAGCTACAAATTTTTAGACACGGATTATAGCTGACCCTGAATTCGTGGCAACTAGCGGTGACATTGGCCACGGTTGTTCTTGACCGTGGTTATATTCGTGGCTGGTACATATCTTGGAATGTCACGTCATTAAATTCGTGGCTAATAGCAACGAATCTAATGTCCGTAGCTGATTTCGTGGCTCGATAGGTGGTTGGTGTTGGTAAATAGCCACGAAACTAGCTACGAATGGGATATTCATGGCTATATTCCAATCTAATATGGCCACAATGCATTATCCGTAGCTACAATCGTGGCTATTCAGTATCGAAAATGTGGCGATCCATGATAGTACTAAGTAGCCACAGATAGGCCCATTATTAATTTTAAATCAACTATCCAAATAATTATAAGACCATCAATGTTTAAGCCCTACATGCGGTCAAGCCTGTTAGAAATAGTCAAACCCAATGAATGCAGGCCCAATAGACCACTCGTATGTCGTTTTAATGAGCCCATCCATAGTAGTCACGATTTTAGCTACAACCATATTCGTGGCTAAATCCGTGGCTATTTAAAATGAGCTTTAATTTATTATGGCCTCAAATATGACTATACTTTTCCCGATTGGCCCATTGACGGGCCCAATTATGACTATAAGACTTTTTTTATATAAAATAATAAGTGTTGAAAAAACATATATTAACTAATTAATAAATTCTTATAAGAATATTAGATTATTATAATTATATGTTTTGAGCATAACTCATACAAGTAATAGAATAAATTTTTAATAAAACCTTAAATTAACTAATAAATTCTTATGAGAATACTATAAGAGTAAGTTTTGAGGAAAATTCATATAAGTAACTAATAAGCATTGAACAAAATCATATAGTAACTAATAATTTCTTATGAAAATACTATGAGAGTGTTTGGAAGAAAACTCATATAAGTAACTACTAAGTGTTGAATAAACCTTATCTTAAGTAATAAATTCTTATTATAACACTATATGGTTATGTTTTGAGAAAAACTCATATAAGTAACTAATAAGTGTTGAATAAAACCTTATATTAAGTAATAAATTCTTATTAGAATAATATAAGCTAGGTTTTGATAAAAACTCATATAAGTAACTAATGAGTGTTGAATAAAACATTATATTAAATAATAAATTCTTATTAGAATACTATAAGGCTATGTTTTGAGTAAAACTCATATAAGTAAGTACTAAATGTTTAATAAGACCTTATATTAACTAATAAATTCTCATTACAATACTATAAAAATATGTTTTCAGGATAACTAAAATAAGTAACAAATAAATGTTTAATAAAACCTTATATTAAGTAATAGATTCTTATTAGAATAATATAAGAGCATGTTTTGAGGAAAACAAATATAAGTAACTAATAAGTGTTGAATAAAACCTTATCTTAAGTAATAAATTCTTGTTAGAATATTGGAAGAGTATGTTTTGGGAAAAAAATCAAATAAGTAAGAAATAAATGTTTAATAAGACTTTATATTGACTAATAAATTCTTATTCGAATATATACTATAAGGGTATGTTTTGAGAAATACTTGTATAAGTAACTAATAAAACCTTATATTAACTAATAAGTTCTTATTAGAATACTCTAAGAGTATGTTTTGAGTAAAACTCATATATGTAACTAATAAAACCCTATATTAACTAATAAATTCTTATTAGAATAATATAAGAGTATGTTTTGAGTAAAACACATATAAGGAACTAATAAATGTTTAATAAAACTTTATATTGACTAATAAAGTCTTATTAGACTACTATAAGAGTATGTTTTGAAGAAAACTCATATAAGTAACGAATAATTGTTTAATAAAACCTTATATTGACTGATAAATTCTTATTAGACTACAATAAGACTATGTTTTGAGGAAAACTCGTATAAGTAACGACTAAATGTTTAATAGAACCTTATATTAATTAGTAAATTCTTATTAAAATACTATAAGCATATGTTTTGAGGAAAATTCATATAAGTGACTAATAAATGTTTAATAAAACATTATATTAAGTAGTAAATTCTTATTAGAATACTATAAGGGTATGTTTTGAGGAAAATTCATATAAGTAACTAATAAATGTTGAATAACACCTTATAATAACTAGTAAATTCTTATTGAAATAATATAAGAGTATGTTTTCAGGAAAACTCATATAAGTGACTAAAAATGTTTAATAAAGCATTATATTAACTAGTAAATTATTATTAGAATACTATAAGGGTATATTTTGAGAAAAATTCATATAAGTAACTAGTAAATGTTTAATAATACCTTATAATAACACATAAATTCTTTTTAGAATAATATAAAAGTATGTTTTGAGAAAAATTCATATAAGTGTAATAAATGTTGAATTAAACCTTATATTAACTAGTAAATTCTTGTAAGAAAACTATAAGGGTATGTTCTGAGGAAAATTCAGATAAGTGTAATAAATGTGTAATAAAACCTTATGTTAACTAGTAAATTCTTATTATAATATATATATAAAAATTTGTTTTGAGGAAAACTCATATAAGTGAGTAATAATTGTTGAATAAAACATTATATTAACTAGTAAATTCTTATTAGAATACTATAAGAGTATGTTTTGAGGAAAACTCATATAGGTGACTGATAAATGTTTAATAAAACATTATACTCTGTATTAACTAGTAAATTCTTATTAGAATACTATATGGGTATGTTTTGAGGAAAATTGATATAAGTAACTAATAAATGTTTATTAACACCTTATAATAACTAATAAATTCTTTTTAGAATAATATAAGACTATGTTTTAAGGAAAATTCATATAAGTGACAAATAAATGTTGAATGAAACGTTATATTAAGTAATAAATTCTTATTAGAATACTATAAGGGTATGTTTTGTGGAAAATTCATATAAGTCACTAATAAATGTCGAATAACACCTTATAATAACTAATAAATTCTTATTAGAACAATATAACAGTATGTTTTAAGGAAAATTCATATAAGTGACTAATAAATGTTGATTAACACCTTATAATAACTAATAATTTATTTTTAGAATAAATATAAGAATATGTTTTAAGGAAAATTCATATAAGTGACTAATAAATGTTTAATGAAACATTATATTAACTAGTAAATTCTTATTCGAATACTATAAGGGTATGTTTTGAGGAAAATTCATACAAGTAACTAATAAATGTTGAATATCATCTTATAATAACTAGTAAATTCTTATTATAATTATAAGAGTATGTTTTGAGGAAAACTCATATAAGTGACTAAAAATGTTTAATAAAACATTATATTAACTAGTAAATTCTTATTAGAATACTATAAGGGTATGTTTTGAGGAAAATCCATATAAGTAACTAATAAATGTTTAATAAGATCTTATGTTAATTAATAAATTCTTTTCAGAATATTATAAGAGTATTCTTTGAGGAAAATTTATATATATGACTAATAAATGTTGAATAAAAGCTTATATTAATTAATAAATTCTTATTAGAATATTATAAGGGTTTTTATACAGGAAAACTTGTATAAGTGACTAATAAATTTTCAAAGCAATCGAGCATGATATTATTAATCTTTTCATATTTTATTTTGTTATTAATTTGCAATTTAACTTTACAAAGGACACATCATATTAATTATTTACTTCGAAAAAAAAGCTCAAAATTTATTTTTATAAATTTAGAGTGATCTGACCAAAGAGTTCAAAATTTGGCAAATTTTGATGGCTGTTTGAGCGGCAAAGTTCCCGGGTCATGAAAATTGAGGTGGTGGTATAAAAAGAAATTGTTCACTTTCTAACCCTAAATCCCTTATTCACCGCATCTCTCCACAGAACCCTATCCCACTCCAATCCCCATCTCGGCTCCTGGCTGCTGAAGTCGCGATTCAGATCGCCTCTTCACAGAGATGGAGCACACAAAGAAGGGGAGATCCTTCTCGCCTATCCTGTTCTCATCTATCACCTCTTCATAGATCCTCTCGCATCTCTCTACTGATCCCTCTCACCCCTAATCGATAAAACTCAAAGGAAAACCTCATCTAAATGGCTGGTTCCCTCTTCTGTTCCACTATATGGTAAACAATATCATCTCTGGCTTGTATTCGTCTATCGTCTTCTCTTGTATTTGTGACGGGAAATTTTATCTTTTGCCTTGTTGTTTGCAGCTTGCCTTTCCCTCTTGTCTCTCCTCAGGTCACCGGATTGCTATCACTCGTAGCCACCGGAAGAGCCTTTTCTGTTGGAAAGGTGAATTAGAGAATTGAGAACTTTTCCCCACCGGATTTTGTGATAATCTGGGTTTTAGGATGTTTTTAACAACATTTGTTTTTGGTAAAACAACAATAGCCAACGCCCCCACTCCAAACAGGAGTTATTATTGAAGAAAAAGCAGGTTAACCTGCAGTGTTCACACGGGCCGAAAGAACCCGATTAGCATCAAAGAACAACGGAGCCACCACCGAATCCGGAGGGTGGTCCAAAGCAAGAAAACCAAGGGGAAGAGACAGAGCAAATTGGGCAAGGGCATCCGCCAAGGCGTTGCCAGTCCGGTAAATGTAACGGAACTGGACCAGCCAATTCCTACTAGAGAAGCTTTGGCAGCGCCCTACCAAGCTAGCATAGGGGTGAGTCGGCTTCACACCCTTATCGATCATCCTCACAGCAACTTCCGAGTCTATTCCAGGCTTCTTCAAGACCATCGATAATGCCCCACAACTCCGCAGCGACAACCGAACACGAGCCAATGTTGTGGGCGAACCCAGCAAGCCACACACCATCCTCGTTATGAATCGCCCCACCAGCAGAAGCCAAGCCCGACCCTTTGACCGCACCATCCGTGTTGAGGGTGACCCAACCCTCGGTCGGCGCGTCCCATCCAACCCGCCTAGCCTCCTTGTCTTTCCCAACAGTCCACGGCCTTGACTTCGTCCGTGCATTACTATACTCGAGTGCCATGGATCTGCAGAGCTGGGGCGAGAGGGGCACTCCCCCATTGTTATTAAAGACCACTTCATTCCTCTTAATCCAAAGCCTCCAGAGTGTGATTGCGAAGAGAGCGTTCCAATCAGTTCCTTCAGCATCCACCTCCTTCAGCAGGATGTTCCTCCTGAGCCAGGCGGCGAAAGGTAAGGTGTAAAACTCTAACCCCCGCCTGGCCTCTTCAACCTTCAACCACAAGTTTTTAGCAGTACCACAATTCCTAAAAAGGTGTTCAAGGGACTCGAAGGCAACGTGACAAATAGGACATAACTCGGAGTTACCAACATGGCGCCGAAACCGCTCTTGGTTAGTCAAGATCCCGCCTTTACTGATCATCCAGATGAAATTACGCACCTTCTCATTGATGTTAAGTTTCCAGATTTCTTTGAAGAAGACAATATCCGACGATTGCTCTTCGTCACCTCCATTGATCGCCCGATAGCCAGAGTTGACAGAATAATCCCCATCTTTGCTCTTACTCCAGCCGAGCACATCGTCCCGATCTGATACAGTCATAGCAGCAATTTTCAAAAGCGCAGCAGCGGGGAGTAAATCGAAGAAGCTCGCCCATTGCCAGCCGCTACCGGCGTTCCAAAGATTGGCAACCAGCGTGTCTTCGGAACGAATCGGCGGAGCGGATATGGCCAAGGACGCCAAACTCACATGCTCAACCCAAATATCCGACAAGAAATGAATATTATTCCCGTTTCCCAAACACCAGGAGGAATGGGGCTTGATAATAATAGCAGCAGCTTTTCTAATACCTTTCTAAATATGAGAAGCACCGGGCGAGTTGCCGAGTGCCGAGGAAGCGTATTTGTTGATAAGAATATCGCACCAGAGCTCTCCTTCACCTTGCAAGAGTCTCCAGGCCAGCTTCGCAATGAGAGCGAGGTTTAAATCCGACATACACTTGACCCCCAGGCCGCCAAAGCGTCTAGGCTTAGTGACTTCGGACCAGTCAACCTTGTGGACGCGACGTCTCTCAGCCGAAGATCCCCACAGGAACCCTCTACAAATCTTCTCAATCTTCTTACATGACCCGTCGGGAATCAGCATGGTGGACATGGAGTAAATGGGCAGAGCCGAGAGGACGGCTCTCGTAAGTGTAACTTTGCTGGCGAAGCTGAGCACACTCGACTTCTAACCTGCCATCTTTGAGGCAAACTTGGCCAAAATCGGGGCGAAGGTTCTCTCTGACACCCTACTGTGTAGGACCGGCACACCAAGATAGGTGCTGAGGTTATCCGTGGCAGAAATGCCGCTAGCCGCCTGGATTCTGCCCCGACATATCACAAAACACATCCAGGCACTCTCGCACCACACCCACTTGTGAAACAGAAGCTTCGACGAACAGAAGAATATCATCGGCAAAGAATAAGTGTGACAGGAGAGGACCCCCCCTAGAAACATGAATAGATTTCCACCTCCCCTCCTCAACAGCCTCGGCAATAGAATGGCTCAGTCTCTCCATACAAAGAATAAAGATGTAAGGGGAGAGAGGATCACCTTGACGGATGCCCCTGGAAGGCGTAAACTGTTCCGTCGCCTCTCCGTTCCAAAGAACCTGCATCCTAGGCGAACGGACACACTCCATAATCAGCTCAGTCAGACGCATAGGACACCCAACACACACCAAGGTCTCCTCGATGAAGTCCCAACTTAACCTGTCATAAGCTTTCTCAAGGTCCAATTTCAGGCACATCCACCCCTTACGCCCTTGCTTTTTCCTCATCGAATGCACCACCTCCTGCGCAACGACAATATTATCGGAAATAAATCTGCCCGGGATGAAACTACCTTGGGTAGGACCAACAAGGTTACTCATGTGCGGTTGGAGTCGTTGGGCATGGATCTTCGTGATCGCCTTATAGATTACGTTGCAAAGACTGATAGGACGAAACTGTTGAATGGTCTCAGGTAATAAGAGTATCGTTCACCCCGATAGGCATCTTCGCAGAATCGAAGAAACCCTTGATGAACTCCACAACCGAAATGCCAATCGTGTCCCAACATCTTTGGAAGAAAACAGGCTGGAAACCATCAATCCCGGGAGCTTTGAAGGCCCCCATGCTACGGAAAACATTCTGAATCTCAGACTCCGAGACCGCCTTGCAGGTTTCCGCCCACACATCGGGTAATAAAGTAGGGAAAGCCGACGTCATCACCCCTCCTCTGCGACGCGAACTGTCATCAAGATACAACCTTTTGAAATAGTTACTCGCCATACCCTCCAACTCCTCTTTGTCCACAACCCACCTGCCGTCCTCAGTCATAAGCCCTTCCACCCTATTTCTATTGCGACGAATGATAGTGGAAGCATTGAAGAACATGGTATTACGGTCGCCAAATAACAACCATTGCTCACGAGATTTCTGAAACCAGAGAATCTCTTCTTGTTCAAGGGTAGTGTCGAGCGCCACACGCACCCTACCCTCCCACTCGCGCCCAACCTGGGAGGGATTTCTAGCAAGCTTCTGTTGAATGTTGTCAAGAGCGCTCATGAGCTCAAATTTCCGCTTCTGGATATTACCAAACACCTCCCTATTCCACTTGGAGAGATAAAAGCTAAGCTTCTCGAGAGCCACAGGAGCCGGAAAATGTCTATACCAATTAGCCTCAATGAAGCTCATAAACTGATCGTGGGAGAACCAGGCCGCTTCGAATCTAAATGGCCGCCGCTCCTTATTAGACTTAATCTTCGGCTTGAGCTACAATAAAATAGGACAATGGTCCAAGGAATAGCGAGGAAGGTGACGGACTCTAGCCTCCCGATACGACAACCTACCCTCGAGATTAGACAGCGCCCTGTCAAGCCTTTTGGAAATAATCTTGCCTCCGATGTACTCCTTGTTCCAGGTGAACAGCTGCCCAGAAAAGCCCAGGTCAATCAGGCCTTGCCTATCAATAATGCCTCTGAAGATAGGGGCGTCTCTATGCAAAAGACCAGAGCCCCCATGGGTTTCATCCGGATTGATAATAACGTTGAAATCACCTCCCACAAAAAGAGGACCAGAAATCGCCCCGATTCGAGCATCAAGATCGCTCCAAAAAGGGTCCCTCCTAGCAACCGTAGGAGGAGCATAAGCAGCAATAATATGGTTTCTGGTGGTTCCGGACAGCCAGGAGCCATGGATGAAATGCCCAACCTTATTATGAATCGTAATATTGCACTTATCGGCGTTCCACAGAAGCCAAACACCACCCGCAAAGCCCACAACCTCAATACGAGAAAAGTTGGAAAAATTCAGCTTAACGCACACCTTCTCAGCAACATCCCCCGAGATGCGAGTCTCCAAAAGAGCAAGAATATCAATGGAGCAGTGCTTCATGATGTAGCTGATGGCTCTACGAAAACTGTTCTTGCCTGCACCGAAACAATTCCAGAATAAAATATTTATTTGATTATCCATAGAGGTGTACACTAAAGGGAAGTAAAGTGAGGGCAAGCAAAAAGACAAATTAATTAGCGTCCAGAGAAACCTCCTGTTCATTGTCATTGACAATATCTTCAACGATGCATCCATCCAGAGGCACGGATCCCTCCGCGCCCGGTATCCAGAACTTCCTAACCAAAGGGGGAGGCACCGTAACAAGGGTGCATATCCAACTTTCTGTTCCAGTCCCATCAGGAATAGGCGCAAGCTGAATCTCAGGGCTCGTTTGCTGGCTAACACCGGCACCCCAACTCACCCCAACCACTAGAAGCGCGATGGTATTGGTCGCAGCGGGATTGGGGAGCGGAGCATTCTTCGCTTCTGGATAATTTTGTTTGGAGATCTTCATCGAAGCTTTTTTTCTTAAAATTCTGATTCTTCTTCTTAGGTAGCAGATCAGCCTCTTTCTCGGGTTCATTAGAGCTCCTAGTAGTCCGGCCCAATTTGATTTGTTGGCCACTACCCTTCTCTTTAGTGGGCCTGGGCTTCAAGGGCCCATTAACGTCCACGACCTTCACCTGCTTCTCTTTCTCAGCCCCCCTAGTGACCCAAGTCATGCCAGCCTCTTTCACTTTTGCGGGATCGACGCCGCCTTTAGACTTGGAGTTCACAATAGAACTAATTGTACCCTTATCCTCGGAATTCCCCAACCTCTTTTTAGAACGGCTATTTTCCCCTTTTCCATTGATGTAGTCCGCACGAGGGGCGCTTTGGATTCTGCGTTGCAGCACCCTCGGAGCCGACACCGCCGCCGGAGGTTTGGCGCCCATCCCCGCCGCTTGGTTGTCCGGAGACTCTTAAGAAAAACCGCCTTGACGAGGCGGCTCCGCCTCTTCACAACCATCCAAGGACCGTGGTTACCATTACTGCCCGTCTGGTGCCCCTTCTCTCCCTGGGTATTCGAAGTACCCGCGCCAATCTCCTCCTCCCCTTTCTCATTGCGATCTTCTGAGCAGTTCCGATTGTCCTGACACTGGCTCTTAAGGTGGCCAACTCTACCACACGCAAAACAAATCTTCGGAACTCCCTCGTACTCCAGGAGATACCTTTCGCCATTAACCGAGATGGATCCTTTCAGAGGTTCTTCCAGATTAATTTCGACGCAGACACGAGCAAAGTTATCTCTATTCGTATAGACAGTACGGTGGTCCACCTTGATCGGTTTACCCAGACCTTCCGCCATCTTCATAAGCACATTCTCTTGGTATAGCATCAAAGGCAGATCGATGATCCTAATCCACGCAGGGGCGGATTTAATGATTTCCGATGGTTTGAAGTCAGGGGACTAAGCTCTAATGATTAAGCACTTGCCGAACATCGACCAAGGACCTTCTGTGAGGATTTTCAAGCATTCCTCTTTAGTCTCCAATCTGACCAGAAAGTTACCCAAAGGGAGATCAATCACTTGCAGCTTACCACACTCTCTCCATATTTCCCTCAATTTTCTCTCCATAATGTACAGGGGTATCTTAGGACCCAGAATCCTGACCACTAAAGAATTTTCCCAGACTCCCGCCAAGGCATTCATCACCACCGGATCAATGGTAATCGCCTGATCACCATTAGGGCCCTCGGGGAAGGACACCGATATCTTATCTCTAATGAGGTTTCCAGACAACAGCGTCTTCTTTTGGCTCACTCCCCCGATGATAACCTTATCCCTCCACGAGATCCCCCCTGAACCCTGCGCTTGAGTGGGAACGCCTCCCGGAGGAGGAGGCAGAGCAGCACCTCCCGAGTCGTTTTTGCCTGGGTCCGGCTCCCCCGGGCGGGGAGGCACCGGCGAGGATTCGCTCACCATCTCAACATCAGGGTTCTTATCTGTCGCCGGTGGATCGCCGGAAGACTTTTCGCTCTCGCTCTCCATTTCCGTTTGTGTGATGTTTAATGGGTGTTGAAAAGCTTGACTTAGTTTCCGATGGTTAACTTTGAGATATTATTTCCATCACCGATCCACTTCCTTTTTTTTTAACAACATTGGTAGTTAAGGATGGGTGTTTCCTTCTTGATTTGTTATTAAAATGTGTGTTAAAACTAATTGAAGAGTTTTCGAAATCTGTCCGCTTCAGAACATCTTCTTGTTTTGGATACTGGGAATTGTGGGATTTGAATCTGGATTAGAGCTTTTGGGAAACGTTATTTTCATAAGTTTAGAATGGTTTGGAACTGGTTTCGTAATTTTTAAAGGTCACATGAATATTTGATGAATTTAATGGAAACAGTGTACAGATTCTGTGACACCTACTTTGAGCATTTTTCATGAATTATTGGTTAATGATTTTTGAGTTCTATCAGTTGGAGAATCTCCAAAACTCATTAAAGGTCAGTACATAATTTTTATAAAATAAATTAGGATTTGAAATGTTGGTTTTTGATAATTTTTTGAAAGCATCTGTTTAATGTCAAATTCTGCTTTGACAGTTTAAGTTGATAGTTGAAGTTTCACTTTGTGTTTATGAATGTGTGTTTTGGTTATAAGTTGATGAGCTGATGTACCTACAATAAGTTTTCTAGTACATATGTTGATAGAGAAATCACAACATGTATTTTTGTTGTCTTTTTATGATTTCATTCTTATGGTTTATGATGATTTATACGTTATAATTGCGATACTTTACTTTTTTAGGATTTCATTATTACTTGTTTTCTATCTCCCAAGATGGGATATTGGGTCAAAACACTTACAAGTGATTTTGATGCCTTCTCAGGTTGTTCAAGGAATGCTCAAGTTGGTTCAAGAAATGCTATGCAACATGAAGGGTCAACAAGAAATTGGATATTTGATTTCTTCCTTTGTAGTTTGTTTCTTTTGTATCTAGAATATGTCCTTTATTTTTGTACTCTTATATATTTTTAGATTTGTTATTGCTTTGGATGTATCCAAAATGTGGGGATACAAAATATGAAACAAAATTACGAATGAAATGAAAATAAGCACCAACCACTACTTTAGCCTCAAAAATAGCAATGGCACGAGAATTGGTGTTAGCAACAACCCTAGGAACAACATTATCAATGAAACGAGCAACAACGTTAGCAACAACTATAGTAACGGTGTAGCTACGAAATTAAATAGCCCATGACCTATTTGTAGCAACGAATCCGGCCACGAATTCAGCAATGTCCACATTCCGTAGATGTCTTCGTTGCTGTTTTCGTTGCCACAACCACGACTTAGTTCGTCCATGCTTAGCCACGGGCGTAGCCACGACTTAGTTCGTCCATGCTTAGCCACGGGCGTAGCCACGACTTAGTTCGTCCATGCTTAGCCACGGGCGTAGCCACGACTTAGTTCGTCCATGCTTAGCCACGGGCGTAGCCACGATGATATTTTTTCGTTGCTAAATCCATCGCTAAAAAGCCGTCGCTATTAGTCACGAGGCATATGGCTACGGATGGCCCACCCGTGGCTGATTCCGTCGCTAAATCGGTTAGCAACGGCCATTCATGGCTAAATCCATTGCTATTTGCCGTAGCTATTTCTTGCGTTTTTAGTAGTGGATATCGAGTAGGCAACTGTAACTAAACGAATGCAAATCTCGAATTTAGACAATGTATGAAAAAGACTTCCAAGATCGGGGTTTGCCACAATGATACCCAAACGTCACTAGGGCAAGACAAAGAAATAATCATGCAATCGGATCGAAGAATTAAGCTTTCGCCTTTTCCAGCAATTAGACAACTCTTTCAAGAAACCATAATTGTATCTACCGATTTTATGTTTATAATGCAAGTTGTTAACATGGAAGGTAACAAACACATAAATGGTAGTAGCTGCTCAAAACATAAAGGTCGGATCTTTACCTCAAACATGCATGGCTATCGTCGGCCTCGCCCCGACCCTAGAAGTGGGTGGACTACTCGCTCTTCATCATAATTGAAGACATCATTGATTGAAAAGAAACTTCTTGCATTAAATTAAACTAAACAGAGCTTACAACCAAAGGAAGCCAATTCCGCTCTCGCTTCACAAACTCCTCTTGGCCTCCACTCTCTCTCTCTCTCTCTCTCTCTCTCTCTCTCTCTCTCTCTCTCTCTCTCTCTCTCTCTCTCTCTCTCTCTCTCTCTCTCATACTTCTCTTCCTAAGATTCAATGAATAAAAACTAGCCCCATGGGCTTTATTTATTGGCTTCCAATCTTTGCTATTCAAGGAAGGAAATTTTATCTAATTTCTAAAGATAAAACTTTAAATAAAAGGAATATTTATCTAAAAAGGAAAATAACTAAAATATCTAAATATCTTCTTGTGGTTGATAAACCCTTCTCTCCATAGATAGATCTTGATATAATAGGATGAAATCGATCTTCCTTCATGCCCAAGTGTTCAACTCGACCTCAGATTGGCCCAACAGACTCGCAGCCCAAAATCGCGTAGTCGACTTCGAGTAGAGACTGGTCGACTTCGAGTAGCTTGTGCTCGACTTCGAGTAATCTTCAGCTTGTCGAGTGCTTCTCCTCATCGAGCTTGGACAACCGCCCGTTTCTAGTCGACCTCGAGTAAGGTGTGGTCGACGTCGAGTACGGCTCGTGCTCTAATTGTCTTCTTCTTCTATCCTCGATCAAGTCTGCTTCAGCTGTAGTCGACTTCGAGTAAGGCCTGGTCGAAGTCGAGTAGAATCCCGTCCTTTGGTTACGTCCCGGAATGGTCCAAATTCTGCAATATTAAACTAAAGCTTATGTAGACCTCTATTTCTTGCAAATAAGCATATATTACATAAATTCAACATATTCCCAGCCCGAAATATGCAAAGTGTATAGAATAAGGAGCTAAAATGTATATAAAGACATGGTCACTTTAGTGGACATCAAATCACCCCATACTTAACTTGCTTGTCCCCAAGTAATAACTTGGATGGTCATTCAGGGGAAGAATTCAAAACTCTCAAAATCATAGATTCATTCTTATATGTCCCTGCAATCAATTACCATCATCGAAAAGGTATTTGTGCCACAAATCCATGCATGTGAAATTAAAAGCAACATTTACTCACAAAAGGAGGTTTATGTAAAAACAATTGATGTGACAAAGCATTAATAATCAAGAGGACTTTATTTAAGCTTAATAAGGAGTAGATAGGTAAAAGGCTAAAGGTGGGCAATTTTTGGCAATGTGGCGCTAATGATCCGGGGAATGGAGTACTTCCAAATTGAATTTCCACATTCCTTCTTCATAAGATTCATCACCTTTCCCTCATTCACTCAATGCTTATTTTCAATATAATTCTTTTACCTCTCTAACCTCAGCACTGCCTTCTCGCGAGTCGCAAACATGGGTGTCATGAATGACCCTAGATACTTAGTGCTTTGGACTCCTCACCTGTGTGTCCCATCTCACTGAACTATTATCTCCGCGAGCATGGTCGATCTACCATTATCTCCTGAGGTGACCAGATTTTTTTCTAACTCGTTAAATTTTCCATAAAATTTTCAATTTCCTACCAAACTCCAATAATGATAACAACAACACAAATACCATATAATATCTCCATAATGTAACATTATTCTCAACATAATCCTGTTGTGAGTTGAATCTGCCATGTTTTATAGTTGCTTTTATATCGTTTTCGGCACACATTTCACGCATTTGGGCTGAGATAATACAGAATCTATGTAGTTTATGTTTATTTGCCAAATTATGGAATCTACACCAGTTTCTGTTTGATTTCGCAGAATTCTAGACAAATTACAACAGTTCTAAGAAAGGTTGGAAATGCTCGGAAATCAACTATAGAAGTCCAAGGTCAAGAAGCAGCGGAACCTGGACGAATCAAGCCGGAGCCCAGCTTTACTCGATCTCGAGTTAACTTACTCGATATCGATAAAGAATATCCGAGCACACCTGGTCGAGCAGAGCATGATCGAGAAGTTGAGAGACGAAGCAACCCGACTCCGGAAGCCTTACTCGATCTCGAGTAAACTGATCGAGATCGACATGTCCGGAGTCGAGGAGCTGTGACAAGTCGAGAAGCCGAGGACGGAGAAGTCGAGCACCACTTTACTCGATATCGAGTACACAACTCGATATCGACAAGATCGTCTGCGCCAATCCGAGCCAGTGTCAGGGAAGAGTCCTCGATAACACAAGGCCACACAGAAGTCGAGATGGTTACTCGATATTGAGGACCTTTATCGATAACGAGGAACCCATCAGCACCTGGCCGAGCTTGATCGAGCAGCAGCAACCCGAGACGCCCAGCCAAGACGTAGTCGACGCTAGAGTTACTCGATCTCGAGTAAACTTGGTCGAGATCGAGGAGAGGTGTCCAGAGCCGCGTTACGCGGTTTGCTGTCCTACGCAGTTTGGGAGTCCTTGGAGCCGAAGGAATCCGAGTTTGGCCGAGATCTATCAACTCCTATCAACACATAGAAGATTTACCTATTTTAGATATAATTTCCCTATTTGGATTTAATTCCTTTATTGCATTTATTTATCTTTAAGCCTTTAGATAATTAGAAGTAGATATAGATAGAGATTTCTATCCTTGAATAGCAGGGATTAGAAGGCTATAAATAAAGCCCATGGGGCTGATTTTAGATTCATTCAATTCACAAGTTAGAGAAGTAGTTCCACAGAGACGGTTTAGGAGTTCAAAGGTTTTAGGGTTTTGGCGTTCAACGAAAGTTAGAGTGCCGGGATTGTAAAGACTTTGAATTTAGTTTAATGCAAGCTTCTTTTCATACATCAATGTCTGCTATTGCGATAAAGAGCGAGTAGTCCACCCACTTCTGGGGCTGGGGTGAGCCCGACGGTGGCCATGTAAGGTGATGTGGTAAAGGTACAATCTTTTTATGCAATTCGTCTTCTATCCCTATGAGCATGATTCTTTTGCGAGAGTTGAAGGTGATCCTTGTTTGTGTTATTGAAGCAAAAGTGATCTTAATGCAACTTGGATTAATTATCTGAAAAGGATTAGTAACAATTAGGGTTTATGCGAAAGCCTCTATTTTCCTATTTGTTAATAACGAAAGTTATTTGATGGAAAGCATGATCTTTTATGCCTTTATGTGTTACTTTGCATGGTGACAGGCCTAAGGTCGTTATGCCAAATCAAAGTAAATTCCTAAGATGCAAACTATAACAAGTATAGTAGGTAAGTTAGGGTCGAACCCACAGGGAAACAGAATCAATTGTAAAAGCAAGTATTATTACCCAAAAGTAACTGATTCAAGGGGGAGTTTTGTGTGTTATCAATGACGACAGAACAAGTTGCAATAAGAGGTTGCGAATATATGATGGAAAAGTATCACACCAGGTAATTATCCGCACAACAATTGAGATGGTTCATCATCGCATTCTATGAATCTCAAGTTCTAATGTCCAGTAATTGTTCTCAATTCAGATCGTGTAATAGCTTTTAGTCCTACCAGTCCTAAAAGCACTTATCACCAAATTACAAGGGAAAACCTTCACCGAATAATAAAGCGATAGCATTCAAACATAAATTATAATGAGATACAAGCGATTCTAACAACCCGTTAAAATAGCCTGCAATCGAATTTCCTTCACAATGTACCACAAGCAACCCGCGTATGGTGATTGTGTTTGCTACAATGAATCTACAACCCCAAACCTGGAATTGGAAACCCTAGCAATATGACTAGTATCGATAAACCTAGGTGATCAATCCAGATTAACCAATAATAAGCAATCAAGCAATAAACTCAGGAGATCGAAACAATTAACAAAGGACAAACAAGAGTAGAATACTCACAACCAAATCAATTGAAGGCTTCAAAGAACCAAGTGTAACAAAGGAGAGTTAGTTCTCCATAGGGTTTGTGAGATGAACCATAAGGGAAAATACGTCTCTGGAAAATAACCTAATACTCTACTTTTGCCTTCTCGGCCTATATAAACTAATTAAATCGGGTTTAACATCCCGTAAAAATATGAAAATATAATATTAAATTAATAAGATAAGGGAAACTCGGATAGGAATCCGACTCCAGGGACCGACGCGGGCGCGCCATGTAGCAGCGCGGGCGCGCCAGCCTTTGACTTGCTTCTTCTGTCTGGTGAATTGACGCGGCCAATTCCTCCTAGCAGCGTGGGTGCGTCAAGTAGCAGCGCGGGCGCGCCAAGTGACAGAGCGGGCACGTCAGCTTCACCAGATTCCAGCAACTTCCGAAGTTCTTCACTTCATCTCTTCTGTAACTTGCATGATTTCTTCAGCTTCTTCAACAGGTTCCGAATCACCAAGTTCACACAAATATCTCTCATAATGACATGTAAATGATGACAAAAACTACTAAATGCGCTATAGAACATATCGCATATCAAATTCCCCCATACTTAAACCTTTACTCGTCCCGAGTAAGCCTAGAAGTTAAGCCTACTCTCACCATAAATCTCAAAGGTTCACAGACAGTACAAGGAAAATGAACACTAAGTACTAGTAGTTTTCACCATCTCAACAATCAGCACAAAAGACAATCAAAATAGGAAATGAGACTTACAATTGTATCTCAACCATCTACACCTTATAGCTCCCAGGGGCCTACCCGAAAACCTCCTTATCACTCCACTTCTTATGTCGCCTTCGCCAAGAGATCAATCCTAAACACTCAAAGTAAACGCTCATCTTGCCAAGGCGCCCTTTCGGGTTTTCACCAAGCCACTCCTTTTTTTTTTCAAAGATGGTACTCACATAAACATTCTCACTTCCCTCAAGTCTCATATTGCCAAAGCCTAAGGCTTGCCAGACTACCTGCTTTTTGCCTGAGTCGCCCTTTCGGGTTTTCAACTCATCCCAGGATTTTGATTGCTTTCTTTATTTTTTTGTTTTTTTGTTTTTTGTTTTTTTTGTTTTTTTTTTATATATAACAAGTGCAGAACAAGTGCAGAACAAGTGCAGAATATGTACACAAATAATGCGGAAATGAAATATGTACAAGATGTGTGAATCCTTTCCCTCCCCCATACTTGAATGAAGCATTGTCCTCAATGTGAAAGAAGACAGAAATAAGTAGGGAGAAAGGAAACAGAAGGACTCACTAAGGGGGTGGATAGTGGCGAGAGTAATCCTCTCGCATGCGGCGCAGCTCTTCCCTCATCTCTCTGAACTCGCCAAAGCCTTCTAGGATGTCGGCCTGCTGGTGGAGAATCTGGTTCGTCACTGTCGTCAAACTCCCCACGTCTTGGCGCAGAAGGCCAATCTGATCAACCAGGTAGCCCCACTGGTGGGGCTGCTGATGGGCATCCTGAAAAAGCTTGTTGGGGCCAAGGGGCCCACTGATGTGCATCCTGCTGGCTCTGAAATGTCGGTTGAGAATCCCAACCGTGAGACGGGGTCTGATAAGCAGGCATCTCCTGATGTGGGTTCTGTGTGAAACCCTGTGTATCTGTCTGAACAAAAGCATGCGGAGCCACAGGCGCATCCTCATCCGTGGCAGCTCCAGCTGTGCCACTACTGCTACCCACCTCCATGCGGCGCCTTCTACCCAGAACTGACGTCGGAAAGTAATCAGCCTCAATATACCAGTCAGTCCAAGTCTCAGACCAAGGAAGGGGCTTAGGGAGCCTGAACTGATGCTCCTTCTTCTTGCCTGTACACCAAATGGCTCCCCCATCCGGTGCAGTATCCAGCATCAAACATCTCCGTAGATACTCCTCTGTATAGGTCCTTGCTATGACCTGCTCCTCCAGCTCCTGCAGACCATTTTGCACAACGCCTGCAGCAATGGCTACCCGAGTAATAAGTCCGCTCTGGACCATTTCTGGTCCAGCGGCACTGCGATCCTTTCTTACTCTGTCGAGGCCATCGAAGAAGAGCCTAACCCAGTCAGGCGTATAATCTGCAGTAGGCACATCGCTGTAAGCAAACCTCAGGTGCGTCAAGGAAAGCTTTGTATCTGTGATCAGCCCATAATATGTTCCAGAAACGATCTTGCACAACATACGGAAAACAAGATGAGTAAGCCTGCTGTTGTACTCGTTACTGGTTAAGAAGTCCTCTCCAGACACCGCTCTAAAGAATGCAACAAGGTCTGGGTCGGACGCGGCTGTTACCCATCCATCAGTTGGGGCTTTAGTGACTCCCAAAGCTTTTCGCAATCTTGCTGCAGAAGCCCTGTAGGTAGTGCCATTGTATCTGAAAGCAACCCCTCTAATTCTGTTCTCCCCAAGGTACAGCTTATTTGTCGCCAGGAACTGCTTGCACAGTTCCGGGTATCCTACCGCTCTCAAATCCGAAAACTCACTAATACCAGCGTGAGGTAGACACTTCTGCATACAATCTAGCATCTGAAGTCTCTGAAGTGTCTCTCTATGCAAATACTTGGTAGAACTGACACAGCTAACCTTATTGTAAATAGCCCATTCCTCATCAGACATTTCTAACCCATTATCAGATCGACTCGCTTCCTCCTCCGATGAACTCATACTCGATAGATATTAAGACTAAATCGGAATCGAAATAAGGACAGCGGAAGTAACTCACGAAGAACAGCGGAGTCTCGGCACATGGGCAGACGCGGGCAAGTTGGAGGTGGCGCGGGCGCGTTGGGTAGCAGCGCGGGCGCGTCGGAGTGCAGCACGGCCGCGTCAGATGTGTCAGCCTGTTGGTGGGTTTCTCTGACAGGCGCGGGCGCGTTAGGGGTGGCGCGGCCGCGTCGGCGATTTCTGCAGACCTCCAACAGCGTCGGAATCGGTTGTCGATGCGGTGCCTCCCACCGGTGCCGAGGGGGGAGTGTGGGGACCGATTGAGGGTGGAGTGTGCCGAGAACTTGTAGGAAAAGAGAGCTGTGAGGGTGGAGTGTGGTGAGGTAGGAGAGAGGTAGGAGTGTTTGGTGTGAGAGGAGAGGATGTGTGGTGAGGGAGGAGAGAGGTTTGTAGGGAGTGTAGGGTTTTGAAGATGGTGATGGGCTTGAAGCTGGCGGGCTGGCCCGAAGTGGGTTTTCCAGCCCGTGGTCGGATTTTTTTTTTTTTTTTTTTTTTTGACGAAAATTAACACTGCGGGTGCAGTGGGTCCGAAATGCGGGTGCAATTCGTCACCAGAAACTCCGTCTTTATTACCTAAAAGTTAGAATAAAATCGAGTTAAGGGAAAGAATGCAATACCTTGGGTTGCCTCCCAAGCAGCGCCTTTGTTTCATGTCGCTGGCTCGACCAAGCCTTTTTGATTATTCTAACTCTGCATTTGGCTCCTCCAAAACTAACTCATCCATAGCCTCCTTTGGAAACCCTTCATAGTATGTCTTAAGCCTTTGACCATTTACTTTGAACTTCTTGTGGCTGTCCGGGTCATATAACTCTACAGCTCCATGTGGGAAAACTTCAGCAACAATGTATGGTCCCCCCCACTTTGAGCTGAGCTTCCCAGCGAAGAGTTTCAGGCGAGACTAAAAAAGTAAGACTTTGTCACCAGCTTTAAAGTCCTTCCTATGGATGTGCTTGTCATGCCATGCCTTGGTCTTCGCCTTATAGATTGCCGCATTATCATAGGCGTCCAACCGTAACTCCTCGAGCTCACCTAACTGTAGCTTCCTATGTTCTCCAACCCCGTCACTCTGCATATTGCATTGTTTCACAACCCACCAAGCCTTGTGCTCCAGCTCAACAGGAAGATGACATGCCTTCCCATAGACAAGTCTGAAAGGAGACATCCCAATTGGAGTTTTGTAAGCAGTGCGATAAGCCCACAAAGCGTCATCAAGTCTCAAACTCCAATCCTTCCTGTTAGGATTCACAGTCTTCTCGAGAATGGCTTTGATCTCTCTATTGGATACCTCTGCTTGGCCATTCGTTTGTGGATGGTATGCGGTGGAAACTCTATGTGTGACATGATATTTCTTAAGCACGGCAGTCACAGTTTTGTTACAGAAATGGGTACCCCTGTCACTAATCAGCGCTCTAGGAATACCATGCCTGGCAAAAATATTGCTTTTCAAGAACCCTGTCACAACTTTAGAATCATCAGTTCTGGTGGCCTTCGCTTCCACCCACTTGGAAACGTAGTCCACCGCAAGTAAAATATACAAGTTCCCACAAGAACTAGGAAAAGGTCCCATAAAGTCAATGCCCCAAACATCAAAGATTTCGCAAAAAATCATTGGTGATTGTTGCATTTCATTCCTTTGAGAAATATTCCCTAATCTTTGACACCTATCACACGCCTTGCAGAAAGAGTAAGCATCTTTAAAAATATGTGGCCAATAAAATCCAGATTCAAGCACTTTTCTAGCAGTTTTATTGGCACCAAAATGTCCCCCACATGCTTGAGAATGACAAAATTCAAGAACAGATCGTACCTCATTATCTGGAAGACAACGACGAATTACCTGATCTGCACAATGTTTCCAAAGGTATGGGTCATCCCAAATATAGTGGTTTGCTTCTCTTCGAACCTTCTCCGTCTGGGCCTTGGTATGATCCGGAGGAAATTCCCCACAAACTAAGTAGTTCACAATGTCCCGGTACCAAGGGCTTACAGAGTGAAGTCCTAGGACGGACTGAGTTGAGCTGAGAAGCAATGGCGTGGCCGCGTCAGGGAGCGACGCGGGCGCGTCAGATGTCAGCGCGGGCGCGCCATGTAGCAGCGCGGGCGCGTCAGAACTTGGAGTGGGCGCGTCAGCTGTTGACGTGGGCACGCCAGACTCCGACATGCTTTTGTGCTCGATTCTGCATAATGTGTCATCCGGAAACGTGCCTAAGATGGGTTTCTGTGACTCCGGCTTGTCCTCCTCATTCACCAATCTGCTTAAGTGGTCAGCTACCAAATTCTCCGCTCCTTTCTTGTCCTTAATATCCACATCAAATTCGCTGAGCAACAGGACCCATCGAATTAATCTTGGCTTTGTCTCCTTCTTTGTCATCAAGTAGTGGAGGGCTGCGTGATCTGTGTAGATAATCACTTTGACCCCAAGCAGATACTGTCGAAACTTCTCTAGTGCAAACACCACAGCTAGCATTTCTTTCTCAGTGGTGGAGTAGTTGCGCTGCGCTCCATTCAGAGTCATGGAAGCGTAATGGATCACATGAGAGGCTCTTCCCTCTTTTTGGCCTAGCACTTCTCCCACTGCATAGTCGCTCGCATCACACATGATCTCAAATGGGCGAGACCAGTCTGGTGCCTGAATGATTGGTGCACTAGTGAGGCGTCCTTTCAGCTGGTCGAACGCCTCTTTGCACTCTTGTGTGAGTGCAAAGGTCACATCTTTCTTCAGAAGCTCGCACAAGGGTGAGGATATCTTCGAAAAGTCTTTGATAAACCTGCGATAAAAACCTGCATGGCCTAGGAAAGAACGAACTTCGCGCACATTAGTAGGATAAGGCAGAGATTGAATTACATCAATCTTCGCCTTATCGACCTCAATACCCTTTGCAGAGACTATGTGACCTAAAACAATTCCCTGTTCTACCATAAAATGACACTTTTCAGAGTTTAAAACCAGATTAGTTTCAACACATCTTTTCAACACTAGTTCCAAATGGCTCAAACAAGTATCAAAGCTATCCCCATGTACTGTGAAATCATCCATGAATACTTCAATGAAATTTTCAATGTACTCAGAGAAGATACTAACCATACATCGTTGAAATGTCCCGGGTGCGTTACATAGTCCAAATGGCATCCTGCGATATGCAAAAGTACCGAAAGGACATGTAAATGTAGTCTTCTCCTGGTCCTCTGGCGCTATGGCCACCTGAAAATATCCAGAATATCCATCAAGAAAGCAATAATAGGGGCGCCCAGCAAGGCGTTCTAGCATCTGATCAATAAAGGCGAGGGGGAAGTGATCCTTCCTGGTTACTGTGTTCAGCTTGCGATAGTCTATGCACACCCTCCAACCTGTTTGTGTTCTGGTAGGGACCAACTCACCTTGTTGATTCTCCACGACTGTAATCCCTCCTTTCTTAGGGACAACCTGTGTAGGACTTACCCATTGACTGTCAGAAATTAGGAAAATCATGTTTGCTGATAGTAATTTCAGCACTTCCTTCTTCACCACATCCATCATGGGAGGATTGAGCCTTCTCTGTGGTTGGCGTGATGGCTTAGCTCCATCCTCCAGCAGGATCCTGTGCATGCATGTAGATGGACTAATTCCCTCGATGTCAGCGATGGTCCACCCCAATGCAGTTTTGTACTCCTTTAGAACCTCCACTAACTTTTCCTCCTGCTCCGCTGAGAGCTTACTTGACACAATAACTGGTAAAGTGTCATCAACTCCTAGGAAAGAATACTTGAGATGACTAGGGAGTTGTTTGAGTTCAATTTTAGATGCCTGCACAACAGATGGAACAAGCACTTCGCTTGGAGTCAGTAGATTGGGGCCAATGCCCAAAAGAGTAGGGGAATTACCTTCTACATCCATCTGGGCTACTAATTCCTGCATGTTAGATGAAATTGAAAAATCTGTATAGGACTCGTCAATATCATTCTCAATAATTGACTGCAACTCATCTTCCCTGGAAATATCAAATAGATCTTGAGCTAATGGTTCAATCACATCAATAGAGCACAGAGAATGGTCATCAACAGGATGTTTCATAGCCTTGTATAAATCGAATTCAACCTTTTCTCCATCAAATTCCATTGTTAGCGTCTCAGAGACACAATCAATTTTTGTCCTAGCTGTTTGAATAAAAGGTCTACCTATCAGAATAGGCGCATCATGCTTATCATGTTCCATATCCAGGACAAAGAAATCTGCAGGAAAAATCAGTTTATCGACCATGACCAAAACGTCTTCTACTACTCCTTTAGGGTATTTATTAGACCTATCAGCTAGTTGCACAATTACTCCAGTTTCATGCAAAGGTCCTAAATCTAGCGATTTGTAAAGTGAGTAGGGAAGCACATTTATGGAAGCACCCAAATCAAGCAGAGCTCTATCAAATTTGACATCTCCAATGACACAAGGGATAGTAACCATACCTGGATCAGTGCACTTTTTCGGCATTCTCCTCTGAAACATAGCGGAGACTTGCTCACTTACTTTCACTTTCTTTTTTCCTTTCAGCTTCTGATTCCTCTTCACTGTGCAAAGCTCCTTCAAGAACTTGGCGTACTTGGGCACAGTTTTTATCATTCTCAACAGAGGAATGTTCACCTTACACTTGCTAAATGTCTCAAAAAGCTCTGAATCATCGATTATCCTCCTCTCTTTGAGTGCCTCAGGGAACGGAGGTTTTGGTTTCTCCGACCCGAGAGGGGGAAAATTCGGTCGTACATATGTATCGACATAGGGCTCAGATTCAGGCGAGATCGGACTCGCCGTGGGCGCGTCAGACTCCGGCGCGGGCGCGTCAGAAGGCAGCGCGGGCGCGTCAGACTGTGGCGCGGGCGCGCCAGTGTTAGGCGTGGCCACGTCGGAGATTGGCGTGCTTTCCTCCTCATCTTCCTGACCTTTCAGCTCTTTTCCATTCCGAAGAGTTATAGCACTGACGTTTTCCTTTGGATTGACCACCGTTTGAGATGGTAAACCCCCTGACGTCTTTGCCTCCATTCTCGTGATTGCTTCAGCCATTTGCCCCATTTGTTTCTGTATATCTTTTATGCTCGATTCAGTTGTCTGAACATGCGCAGTGAAGTGCTGTGTCAGGGTATTGAGCATGGACTCAGTAGATGGAGCGTTACTCTGCTGCCTCTGATTGTAGGGAGGTGGTTGCTGCTGATGTGGTTGGTTTGGTGGATCCCTCCATCTGAAATTTGGGTGATCCCGCCAACCTGGGTTGTAGGAGTTTGAGTAGGGGTCATGTCTGGGTCTCTGAGGTCCATTTCCACCTATAGCACTTACTTCAGCGGTGTCTTCCTGGAGTGTAGGACACGCATCAGTTGGGTGGAAGTTATCATTGCAGATTCCACAAGCCTTGATTTGTTGAGGAGTCCCTTGCAGAGTGAGTCTCCTAACCATATCCTTCAATTCAGCAATATCCTTGGCTTGGTTAGAGTCTACCGAGTTGACCCCTTTCTTTCTGGTGGACTTCCCAAAATTTCTAGTCCCCTCAGCCATTTCCTGAATCTTCTCCATAGCTCCCTCTGGCGTGGCATTCAGAATATTTCCTCCGTAGGCGGCATCAATCATCCTTCTATCAGATTCCAGCAATCCCCCATAGATGTATAAGACTAGGTCCTTCGTGCTGTAGCCATGGAAAGGGCAATTAGCGCAAAGCTTCTTGAACCTTTCATTGTAATCATAGAGGGTTTCATCATCTTCCTGCTCTATATTGCTGATTGCCTTCTTCAAGGTGTTCTCCTTCTTAGCAGGGAAGAATTTCTCCAGGAAGGCCTTGTGGAGCTTAGGCCAAGTATCGATGCTCCCTGTAGGAAGGCTGTAGTACCAGTCATCCGCAACATCGACCAGCGTGAACCCAAAAGCTCTCATCTTTATCTGTGCTTCGGTTATATTGGCTGGTTTCATGCTCATGCACACATTATGAAACTTCCCCATGTGCTTGATGGGGTCTTCTCCAGCCAATCCATGGAATTTGGGCAGTTGATGAATCAGCCCAGACTTTAGCTCAAAATTGTTGTCATCCCCTATAGCAGGGATTGTCACAGCAGGTGCCTGCTGTGTGATGTTTGATGCTGTCAGTTGTCGCAGCGTCTGATTTACATTATCAGCCATTGGATCGGGTTGTTGGGAATGTTGGTGTTGTTCTCTAAGGCGGCGGTGGTATGTCCTGTCAATTTCCCAATCAAAATCAACAAGATGGGGATCAGTAGCACGAGTGCGAACCATGCAAGAGGTTCGCACCCAAACAGGTAATAAGACAAACAAGAACAAAGATAAACCGTTTCCCCGAAAACGGCGCCAAATTTGACAGGCCTGAGGTCGTTATGCCAAATCAAAGTAAATTCCTAAGATGCAAACTATAACAAGTATAGTAGGTAAGTTAGGGTCGAACCCACAGGGAAACAGAATCAATTGTAAAAGCAAGTATTATTACCCAAAAGTAACTGATTCAAGGGGGAGTTTTGTGTGTTATCAATGACGACAGAACAAGTTGCAATAAGAGGTTGCGAATATATGATGGAAAAGTATCACACCAGGTAATTATCCGCACAACAATTGAGATGGTTCATCATCGCATTCTATGAATCTCAAGTTCTAATGTCCAGTAATTGTTCTCAATTCAGATCGTGTAATAGCTTTTAGTCCTACCAGTCCTAAAAGCACTTATCACCAAATTACAAGGGAAAACCTTCACCGAATAATAAAGCGATAGCATTCAAACATAAATTATAATGAGATACAAGCGATTCTAACAACCCGTTAAAATAGCCTGCAATCGAATTTCCTTCACAATCTACCACAAGCAACCCGCGTATGGTGATTGTGTTTGCTACAATGAATCTACAACCCCAAACCTGGAATTGGAAACCCTAGCAATATGACTAGTATCGATAAACCTAGGTGATCAATCCAGATTAACCAATAATAAGCAATCAAGCAATAAACTCAGGAGATCGAAACAATTAACAAAGGACAAACAAGAGTAGAATACTCACAACCAAATCAATTGAAGGCTTCAAAGAACCAAGTGTAACAAAGGAGAGTTAGTTCTCCATAGGGTTTGTGAGATGAACCATAAGGGAAAATACGTCTCTGGAAAATAACCTAATACTCTACTTTTGCCTTCTCGACCTATATAAACTAATTAAATCGGGTTTAACATCCCGTAAAAATATGAAAATATAATATTAAATTAATAAGATAAGGGAAACTCGGATAGGAATCCGACTCCAGGGACCGACGCGGGCGCGCCAGCCTTTGACTTGCTTCTTCTGTCTGGTGAATTGATGCGGCCAATTCCTCCTAGCAGCGTGGGTGCGTCAAGTAGCAGCGCGGGCGCGCCAAGTGACAGCGCGGGCACGTCAGCTTCACCAGATTCCAGCAACTTCCGAAGTTCTTCACTTCATCTCTTCTGTAACTTGCATGATTTCTTCAGCTTCTTCAACAGGTTCCGAATCACCAAGTTCACACAAATATCTCTCATAATGACATGTAAATGATGACAAAAACTACTAAATGCGCTATAGAACATATCGCATATCACATGGTTATCGTTGTGGTGTTGATACCCTGGCTTTGGAAGTTCTTTAGTATATTGATTTATTTCTTCCGAAATCTGCGATTCTGTGTTCGAAGTTGCAATTTACAAGTTTCTGTTTTGTAGTCGATCTCGAGTACTGTTGGTCGAGATCGAGTAGAGTTAGGCGAGATCAATTTTCTGTTGTCGATTCTGAAGTTTATGTCGTCACTATCTTTAGTCGGTCTTGAGTAGTTGTTTGTCGAGATCGACAAGCTTCTGTCTTTGCTTTTGTTTCTGATTTTGTTAGTTATTTCTGTCTTTGTTTCTTTTCTTTTTGTCTTTCTGTTTGCATTTCTGTGAGATTTACAGTTGCCTGAGATCCGTTGACACGCTTCCTCTTGGTTCGATCCTGACTTCCCACTACTGCATAGGGAGGGAGTCTTGTAATTATTTGCCGGGGCACGAATCTGGTTTGATCTATTTTATTATATTTTGCACTTGATTTCTTCTTACAACAAATTGGCGCCGTTGCCGGGGAAGCTATCATTCGCGCCTTAGGTAGTCAGATCTCACTTTTCTTTTAAGTTACTTCGCAGGTGTATGCGCCATTCTGGTCAACCACCTGAGTTTGACGGCTTAGACGATCCGGAATGCCTCTTACACATCCAAGCTAAGCTAAAAAGAGCCATGTGACGGAGGGAAAGTTGTTGATTCACCTCGTCAAAAAAACAAATCCCAAACAAACAAACTAGTATAATATGCAAGTAAGGGGTCGAACCCTAGAGAATCAAGTATTTCTAAATATTGTGTATTTATCAATATAAAAAGCAAAGATTTTTATGAATGAAAATAAAAGAAAACAATATTGACAAAAGCAAATAAAGGGTAGAAGAAAAGCGTTTCCACCTACAAGTTCTCGACTTTGGTTGGTTTTATTGGTCATCGAATCCTTTTCAAGTTATTATCTTTTCCTACGAATTCCTCTCGTCTTGGTTTAAGTAGATTAAAAGTCCTACGAGTCCAATTAATCCCTTCCACCTCAATGCAACCTTAACACGGTCAAGATTTAACAAAGAGATAGCAAATAGTCCCAAGAACTTGAGCATATAAATAACACCAATTAAACACGGTAAATCAGTGTTTAATATATATGTCAACTCCTTACATAATCATGCTTCAAACACGGAATCCACAATCTTATGCGTGCTACTACGGAAATAACACAAATACGAAAGTATTAAATCCTAGCATGAAATCAATATTATCAAGGTAGCTAATCAAGATAATATCTGATAACTCCCTCCCTTGATGAAAATCGGAATAGATGTTTCAAAGGATTTGACAGGATATTTGTGTCAAAGGCCTTGGAGCATTAATAGTTGATGAAATACAAAACCTATCTTAATTATTCGTATATTATTTTATCTTATTATATACTTCCATTATATTATATATATATGTATGCCTAACCATTTCAGGAAGTATATTCGAGATTATATCCTTCCTTAATACATATTGAGGAGATCAGTTCAAAATAGATCATGGCGATTCAAAGTGTCCATAAATAGAAGATTGAAGATCAAACTGATTCGAAGGAGCCGTTGGAGATCCGGTGGTGAAGATCCTCACGCTCCATGCTCATTTATAAAGGAAAGGAAGGAGAAGACAGAATATACACAAGTGCTACACGAGTTTTCAATCATCAAGCAAGATCTGTCTTTCAAGTGTCTCTTGCTAAGCGCTCAAGAGTTTGTTGTTTATTTCAAAGCCTTTGAGAGTCACTGTGAGCTTATAAGATATATTAATTTAAAGTGTTACTCGAGAGTTTATAACTCGGGAAGTTGCACTAGGCTGTTGATTTGTGAGAGTATGAGGATTGTACTAGATAGCTGAGAGAGGTGGGGCTCTTCTAGATTGGTCTAGGACTCCAAGGGAACGTGAGTTTACTAGATTGCAATTGTATAGGAGAGAGGCTTCTCGGCGAGCTATTAGGATCCTAAGCTAAGCAATCAATAAAGCCTTTGAATCCTAGGGTTGTGGAAGAACCCTAGGCGGGGACGTAGGCCAAGTTGTGCTGAACCTCGTAAACAATTACTCGTGTTCTTTACTCTTTTGCTTTACCTTATTTCCGCACTTGGTTCGATTGTTTAACTTTGTGATTCAGGTTTATCTCAAAGGTTTTGGTACAAGCTCCAAAAGTCTTGAGACTTTCTGCGAAAAACGGGCATACTCTATTCAACCCCCCTTCTAGAGTATTTCTTATTACATTGTTTTTACATTATCGAACCTTCAATTGGTATCAGAGCCTTACTCACTATTTTTGATCTAACAATCTTGTGAGTTTTCGATCATGTCTGGTAAAGCAAGCAGAGGATTTGCACAGGGAAGGTCCACAAGCAGACCGCCACTCTTTGTAGGAAACAACTTTGTCCACTGGAGATCTTTGATGAAGATGTTCATCATAGACCAAGATCTAGAGCTTTGGAACATTATAAAGAATGGTCCGAAGATTCCAGAGAAGAATGGACCAAATGACACCAAAGTTGCAAAGAAGGAGTCTGAATACAACAAAGCAGATCTTGAAACCATCTCCAAGAACTACTGGGCTATTAACTTACTTTATTGTGGTCTTAGCACTGATGAGTTTAACCGTATCTCTTCTTGTAGGTCAGCTAAAGAGATTTGGGACAAGTTGGTCGTCACCTATGAAGGAACGAGCCAAGTAAAAGACACCAAGATCAGCATCTTCCTTCGAAAGTACGAGCTCTTTAAGATGAAGTCTGATGAGTCAATCAAGGCCATGTTCACACGATTCACAGAAATCACCAACAACCTTGACTCTCTCGGCAAGAGCTTTACCAACATTGAGAAAGTAAGGAAGATACTGAGGTGTCTTCCAATGGAGAAATGGGGTCCAAAAGTAACAGCTATAGAGGAAGCACAGGACCTCACTACTCTACCCCTTGATGACCTTCTTGGAAAGCAGATCACGCATGAGATGATCCTTAATAAAGACGATGGAGAACTTCCAACCAGCACTAAGAACTTGGCACTCAAGTCTAAGAAGGATGAGCCCAAGGATGGATCTGATTCCGAAGATGAAGATGACGATGAGGATGTTCCTTTTGCTCTTATCACAAGAGGCCTTGCTAGAATTCTCAAAATGAAGAAGCAATTTAACAACAAGGATGGATCAGAGTCTTCAAAATTTCGAGGTAAGCCGCAATACAACAAGTATGAAAAGAAGACTAAACCGTTGTCTTGTTTTGAATGTGGTGAAACAGATCATCTTGTGAAGGGCTGCCCTCAAAAGACAAAGAGCCAGCCCAAGAAAGGTGACAAATGGAAAAAGAAAGCCATGGTGGCTACTTGGAGTGATTCCGACTCTGACTCCGACGATGAGAAGGCCAACATTTGTCTTATGGCTTCTGGAGATGAATCCCACGATGAAAAGCTTGAAGCTACTGTAAGAGAACTTATGGAAAGTCCAAAAGAGGTATTATCGGAATTCCTTTCCAATATGATTGCCAATGAAGAAAAGCTTATTGCCCAAACTAACATTCTTATTAAGAGAACTGTGGACCAGGAAAGAACTATTGAGGATCTGTCTATGAGGGTCAAAGGTCTTGAAGCTTCTTATTCAGGTCTTGATATTAAAGTCAAGACGCTTGATTCGGAGAAATCTGAACTCAAGCAAGATCTCTCCTCTCTAAGAAATGAGCATCATGACTTAGAGAACGAGAAGATCTCCCTGAATAATAAGATTCTAGACCAACAGACAGCCTTCATAAGTTTTACCAAATCCAAAGGCACTCTCGATAAGATGTTGGGTGAGCAACAAAGCTCTCTAAACAAAAGTGGTATTGGTTACAATCCAAAGTTTTTAAAGAAGCAACACATTACCACTGTTGTAAAGGCAAAAGGAAGCAGAACCTCTCCTATATGTCACCATTGTGCTAGAAAGGGACATGTAAAAGAGACCTGCCCTTATAGAAGAAAGGATCCATATATTATTCGCAATACATTTCCTGTTCATTTGAGAAAAGAACGGATAACACAAGTTTGGGTCCCAAAAGACACTATTTTACCAAATATGGTTTATCCCAACAATGGATCCAAATTTGCTTATTGGTCTAGCCACAAAGGTTGATGTTTGTCTTGCAGGAAATCACCAAGGTGAAAGAACACAAATGGATTATTGATAGTGGATGCTCAAGGCATATGAGTGGGAAGAGTTCTCTCTTTCATGATCTAAAAGAGCAATCCACGGGAACAATCACTCTTGGTGACAAAGGGACACTACTACATATCATGCCCTAATGTATCACCAATAGTTGTTACATTAGACCTTAATTATGTTACATTAGGGGTAAAGGTAACACTTTTTATGGATTACATTTGCGGCCGTTGCATTTGATCTAATGTAACAGTTTTTAATTGCTAGTGTAACATTAGTCCATTAATGAATCTAAATGTTACATTTGATACCAAAACTATTACATTTGAATTTAATGTTACCTTTTAAAATAAATGTTACCTTATTAGGGTTGTTACCTTTAAACAAATATGTTACATCCAAACAAAAATGTTACATTTGAAGGAAAATGTTACTTTTAATTTCAAGTATTACATTTCAATTAAATTTGTTACAATAGATATCACATCACATATTATATATAAGAACCATCTAAAATATTTAGTAATAATAACAGTTACATACATTATCCAAAATCAAAGTTTCATTAAAAAAATATCCAAGAGAGTTTGTTCAGCATTACATGTGCATAATTATATATGCACACTTACACATCGATTTTGTCCCGCTACGCATGCAACCCTCAACATTTATACAACTAGTATGTCAAAACTAACGAGGATAGAAATAACATAGGTAGATAATTCCTCCGATGGTTGCTTATTGTTATTCTCCTCTATTTTTAGGTATCTCGAGCATTGTCATCTCCCTGCTAGCCAATCCTTCATTGGAGATGTCCTATGTGAAACCCTCGTTGGCTTCTTAAACTGCACATTTGTGAAAGGAAGAACCAAAAACACAAAAAAAAAAACGGAGTGGGACAGACTAGATGTAGTTCCACAAGCACAACCATTATCAGCTTTATGATAGCTACTTTCAAATCCATCCATTCAGTCAAGCAAGGTTTTCATAATATCACTTAATCCAGAAATGGCCTTAAGCAACAGCCAAAAAAAAAAAAAAACAGACTCAATCAAAGTCAAGGAAATTTAAGAATCGAGCGGAAAAAAAAACAAATTGATTCCATCACATTATTCTTTCTGAGAACATTCACTTTCTGTTAATCCATCCCTAACCGTCATATATTTGTTTGTGGAGCTGAACTTACTATCAAAAGAGAATAACAAATGAAACATTCATTTGAAATAACACTAGGTAATTAGATGAACCAAATATACAAGAATGTGTAACTGAAGTTTTAAGTTGCACTACGTTATCCAACCTTTTTAATAACCCAACATATTCACTTCAAGTAGGGGTTAACAAGAAACAAAAGTCAAGAATTGCAACCACCTCTGGACTCTGGTTAGGAAATATCCTAGACTTTCATCTAGCTTAGCCCTTACACTAAAACTGAAGTGAAACGGAAAAATAGATAGAAGCACTCAGCTGGTTGCTAAACAACGGCAATCACATCATCCACAAATACATAACACGACTTGAGGAACCCTAGGCATATATGAACTTTTAAAGAGCGTCAAAACATGATCCTATCCAAAGTAATGATTTAGTAGCCTACTACGCTTAAGGAACCCCATGCATATATGAACTTCTAAAGAGCGTCAAAACATGATCCTATCCAAAGTAATGATTTAGTAGCTGCATCATCTTTTTACTTGATTTTTTTAAATGTATTAAATCATGCTATCAAATTCTGAAGTAAAATAAAAAATAACACAGGTTCATCCCTTCTGAGGAGCACTTGCCGAGACAAAAAGGGATGAACCTGTGTTATTTTTAATTTTACTTCAGAATTTGATAGCATGATTTAATACATTAAAAAAATCAAGTAAAAAGATGATGCAGCTACGAAATCCTAGCAAAGAGCATTAGTTAATAGTAGTAACTAACTAGCTTAAAAGTCATTGAATAGCTTAAAAAACCAAGATAGATGAAAAATGCTACAAATTAGTAACTGATTAGCTCTAAGAGTTTGCAAATAATATTTATATTCATCTTGGTTGATTCATATTCAGTAATTTTGGTTTTATTGGAGAGTCGATATCTAGCTCACTAACGTGAAAGAATTTATGTGAAGCGATTATTTGTCTATAAATAAGGACTACTCGGAATGTTAAATCTTATAATTTGTTTCAGTGCTTTCCATGAGAATAAGGTCTTAGTTTCAAACTGGCAGGAATGTACAACCATGCTCTATAGTTTAAGCACAATATGTTTAAGCATCAAAATTTCAGGGAGACTTAAGCGTTTCTAGTTTTCAAAAACACTAAGTGGGGAGTTTAAGGTAAATAAACATAGCGAGCAAGTTGTTAAATTAACACGATCTGCATCCAAAGGTCAAGAATTCATTTGCATCACATAAGTATCACAATATATCACATAAAAATTCCTTTAGTGCATAAAACACTAAGGGTTCATTTGGAGCTTATATATTACAAGTATCTTAGCAACATAAAAAGCTATTTATCAACGAAAATATGTATAAGAACATATAGAAAAAAACCTCTTGCAAAAGCAATCAGCGTTGAAGGGCAAACTTCAGAGACTACAATTCATGGTAAAAAGAATGACATAATTCAGTTTTATTTACCTTGTTCATCATGTTCCACTGGCCAACTTGAGGGTGGCAATGTTTCTCCCTACCACTATCATGGTACTTAAGCTGTGCAGCAAGAAAAAAGCATGATTCAACACTAAAAATTAAAAAACCCAGTTATTAAAAAAAAATCTAAACTACCAAATGCAAACTACAAACCCATGGAGCAGGCAAGACACGTGCTTCCAGTGTGGCAAGCTTCCAAATGTAAACTACACACCCATAAGCAGTTTTAAAAAGTTGAGCATTGAAAACTTCTCATTGCATGACAAATAGTCAAACAATATAATACTAAAATAGCAAACAGGACAAATCTTAATTTAAATGCTACCAAAAAAAAAAAGTTCACCAAATTTTAGTTTGCTCAACACATCTCATTCATTCGTTTTCCCTTAATCTATTTCATTACGTTTCACTTGGGTAACCTAGGCATTGGAAACATAAAGTAAATAAACTACACAAAATATAGTGTTTTGTCATCACTCTTCTGTGCATTGTATATTCCTATATATTATTTTGTTTGTCTACCTATCTATCTTCCTAACATTTGTTTCTCAGCCCTCTAATACTTCAACTCCTATATCTTCATACCCTTAAATCCCAAACTAAAAAGCCTCTTGAGTAGAGTTCTTGGAAGATTTTTTTTTAACTTTTTTTTTTGCAAAACCTTGAGAAAGAGAAATCATGAGGCAATCTCAAAAGTAATTGTTCTCAACTGTACTAGTTCTGCATCCAAGATTATGCCAACAAAATAAAGAAAAAATAAGGGAAAGATTTAAGAGTTGTTCTATTGTGCGGGGGTATAGCAGGCAATAAACAAGACCGCAAGATTATTAACAAGAAGACAAGACTGGAAGTGATTTCTAAAGAGCTAGGTGCCGGATTCAAATAAGGCAATGTAAGAGCATTCCATTAATACTTGTGTATTTCATTTTCCCAGCTAATAACATTAAGCAGAAAGGCACATCAACAATAGACAACATCTTCACATAATCAAGAACACAAAAACACCAACCATCAAGACCAAACCAACCCAAAACAACCATACTAATCCAATTCCATTGAAACAGGAAATCAGATTGTATACCAAAACCAAAACCAAATTAAATACCAAAACCAAACCAACCGAAAACAACCATACTAATTCAAATCGTTTAATTAGAAGTACCAAAATCAAATTAAAGTCAATTAAACACCTTTAAAGACAATAACAAGGTAGGAGCCCAGATTGTATACCCTAGATTTTGAGAGTTCGGATCCGCGACTCAGGGGCCTAGGAGCTGCATCATCTGGAATGGGAGCAGGTGGGTTCGATTTCCCTATTTGACCGGGCTCAGCGCCAGGAGGAAGGAGCAGAGATGAGGACCGGAGCTTCATCGGCACCTCGAGCAATCAGGGTCGAAGAGAAGAGAGCGATAGGAGAGCGAGGGTGTCTGGGCTTTAGGGAATGTTGCCGGCGTCTGAGTACAAGTTCGAGGTCGTCGAAGATAATGGAGATGGTGTCGGCGGCTTGGATCCGAGTTCCGGGCGTGAAGGGGCTGCTCCGGCTTGAGAACGGCACTGCCATGGTTGCGAGGGTCGAGCACAGGGAAGGACGGTGGGGGTGGCGAGGGGGGAGGAAGCCATGGAAGCTTCAAGCTTTCAGATCTGTCTTGAGGGACAGAAGTTGAGAACGGGAGAGAGGAGAGCTGGACTGCTGGAGCCTGGAGGCATTCGAAGAGTACGCGTGAGGTTTGGCTAGGGCTTCTCGGATCCCTATTTCATTTCGAACTCCCTCCTAAAATTTTATTTTCTGCTTGAATTCCCTCTAAAAATTTCATCTTCTTTTTTTGCACCCTAATTTACAAAAGGCAATTCAACAAATTTATTTAATGATGATTGAAAAAATCATAAAATTTCTAAAACCATTTTAATATGCTCAAAATATAATAATTTTGAATCTGTTATATTTAAAATAAATGTAAACTGGCCTACTAGTAGAAAAATGTTTTTATTAAGGGATTCAATTGCGTTAAATTTTATTAATTATTTATTGCTTATAAAAATTATATTGAAATAATATATAATAAAATTTATTTAGATCGTTTATTATTTAAAAAAAATTATTAAATTTTAAATTTAATATAACACTGGTAACATTAAAAATTATAGATAAAACTATATTGAAAATATATTGCTTTTAAATTTTACAATATTAATAATATTATAACATTTATTCAATAAACAAATAGATGAAAGAATATGCAAACCAAATTGTTTTTAAGTTTTACACCATTCATTGCTTTATCAAATTTATTAAATTTGAAATTCAAATATATTAGTGGAAATTTTAAAAAATAGATTAAAAAATATGGAAGAATATTTATTTTAAAATTTATTATTACTAATAAAAATAATAAATTGGAACCATAAATAAAATGAACAGTCTAATATGAAAACTATATATACTTAAATATTATGGGAAAAAAAAACCATTGAATGGTAAAGTAAAATAAATAATTATTTTTTTAAAATATGAAATAAAATATATTTTAAAAATATATATATAAAAAAGTGCCATGTCATCTATGTGGCATTAGTTGGAGTGCCTAATAATAATAGTAGTAGTAAAATTGACATTAAGCATAATTAATCTTCCTAACTAATTAAAATTAAATTCTACAATTTAGGCTCCTTTTTTATTTTTATTATAATGCGTTACAGTAGTAAAAAAAATGTTGCATTTGCAAAAGTGTTACATCAATGTAAATAATGTTACATCCATTGTAACATATTTTGTGCTAATGCAACATTTGGCTAATAAAAGTTAAAATATGTTACATTAGATACATATGGTAACAATTTTTAAATATGTTACATAAAAAATGTTACATTAGGCCTTGAAATGTAGTAGTGGGAAATGCGACATTGTTGGTATTGGTAGTGTTGGAAGTGATTCCAGCCATAGTATTAAAAATGTCTATCTTCTTAATGGTTTAAAGTATAATCTGCTTAGCGTTTCTCAATTATGTGATAGTGGTAACAATGTCAGATTTAACAAGAAAAGATGTATAGTGTGCAGAGAAGATACATGTGAAGTTATTCTGACTGCATATCGTTACAACAATATATACGCCGTAAATGCTGATCAAGTGGCACAAGGAAGCTTAACCTGTCTAAAGGCTTTGACAGATGATCCAAAGCTTTAGCACAGGAGACTCGGTCATGTGAGTCCACATACGCTACAGAAGCTTGTGTCCAAAGGGCTTGTAAGAGGGCTACCTGAGATGGACTTCAAAGGTATTGACATGTGCAATGCATGCACACGAGGTAAACAAACACGTAGCTCCTTCAAACCCAAAAAGGTTGTAAGTTCTTCTAGACCCCTTAAACTTTTACATATGGATTTATGTGGTCCTATGCGAGTCAAATCTCCCAATGGTAAAAAGTACATGCTAGTTGTCGTTGATGATTTTTCTAGATATACTTGGGTTGCATTTTTGAAAGAAAAATCAGAGGCCTTATTTGAGTTTTCAAAACTTTGTAAGGAGTTTCAAACTTTAAGAAATGAGGCCATAGTGTCTATTCGGAGTGATCATGATAGGGAGTTTGATCAACTTCAATTTGATTTGTTTTGTGCTAAATATGGCATCTCCCATAACTTTTCTGCTCCTAGGACACCTCAACAAAACGGGGTTGTGGAACGCAAGAACCGCACCTTAGAGGATATGGCCAGGACTATGCTTTTAGAAAATGCATTACCTAAAACCTATTGGGCTCAAGCTGTTAACACATCTAACTAGATTTGGAATCGTTGTCTTCTTGGTTCCATCTTAAAGAAAACTCCTTATGAACTTTTCAAAGGCCGCAAACCACTTATATCTTATTTTAAACCCTTTGGTTGTACTTGTTTTGTTCATAACAATGGAAAAGATAACCTTGGGAAATTTGATGCGCGTAGTGATGAAGGCATATTTCTTGGCTATTCCACGAGCAGCAAAGCTTATAGAATCTTCAATAAAAGGACCCAGGTAGTTGAAGAAAGTATACATGTTATTTTTGATGAATGCAATGACGGTGCTTTGAGTGAAAGTGTTGCAGATATAGATCTTAACATCCATGAAGAGAACGAGAAAGGTGATGTTGCTGCTACCAAGAACACAGAGAAGAAGAACATGCAGGAACCGATTCTTAACACTGAAGAATTGGCTCAAGGTGTTGAGACTTGAGAAACTGCTGTAATTGAACCTAACAGGACGACGGAGTCAGATGTACTGCAAGTCAATCCTACAAGTGTGACGAATCAAGGAGCTGAGACTAGCAAAAGGAAATTCAAATACTCCTCATCACACTCATTAATGGATATCATTTCTGACCCTACTTCTAGTGTTCAAACTCGTTCTAAACTTAAAGATCTTTGTGCTTTTCACGCGTTTGTTTCTCTTATTGAGCCAAAGAAGGTAGATGAGGAACTTCAGGAGCCAGAATGGATCATTGCTATGCAAAGTGACCTTAACGAATTTGAAAGGAACAAAGTCTGGAACTTGAAGCCTAGGCCAAAGCATCAATCAGTCATTGGCACTCGATGGGTATTTTGAAACAAGCTAGATGAGAATGGTAAGGTTGTGAGGAACAAGGCAAGGCTTGTCGCTCAAGGCTCCAATCAAGAGGAAGGTATTGACTACGAGGAGACCTTTGCTCCCGTAGCCAGGCTTGAAGCCATTCGCATTTTATTAGCATTTGCATCTTTCATGAGCATAAAGTTATATCAAATGGATGTCAAGTGTGCTTTTCTTAATGGTTTCTTAGAGGAAGAAGTATATGTGTCTCAACCCCCAGGTTTTGAAAGCTCGGAATTTCCCAATCATGTTTATAAACTTGACAAAGCGCTTTATGGTTTGAAACAAGCCCCAAGAGCTTGGTATGAGCGCTTGTCCAAATATCTTTTAGAAAATGATTTTAAAAGGGGGTTGATCGACAAGACTCTTTTTATCAAGACCAAAGGAAAGGACATTTTGGTTATTCAAATTTATGTTGATGATATATTATTTGGTGCTACTAACACATCTTTGTGCAAGGAATTTTCTGACATCATGTGCAGTGAATTTGAGATGAGCTTGATGGGTGAACTCAACTTCTTTTTGGGGTTACAAGTTCATCAATCCAAGAAAGGGATCTTCGTCAACCAAAGCAAGTACACTAAGGATCTCTTGAAGAAGTTCAAGATGGATCAATCCAAGGCAGCCAAGACTCCCATGAGCTCAATATTATCTCTAGATCAAGACAAGACTAGAATAAGTGTCAATTAAAAGGAGTATCGAGGAATGATTGGATCTTTATTATATCTCACGGCTAGTAGACCTGACATCATGTTTAGTGTTTGCATGTGTGCTAGGTTTCAAGCTGATCCTAAAGAATCTCACCTCGTAGTTGTGAAGAGGATCTTTCGATATCTCAATGGCACTAAGGAACTTGGACTATGGTACCCAAAGCAAAAGGATTTCACTTTAATTGGATATTCTGATGCAGATTTTGCAGGGTATAAGGTGGATAGAAAGAGCACATCAGGATGTTGCCAATTCTTAGGAGCATCTTTGATCAGTTGGCACTCAAAGAAACAAAACTCAGTTGCTCTATCCACTGCAGAAGCCGAATACATTGCAGCTGGAGCCTGTTGCTCCCAAATCCTTTGGATAGCCCAACAAATGCGAGATCTTTGCATCAACCTCAAAGGTATTCCAATTAAGTGTGACAATACAAGTGTCATCTCCATCACTAAGAATCCTGTTCAGCATTCAAGGACCAAACATATTGATGTAAGGCATCATTTCATTACAGACCATGTCGAAAAAGGTGATGTGTCCATATCTTTTATTTCAACTGATTATCAATGGGCTGACATTTTTACTAAGCCTTTGGCAGAGGACAGGTTCACCTTCATAAGACGAGAGATTGGGATGCTTAACAAGGATGCACTTTCGTAGGGGGAGCTTTCCCTTTACGAAAGATAAATTCTAGTTAGTGTCAAGACCCTTGAGAACCATGTCAAGGTGTGTGAACTAAATGGTGGAGTACATTTATCGGATCATATATTTTTGGTTAATATCTTTTTAGATATTTAATCAATTATATTTGTTTTAATCGGATTTCAAAAATTGCCCATTTAGTAATTTCCTTAAACCGTTAAAGATATTTTTATTTTTGGAAATAGATTTTTTTTTGTTATCTTGTCCGATTTTAATGGACATTTGAATTTGAAAACCTTTCAAATTGGCAATGTAATGATTTCTTTCCTTGGAACCCTAAACCCGTCCCATCACTCCCTCTACTTAAACCCAATACTGTACCCGATTACAACCCACGCTCAGACTTTATCCAAACCCTTTCAACTTCTTCATCTTCAACCTCTCAATCGCCTCTCAAGAAACCCTAACCAACCTTCTCCATGGCACCCAAAACCAAGAAAGTTGTCACACCCAAAAGACTTGGCGCCACCCCCAAGGGACGTCAGACCACTGCTACCTCTCCCACACCTGAACCCGCTCCTCAAGCTATTATCCCAACCGTCGTCCAGAGCACCATTGTTGAGAGCTCGGCCATTGTTCCCAAAGGCGCTCAAAAGCGCTCTGCTAAGAAGCCGTTCAGTGCTAAACAGAAAGGGAAGAGGAAGATCTTGGCTGAGGAACCAGACGAGGAAGAGGAGGAAGATGATCTTCACGCCCTCCTGGAAAGAGATGCTGCCAAGGAAGCCGAGGAGGAGGCCTTAAGGAAGAAAAAGGCCGATGAGGAGGCCGAACTTGCTAAGAAACTGGACGAGGAAGAAGCTGAGCGGATTCGAAAGGAAGCCGAAGCCGAGGAGGTTCCATCCGAGGAGGAGCCTGAAGGAGATGAAGCGGGGTCCGGTGAGGACTCGGGGTCTGAGGAAGAGGAGGAAGAATCTCCATCTCCTTCTCCTCCTCCTCCCCCGTCTCCGAAGAAGCGGAAAGCCCCTGCTGCTGTCAAGCCTCCATCCCCCAAGTGTACCAGGAAGGGCACTGTCAAGAGTCTTGTGGCGCCTATGAAGAGAGCTGCTCCAATAGTTGCGCGCAGAAAGAACGCAGACCCCCCGACCTATATCCAGGTAAATCAAACCTTGCCCTCCTCTTGGTTTCAAGATGCTGAGACTGCTGGTAAGTGGGTAGACGAGTTTCGAACTCGTAAGATTAGTTGCTCTGTTTTTTTAGATGTTGAGTTCTTTGAAGCTTTGAAGTTACCTTGCATTGAGCTCCTAAAAAAATCCCTAGCCTGGACCCTTCTTAACCTTGAGACTGTCTACTACCCCCAGCTTACCCGACTCTTCTACATTAACCTAAAAGCCAAGAACGACACTAATGGTTGGTCTTTGGAGTCTGTCGTCAAAGGGGTTAGAATCTCTCTCAACTCCAATGATTTTGCAGATTCCCTAGGCTTACCTACACCAGTTCCACCCGCTGAAATCCACCCCTCAAAAGAAAATTGCATCATCCTAGCCCGAGCCAAATATCTCCTACCCGAAGCATCCAACAGCTCCTCAAAGCAACTCACTCACTCATCCCTAACCCTTGAGGCAAACATTATCTTTAACATCATTGTTAGATGCCTCCTACCCCGCCTTAACTCTGGCTCACTCCTTACCGACAATGCCATGGTCCTGCTCTACCGCATTCTAAATGGCCTTGATCTTGATCTGGCCAACACTATCCTTGGAACCATGGCTCATGCCAGAAAAGCTAGAAAAGGCTCTCCCCTCCCCTTTGATACCCTTTTGACCCCTATCTTCAAAGCTTCTGGAATTGATGTCAAAAATGAAGAACAGTTGCGTCATACGGGTAAGTTCGACTCTAAAGGCCTTGAAAAGATTGGCATCACTCGGTCTCCCCAAGGGATCTTGAGTCTTGCCACTCCTTCAACAACCTTTCCCACTGCTCCAGCTTTCGATGAACGCATGGACAACCTAGAGTTGGGCTTGGAGGAGGTTCGCCTGGATATTAAGGAGCTGCAGAAGGACTGTGGACGAGGCTCACTGATGATGCTCCGGATGACTAAGCCTAAACCTTAACCCACCCTATCCCACCCCTGAAACTTGTTACTTTGCTGGTTTGTTGGAAACGTTTTCAAAACTTTTGGTGACTGTTTTTCCTCCGCCCTTTGTTAAAAGACAAAAAGGGGGAGATGATCGTTAGACTTTGAAAACCTCTGCTTAAAGGTCTTGGAAGACCTTGGTTTTTGATTTATGGTTTTCGGTTGGATGTTTTCTTACTTTAAAAATTTTTGATCCAACATTTGTCTAACCCTTGCAGGTACTTAGTCCGAATTCCATTGTATTATCTATTTTTGACGAAGTTGCAGGGATGCACAGGTTTTGTCTTTCATCAAGGGGGAGATTGATAACTCCCTCCCTTGATGAAAATCGGAATAGATGTTTCAAAGGCTTTGACAAGATATTTGTGTCAAAGGCCTTGGATCATTAACAATTGATGAAATACAAAACCTATCTTAATTATTCGTATGTTATTTTATCTTATTATATACTTCCATTATATTATATATATATGTATGCCTAACCATTTCAGGAAGTATATTCGAGATTATATCATTCCTTAATACATATTGAGGAGATCAGTTCAAAATAGATCACGACGATTCAAAGTGTCCATAAATAGAAGATTGAAGATCAAACTGATTCGAAGGAGCCGTTGGAGATCCGGTGGTGAAGATCCTCACGCTCCATGCTCTTTTATAAAGGAAAGGAAGGAGAAGACAAAATATACACAAGTGCTACACAAGTTTTCAATCATCAAGCAAGATCTGTCTTCCAAGTGTCTCTCTTTTAAGCGCTCAAGAGTTTGTTGTTTATTTCAAAGCCTTTGAGAGTCACTGTAAGCTTATAGGATATATTAATTTAAAGTGTTACTCGAGAGTTTATAACTCGGGAAGTTGCATTAGGCTGTTGATTTGTGAGAGTAAGAGGATTGTACTAGATAGCTGAGAGAGGTGGGGCTCTTCTAGATTGGTCTAGGACTCCAAGGGAACGTGAGTTGAATAGATTGCAATTGTATAGGAGAGAGGCTTCTCGGTGAGCTATTAGGATCCTAAGCTAAGCAATCAATAAAGCCTTTGAATCCTAGGGTTGTGGAAGAACCCTAGGCGGGGACGTAGGCCAAGTTGTGCTGAACCTCGTAAACAATTACTCGTGTTCTTTACTCTTTTGCTTTACCTTATTTCTGCACTTGGTTCGATTGTTTAACTTTGTGATTCAGGTTTATCTCAAAGGTTTTGGTACAAGCTCCAAAAGTCTTGAGACTTTCTGCGAAAAACGGGCATACTCTATTTAACCCCCCTTCTAGAGTATTTCTTATTACATTGTTTTTACATTATCGAACCACACTCGCTGGCAGCGAATGACCTCAATCAAGCTCCTGTTGGATTTTCGCTACCACATTCGCTACCACACTCGCTGGCAGCGAATGTCCATCGATCCGCAGGAGCTTGATTGAGGTGCGAGAGAACCCTTCCGCTGGAGCGAGTCGGCGAGCTCCGTCGTCTTGGTGCATCCCGCTGGCAGCGAGGATTTCCGCGGCAGTGAGTGTCTCGCTGCAGCGAGTCAAGTCGCTGGCAGCGAATGCTGCCTGGTCGGCCGGGCTCACTCGACTCGCTGGCAGCGAACTCCATTCGCTGGCAGCGAGACACGCTGGCTCCTGGACATGCTGTCGCTGACTCCACTCGCTGGGAGCGAGATTACATTCGCTGGCAGCGAGTCATGCTCAGGCCACCTTCTCGCACATGTTGTTGCTGACTTGATTCGCTGCATCGGAAAGCCATTCGCTGGCAGAGAAAATCCAACAGAACACCATCATGTAGATCTTCGAAATAGCTTTCCAACGCATGCTCATATGCGTCGATCGGACATCCGATGTCTCCGGAAAGTGCGTTACAAGTTCAGCTCGCCGGGCGGACAGCTTTCGCAACTCACCCTCGTTTTCGCTCTTAGACCTCGATTTCGTTCTCCGTTGCTCCTTAGGTTGTTCCATTCTCTTTGGGACTTCTTCCTTAAACTCTCCCAAGTCTCTCTTTAGCCTCTCTTAGCTCCGTTCCTTGTGCTCTTTGTCTCGGATCTACGAATCTACATAAAACCATCGAAATAGCGTAGATTCCGAACTTTCCCACAAAATGAATGATAATCTAATTAACACAAAAACATGATTATATAACAATGAAATGCACCGAAACTAACCTATAATGCCTATTGGAAACATGCCTTATCAAACTCCCCCACACTTAACCTTTTGCTTGTCCTGAAGCAATGCAAAAACAAGAGCAAAACCATCACACAACAAATATGATCTTCAAACACTAACCTTTTCAAAAGCAACATCAAAGTGGAGGAGCCATGAACCTGAAAGCTAACATCCTAGCAAGTATATGAGCGATTCAAAGTCAAAGGCACATCTAGTACAACCTCACCGGGATAATGTGTTTACTTTCACTCTCATGTGTTTAGGCTTACTAATGCAATCTCTCAACTCAATCCAAAATGCAAAAAGCTACATAGAAATTAACACATATATCACATATTCTCCACCGTGGATGCCATCACTTATAAGAAACATCAAGAGGTCTTTTATCAAGGTTGTAATGAGGCTTGGTAAGAAATTAAGGTAGGAAAATATTTACGTTTGTGGTGCTAAAAATCTGGGAAAAAGGGATCCCTAAGAATAACCGGAAGAACACTAAAACCAAATACTTCCAAAACCAAAATAACTCAAACTTTCACTCTCAAAATACACAACAAAAGAACTTTTCACTCAACCATACATATTTTTCTAACTCTCACATACATAATAAAATAAAAGGCTCTTATTCATGCATTTTCTTTTCTTTTCTTTCTTTCTTCACTTTTTTCTTCTTCTTTTTTCTCAATTTTTCTTCTAGAGCCAAAAATACAATAATGCACAATGCGATGAATAAAACCAAAATTACATAATAATCCAAAACTTGTAACTCTCTTAACAATATTTTGTTTTTCACTCAACTAGATCAATCATTCACCAATTCTAATCCTAATTCCCGGATAGGGTAAGGCTCATCATCGGCTAAGATAAATTTTTGTGGAGCTTCAAAGAAAAGGCTAAGGCTCAAATTGGCTACAAGCAAAGGACACATATGTAGGGTGGATATGGATAATAATATGGCTAAGAAAATCATGCCTCTATCATATGAAACTCATAAGCAATAAACATATAAATTCGGCCTCAAATATAGATAACAATGTCAATCTCAAGAGGTAATTGCATAAGGAGAGTATAATGTCACACAAGAAAGCAAAAGGGAATAAATATGATGAAAACTCCCATAAGGCCAAAATTCTCACTAGGACAAGTGTTGTTGGATTTCAATAATGCCCAAGACAAGGAATCATACTTTGCTCAATTAAACTAACAAGTCATGCTCCCATAAAAATTATCTGAAGTATGTGACAAGATTAGCCAATTCAATCATATTATGGAACATATATGGTAAAACTCATAAAAATGTAATAGAGGACAAACTAAGCCAAGATGGGTATTTGAATAAAACATATATGCAATGCATGCTCTTTGTAGATTTTATTTTCTCAATTTTTTTTCCATTTTCCAATGCAATCAATTAACAAAAAAAAAATAAACATGAATCGATGAATAAAATAAAGACAAAATAAACATGAATGCATGAATATATGAATGCAACCCTCCCCCACACTTAAACTCTTAATTGTCCTCAATGAAAATCAAAGACAACAAATCATAAAAATATGAGAGAAAAAGGGTAAAGAATAACTCACATTGTGGAAAAATTTTGATGGCAAAGATGACGAAGCTTAGAAGAAGAATGATGAAGAACAACAACGATGAAGACTCACAAACAACGAGTACGGATGAATGAAGATAACGAAGAATGAATAAGATGGGTTGCAACAACAATGGGCGAAGATTGGGCATGAGCCATGAGCGCGGTTGATCAAGCCGCAAGCGCGGCTAGTGCTAGCTTCGGACACTGAGCATCGCTGCTGAATTCGCTGGCAGCGAGTTTTGGTTCGCTGGCAGCGGATGAAATCAGCTCCTATGACATCTGGGCGGCTGGACTCGCTGGTAGCGAATCATGATTCGCTAACAGCGAATTGAGCCCAGATTCTCTATTCTTCGATCTTTTCTTTTCTTTTTTTTTTCTTTTTCTGCATGGTTATCTCAAAAATATCCGAAAGCATATATCTACCATATAGAATAATTAGGAAATTTCTAATGTATTAAACAACAAAACTAATTAAATAACTAGGAATTTAAATAACTAACTAGTACAATTCCCGCGCCATGGCGCGGTTTTTTAAAACTAAAATATTAATAATATATATAAATATATAATAAAATACTAATAAAAGTTAAGATAAAAAAACTTTAACATAAATGTATCTTATAATTTTGAAATAATTTTTTTATATCTCGTCTAAAGTATAATACATAAATGTACATATTTTAAATCACCTAGTAATAATAATATCAATATCGTTGTAACTTTTTTTGAAATTTTGAAATATGAATCATGCATTTAAATGTGATGTGTCACAACTAATAATTATATTTAATGTTTTGAATTAAGCTCAATAGTTAGTACATAAATGTGAGTTAAGCCTAATGATTATATTAGATTGAATTCAATGTTTTGAATTAAGTCCAATTGTTAGAAAATATGTTAAGAATAAAAGAGAATGGAACAAAAATTAATGGAAAAAAAGAGAAAAGGAGAAATAAAAAAATAAAGAAAAAAAACATAATTGGTCAATATTCCTAAAACTCCTATAAGATTGACACTGCACGTAAGAAAAGTCTTCTAAATTAAGGTTATATATAGATTGTTAGAAAATATGTTAAGAATAAAAGAGAATGGAGTATTAAAAGAAATTAATGGGAAAAAAAAAGAGAAAAGGAGAAATAAAAAAATAAAGAAAAAAAACATAATTGGTCAATATTCCTAAAACTCCTCTAAGATTGACACGTAAGCAAAGTCTTCTAAATTAAGGTTATATATAGATATATATTGTTAGAAAATATGTTAAGAATAAAAGAGAATGGAGGATTAACAAAAAATAATGGAAAAAAAGAGAAAAGGAGAAATAAAAAAATAAAGAAAAAAAACATAATTGATCAATATTCTTAAAACTCCCCTAACATTGACAAGTAAGAAAAGTCTTCTAAATTAAGGTTATATATAGATTGTTAGAAAATATGTTAAGAATAAAAGAGAATGGAGTATTAAAAGAAATTAATGGGAAAAAAAAAAGAGAAAAGGAGAAATAAAAAAATAAAGAAAAAAACATAATTGGTCAATATTCCTAAAACTCCTCTAAGATTGACACGTAAGCAAAGTCTTCTAAATTAAGGTTATATAAAGATTTAGGAAAACTTACCTCGGGTTGCCTCCCGAGAAGCGTCATTGTTTATCGTCATAGACTCGACGGTTTATTTGTTCATGTGTTGAAGATTCACTCGGACATTGCCAACGCCCTTTTTAACAAATCAAACTCTGGTGCACACCATCTAGGTAGGCGAGCACCACATATGAAGAAGCCGAAGTCAAATGATGTGATGTTGAAGAAGGTCTCCAACTCCTCATATGCTCGAGCGTGACTTCCCGCCGAGGGTATGTAGTACCACCAACACAGTTCCGTTGGTGGTTTGTTGAAGTAATGCTCCCAAGGATCTACATATTCACCAAAATCCACAAAAGTGTCAAAAATATCATTACCTTGCTCGGGAGCCACAGAAATCGACTCCGGAATTGGTTCTTCGATGGGTGAGTTGGGGATGATTTCTATAGGTGGAGTAGGTGCCAAAATACATGGTTCCTCAAGCGTGCACTCATGAGACTCCATGTCAAGGGGCATCGGGCTCCCTTCTCCATCTTCGATTGAACCATTGATGCTTGTGTCTTGGCTTTCCTCATGTATCTCGCCCACCATTGGTTTAAAAGTTAAAGGTATGGATGTCAACTTGTAGTCTTCTTCCACCTTCGCCATGTCACCTACGCAAAGGAAAAGATCCCACGATTCCGACCAATCCAAACCGTAAAAGCCTTCATCTTTCAAAGATTGGGCGAATTCTCGTATCTCGGGAAGCATGCCATCTTGAACGCAAAGTACTTGTTCTTTCAAATCATCTTGGATACCCCGTGAAGCACGGTCGTCCACTAAATCTTGCACTCTTGTGAGGTAATGGTGAAAGTAGTCTCCTTGGTATTGCCATAACTCCAACTCCATTGCAAACAATTAGAAACGAGATGTCTTGAACCGTAAGATAGGTCCACGCCGGGGATAGATATATATATATACAAAAATTAATAAATACACAAAACAAAAAATAAACTTGATTCCCCGGCAACGGCGCCAATTTTGACGGAGGGAAAGTCGTTGATTCACCTCGTCAAAAAAATAAATCCCAAACAAACAAACTAGTATAGTATGCAAGTAAGGGGTCGAAACCTAGAAAATCAAGTATTTCTAAATATTGTGTATTTATCAATATAAAAAGAAAAGATTTTTATGAATGAAAATAAAAGAAAACAATATTGACAAAAGCAAATAAAGGATAGAAGAAAAGCGTTTCCACCTACAAGTTCTCGACTTTGGTAGGTTTTATTGGTCATCGAATCCTTTTCAAGTTATTATCTTTTCCTACGAATTCCTCTCGTCTTGGTTTAAGTAGATTAAAAGTCGTACGAGTCCAATTAATCCCTTAATTTTGACGGAGGGAAAGTCGTTGATTCACCTCGTCAAAAAAATAAATCCAAACAAACAAACTAATATAGTATAGTATGCAAGTAAGGGGTCGAACCCTAGAGAATCAGGTATTTCTAAATATTGTGTATTTATCAATATAAAAAGAAAAGATTTTTATGAATGAAAATAAAAGAAAACAATATTGACAGAAGCAAATAAAGGATAGAAGAAAAGCGTTTCCACCTACAAGTTCTCGACTTTGGTTGGTTTTATTGGTCATCGAATCCTTTTCAAGTTATTATCTTTTCCTACGAATTCCTCTCATCTTGGTTTAAGTAGATTAAAAGTCCTACGAGTCCAATTAATCCCTTACACCTCAATGCAACCTTAACACGGTCAAGATTTACACAAAGAGATAGCAAATAGTCCCAAGAGCTTGAGCATATAAATAACACCAATTAAACACGGTAAATCAATGTTTAAGATATATGTCAACTCCTTAAATAATCATCCTTCAAACACGGAATCCACAATCTTATGCGTGCTACTACGGAAATAACACAAATACGAAAGTATTAAATCCTAGCATGAAATCAATATTATCAAGGTAGCTAATCAAGATAATATCAACAACATAATCAATATCACACAAAAAAGTTGAAAGAATTATAGAGGAAAAATAACTTATATTAGAAACTCACAAACCACCAACCAAGTCTCGAAAGTGTAGGTGGAAACTAGAAAATTAGCCAAACATGGCTTACCTAAACTTTCTTCTCTTCAATGGTGATTTCTCTACTTGGAATTAATTCTTCTCTTAAAAACTAAGCCTAGAACATCCTATTTATAAGCCTAATGTCTTCCATAAATAAGGTAAAAGATAGATAAAAGATAAAAGCTTCCTAAACAAACTAGATAAAAGATAGAACTTTCCTAATTTAACTCAGCGTCGGATTCCGCTGGCAGCAAATGACCTCAATCAAGCTCCTGTTGGATTTTCGCTACCACACTCGCTGGCAGCGAATGTCCATGCCTTAGAAATTTTCCAGCTTCTTCGGTTCCGCTTCCGCGAGCCGCTTCTTCCGCTGTCGCGAGTTCATCAATCAGCAGGTGCGAGAGACCCCTTCCGCTGGAGCGAGTCGGCGAGCCCCGTCGTCTTGGTGCATTCCGCTGGCAGCGAGGATTTCCGCGGCAGCGAGTGGCTCACTGCAGCGAGTCCAGTCGCTGGCAGCGAATGCTGCCTGGTCGGCTGGGCTGACTCGACTTGCTGGCAGCGAACTCCATTCGCTGGCAGCGAGACGCGCTGGCTCCTAGACATGCTGTCGCTGATTCCACTCGCTGGCAGCAAGATTACATTCGCTGGTAGCGAGTCATGCTCAGGCCACCTTCTCGCACATGTTGTTGCTGACTTGATTCGCTGCAGCGGAAAGCCATTCGCTGGCAGTGAAAATCCAACAGAATACCATCACGTAGATCTTCGAAAGAGCTTTCCAACGCATGCTCATATGCGTCGATCAGACATCCGAGGCCTCCGGAAAGTGCGTTACCAGTTCAGCTCGCCGGGCGGACAGCTTTCGCGACTCGCCCTCGTTTTCGCTCTTAGACCTCGATTTCGTTCTCCGTTGCTCCTTAGATTGTTCCATTCTCTTTGGGACTTCTTCCTTAAGCTCTCCCAAGTCTCGCTTTAGCCTCTCTTAGCTCCGTTCCTTGTGCTCTTTGTCTCGGATCTACGAATCTACATAAAACCATCGAAATAGCGTAGATTCCGAACTTTCCCACAAAATGAATGATAATCTAATTAACACTAAAACATGATTATATAACAATGAAATGCACCAAAAATAACCTATAATGCCTATTGGAAACATGCCTTATCACCATGGCAGCCGCAGAAACACAGGAACAGCTGATCTCGAGGCTTACATGGGAACTGGCCGCTAAAGGTGCTGCTATCGCCGCTGAGAAAGCAGGAAGGGAACAAGTAGAAGCTAAGCTTGCCCTATACCCAACCACTGCAGAGGATTATATGCACCCGACTCTCGTCGTGCCTGAATCGACCATTCTAATCTCTGAAAATAACTATGAAATTCACACTCAATTCCTTACTGAAATTAAAAGTCATGCTTTTCATGGTAGATTTAATGAATGCCCTTTGTGGCATATTACCAACTTTACTGACATGTGACGTACTCTTGCTGAAGGTACCACCTTGGAGTACATCCAGATGAAAGCTTTCCGTTGGTCTCTGGCTGATCCTGCATTGAAGTGGGTAGAAGGACTGAAACCACGATCCCTCACGACATGGGCTCAAGTAAAGCAGGAGTTTCTCAATACATTCTCTCCTCCTGCTAAGACAGCGCTCCTTCACCAGAAGATCACATCTTTCAAACAGCAGCCTGGGGAGCAGCTGGCTAAGGCTTAGGAACGCTATAAGGATCTACTGCGATCATGCCCAACGCATGGACAACAACCCTGCATAGTTCAAGAGATCTTCTTCAATTCTCTGGACTTGGCGGCAAAGGACAGAATCAACACATATACTCACTATGAGTATTTGACAATGCCGTCTGCTGACGCATGGGCTGCTCTCGACAAGCTGACCAATTATGATAACAAATATGGGACTCCAGCCACCTATGAGGAGAACCCCTACGCCAGGCCAGCACCATCCATGCCCCTCTCTGAGCCCCCTAAGGAGATTGATCTAGATGTAAGGGAGCAGTACTACAGAGATTAGAATAAGAAGCTCCTCAAACAAGTAAAATATCTTTCTGTCAACCAGCCTTGTATTGAATGCGGATTACAAAGGCAAACCACTACTGACTGCCCACACACTGAACAAGTCAGGCTGGCAGAATACCATGAAGAGGCAGCTTATGCAGGGGGTTCCAATCGCTACATGGGGGACCAAAGGTTTCAGCAACGACAATGGATCCTCCAGGAAGCACGTCAGCGGATCTCAGGCAGCGGAAGAATCTCACAAATGGTGATCGACCACAGTGTACTCGACCTTGACTAGGTGGTAGTCGACATGGGTCAGTACAGTCGATTTCGAGCAACAGAAGATGTTGGGTGGTGGTCGACGTCGACTAGCCTTACTCGACGTCGAGTAAGTCTGGTCGTAGTACTGCAGAGACACAAGCAACAACGATCTTGCTCGATCGAGAAATTAGTGGTCGACGTCAACCAAGGGGTGGTCGAAGTCGAGTAGGCAACAGTAACTAAATGAATGCAAATCTCGAATTTAAACAATGTATGAAAAAGACTTCCAAGATGGGGGTTTGCAAATACGATAACCAACACATGCCTAGTGCAAGACAAAGAAATAATCATGCAATTGCATCGAAGGATTAAGCTTTCGCCTTTTCCATCAATTAGACAACTCTTTCAAGAAACCTTAATTGTATCTACCGATTTTATGTTTATAATCCAAGTTGTTAACATGGAAGGTAACAAACACATAAAAGGTAGTAGATGCTCAAAACATAATAAAGGTTGGATCTGTACCTCAAACATGCATGGATATCGTCGGGCTCGCCCCGACCCTAGAAGTGGGTGGACTACTCGCTCTTCATCATAATTGAAGACATCATTGATTGAAAAGAAACTTCTTGCATTAAATTAAACTAAACAGAGCTTACAACCAAAGGAAGTCAATTCCGCTCTCGCTTCACAAACTCCTCTTGGCCTCCACTCTCTCCCTCTCTCCTACTCCTCTTTCTAAGATTCAATGAATAAAAACTAGCCCCATGGGCTTTATTTATAGGCTTCCAATCCTTGCTATTCAAGGAAGGAAATTCTATCTAATTTGTAATGATAAAACTTTCAATAAAAGGAATATTTATCTAAAAAGGAAAATAACTAAAATATCTTCTTGTGGTTGATAAATCCTTCTATTCATAGATAGATCTTGATAGAATAGGATGAAATCGATCTTCATGCCCAAGTCATCAACTCGACCTCGGATTGGCCCAACGGACTCGCGGCCCGAAATCGCGTAGTCGACTTCGAGTAGAGTTTGGTCGACTTCGAGTAGCTTGTACTCGACTTTGAGTAATCTTCAGTTTGTCGAGTGCTTCTCCTCGTCGAGCTCGGATAACCGCCCGTTTCTAGTCGACCTCGAGTAAGGTGTTGTCGACATCGAGTACGGTGTGATCGACGTCGAGTACGGGTCGCGCTCTTATTGTCTTCTTCTTCTGTCCTCAATCAAGTCTGCTTCAGCTGTAGTCGACTTCGACTAAGGCCTGGTCGAAATCGAGTAGAATCCCGTCCCTTGGTTTCATCCCGGAATGGCTCCAAATTCTGCAATATTAAACCAAAACTTATGTTGACTTCTATTTCTTGCAAATAAGCTTATATTAAATAAATTCAACATATTCTCAACCCGAAATATGCAAAGTATATAGAATAAGGAGCTAAAATGTATATAAAGACAGGGTCACTTTAGTGGACATCACTCGGGTAGATTCTGGTCCTCGGCGAGTACTCAACATCGAGTAATCCACTCGACGTCAAGTAGTCTTGTACTCCTCGAGTGTGGCTCTACTTGTCACGTGATCGATTGGGTGAATTTCGACCATGTTACTCGACATCGACGAGAGTGGTCGACATCGACTGGACCTTGTCGAGTGCTCTTTTCTTCTCCTCTACCCGATGTGTTATGGTTTGACTTCTGTTTGATCTCGAACATTCTGTAGACTCCATAATTTGGCAAATAAGCATAAACTACACATATTTTGTACTATTCTAACCCAAATGCATGAAATGTATGTAGAAATCGATATAAAAGTCAATGTAAAACATGGAAAATTAGGTGCACAACAAACACCCCATACTTAAGCTTGCTTGTCCTCAAGCAGTACTTTTAATGGTCATTCAGGGGAAGAAATCAAAACTCTCAACATATTAGATTCATTGACATATGTCCCTGCAATCAATTATCATCCTCGAGAAGGAACTAATGTCACAAATTCATTTTTATGAATAAAAAGCAACTTCGCGCACAAAAGAAGGGTTATGCAAAAACAATTCATGCGTGACAAAGCAACAATAATCAAGAGGACTTTATTTGAGCTCAATAAGGAGTAGATTGGTAAAAGGCTAAAGGTGGGAAATTTTTGGCCATGTGGTGCTAGTGATCCGGGAAAATGGAGTACTTTCCAATATTTCATACCACATTTCTTTTTCTTTTGATTTCTTACCTTTCGCTCATTCGCTCATTGCTTTTTTCAATATTATGATTTTACCTCTCTAACCTCAGCATTGCCATCTCGTGGAGTCGCAAACATGGGTGTCATGAATGGCTCCGGATACTTAGTGCTTCAGACTCCTCACATTGGTGTCCCATCCTACGGAACTATTATCTGAACGCAGGCAGGGTCGATCTACCTTTATCTCCTAAGGTGACCGGATTTTCTTTCACTCATTAAATTTTCCATATCTTTGAAACTTTCTTGCCAAACTCCATTGATGATATATAAAAACACAAACACCATATAATAATCTCCATAATGTGACATCATTCTCAACATAGTCCCCGGATGGAATAAGGTAAAGAATGGGCAATATTTAGATCATATGGAGCAATATATGAAATAAGGCATAAATATGGCTTCTGTGATGCATAAGCATAGATATGATTGGAATATCAAAATATGGGCATTATATGGAAAATATAAAGTCCTCCATCTTCTTATTGTCGAACATGGAAAAAGCAACATCAATTTTCCTCCTTTCATGGTTTTCAAGAAATAATACATTTCATCGTGACTTCCCTTTACTAGGCAATTTCATGCTATATCTCTAATGAATCCAATTTTGCATCATCGAGTTCAATACAAGTTCCATGACACTATTCAAACTTTTTCAATGGGGGTGATTTTTTATAAACTTTGGAAAACATATATACAAGCACTTAGATTGATAAATATTGATAACAAATTCTAAAATAGCAATTCGAGAAACAAACCTTAAATATGCACACATATGGTCAAATAAAGTCAAATATGCATCAAGTAAGCCCTGCCCCCACCCCATACTTAATGTTTACAGTGTCCTCACTTCATAAAAACAAGGGTAAAGAAAGAAACTCACTAGACAGATGTGCAGAACATCGGAATCGGGTGCTGAAGTTGCTGCAGAAGTGGTCGATCTCGAGGAGACTAGTCAACATCGACTAGATCCACTCGATCTCGAGTATAGGTGAAGCCTCAGGGTGATCCTTCCTCAGCCAGAGGCTCCGTTTCTCATCATGGGTGGTCAACGTCGATTAGAGTACTCGGCGTCGAGTACTTCTGTAACTTTTCATACCTACAAGCCTTCGTTATACATATAATATCCACAATAGCAAGATTCAGAAATAATGTCTCAAACCCAAAAGCAAAAATGTCTTAAAATCCTAAAAACGGATTGTCTTATTACAAGCTCTAGACGTTATAGTCGCTAGCCCGACTTATTCTCCAAAAGCTCAGGGTGGCATCTGCAGCGCCCATGTGGCTTGGGCCTCAAATAAGACTCCATTCTTTTCCATCAGCTGCGCCCATGTGGCTTGGGCCTCAAATAAGACTCCATTCTTTTCCATCAGTTGCATAATCAGAATGAGGGACCTCGGGATGTACTCGACGTTTAGTAACTTTGTACATCTAATGGCTTGATCGACGGAGGTAGAGAGGTCGATGTGGGGGACTGGTCAAAGTTAAGTACTCCTCGGCTCTGGGTAGGTTGCTCGATGAAGGTGCAGTCGATGGAGGGCTCTAGATCTGGTCGATGTTAACTAGAATACTCGACGTCGAGTACTTTTGGTTGACATCGACCCCATACTTAAGACCTGGCAAAGCATCTGAAAAGTAGTTAGTCAACATTGACTTACCTTGGTCAATGTCGAGTAGATTCTTTATCTCCTTGTTCAGGATTGATATGATTTCCTCCACCTCAGGTTCCATATCTCTGTTCTCCAGCTCCTCGGGGGTCATATTTCTTACCTTGGGCTCCCCGCAAGTGATGTACCTGGCTAGGATTGATTGGACCTCCTCCACAGGTCATGTATACCTTTCAGTTTTATTAAAAGAGTACTCAATTACCTCATCGCTGATGTTGAATGTGAGCACTCCCTTCCTTACGCTTAAGTTGGCATCCACCGTCGTTAAGAAGGGCCTTCTTAGAATGATTAGACAAGCAGGGTCCTCTCCCATATCAATTACTAGAAAATCAGTAGGGACAAATAACTTACCTACCTTTACAGGCACATCATCCACCATGCATGTTGGGATGACAACCGTGTTGTTCGCCATATAGAGTTTCGCATCCACATGCTCTAAAGTACCAATTTTAATCTTGGACCAGATTGATAAAGGCATTATACTCACACTGGCTCCCATGTTAAATAAGGCAATAAATTTATATTGACCAAAGACAATGGTTATAGGGAACCTACCTGGATCTGGCCTCTTCTCTGTTTTGTCCATTTTGCTACACTCCTCTGCGATCTCAGCCATTGATCGCTTCTTGCTCAAAATCTCCTTGAGGAACTTTAGGTATGACGACATCTCATGAAGAGCTTCTTTTAAAGGGATTGTAACGTTGAGCCTCTGAAGCATCCTCACGAACCGTTGAAACTTCTTTACTGCTAGATCCTTTGAAGATTTCATCGGGAATGACAGCTTCTTCTTCTTCTGTGGGGCAGGAGTGTGGTCGACATCGGCTACTGGTTGGTCGACCTCGCTTGTGGGATCCTCGACATCAACAGGATTGCTCGACTTCGGGGTTGGCGCCGAGTTCTGGTCGACGTCGACTACAGACTCCTCGACATCGAGTAGATGTTGGTCGACGTCGACTGGTTTACCGACGTTGAATAGTCTCCTGCAACCTCTCCTTCTATGTTCTGTTCGGGCGTGTGTATCTGTCGCCCACTCCTAAGATTCATATCGGCCACCTGTCCTGCAGATTTACCCTTAGGGTTAGATTCAGAAGATTAAGGGAGTGTACCTGATTGTTTAGGGACTGATGTTTCCAGTTTACCAATCTGGGTCTCCATGGTTTTCCGCTAGATGTCTATCTCCCCAAGTCTAGAGTTGATGTCGTGCAGCTGAGTGTGGATGGAATTGATGGATTGCTTGTTGTCGGTGTGATTCATCCGCATCTAGTCAAGTATAAGATGCAGTTCATCTTTCCTACCTTCTTTGTCAGGGTGGCCAGGAGCTCTATAAGGAGGGGGATCTCTTTGATGCTGGGGATAGCGATAGTGACTCCAGTTCTGCTGTTGGTGATGTTGCCCTGAGAAATGTCCTCCCGCGTAACGTGCCTCTTCGTTGGTTTCCTCTATGAGTACTTGATCGCCATGTGGGCACGCAATAGTGTTGTGCCTCACAGACCCACATTCCAACCAATGTTTATCTTTAGACAAGAATTTAACCTGCTTGGTAAGTGACATACCTGGTCATTGTGAAATTGTTCCCTGACGTCCACATTAACTTCCTTAGGTGACACATATAATGGCATAGATGGGTCAGGCGTTTCAACCCTTTCCTCGGAGGCCGCAGAAGTACCATACGTGTTGTCATAGTTGGCCAGCGTCTAAATTGTCTCCCAAGCACGCCATGGGGTTTACTCGAGATACTTATAGGAAGTGTAGTTGTTGATCCGCTCCTTGGTAGGTGCATCCAGGCAGTTGAAGATGATCTCCTAGATCCCGTATGGTAGCTACCTGTGCGTAAGACAGGATTTCAGAAGCCTTTTGTAGCGCTCCCGGACTTGTGCTAATGTCTCCACTGGCTTATGTCTAAAAGCCGTGATTTGTTGTCTGAGTGCAGCTGTTTTTGCAGGAGGAAAGAACTTGGTAAGAAACAAGTCTTGCAGTTCGTTCCAAGTGCGAATTTATTGTGCAAGCAAACCCTCGAGCCACTGTGAAGCTAATCCTGCAAGAGACGAACGGAAAGCCTTTAGTTTAAGATATTCTAGATTAGCATCATTTGCAATAGCTTCACACAAATCTAGAAAAATTGTAACATACTCTAAAGGGCATTCATTTGGTTTCCCATAAAATTGGTTCCGTCTAATTTCATAAATAAAGGAAAGACGAATTTCAAAATTGACGCGCGGGAGAACGATTGGCGATTCTAGAACTTCCAGAGTAGGGTGCAGGTACTCCTTTGCATTTGCAGGGATGTGATGATATTGTTCCTCGAGTTCCCTGCAGGCATTGACCTCGTGATGAACCCTCGCTTCCCACCGTTGTGGTTCTGTCGATATTCCGCCTCTCGCCGGGCGTGCTCTACTTCTCTGGTGGTGAACTATTCTATCTAACAGCGCAGTTGCTCAAGCTCTTATGCTGGTGTGAGTTGGACCTCATTCTCATTGTCGGTTGTTCACATCCTCCTTAGCCTTTTTCTATGGTGGAAGAAGCGTTCTGGTTCGAGAATTGGGTCGATAGGTGTGCGATCAGTTCATCGCATGCACCTGAAAAACAAAAACAAAAATAAAGGAGTAAAAAAAAACTAAAAAGGGCGCGATTGATTTCTACTCTGGCAATGGCGCCAAAATTTGTTGTGGAGGGAAACTAGTATGCAAAATATAAATCGAAATATAAAAGAGAGCCGACTCCCTATCCAATTAAATAAATTACAAGAATCCTTCCCACCGTAGTGGTAGGGTATTCAAGATCGAATCCACGAGAAAGCTTGTCAGCGCTCGCCTGATTAGTCCCAGAATCCTCTCGAAATCGACCGGAAGGCTCCTCGATCTCGAGTAGAGTACTCGATCTCGACATAACATGTCGACAAAACCTGCAAAAACTAACCAACAGACGACGAAAACAGAGCAAGTCGAGTAGAGGACTCCTCGATGTCGACCAGACTACTCGATGTCGAGTAGGGTCAATCAATGTCGAGTGTGTTGCAGAATAAAAACCGTAACTTTTTGCAATAAAAGAAAGACAGACAGAACTTGAAATTTGTGGGAATTAATTAAATAATATAAAAGCTCCTAGAATCGGGGTTTTACCGCCACAACGATAACCATATAAGATTCATGCTAAAGGTATAAAAGATCATGCCCTTCAACAAACAACTTTTGTTATTAACAATTAGGAGAATAGAGGCTTTCGCATAAACCCTAATTGTTACCAACCCTTTTTACATATTTAATCCAAGTTGTATTAAGATCACTTTCGCTTCATAAACACAAACAAGGATCACTTTCAACATTCGCAAAAGAATCATGCAATTAGGGATAAAAGATGAAATCGAATTAAAAGATTGTACCTTTTCGCATTACCTTCCATGGCTACCGTCGGGATCACCCCGACCCTAGAAGTTGGGTGACTACTCGCTCTTCATCATAGAAACAATCATCAATAATAAAAGGAAATTAACTTGCATTAATAAAAGTAAATAAAGCTTACAACCGATCAAAGCCAATTCTGCTCTTGCTTTCTCCAACTCAAATCGGCTCCAAGCTCTGTAAACTATCTCTCTAACTCGCTGTAAGGGAACACAATTGCTTGTGGCTTGGATGATCTCTATAATCAACCTCTAAAACCATATTTATAGTGTTCATGTCCTTGCTAGTCAAGGAGAGAACAATTATTTCTCTATCTATATATATCTATCTAAAGCATAATGATAAAACTTGTGATTAAAACAAATAAATCTCTAAAATAAATATATTGAAAGTGGATAAATCTTCCTTCTTTTGATAGATCGTCACTTTAATTGATAAAGTATCTCGTGACTTTGCTTGCAAGTAAGCCAAAATACTCGGACTCCACTCGTTCTCGACTGGGTTTGGTGCTAGTGAGTACTCGACATCGAGTAAAAGTACTCGACGTCGAGTAGCGTTGTGTCTCCTCGGATTGCACTCAAGCTTAGGTAGATTTTGGTTCTCGGTGGGTACTCGACATCGAGTAATCCACTCAACGTCGAGTAATCTTGTACTCCTCGAGTGTGGCTCTGCTCGTCTCGTGCTCGACTGGGTGAATTTCGACCATGTTACTCGACATCCACCAGAGTGGTTGACGTCGACTGGACCTTTTCGAGTGCTCTTTTCTTCTCTTCTTCTCGATGTGTTCTGATTCAGCTTCTATTTGACCTCGAACTTTCTGTAGTTGGCCTCGAGCTATCCCATGGTTTCTCTCCTTTCTCCGAATTGCTGTAAAATGCCTTGATTTCTGCGAAATGAAACAAAAACTAGTGTAGACTCAATAATTTCGCAAATAAGCATAAACTACACATATTCTGTATTATTCTAACCCAAATGCATGAAATGTATGCAGAAATCGATATAAAAGTTAATGTAAAACATGGAAAATTAGGCGTACAACAGACATCCCACTCAGCAGCATCAACAGGGGCCTGACCCTCATCATCATCATCATCATCATCATCATCTCCATACTCATCATCATCATTAGAAAGGTCTATAGCTTCCGACAACAGGTTGAAATCAGCAATCGTCGGTCCAAGCGGAAGCTGAGCCGGTAGAAGAATAAGGGTGTCACCCCTACGACCAACATGCCAAATAAACAGTGCCTGATCACCCTTCAGGTGCCTCATCCTCGTCAACATCTCCAAGGAGATGCGAGACACTCCCTCCATAGGCACTAAATCAGTCAATCTCACCCTACAGTGCACAACAATCAATGTGATCAATCCTCCGAATCCAATAGTCCTGGTATCTCTCTGAGCTCCCCCTATCAACATGTTAGTACAAGCGTCCAAGAATACCTTGTTCAGCTCGTTCAGCTCCCCCTATTGTTGTAGGAGGAAATCGAGTTTAAAATATAATAAAATAAATCAAACCAGATTTTGCCCACGCAAATGATTACAAGACTCCCTCCCTATGCAGTAGTGGGAAGTTAGGATCGATCCTCGAGGAAGCGTGTCAGCGGATCTCAGGTATCTGTAAATCTAACATACAGAAAAGCAGAAAGACAGAAAGGAAGACAGAAATAACAAAGCAAAGCAGAAAATAAAGTAAAGCAACAGAATTAACTCGATATCGACAACAGCTATGTCGATATCGACTAAATCTACGTCGACAACAAAAATAGAAATTGACAACAGACAACAGACTCAGCAAACACAGTGTCGAGCAAAACCTTCCTCGATATCGAGTAAAGCCAACTCCATATCGACGAAAACTTTTCCGAGATCGACAAGCACAAAAACTTTAAATTGCAAACTTCAAACACAGAACTCAGATTTCCAACGAAATAAATCAATATACTAAAAGACGTCCAAAGCCAGGGTATCAACACCACAACGATAACCATGTAAAATAACACATAAAGGCATAAAAGATCATGCTTTCCATCAAATAACTTTCGTTATTAACAAATAGGAAGATAGAGGCTTTCTCATAAACCCTAATTGTTACTAACCCTTTTCACATAATTAATCAAAGATTCATTAAGATCACTTTCGCTTCAATAACACAAACAAGGATCACCTTCAACTTTCGCAAAAAAATCATGCCCATAGGGATAGAAGACGAATTGCATAAAAAGATCGTACCTTTACCGCATCATCTTACATGGCTACCGTCGGGCTCACCTCGGCTCTAGAAGTGGGTGGACTACTCGCTCTTCATCGCAATAGCAAACATCTTTGATGAAAAAGAACTAACTTGCATTAAATAAACTCAAACTTACAACCTCTTCTCCTTCTCCCTCTATTTAACTAATTGTCTCTGAAATTGAATGATTAAAAACCAGCCCCTAAGGCTTTATTTATAGTGCCCAAACCCCGCTAATCAAGGAAAGAACATCTTATCTATATCTAAATCCAAATATCTAAAGGCTTAAAGATAAATAAATGCAAATAAAGGAATTAAATCCATAATGTAAATTATATCTAAAGTAGGTAAATCTTCTATGTGTTGATAGATCTTGCTATGCCTTGATAGATGTGGATAGATCTCGGCAAACTCGGACTTCTTCGGCTCCAAGCAAAGCCAAACCGCGTCGGACAACAAAACCGTGTAACGCGTCTCCAGAAAGATCTCCTCGATATCGACAAGAACTACTCGATATCGAGTAAAAATGTGTCGTCAACTTGGCTAGGCTCGGCATCTCGGGTTGCTGCTGCTCGATCCGGCTTGTTCAGGTGATTTGGGGTCCTCGATATCGACAAGTTTCGTCAATATTGAGTAAAGTTGTGTGGAATTTGTGTTGCTGGGCTTGGTCGAGTACTCTTCCCCGATACTGGCTTGCACAGGTGATGCCGAGGTTGTCGATATCGACAAGTTTTGTCGATATCGAGTAACTGGTTCTCGGCGTGTCCAGCCATCGGCTTCTCGACTTGGTGTGGTTTCCTCGACTCCGGACTTGGCATCAAGGTGTTGTCGATATCGAGTAAACTACTCAATATCGAGTAGGATTGTGGAGTCCGGTTGGCTCTGGCTCTCAGCTCCTCGATCAGCTCTACTCGACTAGGCATGTGCTCGGACATCTTTTTCGATATCGACTAAAATAATTCGATATCGAGTAAAGTCTGGTTTCCAGCTTGATTCGTTCTGGTTCTGTAGCCCTTTGACCTTGGAATTCTGTAGTTGATTTCCGAGCTTTTCCAACCTCTCTCAAAACTACTGTAAATTGCCTCGAATTATGCGAATTTAAACAGAAACTGGTGTAGATTCCACAATTTGGCGAATAAACATAAACTACATAGATTCTGTATTAGTCTAGCCCAATGAATGAAATGTATGTAGAAAACGATATAAAAGTAACTGTAAAACATGGCAGATTCAGCTCACAACAAACCCCATACTTAAGCTTGCTTGTCCTCAAGCAATAATTTTAATTGTCATTCAGGGGAAGAAATCAAAACTCTCAACATCTTAGATTCATTGTCATATGTCCCTGCAATCAATTACCCTCATCGAAAAGGTACTAGTGTCACAAATCCATACATGTGCAAATTTAAAAAGCAACATCTACTCACAAAAGGAGGGTTATGCAAAACAATTTATGTGTGACAAAGCATTAATAATCAAGAGGACTTTAATTTAAGCTCAAATAAGGAGTAGATTGGTAAAAGGCTAATGGTGGGCAATTTTTGGCAACGTGGTGCTAATGATCCGGGGAAATGGAGTATTTCCAAACTTTCTTTACCACATTTCTTCTTCATAAGAATCATCACCTTTCATAATGCTTTTTCTCAATAATAATGCTTTTACCTCTCTAACATCAGCACTGCCTTCTCACGAGTCACAAACATGGGTGTCATTAATGGCCCAAGATACTTAGTGCATTGGACTCCTCACAATGTGTGTCGCATCTCACTGAACTATTATCTCAGTAAGCAGGGTCGATCTTCCTTTATCTCCTGAGGTGATCAGATTTTCTTTCACTCATTAAATTTTCCATATATTTCAAACAATTTCCTTCCAAACTCCAATAATGATATATAACAACACATACACAATATGATAATCTCCATAATGTGACATCATTCTCAACATAATCCACGGATAGAAAATAAGGTAAAAAATGGAAAATATTTGGATCAAGTGGAGTAATAATTGAAATAAGGCATAATACGGCTTTTGTGTAATGCATAAGCATAGGTATGGCTAGAAATATCAACGTATGAGCATTATATGGAAATATAAAGTCCTCCATCCTTTTATCATGCAACATGTAAAAAACAACTTCAAATTTTACCTCCTTTCATGGTTTTCAAGAAATAATGCACTTCATTGTGACTTCCCTTTACTAGGCAATTTCATGCTATATCTCTAATGAATCTAATTTTTCATCGTCGAGTTGAATAAAACTTGCTTGACATTAATAAAAAAATTCAATGGGGGTAATTTTTTTTAAACTTTGGAAAACATGCATATAAGCAAAAAATCAATAATGAATTCCAAAATAGCCATGTATAAGCAATTCAAGAAATTAAAAATGCACACATAATGTCAAATATATCAAATATGAATAAAGTGAGCCCTTCCCCCACCCCATACTTAAACATTACAGTGTCCTCACTGTATAAAAACAAGGGTAAAGAAAGAAACTCACTAGACAGGTGTGCATGGCTTCAAAAACTCGATTGATAATGCCTCGGCCGAGTCCGAATATAGCTTGCTTCTATCCCATAGACCTGGTAAATATAGAAGACATATACCCACAATAGAAAAACTAACAATGTTAAAAAAAAACAAACAAAAAAAAACAAAAAACAGCAATGTCCAAAAGTCCCAAAAATGAATGTCTATGTACAAGCTCTAGATTTTATAGTCGCTAGGCTGACTTCTTCCATTTAGCTCAAGGTGGCATCTGCAGTGCCCATGTAGCTTGGGCTTCAAATAGGACTCCATTCTTGTCCATCAGCCGCAATCCTCCAGAATGGATCTTGTTCACCACGAAAGTTCCCATTCTTTTCTTGTTGAATTTGTTAGGAAACCAATTATCTTTGGATTTGGAACAATAGAGCTTTTCTCCAACTTCATACTCCTTGTGCTCGTCATTGGAAATCCTACATAAGCGCACATACCAAGGCAAACCTCTCCCATGTATAGATAGATCTTTAATGGAAATAGGAGAAGAAAGATCCATACCTTGGCTTACCTTGGCTTACCGTCGCAGAAAGATCCATACCTTGGCTCTAGAAGTGGGTGGACTACTCGCTCTTCATCGCAATAGCAGACATCTTTTATGAAAAAGAACTAGCTTGCATTAAATAAAGTCAAACTTATAACCTCTTCTCCTTCTCTCTCTATGTAACTAATTGTCTCTGAAATTGAATGATTAAAAACCAGCCCTTGAGGCTTTATTTATAGTGCTCAAACCCCGCTAATCAAGGAAAGAACATCTTATCTATATCTAAATCTAAATATCTAAAGGCTTAAAGATAAATAGATGCAAATAAAGGAATTAAATCCATAAAGGAAATTATATCTAAAGTAGGTAAATCTTCCATGTGTTGATAGATCTTGCTATGCCTTGATAGATGTGGATAGTTCTTGGCAAACTCGGACTCATTCGGCTCCAAGCAAAGCCAAACCGCGTCGGACAGCAAAACCGCGTAACGCGCCTCCAGAAAGATCTCCTCGATATCGACAAGAACTACTCGATATCGAGTAAAAATGTGTCGTCGACTTGGCTAGGCTCGGCATCGTGGGTTGCTGCTCGATCCGGCTCGGTCAGGTGATTTGGGGTCCTCGATATCGACAAGTTTCGTCGATATCGAGTAAAGTTGTGTCGACTTTGTGTTGCTGGGCTTGGTCGAGTACTCTTCCCTGATACTGGCTTGCACAGGTGATGCCGAGGTTGTCGATATCGACAAGTTTTCTAGATATCGAGTAACTGGTTCTCGGCGTGTCCAGCCCTCGGCTTCTCGACTTGGTGTGGCTTCCTCGACTCCGGACATGGCATCAAGGTGTTGTCGATATCAAGTACACTACTCGATATCGAGTAGGCTTGTGGAGTCGGGTTGGCTTTGACTCTCAGCTCCTCGATCATCTCTACTTGACCAGGCATGTGCTCGGACATCTTTGTCGATATCGACTAAAATAATTCGATATTGAATAAAGTCTGGTTTCCAGCTTGATTCGTCCTGGTTCTGTAGCCCTTTGACATTGGAATTCTGTAGTTGATTTCTGAGCTTTTCCAACCTTTCTCAGAACTGTTGCAAATTTAAACAGAAACTGGTGTAGATTCCACAATTTGGCGAATAAACATAAACTACATTGATTCAGTATTATTCTAGACCAAATGCATGAAATGTATGTAGAAAACGATATAAAAGTAACTGTAAAACATGGCAGATTCATCTCACAACACCTATCAAAAAGTACATCGCTACCCATGCATTCATAGATACCTTGTTCAGCTCGTTTTGCCTGAAGAAGTTGTTGTTCAGCAGCTTGTGGGAGAGTCTAATTGCAGGATCTAAAGCATCTAAGGCCGGAAGATCAAAAAATTTAGTCGTCAAATATTTCCTAAGGCTAAGGTCATTCCATTACTGTAACTGATCCCTATACAGTGTACTCGGAGAAATCATGTTCGGAAAGGACCTCATAGTAATGAAACAAAGCAAAGGAATGAACAAACTTACGAAATCTGACGAAGAAAATCACGCATTGGTGTAACGGCGGGCGTCGTGCTTTAGGTGGCGGGTGCCATGTACTGCTGGCGACGAACTGCGATCGGCTCGTCCCCAAAGAAATCCCCTCCGACGTCAGAAAATGCCCTTTTCCACCTCCTCGCTTCACAAAAAAGTGATATAAAGTCTTGGAGAGGGTTATTTTGAACTCAAAGTGGGTGGAAGTGATGGTATAGGGTTTTGGTGAAATTTGGAGGTGGACGAAATTGTGAACCGAGGGCGTGTATTCATAGATCGAGTTGTATAGATTCCGAATATGGAGTCGGAATTCCGATTTGAGCAGCGGTTTGGATGGGTTGTGAGGATATGTGAAGTTGGAAGAGGTTTGGAATGTTGAGGGTTATGGAGGAAGAGATGGAGGTTAGGGATGAACTGGAGGGAGAATAGGAGAAATACGGTTTAAAATAGGAGTGGGGCCCACCGATAACTAACCGGCGGCCCAAACCCATCTGGTTCAGAACACACAGCGGGCGTTGTGGCTTAGGCGGCGACGTCATCTCCTTAGTGCACACACCCTCTCGCTTTCGATCCCAAAATCCAAGACTTACCTTATAATCTCGTTCCAAACGTCTTCAAAGACCAAAACTAACTATCCTAACACTAACTAGACTAAAAAAAAGAAGAGAAATAAAATAAAAATAAAAATAGAAAGACTCACCTCGGGTTGCCTCCCGAGCAACGCCTTTGTTTCACGTCCATGGCTTGACGGAATTATGTAGTTCTATTCCTCAGGGAGATCCTCCCCTTGCCAAAAGTCCATAACTTGGTTGCCGATGTCCTCATGATATTTCTTCATTCTCTGACCACTCACCTTGAAAACATGACCATCCATCGTGTTCTGTAGATCAACCGCACCATAAATATAGTCATGGACCACAATGTATGGACCCGTCCATCTAGACTTAAGCTTTCCAGAGTGAAGTTTCATACGTGAGACATAGAACAGAACTTTATCTCCTGGGTGAAATTCTCTCCTCAGAATGTGCTTATGATGCCATGCTTTAGTTTTGTCCTTATAGATCCTAGCTGATAACTCCACGCCCTTGATAAAAATCGGAATTAGTTTCAAAGGCTTTGACAGACAGTTTGTGTCAAAGGTCTTGAAGCTACAGCTGTGTTGATGAAACACAAAACTTGTACTTTATTATATTATGTCTGAATAATATTATATATTATTATATGCTTCAAGATATTTTATACTAACTTTTCATAAAGGTGTTCAAATATTATCTCCTTCCAAAGTCGAAAAGCTAAGAAGGACATAATCAGAGATCATGGCTTCAAAGTTTCCACGTTTAAAAGATCTCGAAGATGGCCATAATCAGCCCAGCCATTGGAGAAGATTCCTTCCTTAAGTGGCGCCGATGATCTTCACTATATAAAGGAGATGAAGAAGAGAGAGAAAGGATGGACGCACATTCATGAATATCATTGCACAATCTGCCCTCGAGTTTACGATCTCTCTTCAGCGTGTTCTCTCTGCTTGTTCTTAAGAGTCTTATATTTCATTTCAAAGCATTTGAGAGTTACACAGTGAGCTTATATGATATATTCAGAGAGAGTGTTATACTCGAGAGTTTATAACTCAGGAAGTGAACACTAGGCGATTGATTCACGAAGTGTAAGAGGATTGTAATAGATAGCTGAGAGAGGTGGGGCTCTTCTAGATTGGTCTAGGACTCCAAGGGAACGTGAGTTGACTAGATTGCAATTCTATAGGAGAGAGGCTTCTCGGTGAGCTATTAGGATCCTAAGTCTTGTGAATCAATAAAAGTCGGTTGAATCCTAGGGTTGTGGAAGAACTGATGTCTCCAAAGTAGCCATGTCTTTATGCATATTTTAGTTCCATAATCTTTACATTTTGCATATTTCAGGTTGGGAATATGTCGGATTTATGTAGTATATGCTTATTTGTCAAAAATAGAGATCTACATAAGTTTCTGTTTAATATCGCAGAATATGGAACCATTTCGGGAGAAAACCAAGAGGCAAGAACAGGAGCACAAAGCTACTCGACATCGACTACCCTTAGTCGATCTCGACAAGCCGTGTCTATACACCTGCCAGGATCGAGGAGGATCACGTCGAGAAGCCGAAGACGAAGAATCCGACTCCACACCGTCCTCGAGATCGAGTAGGATCTACTCGATGTCGAGAAGACTCTGAACACCCACCCAGAGTCGAGTAAAAGTTACCCGACCTAACCAGGAAGCCGGACACCTTACTCGACCTCGACGAGAGTTAGTCGAGATCGACGAAGCTCGGAGCCCAGACCCCAACCTATCGAGAAGAGCCACCCGAGAAGACCTAGTCGACAAGGCCACCCAACTCGACATCGACAAGGGGTACTCGAGATCGAGTACACTTGTGAGCCATGTCCGAGCCTATCGAGGACCAGCTAGCCGAGACGACGAAGCCGAGCTAGTCGACCAAATTTCCTACTCGAGATCGACAAGACCCTTGTCGAGATCGACGACGATTCCAGAAGCCGCGTTACTCGGTTTGACGAATCCTACTCGGTGTGGGATTACTTGGGCCCGAAGATTGCCGATTCTATCCGAAATCATCAAGACACATCATGAAGGAAGAGATCTATCCACTCGAGACACTTTAGATATTATTTCCCTTTTAGACTTAATTTCCTTGTTGCTTTTTATTTGTCTTTAAAGTCTTAGATATAGTTTTAGATATAGATATAGATATTCTATCCTTGATTAGCAAGGAATGGAAGGCTATAAATAAATCCCATGGGGCTGATTTTAGATTCATTCAATTTCAGAGAGAAGTAGTTCCACAGAGACAGTTTAGGAGTTCAGAGGTTTTAGGGTTTTGGCGTTCAACGAGAGTTGGATCGCCGGGATTGTAAAGTCTTTTGAATTTAGTTTAATGCAAGTTGTTATTTTCTTTCAATCGATGATGTCGGAGTTTGCGATGAAGCGCGAGTAGTCCACCTACTTCTAGGGTTGGGGCGAGCCCGACGATAGCCATGCGTGTTTGAGGAAAAGATCCGACCATTATCATGTTTCGAGCATCTACTACTTGTTTATGTATTTATTACCCATCTAATGGGGATCCATGTTAACAACTTCGATTGTAAACATAAAATCAGTAGAGACAATTAGGGTTTCTTAAAAGAGTTGTGTAATTGTTGGAAAAGGCGAAAGCTTGTCCTTGATGCAAATCCCATGATTATCTATTTATCTCTGCCTTATGCATGCTTGGTTATCGTTGTTGCAAATCCCAATCTTGGAAGTTCTTTTACATTAAGTGTATTTCGAAGTCTCAAAGTATTTGCCTTTACTTTATTTCTTTGTTTCGTTTTATTCTCAGTCTACTCGATCTCGACCAAGCCTGGTCGATCTCGGGTTACTGATTCTGGATCTAGCATCGCTGTAGCTTCTGTGTGCAGGTACTCGACAAGACAAGTCGAAGTCGACAAGACCCTACTCGATATCGAGTAGCCCTGGTCGATATCGACGAGACCCTGTGCTTGTTGCTGCGCTGTATTCGACTGTCCGATCTTTTGTCGACTACCCTAGTCGAGATCGAGGACCCTGTTGTCGACTTCTGACCGTGAGATTTTTCCGCTGCCTAGGATCCGCTGACACGCTTCCTTATGGATCGATCCTGACTTCCCGCTGCTGCATCAGGAGGAGGTCTTGTAATTATTTGCGTGGGCAGAATCTGGTTTGATTTATTTTGTTATATTTTATACTCGATTTCCTCCTACAACAAGAACCCTAGGCGGGGACGTAGGCCAAGTTCATGCTGAACCTCGTAAACAATTCATCGAGTCCTTTATTTACTGCTTTACCTTATTTCCCCACGTGGTTCGAATTGTGTAACTTTGTGATTAAGGTTTTTCAGAGAAAAGACTAAGTCTAATCTCAAAGGGTTTTGCACGAGCTTCAAAAGTCTTGAGACTATCTGCGAAAAACCGGCATACTCTATTCAACCCCCCTTCTAGAGTATCTTTACATTACTTTGTTTTACGTTATCGAACCTTCAATTGGTATCAGAGCTTTAGTCACTGCTTTCGATCTAACAATCTTGTGAGTTTTTTATCATGTCTGGCGAAGCAAGTGGAGGATTTGCATAGGGAAGGTCTACCATTAGACCACCAATCTTTGCAGCAAACAAATTCGTCCACAGGTCCTTGATGAAAATGTTCATTATAGATCAAGATCTGGAACTTTGGAACATTATAGAGAATGGACCGAAGATTCCAATGAAAGACGGACCAAATGGAACATAAGTCACGAAGACCGAAGCTGAATTCATCCAAGCGGATCTTGAACTCGTCTCCAAAAACTACAGGGCTATTAACTTACTATATTGTGGTCTTAGCACTGATGAGTTTAACCGAATTTCATCTTGTAGGTCAGCTAAAGAGATTTGGGACAAGCTGGTTGTCACCTATGAAGGAACTAGCCAAGTGAAGGACACCAAGATCAGCATCTACCTTTGAAAGTATGAACTTTTCAAAATGAAGCCTGATGAGTCTATTAAGGCAATGTTCACACGGTTCACAGAAATCACCAACAACCTTGACGTACTCTCTCGGCAAGAGTTTTAGAAACGTTGAAAAAGTGAGGAAGATATTGAGGTGTCTCCCAAAAGACAAATGGGCCCCTAAAGTGACAGCCATAGAGGAAGCCCAAGATCTCACCACTCTGCCCCTTGATGACTTGCTTGGGAAGCTGATCACACATGAGATGATTCTCAATGAAGACGATGGAGAACTTCCAACAAGCACTAAGAACTTGGGACTTAAGTCTAAGAAGGATGAGCCTAAAGATGTGTCTGATTCCGAAGATGAGGATGATGATGAGGATGATCCCTTTGATCTCATTACAAGGGGTCTTTCTCGAATCCTCAAGATGAAGAAGCAATTCAACAACAAAGATGGATCAGAGTCCTCTAAATTTCGAGGTAAGTCTCAATACAACAAATATGACAAGAAGACTAAACCTTTGTCTTGTTTTGAATGTGGTGAAACAGACCATCTAGTGAAAGATTTCCCTCAAAAGATGAAGAGTCAGTTCAAGAAAGGTGATAGATGGAAAAAGAAAGCCATGGTGGCAGCTTGGAGTGATTCCGACTCAGGTGACTCAAATTCCGATGATGAAAAGGCCAACCTTTGTCTCATGGCCACAGGAGATGGATCCCATGATGAGCAACTCGAGGTAACTGTAAGAGAGCTCATGGCAAGTCCAAAAGAGGTATTATCGGAATTCTTTTCTAATATGATTGCCAATGAAGAGAAACTTATTGACCAAACTAACACTCTTATCAAGAAAACCGTGGACCAGGAAAGAACTATTGAGGAATTGTCTAGGCGGGTCAAAAGTCTTGAAACTTCTTATTCAGGTCTTGACATTAAATTCAAAACTCTTGACTCAGAGAAATCTGAACTCAAGCAAGATCTCTCGTCTCTGAGAAGTGAACATCATGACTTAGAGAACGAGAAGATCTCCCTGAATAATAAGATTCAAGACCAACAAACAGCCCTCATAAGTTTGACCAAGTCCAAGGGCACTCTTGATAGGATGTTGGGTGAGCAAAAAAGTTCTCTAAACAGAAGTGGTATTGGTTACAACCCGAGGTTTTTAAAGAAGCAACACATTACCACTTTTGTGAAGGCAAAAGGATGCAGAACCTCTCCTATATGTCACCACTGTGCGGGAAAGGGACATGTAAGAGAGAACTGCCCCTATAGAAGAAAAGGTCATCATATTATTCGCAATACATTTCCTGTTCACTTGAGAAAAGAACGGATAACGCAAGTTTGGGTCCCCAAAGGCACTATTTTACCAAATATGGTTTATCCCAATAATGGATCTAAATTTGCTCACTGGTCTAGCCACAAAGGTTGATATTTGTTTTGCAGGAGATCACCAAGGTGAAGGAGAAAAAATGGATCATTGATAGTGGATGCTCGAGGCATATGAGTGGGAAGATTTCTCTCATTCATGATCTAAAGGAGAAATCCACATGAACAATCACTCGTGGTGACAAAGGAAAATGTGACATCGTCGGTATTGGTAGCGTTGGAAGTGATTCCAACCATAGTATTAAAAATGTCTATCTTGTTAATGGTTTAAAGTATAATTTACTTAGTGTTTCTCAATTATGTGATAGTGGCAACAATGTCAGATTTAACAAGAAAAGATGTCTAGTGTGCAAAGAAGATACAAGTGAAGTTATAGTGACTGCATATCGTTACAATAATATATACGCTGTAAATGCTGATCAAGTGGCACAAGGAAGCTTAACCTGTCTAAAGGCTTGTGACTAAAGGGCTTGTGAGAGGGCTACCTGAGATGGACTTCAAAGGTATTGATATGTGCAATGCATACACACGAGGTAAACAAACACGTAGCTCTTTCAAACCCAAAAAGGTTGTAAGGTCTTCTAGACCTCTTGAACTTTTACATATGGATTTATGTGGTCCTATGCGAGTCAAATCTCCCAATGGTAAAAAGTACATGCTAGTCTTTGTTGATGATTTTTCTAGATATACCTGGATTGCATTTTTAAAAGAAAAATCAGAGGCCTTCTTTGAGTTTTCCAAACTTTATAAGGAGTTGCAAACTTTAAGAAACGAGCCCAAAGTGTCAATTCGAAGTGATCATGGTAGGGAGTTTGATCAACTTCGGTTTGATTTGTTTTGTGCTAAATATGGCATCTCCCATAACTTTTCTGTTCCGAGGACACCTCAACAAAACGGGGTTGTGCAACGAAAGAACCGCACCTTAGAGGATATGGCCAGGACTATGCTTTTAGAAAATGCATTACCTAAAACTTATTGGGCTGAAGCTGTTAACACAGCTAACTATATTTTGAATCGTTGTCTTATTCGTTCTATCTTAAAGAAAACTCCTTATAAACTTTTTAAAGGCCGCAAACCACTTATATCTTATTTTAAACCCTTTGGCTGTACTTGTTTTGTTCATAACAATGGAAAAGATAACCTTGGGAAATTTGATTCGCGTAGTGATGAAGGTATATTTCTTGACTACTCCACAAGTAGCAAAGCTTATAGAATCTTCAATAAAAGGACCCAGTTAGTTGAAGAAAGTATACATGTTATATTTGATGAATGCAATGACGGTTCTTTGAGTGAAAGTGTTGCAGATATAGATCTTAACATCCATGCAAAGAACTAGGAAGGTGATGATGCTGCTACCAAGAACACAGAAAAGAGGAACATGCAGGAACATATTCTCAACACTGAAGAATTGGCCCAAGGTGTTGAAGATTTGTCCAAAGCCCTTGGTGTCCAATCCAATAGTGTTGAAACGTCAAAACCTGCTATAACTAAACCTAACAGGACCACGGAGTCAGATGTACCACAAATCAATCCTACTAATGTGACGAATCAAGGAGCTGAGACTAGCAAAAGGAAATTCAAATACTCCTCATCACACTCATTAAAAGATATCATTTCTGACCCTACCTATAGTGTTCAAACTCGTTCTAAACTTAAAGATATTTGTGTTTTTCACACGTTTGTTTCTCTTATTGAACCCAAGAAGGTAGATGAGGCCCTTCAAGAGCCAGATTGGATCATTTCTATGCAAAGTGAGCTTAAAGAATTTGAAGGGAACAAAGTCTGGACCTTGAAGCCTAGGCCAAAGCATCAATCAGTCATTGGCACGCGATGGGTATTTCAAAACAAGCTAGATGAGAATGGTAAGATCGTGAGGAACAAGGCAAGGCTTGTTGCTCAAGGCTACAATCAAGAGGAAGGTATTCACTACGAGGAGACCTTTGCTCCCGTAGCCAGGCTTGAAGCCATTCGCATTTTATTAGCATTTGCATCTTTTATGAGAATAAAGTGTATGTGGCTCAACCCCCAGGTTTTGAAAGTCTAGAATTTCCCAATCATGTTTATAAACCAGACAAAGCACTTTATGGTTTGAAACAAGCCCCAAGAGCTTGGTATGAGCGCTTGTCAAAATATCTTTTAGAAAATGATTTTAAAAGGGGTTTGATCGACAAGACTCTTTTTATCAAGACCAAAGGAAAGGACATTTTGGTTATTCAAATTTATGTTGATGATATATTATTTGGTGCTACTAACACATCTTTGTGCAAGGAATTTTCTGACATTATGTGCAGTGAATTTGAGATGAGCTTAATGGGTGAACTCAACTTCTTTTTGGGATTACAAGTTCATCAATCCAAGAAAGGGATTTATTTCAACCAAAGCAAGTACACTAAGGATCTCTTGAAGAAGTTCAAGATGGATCAATCCAAAGCAGCCAAGACACCCATGAGCTCAACATTATCTCTAGATCAAGACAAGACTGGGAAGAGTGTCAATCAAAAGGAGTATCGAGGAATGATTGGATCTTTACTATATCTTACAACTAGTAGACCTGACATCATGTTTAGTCTTTGCATGTGTGCTAGGTTTCAAGCTGATCCTAAAGAATCTCACCTCGTAGCTGTAAAGAGGATATTTCGATATCTCAATGGAACTAAGTAGCTTGACTTGTGGTACCCAAAGCAAAAAGATTTTGCATTAATCGGGTATTCTTATGTAGATTTTGCAGGCTATAAGGTGGATAGAAAGAGCACGTCAGGATGTTGCCAATTCTTAGGAGCATCCTTGATCAGTTGGCATTCAAAGAAACAAAACTCAGTTGCTCTTTCCACTACCGAAGCCGAATACATAGCAGCTGGAGCATGTTGCTCTCAAATCCTTGGGATAGCTCAATGATGTCATCATGGTTTGCATTATTTAGGACATGCATTTAGCATAGGTTTGTCTTGTTTCTCATGCGTCTTATGTGTTTTTAGAGGCTTTTCGTTTAGTTTCTAGGATAGAGATCTATTGTCTATATGGTGGTATTTTTAGGAGTTTTCGGGAGCTAAGCGGCGATTACAAGAGGACGTGTGAGATGGGTACAGAAGCTAAGAAGAGCCGAGCGGAAATCACATAGAAGGAACGAGGTTAAAAGGCGAAGAAAAAAAAAACATAAGGAGCAAGGCGGTCGTACATCATGGGCTTCACATCAGAACACATGTGCACGAGCGTGCACCTTGGCCGCACGGGCGTGCAGAAGCTCGATCAAAGAAAAAGCCATCAGAACACATGTGCACGGGCGTGCACCTTGGCCGCGCGGGCGTGCACCCTTCAACTCGGACAGATTCGGCTGATTTCGACCCGATTGCTTTTGACATTATTTTATTATTATTTTAGGGGTTTAATAATATTATATTAGCAGATGTCCCGGACTATTTAAGGGGACGGCAACACATCTTTGAGACTCTCTCGAAACCCTCGTTTGGACGTCCTCTTTGAAGACCTTTGTTGAGTTAGATTTGGAGAACGGGAGACGGATTTGCTGGGAGATTACATTGTTTCAATTCAAGATTGGTATTTCCCTTTTAGTCTTTCCTTTTCTATCTATTTCCATGTTTCAATTTAGTAATTTGATGATGAACTCTTCCATGCTTGGCTAAATTCTCCGTTCTGGGGTTAGGGTGAACCCGGCAATGTCGTAATTTGTTTGATTTCGATGGTTGCTTGAACTTTGTCTGAAATCTATGAATTGATTTGATCCTACTTGCTTAACCTAATTGATGTCAATCGATTAGAGTCCTTTTTAGATTCGAGATGCTACCGCTGAGAATTGAAATTTGATGTTTGGATGGACTTCATGAACCCCAAAGGGGAATTGTGTCTATTGGAACCCTAGGATTGAACTTGAGGAATCAACAATTGTTATTGTGACATTTAAACGATTGTTGAGGACTCTTGATGATTAATAAATTATCGTAGATTCTTAGGTTTGAATCGGTTAGGCGGAACGCGACAGCGAATGTTTAATTGATTTTCTCCGAAGATCTATAAAGAACTTAAAGGGTCTGGATTTTGTTAATTTAGACACAATCACTACAACATGCGACAACTGAGTAGTGATGACTTTAGATAATTTACCTTCAATTTGACTTATTAAGAAGATGAAGTTCGAGTGAACATCAGGTTGAATTATTTGTGGCATTGTCGTCGGAATCCTTAACCCTGGAATTATTTCTCATACATATTTTATTCATAATCTTTGCTTGTTTTTCTAGGTTTAGTTGAAAATCAAATCTCTCTTTATTGGCTTAGCCTATTAGTTCAAGATAACAATCGGTACATATCCAATCCCCATGATCGATATCCGTATACTGCAATTGATCTCGTATTCTTGTGAGGTTGGTTCAGGCTACACTATTCTTGTGTTGGTTTAGACCACATCATGTTTTGGCGCCGTTGCCGGGGATTGTTGATAGTATTGATTGTTTCTACGGACTAGTTCTGCTAGGCCTTTTTATTTGTTTTGATTTGTTTCTTGCTTGTTGGTGATTTCAGGTGACTCTTGAAGCCTATGCGAAGAGGATTACGTTCTAGCAAACTCAACAATTACGATCCCGAGCCTGAACGGACTTTTCATAGGAGAGAAAGAGAAAATCTCGTGATTGCTAGACAAGAAATGGAGGAAGATAACGATGATGTTGCTCAGCTGCGCCAACATTTGAATGATCTTACTGCTCAACTCCAACGTGAACGTGATAATCAAGGGCAAGGTGTGCAAGCGCTTGAGTATGCTCCCCAAACTCTAGGGGACTATATGATGCCGCCATGCACTAGTCCACTTTCTGGTGTGGTCCTCCCTGAGTTGCAAGCTTGTAACTTCGAGCAAAAGTCTGGACTGCTGAATTTGATCCATTCTAATCAGTTTGGGGGATCGCCATCAGAAGATCCTCACCAACACATGGAGACCTTCCTCGATCTAATGAGCACGGTGCATATGGAGAATGTTTCTCAGGAGGCCATCTATCTATATGCCTTCCATTTCTCTCTTCACGGGAAGGCTAAAGCTTGGTATAGATCCTTACCTGAGAACTCCATTACAACATGGAACCAACTATATGAGGTATTCATGAGAAAATACTTTCCACCCAAGAAGATATCTGAGATGAGGGCGAAGATCAATGCCTTCGCTATGCAACATGGAGAGACATCTCATGAAGCTTGGGAGAGGTTCAAGTATTTGCTGATTCAGTGCCCACATCACGGGCAAACCAAGTATGTTCTCCTTCAAATCTTCTATCAAGGAGTTGATGATGCTACTAGACTGCTTATAGACACCTCTTCTAATGGAGGATTTATGGAGATGAGTTTAGATGATGCTTGGGCTTTGAATGAGAAGACTGTTCTTCATGTTGCGAGGTACTCTCCTCGCTCTTCTATTTCTGCTACTAAGAGGCCTATAGGTCTCTATGAGGTTGTTGCTGAAACTCACAAGTCAGCCCAGATGGAAGCTCTACAACATGACATTGCGTTATTAAAGAAGAAGTTTCTTGTTATGCCGCTCTCATCTAGTACGGCATGGGTGCCTCCCCCCGTTGTTGAATGTTAATATTGTGGTATGCTAAACCACACATTATCCAGTTGCCCTACTTTTCTAGAAACACAACCGGGCACGGCTCAAGGGGAGGTAAACTTCACTAGAAACAACTACATAAACCCCAGGAATGACCCATTCTCATTTAATTACAATCCTAGTAGGAGGAATCACCCGAACTTCAGGTATGGGAACAATTCTAATGTGCAGAATCCACAGTCATTCCAAAACCAAGCATCATATGGAAATGGAGTCCCACCTGGATTTCAGAATGCACCAAATCAGGGATACCAGAATAGGGCGAATCAGCCTCCGCCCGTGGCTCCTAAGAAATCACCTGAACTTATTGCTATCGAGAATCTGGTTTCTGAATTCAAAGCTATGGGTACCAAGATACAAATGATTGAGCAAGAACAAAAAATTCAAGCTAATCAGTTGGCTCAACATGCTGTCAATGCTCCTAGATCGTCAGGTCAACTTCCAGGCAAACCGGATGAGAATCCAAAAGGACAAATTTCTGCTGTGTCTTTGAGGAATGGTAAACAGTTAGAGGAGGTAAAGAAGCATGAACCTCCTAAAGCTAAAGGACAAGCTGCTCCACCGGAGGTTGAGACTGAAGCAACAGATGAGCCTGAGAAGGACACGATATATGTTCCCCCACCACCATATCAGCCTCCTCTTCCGTTCCCACAAAAGAAGAATCAGGCTATGTTGGAGAAGAAGTTTGGGAATTTTGTAGAGATCTTCAAGAAGCTGCATATAAACATCCCATTTACCGAAGCTCTCAAGGAGATGCTGGCATATGTCAAGTTCTTGAAGGAGATCCTCTCCAATAAGAGGAAGCTTGATGAATGCCAGACAATAGTTCTTAGTAAGGAATGCAGTGCTTTGATCCAAAACAAGCTACCACGTAAGCTCGAGGATCCAAGTAGTTTCTGTGTCCCTATTAACTTTGGCAATCAGCATGATTATAATGCCCTTTGTGATTTGGGAGCTAGTGTAAGCTTGCTTCCTCTCTCAATTTACAATAAGCTTGATTTAGGAGAGCTTAGGCCAGTGAGGATGCAACTATTCATGGCTAACAGGTCCATTGCCCACCCAGCTGGTATTTTAGAGGATATCCCTATTAGAGTGGGAATTTTTTTTGTGCCAGTAGACTTTGTAGTGCTGGATATGGATGCGAATATGTCTGTCCCTATTATTCTCGAAAGGCCTTTCTTGGCCACTGCAGGTAGTGTGATTGATGTGAGAAAGGGGACTCTCTCCTTCGACATTGGAGATGAGAAAATAGAATTTAACCTTCCTAAAGCTATGAAAACCCCTTCTTTTGAGAATGATTATTTCAGGGAAGATGTGATGGAAAGGACAACCCAGGAGCAAATGATGTCTATTGTCATTAGGGACCCCTTGGAGCCTTGCTTGACTACTAGTGTGATGACGACGGGAGAATGTCCACCACTTGCTGAAGTTGTTGCTAATTTGGAGTTATCGCCGGAAGCTCCTAACATCCCTAAGTCCAAGGTCGAACTTCTAACCACGAATGATGTTCCTGAAGCGCCTAAGCTATAGATGAAGCCACTCCCATCTTCTTTGAGGTATGAATTCCTTGGACCCAACTCTACATGGCCTGTGATTGTGAATGCTAATTTGAGTGATGATCAAGTTGAAAAGCTTTTAATTATCATTCAAAAACATAAAAAGGCCATAGGGTATTCTATAGATGATTTGAAAGGGATTTCACCTTCTTTGTGCATGCATCGTGTTTTCATGGAAGATGACCACAAACCCACCATAGAAGACCAAAGGAGACTTAACCCAAACATGAAAGAGGTAGTCAAAAAAGAAGTCCTTAAATTGTTAGATGCAGGGATTATTTTTCCTATTTCCGATAGTAAGTGGGTAAGTCCGGTTCACGTTGTGCCTAAGAAGGGTGGGTTAACGGTTGTAAGAAATGAAAATAATGAATTAATTCCCACTAGAACCGTTAACAGGTGGAGAATGTGCATAGACTATAGAAAGTTGAACACCGCCACTAGAAAAGACCACTTCCCTCTCCCATTTATTGATCAAGTGCTAGAAAGGTTGGCTAAGCATTCATACTTTTGCTATCTAGATGGGTATAGTGGGTTTTGTCAAATTCCCATTTATCCCGATGATCAGGAAAAGACTACATTCACGTGCCCTTATGGCACCTTTGCATAGAGAAAGATGCCTTTTGGCTTATGTAATGCTCCTGCAACTTTTCAACGATGCATGATGGCTATATTTTCTAATATGATTGAGGAGATTGTGGAGGTATTTATGGACGATTTCTCCGTGCTAGGACATCTAGTCTCCCATAGAGGAATTGAGGTGGATAAAGCTAAAATTGAGATAATTAAGAAGATGCCACCTCCTACCTCTATAAAAGGGATTAGAAGCTTTCTAGGACATGCTGGTTTTTATAGAAGATTCATCAAGGATTTTTCTAAAATTGCCAAGCGTTTGACTAACCTATTGTTGAAGGATGTAGCCTTCAATTTTTCCACAGATTGTCTTGAGTCTTTTTACAGGCTAAAACAAGCATTAGTGTCAGCCCCCATCATGCAATCACCGGATTGGGATCTCCCTTTCGAAATTATGTGTGATGAAAATGATTTTGCCGTGGGCGCTGTACTTGGGCAAAGAAGGGATAAGAAGCTTCAAGCTATTTACTATGCTAGCAAGACACTTGATGAGGCTCAGATGAACTACACCACAACGGAAAAGGAGTTGCTTGTAGTGGTGTTTGCCTTTGAGAAGTTTCGGTCATACCTGGTAGGTTCTAAGGTAATTATCTTTACTGACCATGTTGTTGTGCGTTACTTGATGCAGAAAAAGGATGCGAAACCACGCCTCATCCGTTGGATTATGTTGCAGCAAGAGTTTGAGTTGGAAATTAGGGACAAGAAAGGGGTTGAGAATGCTGTTGTTGATCACCTTTCTAGGCTTCCTCCAGAGCAGATTGAGAAGGGAAAAGAAGGATTGCCAGTTGATGATTCTTTCCCAGATGACCACTTGTTCCAAGTCACAACCTCGACCGTCTCTCATGTCACCGAAGAGCTCCTAAACTTCTCTATTGAGGGGTTTCCTTGGTATGCTGATTTTGTGAACTACCTAGTTTGCAACGAGTTGCCCCCTGGTTTGTCATTCCACCAGAGGAAGAAATTCCTCCATGATGTGCAACAATATTATTGGGATGAACCGCTGCTCTTCAAGCTAGGTAATGATGGGATTTATAGACGGTGTGTCCCGGATGATGAGATTGAAGGTGTGATTAAGCATTGTCATAACTTGCCTAATGAAGGACATGCTAAAGCTTTCAAGACTACCGCCAAGATCTTCCAATCCGGTTTCTTTTGGCCCACCATGTTTAAGGATGTGCAGAGATAAGTAACTTCTTCTGATGAATGTCAACGTTGAGGGAACATATCTTGGAGGAACGAAATGCCACTCACCAAATTCCAAGAGGTGGAACTTTTTGATATGTGGGGAATTGATTTCATGGGTCCTTTCCCGAGTTTTGGAGTCTACAAGTACATCTTGGTTTCTGTAGATTATGTGTCGAAGTGGGTGGAAGCAATCGCCACACCTACTAATGACTCTAAAGTGGTAGCAAAGTTCTTGAAGTCTATCATCATTCCAACGTTTGGGGTTCGACGAGTGCTTATTAGTGATGGAGGATCACACTTTATTGAGCGGAAGTTTGAAGCACTTTTGAAGAAGTATAGGGTGAACCACCGCATTGCTACTCCATATCACCCCCAAACAAGTGATCAGGTCGAGGTCTCCAATAGAGAAATCAAGAGTATTTTGGAGAAAACGGTTTCTCGAACAAGGAAAGATTGGGAACAAAAGCTTGATGATACTTTGTAGGCATACAGAACGGCGTACAAGACCCCCTTGGGCACTACACCATACCGGCTTGTATATGGAAAATCATGTCATTTGCAGGTCGAGTTGGAGCATAAGGCATTTTGGGCTATCATGGCGCTGAATTATGACTTGAAAGAAGTCGGTGAGAAGAGAATGCTACAACTTCATGAGCTTGAGGAGTTGAGACTTGAGGAATATGAGAATGCCCGGATTTACAAGGAGAGAACAAAGCGATGGCATGACAAGAGAATTGTCCCTAAAGACTTTTTTGAAGGTGATTTGGTTTTGCTCTATAATTCTCGCCTAAAGCTATTTCCGGGTAAGTTGAAGTCTCGATGGAGTGGTCCTTTTGAAGTCCGAAAAGTTCATCCCCACGGTGCAATTACAATTTGGAATGAAAAGTGGTGTGAATTCAAGGTGAATGGACATCGTTTGAAGCGGTACTATAGTGGAAACCCGATTAAGAAGGTGAGTCCTACTCATCTCAAGGATTCAAGTGGTTAAGAAGAAGTGAAAGTCCGTCTCAAGACTTTAAAGAAGTGCTTCTCGGGAGGCAACCCGAGGTAAGTTTTCTTTTCATGCTTAATAGAATAGAGTTGTAAATATTTTTGTTCAATTTCTTCCCTTAAAAAAAAATATTTCTCTACCGTGAAAATCAGTGGGCTCCTGTGCCGGCGTGGACCTTAGGCGCGCGGTCACGAAGACCCGTGTATATTAAAAAAAAAACTTAACAGCTAGCTCAGTCTTTCTTCTCCCCTTTATTCACACACACATTCACACCAAGCCTTCACCTTGAGCCTCTCGCGCACCCGACAGCCAGCAGCGCCTCCCCTCCCTCGCTGCAGACTCGTCGTCGTCGCACCACCACTGGCCGGAAGCTGCGCCACCCTGCCGCCGGACACACGCCGGACAAACACGACAGCCAGCGCGCCACCCTCCCTCTCCTCACTTCCCCCGTTTGCCTCCCTTGTCTTAAGCCTCATTCTCCCTCTTGAACTTGAAGAAAATTGGTACGTTTCATCACCTCTCATCTCTTTTACTTCAATTTTCTTTATCAATTGATAATTTTGTTGGTTGATCTAGAGATTTTGAAATTCTAGGGTTTAAGTTGATGGGCTTGATTTGGGAAAATCTTGAGTTGTGTAAATTGGGGGTGCCCTTGCATCACATTGTGTCAAGTTGATGATTATTGATGCTCATGAAATGTAGTTGATGGGTTGGTTGTGATTTATGAAGTGGAATTGATTTTTTTTGGAATTTTTGTGTATGTTCTCATGGAAGATATGCACAATTCCTAAGTAATTTATTCTATTTGGGTGATTGCTTGGCTTTGTGGTGGTGATAGCCCTCTTGAAATTTGTGCAAGTGAAGCTTGAAACTTTGATATTTATAACTTGTTTCAAGTTTCAAGTATGGGGTTATTTGGGATTGAATTCATGTTGGCATTTGAAATGAGCATATTGCTTTTGGTTGTGTGATGAGATGTGTTGGTTTTCTATGTGATGTCTACGAGTTTTGCATATTGGTGAGATTTTGATAAACTTGTAGACTTGGTCAATTTCTAAGTATGGAGTGGTTGTGTTGGAGGCTTGTGTTAGTTCTTTGGGAGATCTATTACTTGATATGTTTTGTTTGGATTCGAAGGTTTTTGGAATTCACAATTAACTCTTGTGCTTGCTTGTGTTCGTTCTTGGTTTCTTTTGTGGATTTGTAGTTCCATTGTGCAAGGTAGAGCTACTATCGCTAAGGGTAGTGCATCCCGAAAGCGGTGGATAACTCAAAGTATGGACAAGGTAGTATGTGAAGGAGGTCAGCAGGTTCTCTTTACAAACTTCATGGCTCGGACACATCTTAGTACTCGATGGCCTAGTGTGGTTTCTCTATCCCAATTGGATCTAAAAGATGAAATCTTGAAACTGTGCTCGAGGATTGGTGCTAAATCTTTGTTCCAATTGAGTTGGCACTCTTATCCGGCCATCACTTCTGAGTTTCTGAGTTCTTACAAATTTGAGAGGGATGCTGATGACAGCTCGAGAATGCTAACAGTAGCGAGACCAAGCTCGGAAAATGACAGTAGCGAAACTAAATGAGGCCCTTGGTTTCCCAGCTCATAAAGGGAGAGTAACGCTCTCCAATGATACTCATAATGCCTTTTGGTATAGGCTCACGGGTTATTGGCCTTATAGATCGCAAAATGCAACCGTTACCTCTATAGTTCATCCTTGCTTCCGGATCCTCCATCGCATCATGGGAAATACTATATTTGCTCAGGATGAACCTTCTAAGGTGAACAAGGTAGAGCTCGAGATGCTCTATGCCATAGCCTATGATCGTCCTTTTGACCTTGGCTATGAGTTAGCTCGCAAGTTGAATGGAGTAGCTGAAAGTACATCTGGCGTAATTTGCATTGGAGGAATGATCACCTCGCTAGCACATCATTTTGGGGTTGACTTGGAGAGGTACACGCCAATTGAGACGGTAAGAGAAATTGATGTGAATCATCTCCTTACTGGTCACACTCTCTCAGATCTCCGCCACTCGTCCGCTATTTGGTTCACCGTATATAAGCACAGATGAGGAAGCCAACTGGTATGAGGCTTGGATTGGTGCTCCCCGTCCACCACTCCCCACTGCTGAGAATGTGGAAGAGGATGAGACTCTTCCCGATGCGTCGCCTACCCATAACTATGAACAGGGGGACTCTTCTGGCGGAGCCTATTCTACTGATGACAGAGCTTACTTTCAGAGCCAGTTTGACAGTTTGTCATCTCAGTTATCTGCCCTCTCTACTCGACAAGACGCTCTGCAGACTCAGATTGTGGAGCATATCTCTAGTGTGTATCAACGCTTCTCATCTTGGGATACTCTGCATAACAAGATCGTCTACAGCTCCAGCAGATTATGGTGATGTCCCAGCGCAACTATTATCATCTCCATGTACATCATTTCGATCCTTGCGCCTCGTATCCTCCCCCACCACCTCCACAGTAGTAGTGTCTTTGTGAGTACCTTCTCATCTTTTATTTATTTTCTACATTGGGGACAATGTAGGGGTTAAGTACGGGGTGGGATGTTATTCTTGTATGTCTGCATTTGTCATTAGTGTCTTGAGTCTTTCTTTTGGCTCTTTGATGTATTTTGGTAGTCTATGTTGATGACAGGTGTCCCCTGAACATGTTATGTAGGCTACAATGATGGGATAATTGTCCAAGATGCTAATATTCGCCCTAATTTGTATGTGTCAGGTCTTGAGACAAATTGCCTAACATGAAGTTCTTGAATGAGTTTGCATGATTAAGTCCCTAGACAATAACCTTGTGAGGTTCTGAGCCTTATCGATATATCTTGATGAATCCTGTCATTTCTTATATTGTGTGACACTCACTTTGTGCTTGATCTCTAGAACTTGCTTTAGACTCTTTATTGAGGTCGTATTACTTGATATGTGCACACAGCTTAAAGATGATTGAGGCAACACTTTTTGTTAACCATGTCTCTCAATGCATATCCTTGTATATGGTCCTATGCTTGAAGCAAATTTGAGATTTATTAGCCTATTCATTTGATAAACTCCACAAAATCTTTATAGCCAATTATTAGCCTTTGACCCATCCGGGAATTAGGAAATAATGTTACTTATTTTTATAATTGGATATGCTTTGAGTGTCTGGTAATGTTTGGTTTGGCATGCTCTATGAGATCTTGAGACCTAGGGAGGATAAAATTCACTCAGGGGCAAAAGTCAAGAAAAAGAAAAAGAAAAAAATATGGTTAGTAACCGATCCTCCTTGTGGAGAATAAAATTCACACAAGGAGGAAGATATGCATGTAAGGAGGCTGAGACACTTAGTAACCGGGTGCATTCATCACAAATGTTTGTATTCGCGCAAAACGGTGTTGAAGCTAGAGAAAATAAAAGAAAGGGAGATCGAATGTGGTTCACGAAAGTTGAGAATGAAAACATTATTGTGATGGAGTTGTATGGTGGTTTGGTATGAGTTTCTGTGAAGTGGTTGTTTTTCTGGTTGGTTCCTAACCCTTTTTCCCGGATTTTAGCACCACAAGCTCAAAATTTTCCATACCTTGTCTTTTTTCCACCTTGGCCCCATCACAACTTTATAGAAGGCCCTGATGATTTCTGTTATGTGCATGATCCTCAACGGTGGAGATTTAGAACGCTATTGCAAGCATATGGTAGATTAAGTGAAATGGTTGAGACCGAGCGTAATGTTAAACCTTAAACACAATTGAGTGAGTGTGTCATTAAGAAAAAAAACCTTGTGAGGTTTAGGGGCTTTTGATTGCTGTGTATTAATGATAATGAGCAACCATGTGATGATGGCAATTGTCTTAAGCTTCTGATGACAAAATATCATTTCAAAAGGCGCTTGAATAAGTTGAGACAATGATCCTATCTTACACTTGTGGTTTATTAGTTAGTGAGTCTTGCTTGGGGACAAGCAAGGTTCAAGTATGGGGTATTTTTATGTCATCATAGTTTGCATTATTTAGGACATGCATTTAGCATAGGTTTGTGATAACTCCACTCCCTTGATGAAAATCGAAATAAGTTTCAAAGGCTTTGACAGTCTGTTTTTTATCAAAGGTCTTGAAGCTTTAGAAGTGTTGATGAACCACAAAACCTGTTCTATATGATATTATGCTCGAATATTATTTTATAATATTATATGCTTCCAGATATTATATTCTAACATTTCAGGATGCTTTTCAAATATTATCTCCTTCCAAAGTCGAAAAGTTAAGAAGGACACAATCGGAGATCATGGCTTCAAAAGTTTCCAAGTTTAGAAGATCTCGAAGATAGCCATGATCAGCCTAGCCGTTGGAGAAGATTCTTTCCTCAAGTGGCGCCGATAATCTTCACTATATAAAGGAGATGAAGAAGAGAGAGAGGACATATATTCACGAATATCATTGCACAATCAACCCTCAAGTTTACGATCTCTCTTCAGCGTGTTCTCTCTGCTTGTTCTTAAGAGTCTTATATTTTGGTTGAAAGCATTTGAGAGATAAACAGTGAGCTTATAGGATATATTTTGAGAGAGTGTTATACTCAAGAGTTTATAACTCAGGAAGTGGGCACTAGGCTACTGATTCTCGAGAGTAAGAGGATTGTACTAGATAGCTGACAGAGGTGGGGCTCTTCTAGATTGGTCTGGGACTCCAAGGGAACGTGAGTTGACTAGATTGCAATTGTATAGGAGAGAGGCTTCTCGGTGAGCTATTAGGATCCTAAGCTTTGTGAATCAATAAAGCCTGTTGAATACTAGGGTTGTGGAAGAACCGTAGGCGGGGACGTAGGCCAAGTTCGTGTCGAACCTCGTTAACAATTCGTTGCGTCCTTTACTTACTGCTTTACCATATTTCCGAACTTTGTTCGAATTGTTTAACTTCTGTGATTCAGGTTTTCCAGAGAAAAAGATTAAGTTTAATCTCAAAGGGTTTTGCACGAGCTTCAAAAGTCTTGAGATTATCTACGAAAAACCGGCATACTCTATTCAACCCCCCTTCTAGAGTATCTTTATATTACTTTGTTTTACATTATCGAACCTTCAGTTTTTGTCGTTTCTCATGCGTCTTATGTGTTTTTAGAGGCTTTTCGTTTAGTTTCTAGGATAGAGATCTATTATCTATATGGTGGTGTTTTCAGGTGTTTTCGGGAGCTAAGCGGAGATTGCAAGAGGACGTGTGAGATGGGTACAGAAGATAAGAAGAGCCGAGCGGAAATCACATAGGAGGAACGAGGATAAAAGGCGGAAAAAAAACATAAGGAGCAAGGCGGTCGTACATCATGGGCTTCACATCAGAACAAATGTGCACGGGCGTGCAGAAGCTCGATCAAAGAAAAATCCATCAGAACAGATGTGCACGGGCGTGCACCTTGGCCGCGCGGGCGTGCTCCATTTGGGCGCGGGCGTGCACCCTTCAGCTCGGACATATTCGGCTGATTTTGACCCGATTGCTTTCGACATTATTATATTATTATTTTAGGGGTTTAATAATATTATATTAGCAGATGTCCCAGACTTTTTAAGGGGATGGAAACACATCTTTGGGACTCTCTCGAAACCCTCGTTTGGACGCCCTCTTTGAAGACCTTTGTAGAGTTAGATTTGGAGAACGGGAGACGGATTTGATGGGAGATTACATTGTTTCAATTCAAGATTGGTATTTCCCTTTTAGTATTTCTTTTTCTATCTATTTCCATGTTTCAATTTAGTAATTTGATGATGAACTCTTCCATGCTTGGCTAAAATCTCCGTTCTAGGGTTAGGGTGAACCCGACAATGTCGCAATTTGTTTGATTTCGATGGTTGCTTGAACTTTGTCTGAAATCTATGAATTGATTTGATCCTAGTTGCTTAACCTAATTGATGTCAATCGATTAGAGTCCTTTTTAGATTCGAGATGCTACCGCTGAGAATTGAAAATGGATATTTGGATGGACTTCATGAACCCGAAAGGGGAATTGTGTCTATTGGAACCCTAGGATTGAACTTGAGGAATCAACAATTGTTATTGTGACATTTAAACGATTGTTGAGGACTCTTGAGGATTAATAAATTATCGTAGATTCTTAGGTTTGAATCGGTTAGGCGGAACGCGGCAACGAATGTTTAATTGATTTTCTCCGAAGATCTATAAAGAACTTAAAGGGTCTAGATTTTTTAATTTAGAGACAATCACTTCAACATGCGACAGCTGAGTAGTGATGACTTTAGATAATTTACCTTCAATTTGACTTACTAAGAAGATGAAGTTCGAGTGAACATCGGGTTGAATTATTTGTGGCATTTTCGTCGGAATCCTTAACCCTGGAATCATTTCTCATACATATTTTATTCATAATCTTTGCTTGTTTTTCTAGGTTTAGTTGAAAATCAAATCTCTCTTTATTGGCCTAGCCTATTAGTTCAAGATAACAATTGGTACATATACAATCCTCGTGATCGATATCCGTATACTGCAATTGATCTCGTATTCTTGCGAGGTTGGTTCAGGCTACACTATTCTTGTGTTGGTTTAGACCACATCACTCAACAAATGAGAGATCTTGGCATCAACCTCAAAGGCATTCCCATTAACTACGACAATACAAATGCCATCTCCATTACAAAGAATCCTGTTCAACATTCAAGGACCAAACATATTGATGTAAGGCATCATTTCATTAGAGACCATGTCGAAAAAGGTGATGTGTCCATATCCTTTATTTCAACTAATTATAAATGGGCTAACATTTTTACTAAGCCTTTGACAGAGGACAAGTTCACCTTCATTAGACGTGAGATCGGAATGCTTAACAGGGATGCACTTTCGTAGGGGGAGCTTTCTCTTTACGAAAGATAAATTCTACTCGGTGTCAAGATCCTTGAACCTCATTTCAATGGTTGTGAACTGAACAATAGAGTGTACATATAACGGATCAGATATTTGGTTGATATCTTTTTCGATATTTGGTCAAATATAGTTTTATTGAATTTTAACCTTATTTATATGTTACCTATTTTATTTTCGGGAAAATCTTTTCCTGGAATATTATCCGATTATATTTTATTTGAGGAAATTATTTTAATATCGGATAAATCTTTTCCTACCTTTAAGAATTGAAAGGATCTTTTAAAAATTTGAACTTTTGGTTACTGGTTTACACTCCTCCCTTTGTTGAAAGACAAAAAGGGGGAGATGGTTTGATGGTTTAGACTTTGAAACTGCTGTGAACCAAGGGTCTTGGAAGACCTTGTTTTACTTTGTTGGATGTTCCTCTTTGGCTTTGAAAACTTATTATCCAACATTCGTTTAACCCATGCAGATACTTAGTCCGATTTTGCTTATGATATATCTGTTTGACTATGTTGTAGGGATGCACAGGTTTTGTCTTTCATCAAGGGGGAGATTGATAACTCCACTTCCTTGATGAAAATCGGAATTAGTTTCAAAGGCTTTGACATACAGTTTGTGTCAAAGGTTTTGAAGCTACAATTATGTTGATGAAACACAAAACCTGTACTTTATTATATTATGTCCGAATATTATTATATATTATTATATGCTTCCAGATATTTTATACTAACTTTTCCGGAAGGTTTTCAAATATTATCTCCTTCCAAAGTCAAAAAGGTAAGAAGGACATAATCGGAGATCGTGGCTTCAAAGTTTCCATGTTTAAAAGATCTCGAAGATGGCCATAATCAGCCCAGCCGTTGGAGAAAATTCCTTCCTTAAGTGGCACCGATGATCTTCACTATATAAAGGAGATGAAGAAGAGAGAGAGGATGGACGCACATTCACGAATATCATTGCACAATCTGCCCTCAAGTTTACGATCTCTCTTCAGCTTGTTCTCTCTGCTTGTTCTTAAGAGTCTTATATTTCATTTCAAAGAACTTGAGAGTTACACAGTGAGCTTATAGGATATATTCAGAGAGAGTGTTATACTCGAGAGTTTATAACTCAGGAAGTGGACACTAGGCGATTGATTCACGAAGTGTAAGAGGATTGTACTAGATAGTTGAGAGAGGTGGGGCTCTTCTAGATTGGTCTAGGACTCCAATGGAACGTGAGTTGACTAGATTGCAATTGCATGGGAGATAGGCTTCTCGGTGAGCTATTAGGATCCTAAGTCTTGTGAATCAATAAAAGCCGGTTGAATCCTAGAGTTGTGGAAGAACCCTAGGCGGGGACGTAGGCCAAGTTCGTGCTGAACCTCGTAAATAATTCATCGAGTCTTTTATTTACTGCTTTACCTTATTTTCACACTTGTTTCGAATTGTTTAACTTTGTCATTCAGGTTTTTCAGAGAAAAGACTAAGTCTAATCTTAAAGGCTTTTGCACGAGCTTCAAAAGTCTTGAGGCTATCTGCGAAAAACCGGCATACTCTATTCAACCCCCCTTCTAGAGTATCTTTACATTACTTTGTTTTACGTTATAGAACCTTCACTAGCATTCTCATAAGCATCCCAATGAATCTCTTCTAACTCTTGAACTTAACCTTCCTCAACTCTCCTGCTTCAAATGAATCCGTATTGGCTTGTTTGATTGCCCACAATGCATTATGCTCGAGCTCAACTAGCAGTCGACACGACTTTCCATACACAAGACGAAACGGAGACATCCCAATAGTTGTCTTATAAGTAGTGTGGTAAGCCCATAGTACATCCTCTAGTCTGAGACTCCCGTCTTTTCTATTCGGTACTACAGTCTTATCCGCTTGTTTGATGATGATAAGCAGTAGAGACTTTTTGAGTCACATTGTATTTCCTTAAAAGAGCACTGACAATCTTGTTACAGAAATGAGTTCCCCTGTCACAGATAATCTTGCTACAGTCTTATCCGCTTGTTTGATGATGATAAGCAGTCGTGTGGCGTTGTCTTCTCCTCGTGTGCACGAATTCGACTGGATGTACTCGACGTCGACTAAAGTACTCGACGTCGAGTAGAATTGTCAGCTCTCAACATTCTTCTCCGTTCTTGAAACGCAATTTCCCGAGTCCTCATTCGTTCGATTGATGCATATGAGTATGTGTTGGAAAGATCTTTTCGAGGGCTACAACTCTCATGAAGACATCAGAACTTGAATCAGAATGATGAATGGAGAAAAGTGGGCTTTTCTCCCGCTGCAACATCCTTAACTTCTTCATGACTTTCCATCATGGGCGGATTCAACCGTAGTTGAGGTTGTCTTGTGGGCTTCACATCGTCCTCCATGAGTATGCAATGCATACACAATGTCGGACTGATCCCTTTGATGTCATCAATGGTCCGTCCCAAGGCAGTGCAATGTTCCCTAAGGACATCCATCAACCTTTGTTGCTAGTCAAGAGTCAGCTTATTAGAAATAATAACCCGAAGAGTGTCACCATCTCCTAAAAATGCATATTTCAAATTATCAGGGAAAGGTTTCAATTCAACTTCAGGTGTCTGAATGACAGACGGAAGTAGCTTTTCAATAGGTGGATCTAAAGATTCAGTTCTATAAGCATGAGACCAATCATCTGAGGTGGCATCAAGTGTTACAGACAATTATTGCATGTTATCAGGCAAAGCATAGTCATAAGATAATTCCCCCAAGAGCGATTAAAAAACAACCTGTAACCGGTCAGAATGATCAATATGCATAATATCCTTAGTGAAAGTGTTGTAGTAGGAAATCGAGATTGCAAATAAAATACAAATAAAGTAGAGCAAACCAGATTCTGTCCCTTGCAAATGATTACAAGACGTCCTCCTGTTGTAGCAGCAGGAAGTCAAGATCGATCCTCGAGGAAGCGTGTCAGCGGATCTCAAGTAGCAGCAAATCTCACAGACAGAAAATTAATCAGAAAGACAGAAATAACAAAGAAAAAGCGGAAAAGAAAACGAAGGTAGAAACTGGTCGATATCGACTACAGTTCCTCGATATCGACTAAAAATATCAACCAACTGCACTCGAATTCGACTAACAGAAAGAAAACTCAGCAAAAGCAACTCGATCTCGTCAAAAGTTTCCTCGATGTCGAGCAAATACCTCGATGTCGAGTAAACACTCCTCGAAATCGAGTAAATAACATAAACCTAAATCGCAACCTTTCGCAAGCCAAAAAAGGATTTTCTACGAAATAAATCAATAAACTAAAGACTTCCAAGATCAGGGTTTCAACACCACAACGATAACCACGCAAAATAACACATAAAGGCATAAAATATCATGCTTTTCATCAAATAACTTTCATTATTAACAAATAGGAATATAGAGTCTTTCGCATAAACCCTAATTGTTACTAACCCTTTTCACATAATTAACCCAAGTTGTATTAAGATCACTTTCGCTTCAATAACACAAACAATGATCACCTTCAACTTTCGCAAAAGAATAATGCTTGGAGGGATAGAAGGCGAATTGCATAAGAAGATCAAACCTTTACCGCATCACCTCACATGCCCACCGTTGGGCTCACCCCGACCCTAGAAGTGGGTGGACTACTCGCTCTTCATCATGAATAAACTCATCAAAGATTTTAGGAAAATAAATTGCATTAAAATAAACCAAAGAGAACTTACAACCGATCGAAGACAAACCGTTTCTCAACACCTTCTCTCCTCTTATCACAAGCTCTCTCTCTCTCTCCTACTTACTTGATGTAACTAATTGTTTGTGAAATTGAATGAATGAAAATCAGCCCCTAAGGCTTTATTTATAGCCTTCATTCCAAGCTAATCTAGGAAAGAAAACTATATCTGTATCTACTTCTATCTATCTTTTATCTAATGATTAAATAATGGAAATAAATAATTAAATCAACTAGGACTATATCTAATGTGGATAAAATATCTTCTCTCTTTACTTGATGGCCCTTGATAGATCTTGATAGAATTTCATCTCGAAAATATCATCATTGGACTAGGGATAGAAACTTAACAAGACCTCGGATAACTCTTCGTCGGCCACTGGGATTTCCTCGATATCGAGTAGAATTCCTCAATATCGAGTAACATATTCTTCGTCTTCCGCTCAGCAACTCGATTCCGGCTTCTGGGAGCAAAGTCGACTTTGGGGTTTTCCTCGACATCGAGTAAATTCCTCGATGTCGAGCAACTTTTCTTCGCCTTCAGTCTCCTTCGTCGATCTCGGCTCCAGGACCGCTCATCGGCTTGATTTTCCCTCGATATCGAGTAATTTCCTCTATATCGAGTAACATGTTCCAGCTCCAGCTTGCTTGTCGATGTTTGGTGCTCAGCTCGATTTGGCTTACTCGATTCTGGGCAGCTTTGGTGGAAATCGACTTGACTGTACTCGATATCGACTATCTTTGTCCTGGTTCCGCTGCTCCTTGACCTTGGACTTCTGTAGTTGACTTCGAGCTTTTCTCCTTTTCTTAGAACTGCTGTAAATTGCTTCGATTTCTGCGAAATTAAACAGAAACTGGCGTAGATTCCATAATTTGGCAAATAAGCATAAACTACATAGATTATTTACTATTTTAACCCATATGCATAAAATGTATATAGAAATCGATATAAAAGATAATATAAAACATGGCAGTTGTTGGTCGACATCGAGTAATTTGCTCGATGTCGAGGAGTTGTGCTCATCCGGGGGAATCAGTGTCGAGGGAGGAGCAGTCAAGGAAGAAGGGTGTTGGTCGATGTCGACCAATTTGGTCGATGTCGATGAGTCCTTGGCTTCTAGTGGATTGCTCGACGAAGCTGTTGCTGGTGGAGGGTTCTAATTTTGGTCGACGTCGACCAAATTACTCGATGTCGAGTAACTCCTATAGACTTCGAACTCATACTTGCGTCCTGTCAAGGCATCCGAGAAATAATTAGTCGATGTCGACTTACCTTGTTCGATGTCGAGCAGATCATCTGTGTCATCGTTCAGGATGGCCATGATTTTCTCCACCTGGGGTTCCATATCCCTCTTTTCTAGGCTCCCCGCAAGTAATGTAACCGGCTGATATAGACTTTACCTCTTCCATGGGACTTGTGTCCCTTCCAGTTTTATTAAAAGAATACTCAATTACCTTATTGCTGATGTTGAAAGTGAGTACTCCCTTTCTTACGCTTATGTTGGCATCCACCGTCGCCAAGAAGGGCCTTCCTAGAATAATTGGACAAGCAGGGTCCTCCGCCATATCAATAACTAGAAAATCAGTAGGGACAAAGAACTTACCTACTTGCACTGGCACATTGTCCGCCATGCCTGTTGGGATGACCACCGTGTTGTTTGCCATATAAAGCTTAGCATCTACAGGCTCTAGGGCACCTATCTTAATCTTGGACCATATGGTTGAAGGCATTATACTCACACTGGCTCCAAGATCACATAAAGCATTGAATTTATATTGACCAATCTAATAGTTATAGCAAAATTACCTGGATCTGGCCTTTTTTCAAGAACGTCCATCTGGCTGCACTCCTCTGTAATCTCACCCATTGAGCGCTTTTTCTTAGGATCTCCTTGAGGAACTTGACATATGATGGCATTTCATTAAGAGCTTCGGTGAAAGGTATGGTGACATTGAGCCTCTGAAGCATCTTGATGAAGCGCTGAAACTTCTTCTCTGCTGGATCCTTTGGAGATTTTGTTGGGAAAGGTAGCTTCTTTTTCTGGTTCGGAGCCAGAACAGATGTTGGAGGTGTTGCTGCTTTCTCGACGTTGACTTGGCTCTTCTTGACCTCAACAGGATTCTCCTCGATATCGACTTAATTCCTCGATGTCAAGTTATTGTGCTGCGCAGACGAATCGTGGCCAAGTTTTTCCTCGATATCGACTTGTTGTTCGTCGATATCGAGTTGTTGTTCAGCTCTGTTCTCCTGCTTTTCGTCCTCTGGCTCGCATAGTTGGTGCCCGCTCTTGAGTTTTACGGCTGCGATGTGTCCGGTCTTCCCCTTGGGATTGGGCTCAGAAGATCTAGGGAGTGTACCTGACTATCTGGGGACGCCTGCTGCTAGCTGGCCAATCTGTGTATCAATCGATTTCCTCTAGACATCCATTTGTCCCAGCCTAGCATTGACACCTTGTATCTGAGTATAGACAGAATTGAAGGACTGCTTGGTGTCTGAATGGTTCCTTCGTATTTCCTCAAGGATTTTCTGTAGGTCATCCCTCTTCTGGTCCCTTTCAGGATGTCCTGGAGCTCTGTATGGCGGGGGGTTCCTAGGGGCACCTCGGTTCCATTGTGGTTGCTGAAACCTTTCGTCCCCCATATAGCGATTGAGACCCCCTGCGTAAGCCACCTCGTCGTGGTGTTCTGCCATCCTGACTTGCTCTGTGTGTTGGCACTCACTAGTGGTGTATCGCTGTGATCCGCATTCGATGTAGGGCTGGTTGACAGAAAGATACTTGACTTGCTTGAGGAGCTTGCGATTTTGATCTCTATAGTACTGCTCCTTGACATCTGGGTCAATCTCCTTAGAAGGTTCGTAGAGGGGCATGGATGGGGCTGGCCTGGCATAGGTACTCTTATCATAGTTTCTTGGAGTCCCATACTTGTTGTCGTAGTTGGTCAGCTTGATGAGGGTGGCCCATGCTTCAGCTGGCGACATTGTTAGATACTCATAATGAGTATACGTATTGATCCTATCCTTAGTGGTCAGGTCAAGATAATTGAAGAAGATCTCCTGAACGATGCAGGGTTGTTGTGCATGTGTAGGGCAGGATCGCAGTAGATCCTTATATCGTTCCCATACTTTTGCTAGCGGATCCCTAGGCTTCTGTTTGAAAGCTGTAATCTTTTGGCTAAGGAGCGCTGTCTTGGCAGGAGGAAAGAATTTGTTGAGAAATTCCTGCCTCACTTCAGCCCATGTTGTGAGGGATTGTGGACGGAGACCTTCAAGCCACTTCAAAGCTGGACTAGCAGAGACCAACGAAAAGCCTTCATCATGACATATTCCAAAGTGGTACCTTCAGCAAGAGTACGACACATATCAGTAAAGTTGGTAATATGTTGAAGAGGACATTCATTAAATCTACCAAAGAAAGCATTATTTTTAATTTCAATCAGGAAAGGAGTGCGATTTCATAATTATTTTCAGGGATTAAAATGGCCGATTCAGGGACGACGAGAGTCGGGTGCATCTAATCCTCTGTAGTGGTAGGGTATTCGGCAAGCTCAGCTTCCACCTGCCTTCTTCGCTTCGTTTTCTACGTAGTGCGTACTCTCTCAGCGGTGAGAGCAGCATTGTTGGCTTCTATTTCCGCCCTTAGCCTCTATATCAGTTGTTCCTGTGTTTCTGCGGCTTCCATGACTCTTTTTAATTTAGCGTGGACGTGTATAAGGCGTTCCGGATCGTCTAAGGCGTCAAACTCAGGTGTGTGACCAGAACGACGCATACACCTCCAAAGTAACTCAAGGAAAACGTGAGATCTAACTACCTAAGGTGCGAATGATTGCTTCCCCGAAAACGGCGCAAATTTGTTGTAGGAGGAAATCGAGATTGCAAATAAAATACGAATAAAGTAAAGCAAACCAGATTTTGTCCCTTGCAAATGATTACAAGACTTCCTCCTGATGTAGCAGGGGGAAGTCAGGATCGATACTCGAGGAAGCGTGTCAGCGGATCTCAGGTAGCAACAAATCTCACAGACAGAAACTTAAACAGAAAGACAGAAATAACAAAGAAAAAGCGGAAAAGAAAACGAAGGTAGAAACTGGTCGATATCGACTACAGTTCCTCGATATCGACTAAAAATATCGACCAACTGCACTCAAATTCGACTAACAGAAAGCAAACTCAATAAAAGCAACTCGATCTCGTCAAAAGTTTCCAAGATATCGAGCAAATACCTCGATGTCGAGTAAACACTCCTCGAAATCGAGTAAATAACATAAACCTTAATCGCAACTTTTCGCAAGCTAGAACACGAATTTCGATGAAATAAATCAATAAACTAAAGACTTCTAAGATCAGGGTTGCAAAACAACACATAAAGGCATAAAATATCATGCTTTTCATCAAATAACTTTCGTTATTAACAAATAGGAATATATAGGCTTTCGCATAAACCCTAATTGTTACTAACCCTTTTCACATAATTAACCCAAGTTGTATTAAGATTACTTTTGCTTCAATAACACAAACAAGGATAACCTTAAACTTTTGCAAAAGAATCATGCTTGGAGGGATAGAAGACGAATTGCATAAAAATATCAAACCTTTACCGTATCACCTCACATGGCCACCGTCGGGCTCGCCCCGACCCTAGAAGTTGTCGGACTACTCGCTCTTCATCATGAATAAACTCATCAAAGATTTCAGGAAAATAAATTGCATTAAAATAAACCAAAGAGAACTTACAACCGATCGAAGACAAACCGTTTCTCAACACCTTCTCTCCTCTTGTCACAAGCTCTCTCTCTCTCTCCTACTTACTTGATGTAACTAATTGTGTGTGAAATTGAATGAATGAAAATCAGCCCCTATGGCTTTATTTATAGCCTTCATTCCAAGCTAATCTAGGAAAGAAAACAATATCTATATCTACTTCTATCTATCTTTTATCTAATGATTAAATAATGGAAATAAATAATTAAATCAACTAGGACTATAGCTAATGTGGATAAAATATCTTCTCTCTTTACTTGATGGCCCTTGATAGATCTTGATAGAATTTCATCTCGAAAATATCACCATTGGACTCGGGATAGAAACTTAACAAAATCACGGATAACTCTTCGTTGGCCACTAGGATTTTCTCGATATCGAATAGAATTCCTCGATATCGAGTAACACTTTCTTCGTCTTCCGCTCAGCAACTCGATTCCGGCTTCTGGGAGCAAAGTCGACTTTGGCTTTTCCCTCAACATCGAGTAAATTCCTCGAGTGATTTCCTCGATATCGAGTAACATGTTCCAGCTCCAGCTTGCACGTCGATGTCTGGTGCTTAGCTATATTTGGCTTACTCGATTCTGGTCAGCTTTGGTGGAAATCGACTTGACTGTACTCAATATCGACTATCTTTGCTCGACATCGACCAAGCTATGTTGACTTGATTTTCCTTGTTTCCAGCATGATTTGTCCTGGTTCCGCTGCTCCTTGGCCTTGGACTTCTGTAGTTGACTTCGAGCTTTTCTCCTTTTCTCAGAACTGCTGTAAATTGTTTCGATTTCTATGAAATTAAACAGAAACTGGTGTAGATTCCATAATTTGGCAAATAAGCATAAACTACATAGATTATGTACTATTCTAACCCATATGCATAAAATGTATGCAGAAATCGATATAAAAGATAATATAAAACATGGCAAATTAGGCTCACATCAAAAAGCATCTACAATATCAACAAGATTCAAATAATAAGAAGTAGATATCCCGTCGGGGATAAAAAATTCAGCCTTTTTTCCATCGACTTCCACAGTTAGAGATCCAGAAGAACAATCAATTTTTTCTTTAGCAGTTCGAAGAAAGGGTCTACCTAGTATGATGGGTGTCTCGGGTATACCAAGTCCCTTTTCAATCACATAAATATCAGCAGGGAAAATCAGATCATCAACCATAATCAAAACGTTTTCAACCATCCCCTTTGGGTGAAGTTGAGAGCGATCAGCAAGTTGTATCACAACCCTAGTTTCATTCAGAGGACTGGTGCGGGATTATGTTGTAGGAGGAAATCGAGAATGCAAATATAAAATATGAATAAATCACAGCAAACCAGATTCCGTCCCTTGCAAATAATTACAAGACCTCCTCTTGATGCAGCAACGGGAGGTCAGGATCGATCCACGAGGAAGCGTGTCAGCGGATCCTAGGCAGCGGAGAAATCTCATGAAAGTCGACAACAGGTGCTAGATCTCGACTAGAGTAAGTCGACAAGAGATCATCCAAGTCGAACAGCGTAGCAGACACATGCACTGGGTCTCGTCAATCTCGACTAGAGGCTACTCGATATCGAGTAGGGCCCTTGTCGACTTCGGCTTGGCTTGTCGAGAACCTGCACACAGAAGCTACAGCGATGCTAGATCGAGTATCAGTAACTCGAGGTCGACCAGACTTGGTCGAGATCGAGTAAGGGCAGAAAAACGAAACAAAGAAATAAAGTAAAGGCAAAGGCTTTGGGACTTCAAGTGGATAAATCTCTCTCTTCCTTGATGTATCTTGATAGATCGGATAAAATCAGCAAACTTCGAGCCCAAGGAATCCCAATCCGAGTAGAATTGCGTCGACGCGTCACGCGGCTTCTGGAAACGTCGTCGATCTCGACTAGGAGTGTCGTCGACTAGGCTTGGCTCGACGTCTCGGCTAGCAGGTCCTCGGTGTGGCTCGGTCATGGCTCTTAGCATTCGTCGATCTCGAGGCGAACTCCTCGATCTCGAGTAGGGGTGGATCATCGACTTGGCCTACTTGGTGCATCGGGTAGCCTCTTGTTGACATGCTCGGACACAGCTTCACAGGCTTCATCGATCTCGAGGACTCCTTGTCGACATCGAGTAGGGAAGCTCGTCGACTAGGTTTGGCTTGGCTGGTCGGGCAGGTCTTTCTCGATGTGATCAGACATAAGCTCACGGGCTTATCGATCTCGGGTACCAGTCCTCGATCTCGAGGAAGTTGTCCGGTCATTGTCGGGTAATCTCTCCTCGACTCCGGATAGTCTGTCCTGGTTCCGGATAATCCCTCCTGGTTCCTCGACATGTGTTCTTCGACTAGGGTGTGTCTAGGCGTGATCCGTCGAGATCGACTAAGGCTTTGTCGATGTCGAGTAGCTTTGAGCTCCGGTTCTCGCTTCTTGGTTTTCAACTGAAATGTTTCCATATTCTGCAATATTAAACAGAAACTTATGTAGATCTTCATTTCTGACAAATAAGCATATACTACATAAGTTGGACATATTCCCAACCCGAAATATCCAAAATATAAAGAATATGGAACTAAAATATGCATTAAAACATGGCTACTCTGGAGACATCAATGAACGTCATTTGCACTTTTGTCATTTACCAAATAGTAATAAAAATCCAAACTTAAACAGACAACCAATAGATTAGGCAATCAATCATTTCATAAACAAAATAACTACTAGTATAACAATGAAGTCCGGTGTAGAACCCACAAGGAGAAGCAATTTCCTATTTAATGACTCTAGACAAGACTCTTTAAAGGCAAAGCAATAACCTTTTGAACAAATAGCAAATATTAAAGTAACCAGATTGCAAATCACAAAGCAAATTGATATCAAAGTAGAAAGAACATTTCACCTGTAATTTTCTGACAATGGTTGGAATTAATGGTCATCAGATTGATTTATCAATTATTTATATTCCTTGGTCTACTTGACTAAAGTTGAGAGATCTGCAGAGATTCACTTATCTTATTCAATATTACTAAAGAATAGTATTAAGAACTCAAGTAATTAAGACCACTTGGCACATTGACTCTATTCAATCAAGACAGATAGGTGCATACCGAACTCAATCCTAATCAAATATCCTCAACATAGATCAACTGAAATCATCCACTACAAAGACAAAGAGACATCACTATCATCAATACCTTTCTTTGCTATCAAGAAAACAACAACGAATTCATACCTAGAGATGCAATTCCTAACACGTTGATCAAGCATACAAGGGAACACAAATATAAATTAAGCACAAGAAGATAACTAAGAACATGAATAATCAAATAAACTCAAATCCTCATAATTCAAACAACCATGTCTTCGAATCACATGCGAAACTATGAGTTTAGCAACTCATAGGCCAATTCTCTCTCTCTTTCTAATGGTGTTCATAGTTTCTCTCCAATAGCCACACCCCGGCGAAATAAACTGAAAACAACCTAAATAAGGTTCACAAGGGTCGGCAAAAACTAGGGCTGGGCTTCCGGTCCGGTCCAAGACCGGTGGACCGGAAATTCTCGGAACTTGGACCGCCGATTGGAACCGGGACCGGGATATATGGCCCCTAGTTTTCCGGTCCGCGGACCGTTTGGACCATTAGGACCGGAATTCTTGCAGCCTTCAGTTTGCACTTGAATGACCAAAAATAAATAAATAAATGCACAACAACACAACCCTATAATCCCTAATTCAAGTATTTGTAAAAATTGAAAATACATGCCCATGGCCTAGATTCATCCATTCATGGCCTCATACATGATATCAAATTAACAAAAGTACAAAATACAATTTGAAATTCCCTACAATCGAAACTAGATCTGAAAGTTAAAGTACGAATTGAAAAAATATCTCAAACCCTTGATCTAGATCTGAAAATGGGATGGTTATATAAGATTTCTCAAAATCTAAAAACTAAAATTGATTACCTTTGTATAAATATGAAAATATACATACAAATCTAAAAAGAGAGGGGAGAGAGAGAGTGGCGGCAGCGGGCGGCAAGGGCAAGGACGGTGGCGAACTAGCGAAGGGCGAACTGGCGATGGGCGGCTACAACTGGTCGTGGGAGAGTGGTGGGACTGGCGGCGAGCACTGGAGCGTCGACGGTGGCGGGTGACAACTGGTGAGCACGAGGGAGGAGGGATGAGCGGAGGCGCGAAGCCGAGAATAAAGAGAAGAAGAAGCGTGTTTGGGACTCCTACTTTCTTTCTTTCTTTCTTTTATAAAAAAAAATCAACAAAAACCGGTCCAATTCCGGTCCGGCCCGGAAATTTCGGTCTGGTTCCGAGTTTGGACTGGAACCCGGAATTCAAAAATTCTTGGACCATGGACCAGACTATAATACTTCCAGTTCGATCCAAAGATCGTAATTTTCGCTCTAATCCCGGTCCGATTCCGGTCCGATCCAACTTTTGCCCAGCCCTAGCAAAAACCCTAGGGGAAATAAAAGAAATAATATAAAAATAATAATCTTCGGATCCAAAAAGCATTTTCGGGATCTGGGCAACGGCATGCGCCGTGCAAGGGGCGGCGGGCGTCGTTCCTTCAGTGCTCGACATTCCTCATTTCCTTCAACGAATTCCAATGTCATTCCTCCTTGCTTCTCCTTAGCTCTTCCTCAACCTCTATATGCTCCAAAACATGCTTCTTAAGCTCTTTCCATAGTCCCTCTAAGTCCGTAATGTAATTCTGCAGAATAAACACTAAAACCGCATAGATTCCGAATTCGAGTACTTCACAAGTAATAAATGGAACTAGACTCAAAACATAAACAAACCAATATCTAATAGCACTAAGAAACACCTTTATTGCCTATATGAAATATGCATTATCAAACCCCCCACACTTAACTCTTGCTTGTCCTCAAGCAACCATAAGGAAAAACATCATCCACGCATGCCACAAGAAATCTTTCACAACTTTACTCATCAAAAGCAACATCATCAATAGTGAAAATACAACCAAATATATAAACGTCATAACATATATATATATATATATATATATATATGGGATCAAGTAGCTTGCATGTTAAAAAATCAACCTTACCAAGGATAAAATGTGTATCTCTCACTCTCATGTGTTTAGGCTTTAAGCACACACTCACCTCAATTTCATATACAAGCATCAACTAGAATATTGACATTTATATCACAAAATCTCCACCGGATACGTCAATGCAAGAATAAAAACATCAAGAGGACTTTCGCTCAATGGAAACCTTCATTGAAGATCCCATTCGGCGGGGTTGTAATGGGGCTTGGTAGAAACATAAGAGAAAGGAATTGTATTTAGTCATGTGGTGTTGTAAATTCCGGGAAAACAAGATTCCGAAATTCCCAACATAACACAAACCAACTCAATAAATAAAGCTCACAAATGCACAACATCTCTCAATATCAATAAAGTAACTCCAAAATCATCTCAAATCTCATCATCTCACCATCTTACATATAGTGCAATCTCAACACCAAACCAATGTATCTCATAACCAACATAAATCCCAATTCTTCCTCAATATGCAAACATAAGATAAATGGCTCTTTATTTTCTCTTCTTTTTTTTCTTTCTTTTTTCAGATTTTTTTTTCTACTTACTACCCCTAGGTGAATTTTATCCTCCCTAGGTCCAAGCTTTTTATATATTTTTTCTTGAGCCAAAATGGATGAAAATCAAATGCATATACACGAGGGACTAAATAAGCACATAACATTACATCTTCTCAAAGATCATAAACCATAGAATCACACTTTAGCTTCATTCTCCCCAATCTCCAAAATAGATTCCATAACTCACTCAAAATCTCAATTCCCCCGGAATAAGGGTAAGTCTTATCATAGGCTAAGAATAATAATTTTGTGGAGATAACAACAAAAAGGCTAAAGGCTCAAATTGGCTTCAAAGCAAGATATAACATAGGGAGATATGGATAAATATGTGGCTAAAAGGTTGCCTCTATCATTTGAACTTATCAAGCATTGAACATGTATATAATCGGCCTCAAAAATAGATAACTATAGCAATACTCAATGATAAATGCATAGGAAGAGTATATCACACAAGAAAAAACAAAAGGAATAAAGATATATCCTTTATAAGGCCAAAAATATCTCACTGTGACAAATTTTTGTTGAATTTCAGGCATACTCCCAAACTTAGATCATACATGCTTAATTATATATGCTCAATTATATTTCACATAAAAACCAATTTTTCAAGGTAAGATCAAATCATTCCAGAATTCCATGGTATTTATAAGATCATGTCAGGACAAACTCAATTTAAGATGGTTATCCTTGACAACACAATATGGAAAACAACAAAACAAAACTCACTTTTTTCCAAAATTTTTTGTGACATTTTTCAAATTTTTTTTTTTCATTTTTGACATTTTCTATAACATAAAAGAAATAACATAAAGGAAATAACAAAGACTCAAAAGCACAAATTCAAAGACAAACATAAATTCAAACATGAACTAACCTAACTAATTCACTTCAATCTCCCCCCCCCCCCCCCCTCCCACACACACTTACATGTTGCATTGTCCTCAATGCATAGAAACACAAAAATGAACAATGAAAATATAAAAATAAAGGGTTCGTAAGCTTCATCAACTCATCAGCCTACCGCTTTTCGAATTCAACAAATTTCTTCTCCAGGCAGGTAATACGCGAGGTATCTTGAACCCTAGGCGGCGTCATCTCGATCTGTATATCATCAACATCGCTCGCAGGGCCACAGTGTCGTCAGGCTTACGTAATTGAGTATCAACATGGACATGGCTTTGGCAGAAATCAACTAACTTTAACCCCACATGTGAAATAGTAGGCACATACTAATGATGAGACTGCAGAGGTCCAGATAACCACTGAAATCTCTCAATATATAGCATATGGTAACTACAACTTTTCTAACATCCTTGCAGACAAAAGAGCATCGATGTCCCACGTATAGGAGTGACTCGCATGCTGTAGTGAACTAACATCGACACCATGAAATATTTCCAAAAGTGTGATCATGCCTCCAAAAGGGGTGACAAGAGGATAATTCTTGCTGCGCTGGCCACGAACCCTATCACACATCCTCAAAAATAAGAATACCCAATCCGGTACTATGGTAAACTCAGGAATCAAGCAATATATGAGATCAATCACACCAGGATCAACAATAGTAGTACTTCCAGACTCATAGAAATGGAGCCCAAAACTCGCACACATGGACGAAGAGCAGGATGGGTAACCATATTATCTAGTTTGAAATCTTTGAAGTGCTTAGGTGTTCCCGTCAATTTCCTCCAAATCTCTGCTAAATCAAAAACTCGCATGCCATTATTCCACTTCCTAGAGCACTTCTTTGTTACTCCAAAAGCAACTCTCATCGCCGCATATGATGAATTACAAGCTCTTCCTTGCAATCGAAAACGAATATCCTTAGGTGATATCCCCTCTAACGTAGTAAAGACCTCCTTCACCAAGAAAAGGTAGGTGGGTGCTCTTCTGCCAATAAAATCACGCAACCCTCCATGTGTTATCAACTCAAGCACAGAATCAAACAAGCTCAACCGTCTCAAAGTAATTTCATCAAAGAACATGGTGGACGTGTATGTGCGCTCTCCAAATGCGTTCCATCATAGCACATCCGTGTTATCGAAGTAGGGTGGTGCCTTGTTGTTGATAGGAGTAGACGACATGGAATAACTCGAGGGAAAACCGAAGAAAATCCACAAAAATGACCAAAAATCGGGCTCGTTATTATGGCGGCGGGCGCCGTGTACGTAGAACCACGAATCCGAGTGGAGACGTTGGAGAACCGCCGTCCACTCTTCCAAACTTCCACTTTTCTCGAACAACTTGGTTTCAAAAAGTTATTTTGTGAAAGGTAAGGGAATGGAATGGGTAAAGATTGATTTTTGTGGATGTAGGGTAGTGGCGGAAAAGTGTTTTGGTGGATTGAATCGATTGAAACGCAAGACTTTAGGTAGTTGGATTGGATTCCATTAGACTTTTGGTGTTCTTGAGATTCCTCTTGAGCAAGTTTGATTGATCCACAAATAAGGAGAAATATTATATGGTGAATTGGAAGGAAATCTATCAAAAAGAAAAAGGAAAATATTAGATCTAGATAGAAGAGAAATAGAAAAGATATAAATCTAGTACTACGAAATAAGTAAACTACTCCTAAAAAGAAAAATCTAATCCTAAAATAAAATAGAAAATAGATAGGAGATAAAATACTAACCTAAGATAGATAAAAGATAATATAACCTAAAATAGATAAGAAATAATCTAATCATAGAATCAAAATAAAATAAAACAATCTAGTCCTATTCAGGTATAAAAATAAATAACCAAACTCGGAAAATAACCAAAAACAAAAAGATAGAAACGTCCCTTCCAAGTTCACCAAAATTCAGATTCGTCAGGCGGACACACAGGCGGTGGGCACCGTGGCTGGGGCGGCGGGCCTCGTGTCCACAAAGTGCAACTCCATCTTTTAAATCAATCAAAACTTAAACCTAAAATTGGTTTCACTTACTGTAACATCAAAAATCCTTTCACACGATTGATTCTACTTTATTGAATTGAAAAACAAATGCAAAAATAATAGAAATACTACCTAACTACCTTGGGTTGCCTCCCAAGAAGCACCTTTGCTTCACGTCTTTGGCTCGACGTGATGCAATCTTGATCAAGTTATTCCACCAAGATCCGCCACACTTGTTCTTTTCAGAACAAGAGGCGGAACATTAGGAGCTTTTCCGACATAGCCATCAATAGCATCCATCGATTTCTTCTTAAAATGAGTAACTCCAGGAGGTTGTCCTGCAATTGCAAAATCCTCAACATTATTAGGAATGGAATTTTTATAGGGAATAGCATTAGAATCATTTGAATGAGACACATTTTCATGCGACTTAAACAAATTCTCAATTTTCTTTTCAATGTCATCTTTCTCTAATCCAATTTCATCTTTGTAAGAAAACTCAATATTCATAGATTCATTTTTAAGAGAAACATCTAACAAAGCATTTGATTCATTCTTGTGATTAGTTTCATTAGAGTCAAGAACATCTACGGAATCATTGGCAGAAGAAACAATAGGCTCAAATATAGAAAACTCAATCTTTCTACCATCGAACTCCATAATTAGTGAACCTTCAAAACAATCAATCTTACTCTTAGCCATTCACAAGAATGGCCTTCCCAAGATAATCGGGGTTTCAAGCGTACATTGTTCCATGTCTATAATGAAGAAATCGGCCGAAAAAATCAAATCATTTACCTTAACCAATACATCTTCAACAAATCATCTAGGCTTAATACTAGAACGATCAGCGAGTTGTATAGTAACACCAGTTCTAGACAATGAATTTAGACCCAAAAACATGTATAAGTTATAAGACATAAAATTAATTGAAGCACCTAGGTCTAACATAGCTTTCGTGAAGCTAGCATTTCCTATCGCACATGGTATAGTAAACATACTTGGATCTCCGCACTTTTCAGGTAATCGTTTCTGAAGCAAAGCAGAAACATTCTCACTTAAACGTACCCTTTCCTTCTTTCTCATCGTTTGCTTGTGCTTCATCGTGCATAGCTCTTTCAAGAATTTAGCATAGTGAGGCACAGTTTTAATCAAATTAAAAAGTGGAATATTTACCTCACAATGAGCAAAGGTGTCGTAAAGAATTTGTTCATCTTCCCACTTACGATCATATCTTAAGGCGTGAGAAAAGGGTGGTGCGGGTCTTGAAACCTCATAAGACCACTCTTTAGAAGCTTTCTTCGGGGATTGAACAACGTCAGAAGTCGGATCCGTCAAAGGAGGTGGCGACGGGCGCCGTTGTGAGGGGCGGCGGGTGTCGTCTCTACAGTGCGTCTTCAATTCCGTCTCTTCGTCCTTATTTCCCAAAACAACTTCCTCTCTAGGCCTCTCTTCAATATTCCTAGAGGGTGTATTCACTTGTTTACCTCCTCTAAGGGTCATGGCACTGACATTTTCCTTCGGATTCACCACCACTTGCGATGGCAACTTTCCTGAATCATCCGCTTTCAATTCACTAATCTCCTAAGCCATTTGACTCGGCAACTTTTCTTGAACACTCATCTTGTCCAATAACAACCTCAATGTCTCATCTCTGTCATCTTGTAAAGTGTTTCTAGGTCGATTTCCATATTTTTCTCTTTGAAAAGGAACGTGTTGCTGTTGGCCTCTCCCGTTGAATCCACTTTTGTAGTTTGAATTGTAGCCTTGATTGCAATTGTTACCAAAGTTGTGGTGAGGTCCATAATCCATAGCATTCACTTCAATGGTGCCCTCCTGAATCAATGGACACATATCATTCGGATGAGTTAGATCTCCACAAACTCTATACGGTCTAGACTGATGGGGTTGATTCATAACCATCTTGTTCACGGTCTCCATAAGCCTATCGATATCGTCCTTGTGCCCATCTCTAGAATTATCCAACTTATGAACTTCTTTAATTCTTTGGTGTCTCCCATATTGTTGTGATGCGTTAGCCAACCCTTTAAAAATCTGCATTGCTTCCTAAGGTGTTTTATCAAAAATATCTCCTCTGCTAGTAGCATTGATGAAACTCCTATCAATGTCAAGCAAGCCTTCGTAAAGATATAGCACTAGATCATCCTCGAGTATACCGTGTTGTAGGCAACTACCCTTAAGCTTCTTAAACTGCTCAACATATTCAAAAAGACTCTCTGTAGGTGATTGCTCAATACTGGACAACTCCTTCTTCAGTTTGTTGAGGCGAGTCGCACGAAAGTACTTTTTCAGAAAAGCTTTCTTCAATTGCACCCAAGTAGTAATGCTTTCTTGGGTTAGTAGTAAAGCGAATCGCTTGCAGCATCTTTTAGAGTAAAGGGCGACACTCTCAGCATCAATTGATCGTCAGACAAGCCTTGGGGTCTCAGTCTATCACACACACTCACAAAGGTAGCAAGGTGCTTGTTTGGCTCCTCGCTAGGCAATCGATGAAAGTAAGGCAAAATAGATGACCAATTTGACTTGAACTCAAATCTTGAACCCTCAGGGAAATCCGGAAGACTAATTGCAAGTGGTTGAACACTCAAATCAGGCTCCTTAAGGTTTCTCAGGGTCCTTCTTGGCGGATTAACAACAGTGTTTGCCATCTCTTCGTCTGTCTCAAGTGGTGGAACTGTGTCTCTGAATTTGAAATCTGATATGGAATTGAATCGAACTGAGCCCCCTAGGGCCTTATTTATAGGCTTCATTCCCTAGCTATTCTAGGAAAGAAGATATCTATCTATATCTAAAATTATATCTAAAACTTGAAAGGATAAATAAATTATTTTAAGGAAATAAATCTTAAAAGGAAAAGAGAAAACTAAATAGGTAAGTCTTCATGTCTTGATAGATCTTGTCTCCTTGATGATAGAACTTGATGGAATCAGATAGATCTCGGCCAAATCGACTCATTCGCGCCCAAGGAATCTCAATTCTACTCGGACAGGTCTCGTCGAAAAGTTTCTGGAATCTGGTCTACTCGACCTCGAGTAGGGCTCGTCGACCTCGAGTAGGGTGGTTCGTCGACTGGACTTCCTCGGCTAGGTGTGTTCGACATGGCTCGGAATTGGCTCACTGGTGCTCGTCGATCTCGACAAGACCTAGTCGATCTCGAGTAGGATTAGGTCATCGACTAAGTCTCCTCGGGTGACTCTACTCGACAAGGCTCGGACAAGGCTCCTCAGGTGCTCATCGATCTCGACAAGCCCTAGTCGACCTCGAGTAAGGTGGCTTGCCGACTAGGTCTTCTCGAGTTGCTCTACTCGATGAGGCTCGGACAAGGCTCCTTAGGTGCTCGTCGATCTCGACAAGCCCTATTCGACCTCGAGTAAGGTGGCTTGCCGACTAGGTCTTCTCGAGTTGCTCTACTCGATGGACTCCGGATCTGGACTCAGGCGCTGGTCGACCTCGATAAAGGGTCCTCGAGATCGAGTTGAGCGGTGTCCTTCCTTTCCACTTCCGCGAGTTGCCTCTTCCGCTGGCAGCGAGTTTTTCCGCGGCAGCGAACGATCCGCTGCAGCGAGTCGAGTCGCTGGCAACGAGTGCCGCCTGGTCGTCCTCGGCTTCGTCCTCGGCTTCTCTCCTTGTCGACTCCGGGTGGTGTGTCTGGGCTTCGTCGATCTCGACCAGTGGTCCTCGAGATCGAGTAGGGTCCGGAGCCGGGTTGGTCTGGCTTGCTCGATCAGGCTCTGTCGACAAGGCTGTGCTCGGACATGCTCGTCTAGGTCGAGTAGGCCTACTCGAGATCGAGTAGCCTTGACTCTTATACTGGTTCCGCTGCTTTGACCTTGGACTTCTGTAGTGTTTTTCCGAGCTTCTCTGACCTTCTGTAGAATTGCTGTAATATGCCTCGATTTCTGCGAATTAAACAGAAACTGGTGTAGATTCCATAATTTGGCAAATAAACATAAACCACATAGATTATGTACTATCTAAACCCAAATGAATGCAATGTATACAGAAATCGATATAAAAGTTACTGTAAAACATGGCAGATTCAGCTCACAACACACCTCCACTAGTAATGTTGATGAAAATGCGCTCTTGGTCAAGCAACCCCTCGTAAAGATAGACGATCAAATCCTCTTCAGGAAATCCAATGTGTGGGCAACTTGCCTTGAGTGGCATGAATCACTCAAGGTAGTCATAGAGACTCTCTCTAGGAAGTTGTTCTATCCTAGTTGACAGGAGGAAATTGTCGTTGTTCCTATCAAAGTATAACTCAAACTTACAAACTAGTATAGTAAGCAAGTAAGAGGTCGATCCCACATAGAATCAAGTATTCCTAAGCAATGTATATTTACCAATTAGTAGGAAAGAGGGGTTTCGGTGATTGAAGATGAGAAAATAAACTATAAACAAGTTAGTAGAGATAAAAATTGAGAAAATAGTTTCATCTACAAATATCCACTTTAGTTTGGTTAGTTGATCCTCAATTTTTCTTCAAGTTCTCTTTTCATCCTATTATTGTTCCCGTCCTGATCTTGTGTAAATTACTAGTCCTACGAGTCCTAGTAACCCTTACTAATTAGATAACCCTAACACAGTGAAGATTCACCGTAATAGTAGCATTAAGATTAAGGATTAACCGGGATACATGCAACACCAAGCTACGAGTCAGCATTTAACATATAATTGATTCTCTACACACCAAATTAGTCCTACGAGTCCTAAAAAGGCATGATTGCTACTATAGATTAAGGTTCGCTACGAGGAATCTACTAAATCCTAGCAATAATCTCAACTAGTTGTACGAACTAGAAGAAATCAACAATATTCGCAAAAGAATCAATACGAATCAATAGGAATAGAACAAGAATAGAAATCTCACAACTTTATCAAACCAAAGCTTTAATTCATAGACGAAACGAAAGAGTTTAGCACTCCATGACCATGGAGGTTCCCCTCTAGGGATCTCTCAATTGATAATCTCCAAGTGCATAAACTAATGAATTCTTCCTTAAAACAAACCCTAAAACGTCCTTAAAAAGCCTCAAAAGAGTCGGTCAAATAATAATTCTAAAAACCTAATTAAAGAGATAAAAAGTCCATTCAGCAGATTCGACGCTTCTGCAGAAGTCGCGGGGCAGCCAACCCAGGCCGCAGGGCGGCCAGGCGATCAGTGAAATCCTTCGTTAGAGCTTCGGGCCGTGGGGCGGCCTATGCTGTTCACAATGATTTTTCCTATTCGAATTTGGTCCCGATGTCAACATGAAAGTTTTAGATCTCGGAAAGTGCTTTCCCACGCATGCTTATAATAGTCAATCGGACCACCGAGGCCTCCAGAAAGTGCGAAACAAGTTCAGCATGTTTGGCGACAACTTCTACGGACTTGTTCTTCACTTAGGCTCTCTAACTTTGATTCCGCTCCCGGGATCTTCACTTTTTCCCCTCCTCTTCACTCTCCCTTCATCCATGAGCTTCCTCATTCCTCGTCGGATCCACATATACCTGAAATAATCCATAAAAGCGTGTAGATTCCGACTCTACCAACAAAACAAGTATAAATGCAATTCTAGCCTAAACCATGCATTATATACATGTAAATCATGATAAATGCATCCTAATATGTCTGTCTAAATGTATGCTATCAAATTCCCTCACACTTAAGCCTTTGCTTGTCCTCAAGCAATTAAAACCAAAATCAAATCAACACCCCACAGACAAGCAATCCATGTAATAACTTTGGTAAAATACCTAAAGCTCAAAGTAGGGAAACGAAGATTGATAATTAACGTCATAACATGTATAGGTGCAAACCAAGGAATAAAGCAAGCATATTCATTCAACCTCACCAGGAAAATGTATTTTCCCTCTCGCTCATGTGTTTAGGGTTAAATATTCACGCTCAAACTCAACCCTTGAAAACTTAGCTACAACAAAATTGGGTCAGTGGTCTAAATCTCCACCACTAGTGATTTCACATGCAACCAAAATCATGAGGTCTTTGTTTGGGTTGTAATGAGGTTATGGTAGGAACATACGGTATGGAAATTATTTAGGTTATGTGGTGCTAAAAATCTGGGAAAAAGGGTTAGTAAACAACCAGAAAAACGCCAACACCAAAATACTTCATATGCCATTCCAATAACATCTACTCCTCCAGAATACAATGCGCACCCAATTTTCAAATATCCACATAAACTCATTCATTTTTTCTTTTTGTTATGATTTTTTTTCTTCTTTTTTTTCTCTTTTTTTTTCTTGACTTTTACCCCTAAGTGAATTTTATCCTCCTTAGGTCCCAACTAATAAGCACATAAACCATCTCTATGAAGTACAAATGAATCACCCAACATAATTTCTTAACTCAAAACAACTCTATCAATACATCAAGATATTCACCAACTCTTTTCCTAATTTACAGATGTGTCAGACTAATAATTGGCTAGGAAGATTTTGTGGAGCTAACAAAATAGGCTTATAAGGCTCAAATTGGCTTCAAGGAAAGGATAATGTGTACGGGTGGGTAGAGTATAATATGCCTAAAAGAAAATCATGTCTCAATCACTTTAAGGTTACATGCAAAAATCATATAAATGCAGCCTCAATAAAGATATTTAAACGCAATTTAAAAAGGAAGTAATCAAGGAGAGTATTCACACACAAAGAAACTAGAGGACATATATGTGTAGTCCCAATAAGGCCAAAATAACTCACAAGGTCAAATTGTTAGAACTTCAATACCACTTAAATTCCAAAGACTATACAGGCTCAATTATCTCATCAATCTTGTTCCCAAAAAGTCTATAAAAATAATTCAAAGCTTCAAACACTTCAAGAAAGTCATGGGGCACATGATAAAATAAATATAGAGGACAAGTAGCCTAGATGGGAAAATAAGACCTAAAGTTTATGAAATGCATGATATTTTATGATTTTTTAACACATGCAATATACGAGTAAAAATAAATATTAAAACATAAATAAACATGTTGTGGAAAATCTATTTATATGCAATGCAATCCCTCCCCCACACTTAACTCTTTCATTGTCCTCAATGAATATAAATTAAAAACAACCAAAGATCAAAATATAAAGAAAAAAGAGAAAACTGACATGCTAATTGTAGTGTTGGTAGGTCTGGGAGGGGAGGAAGGGAAACCTGTCAGTCCCGTCAGAGGCCGCGGGGCGGCCATGCTAGGCCGCGGGGCGGTTAGATACTGGTCGTGGGGCGGCCCTTACAAGCCGCAGGGCAGCCTCTGCTCTTTTCAACTTTCATCCCTGCAGTGTTAGTGCCCCACGAAAAATTCCAAAACTATACTAATTTAATGAAATTTAAGAAAAATAAAATCTAAAACTAATTACCTTGGGTTGCCTCCCAAGTAACGCCTTTCTTTTATGTCATTGGCATGACTTATTCTCAATCTCAATTCCTTACCTATCAGACATCGTTAAGGCCCTCAACAACCTATCATAATCCTGTGCACACATCTTAAGTAGGGCATCATACCCCAATAATAAATTGAAACTATATAATATAACACTTAAATACCTTTTCAATTTATCAAAGAGTTGAGCATGACTCTCTGATGGAGGAATATAATACCACCAGTTCAGTTCCACTAGTGGTTTCTCAAAATAGCAATTAAAAGGATCAACATAATCACTATTACCTTCCAAATTGCAAAAGTTTACCTTTCTTACCTCTTGAGCCTCAGCAAGTGGCTCTAGACATGGTTCATCAATGGGGGAGCTGAGAAGGAATGCATCAGATGGAGTAGGAGACACAACAAATGAAACCTCATGCGTCGACTCATGAAATTCCATGTCAGGAAGCACTAGACCCTCTTCTACATCGTTAAAGAAACTATTGTTGTCTGTGAACAATTCCTCCTCGTTATGAAACCAGCTAGGATGGAATGAATTAAGAACAATGAGTTCGACATGATCTTCCATTCTTGCATCCTTTAATGTCTCAGTGGATGGCGGAATGGGTTTGCTTTCTTTATCAACTTGAGGGGCGGCTATTCGATCTGCTATTATCTCGCTCGATGTTTGATTAAGTTGGCTCAATTGTTCCCCCAAGTTTTTGATCCTCTCAGCATTCTCCTGTATTGCTTGAGTAAGGGCTTGGATTTCATCATCCAAGTGTGTGACAGAGTCCTCCATTTTTGGATAAGACATGGTGGGCAACTCTTCCAGTGATACATGGTAACCCATGTAACAGAAAAAATCCCACAACCCCGACAAACCTAATCGTGCTAGACCTCCGTTACTCATTGACTCAACAAGCGCTTGTGTCTCAGCAGTCATCCCGTCAATTATGCAAATAATCATATCTCATGTGTTGTCTTGATAACCCCATGAATTACAAATGTGAACATATCTCTGCAATCTGGTAAGATATTGGTGAAAGTTTTCACCTACAAACTGCAACAACCTCAACATCCTAAAAGTTAGTAGCAAGGGTGTTATGAAATGCAAGATAGGTTCACAACAAATTAAATATATACAAAAATTGATAAACACACAAAATAAAGAAATAAACTTTGATTCCCCTGCAACGGCGCCAATATTTGACAGGAGGAAACTGTCATTGTTCCTATCAAAGTAAAACTCAAACCTACAAACTAGTATAGTAAGCAAGTAAGAGGTCGATCCCACAGAGAATCAAGTATTCGGTATTCCTAAGCAATGTATATTTACCAATTAGTAGGAAAGAGGGGTTTTGGTGATTGAAGATGATAAAATAAACTATAAACAAGTTAGTAGAGATAACAATTGAGAAAATAGTTTCATCTACAAATATCCACTTTAGTTTGGTCAGTTGATCCTCGATTCTTCTTCAAGTTCTCTTTTCATCCTATTATTGTTCCTGTCCTGATCTTGTGTAAATCACTAGTCCTACAAGTCCTAGTAACCCTTACTAATTAGATAACCCTAGCTAACACGGTCAAGATTCAATCTAATAGTAGCATTAAGATTAAGGATTAACCAGGATACATGCAACACCAAGCTACGAGTCAGCATTTAACATATAATTGATTCTATGCACACCAGTTTAGTCCTACGAGTCCTAAAAAGGCATGATTGCTACTATGGATTAAGGTTCGCTATGAGGAATCTACAAAATCCTAGCAATAATCTCAACTAGTTGTACGAACTAGAAGAAATCAACAATATTCGCAAAAGAATCAATATGAATCAATATGAATAGAACAAGAATAGAAATCTCACAACTTTATCAAACTAAAGCTTCAATTCATAGACTAAACGAAAGAGTTTAGCACTCCATGACCATGGAGGCTCCCCTCTAGAGTTCTCTCAATTGATAATCTCCAAGTGCATAAACTAATGAATTCCTTCTTAAAACAAACCCTAATTAAAACGTAATTAAAAAGCCTCAAAGGAGTAGGCCAAATAATAATTCTAAAAACCTAATTAAAGAGGTAAAAAGTTCATTAAGCAAATTTGGCGTTTCTGCAGAAGCCGCGGGGCAGCCATGCGATCAGCGAAATCCTTTGTCAGAGCTTCGGGCCGCGAGGCGGTTTGTTGTGCAGCGGGGCGGCTTTTACTGTTCACAATGATTTTTTCCATTCGAATTTGGTCTCAATGTCAACACAATAGTTTTATATCTCGGAAAGAGCTTTCCAACACATGCTTATAATAGTCAATCGGACCAACGAGGCCTCCAGAAAGTGAGAAACAAGTTCAGCATGTCTGGCGACAACTTCTACGGACTTGTTCTTCACTTAGGCTCTCTAACTTCGATTCCGCTCCCGGGCTCTTCACTTTTTCTCCTCCTCTTCACTCTTCCTTCATCCATGAGCTTCCTCATTCCTCGTCGGATCCACATATACCTGAAATAATCCATAAAAGCGTGTAGATTCCGACTCTACCAACAAAACAAGTATAAATGCAATTCTAGCCTAAACCATGCATTACATACATCTAAATGATGATAAATGCATCCTAATATGCCTATCTAAATGTATGCTATCACTAGTCAATTTCTTCTTTACCTTACTTAGACGAGTAGTAGGGAAATACTTCAGCAGAAAAGCTTTCTTCAATTCGAACCAAGTAGTAATACTTCCTTTAGGCAGACAGTGTAGCCAATCCATCACTACGTCTTTTAGGGTGAACGGGAAAAACCTCAACATGAGTTGGTCATCATTAAATCCTTGAGGTCTGAGTCGATCACATACACTAACGATTTCAGAAAGATGCTTATTTGGCTCATCTCCAATCATCCCGTGGAAAACTGGAAGAATCAGTAACCAAACAGCTTTGTATCCCAATTTGGAGCCCTCAGGCAGTTCAGGTAATGTAACCGCAAGGTGTTGTGAATTCAAATTAGGTTCCCTTATCTCTCTCAATGTCCTCTTGAGAGGATGTTCAGCATTTTCAGCCATCTTTGTTCAACCTTCAAAAAGACTCAACAAAGATTGATTAGTAACCAAAAAGTAATCCACCAAGGTGAATTACCCAAGATAGCAATAAGAAAAACAAAGGAAATAAACTAATTCTCCCCGTCAACGGCGACAAAATTTGGTGTGGTGCTGAGTGTCGTTACCTTTCTACAACACCAAAAAGAATAACTCAAACCAACAACTCAACTAACAACCTAGTAACTATCAAGTCGCTATCAGAAAAGAAAAATATCAAAGAGCGATTGAATATCAAAACAACTGAACTTAGCAAAAGTAACAATGGTAAATTGGTGATAATTATGAATGAGATAGTTTCCCCTACAATTCATCAACAATGGTTATGTCTTTGATCCTTGACTCTATCTATCTCTCCTTGTTTGATTCATCTAATGGCGGACCACTCCAACCCTAAGCAATTTTAACAATACCAATAACACACACAACCAAAGACAGGAGCACAACTCCTTACCCCTAATTGGTATAATTGATAAAGTGGAATTGTTAATGTCTTACACACCCAATCGATGCTTTCAGGGGATCAATCAGTTGTGTTGTGCTACTAATCCAATTAACTTGCAACGGTTAATCAAACCATTAGCAGGAATGCAAATTCCGTCAAGGTGGTCAATCAAGAGGGAATACATGCAATCAAACAATAACACACAAAGACATTGAATCAATAAAACTTAGAATAAATAGAAATTAAGTCTCACAAATCATATAACCATGTCTCCGACTTGCAGGCGAAACAAAAGAGGTTTAGTTCCTCATGGAAAGTCTTCCTCTCAATATCTCCATAGGAGTTCTCTCTTGATTAGATCTCTTCTCAAAACTCCTACACTATGCCAAAGTCGGCCAAAACATCAGGCGGCGGCGGGCGTCATGATGTTTTCAAAAGACAGAATAGCAATTCTGTATCGGCACGGACGGCGGGCGCCGTCTCATCAGTAGCGATCTTCTTCAATTTCTCACTTTCGAACCCAAGCTAACTTCCTCCACGCCTCTTTCTTGCCTTCTTCACATGTTTCCTCATGTTCCTAGCTCTCCAAACTCATCCTTGGCAAGCCATAGATGCGTCCTTCCAGCGTCGGGGCATAAATATGCAAATAAACACAAAAAGAGCATAGATTCCAAACTTGCAAGACTCAACACTACTGACTCGAACTAGTCAAATAAACATGAATTAAGCTATCATAAACTCACTAACAACTACCTATAATGCCTATATAAAATACGCATCATCAAGCACTATGTAAGGACCTCTAGCCTGCACTATATAAGGACCTCTAACCTAGGGTTTTCAACATAATTCAATTCATAATTCATTCATCGCCTCTTTGAGAGGGTTCCTCCTCCTTCTTTGGATGGAGGAACCCTAAGTATTCTTTTCTTTATATTTAGTTTAGGGATGACTATGCTAGACTAATTCCCTTATTTTGCTCGCGATTCAAGACATAAGTTTGATGAATCATGAGAACTAATTCCAGGTTTTATCCATTTATATTATTTCCATCTTCTTTATGCTTCATTGCTTTATGTTGTTATTGTATTTAGAGTCATTACCTAGATATAGTTGCATCAAGCTAGGATTTAGACTACAACCGCATTAGTGGGTCAAATCTATAGTAGTAAACACATCATGTAAGAATAGTTCGGGAATTTGAATGGTGTAAAGAGATCGGCATCTTCGATTATTACTTTTAGTATAAGCAATAGCTAAGGTTGTTAACTAGGTCACAAAGTTGTTGATATTGAAATAGTATTGTTTAGGTGCTAGGATATTGGTACATAATATTGCTCGACCCCCTCATGCTAGAGTAAGAAGTGTGATCACATATCATGCATACAGAAACCAATGCCTATAATAATAAATGATAAGAAGCCCAAGGATCGAGAAATCAAACATGTTGCGATGACATCTTGGAGTATTGGTACAATAATAGTGTAAAGAGATCGACATCTTGGAACATTACTTTTAGTAGAAGCAATAGCTAGGGTTGTTAACTAGGTGAAAAAGTTGTTGATATTAGTATTGTTTAGATTCTAGGATATTGGTACATAATGTTACTTGACCCCCATGTCAAAGTAAGAAGTGTGATCACATATCATGCATACATAAACCAATACCTACAATAATAAATGACAAGAAGCCCAAGGACCGAGAAACTAACCATGTTGCGATGAGGGGGTCAAAACACTCACACATCCATATATCACTGTTCTTTACAATTGCTTTCGAATCTCTCTCTCTCTCTCTCTCTCTCTCTCTCTCTCTCTCTCTCATGCACCTTTGTTGTCTGAAATGTTAGCACCGAAATACAATAGTCACATGCTCTTTGTGGGATCAGCAGATGAGTTTCACCGTTATAATAGCTAGTGTTTTAAGTATAGGGCGCTCTATGGCCTTTGACATGGTCAGCCCTAGGGGGTGGGCGAGAGAGGCGATGACTTAGGGCCCGTAAATTTTAGGGGCCCATAATAAGTAAATTTGTAATAGTGTAGTAATATATTTAAAAACCATAAACAAACATACTAAATAGAACAGTTGGTAGGTTTATGGTGATTATACCACATAGTTGTAGGTTCGAATCTAGAAAAGGGCCCTTTTTTTTAATTATAAAAATATTTTATTAGGGACCTTAGTTTCTATTTTGCCCAAGGGCCCATAAATCACTGGGACCGAGCCTGGGCCTTGATCCCCGTTTCTGGTAAAAGAGAGTTCTGATTTAGCAATACCTGGAGGATATTTCATTCCTCTGCTGACAAGCCGCAATCGCAAAAATAATACTATCCTTCGCAAAGAACAGATTAGACACATGCTGACCTGCCATGCCGATAGTTACGCCTAATAATTGAACGGCCCACTCACTCATCCAAATCAGCCCCGATAATCCCTCCGCACATAACAGATTCCCTTGCATCACCCTCTTCCCAAAACAAATTTTTGAGAAGGTTGGCCTCCAAACAATACCAAAAACAAATATAATGATTAAGAAACCCCCATTCCACATAAGCCTTATCTATATCGAGTTTCAGCACCATCAATTCCTTCTCTCCACCCGTCCTAGTTTTTGGCAAATCAGTTACAACCCTAAAACAAATATAATTACTACAAATCTGCAAGCTCGCATCATCTATGTCAGTGAGCTCACCAAGGGTTTTCGTGTAAGTTGGGAAATACTTGTCTATTAATTGCTCCATTTCCTTAAGAGCATTCGTTGGACTAAAAAGGGTCATCGCCATCTTCTCCGCCATCTCCCTCCATCTCACTACCAACGACATATCATATAGCCTCATCCAAAACGGACTCATATCAAACCCATTCTTTGTGGGTTACTCAAGTCTAGCCTTTTTTTAGAACCATCGTTGAACGAACAAACAACTAAGGCTCCCTTAATCAACTTCTTATTTTGTTGTTCTTTTGATATTTTTTTCCATAGTTAAAAAAAGATTTACGAGTGCTTCCAAACTGCCAAGGGATGCAATATCAAATGAGGTTGAAAAAGACATTGAACCCACTAAACAAGGTCATTTTCACTTTCACCCATAATATATGGCAAATTTTGATGAGAAACTAGTCCTAAGCCCAAATCGCACAGGTAGTTGCTCAGGACTACCCACTAAGCCAAAAATCACATCAACAGGTTAGAGGATGTAAATATCAAAACACAACCTGATCTGTCCAACCCAAATGTCCTATAAATTTGGGGTTAATATCCAAAAATTTTGACCGAAGATTTTTTTTTACTTGAACATTAAAATAATTTCTAAAAATTCTGACCCAAGATTTTTTTTACTTAAAATTTTAAAATAATTTTATACTCATTACTAATTTCTAAAAATCAATTTAAACTTTGATATTTTATAGAGTTTTAAATTTTATTAAAAATCAAATACTTTAGATCATGGATAGTATATAATTACAAATGCTCGAACATATTAAACTTTGATATTTAATAGTGTTTTAAATTTTATTAAAATCACGACTAATAATAAAAATCAAATATTTTAGATCGGCGGATTGAGAATAAGAAAATCTAAAGATATGAATGAAACTCTCCAAATAAAATTGTCGTGGAAAGTGCTATCAGAACCAAATAACTACTGGGTTACAAGATACAAATATTTGAAGGAAACCAACACTTTGAACTATAAACGGAAAGACAATGCCTCTTGGCAATGCCGAAAAGCTAGTTTTCTAATAGAAAAATTGAAATTAGGTCTCATCTGGAGTATAGGAAATGGAAAGTCGGTTAGATTCCGGGAAGACAAATGGGTCTTGCTAGAACCCTTATCAAAAAGAATCAATTCAAGCCATCGAATCCAACCCAATACCCGAGTCAATGAATATATAATGGGGGGAGGGGGGGTTGTGGTAGGAAAAGCTTGAAAAATACTTGGCTACAGACATTGTAAATGAAATAATGGACATACCACTTCCAATAAACCTAATGTCAGATAGACTATATTGGTGGGCCGATAATTGTGGGTCGTTTACAATGGAAAGCGCCATAAATATCATAACAAACCCAGATAGCGAAGCAGTTGACCCAATTTACTAGGTTTGGAAACTAAACACACTACCAAAAGTTAAAAAATTTATGTGGAAAATTTGTCAAGACGGTCTTCCTACGAATGAAAGGTTAATTAACACAGGGGTTCCTATCCCGAATTGTTGTCCTTTTTGTGATGTACAAGTGGAAGATGAGGCACATCTATATTATCAAATGTGAATTCGTTAAAAAAATCTTGCCTTCATTTTCAGAAGTTGGAAGATAATACGAAACCTATTAGAAAGAGAACAAGGGACATCAAATAAATCATGAGAGAGTTGGTGGAGAAGCTTAACAAAGAAGAGAAGGAAAAATTAGCTGCAAATTTGTGGCTAACCTGGTTTTTCCGAAATCAAGTAACATTCAAAGATAATAAAATCCCCTCGTCCCAGGAAATTGAGGAAAGAGTGAAGGTTACTCGGGAAATCTGGAGGAAAAAAAAAAGAAAATGAAAAGGAATATGACAACGATTCTGATCATCTGCACAAATCTAATATGAGGAAAATAAGTAGAAAGAACATTAGATGGAGGAAACCGGAATTCGGGTTCATGAAACTAAATTTTGATGGAGCAGTATCTCTAGAGGGAGAGGGTTGTGGAGGATATATCATTCGAGATTAGAGAGGTAATCCGGTCAATCATGGATACAAATTATTTGGTAAACAGACTTATGTGATGTCTGAGGCCCTTGCGTTAAGGGAAGATGTTATGCAGATAAGCTAACTGAATATCCAAATTCTAATCATTGAATGTGACTCCCTCACAATTATTAAGAGTTTAAAAGAGCAGGGTAACTACCCCCGGCAGATAGAACCTCTTATGGGCGACATTAAATGGATTTCTAAATCCTTCTTGAGAACAAAAATTTCCCATGTGCCCTGAGAAGGGAACATAGTGGCAGATAAGGTTGCACACCTTAGCCACTCTTCTTCTCAGCTTGCACTAGGATCACATAAAGATGTTTCTGATCTCATCTGTCAGGATGCTATCATCTAGATTCATCCAGCCGAACTTTTACTCAAATAAAAAAAACAAATGCTCGAACATAGGATAACATCTTCTAATACGCACATGGCCAAAAATAACCAGTCCGGATATGTTGTGCCAAACATACCTATCTCTCCCCTATACCCTCTCCCAAATCATCCCATCCTTCCCCTTTTTTTTTTTATAAATTTTTCAAATTTTCATTATTTTTGGTTTTTCTTTTATTTCGGTTGGGGAGGAACAACATTCAGGGGGAAGGGACTTTGGGGATAGGTCATCTCAATCGAAAAATATTAACTTAAGGCCCCATTCGGCAAAGGGTTCTAAGGGGTTCTTGAGTTTTTTTTTTTTAAAAAACACCAATCCCACGGCTGGTGGTTGGCAAGGGATTGTTCGGGGTTGATTTTTTAGAAGGTCTGGATTAATTGGGGTTATTTTTTGCCATAATCCAACCCTTTTCCAGCAAGGTTATCGGGGTTGTCGAATCCAACAATCCCTTGCTTGACTATCTTTCCCCTTGCACTACAAAAATTAATTAAATTTGGCACCCTTGGTAGCTTCGGCAAATGTGTGGTGTAGCAATTGGTAGCCTTTTGATACGGCATTAGCTACGGTAGGCGTTGCATCAGGAAAAAAAAATCAAAACAGTAGCTTCAGAATGATGTTGTCGTAGCTAAACACAAAAAAAAAACACCAGAATTTGCTACGGATGGCAGCAACGGCAAGGCTCGACCGTCGCAAAAAAGAGGCGGTTTTGTAAATGTTGCCACGGCTCTGTTGCCTCCATAGCTAAAGAACCTTTTTTATTCAATTCGGTGACAAAAAAAAAATTAAAACAAACACACAATTAGAAAACAAGTTACTTCCGAGTTCCGATTCCATCTCGACCTCTCAATATCTCCCTACCAGAAGAAAAGAGAGGGAACGCTTCTCCCACCGGCATCCCTAACCCTAACCAGCTCGAAGGTCAGTGTCGGTCTCCGGAGACTGTAGACCGAAGATCGCCAGCGGAAAAGTCTGTAGAGCTAAGGTGCCGGTCTCGGTCGCCGGAGACTCTCCTGCAGCGGGTACTCATCCCCCGTTCTTTGTTCGATTTTGTGTCAAAGTGAGCGGTAGTGGAATATGTTTGTTAGGGTTTAATGTGGGGAAAGGGTTTGTTCGATTTTGTGTCAAATTACTAGGTAATCTCTCGATTTGTTCCGAATTTGTGTAATCTCTCTCCATCTAGGGTTTTTCAAATTTGTTCCGAATGTAGGGAATGAAATAGGGTTATGATTTGCCAGTTTTTGTTCACTTCGCAGACATCAATTGCAGAATATGAGATTTCCTTTTTCCTCTTCCATCCGGAAATCTTTGCCCTAATACCTATGTTCTCTTTTCTCTTTGTAGAATGTGAGATTGCGATATCCATATGCTTGCCGATCATCTCCAGTTGAGAATCTCAAGTACGTACATTAGCTTCTGAGTTGAGATGATTACTCTCCTCTTTTCTCCCTTTGTTCCCAGTTCATGGGCTTTGATTTGGTTTTTATTTAATAATTTTCACTGAGCTTTTGCACAAAAAATGTGCAAGCATAGAACCATTAGTTTGATAGCTTCAATATTAGGTGTTAGCATGTGTATGGAGACTCAAAAAATGAACGAGAGAGAAGCTTACTCTAATTGTGTTTGACACTCTTCAACCTTGAATTGTTATGCTCAAGTGTCATCTCCTTGTGAATAGCCAAGTGGCTACCTTTAGCGTTTAGGAAGGATTTTGCTGTGTGATTTAGGGTTGCTCCTATGACATGGTATATTGCTTGCAGACTTTCAGTATGTGATTATGCTGAAACCAAAAAGACATGTATTATAAGATGAGGCAGTAAGAATTGTTATATAGGGAAGAGGGGAAGGACTGATGACTTTACATCTCTACCTAGGATGATGATTAATGAAGAATGCTCATCTCTACCTATGACATGGTATATTGCTTGCAGACTTTCAGTATGTTATTATCGTGAAACTAAAAGACCTATACTATAAAAATGAGACAGTAAGAATTGTTATACGGGGGAGGGGGGAAGGAGTGAAGGACTGATGAGTTTATATCTACCTAGGTTGATGATTAATGAACAATGCTCATGGTATTTCTAAGAAAGGTTGAGGCTTTTGCGGATTTTTCTTGTTGCATTAGCATGTATATAACATTTCATTAATCATTTGATGACCACAACTCTAAGTAAGTTTGGCCCCATCATACTTTTTTACGCAGCCTTTGTTTCTCCGATGATCTTCTCCAATACTTTTTTACATTCTTATATTTACTTTTGATCTTAGTGTTTTTACATTCTTATATTTACTTTTGATCTTAGTTTTTATACTTGAATGTTTCATAAGTCCTAGTCTCCTAGATGTCTTAGTGTGTTTTTACATTCTTATATTTACTTTTGATCTTCTCCAACACTTTTTTGATGCTGAGTTTACCTCCCTTGAAACATGATCAGTCAGATAGTATTCATATTTCTTATCTTAATCAAAATTAATTGGGAGATCACGAGGAGAACATACAAATATGTGATTACAGTGATTGTGTGAACTATCAAGAGATCTCAAATGTGTGCATTTTGGGATGCTTATTGAAGGTCCTTGTTGCTTTGTGGATAGGTACTCAGTTGATCAAGTATAGCATGAAACTAAGGAAAGGGAAACCCAAGTTCAGCTTTTGAAGACTTTCCACGGTGAGTTCATTTTCCTTTTACTCGTGTTTGTCGTGTCCAAATTTTCTATTCATTTGTTAATGTTTTCCTCACATTTGAAGCATGAATTGTTAACAAGGCTTCAAGTCACATTAGCTTAAAAAATATTATATTTATGGAACTAACCATTCTAACAACTTAGTGTACTATGTAATGCATAAAGTCTTATCAATTTTCTTGTCCTTGCTTCTAAAACTTAGTGTAATTGTATATATTTTTAATCATGTGATAGAAAAACTTGAATCAATTTGTTTGAAAGTTGGGGTTGGAAAGTTGAATTTGTTTTAGAACCATTGAACCCTACTGTATCCATTGTTATTCTAATTAACCTAGTTGGCTTCAGAATTACAAAGCTAGCTACTATTAAGCTTTTTTATAATGGAGATTTCATGTGTTTGTGTGCTAAAAGTGCATTTTAAAGGAAAACTACTAGAAGCCCTAACACTTATTGTTTTAATGATATTCTTTTAGATTAGCGGTGAACATGTTCATATGGTTTAATCTGATATTTATCCCATTTATCATTGGTAACACCTCTTGATTTCTTTTACCACCTAATATATAGTAACATCTCAAGGGCTGGGTTTCGATCTCTTATTTGAGGACATGACACCAACACAAGGAGAGAGATAGCTAGGACAGAGGGATAAGTTTAAGAAGTTAATAATTGTTAAAGAATAAATGTACAAATAATATAGTCAAAGAGAAGCAAGAGGGGTCAAAACAGTAGGTAGCAGTTGAAGTAAGCACAAAAAGTGTGAATAAGATAAGATCACCAATAAAATTCCTTAAGAAAACTACCCAACACACAAGTTGTAATCTTAGTTTAATTTCAAGTAATAATTAATGGTCATATTTTCTCAAGTGGAAACTCAAAGAATATTATCTTCAAACATTAAAACCATTTCTTTTAAGAAACTGACAATAATGTGCCATAATCCAACATTAATAGATCAACATTAACCAAACAATCAGTAGCAAAATACCATAGGATTAGACAACAACGACATAAACATTTAAAATCCTCCAACAAACAAGGAAGCCCATAAAACACAGTACGGATAAACCAATACAACACATTCAAATAGAAGTCTATCGTAGCAAGTAGCGAAAATGGGGTTGCGTGGTCCATCTGGTTCCATTCCACTCGAAGTGTGGGCGCATCTCATGGGCACGATAATCATGTGTATCCCCGGTCAACTGGAAGTGGACCCTGTAAGTTGGAATACTCCCAAACCATTGACTCTGCTCAACGACCTTACTTGTCCAATAACCATCAAAGGCGCGGCAATCAACGCGGTCATCGGTCATGTAAACCAACTGATACCTAACCCGAGGCAGTCGTGGACGTAGTCGTCCATCCTGCAATACTTCCACAAGTGGCTCATCGTTGTAATTTGTGAGGGTGATTTACTCCACTTCATAGTGGCTTGGATCCACTCTCCTTAGAACGGTCGCCTCGTACAATGATCCTAGCATCCCGCCTTCTGCCCCTATGACCTCCACTCTCTTATTTGGCCGGTATGGCCCCGACATTGGTGCTGCATACAAACCAAACACAAGCTAATTTAGGGATATATGTAAAAAAAAAGAATCCTAAACCGATAAAATCAATGACTAACCTATGTAATCATACCCTTCGTCCGAGATATCGGATGATATATTGATGGGGACAGGGCGGGGAGAAAGGCCAGATGAGGATCCGTTGTGGTATGAAGAGGATTCCATATAGTTGAAGGGGAGAGGTTATGAATGGGTAGAAATCTGTAGGGGAGAGGTTATGAATGGGTAGAAATCTGTAGGGAAGAAGTTATGAATTGGTAGGATATATATACATTGTAAATTTATGGTTTGTCCCAATGTTCAGCATGTCACTTTCTTTCACTTGGGTACTGTAGCAATCAGGTGCATTTGTTCGGGTCCTCAGTTTTTGTTACTTTTTTTATGCTTTGTAGTTGCTTTTTATAGCATGTCATTTGTTTTTTTTTTACAGCTGTCTCCATGTGCTTGCTTGTTTCCATGTCTTGGTTTTGTTTCAATGCACTAATTGAGTAAACATACAAAGACAAGAAGACAAAAATGAAACATTACAAATGTTGTACACCCTCACTATTTACTGTTATGTACTCAGAAAAGGACTTAGAGCATGTCACTGTTTTTCCTTTTTCTGGTTTTTCCTTTTTCAGTTTTTTCCTTTTTTTGGTTTTTCCTTTTTCTGTTATTTTATGACTGTTATGACTGTTATGTACTCAGAAAAAGTCCTTTTCTGTTTTTCCTTTTTCTGGTATTTTCTTTTTCTGTACACCCTCAATATTTTCGATGGCCACTGATGTGTTTCCTTTTTCTGTTTTATTATGACTGTTGTGTACTCAGAAAACAGTAGCATGCTTACAAAAATCCAGTATTGATGTTTCCTTCTGATTCATGAACACATGTCCGTGAGGCAAAGGCATTAATATACAACTAGCAACTAAGCAAGAACTTGTACATCAACATCTCTGGTATCCTCTTGTGTTTTTTTATGTACAATTTAATGTTACTAAATTAATGACATTACTAGAAAACGGGGCTCAACTCTTTTAGATAATCTAAATAAAGTTGTTATTATTATTAAAGAAGAAATACATATATTCCTTTGTAATAATAAGAAAAATGAAATACCTTCTGGATGAGTGTATATTACACAAAAATGAAATTACATAAAGTACATATTAAAGAAATATATACTTTCCCGTTCATACTTTGGTTTATTATGTGGTTCTGATTGGTGTTCATTGATGCAAAGTGAGTTGTGTTTGTTTGTAGATTATTAGTTACTAAATTGTATAACTCTAATAGCATGTCTTCACTTGATTTCCCGTTCATACTTCTATGGCACGAAAACTTAAAGGTGATCTATTTTTTAAAGACATGGATGAATAGACTTCATGCTAGCCTTTCAAATATCGTCTTTCTCCATGTTCATTAAGAAGGAAAATCTTCCTCTTTCTAACCATCAAATCTCGTCTTTCTCGATCTTCATTAATTAGGAGAATCTTCCTCCTTCTGACCTGGAAAGTTTGTCTTTCTCGGTCTTCATTCATATTATTCTTTCTGTAAGCATTTTAGTTACTTACTATAATATTTACCGTGTTCGATGCAGGTTTCCTTAATTAGTGCCTCTATAGGTCATGACAATGCGTATCGACAAGTCGTGGATTGATTGGAGTACTAGGATTTCTAAGGCATATTTTGATAGGTCATGACAATGCGTATCGACAATGCACCTTAGTAAACTTTGATAGGATACTATACCCACGTGATAAACTTGGGGATAAACTATTTATCTTGGCATCGCAAGCTCGCCAAGTGTGGTATAATCCGGATGTGTCTGGACATGGATGGTTAAATGTCGATGAAGTTGAATCTAAGGACTATGCCCATTTAGATGATGGCAATGTGGACTTTGATGATGAGTTGGAGCTCGAACAGAGGTCAGTACCATCTATGCTACTGCTGCTTATTTTGTGTAGAACACAAATATGTGTTTTTGGAAGATGTTCACATCCGGAGTTGTTGTCTCAATTGAAGGGTTCTCTTGTGTTTTTCTCTGTTTTTTTTTTTTTTTTGTAATAGACAGTGCCTTAGGGTTAATGAAGATGTTAGGGATTTGGAGTTTTTGATTACAAGTACATAAACCCTTTATCTTATAAGCAATCATTCATGTCACTTGTAGACAATCATGAAGAAACGAAAGGGTGGACCCAGCAAACCGCGAACCATGGCTGAATTCCTAGTATCTACTGACTCACATGGCTCTCAGAGTGACTCGTCACCGTCCGCATCAACTACTGGAACACTTCCTCCCACAGCTCCACCATCGACTGCATATCCAGCTGAAGAAAAGGTTCGTTGGTGCTCCATTTCTCGCTGCTATTTATTCTGCTAAGTTGCTTTTTAATTTCAGCAACATTCATAGTTCTTTGATACTTGCACATTCAATCAAAACTCGTGAGACTTCCATATATATTTTTAATGAGTGTCTAACTATAGTGTATTCGTGTTTCAACCATTAAGAAATGAAAGGGTCGACTAGGCAGACCGTGAACCATATCTGACTTTCTACTGCCTACCGGAGAAAGATCCTCCCCAAGTGTGTGCTCAATGTCAGCATCAGCAGCTAGAACCCTCCCTCTCACGACTCCACCACCAAATGAAGTCCTTGCTCTAGATCAACCTCAGTCACTTGCTCCGCTTCTTGCCCAATCGAACACTCAAGTCAACAATGTACTCACAATGCAGCCAGATGTAGCTCCACAATCGGCTGCACCAGATGATGCAGATGCCTCTAATGATGCAGACCTCGACGTCGATTCATCTAGTTATGCATTAATTTGCATCCAACCCTTATTTCTTCCTCGATCCTTTATAGTTGTTTGAATAAATAATCAAATATATGGTGTTTCAAGATGAAGATGAATGTCCAACCCCTAGAGGTCATAGTAACGGTGTGTTGGGGTGGAACACTGGAGCCAAGGTTGCAGTCGAATTTAATGACAAGTTCCAACCAGTTGGGGCTAACGCCAAACATCTCAAGTCGCAACTGGGGATACTAGTGCGTGACGGACAACGACTTCCTCTTACAATGCTGGACTGGACCTCTTTCGGACAAGATGTGATGGATGGTATATGGGAAGAAGTTAAGGTATTTTCTTTCTCCTTTCTACTTTGTCACTTTTATAATATGGATGATGTTCTTTCTCCTTTATACTTTCTTTTTCAGCATGTACAAACTTTCACCTGACCATTTGGTTCTTTTTTATCTTATTGCCTTTAACACTTATAGAAAAATTTGGTGGATCCTCCCGATGAGTTCAAAGAGGTTTGCTTGAGAATGTTAAACATCATGTGGAAGGGCTATAAGTCTAAAACAAAGGCGAAATATTTTACTTGTTGCCAAGATGACCATGAGCTGGAAAAGCATAATCCTCCAATTGTCCTCCCACCTGATTGGATTACGCTCATTGCATATTGGAGAAGTGAGGTTGCCCAGGTATTCTTTATTTCCCTCTTATCTTAGATGGTCCATCTGCAAGTTTGGTGCATCCTATTGTAACGTATTCGCGTGTTTAGAAACAATTCATCCAGAACTCAAAGAATAGAGATAAGCATGGGCCGGTGCACGTTACTAGGAGAAAGTCATTTGCTGAAGTTAGACACGAGGTCTGTATTTGCACGTTGTCTGAATTAGTGCATATCGTTTAGTTTTTAGTTGTTTTTAGTTGTTGCACTTTTGACTACTTGTTTGTGTATCAACTCCATGACATTCGTATTTAACTTGAGTGATTTGTGCGAATTAACTAGCGGCGCAAAGCTGGCCAACCTACTGACAAGATGAGCATGTGGGTTTCATCTCGAAATGCAGATGATCGTGATGTGATTCAGACTGTTGTATGTTTCTCCGGACCCTTTTAATTTTCTGCCATTATTGAACTGCATATGTTGACTTGTTTTACTAATATTGAAGGACTTCAACGTCCTCTTACTGATGGGACCTAAGGATCATCGAGCTCTTGACGAAGTGAAAGATATGATATTCCATCGGCTTATTGGAGAAGATGGCCACGGATACTGTCGGACCTATGGTGCCAGTGCCCCTCCGCATTTGGTGTATAACTCCTCATGAAGACCTCCTCTCGGTGTTCAAGATATGCGCGAGATTGCCAAAGAGTTTGTAGGGGAGATTGCCAAAGAGTTTGTAGAGGACCTCAAAACCCACTTAGAGAACCACATAGATAAAAGATTTGAGCACTTTCGAAATGAATTTATGAAAACTTTCCGCTCCAATGACGGGGAAGGCTCACCTTCACATGGACAGTCTATTCATGATTTGTTTTACCTGAGTGCTAAGGTTTCCTCTTGTGTTTGATTATGCTGGTTTACTTTTTGTTGTTTGTTCATTGTTTTTGGTGGTTTTCTTGGTGGTTTTCCTCTTGTTTGTTCATTGTTTGATATGGTTTACTTTTTGTTGATTGTGTTTCATCGCTGGCTGTTTTGGGGCCTGATGTGTTCCAATTATCCCCACACACCCTCTTTTTCTTCTTCTTTTTACCCTTTTTTGGGTTTTTATAATTGTTGTGAGCCTAATTAGCCATGTCTTTATGCATACTTCAGTTCCATATTCTTTACGTTTTGCATATTTCGGGTTGGGAATATGTCGAATTTATGTAATATATGCTTATTTGTCAGAAATGGAAATCTACATAAGTTTCTGTTTAATATCGCAGAACATAGAACCATTTCGAGGGAAAGTCAAGAAGCGAGAACTGGAGCACAAAGCCACTCGACATCGACTACCCCTAGTCGATCTCGACAAGACATGCCTAGACACCAGCCAGCATCGAGGAGCCAATGTCGAGAAGATGAAGACGAAAAAACCGACTACACACCGTCCTCGAGATCGAGTAGGATCTACTCGATGTCGACAAGACTCTGAATACCCACCTAGAGTCGAGGAGAAGTCACCCGACCTGACCAAGAAGCCGGACACCCTACTCGACCTCGACGAGACTTACCCGAGATCGACGAAGCCCAGAGCCCAGATCCGAGCCTATCGAGTAGAGTCACCCGAGAGGACCTAGTTGACAAAGCCAGTCTACTCGAGATCGAGGAGAGGTCCTCGAGATCGACTAGACCCGTGAGCCATGACCGAGCTTGTCGAGGACCAGCTAGCCGAGACGACGAAGCTGAGCCAGTCGACCAACTTTCCTACACGAGATCGACAAGATCTTTGTCGAGATCGAGTAGACTTCCAGAAGCCGCGTTACTCGGTTGGATCAATTCTACTCGGTTTGACTTTGCTTGGGCGCGAAGATTGCCAATTCTATCCGAATTCATCAAGACACATCATGAAGAGATGAAGATCTATCCATGGAAGACTTTAGATATATTTTCCTATTTTGGATTTAATTCCCTTGTTGTTTTTATTTATCATTAAGCTTTTAGATATAAGTTTAGACATAGATAGATATTTCTATCCTTGAATAGCAAGGATTAGAAGGCTATAAATAAAGCCCATGGGGCTCAGTTTTATTCATTCAATTTCAGAGGAAGACAAGTAGTTCCACAGAGACAGTTTAGGAGTTCGAAGGTTTTAGGGTTTTGGCATTCAACGAGAGTTGGATCGCCGGGATTGTAAAGTCTTGGAATATAGTTTAATGCATGTTGTTTCTTTTCAATCGATGATGTCTGAGTTTGCGATGAAGAGCGAGTAGTCCACCCACTTCTAGGGTTGGGGCGAGCCCAACAATAGCCATGCGTGTTTGAGGTAAAGATCCGACCTTTATCATGTTTTTGAGCATTTCCTACTTGTTTATGTGTTTATTGCCCATCTAATGGAGATCCATGCTAACAACTTGAATTGTAAACATAAAATCGGTAGAGACAATTAGGGTTTCTTGAGAGAGTTATCTAATTGTTGGAAAAGGCGAAACCTTAGTCCTTTGATGCGATTTACATGATTATCTGTTTTATCTCTGCATTACGCATGTTTGGTTATCGTTGTTGCAAACCCCAATCTTGGAAGTCCTTTTTATACAGTTTATTTCGAAAGTCCCAAAGCATTTGTTTTTACTTTTGTTTCGATTAAGTTTTCTGCCCTTACTCGATCTCGATCAAGCCTGGTCGACCTCGAGTTACCGATCTTCGATCTAGCATCGATGTAGCTTCTGTGTGCAGGTACTCGACAAGCCCAACTCGACGTCGACAAAGACTACTCGATATCGAGTACGCCTCGTCGAGATCGACTAGCCTGTGTCGAGTTGTTGCTGTTGTGTTCGACTGTGCCTGACCCCTATCGACTAGCCCTTAGTCGAGGTAGAGTACGGCTGTTGTCGACCTCTGTCCGTGAGATACCACCGCTGCCTAGGATCCGCTGACACGCTTCCTCGTGGATCGATCCTGACTTCCCGCTGCTACATCAGGAGGAGGTCTTGTAATTATTTGCGTGGGCAGAATCTGGTTTGATTTATTTTGTTATATTTCATACTCGATTTCCTCCTACAACAAATTGGCGCCGTTGCCGGGGAAGCTATCATTCGCGCCGTAGGTAGTTAAATCTCACGTCTGCTTTGAGTTACTTTACAGGTGTATGCGTCGTTCTGGTCAACCACCAGAGTTTGACGGCTTAGAGGAACCAGAGCGCCTACTACACATCAGAGCTAAACTACAAAGAGCCCTGGCTGCCGCTGAAACACAAGAACAGCTGATTGCCAGACATACAAGGGAACTAGCCGCAAAGGATACCACTATCGCCAATGAAAGGGCGGCGAGGGAACAAGAAGTTGAGTGCGCAAGGCAAGCAGAAGCTGAGCTTGCCCAATATCCAACCACTGCTGAGGATTATATGCATCCAACTCTCGTCGTGCCTGAATCGGCGATTCTAATCCCTGAAAACTCTTTTGAAATTCTCACTCAATTTCTTATAGAGCTTAAAAACAATGCTTTTCATGGAAAATTTAATGAGTGCCATCTTGAACATATTACCAATTTTCTTGACATGTGTCGTACTCTTGCTGAAGGGACAACTCTGGAATATGTCAAGATAAAAGCTTTCCGCTGGTCTCTCGCTGGACCTGCACTGAAGTGGCTTGAAGGGTTGAAACCAAGATCTCTCACCACATGGGCCCAAGTAGAGCAAGAGTTTCTGAACAAATACTTCCCACCCGCCAAGACAGTACTTCTCCGCCAGAAAATCACCGTCTTCAAACAAAAACAAGGGGAACCGCTGGCAAAGGCATGGGAACGCTAGAAAGAGCTGTTGCGATCTTGCCCTACTCATGGACAGCCACCCTACGTCATTCAGGAGATCTTCTTCAACTCTCTTAATCAAGTCACTAAGGACAGAATCAACCATTATACTCGCTATGAGTATCTGACGATGCCACCAAGTGACGCATGGGGTGTGCTAGAAAATCTCACTAACTACGACAACAAATATGGGGCTCCTACAAACTATGAGGAGAACTCCTACGCTAGGCCAGCACCATCTATGCCACTCTACGAGCCAGCAAAGGAGATTGACCCAGATGTCAGGGAGCAGTTCTACAGAGACCAGAATCGCAAGCTCCTCAAGCAAGTCAAATACCTATCTGTCAATCAGCCTTGCATCGAATGCGGATCACAGTGGCACACCACTACTGAGTGCCCACACACAGAGCAAGTCAGAATGGCAGAGACACACGAGGAGGCAGCTTACGCAGGGGGTCCTAATCGCTACATGGGAGATCAAAGGTTTTATCAACCACAGTGGAACCAAATCCTCCTAGGAATCCCCCGCCTTACAGAGCTCCAGGACATCCAGCAAGGGATCAAAAGAAGGATGATCTACAGCTGATCCTTGAGGAGATGCGTTGGAATCAGGGCACCATCAACAACCAGTTCCAGAACATCACTACAAAATTTGGAGAACTGGATATCTGGAAAAGGGGAATAGAGACGCAGATGGGTCAAATCGCTGCACAGATCCCACGACCGTCCGGACAGCTCCCTGGGCAAACAGAACCAAATCCTAAAGGGAAGACCGGGCACGTCGCAGCTATCAAACTCAGGAGTGGGCATCAATTGCACGAGCCAGAGCTCGGGAAACAGCAAGGCAAGACAGAACAGCAACACGAGACTGAGCAGGGTGTACTCGATCTCGAGGAGACCCTTGTCGAGATAGACAAGCCGCTACTCGACCAAGACAAGAAGCTGAGCTCGGACTCCGCTGCGCAGACCAGCAACTCGAGGTCGACAACCCAAGTCGAGATCGACGAGCCTCTGGTCGAGATCGAGGAGAACATGGCCGACGTCGACGACTCTGCAGCACCTCCGACAGCTGATCTGGCTCCGAAACTGAAAAAGCCACTGCCTTTCCCTTCTAAAGCACAGAAAGATTCCACTGCAGGTAGGTTTACCAGATTTGTTAATATGCTGCAAGAACTGAACTTTTCAACTCCTTTTACAGAAGCCCTGCAAGAGATGCCTGGATATGTCAAATTTCTAAAGGAAATCCTGAGCAAAAAGCGATCCATCTCAGAGATCGCATGCGAATGCAAAGTACTCCACTTCCCTGAAAAGAGACCGGACCCTCGTAAGTTTTCTATTACTGTGGGTTTTGGACAATATAAATATGATTCTCTATGCGATTTAGGAGCAAGTGTGAGTATCATGCCTTTATCAATCTGGTGGAAGGTCAAAATAGGATGTATAGAACCTGTGGATGCCAAATTATACATGGCGAACAATACAGTAGTCATCCCTACAGGTATAGTTGAGAATGTCCCTGTCCATGTTGGTAAATTCTTTGTTCCAGCATATTTTCTTATTATTGATTGTGCTGAAGACCCTACTAGCCCTATTATTCTTGGTAGACCATTCTTGGCAACTGCAAATGCCAGAATAAGTGTTAAGAATCGCTCGCTCACCTTCACCATAGGCGATGAGGTGTTGGATTTCTCTTTTGGCCCTGCAAGAGAGGAAATTTCCTGGCTGGAGGTGAAAAGCATCAGCAACCACGGGACCAAGAAAACAGCGGAGGAAAGCACCAGAACTGTACTCGAGGTCGACAAGCCCTCCTCGATCTCGACGAGCATTCTACTCGATCTCGACAAACCCTTGTCGATGTCAACTACCTCTGCTGAGCCACTGACTTGCCAAGAGCCTAAGTATGGAGTCCCTGTACTCGAGGTCGACCAGCTTTACTCGATCTCAACTAGCCCCAAGCCCAAAGATTTCTGTTTTGGGTCCGAAAAGGTAAGTTCAGGTATGAGTCCTACTCCCTCTCGGTCCATAAAGAAAATTATCAATGATTTAAGGGGAGATAAGACACATTGGCAAGAGAATCTGCGAAAACTGAGAGTTGGAAGGAAGAAGAAGAAAGAGAAAGGAGATGATGCAAGCAACCACCTGTCAGCTGAGCTTGCATACTACCATCAGGACCTAGATGATCCAGGAGAAGGGCCAAGCATGAGCGGGCCCCACGATAAGGGTCCTTGAGCGCAAACGGAGAAGTCGGCCTAGCGACTCTAAAATCTAGAGCATTTATATAGACTTTATAAACTTTTGGGACTTTTTTGAACTTTTTGGTTTTTGGTTTTTGTTTTTGTTTTTGGGTTTATGTCTTTAAGAATACTTCATATGAATAGTCTTGTTTTTATGTGCAATCTAACACTTTTTGGTTGGCAAGCATATAAGGATCGCGAAAAGTGGAATAATGGAGTCCCTGAAAACAGTCAGAGTCGACGAAGGCCAAGTCGACGACGACAAGGAGGAGCAGCCCAGACACTACTCGATCTCGAGTAGGCCAACTCGACATCGACAAGCCCAGACGCTCCTCGACTTCAGAAAACCACTAGACGCAGACGAGCCTACTCGAGATCGAGTACACCGTACTCGAGATCGACGAGCAACCTACTCGACCTACACAGTTTTGTCTTCCTCGATATTTTATCCTGTGACTTCCTTCCTTTACTCTTGTTTCTACTTTATTTTATACAGTGAGGACACTGTAATGTTTAAGTATGGGGTGGGGGAAGGGCTTACATTATGCATATTTGATCATACTTGACATATATGTACATTATTTCTTTGAAATTGCTACATGGCTATTTTGGAATGCATTATTTATTTATGTGCTTATATGCATATTTTCCAAAATTTGAGAAAAATGACCCCCATTGAAAATTTTGAATAATGTCATGGAAGTTATATTGAACTCGACGATGCAAAATTGGATTCATTAGAGATATAGCATGAAATTGCCTAGTAAAGGGAAGTCACAATGTAAAGTGCATATTTTCTTGAAAACCATAAAAGGAGGTAAAATTTGAAGTTGCTTTTGACATGTTGCGTGATAAGATGATGGAGGACTTTATATTTCCATATAATGCTCATATTTTTTATAATCCTAGCCTTACCCATGCTTATGCATCACAAAAGGCCATAATATGCCTTATTTCATATATTGCTCCACATGATCTAAATATTTGCCATTCTTTACCCTATCCAGGGATTATGTTGAGAATGATGTTACATTATGGAGATTATCATATGGTGTTTGTGTTGTTAATTATCATTATTTGAGTTTGGAAGGAAATTGTTTGAAATATATGGAAAATTTAATGAGTGAAAGAAAATCCAATCACCTCAGGAGATAAAGGTAGATTGACCCTGCTCGCTGAGATAATAGTTTGGCGAGATGGGACACATTGTGAGGAGTCCAAAGCACTAAGTATCCGGGGCCATTCATGACACCCATGTTTGCGACTCGCGAGAAGGCAGTGCTGAGGTTAGAGAGGTAAAAGCATTATTATTGAGAAAAGCATTATGAAAGGTAATGAATCTTATGGAGAAGGAATGTGGTATGAAATTCAATTTGGAAATACTCCATTTCCCAGGATCATTAGCACCATATTGCCAAAAATTGCCCACCTTTAGCCTTTTACCAATTCTACTCTTTATTTGAGCTTAAATTAAAGTCCTCTTGATTATTAATGCTTTGTCACGAATAATGTTTTGCATAACCCTCCTTTTGTGAATAGATGTTGCTTTTGTATAATTGCACATGCATGGATCTATGACACTAGTACCTTTCGAGGATGGTAATTGATTGCAGGGTTATATGACAATGAATCTATGATGTTGAGAGTTTGAATTCTTCCCCTGAATGACAATTAAAAGTATTGCTTGAGGACAAGCAAGCTTAAGTATGGGGTGTTTGTTGTGAGCCTAATTAGCCATGTCTTTATGCATACTTCAGTTCCATATTCTTTACGTTTTGCATATTTCGGATTGGGAATATGTCGAATTTATGTAATATATGCTTATTTGTCAGAAATGGAAATCTACATACGTTTCTGTTTAATATCGCAGAATATGGAACCATTTCGAGGGAAAGTCAAGAAGCGAGAACTGGAGCACAAAGCCACTCGACATCGACTACCCCTAGTCGATCTCGACAAGACATGCCTAGACACCAGCCAGCATCGAGGAGCCAATGTCGAGAAGATGAAGACGAAGAAACCGACTCCACACCGTCCTCGAGATCGAGTAGGATCTACTCGATGTCGACAAGACTCAGAATACCCACCCAGAGTCGAGGAGAAGTCACCCGACCTGACCAAGAAGCTGGACACCCTACTCGACCTCGACGAGACTTACCCGAGATCGACGAAGCCCGGAGCCCAGATCCGAGCCTATCGAGTAGAGTCACCCGAGAGGACCTAGTCGACAAAGCCAGTCTACTCGAGATCGAGGAGGGGTCCTCGAGATCGACTAGACCCGTGAGCCATGACCGAGCTTGTCGAGGACCAGCTAGCCGAGACGAGGAAGCTGAGCCAGTCGACCAACTTTCCTACTCGAGATCGGCAAGATCTTTGTCGAGATCGAGTAGACTTCCAGAAGTCGCGTTACTCGGTTGGATCAATTCTACTCGGTTTGACTTTGCTTGGGCGCGAAGATTGCCAATTCTATCCGATCAAGACACATCATGAAGAGAAGAAGATCTATCCATGGAAGACTTTAGATCTATTTTCCTATTTTGGATTTAATTCCCTTGTTGTTTTTATTTATCATTAAGCTTTTAGATATAAGTTTAGATATAGATAGATATTTCTATCCTTGAATAGCAAGGATTAGAAGGCTATAAATAAAGCCCATGAGGCTCAGTTTTATTCATTCAATTTCAGAGGAAGACAAGTAGTTCCACATAGACAGTTTAGGAGTTCGAAGGTTTTAGGGTTTTGGGATTCAACGAGAGTTGGATCGCCGGGATTGTTGTTGTAAGCCTAATTTGCCATGTTCTACATTTACTTTTATATCGATTTTGCATACATTTCATGCACTTGGGCTAAGATAGTACAAAATCTATGTGGTGTATGGTTTTTTGCCAAATTATGGAATCTACACCAGTTTCTGTTTAAATCGCAGAATTCGAGGCATTTTACAACAATTTTAAGGAAGGTCGAAAAAGCTCGGAAATCCACTACAGAAATCCAAGGTCAAGACAGCAGCGGAACCAGTCGAATCGAGCTAAGAACCCAAGCTACTCGATCTCGAGTAGCCCTTACTCGTTCTCGACGAGAATGTCCAAGCACAACCTTGTCGACCAGAAGCAGCGTCGAGAGCCAGACCAACCAAGCTCCGGAACCCAACTCGATCTCGACAAGACCTGGTCGAGATCGACGAAGCCTAGTACCACACCCTGAGTCGACAAGGAGAAGAGCTGATCGAGAAGCCGAGGACGAAGACGCCTAGCACATCTCTACTCGATCTCGACAAAACTTGGTCGAGATCGACGAGCTCCAAGTCCAGATCCGAGCTTATCGAGCACACCTACCCGAGAAGACCTAGTCGACATAGCCAGTCTACTCGAGATCGACGAGAGCTACTCGACATCGACGAGCACCAGGGGTCATGTCCGAGTCTGTCGAGGGCCAGCTAGCCGAGACGAGGAGCCAAGCCAGTCGACCAAGATTTCTACTCGAGATCGACAAGAGCCTTGTCGAGATCGACGACGCTTCCACAAGCCATGTTACTCGGCTTGACGAAATCTACTCGGTTTGGCTTTGCTTGGGCTCGAAGATTGCCGATTCTATCCAAATCTATCAAGACACATCATGAAGAGAAGAATATCTATCCATGGAAGACTTTAGATATATTTTCCTATTTTGGATTTAATTATGTTATAGTTTTTATTTATCTTTAAAATCTTAGATATAGATATAGATATTCTTTCCTAGAATAGCTAGGGAATGAAGCCTATAAATAAAGCCCATGGGGCTCAGTTTTATTCATTCAATTTCAGAAGAGACAAGTAGTTCCAAGGAGAAGTTTTAGGGGTTTGAAGGTTTTAGGGTTTTGGCATTCGACGAGAGTTGGATTGCCGGGATTGTAAAGTCTTGGAATATAGTTTAATGCAAGTTGTTTCCTTTCAATCGATGATGTCTGAGTTTGCGGTGAGGCGTGAGTAGTCCACCCACTTCTAGGGTTGGGGCGAGCCCGACGATAGCCATGCATAATTGAGGTAAAAGATCCGACCTTTATCATATTTTGAGCATTTTCCTACTTGTTGATGTGTTTATTGCCCATCTAATGGAGATCCATGATAACAACTTGAAATATAAACATAAAATCGGTAGAGACAATTAGGGTTTCTTGAGAGAGTTGTCTAATTGTTGGAAAAGGCGAAAGCTTAATCCTTTAAATGCGATTCACATGATTATCTGTTTGGTCCTGCCTTATGCATGTTTGGTTATCGTTGTTGCAAACCCCAATCTTGGAAGTCCTTTTACATTAAGTTTAGTTCAAAGTCCCAAAGCATTTGCCTTTACTTTCTTTCCTTTTGTTTTTACTATCTGCCCTACTCGATCTCGACCACGCCTGGTCGAGCTCGACGACTAATTCCCGATCTAGCATCGCTGTAGCTTTTCCTGTGCAGGTACTCGACGAGACAAAGCGAAGTCGACATGGGTTCTACTCGATATCAAGTACCCTCTGGTCGATATCGACTAGAAACTGTCGAGCTGCTGCGCTGTGTTTGACTATCCGATCTTCTGTCGACTACCCTAGTCGAGATCGAGGACCCTGTTGTCGACTTCTGACCGTGAGATTCTGCTGCTGCCTAGGATCCACTGACCAGCTTCCTCGAGGATTCGAACCTGACTTTCTCTTACTACATTGGAGGGAGTCTTGAACATTATTTGCTGGGATTCGATCGGTTTGCTTTACTTTGTTTACTTATTGTTTTGCATTCTCGATTTCCTCTTACAACAAATTGGCGCCGTTGCCGGGGAAGCAATCATTCGCGCCTTAGGTAGTTAGATCTCACGTCTTCTTTGAGTTACTTTTCAGGTGTATACGCCGTTCTGGTCAACCGCCTGAGTTTGACGGCTTAGACGAACCAGAGCGCCTACTACACATCAGAGCTAGCTACAAAGAGCCATGGCAGCCGCTGAAACACAAGAACAGTTGATTGCCAGGCTTACCAGGGAATTGGCCGCTAAAGATGCTGCTATCGCCACTGAGAAAGCAGCAAGGGAACAAGCACAGGCTGAGCTTGCCCAATATCCAACTACTGCAGAGGATTATATGCATCCAACTCTCGTCGTGCCTGAATCGGCGATTCTAATCCCTAAAAACTCTTTTGAAATTCGCACTCAATTTCTTATAGAGCTTAAAAACAATGCTTTTCATGGAAGATTTAATGAGTGTCCTCTTGAACATATTACTAATTTTCATGACATGTGTCGTACTCTTGCTGAAGGTACTACTCTGGAATATGTCAAGATGAAAGCTTTCCGCTGGTCTCCCGCTGGACCTGCACTGAAGTGGCTTGAAGGGCTGAAACCAAGATCTCTCACAACATGGGCCCAAGTAGAGCAAGAGTTTCTGAACAAATACTTCCCACCCGCCAAGACAGCACTTCTCCGCCAGAAAATCACCGCCTTCAAACAAAAGCAAGGGGAACAGCTGGCAAAGGCATGGGAACGCTACAAAGAGCTGCTACGATCTTGCCCTACTCATGGACAGCCACCCTACGTCATTCAGGAGATCTTCTTCAACTCTCTGGATCAAGTCACTAAAGACAGAATCAACCATTATACTCGCTATGAGTATCTGACGATGCCACCAAGTGAAGCATGGGGTGTGCTAGAAAAGCTCACTAACTACGACAACAAATATGGGGCTCCTACAAACTATGAGGAGAACTCCTACGCCAGGCCAGCACCATCTATGCCACTCTACGAGCCAGCAAAGGAGATTGACCCAGATGTCAGGGAGCAGTTCTACAGAGACCAGAATCGTAAGCTTCTCAAGCAAGTCAAATACCTATCTGTCAATCAACCTTGCATTGAATGCGGATCACAGAGGCACACCACTACTGAGTGCCCACACACAGAGCAAGTCAGAATGGCAGAAACACATGAGGAGGCAGCTTACGCAGGGGGTCCCAATTGCTACATGGGGGATCAAAGGTTCTATCAACCACAGTGGAACCAAGGTCCTCCTAGGAATCCCCCACCCTACATAGCTCCAGGACATCCAGAAAGGGATCAAAAGAAAGATGATCTGCAGCTGATCCTTGAGGAGATGCGCCGGAATCAGGGCACCATCAACAACCAGTTCTAGAACATCACCACCAAATTTGGGGAACTAGACATCTGGAAAAGGGGAATAGAGACTCAGATGGGTCAAATCGCTACGCAGATCCCACGACCGTCCGGCAAGCTCCATGGGCAAACAGAACCAAATCCTAAGGGAAACACCGGACATGTCACAGCTATCAAACTCAGGAGTGGGCATCAACTACACGAGCCAGAGGTCGGGAAACAGCAAAGCAAGGCAGACCGGCAACTCGAGACAGATCAGAATCTAGTCGATCTCGAGGAGCCTGTACTCGATGTCGACAAGCAGCTACTCAACCAAGATCAGAAGCTGAGCTCGGACTCCTCTGCGCAGACCAGCAACTCCAGGTCGACCACCCTACTCAATGTCGAGGAGCCCCTGATCGAGGTCGAGGAGCAGCAAGCCGAGGTCGACGACTCTGCAGCATCTCCGACAGCTGATCTGGCTCCAACGCACAAAAAGCCATTGCCTTTCCATTCAAAAGCACAGAAAGATCCCACTACAGGTAGGTTCACCAGATTTGTTAATATGCTGCAGGAACTGAATGTTTCTATTCCTTTTACAGAAGCCCTGCAAGAGATGCCTGGATATGTCAAGTTCCTGAAGGAAATCCTAAGCAAAAAGCGGTCCATCTCAGAGATCGCAGGCGAATGCAAAGTACTCCACTTCCCTGAAAAGAGGCCTGACCCTGGTAAGTTTTCTGTTACTATGGGTTTTGGACAATATAAATATGATTCTCTGTGCGATTTAGGAGCAAGTGTGAGCATCATGCCTCTATCAATCTGGCGGAAAGTAAAAATAGGATGCATAGAACCTGTGGATGCCAAATTATACATGGCGAACAATACAGTAGTCATCCCTACAGGTATAGTTGAAAATGTCCCCGTCCAGGTTGGTAAATTATTTGTTCCAGCTGATTTCCTTATCATTGATTGTGCTGAAGATCCTACTAGCCCTATTATTCTTGGTAGACCATTCTTAGCAACTGCAGATGCCAGAATTAGTGTCAAGAATCGCTCGCTCACCTTCACCATAGGCGATGAGGTTTTGGATTTCTCTTTTGGCCCTACAAAGGAGGAAATTTCATGGCTGGAGGTGAAAAGCATCAGCGATCACGGGACCAAGCAAACAGTGGAGGAAAGCGACAGAACTGTACTCGAGGTCGACAAGCCCTCCTCGATCTCGACAAGCGCTCTCCTCGAGCTCAACAAGCCTTTGTCGATCTCGACTACCTCCTTTGAGCCAGAAACTTGCCATGAGCCTAAGTATGGGGTCCATGTACTCGATCTCGACCAACTGATATTCGACCAAGGTCGTCGTAGCTTCTCCTGTGCAGGTACTCGACCAAGACCAACTCAACGTCGACGAAGGCTACTCGATATCGAGTAGGCCTTGTCGATATCGACCACCCGGTGACTACTACGCTCTGCTCGACTGCCTGATCTTCTGTCGACTACTCTAGTCGAGATCGAGGACCCTGTTGTTGACTTCTGACCGTGAGATTCTGCTGCTGCCTAGGATCCGCTGACCAGCTTCCTCGTGGATCGATCCTGACTTCCCGCTACTACATCAGGAGGAGGTCTTGTAATTATTTGCAAGGGACGGAATCTGGTTTGCTGTACTTTAGTTATATTTTATATTTGCATTCCCGATTTCCTCTTACAACAATTGTAAAGTCTTGGAATATAGTTTAATGCAAGTTGTTTCTTTTCAATCGATGATGTATGAGTTTGCGATGAAGAGCGAGTAGTCCACCCACTTCTAGGGTTGGGGCGAGCCCAACGATAGCCATGCGTGTTTGAGGTAAAGATCCGAACTTTATCATGTTTTTGAGCATTTCCTACTTGTTTATGTGTTTATTACCCATCTAATGGAGATCCATGCTAACAACTTAGATTGTAAACATAAAATCGGTAGAGACAATTAGGGTTTCTTGAGAGAGTTGTCTAATTGTTGAAAAAGGCGAAAGCTTAGTCCTTTGATGCGATTCACATGATTATCTGTTTTATCTCTGCATTAAGCATGTTTGGTTATCGTTGTTGCAAAACCCAATCTTGGAAGTCCTTTTTATACAGTTTATTTCGAAAGTCCCAAAGCATTTGTTTTTACTTTTGTTTCGATTAAGTTTTCTGCCCTTACTCGATCTCGACCAAGCCTGGTCGACCTCGAGTTACTGATCTTCGATCTAGCATCGCTGTAGCTTCTGTTTGCAGGTACTCGACAAGCCCAACTCGACGTCGACAAAGTCTACTCGATATCGAGTACGCCTCGTCGAGATCGACTAGCTTGTGCCGAGTTGTTGCTGCTGTGTTCGACTGTGCCTGACCCCTGTCGACTAGCCCTTAATCGAGGTCGAGTACGATTGTTGTCGACTTCTGTCCGTGAGATACCACCGCTGCCTAGGATCCGCTGACACGCTTCCTCGTGGATCGATCCTGACTTCCCGCTGCTACATCAGGAGGAGGTCTTGTAATTATTTGCGTGGGCAGAATCTGGTTTGATTTATTTTGTTATATTTCATACTCGATTTCCTCCTACAACAATAATATACATATATATGCCGTCGATCAGGTAGTGCTTAATTTGGAAAATCTGAGATGGAATTCGGAATGGGATGAAGAAGAAGGAGATAGGAGGGAGGAGGCAAATTTGTCTTTTTGTAACAAATAACCCTAAAATAACCTCCTACCAGCTAAATACCTAACCTAGATTATTTATCAAAAAAATTCTCCACCTCTTCCATCCTCATGACCCATACAATAATCTCCACCTCGTATACCCCTTAAAAATAATCTTCACCCCTAAAAAAAAAACTCATTGCCAAACACACCCTTAACAACATTTTGTAACTTTAACATTTTCAAATTATCAAAATACGGTTTTTTATTAAAAGAAAAAAAATATAAACCCCAAAATTACTCTATATGGGTGTGTATGGACGCAATTTTAGTAGTTAATAAACTAGTAAAATTGGGGGTTGAAAATTTTAACATTGTATGGGGAGGGGTTAATTCGGAGATTTTAGTTTATTTGGGGGTTTATTTAAGAAGCTATTTTTGATGGCTTTTTGGGAGTTTATGTGGTTTATTTGATTTGAAAATACCATGATACCCCTAATAATAACAAAATAAACTACACTTTTTACAAATAAATTGTTTTTTCACCCCATACGGAGTTTTTATTTTTTCATAAATTTTGAACTACTTTTTAACAACAGTTTATAAATTTTACCCTGTTCACCCATGGGTGACCGACTCACCGGACCCACCCGACCCGATTATACGGGTGAAAACCCGAAAAAAACCGGGTGATGGATGGGTGATGGGTGGGTGAAATGGGTGATGGGTCGGGTGATGGGTGATATGTTTTTCACCCATTACCCGACCCATTACCCGACCCGTTTAACTACCCGCTAACCCACCCGATTATTTTTAAAACAATCATAGTTTTTTATTAAAATATAGCCTAACATAACTACATATTTTTTCTTTTTCTAACTCTAGCTTCTCTATTCTCTAATTGTTTTTGTGCAAAAAAATCTAAACGAATATAAACTTATTTTATTTAACTCCTCATCACATCTTTTTTTTAAAAATATTTTATTTGTTTTGCTTACACTACTAGAATGTTAGCAATTTCGCCCATTTCAACGACTTAGCATTTACTGTGTGAAGACATGATTTAGCCAAATCGTTTTTTTCCTTTTTTTTAACTACGAGTTTAGCAAGGGATTAAAATTCATCTCATTTGATTTGATATTAAACTTTTAATGCTAACTTGGTAAGATGAGGATAGTGATATAATGTATAAATAAACCTTTTATACAATTAAATATAAGATTTCCAACGTGGTTTGTGAAATTATGAAATATGATCAATTTCTAAGTATGTCTTATGATTTTTTTTTTAATTTACTTTACCCGATTACCCACCTGATTCACCCGACGGATCGGGAGATGGGTGAAATATTAGATGGACGGATGATGAGTCGGGTGAAATTTTTTTGCGATGAGTCGGTTGAAAAAATGGCTCCACCCATCCATCACTCGACCCATTTCCACCCCTACCCATTCGAATGACTAACACAACACAACTACACAAGTGACAAGTCTCACTTGGTCTAGTGGTAAGGGGTAAGGCCGGGGTAAGGCCGGGGTAAGGGGTAAGGAGAGAGGAGAGAGGGCTAAGAGCATCAGCACTCATGGGGTAAACCCGTCCCTCTCTCTCTTCGTAATATTTCGACACCTCATTTTCTCTTTCTTTCACATCATTTTTCACTAACTCTACCCCTTCCTCTTAATTTTATCCCACATCCATAAGTTTACCTTACCCCTTTCATATACCCCACCAACATATAATTAATAATTATATTAAATCTTCCCCCCTCCTAGCAAACTCAATTTTCCATTAAAAAAAAAAGAAAGATATTAAATTTAGTAAGGTTACCCCATTCTGCAGGTTTCCGTTCCTCTTAGCTTTGGTCAGGTACATCTCACACCCATCAGACAACCTCATCTAATGAGAGAGAGGGGTATAAGCCTGATGAGTAATGATGCTCTAAGGGGATTTCATTTCACACCTCGAAGAGAAAATTTCGAACCCCCAGCCCTCTCTTGATCGATCGATTTGTTCTTCAATCAATTGTTTCTCGATCGATTCTCGAAGCAAAGATCAGAGGGAAACGACGGTAAACCTAAACGAAGGAGAGAGATGGCTTCGGAGAACCAGATGGGCAACACCACCGGCTTCCAGCAATCAGGCAATCCGATCCTCTGCGCCAACGGCTGTGGCTTCTTCGGCACGCCGGAGACCATGAATCTCTGCTCCAAGTGCTACAGGGACCACAAGATGCGTGAGGAGCAAGCCACTTCGGCCATGGCCGCCGTTGAGCAGTCGATGAGTTTGGTCCCTCCTCCTTCACCGCCTCCGATGGCTGTGGTGGAGAAGCCTATTATTTCTGACGGTTCGGAGAAGGCTCTGAAGGTCGAGGAGGCACCTTCGACTATGAAGCCTGCGAACCGGTGCGGGTCCTGCAACAAGAAGATCGGAATTACGGGGTTCAAGTGCCGCTGCGGGATCACGTTTTGTGGATCTCACAGGTACGCGGAGGAGCATAACTGCTTGTTCGATTTCAAGGGCGCTGGACGCGACGCCATCGCCAAGGCGAATCCGCTGGTTAAGTCGGATAAGATGGAGAAGTTCTGATGGGTGAGGGAATTCCAGAGCATGTAGAAAGAAATGCAACCGGCGAAGATCAAAAGGTCTTTGAAATTTGGTACTGCTTGAGAACCTCTCTCTTTTACCTGCAAATGCTTTCCCTTTCTATCAGTTTGGTATTGTCGCTGTTCTTGTTTTGCATTTAGTTTTGCCTTGGCTTGGCTGGTGTTAAGTTATTATTGAAAGGGGGCAAGCACAGATAAGAAAAAGGGGTCTTTTGATCATTGGTGGAATCTTTTGGGTGTTGGCTGTGTATGTGATGCTCAGAGACTCAGAGAGGAGAAAATGCTTGGACGTTTCCACATTAGGGGTTGTATTTTGGTATGAACAGATGGATTCTATTTCTATCTCTCTATGTACCCTTAATAATGGAATTGTTTATGGAAAATGGTTTGTTGTTGGCTTTATCGATTGATTTGTTGTTGAATTGATGATCTTCACCTCTTTCACATCCAATATTTATTCTTCCTCCTGAGGTCATCTTTTATGAATCTTGTGTGTATTTTACTTGTGCAGAGCAATGACTCATGCTCATTGTTTAGAGCAATGACTCAAGCTCATTGTTTCCACTCTGGGTGGTTAATTTTATTATTAGAAGAAGGGAAGCTGGAAATGAAATTCCTCCACTTGGGACCTTAGTTAAAAATTCATAAATGGCATATTGCTGGCAACCTTTATTTATTTATTTTTATTTTTATAATGATTAAACCTCGTCATGGAATAAGATCTAATTGTTAATTATTTTTTCTACTGTCAGAATTATGTGAACGGATCCAAACTGACTTTAATAATCTGTACTGTGATGAGTTGCTTGTTAACATAGGCGTTGTAATGGCTTAAGGATCTAATACACTGGGGTATTCAGTTATCTATTTGTAATGTATTGCCAATTATGTGTCCTTTTACTCAGCATGTTGTCTGGAAACTGCTTATTATTTGTCCAGTGCCCATTAGTGAATTAAGATCATCTTAGTGCTGAAACATTTCATCTTAGTGCTGAAACTGCTTTTTTAATATTTCAGTGCAATTTCATCTCCCTTTTTACTCAGCATGTTGTCTGGAAAGCTGCTTATTATTTGTCCAGTACCCATTAGTGAATTAAGATCATCTTAGTGCTGAAACATTTGGATCTGCTGTGATGTTGAGCTACTGATGTTTTCTTCCAAATATATTTATCTTGTTTTACTGTGTTAGATGGTCTAATTCTTTCTCCTAAGATGGCTCATTTCGTCGTGTTCTGAGATTGTATTAATTTGGTATCAGCTATTGTGGTGTTTTTGCTAATTCTAATCTCACAGAAATTTCTGGTGAGTCTGCAATTGTTCGTTATGCATCTTTTATGAGCTCTTCCAACTACAAAAGTGGCTTCATCTCGCTTGCAGACACACGCTTGCACTCACACTCACGTTCACACAGAAATCTTGATCTTGAATTTCTATTGATTCACTTTTATTTGTGTTACAAGCCTATCCTGGTCGTGTGGTATTATGCGATTTGTGAGTTTAATCAGTTTTGAATATTCGCTGTAAGGTGAGTGATGCTCCTTCAGGACTGTAGAAACTAAATCAACTTCTTTGCTTACTGATGCAATTGTGGAGGTATACTAAAAATGGAAGAAGTTTTATTTATTGTTATCCAGCTATTTTTGTTGTTCATCTAAGAGCTTCATTTTCAGTCTCTATTACAGTGTATTTGTCTCTAATACAGTGTATTTTATAAACAAATCTAATATATACAGCATTGTATACTGCATAGGCAAGTAGATCGAATAACTGCACTAGGTATTTGAACAAATTCAAAGTTGTTTTCATGTTTTGTAGCTTGTACTAGAAAATGTGGCCTTCCCCACCTGTCAATTCTTTGCTTTTAGTATGTTTATTTAGGGGATCCTTTTGTGCCAGCTTGTACTATTAAGAAACATATTCACGAACCCTCTGAATTATCAACACTTCATATGTTACATTGTTATCAGCATGTCCATTGACTGTGCTTGCTGGCACAAGGATCGCTCATGTATTAATTTCCTAGTTCCTCTTAATCAAAATTGTTGGTTTGTTTTTCTTCACCTCATGGATTAGAAAGTTATGACAAGTCTAGATGACTCTGAAATGGACCATGTTGATCTGAAACGTGCAGTGGTCTAATTGGATGCGTTCAATCCGTACGTGGTGAAATTCATTGTCTTTATTCTTTTTTTTTTTTTTTGATTAAGTAAAAATTCGGATGCGAAACCGCTATCTGACAGCATCCTTTCGGATGAGGTCGAAGAGACCTGGGTCATTGTATATAGATGGGGTGGAGGCAATATGAGCAAGGTGTGCAACCTTATCCGCCACACAATTGCCATTACGAAGAATGTGTGAAAACGAAACTTCGTAAAACCCCGTAACTAGGGTGCTAATATCGGCCATGATTAGCTCAATTTCCCATGGACATCTAGTTTTAGACTGTAAATGATTGATAATGGTGAGTGAATCTCCTTCTATTATTATTTTAGGGATTCTCAAATCGAGGGCTTTGAGAACACCCTTTCTTAATGCCAAGGCTTCAGACATTAGAGGGGTTTGGTATCCAACCATTTCACTACCCATTGCTACTAAATTCCCTGTGCTGTCACAGATAATGTAGCCTATCGAACTCTGTCGTTGGCCTGATGCAGAACCATCGAAATTTAGTTTTAATTTCCCAATTGGTGGCTTTTTCCATTTTTCCTTCTTCCTTCTATTCCCACTTTTCCTGGGGGGATTTGCTTGCCTTTGTGTTCTGTTGTCGTCTTCTTCACTTTGCTTCCCTGCTTTATTCCATTCATTAATGTATGATTCCACAAGTTTCACAAATCCTCTTTCATTTGGCACTTTTTGTTGTTGGAAGATTAGTTTATTACGAACCATCCAGATGGTCCACCAATGGAATACCAATTCCATTTTTTGTTGTGTGTCAAGCAATCTGCCTAATTTGGTCATTAGTTCCTCTATATTCCTTGTTATCCTAATATTGTCTTTGATTTCGGATTTCACTTTTGGTGATAAACTTGAACAGCAGAAAGAGAATTTGCATTCGAAAAATAGGTGGGTAGTGTCTTCTTCGTGATGATTGCACAAGGTACAATATGGGGGTATCGCAATTCCTCTTTTTGCGAGACGGGCCGCTGTTGGAAGTCCATTTTGACAGACTTTCCACATTAAATTCTTGATTTTAGGCGGAACGTTCAAGTTCCAAATCCACGCATTATTGTCTTTATTTAATTCTGTTGTGTTTCGTGTTGAGTTTGTATGCACTAGACGTCGTAAACCATCCTTTTCTGTCTGGCCACCAGTACATTCTGTCTTGAATTCGATTTACTGGGAGTGGAATATCTGTGATTTCTTGCACTATACCATTTGGTACTACCGTTTGTAATTTATCCAAATTCCATGCTCCATTAAGTATGTACTGATCAACCGTTTCTTCCCAGTTGACCTTTGTTGGGTCGAGACAAGCATTTTGAATATCCTTCACGGGGGCCCAATTATCAATCCAGAACTTGATTGTTTTTCCATCGCCGACTGACCATGCTAGACCTTCCTTAAATGGCTGAATGAGTTTTCTTAGTTGCGTCCATTGCCACGATGCATTTCCTTTCTTGTCAAAATTAAGTATTGGTATTGACTTTAGATACTTGCGTCCATTGCCAATGCCAGACTGGTTGAGATTTGATTCATCCGTTAGTTTCCTCGCGAGCACTTTTGCTCCAAGGATGAACAAGAATGGAGATATGGGGTCGCCTTGTCTTAATCCCCTAGATGGTTTAAATACCTCTGTAGGCCCATTATTCACTAAAATCGAGAAGGAAACCGTTGATACACATTCCATTATTAAACTTATGACATAGTCGCTGAAACCAAATTTTCTTAATACTGCCTCGGTGAAGGTCCAATCCACTCTATCGTAGGCTTTTTCCATATCTAGTTTAATAGCTAGCCATCCTTCTGATCCTTTCCTTGACTTAAATGAATGGAAGATCTCATGTGCTATCAGTATGTTATCCTGAATTGCTCTATCGGATACAAATGCTCCTTGAAAGGGGTGGATTAATTTCTCAATCACCTTTTTGAGTCTTTTCGTTAAAATTCTCGATATTATTTTATATATTGTAGAACACAGACTAATAGGTCTATAGTCTGACGTCTTCGATGGATTGTCACACTTTGGTAGCAGAGTGATAAATGTATGATTTATCTGTCGAAGAATTCTACCTGAATGAAAAAATGCTTTAACTGCTTTAATCACATCATTCCCGACAATGTCCCAGTGGGACTTATAAAACTCCGCAGTCATTCCATCTGGTCCCGGGGATTTGTTAAGGCCTAAAGACCATACGGCATTTTTTATTTCACTATTAGATGGTTGTTGGCTTAGGGTCCTATTTTCTTCTTCCGATATCGTTTGTGGAATTAGCTCAAGGTATTCATTAAGTAGTGTCATGTTGATTTGTTCTTTGGAGAATCACCGCCTAAAATCATTTTTAATTTCCTCTTTAATATTCTCTTCCCCCATAATATGTGCCCCCTCACTAGTCGTGATATTTCTTATAATCTTCCTATTTCGCCTCCCAGAAGCTACTCTATGAAAGTATGTTGTATTCGAATCAGTGAGCTTGAGGTGTCAATATTCTTTTTGGAATTTTAGTAATTGTTCTTTTTTCCTGATCAATTGTTTTTCGATTAAGTAATCCTTACACGTCCTGGCTATAGTATTTGATTGGATACTAACCAGATCTTTTTCTACAGTTTGTATTTGACGGAAGATATTTCGTAAGGAGTTTTTATTCCATACTTTAATCTTTCCTTTCAGAAGTTTAGTTTTATACATTAATCTGTACATCGCTGATCCCGTACACCTGATTCTCCATGCCTGTTTCACTATGTTTCTGAAGTCTTTTCTTTGTAGCCACATGTTTTCAAATTTAAAAGGCGGGGGCGTAAATTCTTTCCCATACGATAGGCTGATAGAGATGGGGCAATGATCAGATCCTGTAAAAGCTCCGTTAAATGTTGCTAGCTCGGGGAAGGTCACCAGAAACTCATGTTGAACCAATACTCGGTTTAATTTTTCCCAAATATTGTCATCCCCTTCCTTTTTTTTCCTCCAAGTGAATTTATTGCCCCAGGATGGGATTTCAAGCATTGAGCATCGATTTTTGAATTGGTTTATTCTAATGTATCTCGTTTGACTATTCTCTATTCCCCCAAGTTTTTCACTGCTGCTACTAATCTCATTCATATCTCCTATTACTAGGCATGGTAGGGGTTCATTCATGATGATATTTGACAATTCATTCCAGAAGATATATTTGTCGGATTCATGGGGTGGGGCATAAACAAAAAATAATACTCCTATGAAGTTTTTGTCTAAGCATGAATATTTGACACGGATTGCTCTTGGTAGCACCATATCAACCTCTACTGATTCATTTTGAAGAATGTTTTCATTCCAAAGGAGACCTATTCCTCCAGTTCTATCATTCCCTACAGACCAAATCGCATTATTGTATCCACTCGATCTTCAGGTCTTCTCAAGAGGAACTTTATTTGTTCTCATCTCTGCAACTGCCATTATCGAGATATGCTCATTGATTCTCATAGCTTTAAGGTCTGTCCAAATATCCGACTTTCCTAAACCTCTAACATTCCAATAGCAGACTTTCATTATTTGACTACATGGTCCATCAGAAGCCAAAGGTACGGAGCTTCTGACAGAAGATGATTGTACACATTTTTTAGGTTTGTTAGACTTTTATTTTGCATTCGCCTAACTCTCATTTGATTGCATATATCATGAGTTTGTGTTGTGTTCGAATTGATCATGTGTGCTATGGCCTTACCAAATGTTCCTCTTTTATGTTCACTTAAAATCATGATTGTTGCACCAATAGTTTTTCCTACCCTTAGCAGGGGGTTACTCACACCGGACTTCTTTGGTTTACATATAGTTGGAAGCCTTTTTGTATTTGAACGTTTTATTTTCCTTTCAAAATGGAGGCTATGAATTATATAGACAAACTTAAGCAAGCAAGGATTTTGATCAATGTGAGTGTGATATATAGGCAACAGTAGAGTTAATAAGAAAAAGCAAAGCCAATATAATATATCCTTAATAGGTTTGCTGTCAACAAATTTAGTATAGGCAATGATTTTTCCAAGAGGCAATCGGTAGTCAAGCAACCTAAATGACCCATAGTTAGCCACATTAAGACCAATACTCCACCAGAGAAGGGTAGTTAATGAACCTTCCTCCCAAAATGGTATGTGTATTTGGTAGCCATGAACAACAGATGAGCTGTTAGAGTTTTTTGAACTAAAGTTATTCAATAACATGGTTTGCCTCAATAACAAGGCCTTGAATTTATGACAGTAATAGAGGCAACATGAGCTGTTTTCCCAACAAGCAGGAGCTATAACAGAATAAGAATGCACCATTGAAGTGTTTAGCATTTCTAGCCATTGTAAATTACAAGAAATTCTGGACACCCTAGAGTACATAAACATGGTTTCATTCATATAAACGATTGGAGTGTTGCTCGAGATTTTGTTAAGATGATAAAACCTATCTAGAACAGTCCATAAGCTACTACAGACATGGCCAACGGTGAGGCTAATCAAACAATTACTACAATTTAGATGGCACAGTATATATACCCAAAAATTGATGAATGAAAACAGAACACCCCATTCAACAATAACGTACCTGGACATATTGTTGTAAATTCCTTTTAACAGGGGCGGATCCATATCAGTACTTTGAAGGGCCTTCAGACCTGACCTGGGTTCACATTTAAGAATCCAATCCACTGCAGTCCACCGGCTCAGAAGATCCAATTGCTTCTCCCTATTGATGGTGCACCTCTTGAATTTCTTCTTAACCTTTGGTTTCAACTCAGCCTTTTGGTCATTCTTGGAGCTTGGAAGCTCCATTGAGATTTTAATGCCCACCGACAGTTTAGATCCCATACGGGGTTTAGTCATTTGAGGAACAGGATCATCTGTCCCCATTGTTTTCTTTCCTTCCTCGGCATCCGAAGGCACCTCAGCGAGTTTTATGCCCTCCGGTAGTGTAGATCCCTTTCGGGGGTTAGTCATTACAAGAGTAGGATCATCTACTCCCATCGGACGCTTTCGTTTGTCAACACCAGATGTAGCCATTGGATTTAGACCAGCAAAAGATTGGAGATTAGAGTAAGAATTAGACAAAAGGAGGTGATAGAAGAAAATATTAAGAGAGAAGAAGTGAAGAAAACACTTCTCTCTCCAACACTTGAATAAGAAAACGGAAAGGGGAGAGAATGGACGAACCCAGTACCAGCAGAAGCAACGTCCCCAAAACGATTCCTTGTGAGAAACTCGCGACATCGAAATAAACCTACTCCGACCCCAATTGCGAGATCCTTTCTTTCTTTTCCTGAAATTTCTCCCCACTTTTTCAATTCTCTGGCTCCTGGTCAAAAGGGGACCAGAACTGTAGCCAGCCATGACATCCATGGAGATCTCCCTTGAATTGAAGCCCATCGTTGATATTTGAGATGATCGGCGAGAGAGGGTACCGAAATAGCCACTCAGATTGGAATCGCTCAACCGATTCTGCTCTAGATTGGATTGGAACTCATCAAAATCCATGGGGTAGTGGAGGATTTGGCCGGATGATTTGGGATAATTTTTCGCAAATAGGGGCGCGTGGGATGGAGAGTAGGCGCGTACTTTTTAGGCAATGAGGGGTTTCTCTATAGTCATTGTCTTTATTCTGTTTGGTTAGAGGTAGGGAAAGTAAAGAAATTCGTTTTCTTTATTTAAAGGGAAAGAAAATGATTAGTGTGTAATTGTGTTTTTTGTTTGATTAAATTGGAAGGTGAATAATTGAATATCCTATTATAATTATAATAAGTAATGATCATCAACACTAACTTAGAGATATCTAAAAGCTCAGTTTTGATTTTTTTTTCTATAAATTAGAATTGAATAATTTTGGGTTTCTTCATAACGGTACGTCTCTTGCCATAAAACAGATTTGTGGCACCTTACAAATTGTATGGCATACCACAAAAAAAAAAAAAACCACAACCTCCAAGTCAGCCGAAAACTGAGTAGAGTATGTTTTATAATCCAACTAAGACAATATCTAATTGAAGTTGTGACAATAGCCAATAATCAATCACTTCAAATTCTCAATTGTTTCTCCTCTTGAACTATTTCTCAAGCCCTAAATGCACAATCACGTGAAATTCTCATTTTGGATCCCCTATAGCATCGGGTGTTACACTCGATGTTACAATTAATTATTTTGGATATAAATTCATATTAAAAAAATTAAAAAAAATATATATTTATATTCTATACACTTATATTAACATGTTTATAAAATTTTATTAAGAAAAAGTATGGATAATTAAAAGATTGATTATTTTAGAAAATATTTTTTATTTTTCTAAAACATGTATTTTCAAAATAAAAGTTTTTAGACATGTTAATATAAGTATATAGAGTATAAATATTATTTTTAAATGTTTTTAACATAAGTTTATAGATGAAATAATTAAGTGTAACACCGGGTGTAATAGACAAAGTGTTGTAGGGGATCCAAACAGTCAAATTTTTAGTTGTTTCTCCTCTTGAGAAGATCTTAAATACATTGCTTCTTTAATGTTGCATTTGCTTGGAAGAAAATTTGAAGTTTGTGTTCCTCACCCATCAAAATTGTTGCTACTTGTTTATTTAAATAATTCAGTTTTGGACAAGAAATATGTTTTTTTGATGATACAAATATAAAGAATAATTACAAGTTCACCTCTAAAGCATTTGATGGAGATAGGAAATCTAGCTTAAGAACCTCATCCAATACTTTATAGCTTTCACCTTCCAAAATTTTCTTCCTCTCATCTTCATTAGTCCATGGTTGAGCCATTGCAACCAAACACAATTATTGGACAACCAATATGATGATAGAGGCCAAAATAGCTTGGAGATATTGTTATGTTCATATTAGTCATGGGGGTCGAACCCTGCTAGGAAACAACTGATGTCCCAAATATTTCCAGGTACATTGCAATACATGAACTCCAATTGATGTCCCAAAAACTAGCTCATCGTGTTCAATGATGCGTTGATGGAGGAGATGGTAGTAATTCATACTGAGATTAACTACAGACTCTCTTACAACTTGTAATTCAGCAAGTTCTGTCACAACGTATGGAGCCATAACCAACCCAAAGATCGAAGGATTAGATCCGGATACTGGAATGATATGAACCCTTAATCCAAGGATTATCCAGTGGTAGAAAAAAAATTACAATGTTAGGGCATAAAAATGAAAAAAAATGCAAAATACACAATAATTCACATTATTACTTTTCCAAATCAATCAGTAAGAATAAAATTGTACTTGTTTCAGGGATCTTATAAATCTCTTTAAGGAAGTATAATTGATTTTTCTTATGTTAGTGTAAAAAAATTTCAAATGCCCCTTTAGGAATTACTCCATTTTAAAATCCCGATTTCCCTCGCAAATGAAATACATGCCCAAGCATGACCGTGTTGCAACAACACTTCCATACACAACACAAACAAATAAGGGGATAAAGGATCCCCTTGTCTCACTCCACGTTTTGCAGGGAAAAAACCTTCGGGTGAGCCATTTATGAGAACCGAGTATGAAGGTGAAGTAACATAATCCATTATCAGCTCAACAAGCTTCCTCGGAAACTTGAAATAGAGTAGCGTATTTTTAACGAATTCCCAGCTGATAAAGTCATAAGCTTTTTGAAGATCAACCTTAATAGCACACCTCGGAGACACTTTCTTTTTCCCATATCCGTTAACGATCTCAAGTGCAACCACAGAGTTGTGGGCTATTGAGCGACTCGGAATGAAAGCACCTTGACTCTCAGAAATTAGCCCATTCCTTAAAGAGAAATCGGGATTATTAAGGACTGCATGGATACCTTCTTTGCGGTCTCTGGGCTCCGAGATAATAAAGATAAGAGCATTGTATTCCTAGCAGGTATCTCAACTGAGCTGTCAGATCTGATCATGCGGAAGCTGGAGTTTGCTCAAGGATGTTTTCCAGTACGCTATCTGGGCATACCTCTACACTCCAAAACAGTGGTTGTGGCAGAGTATGGAGCGTTATATGATAAGATAGGGTCTCTTTTGCACTCTTGGGCATGTAGAAAGCTTTCTTATGCCGGTCGCCTACAATTACTAAAAGTTGTTTATGGGGGAATTACTTCCTTTTGGAGCCAAGTAGTTGTGCTGCCCAAAGGTGTAATGGATAGAATAGAAGGGATGTGCAAGAGATTTCTATGGAATAGTAATCCTGAAGGAAGAAAGTACGTAGTTAGGTGGTCGGATGTAACGAAGCAATTCAGGGAGGGTGATCTTGACATTAGGGAACTTCTTTCATGGAACAAGAGCATACAAGCCAAGTTAATTGGCGATCTGGTGACGATGAAACCGAGTATATGGACCAGCTGGAGCATGCAGAATCATCTACGAGGTGAAGCTATTTGGGATGTACAAAAAAAGGTGGATGATAATTGGCTATGGAAGAGCCTTCTCACAACTAGAGATGATATGAAGGGGCTGCTGAATTTGAATGATGCCCCGCCAGCTTCTCTTGATCTAATTCTTTCTCCGACAGGTGGGGTGTCTTGCTCAAAGGCATACCACCTGATGCGAGTTATGAATGAGGAGCTTAGCTGGGGAGAACTAATTTGGGGAAGGCTGCAATGTCGGAAATGGGCATTTGTTGTGTGGCTAGTAGCTCTTAGAAGGCTCAACACAAGTAGAAGAGTTAAGCACTGGAAGGGTATAGAGGCAACCGAGTGTAAGCTATGCCAAACAGCAGAAGAGAGCGAAGACCACTTGTGGTTTGTTTGCCCGACCATTCAAGCGATACAAAATCTGGTGTTCGGATGGATTGACATCTCGTGTAGGTATGCATCTATTGGCGAGTGGCTCGAATGGTTCGCGAGGGAACCTTTGAAGACCCAAAACACGCAGCTCTATCAGGCAAAACTTCTAGCGTTTGAAGCAACCATATATTTTACATGGATGTATAGGAACAAATTGATTTTTTGTAATGAGCAATTTGAACCTAAAACTTGTGCGATGAATATTATTGCAAGTTGTCGCTCCCGCCTCTCCGCTAAGTGGAAGTGCAAATCACTAGTGAAAAGGTTGGAGCGAAAGCTCAGCTGGGAAGGGTTGGACTTTTGGTATGCGGTAGAGTATGAGAGTTTAGGATGAAATGGATAGTCTTTTGGTTTCGTTGGTGGGCATAGAGGGATCCTTTTGGGTACACGATTCCTTCTTATATAAGACCCTAGGTTTGGCCTTATTGTTTTGTAACTTGGTTAATCTCCATATCTATATATTTACCATTACAAGAAATATATGCCCAAGCATAGGCTTAGAGTCTCTAAATTCTCCGAGAGTGGACCGCCTGATGATCTTGTCACCCTCGCGCTTTATAGATGAAAGTTGCTTCACCACAAACCCACACTTCCAATAACATATTAACTCTAATCCACACCCTTTAAACAATAGTACCTCAACTTTTTACCAGTATGCACTAGCCGTATGATTAATAGTAAACTCACGCCACCAAAAAGGTGTGATACATCTTGATTTTTCGCCTAAACTATTACTTGTCTAGAAATTACACCCGTATTAAGAACAATTGGGTAACATTATCTATATTGAGAACAACTGGGAACATTCTTGTTAAATTCTAATAGGTCACACGTCCGAGCACACCATGCGTTAACCAAGCTGAGCACACAAGACTAGTGGAGTCCACCCCAAAATCAATTGAACCAATTGACATTATGAGAGGGAGATCTAAATCCCCTTTTTGGGTCTCCAACACCATTTGGCACCACCTTCTCCGAGCCACCCTCGGTTCCGACCACCTAACACAGGCCCAAGGCCTCTTCATCTCGGCTTAGGCCACATCAATTTGTCTTGGCTCCACTCCGCTTCATCGCTTGTTGTCATCTCCCGTCGGGTTCGATTAAACCCCAAATTTGAAATTTCTCTTTCAGGTTTAGATTGACACCAAATTGAGATGGAGCTTGTGTTGTTTCACAATCCCGTTCCCCATCTCTTCATTCTCCTTTGCAAATTCCTTCAATAAAACCTCATATTGTAAACCATGGTTTCGGTTGCTCGTGTAGTTGTCGAGCCTTCTGACAAGCATCACCTTCAATCCTTCATTGGAGGATTTCTTCTTGCTCTTGGTTATTCCCCTCCCTCTTCGATCATCTCCTAAGTCGTGGTCAGACGACGATTTAGAGCCATGTGGCCTCACACCTTGTCATGCCCAGTTCCCCCTGCATCCGGCTTCCGTCGCTGCATTCCGGCTCCGACCGTCTCCATACTGCAGTGGTGCCGCTCTCCTTTTTTCCGGCATCCATGTTGAAGAACAAGTACTAGAACAAGATGGGTGGTGACATTCTTCCCTCGCTCGCTGCCATCTCCGAACTCAGACCGTTTGTGTGGGGTCTCTTGGAGCCACTGGAGCTGCCCTGTTAGGCGGGTCTGCGGTTTCCCGTCTTCCTAGGGCACGTCCTCCCTTTCCTACTCATATACGGTTACTCGTTCAAACCCTTTGGAACCGGCCTTCGGATTACCATTCTCGACTTCGCTTCGTTGGAGTGCTACTCCCGATCGCACGAAATTCCTTGGGCCATGGTTTTCATCCATCGGCCCGAAGGATGGTCCGTCGAGCCCAAGGATAATTATTCGGGTCTTCTCTTGGTTCGGTCCCTGGAGCCCAAGTCAATAAAATTATATATATATAGGGATTGGTTTCAGAGTGCACACTCCTTAAGATATACTTTATGTACAAATATGGGCCTTAGATTTAAAAGAATGGATGACTATGATTAAATGTATATTTTTAATTTTTGCTTTAAAATTAGTGGGACCCAGTTGAAATTTTAACTTACCTCTTCCTTCCATGCGCGTGTGGTGCGTGATTAGATGTGGGGGCCACTTCAACATGATTTCAAATTTCCAAGTCTCCAACACCTGTTCTAGTGCCCTAACTTTTTTCTTTTCTTTCCTTTTTTTTTAATCAAACCCCCTGCATTTTTTAAAGGATGTTTTGCATGGATATACCAAATATTGGCCCACTTTGCAAAAATGACCAAGACCCAAAAAATTGGCAAGGGAATGACATAATGCCATTTTTGCAATTAAATTGGGCACCTTCACAGCCGGTGGAAGGTAAAGACTTTAGGGGGGGGGGGGAGAGAGGGGGGGGGGGGAGAGAGAGAAAGAGACCCATTTAATTATTTTAAACTAAATTTCAGCCATTTTTATTTGTTAAAATTAAAAAATAAATTTATTTTTGAATTTAATTTAATTTTATCTATCTATAGACACCCACTTTATATATGTTTATGAAAAAATATATTTTGAAGTAAACTTGGGTCTACATCGTATCTTGATCTCAATTTGGAGTATGACATGGATAACCACTTAGATGGCAAAGACAACAATTCAGCTGACACATAAATTCACACAACTGGCAAGATAAACTAGAAAAACTAGGCACAACCGACAATCGTTGCTCCGGAGCTGAAAGACAGAGCTGTCGTGGACATGGAGGAGGGGGAAATACTAAATAGGTGCTGAAACACAAAAAAATTCCATTCAACCCTATATATGGTTTCACTTGACCTAAAAAAAAAAGTTGCGATTTACGCTTACTCGCTAGTAACTACTGTTGCCTAGCCAGTGGCCACGATCTTTTAGCCAATACAAGAATAACCCTTGTCGGGTCTCATCTACCCTAGGAACTTCCTACCTCATGGATAGCTAGGATAGATGACATTCTTTGAGTTGTCGAATGTTGGTTTTTGTTATTTTGCATATATGTACGTCGGTTACAATATATGGTTCCCTCTTGGTTGCCTGAGATGCGAACCCTAAATATATGCGATTTACGCTTACTAGCCAATAACTACTGTTGTCTGGCCAATAAAACCGATGTCTCAGCCAATTGAAGACTAAGCCATGTCAGGTATTATTAATCTCATAAACTTCCCACAACATTGACCCATTCACACATTTTTTTATTTTTTTTAAAGCTTGCCTCACCGTCTACCTCTCGACCGGATCTGGCAGGTTCAATTCGATTCAACATTGAAACCTTGAAACTCTCTCGTTCTACTTCAATTCGTTATCCGAATTGTTGAATTCGAAGCCGAGGTCACCGATTTGCGGTCGAAAGGAGGGGAAGGGGTGGGGCGGTATCAGGCTCGGAGTCGGCGAGAGTGGGATGTCGAGAGGAGGGGAAGGGGCAGGGCGGTGAAAGAGGATCTGGATCCGAACAACCTCGTCACCCTCCGCAGGACCCCTAGCATCGTCGACGCCTTCGTCGGACAACCTCGTCGCCCTCTGTAGAACCACCAGCGCCGCCAATTGGATCTGGACAACCTCGTCACCCTCCGCAGGACCCCTAGCACCGCCAAAGCCTTCGCTAGACAACCTCGTCGCCCTCCGTAGAACCACCAGCGCCGCCAATTAGGACAACCTCGTCGTGGCTCGCTCTCGCTGCTCGTCTTCTCGCACTCTCCTCCCGGCTCTTCTTCTCTGATCACTCTCGTACTGCCCCAACCTGGAACTCTCTCATTTTCTAATCCCTTAAATCCCGCCCAAATATTTCCAAAATTTCAAAAGCCCACCCAAAATTTTTTAACCCACAACAAAAGGTCATCTTGACCTGTTAGTTTTGCAAAATAAATGCACCTTTTGACATTTAGCACATTTTAGAGGGGGGAGTGACATTTTTGCAAAGGGAGAAATAAAGTGGTATATTGGGTACCATTTACCCTTTTTTAAATGCAAAATATTTATGAGTTTGTGGTTAAGTGGTACCCACCCGATTTAGTTCGTTTCAAAAAATTTGTCAATTCCAGCGAATAAAATTTTACGTTCTACCGAATAATGTTATATTATCTTTTTCCCTCTAGTTCAAGAAAAAATATACCAATTTTACTGAATAATTTGTCACATTCTACTGAATAATGTTTTTTTTTGGTTATCAGTTTCAGATAAAAGAAACCTCAAATCCTTAAACAATATTTACGATTTATATGAATAATGCGCCATAGTTTACCGAATAATATTTAGTGTTATCGTCATACGTGTGCAATGAAGGTTTTTTATGTTGTTTGTCAAACGAAGACTCAATACACGGATGAATAATTAATCAGATTTCACCGAATAATTGCCTAACACATTACCACTAGTAACCAAACTTCGACACATTTCACTGAATAATATTTACAATTTATGCGAATAATGCTTCATATTTCACCGAATAATATCTCACGTTTCATCGAATAATTTACCAACTCAATGTCACTAGTAACCAAAATTCGACACATACATCTGAGTAATAAAACAAATTATACATCTAAAAAACTCTACCCAATTTATTACTCGATTTCGCCTACCCCTAACACAAACAACAAAGATAAACCCCCCACCCAAAAAAAAAGATGCAAATGAAGGCAAATAGCTTAAATCAACAAAGTACAGAGGCTGACCTGTTCAAAAAAAAAAGGTGAAGACGCCGGATGAAATTAAACAACAAGGCTCAATTAATCGACTACCACTGCCGGATGAAATTGACGATTTGAGAGCGAATGGCTTGACTCGACAAGTGAAAGAGGCTGGATGAAATTGAACAACAAGGCTCGATCGACTACGGTTGCCGGAAGAAATTGGCGATTCGAGAGCGCTGGTGGCCTGAATAGCTAGGGCTACCGGATGTCGCCCTCCGTCTTCTAATCACACCCCGCCTTCGCCCTCGATGTCCTTGTAGCCTCGCAATCGCTGCCGCCCTCCTGTGCTCCTCGATTCTACGCCGACTTCAACCTCTCTTGCAATCGCCGCCGCTGCCTTCTACCATTTCTCACTACCGCCCTCCCATGCTCCTCGATTCAATGCCGGTTTCAACCGAAACTCGATTCCGGCTAGACTGGGCTCGCCTCCGCCTTCCCTCCTCGCCGAACTCCGCCGCTCCACAAGATGAATAAAATGAAGGTGATTTATTCCACGCGCCAGTTATAGAGATTAAAGGTGATTTTCTTTAACTTGTGTGTGGGGCCCACTCGATTTGTATTTAAAAAAAAACTCTTTTTAATCTGGGTCATTGATTACAACATGATAAATTGTCTACAATTGTGCACAAAGTACATCGATGCAATCTTTCAATTTCAGATCTGGGAATTCCAAAACAATGGAGAGAGAAGCGGAAGAAAGGGGAGATGATTCTGGTGTTCGTTCGCATATTGGAGGAGGTGCCATAGAAGACGAAGGAGGAGGCGCCATAGAACTCGCAGACTCGCACTAATTAGAGCTTGAAGGAGGCGGAAGTTGAAGGAGGCGGAAGTTGAAGGGGGCGGAGAGCCCCAGGCGATGTGGTGGCGGGGAGAGATCGGAGCGATGTGGAGGCGAGGAGAGATCGGAGCCTAACGGAGAGATCGGATGCAGGCGGATTCCAGCAAGTTTCAGAAGGGGAGATCGGAGGCGGTTTCAGTAGGGGATGACGGCAGGGACAATTGTAGGGGACGACGGCAGTGGTGCGTGGAGCGGGTGACGGAGGCAATGGCAAGGTCGACCTTCCTGTCGCTGCTCCTCGGTGGTTTCTCTGCCTATGATTGAAATTGATTTCAAAAAACCCAGGTATCTCTGGCTATGGCAGATCTTTGGTATTCGGTGGTTAGGGTTTGTGGACGATCTCGAATTAGGTTTTGTTCTTGATTTTACAAAGTTTGTTTGTTGGATTTAGGATTTTTAGTTGTGATTCCTCGGTCATATTCTGCTTGCTCTGTTCTTGATTTTACAGATTAGGTTTTGCTCTGTTTGATTATTCCTCGTTCGTGTCATAAACAAACTGGGTTTTTTTGTGCTTAATTAAATTGGATTGTTGCACCAAGAATGTATCAATTTTGTTGATATCTTGTTTTTGCATTCCTGTTTGTTTATAAGTACATATCAAATGTCTTGATACCATTGAATAATCATGTGATATAATCAAACAATCCAATGATATCATTGAATAAGTTTTAGTTATTTGTTAAAATGAGTTAAGTAACGAAACCATTGGATAATCAATCGATACAATCGAATAATCAAGCGATACCATTTAATAATCAAACGATACAATCGAATAATTTTTGGTAAATAGCTTAATTATGACGTTTTCAAGGTGCTAGCCGATTAGAATAATCCATCGATACCATCGCATAATCCTGTGATACCATCGAATAATGTATCGATACCATCGCATAATCCATAGATACGATCGAATAATGAAACAACCCTAAAATCATAAACAATGAAACAACCCCAAATCCAGCCACTTTGTGATACCATCGAATAATATATCGATACCATCGCATAATCTACAGATACGATCGGATAATAAAACAGCCCTAAAATCACAAACAATGAAACAACCCCAAATCCAAACACACGCGCTTCATTAGAGATGCAAGTGGGGCTGAGAAATTGTTGGGGCCCACCATTTTTTTTATTAAGAAAATTGTAAAATTACATTTTAATCTCAACCACCCATTTTTATCAATCAATGGTCATGATTTGTGTACATGATAGACATTAAGCCTTGAGTACGCAAGAACCACCCATATATATATATTCTTGATTATTCCTTGTTATTTATACAATTATTAATATCCCAAAAGGATTTGACTAAAATCCCTTAAGGGTTCTAAACCCTGCTCGAAAGGGCGTATACTAAATCTCGTCAGGGTCTGGAAAATATTATATAAATAAGGAATAATAATGCTCCCCGAACGTCCTGTTTGATTCTGGGAGTCTCGTTCACTTTTCCGTCGGTGTATCGATCTTTCCTTTTTGCCTGTAGTTGCCACCTCTTCTAGCGTTAGGTCAGTAGTTAGTTATGGTTCTGTTTTCTTTTTGTTGGGTTGCAGTATCGGGCGTCCTATTTGATCGACAAAGCATGGTTGTTTTCGTGGTCTTCGAAGATTCCCCATTTAGGTGGGGGCAACGTCGAAGATCCACACATCCTTAGGAGTCGCCCTTTCTAGCTAGGGTACTATCGTGAGTCTTTGCACTCTCCTGTGCTCTCGGAACTCGTTGTAACGGCCCAGAATTATGATTTCCGGGTTACGTTTCAAGGGATAAAACCCCTTGTTCGGATCTTGCAATCCAGGTACGGGTTGAGTTTTAAAACAAAATATTTGTACTAAAAGAAGGGATTTCGAATCCTTAAAGATCGCGGATCCATTGGGGACCAAATACCTGCCTTAGTCTAATCGTGAAATCGAGCGAAAGCAAAAATAAAGTTGAGTTTAAATATAAAAAAAAATGAGGGGGATCTGGGT